>JAZGVP010000005.1:0-2977500 GCA_037043795.1 Cunninghamella bertholletiae
GGGGGGGGGTGGGGGGTGGGGTGTGGGGGGGGGGTGGGGTGGGGTGGGGTGTGGGGTGGTGGTGGGGGGGGGGTGGTGGGGGGGGGGTGGGGTGGGGTGGGGTGGGGTGGGGGGGGTGGGGTGGGTGGGGTGGGGTGGGGTGGGTGGGGTGGGGTGGGGTGGGGTGGGGTGGGGTGGGGTGGTGGGGTGGGGTGGGGTGGGGTGGGGTGGGGTGTGGGGTGGGGTGGGGTGGGGTGGGGTGGGGTGTGTGTGGTGGGGGGTTGGTGGGTTTGGGGGTGGGGGGTGGGGGTGTTGGGGGTGGGGTGGGGGGTGGGTGGGGTGGTGTTGTTTTGGGTGTGTTTGTGGTTTTGGGGTTTTTTTTTTGGTTTTGTTGTGGGTTTGTTGTGGGGGTTTGGTTTTGGGGGGGTTGGTTGGTTTTGTGGGTTTTGTTTTTTGTGGTGTTTTTGGGTGGGTGTTTTGTTTTTGTTGGGGGGTTGGTTTTGTGTTTTTGGGGGGGGTGGGGGTGTTGTTGTTTTTGGTGTGGATTGGTTGTGGGGTGTTGTGTGGTTTTAGGTGGGGGGGTGTTGTGTGGTTGTTGGTTTAGGGTGGTGTGTTTGGTTTGTGTGTTTTGGTTTTGGTGTGTTTGTTGGGTTATTTGGATTTTTTGGATTTGTAATTTATCTTAGAGAGTTAGTTGGTGATTTAGAGTGTTTATTTACGTGTATTTATCAGTTATTTATATGTATGTTGTGTTGTGTTGGGTTGGACATATATTTTGGGGTGTTGGGTTATGGTTGGTTTTTGTGGTGATGAGGGGAATTGATGTTGTATTTGGTATTATGTTGTGGGGTGTATGGGTTGATTTAATTTGGTATTAGATTGGGGTTTGGTGGTGAGGTTTGGTATGGGGTTTGTGGGTGGGGGTGTGTGGGGTGGGGGGGGGGGGGGGGGGGTGGGGGGGGGGTCTGGGGGGGTGGGGGGGGGTGGGGGGGTGGGGTGGGGGGTGGGGGGGTGTAGAGACGATTTAATAGTTTATGAGAGATTACATATTATTTATTAGGGTGTGGGTGGGTTTGTGAGATAGGTGGGTCTATAGGTGAGGTTTAGTTTAAAATGATTTAAATAGTTAAAGTTAAAGTTTAAAGTTAATTTTAAAATTTTAAATTTTAAAGTTTTTAACTTTAAAGTGTGAGTTTAAAGTTTCATTGTGTCTTTGTTGGAATTTTAAGTTGAAATTGGTTTGAGGGTGGGGTTTGAGGGGGATGTTGAAATGGTAGATTGGAGGTGGGGTGATTGGGGGGTGTAGTGATGGGAATTGTGATTGTAAGTGATTAGTTGGGGTGTTTGAAGTTTAAGTTGGAGGGGAAGTTTATTGTGAATTGTGTGGGAGTGGGGGAGTGGGGCGGGAGTTGGGGGTGAGTGGGAGGTGGAGTGTGGGGAGTGGGTGGGGGGGGGGGGGAAGTGGCGGGAAGTGGGGGAAGGGGGGAAGGAGTGTAGAGATATTGTAAGGGATAAGTAGATGTATTGAGATACAGAATGTAGTAATTGGGGAATATGTATAGAAGATAGGGGTTAGTGTAATACATTAGAAGAAATGAGTGTGATAGAATGGACGTGCTTTCGTTTCCACTAACTTTCTGTTTGTTGAATTCCTTGTTTGTTGTTTTTTTAAATCCTTTTCCTTTTTTCTTCTTTTTTTTCCTTTTCTTCTTTTTTCCTTTCCTCTCCTTTCCTTCTTTCTTTCCTCTTTTTTTTTTTTTTTTTTTCTTTTTTTAGAGCGCCGTAGATCAAGTATTACTTTGTCTTCTATATCATCACCATCTAAAAAGCCATTATTGGAAGACAATAAACCTTCTCCTTCTTCTGCTTCACGATTAACATCAGAAAACTTTCAAAAAAAAAAAAAAGGTTGAAACCAGTCATGACAAATTTCCGTATTACTACATTTAAATCTGGTAATTTTATTTTTATCATTATTCCTTGTCATTTTTATCTTTGTTAGGTGGTCGTGCAAAAATTCTTAATCAAAGCATAAACATTTATGCTACTTTTGACCAATATTCATTTAATGCCCAAAAAAAATTTGAAATTTGAAATGCGCAAACGCCCTAATACATTTCAGCTTCTCTCAGATCTTTACCAAATAATTAGCTAAAATAATACAGCTACATTCTATCATCTTCAAGATTATTTGTGAAACAAAAGATCAGAAATGAAATATGTAATTTTAGTCGACCTCCTATATTATGTGAATACTATTAATTATGAAAATGTATAACGAAATAGCATTACATTTATTACAATTACTTGTGACAACGTACTGGAGCTTTATGCAGCTTGATTGGCCGACAGTTGAAGCGAAAGGGCATCATCGTTCTGAGCCCAAAGATATCCCAAACATTGAATTTGTAAAGAATTACGTGTATGAACGCTTGGGTTTTATTCCTGTTTATTTCTTTTTGGTAGTGTTGTTCGGTAATAAGGATTATCCTGGGCCATATCGTGGTGTCGAAAAAGGCTTGATGATCTTGTACCACTTGTTAACTGGTGCAACTATGGCTGAAATGGGAAGATTTATTCCAAAAAGTAGCTTTAATTCATTGTATAATGCATTTTATAGTAAACAGCTGGAATGGCTAAATACTAAACTTGATGAATGCCTTGCTGAAATGTTTTCCAATGTCAAGCTTCGTGTGGTGTGTGCAAAGCACATGAATCCTAAAGATTTCAAGCACATCACAATGATGCTTGATGGTCATGATTCAAGAGCAACCTACATGAATGCTGAAAACAAAGCTAATTATTATTCCTACAAACTAAAGAAATCAGGCTTTCGCACTCAAGTAGCAATGGATATTAACGGTATGATATTATTTGTATCTAAAGCTGCACCTTGTGGTGTAAATAATGATGGCTCAATGTTAGTTTCCATGGACCTTAATCAGAAAGTTACTCAGTTTGATGCTATAATTTTAGATGGGGGCTACTCACTTTACATTGATCGCGTCTTGGAATCTAACACACAGCTTCACAGAAAAAATTTTGTTATACCAATAAGGAAATCTAGAGGAGTGAACCTCAGCACTGATGAAACAATTTATAATCAAATGCTTGGTGGCTTTAGATCATCAATTGAATCACGTTTTGGAGAATTAGGTCATCTTTTCCACCGCTTCAATGGAAAATCTGTTATTCGTGTGCCTGATGAAACTGTGTTTACCGTTCAATTCAAGTTAGCATGTGTATTGAGCAACATGAAAAAGTTTGTGTCTATGTGTCAACTCAATCATAACGAGCATCACACATTTTGGATGCAAAAAGATTTTGATTACAATGGTTTAGCATTTACAAGGTCAGTCTGTCAGGTTGTTGATAATCTGAGCATGGAAGACAGACGTAAGCTTAAGGAAAACTTAGAAGAAATGCAACAGCAATTGCTTGATCTAAATCTTACTGATGACGTTGAAGATCATCTTCATAGGACTGAAATCATACAAGACAATAATGAGCAAAGCTACGAGGTGGAAAGAATCCTCGCTCATCGTAACAGCCCTCGCGGTGTTGAATACAAGGTAAAGTGGACGGGCTATGCCAATCGTCACAACAGTTGGATCACCCGTGACATGTTTAATGAAACATCCATTGTTGATGAATACATGCTTTTGCAATAATTTCATTTTATCTAAAAACATCTTTCTATGTGAAAACTATAGTATTTATAAATAGCTCAAAATAATTAAAAAGTTGATATGACTTCCTCAGTAATCAATAAATTTTTTAATCAAAATTCACAATATCTCAACGATGTATATGGCATTGACTACATAGCTAACTATGAACCTATTTGTGGATGGAGAGACTTTACTGATATTTTTTGTGATAGCATGAAATTATGGTGTACAGTAGCTGACAAAACTGTCTCAATGTTTTGAAAAATTCTCAAACGTTTGTTATAGGCAGTCAGTTAAAATTAGTTGGTCTAATCAAGATTATTTGTGCAAAATACAAGTAGAATTCTAGTAGGAATTATCAAAATAAGTGCGTATAAACCAGACCCATGGGTCTATATATTCGTACACGCACTGATAATATTTATAATACAATTGGCTTAAAAGCTACAGTAAATTTGAGTAGTATTCAAGTTTATTTATGAAACAAATAGATAAAAAAAAAATATAGGTTATTGAATGACCTCCTATATGATTATAATAACATGTATAAATGCTTAATAACATAACAGCACGTTTATTTCAATTAATTGTTACAACTTATTGGAGCTTTATGCAGCTCGAGTGGCCTATTGTTGAAACAAAAGGCCATCATCGTTCTCAACTCAAGGATATAGAAAATATTGAGTTTGTAAAGAACTACGTATTTCAGCACTTGGGATTCATTCCTGTTTATTTCTTTTTAGTAGTTTTCTTTGGTAATAAGGATTATCCTGGGCCATATCGTGGCGTAGAAAAAGGTTTGTTGATTTTATATCATTTGTTAACTGGAGCTACTATGGCTGAAATGGATCGCTTTATTCCAAAAAGTAGCTTTAACGCGTTATATAATTCATTCTATAGCAAGCAATTGAAATGGTTAGATAACAAGCTTGATGAATGCCTTGCCAAAATGTTTTCTAATCTCAAGCTTCGTGTGCTATGTGCAAAAGAATTAAACCCTAATGAATTTAAACACGTAACAATGATGATTGATGGTCATGATTCACGGGCAACTTACATGAATGCCGAAAACCGAGCTCAGTATTATTCATACAAGTTAAAGAAATCAGGTTTTCGCACTCAAGTAGTAATGGATGTTAATGGTATGATTTTATTTGTATCTAAAGCAGCACCTTGTGGTATGAATAACGATGGCTCAATGTTAGCTTCCATGAATCTTTACAATAAGATCACTCAGTATGATGTTGTTATTTTAGATGGTGGATATAATCTTTATATTGATCGTATATTAGAAACTAATTCACACCTTCAAAAGGATAACTTTGTTACTACTATAAGAAAATCTAAAGGGGTAAATCTTAGCCCTGATGAAACGCTTTATAATCAATTATTTGGTGGCTTTAGATCTTCAATTGAATCACGTTTTGCGGAATTAGGTCATCTTTTCCACCGCTTCAATGGAAAGTCAGTGATTCGTGTACCTGATGAAGCTGTCTTTACTGTTCAATTCAAATTGGCATGTGTGTTAAGTAACATGAAAAAGTTTATCGATTTAAGTCAGCTTAACCATAATGAACATCATACATTTTGGATGCAAAAGGATTTTGATTACAGAAGTTCTGCTTCCACAAATTCTGTGTATGAGATTATCGATAACTCAAGTATTCAAGACAGGCGTAAACATAAAGAAAACATGGAAGAAATGCAGCAAAGAATACTTAGTTTAGCTCTTACAGATAACCTTGAAGATTATAATGATATTAATGATCAAGACTCTGAGATCATGCAAAATGATGAAGAGCAAAGTTTTGAGGTGGAAAGAATCCTCGCTCATCGTGACAGCCCTCGCGGTGTTGAATACAAGGTAAAGTGGAAGGGCTACAACAATCGTCACAACAGTTGGATCACCCGTGACATGTTTGATGATGAATCCATCGTTGAGGAATACATGCTTTCTCTATAATTTAATCCTTTTTAAAAATAGTTTTCTATATGAAAACTATAACAACCTAAACGTCAAAATAATAGACTTTATCTAGTATGTCTAGCTCAGTTGTCAACACATTCTTTAATCAAAATCCTAAATATTTAAATGATATTTATGGTATTAACTATGTACAGAATTATGAAGCAATGAGTGGATGGACAGATTTTACTGGTATCTTTTGTGATAGTATGATGTTATGGTGTATTTATGATTTGGACGATCAAGATCTCAAGGATGTGGTTGAGTCCTTCATAACCATCATTTATGGGATACTTAAGTTCTATTTCAAAACCAAACAATATCGAATTAAGCCTATTACAAAAGGTATATACATCACACTTGATAAACAAGCAGACTATTTAGTGAAGGAAACTGGCTGGAATGCGGGATATAAGTCAATCAATATTACATTTCATGATGTTGATTTTAGCTATCTTTTATTATCATTAGAAAAAGTGATTACTAAATTCCGTAAGAATAATATTTTGCTCCGAAGTATTGATGTAACCGTTGATTGTGGACGCATTTCTACTCGAAAATTAATTGAAGAATATCTTTTTGCTCAAAACCTTATCGCCAGTAAAAAGGACATTGCTGATAAACATCAATCAGTTGGTGATAATTGCATTTCATTTAATCAATATTCTTCTGTTTTAGATAACTCGTTAACACGTGTAAAAATCTACAACAAATTTATTCAGACCCTTGAAAGCTGCCAAATCCTTCAAAATCTTGGCTCACGTCTTAGTCATCTTGTTGCTGACAAAGATACTACGTTTACAGATAAGGTGAAACACTTTCGTGAAGTTGGTTATAGCAGAATTGAAATTACTGTATACGGTAGTACATTGTTTTCACCAGATAAATACATGAAGGAAATGGATAAAGTAATAAAAAGAGACCTTGCATGCTGTCCTACCTTTAAAGTTCCTCTGCAGAAACAATGGAATTTAGTAGTAGATAAATTAACCCAATTTGTTGCTGTTTATGTTGAGGATACACACACATTTGCTTATTGCCATTGGTGGAATTCTTTTACAAAAAGAAAGCAAGGAATTTGTAAATCAAAGATTGACAAAGATATGCTTGAAATTTTATTGGCAAATTTTAGTTTCAACGATAGACCAATCCATCTCTTCTATATTAAACCAGCTGGAAATTCGTATGATATTATTAATCATGTACAATATAGAAGAGATTATGGTTCAACAGCCATGACTTTGGTGCCTGGTCTTAGTAATACATTGTTTCCTTCTCGCTCTCGCCTTGAAACGGCAGTTATCATGTTTAAAGATGTAGGACTTGGTACTTACAAAAATGTTTATATTGAATGGCCAGATTTTCGTTTGGATCAAAGAAAAGATAAGACCATAGCAAGGTTAATTAAGGTACATGATAGTTTTGATTTATCTACAATGAAAGAAGCGCTTCCCGTAGAACAAACTTCTTTGATTAAGATTGAGCAACCTCAATCATCCAAATATAAGTCTGATTATTCCTGCCTTGAAGTCGGAGCTACTTATACCGTTAGAAAATACGGTTATTCGCTTTTCAGATATAAAGAATGTCTTCACTTCGTTCTCAATGATGACATAATGATGCGTTGTAGCAATGAAGTAAGATCTCTTATGGAACCTAAAATTAAAGAAGATGTTCCATTTAAATTCAAAGTCACAAAAATTTCAAGACTAAAAAATGGTCATAAAGTAGAGTGTAAACTCTTATAAATAAGTTTGTGAAAAAACAATTGTTTAAAACATAGTCGTGAAGGCAGTCAGTTAAAATTAGTTGGTCTAATCAAGATTATTTGTGCAAAATACAAGTAGAATTCTAGTAGGAATTATCAAAATAAGTGCGTATAAACCAGACCCATGGGTCTATATATTCGTACACGCACTGATAATACAGTGACTTACAAAATTGGCTCTATGTTTTAAAAATATAAATTAAATTGCTCATATAACTTCAACATGGTTGTGGAAAAATTAGACCTTTGTATGTAATACTGTCTACTATGTTTACTAACTATTGCAATATCATTGGCTATATGTTGACTTAGTTTAAAATTTAACAAACGGACCTTCAATTTTTTTTTTCAAAATTTTTATCATTTTTGATTTTTTTTTAAATAACTTTGCTAAAAGAAAAAATTAAAACTGAGAATAAATATGTGACTTTTTTTGAAAATTTTTTTTTCTTGACATAAATAATTATTTTTTTCTTTTTCTTTTTATTTCTTTTCTTTTCGCTTTATTTATCAATTTTTCGACTTCATATTTTTATTTTATTTTTTTAACGTCATAACTATGAGACCAACACCATACAACACAAGACAAAGTATTATAGCCAAGCTTAATTCTGGTAAAACAGAAAGAGAGATAGAAACAGAATTTGGAGTTAACAGGTCAATTATTGGAAGGCTTGCAAGATCTCATAATATCGAAAGAAGTAACAAGGCTGGCCGAAAGCAGGAAATTGATGTTGTACTTGGTAGGTATATTGCCAGATCGTTTTATATCGGCAAGTTCAGCACAGCTGTCGAAGCAGAACGAGTACTACGTGAATTAGATTATAATATTTCAGCTCAAACAATTCGTAGATTTTTAAAATCATTTGATTTTAATTCCCAGTTTCGACCATCTGCATTACCATTGACTACTGAAAGAAAAAAGACACGTCTTAAGTGGGCAAAAAAGTATAAAGCCTGGACAAAGGAAGACTGGTTAAGAGTTGTATTCTCTGACGAAACAAAAATAA
Source organism: Cunninghamella bertholletiae (assembly GCA_037043795.1). NCBI lineage: Eukaryota > Fungi > Mucoromycota > Mucoromycetes > Mucorales > Cunninghamellaceae > Cunninghamella > Cunninghamella bertholletiae. The sequence goes on from JAZGVP010000005.1 coordinate 8,395, forward strand.
ACCGTTTAGGTTCAGATGGGAAGCAATGGACTTGGGTTAAAAAGGGTGAATCATTAAGAGCCCATAATGTCAATTTCAAGTATAAAGGCAATGGTGGCAGTTTAATTGTATGGAGTTGTATTACAAGGATGGGACCTGGCTATATTGCAAAAATTGATGGTGGCATGGATTCAAAGCTGTACTGTGATATAATTGGTAGTGACTTTTTGGAGACATTAAAAGATTACGAAATGGATTCAGAGGATGTCATCCTACAGCATGACAATGATCCCAAACATACTTCTGCCCATACAACAAATTGGTTACAAAAACAAGAAATAAAGGTACTAGATTGGCCCTCCTATTCACCTGATCTCAATCCAATTGAGAATCTCTGGTATTATTTGAAATGCAGGCTTGCCATTTATAAAAGAGCTCCAAAAAATATAGGCGAACTTTGGGAACGCGTGGCCGATGTTTGGTATAATGAAGTTACCAAGGAAATTTGTATTAAGCACATTGAGAGCATGCCTGACCGTATAAAGGCAGTCATAAAAGCAAAAGGTGGTTCAACCAAATGGTAGAGCTAATACAAAACAGACATAGTCATTTTATTTAAATAAAAATAATATTTTTTTAAACACCGACCAAATAAAATCCTTTATATTTCCTTTTAAAAATAACTTAATGAACTATAACCAGTAGCAGTTAATACCTAATGGCTTCTACATTTTATACGTACCATAGTTGTGACTAGCCTCTGCTTATTATGCAATCCACAGCAATTGCAAAATTATAAAAGTCAAAAATTTGAGAACATAGAGCCAATTTTGTAAGTCACTGTATTTATAATACAATTGGCTTAAAAGCTACAGTAAATTTGAGTAGTATTCAAGTTTATTTATGAAACAAATAGATAAAAAAAAAATATAGGTTATTGAATGACCTCCATAGGAATTGATAGGGAAGTTGGAGTGAGCCAATATAATACCTAATTTGAAGTATAAACTAAAAGCTATAAATGCTTACAATATCAACTCAATAGGTTCATTTACCACTCAGCTACATTAATTTTAAATTCACTGGTACATTGAGACAGTTTTGTCACTGATGCTCGTAAAACTTAAAACTTTTAAAGGATGTATCCCAATATAACGCACAGAAAAAATTTAAACTCAATTACTTTAAAAAATTTTTGAAAAAAAAATTGAATATTTTTAATATAATTAAATAATAGTGTCATGTTTACTGAACCGTATATAAATTTAAAAGATATATTTGATAATGAAGAAAAAGCTTTAGAATATTTAATTAAAAACGATTATATAAATAAATTTGAAAATTGTAGTAAATGTAATAATGAAACTAAATTATATTTAAATAAAAAATTATATATTTGTAAAAACTATAAATGTCGTAAGTCAATTTCTCCATTAAAAGGAACAATATTTAAAAAAATGAAATTACCTTTAAATGTACAATTACATCTATTAAATTATTTTATATTAAAAATGCCTTGTAGTAGTATTGCAGCGACATTAAAAATAAGTAAAAATACTATTACATCTTATAATAAAATTTTTAGAAAATATTTAAAAGATAAAATTAATTTTAATAAAAATATAAAAATTGGGGGGAGAAATAAGATAGTAGAAATTGATGAAAGCAAAATTGCAAAAAGAAAATATAATAAAGGACATAAAGTAGAAGGTGCATGGGTGATAGGTGGTATAGAGAGAAGTAATTTAAAAAATAAAATTAAAAATGAAAATAAAAAATTATTTTTACTACCAATAGAAAAAAGGGATGTAAGTAATATTGATAAAATTATTAAGAAATATATTAAAAAAGGTACAACAATATATACTGACAAATGGAAAGGATACAATAATTTAAAAAATATAGGATATAAACATTTAACAGTAAATCATAAAAAGAATTTTAAAGATCCTATAACTGGTGTTCATACTAATACCATTGAAGGTACATGGAATAGTTTAAAACAAAGTATAGTTCCTAGAAATAGAAATAAAAAAGATATATTATTATACTTAAGAGAATACCAATGGAGAAAACAATATAGGGAATATAATTTATGGAAAAAATTTTTAAAAGATTAATAAAAAAACAATGATTAAATTAAATAAAAGTCTGAAATTAATAAATTATAAAAAAAAAAATTGAATTTAATGTAATAATAAAAATATAATCAATAATATTTAAATAATGGAAGATAATCCATTTTTATATGAAAAGTTTATGAAAGATATTAAACGATCCTTTATTCCAACTAAAATTTTTAATCAAAATAAATATAAATATAATATTACAAATGTAGAATTTAGATTAAAGAAAGATAATATAGTATGGATGTATCCCAATATAACGCACAGAAAAAATTTAAACTCAATTACTTTAAAAAATTTTTGAAAAAAAAATTGAATATTTTTAATATAATTAAATAATAGTGTCATGTTTACTGAACCGTATATAAATTTAAAAGATATATTTGATAATGAAGAAAAAGCTTTAGAATATTTAATTAAAAACGATTATATAAATAAATTTGAAAATTGTAGTAAATGTAATAATGAAACTAAATTATATTTAAATAAAAAATTATATATTTGTAAAAACTATAAATGTCGTAAGTCAATTTCTCCATTAAAAGGAACAATATTTAAAAAAATGAAATTACCTTTAAATGTACAATTACATCTATTAAATTATTTTATATTAAAAATGCCTTGTAGTAGTATTGCAGCGACATTAAAAATAAGTAAAAATACTATTACATCTTATAATAAAATTTTTAGAAAATATTTAAAAGATAAAATTAATTTTAATAAAAATATAAAAATTGGGGGGAGAAATAAGATAGTAGAAATTGATGAAAGCAAAATTGCAAAAAGAAAATATAATAAAGGACATAAAGTAGAAGGTGCATGGGTGATAGGTGGTATAGAGAGAAGTAATTTAAAAAATAAAATTAAAAATGAAAATAAAAAATTATTTTTACTACCAATAGAAAAAAGGGATGTAAGTAATATTGATAAAATTATTAAGAAATATATTAAAAAAGGTACAACAATATATACTGACAAATGGAAAGGATACAATAATTTAAAAAATATAGGATATAAACATTTAACAGTAAATCATAAAAAGAATTTTAAAGATCCTATAACTGGTGTTCATACTAATACCATTGAAGGTACATGGAATAGTTTAAAACAAAGTATAGTTCCTAGAAATAGAAATAAAAAAGATATATTATTATACTTAAGAGAATACCAATGGAGAAAACAATATAGGGAATATAATTTATGGAAAAAATTTTTAAAAGATTAATAAAAAAACAATGATTAAATTAAATAAAAGTCTGAAATTAATAAATTATAAAAAAAAAATTGAATTTAATGTAATAATAAAAATATAATCAATAATATTTAAATAATGGAAGATAATCCATTTTTATATGAAAAGTTTATGAAAGATATTAAACGATCCTTTATTCCAACTAAAATTTTTAATCAAAATAAATATAAATATAATATTACAAATGTAGAATTTAGATTAAAGAAAGATAATATAGTATATATAATTTTAAAATTAGAAAATGGAAAAAAATTTGAGCATGTATATGTACTAAAAAATAAAACCAATAAAAACAAAATTAATAATGATGAAATGAATATAAATGAAATAGTAAAAAATTTAGAAAATATGGATATTGATAAAAACTAATATATATTTTATGTCCTTTATATGACAATAAACTGTAGGAGGAGGAGGAAATATTAAAATTAAAATATAAAATTAAAAATACGAAAAGAAATGGAGGAATTTATGGGATTCAACATGGCCATATAGACAGTAATATTATATATTAAAAATTCAACATTTTTACTAAAAATATTATTGGTAGTATATTCCATTTCTATTGATATAATGGGTAACCAAAAAATATAAAACCAAAAAAAAAAATAATGTGTCCTATGTTGGGAATTATTCATATAGTATATATAATTTTAAAATTAGAAAATGGAAAAAAATTTGAGCATGTATATGTACTAAAAAATAAAACCAATAAAAACAAAATTAATAATGATGAAATGAATATAAATGAAATAGTAAAAAATTTAGAAAATATGGATATTGATAAAAACTAATATATATTTTATGGGATATGATTAAGAACATGGAACAGGTTGATAAATTCCAGTAATTAATTTAATTTTATCTTTTTAAATTCGGGTATAATTTCATTAACTATATTTTCTTCTACATTTTCAATTTTTCTTTTTATATTACTCTTATTTTTTTCTTTGTTATATGTTTTAAATTCATAAACTTTTTTAATTTTTTTTTTGGAGCCAGCTTTTTTCATATAGATTTCGAAATGCCCATCTTTTTGTTTAATTTTACATTCTTCCATATTATATTTTTTCATATCTTTTATAAAAATAGATCTTTTAATATTATATTTAAATTTATCATTAATAATGGTATTAAAGGTATCATCCATAGTTTATAATAATATTATTTTATTTTTATAATACTTTTTCAATTTTTTTTATTTAAACCCATTCATATTATTATATCCAGTTTTCTTAGGTATATAATAAAATCATTATGTTTTAAATATGTTAGTTTTATGACATAACAAGGTCCATCTAAATTATCAAATGCACATTTAAAGTTCGATTCATTTTATTTTTTAAAATATAATAAAACATTTTATTTTTATAATTAAAATAAATTCAATTTTTTTTCATTAATATTTTTTTTCTATACTTATTTTGGGAATATTAACAGACACTAAAGGTTTAAGTTTTGAATAATCTTTTTGTTTAACAAATAATTTTATAAATTCAAACCAAACATTGTTTAGTCTCTTTTCTTTTCTCCATTTATACTCTATAATATGTTGTATCATGCCTTTTTCAGTTCTATTTCTAGGAGATAATCCCATTTTTAAACCATTCCATATACCCTCTATTGTATTAGTATGAACTCCTGTTTTTGGATCTTTAAAATATTTAGAATGATTAACTGTTTTATGTAAATATCTATTTTTATTTAAACTATTATATCCTTTCCAACAATCTGTGTATATAGTTGTACCAGGTAAAACATGTTTTTTAATTAATTGTGTCAAAGTGTCAGCATTTCTATTTTTCACTGGTATCATAAAAACTTTTTTGGTTTTTCTACTAATACCACCTACTATCCAAATTCCTTTTACTCTATGACCTTTATTATATTTTCTTTTAGCACTTTTAGACTCATCTATTTCAACTATATCATTTTTACCACCAATTTTTATATTATTTTTATTGTCTTTTTTCATAATTTTTCTAAATAATTTGTAGTATTGTGTAATAGTTGGTTTTGATATTAATAATGATGCAGCAATGGCTTTTCTTGGTGTTTTTTTTATAAATTCGTATGCTAAGTGTAATATTATATTTATTGGTAATTTTAAATCATAAAATATTGTATTTTTAAAAATGGAAAATTTCTTTCTACATTTATAATTTTTGCATTGAAATATTTTTAATTTTTCATAATACTTAATATCTTTAAAACAGAATTCACATAAACTAGGTATTTGAATAATTCCCAACATAGGACACATTATTTTTTTTTTTGGTTTTATATTTTTTGGTTACCCATTATATCAATAGAAATGGAATATACTACCAATAATATTTTTAGTAAAAATGTTGAATTTTTAATATATAATATTACTGTCTATATGGCCATGTTGAATCCCATAAATTCCTCCATTTCTTTTCGTATTTTTAATTTTATATTTTAATTTTAATATTTCCTCCTCCTCCTACAGTTTATTGTCATATAAAGGACATAAAATATATATTAGTTTTTATCAATATCCATATTTTCTAAATTTTTTACTATTTCATTTATATTCATTTCATCATTATTAATTTTGTTTTTATTGGTTTTATTTTTTAGTACATATACATGCTCAAATTTTTTTCCATTTTCTAATTTTAAAATTATATATACTATATTATCTTTCTTTAATCTAAATTCTACATTTGTAATATTATATTTATATTTATTTTGATTAAAAATTTTAGTTGGAATAAAGGATCGTTTAATATCTTTCATAAACTTTTCATATAAAAATGGATTATCTTCCATTATTTAAATATTATTGATTATATTTTTATTATTACATTAAATTCAATTTTTTTTTTATAATTTATTAATTTCAGACTTTTATTTAATTTAATCATTGTTTTTTTATTAATCTTTTAAAAATTTTTTCCATAAATTATATTCCCTATATTGTTTTCTCCATTGGTATTCTCTTAAGTATAATAATATATCTTTTTTATTTCTATTTCTAGGAACTATACTTTGTTTTAAACTATTCCATGTACCTTCAATGGTATTAGTATGAACACCAGTTATAGGATCTTTAAAATTCTTTTTATGATTTACTGTTAAATGTTTATATCCTATATTTTTTAAATTATTGTATCCTTTCCATTTGTCAGTATATATTGTTGTACCTTTTTTAATATATTTCTTAATAATTTTATCAATATTACTTACATCCCTTTTTTCTATTGGTAGTAAAAATAATTTTTTATTTTCATTTTTAATTTTATTTTTTAAATTACTTCTCTCTATACCACCTATCACCCATGCACCTTCTACTTTATGTCCTTTATTATATTTTCTTTTTGCAATTTTGCTTTCATCAATTTCTACTATCTTATTTCTCCCCCCAATTTTTATATTTTTATTAAAATTAATTTTATCTTTTAAATATTTTCTAAAAATTTTATTATAAGATGTAATAGTATTTTTACTTATTTTTAATGTCGCTGCAATACTACTACAAGGCATTTTTAATATAAAATAATTTAATAGATGTAATTGTACATTTAAAGGTAATTTCATTTTTTTAAATATTGTTCCTTTTAATGGAGAAATTGACTTACGACATTTATAGTTTTTACAAATATATAATTTTTTATTTAAATATAATTTAGTTTCATTATTACATTTACTACAATTTTCAAATTTATTTATATAATCGTTTTTAATTAAATATTCTAAAGCTTTTTCTTCATTATCAAATATATCTTTTAAATTTATATACGGTTCAGTAAACATGACACTATTATTTAATTATATTAAAAATATTCAATTTTTTTTTCAAAAATTTTTTAAAGTAATTGAGTTTAAATTTTTTCTGTGCGTTATATTGGGATACATCCGTTTTTAACTTTAACCAGTTAAAAAATTTCCGTGATCTTGGCTATACTCGAATTGAAGTTAGCATATATAGTAGCACGATCTTTGATCCTGAACTATACAAGCAAGTAATGGATAACTTGATAAAAATTGAGCTTCGCTATTGTCCTACTTTTAAAGTTTCTTTAAATGAACAATGGCATCGAATTGTAGACAGGTTAAATCAAGTAGTTGCTGTGTATGTACCAGATGAAAATGTGTTTGCTTATTGCCATTGGTGGAATTCACTCACGAAACGTAAACAAGGAGTTTGTGCTTCAGATATTAACGCAAGATCTGTTGAAACATTATTAGCAAACTATAGTTTCAACGACAGAATAATTCATTACTTTCATATTAAAGTGATTAATGGAACGCATCACAAAATTAAACATGATCGATATAAGAGAGTTAATGGTTCAACATGTATGACTTTAGTTCCAGGACCACAGAATGGTTTGTTTCCTTCTCGCAAAGTCATCCAGACGCATGGTATGTTTGAAGACGTAGGATTAGACCAATATAAGAATATTTATATTGAATGGCCAATGTTTCGTTTGGAAAAAGGAAGAAATCAACGTTTAGCAGATTTAGTCAAAATAGATGACAACTTTGATATTTCTGCAATGAAAGATACGCTTCCTGAAGATAAAATTTCAATGATCGAAGATAATAATCAGCCTTCATTATTCAAAATTGATCAATTGCCAAGGAGGTCATCCAACAACCAATATTTTTTTTCTGAGATTTTGTATCACAAATATTCTTGAAAATGACATCAATTTACAGACCATTTTAAGCTAATAATATCTTATAAATTAACTAGGGGGTGACGAATATTTGGACTGGTTGGAGGGCTTCCCCACCACCCAGTCCTTTAAATTACCATTGGATTTTTATTTTAATTTTGAACAAGTAATATTGATTTAAACAACTAATTTCAGCTGATCCTCTTAGAAGGACCAAATGGAAAAAGGTTAACAGGTGCTGTTAACGGTGACAATCTGAAACCTTATCATTGCAGAAAAAATATGGTGCCCGACGTAATGATAAAGAAGGCAAGTGACAAGTATGAAGCCTGGATTGAAAGATGGGAAATGAAATAATAGTTATTGGTGCTGTTTTGGATAATATAATCTTTTGAAGAAAAATGGTGAAATCAATTTTTTTTTTGAGTAACGACACAAAATAAAAGTATATAATGAAAAATCTAATATTTAAGTTTACTATTAATTAAATATATATTATAAAATAAAATGAAATATGTTAAAAATGCAAAATTAAGATATTAAATTATCATTTGTGATTAATGAATTTTTTGTAAATAGTTTTATATTTGTAATCAATGTTATTTTGTTTTTTATTATATTATTATTATAGAGAAACGTTCCTATTTATATTTAATATAACATTTGATATTAACTATATTATATTTAAATTAATTCTTATCTTCAAATATTTTGTTAAATTTAAATAATATAAAATAATTAATAATCTAAATAAAGTTGTAAGTTTTAACTTACGACGTGCTTTTTATTTAATTTTTAAAGAAAAAAATTATCGAATCTGACAACCTTGGTATTGCAGAAGATTCGAAATAGAAAAAAAAAAGAATAAAAAAAAAGTATTAGATCGTTTCTCCTTGGTCTGGTTTATTTTATTTTATTTTATTTTATTTTATTTTAGTTTGATTTTTATCGAACAACCCTGCAATTACTCTATTGTAATTTTATACTTTATTTTATTCTATTTTATTTATTTTGCCTTGTCATTAATTGTATTTACCTTTTCGCAGTCGGGTAGATACATATTATTAATTTTACTTGTCCACATTTCATAATCAAAATATCAATTCAATACGCACACGTATGAGATCGTATATACTCTCTCAGATAGTATAGTGGTGAGTATCCCCGCCTGTCACGCGGGAGACCGGGGTTCAATTCCCCGTCTGAGAGATTTTCTTTTTTCTTTTAATGAATTTTTTTTTTTTGTTTTCTATTAATGTACATCCGCATTTAGATATATATTTTAATATAAAAAATCTATCCATAATATTATTAAAAATTAATGTTTTTTTAAAATAAGATTATATATTATGAAAATATATATTTAATGATATAATTTATATAAATTGGATAATTAAATATTTTCTGGATTATTTATTATTCATAATTTAATTTTAATGTCAAGAGGCAATCTGATAGTTATGCATAAAATCCAACACTAATATTTATGGATTTAATTTAAGTGTATAATTTTATATTTTTAATAATGTAAATATTTATCTTCTTATATTATTTAATGTTATCTATTTCTATATGATTTCTTTTAGCATATTTCATCCATCCTTCAAAGTTATAAATTTCTTTTATATATACATAACCTTTTCTAAATAACCATGATTTAAAATACTTTTCTTTTACTTCTTCTGAATCTGATATATTTGTTTTAATAGTTAAATTTGCATGTATATTATTTTTACTTCCTATATCATAAAAGGGTCCATTATATAATACTTCATTTATATTTTTTATATTAGATGCCCATCTTAATATTCTAGATTGTAATATATCGTCCGTTTTGTTTTCCACATCCTTTTTTTTAGGATCAAGTGTTAAAACAACTGCATAATAATAATAATCTTTTAATTTTTTTGTCATAATTATAAATGAAAAATAACAAAAATAATTATTTTTTAAATTTTTAATTTATAATAATTTTATATATCTTGGCATATTCTTGGCATTTACAATTCTTTACTTTTCCAATAATCTGATATAAAATCCATTACATTATAATCGCACGGACCAATCCATAATTCTTCATTATTATTTTTAAAGTTGACTTTAAATTGTAATATACCATTAACATACTTATGTTCTTTTATAGACTCCACTATGTATTCATTACTTTTATACTGTTGATTTTCTGTTTCTTCAACAATATTTACTTTATTATTAGTATTTATCATTTGTATGTCATTATCTTCTTCTATATAGTTATTTAATTCATCATCATGAGAATCAATATTTTGAATTTTAACACTTTTATTAAAGTTTTCTACTAAAACCGATAAATATTTATCATGTTCATTATTTTTATTATCTATATATTTTTGTTTATATAATTTATCCATTGGTAAATATGAGAATCTACTATTTAATTCTTCTGTTGTATCAAAATCAAAATTTGGTTGAATCCATAATCTATGTAAATAATTTTCATAAGTATTAATTTTATAAATTTCTGAAAATCTTTTTAAATTAAACAAACAAGCAGATAATTTAAATTGAAGATTATATATATGAGTTTCTGTTATTCTTACCATTTTATTTTTATTAAATCGTTGAAAAGTATTCGTAAAATTATAAAAAAATGTCTCAATTGATGATCTCATACTGCCTAATTCTTTATTAAATGTAACTTCATTTTGTGATAATTCTATATTTATATCTTTTCTAATTGGAAAACAAAAATTTTCAATATTTATATCGAATCCTTTATCATCATTAATTTCAACAGTATTATTTATATGTAATGTATATCCACCATCAACCAAAATACAATCCAAATTATTTAAAAACTTTACAAATGGAATAACTTCCATCATCTGACCATCAGTATATTCAGAACATGGAACAGATTTTGAAATATATAAAATAAAACCTAATACATCCACTATAAACTGTGTTCTATAACCTGATTTTTTAAATTTATAACTATATAATTTTTTTTTATTAAAATGTATGTTTTGATAGCTTATTCTACTATCATAGCCATCTAAAAATAATGTTACATGTTTTAGTCTTATTGGGTTATTTATTTTAGCATATAATAATCTTAAATCTATATTAGAAAACATATTATGATATAACATTTTTTCACACCATTCTGTAATTATTTGATAGTATGATTTATAAAATTTTATATATATTCTATGATATGTGCTATATGGAATATAATCATCCATATCATTAATTGATTTTCCTTCTATTAGTTGGTAAATTAGTAAAAATATTTTTTCTGATAATCTATATGGCCCTGGTAATTCTATTATAATATCTGAAATTAAATCTGTTAAAAGTACATACAAAGGAAAAACACCAAGTTTATTAAATAATACATTTTTAACATGCTCTATATTTTTAATACTTTTTAATTCGGATCTATGGAAATTTTTATTATTACTTTTACTAATAATAGGATACTTTTTATTTAATTTTTCAATCCATTTATTATTTATTACTTCTTCTAGTTTATGTTTATATAATTCTTCACAAATAATCATATGTTTTTTATTTATATAGAGAAATTCAATTTTTTTAAAAAGATATATATTTTAATATAAAAAATCTATCCATAATATTATTAAAAATTAATGTTTTTTTAAAATAAGATTATATATTATGAAAATATATATTTAATGATATAATTTATATAAATTGGATAATTAAATATTTTCTGGATTATTTATTATTCATAATTTAATTTTAATGTCAAGAGGCAATCTGATAGTTATGCATAAAATCCAACACTAATATTTATGGATTTAATTTAAGTGTATAATTTTATATTTTTAATAATGTAAATATTTATCTTAATTAAAAAAAAAAAAAAATTGATGTAATTTTTAAGAGAGAGAAAATATAACTGATATTATTATATTGTTACTAAATGACTTCAGCTGGAAAAAAAAAATTTATTTGTTATATCGGAACTGTTGTGGATTTTTTTTTTTTGTGTTGTATAAGATTTTCCTTTTTAGGATTTAATAACAAAGTTTAATTTTACAAGATAAAATTAAATATAGATGGACCTTTATATTTCAACTATTATCTAATATATATTATAATATATCAAATTTTTTAATATCATACACAATATTCCAGATTATACATTTTTTTAGAAATAATACAAAATTTATAAATAATATTATATTTAAAAAATTATATTATCTCAAGGATCAATTCATATGGTTTTGAATGATTTATAAGATTTTATTTATATAAATATAATAATATTATCTGGTTTTTAATATATTGGGATGTTCATCATAAGTAATAGTAGTGAGCACCAGTATCTTTTTATAACAAGTAGATACAACTTGAATAATGTAAAATAAAATAAAATAAAATAAAATAAGAATGAAGATAAAAACAAAATGAATATTAATATCGGATAAAGATCAACAATATTAATATAAAATAAAATAAATATAAGTTAATATATTATTTTAGGGTTTGTACTGATAATTTTTTATTTTATTTTATTTTATTTTACATTATTCAAGTTGTATCTACTTGTTATAAAAAGATACTGGTGCTCACTACTATTACTTATATTTAATTTTATCTTGTAAAATTAAACTTTGTTATTAAATCCTAAAAAGGAAAATCTTATACAACACATAAAAAAAAAAATCCACAACATATAAAAAAAGGAAATAAATTTTAAAAAAGTGCTAACCGCACCGACACAATAAAAAATCCACAACGCTTAAACAAAAAGAAAAAGAGTTTCCCACACGGGGAATCGAACCCCGGCCACGACGGTGAAAGCGTCGGATCCTAGCCACTAGACCATATAGGAGCTTCCTTTTTTGTGCGTATTGGATTGATATTTTGATTATGGAATGACAATGATGAAGTGTATCTACCCGACTGCGAAAAGGTAAATACAATTAATGACAAGGCAAAATAAATAAAATAGAATAAAATAAAGTATAAAATTACAATAGAGTAATTGCAGGGTTGTTCGATAAAAATCAAACTAAAATAAAAATAAAATAAATAAGGTAAAATGAACCAAACCAAAGTAAAGTCTGAAGAATCAATAATTATCTTTCCAATATCGAATTAAGTCCTTATAATTCAATAATTAATATATAAATCCTTCTATATATTTATATCTAAAGATAAAAACTCTTGATAACTTCTTCCAAAAAGAATTCTTGATTATTCGAAGCTCAATCTTCAAAATTAATGATCAAAATGATTTTCAAAGTTTTTCCAAAAAACTAATCAATTATTTTCTCTCCAAGTTTATTAAAAAAAAAATTAAGATATTTATACCTTTAAGATAAATGATCTGATTAAAATAATAATTAAATTAGATAACAAAAATAGAAATAGAAAATAAGAAGTGGTAATATAATTGCATAACAATAATATGCATAAGAAATGAAAAGAAATATAATTGCAGGAAAAAGAGAGTAGAAATGATAAAAATATTAAATGTCAGATAATGATACAACTCCTCGGAAAGCCCTTTATCCGATCTGGCAAATTCTACCTGAATTTGGAGGCAATATGAAAATACCTATATAATCATATCCTCAGCGTATCATTTTTTTGTCAGAGGAAGATTGATCTAAAAAGGTAATAGTAAAATAGTAAATAAAAATAGTTTTATTATACAACAAGATAAATAAAATAACAGAAAAATTAATATTAAAGTTTAAATAAAAATAAATGATAATTATAATCAAAAAGTAACTGCTGTTCTACGCAAGAACTAATAATGTGTTTATTCGCAATAAACTAAAATATTAACTTGAAGTTAAGTGAGGAAAAGAGGAGAGATAATTAAACAAAACTTGAAGTATTTATAGTTTTTCTAAGAGATGGTGTAACTAATTAAAATGACTAATAATATTCAGTGAAGTAGGATAAGAGATGGTATTGCATAAAAGGAAAAAGCTTGAACAATAAGTCGCTGTTTTAATCATGATCGTTTCCTTGAACTAGAGTTACGACAGGCGGGCTTTCAATTCTTCTTTTTTGATTAGGAACAATTGGTTTGAATCTTCTTTTTCTTTTATTTCTTTCTAACTCTATTTCCATTCTGTTTCCTATTTCTATATTCTTATTTTCATTTTCAGTTAGTAGATCGTTACATTTATTATCTTCAATAATAGTTTCAATGCCGACATTTTGAGACGACAGAAGCACGTCTTTGTAGCCATTTCGTCTCTGCCCTGAATTATATATATTTTTTTATTTTTATTTTTATTTTTAACGGAGATACAATTAAATATAAAATATTACCTCAAATCAAATTCAATAAAAATCATCTTTACACACATCTCTTCCTAGTATCGATCACTTTTGGATTTATTTTTGTTCAAGTTTCGTTTACGTTATTTTATTTTATTTTTGTTTTAAAGTTTGAATTAGTTAAATTAATTTTATTCCTAATTAAGAAATTATTTTATTTTATTTTATTTATTCTGTTTTATTTAAATTATTATTTTGTTTTATTGTTAAACTTGATACGAGTTATCAGTTTGACATATATATATATTTATTTATTTACCTATAGACACACTTGAACCTAGCCACTTCAAGTTGCAGCGCCACACGTATCATTATTTTGGAAGTTACTAGACACATGGGTTGCCCAGGGGAATTAAAAAAAATCGCTTTTTTCACAGTCTGTCTGGGCAGAAATAATACTTTTGGTTGAAATTAATTATTAATAGTGACCAGTCATTGTATGTATTAACAATGGATATTTTTTTAAATACAAGAAAATACAGTGACAGTCAAAATTGCTCACATGTTTCTAGCTACCTTTATTTCAAATTTCATGTAATTTCATTAATAAAAACTTATTAATTTATTAAGGAAAATAATGTTATTCACGAAACACGTTAACAGTCTTTCCCCCACTGTATAGAAAGTACGCCTTAACGTATACAGACAGTTATAATAGTAAAAGGTGAAACCATAAAGTGGTGATTGTAAATTACATTTTTAACATTCTTTTTTTAAAATAAAAAAAATTTCAATTTTTAAAAACAGTTATGTTTTAGTATTCTAATTTTGCTGATAGGAAGTCATCCAATAATGCATTTTTTTTTCTGATCCTTTGTTACACATATAATCTTGAAAACAACTTAAAGTTACTGCACTTTTTTAGTTGATGGTGTGAAAAATAAAAACATTGAAATCCTTTTGTAAGTTACTGTATTTTTTTTTAAGTAGTTCAAAAAAGTTTTACACAAAAATATTTAGAATCCAAAAAACACTTTATACTTAAATTTACTTAAGTAAAAGGCATGCAATAGTATATAAATACTTTTTTAGATTCAAAAAACAAACAAAACATTTAATATTCATTTGAAAAAAATTCCCAAAGTTTTTATAAAAATTATTATTAACAAAAAGCGCTCTAAAAAGATAGACTATATTAAAAATGTGTGTATTTACATTAAAAATTTAGCTTACTAAAAACCCTTGGTAATATAAAAATAGAACACGCACAGAAATTCACACGAAAAGTCTTTTTTTAAAAAACAATTGTACACATAGTATTAATAGCGTGATAAATAACAACATATGTTTAGTTTTATAAGATACTTTTAATAACAAGCCTCGTTAATTAAATGAACTTGTAATAAACATAAAGGTAAAGTATACGTTTTGATAGTAGAAATTAGTAAATATTGAAATTGGCATTTAAAAATATTTTTTAATAAAGAATAAAAAAAGGATGGAATATAAAAGAAAAAAATAATATAATATTTATTAGTCTATCGAAGTTTTTTAAAGGGATGGTAAAAATTGTAATATGTTCATAGAAAGATTATTTGAAGTATTACCAAAATCCCATCCAACGGGTTACACATGTTTGAATATGCTATCACTCGCTGATATGTTTGTTTATTTAATTAATGATATTATGGATAATGCATATATTGTACCTGATTATGGAAGTGATGACCCTGAATTATTTTTATTAAATCATGTTATAGACAATAATTACTGGTCTATGATATCAAATCCAAATTTGACAGAATTGGTGGATCCATTAGTAACTTAGGAAGTTGACGAAGATACTATTAATATTAGTAGTAATAATAATAATGATGATGATGATAGTAGTGAAAGGGATGAAATTAATTTAGTACCATCGTAATTGAAGAAATTGAGGAGCATGAAAATGAAGAAGTTGATACCGAAGATGATGAAGACAGTGATTGAAGAATTTAATTTAATCATCACTTTTAAAATATAATAGATCAGTTTTTTTGTTTGGTCTTTTTTATATCCTTTTTTATATCCTTTTTTATATCTTTTTCTACCTTTTTCCTACCTTCTTTCACATCTTTTTTCTTTTCTTTTCTATTGCTATTTTTTTTGTTTACTTGTCTTTACAATATTAATGCTAAATTCATATAATTCAATAATTTTTCAAGTTTTATTTTTTAAATACAAATACTAAACATATAGAGCAAATATAAAGTAGACAAATAAAAAGCATATTTATACTATACTTTTTAAGAAAAGAATCGCAAAATAATTTAATTAAATGCAAACATCTATGGCATATAATAATAAAATAGATAGATGTTCAAAATATTTCTATGAAACAGATATAAAATTGGTATATATTTTAAATATATAAATATAATTTAAATATGTTTACAAAAGAAGAAATTGTTTAGAATAGATTTACAAAATAAAAAGCTCATTATAATAACTAAATGTAATATGTTCACAAAATAGGATTATAATAAAAATAACAATTAAATATGATTATTAAATGGAAGATTGACGAAATATATTCATTAAACAGGAAGATCAAAAAATATATATCGATAAAATAGAAAGATCATTAAAATATATTGGTAGAATAAGAAAATCATCAGAATATATTTATTAAATGGAAACTTATTAAAATGTATTTATTAAATATATATATATATATATATATATATATATAAGTATATATTTACAAAATTGAAATGTAATTAATGTATTACTAAAAAATAAGAATGGCATTTGTAGGGATTATAAACCAGGAAGATTATTAGTACATATTAATAAAATAGGAATATCGATGAATATGTTTAATGAATAGAATTATCATAAAAGATATTTACAATATAAGAGTATCAAAAACATATGACTATTAAGTTGGAATATATGTTACATATATTTATGAAATGAAAACATCATTTATTATCTGATTACAAAATAGGAATTTCACAAACGCATTTATTCAATATTGGAATATCTGAAAAATATTGGTTTAAATTTGCAAATTATGCCTATTTTACTAGCATATTCTTTAATATTCCCAATAAATACCTATTTCTTACACATATTTGCAAAATAAGTTTTGGGATGTTGCTATATATTGGGTATTTATTTTTATAGTAAAAAACTTCAATTTGTTTTTTCTATTTTTAAAATTCAGCTAATGTTTTAATATTTGTAATTTATATGTTGTATAGAATCATTTCGACAAATATTCTTATCTGAATTAACAGCAGATCCATACTAACCTAAAAATGTTCTTTGGAGTGCCAAGGCTAAAAGAGAAAAAAACCTACTATGAAAAAAAGAAAGTGAAAAAAGTAATTAAGTGGCTGAACTATAATTATTCATTGTTTTATATATTTATTTAATACATACAACTTTGAAACTTGTGACAATTAGTTTTGCTCATCTTGCAAGTAGATTGCTGTTTCTGAGTAAATCTTGAACAACCTGCATAAAAGAAAAAGAAAAAGAGAAAGAGAGAGCGGAGTAATATTTTACTTTATAAACTTATTACTTTTTATACAAATTACCTTCTGAATTGCTTACATTTCATCAATTGATCTTGGTTAATCTTGCTTTATTAACTTATGTTTGTATAATAACATGTTTCCTAAATAAGATATAAAAAACAAATATATATAAATATATTATATATATAGTATATGTGTATATACGTTTAAAAAAATACGAAGAAGAAAAAAAAATATATCACCCAAATAAGACTCAATTTTTAAACTTTTAGCCAAAAATAAAAGCTCAGTCATTCTTTTTTCATTGACTTTTTTTAAATACAATAGATCATACATATTATAATCAGTTAAAGTAATAAAGGATCCTTTAGAATAATAATTACAAAAATATAAATATTAATTATATATTTTCAAAATGACCAATTCAATTAACCATTTTTTTTTTAATATATATATATATATATATGCATCTACTAGAAATAGAAAGTATAAGATTAAACTTACCTTTAATCTTTGCATTTTCATTTTAAGTATATATACATATATAAAAATGAATTCATAAAGTTGATATTAATTAAAATCATAAAATTAAATAAGTAAATAAACATAACCATAATAAAAAAATTGTTAATTAAGAACCTATGTATGTACATATTTATATATCTTTAAGGTACTTTTTTATGAATCATTTACATCAATGTGAATGAAAATTATTGTAATCTTATTAGCCTTTTAATAATTATTATTATCATTATTATCATTATAATTTATTAAAATATTAGCTTACCTCATAAACACATTTAATTTATTGTTTTTATTATTAAAAGAAAAAGAAAAAGAAAAAGAAAAAGAAAAAGAAAAAGAACCCTGCATCACGCTTGATATTTCCATTTGATTGTTTTTTAAGGAATATCAACAAAAATAAAAATATAAAAAATCTTTTTATTTAATAATATTGATGTTAATTTTTTATTTTAAATATAAAAAGTGAGATATTATCATAATAATAGAGAAATAAATATAAAAATCAAATTATCAGCATTAATTATTTCAGATTTCTTTTATTTACTTTATTATTATTGCTTTAACATGATTCTTTTTAAATGCTTTTTATACCATTTTTTTAATTTACAAAAAGTAAAATCATCCATCCTATAATTCTATGCATATTCACGAAGAATTCCTTTATATATATCAAAAAGAAAAAAGTTTCTCTAGAGCTTTATGTAGATTTTATTATTATTATATTGAATATAATTATCCCCATTTCTAATCAATTTTGCACTTTTTAATCCTTAAAGAATACTAATTTTAGGTTAATCTCTTTCTTTTCTTTTTTTTCGTTTTTTTTTTTTTTTTTCAGAAATATTCTTTTATTTCATAAACAAAATTATTTACTGTTCTGTCAAACTTTTTCTATTATCTTTTAATAAGGACGCACTTTTTGTATTAGCAGTTGAGTTACCATCTGCTGTTTTGAAAATTTTAATCTGTTCCGTTACATCCTCTAACATTTCCAAAGCCATTTGATATATTTCAGTCCCTTCTTTATTATACATGAGCGAATTGGTAAGCATCAATAACACATCTCGTTCAAATTCTGCTGTTGTACGTATAACCTATGCGTGTATATATTTTTTTTAATATATATATATATATTCCAAATATATCAGTTATTTTTTTTGAAATAGAAACCTTATTTTTATTTCTTTATATCTACTGACTTACACCATCACGAATTCTATTTTTAATTGTTTTGAGATCCATAGGATATTTGACAACATCATAATAAAGTGGTGCTTGTGCTTCTTTAATTGGATTCATAAACATTGCTCCATTTTTATGATTTGCAATTTCACGCCAAAGCAAATTAACATTTTTCTGCCATGATTTTTGTCGTTGATCATCTTTATTAGTTGTTACTCCAGATTTTCGTTTTTCATTTGTTGTTGGAGTTGGGGGATTACTCTCAGTAATACTTTCAGTACCATCAGCATCAGGTAAAATATTTCCTGATTTTTCATCCATAGTATCATTTTCTGTAGCATTTGATTGATTAGATACGTTTTCTATAACTGCATTGGAAGTAGTAGATGAAGTGGAATCATTATTTATATCTAGTTTTGTTGATTTTACAGGTGACTCAACATCAGATTGTGTGGATGATATTGTTGTAGATGCTAATGGTAAATTTGATGGTGATGATATTGAATAGGATGATATGTTGGTTTCTGTAGCTTCAGGTTTTATATTATTATTTTCAGAAATTGTTTCTCCTGTTTCATTTAAATTTTGATTGATATCACTTTCTTCTACCTTAACTGCTATAAATGAAAATAATCATATCAATTTCAGTTCTTTTTTTAAACAAGACAAAAAAAAAGTTTACCTGATATTAATTTGTCATTTTCCATTGATTCTAGTGAAATATTAGATGGTGATGATATAGATTGTACATGATCTTCAAGTCTAGGCTTTTTAGCTACTATTTCATTCACTTGTTGACTTGAATCTGATTGAATTTCAGTAGTATCTTCAGATCTACGCTTTAATCCATGTTCAGTAATAATTGATTCTGGTGATAATTTATCAACTACTTTTAGTTCAGAATCTGGTTCATTTTTTTGCAAGTTGTTTGTGGGATTTAATTTATCTATTTCTGTGGATATACTTTCTGCTGTAGCTGATGATGAATCTTCTGTATTTACTATAGATGAGTCATTTTTTATTGGTTTTGATATATTTTCATCTTCTTCCAAAGTATTTCTATCTTCAGAAGAAGATAGTATAGATGATGGTAATGGCGATTGGATTTGTTTTGTTTGTGTACTCTCATTATCATCAGCAGTTGCCGGTACTATTGATAATTTTTCTTCCGTAATAGCCATTTCTAATGGTTGAGATATATCATTTTTATTTACATTTTTTTGGTCTTCTTCATCTTCTTTTTTATCGTTTTCACTATTGCTAACATTAGAAGCTGGTGTTGTATTTTTTAAATCGTTTTTACTGTTAATATTATTATTGTTATCATTATTATGATCATTACTTATGTTGCCATTATTGTTATTATTTTCATTGATATTAATATTATTATTTAAAGTTGGTTCATCTATATTCATTGGTGAAAGTTGTTGATCAGAAGTTGAAGAATTATCTTCTGAATTTGTTACTGGAGTATTAGATTCTTTTTGCTGTTCATTTGCTAAAATTGCTAATTTATTATCCCAGGCACCTGACTTAATATCATCGATTTCTGACACAAGTCTCAAAAATTGTTCTTCGTCTTCCTTGATATTTCGTTTTAAATCTTCCACTCGTTGTTTATATAATTGACGAGCTAGTTTTACAACGTTTGGCATGTCTTGTGAAGGTATATTATTAGGTGACTTATGTTGTCGTCGACTATGATAAATAGTTAAATAATTATATTTTAATCAATTTTGTGTATATTTAACATTTAAATATGTTGTAAAAATACCTTTCAGTTTCCAAGTTTTCTATCATAAGATAATACTGCAAAGAGCAATTCTATATAATATTAAATAATAAAGTATTAAAAGTTAAAAGGGAGCAAAAAATAAGATAAAATGATAATAATAAAGTTTGTATCCTATTCTTCTACTGTTAGTAATATTACTTTTTGATTAAAAACTTCAAGACGTTCTTGTCCTTGCAATAATGGATGTTGCTTTAATGTACGCGCAACTTGAAACCAATCATCTTCACCATATTTATTAACAGCTTGTGCTAAAAGTAATCGTTCAAGTACAGTCCAATCTGTTGAGGCTGTTGTCATAATAAATTTATAAAGAGCAAATAGCTTATAAATAAATAAATAAAAGAAAAGAGGTTAATTTTTAAAAAGGAAAAAAAGTAGGGAAGAAAAAAAAGAAAGGAAGAAAAAGAAAAAAAAGCGGTGATTTAAATTTTTATTTGTAAATTGAAAGTCGTATTGCGATAAAAAGATTTACCGAAATACATATAAAAAGAACAATACAACAGGATGGTTAATATATAGCATTAATTAAATTAAAATAAAAAAATTATAAAATAAACAATAAAAGACCAATTTAACAATATTAATAATCAGATTATTTAATCGTTAAAAAGCTTGAATAGGTGAAGAATAAAAATAATCCTGATTGGCTGAAAACACAAAAATGAATTCGAGTGAAAATTTAAAAACAGAACAAAATAAAGACTTTTTTTAAGAAATGCTTTTTTCCTATTTTCTTTTAATTATATAAATATATATATATACACATTTATATTAAATACAATAATAATAAAAAGCAAGCTAAATATATCCAAATATATTTATATATAAAATGGATAAAAAAAATACTTCACCAAGCTTAACACCACCATTACCAACACCAGGTTCAACTACAAATATAATAACTGAACCTTCAAATCCAATTTTATATACACCATTTCCACCCTTACCAACAACAATGACAACAATTCAGGATACTCAAGCTACTGCAAAACCAGAAATAGAATGTGATCCTTTAAGTCGAGCTGGACTCTCACCCAAAGCTAGGTTACTTGTATTATCAGGTGTAGGCGGATTTTGGGGCTTTGGTATTGGAGCCATTTTAGGTGGAAGACAATCCGCTTTGCAATATTTGGCTGAAAATGCACATAGATTGCCTACAACGGTACAAGGATGGTATTTTTACCATAAAACAAAAAACTATCGGGTGATGCTTGGTGGAGTTAAACGTGGAGTGAAATATGCTATAAAAACTGGTGGATTATGTTTATTATATGGTGGTATTGAAGCGGGTTTGGACGAAATCCGTGGTGAAGCTGATATAGTTAACTCAGTTACAGCCGGTGTTACAACAGGCGCTCTATTTTCTGTTATTAGTAATATTTATGTTTATTTATTTATTTATTCTCTACTGTGATAATAATAATATATTTTTATTTTTATCATTATTAACATTTATATTATTGTTATCTTATTATGATTATTATTATTAGCAAAATTAACAAGAGGTAGCTTTCGTTATTCACTTGCTTTTGGTGCTTTATTTGGCCTGGCCACTGGTGGTTTATCGGATTTACATAAATATGCATCTGGTGCACCACCTAAATACATTCAATGGTTATCAAAGAAAGTTGAAAAAAATTGATGAATGTACTGATCATGGTTAATAATAGATAGTTTGTTGTATCAATAGTAAACCTTACATATAGTATCAGAAATTTATACTGTATTTGATTTTTGATTTTTCTTTTTTAATAGATATCATATAGATTTATGCTTTTTTTTTAATATATCATTATAATATAAATATTTGAATTTGTTCTAAAAAAGAAAATTGTATATATGATAAAATTTAAATAATGGCTTCTTAAATAGTAAATAAGTATAACTTTAGACTTTTAGACGATGCTGAAAATATAAATTCAAATGTATTTTAAAGTTTTATATACGAACGAAAAAAAAAAACCATATAACAAAATATTTTTATTATAGCAGCTTTAATTATGATCAGTAATAATTTGTTTTTGTCATTATATCTTTTTTTTAGTATTTATCTTAATAAAATAAAAAATATTTAATAATAACCTATATTTATAATTATATATCTATTTTAAACTTCATATTTTTATGGATGATTTAAATCAACGTGATGTTTATATTAAAATTAGCTTTTATTAGTAGTCTATACAATGTAAAATTGAAGCGTACTTTAACTTTTTATAAGTAATAATAAAAATCATGATTTTTTAACCTTAGAAGTCTGTGTAACTATTACAAAAAAAATTCGGAATATATAAAAAAGTAGTGAAAAAAGAAATGGCTTCCTTTTAACTTTATACTACTTTCTTTCTGGCACTTTTTTATTTACAATTATGTTCATGTATTCAATATATTATTTTTTAATAATGTTTAAACTACAAGTTGATAATTATTTATACTTTTGTTTTAAATTCTAACAAACTATATAACCTTATTGGGTTATATTTTTATTACAATGTTTATTTTTAAACAATTGTTTCATTTCCTTTCATTCTCTTTTATTTTTTACTTCATATTTTTGTTTATTCCTTTTCCCTTTCCTTTATTTAATATTTAACTAAATTAAAAGATTAATATTCTTCATATTATTTATATCTATATATTTATTTATTTATATATGTTAAAACAAGAATCGGTTTGTGAAAATCAATCTACTTTAAATGAAAAAACACAAACTAATATATTACCAATGCCTACTAATGGTTTTATGCGATCGGATAATATAGGAGAGCATCATGATAATATAGAGTCTGATAATCTTATAATAATAAACAGTAAAGCATCACAACAACAAAGACCAACTCAGTCACGATGTCATAGCGATCCTCATGATAAAAATATAGAAAAAAAATCTGATGATAACGGTAATAATAATTATGAAACAATTCGAGATAAATCTATAGATCGATTAAAGGCAAGTGAAAGGTGGAGAAGAGTGAGACAGTTAGCAAGAAATGGCTTAAATATTTCATTAAGATACAATAATAGAAAATCAAAGTATAATGATAATAATAATAATGATGATGATCAAAATAGTAATAAAATTAAAAAGGGAATATCATTAATGCGACAATTGGAAATGAATAGAGCTTCTATTTCATTAGTCGCTTTATCTTTTCAAAAGGATGAAAAAAAATTACCAAGAATTCCAATACTAGCATCACTTTTGGATATTAAAGTTATAAAAAACAAAAGTAATATAACTTCACGAAATACAAATGATTTTTATATAATTGTACAATATGGTACCATTAAATGGACTCTTACAAGACGATATTGGGATTTTGTCAAATTACATTATTCATATTATGGAAATGATCTTACTTACTCTTTAAAACGGCCCACTGATTTTCCAGTCTTTCCAAAGATTATTTTGCAAAAAACTTATAAACATATGAATCATCAAAAAAAAGATATTCAACAAAAAATCAAATTACAAAGTTTATCTACCTGTAGCTCACTTAATATTCATCATGAACAATATAAAAACAAACAGCATGATAAACAGTCGATACATAGCGATTCATACGTTTTCAGTAGTAATAATAATGATAATGGTGATTATCATCAACATCAAAAAAATAAAACCAAAACGATGAACCATGATGATGATACAATAAGTGATGATGTTATTATTAGAAAAGATATTGAAAAATTCGCCAAATTACCTAATGATGAATCAACATCAGCACCAATAAAATCACCAAAACCCAAACAAACTAGCGATGAATATGATGAATATGATGATTCTTTTGCTGAAAAACAGCTAGAAGAATATCTTAATCAGTTAATTCGTTATACATTCACTTCTGGTAATATAAATCGACTATGTAAATTTTTAGAAATATCTACATTAGGAATTTATTTAAATGCTACTCAACCAAATATAAGCCATCGAAAAGAAGGTTATCTAATGATTTTAAGGCGTTCTGATCGTGAACCTCCTCGTCATTCAAGATGGTTACTTAAATTTTGGTGTTTTGGAGATAACACTAATAATTACAGAAATAATCGCTTTAAGTGGTTTATTATACAAGATAACTATATTGCCTGTGTTCATCACCCTCATGCAGTAAGTATATTAAAATTAAAATAGAAATAATAGCAATTATTTTTTTATATTATATAAAAATGAAGGAAAAAAAGATTAAAAAACGACTAACTTGTTTTTATAGACGGATTTATGTGATGTGTTTTTAATTGATAATAGACTTCAAGTTCAAAGAGGTTATTCAAATCAAGTATTTACCAGAATTATTGATTCAACATCAAATTTTTCACTTGGTCGTTCAACACTTCATTTAAAAGGTACTCACGGTTCAACTGTTCTTTATTCAAAAAGTGTACAGCAGGCAATACAGTTTGAAAAGTCTATATTGAAGGTAGTTCAAAAATCAAAAATATGTCAACCAAATCAACGATTTAACAGTTTTGCTCCTATTCGTAATGATTGTCCTACAACTTGGTTTGTAGATGGGAATGATTATTTTTTGAATGTTTCAGTAGCCTTAGATAATGCAAAAGAAAGCATTTATATTCATGATTGGTGGTTAGTAAGTTTATAAATAATATTTATTCCGAGTAAAAACCATGATTAACTTTTTTATTTTAACGTTTTTTAAATAAATGCATATAGTCCCCTGAAGTGGTAATTTTTTTAAAGAAAAAAAATGAATAAATAAAATAAATATATGCTATAGTCAAATTTTCTTATTCATATAAATATATACATTAAATAGTATCTTAGAAGATTACCTTCAGAAAATTCAGAATGGCGTTTAGATGAAGTATTAAAAAGAAAGGCTGATCAAGGTGTTAAAGTTTATATTATTATTTATAAAGAGGTAACTCAAGTAAAATTTAAGATATAAAGCAATCTAGTAAATGATTAATATATATATATATATA
The DNA here is from genome assembly GCA_037043795.1 of Cunninghamella bertholletiae. Classification (NCBI taxonomy): domain Eukaryota; kingdom Fungi; phylum Mucoromycota; class Mucoromycetes; order Mucorales; family Cunninghamellaceae; genus Cunninghamella; species Cunninghamella bertholletiae. Next base: position 34,620 of record JAZGVP010000005.1, read on the forward strand.
ATTTAATTTATAGGTGGCAATGACCATTCCATTATTCTCACATTACACTAAAAAATATTTACAATCACTTTCTAAAAACATTTTTGTTCAAAGGCATCCTTCACGTTTGTTGGATCTATTAGGTAAACAAAGCACATTATTTTGGGCCCATCATGAAAAGATATGCATTATAGATGGCGTGGTAGCATTTATTGGTGGATTGGATTTATGCTTTGGAAGATGGGATGATGCAAAACATAAAATTACAGACAGTTCTCCTGACCCTGAAAAGCAAATTTGGATTGGAAAAGATTATTCAAATCCTAGAATTGAAGATTTTCATTCCCTTGATAAACCTTTGGAAGATTATTTGGATAGGACTCGTTCCCCACGTATGCCTTGGCATGATATATCAGTTAGAATATGTGGATCGGCTGTACAGGATTTAGAATATCATTTTATACAAAGATGGAATTATTTACTAAGAAGTAAAACTACAGCTCCCAAAAGACCAACACCATTATTAATTCCTAGGTATGATATGCAACAAAATGAATACGGATTAGATTTGAAAAATGATGCACGTATTGGCTCCTCACATTCATCCTTAAAAACACAAGTACAAATATTAAGAAGTGCTTCTTCTTGGAGTAATGGAATAAATTACACTGAACATAGTATTCAAAATGCATATGTGCAGTTGATTGAAAAATCCAATCATTTTATTTATATTGGTAAGTAATGATTGCAAAATATGTTAATGAACTTATATATATTGTATGTATATAATGATTATCTTTTTTTAAAAAATATTTATAAATATATATATGTATAGAAAATCAATTTTTTATCACCTCAACAAAATGTGGTACTACTATAATTGAAAATAAGATCGGTGAAGCCTTATACCGTCGTATACTTCGTGCGCATAAGCAACGTCAAAAATGGCATGCAATTGTTATTTTACCTTTAATACCAGAATTTCCAGGAAAAATAGATCTTGCCGAAGGAACAACTATTCGACTTATTATGAACTGCCAATATTTATCAATATCAAGAGGACCCAATTCGTTACTAGAACGATTACGTGCTGCAGGGGTAACAAAAACATCTGATTATATAAGCTTTTATGGACTTAGAAATTGGGGTGAATTAAATGGATCATATATCACTGAGCAAGTTTATATTCATGCAAAGGTACTAATATATATATATATATATATTAACCTTATTTATAAGCTATTTTTTTTTTTTACTTATTTTAGACAATGATCGTGGATGATTCCACAGTATTAATTGGTTCAGCAAATATTAATGAACGATCCATGCTTGGTATACGTGACTCTGAAATATGTGCTTGTATTCAAGATACTGAAATGATTGATTCTACCCTTGGAGGTGAGAACGTAAAAGTAGGAAAATTCGCACACTCGTTAAGAATAAGACTAATGGCGGAACATATTGGATTACCTGTAGATGGTTTGACAACAGATAGCATTATAAATAAATATATCATTACAAACAAAGAAAAAATAAACAAACGCAAAGACAGTATGATGTCAGTATACCAGGACAAATTAAAACATAACGATGGATTATTATTGGATGAATCACCAAAAATAGAAAAAAATGTACTACCACACCATCATATGGACTCTAAAAATACTTTGGACTTTTCATCATCTTCATCATCATCATCATCATCACCATCATCATCCACACCAACATTATCATTGTTAGCTTCTAAAATAGATCAGCCGACTGATGATATGCAGTTGAAAAATAAATCTAGTGCACAAAATGTGTCTGGAATGGAAACATTGACAACAATATCACCAACCACATCAAGTAATAATGATTATATTTCTTATTTTGCTAAATTGACTAAAACACATCTAATCGATGAAGAGTTAATATTATATTGTAAAAAATGTGAAGCTTGGGATACAGATACTGATAATAATGGAGATGGGCAATGTTTAATACCGTTACCTATTCCCATTTCTATTGATACTTCTTCTTTTGAAGATTATGCAGATAAAGATGAAGATAAACAACATATAAATCGCCCAACAATATTTAAAATAAAAAGTATTGACCCTTTTGCTAGAAATAATTTCAATAATAATAAAAATGAAAAAAACTTTGATCTTAACGATGATGACGATGGTAATGCTAACAACAATATCAACTATATTTTTAATGTATTACGTGATCCATTAAAACCAAATAATTATCATTTATGGTATACACGTGCAAGATACAATACAGATCTTTTTCGACGATGTTTTATGGCGATACCTGAAAACAACGTACGTACTTGGGATGCTTTTGAACAATTTCATAAAATGGCAAAAAGATTATTAGGTAGATCGGATATATATGAAGGTGTAAGTAAAGTAAAAGAATCAACAATTACAAGTCATCATTTAATCAATGATTCTCAACAGAAAGGATTAATACTACCATTTATTCCAACATTGCTTAATCAAATCAAAGGACATTTAGTGATTTGGCCACTTCATTTTATGGAAGATGAGGGAGATGATTTCTTATTTGCTATGGATAAAATAGCTCCATTGGAAATATTTAATTGATATACATACTCACATCACAATATACTGCACATACATATATATAAACAAACATGTACAAATGCACAGATGTAAATTATTAACTATTAAATTATATTTATTATTATTTTTATTATTATATATAATATTTATAAATATATATATTTTGTACCACAGATTAAAAAGAAATAAAAAAATAGATTAAAATAAAAAAAAATGAAAAAAAGAGGTTGATAATATTTTATGTAAATAATAATAATAAAATATATTTTTAATTTAAAAAAAAATTACTTTCCATAACTGAACACATTGATTCCCTAATTCTGCAAATGATAATAAAGATTAAAAAAAAAAAAAAGCAATAAAGGTAAATAAAAGTAAATAATGATTATAAAACATATAAAAAGGCATATAAATGATTAATAAATAAAAACAAAGTGAAAAAAAAAGTAAGGCATTTACCATATAAATATGTAAGAAAAATAAAATATTTGTAAATTATGCATTATATTAAAAGCTAGGATGAAGTAAAAATAAATAATAATAATAATAATAATAATGAAACAACAGCAAAAAAAAAAAGGAAGCTATTAAACGAAAGGCATTAGATGTAAAGGATTATGATGTTGATCAAAAGCAATAGGTACTTGTTTAGATTCATGCAAACACGAAGAGTCAGAGTTAGATAGATGATGATTATGATGATTGGTTGATGGTTGATGTTTGGATTCATTTGGCAAAAAATGATAATCATTTATATTAGATGGAGGAAAATGATACATAAGCTGTTGTTGCTGAGGATAATAATCAACGGATGAAGTAGATGAAGATATAGAAGAAGAACGAGTAGGAGAAGCTAATTCAAATTTATAACCATTTTCTTTCATAGTATTATTATTAGTAAGAGTTGTGGATAAATAATGTATGTTGCTTTGTTGTTGTTGTAAAGAATAATAATTAGAATCCATATATAAATTTATTTGAGTTGAAGAATATTCAGGATTAGGAGATAATAAGGTAGTTGTAGTGGTATTAGTAGAGGAGGATGAAGATGGGTCAGAATAAACAGACGCTGAAGTTGATGAGATAGATAATTTAGGTAAAGGATAAAGTAGATCATCAGAAGAAGGATGATTTTCAGGAGATGAAAGGAGTGTATCACTATGACGATCATCCATATTATTATTATTATCACTAATATCATTATTATTATTATATGTAGAAGGAGATGGAACACAACATGAATTGTAACCAGGATAATAAGTAGACGATGATGATATTGGTGATGATGATAATGATGATTGAAGGGGAGGAGAATAACAAATAGGAATATTATCAATATCATTATTTTCTAGTGGATGATATAAATGATCATTAGGATAATTTGAAAACATAGTATTTAAATGACCATTTCTTCTAGTCACACAATAAGGACAATAACGAACAAATCTTGCTACGAGTTCTTTTGGTATCCAAGAAAATTTTCTTCTAACTAAAGCTGAAGTTTTATCACGACCACCATGATGTGATTGGCGATGAGCCCATATAAGGATATCATATATTTGTTCCTTCATTGCAACTGGTTTATTATCATGACATACAATCTGCTGGCCATTTCTTAATGTAATTAATTGAAACATTTTTTTTACCCAAAATCTGAATTGTGCCGTAGATACTGAAGTATTTTTTGGTTCTTGTAATACTTTTAGAATTAATTCGTATTGTTCTTGATTTACTAATGCTTTATCTCTTTTCTTTGATGAAAGATTATTTAAATAAACTCGAATGATATCATCAAAATCTTTTTTACTAGTATATTGATTGTTATCTTGATAATGATAAATACTTTGTTTATAAATTGTTTCTTGCATTGTGTGTTAAAAAAAAGTAGATTATATAAGAAATATTAAAATAAATAAATAAATTTAAACTTGTACAAAAAAATATTGAATTAATATACAAAAAAAAATATATAATAAAAATAAGAAAATTAAAATATATAAAGTATAAAATATAAAAAAAGGTATTATATTTATATTTATAAAAAAAAAAATACAGGTGTGATTAAAAAGTAGAAAACGAAAAAGAAAAAGAAAGAAAAGAAAAAGAAAGTAAAATAAAAAAGTAAAAGAATGAAAGTTAGTAAAAGAGAGAGAATGAAATGAAATGTAGAGTAGGGGTCCAGCTGGGTTTAAACCGCCAGGGATGATAATGAAAGGTAGTACCTAATTCATGCAGGCATATTAGGCTATATTGAGATGAAATGTTATTGACTAAATGTACTAAAATAAATATAAATAAATAAATCAAAAAAAAAACTAAGTATGTTTTTCATATTGACATGTCATTTTTTTATTATTATTATTGATGCTTTCATTGTTATTTATTGTAAAAAGACCGATGTATTGATTTTTGAGCCGATGTTTCTTGTTATTTTTGGATCAAAAAAAAAAAAGAGGAGTTAAGGGGAGGAGAAAAAAAATGATAATAATAAATAGTAAAGGAAAAACTATAAAGTCTTTGTTCATCGTTGGACTAAAATAAGTCATGTGAGTGATTTTTTTAAAAAATATCACTGATTTTGTTTAACTAAGATTATCAATTTTTTTTTTTTTTGATTACTCTTAAAAATTTATTTCTTTTATTGTAAATTTTTTTCCTTTTAATCACTATCACATACTTATTATCATTTGATCTGCACCCTTTTTTTTTCTTTTTTTTTGTTTTGTTTCGTTACTTTTTTATACATGCATATATGTTTAATTACAAAAAAGTAAATAGCGCCGATATCTATGTCATTGAAGAATTACAAAGACATGATCGGTCCTATTCACAATATTTTCATTTTCGTAAATGCTTCATAAAGCTTTAATTCTTTTATTATTTATTATATATTTTAAAAATTAAAAAAATGCTATGAATATCAATTTAATAAAAAAAAATCAGGATGAATTTTCTAATAATTCATTTTTTGATGATGATGGTGTTGTTGTTGTTGTTGTTGTTGTGATTAGTGGTTTTTTTGATGAAAATGATGTAAAAATAGTATGTGCTCGATGTCTAAGTCCTATATAATAATAATAATAATAAAATAGAAAAAGAAAAATTTAAACTTTATCCAAATAGTTGGTACATCCACTTGCTTTCACTATGATTTTTAAGCTCAAATTAATTGACACATATTCCTTATATTATATATTATTTAATTACCATCCTTTTTTGATTGATCAATAGCATCTTTATGAACAGATTCGCTGGATTTAGAGACACGTATTCTATTTTCATTCAAATTAGTTGAACCAAAAAGTTCTGATTCTGATCGATTTTGTTTACTCACTTTATAAAAAAAAAATTGCTATTTAGTATAGTTACATTATCAATATTTTAATGACTATATGAAAATATACTATTTACCAGAAATGCCTTTCATTTTCCGTTTTTCTTGTTTTGTTTTTTGTTTAAATTCCAATGAATCTTGAGTACTTCTACGTCTTCCTATACCAGCTATGCCATCTGATAAATCTTTGATCATACTTGATCTTGAAGGTGTAGGCGATATATCTCTATGATTATTGTTATTGTTATTTTGATTACTTTTGGAACTGCGAGAACTTCTTTCAGATGATACAGATGGTGATTTGCTATGTCTTGAATGTAAAGTACCAGTGTCAGTGTCTTCTGCTAATTTATATCCACGTTCAACAATATTTGTTAATATTCCTTCACGTGCCCTAGCTAATGGCTGAGCAAATTTTGGTGATTTGATGGCAGCATATTCGGCATTAATCACTAAGAAAACATTACTAAATGTTTAATAATAATAATAATAATATATATAATATACTATTTATTTATACTCACATTTGACCAGCAAAAATGATTGTAATTCCTCATCGCTAAAAAATAAGCCTCCATTTGGTAAAGGTGGACCAAAACTAGGAACACTATCTACAGACACCACTTCTACTCTAATATTTTTCATTTTTTTTAAAAAAAATAATATAAATAATTAATATATTAGCAAATTATCTATAGTTTTATACCATTAAAATTATTTTTATTATTACTATATATATATTTACCTCCAAGCATGTTGATTTTGTAATTCTTCCTTATGTACAATTATAAATACATGTAAAAATTGTGACTTTATAGCTGCAGGGTTGAAAGGCTGTCTTCCTTCTACAAAAACTAAACAAACAATATCTGTGTACAATAATGAAAAAAAATCATTTAGATTAATAAAAAACAATCAAGTAGATAATAAAGAATCATCAGTATTTCCGTTTTATTATTCATGTATATATTTACCATTTCCAATATGTTTTTTTCTACGAATCTGTTGTTTATCTCCTAAACTAGATGGAATTAATGTGGAAACATGATAAGCAATTGTATGCTCTTGCCAAGTATTCACATAACTAAATTCACCAGAATCACCAGCTATAGTGGATAAATAAATAAATATATAAATAAATAAATAAATAAATATATAAATAAATAAATAAATAAATAAAACTGATCATTTCTTTTTTTTTTCCTTTATATATGAAATATACTTTTTGTATCTAATCCAGCCGCCCAACCATCAAAGTCTAATAATCTGATACGTTTACCGACAATATTTAAAAAGTGATCCAGATTTTTAGAATCATGTTGATTAGAAAACCATTCTTCCTCTTTTGTTTGGTCTTCTTTTACAAATAAAATACCAAATTTATAACGAGTATGAAACTATCATAGACCAAATGATTATTAAAAAAAAGAATAAATAATCAATTGAGTATATATATATATACATATATATAAACCATAACCATATATATAATAATAAATAATTACCCCATTTTCATCTAGCTTTAAAGTATCATCTTCTAACCCATTTGATTTCATCACACATTGATTCATTTTTTTCAATCTATGAAAAGGTATGTCTATTAAAGGTGCAGCTGAGGATGATTCGATTACAGCTTTCCAAGTTGTATCGGGTATAATAGGTTCTGCAGTAGTAGTTTCATTATGTATTGATTGATCATCATCAACAACAGATGATGCATTATGATGATGTTGTGGTAATGGAGCACTTAATAAAAATGAATCTTGAATGACATCACGTATAGATGGCCCTTGTTTTAGTCTAGTGATGACTCGGTATAAATGATCTATTGAATCATACATTGCTGTAATCAAAACAGGTTCATTTTCATCATTATATCCACAAAATGTTGCATATGTTTGATGAATAAAATAAGTTCTAAACCAATGAGCTTGCTGGTCCATATGTTCTACAATTGACGCATTATATTGTTTATTATCTAACGGTGATATTAATCCTTCTAATAAATTAGTTGTTGATGACGACGACGATAATACCACTTTTCCATTCATTTGTGGTATAAAATCAAACTTATTTTTTCCTTCAATTTTATACCCTTTACATGGTATGATCATTGATTTTTCATATACTTTATAATATTGACTAACAGCTTGATGTACCATATGTTTCATTAAATTAATCTAAAAATAAAATAATATTATTAATATTTTAAAAAAAGGAACATCAATGAATTCAATATATATATATATATAAAGGGAAATATTTATAGATGAATCTTACAATTTCACGAACAGAAGACTGATTATGAATCATATCATTAAGAGTAATAAATGAATTTTGAAATTTATTAATATCAACCATGTCTGTCATTTTTCTTAAATCTTGTAAAATTGATTTTAATTCATCTTCAGGAAATGCTGGTTGTGGTTGCTGTATAGAATTTGCTAAAGTACGATCACAGTCAGTTAATAATTTGGTTCTTAGGGTTGTAAGAGTTGCTGTGATCAAAAACATGTGAAATGGTTGTTGATCTGGGTTCGTTTGTGTGACATCTGAAATTGGATTTAAATCAATCTAAGGAGTTAAAAAAGAAAAAATAAGCATATAAAGATATAAGTCTTCTTTTGGATGTCAGATAATATATTAATAATTTAATGTTTTTTTTTTCTTTTAAAAATAAAAAGTATATATTATTACTATTATTATAAATTATTACTATTATTATTTATTATTACGATTATTATGATAATAATTTAAAATAACCTTTTTTTCCCCTCCATTTTCAACTACCCTATTATTACTATTCCAATATCCTCCTTTGATGCATATTCTAACTCCCCATAGCGTGTCCTTAGTCTCTCTTTGTTCAATCCAAAAATAACACAATAAATAAATAATAATAATTATAAAATAAACATGTCTTTCTCCTTCCTTTTTTTCCCTTTTTTTAAAATATATATTTATAAAAATATATTTTACCTGACTTGAAAAGCTGCCATTTTGTGTTACATAATCGTTATTTTGTAATTCATTCGATGATGTTAAAGTGTTAGTATCGAAAAACGTTGTTACTTCTTTTCCAAATAATAATCTTCCAACTGGTGATGGTGAAACAAACGATCCATTTGTTGGTGATACTGATTTATTATTACTTTTATTTTTATCATTATTGTTATTGTTATTACTGGTATTATTATTATCATTGCTATTATTATTATGATCATGATTATTATTATCATTATTATCATTATTATCATTATTATCATTATTATTATTTATAGGTTTTGATGATGAATTGGTAGTGAAAGTAGATTCTGATGTTGAAGGAATAGTAGGTGTTGTTGAAGAATTAGAATTTGTAGTCGTTATAGGGGAAGATGGGGAAGTGGATAAATGTAATTTTGATAAACGATGTTTTAAAGTATTTTGTGTACTTTTATGAAATTGATTATTTTTATTATTATAATTATTATCTGTGGGTCTAGGAGGTAATGGAGATGATAGCGATGATGAATGATTCTCTATAATAATATGATTGTTTTCTATTTTTTCTCTTATTTCTTCATGATCATCATCCTTTTCGTCTACTTCATGATGAATAGAAGAATTTAAATTATTATTGGTGTGATCCATGGATGCACGTCTTCTTGAAAAAATATTTGATAAACCTAATACACTAGGGGCTCTTTTCCTTAATCGATGACTAAATGAAGCTGATTGACTACTATTAGTATTTATATTATATTTATTACTATTATTAGCTGTAGTAGTTGTAGGATTAGATATAGTAAGTCTTTTAGAACTTGATTTTGCCACTAAACCTTTAACTGAAGATTTGACAACATGAGGTAATTTAGATATTTTACTTGCAGTACTAAAGATAGAGCTTGAAGTTGATATATTTGATCTAAAAGATTCAATAGAAGGTCTCCTTTCTATAGATTGGCGAGAAGTTTGTTGTTGTTGCCATTGCTGTCTTTTCTTAATAAAAGCTTTTGTTGCCACTATATCATATTGTGATTGATCATGAAAGTTTGCTTCATCAAGAGATGATATGCGTGTCGGTGGATTGGTTAAATGAGTTGAATCTCTGTTGTCATTCATTGAACTGTGTGAATGAGTAGTTAACATGTAATATAATAAATATATATTTATATATATATATATTATTTATTATATATATATATGCGTATAAAATAAAAGCAAAATGTACACAAGATGAAAAGCAGATAAATATAATAATAATAATAATAATAAAATAGTAATGTATTTATATTTTTCAATATAAATATAGATTCATATACATATATTAAGTTATCAATGTACAAATATATATTATTAAAATTATTAAGATATATATATAAATATATGAGGGTATGGAAATAAAAAAGAAAGTGGGAATGAATACTAAAAAAAGAATGAAAAGAAAGAGAAATAATAACAAGAATATTATAACTGAATAAAAATATATTTTACCTCCCCCTTTTTTTTAAATTAGGAATTTAAACTCAGACTATTAATTTTTTCTAACCTTTCATTTTAATATTTGTATTTTATGTAATTCGTTATAATGCTTTATTTCTTATTTAATAATAATATTATCTGATAAATAATAATTAAAAGTAAAATGAATATATATATTAATCAATATATATATATATATATATATATATAAGAAAAAGAAGAAGAAAAAAGAAGAAAGCGCTTTTTGCATTGTAAACGTAGTATCTTTTATTAGGTTAATTATTCCTGACATTTAATAAAATATAAAAATGTGTTTTTTTTATTTGTTTAACATAATCGTTTCAATACTATTGGTGCTGATTTATAAATTTTCATTTTTATATTTCATTGATAAGATAACAATATAATTGAAGAAATAAACAATATAAAATAAAAGATTAATTAATTTTATTGAGTAGTATTTTTTCTTTTTCTTTTCCTTGATTTTTATTTTCTTTTACTAGTATGATCTATAATCGTTATATCACTTGATTGAATTATCTCGTTTAAAAAAACTTTATTTTTTCTACTCCAGATCAACATAATCTGAGCTTTAAACATATAATTTTTCTGATAACTCATTTATATTTTGAGTGATTGTTCTGTGCGTAACAGTATTAAAACAGAAAATATTTTAAATTCTGTAAATAATCAGCTATATACATTTATATAAGATGGCAAAATAAAAAGTACAATTCAGCTATTCTTTCCTTTATGGATCAGTTTGAAACATGTATATTTTTCTTTTTTTTCTTTTTTTCGCTATAAGTATATTTGATCAAATTATAGCTGATGTTAAAACAAATGACGAATCTTCAAATTAGAATTGCGTGTTTATTTACAATATGGTGTTCTAAAATTCCAAACTTTGGTATTGCGGAGATTAAATGATGATTATAAAAAATGGGATTTCTTTTTTTTCCTTTTATCTCTTCTTTAATTTACCTCTTTCTTTCTTTTTTCTATAAAAAAAATGCACAAAACAGATCTAGAGTCAACTACTGAATCAATAACAGTTAGTTCAATAAATGATAATGAAGGCATCATTGATGAAGAAAGTGGTCTAAAGCGATCTTTAAAATCAAGACATTTAGCTGTATGTCATATATCATAATTATTATTTAATTTTGTTTAATAAAGCTTTATTAAAATATTCTATTTCTTTACTTTAGATGATCAGTATTGGTGGTGTTATTGGGCAGGGTATTTTTCTAAAAAAATAAATAAAAATAAAAATGAGAACGAAAAATATAAATAAACAAATAAAAATAGGAGAATAATGCTTCAATATTATTTATAGGACTGTTTCTTTCTTCTGGTGCAAATTTGGGGCGTGCAGGTAAACATACTTAAAGGGATACATAAGATATTTGTACAAATTGTTGATCACCTTTTCTTTATCTTTTCATCTTTTAATTATATAATTGTAAATAGGCCCTGCTGGTTTATTGATCGCTTATGCTATTGTATCTATAGTAGTATTTTTCGTTGCTTTACAACTTGGTGAAATGTCAGCTTATATTAGTGTAATTATTTCATCATTCTTTATTATAAAAACAAAAAAGAAGCTTTTTAAAAAAAATGTTTTATTCTAATTTATTATTATTATTAGATATCCGGTGCACATACTGTATACTGTCGTCGTTTTGTACATAAATCTTTTGGTAACTGTGTTGGTTTTATTTATTTTTGTAAGTATTCACTTTAAATCCATATATTAATCTATGATTTTCATATATACTAACTGTTATATATAATTAGTATGTTGGTCTACAATTTTTGCTGCCGAACTAGTGGTAAAAATCTAAAGAATAACAATAATCAATAATAAATGATGAAGATCTTTACTAAAATATATTTTTTCTTTTTAGGGTAAAAAAAAAAAAAATAGATTAACTGAGATCCAAGTGTTTCATTAAACTGAATTTGGTTTAAATTTTTTTTTTTTTGGTTTTAGCTATTCCACTTGTTATGAGATATTGGACTGACGTAATCCCTGACTATGCTTGTAATTTACTTTATTTTTAAAAGAAAAATTAAATTCAATAGTAAATTGATATACCTATTCAATACTATTATTATTATTATATACAGGGTCTATTATCTTTTTAATATTGATATTTGCTATTAATTTATTTGGTGCTAAAGGCTGGGGTGAAGCTGAGTAAGTTTATATTATAAAAACAAGGAGTTAAAATCTTTTTATTGATATGTAATCTTTTTTATCTCTTTTTTATCTGTAATCCAAAAACAGATATTGGTTTAGTTTGGTAATTTTTTTTTTCTAAGAAAAAAAGCTGAATCTTAACTAATCATCATTGTATAAAACATTCATATAGATCAAAATCTTACTTGTTTTGGTATTCTTAATTGTTGGTTGCTGTAATAAATAGAATGATCATTTATTTATTCGTTAATATCTAATATACTAATATTCCATTTTATTTTATTTTTTTATTAAAAAAACATAGTAACTGCTGGTGGTGTTATTGGGTAATTATATTTATCGTATGAAATATTCAATCAATGGAGGTTAAGCATTTTTTATTTATTATTTATTTTTTTAATAGCGGGACTGTTTATGGATTCAAGTATTGGTCTGAACCAGGAGCATTTGCTGATGGTGCATTAGGTGTTATTAATGCCCTTGTATTGGCAGCATTAACAATGACAGGTGTAGATATTGTAGGTGTTAGTGCTGGTGAATCAGAAAACCCCGCTGTTGCTATTCCCAAAGCTGTAAAAAATGTATTTTATCGTATTGTTTTTATTTATATGTTTACAGGTAAATATTTTTTTGATATGACTTTTATATAATTTTATTTGATGTTTTTTTTTTTTTTTTTTTTTTTTTTTTTTTTACTAATACTATATCTTATTATTATTATCTTAGTGCTTGTTATGGGTTTAGTTATTCCATATAATGATCCACATAATTTTGCTTCTGGTAGTAAAGATGTTTCCATGTCACCATTCACTTTAGTATTTGAAAAAGCTGGTTTACATCAAGCTTCACACGTTGTTAACGCTGCTATCTTAATTACTGTAAAAGATAGATACATATAATTTTTATATAAATATATAAAAAATAGATTTATACTAAAACATAAATTTATTTTATAGTTAATTTCTTGTGGCAACAGTTCATTATTTGTCACAGCAAGGACCCTTGTAGCTCTTTCTAAAGAAGGTGTAGTTCATAAAAAATTAGGTAAGTAAACGATTATAATAGTATTAATAAAATAAAGACCAAAACGAAAAAAAAAAAGAAAAGGGGAAAAAAAAATACATACACTTAAATTTTATAATGAATTTAAACGCCGATTTTTTTTGTTTAAAGGCTATACAACCAAAAATGGTGTTCCTATTTATGCTTTAATCTGTGCCAGTATCGTGGGTATTATTTGTTTTGTAACATCATTTGTTCCTGGTGATGTATTATTTTTAGTACTCTGTGATATCGGTGGTATCACTGGATTGGTAATATTATTTATTTATTTACTTATTTATAAATATGATTCATTTATTCATTTTTCATTTTATTTTAATTTATTCTAGCTTACTTGGCTTGCTATTGCAGTAGCTCAGCTTCGATTTAGAAAAGCATTTATTATTCAAGGACATGACTTGAAAGAATTACCTTATGTCGCACCTTGGTTTCCTTATACTAATTATATTGTTATTGTAGGGTGCATCGTTATTATTATATTGTCAGGATGGAAATATTTTGTACCGCCAAGTGCTCAAGGATTAATTGGTAGTTATGGTGCACCCATTCTTTTTATATTAGGAATTGTTTTTCATAAATACTGGTCAGGATCTAAAATGGTTAAACTTGAAGAAGCTGATATTACAACAGGAGCAAAGAAATGGAATCCAGATGATATCCAAAAACCATCATCAAAAGGAAAAAATATCTTTAAAAAGATTTTAAATTTCATCGTATAAATTCTGTGTAATTTATTGTATAGTTATTTTATTTATGTTTCATTTTACTTATTTATTTATTTATTTATTTTATATATATATATATATATTCATTTTTTTATACATTCGTTATTATTATTATTTACTATATAAATTGATTATTATTTATATGTTATCATCAAGTTAAAGGCAATATATAAAATATATCATCTTAATTTTTAAACTATTGAACCAATAATAATATTATTTTAATTAGTTTTAAAAATAAAATCATTATTTAGTATATTAAGATCATCATAATAAATACTATTTTTTGATAAATAGAGCATGTATATTGCTTTTTTTATACAATTGCTTATATAATTGAGATTAAAGTATTTTTTGATCATTTTTCTATAATGACAATATAAAAATGAAATAAAAAGAAAGATTGCAATTATATACATATATATATAGAAATGTATATAAAAACTATTATTTATATATTATATTATATATTTAGCTTTAGTATTTTATAACTAGTGTAAAGAAAAAAAAAAGATTAAACTTTAAATAATCATCCAATTGGGTTTCACAAAAAAAAACTGAGTTCCTATTTTTCTATTTTGTTCTCTTTCCTTTTTCTTTCTTTTTTTTTTTTTTTTTTTCCCTTTTTCTTTCTTTTCTTTTTTTACTCTAAAATAAATTCATATATTAAAACAATAGGATTATTATATAGCAATAACGTGGATATAATCAACGCCACTTCATTATTATTTTTTAGTTGTGGTTTATACCTTATACTATGCTAAACATTAAACCATATCTTGCAAAAGTACGACTAGATCTATATATTTTTTATGTGGCAAAATAAAACAATAATAAATCCATTTTTTTTATTAACATTTTTATTAGTTTGTTAGAAATTTGCATACTTATCATGATCAGATAACAGTTCCTTACAAATACACTCAGTTTGGTGTGGTTCTAATGGTTGATGTTGTTGGTAATAATATATATGTTTAAATATATAAAAGTTAAACCGTTTTATTAATTAATCGTTTTATTATATATTTATTTAATAGGATTTAGTGCCGTAAGTTTCATATTCAACGACTTTATATATAGCAATTTTTTTTTTATAATATTAAGTATCTTTGATTTTTAGTTAACTACTTTAGCAACAGAAAAGGGAGAATCCAGTGCAGAAGCTATTGCTTTAGAAATCGGCACTTATATGGGTGAAGTAAGCAAATACACACACACACACATATATATATATATATACAAGTTTAAACATCAATACAAATATGCTTACGATTTTATTATTATTATAGTGTATTGAAATCATCGAGCAATATGGTGGTGATGTCGTTAAGGTAGTAAAAAAATAAAATAAAAATAAATAAAAATAGCACAAAAGCAACTGTCGGTATTGATTTTTTAAATTCTAAATTGATCCTTATAAAATATATGCATATATTTATTTATTTTTTAGTTTTTAGGGGATGCTGTTTTAGTATGTTTTCAACCTGATATTACCGAAAAAAACAATGTTACCGGAAACTCAAAGCATAATATTACTAGAGAAAAAATATCACCCCAACAACAATATGTATTAATACAACGAGCGGTAGAATGTGGAATGGAATTGTTAGCTAAACAATCACATTATCGTGTTTATTTAACTCCTGAAGAACGTTCTAAACATAGATCATCATCTACTGTAGAAACTGACCGACGTGCAAGAATTTTTGGACAACGGATTGGATTATTTGAAAGTATTGGTATTAATAACAACAACAATAATAGTAATGATGATAATAATAATAGCAGTAGTGATGTTAATAGCAATAATAATAATAACGACAATAACAACAACAATAATAGTAATAATAATAATAATAATAATAACGACAACAACAACAATAATAATAGTATGAATAATAATGAAAACCATCAATCTATTTCATCATCATCAACATCTTCAACTAGTCTTCCTATAGATTATTTTGAAAAATCAGATTTATTCAATTCAAATCAAGAATATTCAATGGATTTTAATATTTGGGATTGTATACCTTTTATTAAAAATCGTAGAAAAAGATTATATGGTCAACGTGCTAGTATATCTAGTGATAGATCAGGTAATACAAATTCTATTGATTTAGATCTTCATTTAGCTTTATCATGTGGTGATATATCAAATATTATTCTTGGTGATATGCATTCATCTATTCTATCAAACATACACAGCAAATCAAAACAAAATCAAAAATCAGCTTCTAATAATAACTGTGAATCTCCTACATCAAATAATCGTATTTCTGTTATTTCATATCAAAGTATGGATAATGATGAATTAAATGAACACCTTTATCATTATCAAGGAAGATTAGAATATGCTATTTGTGGACCTGCTGTGGAAGCTTTAGAAGCTGCTATATCCACTGCTAAAGCTGGTGAGTTATGTTTAACATCTACTGCTTTTAATGCTTTAAGACAGCAACATATTGCATTTTCTTATGAAAGAAGAAAAAAATTTTATATTATAAGAGGCAGTCATATCAACAGTTATCATTATTATCGTTCAATAGATTATCATCATAGCAGTAGTAGCGGTGGACAAACACCTTCAATATCAAAAAAAAATAAAAAACTTAAATTTACAAATGGATTATTTAGTTCATCTTCTACAACATCAGTACAAACAAATAATAATCGTCATCTTCATCCTCAAGAGCAACGACAGCAATTAGTTTCATTAAATCCACATGATACATCTTTATTAGATAATACTTCAGCTCAAATCACCATCAATGATATAAACCACATTCCAGAAATACCTAATCCTATTTTTTTAAAATATATAAATCGAAGTGCTCTTTATCGTTTGCAACAAAGTACAAATGACTCCTTTCCTGCTCAGTTTCGAGACGTCACCATTATGTTTATAAGTCTTGGTAAACTAAATCCTGCCACAGACGAAGGTTTAATGAAAGCTCAGAAAGCTGTCTATCTCTGTGTGAAAACTCTTGTTAAATATGAAGGTATACTAAAAATATTTATTTTATAATGTATATATATATATATATATTTATTGGTTTAATTATTTTTCTTTATTCTTTCTTTAAAAATAATAATCTAAAACAGGAACATTACAGCAATTTGCAGTAGATGACAAAGGTATAAAAATAAGAAGAAAAATACATAAGAAAAGAAAAACATAAAAATCAAATAAGACATGGTTTAAAAAATACATAATTAAAAAATTTATAAATCACTAAAGTAAAATAAATAAATAAATAATAGGTGCAACATTGTTAGCTGTGTTTGGTCTTCCACCTTTATCACATGAACGTGAAGCTATTTTTGCTGCCAAAGCTGCTATTGAACTTCGTGATTCTTATCTTAATCTATTTCCTGATTTTGCAATTGCTTTATCAACAGGAACTATTTTTAATGCTGTATTGCCTCAAGGATGCCCATATCGACGAGATCCTGCAATTGCTGGTGATACTATTATTTTAGCTGTACGAATGTTAAAATTTTCATTTGCCGTTAAAAATATTGTATGTGATTTTGCAACGAAACAACAAATAGGTACGCTTTGTGAATATGACGAATATGGTGAAAATTTTGTAAAAGGAAAAGTGAAGCCAATACAAATTTTTGGCATACGTAAATTTGGAGCAGAAAAAACAAAAAGAATTTCTTTACCAAATGAAGAAAAAAATTCAGATTTCATTGGTTACAAAGAGGAAATGGAAAGAGCAACTAGATTTTTAGATAATTGGAGTGAAAAGTCTAATCATCATCTTTTAATTATTTCTGGTTCATCTGGTGCTGGTAAAAGTTTTTTCTGTAATACTTTAGGAAAAACAATGTCAACAAATGGATTTACTTGTTGGTAAGAAAAAAATAAGTAAAAAATAAAATAAAATATGTAATAGAATAATTATATAAACCATTTTCTACTTTATTTTATTTTATGTTTTTTTTTTTTTTGTAACAAAAAGCTGGTCTGCATCTACAGAAGGTAATGTATATTTATATGGTATATTATAAATATATACTAACCTATTATTATTAATTATATAGTTGAAAAAAGCTCTAAATATTATTTAGTAAAAAATTTACTACTATCACTCTTTGATATTATTGATTCTGAAGCTGTACCACAAAATACACAAAATACTAGAAATAGAACTGCATCAATAAACCACTCTAGCACACACGCATTTAATAACTCTATTAACAATTCATATCCTATAGACACATCACCTACATCATCAGTAGTATCTTTAACGTACCCTATAAGTAATAATAACACTAATAATAACAACAACAATAATAATAATAAGGATCATCGACTTCAACGATTAACTACATATTCATCTATGACTCGATCATCTTACGGCGCCTTTAGTACACAAAGCCCTGATACTACAAATGAAGTTTTGGAACTTGTTTTACGTTGTCTTAGAAAATGTGGTGAAGATGACGGATTTTTACCTTTATTTAAAATTATCTTTGGTACAATGGGTGATATGGATGAAAATAGATTTACTCGTAGATTAGATGGTAGAGGCCGAGATATTCTTTTAACTGGTGTTATCACTCGTATGGTAAAATACGTATCGGAAATATTACCTATTGTTTTAATATGTGATGATGTACAATGTAAGTATGATATATATAAATATATTTCAAACAATGGCTAAGATAAGAAAAAAAAAGTAATGAATTAACATATTTGTATTACTATTCAGGGATTGATTCTGCTTCTGTTAAAATATTACAACATATACATGAACATTCACAACGTACTTTACTTTTACTTGCAACAAGACCAATTAAAGATTATAATGTAACTTTTATAAGCAATTTCTGTCAGTCAGGAGTATCAGAAGAGGTAGCATTAAATGGACTTGGATCAGATGAAATTGTAGATATTATTTTAAGGACACTAAAAGCTGGTGTAACAAAAGTTAGTCCTGAAATTGTTCGTGTTATACAGGTAACAAGAACATAGATACATTTATATATAATAAATTAAATTTAATATTTATATATATGTATATAAATACAAAAGAAGGTATTATATGCGTCTCACTGTGCAATTTTTATTTTATTTTATTTAATAGAAACGAACTGGCGGAAATCCTCTTTATGTCAAGTAACACATATAATCATAAATACGGATAAAAAGAAAAAATATTAAAAAATAATTTTATTATTTATTATAGACAAATGGCTACCGTACTAAAAGAATTTGATCACGTTACAATTATTGACAGTGAACTTGTGCCTAGTAATAACAGGTTTGATCCAAAGGAAATACTACAAAACTTGGATTATAAAAGGATCATAAAAATGCAGTTTGATAGACTAGATCCTAATTTTCAAGAATTTTTAACAGTAAACAAAAATTTGTCATCATCAATATTATTATTACTTTATTCATTAATTTATTTATATACATATTCTTATTTTTATACTTACTATTTTTTATTTTTATTTTAATATAATAATGATAATAATTAATATATAATAGATTGCTAGCTGCTTGGATCAATCATTTACTATCTATGAAGTGGAAGCCATTATTAAATCAAATAATACAATATTTAAAGAAAATGATCCTTGTAAAATAAGAGAAACAATAGAAAAATATGATGTATATCACTTTTTACAACCTTTTTCAGAATCCAACTTTGATAACAACAACAATTATAATGGTGATATTAATAATAATGTTAACACTGGAAGTGCCACAATTACCAATAATCTATTGAATCAAAATGAAAAATATACATTTGCACATATTACTATTCCAAAAAGTATATACGATATGGTATCTTATGAAACAAGAATTGATTTACATCGACGACTAGCTATTTATTATGAAAATCAGTTAACTAGACTTAATTATCCTATACTCTTGGGTAAAGTGGCAAGACATTATCTTAGAACAGATATGTTAGAAAAGCAACTTTATTATTTGGAGGCTTTGGCTGATGTTAATATGAGAAATTATGTTTTACCAGAAGCAACAAGTAATTTAGAAGAAATGGTGAAAATATTAAATAATAATCCTGAAATTGCCTATCGATTCGGCCCTATTCATCGAAGTGATATATATCGACGTCTTGGTGTATGTTTTACAATGAGAACAGAACTTAGTAAAGGTGAACGTTATCTACGTATGGCTTTAGAGTGTCTTGGAGAAAGCTGGCCAAAATCGTATCCTGCATTTTTTTATAAATTTTGGAAAAATAGATTTGCTCAGTATCAAAATAGAAAATGGAAATTAGTTTGGAAATATAAGAGCGCAACTAGGAAACAAATTGGACAGCGGGTGGTTGAAATTATGGCACAATTATCAAATATTTATTTTTATACTGGAAATGGACCTAATTTTGTTTATACATGTTTAGTTGGATTAAATGCTTGTGAAAGATTAGAGGAGGTTGGTCACAACTACACACTTTTTTTAGCAAGAACATCTCTATTGTGCTGGCTTAATGATCAAAAACAACATAGTATTTTTTATATTACAAAGGCTCTAAGATATATGGAAGATAAAAATGATCCTGGTACCTTAACTATTTGCGCATTACTCTGTTTTGCTGCTGGAAAATTCAATAATGCTAAAGAATTATTATATCAATCCATAGATGTTGTAAAAACATACGATGATTCAGTTACAGATTGCCAATCTTTTTATAGATCAGCAGAATTAATTATTACTATGCTAATATTTGAAGGAACTCTTGATCAGTCCCCCGATGGGTTATCAGTGCTTAAATTAATGGTAGATACAGCACATAGTAATGATGATTATGAAGCTGAAATTTGGCTAGGTGTTTATAATGTAGGAAATGCACTTATTATGGGTAGATTAAATGAATGTGAACCTTTTGTTGCACTATTGGAACACCATGTAAAACAAGCAGTTGAGTATAATGCAATTGCAATTTATGGTACTCTACTTTATTACTACGCAAGAAGTCAAAATTATGCAGTGGCAAAGCGACATGCTCGCCATTTTATAAATGCTTTGTCAGATCTAACTATCACTCGTAATATAGACAAATTAAAAATAACATAGATGTCATTATATGTATGTATAGATTATTTATATAAATTTAACATGCAATTTTTTTTTCTCTCGTTTTTTTTTTTTTTAGCAAACATATTTCCCATATTTGGTTTAATTTTTGCAACAATGGGATTTTACTGTTTAGTTGAAAATGAACAAGTAGAAATGGTCACATCAAAGGATTCTAAAAGTTTTGAACGATTTTTCCTTGGTATTGCAAGACTTAATCATGCATTCCAACAAGTTAAATTTTGGGAATTCACACAACCCTGTCTTTATCTTGCTAGAGCTTTACCATACATAAGTACTGGTCGAACAGTTGAAGGCTATATGGTAAATAATATACTTTTTTTTTATTATTACTTTATAATAATAATAACAATAATAATGTCTAATTTTTTAATTTATATATATATTTAAATCAAATATAGGTTCTAAATCATGGTAAAATGGAAATGCGCTTTGAAGAAATTAAATTTTTAAAAGCCTACTATCACGCTTGTATGGGAAAATATGCATTTACACCAAGCGATCGTATTACTTGGACAAAGGAAGCAAAACAAGAATTAGAAGCACTCAATATACCACCAAAAATCTATATCAATCCAGATCCTGCTAATTCTTATTCTCGTGGAAAATCTGCCGATATGGTGTAATTTGCTATTGCTGTTATTTTCTTCGTATATACATTTCTATATACACCCATTTTTTTTTTTAATTTTAAATCTTTTTTTTATATCATTTCTTCATTTATTAATTTTTTTTTCATTATAACCTATATACACTATTTTCATAATTTATTATCATTTACTATTTTTATTCTATTTTATTTCTATTGCCATTTTCAATTTCATCTTATAATATTTAATAATTGTCATTTTGTCATTTACCATTCTCTTAGCTGGTTTAAGTATGGTTTAATAGTATGGATATTAAAAAATAAAATAATATAAAATAATTGTAACAATATAATGGAAAGTAGTGACCTCGATATGTAGTTACACTTCCAATTATTATTAAAAAAATGAAATGAAGGATTATTATTTATATTATGATCTTTTATTTATTTTGAATAAAATAAGCTAGTTTCCATTTTTTTAAACAAATATAACTTTTTATATATAATACTTCTGTTTATATACATACATTTATCTTAAAGTAGTAATATTATAAATAGACTCCAACGAACATGATGACTTTTTTAGGATAAATATATAAAACTATATCAATCACCAATTAAAATAAAAATATACAGTAGTCTTATTATCAAAAAAGTAATAAAATTTTATATCATTTGATTTTTCAAAATCAATAGTTTTTAATCATTCTATTAGATGGACAAGTTCTTTAATAAATATATGGAAAAACCTATACGTTAAGAAAATATTATCAGGATCAATTTTTTAAACTTTAACTTTTAAAAATATAATCATCTAAAAAACCAAATCTCCTTATTTTACCTCGACTTTGGATTTTAGTTTTAGTGGTCAAACTGCTTTCTTTTTTTAACTTTGTATCATTAATTCGTTTTTTTTTTATTTCTTTTTTATTCTTACAGCTTTTTTTATCGTTTCTTTTCTCTTTGCTTGTTTTTATTTTACTTTAATAAACTTTTTTTTTTTTACTTTTTATTGATATTAATTGTATTAAATTAATAAATATTTACTTTAATTGGGTAAACTCATTGTTATTTTTTTTAGAGATTAAATAATTTAACCATTAAGTTTTGATTCTATAAAGATTCTATGTTGCTTTTATTTTATAGGTATTATATAATAGATATTCTTAACCAATATCACATTTTTTCTTTTTCTTTATCTAGGACTTAAAGAGATAAAAGTATATTTATTTTATTATTAAATAAGCTATTAGAGAAATATTTTACTATATGTCTTTTCATTTTATTCGTTAATCCACCTCCATATGATAGTAAGAAACATATTGGTGCAAAAATATCTATAAAAACCTAAAGGTTTGCATGCATTTAGTTTAAAGATATGTATAAAAACATATACCACTAATAAAAATCTTTTGTTTTCTTCCGACTATCCTTTTTTATTCATCTATCTTCCTTTGAAAATAAAAAACATTTTGATGTAAAGAAATTGAGAATTTATAAAAGACCTAAGTAGATAATGATAGATTCATTTTTATTACTAAATCATCCGTTATGAAATAATTGCTATATGACTTTCTATTTTTTTTGTTCTTGGCTATTGCTGCAATAATAAATAGCATTCAGATATAAATAATCCATAAAAATTTAAAGGTTAATGTTCATCTCAAAGACATATATGTATATTTGCTACTGATAAAAGTATATAATTTTCTTATGTTTATGCTTATTTTTTTATTCATCCATCTTTTTATAAATAAATAACCTTTAACTTGTATATAAATTCTTATTTTATTTAATTGGTTGTTTGCATTATATAAAGACTATCAGCTTGTAAAAAGGTAATGTAATATAATAAACATGTATATTTTTGCAATATACCACTTGTGTTCATTTTTTCTCTTTTTCTTTTTTTATGTTTGATTGTATTATATTTTATTTTATTTTAAACTATAATTTAAATGACTTAAATAAACTATGAAAAATCATACAAAGTACATTTATTATGACAATAATAGAATATATGTATAAAAATATTCATATTCGTAAATTAATAAGTATTAGCATTACTAGCAATAATATTATTTTATTTTTTACAGTTATATGTTCAAATGATTTGGAATTGGAAATTGGGAAGAATATTATGGATGTACAAGTCAGAACTTTTTCAGTACAAAAAAGTACAATTTTAATTTTCAGTACATTTTCAGTTATAAAAGAGGTATAAAAGCAGTACATTTTTATTTTCAGTACGAAAGAAGTACAAAGAAAGTACAAAAGAAGTACATTTGTGTAATTTTTTGAGTTTATGGAGTTAAAAGAAGTTTTAAAGTACTAAAAAAAATAAATACTATTGGCCAAAAGTACTTCTTTTTTCGGTATATTCAAAACCCCGTATATGTATATTTTTTTACCATTGTTATTATTAATAATGGTAAAAAAAAAATATATACCATCCCGTTAATTAATTTTTTTTCCCGCTGAAAAAAAAAGAGAGAGAAAAAGGTATCTGGTACATATTAATGCTCCCAACTTTTCCGTGGTCTTAAAATAAAATGGGGTTAACTAAATTACAATAAGTTTAATAGTTGACTTATTTATATTAATTTTACAAATGTAGAATTAAGGTTTGACTTTTAATATTTAACTACTTTGTCCTACAAAGGTAAAATTCTGAAAAAAAATAAAAAATAAATAAATACACTTCATTTTTCTTCTGTTTTCTTTTCCTTTTTCTTTTTTCTTTAAAAAATAATAATCAATCTTTTAATAGTTTATTAAAATGCATTTTTTTACCTTAACTGCTTCCATTACCTTATTAGCTCTCAATTTTGCTAAAGAAGTTACTTCTTTTCCTACTGGTAATACAACTATTAGTGACTGGGGAAGCAAACAAATCCCTATAAGTTTATCAAAAATGTTTGAATCAATTAACCCACCAGGTTCTGCTAAAGGTTTCCTTGCTGCTTCACTTTCTACTTCAAATCCTGATTATTATTATAGTTGGACTCGTGATTCTGCACTTTCTTATCGTGTATTGGTAGATCAACTTCGTTCTGGTAGCAATAGCACCATTGATGGTATGATTCAAGATTACATTACTTTTTCTAAAAATGCACAAACAACATCCACTGTGTGTAACTGTTTAGGTGAACCTAAATTTAATCCAGATGGTAGTAGTTACACTGGCCCATGGGGAAGGTAGAATATATGATTATATATATATATTACTAAATTTAAAATAAGCATTGACTTGCATATTTCTATATATTAACATCTTTTTTTTTTTTTTATCTTTTTTTAATTTTTATACTACAAATAGACCACAAAGTAATACTACTACTACTACTACTACTACTACTAATAATAATAATAATAATAATAATAATAATAATAATAATAATAATAATAATAATAATAATAATAATAATAATAATAATAATAATAAATGACAAAATAAAATAAAAAAAAAGAATAAAGAACATTAATTTTTATTTTTCTTCTTTTTTTTTTCCAGATGATGGACCAGCTGAAAGAGCCACTACTTTGATTCTCTATTCTAACTTATCCAATTCAACAAGTTTGAAATCAAGTAAGTCATATATAATATAAATACAAATAGTATCAGTAATACATTAATTACATATTTAACTAATTATTTATTATTTATTATTTATTCAATTTTTATTTTTTCATAAAAAAAAGTGATTTACAAAGATTTGGATTATATTACTACCGTTTGGGACAATCAAAATTTTGATCTTTGGTACGAAAAAATATGTAAATTATTTTAAAAATCATAAATAATTAATATATATATTATTTTTAACATATATATAGGGAAGAAGTCAATGGACGTCACTTCTTTACATATATGGTAATGAGACGTGGACTACTTGATGGTGCTGACTTTGCTACTAAGAATGGTGATGCTGACAAAGCCAGTGCTTATAAATCAACCGTAACTAATATCGAAAATAGAATTAATAGTTTTTGGAATTCTAATGGTTATATCACCGTTACTATTGATCAAGCTTCTGGTGTCTCTAAACCATCAGGTTTAGATACAAGTGTATTAATTGCTGCAAATGTTGGAAGTCGTAACGATGGCTTCTATACACCTGGTTCAGATAAGGTAATTATAATGAAAATATCAATATCAATAATAATGATCAGAAATCATATTTTTTTAAAAAAAAGATTTATTAATATATTTATACTGATATATATAGATTCTTGCTACAGCTGTCAAAATTGAAAGTTCTTTTGCTAATTTATATGGAATTAATCAAAACAAAGCAGGTTACCTTGGAACAGCCATAGGAAGATATCCTGAAGATGTTTATAATGGTTATGGTACTAGTAAGGGAAATCCTTGGTTTATTTGTACAAATGCTTTTGCTGAATTATACTACCGCGCTATTAAGGAATGGACAGATAATGGAAGTGTTAAAGTTACATCAATTAGTCTTCCATTCTTTAAAAAGTTTGATAGTAATGCTGCTGAAGGTACTACTTATACAGCTGGTTCTGATCAATTTAATACCTTAACAAATAATATTGCTTTAGCTGCTGATCAATTCCTTTCAACAGTTAAATATCACCAATATCAAAACGGTTCTATTTCTGAACAATATAATCGTGATACTGGTTACAGGTAAATAAAATAAATAAATAATATAAATAATAATAAATAGTAATAAAAAAATGAGAAAAAAAAAATAGAAAAAATTTGTATTTATATATACTAATCTCTTTTTCTCTCTTTTTTTAATCAATAGCCAAGGTGCATATGATCTTACCTGGTCCCACGCTTCAGCCATCACTGCTATCCATGCAAAGAGTGGTAATCCCGACTTATAAGCTTTTTAATATTAATTTTAATTTTTATATGAGTATCATTAAATATTAACAAATAAATAATTAAGTACATCAATAAATAAACAAATATTATATTTTTATCTTAATTTTTATTTTTGAGAAAAGAATACAAAAGGTAGAATTTTATTTATATAACTTTCATTTCCAATACAGTTTTTAGATAAAATCACACGCAATATATATATATATATATAATAGTGTACTTAAAAAAAGTGTCTACATATAAAAATAAAAAAAATAAAAACTGTATATCTTATTATTGTAATAACAGCCGGGAACAAAAAAAAAAAATGAGAAGCCATATAACAGCTTATTTAGTAATAAAATAAATATACTTTTATCTCTTTAAGTCCTAGATAAAGAAAAAGAAAAAATGTGATATTGGTTAAGAATATCTATTATATAATACCTATAAAATAAAAGCAACATAGAATCTTTATAGAATCAAAACTTAATGGTTAAATTATTTAATCTCTAAAAAAAATAACAATGAGTTTACCCAATTAAAGTAAATATTTATTAATTTAATACAATTAATATCAATAAAAAGTAAAAAAAAAAAAGTTTATTAAAGTAAAATAAAAACAAGCAAAGAGAAAAGAAACGATAAAAAAAGCTGTAAGAATAAAAAAGAGATAGAAAAAGTAGAAATGCTGAAAAAAAAAGTAAAAAAAAAAGAAAATAATGCAAACGTCGCACGTATAATCAGATAAGTGGGTTTGGATTATCATTTTCTTTTTATATTGGCTGGGATTTAATTTTTGTCTTTATATAATTCCTTAATTATTACATATACTTTAACTTTTATTTTATTTGATAGCAATATAAACATTATAACCACTTATATATTATAGATAAATATGAGCATATTAATTATTTTTTATAAATTATCATATTAATTTAATAAATCTACATTAGATGGTTTATTACCTAGTTAAAATTCATAGAGCAACATCTTTAAAAATTGATATCAAATATTTTTATAGTGATCTTATTTTATAATTATATTTTATTTTTTTATATCATTTTATTTTGCAATTATTATTTTTTAATTATATTTTATTTTTAATGTCATTTATTTATTAATATACTTAATTATTTATTTGTTAATATTTAATGATACTCATATAAAAATTAAAATTAATATTAAAAAGCTTATAAGTCGGGATTACCACTCTTTGCATGGATAGCAGTGATGGCTGAAGCGTGGGACCAGGTAAGATCATATGCACCTTGGCTATTGATTAAAAAAAGAGAGAAAAAGAGATTAGTATATATAAATACAAATTTTTTCTATTTTTTTTTCTCATTTTTTTATTACTATTTATTATTATTTATATTATTTATTTATTTTATTTACATGGCACCGGTATCACGATTATATTGTTCAGAAATAGAACCATTTTTATGTTCATAATTTTGAACTGTTGAAAGGAATTGATCAGCAGCTAAAGCAATATTATTTGTTAAGGTATTAAATTGATCAGAACCAGCTGTATAAGTAGTACCTTCAGCAGCATTACTATCAAACTTTTTAAAGAATGGAAGACTAATTGATGTAACTTTAACACTTCCATTATCTGTCCATTCCTTAATAGCGCGGTAGTATAATTCAGCAAAAGCATTTGTACAAATAAACCAAGGATTTCCCTTACTAGTACCATAACCATTATAAACATCTTCAGGATATCTTCCTATGGCTGTTCCAAGGTAACCTGCTTTGTTTTGATTAATTCCATATAAATTAGCAAAAGAACTTTCAATTTTGACAGCTGTAGCAAGAATCTATATATATCAGTATAAATATATTAATAAATCTTTTTTTTAAAAAAATATGATTTCTGATCATTATTATTGATATTGATATTTTCATTATAATTACCTTATCTGAACCAGGTGTATAGAAGCCATCGTTACGACTTCCAACATTTGCAGCAATTAATACACTTGTATCTAAACCTGATGGTTTAGAGACACCAGAAGCTTGATCAATAGTAACGGTGATATAACCATTAGAATTCCAAAAACTATTAATTCTATTTTCGATATTAGTTACGGTTGATTTATAAGCACTGGCTTTGTCAGCATCACCATTCTTAGTAGCAAAGTCAGCACCATCAAGTAGTCCACGTCTCATTACCATATATGTAAAGAAGTGACGTCCATTGACTTCTTCCCTATATATATGTTAAAAATAATATATATATTAATTATTTATGATTTTTAAAATAATTTACATATTTTTTCGTACCAAAGATCAAAATTTTGATTGTCCCAAACGGTAGTAATATAATCCAAATCTTTGTAAATCACTTTTTTTTATGAAAAAATAAAAATTGAATAAATAATAAATAATAAATAATTAGTTAAATATGTAATTAATGTATTACTGATACTATTTGTATTTATATTATATATGACTTACTTGATTTCAAACTTGTTGAATTGGATAAGTTAGAATAGAGAATCAAAGTAGTGGCTCTTTCAGCTGGTCCATCATCTGGAAAAAAAAAAGAAGAAAAATAAAAATTAATGTTCTTTATTCTTTTTTTTTATTTTATTTTGTCATTTATTATTATTATTATTATTATTATTATTATTATTATTATTATTATTATTATTATTATTATTATTATTATTATTATTATTATTATTATTATTATTATTATTATTATTATTAGTAGTAGTAGTAGTAGTAGTAGTAGTATTACTTTGTGGTCTATTTGTAGTATAAAAATTAAAAAAAGATAAAAAAAAAAAAAAGATGTTAATATATAGAAATATGCAAGTCAATGCTTATTTTAAATTTAGTAATATATATATATAATCATATATTCTACCTTCCCCATGGGCCAGTGTAACTACTACCATCTGGATTAAATTTAGGTTCACCTAAACAGTTACACACAGTGGATGTTGTTTGTGCATTTTTAGAAAAAGTAATGTAATCTTGAATCATACCATCAATGGTGCTATTGCTACCAGAACGAAGTTGATCTACCAATACACGATAAGAAAGTGCAGAATCACGAGTCCAACTATAATAATAATCAGGATTTGAAGTAGAAAGTGAAGCAGCAAGGAAACCTTTAGCAGAACCTGGTGGGTTAATTGATTCAAACATTTTTGATAAACTTATAGGGATTTGTTTGCTTCCCCAGTCACTAATAGTTGTATTACCAGTAGGAAAAGAAGTAACTTCTTTAGCAAAATTGAGAGCTAATAAGGTAATGGAAGCAGTTAAGGTAAAAAAATGCATTTTAATAAACTATTAAAAGATTGATTATTATTTTTTAAAGAAAAAAGAAAAAGGAAAAGAAAACAGAAGAAAAATGAAGTGTATTTATTTATTTTACTTTATTTTTGCAGAATTTTACCTTTGTAGGACAAAACAGTTTAAATATTAAAAGCCTAATCTTAATACGAACCTGTTATCTACATTTGTAAAATTGATATAAAAAAGTAAATTCTTAAACATATTGTAATTTTAATTTAGCACCTTTTTTAAAGCTAGGGAAAAGCTGGAAGCATTAATAAGTACCTGATAATTTTTTTCAGCGGGAAAAAAATTAATTTACGGGATAGTATATTTTCTGTTTTTTTTTTGCCATTATTTTAGTTAATACTACTGTTAATGGCATCATTATTTTCCATAATAATTACATTCCATTTTCTAAAAATGATGGTCCATCAATATATTTAACATTTCACAATGATGACATGTATTTTCCCAGTGAATATTTCAGACTTTTATTATTAATATTATTTTTGACTTTATTAGCACTTTATTTTTCCCGTAAGGATTGTCCCTTTGTTACACAAATCATCAATTATTTTTATTTTAATGTTTATTAACCATGCTCCATTATTTAATAATTATATATATTATAATTTTGTGACAATGACATAGTGATTATCTCTATCATAACCCGCAACATCAACAGTTACACCATCAATATTTTCAAACAACCCATCTAATTCTCCTTTCTTAAATAAATGATAATATCTAAAAGTTATTAACAAATGGGTGAATATGAATGTTTTTAATATCATATATACATTTGTGTTAATCGTATATAGTGTATTACCTATTAAAAACCTTAGGAGATTCTTCAACATTTTTTTCTTCTTTTTTCTTTGTCAGTACCCATGGTACAAATACATCTTGTTCATTTTCTTGAAAATTTCTTTTAGTGAATTTTGTTTGTTCTAATGCCCATACAAAAATAAGTACCTTTCCACCAGGTTTAACAATTCGAAGAATTTCCTTTATGATAAAAAAAAATAGTAATACAGGTTATATATATATATATATATATATTTGTCCATATTGTATTTTAATAAAATATTAAGTTTACTTCAATAGCTGCCAATCTTCGTTCAGGTGTTGAAAAATGATGAATAACTGCAATTGATATCGCAAAATCCTATTTATCAAATAATAATAATAATAATAAAATCAATAATAATAATCATAATCATAATAATAGTAATGATCATAATAATAGTAATGATCATAATAATAATAATAATAATAATAATCATAATCATAATCATAATCATAATCATAATCATAATAAAAACAAAAATAATAAAATTAATAATAATAATAGTAATAATAATAATCATAATAATAGTAATAATAATAATAATAATATATATATATATATATTACTAGCGATATTCTAACTTACAAAAGCATTTGATCTATAGGGTAAAGATAATCCATCTGCCACAAGTCCTTCATACCCGCGACTATGTACAATTGATATTAAATTTGAACTCCTGTTGATATAGAATAAAAAATGATATTAATACTCAAGAAATAAAATATATTATTCAGTATAGTGCACTCTTCTAAATTACCTATCTGATCCAGATATAAAGACTTTTGGATTAACGCCTATGTATTTTCCATTTCCACAACCAACATCAGCTCCCAAACTACCAAGCGGTAAGCTGAATAAAAAATTTTCTACAATTGGCCAAGGCTAAATAAAAAAATAAATGAGTATATGTTTGAATGAGTTAGAAAATAAAATTTATAATAGTTAATACTTGTCAAAAGAATAAACATAAAAGAAATAAGATAAAAGTTTACTTTATATCTAGTATCACTAAAATGATTGGCTATTTCTTCATAAACTTTATGTACATGATCTTGTTCATATTCATCTTGTTTTTCTTCTGGTATATTTACAGCAACTGGTTGTGGTTTTGACATGATCCAAAATACAATATATAATTATAAATAATAATAAAGGAAGAAGAAAAAATCAAAAAAGGAAGGGAAAAAATCAAATGGAAAAAAAAAATGTGACTGAATTTATAAAAAGAGTGTAAAAAAAATATCAACTCTAATTTTTGTCTATTATGCCTAGTGGTTTATTTATAAGGTATGGAGTTTTTAATATATATATATATATATATATATATGTATATTTATATTTATATTTATATTATGACTCTTCTAGCTATTGTTATTATTGTTTGTCTTTTTGGTTTTGTTGTTTTTTTGTTTCTAAAGTAGCAGTACGTTCACGATCTTCAGGTAAAATCCATGTCCCTTTTGTATCTCTATAATTTTTTATATAGTTAGTATCATTCTATTTATATTATTTAACCAGCAATTGTATATCAGTTCCTTAATATAATTATCATTATTATTGTTATTACTATTATTGCTGCTATTATTATTAATGCTGTTATTATTTTTATTACTGTTATTATTTTTATTACTATTATTATTATTTTTGTTTTTATTGCCATTATTATATAAAAGATAGCTTATAAAACTTTCTACTTACGCTTCATATTCTTTAATTAATGGTTGGAATACATATATACCTGTTCCAATACCAACACCAATTGATATTATAACAGGAACCAATCGACCTGGAATCATATTTATAAAAAAAAAGAAGTGAAGAAAAAAATCGATAAAGACAAAAATTCTTTTATTATTAAAACTCCATTTTTTTGCACTTAAATCTTTTTGTTACACAAATAATTTTTTTCTACAACTTCGTCATTACTAAACAATTCATTTTTCACTTTATTGATATTATTAAAATCTAAACTTGATCATTTTACTATTATATGATCTTTTGTACATTTGATTATTCTTAATATATTTCTGTATTTCACATAAAACTATAAAAGAACTTTATTTTTTAATCTTTGAATAAATTAACTAATAGTTTTACGTTATTTCTTTTGGCTTCTTTTGATTTTTTATAAAACAAAATTTTAGCTTTGATAAATTCAACAAAACTGTTATTTCTAATTTAAAAAAAATGATTATTTCTTTTTTTAATATTCCAAATACACTGCATGTGTTCAGAAAATTTCCTTCATTATGTAATTTATTAATCTATTATTTCCATTGTTCAAACCCTATTTTTATTCTAGATCTATATTTAATATTTATATATAAATATATATATATATATATAAGGGTACAAAGATATAAATTGCATTTATAAACTTAAATGCAATTGACAATAATTACTTTAAATTTTTCACATTATTATTAATATATATACAATAGATAACCATTAATATATAGATAAAAAAGTGTTGTATACTAGTAATATTTCTTGGAATAAAGTGTAAGCAACAAGATTAGATCTCATTAAAAAACTGAAACTTATGTAGCAATATTTAATGATAATTTTGCAAAATTTTTCTCCGATAAATGGACTTGTGGTGTAGCTTGGTAGTCATTCGTCTTTCGGATGGGCGAGGCCCGGGTTCAAATCCCGGCAAGTCCCGGCTTTTGGCGTTTTGAATTACTTTAATATCTGTTAAATATAATAGGGCGTTTTTTTGTTTTTCTCCCGGTTAAACATTTTTCCATAATCAAACGGATCGATTTGGTTGGCTGATTAATATATGCAGAATGTAGAATTTTTGTTCTTGATTTTCCTTTTTAAGGATTTGTTAAAAAGTAATAAAATTGTGTATAATAGAAGTAATGAGCACCAGTATCTTTATATAAAAAGAAATGAACTTAAATTAATTAAACAATGATATATATTCCCAAATTTTAAAAACATATTTTTATATTTATTTTAAAAAAAATTAACCAGATATTTTATATTTATATGAATATATATATAATTCCATATATAACTATAAAACAAATGATTTTTTATGGTGTATCAAATATATTTGTAAAAATTTTAGAAACAATATCCATCACGTGATTATTTTAGAAAAATGAAATCAATTTTAAATTCTAAAAAAATGATCTTTTTAA
This sequence comes from Cunninghamella bertholletiae, assembly GCA_037043795.1. Classification (NCBI taxonomy): domain Eukaryota; kingdom Fungi; phylum Mucoromycota; class Mucoromycetes; order Mucorales; family Cunninghamellaceae; genus Cunninghamella; species Cunninghamella bertholletiae. Next base: position 68,781 of record JAZGVP010000005.1, read on the forward strand.
TATTAAAAATAATATACATTATATAAACTATTTTTTTCAATAAAATAAATTTTTATTTTAATGCATAAGATTATTCATCAATATAAAATAATCGTAATATAAAAAAATTTTAAATATAATAATATTGACCTACTAGAAGATCAATAATAAAATATAATGATTTAAAATAATAAAAAAATTGATATTGGATTAAGATTAACGATATTAATAAATAAAGACAAAATTTAATATATAATAATATTTTATTTTGGTACTGAGTTGGTCATTTTATAGTTTTTGGGAAACTGATTTTGAAATTTTTTGTATAATTTTTAGAATAAAAAATGTTGAATATATAAATATTTTTAGTAAAATATATAAAATAAAAAAGTTTGATCGTATAAAAAATAATATCAACAAAATAAAATATGTAAGTAAAATTTTTGACATAATAGAGCAATTTGATAACTGATATATAAAAACATACTAAGCTTAGAAAAAAACTATTTATTTAAAAACCGCACCTTTTACGGATTTTGCCACAGCAGTTATGTAGATTATTTGTAAAGTATTACGATTTTTTTAAGATTATTATAAATATTCCTTTTTTAGGATTTAAAAGATTCAATAAAAATAAATTAATGAAGTGAGCATCAGTATCGTTTTATAAGAAATACACAAACTTAATTAAAAGAAAATATAATGTTATGTATTTTTAGTTAAAATTATTTTTATTAAAAACAGGAATGAGTTGATTTAATTAAAGTATAAATGTATGAATAAATATAGCGAGCATCAGTACTAACTTTATAAAATAATACAACTTAAATATAAAGATTAAAAGTAGGTAAAATAAAATAAAAGTATGTGTTAAAATAAAAAGATAAAAATTGAGGAAAGAGGTAAAATAATAAAATGCAAACTTAACAGCAAAAAATGCAAATTAGGAATAAATAGTAAAATAAAATAGTGTTAAAAATAAAAAAGTAAGAGAATGAAAAGACGAAACATAAAATAAAGATTGTTCTATATAAAATATATAAAGATGATTAATGCAATAAAGAGCCAAGTAAAAATAAAATATGTTGTTTAATAAAAAAATTGATATATAAAAAAATAAAAAGAGTCATCAAATCAAATAAAGTATATTTTATGTTTAATATATATTTATTAACAAAAAAGATTGACAAAAAAGAAAAAAGTCATTCTATTTATAAAATAAATATTATTATTTTTATTGTGATAGCAGCAACATCAGGAACAATAGCAACGAGAGTATAAGCAACGAGAGCAGCGGCACCAAGCAAAAGTAACAGCTTAATCGTGGATGTTTTCAAGTTCCATTTCAATACCTTCGCCTTCGACAATGATAAAGAAAAATTAAAAGTAAAATAGAATTTCAGAGTTTAAAAATATATTGATCAACTATAAGACCAATAATAACATAAGATGATTTAAAATAAAGTAAAATCAATAAAGAAGAATAAAAATTAATATTGGATAATAATCAACAACGTTAAATCAAATATAAAATTTTAAAATAAATTTAGTGTTTTGATTAAAATAATATTCTTTTTTATTTAATGGTAAATTGCATAAAATATATAAAATTGTAAGTATTTTATTTTTATATATTAAATAAAATATCAAAAAAGAATTGAAGAAAAAAAAAAGATCCTTTCTTTTTATATTTTTTGGAACTGTATTAAAATATATGCTGATATATATATAAAGTAATAAATATATAAAGGTGTGATTGTATTTAAGTTTCAGCTTATGTTTGAGAAAGAGAGGTTCAACCAGTATATGACAATTGTTTTTATAAAAATTGGGATGAGTAAATTGATCCAAGATCGAAGTTAAGTAGTAAACATTATTACTTGTTTAATAAGTAGGTGTTACTTAAATAGAATGCATATGAATAAAAAGTAGGTAATATAAAAAAAATTAAAATTAAAAGAAAAAGATAAAAAAATAAAAGTCAGATTTTACAAAAAGAGAAAGTTTCAAATGATCACTAAATCGATATTATAAAATAAAGTGTATTATAAAGAGATTAAAAAAATGAAAATGATAAGGCAAAAAGAAATAAAATATAAGGTGATTATTTAAAGCTAGTTTTCAATAAAAAAATAATATGAAAGTTTAGTTTGGATAACTCAATAATTTATTAGTAAAGCTATTTTTAAAAAATTGATAAAAAGAAAAAAAGTATACTGACCTGTTTGTACAAAACCTTCATAAAAAATATTTGGATCATTCAAATTTAACCATTAAAAAATAATCATTAGAATTGATATTAAAAGTTATTGTCGACCAAAATCCAATAATAAGAATACTGTTAATAGCAAAAATAAAAAATTGAACATATGCTTTATAATAAGAAAAATCTTGTTATTCCAAGCTAATTCATTTGATAATATTAGAGATATTCAAAAATATAATGATTACTGATGCAATTTAAAAATAAATACTATTGCAAGCTTAAATACATAATCCAATTTGGTCAATAATAGTAATATATATATATAAGAAAATTAAAAGAAAATTAAAATAAATAAAAAATTACTATAAATACGTGAAAATTAACAACTTATATGTAGATTATTGTATTTTTATATACATCTCAATTGAGCTAAAACTTAATAAATTAAAAACATTTTATTGATACTGGTAAATAATAACAATAATAATAAATAATCATCTGATATTTATATATATTCATTGATTTTCTTTAACGAAAATGCATCTTGTAACTATGATTTAGAATTTACAATATAAAATTAAAGTATAATAGGCTAGTAATTTAGCCAAAAGGATAGTATCAACAAAGAATGAATTAAAGTTTAAGTAAAATCGAAAATATAAAAAAGGTTTTATTTTTTATTAACATATATTTACATATATTCATATACATATTTATTTATTTATAAAAATGGTGAATATTTAAACAATAAAATGTTAGTAAGAGAACAAAAAGCAAAAAGCGTATAAAGTGATTATATATATTTATTTGTCGATGTTTAAAAATTCGAAAAAAAAAATTGCGCGTGCGGAGTCTTTTCTTTTTTTAACGCGTTAATTTTTTTTCACTTTTTTTTTTTCCCTTCCCTTTTTTAAAAATTGAATATTTATTATTATAATGACTTCACGTCCTGAATTTGGAGTATCTTCCTCCAGATTCAATAATAAAGGGCAGAGGAGGGCTCAGCTTGGTTCTAATAGAGCTAATGCCTCTTTAAAAAAATATGGATTACCTTCTAAATCTACTAATGAACCAACAAATATTGATCAACGATTTGACGATATTACTACACTTGAAGAAATAGAATCTAGATTTGGATTTGATAGATATGAGGAAGGTCCAGAAAGATTGGGCTGGCTTATTAATATGCACTCTGTAAATACCGTGATAAATAATAATAATAAATAAACCTATTACTATTACTAATATTATTATTATATTACTGTAGACTTTGATTATGGATAATGATTGGAATGGTGGGTATGCTGGTGTTAACTATTATTTTATTGCTGAAAATGGACAAACTTTTAAATCCACACTTCGCTATAGTCCTTACTTTTATATTGGATGCAAGGTATTTTTATTTAAAAAATAAGAATGATTATATGCACTTTATGTTACAGCTTTTAAAGTTATTTTAACACATCTATTTATATTATTAGACTGGCACTGAAGTTGAAGTTGAAGACTATCTTCGTAGACGATTTGAAAATACAATTGAAAAAGTTGTTCACGTAGAAAAGGAAGATTTAAAACTGGTAAAATATAAATAGTTTATATATCACTTACAGGAAATCAAATATATGGTTTTTTTCTTATTGAAAAATGCTATTTATATTAATATATATATACTTATTTAATATTTATCTAGCCAAATCATTTAATTGGAAATACAAGATTATTACTTAAGTTGTCATTTCGTAACGTTTCCGATCTATTATTTGTAAGAAAAGTTCTTTTGCCAGTAGCAAAAAAAAATCAACAAAAATTAGAAGCTATGGATACATATGCTAAAGTTGTCAGGTAAACTAGAATATAATTAACAAGATTATTTTATGATCTATTCATTGATAGATTTGTTGATTTTTTTTAAAAAAAATATTTGAATATAGTGAAACTAATAATGTCGCTTATGAATCAGAGCATATAAATGCAGCTATATCATCGAGGAAAAACCTTCAAGATGCATTAGATTATATTATTGATATTCGTGAATATGATGTTCCTTATTATGTTAGAGTTGCTATTGATCTTGGTAAAGTAAGAAAAATTAAATGTGTGATATTTTTGAAAAAAATTATTAACCTAATATTAATTGTATATAGATATTCGTGTTGGGCTTTGGTATACAGTTAAAGCTCATGATGATGGAATGACAACACTTACAAGAAGAACTGATCTTGTACATCGTCCTGATCCTGTTATTTTAGCCTTTGATATTGAAACCACAAAGCTACCCCTTAAATTTCCTGATGCTACTATTGACTCTATTATGATGATTTCTTATATGATTGAAGGAAGGGTAATATAAAAATTCAAAATAATTAGAAATAAGTCGATATATATATGTTTATGATTATTATTATTATTGTAATCATTAGAATTAACCTGGATACTATATATATATATATATATATATAGGGTTATCTTATTACAAATAGAGAAATTGTTAGTCAAGATATTGAAGATTTTGAATATACACCAAAACCTGAATTTGAAGGTCCGTTTACAATTTTTAATGAACCTGATGAGGTAAGGAATATAAAGTCTTGGTAGGGTACGCTTTTTATTAATATATATATATTTGATTTTATAGTACTCATTATTAAGGCGGTTTTTTGAACATATTCAAGAAGCTAAACCAACAATTTTTGTAACATATAACGGTGATTTTTTCGATTGGCCATTTGTTGAAGCAAGAGCTAAAGTACATGGGATTGATATGTATCAGGTAATTTTTTTTTTTTTTGGGAATCTTTATGTATAAACTCATATATATATATCTATATATCTATATATATATGTATGTATATTAGGAAATCGGTGTCTACAAAGATGAAGAAGATGAATATAAGTGTAAACATGCTTCTCATATGGATGCTTTTAGATGGGTTAAACGTGATTCATATTTACCTCAAGGAAGTCAAGGTCTTAAGGCTGTTACTACTGCAAAACTTGGTTATAATCCTATGGAATTGGATCCTGAAGATATGACTAGGTAAATCATAAATAATTAAACAGTATAAGCAATGATGGAGAATATTTACTTAGTCTATTTCATTATTTATTTAATTTTTATTTTTATTTATTTTATTTTTATTTGTTTTTTATTTTTACTATTTTATTATTATTATTTTATTGCTTGTTTTTATTTTCATTTTTTTATTCCTTACTTTTTATTTTTATTATTTTACTTTTTATTTTATTTTTAAAAAAATAGATTTGCTTCTGAACAACCACAAATTTTAGCACAATATTCAGTCTCTGATGCTGTAGCAACATTTTATCTATATATGAAATATGTTCACCCATTTATCTTCTCATTATGTAATATCATTCCATTGGTTCCAGATGAAGTGCTTCGTAAAGGATCTGGCACATTGTGTGAATTATTATTAATGGTAGGAGAAAAAAAACAGTTTATTAAGTATTCGTTTAAAATATTTAATTAAAACATACCTTTTTTTAATAGGTAGAAGCCTATAAAGTAAATGTAATCATGCCTAATAAACATGTTGAGGAAGCAGATCAATTTTATCAGGGTCACAAAATAGAAAACCAAACATATGTAGGTGGGCATGTTGAAGCTTTAGAAGCTGGTGTGTTTAGAAGTGATATTGCAACTGATTTCAAATTAGATCCATCTGGTGCACAACAGGTATAATTCATATATATCATTAAATATCTATTAATACATCTATGATTTTTACATATGACTAACATAATTATTGATTATTAGCTTATCGATCAATTAGATGATGCTCTCAAATTCACAATTCAAGTAGAAGAGAAAAAAAAATTAGATGATATTGCTAATTATGATGAAGTATACAATGATATTAAGCAACGATTAGAACAATTACGTGATTCACCTATTCGAAAAGAACCGCCACTTATATACCATTTAGATGTTGCAGCTATGTATCCTAATATTATTTTAACTAATCGTCTTCAACCGGACGCTATGATAGATGAATCCGTTTGCGCTACATGTGAATTTAATGTACCTGGGAAACAATGTGATAGACGTATGACTTGGACATGGCGTGGAGAATACTCACCAGCAAAACAAAATGAATATAGAATGATTGAACATCAACTTAGTAAAGAAACTTTTCCTCCAAAGATACCCAATGGTGCTCCTCGTGCATGGCATAATCTTACAGAATCTGAGCAGCAATCTTTAATCAGCAAACGTTTAAATGAATATTCAAGAAAAGTATACAAAAAAGTACGTGAAACTAAAACAGAAGAGAGAGAATCAATTATATGTCAACGTGAAAATCCATTCTATATTGAAACAGTAAGAGCTTTTCGTGATAGACGATATGAATACAAAGGGTTACATAAAAAATGGAAACAGACTTTGGATACAGCAAATAAAGAAGGATCCGTCACTAAAATATCTGAAGCAAAAAATATGATTGTTTTATATGATTCATTACAATTAGCTCACAAATGTATTTTAAACTCTTTTTATGGATATGTCATGAGAAAAGGTGCAAGATGGCATTCATTAGAAATGGCGGGCATTGTATGTCTTACTGGATCTAAGATTATTCAAATGGCACGCCAATTAGTAGAAAAAATTGGCCGACCTTTGGAATTGGATACGGATGGTATCTGGTGTATCTTACCTAAAAGTTTTCCTGAAACTTTTACTTTTACTACTGTTAATGGTAAAAAATTCAAGATCGATTATCCATGTACTATGTTGAACCACTTAGTGCACGCGAAATTTACTAATCATCAATACCAGACACTTGTAGATGAAAATAAGATGATATATTCTGTACATAGTGAAAACTCCATCTTTTTTGAAATTGATGGGCCATATCGTGCAATGATTTTACCAGCATCAACAATGGAAGATAAATTACTTAAAAAACGGTATGCTGTATTTAACGAAGATGGATCATTAGCTGAACTTAAAGGATTTGAAGTTAAAAGACGTGGTGAACTTAAATTAATCAAGATCTTTCAATCTGAACTCTTTAAAGTATTTTTGGAAGGTGATACATTGGAACGATGTTATGAATCAGTAGCTAGGGTTGCAAATCAATGGCTAGATGTTCTTTACAGTAAAGGGGTTGAACTTCAAGATGAAGAATTGTTTGATTTGATTTCAGAAAATAGAAGTATGTCGAGAACCTTAGAAGAATATGGTAGTCAAAAATCAACATCAATCAGTACTGCTAAACGGTTAGCTGAATTCTTGGGTGATCAAATGGTAAAAGATAAAGGTCTTGCTTGTAAATTTGTTATATCTTCGCGTCCTTATGATGTGCCTGTATCTGAACGGGCTATTCCAGTTACTATTTTTTCAGCTGAACTTAGTGTTAAAAGACATTATTTAAGAAGATGGTTAAAGGACGAGTCTCTTTCTTCCTTTGATATACGTGACATACTTGATTGGCAATATTATTTGGAACGGTTTGGGTCTGTTATTCAAAAGTTAATCACAATTCCTGCTGCTATGCAAAAAGTACGGAATCCTATTCCTCGTGTGGCTCATCCTGACTGGTTATTTAAACGTATTTCAGCTAAAGATGATAAATTTAAACAACATAGAATTACAGATATGTTTTCAAAATGCCAAAAACCTCTTTTAATGGATGAAATTGAAAAAGATGATGAAGATGAAGATGAAGATGCAGAAATGGGCGATATTGAAGAACTTGGTATTGCAAATGGAAGTAAAAAAGTTGATCATTTTATGGGAAAAATAGCAAAAGTAACTAAAAGAAAAAAAGTCAATGATACAATAGATGAAATGGAAATAGATATAGATTTAGAAAATTTATCTGAAGAGGACCTTTCTGAAAATATGCCAAATATGCATGAAGATTACAGAAGCTGGTTACAATTTCAAAAACGTAAATGGAAGCGACAACGAAAAATTCGTAAAATACGACAACAACAAGCTGATAATCTTACAAATAGCACCAATGGAAATATTGGTAGTTTTTTTAAAAAACAAACAGGATCATTAGTATCATCACCTTGGCAAATTGTTCAAATTGTAGAAACTGATACACCGGGTGATTATTCATTATGGATCTTAATTAATCAACAATTTCATAAAATTCGTTTATCCGTACCACGTATTTTCTATGTTAATTGTTATGAAGAAATACCTGAAGAAATAATTAGACAAAATCCTTCTTGTACTATTGAAAAATGTATTCGTACTTTACCTCGTTCTCATAAATGTCGTCATCTTTTTAAAATGACAATGCCTGAATCAGTTTTTCAAGATGAACGTAAAAAATTTGCTTCTATTTTTAATCATCCATCAACAGAAGGCGTTTTTGAAACCCAAGTACCATTAGACATTCGTGCCATGTTACAACTTGGATCTATCTGTCAAATTGATAAATTAAAAGTTAAAGATAATGTTAGTTTGGATGATACATTTATGTTGGATCAATTTAAACAACGTTTAGATTTACAGTCAAAATATATAGAACACCCAAATAATCTTCATTTTGTGTATTTATATCATGTCAATGCAGATAGTCGTCATTTTTATGCTTTAATTGGTGGTTCACTTCCTCAAGCTTATATATTTTTAGTTGGAGTTGATGCTCGTTCCCAACAAATGCCAAATGTTGATAGATTATATACAGAAAAGTACCAGCAAATATTTAATAACCATCCAGAAAAATTAAATGGTACTATTAAAGTGAAAGAAATTATGAATTTTGAAATAAAATATCATGCACACGATGTAGATGCACTAAAATCTATCAATAAGGTATTACAAAAATTAGAAGAAAATAAAAAAGGTCCCACTCTTCTATCTATAAGCTCACCTCGACAGATAGGTTTTTTAATACAAAAAATAACAACAATTGCTAAATTTCCTTATATTACAACACCTTCACTGCAGCAAGATAATCAATTGAATGCACTTAATTGGTTAGTACCTACATGTAAACGGATGTTATCTCATTACATGAATCTTGGTGATTGGTTAGATGAAAAAATAAATCAAGCACGTTATGCTAACGTGCCTTTCTGTAATATTCCAAATGATGCCTATATTTTTATGGCTGATATATCATTTTCTAGACAATTGGTTAGTAATGATGTGGTATTATGGTGGTCTAATAGTTCTAAACCAGATTTAGGTGGCCGTGAAAATGATGAAAATATATCAGTGATCAATGATGTTACGAATACAGAAATTAATAATCCTGGTGTATATGAAACTATATGTGTTGAAATGGATGTACTTCGTCTGTGTCTTAATACTTTAATGGTAGCACCAATAATTAATGAGCTAGAAGGAGTTTCAGGAACAACCGGTTTTGATAATACAATGCATACATTAGATGAATACAGTCAAGGTGCAGTAAAACATGTATCAGAGTTTGGTGATGCAACCATCGGTAGTAAAATATTTACGGTATTACGAACTACAGTACAGCAATGGTTTTATGAATCAATGAAAAATAAAAATGCAATGTGTGATATGTTGCTTGATACACTTTTAAGGTGGTTATTAAGCCCTAGTTCGAATATGCATGATTCTTGCTTATACGGATTAATTCATGGAATGATGAAAAAAGTATTCATGCAACTTGTGGCTGAATTTAAACGTTTGGGAGCAAAGATTTTATTTGCAAGTTATCGTCGTATTATTATTGCAACAGCAAAAGAAACAATGGAAGGTGCTATTCCTTATTGGCAATATCTTAGCCGTTCAATTCAACGAAAACAGGTACTTGAAATTTTAGAACTTAATTTGGTTAGTTATTGGGAAGTTTTAGTATGGATGGATGAAATGAATTATGGTGGTATAATAGCAGATTGTAATACGTCAACAGTAGCAACATCATTTGATAATAATAATAATCATAATGATGCAACAACATCAAATGGTGATTTATCAGTATCTATTATGAATCCAGTAACTATGCAATGGAATATATGTGATTATTTAGCTCCAGTCATACAAAAACAATTGAATGAAAATGTTGCTCACTTTATTCAACAACTTTATATTTTAAAAAAGAAACATCCAAAGGATATAAAACATCAAATTATGCAAAAAAAAGAAGATGCTACATTGCCGAATCCAAGAGCTGAAGAAAAAAAAAATTATATTAGACACAAAGTAATGAGGGATAATCTTCAATGGCTAACTATATTAACAAAAGAACAAGATCGATCAATTAATAGTCCCGAAATGACTTTTCCCAAATTAACTGGTTCTTATTTAACATTAACAAACCCTGCATTGGAATATGTGAAATATTTTACAGCTATATTATCACTTGATACAGTGTTGGAGTATGAAGTACGAATATTAAAAAGAAATTCTTTAAAAATTGTTGGTGGTGGTAGTATAAGTGAATTTAGCAATGAAGCACAATTTCAAAATCCTTGTGAATTTATAAAACTCAACCAAGTTGTATGTACTTATTGTGGATATACAGAGGATTTAGATATATGCCGTGATCGTCATTTAAGACCTCAACAACATGAAAATAATAATATTAACAAAAATAAACCTACAGAATGGCGATGTAGAGGATGCAAAATACAATATGACAAATCTTTTATAGAAGCTAGCATGATATCTCAAGTTAATAAATGGATAGTAGCTTATCAACTTCAAGATTTAGTTTGTCAACGATGTCATTGGGTGAAACATGAAAACCTTATTAAACAATGTGGAAAATGTGGTAGTAATTTTGTAGCTATCCAAAATAAGCAAGATTTATTAAGGAAACTTAGAGTATTTGGTAATGTTGCTCAGGAACAAAATTTATTACTTCTACAAAGCATGGTTCAATGGACATTAGAACGTATGTAATCATCTGTATATAAATATAATCATTATAATGAATAGATTAAAAAAAAAAAAAAACAATAATAAAGCATTTAATATAATCATATCTGTAATCAATAATCATAACCAATAATAATGATATATATATATATATATATATATAATACTAATAATAATAATAATAAAAGTGAAAAATGAATAAAACCTATTCTATTAAAACAATAATAATGTTAATTAGATTTAAATTATGTGAATTGTAAGATGAAAATATTTGGATTAATAAGAACAGTTATAAAGTAAGTAAATTGTAAATAATAATAATAAAAATAATAAATATAGTAAAAATATTAATAATAATAGTAGTATAGTTAAATATATATGATGAATGATAATATTGATGAAAAAAAAGGTTAATTAAAAAAAAGATCAATTAAATAGGAGCTTAATTTAATTTATCGGAGCCAGACACTTTTTCACGAGTTTTGACAGGCATTTCGGTTTTCAACATTTTATCCCAAAAAGTAAAAAATGGTTGAGAAAAGTTGCTCTTAATACCATAAGGTTGATGATGGATATCATGACTATAAAAATATAAAATATTTATTATCATTCCATTTTAATAATAATAGTAATATATAAAATACACTTACTATTTAACATTATTATTAAATAAAAATTGTAAAGGATCCCAAGGAATCAGATACCCACAATGGTCATCAACTATTATTTTGCAAAAAAAAGAAGAAAAATGAAAAGAGTTTAGTATTATTCATCATTATTTTAATTTGTTTATTTAATAAAACACCAATCTATACCTGTTTTTAAAGTAGCAAAGGTGAAAAAGAACATACTCATACGAGGTGTCATTAAAGTTATTTCCACTGCAATAGCTGCACCAAGAGAATCCAATAGAAATCCTTCTACTGGATGATTATATAATGCTCCAAATGCATAAGGGACATATAAACGGTGATGGTGTGAATGAAAGTTTTTATAAAGGAACTTATTCATATGAAATAGTCTATGTAAAAAGTATTGATGTGCATCCAAAATAACCCTATTTAAATAAATAAGTAAGCGAATTAATGCCTACCTCTTTTTGGTTTTTTTTTTCATTGTTTTTCCTCTCTCTCTTTATTTTATCTTTTCTTTTTAATATATTTACATTGCAATAAAAAACTGGATACTTGGAATAATGGCCCAGTAAATAATATCTGCTAAATTTAAGGCTAGTTGAATATTTTGATCTTTAGTTGATGAGAAAACTTTATTCACAAAGAAAAGTGTATATGAAAAAATTCTAGTCAGTGATTGTTCTTGTTGAAGAGCTTTAACGTCAGGATGTATTGGATGTAAAACAAGTACTCCAAGGAATATTTGAATGATTTGTTGTAAAGTAACCATAATAAGGACTCGCTGTACACTAACACGATTTCTTTTATCATTATCACTTGGTGAATGAATACGATATTGTTCAAAATAAGGAATTTTTGCCATCATCAAAAAATGAAATAATAAACTATAAATCCAATAAGCTGCTATTGGTACCCAAAGTGCTAATACTTCATCCTTCCAAGGATCATTAATAATAGAATAATATGTATTATTTATCGAATTTAAAACAAGGTTTAACATTTTTTATCACAAAAAAAAAAAAAAAAAAAATAGAAATAAAGTTGGAAGAGAAGTAAAAAAAAAAAGGAGAGGGAAAGAAAAAATTCAACTCAAACTTATATATATGAAAAAGGCGGAATTTAAAAAACTGAAGTTGAAAAATAATATTGGTTAAAAAATTGCTGTTTTCTCTTCTCTTTTTCCTTTTTTTTTTTTACTTTTAAAGTAAAGAAAAAATAATGAGTATAAACTCTTCTATACCCTTAGAAGGCTCTGCGGATGTTATAGCAGATTTTTTTGGTAAATATAACGATTTGATAAGTGTATTATATTATTTATTTCTTTATATATTGTTATTAATACTATTATTCTATTTTATTTACTAATAGAATGTAGTTTAAACAGGTACCTTAATATAGAATACTACTTTTTTTTTCTATTTACTATTTGTTTATTTATTCTTGATCAATATACTAAAATATGGTTTATATTTATAGTATTTTATATCAACGTGAAGTTTATGGATCTCACAACTTTTTTATTACGCAACGTTATGGTATGAGTGTATTAATGTCTAACAATGAAGAATTAAATGATTATATTGATCAAATTATGCAACAAGTAAGAGGTATGAAGTAGTAATAACAATAATGTTAATAACAATAATACATACTATCATTGTTATTATTATTATTACTATTTTTATTTAAAATAGTATATAAAGAAAACTAAAACTATTTATATATATATATATATATATATATATATATTTACTATTTAGTATGGGTACGAGCCAATAAGATAGATAGATTAGTGTTAGTGATTAAATCAAAAGAAACCAATAGTGCAATAGAACGATGGCAATTTAATATTAATGTTAAAGAAGAAAACAAGTATGATTATAATAACTATAAAATATATTAATGAGAAAATTAATTGATTAATTATTTTTTTTATTTCGATTAGTAGTACTATAAATAAAGAAGATCCCACTAATTCAAAAACAGTGCCAGAAATACGTGCAATCATGCGTCAAATTACTGCTTGTGTATCATTTTTACCAACTTTAGAAGAACCTTGTAAAGAATCATATAAATAATGAATGATTATAAATGATATTTAATATTTTTTTATCTATTTATTTACTATAGGTACATTTAATGTTTTAGTATATGCAGATAAAGATGCTGAAGTACCAGCGACTTGGTCTGATAGTGATCCTAATTTAATTCCTGGTGGTGGTGAACACGTTCGTTTAAGATCTTTCTCAACTAATAAACATAAAGTAGATGCTATTGTAGCCTATCGTGTCATCGATGATATCTAATTTTTAGCTTATGCTAATCATACACACTCTGCTGTAAATAAAAATTTTCCACAACCTATTTTATTTTGGTTTATTTTATTTCAAAGTATATAAAAACCATGATTTATAAAATAAAAGTTATTCAACTTTTAAATATTAATAGACACACTCCCTTATTATAGCTGAAAATAGAGCTGATTGAATTTTATTTTTTATTTTTCTTTCACCTCATTACTTTTTTTTAAAGAAAAGCAACCTTCTTTTACTATTTATTGTTTAAATAAAATTTTATTATTTTAAGAACAGATAAGAATAATTATTTCCTCATTTTGCTTAGTTACAAAAGTGATTTCAGTAATCAATTTAGAAATACTAAAACGGAAATAAACCAATTTTTATGTCAACCTTTAATTTTTAATTCCTTGTTCATTTTTAACTTCTTTGGCTTTTCTTTTACTTTTATTACCTATACATCTTTTTTGTTTATTTTATTTTATACTTTATTTTATTACCTACAAATCAAAAATATAGTTCAGTTGATATTGTTATTAACGTTATTTAGTGTTTTAAAAATTCAAACCGCTATTTTCGATAATAAATGGATTCTGCGGTCTTTCTTGTGCGCGTAACATTTCTTCACTAAAAACTAAAAATACGGAGTTTTAATTCAATTTTATATATGTATATAAAAACTTTTCTTCCTTTTATTCTCTTTTACTCCTCTTTATTATTTTCATTCTCTTTCCTTTTTTTATTTTATTGTTTATTTATACTATATTTATTACTTTATTTTATTTTATATTCTATTCATTTATACATAAAATATATTTTTAGTATATATTATACTATTATATAAATATATTTTAAATTATGGCTAACGAGGGCGATATTACACAGCAGACAACTCAAGATCAATCAAATAATTTTGATGAACAATCACGAACAAATGAAAAGTAAAGTAACAACAAAATAAATGTGTAGACTGTATTTTGATAGTTTTTACATTAATAAATAATTATTTAATAAACTATTATTTTTCAACCTATGTATATTATTCTAGTATTTCTGAAAGTCGATCACCTCAATCGTATCGTAGAAATGTAAATAATTTTTCTGGTAATAATAATATGTTTGATCCTATGATGGCATTAAATCTAGGTATGATTAATTCACTTCCTTTTCAAATGATGATGCAACAATCTGGTATGTCAAGATCTATGCCATTACCAATACAGCAGATGCAGCAGCAACAACAACAACAACAATCACAACAGCAGCAACAACAAAGATCTACTGCTTTACCATCCGAAAACCAAAAACCACGTTCCGGATATATATGTTTCAAGTGTGGTGAACCAGGTAATATTAAGTCATTGTTATTTTTTATTCTTTTTATTGTTAAATATATATTTATTATATCTATATTTATAGGCCATTGGATATATTATTGTCCTAATGTACCTAAAGGTCAATACGTGAATCGTTTTAATAGGTAATATAATATTTAAATATTTAAAAATTATATCGGTTAATAGTTTTTAAATTATATTAATCATTAATAGTGCTGCAAATCCAAGTGCAATGGCACAAATGAATGAATTAGACTCTATACCCGATGAACTCACTTGTTCTATTTGTAAAAAATTATTTAAAAACGCTTCCATGTCTCTATGTTGTGGAAAATCATTTTGTGAAGAATGTGAGTATCTTAATTATTTACTATATATATAGGTATATTTAGTCATCTTATATATTTCTTTATATATTTTATAGGTATTAATAATGCTTTAAACGATAAACAGCAATGCCCAATGTGTGGTAAAGAAGGATTATCAACAGATCAAATTATTCCTAATAAAACATTAAGAAACATCGTTGACGCGTTTCAAGAAGAACGTAAAATGACTGAAGAATCAATTCATACAAATCAACGTGAAAATTTGTCAACAGAAAAAGATGTTAATGGATCTGATGTTCAAGATAATCCTATGAATCTAAAGGATGAAGCTGTAAGTATATGTTTTTTTTCTTTCATTTACACACAGTAATGATATCATCAATGAAATTAATTTGTAAACATCATTTTAGGAACCATCTGTACCTGATTCATCAGTTGAAGATAATCTAAAACAAGCTATAAATAAATCTAGTCAAGCGCAGCAGCAATTAAAACAAATCCAGCCTCAACAACAAAAACAACCTCTAACACAAAAACAACAAATAACAGATTCAACTGATAATCGTAATACTTCTCATGTACGTAAAAGTAGAAACTTTATGGATGGATCACATGGAATGGATTCGATGAATCGTGGTTTTAATGGTATACAAGCATCAGGTATGCCTTTTATGACCAATCCTTCATTTTTTATGGGTGGTAATGCTGGTATGCCACCTTTTGGATTTCCAGATATGTCATGGATGTTTGCAGGTAATAGTGGTGCTGGTAGAGGACATTTTCCAACAAATAATAATTTACCATTTTTCCCATCTAATACTGGTGCACCTTTACACTATCGTGGTGGATTTTCTGGTCGTGGAAGAGGAACAGGACGTGGGCGTGGATTAAATAATCAACAACAGCACCATCAACAGCAAAAACAATCACCATCGTCATCACAGCAACAACAACAATCATCCTCATCACCATCACATGATTCTGAACAACATAAAACTGATTCAAATCAACATGATGATGATTTTAATGATCAATATTCATATAATGAAAATGATGAAGATATGCACGATAGAATGAATAGTCCCGATCATCATAAATCACGGCAATATAATAACATAGACGATAAAAGAAGTGTAACAAGCAGTAACAATGACCATTATGAATCAACTAAACATAGACAAAGCTCACCATCAAACTCTCGGTCCAGCCATCATCATCGAAAAAGATCTAGTAGTCGTAGCCACAGTTCAGATCGTAAACGTAGACATAGTAGTAGTCGTAAATATCATCGATCAAGTAGATCACCAAAATCAAGTCATTATTCAGATGAAGATGAAGAAGATCATCACCATCGTCGTCATAGCCGTCGTAGATCAAGATCTTCTCGTAGACACCGTGAATCATCAAGTAGTAATAAATATAGATCTTCATCAAGACACCATAATTCTGATGATCATCGTAGGAAAGATAGAAATAGGGATTCTAGTAGAGATAGATCGCATCGGGAAAGGAAATAATAATTATTTTGACTTTAAATGCATAATAGCAAAATAATGGTGGTAATAATAAAAGCATGCGGTGTTTTAAATTTATATCTTACTGTATATACGTAACAATTTATTTAATAGTAAAAGGAAAAAGAAAAATGAAAAAAAAAATGATAAAAGAATAATAAAATGTTTATTATTATTATTATATATTACATGTGAAATGAATTTAAAAGTGAAATTTTGATTACTGGAAAATTTATAATGATATTATATAATTACAGATGGTCAACTGATAGTACTTATTTACGTAATAATAGTAATAATAATGATTTAATAATTTATAGTTACAATTAAATTAATATATTGCAAACAGTAAAAGTTAATTATATTCTTATATAATAAAACGCTTTCGTTTTTAAACACCGCATTTTCTAATTAGAGTAATTTTTTGAAGTAAAATGAAGATTAATTATTTAATTCACTATGATGATAAAATCAATAAAAAAATAAAACATATAGTTGATATATTTAGAGTGAATATACGATTAATGAATATTCAAAGGAAAATTAAAATAGTTTAAAATATATTAAAATATTTAAAAGCTGTGTATATTAGATTTATTTCATTGAATATAGCAGTTATTACATAACGTCTGGTTTAAATTAATAAATATGTATAGTCTTTATTTTTCACTCATATTAATTATGATTAGCAATAAAATGAATCTGCCATTTTTTTAAAGCTTTTATAGATTTTTGATTTCTTTACATCAAAATGCTTCTTATTTTCATAAGAAGATGGATGAATAAAAAAGTGTGTATGATCATAAAATACTAATACTAATAATAATAATAGATTTGTTTGACTAAAATATATTCAATGATCGTCAATTTTTGAAAAATTAATATTTTTTTTATTGTGAAATAAGCTTTTTCAGAACTAGTATAGAAATTAGTTTGTTGATGATGTTATATGTTTTAACCTTTCAAAGTTCATAAAAACTGAGATAGTGATTATTTATAATGATAAAAATAAGAAGATATAGTATTTTATTCAATATTAAAAAAAATAAAGTAATTATTTATTTTAAAAAGGCTTATATTGCAATGAATAACAAATATGTATAAAAAAAGTGATTATAATCATTGTTTAATTTAAAGTATAAAGAACTAAGATTAAAATATAGCTAATTGAGTTTAAATTTTGATCAAATTCGGTGGCTGACAAAAACTTTGCTTTTTTACTTTTTCATGATTTTTTTTTTCTTTTTTCCTTTTTTTTTCTTTATTAATTTTTTGATCTTATTTTAACAATAATGTCTACTGATATAACAGATATAAAAAAAAAGCAACCTAGCCGTAAAGGAAAAAAGGCTTGGCGTAAAAATGTTGATATAACAGGTCTTGAATCTGGTTTGGAATCTTTAAGATCTGAAGAAAGAGTCCGGTAAAAAGCATACAGTTTTTATTATTTTGATTTATTTGAAGTATATATTATTTATGCATTATTATTGTTATTAAATATATATATATAAATTTATAGTGGTACTACTGATGAATTACCTGAAGAAGAATATTTCACAATTGATGTAACTGGTGATGCTCATGGTAATAGAATAGTAAAAAATAAACATATAAAGGAAGATATATTGATAAGTTATAGTTCCAACAGCAATAAAAAAAAATGTGAAAAAGGAATATAAAGGATAAATTCAGTTTTATTCAGTAATATATATAGCCTTTATTAAAATAATAATAGTAATAGTAGTAATTATAATAATAATAATAATAATAACAATGATATTAATATACTTTTTTTTATTATGTCTAAACTATTTATGATTTATAGTTAAAAAGCAAATGAAAGCAAAAAAACAACTAAAAGTTGATCAAATATTAAGTGAAAGATCAGCTGTACCACCATTGGAAGGTCGCCATATTCAAACTATATCTGAACCAGTTTATGGAACTGAATCTAAACATCAAAAACAAAAAATTAATAAACTTGCAAAAAGAAAATTAAAAAACACTTCCCAACCGCCACCTAAAAAATCAAAACAACAAAAAACATATGATGTATGGGCTGAAGAAGGTACTTTTAATATATATATAATTTAAAAGCGAACGACTTTATATATATAATGTGATTTTTTTTTCATTATTATAGATTCTGCTAAAGATGATCAAAATGATTACTTAGCTTCAGCTAAGCCAGTTAAAGTGAAGGTAAAGTGTTTACAATGAATTAATGTATATAAATATACTAAGGTCATTATTTATTAACATATGAAATCCATATAGACCCCATCAACAATTACCAAGTTACCTAAAGCAGTAAAACATCAACCAGCAGTTTCTATTCCACATGCAGGTGCATCTTATAATCCTACAGAAGAAGACCATGCAAAATTATTGAAAGAGGCGGCAGAGATTGAAATAGCTAAGCATGAAGCTAAAAAGAAACTTGATGAAATATTATTATATAGAAAGGAATTAGATAATCTTTCAGGTGAATTAGATAATAAAGATGATGATGAAGAAAACGAAGAAGATAGTAATGATGATAATAATGAAAATGAACCTGTTATTAAGAAAACACCTAATCGTAAAACTACTGCACAAAGAAATAAAGAAAAGCGAAGGAAACAAGAACTCGCCGTTTGGAGAAAACGACAAATGGAAAAGAAATTAAAACAACAAATTGACAAAGTAGAAGAATTAGAAAAAGAATTATTAGAAAAACAACAGCAAATAGAAAATATGACTGCTGTTCGACAAGAACGTAAAGAACAAAAAGAAAAAGAAGGTTCTAAACGTTTAAGTAAACATAATATGGGACAAATGGATTTAGAAGTACAATTAGAAGATGAATTAGCTGAATCTTTACGTCAACTTAAGGTATTAAAAATGATATAGAAATAATAAAAAGACTTCAAGATTGAAATGCAACTGAAAACTAAAAATCTATTTTTTTTTTAATTTAGCCTGAAGGAAACGTGTTTAAAGATCGATACCTCAGTATGCAAAAGAGAAATATCATTGAGCCCCGTGTACCTGTCAAAGCTAATCGAAAATATGCCCTTAAAGTTTATGAACGTCGTGCTTACAAGAATTTTACATTAGCTGAAAACCAAAAGCAACAGCTCAAGGAACAACAAAAAAGCAAAGCAAAATAATATTAAATTATATAAAAATCATATATCAATTATTTAATATTATTATTATTATTTATCATCATACTCTTTTTTATTTTATTTTATTCATTTCAATTTAACTTAATAGATATATTCATTTATTTCAATCATTCGGTTATCTCCCTTTTTCTTTATTTTTATTTTCGTGTTTTTTTATAATATCTTATGCATTTTTTCATATACTTTGTATTTTTTTTTTTAATATATATATAAATGTGTATTTATATATTATACATAATATTAAATAAATATCAACTTAAAAAAAAAAAAGGAAAAAAGCTTATTTGTTTATTATTATTTTATCAATAGCTATAAAAGGATGTATATAATTCTGGATATAAAAAATTTAAGAAATGATCCAGGTTTTTATTTTATTTTGAAGGGCAAACAGGTGTACCACTATAAGGACAACAATAATCAGCATCCGGATAGATACAATTATTTTTACATTCCTTTGGGCAAGAGTTTACTTTACAAGGTACGAAAGTATTACAAGGTGATTGACATACAGGTTTACCTAAAGGATATCATCATCATTATAAAAAAAAAAAAAAGATAAGTCAATCAGAGCTATACTAATTAATAATAAATATTCATCTTTACCTAAACAGCATCCTGGATTTTCATGTTTGCATGAAAATGGACATTCATCGGGACTAAATAAATATTAATATTTATAATTGATATATAAATAAGATTTTTACTATTATCATTATAGTTATTATTATTATTATTATTATCACTATTATTATCATTATTATTATTTACCATGAAATAGCTTTTGGTGCACATTTAACTTTTTTACACATTGGTTTACAACTAGGTATTCCTACATATATATAAATAACCCTCCATTATGTAAGTATAAGCCTTATTTTTTTTTTTTAAAAAAAAAAGGAGAAATATATTCTTACCCGCAAAAGGACAATCCTGATAACCAGGATAAACACAGGTTTCATTGCTTTTACAGTCAGGACATTTTAAAATATAATTAGGACATGAAGCTTTTTAAAAAAATGTAAATAAATAAATAAATAACAAAAAAAAGGAGTAAAAAAAAAGTGTTAGTTACACAAATCATTCATTTTTTTTTCTTTCATTCATTCATAGACAAATGATAATAATAATAATAAGGTCATATTACGATTGTTTTTGTATGCATCAGCCATAAAGGAACTAATAGTAAATAAAATAAAGATATAAAGTAGATACATTTTGATTCAAGTATTTACTTTTTTTTTTTTTAAAAAAAGAAAGATGAATATAAATTATCTAAAACTTTTTAAGAAAAATTATATAAAGATTAAAAAAAATGAGGTGATTAATTTTATTATTATTATTATTATTTAAAAATATTAGTTATTATGTTTGTAAAAATAATAGTTATTATGTTTGTAAAAATAAGAATACCAATAATAAAAAAAAAGATAAAAAAAACTTAAAAGGTAACGAATAATCCTTTTTTATACATGTTGGCTGAAATTGAATTTCATAAAATTTGGTGTGCATAAATAAAAAAAGTTATGATCGACTATCGTACCAACTTAATTTTACTATTTTTAAAATCAAAACCATAATTGTAAAAAGGAAAACATTAAATATATAATTTTTATTATCTTAAAAATATATTTAAAAATATAAATATATAAATAAAAGAAAAAAGAACATTAAAGAGTGACAAATTAGGTATAGGTATAGATGATATATATTATAATTTATAAAAAAAGAAAGGAAAAGTTTAAAACATTAATAATAATAACAATAAAAAGATAAATATTATATGATTTTGTTGATGAAATTTGTTAACTCTTGAGCATTAGAGGATTTTAATAAACCTAGTTCAATATGTTCATCAAGTTCCTAATAAAAAAAAAAGATATAAAAAATAAGAATGTAATTATTATTTTAAATATATGTATTTATTTATTTTACCATAATAGCATCTTTTGCAGTAGGTCTATTTTTTGGTGATTCTTCTAGTAACCAAGCAACTAAACCAGTACAATAAATAGATGGGTAACTATAAGTAAAAGTTGGACTTGGTTGATCTAATATTTTTTCAAAAACATCTTCATCATCCTTTATATCATATAAAGGAGGAACTCTATCTTGCATTTCAATTAAAGTGATTCCTAAGGACCATAAGTCAATTTTTTCATCATAGGACTCTTCTTTAATTACTTCAGGTGCCATCCACTAAATAAATATATATATGGATTATCATTTATTAATTGTTATTTTCTTTTCATATATATATATATTTCATGTTGTTCTATTTTATTATTATTAATTTTTATACTTTTGCAGTTCCAAGTCGTTCTGTGTTTTCATATTTTGTGCTGGTAGCTAATCCAAAATCAGCTATTTATTATAGTAAAGAAATATAAATAAGAATTTAGGAAATATTTATATAAATATATATCACTTTATTATTTTTACCCAATTTAATTTCACCCTGTTGGCTAACTAATAAGTTTTCACATTTTACATCCCGATGAATGAACCCCTTATTATGTAAATAAGTCAATGCATTTAATACCTAGACAAAAATAAAATAAATATAAATATATATATATATATTATTATTATTATTATTTATTTATTTATTTATTTAAATACCTCTCTTGCAATATAAATAGAAAATTCTTCCGGTAAACCACGGCAACATAAAATAGCAAATACACTACAGCGCATTAAATCCATACCAATCCAAACTTCATTTTTATAAACAGCAGCTTCTTTTAATTTAATAAGATTTTTATGGCCAGTTGACATGATTCTTAATTCACGTACAATAGCAGCACGATATTCTTTATCACTATCTAATTTACATCGTTTTAATGCAAGTTGAGTATTTGATCCACGAACATTCACTCGGATTACTGATCCATTAACACTATAAATAAACACCATATATAAAAAAGGGGAATACATATATTTTTATATATAAATAATAATGATAAAGGAGAAAAGAGGAGGAGGAGATTTTTTTAAAACAAAAAACAAATAAAAAAAGGTTAAATAGTTAATAGTAGTAATAATAAAAACAACAAGTAATTCTTATTTTTTTTACCCAGTGCCAATTTCTTTAGATCCAATAAAACGAGATTTTGGTTGAGATATGAGAGTAATAGATGGAATGGCTTTTCGTAGTCTTTTTTCAAATGGATTTTCACTAGCATTAATAACAGGAGGAAGGGGATTTTGAGCCCAATTATTACATGAAACTGGATACCATGGAGGCTATTATTTATAATAATAAAAATAAAATGTGAATTAAAAACATGTGCTACCGTGTATTTATACTGTAGTACAAGTTTAAATTTATAAATCCTAATTTCTTTATATTATTTATCATCCATTATTAATATTATTATTGTTGTCATTAATATGATTATTATAACAATTTACTATTATTTTAATTATTACTATTATTATTACTATAATTATACCTTAATATTGGTAGACTTTGTTTGTTTTTTTATTACAGGTTTTACTGATGGAGGTGAAGGTTGAAGATATGCTTTGCCTAATATATCAGGTATTTCACAATGACCAGGAGCTCTCCATATAAGAGGCTATAATAAAATAAAATATAAGTGAATATATATATCAGAGAGAGAGAGAGAGAGAATAAGAAAAAAGAAAGAAAAGTTCCTTCTTTTTAAATAAATATACTTACTTTTTCAGTAGGTTTTTTATTATTATTATTATTAGTTGCGATAGTAATAGTATTTTTAGTAGTAGTAGTAGTCATACTACAAGCTTTTGTTAGTTTTAATGAACCGGTTGAACGTTGTTTTATATTCTTTTGAAGAGTCTTAGTATCAGAACTTGACTTTATCATTTTATTTCTACTTTGCATAACTGTAACTTAAAGGAATGTAATAAAAATAAATAGTAATAAAAAAAAAAAGAAGGGTGCGAGAAAGAGAATGAGGAGATTTTTGATAATATATATTCAAAAAAAGAAAAAAAAAAAAAGAAAACGACTTAAAGGAATGATTGTCGTTTATGAGATAATGATAGTAATAAGAGGAGTTAAAAAACTCTTTTTTTTTAAAATAGAATAAAAAAAGAATGAGAAAGTACTTATAAAAGGGATAGGTAATAAAAAATAAGAAAGAAAAAAAAAGAGAGATAAAAAAAGATCTATAGTTATATATAATGAAAAAGGGAGCAAGATAAAAAATATTTAAACTCAGATGAGTCGAATTCGAATGACTGATTATCCTCCTATACAAATGCATTTTATAAACTGTTGATGATGATAGTAATATTAGTGATAATGATATATCATTATAAAATAATAAATGAATAATATAAATAAGTAATTAAGAATTATTATATAATTTAATTATTATGATTAATATAATATTTATCTTTATTTAAGTTAATAAATAAATATTTATACTAATATATATATTTAAGTCGACTATTTTCTAACATCACGATAATTAAAAAACGTCAATCAATCACGAACTTTTTATTTAGAACATGGACAGCCTTCATTGGATTCAGAACATTTACATCCTCCTTCACATTGACATCCAGAAGTAGCAGATTTACTATAATATAGAATAATTTATTATCCTATTCCTCTTTTTAGTGCTTTTTTTTTTTTTTTTTTTTTTTTTAATATTACCTTGAACATTGACAAGTGGAATCGGATTTATTACATTGACAGCTACCTTGTGAACATATACAAGCTTCTTTTTCACATGTACATGCATTTCCACAACATCCAGGGTTACCAGTATCAACCATTATTATTATAATTATTATTTAATTTATATATGATAAAAAAAAAAAGAAAAGAAAAGAAAAAGAAAGAAAAAGTGAACTAAATAAATAAATCCTTTTATATTTATTTATTTATTTATTTATTTACTTTTTTATTTATACATTCAGTCGTGATGTTTGTAATGAAACAAATATATAGATATATATAAATAAACAGTTTCATTAAAAAGGTTAAATGTTTTTTTGTTTCAAGGTTTTTGACCAACTGCATTTTGACATGGTTTAGGTATAGGGGTAGAGTCATCTATAGGTGGATGTATAACAGTTCCTACTTTATAATATTTATAATGATTTGCATAAAATGATTTCCAATGGGCTACTCCTTTCAATTGTGATTCTGTTAATCCTCTAAGATCATGAGTTAAGTGATCCTTAAAACATCCAGTAACAAAAGCTCTAGCTGCATCTTTACCAGCAAAATGATTATATGATCCTCCCTAAAAAAAAAGGAAAGATTGATAAGTATTCTAATATTTAATTATTTTTTACGTACATTAATATGTATACATATACACACACATATATATATGTATATATATATATTCTACTTACAGGTCCATACCAACCTCTTCCTTTACTAACGTCAAATACATCTCCACTAAACGATGAATAACAATAAATATTTATTACCATTCTTATTTTTTTATTTACTTACATATATGTCACTTTCATATGTTTAACTTACTCTATAGCTACATAAACAGGAAGTTCAGGATTACTACCATCATATTGTGCTAATTCTTTTTCCGTTAAAACGCGTTGGGGATGCTTTTATTGATGTTGTTGGTATTGGTATATAAATAAAAAGAATATTAATATATACATGAGTACTTTTGTTAAACTATTATTATTATTATTATTATTATTCTATTTCATATATTTATTCTTTTTACAGGAACATAAGTATGAACATTTGTCCATTTGCCACGATAACCCCAGGTCCAAGATTCCGTTAATAAGTAAGAGCCCAAAAAGAAAAATAACAATCCCCATCCAAGAATAGTGAAGCTTGTTTTTATTATATTACCAATGAAGAATGATTTATTTACAGTTTTATCTTTTACTTCGTTTTTTTTTTCAGGTTCTTTTATTTCTGGTTTTCGTCGTTGTACTGTTGACATTGTATATCAATATATAAAAAGGAATGGAAAAGAAAAGTAACGTTTTTTTTTCGATGTAAAAAATTATAAATACAAAATTGGGATTAAAAAAAAAAGAAGCGGGATTTTTAAATACTACAAAAATAAAATTATTAGTATATAAAAATATATTTCATATTATTCTTAATTAGAATAATAAAATATACTTTTATTATATTATATAGTAATTATTTATTTGAAATTTAATATGAAATCTCTATTAATAATTATTTATAATAAATAAATACTTTAAATAAATTATACTTGCATTATATATTGATACAACAAACCTCTTACTATATTTTGTATGTATTTATATAATAATGATTAGAAAACAATAATTGAAAATAAAACAATATTTTTTAGTATGAGGATGATATGCTTTTTTTTTATGTTAATTGATTAATAAAAATAGAAGCTTTGTAATATTTTTTTAATACAAGTAGTATGTAATAGTTTTAAATCTTCATAACGAAAAAGTTATTTTTTTAGAAGAATAAAAATCAAAACCTTATTTTTATGCTTTGTTATTTTTTTTTTAAAAAAAACATAAAAGAATATGCAAAAAGGCGTTCAAATCAATTAGAAATTGACAACATAATATACATATATATATGTATATATAAAATGTCTAATTGAGAATTTTTCACCAAGAAATAATATCACTATGTTGACTAAGTTTTAAAATATTCTTGTAATACATAACGATTTCTTTATGCATTGTTTTTGACTTCTTTAACACGCATTTTTTTTTTCGATTTCCTATTATACTTTATCGTATAATATTTTATCTCTTAAGATTTAATTGATTGATATTTTTGACTATCTTTTTGTTGATCACATGATTAAAAATAAATTTATTTCACTTTGACTCTGTATAAAAAAAGTCATTTTTAAAATAAGAACACAAAAAAAAAAAAAAATATAAAATGACCACCTTCTTTTTTTTTCTCAGAAAAAAAGTCAAATTGTAAATACATAATTATTCCTATTTACAATTTTTAAGATATGGCCATTATCACATGTTTAATCACTGATACGCGTTTCCAATGGTCAGGACTAAGCTTCCCTGAATATATTATCGACTATAAATTCAAAAAATTGAAAATGAAAAAATAATGTATATATTTATATATTTCTCCCTCTTTCTTTTTTTCTTTTAATAAAGTTGAGTTCTTTCTTTTTTTTTAATAAAATTGTCTTCTTTTTCTTTCTTTCTTTAATAGAAATGCCTTTTTATTTAGATTGCATTTTTAATTTATTTTATTTTTACGTTCAAATCTATATATTCATTATTATTATATATATATATATATATATATATATTTAATATATATACCTTTTTGTACTTGCAACAATCTGTATAATTACAATCAGTATGGCTCATTATTGAAAGTAGATTGCTTTTTGTGAGAAAATATTGACTAAGAAGAATTAAGATCTACCGAAAAAAATTCAACTTCAAATATTTCTACCCAAAAATAGAAATCCAATTTTTTTTATCACTTACCATTTTCATTAAAGATAATCAATTCTTATTTAACTACTATTCAATATATATTCCATTTATGTTAATATAAATATGAATTATGCGTCTTCTTGATCAGCTAACCTTTCCTTTTTTTTTTGTATTATTATCCAATCATATATATATACCTATCTTATAAGTAATCTGATAGTATTGTTAATTACTATTTGATAGGTCATTAGTATAATCATATATATTTTTAAAAAAAAGGTTATATGATCATTACTACCGGTTGAGAAAAATTTCTGTTCTGGTATGTATATTGATTTCAACATGAAGTATATTAATTTTATTTATATAATTTTTAGCAAACCTTAAAATTTATAGAAAAATAAACCAGAGGTTTCTTAAAAATTCCTGTTTTTTTTTAGTTAAATAATAATCGTATGATTTTACAAGTGTTTCTTAATAATAAATAAATGAAAACGATAGTATCTTGAGTGTATATTCAATCCTATTTTTAAAATATTTAAATGCCGATATAATTTTTGCATGAGTTTTAAAAGATGACGTTTATGATAAGGTTTTTATAATTTTGCAATTTATAGTTATCATATAAATAAGAACAGAAAAAAAAAATAATGAAGTCTAATCCAACCTTAATATAATCTTCCTTATTTTATTTTAATTAATAAATCAATAGATGAATTTATGTATATAAAGATTCATCCCGTTTTTAATTAATAAAATATTTTATTATTATGATGATGTAGCAAAATCAAAAAAAAAAAAAATAGTATTGACTAAATATATTAACATGGGTAATATTATAATTATTGATATTTTTTGTAATACTTTATATATAGGTGTAAAAAAAAAAATTACAATTCTTCTTCTAATTCTACTTCTTCAATGCTAAAACTTTGTGCCATACCAGTATCATCAGATACTTCATTCACTAATTGATATCCCTCTTTTAAGTATTCTACATTTTGTTCAGAGCTTGATCCTTTTTTAATATTATTGTTATTATCATTATTTATAATTTCATTTTTAAGAACTTTGGTTTCTAAAAATTCACGAATAGCTGCAAAATAAGATGGTTGCATACAAGTATCATTATGCATACCTTCAGCAAATTCAACAATATTTTTATCTTCACGAGTACCACAAAGTTCAAAAAGTTTAGCCATATGTGAAGGTGGTATTAATTCATCTTTAGAACCAGATAAGAATAAAGTGGGTGTATTAACAATACGTTGAATATTAACTTCGGATGGCCATTGTTGATGACAAAGGATTGTAAAGTATTTTAACATTGGAAAAACAGTTGGTATCAATTTGGGCTATTGTCAAATATATATATATATATATATATATAATTTAATTTATTGTTTTTCTTTGTCATATATTTATTTATTTTACTATGCATGTATATATATATATAACTGTAAACTTACAATGCTTAAAAAGGTATTTTCAATAATCAATCCGGAAAAGGAGTTTTCATTTCTTGATACAAGATCAATAGCTACAGCACCACCGATGGATTGACCATATGCAACTAATTTGGTATCTTTAAGTATAGGATGTTCTTTAACAAAATCAAGAAATGTCTATATGTATACAATAGTATTCTATTTAGAAACATGTATTTCTTATATTTGATTATATTATTTCTATTATTATTATTATTATTATTATTTACCTGAGAATCAATTTGTAATCCTTTTTCGTTTGGTTTTCCTTCACTAAATCCATATCTATTATATATATAAATATTTTCAAAGTAAAATGATAAATATCAAATAATAATAATAAACAAAATAAAAAAGCGGGGCGTAACTGGTATTATGCACTTACCCCCTATAAGAAAGCATAACCACATTAGTCTTTAATTTATGGTTGAAAATTCTTGAAATTGGTAATCGATGGCCCTATAATAATATATAATCATTTATATTAACATAATAACTTACTTGACTTATTATTTATCTATCTATTTTTTTTTTTTTTTTTTTTGTAACATGAACATTATCATTTATTTAATCATTCTAACTTACCATGTTTCCAGCATTTGCCTGAGTTTGTAATTTTATTTATTTATTTATTAAGAAAATGGAAAAGGAGAATACTTTTTAGTTAGTTTTACATTAATATCGGATATAGGTTTCCAAATAATAAATACTGATATACATACATATATATAAACATATATATAATTTTACTTACATGAAAATAAAGAATAGTAGGTGCTTGTTTTGCAAGTTCATCATCTTCAAGAGTAATTATATAAGCCCGTAATTTGACCTTGTCTTTTGTAATAAGGGTTTCTTCAGTGAATTTCATTCCAAAGTCAGAAGGTTTGGCAACCTTAAAAAAGGAATAAAAATATTAAATTATAAATATAAATATAAATATATATATATATATATATATATATATATATATATATATATATATATATTAAACAGCCACAATTTATAAAATAAAATATTAATACAAACCTCTTTTCTTGATCCTTCAGGAAAACTACTAGGATATATAAGTTCACATTGGTATATATATAAAAGAAAAGCTCCAGCAACACTTGCAATTCCAGTAATAGATAAAACATATGAAAGCCAAGGAGGCAAACTGATTCTAAACATATAATTTGTCATGATGAAAATAATAAAATTATATATTTATTAATAAAAAAAAGAAAAAAGAAAAGAAAGAAAGTAAGCAAGTAAAAGAAGAAAAAAAGAGAGAAAAAAGAGAGGAACAAAAAAGAAATAATAAAAAAAAGAGCGGGATATGAAATTACATTTACTCAAAGAATAAAAAAAAGTGTAAAATCCGAAATAGGAAACAGTTCATTCTTTTTTTAACAGCTTACTTTTAATTTTGATTGATTTTAAAATAATAGTGTTAATTTTATCGTTTTCTCATATATATTTAAATATATATTGTATTAATATAAATAAAATAAATTTACTTCATATTTATATTTAATAGTCTTATATTTTTATTTTTTTTATTTATTTAGAGCAAAAAAACAAAGAAAAAAAAAAAAGAATTACAAAAATGGTAATAGAGAATAGTTAATAAATGAAGATGATGATAATGATGATAACTGTATAATCGTTTTAAGAATAACGCATGTATGAAAAAGTAAATTAAAAAAATAATATAAATTATTTAATGGTCTAAATAATAAATGAATAATATATATATATATATATATATATATATATTAAATTAATTTTTAATAATGCTAACAGTCAATTCACTACGTTGACTATTTTCACTATAATTATCTCCAATAGTACTACTACTAGTTAAACCTTCTAATTTTTGATAAACATATTGTAAAATAGCTTGATCATCAGCGTCAGGACGAATATGAACTTCTAAAGTTCCAACACATTTACCATAAGTGTTTTGCCAAAAATGAACACGCTCTATTGATATAATGTTTGGATTTTGTCTGATTTCACGAAGTCTATTTTCAACCCCATTACGTACAGAATTTGGTGTAGTTTGAAGTAATACATTAGCTAAAGCTTTTGCCGTTGGATATCCTAAATAAAACATGACAACTGATTCTCCAAGTGCTAAAATTTTATCCAATGATGTTATTAATCCAAACATATTTGATAATAAAATAATGATTCCACACATAGCAATTGAAAATGAATATACATTTGACATGATCACATTAATAGGATTTCCTCTTGCACGATTAATTACGTTATATGAAAAACCATGAACAGTTGGTGGGGTACGTCTTAAAACTATATAAAAAATAAATAATAATTTTAGTAGGAAGATCATAAAAAATAAATAAATAAATAAATGCAAACTTACATTGAACAAAATTTTCATGATTTCTAAGTGCAATGCTTGAAAGACAACAGGTACCAATAGCAGCAATTAAAGATAATATCATACCAAATCCAAATGATGTTTCTTCATGATGACCGTCTCCATGATGTCCTTCTAATAAAAAGTGTTCTAAAGATTCCTTTGTATTATGCATGGTTGCGTATAATAAATAAACGGCAGTAGCCATAGAAAAAATAATTTCATAACGATGACCACTAATATACAGATATATATATATTAATTCAAGCATTATTCATTTGATATCTATGTTATATTCATTATTATTATTATTATTATTATTATTATTATTATTATTATTATTATTACTAAAAAGGTACTTACCCAAAAGGACGTTTACTGTTTGAAATACCATAAGCATGACTAGTTCTAATAACATTTGAAACAAATGAATTAAGTACTCCTAAAGCATCAAATATAACAAGATAAGCAAATCCAACAGCTGCAAGACTTCCATTTGAAATACCAAGACAATATACCCAAATGCCAATCATCGTATGTAAAACAAACCATGTAAAAATAGTTTTCTGAGCGGGCAATAAAGTGGAAAATAATTTAGACCAAGATGGAAGTGGTGGTGTAAAAACAGCAGGATATGTATGATGATGATGGTCATGATGATCGTGATGATGATCGTGATGATGGTCGTGATGATGATTGTGGTGATCATGATGTTGATGAACATGTTGATGGTCGTGTTGATGGTCGTGTTGATGGTCGTGTTGATGGTCGTGTTGATAATCGTGATGATGATCGTGATGATGGTCGTGTTGATGAGCATGATGATTGTGTAAGTGAGAGTGTTTATCTTGATGATCATGATCATGGTGATTGTGTGAATTATCATAATTGTTATTAATTTGATAATTAGGTTGTATTTGACTCTGGTGAATGTTGTTTAAGTGATTGTTTTCTTCAGAATGATTGTGATCATGGTGTTGATGATTATGATCAATATGTTGATGTTGATAGTTATTATCTGTACCATAAATTTCAATATTATTTGTATTAATATTACCCTGAACATTATTACCTATATGAGTTTCGTAATTTTGGGTATTATAAACGTCACTAGTATTAGATGTGGTAGAGTAAGTAGTAGATTCATTGTTTACATATCCAGACTAGATAAATATTAATATAGTAAAAAAAAAAAAAAAAAACCATACATAAATATATATAAAAATAACATTTATTTAATATTGTAACACGTTATTATTATTATTATATTATTATTATTATTTAATTATTTTACTTGAGAAGATATTTCATTTATTGATGAATTGAAAGTATTATTGAAGGTACCCGGCGTTTGTTCATGATTTCGATTAGATGAATGATGGGAATGATAGAGTGGTGCTGAAGTTTGAACATCTATTCCTTTATTACCAAGAGAGCTATTTGTTTCCGTATTCACTGGCAACGAACTAATACCAAGAGGTTGACGTTTATTATTAATCCTCCTTGTGGACTGCATAGGATTTAGAATATTTTAATGAAGTAACCTCTTTTTTTTTTAATAGTTAAGAGAATATAAAAAAAAAGGAGAAAGAAAAAAAAAAGAATGAAGGGAAGTAAAAAGCGGAGCTTTGAAGTAATTGCCCAATTTATTTTTTGACCAAATTTTCTTTCAAATTCCGACTCTTCTTTTCTTTACGCGTTTTCCTTTTATTATTACCTTTTATCACTTTTTTTTTTACGTCAATTTAATAAATCAACTTTTTATTTACTGTTATTTTTTTAAAAAACAACTTCAAAATCTCGATGTATTAATTTGGCCCGATACATAGTCGGTTCCCTTGAAACTTATTATTACAAATCATTGAGATATACTGGTATTTATTAAAATGAAATATACACGTAAATATTAATATATACATATACATATGTATATGTGTGTGTTTAAAAAAAAATAACAAGATAGAATTGTCTATATTTAGTATTTATATAAGTTTATATTCAATTGAAGTAAAATATATAAGAATATTAATAATAATAACGAAAATAATATTAGTAATATAAATGATAGATATAATAAATAAAAAAAAAAGAAGAATACTATCAATCTATTCAAGTGTTAAAATATAAAAGAAAATCATTCGTTCATAAAGAGAAGAATTATAATAAAAGCATTTTTTTAAAAACCAAGAAACTAAAAGAAAAAATGCTAAATAAATAAAAAAAAAAGCAATAAATGTCTTTTTCATTTTTTTTTTTTTTGTTACCAATGATAACACATTTGGTTATATAAATATTATACTTATAGATTAATCAATAAAACTGCACTTTTTTATAATCATCACGTATTAAAAAACTACACAAGTTTTTTACATGCATGAATTTTTAAGCTAGTAAAAATTTGAATACATTTTACAATGTCTTGTCCATATGATTAAAATATTTATTACTACATAAAAATAGAAAAACTCATGTTCAGTACTAAAAATAGAAAAACTCATACTCAGCATTAAAAATTGTAAACAGCAAGTGATTTTTCTGAAAAGGTAAAGTTTCTATTTTTCAATAGTGTTATTTAAATGTTTTTCTTTTTATTTTCTAGAAAAATCTTGTCTTTCTTTTTTTATTTTTATTTTATTTTCTTAACAACAAAAAAAAAAAATGTTTTTTAAAAGTGCATTATTCATCCTTTTTTTTATTATTCATTTTAAAAACAGTTATTACCAATCAATTAATATTGATAAAAATGTTACGGATATAATAAATCCTTTGATTAATGGAATGCCTAATCAAACATATGTAGGAATTGTCGTTGGTATAGTAAAAGATGATCATGAAAATTTTTACAGTTTTGGTAGGGTAGATAAAAATAAAAAAGAAAAGCCTAAAGCGGATACTATATTTGAAATTGGATCAATTACAAAAACATTTACAGCAACATTATTGGCAGATGCTTACATACATAATATACTTGATTTAAATGATTATTTAAAAAAATGTGATTCAAATATTACAAATGCATTTTGTTTTGAAGGTACACCAATTAGTTTAACTAATCTATCTACTCATACATCAGGATATCCAGCCATACCTACTAATTTACCATTAACATCTTTAACACCTTATGATAATTATACTCAAGAAGATTTAGATTTATTTTTATCAAATTATTCACTTTCACGTAAACCTGGAAGTTTATTTGAATACTCAAATTTAGGTTATGGTATGTTAGGTGCTTACATTTCAAATAAACAAAACGATTCATATGGAAATTTATTAGAAAAAAGAATTTCAGGACCATATAAAATGTATGACACTAAAATAGCATTAAATAATGAGCAAAATTTAAGATTTGCCACTGGATATTTATCAGGAAATGAAACTCCACATTGGAATATGACAAAATTACCAATACCTGGATGTGGAGAATTACATTCTACAATGAATGATATGTTAAAATATCTTAAATTACAATTATTTTCTGAAAATGAAATGTTTAAACTAACACATACTGATATTTATATGCTAAATTCAAACATAAGCATAGGGTTAGCATGGATAGTTGATAAAATAAATAATGTTACATGGCATGATGGCGGTACGTATGGATTTACAAGTTTTATGGCATTTGATAAAAATACTAAAGTAGGTACTGTAATATTGGCAAACTCTTTTATGCTAAATGATACAAGAATAATAGAAGCTGGTATTGAAATTATAAATACACTTCGAAATTAAAATAATAAAAACAAAAACAATAACAAAAAAAAGGTAGTATAAAAATAATGAACAACTTCATATATTATATTTTATCTTTATTTTTTTCTTCTTCTTATGATCATTACATATTTTATTATCATTGTCTTATTACTATCAGTTGTATATACTGTTTTATGATTTTATTATATTTTACCTAAATAAAAATGAATATTTTAAATAAAACAATGGACTTATTTATTCTTGTTTTCATTTATATATAACTATTATATAATATATATATAAATATATATCAAAGTGTTTTTTGAATTTTTTTCAAGTATATGAAGGAAAAAAAAAAAAAAAAGAAAATTATATAATAATACATTTTTATTATAGTAACCTTAGTTATTACTAGTAAGAAGATGTTTCTTTTTTATAAATATTCGACCTTTTTTTTTTTTTTTACGCAGTATATCTCTTATTATCATGAGTATATGGATAAATGAATAAAATGAAAAATCATATAATAAAATAATATTATAACAGCTAATTTAGTGATAAAATGAATTTATCATTATCTATTTAAATATTCGGTAGATTTTTGATATCTTTACATTAAAGCATTTTTTATTATCATAAGAATACATTGAGATAAAAAACAAATATGATCATAATAAAATAAAATAATAACCATTAGTAACTTATGTGATTATATATTTATACTTATAATCTAGATTTCTTTAATTTTTGAATTTTTATGAATTACTTATGCCAATGTTTTTTATTATTGAAAGAAAGTAGATTTCTAAAAAAAAAAAAAAAAAGAATGATCATAAGAACATAATTTTTTTTTATTAATAATAGTTTATGTACAACTGAGATAAGCTTTAACTTCTATACTTTTTTTAGATCATTTATACCAGTATGTTTCTTATTAAAATAAGAAGATGAAAATGACCATAAGAGAAAAAAAAAATAAAACAATTTTTATTAATAATCCATATTCATATATAATATTTAAAGGCGTTCTTATTAATATTTCTTTTTGCATAATCATATTTGAGTTTAAAAACTACTTTCATTAAAAAAAATAAAAAAATAAAAAATAAAGGTTTAATGTAATTATATATATAGATATATATATATAACAGTGGGGTGAAATTTATCGATTCTTTTTTTTTTTTTAAAAAAAAAAAACTCTTAGGAAAAAAAAAAAAGCCCATGTCTGTTTGATTATCATACAAAATATGGAATTTCATAAAGTAAACTGCGTAGCACTTTTTATAATGCTGAATTTTCGATTTTTTTAATTTTTTACTTTTAACTCATTTTCTGCCTTAGATTATATCATGAGTTTTGATCTTAAATCATAATAAAACTCTATATGAATAAATTCATTAATTCTAAAATAATATCTGTTTAAATATATATAAAAAGAAGTGTTTAATTATATAAGGATATTTAATGTAATTAAAAAAAAAAAACAGTAATAAGAGCAAAACAAATATATAACTATATAAATAATATTCTAATTCTATATATATATATATATATATCAGCTTTTGATATTTATATAATGGTTAATAAAGCATTGCTAAATATAATAATTAAAAACTATACCAGATTGCTCTATTAAAAAAAAAAAAAAATAACAAATATAAATAAATATAAAAAGTAATACTAAAAATAAAAAATAGGGAAAAATAGAGAACTTCATTATATAATTACTATTTTGTATTTTTAATAAAATACTATTTGCTGAAAAAGGTCATTATTTGAAATTCCGACTTAGCCGGACAATTTATTATGTTAAATTATTTATTTTTTAATCTCTCCTCTCTTTGTTCCTCTTTTTCCTATTTTTATTTTTATCATTGATTTTTCTTTCTTTCACTTTCACTTTCTTTTTCTTTCTTCTTCTTCTTCTTTTTTTTTTTTTATTACCTTTATTAAATTATTGGGGATAATTAAATCACCATTAAAATATATATTATTTTTTCATATATTTATCATAGCTTGAATATTCATGCTGGACTCACTTGATGATCTTCCAGCAGATCTCCAAGAAGAAATCCGTCTTCTTGATCAAGAACTAGAAGATGGTGACATTACACAAAAAGGTTATGATAAGAAAAAAAATGCACTTTTAAAACCTTATCTTGATCAATTAAGTAAAAAAGCTACTGAAGAACAAAACAAAGAAAATGAAAAACCACCAGGTATTATAACACGTACTTATCGTCCTACTGAAGGTGAATATTATCATCAACCACCACGTCCTTTAGCTGTTGATGACGAAGTAGATATAAATGAAAATATTGTTGACCTTGAACCTGAACCTTCAGCTGCTGATGCTGTTGATTTTTTAGATTTTTTACCTTCACCTACCCATTCTCCACCACGTTCAACTTCACCTGAAACTTTCATGGAAAATAATCGTCAACAAATTCAGGAACAACAACAACAACAACCTTTACAACAACACCAACAACAGGTGCCTGTTATAAATCAATCACCAAGACTACAACAACAACAGCCAATACCACAGTGGTCTTCAGCACAGCCACAAAATAATTACAGACCTTATCCTTCTCAACCTCAACCTCAACCTCAACAACAACAACAACAACAACAACAATGGAACCAACCTTATGGTATTCCTATTAGACCAAGACCTTATGATCCACGTATGATGAATAGACCGCAGTATGGTAATCATCCACTCCCTCCATCAGGTCATAATTATTCTATGCAACGTCCTCCTTTACCTCATCATATGAATGGTAATGTTAATCCAATGTATCGTCCACAACAACAACCTTATCCATCTGTTGGTAGACCTTCCCCTGGTCCCCCACCTCCTCCTTCTAATTCTAATACTATGTATAGTAATGTATCTCAGCCTAGACCTCCATTTTATCGTCCTAATCCACCTCAACATTCAGTTCCTCAAAGTATGTCTAGTAATCATGTAAGACCAGTCTCACCTTCTCATCATTCTCGTACCACTTCTATGGATTCTTCAACTTTATCACCTGAAAGATCTCAAATCATCCGTCAAAGTTCTGAATATATTGATCAATCAATAGAACCAATATCACCTAATGGAACTAGACGTTCAGATACTGATTGGGGTAAAATTAAAAATTAAAAATAAAAATAAAATAAAATGAAATAAAATTGAGTGAAAAATATATTAATTTATATATTGGTAAAATTAAATTAATTTATTTTTAATAATAATAAATTTTTTTTTTTCCTATATAGAAACTACATCAATGAATAGTTGGAGACCTAATAATTCTGGTAAAGCACCTTCTATAATGTCATATACAACCAAAAAGAATTTAACAGCACCTATATCAAATATTAGACGTACGGAATATATGAATCGCGGAAGAAGTAGGTACGGGGATAGTTATATGGCAACATCGTTTAAGGCAATAGAACCAGCACCAACTTCATTATTAAGGTTAGATGACCCACATGAGCAAATGTTATTAGCAGATTTAGCGGGGCGCCAAATGCGGCCTTTACAATCACGATCTATACCTTTCTCAGTAATGGATAACGGTGTAGGGCAACAAAAACATAATCTTGAAGAGTATCAAAATATTGCATCCATTTTACGTTACCGCGCAACAAGTGATAATCATCGACTTGCTTCAGCTTTCACTATTTTGGATTCAAAAGGAAAAGAACCTGCTACCATTTCATGGGAAAAATTAAATGCTAGGGCTGAAAAGATTGCTGTTCAATTTCGGGATAAAAAATCTGGCATACAACCTGGAGATCGTGTAGCGTTAATTTACAGAAAATCAGAAATTTTAGAATTCATTGTTGCATTATTTGGATGTTTTTTGGCTGGCGTTGTGGCTATTCCTATTAATGCTGCTGATGATTTATCTGAACTATCTTTCATATTAAATTTAACCAATACTAATTTAATATTAACTACTGATTTTAATCATCGTGCTTTTATTAAAGATATTCAAACAAGATCACTAGAATTCCCTGCTAATATTGATTGGTGGAAAACAAATGACTTTGGTACTTGGTATCCTTCTAAAAAAGTAAAAGATTATGCTCCTATCAAAAATAATGAATTAGCTTATATTGAATATGCAAAGGCTGTTAATGGTGAACTTAAAGGAGTAACAGTAACACACCGTGCTATTATGGAAGAAGGTAGAATGTTTAAAGCTGGCATTACAGATACTTCTGTAACTATAAATCAAGATGATCAACAATTAATTGTACAACCTAAACAACAACAATATAGTGGATTTGATACTGTTGTTACTTATTTAGAACCTCGTCAACAGGTTGGACTGGTATTATCAGTTTTATGTTCGGTTTATTCAGGAAATCATACTATTTTTACTTCTGGTAGCATTGTTGACACGCCTGCTACATGGATTTATGTTTTGTCAAAATATAAAGGTAAAAAAATATATACTTATAAAATATAATATATAAAATATATAATGATTGGTTGTGTTTTAATTTTTATTTTTTTATTTTTTATTTGTTTTTATAATTTTTAGCTACGATCGCCTACGCTGATTACCCAGCATTAAACAACATAACGAATTATTACCAAAATAATCCTAAAGAAGTAAAAAATTATAGCAAAAAAGTAACACCTGATTTATCATCTTTACGGTATCTTTTTATTGATAGTAGCGTTTCAAAATCAAATATAAATAATTTTATAGCAGAAAAATTATTACGACCTTTAGGAAATAATGATAATCCTATGAAAGTAGTATGTCCAATATTATCTTTACCTGAACATGGTGGTATGCTTCTCAGTTTCCGTGATAATTTAGGGCCAGCACAATTAGAAAATTTTACTCATGAGCAAGAGAGTCGATCAGTCTTTGCTGAAGGAAATTCAAATGACATATGGGAATGTTTATTAGATGCAGAAGCTTTAAAAAGCAATAAGGTGGTTGTTGTTGCTGCAGGCGAAGGAGCTCGTACAGCTCTTACAGATTCTAATGAAACTCTGGTTAGTTCATTTGGATTTGTAATTCCCGATGGTAAAATATAATAATCAAAATGATCATAATATCAGTAATAAATAATAGTCATAATAATCCTTATTTATTTATTTATTTATTAATAGCAACTGTGGCAATTGTTGATCCTGATACAACAACATTATGTCCTCCTGATACACTTGGTGAAGTATGGGTTGATGCACCTTCTATTTCTGGTGGTTTTTGGTCTTTACCTAGACATAGCGAAACCATATTCCATGCTAAACCTATCATTATTCCTCCTGATACAATGTATCCAGAGTATTATAATCAAGAGTTTCTTAGAACTGGTCTTATTGGTACTCTCATAGGTGGTCGTTTAGTTACTTTTGGAAACTATGAAGAACGTATAAGACAGCAACGTTTTGGAGATGCTCATGGTGTTGAAGAAGTATTTTTTGCAAGTGATATAATTGATACGATTGAAACTAGAGTAAAAAATGATAAATGGTAAGAGTATTTTTTTTTTCCTATGAGTAAAAAAAAAAAAAAAGGGTAAAAAATCATTATACTAAATTCGATTACATTATTTTATTTCATTTATTTTTTTTCTTTAAAAAAAAAAAAACATATTACAGTACAGTATTTGATATTACCATTAATGATCAGCATCTACCAATAATAGCTTGTGAATCAAATGCACCTAGAACCGAACTACCAGCATTAACATTGGAAATTGAAGAAAGTTTATCAGAACTTCATGGTTTACGACCTTTTGCTATTGTTGTAGTTGCTGTTAATGCATTACCTAGACAACTTAAACATGGAAGAAGACAAATTCACTCGTTAATGACAAAACGTTCATTTTTAAATGGTCAATTAACAATTAGATCATTACGAATGGATGTAGATAGAACCATCTTTAATGTAGCTAGTAATGATGAATCAGTATTATCAGTATGGCATTCAGGAATAACATATGAAAGAGCTTTAAGACAGCGTGTTATTATACCATTTCAACAACAACAACATACAGGTATGGAAACGGTCAGAAATGTTATTGATGAACGAACGGAATATGATCTTTCAAAATTCACCAATATTATTGATGTCTTACAATGGCGAACATCAGTTCATCCAGAAGAAACAGCTTTTGTTGGACTTTCTCATAATGGATCAGGATCAGTTGAAACAAAACCTTATTCATGGCGTAAAATTAATTACACGATTGCTTCAGCTGCTACTTATTTAATTAAACGTGGATTTAAACGTGGAAATAAAGCACTTTTAGTTGTCCCATTTAGTGTAGATTGGATTTTAGCTATTTATGCATGTTTAGCTATTGGTGTTACACCTATTCCTATGGAAGTACCTGATCCTCAACAGCAACAAGTACAAAGAATTAAGGATGATGTAGAGGCAATATTAACAACAGCTCGTGATTTAAATGTATCGTATGTCATTGTAAATAATAATTCTGAAAACATCTTGAAAAATAAACCCGTTAATCCGCCTATGCGTCAATTACTTACAAGCACATTCAAAGGATATAAATTACCCGAATACACTAATATTAATAAAGCATCAAAACATCATAAGCTTTTAGGTAAAGAAAGTGGAATAAATATTCAACCTGAATGGTTTATTAGTGAAAATCCAATCACTCCCTTAATTTTATCTCAAGTATCTACAAATGGTAAAAGGCAATATACTGCTTTAAAGCATGAAACAATTTTGAATCAATGTAGAGTACAAAAAGCAACTTGTCAATTAAAATCTCAACGTGGTATAGTAGCAACTGGACTTGGTTCATGCGATAGTATTGGACTTTTACATAGCACTTTTTGTGGTGTTTATGTTGGTTGTATTACAGTGATGGTACCAACTGAAGAATACTATTTAAATCCATTCTCCTTCTTTGAAATGATACAACGATATAAAGGTAAAAAAAAACCATAATAATATCTATAATGTATTAATTAATTAATTTGATTTATATATATCATATATGGTGAATTAATTAAAAAAATCTGATTTATATATATATTAATATTAATATTAATATTAAATTTAATTAGCCAAGGACATATGTGTAACTTTACCATTAATGCAATATGCAATGAACCGTATGGGACCAAATAATGAACAACGCCGATTGAATTTACGTACTACTGTTCAAAATATTATGTTAACAACAGAAGGAAGACCACGCCCACTATTTTGTAAGTTTTTTATATATATTTATAAATATTCAATATCTTGCATATATATATATATATTATTAATTCTTTATTCATTATTTTTTTTTTAAAATAAATAAATAAAATAAAATAGATCAACATTTGGCACGATTCTTTGCATTACACAGACTTGAAAAAGAAGCATTAAATACTGTTTATAGCCATTTTGCCAATCCGATGATTACCACTAGATCATATATGTTGGTGGAACCAATCGTATTAATAGCAGATCTCTATTGGCTACGCCGTGGTATTATTCGTTCTTTACCAGTTGAAGAAGAATCTCGTGGTATTGTTTTAAATGATTCAGGTATCGTTCCAAGCAATACAATGGTAGCTATTGTAAATCCAGAAACACATTCATTATGTCCAAGTAATGTTGTTGGCGAAATTTGGGTATCATCCGATTGTAATGCTGATTATTTAGTAAACTGTGGTAATGATAATGGGGCAACTGTTTTGGAAGCATCTTTACCAGGTGCTGATCCTAGAATTAAATACGTAAGAACAGGTGATCTTGGTTTTCTCTGGAATGTACAACGACGTGGTAATCCTATGGAACCTACTTTAGAAGAAGGACAATGTTTATATGTTTTAGGTCCTAAATGGGAAGTTTTAGAGAAGAATGGTTTGATGCATTTCCCATCAGATGTTGAATCTTCTATTGAACGATGTCATCATGCTATTCCTGCTGGTGGAAGGTAATTATTATTTTTATTATTACTATTATCATATTTTGATTGATTAATAGTCCTTTTTTCTAATATATATATATGCATATATATATAGTATTGTAATACAAGTCGATAAGGAAGTTATTGCTTTGGTGACTGTAAAAGCAAAAGAATTTGCAACATCTGCAACACCATTAATCGTCAGTTCAGTTTTAGAAAATCACTCATTCTTAATAGATACTGTAGTTATACTTTTACCTAATAATTTACCTAGATCAAAATTCGGTGATAAACAAAGAGATAAAGCTTTATCTGCTTATACAGAAAAGAAATTGTAAAGAATTAAAAAAAAAAAATACATAACATTTGAAAAATTGATAAATATACCTAACTTTATTATATATTTATTATTGTTTTTTTTTTTTAGGAATACTATATTTGTGAAACGTATTACTAACCAACATGAACCTTTACATTTACAATGGGAACAATCACAATATTCTAACGATAATGCCGATAATGCTTCTTTATACACTTCAAACACAAGACCAATGTCTACACGTGCTTCATCTATTGCTGAAACCACACAAGATATTGATATTAAAAATATACCAACTACAAATGATGAAAGTTTAACTCGAAGTAATACACTTAATAGTCGTCAAGGAACAACTGCACCATCTACACCTACCTCTTCTACTAATTAATTAATCTTTTATATTAAAAAAAAAACCATCATATTTACATTCATTAATTTTAGTCATTCTTTTTTTATTTATCTATTTACTTATTTATTTATCTACCCATATACATGTATTTTATATGAAT
This sequence comes from Cunninghamella bertholletiae, assembly GCA_037043795.1. NCBI lineage: Eukaryota > Fungi > Mucoromycota > Mucoromycetes > Mucorales > Cunninghamellaceae > Cunninghamella > Cunninghamella bertholletiae. The sequence goes on from JAZGVP010000005.1 coordinate 112,769, forward strand.
AATAATTTATATATATTGCGTTTTAGTTTTTTCATTTTATTTATTTATTTATTTTTGTTTATTTAAATTCATAATATTTTTTTTCCCAAGTATTACCAATTCTATTTTAAATTTAGAATTTTTTTTATCACTCAACTTCTTTTGATATTCATAAAAAAAAAGGCAGTTAACATTATATATTTTTATTCCAACATAATTGATTACTTTCTGGAATAAATAATTTATAAAGCATAGAGTATAACAAAGGTAGATGGTAATGATGATATTTTTTATTATAGTTAATGTAAATGTTAGAACTGGGTTTAATTTACGGATAAATTATTCCTTGATTTATAGTTTTGAATTTGGTTCTGAATTTTGATTGGGTCCTGAATTTTGATTTAGTAAAAAAAATTTCTCGAAAACTTTATATTGATTTTTTGTTTTTCGATCATTTCTTTTTTTTTTTTTTCTCTTTCTTTCTCCTTTTCCTTTTCTTTTTCCTTTTTTTTTATTTTAAATATAAATATACGATTTTTTTTTTTTTTCAAATTATTATGGAAAACCAATTTGTTGAAAAAAATCATAGTATTCCTTCTGTTAATACTATAGCTGATAATAATAATACTCTTATTGCTCATGAAAATGTCATTGCTAATCAAAATGAAATAAATAAAGAACTTTCACACCGTAAGTATACAAATTCCCATGATAATAATATATATAAATAAATTTTCCTAGTAAACCATCTAAGATATTTTTTTTTTTATATTTTTATTATATTGCATTATATGATTATATATTTCTATCTATTATCTATGATTTGATTTTGATGTTTGGTGTATAATATATGACTAATATTCTGTCTATCTCTTTTTTCTTTTTGTTTATATATATAAAAAAAAGAATCAAAAGATATTGAGAACCTCAAAAACGATCTTCCACCTATTGATGGTGCAAGAGGTTTTTTGGTGGTTCTTGGTGCTTTTTTTGTGCAGTTCCTTTGTTTTGGCGTGGCATCTTCATGTAAAACAATTAGTATTTTTATATAAATTGTGTTTTTATTCATTTTTTAAAAACAAAAAACTAACTTTTTTATCCTAATATTTTTGATTTTTTTATAATATTTTAGGGGGTAAGAGAAAAAAAAAAATTGATGCTTCATTTTGAAGTATAGTTTTTGACGGCTATAAATATATATATATATTTACATATAAGAAAAAAAATTGGAAAATGCATATATCATTAAGATAAAAAAAAAAGAAAATCATAAAATTATAGATGCTTTTTATACTCACCTTTTTTGCTAAACAAAAAAAACTCAACATGTCAAAAATTTGTGTGCTTGAATTTTTTTTTTCGGGTCATAAATACAATCTTTTATATTATGATCACTTTTTTTTTTCTCTTAATTTTTTTTTTAAAAAATAGGTGTTTTACAAGATATGTTTGAACAAATATTTAAGGAAGAGCCAAATATTCAATTGAAACTAAGCTTTGCTGGGACTCTTATGGAAGCGTTTGTAAACTTAATGGGTCCTGTAGCTCAAATCATTTTAGCTCGTTATGGTATTAATTTTTTACTTGGTATTGGCTCTTTTTTCTCTATTCTTGGTTTAATGATGGCTGGTTTTACCACTGAGTAAGTTTTTACTATTCCTTTTATTATAAAAAAAAATTACATATATAATTTTATTGACCTTTTTTAATTCTATATTAGATATTGGCATTTATATTTATGTCAAGGAGTTGGTAAAATTTTGATATAGCAGTAATAAGATCTTGATTAACATTTTACAATACTAATTCCATAAATTATCATTTTTTTTCCTTAAAAAAATAGTATTTGGCATAGGTGCATCTCTTCTTTACTGTTGTGGTATTGTTATACATATATATATACTATGATGATTTATATAAGTACACTGACTTTATAAAATTATTATTATTATTATTTAAAATAAATTAGTATTAAATACTGTTCCACAATGGTTTGATAAAAAGAAAGGATTAGCAGTAGGATTATTTTCTAGCGGTAGTGGTGCAGGTATGGTTACTTTTATTTATTTATTTATTTAAAAGAGAAAATCTGTATTAATATATATAAATATATATATGTATATATATATTAGGCGGTCTTATTCTTCCATTTATATTGAATGCTGTTAATAATTCACTCGGCGTTGGATGGTCTTATAGAATTCTTGGATTTATAGTCATGTTTTGTTGTGTATTTGCTTGTACACTGGTTAGAGAACGAATTCAACGTGAAAGAACTAGTAAACCAATTAGAGAATTATTCGATTTTTCAATGTTAAAAGATTTAACTTACGTTTTATGGCTCATAGCTTCACTAATTTCTCTTATGGGGTTCTTTGTACCTTATTTCTTCCTTCCTTGTAAGTTGAATGATTTTTTAAAAATAAAGAAAATGACGATGCTGATCAATTAATTCATATTTATATTTATAGCCTATACAAGACATATTGGACTTACACCAGAGCAAGGAACAACTTTAGTTGCTGTAATGTCTGCTGCTAACTTTGTTGGACGTATATTGATTGGCTATACTGCTGATAGAATTGGTTTATTAAATGCAGATATTATATTTAGAACAAGTAGGTTTTTATTTTTTTTTATTTTATTTTTTTTGAAAAAAAAGGACATTAATGAAAACTTATATATATAAATATATATTAGTGTGTGGTCTTTCATCATTCTTAATTTGGACATTTGCTTACAATTATGGTGTATTGATGGCTTTTTGTATTGTATTTGGTTTATTTTGTGGTTCATATTTTACATTGTGTTCTCCAATTACAATGGATATTGTTGGACCTGAAAAATTCTCAACTGGATTATCTATGGTTATTATGGGTAATGTTGTTTCTGTGTTTGGTCCAAGTATTGCAAGTGCAATTCAAACAAAAACTGGTGAACCATATTTTGTTTATAAAATTTTTACTGGAACCGTTTATATAGTGGGTGCAATCATTTTGATTATTTGCAAATATAAACGAGGAAAGTTTTGGTCAAAAATTTAAAAAATAATAATAATTGATAACAATTTATTACTCCAAAAAGTTGTTACTTTATAATTATATACACTTTGTATTATCATTTATATAGATTTTAAAATAAAATAATGAAAATGATTAAAAATAATAAACAATATATTGACATATGTTGTATTAATCAGTTAAAGATCTATAATAAACTGATTCCATTTCATATATGGCAGAAGTTATTTCTTTTCTTAAATCCAATGTTTTTTCCTTTATTTCTGCTGTTTGATTGGTAAGTTCTTCTGAACGCTGTTCTTCCCATCTCATTAAAGCGTTGGTATCATTTAATAATAAAAATTGTTTTAGCTCTTTGATCAATCCAAAAAGGGATTCAGTTGAACGTACCTATTTAATAATAATAATACTTTAGTTTTTGAAAATCTTTTTACCTTTTTTTATTATTATCGTTTTGTTTTGTTTTTCTTTCTCTTTTCTTTTTACAATTTGTGCAGCTTGACTCTCAATTTGATATCCTTCTTGGTATACTTTAAACTTGTCCTTTTCAGTTATCTAATAAGAATTTTTTTAGAAGAAAAAAGGAAGAGAATTAATATACATGTATATTACAATATTAATTGTATAAAGATAAACATATACGTATTATATGTGTTATTTTTTACTTCACCAATCTTGACAATATCTGCAAAACAATCAACAAGTTTGCTAATATCATCATCAATGCGTTTATTATATTGATCTTCCATACTTAATAGAGTTGAACGAGCTGATGCTGTTCCACTAGTTGGATTCATATATCCTGCCATTTTAATCTATTAAAGTAAAAAAAAATGGATAAAAGAAAAAAATCACTTAAAAGAAAGCAACAATTATTTTTTTTAGTGAAAGATTGAATTTAAAACCTCGACCTCTTCCTCAGAAATGTGCTCTATGCGTCTTTTTTTTGTTGCACTATCAAACTCCGATACCTATTTAAATTTTATTGATCGCTGATTGGATACTTAGACTTTTAGTTTTTTATTTATTTATTTATTCGTTCATTCATTTTTTTTCTTTTCTTTTCTTTCCTTTTCCCTTGTCAATACTCCTATAGAGCTGCTATTGATTTTTTTAGATTACTACACTAAAAAAATAATAAAAGAAGAAGAAAAAAGAAGACTGTCTGCAGCTATACATGAATTCAACCCAACCTCAAAAAACTAATAGTCCTAAACCAACTTTGCATGGTGTTAATATAAAACAACGAAAAGTAAGCTATAAAACATATTCATCCTTTTTTATATTTCCTTAAAATAAATAAAAGAGATTGAAAGTAAGAAAAAAAGGAAAAAAATAAAAAAAAATTATTATTAATATTCTATTATTTATTTATTAGGGTGTTCAAAAAGCACAAGCTAAGCACGAGCCTGAAAGTAAGTTAACTAAAAAAAAAACTATTAAAGAAATAAATAACTGAAACAAACTGATTCAAAAAAATAAAATAATGGAAGATTTTATACTTGAAGGATGTATAAAAGTTTTATTTAATAATAAAAAGGGATAGTAAAGAAAAAAGGAGGAATAAAATAGTATAAACGTATGAGTTTACAAAAAAGGATTATTAAAAATATATAACACTAATAATGTGTATTTATATGATTTGACATTTTTCTGTTACTAGTATTCCGTGATAATTTATTGTCTTTACTTTCAACAGCAAAGCCTGGAGATTTAGAAGAAGTTTCCTCTATTCTTGATAAAGCTGGAAATACACTTGATTATCGTAAATACGGTGAATCTATTTTTGAAATTTTTATTATTGGTGGTATCTTACGTATGTCAATTTATATATTTGAATCTCATTTTTATTTATTTATATTATTTATTTATATTTAGCTAACATTTAAATACAACCTTGTTAATTATTTATTTATTATTTTTAGAACCTGGAGGTATTGTACTTGATGATGTGGAACGTAGTCCCTTCAGTATTTTTAAATCTGAAGATGATCCAACTGAAATCAAAAAGCATGTGGAAGTATTCAACAAGTTAATTAGACGTTATAAATATTTACAAAGACCTTTTGAAGAAACTCTCAAGAATATTTTGTTATTTATTAATAAATGGCAACCCGACGAAAATAGCAAATTGGCTAAAGCTACTGGTTATTTTATCACCATTCAATTAGCTACTCCTAATGTACTCAAGGTACTCTTAAAGGATTATTTAGTCAAAGATGGTAAAACATGATATGAAAAAAAAAATAGATGGAATATGAATGAAGTTAAATAAAAACAACAATAATAGTAAAATATCACAGATAAAATATTAATCATTTTATGGATCTTTATTATTATTATTATTATTATATAGGCTATTCATTAGATTTTATTACTTCTGTTTTCCGTACTATCCTTGCAGAACAAAACGTTGATCAGCTTGGTAAATATTTGGTAGCTGCTGGTATGGATACTCGTCTTTTGGAATTATTTCCTCCTAATAAACGAGAAGAAGAATGTCTTTCCCGTCATTTTGAAGCTGAAGATATGAAACAATTAGTTAGTTTCCATCAAATTAATCAAAAGAATTCAAAAAAAGTTGATTTATTAACTACATTAAAACAAATGTTGAATGATGATGAAACTAAGCCAGCTGAAGTAAGTTTTTATCTCTCTTTTTGTTTTTTTTAATATATAAATATATACTACTACTAATAATGATGGTCTGATTTATTGATTTATTTAACTTTTTATAATAGACTCTTACTTATATTAAAGAAACTAAAAAAGAAGCTGGATTGGAAGAATCTGAAGTGATTACTATTATTTGGACAGCCATTTTAAGTACCATTGATATGATCAATACTCGTCCTGATCAAGTAGAAGCTCAAGTTTTACGTGCTTTGAATCAATGGAGTTCTCTTTTAGAAGCTTTCACAACGTCACCTAAATCTGAAATTGTTTTACTTCAAAAAGTTCAAATTACTTGTTATGAAGATGCTAAAATTACAAAAGCTTTCCGTTCCATTGTACAAGTTCTTTATAAAAATGATGTTTTATCTGACAATGCTATCTTATATTGGGCTGATAAGGCACATAAACCTCAAGGTAAGACTGTTTTCTTGAAACAAATGACTGCTTTTGTTCAATGGATTAGGGATAATGAAGATGAATCTGAAGAAGATGATGAATAAAATAGTCTTACTATTTTATTTTGATTTATTTTATTTTTTAAAAAGAAAAAAAACATTGATTTTGAATAATAATTAAATGAATTTAATCATTCGTATATTTTTCCCTTTGAAAAATATAAAAATATAAAACAGTAATAATTTGAAATAAATAAGTCATATTTTACAAAAAGGATGATTTAGATATTGTAAATATTTTAATGATGAATAATTGAAAATTTAGTGATTTACAAAGTGAATAGTCAGTGAAGAAAATTTTTTTTCTTCTATATTGTCTTTGTAATATATAATTTTTTTAGCTGTAAAAGTCTTTTTTTTCAATTTGGTTGTAGAACTTATTGATCTTGATTTCCTTTTTAATATTTGTCAAATTAAATAGATTTGATTGATTAATAGATTAACTAATATGATAAAGGTGATACATACTTAATTTAAATAAATAAATAAAAGACAATAAAAGTAAATTTAAAAGTTAAATTTATTGATCAATTATAAGATCAGTCATAAATTTATTATTGCATAAAGGTATACAATATTAATAAATAATGATAATAATATTCTTTTTAATAATACTGAAAAGAATAAGAAACTAAAGAAAACCATTTTTTTTTTTTGTCTTTTTTTAAAAATTTCAAGTGTGATAAAATAATTACTGGTAATAAATATAAATGAATTAAAGTAAATGACTGTTATGAAATTCAGTATATAAAAAATTAGCATGATAAATATATATATTGTAAAACTACTTCACCTAAGATAATGATAAAAAAACTTGTGAATCTAAAGAATCAAATGATGTAAAATTTGAAATATTAGTAAAAAGTGAACTAAAAAAAGAATGAGACCCCGGTTTTTCGTAATGTTGAAAATTTATCGATCTTGAAAATGCTTATTTTTTAGTTTATTGCCGCTTAATCTCCTTATTTTACTTCGATTTCAGATTTTTGTTTTAGAGGTCTGACTGCTTTACCTTTTTAACTTAGTACCTTTAATTCTTTTTTTTAATCTTTCCTCTTTTTTCCTCTTTTTTTTTTTTTGTCCTTCCAATTTTTTCATGCTTCCTTTCTTTTTTTTTATTGATATTAGTTGTATTAAATTAGCGAGTATTTTTTTTAATTTGGTAGACTCATTCTTATTTTATTTTAGGTATTTAGTTTAACTTTTAAGTCTTTGATTTTATAAGATTCCATGTTACTTTTGTTTTATATATACTATTTAATAAATATTCTCAACCAATATCATATTTTTTCTTTTCTTTCCAGGACTTAAAAAGTGATAATGATATATTCATTTTTACTACTAAAACCAGATGTTATAAAATTATTTTGGTATATGAGTTTGTATTTTTTTATTCATCAATCTTATAGAATATAAGAAATATTTTAGTGTAAAAAAATTAAAAATCTGCCGCCTTATTTTAACTTATCTTATTATTTATTACTTTTATTTTTAAGTACATTAATATTTTACTAAAAATATATTTATTTTGTTAACTTTCAAATATATATACATATTGTCATCAAAACTAAAAAGATAAATCAAAAACCTATCAAAAAGCCAGTGCTTTGAGAGTGGATTTCCACTAGGTAATAAACCACTAGTGCAGTCACTTAATCAATTTGCAGTTGTTAGCCAAAAGCGTTATAATAGAACTGAAGTCATTTATTGTCAACATTGCTTTACTTGTAAATTCGAATTATTTAAGTACCATTCATGGATATTAAGTCAGACAGTTTCAATATAAAAAGATAAATTATTTATATTTAATAGCGCTAATATCGATATTATTATTATTATTATGATCATTTAATATTTTTATTTTTATATGAATAGATATTGTATAGTAATATCATTATCAATTTTATTTACTATAGAAGATAGGGTTTATATAAAATTTCTTAAATTAAATCAAAATAAAGACGAAATAAACAAATAAAAGTATGAAGAATATACAAAGTGATAGAGAAAAAAAATTAAATTCTATATATATTTCGAAAAAGATAGATCAGATAGTCATACAACGGTACTGAATTTTTATGCAATTTTCTGATGGTATTCTTTTTTTTTTTGTGTACATCTCTTATTCTCTATAGTTTCTGATGTGTATATATTTATTAAAATGTTACAATTGCAATAAAAATAAAAATAAAAAAGTACTTAAAAATATGGAATATATATAAAAATCTAAAAATAAAATATTGAAATAAAAAAAATGAAATTATACATTATATTGGCTAGAACGACGACTAACTACAGTTCTTAAAGTTGCATGCATTTTTAATCCTTGAATAGTAGGAGTGCGCTTTAAAGGACGGAGTCGGTTAAGGACATGAATACGAATGCAGGCATAGAATAAAAGAATCCAACCAAATCCAAATGGAATTAACCACCATAATGGTAAAGTGTGATAGCTAGATCCAAATGCTATGTTGAAGGGTGGCGCATAAACAATAATCATACCAAGACAAGCACCACCGAAAATACCCATAAATGTATACTTGTTAGAGAATGCATATCTAGTGAATGGTATACTAAATCTGGTTTTTGTTGCAAATAAGTTGAACATTTGCATGATCATTATACCTAAATAAACCATAGATTGAGCTTGAGCTAAAGCATCATGTTGTTGTTCAGCATTTAATGTGTATCCACGAGCTGTTACAAAATCTTTAGCATAAAGAGGACCATTTGAGAAATAATAAGTAGGACTTGTTGAACCTCGTTGTAAAGCAACAATGTCAACGGGATCAATATGATTATACCATAAAACAACAAAATAGGTTACCATTGTACCAACAGCTTCAATCATACCAAATTCCAAATAACTCCAAGATAATAATGGTAAATCAACTAATACTTCATCATCTGATTTTTCCAATTTTTCATCCCAATAAGCTTTAGTGAAAACTGCATGAATGCTATTTCTAATCTTACGGATGAAGGAAGGTTGAACGACTTGTCCATTTTCATCATATACTTCATACTTCTTTAATCTAGCTTGACGACGTCTAAATCTTTCAATAGAAGCTGGATTAACAGGTTTACGTGGTTCTAATACCATTAATCCATCTTCTGATTCTGGTTTATCCCATGCAAATGTTAAAGCCATGAATAATTCAAATCCAAGATCAATAACAAGAATAAGAATAGCAGAAAGAGGTAAACCTATGTGTTAAAAAAAAGGAATAAGAAAAAATTAGTTATGTATTTATATAAATATATATATGTTTTTTTTTCGTATTATAAATATTAATATATGCATAAGTGTGATTTTTTTTGTATTAAAAAATGTATTGATATTTATATTTTACCTAAAGGTACAATGATGTATAATAAACAAGGGATGACTTCAGGAATAGTATGAGTAATTGTATACATGATAGATTTTTTAAGATTAGAGAAAATCAAACGGCCTTCTTCAATACCATTAACAACAGAAGCAAAATTATCATCTAATAAAACCATAGCAGCAGCATCCTTAGATACATCAGAACCAGAAATATTCATAGCAATACCAAGATCGGCCTTTTTTAAAGCAGGAGCATCATTTACACCATCACCAGTAACACCAACAGTATGACCAATAGATTGAGCTCTTTTAACAATTTCTAATTTATGTTTTGGAGAAGTACGAGCAAAAATAATTTCATCTTTATTAAAGATAGCATCCCATTCGGCATCAGTTAAAGAATCAATATGATCACCATGAATAACAATAGCACTATATTCATGTTCATGAACGACATCTTTTCCTGTTCTTTTAGCAACCATGTCACGAGTTTCACCAATCATTAAATTAATTTTACGTCCAATAGCTTCAGCAGTTAAAGGATGATCACCAGTAACCATCATAACTTTAATACCAGCTTTTCTACATTTACCAATAGCTTCACGTACACCATGTTTAGGAGGATCTTCTAAACCAGCCAAACCAACAAAACATAATTCTGAGAAAGGACAATTATTTTTATCAAAAACAAAATCAGATGGATAAAGATCACCAGGTAATAAACATTGAGCAAAAGCTAAAACACGATTTCCTTGTCCTGCCATATGTTGATATACTTCAGAAAATGTATCTTGATGTTCTTTTGTTAAAGGAAGTGTAGGATTTTCTTCTGTAAGGATAGTTGTACATAATTTTAATACTCTTTCTGGAGCACCTTTTACATATAAAGTCCATTCACCATTTTCATGAGGTTTACGATGAACTGATAAAGCATATTTATTTTCAGAATTAAATGGTACTTCATACACCTTAGGATATCTTGCAGCTAATTCATCAAATTCATCATGTTGACATGCAAACCTTGTTAATCCCTGAAATGTTTTTTAAAAAAAAGAATACGTTTATATTCTTATTATTTTTTCTATATATCATTCTTTTTTTTTTCAATCATTATCATCATCATCACTTACAACTTCAGTAGCATCACCTAAAATCTTTCTTTCAGGGATTGGAACATCAGTACGATCAAATTTAGCTCTTGAATTTAATGCTGAAATCATAGCAATTTCATGAATACCAACTGTATTTTTGATACCTTTTAAATCAAGACCTGTTGTATGTAATTTAAGAGTAGTCCATATAGAAGTTAATGTCATTTGATTTCTTGTTAATGTTCCTGTTTTATCAGTAGCAAGAAGTGTAATAGCACCAAGGGTTTCTACACCTTGAAGATCTTTAACTAATACATTTCGACTAGCCATACGTTTAGCAGCAATACTAAGAAGAATAGATACAGTCATAGGTAAACCCTAAAATAATGATAAATATAGAATGATTTGATTAATACCTCCAAAAAAAATAATAATCAAAATCAAATATAGTAATGATCACGAAGAATAAATAAAATCAAATAACAATAATAAAAAAGATGATAATCAACTTACTTGAGGTACCCAAGCACAAAAGACAGAAATAGCAAAATTAATTGTCAAGGAAACATTATAACCATTTACAGGAAGACCAATACCAAAGAAAACGATAGCAGTAATAAAAGCAATAACAGCAATAATTTTAACAAAGTTACTAATCTATTTAAAAAAAAAAATTAGATATATATATATGTATATTAATATATATTTATATATATAATAATAATAAAAAAGTAAGCTTACTTCAATAGATAAAGGAGAAGCTTCTTTCTTTTCACCAGAAGCCATGTTGGCAATTGAACCAATTAAACTATTATCACCAGTACGAATAACAATACCATAAGCTTCACCATTAAGAACCAAAGTAGAACTAAAAGCCATATTTTCAGCTTCTAAAGGATTCTTTTGAGTATTTTCAGGACCTCTTTCTTGAGGATCAGATTCACCAGTTAAACTAGAATTATCTACTTTAATTTGACCAGAAAAGATATAAACATCAGCAGGAATTTTATCCCCCATACGTAAAAGTAAAATATCACCAACAACTAATTCACTACTATCAATTTGAGCCAATTTGCCTTCACGAATGCAGGTACATTTACTTGCAAGCATACTCATAAATTGTTCCATCATGTTACTTGATTTATATTCTTGATAAAATTCAATAAAAGCATTTAAAAAGGCAATAGCAATATAAATGGCACCAAGATAAGTCTATAAGTATAAGAAGAAAAAAGATGAATAAGAAAATAAAGATAAATATAAATGATTTGTTATCATTAATATTTTTTTTTTTGTGAATAGAAAAAAAAAAAGACAACTTACATTAGGAAAGTTAGCTTCAAAGTCGATAGCTAATAAAATATAGTTTAATACACCAGCCAAGATTAATAAAAGATTGAATAAATTAAACAAACATTCAATATATTTAACAATAGGGTGTTTCTTCTTTGGAGGTGAAAGTACATTCAAACCAGTTTCAGATCTAACTTTTTCAACTTGAGATAAGCTAAGCCCTTTTGAATTTGCAGGTTTAAGCACATCTATATTTGTTTCATACTTGCTTGCACATTCTTCTGCAGATAATAAGTGCTCAGTCTAAAAATAAAACAGTAGGAAACACATTGCTTATTAGTAAAAAAAAATGGCAATCATACGTTTATTAAATAAAACTATTTATTATAAGAATAAATAAACGTTTTATTTCATTTTATTTTTTTATTTTTCTTATACTTACAATGTCAACATTCTTTTCGTCTTTTGCATTTGTAGATTCCTGTTTTTCAATTTTTATTTCTTCTTTTTCTTGAATAATTTGATGAGTTGTTACTGTAGTTATCCTTTCAGGTTTAGTAACCTCAGCAAACTGAATTTTGTTTTCCATTTATAATAAAATAAATGTTTATATATATATGAATATATATATATATATATATAAAAGAAGAAAAGAAAAAAAAAAGTAAGATAAAGAAAAGAAAGAGGAAGGAAAAAAAGGAAGAAGTGATGAATTAAATTTTTTTATTGATCTACAAAAATGAATTTTTTAAAATTCCGATCCTGTATATATATATGGTAAAAAAAAGACACTTGCTTATATATTCCTTTGTTAATCAAGTTCCAATTTTATTTTTTCATTTTTCATTTTTTTGGGTAAGAAACAAAATAAATAGCTCAAAAGTAATGATATACCCAATAGCTAAATACCCTCAGTCAAAACCATTTTCAAGGTGATCTGTGTAACCTATAAAAATGGTAATACATGATTTTTTTTATATATATAAGTTATACTTTAATAAATAACATATAAAATGAATTTATTCCAGCTTTTACTTTTTTTTATTTAAAAAGAAAAAAGTAAAATATGTAAAATAATATATGTATGATATATATGTTTATATAATTACACTTTTTTATTTTTCCTTTTATGAATAATTCCGATTTTTTTTAAATACCTTTAATTATATATATTTTCTTTTTTTATATTTCCTCATTTTCGTTTTCTTTGGGTTTCCTTTTTTGGCTGGCATTGTGGAAGTTGAAACGAGCCAATAAAAATTTTTTATTGATTTTCTAATCAAGTTACACAGATCATTTTATATTCTTTATATATAAATCCATATACTGATTCTTTGATTGTGATCTACGAATATTGTTAATAATTCATTAAAAAGGTAAAAATCCCTCACTTGACAAAAAAAAACTTTCGAATTTATAAATTCAAATAAAAAACGTCATAGATTCTTTTTTTATTATTATTGTTTTCTTATATAGGCTATTACTTTTTAAATTTGTTTTATTTATTTGTAAAACTAAATTATCATGACTACTATATATGTTTCGTGAGATTTTTTTTTTAATAATACAATAGATTAAAAAACGACTGTTTACTATGAAGCTTTGCTTTATTATGAAAAAAAAAATAAATAAATAAATTTCTATTACATGTAAAATTAGTAAATATATGTTTTTAAAAAAAGTGTATATATGATAAATGATGAGCTTGTAAGTGAGTGTGTGAATGTATGAGTATATATGAATTAATTATTATGATGTTCAAATCTTTTTTTCTTTGCTTCCACATGTCTATGAAGATTATAAAGGCTACGTCTTTTGTTTTTGTGAAATGTATTCAATTCACTCTTTCGTTTATATTCGTTACGATATCTAAGTATATATATGTATATATATAAAAGAATGATTAAAAAAAAAAGAAAATATGTATATATATATATATATATATAATATTAAAAAAGTACTTACGGAGCTAAAGATTTAACACTAATAACTTTATTTAATTCTGTATCATCAGCTAATAAGATTTCTTCTGCAGTCATACCAAAATCTTCAGGTTCAGTTTGAATATATTTATATCGAGTAGCAATATCTCCACCAATAACATCTTCAAAATCCAGTGAATAGTATTCGTCCATTAATTTGTTATATTCCTTATCTTTAATGTTTTTATTATTATTATCCTTAAATGATTCTGTTGATTCATAATTATTAGCTTTTGCTTTTCCTTTGCCTTTATTGTTTTTACTTTGTTGGTGTTCTTCGTATTTATCCCCTCCTGGTAAATAATCAGCATCCATCATAATATCTTCTTCATTATTATTATTATTATTATTGTAATCATCATCATCTTCATAATTAAAATCATCGTCTAAATCTTCAAATACTGGTTTTACATTATCTTGATCAGTACCTTCATAATAATCGTCATTGAACATTTTAGACATTTGTTCATCATACTTTTCAGGATCAAAATCACCTTCTAAATCAATATTCTCGAATCCCGTGACTAAATAAATACATCATGATTATCAACATTACATATATATATATTATAAAAGGAAAAGGTTAGAAATTGAAATTCTATAATTTTTGTGTTTCGTAATTTTTTTTAAAAAAAGATCATCTTTTTTTATGATAACTAGATAAGAAACTTACCACCTGTTCCCGTGATTTTTTGAATTTCTAACAATCTTTCATGAATTTCTTTTCTCTTTTCATTTTTCAAACGTTTAATTTCCTCAAGTTTTTGTTCCTTTAAAGCTTGTTTCTTGGCCTTAAGTCTTTCTCTATATCTTTTACGCTTGCTTTCTTTTCTTCTTACAGAACCAGGAACTTCACGAGCATGTGTAATAATATCTACGCTACCACTATATACATAAAAATTATATATATATTAGTTTTCCTTATATTTGATATATACTTTTTTAAATTATAAATATATATATATAGTAAATGATCTGATTAACAATCGTTTAATTAGGTCAAATTAATGAATTAACATTTTTTAAAAAAACCATTATCCATGTGATTACATCAACGATTAGAAAAAAAAAATACCTTTCCAATATTGTTAATTCAATCATCTACTATATATATATATATTCTTTTTTTTAAAAAAATGTATTACGGTTCTTCATAACGGAAATTATATTTGCTTTCAAAACGATCAACATCTTCTAAATAGTGTTCATCTTCATCTTTATCAACATCTACAATTTCATCATAGGTTGGATTGGATTTTCCCTTTTTATCTACCCATCCTCGATTTAATACATAACTACATAATAATAATAATAATGGATTAGAATATATATTAATATTGCGGTTATCAATGTTTATATATATATATATATATATATATAAACATACTTCATCAAAAACGCATCATCAGGATTCATGTTAGGATTATCTTTAAGGTTATCCCATTCTTTAAATACTTCAGCTGAAGTTTGATCCTCCTATTAAAAAAGAAAAAAAGTGTAAATGAATACTATTAATCACTATATATATATATATATATATATATATATATGGATGGGTGTTTTCATTACTTTTAAATTATCCAATAAAAATTTACGATAATCATCTTCTTCTTTTTCTAATTCACTTTTTGATTTATCTCTTTTAATTAAAAGATTGTCATCCTCTTCATCTTCATCTTCTTCATCATTAGCAGCCAATTGAAAAGCTTTTTTAATTTGAGCTTGTTCTTCAACATGAGTTAAATCGTTATTTCCTTCTTGATCATTACTATTGACTTGTTTTTCGATTTCTTTTTCTTCATCAATATAACCTCCATGTTCTAATAAGACTTGTCTTTCATAATCCTTTAAAGTGACTTTTTTATCTCTTTTTTTATTCTTTTCACCTTGCTGTTTTTTAAAATCATCATCAGTAAAAAACTTTTTGGTATTATCATAAACAGATGGATCTTTTGCTCTAATAGCTGCAATAGTTTTAAAAATTTGTGTATCAACGCTTGGTGTTAATAAAGTGGCAACTTCATCCTCTTCAACATCTGATTCATCAGTAGATTCTTCTTCTTCTTCTTCTTCTTCTTCTTCTTCTTCACTGCTGGATATTTCTGCATTTTCTTTTGCAATCTCTAATAAAATATTATAAATAAAATATAGTAAAATAAAAATAATATGAATATACATGCATATATATATATATATATAAATGTTATGGATTATTATTTTACCTTCTTCATATTCTTTAAGAAGCTGTGGTTTTACATATTCTTCAACTCCTTCTTCTCTTTCTCTGATTTGAATTTGCACACTATCTTCACTTTCAGGAGAAGACATGATCAATATATATAAATATAAAAAAAAATGACTAGTAGAAAACGATAGAAAATAAAAGAAGAGAAAAGAAAAATGCAATACTACTTTTTTTTTGTAGAGAAAAAAATTAAAACTCAGCGGTGGCTGATTTATCTTTGATCGCATTGAAGCATTAATTAATTAATAAAGAGTATAAATATATTATAAGAGTTTATTTATAATAGTTTTAAAAATTATGCAAATAGAAATAAAACAAATAGTTACATATTATATATGTGATTTTGAAAGAATATAAAATCGTTTATATGTATTTATTTAAGATAATTTTCCTAAACGACCACGTAAACGTTCAGGTATTTCTATAGGTTTATCATCATCATCCAATTTACTACGATAATTAGGTGATAAAGATCGTTGATGTCGAGAAGAACGATGATGACTTTTTCTAGAAGAATATTTATCATTATTATTATGTCGATGATGACGTTGCTTTCTTTCATAAGGTTGATGACGATTATGATGACGACTATGATTTTTATGATGATGGCTTTTATCTTTTACTTCAGAATCCTCTGTACCATGGAATAAATAATAACGACTACGTTCTCTAGATCCACGTACTTTTATATCCTTATCAGTTGCCATACGAATTTGAAGTTTATCAATAATAGGAATAAGTGGAGGTCGAGTAATATCCATTTCTTCATCTTCATCTTTATTATTATTTTCTTCATTTTTATCTTTTTTATTTTCTTCTTCCTTTTCTTCTTTTGATTGATAATTATCTCTTATAAAAGGCTTTGCTTTATATAGTGTTTTGGTATTTAATTGAACGTCATTAGGTCTAGAACCTGATTCCGATATCAATAATTGTGCTGCCTTTTTTGCTTCTTCTTCATTTTCAAAAACTAAAACGCCTAAAAAGAAAATCTTTCTTAAGTTATTTATTTATATGCATATTAGTTTTCTCTTTTTTTAATTCATATATACATATATTATTTTTTTTTATTATCTCTTTTTTCTTTTTAAATATTTCCTGTTTATTTATTATCACTATTATTATATATATAATATTATTTATACTTACAAGATGAATCATCTACCCACTCTATTTTCTTTAAAGTAGTCTCTTGACAATAAGCTTGTATATCATTTGTACTCATATTCTCAACTCCAAATAAATAGATAGCTTCTGGTCGTGTATCAAGGTTATCATAGTTTGGTGTATTATTATTATTTGACTCAGTGTTTGTAGCACTAGTAGTTGCTGTTACTTCAGTTGGAGCATACGTTGTAATATTTTCATTATCCAACATATCTATATTATTTTTTAGATTGAAATAAATCACAAAAGTTTACTTTTATAATCGATATATACATATATATTGATTTTATTATTATTATATATACTAGCTGAACTTTAGTTGTATTACCTAAATCAATATCAACAACATGATCTTCCATTGTTATATGTATATTTTATTTAATAAAAAAGGGAAAATGGAAAAAGTGAAAAGTGAAAATTGAAATTCATATTCGCTCTTTTAATTTTTTTTATTTTGACATTCACTCTATAAAAAATAAAAAATAAAAAGAGGGGGACATATATACAAATACTTTATTTTAAGTGGAAATTAAACTAATTATATATATATAAATACTTACATACATAAATGAATATATTACCTAACCATAATAATCTATAATTAATTATTGAAGTTTTATAAGTCAATAATAAAAATTACTTCTATATATAATCCTTCCTATTTTTGGTCATTAAAAATATTATATAATAATAATACAATTATGATTGTTTTCTTTTATTAGAATGATTTAAAACAACAAGTATTATAAAAAATATAATACTGTTCAGGTTTATTTTATATAATTTACTCTTAATTTTTGTAATAATAAATAAATAAATAAAAAAATAAGGTTTCATTTTCAAATAAAAACAAAAATAAATAACGTAATATAAACAAAATAACAAAAAAGGAGGATTGAAAGACGGAGATCAATCTACTGTGGCAAGTATAAAATATAAAAATAAAAAATAAAAAAAGAGGAGATAATGTGGAATATGAAAATATATGTATATATATATATAAAATAAAAAAGTAGTAATAAAAAAAAAAGGAATAATAGTAATATAGTATAAAAGTAGTAATAGTAATTTGTAAAAAAAAAAAAAAAAATAGAACGAAAAATTATATCAAAAAGAATAAATAGAATTTACCTTTTTTTTTTTGTTGGTTTTTTTTTAATGTTTAGAAGAAGATTTGAATTTTAACAAAGGAGCCAAAATATCTAATGGACCCGCTTTTTTAAGGAAAGGATGTTGAAGTAATTCACCAGCAGTAGCTCTAGAACGAACATCCACACATAAACAAACAGCTAAGAAGCTCTTTAATTCCCGAGATAATTTTTCAGGGTTTTTCAAAGTAGGGGTACCATTTGTAGCAATTAAATATAAAGCTTTTAATGGTTCTTCATCTAAATAAGGTGGTTCATTTTCAATCATTTCAATAGCCATAATCCCTAATGACCAAATATCTACTTTAGCACCATATTCCTTTTGCTTCACTACTTCAGGTGCCATCCAGTATGGAGTTCCCACCATAGTAGCACGCTTGCTACGATTTTCTGTTAATTTGGCACAAAAACCAAAATCACTGATTTTAACTTGACCATGAGCATTTAATAAAATATTATCAGATTTAATATCACGATGAATAATATTTTGTTCATGTAAATGATGAAGACCTGCTGTGGTTTCTAAACAAACAGTAGCAATTTGTTGTTCGGTCATGGTATTGTTATCAATAACATCTGTAAGTGCACCTCCTTCCATATATTCCATAATTACCCATAAATCACTGTTTTGTACCAAAAATGAATCCAAGTAATTGACAATATTAGGATGTTGTGATTCTTTCATAACTAAAATTTCATTGACAATTAATTCTTTACGAGGTTGGTTGGCTAAATCCATTTGTTTAATAGCTACCTTAGTATTAGTTGCTAAAGAAATAGCTACATATACAGAACCAGATGCACTAATAATAATAATAAAAAGTAATGATTAATTCATCGAATAATTATATATATATATATATATGTAGAAATATTCATAAATATATTTTATATTTCTATTTACCCTTGACCAACACGTTTTAATCGTTTATAACATTCATTAGGATCACCTTTAGTAACAACAGATCCTATGATTTTTTATTTTTTTATGAAGTAAAAATATAAAAATAAATTAAGATTAATATATACATATAGGATGATGATCTATTTATTCTTTTTGGTTCTCCTTTTTTTTTAATTTTTAATTTTTTCAACTTACGAAGTTTTTCCATGATTTGAGCTTCAGTCATAGTACTAATACGTTGTTCAACCTTCTTCTTTGTAGAAACTTGAGCAGCAGCCTTTTCACGTTCACGCTCTTTTTGTCTTTCACGTTCTTTTTCTCTTTCTCTTTCACGTTGTCTTTCTTTTTCGCGTTCTCTTTCGCGATTTTCACGTTCACGTTTTTCTTTTTCATAAGCTAAACGATCATTTTCATATGGTGTAATACTACTACCACGTACAGGTACCTTTTGACCAGATGTACCTTGAGAACGAGAAGGTTCAGGTTTAGGATAATTGGGTTTTCTTGGACTAACATCACGAGGAGATCTTGGATAACCAGTCTAAAAAAAGAAAAGGAAAAGGTAAGGAAAAAGAGAATAATAATCATCGTCATCATTTATAATATTATATATATATATATATATATAATAAAATGATACTTACAGGAGATGATGGAGGTAATCTTTCAGAATTATTTGGTGATCTTGGAGGAGAAAGTTTAGAAACATTAGGACGTTGATTTATAGATAAATCATCCATCATATCATTAACGTCATTACGATCAGGACGTTGTTGATTATTTTTATTTGCAGATGGAGGAGCTGGAGCAGGACGATGAGGAGTGGGTATAGGTGTATTAGGGGAATTTTTAGCTTCATGTACAAGTGCTGCCCAACGATCGCCACTCATTTTTTCTACAGCACCACGAAGATTAGACTCACCATATTCTTCAGCTTCTCTTTTAGTTTGTTCTGTATAGAATTCAAGTACATCTAAAACAGCTTGAGGATTTTTAGCTGCATCTTCTGCTGTAATAGCTGATCCTTTTAATAATTTAGTCCATTGATCAGGTAAACCCTATTTAAAAAAAAAAGGATAATCAATATAAGAATGAGAGAAAGTGAAACAAAGATTAATTATTATTTTTTAATTACAGTAAAGGCACCAGTAATTGGATCAAACCCAACATGTACTTCATGTACAAAGTTTGTTGGACCAGAAGCACCAACAGAGGATCTCTATTTTTTTTAAAGGAATAAAAATAATAAAATATCGACATAAAAAATAAAATGAAATAATTAGAACACACCTATATATACTATTTTTCCTTTATATATTAAATACTTACATTGTATATTTCATCCATCCAAGAATATAATTCTTCATCACTTTTACAAGCAATATAATAAGTTTTATCTTTAGTTACTAATTCAAAACAATATGGTTTAAGATCAGTTCTAGTGACAGCTTGAATAGTATCCAAGAATACTAAAGCAACACAGTTGTTTCCCTGCTTTATCATCATTAAAATAGAAAATAATAATATTAATATCCTTATATATATATTTATCCATCTTAAATATTGTATATATATAGTGTTACTTCATTTCTATGAAATTCAAGACCTTGGTCGTGAAGACGTAAAAATCTTTTAGACCAAATCCAAGCTCTAAGTCCATCTTCCTTGACAGCAACAAAACCTGTCTTAATCATCCCTGACATTTCTTATTTTTTTTTTTTTGTTGTTTTAGTTATTATCCTCCTTTCACGTTTATTATTATTTGCAAAAGAAAAAAAAAACAATGGTTGTTGTTTTTTTTTATATTAGGAAGAAAAGGGTGATAAGAATATATTATAAAAAGGTAAATGAGAAGAAGAAGAAGAAGAAGAAAAAAAAAAGAAGAGAAAGGAAAAGAAGAGAAGATGAGAATAAAAAAAAAGTGTGTATAAAAGTTAAATGTGAAAAAAAGGGAGTTGGATATCAAAAGAAAAAAAAAAAGAAAGGTGGTAAAATAGACAAAAAAAATAAAAAGTCGGGTTTTAAAATGTTCCCCTAATAATTATAATGTTACACAACGTTTTTGAATAGCCAGTTCTTAGAGCTGGTTGGATTATAATATAGGGTAATTTATTATTATTTAATGAAGCTTAATTATAATTATAAAGGTGCATTAAGGAAAAAGTGTCTCTCTCTCTCTCTCTTTTTATTTATTTACTCCTAATCAAATTCATTCATTATAATCCATTATTACAGAAAATATACAACAGATATAAAATAAGTAAAATAATAATAACTAAAAAAAAGAGAAATAAGAGAAGAAAATTAATATTCCGACTTTGGAAAAAAAATACTTGCCATTATTTTAATTTATCGTATTTTTTCTATTGAGTCCCTTTTATTCTATCGTTTACCTTAATAATAATATTACCGAAAATAACTTATAAACGAATAGCATGTTTATTGTTAAATATTATTATTTCAATAATAAGTTCCCACATAAGGAAATATTTACCAAAATAATTATATTTATAAAAGTGTTTTGATGTTAAATAAATAAAATAATGACATAAAATATTCAAGTCATAAAAAGCAGATGGTTTATTTAATCAAGTAAATTCTTTTTTTTAGAGAGAGAGAGAATAAGAAAAAACTGTACAATTGTGTATCACCTTATCATTTCTCCGCTTTTTCACCTGATGGTTTTAACACTAATTTGGTTGTTTTTCCCATTCATTAAAATATGTTTTTATGGTATCACACCAATCAATCAATTAATAAACAGATAAAGACTTTTTGTTAAAAAATGAAGTACTCTAACTTATGGTGAAAAAAAAAAGGTATAATCGAGTATTCTTTTATTTTCTTATTAAATAATATCTATAAATATTATCATTATCATTATCACTATCATTATTATTATCATTATTATTATTAAAAAAAAATTATTTTGTTATAAAGGTTTAGTTAAAGTTAAAAACGTTTTTATAAATAATAATAATAATAATAGTAGTAATAGTGATGATGATATAAAAAGAATAGTATGCAAATGTGATTTCAAAAAAATCTTAGAAAAAAGCGGAATTTAAATATTTTCACGCTGATAAAATTTTAGCTCACCCTTTTATTTTTCTTCTCTTTTTTTCATATTTACATATATGTATACATAAGTACAAAGAATGTCTCAATATATTTCAAACTGTTATGGTGATCATGGTGAAAGGTAAGTAATAAAAAGAATATATTATTTTTTATTTAATTATTAATCTTTAGAAAAAAGTACATTTATATATATATATATTATATATATGTTTCTCTCTTTATTAAACAAGATTAGCACAGCTTTTTGACATCACTTTTGGATCTATTAAATACAAAGATTATATTGCTGAATCTATATTAATACAAGGTCCTTCAGGTGTTGGTAAATCTATGTCTATTGATTTATTATCTAAAGAATTTAACTTGAAAGTATATTGAATATTAAGGATAATAAATAAGAGAATAAGAAAATATTATTATTATTATTATTATTTTAACCTTATTTCTTTCTTTTTTAAAAAGACTTTACGAATAACACTTGGTGAACTAGCTTTAGAGTACAATGGCCGTATAGCTTTAGGTTTAGAAAGATTGATTTGGAAAGCAACTAAAGAGTATCCAAGCATAGGTTAGTTTTATTTATTTATTAGAATTTTTAACAGATAAATAACAAAGTTAAGCATGTTTATTTCAATATGACATATTGATTATCAATTAATATTATTTGATCCTTATTCTTTTTCTTCATAGTGATTTTGGAAGATGTTGATTTATTTTTCCCAAGATATGCAGATCCTCAAGACAATGGATTAATTCTTGTATTAGAAGATTTTATTAATTATATTTCTCACAATCCCCATCATACTTTGCTCATTGGTACAACAAGAAATGATGCTCATATTGATATTAGTGCAAAACGATTATTTCAGGTAAATAATAATAATGATGACGACTTTTATGATGATAATAATAATAATGGAGATGATGGTGATCAATATTATGTATAATATAATAAAATTTAATTCATTTTAGGATATTATTAAATTAGATATACCAACACCACAAGAACGATTAGTCATGATGGAATATTTAGCATCTCAATCACATTTTGATTTACAAAACATTGATATTACTTCTTTATCGTCCTATGCTCATGGTTTTATGGCTTGTAATCTTGCTCATTGGTTTAAACTTGCTGAAGAAATGGCTATTCAAGAATCTACTCAAACTAGTAAAAAAAAAAATATGACTCTTTTTTTAAATATATATATATATATGCATTACGTTTCTAATTTTCTAATTTTTCTCTCTTTTTTTTCAGTAAGTGAAGCTTATTTTAAATACACATTTTCTCAAATAAATGTAATTGGACAACAAGGAAGGATGGCAGAAAAACCAGATCCAGTTAAATGGTCAGATATTGGTGGTTTAATGAGTGCAAAAGTAAGATTAATAATGATGATAACAAAATCTTAAAATGATTATAATAAAAGTAATAATATTTAATAATACTATTAAATTCTAATAAAAAAAAAATAGAAATTACTTGAAGAAGCTGCTGTATGGATTTATAAACATGCTGATGCTTATAAAAGATTAGGAATTCGTCCATCCAAAGGTGTGTTGCTTTATGGTCCACCTGGTACTGGGAAAACTTTATTAGCAAAAGCAGTAGCTACTGAATCAAATGCTAATTTTCTTCCTATCAATATACCTGATTTAATCAAAGCAGAGGTAAAAGAAAATAATAAAAATGGAAAAGTAGAAAAAAAAAAAAAAAAAAGAAAAGTGTTCTAAAGTAATTTAAATATGAATAATTATTATATAAGGTAGGTGAATCTGAAAAAGCACTAGCAACTATATTTAAAACAGCTATTCGTTGTAGTCCTAGTGTTATATTTTTGGATGAATTAGAAGCTATATTTTCCTCAAGAGATAAAAGTGGTGATGTTGGTAGAAAATTAATATCACAATTTTTAATTGAAATGGATCATTTGGATAAAGTTGATCAGAATGTCATATTACTTGGAGCAACTAATCATTTGGAATCAATAGATAAATCTATACTTTGTCCAGGTAAAAATTTAAAAATAAAGAAAAGAATAAAAAAAGAGTGATTTGTTATACATATATATATATGACTAAAATGAAAATAAAAAAGAAAAAAAGAGTGTTTTATTATACGTATGACTAAAATAAAAATAAAGTAATTAAAAAGAATGATTTGTTACATGTACATTACTAAAATGAAAATAAAGAAAAAGGTGTAATTTTTTATATGATCAAATTAAAAAGAAAAAGCAATCTGATTTGTACCTTTTTTTAAAAAACTACATAGGTCGCTTAGATCGATTAATTTATATAGGACTACCATCAATGAATGAAAGATTATCTATTCTTCAGGTAATTGGAAAATCAACTCGATTATCATCATCTATTGATTTACAAATAATTGCAGAAAAAACGGAAGGTTATACAGGTGCAGATTTAAAGGCAATGATAAGAAAAGCTGGATTAAGTACACTAAAAAGGTTAAAATATAAAGAAAACGAGCCACTCATTATAGAATATCAAGATATTGAACAAGCTCTTATCCCATCTTTGCCATTCGGGAAATAATATATATTACTTGCATGATTTTATTTTAATAATACTCACAAAGGTGGACCTTTTTTTTACTACAGATGGGAAAAATAAAATCCCGATAAGTATTAAAATTTATTTTAAGGTTTTCTCTTTTTTTATTTTATTCCACTTTTACTTTTATTTACATTTATTATTATTGCTTTTTTACTTTTAATTTATATTCGTTTATTTTTATTTATTTATATGTATTTATAATTTATATATTCATAAAGCAACTCTTAAAAATATTTCAATATGACTCAATCACCCAATTATGCTATTTTACCTCAAACAGAAAAATCACTAGAATTTATTACAAAGCATTATAAACTTTATAATGAAGATAGACAAAGTCAACAGTTACCAAAGAAACCAATGGTAGTAGGAGTATCAGGATGTCAAGGAAGTGGAAAAACAACTTTATGTCATACTTTAGTTCATCTTTTACGATCTGAACCTTATGATTTAAAAGTAGTAAGCTTTTCTTTAGACGATTTATATTTAACACGTAAAGAACAAGCAGCTTTAACAAAAAAATACCCAGATAATCCTTTATTAAAATACCGTGGACAATTTGGATCTCATGATTTAAAATTAGCACAAAAAACATTTCAACAATTATTGAATTCATCTTCATCATCAACTCATGAAAAAAAACCAGCTTTGATACCTGTTTATGATAAATCACTGTATGAGGGATTAGGTGATCGTTGTCCTGAAAAAGATTGGCAACAAATTCATGACTTACCTATAGATATTATTTTATTTGAAGGATGGTCTTTAGGATTTAAATCATTATCTATTGAACAGCTACAACAAAAATATCAACAACTATCCTTTTTTAAAGAAAAAAAGCACACTTTTTCATTAACTCATTTAGCTATTATGAATGAATTTTTAATGGATTATGAAAAGCAATTATATCCAATGATTGATATCTTTTTACATTTATCACCTCATCGATTAGAACAGGTTTATCAATGGAGATTACAACAAGAACATCATATGAAACAAACTCGAAATGTTAAAGGTTTATCTGATGATGATGTTCGTCAATTTGTTGATACTTATATGCCTGCTTATGAACTTTACCTTTCTCAATTAGACCATTTTGGTTTTTTTGGTTTTAATAATAATAATAATAATATTCAAGGTCAAAAAAATAAGTATATTAGAAAACCATATGATTTTGAAGGTTTGCATCGTCGAGATGGTGGATATAGCTGTAATCAAATAGCAAGACACCTTCGTTTAGAATTAGATAAAGATAGAAAAGTGGTAAACACTCAATATATTCATCCAACTTTGCCTTTATCTCAAAAAGTAAATTCATATAATAAAAATCATCATCATTCTTCTTGGTTAAAACGCTCAACTATTTTATTAACTACTGTTACTGTAGGATGGTTCATCTACCAACGATATGATTCTTGGTTAAATAATATTATGAAACATAATAACCGTTATAATCAATAATATAATAATAATAATATAATAATAATAATTATATAATAATAATAATAGTAATAATAAATAATACTAATAAAATAATAGTAATAATACAAATATAATAATCATACATAATAATAAAATTAAAATTTATTGAAATTACCAATTTTAGGTTATCAAGTTCTCATTCAACCAATCTCATTTAAATTTTTTATTGCCTTTGTTTTTCATACTCCGCTCTATTTTTTTTTCACATATAATTTTTTGTTATTTGTTTCTCTTTCCTCTTTCTATTTTTTTTTCTTTCTTTTCTTCTCTCTCTATTTATAAATTTTACTCTACTTAATATTTATTTTATTCCTTTTATATATTTTTCTTTACTTTATATTTGATTGAGAAGTATTAAATTACTATAATATTTATACTTGACAAGGAAAAATTTGATATATAGTAAAAATCCTTATTGTTTAAAAAATAGAAAGTGAAAAAAGATTTACCACTCTTCTTAAAAAATACCAAGCTAATTTTTATTATCGTTATTTTTATTTATTTATTTATATAGCTCCTCTGTACTTCCCCTTCTATCTTCTCTCTCTTTCCCCCCTTTTTTTTAAACATATAATAGTTCAAGTCAAATCAATATTATAATTCAATCTTTTTATTAATAGTTTATAAAAATCAGTTATTTTTAAAAGAAATATGGGTCAAATAGAACAAAGTGCTTATCCTCCTGGAACTATTGTATTTGCAAAATTAAAAGGCTATCCTTGGTGGCCAGCAAAAGTAAGTAATAAAAAAAAGAATAATAATAATAACAAACACAAATAAATAGATAGAAAAAAAGGAATATATGGGAAAAAAAATAAAAGAAGAAAAAAAAGAATATTGATTAAATAAAACCAAGTTAAATAAGAAAAGGATTTAATGATGTGGGAAAAATAAAAACTCATTTAAATACATCTTGGGGTACACTTTATTTATTACTATCTTTTTTCTTACAATAACTTATAATTGTTTTGTATAGATTGAAGATGAACGTACAGTACCTGCTAGAATATTAAAACAAAAAACAAAAACAAAGTCACCATTATGGACAGTATTCTTTTTTGGGTCAAGAGACTAGTAAGTAGTTATATTATTTGCTTTATATAATAGAAAAAAGGAAGAAGATAAGTAACATGAAGGGAAGAAAATGTAAAAGAAGTAAAGAAAAATATAAAAGGGTGTAAAAGAAGTGAAAAGGAAAAGTAAATACAAAGAGAGAGAGAAAAAGAAAAAGAACATAAAGAGAAAAAAGAAAATGAAAATAGAACATAGATAGAAAAAGGAAAAATAAAGAAGAGAGGATAAAAAGATAAAAGGAATTTTCTTTTTTTTTTTCCTCATTCTTTTTTTTTTTTTCTTTTACTTATATTTCATAATAGTGGGTTTTTTGGTCCTGATTCCATTCGACCATTTAATAGAGCAAATGTAGAAAAAGATTTAAAGGCAAGGAAATTCAAAACAAAAGATTTGGAACTAGCAGTACGTGAGGCATTAGATCCAAGTGCATTAGAAGAAGAAGAAAGAGATGAAGAAGAAGAAGAAGAAGAAGAAGAACATAATGAAGCTCCTCCAGAAAAAAAGAGAAAAACTACTACAGCTAAAGGTGGGAAAAAGAATAATACAAATAAAAAAACAACAACAGCAAAGGCTGCTACCTCTGCTACCGTAGATTCTTCAGATCATGACGATGCAGATGTTTCATCGACAAATAAAAAACGCAGTATTACTGATAAGGAAGATAATAAAATTGATAAAAAGAAAAGAGTAAGTTTAAATATATATAATGATAACGCGTTGTAGATGGAATAAAATAAGAAAATGGAAAGGAGTTATAAAAAGTGATATTATTAGTATTTATAATTACCTATTTTGTTTATTGATTTTTTTTTTAATTTTACTATTGATTTATTTATTAGCGTAAATCAATGTCAACTGAAAAAGAAGATATGCCAAATGGAGATGATCATACAACTACTTCACCTACAACATCACGTAAATCAGAAGAAGGAATAACAAAGGATGGTGAGCCAATTGAAGAAACTCGTGAATATAAGAGATTATATCATCTTAGACATCGTTTACAGAAATTGATATATGAAAAGAAAGAAGTAAGTTAATATATCTGTGAATAGTTTTGTAGATGTGTAGGTTTAATAAAAAAAAAAAAAAAGGTATACTCATACTGTGTAATGTTTTTTATTTTATTAAATAAATAAATAAAAATAAAAATAAAAATTAGGGTGAAATTCCAGAAGAAGACTATCCAAAAATATCACAACACTTAAAGGATGTTGAAGAAGCACCCATTACTTATTATATGTTAAAGGTAAAATAATAATAATAATAACAATGATAATGAAGAATATATGCTATGTGATGGGTATAGCGTAACAAACGAATTAATGTATTATTATTGTTTAATAATAGCATACAAAAATTGGAAAGGTAGTCAAAGCAGGATGTGGATATAATTTTACTAATGATACAGAATATAATCTTCGTGAAAGATGTCAGCAATTGATGCGTAAATGGAAAGAAATATTTCTTGATTCAAAGGAACAAGTAAAGGATAATACTACACAAAAATTACCAGCTTCAACTTAAGGTTAGCAAATTAATATAAAATATAAATAAATAATAATTAATGAATAATAGTTAATGAATTTTATATAAAATGGAAAAAGAGAAAGGAAAAAAATATAAAATGAATACTCAAGATATTACAAAAAAAAAGAAAAAGGAAAAAAAGAAAATATCAAAAAAAAAAAAAAAGTAATGAAAGGAAAAGACAAAAAAAATGGATTATGGATAATGAAAATGCTTAGACAATCTTGTATATTTGTTTTTATAATTTATTTATTTAGTCTCTTATTTTAAGTTTGGCGGAAGTTACAATTGCTATTATAACTACAACTATTATTAACTATTATTGCTATTATTTTTATGGTTTTTCTTTTTTTCTTTCACTTTTTTTATTATTAGCCTTTTAAACATTTATATACTCATGAATTTATTTCATATCTTCAATTTAAATCATTATCTATCGACTTTTTTTTTTATTTTATTTTTTATTCTTCTCTTTTTTAAATTATCCCCATACTCTATATATTTTTTATGTTCTTTTTTCATTGTTTTTTATATTCTATTATACTATTTTATACTAACTTTTATTTTTTGTTCTATTTTATTCTTTTTTTTTGCATTTTTATTATTATTTTTCAATTTCTCTATTTCCTATCATTATTTATCGGCTTTTTTTTTTCTTTTATTATGAAATAAATAAGTAAATAAAAGAAAAGTCAATTATTTTTTTTCCTTTGAAATTGTTAGTTTATATAGAGTAGTACAATATATATATATAAGTATATAGTCATAAGCAAAAAGGAAAGGAAAAAAAATGTATATCATGATGTGAGAGAATAACAAAATGGTTGATTATTTTGGTCCATTGTAGAACTATAAACAATAAACAATGGCTGCATATTACGGGAACTCGATTAAAATATTAACCGAAGCTAAGCTTATCCCCAAACTAATTATTGATCTTTTCAAGTTTCCATTTTTTTATGATAAAAAAGAATCATTTTTAAAAATCATATATTATACGTATTTTTTTTACCATTAAAACATTTGTACTTTTTTTTATAAAAAAAATAGAAAGAGAAAAAGAGAAAAAAAGAATGCAAAAATTTGAATATCTTTTTTTGTTGTCAATGAAAACAAAAAGAATCACTGTGTTTTAATTCCAAAATTTGATCGTCAAAATAAAAAATTAGTTTATATTAAATTGAAGGCTTTTTTGTTGTTTGCTTGTTTGGAAGAAAAAAAAAAAATGAAACATAAATTGTAATCGAGAGGTTTCCATTATTAATGATTTTTTTTATAATGGAAATAGAGAAAATTTTGTTTTAAATTTCAATTTTCAAATTACATGATAATAAATAAATAAAAAGGAGCATAATTGTAAAAACTGAAAATAAAATTAATCGGCTAGCTTGACTTAAAAGGAAAAGGAAAAAAAAAACTGTTTGTAGATCATTAATTCAATCATAGTTAATCTGATCCATCTATATTGTATTAAACTGTACATTAACATATAATAAGTTATTCATATTCATTATAATTTTTTTTATATATATGATAATAAAATTAAATGATTTTCCAATAATTATATTTTTTAAAATGATGCAAGAGAAGAGAAAAAAAAATAGAAATAATCAATTCCAATAAAAATCCTTAATTTTTGCAAATACCGCTTTTTATTCATTTTTATTAACATTTATAA
The DNA here is from genome assembly GCA_037043795.1 of Cunninghamella bertholletiae. Classification (NCBI taxonomy): domain Eukaryota; kingdom Fungi; phylum Mucoromycota; class Mucoromycetes; order Mucorales; family Cunninghamellaceae; genus Cunninghamella; species Cunninghamella bertholletiae. The sequence continues at coordinate 143,485 of JAZGVP010000005.1, forward strand.
ATATGCTAATATTTCATTTTATAAATAAATAAAAAAAGAATATAAAATAAATACCGGATAAAGATTAATTTGAACTCCTTGTTAACTTGACTTATGTGATTTTTTTTAAAATTTAGGATTTAAACGGAGTTACTTCAGGATAATCGTTTTTCAGTCAAAGTTCATTTTAACGGATATTAAAAATATATATAAATAACCATGATTTTTTCTTTTTTTTTTTATTTTTTTTCTTTTCCTTTTTATTATTATTAATTATTTATTAAATTAAAAAAAAAACACGTAAACAACAAAAAATATACAATATGACTGGTATTAAAGATTTTGTCGATAAAGTAACCCATCCTCACTTCCACCATCATGAAGACCATGGTAAAGAAGCTGCTGATAAACTTCAAGGTAAGGATCATCAACACCATGATAAGGATCACCCTGAAAATAAAAATGTCTCTGCTAAATATCTTAATGATCCTATGAGAACCAGCCCAAAACCTGATACTGTTGGCCATTATAAAGATCCTATGGGTAAAAGTGACTCTGGTAGCTATGATGCTACTAATACAGGTGCATAAATAATAATAAACGAAACAAATGTGTATGAAATTTATTTATTTTTATACCTATCAAATCATTTCCTTAATAATTAGCTAGTACCTTTTTTACAAATATTTTATTTACTTATTTGCTCATTTATTTTTATTGATTAATTGATTTATCTACATTACCATTTTAATGATTTAAAACTTTTAATATAATAATAATAATAAAAAAGGTTATTATTAATATACTTTAAATGAAATAAATATGATAGCATTCGTACTTCGTATATTGAAGAAAAAGAACATAGAACCAAAAAACAGGGTTTTATAATTGTTATTTGTTTCATTTCAGAAACCATCTGACTCCTTTTCAAAAAAAATATCATGCAAAAACAAATGGAGTTTAAAAAAATAAAAAAAATAAAGCTGTGTTCATCCATTACTTTAAATATGAATCATATTTTAACAACCCTATCATAGTGCTAATTATAAAAAGATCACCTTTTAAATACCCTCTTTTTTTCATTTCTATTTTTATTTATTATTTTTACAAGTTAATTAAAATAGGAATAAAATTAATCGTTCTCTTTTTTTTTCGTATATGTTTTAATTATATGATTATTGGTTTTTATCATTCTATTTATTTTTATTGTAAATATATAATTTATTATTATTGATTCTTTTTCTTATATTAAATAGTAGAAAAGAAGACAAAAAAAAAGCATTTTTGGATTTAATCTCCGGAATCATTTTAAATAATGTTTAATTTATAATTATTATAGTAATTACAATTATGACTATCACTCATATAAAAAATGAATGAAAGAAAAGAAAAAGAAAAGAGAGGAAAAATCGTTTATTAATGTTGAATTGTCCTTTTCCGAGGAACGATTTTTTTTTATTATATTTTCGGGGAAACTCTGAAAAAAACAGGAGCAGGGAAGGGGAGGGAAAAAAAAAATGAGATTTTACGAATTTGTAATCAACAAGTTCATTAATACGATCATTTTGATTGATTGTTTTATTTTATATTTGTTGTCATAATATACATATTTATATCATTCGTGTTAGTTATAATAAACAAAAGATTAGAAAAAAAAAATAAACTTTATTATATATCATCTAATTTATGATAAGCAAATATGATTGATTGATTAAAAAAAAATGATGATCTAGAAAAATTTATAATAAGTATATAAATTGATTTATTTATATATGTTTATAATAAATATTTGAATTTTATTATAAAATACGATTTTTAAATCCCGTACAGGGACTTTTTCTTAAATATAGAATAAAAGATTCGGGTTAACCATAATCAGTACAAACCGAAAGAAAGAGATAAGTAATTTATTTAAATATAATAAAAGATTTTAATATAGTTTTATAATTTAGCTATAGTTTTATTTTAACTGAAATACATTTATTTATATGTATGTATATATATATATATATATATAAACTATTATATATATATATAAAATACAACTTTATTAAATAAATAAAATAATTATATAAAAGGGGAAAGTGGTTAGATGTATTTAATGTTACCTCTTGCAAAAAAAGCATGAAAATATTGGTGAACCAATAATATTGCTTATAACTGAATATGCATGTCAGTTTTTTACTTTTATAAATTTATATCTTATTTCTTTTTTCTTTTTTTTTCTCTTTCTTTTACTTTTTCTTTATTTTTTATTCTCCCCCCCCCCTTTTTTTTTATTTATATCAAGTCAATTTATTTTATATAGATGCAATCTACTATTCATATTGCAACTGATCACGAAGTGGATGTACATGCTCCTGCAAGTACTTATTATACAACTGGTTATAACTCCGGTGGTTCTGTCAGTCGTCTAAAATCCTATAATGTAAAGTTTTATTATTCATCTATTTTTTTTGAAACATATTTATAAATAGTTGTCAAATCTCTCCTGATTACTCATTTTCTTTTTTTTATGTATTACAAATAGGCACGTAACAATCAAAGAGATAAAGAAAATATTTCTCGTAGAAGAAGAGCTTCTCATGGTAATTTAAAAGATGTGAATTAATAATAATAATAAAAAGGATGAAGTAGAAAAAAAATTATAGATATATAAACAAGGAAAAAATAACAAAGAGAGAAAAAAAAATGCTATTGACTCATTGTTTGTTTATATAACAATATATTATAAAAAATCATATGTTTATTCTTATTCTTATTCTTTTTTTTTTTTTTTTTTTTTTTTTGATACTTATATATATATAGATGATAAAAGCAAAGCACAAAAATTTTTAATTGATGTTAAAGAAACACAACGTATTTTAGTTGAACAAGAAGATACAGATGGAGATTTTCAAATCACAGTCAATGATATTGGACCAAAATCATTTTCTGTAGGCACAGCAGATTCTGGAGGTTATCGTAAAATAGAAATCCGTGGTACATATATGTTATCTAATTTATTACAAGAATTAGCATTGGCAGATGACTATGGACGTAAACATATTGTTTTGGATGAAGCAAGATTAAATGAAAATCCTGTAGATAGATTGTCACGTATGATTCGTCATAGTTTTTGGGATGGATTAACTCGTAGAATTGATGCAGAAGGTTTAGAAATTATTTGTAATGATCCAAAAAACCGTCAAGCCGATCATAACCCTAGAATTTATATTCCTTGGGAAGAAGAAGAAATTTATCAATATTATAAACAAGTAGCTGCAGCTCGTCAACATCTTCATTTACAAGTAGAACGTTTACCTCAATTTATTACACCTGAATATGTTAAATCTATTAACGATCGTCCTGGTATTTTAGCTTTAGCTATGGATAAAACAATTGTTGAAGTTGATAGTAGCGATGATGATGATGATCCTTTTGATAAAAAAGAAGTAAAAAAGAAGAAAACAAAAGTTGAATTACGTGGTGTTCCTTTTGTAGTACCTGGTGGAAGATTTAATGAAATGTATGGGTGGGATTCTTATTTTATTGCTTTGGGGCTATTAGTAGATGATAAAATTGATTTGGCTAAAGCGATGGTGGACAATTTTGTTTATCAAATTAAATATTATGGAAAAATTTTAAATGCTAATCGATCTTATTACCTATCAAGATCTCAGCCTCCCTTTTTAACAGATATGGCATTACGAGTTTATGAACGATTACCACCCGAAAATGAAGCTAAAAATAAAAATTGGTTAAGAAAATCCTTACAAGCAGCTATTAAAGAATACCATACCGTTTGGATGAGCAAACCAAGGTTAGACCCTCATACACAATTATCTCGCTTTAGACCAGCCGGGTTAGGGATTCCACCTGAAACAGAAGCTTCACATTTTGATCATGTTATCGAACCTTATGCTAAAAAAGTAGGCTTATCTATTGAAGAATATATGAAACAATATAATGATGGTACTTTATTAGAACCTGAATTAGATGAATACTTTTTACATGATCGTGCCGTACGTGAATCTGGACATGATACTACTTATCGTTATGAAAAAAGATGTGGTAATTTGGCTACCATTGATTTAAATTCATTATTATATAAATATGAAATGGATATTGCTGAAGCGATTGATGGTATTTTAGATGGTGATCTACTGGACGAAAACGATGTGAAACAATATGCTGTGGATTGGAAATTACGTGCGGAAAGAAGAAAAGAAAAGATAAATCAATATTTATGGAATGAAGAAAAAGGTTTATACTATGATTATGATACTGTTAAACATGAGCAAAGTACTTATGATACTGTAACTTCTTATTGGGCTATGTGGTGCCAATGTGCTAGTATGGAACAAGTTGAAAAAATGACGGAAAATTTATTTAAATTTGAAGTTAAAGGTGGATTAGTATCAGGTACAGAAGAATCAAGAGGTACTATTTCTTTAGATCGTCCTAATCGACAATGGGATTTCCCATTTGGATGGGCTCCTCATCAAATCATGGCTTGGCGTGCTTTTGAAAATTATAATAAAGTAGATGTTGCTCGTAGACTAGCTTACCGATGGTTATACACGTAGGTTTCCTTTTTTTTTTTTTTAAAAAAAAAAAAAAAAAAAAAAAAACTTTACTCATATATAATTATATATTAGAATCACAAAATCATTTGTAGATTTTAACGGAGTTGTACCAGAAAAATATGATGTTGTAAGTTTATCTCATCAAGTTCAAGTAGAATATGGAAATGTTGGTGTTGATTTCAAATATGTTCCTAGAGAAGGTAAACTAATAATTAATAATAAATACTTTTAATACATGTTTAAATAGTTAATTAGATGACTAATATTTTACTTTATATTGTTTTTCTCATTAAAAAAAGGTTTTGGATGGATGAATACATCATATCAAGTTGGGTTAAATTTAATTTCAACACAAATGAGAAGAGCACTAGGTACATTAACAGATCCTGATTTATTCTTTGAAAAAACAATGCAAAAGGATAACTTATTCAATGAAACAAATTTGAAACGTCGTAAATCATATGAAGCTGCTGCTAAAGCAATTACTCGTAATGGTTCTATTACTGCTGCTATTACTCGTGTAGGGTCTGCTAGTCAACATTTTATCATTCATCAACAACAACAATATGAACAAGAACGGTTAGAATTTATAGAATTAACTGAACCTACTCTTAATTTATCATTGTCATCATAAATTATTATTATTATTATTATACTATCTAGGTTATTTTTACTCTATAGTTTTTTTTCTTTATATATATCTCATATCTTATATCTCATTTTAAATTTCAGTTTGTAATTAGCTAAATAAAAATAAAAATAGTTTGGCAATGTAAAAAATACTTTATAACTGAATTTATATGTATTCCAAGTTTTCGTATGGATTTAATCCCTTTTTTTTTCCAAGGGTAAAAAAAAAACAAATAACATAGTAACGAAGGAATTTTTTTAGTAATAACTTAAAAATATATTATAGATAATAAAGAAATGAGCTTCACTTATTTTTTTTCATACTTTTTAATGAGTTTATTTTTCTATATTATTGAATAAATATGTTTATTAGTATTCAAAGAATTCATATACTACAGAAAAAATATCTAAAATTTGGGATAAACCCCGAAATCATATTTGAGTTTAATGAAAAAACTCAATTTTTGGTGTGAATTTTAATGAGCGAAATTTGCATAAAAGGGGTGCTTTACAGTTGATTTTACTGCCAAAATTTATAATTCAATTAACTATAAACCCTTTTGGCCATTTTTATTTATTTGAACTAATGATATAAAATAAATTATACTTATATACTCTCTAGTTATAATAATTATTATTAAATAGGTTTATATGTTAAATAATGACTTTTTAGTAACAAACCAACAAAATGAACAAAACAATAAAACATTTAAATCTAGGAATCTATTAAAGTAGATTGATTTATTAAGAAAAGTCAAACAGGCATATATATATGAAAATGTTCCTTTACTTGAGTGTACTAGTAAATTATTATAACAATTCGCCTTTAAAAGTATATAGGAACTTAGGCCTTATACATACTTTATATTATTTGATAAATAAAAATTAAAATAAGTTTATTTTATGTGTTAAGAAGTCTCTTTGGCTATTCGGTTTATTTAAAAAAAATGCATTATAACAATTGTACAAATAAAATATGAATAAAAAAAAGACTCATTTAAATGAAGCAATTATATTAAACAACAACTTTATTAGAGAAAACAGTTAAAAATGGTAGACTATTATAACTATAACTATTATTTTTTTCATTTCCAGTATATATATATATATTATTATTAAAAAGAGGGGGAGGAAGTTGGGCTTATGTAGGAAATAAAATATATTTTTTGCTCTATCAGGAAAGACGTAAAAAAACTTTCATGTAGGTGTACCACTATCGAAAGATCTTTTTAAAAAAGATCTTAAGTAGGAATAAAATATATTTTTTCGCTATCGAGATGATATTATATATCATCAAGTAGGTGTCACCGCTATCAAAAGCAACTGGTAACAACCTCCCCGCGATAAAATAAAAAAGCGAAGGAAAAGAGAAAGAAAAAGAAAGAAAAAGAAAAAAAGGATTTGAAAAAAAAGTAGCCCTTTTATACTTTTTTTGTAACTCCATTTTAAAGAGGAGATTGAATTTCCTTTTTTAGATTATATAGTATAGCAGTGTATTAATTCAATAAAAATAATATAATGTTTAAAGAAGTACAAATGATATTATATATTAAAGAAGTTCAAAAAATTAAACTCAGATCCTTTGTAAAAGGAGAATATGTATAATTTTTTTTCCCTCTTCCTTTTTTTTCTCTCTCGTTTTTCTTCTCTGCTTAAAGATTTTTTTGTTATTATTACTTTATGATATATTATTATTATTATTATTATTATATAGTTTATTTATATATGAACTCTATTAAACTACTATATAAAGTATTTTGTCATAGTGGTCATTTCAACAAACCATTTTTTTATGTGTGTATATTTAATACTCCTATTCAAACATTTATAAAAATTACTTAAAACTATTAATATTTCTCTTTAATAATTTATTCTAAAGGAAAACCTTACTTTCAGTTCTGATATACTTATGTATAAATATAAATCAAAATATTCACGACTTTACAATTTTTTTATTGTTAAATATTTATTAAATATCACAAAAATACACACACACCTAAACATTTCCTTTTTTCTAAAAAAAAAAAGAATGCATTATTTTAATTATAGACGATAAATAAAATCATCAGCTTCATCTCCAATACGACCATCATTCCCCTCATACGCATCCTCAATTATATCGACAGTATTAGTAGCATTGGCATCGTTAATATGTTGAACCGTTGTACCTTGATCATTCTGCTTGTTAATATGTAATTCGTTATTAACATCATTGACGATTGATTCTCTCCTGAGCGATCGTTTCTTATTGATACGTAATAATAAATATCTTTGAGTCAAAGCAAGAATAATAAAAATGCATAAAAATATTAAATTAATGGTATGACCAAATACTACGAAAATTAAATAAATAAATAAAAATTAAAAATATGTACATATATTAACATGATCATCAAATCACTTACAATAGCGTGGTGCATCAGAATGTCGATATATATTAGAGCCTAGTAAACCAGCAGAATTATTTGCACTTACAGCCATAGCAGTAGCAACATTTTTTTTCATATCAGGAGCAATATTACCCGTTAACCAAGCATTAACAACAGGATTAATCACAAAAATTCCAGAAACAGCAATACAAACACCAAAGTATAATAATGAACGTGTTGTTAATGATATTAAAAGTATATATCCAATTAAACAAATACCAGCCCCAATTACTGCATGATAAGCACGATCATTATGTTTGTCAGAAGAATATGCAAATAATATCATCTTTTAAAATTAAATATTCATAAAAAAAAAAGGATGATCACTAACTAAGGTCTTTTTTTTTTTTACTTTAGTCTTCTATTTTCTATTCATTTTTAATTACTGTTATTATTATTATTATTTCTTTTTTTACCACTACCACGGCACATAAATAAGGAGGTGCTATTATATATATTATTTAGATATATAAATGATTCAACTATATTAGTATCATTACTTTTTATAACTTTTCTAATATTATTATTGATTTTCATTTACCAGACATTAAATTAGCGGATAATTTGTTATCATAACCCATTCCTTTGACGATAGATGGTAAGAAACTAATAAAAAAATAAAAACATAAATGAATATTGAATATCACTAACATATATGTATATATAAGTTTTTTTCCTTACTTTGATATACTAGTATTTGGTACACTTCCACAGAAGAACATCAACATCCACATCCACACTTTCCAATCAGTTAATGCTTTGAATGCTTGTTTTTTATTGCTTTCATTTAAATCACCTAAAGTTAAATGATGATTGGAATCCAATTGTAACCTTTGAAATGCAATTGATCTTTCATCATCCGTTAAGAAAGTCCATTTTTCAGGAGATGCTGGTAAATATAAAGTTGCAACAAGAGAAAGTACAATAGTAGGAATACCTTCAATCAAAAATAACCACTATAATATTAAAAGAAAGTTTAGTTTATGATTTCTATTCTTTATTTATTATTATATGTATAATAATAATAATAATAATACCTGCCATCCAGCTAATCCTCTTGCACCACGTAATTGTAAAATACCATAAGCCAATATACCAGCTATAACAAGTATTTACATGAATGATAATTAAAAATTTATCATTTTTTTTAAAGGAAGAAAAAAAAATAGTAATAAAATATGTCCACATACCAAATGCATGAGCTGCAACAGTAGAACCCCAAAAAAAAGCGATCCGGGTGGCCATTTCATTTTTTTTATAAAATAAAGTTAAATAATAGATAACGCCTGTATATATATATATATATATATATATTAAATAATAATAATAAAAATTAGAAACATTAATATATATATATATATATATATATGCTTAACCTGGAAAGAAACCAGATTCAAATACACCTAATAAGAGACGATAAACAAGCAACTGAGTATAATTTGATACAGTAGCATGTAAAGTTGCCATGATTCCCCAAAGAAACATTAAAGTTGGTAACCAAATTTTAGCTGTAAATCTTTTTAATAAAATATTACTAGGAATTTGAAACAATAAGAATCCAACCTAATTATTATTTGAATATATATATATTTATATGCGTAAAAGAAAAAAAAGATAAAGGGTTATTTTATATTTATATATTTATATATTAAGTTTATTATTATTATTATTATTATTATTATTACATAAAATATAGTTATACATGTATTAAACTGATCAGGTGTTATATGTACATCTTCTTCAAAGTTATCTAATACAGCATTACCTAATTGAAATGAAAAACAATAATATTTTAACTTTTAATATATTATTATAAACATATATATATATACCTAAACTTGATCTATCCAAAGAAGAAAATAAGTACATTAAACTTAAAAAAGGTAAGAGGCGAGTATCTAACTTTCTCACCAGTTTACGTTCTAACTGAGTATCCATGGCGTTCTCAGTATGTGAATTAGATACTATTTAGTTTTTTAAAAAAGAAGACAAAAAGGAAAAGAAAAAGAAGGAAATAAAATTTATTATAGAGTTAAAAAAATACATATTCATATATTTTATAATTTACCACTAGATATTGCTTGATATTCAATAGTCATGTATAAAAAAATAAAGGAGTTAGGGATAAATAATAATAAAAAAGCTAAGGGAAAAGGAAAAAGGAAAAATAAAGGTTAAAATCAGATGATAAGCATACATTTTTATGCGGCATCTTTTGGCAAAAAAAAAAAAAAAATTAACCAATCAAATTTTTTTATTTTGTTCACTCCAAGCACGTACAGCTTTTATAAAAATTTAAAAGCGTGGAATATCAATTCCTTTTTCTTTCCTTTTTTATTATTATTAAAGTGACAAAAAATAAAATATATATGGAAGCACTAATAAAAAAATTAAATATTCAAAAAGAGTTAGAATCAAGTAAGTTTATTAAAAATAAATAAGCTATATTGTTTATAGTATTATTATTATCATAAGAAATAAATACCATTTATGATATTAGTTTATTTATTCATTTATTAGATGATTTGGATTCTATTCAAGAATTATTAACTCACCCTGTATCAGAGATTTCAAGAAAGTTAAAAATAACTCAAAGTCAAGCAAACGAACTATTATCTTTAGCTGCTGTTGAATATTATCCTTGGAAAACACATTTAAAACCTGCTTCAGAAATACCTAGTTCTTATTTATCTACTGATGATCCAGGTCTTGATTCTATTTTAGGTGAAAAAGGTATACCTATTGGTTCTATTACTGAAGTCGTTGGTGAAAGGTAGCAATAATAATAATAATAATAAAGAAAGAAGTTTTTATATTGATATTTATTGAATTTATAAAAATTTTATAAATATAATTAGTTCTTCTGGTAAAACCCAGCTATGCCTTCAGTTATGTTTTTCAGTACAAAAGCCAAAACAACTTGGTGGATTAAACGGAGGTAAATATATATATATATATATATATAATAAAATAAATGTAGATGATTATCATGATCATCATCATACATATATTAAAGAAAAGAAAAGAAAAGAAAAGAAAAGAAACGAACAAGCATTTATTAACTTTAATTAATAAACATGTATATAGAGGCAGTATATTTATATAGTGAAGGAAAATTTTCAACAGCACGATGTCATCAACTAGCTACGTATTTTGAAAAGCAATATCACATTTCTTCTGATGAATTAAAACAGCGTATCCATACACTTAATGTATCCAGTCCAGATGGTTTATTTAGAGCAATAGCATATCAATTACCAATTTTATTAGAAAGATCAAAACGTTTAGAAAATAAAATAAAATTAGTGGTTATTGATTCAATAGGTGCAACTTATAGAGGATTATATACAGGAAATGATACATCACTTACATCGTCATCGTCACCGTCATCATCAATAATGCCTACATCTACTAATATTAATAATAATATTCCTTCTACAACAACATATGATCAAAAAAAAGGGCAATTTGAACAATTAAATGATTTATGTGAATTAGGTTTAAGACTAAAAAAACTAGCTCTTCAATATCAATTAGCGATTGTAGTTGTTAATCAAGTATCTGATAAAGCAGAATCATCTTCTGTTAACGAAGATATAAATCAATGGTTAGATTTAAAATGGATACCATCATCATCTTCTTCATCTCGTCTTACAACAGCATCTTTAGGTATGTTTATGACTTCTTTATCTAAAAAACCAATATTAGGCGTCACTTGGGCAAATTCAATTACTACTCGTATTAGAATGGCTAGATCACCATTATCAGATTATCAATCTACAAAACGTGCTCTCTTTATTGAAAATGCTCCACATATTCCATTATTAGGTGGCGAAGTGTTTATTGATGATAATGGCATTCATGCTTAAATAAAATAAGTATATATATAGATGTGTGTATATGTATGTATGTATGTATGTGTAAAGTAATCCTTAACTATGTATAATTTTAAAGATAATGTTAATAAAATAATAAAATTTTAATCCAATTTCTTAAATATTTTTTTTAAAAATAGCAACTTTTTATGACTATTATATATATATATATATATATATATATATAATGTATAGAATAATGAAGTATTAATTATTGATAATTGTTAGAGTTTGAAATTAGGTATTGTCGAAACTCTTCTAATTGCGTACTAATCATAGATTGATGATTATTTGAACGAACAATTTGAAGATATTTATTAGCAAACTATATACACGTATAAAAAATAAAGAAGTATTTAATATAAAGATTTTATTTCATTAATGCAATATTTAATTATATATATATATATATATATATATATATATGCTTACCCATAAAAGAAATTTATAGCGATTTTTTTTTATTCCTTCACTTTCATATTTATGGATGGAAATTGATTCTTGATTTTTTCTCATATTCAACTATTTAAATTAAAATAATGTCATTTTATTTTATTAGATTTTTATTTATCATATAAATATATATATATATATATATATATAAGTGAATTTATGTTTGCTAATCAACTTACTTTCCTAGCAATTCTTTCAGCATTTTCAACAACGTTAGATGATATTCCTATATATTTTGCAAGTGCCAATCCATAATCTTCACAGGTGGTTAGTCCTTCTTTAACTATATATGAAAAATGAATGTTGGTTTCTGAAGTTGAAGGCTATATATATCATAATAATAAAACATGTAATTAATAGTTTATATATAAATATATACTTTTGTATGTATATATTTATTGTTTATCTGTTTACCAGTTTAGTTAATAATTGGAGATTTACTACATTCGGATACGCTTCAAGCCATTTAGCTAATTCAATCATATGAGTAACAAAAAAACAATTTGCATGTGTATGAATAAGACTTTCACATATTGCTGTTGCAATACCGATAGCATCTGCTTTACAAGTTCCTAATTAATTCAGTAATTATATGTCAACATATATATGTTAATTTTAATAAAATAAATCCCTTATATATTACCTCTACCAAGTTCATCAATAATTACTAAACTGGAATTTGTTATTTGTTGTAATATATAATTCATTTCTTGCATTTCTGCCATAAAATTAGAGATTTTTTGGTCTGTATCGTTAGTTAGTCTTGATAATATCTATAAAAAAAAAAAAGATAAATTGATTGCTATTTTACTAGGATTTTTTTCTTTTAACTTTTTAAATAAAATAATGTACCTGTGGGCATAATTGAAAAGATGCATATTCAGCTGGAACACTATTCAGTAATTTTTATGTTTGTTTGTTTTTTTTTTAAAAAAAAAGCATGTTTAGAATAGTATTGATCCATATGTATATAATGTATATAGAAAATATCTTACAAGGATCCAGTATGAGCCATAATGGTTAATAAAGCTATTTGTTTAATATAAGTGGATTTTCCACTCATATTAGGACCAGTAATAATTTGAAAACTACTTGATATAGAGGCATAAGTATCATTTGAAATAAGATCATCCTTTGAAACGAATGTTGTTTCTAAAACTGGATGTCTTCCAGATTTAATTGCTAAAGTATTTGTAAATTCAGGTCTAACTAAATTATATATAAAAAAAATAGATATGTATATATTAATAATTAAGTATAATAATAATAAATAAATGATGATTCTTACCTTTTTCTGACTTCATACAATCTGTAGCAAATGACATTAAAAGATCAAGTAGAGCTATAGATTCAGATGATTTATATAAAATATTGATGCTACTTCTAAATGATTGTAAAATATCAGTAACAATCCTAGAAAAAAAATTGAACATAAACATGAACTGAGAGTACAAATGAAAATGAGATGATTAGAATTACCTATCAGACATCATGTAAATTTCAGATAAAGATTCATTAATTCGACTATTTTTTTGTAACTAATTTAAATAAACATACATATTAGTTGCCAATAATAATGAATCTGTACCTCATATATAAAAAATTAATAATAATAATAATAATAATAATAATAACAATAGTAGTCATATGTATGTGTATGTATATAAAAAATAAATAAAATAATTACCAATTCTAATGTACTGAATAAAATAGATTTCTTTTTTTTTGTAATATTAATGAATTTAGCTGGCAAAGGCTGAGCATTCATAAATTGATCTTCAGTTAAAACCAAATGAAACTTTCTTTCTGAATCAAATTGTAATTTAATATTCAAATTTGTTTCTTCTAAAGTATATATATATATATCATTATAATTAAACGTGGTATTATTATTAATATTGATATTATTATTATTATTTACCACAATAAGTTGTAACCTTGTCATAAATATTTTGGACAGTTTCTGTATAAATTTGACGAGCTACATCCAATAATCCATTGATACCGCTCTATAAATATCAAAATCATGATTAATATATTTTCTTTTTATTTTATTTCTTCTCTTTTTTTTTTCCTTTTTAATCATTTATTTTTTATTTGATAGTTTTTATTTCTTATATTATATCCTTCTTCTCTTTCTTTTTTTTTAATTCCATTACTTTTACGGCATAGCATCGTTGATTTCTAAGCCCAAGACTAGTTTTTTCGTAATCAATATTTTCATTTAATGTATCATTGATTATTTTACTAAGTTCATTCAACTTATCATTTGAAAGTATCTATATGATTATGATCATGTTTACAATATTTAAACAAAAAAATAAAAAGAAAGAGAAAGAAAATGTTAACGCTATTAAAGTTGACAAAATTTTATAAGAAATTAAATTACACATAAAATAAAATTCTTTACCTGACCAACTCTACTGAGTAAAGAATTTTCTGAGTATACATCCAATAATAATTGACTGATCTGATAAATGGTTGTTAAAGTGGTTTTCAATAAAATGATTTTATTGATTTTAGTTTCTGTTAAATAAGGTGATGATGAATGCTGCTGTTGATCAGTTTCTATTTCTTCTTGATATGAATGCATTACAATATCATTATCGTTATGATTTATTTTTTTTGATAAAGGTATTTTAGTAATACTGGTGATGATATGATCCATGTCAGAAATTTTTTTTAAATAAGAAGCCATTTTAAAAAATTGAGATTCATATTTTAAAAGTACTTCAACAGCATCTAATCTTGATTGAATAGTTGGTAAATCAGTACATGGTTGTAAAATATTTGATCTTAATAATCGTGCTCCCATTGCTGTTGAGGTATTATTCATTGCACCAAATAATGTATCTTTTGTTCTTTTCGTAGATGAATTTAAACAAGTTACTAATTCTAAATTTTTTGCTGTTATTGCATCTAAAATTCATTTAAAACATATGATACCATGGTAAGAATTAAAATTTTAGATATATTTACACAAATTAAAAAAAAAAGTATACTAGTTTATATACCTATCATCATTGTTCCTAAAGGATTTATATAAGTTTAATATAAGATAATTAATAATAAAATAAATTTCAGCAAACACCTTACCCAATAATAATATATGTTTACCTTCTGCAGATTGATAAATAAACTTAATCGTACGTTGTGAAAAAGTCCAAGAACTATGATCTTCCAAATATTTAAATAATGATGATATAGCGGTGAGGCAATAGTATCTATTTTTTATTAAAAAAAAATATATACTAAGCTTTCTTTTTTTTCTTTTCTTTTTTTTGAATGTATATAGATAAATTTAATTTCATTTACTTTGAGTGTATTACTGGTAATAGAGCTGTTATGTTTTCTTCAATTCCGTAATGATTTATACATTGTAATCCTATTTACAATCAAATATATTAAATATAATATTAAGTTACATATTTATATATTTATATATTCATCAGTACTATGCTAATGGCCCAATTTAAATGTATTACCATCTTCACCATTAAAATACTTTCTTGGTAAAGATATTACTGAGATATGGCTAAAATGCTGTGCCACTGACTCTATTAATTTGGATGTTGAAGATGATGCACTAATGGAAAAGATAATCTTAAAAAGAAAATATATATATTATTATTAATCATCAATGAAATCTATATATAATAAATGAAGTTACCTTATCAGGATCTGCTAGATGTATTTTATGTAACGTTTTAGTAAAAGTTGGAAGATCAGATATCTATATATATAATTAAGTAATTATATTAATAATTGATATTTCTAAATTTTAATTACAACATAATTTACCTGATATAATTGACATTTATTGCTAGGTAAATGAATAACACAAATTCCAATTTCAGTAGCAACACCACATCCTTCAGCTATAGCCATTAAAGTGGTCACATTTTTTGTTATGTTGGATTGTGAGTTAGTAGCATGTACTTTTTTATTTTGTACAATACCATTTTTAAAACTATTAGTTTGTTGAGAATGAATCATAGAAATACTTGATATTGAATTCCTTTGTGGTGAATACACTTGACTTGATGGAAATACTGAAGAACGTAAAGTTTTAATAGATTTTTTATTAATTACACTATTATTAATATTATTATTGCTGATGTTATTAATACTTATAAATGGTCTTTTAATAGGTTTAGAACAGTAATGATCAAGATGAATACTATTAACAGAAGGAGTATTCCTGTTCTTCTTAATAATATTATTATTGGTTTTAATTAAAGAACGCGTATTAAAAGAAGAAAAAGGTGATTTTTTATGTAAATTATTTATTGATAATGTAGGTTTATCTTTTTTTGTTGCTAATATTGGATGATTATATAGCTGTGGTTGTTGTCGTTGTATAGCTGAAGAATAAATAGAAGAGCTAGTGGATGGTGGGTAATAATTAATATTTTGAATTATTGGTAAAGTAGACTGTGAAGATAATAAATGATCACTAGTTTTCGTATATAAAGAATATTGACTATTACTTTTTTTACAGTGATATTTGAATAATGAATTATTCGAAATGGTTGATTTAAGATCATTAGAATCAGTATTATTCATAGAAACGGTAGATTTTCCTGTTGATAAATAACTCGATAAAGTTGATTGTATATTATTAATAGAAAGTGATTTTGATATTGTTGAATCAATTTGTAATAAATTATCATTTATATTGCCATTGCTATTGCTATTGGACGCATCAGCTAAATTTGTAGTAACCGAATCAATTTCACATCTGTATTGAGGGTTGATTTCAAAAGGTGTAATGCTTGGTATAGTTGAACAAATAGATAATAAGTGATCAGTACATACAGATCTGTTAGATGAGTCCATTATTAGTTTTTACATCTTTATTTAACAATAAAGAAAAGAAAGGGAGAGAAAGACAAGTAATGCATATACTTAGTAAAAAAAGAAAGCGGCATTTAAAATAAATTGACCCACTTCCATACTATATATACTTAAAATCAAGCAGAAATTTTATTCATTATTATATAAATATACATAAGCTATTATTAAAAGTATTTTATTTTCTTATGATATCGTTTATTATTTTTTTCTTTTGATTATCTTTCTTATTATGGTAATAATGATTATGCTGATGTAAATCATCCATAAAAATATAAAAGTAAAAATATATCTAACTTAAAGATATAAATATGCTAGCAATGAAAGCTTTTTTTATTTTTTTATGATCATTCATTGTTTTTTGTCTAGCCACCTTCTTATAATAATGGGAATATGTGATGTAAAAAAATCAAAAATCAATAAAGAATTTAAAGCGATTACAACATATTCATTTTATTATTGAATCTATCGTTATAAAACCATTTTATTATATACCTTTTCATTTACTTACATAAATTAATATCACAATAAGAAACATATTGTTGTAAATGATCCATTAAAATATAAAGTTTAAACCATATCTCACTAATAAATATGAATGTAAATATATTCTACTGACAAAAGTTTTCTATCTTCTTATGATTCTTTTTATTTCTTTTCTCATCCATCTTCCTATGATAATAAGAAACATTTTGATGCAAAAAAAAAAAAAAAACCAAAATTCTATAAAGTATTTAATGAGATAATGTCATATTCACTTCATAATTAAATTCGTTTTTATGGACTTATCTGTAGCATATAGCTATAATTTTTCAGTTTCTAGGTATCATTACAACAATAAGGAACATGTTGTTGTAAATGATTCATAAATATCTAGAGGCTTAAAGTGCATTTCACTAATAAATATATAAAAATATATTGATCTCTTACAAAAATCTTTTATTCTCTTATAATCATGCTTGTTTTTTTATCCATTCATCTTTTCACGAATAGAAAAAGTATTTTGATGTAAATAAATCAAAAATCTATAAAATATATAAAGAGAGAATGACATATTCATTTTATTATATGATTTTCCATTTTTTTAGTCATCAGTCATTTTATGATAATAAGGAACATGCTGATATCGAAAGTTTATAAAAATATAGAGGTTAAAGTATACTTCACTTATAGGTATACATATGCTATTAGTAAAAAGTTTTGATTTTTCCTATGATCTTGCTTCACTATTATCCCATCGTATTCTTTTAAAAATAGGAAACATTTTGACGTGAAAAAAATTAAAAACCTATAAAGAATTTAAAGAAATAATGGCATATTCATTTTAGTGCTAATCATAATTAAAACTAATGAAAAATTAAAAAATCATGTATAATAATTATATATAAGATGTATATTTGAATTATATAAATATTTAAAAGATATTTAAATATCCAATTTATATATGCAAGCTGTATTTAAAAAGAATATTGACTCTAAAGTAATTATATAACTTTTTGTCTTATTTTATTCTATTCTTATAGAGATGATTAATTTTAATTTTTTAATAATAAACAACAATTTAATATATATAAATATATATTGATATGTAAAAGAAAGAAAAAGATTACCATTTTATGATTTCAAGAAGTAATAGTGTATGATGCTAATTGACCAATTAGAATCAACTTTCGCTGTTTAAAAAATGATGTCACGTAGAGAGAGAATTTTTTCGAAGGGCTAGTTTTTTTTTTTTTTCAATTACACCCCCAGCAAACAATTTTTTTTTCCTTCTTTAACTTTTTTTTTCCTTCTCCCCACTCTCTTCATATATATAAACCAAATGGCTACTATTACCCTTAAGAATTGCGTTCAAAGCTCCAAATTCCTTTCTGGTTTACTTAAGCCTGTTTCTAAGGTTTATGCTAGTGCCGCTGGTTATCAACAAATTGGTAATTTCAATTATAAATAAAGATAAACAAAACAAAACAAAACAAAACAAAACAAAAATATAATGTATATTAGCAGACGAATCATCTACAACCTACACATTCATAAAATACATATATTCACATGGATTATCAATATAATATAAATATATATAAAGATAAAAAAAATACATTCTACAGCTTTTTATTTTTTATACTATGAATACATAAATATTATGAATAAGATTTACTTGGATCAGTAGATATAAATATAAGAACAAGTAGCAAATAGATATTTTTATTAGGGGAGCAAAAATATATATAAAACAAACGTACTAAACAGACTATTATTTTTATTATTTATATATATATATATATATAGGTCTTAAATATGACGATTTAATCTCTGAAGAAAATCTTGTAGTTAGAGAAGCTCTCCGTCGTTTTGAAATTGCTGAACCTCGTGCTGCCTACGATCGTGCTTACCGTATTCGTGTTGCTGTCCAATGTTCTTTAACTCACTCTCTTTTACCTAAGAACCAATGGACTACACCTGAAAAGGTAATAAAATATTGATAATAATAAAACATCATATAAAATAAAATAAAGCAAAACAAATTACTAGAAATAAGAATAATAATAAACTAACCTATATTTTTTTAAACATATATATTTTTTATTCGTTTCATGTTATAGGATATCAGATACCTCCGCCCTTATATTGACGAAGTAACTGCTGAATTTGCTGAACGTGAAGCTTTCGATAACATCAAGATCTAAATATTAGAGTTTTTTTATAAGCAATTATATTTAATACAGTATTTCCTTTTTTAATAAAAAAAATAAATATATATATACATTAAAAAAAACAGATAATCATCATAATGAAAGAAAAAAAGAAAATGTAAGAAAGAATAAATGTTTTTGATAAAAAAAAGATTACTATCACATTTTCTTATTTGTCAAGTTTTTTATACATAAAGAGGTTATTTTATTCGTTTAAAAAAAAATTTTATAATACATATTTTTTATCGAATGGTAATTTTTGCTAAATATTATTATTCATCCCCTCATGTTAAGACAATACAAAAATGGAAACATAATCAAAAAAAAATTTTAATATATGTTACTAAAAAAAATGTGTCAGCATTACTTTTTTTTTTAACTTTTTCCTTTCTTCCCCTTTTTATTTAAATTCTTTTCTTTCTCTCTTTTTTATTTTCATTTCTTTTCCTTTTTCTTCCTCTACTTTTTTTTTCATTATTACTATTTAATATAAAATAAAAATTTAAAAATCTTTTAACTTTTATTTTTAAAAGAAAAATGCTATTATTAGATTTACCTTATGAATTACTTTATAGTATATTAGACAAAATTCCTCAAAAAACACTCGCACGTTTATGTACCGTGAATCAAAAAGGATATGAATTTTGTATACCACATTTATACCGCCATTTACATATCAAGAATAGATCTCATTTTAAACAATTAGAAAAGGGTATAAAAGGATCTACTTTTCTTCAGCAAGTTATTACAACTTATACTAGAACCTTAACAATAACTTGTGAACAAAGTAGCTATCAATGGTTAATTAGTCGTCAGCAAGCAAGTTGGTGTCAAAAATGGTTAAAAAATATTCATACTATTACTTTTTGCCATTTTGATATTTTACCAATGGAACAAATAGGTGAATTTCTTTATCAATTAAATTCATTACATAATATTCAATTTCATTATTGTAATCTCATCTGTCAGAATCAACCGGAGCCCATGGTCCCGATGCTTCCCGACACATTAAATAACACAAGTATATACCAATTACCAGCTACTTATACCTATCAACAACAACAGCAATCATCAATGCAACAACAAATACTTGATCAGATTAAAAAAGTTGAATTTTTATGGACTGATTTTTCATCAACTGCTATTACAACATTATTTAGTATGTTACCTGAAATCACTTTTGTTAACTTTGGTGCTAATCATAATCGATTAGAAAATGCAAACACCATAGCATTAAAGTCATTAAAACATCATTGCTCTAAAATTCAAGGATTACATATTCGATTACAACAAATTGAACCTACAACATTATCTGATATTATCACTTATTACGGTCATCAATTAATTAATTTAGGTATTCAATGTCAAGATAAGCATGTTTTAAGAACAGTTGCTAAGCATGCAAATAATATTAAACAATTAACCCTTCATGCTTCTTCATCATCATCATCCACTTCGGAAGAGCAAGAAAATGAAGAAGAAATAGAAGATGATATGTTGATGATAAAGGATCACCATTTATGGCGCACGGACGACAAAAATAATATTTATCATCATAATAATTTTAATGGTTACTATTTGAATAAAAATGAAAAAAAAACTCTAGATAATATCATTGATGTTGTACAACAATGCGGACAATTAATATATATGGAAATGGTTAGTTGGGGTGTTCAAGATATTCCTTTTGTTCTTTTTCAAATCAAAGATGAAAAACAAAATTATTCATTATCAAGATGTTCATCCACTTCTTCATTATCCTCTTTAGCATTATCCTCATATTCATCTTCATCTTTATCAACATTATCATCTTCATATATTCATAATAATAAGACTTCATTAACTTTAGATAGTGAAGTATTAAATGAAATCCGAACTTTATTTATCTAAAAGAAAAAAAAACTAATCATCATTCTCACACACTTTATTCTTAAAATAACATAAACACAATATACACACATGGATTCCCTTATCATTTTTCATTAGTACTTTTATTTATTTATTATTTATTTATTTATTACTTATTATATTCTTTCCTCCCTTTCACAAAAACAAAGAGTAATAATAATTCATATTTTCTTGCATTTTATATTCATTTTTTAACTTTTTATATTTCTTTTTTTTTTTTTTTTTTTTCCTAAAAATAAAAAGTTTTTTTCTTTTTTTTTATTGACTTACCGATTTGCCTTTTTTAAAAAAATGGAAGAAAAAGGATGTACAAGCGAAAAAAATATAAACAAAAAATTCTTTTAAGAAAATAAAATTCAAAATCAGCCTCATAAGCAAATATAAACAATATAATTCTTTTATCAAAAACACAATAATAATAATAATAATAAAAAAGAAGGTTTGCATTCTCACCCTAATAATCTTATTTTTATATAATTGAAATTATTTAAAAATCATGAAAAACAAGTTGATTTTATTTAATAATAATAGTAGTAAAAATAAAAAAGAGGCAAAGATAGAAAAGTATAGATCAGTTTTATGCTGATCAAAAATTGCTGAGATTTAAAATATTTATCAATTTAGAAAATTGCCTCCTTTTTATAATAATTTTTTTTTACTATTACTAAATAAAATCTTGGGAGTACATTTATTGCATTTTATTAATTTGTTTCAATTAAATCAAACAATGTACAATATTTGAAATAGTTTAAAATAAATAAAATTCAATGTTTATTTATTGTCATTGCTTTGATGATTTTTGAAATATTAAAAAGCAGAACTATTAAAGCTTATCATTTTATTTAATCATTATTAAACCTAAATATATATATATTTATATATATTTATACATTTCGATAGATTTTAATATAATCAAAGAAATTTCTATTTTTCCGTTTGTTAATTAAAAATGAATAATCATCTGTATTAAATCTAGCGAAATAACCATCAATATACGAAGTAAATCCAAGCTCCATACCATCAAAGAGTTTGTAAGCATAACCTGCCTACTCTGAGGTTTTAAATGCAATTTCGATCATCTTTTACAATTTGTTTTTATTGTTTAATTAAATAATATTATTTTAAAAAAAAAAAAAAAAAAAAAGAATAAAAATAAAATAAATGCTTTTAAAAAAAGTTATTAATTCACAAAAGAGTCTTTATATCTATAATGAACAAAATATTAGACACAAATATGCCATAACCTTTGCAATTTGGTGCAATAAAGTGAAACTGTATAAAAAAGCACAACTAAATAGATATACTTTTATAAATAGTAAAAATAGTGGAAGTTCTTTCATTATTTTATCTATTTGTTATGTATAGGCTACTAATAAAAGTTTTTTATTTTCCTCTGATTAAACTTTTTTTTTATTCATATATGTTCTTATGAGAATAAGAAACATTTTGATGTAAAAAAAAATTAAAATCTATAAAGTATCTAATGAGATAATGGATTATTCACTTTATAATTAAAAGGTATTTTATAAACATATTTCTAGTATATAACTTCAATTCATTTGTTTCTGAAAAATTTAACAATAATAAAAAGCATGCTGATATAAAAGATCCATAAGAATTTAAAGATGAAAAAACGTCTCACTGATAAATATATAAAAATATATTGTTCACTTACAAAAATCTTTTATTCTCTTATTATTGTGATTATTTTTTTTATTCGTTCATCTTATTATGAATATAAGTATTTTGATGTAAAGAAATCAAAAATATATCAAATATTTAAAGAGATAATGACAGATTCATTTTATTGCTAATCATAGTTAAAACTTCTGCTTTAAAAATAATTTATTAAATGAATTTTTTTTTTTTTATTTCTATAAAACACATCAAATTTGCAGATATCATAAATATACAAGGCACTTCCTGAAAGCTGAAATTAAAACTCAGCAATAATGATTCAAAAACACGACAAAAAAATAAATAATGGTAAAAAGAAATGAGCAGCATGATATGAAAAAATAATAGTAATTGAAATAAATAAATAAATAGATGATTGATTGAGAAAAATAATTTATTTTGGTAATACTGAAACTTTTTACAGAGTCAAAAAAAAAAAAGAAAAGGAGACTATGATTATAGAAGAAATTATGAATATATATGTATATTTATAGGTGAATGTAAAAAAAATAGAAAATAAAGATATTTAAGCAGAACCGACCAAGATGTTATTGATGGGAATATGGATTAACTATATAAAGAAATAAACAAATAATAATAAAACACGACCGTTAATAAAGTACTCTTTCTCTTTCTTTATATATATATATATTTATTCTCTATATTTTCCTCTCTTCATTGTATCAACAGATATATATATTGCTTACCTTAACAAAATAACCAAGAGCACCTAAAGCAGCAAAACCCATAGCTACAGCTTGAGTAATCTTAAGGAATTCTAAATAAACAAAGAATATATATAAAAAATCAATAAAGTCGTGTCAAGAGTTCAAACATGTATTCGTATAGATGAGAAAATAACAATAATAAAAAAACACCATCTATCTTACCTTTTTGATCAGGCTTTTTGCATCGGTTAAGAAATTGAATACCATCTTTAATAAAGTGTTTAGGAGCTTCTACAAATTCTTGAATAGATTCTTTAGCTTCACTTGCACTCATATTGTATATTTATTATTTTGTATTTAGAGAGAAAGAAAAATAATTAAAGAAAAAGAAAGGAAATTTAAAAAAAGAAGGGAAGAGCGAAAAATAAACTGAAAAATTTTGAGTGTAAATTTATGATTGGTGGACTGAGCATGAAATTATTTAATGACCTTCATTACAAAAATTGAAATAAATAGCTTTCTTGTTTTTTTAAATCATCCATAAAACCTTTAAAAAAGTGATCAAAGCAATCTGGTTTAATCCTATAAGTTTTCCTTTTTTAGGTTTATCTATTTCGTGATTATTTATTTACTAGCTATCCAAATATTTAAATATAAATATACATTTTAAATTAATCTTTTATTTTCTATGTTCTACTTTACTTTTCTTTTTTTTTTTGATATCAGATGAATAAATATATATATTAAAAAAAAAAATGACTCTGATAGAAATAATAATAAACAATGCAAAAAAAATAAAATATATTAAATAACTATATAAAAAAATAAACTAAATTACAATGTGATTTCTCCTTCAACTGCTCTTGGTTCTAAACCAAGTCCTTCTAAACAAGCATGATATCTGGTGGCATCCTTTGATTTCAAATATTTCAATAATTTAGCACGTTGATGTACCATCAAACGTAATTGTCGATAATTGTGTTTATCCTTTTTGTGATGTTGAAGATGAGAATACAAATTATGAATTCGTACTGTTAAAACAGCAGCTATATATATATATATATAAAAAGAAAAAAAAAGTGAATGAGATTTTATAATAGATTAGTATTAGTTTTTTTAAAAAAGAAATGAAAAGAAATGAAAAAATACCTTGCACTTCGGGACTACCAGTATCACCTTCTTTTTGCTTAAACCAATCAATAGCTTGTTGGATATTCCATAATTGTACAGCCTTTGCATTACCGTTTTGTAAACTGATCATTTTTTGTAAAGTCTCTACCTTATATTGTTCACCTTTTAAAGCATCCTCTACACCTCCAACAGCTGCCAAATGATTTTTTTCTACACTATTTTTAGGAGTTTGTTCGAATAAAAATTCTTGGTCCTCTTTATTTAAAAAATGTTGATAAAGAGACTTTTGTCCATTATAAACACCAGCGGGTGTTTGTAAAGTGGAAAAGAAGGGTGCATTTTTTGATACAATAGGTGAAGGTTTAGTACGTTCAAATTCAGCTAATCGTTGTGCTTTTTTGGCAAGATTTTCTTTCTTAATTTGTTTAGGATGTTTCTTTGCAAAAGATACTGCTGATACATGAAATTCTTGTCGTGCTACTGTTTGTTTTATATGACTAGTTGAAACAACTAAATATATTTATATAAAGTATAAAAGTGTCACTTGAGTATATATTATTTACTTTATTTAAAAAAGAAAAGAAACTAATAAAAGAAGTAGAAAGAATAGTCCTTTTTATTTTTATGTTATATTATTATCTTTTACCCAAACGACTCCATTGTTGTTTTGTTTGGTTAAACATGATAACTTATTTATTATATATTATTTAAAGAATAAAAAAAAAAGAGAGGGGTAAAGAAAAAGGTCTGAAGTTGTTTTTTTTATTTTCTCTAAGCAGAAATTTTGACGTTAACAGTCACCTACTTGTCTTGTCTGAGTTTAAATATGATTAAGTTCAATTTTTCCTTTAAAGTTCTTTTTTCATTTCTCTTTCTTTATTTTTTCCTTTATACTTGTATTTTTCCTCAACATATTTACTACTGTTGTTCAACATGCCTTTTAATAAATATTTAGAAAATATCCACACAAAAATAGAACAGAATCATAAGGATATACATAAAGTGGTTGTTAGTGGAAATGATTCAGCAGGTGAAAGAAAAAATAGAAATAGAAATATAAATGATAACGCGTTAAAAAAAAAGTGTATATTTATTTATTTATATATACATTATAGATCTCGATTCTATTATTTCTTCCTTAATCTATGCATATATTAGTCAACAACAAACAACAGATAAACTATTTATACCTTTTATTAAAGTACCCTTATGTGATATAGATTTACGACCTGAAGTTAAATATGTTTTTGAACAAGTTGGAGTGGAAACAAATAATTTAATTTGCCTTAATAAAGCAGTAATGATGGCCGATTGGAAAAATAAAATAAATGATAAATTAGATATTATTCTTGTAGATCATAATCAATTAACTCCACCTACTTCTGAATTAAAACATTATAATGTTATTGGTATTATAGATCATCATGTAGATGAAAAGCAATATTTAGATGCACCTTTACGCTGGATAGAAATGGTTGGATCATGTACTTCTCAAGTGATTTTATTACTTAAAGATGAATTAAAACAATTATCAATGGATGATCAAAAAGCAATTGCAACATTAGCATTAGCACCCATATTAGTAGATACAATTGGGCTAAAATGGGAATTTGGCAAAACAACACAAAAGGATGTTGATGCATTTGAAATTGTATCTACCATACTTTATGATACTAAAGAAATGACACAGCAAGCTATAGATTATTATAATAATATTGAAAGTATTAAAACAAAGGTAGATCATTTATGTACAAGAGATTTATTACGTAAAGATTATAAACAATGGACAGTGAATGGATATCGTATTGGAACTAGTTCTATGTCATGGTATTTAAAAGCTTGGTTGGAACGTGATGGTTATGAAAAAATTGTAAAAGATACAATGGCATTTATAGAAGAACGTAAATTAGATATGAATGTTGTTTTAACTTCTTATGATCATTCTAAACAAGGTGGAAAATATGAACGTGAATTAGCATTATTTGTGAAAAATGACGATTTATTGGATATAAAAAAAGAATTGGAGAATGATCATCATATTGGATTAAGCCCTTTACAACTAGATGATAATAACAAAAATAATAACCATTCGATTGGATTTTATCATCAAGAAAATATTAAACTTTCTCGAAAACAAATCTGGCCAATCATTCAAGATTTATTGAATAAAATGGGAAAAAATCACTAAAATGATTTACATTTGTGTAACGTGAGTCCTTCAATTTTTGATAGTAAAAAAAAGCAACAAACGAGAAATAAAAAAATATAAAAAACATCACCTATTTTTTTTTTAGTTTATAAAGATAATCAACTTTTATTATATTTATTTTATTCTATTTATTTATTTTATCAACAAGTATACCAATAGATTGTTTTAAAGTTTAAATAAAATTGGAAATATTTATTTATGATAAAAGATATTACAAAATAAAAATAAAAAAGTAATAACGGCTTCTCGTGCTTTATTCAAGCAAAGACTTGACCAATGAAATGTTAGAAAAAATCAACGTGGATCTGCCTTCACTCATGTCTCTCGAAACTCTTTTCCTCTTTTTCTTTTTTATATTTATATATTTTCACAAGACCATTTCTCTATTTTTTTTTCTTTTTTTCTATTCTTTATTCCTCTCTTTTTTTTTTTTTCTTTAATATATATATAAAACAACGTTATAAAAAAATGATTTGCACAGCAATACCAAATACGTCTTTACATAAAATATCAAAACTATTTCCTTTAAAGCAAAACATCAAATTTTTAAAAAATAAAACAGTAAAATCATCATCTTCAGTATCAACATCAAATATAAACAAAGATTATTTGACATATTTACCTGATGAAATCCTTGTTTGTATTTTTGAACAATTAGATTCTTTATCAACCATTTATCAATTTGCATTAACATGCAAAAAAACATACGTGATCGCTAGTATACCTCAATCACTTGCATGTTGGATAACAAAACAACATGGGCCAAGATTTTCTATTTATTATGCTATACTATCTATGCCACACATATGTGATGATCATATGATCAAGTTGTTAATAAACCAAGGTGCTATTTTTTCACGTCATTTAATTCAACAATTAGTATTAAATTATGGAAAAAATAACAACTTATCATCTTCTACTTCTTCATTACTTTTTGGTAAAAACAACCATTTTATTCAATGTATTCAACGATTACCATTTACTGGTTATGCTACTTTGATTCACCAAGGTTTTCAACTTTATGGAAATATAATAGTAAATGATAAAACTCAAGAAGATAAATTACTATCATCTTCAAACTTAGCTATGAATGATTTAATGAATGAATGGCATGTTGCTATACATGATTATGGCTTTATTCCAGCACCTACATTGTCTTGTTCAACTGGTTATGCTCGTCATTTCTTAAAATTAGCAGAATCTAGACCTGATCTTTATCATTTGATCTCTCCTATTTTTGAATTTGATATGGAAGCTCGCTATGCCTTATGGAATTGTATCTATTTGTATTTATTGGATTTATCATTCACTAATTATCCTTTAGAGTATCATCAACAACAGTTAAAATCCCTTCATACGATCATCACACCAACTCAAATTATCAAATTTACTTCCATTCCTTCTTCTGCTAATGAAAATAATATTACAAATCACGATATGGAATTATTTATTCAGTCATTTGTTGCTTTTCTTAGTAAATATCCCAAAGGTTATTGTAATGATAAAGTAATGGATAAACTTTTACTTTTATTGATCCATCATGTCCATCCTTCATTTGATATAAAAGTTGCTTTAAAATTACTTTTAGATAGACTTCCTTCTTCTAGGCAAGATATTAATATTCAAGTGAATCGATTTTTAAAATAATTTTTTCTTTTTTTTCTTTTATATATATTTGTTAAATAATAATTATATTTTATTCCCTTATTAAATATCAACACTTCTTTTAATGTATATATAATTCCAATAAATATATTTTTAATTTACTATTTTAAATGATTTGTTTATCCCACCCTTATGATAATTCCTTTTGAAATTGTTGTTCGTTTCTTCATTCATATATATATGTATGTATATACCGAAATCGTCTATATATAATTAATTAATATTGTTGTAAGAGTATATTGTGTATTAAATAAATAAGTATAAAAAAAAAATGATGTAAAATATAAAGAAAAGTGTAATTTTAAAAAGTATAGAAAAATTAAATAACATATACTTATATATATGTATATTAGGATGGAGTAGACATGTTTACATTATTAAACTTTGGTGGATTTTGATTCATCTATATATAGATATAAATATATATATATACATATATATATAAAGTAAGAGTTAGTATATGCTTATCTAACGTTTCATGGCTTTTTATTTATATATAAGCATTACTTTTTTTATATACTGGTTGCCGTTCATATGCATTTGGACTAACACTTCTGGGATTTCTTTTCTTTTTCTTTCCATGTTTATGGTTACATCGCCCATTGCTATGATCGTCACTATCACTATTACTATCACTATCACTATCACTATCACTACTGCTACTATCTTCATCTGAAGACTCACCAACTTCCTTTGGTTTATGATAAATACAACAAACTGTATTATTTGTATAAATCCATATTTATAAAAAAAAAAATTAATAGTGTGTAAAAACAACCTAAAAGCTTATATCCAAAAATAACATTTATATATATATATATTATATAAAAGTAAGCTGTTTCCCTTACTTTTTGATTTCTTTTTTCCCATATGTTCATTATCGACAACATCATCATCCCATCGTACAACAGGTGGACGTCTAGCTGTCATATCACCATGCAAACGCAAAACTCCAATACTATTATCTTCTGGTTCGGATGGTGTATCATTACAATTTACTACTGATTCCTCTATCACCATAGTTCTGGAGCTATGTGAAGGTGAATCTGTTCTTTCTTGCATTCTAGTACGAGTTACAGTATGCCCGGATCCAATAGATTGATTATTCATTATCTTTTTTTGTATTATTTCTGTTTTGGTTTGTTTTGTTTTAAAAACAGAAAATGGAAAGAGAGAAAGAAAAGAAAAAAGAAGAAGTAATAAAAAAAAACTGAGTTTAAAAAGTATCCCAGATTTTTCTTTTATAATGCAATAATGGTTTTTCTTTTATTATAATTTATTAGTACAAAAAGAAAATGATTTTCTTTTATTCATCAAATTGGCATCCAAAACTAAGTACATTAAATGCATTAATAGATGATGATGATGACCCATTTTGGTTTTTATTGCTATGCTGATGAAATGGAGGTTTTGGTTTTACGATTTTATTTGTGGATGATGATGATAAATTACTTTTTTTAGGTTGTTCATCTATTTTTTTTAGTACTCTACTTTTCATCCATGATAATTTTCCTTCTGTTATCATAGGTTGTTTTGTAAATTTATAATCAAAGACTTTTTCCATTTTATTATCATACCCATCTGCTATCACTTGACTATAAAGTACTCCAAATAGTTGAATCCATTTACTAGAAGCACCAAGCATCATTTTTCCCATACTTGCACCCAATCGTCCTAACTGTAAACAAGTATGCAAAATGATCCCATTAACAATATTTGCCAGTACACCTATTTGCATAAAATGAATATTATTTGATTCCTGATGATGATCAGGCATTATATTTGATAATGATGGTGTTGATGATGCCGATGACAATAAAACTTGAGCTAAATAATGAGAACTAAGTATAATATGTTGCCATTGGGATACTAAATGAACCGATCTTATTTTTAGTGATGGAATAGCTATAAAACTTTGATCTCCTTCGGATGAATCAATTAAAGCAGTTGGTGCATCATTGATACTAAATTCATTTGCTAAAGTTTCTGGTAATAAATTGACCATACTAGCCACTAAAATAGCTACCACTTCATGATTAGCAAGGGGTTGATTGATGTTAAATGATGCTTGAATAAAATAACGTAAACAAAGTACAAGTGGTTGTAAGGATGGTGGAACCTTATTTTCAAATTCTTGAATATTCGAAGGAACATAGTGTAACCTCATTAATAAAAGTTTTTTAGCTGTCAAATTATTATTTTCTTCATTTAGGTATTCTGTTGCTGGCAGTGTGATTTTTTCTGATACTACCTCTTTTACGGTCAAATGACTTTTTTCACGTAATTTTTCTTTAACCATATCTACATTTAATAATCCATACATCACTTGTCTTAACGATTCACTTATACACCAACTAGATTCTAAATGAATATCTTCTATATATATACCCGTCCAAAAAGTCTGTGTTGTAATAATATCTAAAATCTGTCGACTTCCTTGTATATTTGCAAGTATAATATCGTTGTTGAATGATGATGGTAATAATGATGATGAATGAATTGTTTGTTTTAATAATGGACTTTGGGGATCATATCTATATACGGATTCAACAATTATATTTCCTAAATTAGCTGCAAACTCATCACTTTTATTCACTCCACTGTTTAAAATAATAGGTTTAAGTTGAGAAACAACAGTATCAATAATTGATGGACCTTGTTGTTGCTGATCGTTCATTGTAATATGATTTACATATCGTAAAAATTCTGAAACATATCTTGGCCATTGAGCTGCACCTTGCTTTTTAATTTGAAATCCTGATGTAGTAGAACACCAATCCATGATTGGATATTTTATATATTTTATATCTATATAATCATTGCCAAGTAATGTACCAAAAAGAGGTAATAAATTGATATCCAACTGTAAAAAATTTGCTAATCTTTCAGGTTGATAAATGGTTGCCGAAATTGTATCTGTATGAAAATCATCATTAATAGTTGGTATTTTAAATGAATCAAGCGGTATATACCCTTTTCCACAATGAGGGTAGATATACATATCAGAATCTTTAGAAACAACATAACCATTTCTTTCTTGTGCTAATTTAACAACCAAACCATCAGCTTCACCAGAGCTTACAAGTACGGTTACACCAAGTTCACGAAGTGTTTGGATACATACTTCTATTGTAAGTGGAGGAATAATATATAAATCATTTCTGTATTGAGGGCCATTACTAATAGTTGTTGAATTTTGTTTTTGTTTATTTGAAGTATTAATATGAGAAAGATTACTCATAATAGTAGATAGACTTTCAATATAGCCTTTATATCGCTTCACTCTTGTTTCTTCTTTTGCTTCTGGCAAAGCGCCGTCAAATAAAAATGTCAAGTTGAATCCAAAAGTCTGTAATTTAGTGATTAAATGACTGATAGTTTTAGCAAATTCATTATACTGTCCTGAATAAGGTATACATAATAATAATAATAATAATCAGAGGAAGAAGAAGAAGGGAAAAATAAAATTAATTCTTTATCCCACTTTATTTTATTTTGTTCTATTTTTGTTTTATTGAGCTTTCATACCTCCATGAGTCCAGTGCTTTCTAAAAATAAAAGCATAATGAAAAACAAAAGCATTGCCATCAAATATCAAGTAATCATTATTTTTTTCTTTAGTATTTAAATTCCAAGAATAATCTACTCCTAATGTAGAGTTATTTATAATAAATGAAGATAAGCCATGTATACCCATAAAATTAAAGTGATCAAAACAAGAAAAAAAGAGAAAAAAAGAGCGGTGTTTGAATTTTGCTCAAGAGTAATTTGTATACAAAGAGAGAGAAAGTCGGAGTTTTAAAAGATGGCCCTTTTAATTTTTTTGCTTTCAACCTTTTTATTTCTTTCTTTCTTTTTCTCTTTCTAACTCTTCTCTTTTTGTTTAAAATATACCTCCATAAGCATTATTACTAATATTAAAATAATGCCAAAAAAATCCACCTTTCAACCAGACTTACTTGATGAAAATCAATATTATATATTCTCTCTTCCACAAGAAATATTAACAGCTTTAACACCTGTAGAGGATCAAAAAGCAGATCAAGCAGCTAATGATGTCGCAGCATTATATCAAATTGAGAAATTAAATCAAAGTAATTTGGAAAAGTTAAATAAACAACAAAACGAAATTAGTAATACAACTAATAATAATAATAATGAAGAAGAAACTTTTTCTTGTGGTACTTGTAAACAAATATTTACAGATCGAAAAGAACAACGCGATCACTTTGCAACTGATTGGCATCGATATAATATTAAGCGTAAATTATTATTTGAACAACCTCCTGTATCCTTAGCAGAATTTGAGGATTTATTAGCAGGTATATTTATACATATATATAATTGTTTTTAATATATATATATATATATATATATATATATATTATCTAATAACAACTTTCTTTTTCTCTTTAAAAAACACCAATAAATGAAAAATAAATAAACTAGATCTTAGTGATAGTATATCCGGATCAGAATCAGAAGATATTGATGATGAAGATGAAAATAGCGATGAAGAAAACGATGGTGATAATAATGATAATAATAACAAACGTGACAATGACAAAGTAGCAAACTTAGTTGGAAAACAAAAATTGGCTATGGAAGAAGCACAAGCTATTGAAGATCAAGTTGCAACTACATTAAAAAATTTGAAATCAAAGTTGAACAAAAAAGATTCTTCTTTAACATGGTTTACCGTTCCTTCTATAACATCTATTCCATACAATCTAGGTATATATCATGCTTTATTAAATAAATCAGTTATCAATGATACTGAGGCTGTATTAAAATTACAAATTAATAAATCAAGCAAGGAATCTCGTTTATGGACCATTTTAATGATGGGCGGTGGTCATTTTGCTGGTGCTATTATAGATGTAAATAAGAGCCAAGGAATATTAGAACAGCAAGTTAATAAACAAGCCCATATTCTTACTCATAAAACCTTCCATAGATATACAAGTAAGATTATATTGGTTTTTTATAAATAATATTATACAATGTATTTATTTAATCTTTAAAAAAACTTTTTACTCATTATAATTTTTATTATAGCACGAAGAAAACAAGGGGGTTCACAATCTGCTAATGATAATGGTAAAGGCAAAGCAAATTCAGCTGGTGCACAAATTAGACGATATAACGAATTGGCTTTACAACAGGTAATAAATATAAACCATATAATTCAAATAGTAATTTCAAACGGGATGAATACTTATATATATTATATTGATAGGATATTCGTGAATTATTGGATCAATGGAAAAAATATATTGATCAAAGTGAAATGGTTTTTGTTCATGCACCTAGTGGAAATAAAAAGATTATTTATGGCTATGAAGGTGCTGTTCTTAAAAAAGGTATTAAAATAAATAAATAACAATAGAAATAATAAATAATATACATATATTCTTTTAGTAACTTGTTTTTTTTTACTGTTAAATAGATGATTCTAAAATAAGTGGTATACCATTCACTACAAGAAGACCAACATTAAGTGAAATACGTAGGGTTTTTATGGAATTAAGTACTTTAAAGGTTATTAAAATGGATGAAAAAATTTTACAAAAACACCAACAACAACTTAAAGAACAAGAAGAGCGTGTTCGACAACAATTAGAAAAAGCGAAATCAAAATTAGCAGGCATTAAAATAGAGAATGATGATAATAATGATAATGAAATAAATGATCAAAAAGTGGATTCAGTTTTAGAAAAATTTTTAGCTTTATTAAAACAAGGAAAAACAAATGTAATAAAATCTTATATCAATAATCACCCTGAACTCCCAGTCATTGGTAGAATATTTGAACACGATAATAATGATTATTCACGATACCCTACAGCTTTGCATATAGTATCATCACAAGGTCATCCTGAATTGGTTTCATTACTATTACGTGATTATGATGCTAATCCAACTATTAAAAATGATATTGGTAAAACAGCATATGAAATAGCTAAAGATAAAGAAACCCGAAATGCTTTTAGACGATGTATGTATGATTTGCCTGAGAAATGGTCATGGTTAATGGAAGCTCGAGTACCAAGTGGTCTTTCATTAGAAGCTGAAAAGGAACAAATGGAAAAGGAAAGAAAGAAAAAAGCCCGTGAAGAAGAAAAAAGGTTATTAATGGAACAAGAACGTCAACAAAAAGAAGAAGAAAGATTGGCAAAAGAAAAAGCTGAACAATTAGAAGCTAAATTAATGGCAACTAAAAATAAGAATAAAAAACAATTAAAGAATGGTGGTTATGTATTGGATCCAGTGGCACGTGCCTTACGTGATAATCAGGTTAATTTAGCAAATATGTCACCTGAAGCAAGAATGAGATTAGAAAGAGAAAAAAGAGCTAGAGCTGCTGAAGAAAGGTTGAAAAAAAAGTAAAAAAGAGAAAAAAAAAGATACATATACATAAATAGAGTAAAAAAAATCATCAATGTAAATAATCAAAAATATAGTTACTTTATAATGATGTTGATAAAAATAATAATAACTGTAGCTGTAGTATGATTATATATGCATAAAATAATAATAAATCACTTGTATTTTATTTTCGATTTAAATTTGTACTTCATTTTGTCTAATAATATTTTAAGTAGTAGTAGTAATAATGATAAAGTTTATTGTAAATCAAAGAATATAGTTTTATTAATTGATTTATTATTATATAGATCACTCAAGTATTTTTTATCTACAACAAAGCTGTTTCATACTTTTGATAAGATATATGGCTAGTGAAAAAAAAAATAAACTCCGATTGATTTCTGGTAATTTTTTTTTAAAATGTGATTTCTCTTTCTTCTCTTTATTTTTTTGCTTTCTGTATCAAACACATTATATAAATCATAGATTTATATATATTTATATATTATAACCATTTATTATAAATAAATATTTATATATATTTATATAAAATATATACACGAATATACTTTTATATATTATTATTTTTAATTTATTTTACTCTTATTTTATTTTGTATATAACATGGAAACAATACAGCCATTACATTTTGATCTAGCAGTTCATCCTACAAAAGATACTATTAAATTAATCACATCATTATTAGAAAAGGTTATTAAAGTAAATGAAACACTACATTCAACTAATAAATCATTTTATAATAATAATAATACAGCATCTGAATCTAATAAAAGCAATACAACCAATGAACAACAAGACCAGCAGCAGCAACAACAACAACAACAAATAACTGATAATAGCAATAATAGTAATAACCAACTACATAGATCTACTTCTACATCTTCATCGTCTACTTCATCTCGACGATCATCAACAACAAATATATATACTTGTTTTTATGCACGTTCTATACCTGGGATTTCTATTCAAGCTTATCTAACACGTATATTAAAATATTGCCCTTGTGCAAATGAATGCTTTTTGGCCATTTTAGTTTATTTTGATCGGATGTCTAAGCCAGCATTACCAGCGAGACCTGTCCCATTAAAAATAGATTCATATAATATTCATCGTCTAATTATTGCTGGTGTTATGATAGCAAGTAAACTTTTTTCAGATGTTTTTTTCACAAACACGCGTTATGCTAAGGTATTAAAAAAAAAGGAATATATATATTCTAAAAAAAAAAGTAATTCATAAAAAAAGATAACGATATTAAAAAATGTATACGTATATATAATGATAACGGTAAAATAATAGTAACAATATCAATACATCATTATTATTTTATTTTTTTAATTCGTCAATTGATCAAAAAATAGGTTGGAGGCTTACCTGTATCAGAATTAAACGTTCTTGAACTTGAATTTTTAGCTTTAAATAATTATAATCTATTTGTCACTGTTGAAGAATTTCAATATTACGGAGATCAGTTATTATTACATTGGATGAAAGAGCATGAAGGGAATATAAATAAACCGATGTTGTATATAAATGAATTAACAAATCAAAATAATACATCAACAAAACCTAATACCATCACTGCCACTGATCATCCTCATCATCACTATCATCACATGAATTCATCCAACATCAAAACAGAAACTAGTCACCCTTCTGATCAACAACAACACTTTGCAAATAATAATAATAATAATGAATACAATACAACACATATTAATAATGCTGCACAAAATCTTACAATAAATAAAAACACAATATTAACGGATACAATAATGACAGATTGTGATAATGCTACTGCATCAAAAACAGCAACTTCCATGAAAGATTTAAATAGAAAATCAGATGAAATTGATCAACATCGACTATTTAAAAGACCAAGCTCAAGAATTATGAATACAAATAACAACACTATGAATCCTAGTTCTTCTGTGCAACTAAATAATAATGATAATAATAATTTCAAACCCCAAACTTCATTATCTTCAATGGATCAATCAGTATTACCTACTCCTCCTGGTGCTTCACCATCTACTGTACCAGCAAATGAAAGATCTTCAAAATAATCCGTCCTTTTTTAATCATATCATTCCTCTTTTTTTCCTCTTTTTTTTTTGTGTCAAAAATATATTGATTTGATATTTAAAAGAAATCTAACATCTTTTTCATTTTTTTATTATTTTATTTTGTTTGACATTATTCTTTTGCTTTCTTGTCATTACTTTTAATATTGAATTTATTATTAATACCATTTTTATTTAATTTCATAATTATCACCATTATTTTATTAGGATCATCATTTAATGTGTATATTTGTATAGTTTTGATTGCTTTTTTATTATTATTATTATTATTATTATTAATGTTTGCTGGTCATTACTTTTTACTATAATTATTTTTATACTTATAATTAATAAATAATAATTATAATAATTATGATAATAATAATAATAGTACTTTTTTTATTATTATTAAATTAATTTATATACATATATATATATATAAGGAATCAAAAGGTACTTCTAAATTTTTTGATTTCAACCATAACTGTTTGTACACTAACAGGTTGAAGTCTATTTGTCATTTGACAATCATCCAATATATCCAGAAATTTGGTATAATAAACAATCAATTGGCCTAAAACAGCATGTAAAACAGTTGTACCATTTTTAAAATTAGAAAAATATTGAACAACAGATGAATTGATGGATGAAATGGAAGCACGCCATGATTGAGCAAACTGAGTACATATTCGCTCTAATTCAGCTACTCGTTCTAACTCAGCTATTTAAAGATAATAATAATTATAATAAAAAAAAAGTTGGTTAATGAGATGATTCTTCTTTTTATTCTTTTCCTTTTTTCTTTTTTTCATTTTTTCATTTTTCATTTTTTATTTATTATTAGTAATTAGCATTATATATATACATTGATCATTATTTCCAAGCTTAGATTTATTTTCCCATTGCTTGACACGATCTATCATTCCACCAAAATAAGGTTTAAGCTGTTCATCCACAAAACCAGTTATATGCAAAGATAAAATTTGTTTTACATGATCTAATTCTACATCTACAGTTTTATTATGTGCTTCCTGTATAAGTAGATCCATTTTTTTTAGTAAAAATAAAATGCATATATAAATAAAAGAAAAATAATAATAATCATTTTTTACTTTTATTATAATTATTATTACCTGAAACACAGAAACGATAAGATCATAATTATTGATCATAAAGGCTGTTTTTCTTAAGTTATCAGAAAATTCATTTGACATTCTTGATAATAAAGCTTCAAATTCATTACGAAGTTTTTGTACACTAGAGAAAAAAATAAAATCCCATTAATAATGATATTGAAAAAAATAAAAATATGAAAATAGTAAATTTACCTATTAGTCAAAATAGCATCATCATAGCCATCATTTAATACTAATAAAGAAGCTGCAAATTCAGCATATCGACGAGTTATCTATTAATAATAAAATAATGGAAGAAAGAAGAAAATAAAAAAAAAATGAATATTGAATTATCATTCAATTTTGTTTTTTTTTTTTTTGTTTGTTTTTTTTATCAAATAAAATAAAATATATACATACATAATGAGGATGAATATCTTTTACACCACTAAGTAGAGATTTATTATTTGAAATTTTTCTTAAACTATCAACATGCATTGACATCAAGTATTGGAATCGTGGCCAAAGTAACATATTTGTGGAATTGGTATAACTTTCTAAAGCCGGTACATGCCGCCGTTGTAATTCTAATGCTAGCTGAGTATTGATTCGAATACATAATAAAATCCCAACAGTATCATAAGATGATTCGATATAAGATTTTGTAAAATTCTATACATACATAGATAGGTAGATAAATTAATTATTTTATTAATGAATAGAGTTCACTTTAAATATTATTATTATTATTAAATAACAATAATAAACTTACCAATCCTACTTTTTCTGTTAAATCAAAAATTTGTTGAAAGACATTTTTTGCAATATCAGCAGCTTTTGATGGGTCTTTTGAGAAAAATTCATAGATAAAAAGATATTCAGAACTTGCATTATCAATTAAAGTAAGATTAAAACTACGGAAAAGCTGTTCAAATTGGTAACGCATATCTTTATCTTCAGCCACATGTACTAAAATGACGCCAGGTTCTTGTAAACGAAGTGTATCCATTCGATCACCTAAAGCAAATAAATTCATTTTATCTTTAAGCACCAATCTATTACTACTAAATAACCCTCCACTTTTTTTTGTATGTTCTTCAACACCGATAAGATCTGATTTATCTGCTGTTAATGTCTATTTATGAAAGAGAGAGAAATCATCATCATCATCATCATCATCATTATATTCACAAATATATATTAAATGTTTAATTATACATTGAAATTATATATGTATGGCTTACCTGTAATTTTGATAATCCTTTAGCATATCTGTCAAAATGATTATGAAAGTACCATCGTAAAGAGTTGATATAAGTTTGTTTTATTTCAGTAGCTGCATCTTGATGACGCTCTAAAACAAAATAATGTAATTCTTTATATTTTAAAAACACTGATTGTTGCATGATTTGAATATTTGTATTAGGTACACAAAGCGAATGAATTCTTGATACAAAAAAATCACGAATTGTTGATGCTGCTTTGAGTCTTAATTTTTCTAATTCCGGTCCAACATTTCTTAATGACTTTATAGGCTTGTTTTGGTTGGTTTTTACAAATTTCATTTGTTTATTGACACCTAATAAATATTGTAACCATACTTCATCCACTTCACCTTCTGTAATTTTTCTAAAATGATTTTTTAAAAAAGAAGAAAAAAATATATGTATTTCAATTAAAATTATTATTATTATTATTATTATTATTATTATTATTATTATTATTATTATTATTATTATTTTACTTTATAACATATGGAGGTATCACCATGCCTTGAAGCGCTTTTCCTAATCTGTTTTCTACTGCCTATTTTTTTAAAAAAAAGGGAATCAGAGAACCACACTAAATATATATATATATATATATATATATATTAATATAACTCCTACCTTTCTATTCCTTAATCGAATATTCATCTCAGATGATCGCTCCTGAAGATTTTTGATTTCACCACTGATATTACCAAGATCACTTTGAAATACATTTAATAACTCTTCCATCGTTTCCAAAACTTGATCACATGACTATATTCATATGTAATTGTGTTTGATTATTAAAAAAAAGACATATGTAAATAATCATTCCTTATATTACCATTGTTATTATTTTTTTAAATCCATCCATACTACTTACCCTAATTTCTGAATGTAAATCAACAAATGATTTTATATGTTGCACATCTATAATATATATATATATATATTAGACACTTTTATAAATACGAAATTTACTTTTGATCATAGACTTACAATCATTTTCCAAATCTTTTTGTACCAATTCTTTTTGTTTTTCAATTTCACGAGCATATTCACGTAAATCTATTCCTTTTTCTAAAGCTTCTCTAACAAATTCATCCTCCTGGAAAGCAGATATTCTATCTTTTTGTATAGTAACAGTAAATAAATAAATATATATATATATATATTGTTATTTTAATACTATTTCCATTTTTATTATTATCTCTTTTATTATTGTTGTTGCTATTACTATTATTTTTTATCCTCTATTTATGTATATACAATTACCATCCACTTCATCAAATGATATATCAGCAAATAAATCATCATCAATAGTATCCTGTAAATCATCATCATAACTAGTTATCTATGAAGATGAATAAAAAACAAAACAAACAAAATAGAAAAAGTAAACTGTATTTATAAAAAAAAATCCATTATATAAACTATTGTTCGTGATTTATTTATTCTCTTATACATATATATATTGTTAAATAATACTATGAAAAAAAATAAAAAGAAACTTACATTATTACTATTTTTTGTATTATTTGATAAAGAAGGTGAATCTTGAAGTATAAGATCAAGTTCTTTTAGTGCTATAGGTATATCATTTTTTGTTGTTGCTATTGTTGCTGCATTTATATCATTATCATTTGATATTTCTGGTAATGGTTTTGACATATTATTTTTGATAGGCTAAATATGCCAAATATATTATATTTACATAAAATAAAAAGAAAAGAAAGAAAAGGGAATAGGTGAAAATTTAAAAATCCTTATTTAATATTAAAAAATCGGAGATTAAAATTTAAAAAATAAGGCATTATTATTTATAGTAAACTATTTCATATTATTGTTTTTTATTCCTGTCAAATATATCAACAATAATGAATAAAAGTGATTTAAAAATATTTATACAATTGAATTTTTGATGAAGTAAGGACAGAAATTAAATGATCATCATTATTATTATTATTATCTAAAACATGATATTGTATATCATAAATTCGTTCTCCTATAGGATAAGATTTGAAATGACTATCATTATCTTGTAAACAAAACTATATAATAAAAAATAATGTTGTTTAAATAAAAAAATAAAATAAAAAGTAATCAGCAAGTATGTATATATATATATATATATATATATATGTATGAAAAAGAAAACTTACATTATTACATACTCCATCCGAAAAACATACAATAGACTTATCAGCTTGTTTAAATTCTAGTGTACGATTGATCCATTTTTGTTCAGAAGGATACCCAAATGACCATTTTGTTTCCAATGTTAAATC
The DNA here is from genome assembly GCA_037043795.1 of Cunninghamella bertholletiae. Lineage (NCBI taxonomy): Eukaryota > Fungi > Mucoromycota > Mucoromycetes > Mucorales > Cunninghamellaceae > Cunninghamella > Cunninghamella bertholletiae. Next base: position 185,330 of record JAZGVP010000005.1, read on the forward strand.
GTCCAAGAGTTTTACGATCATATGTTTAGTTGAGTTATGTCTTCTTAATGAAAATAAAAGTGTTTGATCTTTATTATTCATACGTAACGAATAAGGTTTAAAATCTAATCATATAAAAATTTAGTATAATGTTTTCAATATTGATCTCTTTTTTTTTTCTTCATAGTCTTTCTCTTACCTTCTAAATTATCTATTGATAAAATATGACATTGATTATTTACATCATTTGATGATATTATATTATTATCATCATTATTATCGTTATTTAATGATTGCGCCAATATGGATGAATCAAGCTCCCATGCATAAAATTTGGTAAGATTAGCACATAAAATAAAGGGATTATTATTGATTCTTATCATTTCTATAGAATGTACAGGTGATCCGCCTGTTTTCTGTCGATCATTTAATAAGTATAATGGCGATTTTGATTGCCGTGTATCATATACTACAGTACTCCCATTTGCTAATCCACAATAAAGTAATGGTGATGAATCATCAACATCAAATGAACAACAATAACCAGGCGAATTCAATGGATATCTATATTAAGAAATTAAGAAAAAGCAGGAAATATTAACTTTTTTTTATGTTTAAACATTATAAAATAAAATGATAATAATGATAAAAATGACTTACGTTCCAATTAATTTTTTATCTTTTATAGAAGTCAACTTCATTGATTTGTCATATCCGGATGTTAATAAATAATCATTTTGACATTTTATATCCCGAATCACACCAGAATGAATAGATAAAAAAGGTTCTTTATCAACATTTTGAATATTAATTATATCAACACCATATTTTTCAAATTTTTTAGTTGATACAAATATCTTTTTTTTTTCTTTATGTAAAGCCATAGCATAGGTTGATAAGTTCTATATATAACATATGTAATATATATAAATATCAGCCCTTTGATCAAAAGGTTCATTATATTTACTATTTTTTTTTAAACACTACAATACCTTAGCCGATAAATACTCTGTACGATAATGCTGAAATGATTTAACTTGATTTACTGGCTCATCATCATCATTATTATTACTACTATTATTATTATTTCTTGATATAAAAAAATAAAATGAAAAGTAAATAAAATAATCTTTTTATATTATATATACACATATATATTAAAAAAAAAAAAAGCAGGCTTACATAATACTCATTTGATTTTTGTCAAGATCTAATGCTTTTTTATTACTTTTTATTAACCTGTTTAATTCTCTTTTTGTCATACTGATGGCAAGTAAAGTTTTTTCAAGTTGATTATTATAATCTGCTAATTGTGATTTGGCTTGATACAGTTCATGTTTGATTGTCTGCTCTTCAACAACATCTTGTATTGATATATTGATAGGTAAAACTGGTCGAATGTCATTTTTTTGTATATTTTGTCTAATTGAAATTTATCAATTTGATAGTTTCAATATATATATATAATAATAATAATAAAATGCACATTAAAACTTATTTTTCTATTATATTTATATATATATTTATGTCATACTTGACTCTATTTTAACACTTTATTATTACTTGCAATGAGGACATTGAGGTCTAGAAGTTTTTGTTTTTTCTATCCAACGATTTATACAGCTATTGTAACATATAAATAAAAAAGAAAGTCGTTTGAGCATAAACCTTTTTTTTTTATTTTTAATATTGTGCATATAAATATGTATAATCACCTTTGACCATAAAAGTGACCACATTTAAGTGCAACCAATTTATGAGATCCAGCACTAGTCCAATTTTCTGTACATATAGAACACTCCATTGAATCGTCTTCAGATTCATCGTCCTTGTTTATTCTTTGTATTTTTTCCTGTTTATTATTATCTTCATCCAACACTATTATATTACGCTTAGTTGAACTGCTCACTTCATTAGACATATTTTATTTTATTTTTTTAAAAAGAATAAATAGAAAAGGAGGAAAGATAGAATTAATAATAAAAGAATGAAAGGTGAAAAAAAAGAAAGGTAAAAAAAAAAAAAAAAAAAAAAAAAAAAAAAACTTAAAAAAAATTGAAATTCAACTTTTTCTTTTTTCCTTATTTAATAAAAATCATATATAAATATATACGTAAAAGAGTAACAACAAATAATATAGATACTAATTAATATACAATATCATAATGCCCTAATAAAGAAGATAAATAAATTTATAAATAGATGATATTATTATTATTATTTTCTTTCATGATAATATATATATTTTATTACCTGGTCGATAAATTAATTTAAGAGGTTGTTTTGAGTTTTTATCATCTTCATTTGGCCAAAATTCATGCACGGCAGCCTGATCACTTTCACTTCCATCTAAATAAATGACTTCAACAGGAGTATCTAAAGCTTTAGTTAAAGCGATGATTTGTAAATGATCTGATTCCTTTCCAAAGGCTTCAACATGAGTAGCACAGAATTCATCAATAGATATCATTTCCACTACTAAGAAAGGTTCATATTCATCAGCATGAACACGTAAATAAGCAGAGGCTACAAACCTTAAATGCATAACAATAGCATTACTAATTTCTGGGGATTGAAAAGTCACTAAAAATAAATCAGGATCATTTGCATAGGAAGGTATCTTTTTAAATTGCTCCAAGGTCATTTCATAAAAATCTTCATAAGCAAGTTGTTGAAATCCTCCTTTTTCTAATAATTGTGGTGTTGACTGTAACCATGCTAATGATAATTCATATTTTTCTTTATCATTTAATAAACTTTCAAACCATGCAAATGCAAAAGCTAATGTAAAGAAAAGATGCATATAAATATATAAATATATATTAGTCATATATATAATGATTAACTATCAAGAGTTTTTTATATATCTTACCTCTAAAAAAACAGTTTCCTAATAAAAAAAATAAAAAAATAAAAAAAAAAAACAGAAATAATATTTTCCTTAATATGTATTTAATTCCTTATTATTAATACTTATTTTATTTACTTTACCATCACCACGGCACCTGCGTATTTTAGAATGACTTTTACTAAGATTCTGAAACAAAGGCAATAAAAATAAAATAGATAAATAATAAATAAACACCTTTTTATACTTTATATTTATATTTTAATACGTGTTTATTTATTTATTTTTACCTTGACCTTTTTTAAAAAGGAATTATTATCTTTAAATTCTTCTTCTAACTTTGATATAGGTTCATCTTGACAAACTAATGGTATCTAAAGGAAAAAAGAAAAAAATAAGCTATCTCTATATAATTCTTTTATTTTTATTTTTTATATCCATTACCTTTTGAGCTTCTTCATCTTTTATTTTTTGTTCAAATTCAAGTATTTGCTCATCAGTTAATTCAGGTTCCTTTTGTTCTGTAGACATATTTTTTCTTCTTCCTAAAAAAAAAGCGATTGAATACACGAAAGAAAAAGAAAATAGAAAATAGAAAGGAAGAAAGAGAATAATAAATTGCTGCTCAGACTGAGTTTAAATACTTGTTAAACTCAAAAAAAAAAGTTGCATATATTGTATATTGCTATGGATTTTTTTTAATGTTCTTTTTAAACGGTTTTCTTTATTATTATTCATTTTGATATATATAATTATTTAAAATAAATAAACTGTATTGTTATTTAATATTGTTTTTTAAAATTAAATAAAACTTAGGATTTATTTTATATATATATATATATATATATATATATATATATATATATAAATAAAGATAAAAAAAAATAGCTTTAAAGAACAAAAATCGATTATTCAAAATAAAATAAAATAAAACAGGTAAAACTATCTACTTTTATTATCCTTATTCGTTTTATTTTTTAATATATATATTTGTACAATATTAAAATAATATTTTTTATATAGAATAAATAACAATGAATATGAATAAAAAAATAATAAAGATAACATAATCTGTATTTATTTTTTTATTGTGAACTAGTTTTCAGGGCTTAAAACTTTTGAATTTTAATATGTAAATTATTCGATAATTAATTATTTTATTCAACTATTTTATATGATATATACTTACTTTTAAAATTTTCTTTTGATAATTTATTTTATTATCTATTATTTCATAATGATAAATAATGTAATGTTGTATTCCTTTATACTAAAATTTTCTATTTAAAAATTGCATTTATTGATCATGACTTATTTGTTTCAAAAAAACTTTCAACAAGTTGTCAGTTTGTCCGAGGGGTTAAGGAGTGAGACTTGAAATCTCATGGGCTCTGCCCGCACAGGTTCAAATCCTGTAGCTGACGAGATTTTTTGGAACTTCTCCACGGCTAAATATTTAAGCTTTCGGCTCAGGTACCAGTGGAATGTTTTCAAATCATTTCCTTTTGTAATTCTGATCCATATTACCATATACATTTAATCCAAAAAATATAAATACTGCTATTTTGTTTAAAGAAAATAAAAACCATCTTTTCTTTCTCGTTTAAATATATTTTTGGTACTTAAAAGTCATTCTAAAAAGCTAACAGGTTAAAAAAAAATAATTTAAAGGCCGTGGTTTTACTTTAAAAGGTAAAAAATGAAGAAATTAAAGGTTTACAAGGATGTATGTTCTTATAATAAAAAACTAATCATAATCTGATTAAATGTTAGAATCTTTATAATGTTAATAGTTAAATTTTATTTGGATGAATTAAAAATAAATGGTTTATTAAAAATTTATTGATTAATTACAATGTCAAGAAGTAACTAGTTGATTATGCGTAAAACCCAACTCTTATGCTTATAGATTTGACCCAAAAGTATTATATTATATTTTTGATAATGTGAATGGTTATCAAGTATAGATATATAATAATAATAATAATAATAATAATAATTTAATATATAAAATAAAGTTGATTAGAATGAGTATCATTGTATTTTTAAATAGAATATACAAAAATGAATTGATCTTAATGATCAATCCAGTTATTATATTATATATATATCAATTTTACTATTATTAGTATGATGATAATCATATAATATAAAATTGTATGCTATTAAATTTTTATAAATTTGTTTAAAATTAATTAATAATTCAATAAAAATGAAAAAAAACACTTACGTAATATTAAAAATAAAAAAAAAAATGGTTCGATATTTAAAATGAAATTAAAAAAATGAAATATATATATATTTTATGATTTTTTAAAGTATTCAAGCAAAAAAATGATTGGTTAAGGTTTAATTTTTTTTTATTGTAATCCAGGGCTTTCATTTATGGCCCATTGTTACTCTTAATAAAATATATGATGATCTATGTTTAAATGAAAATGAGTCACGTGTATGTATATCAACTTGCTATGAAAATCAAATGACAAAAAATATAATCTAAAAAGATATTACTATTATTGTACTATTATTATTCTTTCATTTGTTTTTCCTTTTTCCTTTTTTCTTTTTCGTTTTGATTTTAAAAAAATTAAAAGATATAGAATGAAACATTGATTTTAATTGTTAAAGCTCAGTATGAAAAGAAAAAAAAAATGAAGAAAATAAAACAGAATGAGGATTTTTTGATTTTAATATATATATTATGAAAAGAGAGTGACAATTATATAAATTTGGTAAAGTAAGGGGCGGTCATGAATTGATGTTTATTGTGGTTTGTTTTTTATTTTATTTATAGTTGATTAAATAAATAATAGAGTAATTTTCAATTATTATTATTATATTATTATTATTATTATTATTAATGATCATTCATTTTAAAGAAAAGAAAAATAAAATGTGTCATGTTATGCAATATTTTTATAATGGGGAAGGGTTTGAAATAATAATAGTAATAATAATAAATAATAATAAAAAAAATAAAATAAAAACCAATAACGTTTAAAATTCCGCATTAGTTTTCGATTTCCTTTTTTTTTTCCTTTTCCATCCCTATTTTACTTTTTTTTTCTCTTTTTTTTTTCCTCTTATTACTATTATTATCCATGTTCTTTTTCCATGATAAAAAATATAGTAAGATTTAAACAGGTAATAAGTTAGTTTATTATTAAGAAATCCTATAAAATAAATAGTATATGAACAATATGTATAAATATAAATAAATACATTATATACATATGTATATATATATATATATATATAATATGTTCACTAGTTAAGAACAATAAATAAAAGCTTTAACTCTTATCTTTTTTTATTTATTTTTATATCTATATATATATTCATCATATAAACAACAAACAATAAACAACAATCATTTCTATACATATACGTAATAATTTATATATTTCAACCCTTCAACTCTTTTTCTTTTTCTTTTCTTACTTTCTGTATATTATTAGTGGGCTGGTGAAAAGTTTGGCCAAACCCAAAGTACTTCTACTTCTGAGGAATTTCAAACTTTACAACAGAATACTGAAAAACATCATCAACATCTTGAACAAGTATATAAATCTGCTGAACATGTCTCCCATCGTATGAATAAAAATATAACTAAATCTGAAACTGGTCATAATAGAACTCCTCTTGGTTTATTTGGTGAAATACTTATATCCCATAGTCATAATTTTGATCGTGATTCTGCTCCATGTAAACAAATAATAATAATAATAATAATAATAATAAATAAATCAAATCTTATATGTATATATAAATCATCATCATCATTATCATCCTATTTTTTTTTTATTCATCCATTTTTTTTTTAGATGTTTTAATGAATTCATTAGGTTTAAGTGAATGTCAACTGTCGGATTTACAAATTGATTTAGCAACGAAAATGAAAGAGGATTATATATCCTTTTTAAGTGAATTTTGTCATAGTTTTAAGGAATATCAAGCTTTAAGTCGAAAATTAGAATCAAAAAGATTAGATTATGACGCAAAATGTAGTCAATTGCAACGAGCAAAAAAGGAAAAACCTGATATTGAACGTGAAGTAAGAGCTGCTAAATTAAAATATGAAGAAACAAAATATAAAGTAGCTGAACAAATGGAATATTTACAAGAATCTGAAGTAAGTTGATTTTAAGTATAACCTTTTTATTAATAATAATAATGATACTAACAACACACACACACACACACACATATATATATATATATATATATATATATAATTGGTATATTTAATTAATCTGTTCCTTTTTTATTCTTTTTTTCTTTTCTTTTCTTTTCTTATATATAAATTTAGTTAGAGCATTGTAAAAAATTACGTGCATTATTAAATAATCAACTTTTATATCATAAACAAGCAACAAAAGTATTAGAATCATTATCTAATAAATTAGATGGTCCATTAACAAACGAAGTTGCAATAATAAAATCACAATCAAAGTTATCAATTCATCCTACTAATAATACAACCACCAGTTCTATCATTGAAGGTAAAAAAAAAAGTATATATATATATATATATATTATCTATTCTTTTATTCATTTTTATTATTATTGTTATTATTGTAAAACAGAAAATCCACCCCCAAAAGAAAAAAGACGTGCTATATATGAACATATACAAAATCATGCTGATGAATTAACTTTCTATCCTGGAGATATTATCACAGTTATAAATAGAGTGGATGAAGGTTGGTGGTTAGGAAAAATCACTGATTCAGAAGGAAATGTATCTAGAGGAATCTTTCCAGTAAATTATACTGAGCCTTATCATCCTAGTGATGATGATTTTGATTATGAGTTAAACCGATCCAGTTTATTGAAATCTCCCACAACAAGTACATTTAGCAACAGTAATAGTAACAATCATTCAACTATTAATAGTCATTCAGCCATTAATAATAATAATACTAATAATAATAATAATAATAATACTAATAATAATGATAATAAAAAAACATCGATCACTACTACTACTACTACTACTACTACTACCACCACAACAAATAATACTAATAATTCAGCAGAGGAATTAAGTTCACCCGGAAAAAAATCAGATCCAAGTATATTATCAAATGAAAATCTACCTGCACCACTTGCACCACCATCACCAGCATCATCTAGAGAATCATGTATAAATTTTAATCATCCTTTACCAAAAATTCCTACCAATGATTAAATATATATATATATATATATATATATATATATTTATTTATTCCCATTTATTATTAACATTATCCTTTCATATTTTAATTATTATTATTATTATTATTGTTATTTATTTATTTGTCATATATTTTATATACGTATAATAACTTAATTTTTTTTTTTTTATTATTTATTATTCTTTTATTTTTATTTTCCCTTTTTTATCTTGATACCAAAATAAATTACATATATATATATTCAACATTTGTATTATTATCGATAGTTTTATTTAAAGTTTAAATAGCGGGATAACGAGGGAAATAAAAAAATAAATAGATTAAATTATCCCGAACGAAAGGGGAAAAAAAATAACACATTTACCTATTTAGTTTCTTTTTTCCTTTTCTTCTTCTTCTTTTTCTTCTTCTTTTATTTACTATATAATATATATTTGTTTCTTTTTTATTTTATTTTAAATAAAATAAATAATGGCCCCTACTTGTCTTATTGTTGGTTGTGTTAGTCATGCTACTGAACGTTTAGTTGAATTACAAACTAAATATAATATTGAATATTATAGTTCGCGTTCAAGAGAAGAATTCATTCAAGATTGTCAAACCAAATATAAAGATGTTTCTGTGATATATCGTTCTACTGAATCACAAGGTGTTATTGGTGTTTTTGATGAAGAGTTGATTCAACACTTACCTCCAAGGTAATATATATATATATATATATATATATATATATGTATTTAAAATAAAATAAATATAAATAAGAAAGAAAGAAAGAAAAAGTTAAAAATATCTAAATATCATATAATTTATTATTATTGTTATTATAAATAAATAGTTTAAAATGTATTGTTTTTTGTGCTGCTGGCTATGATACAATTGATGTGAATGCTTGTGCTAAAAGAAATATTTTAGTATCTCATACTCCTATAGCTGTTGATAATGTAAGTAGAAATAAAAATATATGCATATATATATATGTATATATTTATTTTGATTTTGATTTTTAAATAGGCGACAGCCGATACTGCTGTTTTATTAATTTTAAGTTGTTGTAGAAATGCATTCCAAGCAGAAAAAAACCTTCGTGAAGGTAATATATATATATATATATATATATATATAAATATAGTAGATGATCATATTAAGAATATTGAAAAAAAATATCAGTTTTTTTTCTTTTTCAATCGTTAATCCAATCATCTACTATATAGATAATAAAATAAATAAATAATGAATCATAAATATTAAAATATGTAATAATAAATAATATGAATATTTATTTATTTTAATAATGATTAGGTCGTTTCCGTTCAGGTGTATCAACAGGAGTTGATCCTGAAGGTATATATATATATATATATATAATAATAATAATAATAATAATAATAATGATAATAAATAACATATATATTTAAAATGATTAGTATCCATTTATAATAACCTTTGATCTTTTTTTTTATTTTTTTTTTCTTTTCACTTTTAGGAAAAAAATTAGGAATATTAGGTATGGGTGGTATTGGAAAAACCATTGCAAAAAGAATGAAAGGGTTTGACATGGAAATTATTTATTATAATCGTAATCGATTACCTGAAGATGGTAAAGAAATTGAAAAGAAATTACTTTATTTATTTTTCTTTCTTTCTTTGTTTTAAATTCATTTAATTTATTTAATTCTTTTTAATCCCTTTTATTTTTTTTTATTTTTTTTACATAGTTGAAAAACAATATAACGCTACATGGGTTGATTTTGAAACATTATTAAGAACCAGTGACATTATATCTGTGAGTGTACCATTAAATAAAAATACTACCCATTTATTATCCTTTAAAGAATTTTCCATGATGAAAAGAGGGGTGATTATCGTTAATACAGCACGTGGTAAAGTGATCAATGAAGAAGCTTTAGTTCAAAATTTAGAAACTGGGAAAATCTTGGCAGCTGGATTGGATGTTTTTGAAAAGGAACCTCAAGTTCATCCAGGTTTATTAACTCATCCTAGATCCGTTTTATTACCTCATATTGGTACTTTTACCAATGAAACTTCTAAAAAAATGGAAGATTTAGTTTTAGATAATTTAGAACATGTTTTAACTACTGGTAAATTATTAACTCCTGTACCTGAACATAAACATCTTAATGTTTAAAGAAAGAAATAAAATAAAATAAATAAATAAACAATTCATAACAATAATAATAACAATAACCTAAAATATATAAAGATGAAACATTTTTTTTCTTTATTTTAAGAAAAAGAATTGTGGGGGAAAAAGAAAGGGGATAACAAACATTTATGTAATGGTCATTTTTTTTTTTCTTTTTGACTGTCCATTATAAACACGTGGATGATACTTTTTCTTTTTTTTTTTTTTGAATGGTTTTTCCTTTGTTTCTTTTATATCGCGTGGCAAAACAATAAATAAAAAAGTAAGGGGGAGTGAAATATAAACAACTTTGATTATTGGAAAGAGTGAAGAAAAAAGGGAGTAAATAATGTCATTCATTGCAGATATATATAGAAGTGAAAAAAAACCAGCTTTTTTTTATTATTATCATTATTACTAATAATACAATTTCCTTCAAAAAGATTCTAATTTTATATCATTACGATGTAAAAAATAAAAAAAGGAAAATTAAAATAAATATAAAAAAGGAAAAATAAAAAATAATTATTATGAAGTAGTATAGTAATGATAAAAATATAAAAAAAAGAAAAAAAGAAAAAAAAAAATAATAATAGGAGAAAAATGCTAAAAAAATAAAAAAACAAAAATAATAAAATAAAAATATTAATATACAAAAATGCTATTATAATACAATCTAATAATTTCTTTTGCGATGATGTTTTATGATGATGATGGAGATAAACGAGATAATTCATGATAAGGTCTTTTAGGTGGTGGATAAGGTCCTTCTATAATAAATACCATCACTTTTTTAAGTTTTTTCTTAAAAGATTTCTTCTTTTTCTTTTTCAATTGTATAATATTATTTAAAGGTAATGATCTATTTTCAAGTTGACGAGAGGAAGAAAATGGATGAGATTGAATATGATGATGAACATTATTATCATGGATGTTCTTATCATTATTGGGTTGAGATGATGATGAAGAAGAGCTTATTTCTCTACTATGAATGATAATAGGTTCTTGAGAGGTGATTTTTAATTTAGGTGATGAAGAAGGGATAATAATTGTATGAGGCTTTAACCAAGGATGAAACATTACCAAATCTAAAGACGCTCTATTATGGTCAGGTGAAAGCATTCTTCTTAATAAATCTTTAGCATCTATATATTTTTTTTTTAATTTAGATTTATATATATTAGATTAGATCTTTCTTTATTGTTATTATTATTATTAAAACTTTAATTTTTTTTTAAAAAAAAGAAAAACAAACTTACCATCCGATAATTCTTGAGGAATACTAAAATCACCTTGTTGCATTTTATTAAATAGTCTACGATCATTATTTGCAGAAAAGGGATATTTGCCTACAAGCATCCTATAAAGAGAGATACCTAAAACCCATACATCCACAAGATCACAATGGTAGATAGAATGGATAGTGAATTCAGGAGGAATATATTGAGCATTACTATTAAATAAAATAATAATAATAAGAGAGATTAGAATAATTATTGGATAAACATTATTGTTAATTGAAGTATTGTTTTTTTTTTTCTTCTTTTTCTTTTTCTTTTTCTTTACCCTTTAAAAATATGATAATGAATTTTATCATGAATATATAATCTTAATTTATCGATATTATCATCATGATCAAATAAGATATCCATTTTGGAAGGCATTTTTTGTTTATTGTCTTGACGAAAAAGATAAGCACCTTTGATCATTTTAGCCAATTTTTTCTTTGCCTTTTTCTCAGAAATAGGAAGAGAGGAAGGAGTAGCCGACCAGCGACATTCCGATTTTGGATGAATTGGCCATGCAGGAGGAGGATGAAAAGAATGATTAGAAGTAGTGGATGTGGTAGATGAGGTAGCCGATGAGGATGATGAAGTGGATGTATTTATTGGTGTTGTATTAGATGATGAAGATTCAGAAGTGGAAGATGGATTATTATTATTATTATTATTATTATTATTGGAATGAGATTGAATGATAGAGGAACCAGCCGATGATGATGGGTGAGATGAATCATTTGGAGGTAATTCAGGTGATGGGACAACTTGAATATCGTTATTTTTATCCATTTCATCATGGGAGCCACGAGGTGAAAGGATGGTATTACTTTGGGATCTTCTCATTGGATGATATTGTTGTGTGTTACTACTACCACCAGCACCATTATTTCTTTGACTAGTTGACAGTTCCGTGATTAAATCACTTTCTTCTATAATTGTGGATAATTTATGAATTTGACCATCTTCATAGGACCCATTTGATCTTCTATAATGACTAGGTATTGGTAATCTCTAATTTTATATATAACAATAATATTAAATAATAATAATAGTAATAATAAAAGTAAAAATATAAAAAAAGATAAACATGTGAATAAAATTTATCTAATATTTTTTTTCAATCTCTCTTTCTCTTTTTTTTTTTCTATCCCTTTCGATCTATTTCCACAAAAGGATGTGTTAAAAACATTCCAAAAATAATAAAAAATAGTAACCTTTGTAATAAAATATAAATATATATATATATATATATATAAAAGTGACACGATATATAAGTGTAACCTTATAAATCAAGTGGCAAAAAAAAGGGTAAAAGGATGGTGGTTGTATGGATTATAAATATTAATTATTATGTTACGATAATAATAATAATTATAATAATAAAAGTCATTTAAATGATAATAAATAATAAATAAATGAAATGAATAAAGGAAAAAGATTTATATATATAAAGTAATAAAGTGTATATAAATAAATAATATAAACTATATTTAAAAATATATAGAAGATCGAATCTCATTATTTTTCTCTTATTCTATTTTAGTTCCCTATCCAATTAAAAATATATATATTACCTTCGGAGATCGTTCCGCCGCTTTGGAAAAATGGATATCAAATTTATTAATGTTAGTTGTATTATTATCAACAGCAATAGGTAAAGGTGGTTCATTAGGTGAAAGAGATCGCCAATCACGAGTAGTGGCAGTAGCTGATTCTGTAGTTTTAAATATATGTTGTTTCCACCATGTTGGTTTAATAATAGTTGAAAGTCGTGAACGCAATCTTGTTGTTGAGGTACCATGAAAAATTGTTGGCATTCTCCATAAATATATATAAATATATATATATATATATTTATATATCTAGTTGTTTCTATTTATAATGATATTTTTGTTTTTTTAAAGTGTATATAAGTTATTATTATTGTTGTTGTTTTTATAAAATAATGGAATAATGGTGTATATAAAGTTTATAGTCTAAAATAGTCATAAAATGTGTACTATATATATAAGAAAAAAAAAAGGCACAGTGCTTTATTTTATATTTTTCCTTCTCTTTTCTTTATTTATTGGAAAGGAGTGACCAAATAAATATAAAGAAAGAGATAAAAAATTAGAAGAAGAAAGGTATGAATATTATTTTATAAAAAAGAAAACAATGTATATAATTCTATATACAATTGTTATAAGAAAAAAAGAAAAGAAGAGTGGAAAAAAAGGAAAAAAGAAAGTGGGAAAATAAAGAATTGATCTTTTTTTTAATTGTCCGCGATTTAATAAACTTTTTTGGTGGCACACTAGTAAGGCAAAAATAATAATAATAATAATAATATATATATATATAAAGAAGGTTTTTTATAGGTTACACATTATGGTTTTTTTTTCCAGCGACTTTTCTTTTATATATATTCTCTATCATAACAAAAAAAAAAAAAATCGCACACCTTACCACACCCCCTTTGTTTATTTTTGTCATATTATATTTATAGTCAAAATAGTCGATCTTTTTTTTATTATTTTTATTTTGGTTTATATTAGTTTTTTTCTTTTTTTATTTATACCACGTTGCCATTATATATTCTTATAAAATCAAGATATGAATAAAATTCCACACTAAATTATAAATAATAAATTATATTAAAATAAAACTTTAAAGTAAGATTGATACATCAAAGGGGAAATATATCATCTTTTATTTTTATTGCTGTTGTTTGTATCACTAATACAGGGCTTAAATTTTTTAAAAAAAGAAAGGAAGACTAGGTTCAAATCCATTTTTTAGTTTGAACTCTTTTATTTTTGTGTGGTGGTGGTCTAAGTTTTTGATCAAAATTAAAAAAAAAAAAGCCCAATAATGATAGAGTATGGAATTAACCGGCCCGAGAATTTTTTTTCTCCCCTTTTGTAAATCGAACAATTTTTGATTGCTCGAACAATTTTTTTTGCCCGGCAATCGGAATTTAAAATTTACATGACATCAAAAAAAAAACATTGTTGTTAGCCAGGCCTTTTGGAAAAAAAAAACAAATGGGAGGTTGAGTTTTTTTTTCCCTCTCTCTTTATTTATTTTACTCTTTTTTTTTTTTTCTCCCCACTCTTTACTTAATATACTTCAAAGGTATTTTATAATTGATCATTAAAATATAGATTCAAATGGAACAATAATAATAATAATAATTAACAGTAATAATTCATATCTATTTATTTATAATAGACAATTATAATGGGTGGTGCTGCTGGAAAGACTTATATGGGATGGTAAAGAATAAAATACATATGATATTGTTTAAATAATGATAACAAATTGAAATGATATAAACGAACATAATGATTAATTTTTATGTATTTATTTCTTTATTATAATATATTATATAGGTGGGGTCAAATGGGTGGACCTACACAACGTGTATGTTAATAATAATAATAATTATAACAATAATAATAATAATAATAATGACAATAATAATAATAATGATAATAATAATAATAATAATAATAATAACAATAATATGTATAATAATAGTATGTACATATATATATTATTATTTTTATTATTATTATTGTTTATAAAGGATAAACGAAACAAAGGATAAAAAAAAAAGAATAACTGAAGCAAATGATATAAAAAAAATAAAAATAAAGGAATAATAAAAACAACAGCATTTATTTTATTCTGCTTTCTAGTAATATTAAATGGCTGATAATTATTTATTTATTTATTTATTTTGTTTATATTAAATAGGGTATTGTCACCTATGTTCTCTCCCCCTTTGAACAACGTCCTTTTGCTGGTGTATTATATAACGCTGTTTTCAACACCTCTCGCCGTGTTATTTCTCAAGTTCCTTATGTTGGTACCGCTTTTGCTTTAGGTTACTTTATCTATACTTCTGCCAAATCTAGACATGCTTATCTTACCTCTAAGGCTGGTCATGCTGCTGAAGGTGGTGATCATTAAAATATAATATATATATAAAATTAAATAAAGTATATTTTCTCTCTTATCATCATTTTCTCTTCTTTTTAAGTCATCCCTTTTTATAATCTCTTTAACTAGATTTGTTTATAAATTCCTTAAATAAAATAATATTAATGAATTAATTATATATCATTTAAATCAAGTGGTCTTTTTTTTCTTATTTATTTTTCGTACTAAACTTGTCATGGAAGGTTTTGATGATTTTGTAAAAAATTAGTGTATTTCGTTAATAAGATGAAAATGAGTTGAGTTTGAATTTTTTTATTGGTATTTGATTGGATATGAAGAATAGTTTAAAAATATATAGCTGATAATTTTTTTTTTCTTCACCTCTCTTTTCTTTTCTTTTTTTTGTTCTATCTCTTTTTTGTTCTATATATATTTATATATTTTCTTCGCCTTTTTCTCCTTTCCTTTTTCTTTCTTTCTTTTTTCTTGCTTTTGCTCTTTTTATTTTATATAATATAATATATATATATATATATATATATATATATATATTTAAACCATATTTTTTTTATAGACATATATATACACATATATAACAACTTTCATCCTTATTTTATTTATATATACTCTCATCATGTCAGCCAACCAAAAATCTTTAGCCTCAGGATATATGTGGCTGGGTGCTTATTTTGTTCTCAACCTTTCCTTAACACTTTATAACAAAGTTATTTTATTAGATTTCAGATACCCTTGGAGTCTTACTGCTATTCATACTTTATGTGGATCTATTGGTTGTTATATTTTATATGCTCTTGGTATATTTACTCCTGCTAAACTTAATGATAACGAAAATATGGTTATGTTAATGTTTTCTGTATTATATACTATCAATATTGCTATTAGTAATGTTTCTTTGTAAGTTTTTGAATAATATATGATTATTATTATTATTATAAAACATTATATATATATATATATATATATATAAAAGGCTTGTAAAAAAAAATCATCAAGTGGAACATAAGGAAATACTAGAAAAAAAAAGAAACTACATGCAACCTTTGGTCATGCTTATGATTGGCTTGATTTATTTATATAAGTTATTTTTGGATTCAACTAAAAAAGAAATAGTTTGTTTTTATATTTATATATATTTATATATATATATATATATATATTTATATATCATCATGCAAACTTTTTATCTTTTTTATAATTCATTATTATTTCCTTTATTCTTTATTAATTTTATTATATAAAAAAGGGAAAAAAAAAGAAAGGGGATGGGTTTTAAAAATAAAAAACACAAATGAATTAATAGGAGGGAGGTGTGAGGATTTATGAATAAGGAATTCGTAAATTAATTATCATTATTAATAATAATGTATTCTTTATTTCATTTTTTTTATGTATGTAGGAATCTTGTAAACGTTGCTGTAAGTTATTTAAAAAAAAAGGAATTTATTCTCATTATTTAAAATAAGATAAATATAGACATTGATCATACTTTTTTTATTAATTTAATATAAATAATTAGTTTCATCAAGTGGTTCGTTCAATGACCCCAGTATTTACAGTTATTATATCCATTGCTTTTCTTCAAAAAAGTTATTCTCGTATGATTTATCTTTCTTTATGTCCCGTAAGTTTATTATTTATTTTATTAATTATTATTATTATTATTATTATTATTATCGTTACTTAAAAAAAAAAAGGAATATATATACCCGGACTAAAAAAAAGGTTAATCAAATTTATTAAATTAAATTAATTTTTTTCTATATTTTATACATAATAAGGTTGTTCTTGGTGTAGCTTTTGCAACTATTGGAGAATTTGATTATACAGCCATTGGATTTTTATTAACAGTATTAGGTACTATTCTTGCAGCAGTTAAAACCATTGTTACAAACAGAGTTCAAGTTGGTAGATTAAAGCTTCATCCTTTAGATTTATTGCTTCGCATGTCCCCCCTTGCTTTTATTCAATGTGTATTTTATGCTTATGCTACTGGAGAATTAAATAGAGTGAGAGAATTCTCATCCACTAATATGACTTTTCATCTTGCCACTGGATTATTAATTAATGGTATTTTAGCTTTTGCTTTAAATATCGTTAGTTTCACTGCTAATAAAAAGACAAGTGCTTTAACTATGACTGTTGCAGGTAAAATAATAATGATAATGAATAATAATAATAATGATAATGAATAATAATAATAATGATAATGATATAATAAAAATATTCAAAAAAAAAATGATAAACCGGGAAAATATTGTATGGACCATTAAAAAAAATGGATGATGTTATACTTAATTTGGTAAAATTCATATTTTTTTTTAATTTCTTGTAATACCCATTAATTAATTAGGTAATGTCAAACAAGTTTTATCCATTATTCTTGCCGTTGTCATCTTTAAAGTAAATATCAATATGACCAATGCTTTTGGTATTTTATTAACATTAGTTGGTGGTGCTTGGTATGGGTAAGTAGTACATACATAGGATATATTATATTAATAGTATAAAAAAAGAAACTTTTTTTTTGCTATCTATAAAATTTTTATATTGATCGATTCCGCTGTCTTTAAAAAATTAACGATTTTTCTTTTTTTTCTAGTAATGTGGAATTATCTGAAAAGGCAAAAGCCAACACTATTTTACCCACCACTAGACCATCTAATTCTGAATTACCTTCTGAAAAGAAATCTGAAAAAAATTAGAAATCATATATTATTTAATTATCATTATATTATATTTACTATTTATATTTATCACATAGCATTTTTTTATTTTATTATTGTTACATTCTTTTTTTTTTTTTTCAAGAGAAAAAAAAAGGAAAGGGTTTCTTCCCAATTAACAACCATATATATTAAAAATATTTATTTTTCATTCTTTTTTATATATATATATTTTTGTATTTTATTATTGATTCCCATATTGATCTTTTTTTTTTTTTTCCTTTTTCCTATTATATTTTATTATTATTATTATATATATATATATATATATATATTATCCTTATTTTTTTTAATTTTTCTTTTTAATCCATTATTTTCATATTTTTGTAGGTCTTTTTTTTTCTCACTAAAAAATCATAATAAAGGAAAACAATAAAAATTTTAGATAATGAAAGTATAATATATTAAAAAGGTATATTTTTGCTATATTAAGGAAAGAAAGCATGCTTGTGTGACAATAATATCAATAATAATGAATATGTATATATATGGTAGAAGATGATCGGATTTACAATACAGTATTTCCACTTTAGACAAAATGAAAAAAATTTTAGACATAAAAATTTAAACAAGTTTTTTTATTCACTTTCTTTTTTTTTAGTTGATTGAAAAAAAGTATTTAGATAATTTGAATTTTTTTTTTAAATAATCTTTTATCTGGTAATATAATAAAAAAAACAATTGATATCACCATAAATGAATGAGCGGAACGAACGAAATAATTACAGATAAAATAAAAAAAGGGACATTAGAAAAAATGTGTACATATCAGCGGTTTGACTTCTGATTGTTACAAGTGTCCTTAAGGCTTTGAACATTGGTATATGTCTTGAAATAATTTGCGATAACACTTTGTTTTTTCTTTGTTTCACTAGAAAAATGATGACAGATAATTTTTTTTTTTATGAGAAAAGGAAAAAGTAACATCCCAATTTTTACAAGATCAAGATCTTTTACAGTTATTTATTCCACATAAGCATCGATTTGGTACGGATTTCATGGCAAAGTCACTGCTTCAAAACTCCCAAATTATGAACATAATATTGACAATATTAATTGGTAAGTCAGTAGCCTTAAAAAACATTGATAATATGGTTTTTATTTTTATAAATATTTACGGTAATAACTAATTTTATAACTGTAAAGAATTTCTTATAGGTCCACAAGTCAAAGCTCACTATGTGAGTGCACCATGTGAATGGATTGATGGCTATCATACAGACACTATAAATATTCCTGTTGCATCACACACAGACCCTCTTCCACCTGTTATTATTGAAACACAAAATGTTGTGGACAAGTCTTTTAGACGCCGTCTTATCAAATATTGTGGACATATTTTCGACAAGTATCATGTGAAGTACATTGCCTTGGGAGCACATTTACATGTATTTGTATATAGACAACTCGCTGACCACTGGCCACACCAGTGGTGATTCAACTGGTATTATACTACTTGTTTAACACAAATATTTATGTATCTTCATGAAATTACCATTTGTCCAACACGGATGATCCTATCCAGAAGAATAATATATTTTTAATCTTATGCTAATAAATATTTATATTCTACATGATTTTAAAAAGCTTGGAGTTATTACTAGTAAGCTACTGGTACAGTACATGATGTAAAGTCAGGGCTACATGAAACATGATCCTTGACAATTGCCATACATGCAACAAGAAGCGAAATCAGTAACATGTTTTCAGACACACATATGGCACCATATTTGAAAAAACTATCCGGCGATTGTTGGGCTAAAGAGCATTTATTAGTGAGTGAAACAACATTCTCTGATTTTCTTCAAACGCCACTGCCATCAATGGTTGCACTTGGATATGTTCTGGTGAAACAAGAAATTTTACTATTTGGTTTGAAGCACAGGGATGATCCAAAGGTATGTATGTTGTACGAAATCGCAAAAATGGCTCTTAATCACGAGGCACACTATGAAGAGACTGCTATAGATGGGTTACTAGATGTTTGCAATCACAATTGTGACCAATACAAATGGATACTAGAAGCAATAGAAGAAGATGGGACTAATACAACACGGGTGCGAAGATACGCAGACGATGGTTTGCTTTACTCCAAAACACGTATACCAAAGTACTCACGACAATCATCCATATCCTTCATACCAGAACCCATAGGTTTACCACAAACAATTCAGGCAAGTACAAGCAGAAGCACACCAATTAATTCATTACGAACCATCAACTCAGAAACAAAAAGAAAAACAGACATGGAGTGGGCAAGTGACTTTATTGAAGAACGCAAGGCAGCAAAAAGAAGAATGAACTGGCAAATATGTTTTGATAAGGGGCGTGAAGCTGGATATTTCAAGACATGTGCCAATACTTAAAGCCTCAAGAACACTTATAACGATCAGAAGTCAAAAAGCTGATCATATGTACATATTTTTTCTAATGTTTCTTTTTTTATTTTATTTATAATTATTTTGTTCCGCTCATATCAATTTTTTTATTATATTACCAGAATGAAAGATTATCTAAAAAAAATTCAAACTATTTAAATAATTTTTTTAATTAACTAAAAAAAAGAGAAGTTGAATTAAAAAAAAAGAAATTGAATTAAAAAAAAAGAAATTGAATTAAAAAAAAAAAGAAATTGAATTAAAAAAAAAGAAATTTAATAAAAAAACTTGTTTAAATTTGTGTGTCTAAATTTTTTTTTTTCATTTTGTCTAAATTTAAGTGGAAATACTGTATATTGAATGCTAATCAATATTGAAATCTGATAATCCAGTTAACTGTTGCAAATATAATCCTAAGATAACAAAAATATTTGATTGTAAACAATTTTTATTTCTAATTTTTTTAAAAAAAATATCGTTAATCCAATCATTTACTGCATTAAGATTAGAAAGAAAATAATAATAAAAAAAAGGTGTATTGTATATATGTATTATGTAAAACGGGAAGATGATATACCAATAAAAATAGATTTCTTTTTTTATTCAGGTTTAAAATATAAATTTCCATGAGTTCTAAGGAATGATTATCAGAAAAAAAAAAATAAGATTGATTTTGATAAATATTTTTTAATTGATCTTTCATTGATTAAAAAAATAAAATTATTATTATATACAAGTTTATTCAATTAAACTTTTTTCTATTCAAGTTTTTTCTTTCATTGGTAACTCTTTTTTTTGATCGACGTGATCTTATTAAATACATGAAATATTTTTTTTTATCGGCTCAACTCCTTCTATATTAGGAAATTACAGGCTTATATAACAACCCTTATATTCATACTTTCAAGTATATATATTAATAGGATGAAGAAAAGAAAAAAAAGAAAAAAAAGAAAAAATAATAGAATAAAGAAAGGTAAATAAAGAATATTAAAAAAAAGTAAAAAGGTATATATATATATCAAATGAAAATAATAATAATAATGGGACTTCATATTTATGACAGAAAAAAAGTTTAAAAGCTTACCCTTTTAACTCAATAAATTGACAATATGTAAAAAAAAGAAGATCTGGGTTTTAAAAATTGTAATCATCTTTTTTTCTTTTTTGCATATAATCTGTTTTTTAGATTTCCGCTTTCTCCTTTCTCCTTATTTTTTCATTATATATTATATTATATTTTATACCTTATTTTATTATGCCCATTTTTTTTTCTTTTCCTTTTTTTTTTCTCTTTTCCTCTTATTTTCTTCTTTCTGTTTTAAGTTTCATATAATTATTAATTATGTGGATATCGGAACGATTATCGTTTGTATTTAATAAGCAATTAAAAAATAAACCTTCTAAATCTACTTCAATAGCACCAAAAAAATCATTACCTATTATAACTGATAAATATAATAATAATAATAATAATAATAATAAAACCATACCAACGCCACAGTATAATACTTTAACTCCTCCATTAACTCCATTGTCAATTAAAACGCCACCTTCACCTAATTTAACTATAGAAGAAAAAGAAGTAAAAGTAATAGTAGAGGAAAAAGAAGTAGAAATACAATCTAAATCTAATATCCGTCAAAAAAATGATAACAACAAAAGTAATAAAAAAGCTCTTAATAAACCTATTGAAATAGCTATTGTTGGAGCACCTCAAGTAGCAAAGTCAACCGCTATTCGTTTAGGTTTTAAGGATGTAAAACTTATACCTTCAAAATATAAAGGTAAATCATATATACATATTTATAATCTTATGATATTTATTCTCTATACGATATTTATTTTATTTTTACTCTTATTTATTATTTTGATGGATATGCATATAGATGGTCAAACATATTGTACACAACTTGATTTAAATGAGACTTCTTATGATTTACATATGATTAAAATAGATGATAAAGCAATGATTGATTTAAATAAACATCCTCCTGAAATACGAAGTGTAAGTATATACATACATATATATATATATATATAATCACCATTATCATAAAGACAAAGAAAAATGTAAAACAAACACACATATATACATATTTATGTGAATGTTTAAAGAAAAAAGGTTAATACTTTTTTTTTAAACATCAACCAATGAAAAAAAAAATTAAGGGGGTTTTATGTGAGTGAGAGAGTGTGATTGAAAAAAGAAAAAATCAAAAATAATAATAATAAAAAAGGGAGAGAAAGGAGATAGGTGAATAATTTAGGACATATACACATCATATATTATAAAATCAGAAAAGAAAGCAGGATAACAAAAAAAAGGCATTCCTTAGGAGATGAAAAGAAAGAGAGAGAAAACAATAAATAATATATATATATATATATATAAAACAAGGCTTAAAATAGAAACATATTAACTAATAAAAAAACCTTTTATTTTTCAATATAATATATAATAGGAATATTCTCATTTTGGAGGCGGTGTTGTTTGTTATGATGCTCGTAATCGCGATTCAATGGATTGTTTACCAGATTTATTAAGTAAAATATAAATAATCATTAAATAATAATAATAATAATAAATAGTAAACTAATTCATTTTTTTAATATTTATATTTGTATATTTGTTATAGATGCGTTTGTAACATTAAAAGTACCTATTTTTTTAGTGGGTTTACTAACAGATTTAAAAGGAAATTACCAAACTGACCCAGAGTTAGGAAGAAAATTAGCAACGTTATTTGGTGTACAATTATTATTAATAGATGTATATACTCCTCAAGGTGCTGCTCAAATGCAAACTGTATATACTGCTTTAGCTCAAAAAATGATTCATTCAGAAAAACAAAAACATCATCAACAACAACTTCGTAGACCTATTTCTTGTCCTCCTCCTATGCGTCAACATTATCATCACCATCAACAACAACCATTATCACAATTACAACAGTATCAAAATCAAAATCAAAATCAACAACGACAGCAACAACCATTAAAAAATAAGCAAAATCGTCATTCAACTATTAATTTATATAATCAACATCAACAGCAACAACTTCAACATCATGAAAAATGGATTAAACAACAACAACAACCTTATTTTTATAACAATAATAATAGTAATAATATTAACAATAACCATCAACAATCAAAATTACCGCGTTCTGGAAATCGTTACGATTTACTTTCTCTTGCCACTCAAGGTGACACAACGGAACATCATCATCATGAAACGCATAATATGCCAACACCTCCTTTATCTCCCATTCAGTCACCTTTGGTACAAAAACAACATCATTTCAACTTTAATACTTGTCAATCTGCATCAGACCACGAGGTTTCGTTGCCACCAAGGTAGATCTATATAAATAAATATATAAATAAATACAAATAATAAATAAATAAATAATAATAATAATAATAATAATAATAACAACTTGTCAATTAATCATTTAAACTTTTTTTTTCCCTTTTTCTCTCTATTATTGTTTAATTGACAAAAAATAGTGGCGTTACTGTAGACACAATTATAAATAAACTTTTATTATGGGATTATCATGATCATGGTAATAATAATAATAATAATAATAATAATAATTACTCAATTTAACTAACAATAGTAATTAACTTAATATATATATTTATATATAGAAACTTCTATGCTTATATTTTTAACCTTTTATCGTAAATTTATGTCACCTTATCATTTATTATTATCATTGATGGAAAGGTATAGGTTTATCATAAAGCCATATATATATACATATATTAAGGAATTATAAAAAAAAAATATTAACAGTTATATTTAGATTTGAACAGGATTTAGATGCACCAAATCAACCAACTAGAAACCAAGAAAGGTAAAATAAAATTGATAAATCCATAAAAATAATAAAAAAGAATTAAGGGCTGAATAAATTTATAATAATGATTTAAAAATAGGATACGTACCATTTTATGTCTTTGGTTATCACAGTATTGGGTAGATGTATATTATGGAGAAACCTATAAAACATTATCAAGGTTTTTACAACGTTTAAGTCATATACCTGATTTAAAAAATATATACCAAATATTACATCCTTTAATTACAAGACCTTTACCTATTAATGATCCAGATGCTTTGTGGGGATTAACGGATGAAGACCAGGAACAAAGTGAAAGTAATATATATGATCTTTATTTTGATTCATCTACATCCTCTTTTCAAAGTTTAAATCAAAAATTAAATCATAATCATCATCGTCATTCTCATCCTCATCATTCTGATCCTGATCGACCATTATCATCCACTTCCTTTTTATCCTCTTCATCTTCATCATTATCATCCTCATCCACTTCAACATCTACAACACCACCAAGTAAATCTCCTTCATTAGGTTGGATATATGAATTAAATAAAATGTTGGCACCATCATCACGTACCCTAGAAACGATGAATAGTAGTAGTCATCATAATCCCATGAATAATTCAAATAATAATGAAGAAATCCCGCCCACGGCATCCTTTTCATCCTCATCTAATAATAATATGATGTTAAAGAAAAAAAGAAGTATGGATTCAGAAATGATTTATAATAGTGAAAGTATATTATCTTTTATATCATTTATGAAAAGAAATACGAGGCAATCAAAGGTTCATTATGAAGATGATCCTATTCTTTTTGGTGGAGGATTATCTATGTTGGAAACAACTAGACATCTTCCTAGAAAATTAAAAGAAAAGAAAAAAAATAAGAATCCTCTTCTTCAACAACAAGAACAACAAAGAAGAAAATCCTCCTCCTCCACTACTTATCGATCATCATTACGTCGTTCTTCTAATTTACGTTATGCTATGTTAATGAGTTTATCTGTCGATGTACTTGCTGAACAACTTACTTGGATAGAAATTGTATTATTTAAACAATTAACTGTAAGTTTATTTATTTATTTATTTATTTATTTATTTATTATATATGAGTATGGAATTTTACTCATTTTTTTTTTAAAAAAATATATGCAGCCTAGAGATTTTATTCGTCATTTATGGGGTGAAAAAGGAGCATCCGAATCAATGTTAATATCCATATCACATGATCGATTCATCACAAGATGGGTGGAAACCATGGTATTATCCCAAAATCATTTATGTCAACGAATTGGATTAATTGAAAAATTCATTTCTTTAGCAGATAAATTATATCATTATCATCGAAATTATAATACTTTAATGTCAATTATGAAAGGATTAGAAAGTATTATGAATATTTTTAAAGATCATCCTCATCCTTTAGATCAAGAAAAACATGATACATATAAAAAATTAGAAACTTTGATGAATCCTGACAAGTAAAATAATAATAATAATAATAATATTTAAATGAAACATTTACTTTATTATTATTTTTTTTTTTACTAAATTAATTATTATTATTATTATTATTATTATTATTTTAGAAATTATTCATTATATAGACAAGATTTAGAAAAATTGAAACATGAGCCTTGTTTACCATATCTGTAAGTTGAACATATATAGAAATATAAATGAATAAATAAATAAATAAATAAAAAAGTAGATAAATTACATATAAAAATAGTAATTTAATATTTATCTATTTTTGTATAAACAAATACGCTTTTTTATTTATTGTTATATAAAAAAAAATAGTTGGTTACATCGACAAGATTTAGTTATTTTAGCAGAAACAAAAAGAGACATAACATCTAGTGGCACTGTTCATTGGGAGAAATTTAGAATGATGGGTGAAGCTATTTTTAAAATTACTCAAAACTTATCATGCACCTCTACTATCCAGCCTAATACTTACATATTACAATTCCTTTCCGATACCGATTTATTAAATGAAGAGGTAAGATTTAAATAAATAAATAAATAAATAAATAAGAATAGAAATTGATAATGGCGGGGAGGATTTTAGTGATAATGAAAAAAAAAAAAAAAAAAAAAAAAAAAAAACTCTATGATTCTGTTATTTTTATATGTTTTCATTACTTATGGTTTTTTTATTTTATTTATTTTATTTCATAGGATCTTCAACATAGAATTAAAATTTTACAAGAAAATTAAATTATATTTAAAAAAAGAGAGAGAATTCTTTTTTATTTTTCTTTTTTTATTGTACATAGTATATTTATTATATTTTTAATATTTATTATATATTTATTTAGTATTTATTATCTATTGATTTATTTCTTTATTTTTTCATTTGTATTAAAATAATAATAATACTCGTTTTCTATATATAATTTTTCTGACTCAAATTAGCATATTCTTAAATTTAAAAATGCTGTCTTTTTTTTTTATGTGGCATCCAATTTTGTACTTATTTTAACATTAAAGATAATTTAGTTTATAAAGTTTAATAATATATTTTATTCAAATATAATACCATAAAATGAATGATTTCTTTTTATTAAAGAAAAAAAAAAAAAGATTGATCGGAGTCCACCACTTGTTCTGCTGAATGAAATATCTCGCCACAAATCATAGGATTTTTAATTATTGGCTCCACTTTATATATATTCATGCTTTAATAAAAGTTGATGATTTTTTTATTCCACGTACTCTGATCTATTGAAAAACTTGTTTTTTAATCATGGTTTTGGATATATTCTAATTCATATAAGCAAAATATATTGAATTGATAAGTTATCATACTTTTTTTTTTTTTTAAATCTATATCAATCTATTTAAATAAATTAATTAATTAAACAACCCAAGTTTATTTAAAGTGAAACCAAGGGTATATATTTTCTGGTAATATTTTTTTTATTTCTGTATGATGTAAAAGAGAATGAAAAAAAAAGGTTGAAATTCCGTTTAAAATTTTATCTGTGCGGTTATTTTTTCGTTTTTTTTCCTTCTCTTTTTCTCTTTTTTCCTTTATTCTTTTTTTCCTCTCCTACTTTTTTTTTCAACAACCTTATTTTATTTTCCTATACTTTTTTTTTTTTAAAATACAAAAGAGTATATAAAAAGATAAATGGAAACCTGTATTATTAATCAAAATAATACTATTATAAATAAAAACATAACAGCTGAACATCTATCTATATCACCAGATGAACTTAAAAATAATAATAATAAAACAACTTTAAGAAGGTCAGCAACTTCATTATCCGATCTTATTCCAAAAGCCGCTGCAGCTTTAAAAACTCAACAAAGACTAAAACAACAGCAACAGGAACAAGAACGAAAAAGAGAAGATATAACACCTACACCTACTACTACTTTTGGTCGTGCTCTTACTAAAGTGAAACTTCAAATACAAACAAAAAGATTAAAAGAAAGATATTTAGGTCATGAATGGATTCGTCTTGCTTTAAGTTTACCTGTAGATGTATCACATATAAATTTCCACGTTTATTATTTAAACGAAAAAGAAAAAAAGAAAACAAATACTACTATTACTACTACTACTGATACTCAATCTATAGATATGCCTGTGTCTCCTCCTCCTACCACTACAACTTCTACTTCCTCTACTTTATTATTATCTACCTGTCAAAATATGAATAACAATAATTTAAGTGATAATAATAATAATAATAATAATAATATATCTCCTATCATTGATTCTATTGTATCACCACCTTCTTCACCAAAACCTACTCTTACAAATGATAATGATTCTATAGAAATAGATATAAATAATGATTCATCTGAAGCAACAGCAACAATAGCAACAGAAAATGTAAATGAGAATAGTAATAAATTAAATAATAATGGTGATATTAAGAAAAAAAGTTACAATCAAGGGTATTATTGTAACTTTGTGATACCTAAAGTACCAACATCTCGTACAAGTGAAATTGTTGCTTGGTATGAATGGAAATTGAAAAAAACCAAACTTTCTATGGAAGAAATTGAATCCAGAGTAGATAGTTTACGTAAAGTTAAAATACAAGATAAATTAAATGCATCAACACCAACAACATCAATAATAGAAAATCGTTTTTAAACTATATATCAAATTTCATAATTCATTATCATCATCATCTTTTTCTTTGTATATATATTTATATATAATTTATTTATTTTTTCTTTACATATTTTTACTAATCTACCTTTTCCTCCTTATTTTTATTTTAATATATCCGTGTAACAACATATTATTATTATTTTTTTAATGCACTATTGATCAATTTATAACCCATATATATATAAATATATACACATATAGATGCGATTCGTTTTATGATTCCATCATCATTATTACTATTGATTCCTTTCAGCCACTTTCCATTTTAAATCAGAATAAGATTTTGCTTTCTTTTACTTATATATATAATTGTTTTAATTCCCTTTTTTTTTTTTAATTTAAATAAAGGATTATATTTTTGTTATTAATATAAATTTAAAAAAAGAATCATCAATTTATTTATTTATTTTTCTTTTATAATTACCAAGATATAAATATAAAAGAGAGAATAGAAATAAAAAGAAAATTGGTACTTGGATTATCTTGAACCAATGTATATACATATAAAGAAGACAGATGTTGATAGCCACTTTTAGTATTTGTATTTTGTTGAATAATCTTTCAATGATACTACTAAACCTCTACCCTTTCTAGCACCACGATAAACAGTCTAAATAATTAATATGTATATATACATATGAAAATATATTAATATCATTTATATATATATATATATATACATTCATCCATCGAATCAATTATATAAATATTTATATAACTTACTTCCACCAGATCTATCATTTCTTGTTTATCATCCAAAGCCCAGTTAATTTTATTATTGTTACCAGTACCCAAATCGATCATAATATGTTTATTTCTAAAGAAAAACATAGTTGTACAAGG
Organism: Cunninghamella bertholletiae; assembly: GCA_037043795.1. Taxonomy (NCBI): domain Eukaryota; kingdom Fungi; phylum Mucoromycota; class Mucoromycetes; order Mucorales; family Cunninghamellaceae; genus Cunninghamella; species Cunninghamella bertholletiae. The sequence goes on from JAZGVP010000005.1 coordinate 214,646, forward strand.
ATCGTATAATTCATACATCTAAACATAATAATAAATTGAGAATGATCAATAAATAATGGTCAATTAAAAAATTTAAAATCATTCATATGATGCTTACTTTGTTAAAATCAGGTACTTCGGTAATATCCACCTATATATATATTATAATGAATAATGAATTAATAAACTAACTTTTTTAAAAAATACAATTTATGTGATAATCATCCATCTTACCAAATAAATTACTGCGAAATTTTTCACTTTTTCAGCAATACTATATAAAATTTCATCCATTTTCATACAAGTAGGATCCCAATCATGACCAAATCTAATAACAACTACACGATCTTCTTCAGAAAGAATGGCTTGATCTACTTGCCAGCCTATTTTATATTTTTATATTTACTGTTATTAATCTTGTTTTTTTCTTTTCTTTTCTTTCTTTTTTTTTTTTTTTTTTTTTTTTTCCATTATTGAAACTTGTTTATATTTGTTATTATGATTAATATTATTTCATTATAAAACTTACCGTTAGTTAAATGTGGTAAGAAATACTAGTAATAAGAAAACAAAAGCATTGTAGATAATATATATGTACACATATATACATACATACATACATATATATATATATATATATATATTAAAAATAAAAAATAATATATATTATTAATATTTTTTATCGATCCATAACTACTTCATGCTATTTCTATAATATTATTTTTTACTTACAGACTAAAAAGAAGAAAAGTAAGAGAAATAAAAATATATTTAGTAAAACATTGATAAAATAAATACACTTATTTTTTTCGAAAAATAAATTTATGGATCCTTTTAACTTACCATACTATGTACTAAAGAAAAAGAAAGTGAAAAAGTTAGATTTTTTTGTTTGAAGAAAAAAATAACCACTAAAATTGAAAAATTCGGAGTTTATGATTCCTTTTCTTTTTTTTTCCTTTCCTTTTTTGATCAGCATATATTAAAAGAGTACTTTTTAAACAGTTATCAAAATTCTTTATATGTAATATATAATCATATTTATAAAGAAAATAATTAAATTAAAAAAATTTAGATTTACAAAATATATAATAGGATTATTTTCTCACTTCATAATTTTTTTCTTTTGAGAATTATTAAATACAAACTACAAGAAATCGGTATAAGGATTTTTTTTGCAACACTATATATTTTTTTTTCCCTAGGGTGAGTGTCAAGCATAGTCCTATTCTTTCTTTTTTCTTTATTAGCTTCAATCACGTTTAGTAATGAAATGATTCTTTAATTATTTCTTTCGTTCTTCTGTTTATTTTTAATTTTTTTTACGTCAAAATATATCTTATTGCCATAATAAGAAGGATAAATAAAAATTAAGAATGATCATAGGAAAGCTAAGAACTTTTATTAGTAGCCTGCATTTATACGTATCTAAATGCAAGATTTGTTTTAATATTTAGATATTTATTGATCATTTATATCAGCATAATCGTTATTCTGATGAAAATAAATAAGAAAAAAAAATGTAAACGTTATCATAAGAAAACAAGATAATCTTAATAGTTGGCTATAGAAATACTAAAGAATAAATAACCAGCACATATCCTTTCATGCTTATTAAAAATGGCAGTATGCTGAGTTTTAAATTTCATCTTGGTTAAAAATTTTTCACTAAATGCTTTCTTTATTTTTTTTGTTTCCTCTCTCTCTTTAGCTTTTTTTTAAATAAAACTTTTATTACAGTAAGCAATATATAATATAGTATCATATTAAAAGCAGTAATAGTATTGTATATATTAAATTAGTTTTATATTCGATTGTATTTAGTATTAAAAAAATAATGGAAAATCAAATTTTAGAGGTAACTTTATTTGACATTTATAGTTTTTAACTTTCTACATATATTTATATTTATATTATTGGTCTCTAATATGTTATTTTTTTCCTAAAGCTTTTAGAATTTTTACACCAGCCTTCTTTAGAAGTAAACTATTTACAACATATATTTTAAAATTCTTATGTAAACGTATAGAGTATTATTAATAATTCATATTCAATATATCTGAGTTTAGGTTCGAGCAATTGCTTTACACCATATTGTTGCTTATACACCAAAATCCTCAGAATATCAACCATTGTTAATCAGTAAAAGAGAAACCTTAATCAAAGATTTAAAAAAACTTGCCCAAGAAGATCCTGTAAGTAAAATTCCTGTCAGGATATACTTTTTTTTTTTTTTTCCAACAGAGAAGCAAGAATGAATCATGTATATTTTATATTTTATGAAATATGGGCTGATTATAAATTTAAAATCCAAAAACGGTAGATTACAGCTCACGATGCTATAAAAGCTTTGATCAATTTATCAGGCGATCCTCGTATTCAAGAAGCTTTGGATGATACTGATTTCCTCAAATATGTCTGTCGGGTGATCACTGTAAAATTTAAATAATAATAACAACAGTAATATCTGTGATTTAAATATATAATAAATATATGTATAAAGGTATCTAAAATGATTTTCATGTATAAATATAAATATTATATAGACACCAAAAGCTGTATTAGCTGATCTTGCATGCATGTTATTATCCAACATGACTAAAAATGAAAATATTTGTATAAAATTATTGGATGCAAAGACTGAACCAATACCTGAATTAATTAAATCTACTCGTTTGATGGATCATTTGGTAGAAGCCTTCCATAAAGGTGCTAAAAAAGAATTTAATGAAGGTGCCAATTTTAACTTTTTGGGAAGCGTTTTTTCTAACCTTTCTGGGGTAATAAAAAATAACGACAATAATAGTATTAAGGATAAAATTTCATTACATATCCATAATTATTAAATATTGATATATATATATATATATATATATAGCTTCGCCACGGGCGTGTTTACTTTTTATCTAAGGGTGAAGATGATATTGTTCCTCTTACTAAATTACAAATATTTACAGAAGATGAAAATGTGATCCGCCGTGGTGGTGTTGATACAGTGATCAAGTAAGATAGCAAATGTTCATATTTATACATATATAAGTATACTATTATATTCATCATTATTCATCTACATATTTAATTATATATATAACATAGGAATTGTTGTTTTGAAACTCGTGAACATGAAAGAATCTTAGATGCTGACAAATTGAACACATTACCATTTATTTTATTACCTTTATGTGGTAACGAAGAATATGATTTAGATGAATTTGAACAGTTCCCTGAAGAAATCCAATTACTTGGTGATGATAAGGTACCAGTATATATATATATATATATATATATATAATACATATTTGATTAATTTGAATTTTTCTTTTTTAATTTTTTATTTAATAATGAAAAATTAGAAACGAGAAACCGATCCAGTTTTACGTACAATGCTTGTAGAAGCTTTAATTTTATTAACTCACTCAAGATTTGGTCGTGACTATTTACGTAAGAAGCAAGTTTATAGAGTTATTCAAAGATTACATGCTCAAGAAACTGATGATGATATAAAAGAAAAATGTCATACTTTGGTTGATATGTTAATCCGTGAAGAACCTAATGCAGAAATAACTGAGTTAGATAATGAAGATGAAGATGAAGATATGGTTATAGAAGAAATCGCTTAATTTATAATTATTATTACCAATTTTTTTTATTTTGTCCATTTTGTATTCTACTATTTCATCATTTTTTGTTTATATTTATATATTATAAATTCTTTATATTATTCAGAAAAAAAAAAAATTAACAAAATAGATATATATATATAGACTCTAAAATGTATTTACATTTTATATATAAAATATTTCATGTTTTTATTTTAAACAAAAAGAAAAAAAAAGTATTGGTGAGTATTATTGAATGAGGCGTATTTTTGTATGGTTTAAGTGATAGTAATAATATATAAATTATAATAAAAAGATTGATGAAAGTTATTCCAAACACACTCCCAATAATGTCTATTTTTTAAACCTTGTTGATGTTTATTTTTAGTTTATTTAATGAGCATCGCTGCGTTGAGAGATATATTCTACAGCTTGTTTAGCAGTTTTAATTTCATCAGCTTCCTTATCAGGGATTTCAACAGAGAAATCTTCTTCAATAGCCATAACAACTTCAACAGTGTCTAAACTATCAAGACCAAGATCATTTACGAAGTGAGCATCAAGAGATAACTATTAGTTTTATATATATATATAAACACGTATTAGTAATATGTTACAATAAGAATGATTATATTAAATAAAAAATGCATTCATAACATAAATAACCCAAATAATCATTCTTTTATAAATCATTCGAATTGATATATTTATATTTTAAAGAATATTTTATTTATTTACTTTTATGTTGTTTATTTTGTTTTTATTTTATTACCTTCTTTTCGTCAACTTTTTCAAAACCTTTTAAGATATCTAAAACACGGGATTCAATATCAGATTTAGAAAGAGCAGCAGCAGAGTAGTAACGGGTGAAAGCAGGAGCAGCTCTGTAAACAGAAGCTTTAGCAGCAGCGTTTAATAAGATAGTAGGACGGAACATTTTGTTAAATTATTTAATGTAGGATATTAAAAAATAAATATATAGAGAAGAGAAAAAAAAAAAGAGGGAGAAAAAATGTTGTTAAGAGTTTTTTCACTAAAAAATTTTAAGGCGCGCGTATTATTATTGTTGGGACGGACTTTGAAAATTCAAACAGGGGAATTTTTTGTACAAAATGAAAAAGCCACCATATATTTAAAAGTTTCTTTTTTAGCTCTCTTTTTCTTTCTTTCCGTTTTCTTTTTCTTTTACTTTTAAACCTATTTTAATATACGTATAAAAAATGGCACCTCAATTAGAACAACCTCAAACTTTTTCTCAAGCTATTAAACACGAATTATTCGCCCCTGAAAATCGTCAAGGAAATATTAATATTGCTTTATCTCTTACTGTTTTCACTGGTGCTGTTGTTTTCCTTCGTCAATTTGGTCAACTTTTAGCTGTTTAAATATAAAAAAATAACTTATACATACAATAAATATCAACATAGTTTTATATATACTTAATAACTACAGTCCACCTTTATTTTTATCATTTTTTCCCATCAAATCTATTTCGCTTTCACCATTATTTTTTAAATATATTTTACGCCAAAAAAATTTCTTATGCAGAATATATATACATATATATTAACTGTCCATACACGATATCGCCATCAAAAAAATCATTTATTACCCAACTTTTTGTATGTTAAATTTATATAAAAAATAATTATACAACGTAGAACTCAATTTTTTTATTACTATTATTTTTTTTGTATATCTTTTAAATAAATAATCTTTTTCTTTTTTAATAGTATTAATATTTATAATTGATGACATGGTTAAAAAAAAATTATATATATAAATATATATATTATATAAAAATCATTATATATATAATCGATGGTGATGTTCATCCACTTGTCCTTTTTTCAATACTGAATCCAATTTGTTTTTATCAATTTCTAGTTTGATTCCAAGTCTTTTAAGCCCTTGTGCATAGGCAGTATATGTATCATCAGTAATAATATGTTTACCTAAATAAGCTTCTTGTAAACTAAATAATGCATAGCATGGAATATTATGAATTTCACACTATTTAAAACAAGATTTAATAATTAATATTTAACTGATTATTCGTAATTATTAATATAATAAATTTATTTAATTTACATGTGCCAAAATAGATGCAGATATGTCCTTAACTAGATTGGGTGCTTCAAATAATTCAAATTCTGGTATCTAAATGAATATATATATACAAATTTATTAAAAGAAGATCAATTGATGGATTTTTAATTAAATTCTATATCCTTGCTTTATGTATTACCTCTGTAGTTGCTGATGTTTGTAAAACACGAAGAAAAGGTGGATGAATATCTTCACCCCAATTACGACTGGTATATTCTGTAGAAACAAATGAATCAAGTATAAGAACCCTTAATAAATTGATAAAAAAAAAGTAAGAAAAGATTGTTTACTTTTTTGCTTTTGTTTTTTTTTTTTTTTTTTTTTTTTTTTAAAAAAAACGCATTGGATCAATTACTTTTGGATTTGAGCACCAGGCAAATTGAATATTAAATTTGTGAATTTATTAACACTGTTTATATCGATTGCTGGAAATGATACATGAATTCTATCTTCAGTTATTACTATATCAGAAATAGTTTTTTCCTTTTTTAACACATGTTTAAATAAATACTTAATAAAACTAGCATAAAAGATAAAAATTATTGTTTACATATATCTATCATTTTTATTACCTTATATTCAATATGACCAATAGTAATACCTTCGAGAATATTGACATAGGAACTACCAGCATTGATACCAACAACTAAAGTAAGTGGTTTTTGAGGAAATGGTTCTACTAAATTCATACCAATCATTTCTTCTTCTGGAGGTGCTGTATTACTAATAGTGTCACTTTCATCGTCACTTTCATCGAAAGCATATCGAACAGGGGCGCTAGGAATAGAATCTTCGTAATAATCCTATAAATATATTTATATCACTTAGAAAAATTAATTTGAGCTGAAATTTATGTAAAGTATCAATATTTTACATATCATAGCCTTAAAATGTTTTTTATAGTAAGCTAAATCAACTATTGCCTTTTTTTATTATTACCATGATTTATTGAAAAAAACAGTTTGAAAGAAAAAGAACACGTATTATTGAAAAAAAAATAAGGTTTAAATAGAGAAAAACTACCTGAGTTTAAAATCAAATTTAAATAAAACACCAGTTTTTTCTTCTTTCCTTCCTTTTTTTGTTGTTATTTTTTATTAATATTATAATTGTTACTTGTTTATTTTCATCCCTTTTTATTTATTTTCTTACTATTGTTACTTTTATTTTATTTTAGATATTTTTAATATATAACTGAATCGATATCTTTACTTTGGTTATAATGTCCCATAACGATAGTAAAGAGAATAGTAGTAATAATGAAAATGGGTCAGCTTCATCAGAAAAGGAGCATGAAGTTATGCGTCGTCTTGTTGAAAAGATTAAAACATTAACTGAAGAAAATGAAACACTTCACCATCAAATAAGTGATCAATCCAATATAAAAGGACTTAAAAATCAAGTGGAAGAACTTTTATTGGAGAAAGAAGAATCGAAAAAGAGTTTACTTCATTTTATGACACAAGCAGATGAAGCTTTAAAAGATGTAGATAAATGGCAAAAGAAAGCAGAATCAAGTAATAAAGAAGCTAAAGATATGAAGGTGAAATTAACTGAATTAGTAAAAGCCCATAAGAAAAGAGATACTATTTTACGTGATACTGAAAAAAAGTATGAAGAAATTCAAAAGCAATTGGTACAACAAGAAAAGGCTAATCGCAACTTACAAGAGCAATACTCTGATTTGGAAAATAAATATGATCAACAAAAGTTAAATTTTGAAGAATCATCAAAAACTAATGAAATGTTAAACAATTTAAAAAAGACACTTATTACAAAAGAAGATGAATGGAAACAGCAATTGATAGATAAAAATAGTATGATAGATCAATTAGCACATCAACTTAATGATATGCAAGAAAAATCAGATGCTTTAGAAAAACAACATTTAAATAAAGAGTCTGAATGGTCAAAGAAAAATCAAGATCTCGTTCAACAAATGGAACACCAAAAATTACAGCTTGTCAATGAAAAGAATAAGTTGGAAGAAGAGTTAAAAAAAGTTAAAGTCTCTGAAAACAAAAAAATATCAAGTTTAGAAGAAAAGTTATCTGAAAGCCAAACAATGATAACGGATCTTCAAAAAAAATTAGAAAGTACTGAATCTTTAGTAAATAAGGAATATAATGATAAAGTATCCTCATTGGAAAAGCAATTGGCTGATAGTAAGGTTACTATTGAACAACTTCAACAACAATCAGAGAATCAACTAGAAGCAGCAACAAAAAATAATAATGATAAATTGATTGATTTAGAAACTCAATTAAAACAACGTGATGATTCTATTCATCATTTGAAACAAGAATTAGAATCATTAAAATTAACATCAGAAGAACAGCGTCAACAATTTAAAAAAAAATTGGAAGAAAAATCAAAAGCAACTGAAGAAACTCATATTGAAAAAGTATCTGCTTTGGAATCACAATTAAAGGATCAAGAAAATTCAATTAAAGATTTAGAAAATCAAATAAAGGAATCTAAATTAATGTTATCTGATAAGGAAAATAAAGTTAAATCATTAGAAGATCAATTAAAAGAAAGTAAAACTATTATTGAAGGTAAGAAGAATATGTATTTAATTCAAAATAAAAAATAAATAAATAAAAGGCAAACTAATTTTGAAATTTTAATTTGATTTATAGAACGTGAATCATCCATTAAAGAAGTAACACAACAATTAAAAGAAAGTTCAAAACCAATGGAAAACAATAATATTGCTATTTCTGAAATAGAATCTCAACTAATAGAACGTGATGCTACTATTGAAAAATTAAATAATCAATTCAATGAACATACAACGTCAGTGAATGGATTAAATGAAAAAATAACAACTTTAGAAACTCAATTAAAAGAACGTGATGCTAGTATTGAAAAATTAAATAAAAAATTAAATGAACAAGATAGCTCAACAAAGGGATTGAATAAAAAAATAAATACATTGGGAAATCAAATAAAGGAACGTGACACTACTATTGCAAAATTAAATGGTCAATTAAATGGAAATACTAGTTCAACAAAGGGCTTAAACAAAAAAGTAACAAAATTAGAATCTCAATTAAAGGAACGTAACACTAATATTGAAAAATTGAACAATCAATTAAATGAACATAAAACATCAGCAAATGAATTGAACGAAAAATTAACTGGATTGGAAGCTCAATTAGAAGAACGTAATTCTACCATCAGCAAATTAAATGATCAATTAAATGGACATGCAACTTCAACTAAAGAATCAGATGAAAAATTGAAAATTTTAGAAACTCAATTAAAAGAACGTGACGCTACGATTGAAAAGTTAAATGATAAATTAAATGGACAAACTGGTTCAACAAAGGAATTAAATGAAAAATTATCAGCTTTAAATGCTCAATTAAAAGAGCGCGACAATAACATAAATGAGCTTAAAAAACAACTAGAAAAACAAGAATCATTAGATGCAAATAATAATAAAACAATAACTGAATTGAAAAACCAATTAAATGATCGTTCCAACACAGTCAATGATTTGAGTCAACAATTAGAAAAAAACAAAGCAACTGAAAATGAACTTAATGAGAAGATTCAGGCTTTAGAAAAGAATTTACAAAATAATGCCACAACTATTAATGAACTTAAACAACAATTAGATAATAACAATAATTTTACAAAAGATTTTGAAAATAAGATATCAGAATTAGAAGCTCAAATAAAAGAACGTGATGTAACCATCAAGGGGTTAAATGAACAGATTAATGGATTATCATCAACAAAGGAAGATTATGAAAATTTGAAGAAACAATTGGATGATTATTCATCTGCCTCTAAAGAATTGAATAATAGAATCTCAGAATTAGAACATGGAATTACAGAACGTGATAATAATATTAAAGGATTGAATCAACAGCTAGATGAGTTAAAAGCAAATATGGACAATGAAACAAAAGAATATAAAGTTTCAGCAGAAAAATCACAACAAGAAGTTAATACGTTATCATCTCAATTAAAAGAATTTGAAATTGAAAAGAATGAAGCATTACGACAATTAGAAGAATCAAAACAAGAAAATAAATCATTGAATAATAAAGTAAATGATTTGAATGAATCCATCAAAGTAGTAAAAGATATGTTAAATGAACGGGATGTAGAAATGGATGCCAATCGTAAAGAAATAGCAGAGTTGGAAGATAAATCAAAGAAATATGTAGCTGTACTTAATAAAACTAAGAAACAAATTTTGAAGTTAGAAAAGGAAAAATCTGATGTCACTGAAGAATTAGAATCAATGAAAACAAAAATGAATGAATTAACTGATAATCAAAGTAAATTGGAATCAAATCATAAAGTAGAATTATCACGATATGAAAATAAATTACAGTCTATGGATTCTGAAGTTAAAATATTACAAAAAGAACGTAAAGAAGCATCGGAAGAAAAAAATAAAATGTTTGATGAACTTCAAATCAAACAAGCAGAATTTGAAAGCTCTCAAAGTATGGTAGAAAACTTACAACATCGATTGAAAGAAACTGAGCAACAAGCTAAAGAAGCCAATGAAAAAGCAATGGCTGTTGAAGAATATCAAAACATGGTAGAGGATGTTAAAAGGGAACTTCAAGATAAACAACATCAGTGGAATGAACAAAAACGCATATTGGAAATTGATTTACAGCAACAAGCATCTGATCAAAGTGTTTTACAACAACAATTCGAAGTTTCTGAAATAAAACTTAAAGAGGCAAATGAAGCTAAGTCAAAATTAGATGAAAAGTTGAAACGCTTACAAGAGGAATGTAACACAATAACAAAAGAAACACAAATATTAGAGGATGACAAGATTGGCTTGTTAGAACGTATTGATCAAATGGCTTCTGAATTGGAAACTATTCAAGATGTGGCTAATAAAACAAAATCCGCTTTGGTAAATTTACACAAATATAAATATTTTATTTTGTTTTTGTTTTGATTCTTTTTAAGATTTAATATTTAATATTTAATATTTGAATTTTTTTTGCATTATGCCTTTTTTATATTATTTTATTCACGTGTTCTTCCTTTTTTATGTAATAGGAACAAATACAAGCTGAAAAGGAGGAGAATGAAAAAGCATATAAAGAAAAAGCGAAAGAATTAGAGGATATGAAGATACGTGAAGGCCACTTGAAAACACTTAATAAGGTATTTTATTTTAATTTATTTTTTATTCATTGTTTTATATTTTACATACACACTGACTAATTTTGTTTTATTTTACTTTTTTTTTATATTTCTTTTACTTTTATTTTTTATTTGTTTATTTATTGTTATCATCATTATTTTACTTTATTTATTGTTTATTATTATTATTATTTTTTTTTTATCTCCAAATATATATATATATATTAGACACTTAAAGATGAAATAAGAAAATTATCAAGAACAGCAATTAGTAATGAAACCAAATTATCACCAAATTCATCTAGAGCCCAATCTCCTAGTTATCATCAAAGTTCAAATAATACAACTGTAGATAATGATAGTAGTGATAATATAAATTCTGGACCATCGTCTCCTACTAGTAATGTATCATCTGCACGTATTATTACAACAAGAACTACTAGTAAAGAAGAAGATGTTAATATGGAATATTTACGGAATGTGGTACTCAAGTTTTTAGAATCCAAATCAACTAGGGTAAAGTTATACTAGAATGATAAATAATAATAATAAAAACAAATATAAACAAATAAATGATTTTTATTATCGGTATATTTTAATAGGCCCAATTGATTCCGGTTTTAACAATGTTACTTAAATTTTCACCTGAAGAAATTAAACGACTTCAAGCCAAAGTTTAATTTTTTGAAAATTTAAATACTATATATATATATATATAATCATATATATTTTCATATTATATTTAATATTTAATATTTTTATATATTATTGTTGTTATTTTTATTAAAATATTCCCTAGTTAACTTAATAATTTTATATATACTTTTTTTTTTTACCTTGTTTTCATATATTTATTATACTTATTTAAATAGACTTTATTCATGCGACAAAAATATAAACACCGATAATAAATGTTTCAAATATTTATTGGGAGAGAAAATTTTATTTGTTTTATTTTCATTATCCTTTCTTTCACTTTTCTACTTTTCTATTTTTTTTTTCTATATATATCCTTTTTTTATTCACCCAAACTCTTTCTTTTTTCCTTTTTTCTTTTTTAAAAAAGAAATAAACTAAATACTTTCTTATCATAAATATATGAGTCGTAATTGTCTACGTACTCTTAGTTGGTTTATTTGGACCTTTTTATTAACTTTAACTGTAAATGGTTCACCTATAAAAACAATTAGTATTACAACCTTAGACAATAATGGAGTAGATAATGGAATTAGTAATATTACTGCTGAAACTTCTCTATTAATATATATATTCAAACTAGTAGCTATTGCTGTCTTAGTCTTACTTGGAGCAGTGTTTGCAGGTTTAACACTTGGACTTATGGGATTGGACTTGACTAATTTACATGTAATTAAAGAAAGTGGTACACCTGAAGAGCAAGCCAATGCAACTAAAGTTTTACATTTATTAGATAAAGGAAAACATTTGGTGTTAATAACTTTATTGCTTTCTAATGTTATTGTTAATGAGACCTTACCTATTATTTTGGATTCAGTTTTAGGTGGTGGTATACAGGCTGTTATCATATCAACGGCGTTAATCGTTATATTTGGGGAGTAAGTTTTTTTTTAATCATTCTCTAAGGAGTATATGATTTTTAAAATGCCTTTTATTATTTACAAGATAGCAATTTTTTTTTTTTTTTGCCATTCTGATTTTTCTTTTATTTCTTTTGTTTTTAATCGTTATAGAGTTATTCCACAATGTATGTTAATGAATCATCATTATATATATATACATATTAAAAAAAGAAACGAATAATACATGTATATTTATAGATTTAAATAATATTAATGTTAATTTATAACCATTTATATATATTTTAATAGCTATTTGTATTCGCCATGGACTTGCCATAGGTGCTAAATGCTCAACGTAAGTTTATTGATAACCTATTTTTTATTATTTTTAAACAAGGAGGTTCGTTTATTTAACTTTTTTTTTTCTAATATTATTGGATTTATTTATTATTAATATTTAATAGGGGCGTGTTGATTTTAATGTATATTTTGTACCCCTTAGGATATCCTATAGCATTAATATTAGATCATTTTCTAGGCAAAAATCATGGAACTGTTTATAAAAAAGCTGGTAATAAATATAATATTTATATTTATAGAAATAAATATATATAATATTTTACTTATATATTTATATATTTTATATACTTAGGATTAAAATCACTAGTATCTCTTCATAAATCAAAAGATACTGAAGATGGATTGACTGCAGATGAAGTATTGATTATTAGATCTGTATTAGATTTAAGAGAAAAGCCTGTATCAAAAGTGATGACACCTATTGAAGATGTATTTACTTTAACTATGGACTCCATTCTTGATAAGGAAACTGTCGAAAAGGTATATAGATGATTTGCTAATTTTGTGCACGTGCGTTTAATATATGGCTAACATTTCGATTTCGTATTTCTTTTTTATTTTTATTTTTATTTTTATTTCCAATTATAATTAGATTTTATTCCATGGTTATTCAAGAATCCCGGTTAGTGCTACCGATGATAAAAAGAATTTTGTTGGTATACTCCTTGTAAAGCATTTAATCACTTATGATGTAGATGATGCTTTGCCCGTGCGCTATTTTAATCTCAGCCCATTACCCGAAACAGCTCCCAATACTAGTTGTCTTGATATATTAAATTTTTTCCAAGAAGGAAGAAGTAATAATAATATTAATAATAATAAAAACAAATATATAAATTTAAATGTTAATACTATTAATATTATTATAAAATGATAAATTAGGTCATTTGGCTTTGATTTCATCCAATCCTGGTGGTTTAGGTGGAGCACTTGGAGTAATTACTTTGGAAGATGTAATTGAGGAATTAATTGGAGAGGTAAGTTTATAGAAAAAATAAAAGAGAAACAATTATTGTTTATTTATTTGTTTTGTTTATTTTTTATTTATACTTTTGTTTTTTAACTCATTTTAGGAAATCGTCGATGAGACTGATATATATGTAGATGGTAAAATAAAACTAAATAATACTAATAATAATAATAATAGTAATAATAATAATAATAATAATATATTTAATTTTTTAATTTTTTAAAATATAGTACATAAAAAAGTAAAAGTGATGCGAAGACAACCTAAACAAATTGTATCTGATCTTCATTCATTACTTAAAATTGTACGTAGTAATAATACCATTCAAACTAATTACCTTCCACGTGAAAAAATGGTTATTATACCTAGTAGTGAAGAATATTCACCACCGCCATCTTATGAAACAGATAGTCAAAAGTATCCAATAAATGGTTATGGCACTATAAATAATTACTCCATTAAAATTGATGATGCTAAAAAATAATATAGTATAGCATACTATTATATATATCTATTCTTTTTATCTTTAATTATCAATTTAGGATTTATTTTTATTCTTTCTATTTTTTATATCAACTTTATGCTTTTTATTTTAATATCAGATTAGTATTTGTTTTTATACTTTTTCATTTTAATATCAAATTAATATTCTATTCTATCAAATAAATAATTTTAAATACTTTAGTATATTTTTTTTATGCAGTTTTCTTTATTTGGAAAAGGTGTCACAAAAAAGGAATGAGTGTGACTAGGTTTTAAATTTTGTTATTTCCATTTTTTTTTCCTTCCTATTTTCTTTCTTTCTTTTTTGGTCATTCGCGTTTTCTTTCTCTTTTTTTCATTTTTTATTCTATCAATTTTTATTCATCATGTTCTGTGCCAGTAAGTTAATATCAATTATATTTAAAATAATATTTATATTATATATATATATATTTAAAAACTATATTTTTACTATTATTATTTTTCCTTTTTATTTTTTTAGTTTCTGGTGAAGCACCCGAACATCCTGTCGTTTCAGTCAAAAGTGGCAATCTTTTTGAAAAAAGATTGATTGAAAAATATATTACTGATAATGGCAAAGATCCTATTACCGGTGAAGAAATGACTGTAGATGATTTAATAGAAATAAAAGCAAGTATGTGTTATATTATGCTTTCTTTTTTAATCTATCTATATATATATATATATATAAATCTAAATATGATGACATAAAAAGACTTTTAATATAAGTATATGAATCTAACAATATATATATATATATATATATATATATTACATATTTATTTATTTATGTTTCTTTAGATCCTCACAGCGTAAAACCACGACCTCCCAAGTTATCTTCAGTACCTTCTATTTTATCAACTTTACAAAACGAATGGGATAGTGTTATGTTAGAGTCTTTCACTTTAAAACAACAATATCAACAAGTACGTCAAGAATTATCTCATGCTTTATATCAAAACGATGCTGCTACAAGAGTTATTGCTCGTCTTAAAAAAGAACGTGATGCTGCAAGAGAGTATGTTTTATTGTTATAATTATTATTATTTTAAAAATATATACATATACAAGTATAAAAAAAATATTCATATTTATATTTATTATTTATTATATATCACTTCTAGAGCTTTAGCTAATATTCAAGCACACTTAGGTACAACAGTATCAACTACAGCAGAATCCACAGCTCAAGAAACTATGGAAGTAGATCAACAAAGATTGCCTGAAGAAGTGATCAATAAATTTGATGAAACTAGCAAAGCGTAAAATATTTATATAATAATAATCATGGTCATGATCATGATCATAAATAGTAATCTAATGTTATGTTAACTGTGTGTTTTTTTTATATAATAATAATTATATAGACTTTCTCAAACACGTCAAAAAAGAAAACCTCCTACCGAACATACAAATGCAGAAACTATTCAAACATTTACTCAATCATCAACAATTCCTTCTTTACATTCATCTCGTTCACCAGGTATTACAGCTGTAGATGTAGATGTATCTGGCAAGAATATTTTAACAGGTGGCGTTGATAAACATGTACAAATTTACAATAAAGAAGAAAATAAAGTAGTAGCTAATTTAACTGGACATACTAAGAAGATTACATCAGTACATTTCCGTGGACAAGAAGGAGTAGATAAAGATATTGCTATTAGTGCAAGTGCAGATAAACATGTTCGTGTATGGATACCTGATGAACAAAAAGGATATAAATTGGGACATAATATTAATGCTCATAGTGCTGAAGCAACAGATTTATCAGTACATCCTTCTAAGGATTACTTTGTTAGTTCTGGTTTAGATAATAAATGGTCCTTATATGACTTTGAAACTAGTAAAGCTTTATTGGAAACTGTTGATCAAGAAATTCAATCTGGATATACTAAAATTCAATTCCACCCTGATGGTATGATTCTTGGTGCTGGCACAAGTGATGGTATTGTACGTATTTGGGATGTTAAATCTCAAACTATTGCTGCCAACTTTTCTGATCATGCTGGTAAAATTCAAGCTCTTGCCTTTTCAGAAAATGGGTAATGTATTTTATCATATATTTATATATACAAATCAATTTTTTTTTTACATCTTAAAAAAAAAAGATAATGTATATATAATATATTAACTTTATATACTTTGTTTTATTTATCTATTATATAGTTATATTCTTGCAACTGCTGCTGAAGATAATATAGTGAAGATTTGGGATCTTCGTAAACTTAGCAATACCAAATCATTTACTTTAGATGATGATTATAAAATTCATTCATTAGCTTTTGATTATTATGCACAATATTTAGCTGTTGGTGGTACCGATGTTCGTATTTTAAAAGCCAAGAATGGTGCTCAATTAGCTTCTTTCTCTGATAATATGGAAGTTGTTACTGGATTAAAATGGTCTCCTTTAGCTGAATCTTTATTAGCTGCTGGTATGGATCGTACTGTTCGTTACTATAGTGCACCATGAACAATATAAATATTTTTTTGTTATAAAAAAAATATTGATAGAATATTCTATTATTTTGTTTTATTATATTTGAATTTTTTTTAAACACTTTTTTTTTATATATAAATTAAAAATAACAAGATTAAACTTATATATATTAGCACAGCATTGGATTTTAATAATAAGAATAAATAAGTAAAAAAAAGCTTAATATATAATATTCTAACTTTTTTGATGCTTTTATTTCTTCATATGGTTTAGATTATTCTAGGTATATTATCATTAAACAGCTGGTTTACAAATATAGCACCTAAAAGAATAATCATCAATTGTAATATAACATTTTGTTAGTAAAAATTTTCTGACTAATTTATTGTTACACTATATATGTATTTATAATAGATGTTTATTTATTTATTTTATTCATTCTGTCAAATAATGAAATTTTAGTAATCTTTTTATATGTAAATATCGATTTTTCAGTTTATGAGTTCATTTTGTTTTTCATTATGTTGGTTTTATATAAGTTAATAATAGTTTATATTATTACTAAATGATTATGGTCATTATTTATATGTCTTTATATATCCATTTTGGATCAAATTTTATTTAATATATATGATAATAATAATAGTAATAATAATACTAATAATAAGAAATGGAAATAAAAGAAGAGAAGAGGTAAAAAGAAAGCATAAAAGAATTAATTAAATATTATATACTCTTTTGTTCATTATCTATTACCCTATTTTTTAAAATCCGGTAATAAAAAAAACTGGTCTGATATCTACCTTCAGGGCATTTACACAATCCAAGACAAAATTTAACCAATCTAATGGATAGACCTGCCAAATATACAAATATGATTGGTTAATTATTAATGAGAATCGATTTTTTTTTGTCTTGAATCAGTTTCCTTTTTTTAAATATTTATAGTAGATTTTATTCTCCGCACTAGTTTCAAAGGAATTAATTTTTCTAATTTAATCTTCTCATTTTTTTTAGTTCTTATTTCTTTTCCTTTCTTATTATTTTTTATTGTTTTTAAATCATGGTAAAGTTACAAGTAAGTGTAGATGACACTTCTTTAAAACCACTTGTATTTTGTTTTTATGTATCTGGTCATGGTAAGTTAATATTATTTTAGTACATCATATTTTTTTAAAACTGATACTATAATTTTAAATATAGTTCTTTTTTCCTTTTTTTTTTTACCTTTTAATATAAATAATAATAAAAAAGAAACAAAAACGGTAATATTAATATTATTTATTTTTATTAAAAGGTTGGGGACATGCAACAAGAGCAAATCAGATTATAAGTGATATTTTACATTTACCTGCTCAACATAAAGTATATGTAATATCTAATGCTTCAAGCTTTATTTTCCAAGGTGTGACTAAAATTGGAGCTATATATCGTCAAGCAGCTATTGATGCTGGTGTAGTACAACCTTTAGCTTATACAGTTGATCGTCAAGAAACGATCAAAAATTTAAAACAATTTATACAAAATCGTCCTGATACTTTAATGAATGAAGTTAATTGGTTAAAACAAGTAGAAGCTGATTGTGTGATATGTGATGCCCCATTTTTACCATGGTAATTATATATATATATATATATATATTAAAATAATAATAATAATAAATGATCAAAAAAGAGGAACAAAAAAATAATAATAGAACAATAATGATTGATCAAAAAATAACAAGAACAATATATATATAGAAAACGCCTATGATTGGCTTAATATATATATAAACATGCGTGATTTTTTTTTCCTTGATTGATCTAAATATAAATATTTTATGTCTTTAATTTAATTAGTGCGGCAGCAGCAGCAGCAGGTATCCCAGCAGCAATTGCAAGTAATTTTACTTTTGATGAAGTTTATACTGGGTTATGCGAAGGAGATGAATTAGATGATGAAATCAAACAATTAGTTGAGATAGTGATTCAAGATTATAGAAATGCTGATTTATTAATTCGATTACCAGGTGCTATTCGTATTCCATCCTTTGATGATGCTGAAGAACTTGTACCAAGTACACCTATTATAGGAAGCAATAACAACAACGGCACAATAGATTCGATGATTAAAAAAGGAATAGTGAATGGACAATTACAACTTCCATCTATCAGCCGTGCAACCGTTCCAACAAGTAGGCGATTTGTACCAAATAATTTTGAACGACGTATTATTGATATACCATTAGTTTTCCGAAAATATCATACAGAAAGACAACAAGTATTAGATCAATTAGGTATACCTTCAGAAATTTACAATACACACAAGATTTTATTATTATCATTTGGAGGTCAAGTATTAAATCAATCAGAATGGAAAGAAAGAAATCCTTTACCGGATCAATGGATTTGTATTGTATGTGGAGCTCCTGATGACATTATTTTGCCACCTAAATTTTATCGAGCTTCTAAGGATGCTTATGTTCCTGATTTAACAAATGCAGTAGATGTTGTATTAGGTAAACTTGGTTATGGTACTTGTAGTGAATGTATTGGTCATCATACTCCTTTTGTTTATGTACCAAGACCTCAATTTATTGAAGAATATGGATTAAGAAAATTAATGCAAGACCAAGGTAGTGCTGTGGAATTAGATAGATATGATTTCGAATCTGGAAACTGGGCAAAAGCAATTGAAGAAGCTTCTCTACAATCTGGTAAATGTGATGAACCTAATAGATTAGTGGCTCATAACGGTGGTCCTATTGCTGCTAAAACTTTAGAACAATTTGTAATAGAATGGAATAATAAAAAATCATCATCATCGCCAGCATTAGCTTCTCCTTATTCTACTTCATCTTCCACAAAATCTAAAATGGCATCTTTAACTAATAATAATAATAATATGAAATCAACTATTTCAAATTCAGATTCTGCATTAGAATTATCTATAAATACTACAGCAAGTAGATGATTTCTTTTATTATTTCTTTTTTTTATCCATTACTATTATTATTGTTTATTTTTTTATCTTTATTTTTATCTTAATTCGTTTGTTCATTATAAATATTTTTGATTTATTTTATATTCGTTAATTTGAATTTGCATTTTTTGATTATGTTATATTTATATTTATATACTTTTTATATATATACTAGTTTTATTTATTTATCTTTATTTTTAATAAACTATTTCCCATCCATCCTAATATATTCTCGTGTAAAGTTATTTCCGAATTCTTTAAGCATTTCTTTTTAAGGATTCACTTCAATTATTATATATGAATTTAAGGTTATGTTTTCTATCAATTTGAATTAATAAATCAATAAATAATTCTAAAAATAAAAATACTAAAATATCTTTTATTTATGTTTTTACGTTTATATATAAATATATATAGTTTAAAGAAAGGAAAAAAAAATATGTAAGACATATATATTAAAAAAATTTAATTGGGAGACTCAAAAGCGGAATTTGATGCGGATTAACCTCTCAACCGGAATAGCCAATGATGATCAATGTGATTCAAGCCAATCAAATTTAAATTTTTTTTATCAACTTTTGACCTTTATTTTATTCTTAATTTTTCCTTTTCCCCTTTTTTAGCCTCTTTCTTTCCTTTTTCTTTTTTTACTTCTTTCTTCTTTTCTTTTTTAATTGTTATCCTTTATATAAATATGTCCATTGCCCAAAAGCAACAGCAACAACAAACATTTCAAAGTAAACATAAAGATACCGCAATTGGTTTTATTATTGGCGGTTTAGCAGCTTGTGGTGCTGTTACTTTTACTAATCCTGTTGAGGTAAAATATAGAGTTTTTTTTTTACAAGTGTATAGATATAAATAAATAAATAAAATGGTACTGTTTTATATAAAGCTTAGTACTTAAAACGGAAGCTATTTATATTTTGGAAATAAATAAATATAAAGATAAGGAAGAATATACATATATATATTAAGATTATTTTTTATTTATATATTTAAAAGGTAGTCAAAACTAGACTTCAATTGCAAGGGGAATTAGTCAGGGCAGGAGCTTTATCAGCTGAAGCCAGACCATATCATAATAGTTTCCAAGCTTTAAAAGTAGTATTTCAAAATGAAGGGATCCGCGGGCTTCAAAGAGGGCTTGGTGTAGCATATATTTATCAAGTTTGTTTAAATGGTAGCCGGTTAGGGTTATATGAACCTGTTCATAAAGCAACTATTAATACCTTACAAATTAAATCTAATCATGGTCTTTTAGCTGCTGGTGTATTTGCTGGTGGCTTTGCTGGTGTGATTGGTGCGTTATTAGGATCACCTTTATATTTAATAAAGACTCGTCGTCAATCTTATTCCCCTGTTTTTAAACAAATTGGATATCAACATAAAATGACTTCTTCTTGGGTGGCATTATCCAATATTTATAAATCAGAAGGCATAAAAGGACTTTATCGTGGTGCATCAGCTGCCATGGCTCGTGCTGGTGTAGGATCAGCTGTTCAAATGCCTTCCTATATGTTTGGTAAACAATTATTAATGTCTAAATTCGGTTTACCTGATACTATTTCTACTCATTTTGGTACTTCAATGATTACTGGATTTTTGGTTTGTATTGCCATGAATCCATTTGATGTTGTTTCTACTCGTATGTATAATCAAGGTGTTGATCCTGCTACTGGAAAAGGTTTACTTTATAAGAGTCCGGTAGATTGTTTTGTTAAAATGATTCATACTGAAGGTGTTCGTGGTTTATATAAAGGTTTCTTTGCTCATTTCCTTCGTATTGGGTAAGTTTTATATTATATATATATAGAAAAAGAAAAATAGATAATGTTTGTAAAGATCTTAAGTTTACTCACCTTCATTTATATTTATATATATAGTCCTCATACTACTCTTATGTTTGTATTTATGGAACAATTGAAAAGTCTTTATGGAAAATATTTGAAATAGATATAATAGAATTTAGTGAAAAATCATAGAGTATTTTCAACAATCGTTACAGCAACTTTATTTTTCTGCATTTGTATTATAGTGTAAATTTAATTTTTACTTTTTTTTTGTTTGTTTCTTTTAAACTATAATTCTTTTTCGTTTTATCATTATTTTATTCAATTATATTTAATTTATTAATTAATAAAATGGATGATCAAAAAGTAAGGTTAAAAAAGAGAAAATTACAAAAGTGGTAAATATACAAATATGGAAGATGACTAAGTCCTTTTTTTTAGAAAAAGATAATTATATAAAAAAAATAATTCTACAATTCTATCATTCTTTATTTATTATTTAAGGTTTTATATGAACTATATAATAAGATGATTTTCCAGTACGCAATAAACATATTGAATCATCGATAAGGTGAGTAGGTAAAAGTTTTTGTCTAGGATCATTTACCTTAACATTATTGATATATAATCCACCTGATTTAATTAGTTTTTGTGCTTCAGCTAAAAATAAATATATATAAATAAATTGAATGGTTAGTTTGATCATTTTAATTTTAATAATAAATATTAAAATAAATTTAAAGATAAACTTACATTTTGATTTAGTTGCTTTGATAAGAGTAGCCAACTGATCAACACCAATACCATTAGTTTTATCTTTTTCTAATTCTGTAAAACGATGTTGATCACCCTTAAAAGCTTTAAGAATATCTTGTCCAGAAACATTACTAATATCTTCGCCAAATAATACTTTCGTAGCTATTTCAGCACGATGAACAGCGTCCACTTATTAGAAAAAAAAAGGTATTAGTTACACACACACGCATATATATATAAATGTTATAAAAATTCTTATCAATTATTTTTAAATTGGCTAAGCTTACATCCATGTACTAATTCAGTTACTTCAGATGCTAATGTTTTCTGAGCTAATCTTAATTCCGGGTTTTTCTAAAGTAAAAATCCAAAAAATTAGATAATTAGTTGTTATATAATAACTCATATTTATATAATGATTTTGTGCTTTTTTTTACTTGATGTTGATTTAATATATCTTGAATTTCGGCATTATCGAATAAAGTAAACATTGATAAATATTTTCCAACGTCATTATCAGCAGTTTTCATAAAGAACTAAATTATAAATAAAGCAATTAATTAAAAAAAAAATGAATGAATAAAAATGGCAGTTTATCAGAAAAAAAATGACAGAACATTTATATATATACCTGATAAAAATCAAATACAGTTGTCTTATTTTCATCCAACCAAACAGCATTTCCGGCAGATTTTCCAAATTTTTCACCAGTTGAGGTTAATAATAAAGGAATAGTAATGCCATATGCTTTTGGTGAATCTTGATCTATAGGATTTCTTTTTCCAATCAAATCAATACCAGCTGTAATGTTTCCCCATTGATCACTTCCACCTAACTATTGATTAAAATAACAATAATAATATTAATACTACAGTATACTTCCATGGTTGCCATAAATTATTGATTCTTTATATTATATATATATATATATATGTAATATTATTTGTTTTCGATTTTTTTACCTGAATACGACAACCATGATGATTATACAAATACCAAAAATCATAAGCTTGAAGTAATTGATAAGAAAATTCAGTAAAACTAATTCCTTGAGTACTTTCTATTCTAGATTTAACACTTTCTTTTGCAAGCATAGAATTAACTCTAGCATAACGACCAACTGATCCTAAGAAATCCAAAGCTGACATTTGACTAATCCAATCATAATTATTTAATACTTTTGGTGTTTTATATGAATTATTATCATCTTTTCCAGTTGTTTTCCTTTGAGCATATTTTATTCCATTAGAGAAAAATCGATGTACTTGTTTTTCTATACCGTTAACGTTTTTTATTAAAACATCTCTTTCTAATGCATTTCTTTCTGAGCTACGTCCAGATGGATCACCTATACTTCCTGTTGCACCACCTACCTGAAATAAAATAAAATAAAATAAAAGATCATATATAATACAAATTAATAAAAATAATAATAGTAATACTAAAAATAATAAAGAATATATATTATTATTACCAAAGCAATAGCTTGGTGTCCACGAATATGAAAATGAAGTAAGCCCATAAAAGTTAATAAGTTACCCAAGTGTAAAGAATCTGCTGTAGGATCTACTCCACAATAAATAGTAGTAGATTTATTTGTATGTTCAAGAAGATCAGCACTATATAAAGATATAAATAATATTTATTTAAAAAGAGTTTATTTCTTCATTTCAGTTTCTTTTCTTTAAATGAGAATAGGAATAAGATATATTATAAAAAATTTAATATTACCCTGGTATTTTCTTTTTTTTAAGGGAAAGCTTTTATTTACTTTTTTTCTTCATTTTATACTTACCTAGTAGTGTTAGCTATTAAACCACGATTGGTTAAATCAGTGATAACATTTGGTAATCCAGTTGAATAGTGAGCATGCCTAAAAAAACGACTACAATGCTTTAGTGATATTAATTGGCGGTTAAAAAACATTTTTAAAGTTGACAGTTGAAGAAAAAAATAATTATCATTTGTATTTTTTTTTGATACTTAAATGTAAAAAATAATTAAACCTCCGCTCATTTTTCCTTTTCTGATTTTTTTATATTATGTTTATATATAATATCGTTTTATACTATCAAGATTAGATATATAAATATAATCATTATTTTCTGTTAATTGAATTCGAATTAAAATAAAAAAAAGTTAATATTGTAATGATCAAATTATAAAATGAAAAAGAAAATAAAGTGATGTAATTGGGTAAATCAACTACTGCATGATTTTTTTAATACATACTACTAACAAATTTTTTTTATTTTTTCATGATCATGCTTATATTTTTATTTATCCATATTCCTATGAAAATAAGAAACATTTTGGTGTAAAGAAATTAAAAATATAAAAAGTAACTAAGGAGGAAATGACATATTCATTTTATGAATAAACTGCTTTTATGAATAAACTGCTTTTATGAATAAACTGCTTTTATGAACCTGTTTCTAGTATATAACTTCAATTTTTTTTTTGTTTCTGGATATTATTATAATAATAAAAAATATGTTTGTATAAAAGAATCATAAAAATTTAAGGATAAAGAACATCTCACTGACAAATATATAAAAATGTGTAAGTTCTGTTTAATTATTATATAAAATATATATTATATTCATTTAAAACAATAAAAATTTCTTTATAATACTGCATATTCTTATACAAATATGGATTATATATGTTAATGACAGTCATCTAAACTAATCATTCTTTTGTTTTATTCCCTATATTTTCTCTTTTTATTATTATATTATACTTGATATTGCTAAAGATAATTTTGTACACATAAGCATTGATGATAAACTTATATTTACTAGATAAATATAAAATGAAAATTAAAAAGAAAAGAAAAGAAAAACCAAAATTGTATAATTATTATAGTAATTTATGATATATATATATATATAATATGAACGAAAAAAAAAATGAAGGATATAATGCTTGTTATTAATTTTTTAAGAGAGACTGAACAACATGAGATACACGTAAATTTTTCAAATCAGTGTATGTTTGACCTGTACCAACAAAATAAATAGGTTGCCCAGTAATATAAGTCATTGTAAGTGCAGCACCAACCTAAATAAATAAAACAAATACCAATAATGGTTATTTTTTTTATTCGTTTATTTCAGCGAGTATTATATACATATATCTTACCTTATCATCGATAGTATCAAATTTAGTGAGGATCATACCATCAATATGTCGTGGATTTTGTAAACCTGAAAAATCCTTTAATGCATTATTAAATTTAGTAAGTTGATCAACAGCTTCATTTCCTACTAATGCTTCACCAACAAAGATAATTTTATCAGGATTATTAACAGATACTAATTTAGATAATGCTCGCATTAAAGGTTCATTATCTTGCATTCGACCAGCAGTATCAATTAACACTACATCAAAATCATTGGCAGAAGCTATAATAATAAATGTAATAAGTATATATGATATTTTTTTAAAGAATAAGTTTTGGCTTACATATTCAAAACTTATTTGATTTTTTATACATCATTTACCATATTGTATAGCATCTTTTGCAATTCCTGCTGAATCCTTTCCATAACCACGTTCAAATAATTCAACTACACCTCCACCACTTGTTTGTAAAGCACGAAGATTTCTTGCATGTACACGTAATTGTTCTACGGCACCACTTCTAAAAGTATCACAAGCTGCAATTAACACCTTGATATTATTTTGTAATAACCAAAAACAGACTTTACTAAGATTGGTAGACTAATTAATTATTGGTAAAATAGTATGATAAGTAAATAATTTTTATATATAATTACTATTTTAAGTACAGTTTCTATTTTCCTTTCCTTTTTCTTTTTTCAAGTATATAAATATGCTATTTTTTTTTTTACCTTTCCAACACCATTAACACCAATAAAAGTAATTGTATAAGGCCTATTTTCTGATTTAGCTTGTTCAATATCTCGTAAAATATCTAATGACGTTTTTGGTGTAAGGATTCTTTTTAATGCAGATTCCATACTTGTACGTACCACAGTTGATATACCTACAGAATTAAAGACAAAAATCAATTTCATGAAGGATCTATTATACATATATACATATATACATATATACATATATATATTTAAATAGAAATACTTACGTTCAAAACTACCAAGCTTTTTACCCAATAAACTTGATCTAACACTATCACATAAATGTTCTGCAATTTCTTTGGCAACATTCTTTTTTATCATCAAATCCTTCATACTTGCTAAAACAGGATCTAAAGCTTCATTTGTTACTTCACGTTGAGCAGTAATTGATTTCAAAAATGAAAACATACCACCACCATTATTTGATCTTGATGTTTGTTCATTTCCAAGATCATCCCAATCTTCATCCTCTTCATCATCATCATTATCTACATCAACATCCTGTACTTCATAAATACCTTGTTTATTTTTTGTACCAAGTTTTGATTCATCCACAAATTGAGATTTAATTGTTTCAGCATCTAAATCATCTGATTTTCCATTATTGTCACCTTTTTTCCCACTATAATCCAAAGCTTCCATTTCTCCTTTAGCAATTTGTCCATCCCATACACGCATTTGTTTTTGTGATTTCTTTTTTTCATTGTTACTGTTTGGTGATGAAGCAGCTGAAGTTTTTCCTGAACTTTGTTGTTGTGATTTTTTCCCTTTTCCTCCTCTTGGACTTCCTTGTAATTTTAACGCCCTGATGTTTTTTGTAATTTCATTTTCATCTATGGATTTATTATTGATAGCTGATGATTGAGGTTTATTATTTCCTATATATATGTATACATAAATTAAAACAATAATAAAAGTAATATTAATTAATCTCATTAATAAAAAAAAAAATGCATACGAGCGGTTAATAACTGTTATTATCAAACTATATTTTTTATACCTATATTTTGTGATCCTTTTAATGTATTTTCAAACTTCTTTGTATCTTCAAATTTTCTTGGTGCACCACCTCGTTTCTATTAAATGTAACCAATGATTAGAAAATAAGAATATTTCTGTTTTATTTATTTATTATTCAATTTTTGCTTTTCCTCTTTATTTTTATCTCTTTTTCTTTCCTTTTCTATCTTTTTAACTAGTAGATAATATTAATTTAACTTACTGTGGATGATTTTTCTTCTAAAGTTTTTAATACTTTCATAAACATAGGGTCAAACTCAGAATAATCACCATGAACACCTTGATCAACAGTTATTGTATCTTTATATGTTTGAATAAAAAGACGTTTGACAGTTTCTAAGAGTTCATCAATATACGGTAATTGTAATATCTTATGATAACCAACCTATTTATTTATTTGTTTTATTAAAGTAAAAGATAAATATAATTTAATAATATTTGTTTAATAAACTTAATAAAAACAATTTACTATTATTATTATTATTATTTTGTTATTACTGTTGTACTTTTATTTATTTATTTTTACTATACCACAAAAACTAAATCTAAATCGTTTGCAAAAGTCCATTTTAAAGCATAAGATTCATGAACATAAGTATCAGTACCCGCTCTTTCTTCTATCAAAACATTTTTAATAAGAGACTCTAAAGGTCCACCAGTAATAGAACTGAATATATGTTGCCATAATACTAAACCACCTTTATTTAAAACAGTAAAAAGAACAAGCATTTTTTTTATTTTAACAAAAAGTATATATTTAATAAAGGTATAGAAGAGAAAGAAAAAATAGAAGAGGAAAAAAAAAAAGAAGCTGATAAAATAAATTTAAACACAGGGCCAATGCGTAGGGAAATTTGATTGGATGAAACTTCGAGGCTTCAATTTAGAAAACAAAAGAAAAAGTTGGGTTATATTTTTACAAAAAATTTCTTTTTTATTCAACTCATATTATTCTTTACTTTTTTCTTTTTCTTCTCACATTTGTCACTTTATTTATTTATTTATATTATAATCACTATATTGTGCTTTGTTATTCTTTTCATTTCTTTTCAGAAAAATAGATGCATCTTTTTTAAATATAAATGTTTTTTATGATCATTGAAAAATCTCATATTTTTTTTTAATTGTTATAATTTGATCATCTAGCTAAATATCGTTAATGTGATCACTAGAGTACAATGTTTGGTTACTATTTTTATTTCTTTTTTTTAAAGAAATAAACTTGGTTAATCTTGTAATCATGATTAATCCGATCATTTATATGAAAATTAATTAAATATTAAACAAATATTATATATGAAAAATAAATAAAAAATAAAAATAAAAATAAAAGTCGATTTGACAAGTCTTACAGTAGACCTAGTCGCAGAGAAAAGGAAAAATGAAGAAAATTAGGTTATTTTACCAGTTTAGGCAATAAAAGCTGTATTAAAATAAATTGAAATTCAGTATCACTATATTTAAAGTTTTTAAGTTGTGTATCATAAACTTATGTAATATATAGATATTGTTTTTTGATAGATAACTACTATTGGTAAGATCAAAACTATAATATATTAATTACTAGTATCAAATAAAAACGACAAAAAAAAAGAAAGAAAAGAAAAATCTTATTAATAACTGAAGCCTTAAATATATGTCATTATTTAATCTAACTAAATAGATTAATTGTATATATATATAGTAATAAATGTTGATCACATTTTTAAACTATCACATTAAAAAACAAAAAAAAATAACTGTATTTTAAAAATTAAATTACCTAAATTAATTTTTGGTTAATAATATTATATATTTTTATAATGAGAAATGATATATATATATATATATTAAAAATGTTAAAAATAATGAAATGAAAAAATGTTAAATATATATAATGTAGTAAAATAAAATATAAATATAAAATTGAAGATATACTCTTAATTTAAAGCACTAGAATTAAGTCGATAAGGATGTGTTTTCATTCTATAAGTTTCCTCATCCCAAATAAAATTAGGATCCACATTTTTATATCGAGTAGCACAACTCCATCCTTGCCAATCTACGAATGCCAAGATTTTTTAAATAATGATATATTATTATTATTATTGTTATTATTAGTATCATTACATTTACTATTATTATTATTATCATTTTCAGTGAACATATAATTGATATGTCTAATTACCAAAATTACTATCAGCATTACAATGACAGTTTTTATGTAAGTAGCGTTCAGTAGGACAATGAGTAAGCGGATTATGGAAATAACCAATATCATTAAAAAAGTGAACTTGATCTTTTCTTAGCATGAGAGCTACAGCTAATGAATGTACAGGTGCATCTCCCCATCTTTCATAAAAGAATCCACCAGCTTTATCCAAGTGTTCAAAATAATCCATATATTTTTTACTTCTTAAAAAGTTTAATGATCCAATCTAATAATAATAATAATAATTGTAATCTATCATCCGTTTTTCTTTCTTTTTCTTTTTTAGATAGGGTTTATATTATATAATAAATTACCTCAAAGTTTGACCAAAAATGACAACCATTATAATCCACAAAATCATTATCAGTTAAAAATTGTTTTAAACTATCCTTTCCATTTACAATATGTTCTGGGTGTTTTTCCATAAACTCTTGTGTGGTTTGCCATAATGTTGGTATAGTTTCTGCATATTCTGTTAATGACAATGTCCATCCATATTGATAATCATTATCTTTCATCATTTGAAATACATCATAATCTATATCACAATAATAATTAATATCGGGTTCCACACGCCTATCATACATATAAAAAAATGTATAAATATATACATATTAAATATGATTATATATTATTGTAAATAATAATAAAAATGCAGAAAAAAAATTATAGTTACTTACCAATAATATTCATAATCATCTAAAAGAGGATGTCTAAAGAAGAAACCAGATTGATATCTATTTTAATAAATGGAAAATAAAGAAAAAAAATAAATTAAAACCTCAGTTTGAAAAAACTGCCATTTTTATATATAATCGGACGGGTAGTGCTATTTTTAATACATATTTATATTTCTTTTCCTTTTTTATTTTTTAATATATTACCGACACATATGTCTATAGGAAATACTATCACCATAAATAATATTTTGTTTGGCCATTCTTATTCTTGTTTCTTCAGCACGACCTTGATCAATCCAAGAAGGAAAACTCCATTGACTTTCATCAATTTTACCATAAAAAGTATCTGCTTTAGTTAAAGAGGAGGTAAGTTCTTTAAACTCTTCAGTAAAGTCGTCGTCATTTAAAAATACATAAGGATAATTAAATTTTCTATTAAAGCGATCTTCCATTTGTCTTATTGATTGCCTTACACCATCTAAGTTACTATTACGAGCTAAAATAACAAAAGCCGCTTTTACACGCGATTTTTTTATTTCGGAAGTTGTTGTTGAAGTTTCTGTTAAAGGGGTATTATTTTTATTTATTACAGGTGTTGGAATGATAAAATATACTATTGTCATAATAAGAGATAGGGCAGCAAGTATTTGAAGCCCTAAGGTTTTACGCCTTACGGACATTTTTCTTATTTTCTATTATATATAATATATATTTATTGGATAAAAAAGAAAATAGGAAAGAAAGAAAGGAAAAGAAGTTGAATAATGAAAAAAAAAGAGTAGGAATTAAAAAGAGGAAAATTCTACTAAATAAAACTAAACTAAAAATGCTTTTCAGCTGAGCATAAAAAAATATTGAAAATCGATTGGCTGATGCTATTAAAATTCAGAATTTTATTCTAGGAATAAGAAAATAAACAGTTATGATGTAAATTAATAAGCTATTATTTATTCAAAATTGGTTAACTTCATACTATATGCAATAATATTTTTGTTTTACATTTTTTCTATATGGTTTTCAAATTTTCTTTCTGAGATTAAATGAGCTTAAAAATGGGACGATCAAAAAATTATACAAGAAAAATTTTTTTCTTTCAAAATTATAAAATGATGGCTTTTTTTTCATCTTCTTTTTTTTCTTTCTCTTTCTCATTTTGTTTTTTTTTTGAACTAACCCTGTATAAAAAACATTTTTTTAAAAGGTAAAGTATTATTTTAATAATAATTAAATAAATGATTTTTATATGATGATTAAGTTAAATAACGTTACCGAGTGATTGATCACATACGCAACAGATCTTTCACTTTGAAGATGTTAATACTTGCCCTCTCTGATACTATTATTTTCTTTATTTTTTTTTATTATACGTTATGACTATATTATATGTACTTATTAATTTTCTTTTATATTTTTATAAATAGGTTATAGCTGTAGTTATATATATTGTTATATTATTAAATAGATTATAATAATAAAAAATAAACTAATAGTTTAATCTTTTTTTTTCAATGTCTTAACATAAATATTTTAAAGTGTTTGAGTACTGTATAATATAGTATAAAAAATTTTATAACAATTGTTTATTTTATACATAAATTTTTTTCTTCAACCAAGTCCAGAAGCATTCACAAAAAAAATCTGAGTTTTAAATTTTGTGTTGGATAAAAAGAGCATCACGCTTTTTTTTTCTTTCTTTCTTTACTTTATTGTATAATATAAATTGTCCTTTCTAAATGGACACCTTAGGGACTTCACAATTATATGATTTAGATTCCATCGATCAAGAAGATGAGTTAGACTTAGTAATAATATTTTAAAAATATTCTTTATAACAACATCAAAAAAAGGAATTTTTCTATTTAAGAAATAAGAATAACTTATATTATAATCTTTAGGAACTTTATCGATGTTATAGTGTATATTCCAATGATATTCATGATAAATCAGAATTAGAGTTACATAATTATTTACAAGAGAAGGTATTTACAATTATATATATAGTTTTTTATTATTGTTACTTTGATAACTAATATACGTATTTCATGTATTTTTTTTAGGCATCAGAAAACAAAAAAGGTTATATGGATACTGTATCAGCACTATTATATGGAGTTTTAACAGAACCTGAAGCAGCAAATCAACATTTTCATCGTATTTTGCTTGTTAATAGAGATCAGTATACAATGGTTTTGAATAGGATCTTTCCATTAATATCAAGTATTAAATTTGGAAGTCTTAAACAACGTACTAAAGATCAGGTAATAATAATAATAATAATAATATATATATATGAATATTTAAAATAACAAAATCTTTATATAATATTATTTATATATATAAACTTTTAGATAATATGGTTGTTTAATGAATTAACAAATCTCAATGTGCCTAATCTGGAAGGACTTTATTTATGCTTATTACGACAAATTAAAGCTGGTGATAGTTCTTCACCTAATGTACGTTTATGTGAACAAATATTAAAACTTTTAGAAACCCATCGAGCTTGGCTGGATTCATATCCTCGTTTGATATCAACTTCTGTATATACTTATCTTCGACTTATAGCTGAGCATCGTCAAATTCAACATCATTCTTTACAACAAAAAGAAATTCGATTTATTATAAATATGCTTAGACAAAAGGTATAATTTATAATATATATATAATCATATATATAGTCATACATATATAACCATATATTAATATTCATTTTTTATTTGTTAAAAAAATCAGTGGATGATATGCTGTAATATTGGTCGTGATTTAATTAGAGCTCTTCAAGATGTTTATTATTTACCAGATTTTCAAACTTTATGGGATGATCTACTTAAACAACCGCAAAAGTTTTCACCAAAATTTCAAGGTAAATCTATATATGCACACAAATTAAAAACAAGATATAAAATTAGCTATTCGATTAGGTATTTACTCTGATACACTTTTATTTATTTATTTGTATAAAAAAGGCATTGAAAGTATTTTGAAAACACCAACACCAAAAGAATTTTTACGTACTCGATTAACGCCAGATATGGAGCATAAATTAATGTTTATTCTGCAATATGTAATAATATCTATATATTTATAATTATATAATGATACAAGGACATAATACTAATAATAATATATATATGTATATATATTAACATAGTTACGTATTGGCCAATTTCAAAGAAATTTAGGATGGTTTATTCAAAGATTTCTTTCTACAAATGAATCAGAACCTTTTTATGTGGATTTAATCAGATTTATAGTAGCCGGTTGGTATCCTAATAATCAAATATTACAAAGCGATATAGTACCAAGATATGTGGTTATTGGTAGTATGATTCGTACAATTAAAGTAATAAAAAAAGAAATAATAAAAACAATGAAGAACATAATAACATAATTAAATAAAAAAAGGGATCAGTATAATATTTTAACTTTATTTTAATAAAATAGAGTCATGTAGTAGCTGCAAATGTTAAAACTGCACTTATTTTTGATTGGCTATTTTTTACTCCTACAGATAATATTATGTTTATTGGTAAGATATCAATTTTAATTTTATTTGTACATCTTTTTCATTACAAAAAATGATAATCATCTTCATTGTTATTTTTTTTTAGAACCTGCTATGCTGTTAATGGAACGATCAGTAGAAAGATACCCATATATTACTGCAACCTTACTGGAATTTATCTATCACTCTGTAAATGAATATTATCCACCTCTAAAAGATTATATGGCTAAATCAATTGCTTGTGGTATGCAAACGATGCTAAGTAAATCTGTTATTAGGTATATATAAGATAAATATTGTGTAATGGTAGAAATAGAAAAAATCGTCATTCACATTTTTTTTTTGTTTGCCTATAACTTTTATAGGAGTTTATTACCAATTTATAATCATCCTACTATAGATGATCATACCAAAGATATAATGGTGAAGCTTTTTGGGGACTTCTTACAACAGGAATCTCAACAGCCGCCACCACCTAATGTTCAATCTATAGATAATTCTATGACTGATGATAATAAAATGCAAATAGATAACAATAATAGTTTAAATGAAAAATCAGAAAATATTTCAAAAATATTTAATAAAGAGAATCAATCAAATAATGAAGATGAAGATGATACAGATAAATATCTTTATGGAGATATAGGTAATATATATTTAAAATAATGTAATATCATTTTATAAATAATGATGAATATTTGTTAAATCTTAATTTTTATTTTTTATAAGATACTGATATGAAGGTGAAAAAAAATCAAGATAATCAAGCAAATGATCAAAGTAAAAGTTCAATAGATAAAGTAACAAAATCAGAATCAAATAATGTTGCTGATCTCGTTGATATTAGTGAATCAACAAAAGTAAACACATCAACATTGGAAACAGATGATAATCATTTGGTAAATGATGTGGAAATGAGTACTGTTAATGAAACTGCTAAGATTGACGATGGTGATAAACCACAACAACAAAATGAACAAATGGATATTTACAAAGAAGACAGTGATAGCGATTATCCTGATGAAGATATAGAAGAGAATGAATCATCTGAGGCTATGCAATCAAATCAATCATATTGGATATTTGGTGATGCATTAACACGATTCAAAACTGCTTGTAAAAGTATACAGTTAGATTCACTTAATGTAGATGATGAAGAATTTGGATTACAATTAATTGTTGCAAAACGAAGTTTAAAAGAAATTTTAGCTGTGTTTTTAAGAATGGTAATTATATATATAGGTTAACAAATATATATATAAGTTTTTACTGTTTGATACATATATATTGTATTTATATTTTATTAATTAGTCAATATCAGCAGAAACTTTACTTCCAAATATTGCAATTCCACTTTTAAAATTAGCATCCCAACTTATTTTAGTGAATTCACATACTGATTATAAACCAGATTCGTCTGAGGAAGACATTATAATGGATAATACTAAAGATCCATTAGATTTATTATTTATTGTTTATTGGCAAATGAAAGAAAACACAACGGCTAGTGAAAAAATGTTACAATTAATAGGATACTTATCACATAATTATCGTACTGGAAAAAAACATATAGTTGGAATGAGGTGGTGGCTATTTATTGCAGGGTAAATATTTATTTTTTTAATTTTAATATTCTTATATATATACGTTATTCATCTATTTTATTTTATTTTATTTTTTTATTTACTTATTTTTAGTCAATTAAAGCTTAGTACTTATACAATTAATGAACCTTATACATGGATTTCTTTGATATCAACAAATTACAAGGAATTTGTTCTTCAAGGATGCACACCTTCAGATGAAATAGAAGAACCAGCTTATCTTGGACAATATTTATTAAAAGATATCAAGGTAAATGATTTAAAATATATGAAATAGAAAACATTTTTAAAAATATAATCACACGTTTTTTTTTTTTTTCATTTTTTATCTAATCATTTATTTATTAAACCTACTATATATATGTAGTGTCTTGCAAAATACAATATTGAATCTTTCCATAAAATTTTACCAATTATATATCGTCATTTTTCGTCTGTTTCTGTTGGAAATACTGATTTTCTAAATTTAATATCAACGATGTCACTTCCCGATCAGGTATATATATAAATGATAATAGCAATAAATGCTAATATTTTATTAATTTACTCTTATTGATAGATCGGTAATCTTGTTTGTATATTACAATTTGGAACAATCAAGGTATTTGGTACTGCCTTTGATTTAAAATATATTGGTAAATATAAAAGGCATATACAATTATATAGTTTTTATGTAAATATATATTTCATCACTAAGCATTTATATATATATATATAGAATCATCTTTTGAAAAGAAAGATGTATATGAAGTTTCTGCTCTATGTCAGTTATTAGCTGCTGAAGTACAAGGAAATTCTGATTTAAATCAACAATTATCAAATTCTAGATTTTTTTTACCTTTAAAACATCATTGTAAGTATATAAGATACATTTATACTGCTCTTTTCTTCATAAAAACTTATTAATCATGCTTTTTAATATATCGTTATTGTTTTTATTTTAAAAAATAGTTCGATCTGATATCATTCCTTATTTATTATCAATTATATCATCTATAACACCAACAGAAAATTTATTACTCTCATTAATACAAATCACTACTGAAAAAAAACCATTCTCTACAAAAATGAAAACAAATGTAGAAAATGACAGATTTTTACCAGCAGTACAGTTTTCATTAGTTGTATTTAAAAATTGGCATCAACGATATCCTGATATATTTGTTAATATTTTAAGTGCATTGGTTAGTAATACTTTAAAAGAATTGGAAGCTTCTGAAGTTCAACTTGATTCTGATGTAAAACAATTAGGTGGCCAATTGATTTTCTTAATTAGAACATGGTGGATAGAGATGGAACAACAGCAATATATTCAAACAGGTAAAAAGCAACAAAAAAAGATATGTTAAAAATATTGAGTTTTAAGTCAAGTATATATATATATATAATTATTAACTCTATTATTATTATTTTAAAAAGTACCTCCTTTAGATATATTCATGAATGATAAATCACTTATGAACAAATTATCAAATTTAGCAAATCAAGTATCAGAATCATGGCCCAACGAGTGGCATGAAGGTATAAATATATATACAAAAAAACAACAAATAATTACAATTTAATCATCCATTATTAATTTATAATGAAATTATTAATTCCCTCTTATTTTTTAAAATATAGATGATGTTATTAAACCTAGAACTCGAAGAAGGACTAGAAAGGTTATAGAAAGCGATGATGATGAATCATAAATAATAATATCATTTTACCTTGCTATATATTCTATGTATATATATTCATTAGATTATCATTACCATTTCCTTTTTTTTAATACATATTTAAAAATGTAAAAAAATTAAAAATAAAAATACTAATACAAAGCAACACTCTATTCTTTTTTTAGTGTTGGATTTTGTTGTAATAAAACCATTTTATTTTATTTTATGGTGAATTATTTTTGATCTAAGAGAATTAAAAAAAAAGACAAAGAGGATTATGATGAAAATAAATGACCAACTTCCAAAAATGCTACTTTTTTTTATTTGTTATATAGTTTTTTATAAATGGTGTGATATTTTAAATTAATTGGATTTATTTATTATATTTAAGCAATGAAAGCCTTAGTGTGGTTTTCACAGATATCACGGAGTTTGCCTTCTAATTCCTTGGAAAGAACACCCTTGGAGCGGATTTCTTCGAGAACATCCTTGTGTTCACTGTTGATGTGAGCAATGAAGTCCTTTTCCCAGTCAACGATCTTTTGAACAGGAACCTTATCAAGGAAACCGTTAACACCAGCGAAGACAATAGGAACTTGGGTTTGGATAGATAAAGGAGAATATTGGGGTTGTTTTAATAATTCAGTTAAACGAGCACCACGGTTCAATAAGAATTGGGTGGAGGCATCTAAATCGGAACCAAATTGGGCGAAAGCAGCAACTTCACGGTATTGGGCTAAGAAAAGTTTAAGAGAACCAGCAACTTGCTTCATAGCCTTAGTTTGGGCAGCAGAACCGACACGAGAGACGGAAAGACCGACGTTAATGGAAGGACGGATACCCTTGAAGAAAAGTTCAGCTTCCAAGAAAATTTGACCATCAGTAATGGAAATAACGTTGGTAGGAATATAAGCAGATACATCACCACCTTGGGTTTCAATGATAGGTAAAGCAGTCATGGAACCATAACCGAAGTCCTTGTTCATCTTAGCAGCACGTTCTAATAAACGGGAGTGGAGGTAGAAGACATCACCAGGGTAAGCTTCACGACCAGGAGGACGACGAAGTAAAAGAGACATTTGACGATAAGCAACAGCTTGTTTAGATAAATCATCATAGATGATTAAAGAGTGACGACCGTTATCACGGAACCATTCACCAAAGGCAGCACCAGAGAAAGGAGCTAAGTATTGAAGAGGAGCAGCTTCAGAAGCAGTAGCAGCAACAACGGTGGTGTATTTCATGGCATCGTTTTCTTCTAAAGTACGGACTAATTGAGCAACAGTGGATCTCTTTTGACCAACAGCAACATAGATACAGTATAATTTCTTGGATTCATCAGAACCGTTGTTCCAGTTCTTTTGGTTAAGAATGGTATCAAGAGCAACAGCAGTCTTACCAGTTTGACGATCACCAATAATCAATTCACGTTGACCACGACCAATAGGGACCATGGAGTCAACGGATTTAATACCAGTTTGCATAGGTTCGTTAACGGAGTGACGAGGTAAAATACCAGGAGCCTTAACTTGGACACGAGAACGACCAACAACATCTAAAGGACCTTTACCATCAATGGGGTTACCAAGAGCATCAACAACACGACCTAAAATACCAGGACCTACAGGTACATCAACAATAGCACCAGTACGCTTGACAGTGTCACCTTCCTTGATCAAACGATCGTTACCGAAAACGACAATACCGACGTTATCAGCTTCCAAGTTAAGAGCCATACCCTATTTTTATATTTATATAAAAAAATCATTAATACTCATATTGATGACCATATTTTTTATTAAATACATCAATGATCATTTCTTGTTTTTTTTTGTAAGTGATTATATATTTAAAATCATTTTTTTTAAGTGATCGTTTCTTTTCTTTTTTTTTGTCAGTATATAAATATATAGATGATCATTTCTTTCTTTTTTTAGTATTATAAGAATAAATCAACTCTTTATCTCTGTTATATATTTGTACCTTAAGACCGCTGGAGAATTCAACCATTTCTTCAGCTTGGACGTTCTTTAAACCATAAACACGGGCAATACCGTCACCAATAGATAAAACACGACCGGTTTCTTGGAGTTCAGCTTCAGAGGAAGAACCGAGGATACGTTCTTCAAGGATGGAAGAAACTTCAGAGGTGGTGGGTTTAGCAGTAGCATAAGAACGTAAGGCAGAAACGGCACCAGCGTTAATGCGTACCTAAATGAATTTATAAAAAAAGCAAACATAAAATATTATTAAAAAAGTTGTTTCCTTTTATTATATACCTGCTTTATATATTGTATTTTTTATATTTAAAGTTGTGTATTGTAGTTGTTTTTAGTGTTATTATTATTAGTTGTTGTTTATGTTTTTTTTTTTTTGTTTGTTGTTATTCTTTCTTTTTTATTTTATTATTATTATTATTTAGTATTATATTGCACGATTGTTGTTTTTTTGTTATTATTATTATTATTTAGATTATGTTATTTTTCCAATGATTAAAAAAATACTGTATATCATCTAAAAATACTATTCATAATATTTCGGTGTTTAATAATAATAAGTACTTACAGGAGTAGCCTTAGCAAAGGCAGCTAAAGCAGGGCGAGCAAGACGAGTAGCGTTTCTCAACATGACCAAAAAAAAGGTTTTGTTATAAAAAAGAAAAGGAAAGGGGAAAGGCCTGGTGGAATTAGAAAAGAAAAAAAATATCAACAAAAATTCTTCTACAGTGACTGTCTTTAAATTTTTTGGTTTATATATATATTAACCACCCTGGCTGTAATTTTCAAGCACCGTTTTTTTTAACTCTTCCTCAACCAGGTATTATATTACCAGCTATTTTTTTCAACTTCACCCTCCCACATTATTTTATATTTTATATCTAGAAAAATAAGGTTTTAATGCCTATTTTTATATTTTAAAATATATAGTATTCATATTGTAATTATTGTTATTTTTATTATATATAATCAATCATTAAAAAAAAGATGCCTTTTATATTTTTAATATATATAATGATTTTAGTTATTTTTTTATAATTTCTTTCAATAATAGTAATAACAGTAATAATAAATGGCTTGTGAATAAAAAGAAGTTCAATATCTATTGTAAGGAAATATTAAAAAGAAAGTAGTTGAATGAATGATCATCTTTAAAACTCAGTTTTATTTTTTGATCTTGTTGAAAGAGCTTAGTTTTAAGTCGCAATAATTAAAAGATTAAGAAACAGAAAATAATAATGATAAAAATAATGATCATCAGTTGTATTTTTTTATATACTTTTTTTCTATAAGAATTTTTAATACAATACTTATTGATTTTCCTATTATTTTTAAAAAGATAAAATGGCAAAAATACAATACAAGTATAAATGTAAGGTATATTGATTCATCTAAATAAGGTTATAATTTTGATTTTTTAATCATGTTGAAATTCAGATCATTTTTTTTTTATTATTATTTCTTTTTATTATCTTTTTCTCTCCCATATAATTTAAGTACCTACTTTGTATCTGCTTTTAGTAATTGCTTTTTATATATGAAATAATCTATAAAAAACGGTCGATACAGTCTCAAGCTTTTATTTTTTATAACAATTATATAAAGGTAAGGTAAGTCTAACTATAAATTCACTTCATATTGATTCTATAAATTAACTATTTAAATAGGCCATTTTCTCTTTTATATGGATTAATATAATGGTAATTCAATTTATAATGAATAGTTAATATAGATAACTATTAAGCTAGTGTGGTGGTGTGACAGATATAATTTAGTACTTCAAAATGGCTTTTATTTCTTTTAAAAACAAATAAATGTAGTATATAACTTGAATTGATTTTTTTAGGAAACTTGTCCAATAATCAATTATATATCATGTGATAAATCTGTCAACAGTGTATTATTTAATGCTAAAAAGTAACAAAAAAAAATAAATGTGACACACAGTCAAGGTAAAAGAATGGATGATAAGCAAGTATCTTTAAACACAAAGAAGGTATATAAAGGGTCAATCTAATTTTGGATACACTTTTTCATAAAAGACATACTTGTGACTCGCATTAATTTTATTTTAGAAAGTAATAAAAAAATAATAATTACTTTTTCCTTTTTTCTTTCTCTTTCTTTCCTTTTCCATTTTATCTTTCCAATATATTATATATATTTATTTATTAATACCTTTTTATAATGAATTTTTTTAGTTCTGGTAAACAAAAAACATCTGAAAAATCATCAATAAATGAAAAACAGTCAACACACGAACCTTTATTAGTTGTTCCAAAGAACCGTAAAGTCATTACCAAACCTAATTTAGATGAAGAACAACAACAAAAGCTTACACAATTAAGAGAAGCTATTAGTCAAATAATATTACCTGAAACTGATGACTATTATGAAAATGAAAAAAGATTTTTAACAGACGCTACTTTACATCGATATTTAAGAGCACGAAAATGGGACTTGAATGTAAATACATATATATATAATAAAAAGCATATCTTTATTATTGAGTTTTTTAGGATGGCGGACATGAAATAATAATAGATAAATAAATAAAAAGATAATAATAGCAGTGGTAATAATAACCTTATTCTTTATTTCTTTAAATAGGCAGCAAAAACGATGTTGGAAAATACAATTCTGTGGAGAAGAGAATTTAGACCTGATCAAATTGATCCTAATTATATTCGACCTGAAGTAGAAACTGGAAAAATGTATTATAATGGATTTGATCATTATGGAAGACCTAATTTAATTATGCGACCAAGAAATGAAAATTCTAAAGATGGTGACCGACAAATTAAACATATTGTGTTTTGTTTAGAAAGAGGAATTAGATTAATGCCTGAAGGTGTGGAAACAATAAATATTATTATTGATTTTAAAGGCGCAATGGCTTCTCAACATCCAAGTATTGCTACTTCAAAAAAGTTTTTGGAAATATTAAGTAATCATTATCCTGAAAGATTAGGTAAGGATACTAAAAGAAATAAAAAAGAGAAACAAAAATAATTAAACTACCAATAAAATAAAATATTTAACCGATCATTTATTGTTCTGAATTAGGAAACTCGTTTGTGGTTAAATGTAAGTTTTTGATTATTTTTTAATAGTTATGTTTAACATTAATTTATCTAATGTATCATTTGCCTTTTTTTTAACATTTTTAATTTTAGCACCATGGTTCTTTTTAACTACTTTCAAAATCATTTCTCCATTTATTGATCCTGTTACAAAATCAAAAATTAAATTTGTTTATGATAAAAAAAATGAAAATGATAGTAAAAATCAAGGATCAGAAATGGCTTATTTACCTGATTATGTTTCAGAAGAATTTATTGAAACTGAATTCAATGGTAAATATCATTTTGTATTTGATATTGATACTTATTGGAATCAACTTTTAGAATTAACTGGTAATCCCTATAAAATTTTCGATTATTAAATGATAATAAAAAAATGCTACCTGTAAACTTTCAATAAAAAAAAAAACGCGGAGTTTTAATTCATTTCTGGATGTAAAAATCTAAACATTTTGGATCTGTGTTGGAATTTAATTTTTTTCTCTTTCTTTCCAATATTCATCACTTTTTTTTACTACTCCCCTAAAATTCAACTTTTTTAAACGTTTTTTAATTAATCCTTCTTATAACAGCTCCATTACCTTCATTTTTTTCTAGTTTTTTTTATACATATATAAATATATATATATACGTATATATATATATATATATATAAACAACAGCTACTACTATAAGTAGTTCTTTATTTCCTATTTTAGTAATTACAATTGTATATGAGCTTTTCTATTTTACAAGAAAACTACAGACAAGTTCGTGAAGAATATAGCAAGAGAAACAAATCTAACAATGAATCACATAACCCAGCTGAGGATAATATAAAGAAAGCTTTAGATGATTGTGAAAGAATATTAGAACTATATAAAGATTTGGACAACACTATTGATGAAACTATTGAGGAACATGAATATTCATTATTAGCAAAACGAGAAAGAGATCAATTAACTAATGATACTCAAGCTCAA
Source organism: Cunninghamella bertholletiae (assembly GCA_037043795.1). Classification (NCBI taxonomy): domain Eukaryota; kingdom Fungi; phylum Mucoromycota; class Mucoromycetes; order Mucorales; family Cunninghamellaceae; genus Cunninghamella; species Cunninghamella bertholletiae. Next base: position 257,381 of record JAZGVP010000005.1, read on the forward strand.
AATTATAGAGCTAAAAATTTTAAAATTAAAGAACACAATCAACTCTTACCTACACCTACTGATTCAGATTACAAGAATAAGATTAATAAAAATAGCAATGATCAAACTGCAGCTATAAATTCAATTTTAGCATTTAAAAATACCATAGGTGATAATCAGCCTAGTAAGGGTGTCATATACCATAATAATCAAATTTCTCAAGTTCATACAAATAGCAAACAATCAGATTTATATCCAATAACACCTAATGATAAGCAATATAATTTCAACACAAAAAATTCAGTTCGTGATAAAATTTATCAGGTAATAAATAAAATATTTACATATATATATATATATATATATTAGCACTTGTGAATAACAAAGCTATTATTATTGTTATTTTTATTAACTTTTTTTTAAAAATTCGATCTCTTCCCCTTAGGAACAATCTGTACATAAAATACAACATGAAAATCAAAAGTATAAACCCTTCAAGATTAATAACACACAAGTAAGTTAAATAATAGCAATAATATATTAAATATATTGACTATAACAAATATTTCATCAATTTAATTTTTTCCTATTTTTTTAATATATATTATATAGAGCACTTCAATAAATCAACGTGCACTTGTATCAAAAAATGTAAATAAGAATCAAATTAGAGCATCAATTCATCAATCAAACGAGAAAAAACCTATTGAATATAATAGTAAAAATTATTTAGACTCCATTGAACAACCTCGTAATTTAAAAAATAATCATAGACATGCTGTAAATAATAATGAATATTATAAAGTGCCACCAATTCGCCGTTTATCAGCCGATTCAATGTATGAAGACAAAAAGGAAAATCCTACAGATAATGGACTTGAAGCCACCGAAGTAATAGGGCCAGTACGTACTTTTGAACCTAAATATATTACTATTAATAATAAAAAATATATGATATTGAGCAACATAGGAGAAGGTGGTTACGGTGCTGTATATAAAGCTTATGATGTAAATACAGAACAAGTTTTAGCAATTAAAGATGTCAAGGGAAAAGGCGAAGGAGAAGAGCTCAAAAAGAGCGTTTTAAATGAAGTATACTTTTTAAGGCAGGCAAAGGAAAGGAAATTTAAATACACTGTTAAGATGTATGACTATCAAATTCTTCCTTATGGGTATAAAATTGTAAGTACATATAATATTTGTTTATTTATTGATTATACATATATATTTACACATTTTATTATTATTATTTACTTCATTTTTAGGTGATGGAATTAGGTGATATAGATTTCCAAAAAGCATTAAGAAAACAAATAGAAGATCATCCTATTAATATGAATTATGTTAGATACTTTTGGGGCCAGGTAAATTAGTATAAGCTTTGAATATAATGTATGAATCATTTATATATTATGTATGTAAATATATATTAATAATTCTAAATATTTTATTAAATTTATATAGATATTATATGCTGTGAAGGAATGGCATGAAACCTTTACTTTACATAAAGATTTAAAACCACAAAATTTTATTTTAAAAGATGGTAGAATCAAATTGATTGATTTTGGAACTACTATTGCACTTGGTAGTAATAGAGTAGAAACCTCTGAACGTGCTGTTGGTACTCTCAACTATATGGCTCCAGAAACATTAATTGCATCTAATGGATTAAGCGAGGTAATGATTTTAAATATACATATCTAAAGATAAATAGAAAACTAGAAATTTTCTTTTTATAAAAAATAAATAAATAAAATACAAATGTAATTAAATAGAAAGCTAATGATTATTATTTTTAATGATAGGCTGGTCTTCCTGCAGATATCTGGTCACTTGGATGCATACTTTATGAAATGATTTACAAAAAACCACCATTACATCGTTATGATGAAACAAGAAAAAGAATAATACTTTATACTCGAGAAGAAGGTGCTATAAAATATCCAAATCATGTTGATTGGATACCTACTGAAGGTGACTATGAAGAAAAACTCGTTAACACCACTTATGTTGATGATAGTGCTATCGATTGTATGAAGTCCTGTTTAAATTACGACGCTAAGAAAAGACCAACAATTGACCAATTAATCGATCACCCTTTTATCAAGTATTACGAAATTAAATATTAGATTTTTTTTTCTTTTTTTCTTACACTTTTCGTTTGTATTCAAGTATATATATATATATGCAATTAAGCGAATAATAAAAAAATAATGAATCGATCTAATCACTGAATTGTTTCATAAACCTATATAAAAAATATTGTTTCGCAGATATAATTATTTAATTATGCTTTAGTAGATAAAGAGTTGTATTTTTATTATTTTTATTAATAATAATAATATATTCTATTTTATAAAAATGTCAAAAACCAAAAGTATATAATTAAAAAGGACCTAATTTTTTAAAAAAGTAATAAAATGAAGATTGAACAAAAGGGTAAATACTTTTTTTTATTTGATTTTTATTTTGAAAATTTAAATTGTATATACTAAACAGAAATAATATTATTAAATCATTCTTTCAAATAATATTTTAAATAATAATATAAAATGATAATGGTAATAATAATATTATTATAAATTGATAATTAAAAAAAATAAAAATTGAAGAGGCAATTTGTTTTAAATTTTTGGTTATTTTTATTTTACAAGTGTGCATAGAAGTGAGAGTTGACAGAATGATTATATGAAAAACAACAATGGTATTTAAAAAAATCAAATCAAATAGAATAGGGTGTATGAAAAAATAATAATTAAAGATGAGTACAATGAGATTCGTTTATAGATAATTTTATTAATAATAAAAAAAGTAGTAAAGAAAAAAAATAAATCAAATAATTAACACAACCTATATTTATATTAAAAGATTTTTATATTAAAAAGAGAGTTTTATTTTTGAAATATATCAATCAAGTGTATTCAGCCCCAGCAAAGCTTATTTGATCAAAGACCACTAAAGAACTTTGCCAGTGATAAATTTACATGGTAACTAAATAGTAGAGGATAAATGATACTTAATTGATAATATGATTTAATTTTTTATTTTTTGAATTTATTTATACAAAATTGATAATAAGATAAAATAATAAAAATATAAAAATAAAACATAATAATAAATAAATAATAAAGAAAAAGAAAATATTGAAATAAGATATGAATATATTAACATAAAAAAAAGCAATATAAATAAATAAATAAAAAAATAAATATATAAAAATAAATAAATATATATATATATAGATGAAAAATAAAAATAAAATATACAAGATGGCGGGTATCTTTTTATTATATATATATGTATATATATATAAATACATACATGTATATTTAAGATTTATTTGATCTTTCAATCATTAAATGGGATGATTGTGGTGCAAACTTTTTAATGGCAGCAATTAATTCAGGGAATCTTAAAGGTTTTGTAACATATTCATCCTATTTTTTTTAAAAAAAAGTAAAATAAAAGAAAATAATGTTAATACATGAAAATAATATATATATACATATATATAAAATCAAATATATGCTTTATTTATTTATTTATTTATTTCTCTTACCATGCCAGCTTGCATACAACGATCACGATCACCAATCATAGCATGAGCAGTTAAAGCGATAATAGGAATACGACCCATATCACTAGCTTGTTCAATTTCACGAATTTTTTGAGTTGCTTCAAAACCACCCATAATAGGCATTTGAACATCCATTAAAATAAGATCGAAAGGTTGAGATTCAAAGGCTTCAACAGCTAATTTTCCATTGCTAACAATTTTAACATGATGACCGAATTTTTCTAAAATACGAACAGCTAATTTTTGATTAACAACATTATCTTCTGCTAATAAAATTTCCAGTGGTACTGTCTTTGAAGCATCACTTGGTAATGCTGCATGGCTTTCTAAAGCTGGTAAAATAGCATCAGTAAGATCAGCAATATTGATAGGTGAGGTGATGTATCCAGTAATACCAAGATCAATACATAATTTCATATTTAATGATTGTGCTTCAGGTGTAATTAATACAATAGGTGTATATCTAAATGGTACAATTTCACGTACTTTGTTGGCAAATCGTAATTTATCTAAAATGACCATATCAAAGAATGGTGCTGGATGCATTCTATTTGTATTTGAACTAGCAAGATCATTGGCTTCTGCGATGGTACCAACTCTAAATGCTTGTAATCCAAGTTCTTCAATTCGCTGTACTACTCCAGTTTCATCGTTCATACTATCAATAAACAATACTCTTCTTCCAGCAAATCGTTGCATTTTTTCTAATACTTCTTGTTTTGGAACTTCAAATCGTGTTACGTTCATTGTAAAGTAAAACTGTGATCCACGTCCATAATTAGATTCTACCCAAAGATTACCTCCCATGAGTTGAACTAAATGTTTGGAAATAGATAAACCAAGACCTGTACCACCATATTCACGTCTAAAAAATAAAATAAAATAACAATGATAAAAAAATAAAAAATAAAAAATAAGTATACATATATAGAATAATGAAGTTTTTTTTTGAACGGAAGAAAAATAAAATAATAAAAATACTTACGTAGTACTACCATCAGCTTGACAGAAAGTATCAAAAATAACATGCAATTTATCTTCTTGAATACCAATACCAGTATCACTAACACATAATTGTAAACGAACTTGATCACCATTGATTTTAACAACTCTTGTTTGTAACATGACTTCACCTTGAGTAGTAAATTTAACAGCATTACCAATTAAGTTAGTAATAACTTGACGTAAACGAAGAGGATCACCAATTAATTGATCAGGAATACCATTATCCACTTTATAAATTAAATCTAATTTCTTTTGATTAGCTTTTACAGCTAAAGTCTTTAACACGCTAAAGATGGCTGATCTTAAAGAAAATGGAATGGATTCAATGGTCATACGACCAGCTTCGATTTTGGAAATATCAAGAATATCATCAATGATGGTTAATAAACTGTTGGCCAAACTGGAAACAATCATTAAATTTTCACGTTGTTGACGAGTTAATTCAGTTTCTAAAGTTAAAGATGTCATACCGATAATACCATTCATAGGTGTACGAATTTCATGAGACATATTTGCTAAAAATTCACTCTTAGATCGATTAGCTAATTCAGCAGCTTCTCTTGCTTGTCTATTTTTTTGAATAGCATCACGTAATGAACCAACCATTTGATTAATCTTTGTTTTTAATGAATCCATTTCACCACTAGCTTCAACTGTAATTAGTCGTGAGAAATCATTTTCCGTCGCAGCAGCCGAAATTTGAGCAAAAGCACGTACCTGCGTTGTTAAATTCGAAGCCATCGTATTTACATTACTTGTGATTTCACGCCATACACCTTCTACACCCATAACTTGAGCTTGTACGCCTAATTTACCTTCCGTACCTACTTCGCGAGCAACACGCGTGACTTCAGATGCAAACGAACTTAATTGATCCACCATAGTGTTAATTGTATTTTTAAGTTCTGCTATTTCACCATGTACTTCTACTTCAATCTTTTTAGATAAATCACCTTGAGCGACAGCTTTACAAACTGCAGCAATGGCACGAAGTTGATCAGTTAAATTACTTGCCATCAGATTAACATTATCTGTTAACCCTTTCCACGTACCATCAACACCCTCAATAGTAGCTTGACCACCTAATTTACCTTCAGTACCGACTTCACGTGCTACACGAGTTACTTCAGCAGCAAATACACGTAATTGGTCCACCATGGAATTAACAGTTTCTCTATTGTTTTTTTTTTAAAAAAAAAGATGAACAAAAAATAAAAACAAATTAATCATCTTAATCATGAATTCTTTTTTTATGTTTTGTTTTGTTTTGTTTTGTTTAATACCAATATTTATAAATTTAACTTACTTTAATTGTAAAATTTCACCTTGGACTTCAACAACAATTTTTCTTGATAAATCACCTCTAGCTACAGCCGTCGTAACATCTGCAATAGAACGTACTTGTGTTGTAAGATTACCTGCCATCATGTTGACATTATCTGTAAGATCTTTCCACGTACCATCTACATTAGGTACTTTCGCTTGGCCACCTAATTTACCTTCAGTACCTACTTCACGTGCTACACGATTAACTTCAGATGCAAAAATACGTAATTGATCCACCATATCATTGACCGTAATTTTTAAATCTAAAATTTCACCTCTCGTTTCAACATGAATCTTTTTGGATAAATCACCATTAGCTACAGCTTTCGTTACTTCAGCAATCGATCTTACTTGATTCGTAAGATTAGCAGCCATAATGTTTACATTATCCGTTAACTCATTCCATGTACCAGCAACATTAGGCACTGTTGCCTGCCCACCTAATTTACCTTCAGTACCTACTTCCTTAGAGACACGGGTAACTTCAGATGCAAAAATACGTAATTGGTCCACCATGTTATTAACAATATTCTTTAATTCCAAGATTTCACCACCTGATTCAACTTCAATTTTTTTAGATAAATCACCATTAGCTACAGCTTTCGTTACTTCAGCAATAGATCTGACTTGGTTTGTAAGATTAGCAGCCATAATATTTACATTATCAGTTAAATGCATCCAAGTACCAGCTACGTTAGGAACTGTGGCTTGACCACCTAATTTACCTTCAGTACCTACTTCTTTAGATACACGAGTGACTTCTAAGGAGAAAATACGTAATTGATCCACCATATCATTAACAATGTTCTTTAATTCTAAGATTTCACCTCCGGATTCAACTTCGATTTTCTTTGATAAATCACCTAAAGCTACTGCTTTCGTTACTTCGGCAATCGATCTTACTTGACTCGTAAGATTAGCAGCCATAATGTTTACATTATCCGTTAACTCATTCCATGTACCAGCAACATTAGGCACTGTTGCCTGCCCACCTAATTTACCTTCAGTACCTACTTCCTTAGAGACACGGGTAACTTCAGATGCGAAAATACGTAGTTGATAAACCATATTATTTACAATATTTTTTAATTCTAAAATTTCACCACGAGCTTCAACATCAATGTTTTTAGAAAGATCACCCATAGCGACTGATTTCGTGACTTCAGCAATAGATCTGACTTGAGTTGTAAGATTAGCAGCCATTTGGTTTACGTTATCTGTTAAATGCATCCATGTACCATCCACATTAGGAACAAGAGCTTGACCACCTAATTTACCATCCGTACCTACTTCTTTAGCTACACGTGTTACTTCAGCGGCAAATACATTTAATTGAGCAACCATATCATTAACAGTATTTTTAAGATCTAAAATTTCACCACGAGCTTCCACATCAATATTTTTAGATAAATCACCTTTAGCTACAGCTTTCGTCACTACTGCAATTTCACGTACTTGCGTTGTTAAATTAGCAGCCATCGTGTTGACACTATCTGTAAGATCTTTCCACGTACCACTAACGTTAGGAACATTAGCTTCACCACCTAATTTACCTTCAGTACCTACTTCTTTAGCTACACGGGTGACTTCAGATGCAAATACACGTAATTGATCCACCATGTTATTGACTGTATCTTTCAAATCTGAAATTTCACCTCTAACATCAACCATAATTTTTTTAGATAAATCACCATTAGCTACAGCTTTCGTAACTACTGCAATAGATCGTACTTGCGTTGTAAGATTACTTGCCATCGTGTTGACATTATCCGTGAGATCTTTCCACGTACCATCTACATTAGGAACAGTGGCTTGACCACCTAATTTACCTTCAGTACCTACTTCTTTAGATACACGAGTGACTTCTAAGGAGAAAACTCTAAGTTGATCCACCATGTCATTAACAATGTTCTTTAATTCCAAGATTTCACCTCCGGATTCAACTTCGATTTTCTTTGATAAATCACCTTTAGCTACGGCTTTCGTCACTACTGCAATCGATCGTACTTGTGTTGTAAGATTCGTTGCCATCGTATTTACATTATCTGTTAAATCTTTCCACGTACCATCCACATTAGGCACTGTTGCCTGCCCACCTAATTTACCTTCAGTACCTACTTCCTTAGAGACACGGGTAACTTCAGATGCGAAAATACGTAATTGGTCTACCATGTTATTAACAATATTCTTTAATTCCAAGATTTCACCACCAGATTCAACATTAATCTTTTTAGATAAATCACCATTAGCTACAGCTTTCGTTACTTCAGCAATAGATCGTACTTGACTGGTAAGATTAGCAGCCATAATGTTTACATTATCAGTTAATTCATACCACGTACCAGCAACATTAGGAACATTAGCTTGACCCCCTAATTTACCATCCGTACCTACTTCTTTGGATACACGGGTAACTTCAGATGCGAAAATACGTAATTGAGCCACCATGTTATTGACTGTATTTTTAAGATCTAAAATTTCACCACCTGATTCAACTTCAATTTTTTTAGATAAATCACCATTGGCTACAGCTTTCGTGACTTCAGCAATAGATCTAACTTGACTTGTTAAATTAGCAGCCATGATATTTACATTATTTGTTAATTCATGCCATGTACCAGCAACGTTAGGAACCTATTTTTTTTAAAATAAAAGTAAAATAAAATAAAATTATGGTTAAAAAAATTAATAAGTGAAAATATATAAAAAAAAAAAATAAGATAGGTTCATCTATCATGAAAAGAATTTTTAAAAATAATAATAATAATAATAGTAATAATAATAATAATAATAATAATAATAATAATAATAATAATAATAATAATAATAATAATAACAATAATAATAATAATAACAATAATAATAATAAAATGACTCACCTCTGCTTGACCACCAAGTTTACCATCCGTACCTACTTCTTTAGATACACGAGTGACTTCTAAGGAGAAAACTCTAAGTTGATCCACCATGTCATTAACAATGTTCTTTAATTCCAAGATTTCACCTCCGGATTCAACTTCAATCTTTTTAGATAAATCACCTTTAGCTACAGCTTTCGTCACCTCAGCAATCGATCTTACCTGTGTTGTAAGATTCGTTGCCATCGTGTTGACATTATCTGTTAAATCTTTCCACGTACCATCCACATTAGGCACTGTTGCCTGCCCACCTAATTTACCTTCGGTACCTACTTCTTTAGATACACGCGTGACTTCAGCTGCAAAAATTCTTAATTGAGCAACCATATCATTGACTGTGTTTTTAAGGTCCAAAATTTCACCACGCGTTTCAACGTCAATTGTTTTTGATAAATCACCCATAGCTACAGCTTTAGTCACAGCGGCAATAGATCTTACTTGAGTGGTTAAATTGACAGCCATATGATTCACATTGTCCGTTAATTCATTCCATGTACCAGCAACATTTGGAACTACAGCTTGACCACCTAATTTACCATCCGTACCTACTTCTTTAGCTACACGTGTTACTTCAGCGGCAAATACATTTAATTGAGCAACCATATCATTAACAGTATTTTTAAGATCTAAAATTTCACCACGAGCTTCCACATCAATATTTTTAGATAAATCACCTTTAGCTACAGCTTTCGTCACTACTGCAATTTCACGTACTTGTGTTGTAAGGTTACTTGCCATCGTATTTACATTATCTGTTAAATCTTTCCACGTACCATCCACATTAGGCACTGTTGCCTGCCCACCTAATTTACCTTCGGTACCTACTTCTTTAGATACACGAGTAACTTCAGATGCGAAAATACGTAATTGGTCTACCATGTTATTAACAATGTTCTTTAATTCCAAGATTTCTCCACCTGATTCAACTTCAATCTTTTTAGATAAATCGCCTTCAGCTACAGCTTTCGTCACAACTGCAATCGATCGTACTTGTGTTGTAAGATTCGTTGCCATCGTATTTACATTATCTGTTAAATCTTTCCACGTACCATCCACATTAGGCACCGTGGCCTGCCCACCTAATTTACCTTCAGTACCTACTTCTTTGGATACACGTGTTACTTCAGCGGCAAATACATTTAATTGAGCAACCATATCATTAACAGTATTTTTAAGATCTAAAATTTCACCACGAGCTTCCACATCAATATTTTTAGATAAATCACCTTTAGCTACAGCTTTCGTCACTACTGCAATTTCACGTACTTGCGTTGTTAAATTAGCAGCCATCGTATTTACATTATCCGTTAAATCTTTCCAAGCACCACCAACATCTTTAACTACAGCTTGACCACCAAGTTTTCCTTCTACACCTACTTCTAATGATACACGACGTACTTCAGCTGAGAACAATGTTAATTGATCCACCTATTTTTCATAAAAAAAAAAAAAAGCAATTTGATAAGTGATTTTTTTTTTTTACTTGTATATATATATATAATTAATAATAATAATAATAATAATAATAATAATAATAATAATAATATAAAAAACATACCATTTGATTCATTGTATTCTTTAATTCTAAAACTTCACCTTGAGCATTAGCTTTTACTTTTTTAGTAAGATCACCACAAGCTACAGCTTTAGCTACGTCAGCAATATCTCTTACTTGACCAGTAATTTTTAACGTCATCATATTTACATTATCAGTTAAATCTTTCCAAGTACCATCTACATTAGGTACATTTGCATGACCACCTAATATACCCTCTGTTCCAACTTCTAAAGAAACTCTTGTAACTTCTGTAGCCAATATAGATAACTAAATCCAAATATAGAATAAATTAATTTATTTAATTTAATATATATATATATATGAATACCATTATTATCATTTTTTTTTTCTTTCATTTAATTTTTGATTTTCCGTACCTGATCAACCATAGTATTGATAGTATTTTTCAAATCCAGCATTTCACCTTTAACTTCAACAGTAACCTTTTTGGTTAAATCACCACGAGCAACCGCTTTTGACACTTCAGTAATATCACGTACTTGATTCGTTAAATTGGCAGCCATCGTATTTACATTGTCAGTTAATTCTTTCCAAATACCATCTACTCCAGCAACTTTAGCTTGAGCACCTAATTTTCCTTCAGTTCCAACTTCATGAGCCACACGTGATACTTCTGATGCAAATAAATTTAATTGATTAACTAAATTTTTTTTTAAAGAAAAAAAAAAAAAAAAGGGGGATAAATAGAAAATAAAATAAATAAATATGAGTGTCAATAATATAAAGTTATCAATCCATATTAAAAAATCCATAAATATACTGTTTTATATTAAAAATCATTTTTCTGTATTTCATTTTTTTTAATGTCCACATAAAATTTTTTTTTTCATCATCGTTATTTTTTTTTTCTGTCCACTTCTCCCCCAATTTAATATTAAAAATCCTTTTTTGGCTTAGACTTGTTTAACCATAAACCTTTTTTTTTTTTTTTTTTGCTTTCTTTTCATAAAATAATTATTTACATAAAAACTATACACAAAATATAATCTCTCACACACATGTAAATAAATAAAATTATAAAGAATTTTCTACCCAAATAAATAAATAAATAACCAAACAGTCCCGAGTATGTATATATATACTTTTTTTTTCATATTGATGTTGTTATTTTTGTTGTTTGAGTTTTCACTTCCCATTCTTCACATATATACATACATACACACACCCACTCTCTCTCTCTCTCTTTTTTTTTTTTTTTTTTAATGATAATAATAATATTAATCATGATTAATAAAAAAAAATAATAAAAAAAAATAAATAAATAAAACTTACCCATGGTATTAAAAGTATTCTTTAATAAAAGAGTTTCACCTTTGACAGGAACAGTCATAGCCTTACTTAAATCACCACGAGCAATAGCAGTAGAAACATCAGCAATATCTCTTACTTGTTCCAAATGATTTCTAGTCATACTATTTAAATTAACCACGAATTTATGCCATACCCCTTTCATGGGACGATCAATACGGACCTGAACACCTAATTTTCCTTTCACAGCGGTTTGATGAGATAAATGTAAGACCTCATCAGTAATACATTGCAAATGATCGACCATAGCATTAACAGCATTTTTTAAAGTATTGATAGGAGCATTTTTAGAAGTGACTTTACTATTACATCTTTCATGATTACAAGTAATACGTTGATCCAATTCTCCAGCAAAAACAGCAGATGATACTTTTACAGCTTGTAAAACACAATCAGGACATACAATATTTTCGGCAGAGGTATAATTAGCAGCAGCAGGGAAAGAAGAAGAAGGAGAAGAGGTATTTAAAGTGAAATAACTAATAGAAGATGGAGAAGGAGAAAAAGTAACAGGATAAGCAGTGGCAGAGGATGATACAGCAAACGGTATAGGAGGAGGAGTTGTTAAAGAAGTTGTAGATGATGAGGTAGTGGCTAATCCTGCTACATTTAATGTTTCAATAGGGGTTGTATTAGGTGATGATGATGATGAAGATTTATTAGCTAATAATTAAAACATAAAAAATAAATAAAATAAAATAAATAAAGATGATCTTAATTTATTTATTTTATTTTATTTATTTTATTTATTTATTTTTTCCTTTTTCCTTTTATTATTATTATTATTATTAATATTAATATTAATATTAATATTATTTTATATTACCAAAATATGTAGAAGATTGAGATACAGTTGGTAAAGGTGGTATAGGTTGACAAGTATTTTGCATTTTATCTACTAAAGATAAATCCAATAAAGAAGGAGGCATATTTTCTTCAGGTGTAATGTTATTATTATTATTATTATCATTCTTCTTATTATTATTACATTGATTTTTAAAATGACGTGTATTATTAATATTTTTTTTACTAAGATTATTATTATTATTATTATCATTTTCATCATCATCTATTATATCTTCATAATTTGATTTTAATAAAAAATGTTGATGTTCCATTCCTATTCTATAGCGTAAATTTTCAGTTTCTAATTGGATTTGACGTTGGGCTATGTTTTTAAGAGCAGAATCCATATATTGAAGCATATCCATTTGAATTTTATCATTATTATTATTATCTATTACTTCTATATTATCAGGTAATCTTTGACTAAGACAATGATCTAAATTGCCTTGATCTAAATGTTGAATCATATCATGAACATATTGAATGATATTCATTTTGGTATTATTAGTAATATTGGCTTGTGAATGAATATTGTCTTTGTTACTATATTTAGTATTTATGTTATTATTATTATTAGTATTAGTAATAGTATTATTAGTTGTATTTAAATTATCAGTTGTTGTTGTTGTTATAGTTGAATTAGTGGTGGTAGTGGTATTAATTAAAGAACAAGGTTTTTTATGTATATGATTATGTAAATCGTCAGAAGAAGAGCGTTTCATAACCGCTCTTATAATAACAAACAAAAATAAAAAAGGAGACTAATAATAAATTAAATTAGAGTATAAAGATGAAAAGAAAAATAAAATTAACAATTTGATATACAAAATATATAAATGAATATATATTTCTATATTAATATATATAAATAGAATAATAAAATAAAATAAAATAAAAAAAAAAGGAAAGAGAAAAAAATAAAATAATAGAAAATAATATATATATATATATATATATAAAAGTAAGGTATTATATATAGATATAAATATATAAATATATATATATATTTAAATTATAATGACAGAATGAATAAATATATATATATATATATATGTATATATTTTATATAAAATATATTTTACAAAAAGGAAAGAAAAGAGAAAAAAAAAAAAGTAGGAAAAAAGGAAGAAAAGAAAAGAAAAGGCGGAATTTAAAAAATGCGGTTTAAATAAGGGGAGGGAAAAAAAAAAGCACTAAAATTAAGTTTTCTTTTTTTATATGATGACGTTCTGTACTGATTATATATATATAGTTTTATATTTATATATAAATTATAATATTAAACAAATCATTATAAAGTATTGAGAGCGGAGATAGAAAATATTTGGCCACTTGATAATACACCCCAAATAATAATAACAATAACAAATAGATATTACACTTTTATTATTCTACTCATTGTTACTTGACTTTATATATATATGTATATATATATATCAGCTGATACAGATTCGTTATTTTTTTTAAAAAAAAATATAAACAAGTAATGCAAATAAAATACTTGATAATTTAACATCATGATGAAACGTCTATTTATTTATATTAGATTTCCTAATCAAGTAGTCCGTATTGGATTTGAATTAAAAGCTATTGATACAAAAAAAAAAAAAAAATTAATACTCTTCTTTAGCAAATAGTAATAAAATAAAATAAAAAAATTTGACTTATTAATCATGTGACCATTATCCATTTTTCGATTATTTTTTATTATTATTATTATTATTTATTACTATTATTATTATTATTATTATTATTATTATTATTATTATTGTTATTATTATTACTATATAGGATAATAGGAAAATAATTATAAGATCTCTTTAAAAAAAATAAATCATCCAAAAAGTAATAAGATCAATATTTTTTATACTACATTTTATATAAAAATGATAGATAGGATCGGGTAGAAATGATCACCTTTTGTACTACCTATAATAATTATAATAATAATAATAATAATAAACTGTTTGTATAAATAATAAAAGTGTTTTTTTTTTTTGTTTCTTTTATGAAAACCATTACTTTCCATTCATTCCATTTGATTTTCTAACTTTAAATAAACTTTTTTTTTTTTCTTAAAAATCAAACTACGAAAAATATGTACGTGATGAAACTCAGTTTGAAAATAATTTAACTAGATGTCAAAATTAAACTATTATTAAGATCGTCATCAAGATAATAAAATAATAAAAAAAAAGGATAAAAAATACTTTGTAAATTACTTTTTCATCATAATTCTTTTGTTACCAAGTATAATCTTTAAAGGTTTGCTTTAAAATATATATCTTTTTTTTTTCGGTACAATCTTGATAAAATCACTAATAATAATAACCAGTAAAAAGAATCATAATATATAAAAAAAAAAACCCTTGAAGTAGAAAAAAAAATAGAAATAGAAAAAAAAAGGTTAGAAACATTCATCTATTTTAATTATTTACTACCATATTTATATTAGAAAAGTGAATTATCACTGGTTAAAAAATCAATCCATCATTTAAATAATTTTTTTTACATATGATTTTTATTTCTCTTCAAAAGAAAAATAAACAAAACAAAAATAATGAAAAGGATTTGTATCAAGTGTTATTTTTAAGGTAGTTTTATTATAATAATATTATGATATTTACTATATAATCAAATGATTATTTTATTTATGTTAGAAGTAACAATATTTCAGCAATTCGATGACAATGATCATTTATATATAAGAAAAATGACTTATGAGAGAAATTAATTTTTCGTTCCTAATTTGGAATGAGTTACTGAATAAAAATAAAAAAATAAAAAAATTCGGCACACATTTTTCCCCTTTTTCTTCTCTTTTTTTGATCCCTTATTATTTTATTTATTTATTTATCAAACATTTTTTTTTTTTTTTTTGCCTTTTCTTTACCTTATACATATAATATATCCCTTTTTTTATTTATTTATTTTATAGCTATTTTGTTTATTAGTTTCAGTACTTTTTTTTAGTCAATCTATTTATTAAAAAATATAAATACAAATATACACATATATCAATGAATAGAGATTCAGCTATTATTGATAATACATCACCACCACCATCACCAAACTTTCTTTACATAGTTGCACATCTCACAGTAAATCATATATATTTCTTTTTTTTTTTTTTTTGTTAACTTATTGCTCAGCTTTAATAATAACTAATTATTCATGGTTATTATTTCTTAATATATATATATATATATATATATATATATATATAGTGGATTAGAATAACTGAAACAGTGTATACCAAAATATATGTGATAACTACCATTATATCCACTATTATATGTATTGTATTAGAATCTTTAATAGCAGAGGAACATGCTCGTGTTTTAAATCTTGTGAAAAATTCAGATATATCTATTGGAGGAGCACCAGATATGAATAGTGCCTTTGGTGATAATATGAATACTTTAAAAGATCCTTATATTTATATTCTTGTTTCTTTACAACGTTTAAAAGATGAAAATGTTTTTTTTATTCTTTTTCATCTTTTTCAATTATATCTTGGTATTGATGCGGTAAGATAATATAATCATAATAATTATCATAATAAAATGATAATAAAATGATCTCGATAAAAAAAAAAAAAAGGAAAGTGAAAAAGAGAATATCACTTTTTAATAAAAAAAAAAAAAAAAGGCGTGGTTTTAAATAAAGGCAAAAAAAATTTTTTTTTTATCCATCATAGTTATGTCGACAATCTGTTATCCAACTTATGGCACATACTGCCAATGAATTATTTAGTATTATTTTTGTTATCATTCAATTGACTGAGACTTTAAAATGGTAATATAGAAAAATGTATATTTTTAGATATAAATGATTTATATAAATTAGGATACTTTATATATATATATTAATTTTTTATTTTATTTTTATTTTTCCCTTTTATATACATTATATATATATATATATATATATATATATATATATGTATATGTATATATTTATAGGCGATCTCAAGTAATTGATGTAGATACTGTTAATCATATAACAACAAATACCGATGGATTTTTAACAGCATTAAGGTATGAAATTGGTTTGGTGGCCTCACTTTTTGTTTTAACTTGTATTTTCACTTATTTATGTAATCGACTTCTCAGACAGGTAAATAAATCAATAAATAAAAATGTATTTGATCATCATCATCTTAAATATATATATAAGGGAATTAATAAATATATATATATATTACATAGTTTGGTTGGAATACATATAAACGTTTAGGTGCAGATATTCAATTACAAAGTAAAGAATGAATGATATTATTAATATAAAAATTGTTTATCTATATTTTTCATTAATCATATTTTTATTTATATCTATTTTTATATATAGAACGATTTCGATTGGCTCAAATATTTTTATTAAATTTAAAGTTGGATGCATTCTTTCATTTAGTATTTTCTATATTTTGGTTTGTAGTAATGACCCAAGAAGGATATTATCAACGTAGCCAAGCCGCCTTAGCATGGTATGTGCTTCATTTAATCCTTACTTTAATTCAAATCCCAGCTTTATTTTTTGCAAGAAATGCCATTAGAAAAGAATTGAGTCATTGGATGATTGGATTTTTAGTTATTCATGGTTTAATTATTATTGATTTTATCATTATTTTACAACAAAGTGCTAATTCTTGGGTCTTTTGGTTATTAGCTGTTTGCTTAGCTATTTTATTATCTGTTGTAAGTTTTGTTTTTTTTTTTTTTTAAACTAGATTTTTTTTTTTAGTTTATGCGGTGATAATAATTGATATACACACTTATACATATTTTTAACGGTTTTTTTTTTTTTTTCTATCAGTCAACAATGATCTTAGGTATAATTGTAACACGAAATTTCGGAAAGGGACTTAAACCTCATAGTAAGTTTAAAAAAAAAAAAGAAAAACAAATGAAAAAAAATGTTAATACAGATTTTTTTTTTTTTATTTATATTCTGACTTTTTTTTTCTCTACTTTTTATTAGTTCAACGATTATTTGATGAAAAATATTTAGAAAATGTAAAATATAATAATAATGTAACAAAAGGTGATTCTTGGATGATTGATGATGACCCCCAACAAAATGATGATGTTTAATTATAACAAAGAAAAAAAAGAAAAAAAAAGAAAAAAAAAACGATCTTCCTACTTTAATTTATTTTATTTTATTTAAAAATGGTTAAAAATAGTAAAAAAAGAAAGAAAATTACTTTATAGTTAATAAGAAAATTTCATCATTTAATATAATATATATAATTTTCTATAGATTAGTTAATAACACGTGTCTAAATTGTACATTCATTTTTTTTAAATAATGATTCCATTTTTGTAGAAACTATCTTGTGATAAACTTTTTTTTTTTAGTTTACTTGAAATTTAACAAAGTTAGAATTTCCGAGAGTAATAATTATAATAATAATCAAAAATATATAAATATATGTATATACATAATTTTTTTTTTTTCGGAAAGGGAAAAATTATATTTTATTATTATTTTTCTGCATTTGGGGAGCTTGAATGACAGTAAGGAAAGTGTGACAACCTTTTTTTTTTTAGCCTATAAACGTGGTTGATTTGACAAGAGAGTGAGAAGAAAGCAAGCCTGAGGCAAAGAAGGGAAATAAAGAAATGGGGAGAGAGATTGCTTGCTTATTATTATTATTATTATTTATATAAATAATAATAATAATAATAATAATAGCATATATTTACATGACGTACTTTATTATTATTATTTTGGCTCAGTCATTTCCATATGATGGAAGGGGGGAGTAACAAAAATTAAAGTAAGTGAGTGGATGAGAAGGGAAAAGGAAGGGGGGAGAGAGAGAGAGAGAGAAAGAGAGAGTTAGTGAGTGAAGAAGGAATGATGGAATAAAAAATTATGATTATGAAAAAAAAAGGAAACCTAATTTCATAGATTACACAAACTTACTAGCTAAATTTTCACACTCAATTTTCTCTTTTTTAATATTTTTTATATTCTACCTTTTTTTTTCTTTCTCTTTTTCTTCTTTTTCTCTTTTTCTTACTTTTTACTTATTTATTTTTAAAAGTGATCACCTAATTTGTTATATTTGTTTTTTTTTCTTCTTCTTCTTCTTCTTCTCGCTTTATTTTTTTCTTTTTTTATCTTTTATACAGAAATATAACTTAATAGGTGGGAGGACCCTACTATTTCTTTCTTTTTTTGTCTATTCCATATATATATATATATATATCAATTTTTATTTATTTATTTATATTCTATCAACTTTTTATTTATACATATAAAAAAAGGAGTTGATATTATTTTTTATAACAACTTATTCTTATTTTTCTCACTTATTTATCATTAATATAACACCATTAACAATAACTCATTTGTACAATATATAATATTATATATCAACCTTATACATACATATATACATATATATACACTCAATCCACACACACATACTTTATTACATAATTAATAATCTATATTTATAGTGACAATCTTAACAACTTAAAAAAAAAAGTTGACGACATAATAACTATAAATATATATATTATATATATATTCCAACTTCTATATTTAAATATTTATTTATCCTTTTTATATAAATATTTATATATATATAATATCTTAATATATATAAAAAAAGAGAACCAACAAATCATCACTCTATTTTAATTAATTAATTTTATTCATCCAACTTAATATATGAACCTATCCTTTTAATATAAAACAATGAGAATTCCATCTGGGTGTTCAAAAAATGATAAATCAGTAATCATTGATAAAGTTAAAGGCTTGATATTCGGTAAAAAATAATAATAATAATCTTCTTATTTTTTTAATATAATCCATTCATTTTTAAGGGTGTAATAGAAAGAAAAGGATGAAAAATAAGGAAGAAAAAAGGAGAATAAGCGATATATATATATATATATATAAAAGGAAAAAATGACATCTATTTTATTTGTATATAATAATAATTATGATGTTATTGATTATTTTATGACAATATATCATAATCATATGTATATAAATAAATTTATCATCCACTAAATATAATTTTTATGATTATTATTATTTTAGGTGCCATTCTAGGTGATAGTCTTGGATTAGCTACTGAAGGAATGACAAAAGATGAAATTTTAAAAACTTATAAAAATGGTCCTATTCGATTTGGTATGGAGGATGAGGAAGGTATTCCATTTTTACGTGATGACTATCGTTCTTCTTTTGATGAAAAGTAAGTTAATTTTAAAATAAATAATATTTCTATATTAAAAAAAAAAAAAAAAAAATAAGGGGAAAAAAAAACTGGAGATTCTGTAAAAGTTTATTTTTTTGGATAAAACAACACAAAAAAAAATAATGAATGAAAATGAGGGGTTGGATGATTAGTTTTTTGTTTATTATTTATTATATAAAAGGATAAAATAAGTGTAATTAAGAAAAATAATAATAAAAATAACAATAATAATAATAACTAGTATTATATATACATAAAAAAAAAAAAAAATCATATAATATATAAAAAGAAAGTGAACAGAAGAAATTTGGATGTCCGTTTATATGAACTTGGGAAAAATAAAAATAGGTTTAATTTATTTTTATTTTATTTTAACCTTTTTTTTTTATTTTTTATTTTTTTCCTTTCCTTATTTTTTTTTTAAATAGTGATTTTGGTGGTGATACTGAACAACAACTTTTAATTTTACGATGCTTATTAGATAATGATGGTGTATTTTATTATAAGGAATATGCTAAATTATTAGAGGATTACAGTAAAGAAGGAATTAAAGGTTTACAAAAAAAACCAATTGGCATTAATAGAACTAATCAAACTGTTGTAGCTCACCCTGAATTTCATGATAATCCTGTAAGTATGATACATAAAATAAAATAGGTGAATCATCATAATAAAATAAATAAATAAATAAATAAATAATAATAATAATAATAAAAAGAAGTAATTTTAAAAAAATGCTCATTATTTTTTTTTTTATTCCTTCTTTTTTTCATAATGATTCTATTTAGCATAAAGCAGCAGTGGATGTATGGCAAAAATCAAATTCTTTAAGAGGAGCAAATGGAGCTATTGTTAGAGCAGCTATATTAGGTATACCGAAGTTTTGGGATGGAACCACTGTGATAGAAAATACCACCAATTGTTGTAGATTAACTCATCCTGATCCTAGATGTATGATGTCTTGTGTCATTGTATCTACTTTAATAGCTAGAATTTTAAGAGGTCAAGATTTAGAAAAAGAAGAAAATGAAAGTATTAATAATATCATCCTTCCACTTACTCCTACTGACATACCAACCATTAAATCCAGTTATGAAAAAGAAACTTTATCGTCTTCTTTACATCCAAATGATCATCAACTTATATTAAATCATCATACCCATACAAATAATATTAATATTAATAATATTAATAATAATAATACATTATCATCAAATGCGATTTTACCGGATCACCTTACCCCACCACCTTTATCACCATCTTCTTTATGTTTTAGTAATACACTTACAACTGATACTAATTTATTAGGAATTGTACGTAATGTTATTGAAACAAATAAACGAATTTTAACAGCTCCCAATACCGATCCTATTTTTAAAACTCCTGAAACTAATGTAGAACAAACTAGATTTTATTATCAACAGTTACTAGACACTTGTTATTTCTTTGATGATACCTCTTTTGATTTTAATACTTTACAATTAGATAATGTGGAAGATGGTCGCCATGCTTTTAAATGTTTAAGTGCAGGTCTTTATGCATTTACTCGCCATATTCCTAATGGTCAAGAAACCGATCTATTCAAACAAGTTATTATGGATTTAGTTATGCAAGGTGGTGAAGCCGATACTAATGCTACTGTGGCTGGTGCTTTATTAGGTGTTCGTATTGGTTATAATCAATTACCTTCTGAATGGGTCGTCGGTTTAAAACGTTGGGAATGGTTAGAAGATTTAATAGAAGAATTTTGTACTTTGCTTTAGACACATATCCCCCCCCCTTTTTTTTTAACTTTTTTATTTTTAAAAATAATCATCATATCAGCATCAGCATCATTTTTTTTTTTTTATTATATCACTAAAACAACTACTACTACAACTATATAAAACTAAACAAACTTATATATTTACAACAAATAACAACTAAATCTATAATTACAAAAAAACAAAAAACAAAAAACAAAAAAAAAAAAAATAAGACAGAAAAAAAAGACAGAAAAAAAAATAACCATATACATATATATATTTTAATTATACTACACCATTATATATATATATATATATATATATATATACAAATATATACACACCTCTCTTTTTCTTCCTCTTAATACATTATATACACCATTTTATTTTTTTATTTTATTATTATATTCCTAATTATTTATTCAAGCAAAGTATGTAACTTTAATTACTTATATATATATATTATATGTATAGTATACACCCATTTACTTTATTATTTATTTATTTACTATTCAATTTTTTTTTGTTTATTATATTGTAACTTTTTTTATGCTTATATATATATATATATATATATATATATATATATACGTTTATTTATTATTTCATTTATAACTAATTTTTTTTCATTAATTTTTTTTTGTAAAAAAAAAATAGAACCAACTGACAAGAATTTTTTTATGTTAATTATTTTTTTTTACCTTACCCATTCCTTCCCCCACACTTTCATTAATCATCATCTTTTTATATATATAATCTTTCCTCACCCCCCCTTTTTTTTTAATATTCTACAACTCTTTATATATATATTAAAAAAATATATCATTTTATATCATCATCATCATCATCATTATCATTATTATTACTTTTTATATTTTTATTATTATTATTACTCCCTTTTATATAATTGTTTGCATTAAAGTTGTTATTATAACGTTATTATCACATTCATAAATAAATAAACTTTTTTTTATATCTTTTTATATATAAAACATTAAAGTTTTTTAAAAATCCCATTTTTATTTATTATTTCAATATAATAATATGCTTTATTTTTTTCTTTTTTTACACTAGAAAAAAAAATGTATAATCCCCAAAAAATGGTAATACATAGTATGTAAATATGTATATTTTTTCTTATTTTTTCAATTGTTATTGATGACACGGTCAATCATGACACCACACAAACCTAAATAATTGGAAGGGTTACACAGGTGATCAAGCCATTCTTCAGTAACTCCATCTATATTTATCACGCGCGGATCACGTTTCAATAAATCAACAAGCATACAATCTTTTGTTCTACTGGCTTGACGACATAAATCATAAATGATATCATGTGCATTTTGTCTACCTATATATGGTGCTAGACCCATCATCACAGCTTCGGATACGACTAACCCTTTTGTAAATTCTAAATTTGTTGTCATCTTTTCGGGATGAATACATAATCCTGACATTAAATATTTAGTTTGTGATAAAACGCCTGATGTTAAAATAAATGCTTCTGGTAATACAATCCATTCTATTTTTTTTTTAAAAAAAAAAAATAAAGTAAAATTATATAAATATATGTACATAAATATTTGCATAATAATAACAATAACAATAACAATAACAATAACAATAACAATAACAACAACAACAACAACAACAACAACAACAATAATAATAATAATAATAATAGTAATAATAAAATCAATGAATGAATATATATAAAAAAAGAATGACTTGTATGCTTATTTTTATTTATACCTATTTCCCAGGGTCCAGTAGATCTTTCATGATCAGCAACCATTGCTTCAATTAATGCATTTGAATGTTGTCTTACTACAGCTGCCATGGAATGGATATAAACACAACTTATCGGGTTGAACTTATTTGGCATAGTTGAGCTTGATCCTCGATGTGGTTTAAAAGGTTCTGAAACTTCTCCTATTTCTGTTTGCATCATCAACTTAAAAATAAATTATTTAAAAATTAACTAATTAAATAAAATAAAGAAATTTCTTTTTCCCAATTCATCTTATTAATTTAATAAAAATTACTTTAATGTCAGTAGCATTTTTGGATAAAGTAGCACATAACATAGCTAAAAAACATCCAACCTCGGCAATTCTATCTCTTTCAGTATGCCAAGCGATTTCAGGTTGATTTAATTTTAATTCATCGGCTAATTTTTTTTGACAAACCAAACCTAATTCACCCAACGAAGATAAATTACCAGCAGCTCCGCCAAATTCAATAACATAAACTGACTTTTTTAATTGTTGTAATCGTTCTTTATGTCTTTTTAAAGTAGATAATAATCTTGCCATTTTAAATCCAAAACTTATAGGCACTGCTTGTTGAAGATTACTTCTTGCTACCACTGTATTTATAAATAAAATCAATGTTAGATAATGATCATGGTGAATAAAAGTTATATATATAAATATAAAGTAAAATAAAAATAACAATAATACAAAATATAGTTCTTACTTGGTTGTAAACGGTATTCCTTTGCTAAATTTTCTATATCCGTCATAATCGTATCTAATTCATTTTCAATCCAATCAAAACTATCACGAATTTGCATAATGGTTGCTGTATCAGTCACATCTAAATAAAATAGACGAATAAAATGGTTTGTTAATGTTATTTTTTATAAATATGATCACTGATGATTGGTTAAATAATATGTATGTATATATAAATACCTTGTGTAGTAGCACCATAGTGACAATATTCACCAAGATTCATTTGATCGTTTTCTTTTTTACATAATTTAACCAACTGTTGAACAACAGGAAGAACTGGATAACCAATTAATTCGGTTGTTGCTTTTAGTTCTTCCATATTTATATTTTCAACCTTTGCCATTTGCTGAATAACTTGATAAGCTTCCTTTGGAATAATATCTAATTCACTTTGAACTTTGGCTAAGGCTATTTCCCAATCAAGGTAATACTTTGTTCTTGTTTTATCTGACCAAATATCTAAAATAAAATAAAATAAAGTATTAGTCCAAATATTTTTCCTATTATATATATATATATATATATATATATATATATATATATAGTTATATATTTACCTCTCATTTGTTGATTGCTAAAGATATCTTTAAAAATATGAGAATCAATTATACTGGACATTTTTCTTTTAAAACGTGTATACTGCTGATATATAATAAATAAATAAAAGAAAGAAAGAGGTAAAACAAAAAAAAATAGTTATGTTTTATAGTATAAATGGAAAAGAATTTACCCAAAATAACTATAATTGGAATAGATTTTTTTTTATCGATGTTGTTAAGCTACTGTTGAAGTACTAATGTATCCATTTTTATTAAAGAATATAAATTCAAATGGTGGAGATGGTAATAATAACACTATTTATATATATATATAAGAAAGAAAGAAAAAAAACGAAAAAGGAAGAAGAGTAAAGGAAAAGAAAAAGAAAGAAAAGTGAAGAAAAAGAGCTATTTATTAAAAAATCGGGTATTCATTTTTTTATGCTTTAATATATAAAATAATTAAAAAAGCTAAAAAAGTTAAAATGAAGAATTAAACTTCTTGTGTATTTATTCGTTAATATAAAAAGAATATATATGTAACGATTATAAAAAAAAAAAAAAGGAATAGGAACCATATTAAATCATCAGCTTATATATATATATTAAAAATTAAAAAGGGAATTAAAAAAAGGCTGTATCATTATTTCTTTCCAGCAGCAGCTTCACTAGCTTTTTTGGCAGCAGCAGCTTCTTGTTTAGCACGCATAATAGCAGCATCACTAAAAAAAAAATACAGTGAAGATATCATATTTATAGTTAGCTTATATACATTTATAATACTTTTATTTATTTGTTTATTATTTACCTTTCTTTCTTTTTAGTAAGTGATACTCCTTGGTTGGAAGTAGATTTTCCTTTCTTAGCTTCTTGTTGTTTCTTTAAATTTTTTAAACGAGCTTGTTCTCTTTGATTTCCACCTATATATATATATATATTTAGATGTATTGCATAGTTAATAATCTATTCTCTATTTTTATTTTTGTGATGTATATATGTATTTGTTTTATTTTTGCTTTGTTTTTTATCAATAAATCTATTTTAATCTTTTATTCTTATTATTATTATTATTTAATTATTATACATAGTGTTTATTTCATATTGGAATCGATTTGTAACATACGAGTCATAATGATATAAAGATGATATAAAGTGTAAACAGAAGAAAAAGAAAAAGAAGTGAAGAAAAAATAAATAAATAAAAAAGTGGAAAGAAATGAGAAGGGAAAAAAATTTATTTATCATTATTATATAAAAAAACGGAGCTTAAATTACAAAGAGGTATTTTTTTTTTCTGTCATAAGAGGCAATATTTTTTAACAAGGCATTAAAAGCAATGGTTGCTTTGGTCTTTTTCTTCCATTTACCTAATGATAAAAGAGTAAATAGCAATATTAATATATATAAATATAATGTTGATGATCAAATGATCATTTGATTTTTCTTTTTTTTTTTTCTTTAATATAGAAATAATATAAAAAATTTTGTTTACCTCCCAACCTTTACCATTATTTATTAACATCCAATCTCGTATACCATCATCTACTTCATCTATTTCTGTTAAAACATTATCAAGTAACTCTCGACAATAATCATAATCAGGTGTTTCATCAAATCGTAATGATCGTGCATATTTTAGTAAAATTGCAAATTGTTCTATATATAGAAAGTAGGATATTAATATATCATGTATCCATGTTTATTTTTATTTTTCATTTACTATTTACCTGGAAAATCATCGCATAAAGTAAATGGATCAATACTTTGCTTTTTTTCACATATTTTTTCATATCTTTCTTTTTGGGAAGCAGCTTTTAAACCTTGCCATGGTAATGATCCTCTTAAAAAATAAAATAACACATGACAAAGTGATTCAAGGTCATCTCTTCTTGATTGTTCTAAATTGAAAATGAATAAAAAAAAAGAAGGCATTCAATATATTTTAAAAAGTAAAAATTCATATATATATATATATATATATATATATATATATATTTTTACCTATTCCGAGATGTGTATTAATACTCATATACCTAGCAGTACCAGTTAATGATTTACATTCTTTATAAGGATAATGACGATGAGTAGTTGAATCACGATAGCGTTTAGCCATACCAAAATCAATTAAATGTAATTGGTTTTTAGTAAGAGGATCATTTGGATCACCAATTAAGAAATTATCAGGTTTTATATCCCGATAAACATAGTGACGTTCATGCAGTGATTGTAACAGTGACACCATTTCTTTTCCCACGGAAGCAACCGTTTTTATTGAAAATTGTTTTTCACACATTTCAAATAAATCTTCAAGACTAGGTCCTAATAAATCCATAATCATACAATAATCATTACCTTCTACTCCAAAATAATAAATATTGGGAATTCCTTCTATTAAAATTAACAACAACAATAATAACAATAGTGTTAATATGCTATATATGGTAATGTAATTTTGAATCGCCTTTTTAGC
The DNA here is from genome assembly GCA_037043795.1 of Cunninghamella bertholletiae. Taxonomy (NCBI): domain Eukaryota; kingdom Fungi; phylum Mucoromycota; class Mucoromycetes; order Mucorales; family Cunninghamellaceae; genus Cunninghamella; species Cunninghamella bertholletiae. The sequence continues at coordinate 284,417 of JAZGVP010000005.1, forward strand.
TTTTTTTTTTCTTCTTCCTCTTTTTATTTCATTTTTTCATTATAATAAGTATACTCTTTCTTTTATTATTATTATTTTTCTTTATTTTTATTTATTCTTTTATGCTTTCTTTTTTAAAAATATATAGTTTGGAATATAGATTGATATTTACTTAATCCATGAAGGTCTAAATATACATTATATTCTTGTTTTAGTTGAGGTATTTCTGCGTTACAAGATTCAAATTTTATTGCTACTGATTTGTTGGTGCTAGCATTAGTTCCTATGTAAAAATAGTAAATATAAATATATGTTAAATACGATGGTAAAATCTATTTTTATAAGTATTACGTTTTAGATTTCATTATTATTAAGAACTTCAAATAATAAATATATATAAATATATATATATACCTTCAAAAATAACGCCGAAGCTACCTTGTCCTAATTTTTCTCCCAACCGATGATCGAATCCAATAAGATCATTATTAGTAGGTTCATCATAAATATGTCTACTACAAACTTCCATAATATTTTTAAATATTAATAAATGAACAATAATAATGGTAAAATAAAGAATAAAGAAAAAAAAAGTAGGAAAAGGGAGAAAAGAGAAAAAGAGAAAAAAAAAATAGAAAGTGAGAATTTATAAAATAGGAAATTGAACATGATTGGTTGAAATTAATTTTGTGGCATGATATGAAAAAACAAAACGAAAAATCAATCGAACGCAAAATTGCAAGTGCAAAGTCTGTTGAAATGAAAATAGATTAATGTAGAAACAGTTAATTTTTTTTTAAAAGATACAATTAAATTAAAAATAAATAAATTAAAGAATAACTAAAAATGCGAACGTCATTTACATTTACAATTACATCTTTAATTTGACTATTTTCTCGTGAAGATATATATACGTTATTTTTTTTTTTTGATTTCCATTTTTTTTGAAATTTGTTGAAAATTTGACATTTGTGAAATATTACCACCACACCACTCAGCATAAAAGTCACGTGATTTCTTGTGCCTATTTACCAAAAATTTTACTCTAGAAGAAAACTAGCTGTGTATTAACTATATTTCACTTTTATACTTTTTAATTGGATACTTTCTTATGCCAAATTTTTAAATTGACCATTCTCTTGATATTTTTATATATTTATTTTCATCTTCTTTTTTCAGTTAATTATTATAAAATTATCTCATATGTTGCTAAAATGAGAAATTATTAGTTCTAGAATTGATTGATTTAAAATATAATATATAATGACTAAAAAAATATACAGTGAAAATAAGGAACGAAAAAGATCATTTTTTTATAGTAAAGTTTAAAAAAAACTTAACTTGTAATCAGTTTTCAATAAAAATACAATGAATTGTTGAAACTGGTATTTTTCCTACTGCATACCATTTTATTTTAAATAATAAGCGCTATTTTATTAATATTCAGTGTATATATGTATTTATATGAATATAGATATATATATATATATCTTTATGACGGTCATTTCGACCTCCCATCCTTTTTTTTTATATGTGCATATATCTAAATCACCTACTGGAAAAAATGAATTATATAAATAAGGTTTATTTTTATACTCTACACTTAATAAAAAAGAAAAAGGGTATTATATAAATATAAAAAACTTTATAATATATATATATATATATATAAGTATGATGTACTTTAACCATTAGTTTTTTATGAATAATTCACATCAACATGATTCTTAATTTAATATAAAGGTAAGTGAATAAAAAAATAATAACATTGCTATAAGAAGATGAAAAGTTTTTACTACTAACCTATGTGTATAGATATATTTAAAAACAAAGTGATAATATATGTTTTTTTTTTGTTTTTTTAAACAAAAAGAAAATGAAATGCATGCTTTATTTTAATATAAAAGAAAAGTCATATTTATCCAATATTAGTTGGGCAATTTCTTTTTGACGCGAAGATTGGAATTCCTAAAAATAATACACAAGTATATTTACACTTAATTAAAATCTTTATATATAAAAGTGGATAAATTATCGATTAAAATTGTTAACTTACCTTTAGTAATAATTCTTTAGATATAGGTGATTGTTCTTTTTTAAATATTTTTTCAATTAATTTTTGTGCCACAAACCCCATATTATTTTGAGACATCAATGTTTTACTGCAAGATATTAATTGTTTAGTATTATTATCTAGAACATCTTTCAAATGTGAGACTTGATTGAACTAATATTAAAAGAATTAATAATAATAATTAATAATGATAAGTGAATACAAAGTAAATAAGCATATACAATAACTACCTTAGCTTTATCATGTTCGATTGCACTCAAATATTTTTCTAAGTCGTCATCTCGAATGTTATAAACTAAATTAATAATAATCATTATAATAAATTAGAAGAATGAGAGAGTGAATGATACAGCTTAATTTTAATACAGTATTATATAATTGTACTCTACCATTAAGATTTATTTTTAAATAATCATGCAGTTGTTGTATTATGCTTAATTGGTTTTTATAGTCAGCTATTTTTTTTTTTTTTTCATAATAAATATATTAAATAAATTTAATTATTTTTAGTTAACAATGTTCATGACCATAAAATAATCTATGATATGCTTACATTTTTGTAATATAGTTGACTCTTCGCATATATCCATATCATCATTACTATTATCATTAGTTTTAACTATTTCGGTATTATCCATTTTTAATTGAAGTTCTAATTCTTCTAATTCTTCTAAAAGACGTTTCTCTTCTAAATTATATGTTTCTATTATTTCTGTTGAAGATTGGCTATTTTTTTCATCTTCTAATTGATATTGTTGTCTATTGGTATCAGCCATCTCTTTATTTAATTGCTCTAGCTCATGCTCCTAATATATATACATATATATAAAGGCAATATACATATATAATAAATAAATCTGATATATACTAACTTTTATCATGATTTTTTTTTCCTTTCTTTTTTTTTAAAAAAAAAACAATTATCCTTTACCAATTTTTGCAAAGTTGTGTCATATTCATTTATTTCCTTTACTAAATATTCTTGCCTTATTTGATATCTTTTTGTTCTTTTCCTTAAATCAGTCAACTTTTGTTGATCTGTATCCGAAAGTGGAGACGATGATACTTCTTTTTGATCCTTTGTTGATTGATCTCTCAGTATGATATCTTGTTCATCAACCTGCATTAATGTGATTTAAATATATATGTTAATATTTCATAGAGATAATAATAATAAAGAACAGTACAATATACTTTATATTTATATCTTTTTTAAAAACAAAGCTTACTTTTTTTTCAATGTCTCGACTGATATTTCCCAAATTATCAATAATACCTTGAGCTTCCTTTAATAACATATTAATCTTTGGTGTAGTTTCATTTGATATAGTATTGCCTGCTTGTTCAATTTCCTTGTCAGTTAAAATTTCATATTTCTAAAACCAATATATACATATTGTTAAAATCCAATATTGTTACTATTACTATTATTATCAACTGTTATATATATTTTGTATGTATATACATACTCTTTCAGTTTGTGTTATTGTACACATTCTTTGAACATCAGGCTGTAATGATTTCAATAAATTGACTGACTTTGTAAGCTACGAATAAATTCAAATATAATATATTATATAAGTAAAGAAAAAAGAATGTAAGAAGCACTATTTGAAACGTTATTATTATTATTATTTACAGTTTCTAGTGTTGAAGAAAGCTTATCAGTGGAACCTTGTAAACTTTCAAACATTGATACTGATATATTTCTATTTCTACTATTTAATTGATCCAGTCGTTCATCTGATCTCCGCCGTTTTAAAGTAGAATACTGATATGACATTATTTAATAGTTTGATATATTATAAATATATATAATTATATATATATTATAGCGAAATGAAAAAAAAAAGAGATAGGAAAGAAGAAAAATAAAAATTAAGCTACCTTTAAATAAAAAAAACACGCGGAGTTTTATTTTTTTTACCTTTTTATGATTCTATATATATGAATGTATTTTTCATTCCATTATTGATTATTAAAAAGCAAAACAAAATAATTATATATTGCAGTTTACATTTATTTCATTTTAATAAAATAAAAATATGAAAATTAATCTATATTAAAGATATAAACATTAGAACAAAAGTTACCCAGACTTGTTTCAATTCAAAGAAAAGGAACAAAAAAAATTGATAATCAATTTAAAACACTTTATTTCAATAAAACTACACTTCCAAACTATCAATAAAATAAAAAAAATTCATTAATATTATTTTTGAGCTGTTTGAATCAATTTCATGATAAAATCGTATTTTTTTATTAATAAAATTACATACATACATATATATATATATATTTAAAAATATAAAATAAAATTACTTCAAGAAAAGTAAGTTTTAAAATAATAATTAACATTTTCTTAAGCCAATCTATTTATGACATTTCTTGAAACACCTAATGCTAAGGCCTGAATTGTCATTGACGGATTAACACCGCATGCTGTCATAAAGAGAGAAGCATCACATACAAATAAATTATCCACTTCCCAAGTTTCACCAGTGACTCGAGTGACGGACGATTGAGGTTTAAGACCCATACGGCAAGATCCCATTTGATGAGCAGTGAAAAGACCGTCAGAAAATCCATTTTTACGAATAGTATCCAACCAAGCATTAAATTTAGGATTATTCACAGCATCTGAAGGATCAACATCATTATCAAATATAAATGGATCAATAGAAAATTGAGAATGATATAATTCTTTTGCACCTGTTACAGCTAAAATACGAAAAGCACGGATAGTAGCTTCTATTAAAGAGGACTCATCATGTTTTGATAATTGAGAGGTCACAACTATACGTCCCTTTACTTCATCAACAGTTTGTTTTGAATCCATATCTCGAGCAATGATCACCATAGGTACAATATGATTAAAATGACTCATGCTGGTTTTATGATGTAAAGCACCTCTCCAAGGTGATGTAATGGATGCAAGACCAGGATGAACAGATGGAATTTCAATTTTAGCACCATAGTGGTTTGTATCATTTTTTATATCACTTACAACTGTCATGATAGGACCTTGAATCATATTTTGTTCTTCTTGATAAACACCTTCTACAATGGTTGCAGGATGAACACGTAAATGTTTACCAATATTTTTATTTTTTAATCCACTGCGTTTTAATATGTTTGGCGAATTTAATGATCCTGCTGATACAACGACTATGGATGATGAAAATCTAAGTTTTACACCGTCTTTGGTACATTCTACTCCTTTTGCTTGTCCTTTTTCAATGATCACTTTGTTGACAGTAGTTTGATCAATAAATTGAGCACCATGTTTTTCTGCATCTCTTAACCAGCTATTTGCTGTACCTTGTTTTACACCATCTTTACATCCTACAAAACATAACTTACAATCATGCTTTATACCTCCAGTATTTTGAGGAATATCTTCAATAGGGTAATTCAATTTACTAAAATGATTTTATTTGTTATTAACAAAAAAAAAAGTTATTTAGCAATTTTTTTTTATAATTATTTTTATTGATATTTTTAATATTATTATAAATATAAATACTTACAGGCAACCTTCCTTTAAGATTTTATTAGGATTACTATGTTCTACTCCTTCAGTAGTGACACCCATACGTTTTGCAACAGTTTCTAAATCATTTTTAAACTACAATATATAAAAAAGTAAACCCAATAAGTAAATAAATAATTATAAGTTTTATAGTTATATTATTATCATTATTATTTACTTACAGCTTCAATATCAAATCGATTATCTGTTTCTTTTGCCCATTCATTTATTACATATTCATGTGGCTATATAATAAATGGTTTTTTTATAAAAGTATATATAATATAAGTGGAGGAAAAAGAAAAATGGGGAAAAAAGCTTAATTCTTTCTTTTTATAACTCCGCTTTTTTGTGTGTGTTATACATATAACCTTATTTTTCTTATTACCTTTAATGATGCTGACCAATTAACCGTTGTACCTTATTTTAATTTTAAAAAAGGAAGAAGAAAAGAAAAAGAACCTTAGTATTATTGTTGATTTCATTTATTTATATCTTAAATTGATGAATTATTTTTTCATATTTATTTACCACCACCAAAAGTAGACCCTGCTGCCAAAGCTAAATTGCCATCTAAACTTATAAATAGACCTTTTGATTCATAAAGTTTTGTAAATCCATTCATTTCATCTGGTCCCATTTCATGGTTTTGATAATAAGTTCCCTTTTCTATGACAAGAACTGATTTTCCAGATGATGCTACTTGTGCGCCCATAACACCTTATATATATATATATATGTAATAGTAAAAAAATATTTAAATTAAAAAAAGATGTTGTGAAACAATATATACTTTTTTTTTTGCAGTTTGATATCTTTATTGCTTTTATGTATTGATGATTTTTTATTTAATTATTCATCTATTTATTTTTTTACCTCCACCAGCTCCAGAACCAATAATTATTACATCCCAATGCTTTTTCTGACCTTGTAAAGAGATAGCTTCATCTAGAGTAAGCATATGATATGCTGATGATGATGAAGATGATGAAGATGAAGGATGTAAGCCAATAGAGTATGGATAGCCAATGCTTTTGCGTAAATTATCATTATAACCATAACTATTGAACAATACCATAATACTAAACACTCTATATAATTGACGAATAGGTAATAAATTGGAATTTTTCCATTTTAATAAAACGGATTCTCTTTGTTGACGCGATAATGATTTAAAAGGTTTAAAATGACCAGTTAATAAAAAGCTACCAGCACTATTATTTAATAAAGACAAAATCAATAAGATTTGTCCATGTTTAACAGTTGGAACTGCATTGATCATAAATTCAATAGCTTTTTCATTGCAATCTTTCATATCTGTTCCTTTCATATTGGCTAATCCTTTTATTTTTTCTTTCAATAATACTTGTTCTTCTTCATTATCATTTTTGTTTTGTTGATGATTTAATAATTCTTTGGTTTCTTTTTCATTTAATGTAGCAATGAATGTATCCATTAGTGCATTTAATGAGTTTTCTTGATTTTTGTCAAGTTTGATAATTGTCATTTTTGTTTAAAGAAGAAAAGTCTAAAATGAAAAAGAAACAAAAAATGGAAAATTGAGAAATTTAAAAAAACTCTATTTTATATGTTTCTTTTCTTCTTTTTTTGGAAAGAGAGGAAAAGGACTGTCAATTTGAAAAACAGTGCGATCATTTCTTTATAAACTTGTTATTGGATTAGATGTTTTATTTCCATTTTTAAACTATTTTTTTCCCATAAAAAAATAGCACAAAAAAAAAAAAAAAGAATCACTAAAGTTATTATGCAAAAATAAAATAGAAAAGGAGAGATGAATTCCTGTTTATTTGTATACATTTATTTATATATATAAATATATATAATTAATATTTAAAAAAAGTTTGAATAAAAGAAAGTCGTTTTAATTGACGTTGATAATAACTTTCCAAATGAGGTCTATTTGCAAAGATATTAGCATATAACCTTCTATGAGTAACAAATAAGTAAACGGAGGCATAAAGATCAGCCAAAGTATAATCATCACCAACTAAATAAGTTTGTTTTTCTAATAATTGGTTTACTGAATCCAAAAGGTTATTCCATTGCTTAGTATGTTGTTTTAAAAATGCTTCATCGGTAAATAATTTAGTTCTTGATTCAAAGAAAGCAATACGATCTTCATAGGAAACACCAGTATTTTCTTTACTATATTGATTTAATTGCTGTTTTACCTTAGAAAGAAAACCTTGAGCATCAAATTTATTAGGAAGATCGAATTCAATTTCTTCTGCTATGGTAAGGTATCTTGAACCAATACTTCTCCATTTTTCAACTTGTTCAATGACTTTATCGTCATTTGATTTTAAATGACCATCTATATCCAAGAATTTGGCAATATCAAGTGAATCAGGTATGATTTGATCTTGATTAACCACTAAAACAGGAACTAACCCTAATTTATTTAATTTGATAAATTCGGGTGTATTGTTTTCTAACTTGCCAGCTAAATCAACTGCTTTTAATTCATACTTATCTTGATTCTTTGTCTCTGCTAAAGTAAGAACAGCTACATTAGAAAATAAGGAACCAGGTGTATAGAGAAGTGTATTTTCAAGATTAGTTAAAGTCATTTTGCTTTGTACGTGTTTTTTCAATTAAATGGGAAAATAAATAAATAAATAAAAGAAAGAAAAAAATATGCTGATCTTTTATACCTATTTGGCATAAATATTAGCGGTGAATAAATTTTAATCATATGACAAAATTTTTTAAAATCATTGCAACATATTATTTCATGATAGTACTTGGATTTGTATTAATAATATACTAAGCAATGATAAATATGGCATAATAATAATAATAGTAACACCAAATATTTTGATTACTAATGCTGATGCTTATATTTTATATCCATATACATTATATAAAAAACAAATTCCATGGAATCAATATCTATTTATTTTTTTCTAGGAATAAAATTAAAATTAAAATTTAAAAATACCCAAAGTATATAAATAAAAGTCGTGCTCTGTCTATACTATTCATCATCAACAAAAATGAACGATGATTACCATTTATTTATTTTTTGTCTTTTACCTATTTCCTTCTTTTTTTTTCCCCTCCCACCTTTCTAAATAAAAGCACTTTTAACAGAAGGTCTGTTTAATTGAAGATCATAATATTTTTTTAAATAAGGTCTTGATTCAAAAACAAGTTGAGGTTGATCTAATTTTTGTTGACTCCAATATAAAAAGCTAATAGCATAAATATCTACTAAAGTGAATTGATGGCCAGCTAAATAAGGATGATTTTTTAAAGCACGATTAGATGTATCTAAAAGTTGATGCCAATCTTGTAAATGTTTTAAATAAGTATCATAGTCCAATAAAACTTTAGAACGATCATCATGTGCTTTTAATCTAATTTGATAAGCATCATATAAATCTATATTTTCTTGTTGATATTTTAATATTTGCTGTCTTGCATTAAATAGTTGTTGTTCCATAGCACTACCATCATTTTTATTATTACTATGATTAGTTGGACGCGTTTTTTGACCTTTCCATAGAGATAATATTCTAACTTGTCTCCAACTATCTACTTTATTTATAATATCTTTTTCTTCACTTTTTAAATGAATAATATCCTTTTCTTTTTCTAGTTTTTTATCTAAAAACTGTGCTATGGCTAAAGAATCATAAATGACTTTCTCTTCATCTATAAGTACTGGCACTTTACCATATGGATTAAGGCGAATAAAGTCTGGTGTAATATTTTCATTATTAGTTGTATCCACGGTTATAAAATTATATTTATCTTGAACCTTTTTTTCATGTAAAAGTAATACTCCAACATTAGAAAATAAGGAACTAGGGTTATAAAAAAATGCATTTTTAAGAGTCGTTGGCAATTTCATATTTATTTGTTTATATTGTAGATAAATAAGTAAAATAGAGAAGATTAATTTTTTCCCTTCATTAGTATTTATATAGTTGAGTCTGAAATAATAAAATAGACAAAAATTGCTTTGTAATCAAAAGGTACATATTAATATTAATAGTAAAAAAAATGTTTGAAGTGAATATTATTGTTATTTAAATATATTTTCAAAATAATCACTTATAATGGTTTCTAATACAATATGAAGATATTTTTTAAATATCATTAGTAATCTTTTTTTAAGTAGTAATAATTTCTTTATTTATTTATTTGTTGTAATTATATATATAACACTATAATAAAAATTATGAAGACCAGACTTTTTCTTTCTTTAATTATCATTATTGTCTTCTTCAGCAGATTTATCACCTTCATTTTGTTTACGTTTTGCACGTTCAGCAGCCCAAGCAGCGCCAGGGAATGCAGTCAAGTTATGAATATCAGCATTATTATTTTTTGACAAGGCATCATCCATTTGATCATCATTATTTTTTGATCCATTATCTTGTTGATGATTTTTTTTTTCATGTTGGATTTGATGTTGTAATTTAGCAGGTTCAGTTAGGCCAGACATACCAACTGTATCACTTAAATAAATTTCAGGTAATTTTTTTCCTTCTGCTTTATTTTTATTATATTCTACATATCGTTTCAATGTTGCCAATTCGTTTTGTAAAGTAGTTTCACGATATCTAATTCGAATATCAGGTACATTGGTACGTTGTACATCATTGACTCCTTTATCCCATTCATGCCCTAACCAATGTTTCTTTAATTTACCTTCCCATCCACTTTGAATGACAGAATTACGTGCAAGTTCACACATATCAGTTGATGAGAATTTCCAAATCTATATAGATATAAATTGTAAGTATATATTTTTATACGTATGTATGATTTTAATAATAATAATAAATGAGATTATTATTATTATTATTATTATTATTATTATTATTATTATTATTATTATTATTACCTGAGCGGCTACGCTATATTCTTCAATTAAGGGTTCCTTAGTGAAGTGGAATTGAAGTGGATCATCAGTGGATAATGAGATATTAAGACCACGCTGGAAGAACTGAGGTAAAGGATTACGTTCATAAGTTAAAAATAATGCATTATTAGATAATGGTGACATAGCAATACCAATTTGAGCAAGATAATAAAGATATTGTAAAGCTGGAACTTTTCTTAATAAAATACCATGACTGATACCAAATGCTGATAAGAATGCTGCTGTTAAATGATCAGTGTCACCAGCTTCACCACAATGTGGACGAAGAACAAATGTATCTATTTACATAATAATAATAATAATAATAAAACAATTATATGAATAAGTTGGTAAATAAAAAAAAATAATGATTATTATTGATATTTTTTTTCTAATATATAAATATACTTACTGAATCCACGTCTTACACGCCATTGATTAAGGGCTGCCATATTTGAAAACATATAATAAAGGTAGTAAGAGTACGGAGGATTGGATTTATAAGTCCATTCTGATGGTATGGGGTATTTTTTCAATGTTCGACGTTCAGCTTTAGATTCATCATCGACAGAATCAAAACCAATAACACGTTGAAGGAATACATGTAATTCTGGATGTGAGGTTGGATCTTGAGTAACTTCAAAAAGTGGTTCATAAATATCTATTTAATAATAGCAATAATAATAATAAGTATCCATTTGTTATACATATATGGTTTTATTTTATATGTTTAATACTTCATTTTTTTTAATTACTTCTTATAACATCTCCAAAGGATTCAATAATGTTGGATGATTTATAAATATTGTATAATCTTGGAATTTGAATTAACCAACGAACATTATGAGAAAAGAGTTTATTATTGACCACCCATTTAGCCAATTTATCCCATTCAGATTTAGATCTATTTTTAAAATAATAATAACAAAAATAAATAAACGTATATATATAAAACAAGAAATATATTTCTTAAATTTTAATTCAGATAGATAAAGTTAATCTAATTACCTTCCATAAATAGATACACGGTATTCAACAAATTGATATTTTGATGATTCCAAATCAGATACCACCTCTAATCCAATATAAGCCAATAGCAATTGTAATAATATGATAATGATGAAAAGAAAAAGAAATCAATAAATATGAACATTTTTATTTATTTTAACTAATTGCATTATTTTTATTTATTTATTTATTTTACCTTTTGTGATTTCAGCCAAGTACTTGCCTTGAATGTAATTATCAGTTTTCATAAAAATTTCACGTAAACGAGATTCTCCAATAGGATTATATTTTAAATTAAATTTATCAAAACGATGGAAAGAGTCCTTATGGGCCTATATAAATAATAAATATATGCATAATTGTATTAATAAATAAAAATTATATAATCTTATTTTTATTAATGATTCATAAAAAAAATTTTTTTTTATCACTTACATGCATATCTAATGTATCAATACTAAGATCATAAGCAGTTAAATTCAAACTTTCAAATACACCTTTCAAAGTTAACAATTGGCCATCACGATGTATAACAATGTCCTAAAAATATAGATTATAAATTATGAAATAAATTAGATTGACATAAATATATACATATACATATATATATATATTAAATATTATAATAATAATAATAAAACATAAAAAAAACTTACGTCAGGACATTTTTTCATTTTGGACTTAATAAAACGAAGTAAATGCTTTTGATTCATACAGCTTGAATGGTGAACGTGAGTGTCCACTTTACGGACATTATAAAAATCACGATGGGAAACACGCTAAAAATAAAAATTAATGCATCATCAAGTTAGTCATATGATCATTTTAGTATATATTTTTTTTCTCTGTTTTTCCGTTTCTTCCCCCTTTTTTAAGATAAAAAAAACGATAATGCTTACTTTTGAATCAGCCATTTCTTGAAATTCATTAAGTAAAATATACATTTGCCAAGAACTATCTAAATAACGTAATCTACGGAATGCAAAACTTTTTGCAGGACCATCACTTATAGTAGTCAAAACAGTATCTAAATCTTCAAAAAATTCTTTACGATGAGGAACATGACTAACTGGTTGATCATTCTTTTTATCATCTTCTGTTTTATAAACTTGATAAAATCCTTCTTTATTTACACCAAAAACGTACTAGAATAAATAAATACGTAAATAAATGAACAAAAATAAATAAATAAATAAATAAATAGCCATTTTTATTTATATCACTTACATCGTGTTTTCCAGGTATTTCACATTCTTCAAAAATAAAATCACTACCAACAGCAGCTACAGGATCGGCTTCACGTTCTTTTTCTTTTTGTCTAAGTTTAGCTAATTCATCAGGTGGTGGTAAAGGCCATGAAGCAGGTGGTGGAGCAGGATAGATCTTCCAGTCATCCTTATTTTTGGGATCATCACATATACGTTGGCAAGATAATTTCATGTATTTTTCACGAAGGTCAAGACATTTTTGAAGATTATTATAAAGTTCAAGTAATTCCGCAGTAACTGTGCTTTCTATAGAATAAAAATAAATAAATATTAATGATTTTTAATAGAATTCTTTATTTATTATTTTATATAAATATATCAATTTATCACTTTTTTATTCTATTTATTTATTTTTATCTTTATTATATCATATTTTTTTTTCTTTCTCTTTTTTTATTATTACCTTCTAATATAGTCCTTGGATCAGTTAAAGAAGGCTGTAAAATAAATTGAGGAGTAGAAGCGTCTGAAGAAACATGAGAATCAGAACCTTCTTCTTGATTATTTGTATTCAAGGTTTGAAAAATATATTTACTATCATGCTATAAGTATTAAAAAAAAGGTTCGTTAGTGACATAAATAAAATATAGTATCTCATGCTCCTTTTTTTATATAATACATACTTCTACAATAGACTTTTGGTGATGATATTTAAAGAAGGGACTTTCATCAAAATTATTGACACCTTCATCAATTTCATTATTAGAGTTAGATCTTTCTAATTCTGGCATGATTCAAATTAAAAAGCTGAGGGTTTAGAACCAAAAAAAAAAAAGAAAAGAAAAGAAAAGAAGAAACAAGAAAAAAAGAAGGGAAGAAATTGAAAAAACGAGGTGAGTTTTAAAAAGAAAAATTAAAAACCAGCCACTGATTTTTTTTATATCTAATACTTTGAAATCATATTTACTTATTTGCATTAATCTAATCTCTTTTTTTTTTTTAAGTCATTATGAAGTATATTTTTAACCTTCTTTCCAATTATGAAATACATGCCATTAACTTTCAGATTTTTAAATCACTGTTTTATAAATCCTTTAATATATGTACATATAATTATGATTAATAATAACATTGTCTTTATCTCTCTCTTTATTTACGTGATTTATTTCTTTTTCTTAACTTTTCAATCTACATAATCGATAAATATATTATATCACTATTTTATTTTTTACGATTCGTTTTATATTCATAATAAGGGGCAATAATCATTTATTATGAATCACTATTTAATTAATTTTGGTTATTTTATAAACTAGTGTATTTTAGATTGTTTTTTAAAAATGGATATTATTACCATAAAAAAACTATAATTTTTAAATATAAACACTATATTCATTATAGGCATTATTATGCAATCAAAAATTTAAAGTTCAGATGACTTTTTTATTTTTTATTATGATTGGTCTAAATTTAAACAAAATAAATTAAGACATCATGAAACAATACGTTCTAAAGCTTTAATTATCTACCATTATTACTATAATTTCTTTTTCCTTGAAGATAATTAAATACAAAAATTTTCCTTATTATATATTAAAAAAGAAATAGAAAGATGTCATTAGCTATTTATTGTTATATATAATAGTTATTGTTGAAAGAGCCAGCCTCCTACACCACCAACTATTTCCCTTAATTGATCTCGTTTTCTTTTTCCAATTTGATCATGTTCTTGAATCATTGGATGATCATGATCATTATTTATAGATGCATTTGTTCCAGTAAGTTTAGTATTAATAGATGATGAAGATGACGATGATAATGATAAAGAAGAATCTTGATGAAGATGAGTGGTTTTTAATAAATCACCAATAATTTTTTGACCTTTTTTAGCTCCTTCTAATAAACCATGCCAACCAGCTTTATTTTCCAAAGTAATATCATCATAGCTGCCAGTTGTAAAATCTAATTGAGAAATAGCTAATGGTTGATTGAATACAATATCAGGGTATTTTTCTTCTAATTTTTGATAAACCATTAAAATATCATGAATATATTCTACAGGGCATACAGTAAGCGCCATAGCTAGAGCATCCATTCGTTTTAATACATTTTCAAAAGCATCTAATTTTCCTAAATTAAAACATATTTGCCATGCTGCTTGATGAACTTGTTCTACGTATTGTTTATTATGTTGTCTAGATGTTGTGATAGATTGGGCTTTTTCAATAGTGACTTGACAAAGTCTATAACAAGCAATAAATTCTTGATCTACCATAGCTGCACCTGCCATCATGGACAATACTGTTACTTCTGCTAATACATCATCTTGATAACCGAGCTTTTTTGTAAGTGTAATGACATCTTTAAATTGTCTGTATATTCCTTTACGTGAATTGACTAACTTGGATATTAAATCTAGTCGATTGGTGGATTGGCGTAATTGAATTGGCATTAATACTATTCCTGGTTTATCATTGATTTGGTATACTGATATAAGGGAATGAGTGGCTTCTATTAAATCCATTTCCTTTTTAATGTTGGCCGTTGGTGGTAATACTTGTAAGCTAAAATATATAAATAAAATAAAATAAAAAACCAACTCTATAAATGTATCATTCATTTATTTAAATCCTTTTTTTTTTTTTTCATTGTCTGTAATTTACCATTCCATTGCTTTTTTCATATTTCCATGATTCATGTTACCAGTAGTAGAATTATCAAAAAATTCATATTCTGCTTCAATAACAAGTTTTTCAGCTTCTTCATATTCCAATAATGGTCTTGATCCAAGCATCAAATTTCTTGCAAGTTTAAATTCTATATAATATATATATATATATATATATATACATTATTTACAAGTTAATAAATAAATAAATAAATAAATAAATAAATAATAAAAAACACATATCATTATTGTATATTGCTTACGCCCACATCGTAATAAAGAAGAATAGAATATTTTCATGATTTCATTAGGTGTTAATTTTCCAAAGATACCATTGCCATTATCATATAAACGTAACATATCATCTAATAATTCACGCCAATCATCATCAGTATCAAATTGAGATCCACCTGTTTCCACACCGCCACTAGCTTGAGAAGCCATTCTGATACATAATTGACGTTGCACTTCTACTGGTTGATCTTGTAAATACCAATTTAAAGGTACACTTGCATGGTAACGATAAAGTACTTCTGCGGACATTAAATGAGATTGTAATGTATCCATCATTTCAGTTAATCCTTTTTTATTTATTGATTGTAATGCTGTAAATAATCCTAATGGTGTTGCTGTCATTGGAATTAAACTAGCTATATCCACATACTTTTCATTATTATTTTTATCATATTCATCATCCAAATCATCTAAATCATTAAATATTGGTAAACACTCAAACAAACGAACTAAATACTCAATGGACCCATTACTTGAATATACCATAGAAAGAACTAATCTTGATAAATCACAATCATCTTTTATAATCCGATCATTTATATCTATTGTTGGTTTTGATGCTTCAAATACTTTACAACACCATCCTAAATGTTTTGTTGATATGTCTAATAACCATCGATAAAGTAAAAAAATAGGCATCTCTTCATCATCATTATCATCATTATCATTACCATCACGATCTTCATTTTCATATTTATCAATATCCATTTTTTCTTGATTATTTTTCAATTGTAATTTTTTTGTACATCTTTCTAACCAAGGTACCACTAATCGTTTCATATCACTGACAATAGTATCCATTGTTGTATTTAATAAAAATCCTTCCAAAATATCAAATGATGATAAATTTTCAAAGGCTTCTAAATTTAAAACAAAATCAGTTGTTGTAGAAGAAGATGATGAAGCATAAATATATTTACATAACCAATCATAACGATCCACATAATCATCCATTTCAGGTACACCCATTGCTTTTGCATACCTTACTAAACCTAAAGCATGACTAGGTAATCCCATATGATCCATTGTATTAGCACGATGTAAATACCATTGAGCAATATCATGAGCAGAAGCTGGATAAGGTGTTGTTAATACATTCTGATCAAGTTGTGTTAAATAAGTAGTATTTTCTGTTGCAACAGGTAATTTTTTTTTTAATATAGATTGAATCCATGGTAGTTCTATAGGATCAAGTTGCTTTCTCCAAGGTTCTTGTACCCATAGATCTTCACGATCTCCTGTAACATGAGGTAAATCAAAACTAGCTGGATCTACAGTTTCCGGTACTTGTTCTAAAATAAATAATCGTTTTGGTAATAAAGAATCCCCATGGTGTATAAATAAAGCATCTAAAGCTTGATTATTTTCTGTACGTGCAAATTCAATAGCTTGAGCAACTAGATTAACATCACGAAATTGTTCATATCCTTCAACATCTAAATAAGTTGGTAACATAGATGATTGTTGTGGTTGTGTTTGAAGTTGCTGTTGTTGTTGTGTTTTTGATAAAGTTAATAATGGCCATATTTTTAAAAAAGTTTGTAATCTATCTAAATATTGTAAAAAATAACTTCTTGAACCTAACCATATAAGTTCATCTTCTTTCAAGTTCATCCATTCTTTTTCTTTTTCTTCTTCTTCTTCTACTTCTTCTTTTTGTTGCTGTTGTTCGTTATTTTGTTCATATTGTCGTATTAAAGATTGTAAAAAAGTATCCGTGTGTTTACAAGATAACTTCAATCCTAATTCTAATATTCTTTGCTGTAGTAAACTATCGTTAACAATAACTTGCAAACACTGACTTATTACCCACGCATCATCGTGAATAGTTTCTAAAAGGTCAATATCCTGTTTATTTAGCTGATAGCCATGCTCTTTTAAACGTGATTCCCATTGTGCTTTATATACAATATCTGTATCAATATCCAACTCTTTACTTAAATCTAGTGCAGATTGATAATGACCTTCTGTTAAATGATATAAAAAATCCTTATAAGTTAATTGGTCTACCATTATATAAATATAATATATATATATATATATATATATACAGAAAAAAAAAAAAGAGAGATAGAGCTGGTAAAAGAAAAAGGAAAGAAAAAGGTTGATAAAAGAAAAGGAAGGAAAAAGAGAATTAGGTTATTTTATATGGTATTTAAGTTTCAAATTCCGAAATGTTTTTTCTGAATCTATTCTTTTTTTCGGTCTTTTCTTTTTTATACTTCACACTTTCACTCTCTACTTTTATTTATTTACTTTACATTATTATAAAATAGTTAATATAGAATGAGTGGATCAGATATTCGTGATATTTTACAAATTTCAAAACCTAGTGGATCACCACAACCTCGTAAAAATAAACAACCTACAGAAAAACGACCAGGTTAGAACTTTTGTATTTTATAACTATTATAATAAACCTTATAAAGATAAAAAGTATTAATCAATAACAACCATATATTTATGAATTGATTTAAAGAGGGATTTAGTAGAGAACTTTATTCTTTAATTGGTGGTGCTCCTCCTGTAGGTTTTGTTCAACCAACTTATAAAGCAAAGTTTAACTTGAAAAAAAAAGCTACACCTTGGTAAACATATATACCAGTAGTTGATAATAAGCTATATACAAAAATAAAAATACTCATAATACACCTTATATACATATATATATATATATATATATTAGGGTATTACATTCCTTCACTAATCCAGCTAGAGATGACGATTTAAAATTACAGCATTGGATAAAGGCAACAGAAGCAGATAAGAAAGGCAAATAAGAATAAAAATATTATTAAAAATAATTGATTGTTTTTATGCAATTTTTTTATTGCATTTCATTTTATTAAAAAATAATGCTTTGTTATATTAGATTATCCATTTGCGAAATATGATAAGCCTAACAAAGTGTTACTTTATACCGAAAAAGAATATAATAAGGCATTAAAAGGTATACAAAAATATAGGTAATTGTATAAAGTAATCATCACCTATTTATCTCAAATTATTTTTTTTACAGATCCTAATTGGAGCAAATCAGAAACTGATTATTTAATGGATTTATGCCAAAAATATGACCGATTTCAAATTATAGCAGATAGATATGAATATGATAGTGATAAACCACGTACAATCGAAGTAAACAAAAAGAAAAAAAAAATAGTGAACATATAAATGAATATAATCATACTCATTTCTCTTTTTTTTTTCTTTTGCTTTTTCTTATTGGGTAAATTTTAATAGGATATAAAAGAAAGGTTTTGTTTTATTCAAAATAAATTACATCAATTACAAGGCAAAGAACCGCCATTATCATTAGAATTTGATAGAAAAAAAGAAATAGAAAGAAAAAAAGCATTAGAAGCATTATTTCATCGTACTAAAGAACAAGAACAAGAAGAAGCAGAATTATTGGCGGAAGTTAATCGTATTGAAAACAATAAAAATAAATTACAAAAAGAACGTGAAAATTTACTATACTCACTTCAACAAGAAGAATTAAGACAACTTGTCAACAATAATATACCCAGTAACACAAATAAAAAATCAGCAGCCACGGATACAAAAAAAAAGGTAATATGATGAAATAAGTCAAATAATAATAATAATAATATATATATATATATATAAACAATAAAATTAATACAGTTATTATTAGAAAAAAAGAAAAGCAGATGATAATGAAATACAGGAACCTGTTATAGAAGGTAAAGAAAAAAGAAAAAAAAAAGAAGTATATGTAGATAATGATTATTATTATATTTATTATAATTTTATTATTTTAATTTTTCTTTGTCATTTATCTTTATTATCATAATTTTAGATAAAAAGCTAACAACAGGTGTTTACGTGAGAAGTGAAAAATTACCTATTATTAAACCCACAATGCAACCAAAAGTATTAAAAGTTTTGAATGAACTCAGTATAGGTAATAACCCAAATTTGGAATATAACTATTTAGACCGGAGTTGGAATTATACTTTTTATTTACTGTTACTTTTATTTTTTATTTTTATATATATTCCCAACATCAATTTATAATTGCTGCATAATTTTAATTTATTCTTTTTGATACAAATAACAACAACCAGGTGCTCGACCCGTGATGCCAACAGCCAATGTATGTCACAAGTTTGAAAATCTTGAATACTCAATTTTAACACTATTTGAAATGAAGAAAGTGGTAGACAAAATGGAAATTGAGCATCAAATAGCTAAAGTAAAGTATATATAAAAGGAAAAATATCATAAAGAATTTTATATTTATAATAAATATAATAATAATAAATAAATAAATAACAAATAAATAAATAAATAAAAAAAGGAGGCATGAATATGTTTTTAATATATAGATTTTCTCTTTATTATTTATTAGAAACGAAAAGTAAACGACATAACAAATAACCAGAAGAAGAAATGAAAATAATAATTACCGTTTTTTTTTTTTTTTTTCTCGATAATAATTTTTTTTGTGTGTGTTACAATAAACGTTTATCAAATAAAATACATTAATATAAAAAGAAAAGTATAAAATAATTTATATTATATTGTCCGTGTACTTTTTTGTGTGTGGTGTGGCAAAATAAAAAAGAGAGGGTGGAGTGGAGTTGAATTTAAAAATAAAACAAATCTTTTTTTTTCCTCTTCTTTTTCTTTTCTCTCTTTCTTTTTTCTTTTTTCCTTTTTGTATATTAACTAAAAATAAATTAAATACCACCCTTCTCTACTTCTTTTTTTTTTCTTCTCCTTTTTATATAAACTCATCTTATATATTATATATATATTTGTATATATATAAATATATATATTGTATATTATGCTTACTAAAGAACAGTCACCTACACCTAAAGCTGTCAATATAGTTCGTCCTCATTCACCTTTATTTAATTTTATTAAACCAAGATCAAATTCACCTATCAATCAAAATAAACATCAACAAGAACAACAACAATCTTCTTCTCCTTTATCTAATCAATCTGGTTTATCATATTCTACTTCCACCTCATCCTCTTCTTCACCATCAACAGTATCTACCTTATCAGGAGGTTCAACTTTAAAAAATAATAAAATACAATCACCCACTATATTACATACTTCAACTCTTGGATTTAGTATATTTCAAGCTCAACAAAATTCAACTTCACCCCCTTCTTCTACATATACATCCTTTTTTAAATCACCTCCAACTTCACCTCCAACTTCTCATTATTATGATAATATAGTTAATAATAATAATAATACCAATAACAACAATAACTATAATAAAAGCAATAATATCAATTTTAATAATAACAATAATAATAATAATAATAATAATAATATATATACAGGTTCAACTACACATGGTTTTATGAACGGTTTTGCACCAAGATTTTTACGTGTACGACCAACGGCCTACGAGGAAACTTTATTAAAACCATCTTCAACTTTATCATTGGCGGACATTCAACAAGAAAATGAAAATACATCAGCTGATGAAAACGATGACAGTGATATACATGATGATTATGATAGTATTGATGGAAATACAGATTCTGATGATATTGATAGTTTAGATGATATTGATGATACAGACCTTGATGATTCAGAAATTGATGAAGATGATGATGATAATAGTAGTATTGAACATTCTGAAGATGATAATATACCAATTAAAATTGTCGCCAAAATAAAAAATGGTACTATTATGAATGGTAAAGGTGTACTTGTTAATAAAGGAAATACTGATGATGATCACTTATCATGGTTAGATGATCCTAGAGTTAATCGAAAGGTAATTAATATATTATAATATTTCCTTACTTTCTCCTTTTCCTCCGATTTTTTTTTAAAAAATAAGGTGTTGAAACTAAAAATGTCATTCTTTTTATTATTTTATATTTAATAATTAAATATCCTACTTAAAATAAGATCGCCGACTTGGAAATAGAAAAATCATCTCTTATGAATTTAAATAAAACATTGGAATCCAAAGTACATGAACAAGAAGAAAGGATTGCAAAATTAGAAAAACAACTACAAATGTAAATTTCCTTTAAAAAAATTTAATGTAGCGAATCATCACTAATATTTTTTTTCATTTTATTTATTTATTTTATTTGTTATTTTTATGTTATTTTAGGTATAAAAATAATGGTGGTGTTAGTATTAATCAACCTGAATGGCCATTATCACCAGTTTCTGATAAAGATATGGATGAGGTATGGGGTTTAAAAAAAAAAAAAAAAAAAAAGAGCATGCATGAAGTATTAATCAAAAACAGGGGTGAGAGCTTTTGAACGGAGAGATAAAAAAGAAATAAAGAAAAAAATTTTTCGATAATTTAGGAACAAGTACAAATATAATATTAAATTAGGATTAACCTTTATTTTTATTTTTTATTTTAGCAGGCAAGTTTTGAAAATTTAATTTCAACTGAAGTGTTGACGGAAGATGAAATTGCAAATGATCAGGTGTTTCAACGATTGCGCTCAATGTTACTTGGCTTAATAGAATCAGCAGAAGAAGCAGTAAGACTTAAAACAAAAGTAACAGGACGAGTTTTAACAAATTATACTGATGATGATATCAAAGAATCATTTATTACTTTGGAATCACCACCCATTTTAAAACCATCCACTCGTACTACACCATATTCATCGTCATCATCATCATCACAACAACATCAAAAACAAAATCATAATAATAATGGGGCCCCGACTCTTCAACGTCAAACTCCACCTTTAAAAAAAACAGCACTAAGACGAGCTTCTGATGTACAAGATAGAATTCAAAAACAAACAAATGAACCTCAACCACAGACTAGAAAAAGAACATCTATGCAACGGTCATTATCTCGTGCATCATCACCAGCCGTCCTTGTATCAACAGAAGAATTTGTTAATAATAATAATAATAATGAATTGTCACACCAAATATCAAGACCAGCTTCACCAAAAGTATTTAGTCCTCCAATGCAAAGATCTTCTACTCGACCTCGTTCTTATCATCAAAGACGAAGTCAAGATATGGAATATCCCAAATGGCATAACTAAATAACCTTTATCTTTTTTTTCCTTCTTTTTTTTTTTTTCTTTTTTTTCTTTTTTTCTTTTTAAAGAAAAATAAGAAAAAGAAATATTTCCCTTTTGCTTATATATCACCCTTTTATGCAAAACACTTTTTTTTATTAATAATTTTTCTTTAAAATTGTATATGCCCTCCTTTTTTTTTACTATTATTATTTGATCATATTACAAAACTTAAAATACACATGTACACATATATCAACACTTTAAATATGTATTACCAATTTTAAATATATATATGTATATATGTATATATATTTATATGTTATTTTTTTTATTCTTTTATTCCTCTTCATTTTTTTATCCTTTTCTTTTTTTTTATATATTATTCATTATTGATTTCCTATTTTTATTTTTTACCTATACGTACAAATGCACACAAAAAAAGTTTTTTGTTATAATTTTCATTCCTTTTGCATATTCCATTCATTTTTTTTTTATTAATATACCATTATTCCATATCGTAGTTGATTCTTTGATCCTTTTTCCCCCTTTTTTATTTTTATTTTTATTTGATTATTGCTATTGTTATCATTTTTATTAGTAAATATAAATATATATAATAAATGATACAACTATTTAGAAGATTTCCATATTGCTTTCAAAATAAATAAATAAATAAACTTTTGACAATAAACAATTTGTAGATCTATGACTAAAAATAATAATAATATAAAATAAAAGAGATATTTACTCAAGTAAATCAGCCAATCAAAACTAATAAAAAAACATCTAAAAAATAAGCTAAACTAAATAAAATTATAAATCTGAAATATATAAGGGTTTATATTTATTATTATTTATCCTCAATAAATTAATTCTTTTTTGTTAATACACTTTGCACGGGCCATGTATAGTTAGAATTTGAACGATCATAACCATATTTCTTAATAAATTGATCAAGTTGTTCAGGACCTCTGGAACCATAAGGATAAGTAGTCATTTCAATATCTTTATCATGTTGGTCAATCTTATGTAACAATGGAGTAAAGATTTTCCAAGCAGCATCAAGTTCGTCATCGCGTACAAAATTAGAGTGATCATTGCGTAAAACATCTAAAATTAAAGATTCATAAGCATCAGGAATAGATAAATCCACATAACGATTGTTATAAGTTAAATCCAAATCCGTTTGAATGGTTTGATAAGATAAACCAGGAAGTTTGTTATTGAATTTCGTATAAAGAGCTTCATCAGGTTGTACACGAATGACTAATTCATTTCTAGAGGCATTCTTATATAAATTACCAGCAACATTACGGAATTGAATACGAACTTCTACTTTAGCTTCATTTAAAGCCTTACCAGCCTTAAGAATAAAAGGGACACCTTCCCATCTTTCATTTTGAATCCATAAGACAAGTGCAGCAAATGTTGGTGTTAAACTAGTTTTATTGACTAAAGTATCATCTTCTAAATAACCAGGTTTACCTTTACCATCACCTACATATTGCCCTAAAAGTGCATCATCTACATCAATGGGTGGAATACATTTTAATACTTTGACTTTTTCATCACGAATAGCTTCTGCATCGGTTGAAATAGGTCTTTCCATAGCAATTAATGATAATATTTGTAAAAGATGGTTTTGCATGACATCACGAATAATACCAAATTCATCAAAATATCCCCCTCTTCCTTCAGTACCAAATGGCTCTTTAAATGTAATTTGTACATTATCTATATACATTCTGTTCCATATTTGTGAAAAAAATATATTGGCAAATCTAACTGTCATCACATTTTTTACCATTTCCTTTCCAAGATAATGATCAATACGATAAATCTATATATATATATATATATATGTATACATAAGTAAAATAAATATAATTATGATTATTAAACATTAGTAAAACCATTATTAAAACTGATTAATAAAAATCATCTTTTTTTTCTTGATAATCATTTTCATTTTTTTTAAATCGCCGGTTTAACCTATTTTTCTATTTTCCATTTACCTCTTTTTCAGTAAAAAGCTCACCTAAATCTTTAGCTAATTCAGTGGATGAAGCCAAATCTTTACCAAAAGGTTTTTCAACAACGATTCTATTAACACCTTGAGTAGCATAAGTGTTTTTTTTTAATCCACGAGCTACAGGGACAAAAACAGAAGGAGGAAGAGCCATATAAAATAATCGATTGCGTTGACCTTCTTGCATAGTAGTTTCTAATTGTTTGATAAAAGTATCAAGTTGTTGGAAAGCTTCATCTTTATCATAACTACCCTTTTGATAACTCAATATTTTCTTGAATGATTCTAAAGTTTTCTTTTCTTCATCGCCATCATTTTTAATTTTAATATATTGAGTCACTCTCTGAATAAAGTCTTCATGATTTAAATCAGAGCGGGCATAACCAACAATATAAGTGTTTTCAGGAAGGAAACCGTTGCGGTATAATCGGAATAAAGCTGGATAAGTTTTCTTTTTGGCTAAATCCCCCGAGGCCCCCAAAACTAAGTTACAGATAATTTTATAGTAATATAAAACCGTGTTTTTTTAGTTTTTATATATGTATAAACGAAACAATACCCCTTTTAGTTTTTTATTTATATTTTATTTTATTTTTATATATATACTTTTTATTCTTTTTTTTTTAAGCTGAATTTATTTGATAATAACTGTTTCCCGTTATTTATTACTCTTATTATTTTTTTCCTTTCTTTGTGTTTCTCTTTATTTATTTATTTTATATGTTTATCTCTTTTAGTTGAAGTGTGAATAATAAAAAAGAAAAAAAAAAGAATATAAATATAAAAGCTTACCAACAATAGTTATAGAACCTTGAAGTTCTTTACATACTTGTTTTCTCATTTCTTGAATAGGATCCATTTTATGTGAATGTATTAATTTAAAAGTATAAATTAAAATAAAATAGTGATATATAAATAAAAAGAAGATAAAAAGAAAGAAAGAAAGAAAATGAATAGAAAATGGATTAAATAGTAATTTTTAAAGCATTTTTCATATAGTGAATTTTAAAATCCCGATAAGCGCTGTTTTTTAAGTGACTCTCTCACCCTTCGCGCATAATAGTATTTCTAGCTATTTTTTTTTGGGTATTTCTCTTTCTTTTATTTTTTTTTTTCCCTTCTTCCCATTTTTTGTGACACTAAGTACTTAACTATTGTATATTTTGCTTCTTTTTCTATTCTTATATATATATTTATATCTATGTATTAGATGTATTAATTATAAAGGAATAAAAAAAGTTATACATTTTGTTTCAATATTCTTTTGCTTATCTTATTTATATATATATATATATATATATTGTACTCTTTTTTTTCTTCTCTTTTCCTTTTTTTCCTTTCTTTCCTTTTTACTTTTTTTTCACACTAAACTTTATTCTCTTCCTTTTATTTTTTTTTACTATTACTTTGTACTATTGCTATTCTTTTTTTTATTAAGTTATCGAGTTTCTCAATTGACATATTTACACTTTTATAATATATATATATTCATATAATGTTATTAAAGCAAGTATGTACTGGACAAGTTAATCCATATCCTCAATGTCTTCACGTTTCTGTTATTAATAAAGAACGATATATTGTAAGTAAAATAAAATAATAGCTACAAATAAAATACAATAAAATAAAAGAGCTTATTATTAATATTACTTTTATATATAGATATACGCAAGTGGTTCGAGTGTTGTCATTTATACAGATCAAAATATACTCTCACAGCTTCTTTCAATACAAAAACACGACATTAATACCAAAGATAATTATGGAATAACGGCAATCACAAGTCATCCAGATACAGGACAGGTAAAAACAAAAAACGAGAAAATAAATAAGATATAAGTTAAAAGCAGCGTTTATTGATAACCTAATATATCTAACTATATATAAATATATATATATATAGCTTATAGTTGCTTTTCAGTCTTTTGTTGAATTTTTTGAATTTAATCCTGAAACAAAAAAGGTAATCCATCAAGTAAAAATTTGTATACTCATGTATTTATATATATTAAAAATCAACATTTATATAATATTATAGTGGGCATCAAATTCTATTATAGATGTTGGATATAAAATTACTTATTTGGATTGGAACACAGATGGTAAAAATAAATAAAATAAGTAGTAATGATAAAGTTAAATGTATGTATATATACGGATGATGACATAATAAACATTAATATGTGTGTATATCTTAGGTCGTTTGTTAATTGCTGGAAAAAAAATTAGTTTATGGAAAAAGGATGATCTTCAATGGAATTGCTATTGGATGATGCAACCTTCAACTGAAATTATGCTTGCAAAATTTTCACCAGATGGTACAATGTTTGCAACAGTTGGACAGGTATGTATTCTATTTATTTATTAATGAAAAAAAAAAAGTTAAATAGATTAAGCTAATCTTATTATTATTTTCATATATATAGTTTGATCATTTAGTAACAATTTGGTATCAAATGGAAGAATCAGACGGTAAATAAAAAAAAGATGGCGTATATCATTTGTCATATTTTTTAATATACGCAATATATTTATATTTTTATACATTTCTATAGATTCTATCCCATACAATTATGATTTTATTTACCTCTCTCATCCTCGTGATGTGACACATTTTACTTGGAGGAAATTACCAGTAGACAGTGTGTAAGTTGTGCATATATATATAATAATTATAGTAATTAGTTAATAATTAATCACTAACCAGCGGTACATGTACATATTTTAATATGTATAGACCTTCAGATTGTACATTATTTACTATGTGTCGTGATGGTGTTGGTCGTTTTTGGAGTCCTACTGATTTAAAAATGCCTTATCGGTTATATATGTGTGCTGTTATTGATCCAAGTCAGTCATTGGTGACTGCTGATTCTTCTGCATCTATTTGTTCTTCGCATCACAATAGTATTGATGACAATACCAATAATAATCATGATCATTATGAAGAGAGTTTTTTTCCTATTCATTATATTGAATGTGATGAACTTCAAAATGCTCTAAATGTATTTCAATTACATCAATCATCATCAAAACATTCTGAATCTATATTCCAACAAATCGAAAAAGTTAAAGAAATGACTAAGGATACACCTGATTTATTATTTCGTATACAATCAGATGGTTCAATTATATTTTGGGGAATACAGGTATAAAAAAATTATTATTATATGTTGATTGTAAATAATTATTGGTAGAATTAAAGTCTTATTTTTTTTCTTTAGTATCTTAATTCATGGCCACGTAGAATTCCAAGATCATATGTAGTCCTTCGAATTGATCAAGTTATTTCTTCAGCGGATGTATCATTCTTTTTACATAATATTCTCATTTCTCATGATTATGCTCATATACAAGCATTTTGTAAGCTTATTTAAATATAATCTACTTATAATAATATTAATAATAATAATAATAATTTATATATACATATGCTTTCTTTAAAAAAAATTAGCCACAATTAAGCCTACTGAATTGTCACTTTTTACAAGAAATAATAAAGGTGAAATAAGATGTTATGAATTAAATTTATTGGATTTTTTGGATTCAACTCCTTTTCAATCACAACTTCGTTTAAAATACTCATGGTTAGGGCATCAACAACCTATTAAGAATATTTATCAACCTCAAGACAATCAGTTTTGTACTATTAGTAATGATGGTCAAATTGCTATGTGGAAGTATGGTTTACATGAGGTATTAAAAATAAGTAGATGATATGCATAAAAAAAAATGAAAAACTGAATAATTTTAAAGACCTGATTTGTGAATTTTTTCTAATAGAAATCAGGGCAATTAACAACTCAGTTATTAATGAATAACACAATACGTTTACATAATGCAAAGCTTATTGTACCTATAATCAATAGTAAGACAAATAAATAAATTTTACACGAAAAATGGCATATAATAATCGTATTTATTATCACTTATACATATAATAGATCAACTTGCTGCTATTTATGATGAACAGAGTATCAAAATTTTTAGAGTAGTTGGCCCAGATTATCACCATCACCATCATTATCAACAACATTACTATGAGTGCCCAATGTATGATCCTTCAATAAAATTATCATCGCTTCATATCAACACCATTTCAGATGGAAATAATAAAGAAAAGTCTACGCATCATTTACTTTTTGGAATATCAGCAACTCAACGAAAAATCTTAACATGGGAGATTGTTTATAAAAAGAGTGATAATAGAAATAATAATGATAATAATAACAATAATAATGATGATAATGTTAATTGCCAAATTATTTATCGTGGACGTCAAGAAATGGATTGGGAAAAGGAACCGGATCTTGTTGTGACAAATGATCAATGGATTAAAGGCACAGTATCAAAATTGTTATTTAAATTACAAGTAAATACTGGAAAAGTAGCTTTACTGGCTGTAGCTATGGGTACAAAAATATACTTTTATGGAATTAAGCAATATAGAACAAGTGATGACGATGGTACCAACTCTATTAATTGCAGTATAATAATACCTGAAATTGTGGAATGGGAAGAAATTTATAGATTGGATACTAGTTTACAAAATCCATTATATCTCACCTTTGTCAATAACATTTTTACTCTTGGTAATGAAATTAAATATGAAATTTTTTATTTATTTATTTATCTCATTTTTATTAACGTTATTAAATTTTGTACACTGTTTTTTTTAAAAAAAAAAAGTATCAAAATCAGAAGATAAATATAATCTATCAATTTGGATGGAAATGAGATCAGGTACTCCTCCTTCTTTAACTAAATCATTTGAATTCAGGTAAATATTTATGCAAATATATATATATTCAGTATTATTACATGACTATTCTAAAATGTCCCTGTATTACAGTGAACCAATTGCTGATGTTTCATGGCACATTACATCTGATTCACAGTTTATATTAGCTGTTGCATTTAATCATAAAGTATCAATCTTTGGACAAAAACGAGCAACTCACCTTGAAGATGATAATGTATGGATCTTATATTCTGATATTGAAATGGATATGTAAGTGCCCTTTTTTTGTACAATTAAATATATATATATATATATGTTGTATATAAATATCTTATATTTATTTCAATAAACTTTTATTTTAGCGAAGATGCTGTTAGTGGTGTTACATGGTTAGATAATGGTGTTCTTATTGTGACAGCTGGTAATCAAATAAGGTGCTATCTTAAATGGGCATCAAACCAAGATCCAGTTAGTGAGTGTAAGTAACATAATCTCAGATTTTTTCCTGCATGTAATAAGTTAAATAGCCAAATCATTTATCTATCCCTATACATATGATGTATACAATAGTAGATGAAACTGATCAGCATACAAATATATCCAGTCTTTATGAACTATCTTTTGTTGCTAATGGACCTCTACCAATTTATCATCCAAGTCATTTATTACATTATGTCTTATGGGGAAAAAATGAACTTATTAATGCTATTCTTCAATCTCTGTATCAATCACTTAGGCAAATGGATATCATTGATGATGAACAAGGAAATGCTACATTGGATTTTGTGCCAACTTTATCTTTAGATAAAATAATTGAATTACAAAATGTAAATTCAAATATATATACATATAATAATAATAATAATAATAATAATAAGTAAATAGATAATAGGTGAATATAAAATTAAATTTTTATCCTTTTATTTTTATGTTTTAATGATTGATTATTATAGATTGATGAAAAAAATACTAACCAAAAACACCAGTATCAAGCTCTATTTGAAGATAATCAAGATGACTTGTAAGTTTTTGTATTATTTATTTCATTTTGTTTTATTAACTTTTTTTCTAATATCTTTGATTTAAAAATAGATTGAATATTGATGAAGATGATGTCACAAGACAATTAACAAAAGAAGATGCTAGTCAATTAATAAAATATTTGAAAACAAGGCGCTTACCAAGGTTATCCGATAATGAATTAAACCAATTATTAGCTATAGTGGAAACTTTTGCTGAAGTAAATACTGTTATATTGCTATCTAATCTATTTTAGTATATATATTTACTTTATTTATATATTTTTTAATTATATAACTATAGATTTCAAGTCAAGGTGAATCTCTAGATGAAAATGGTGCATGTTTTACAGTATTGCTTGAAAATCACTTCCATTTAAATAAAATACTACCACCTGAACAAAGAAAGAAGGAATTAGAATCTCGTGAAATTGCTTATGCTCTTCATAGTCAATCTCAGGTAATTTAATGTATAATAAAATTTTATTTTATTTTTTTAACAAAAATTTCATATAATAATATATTATAATTAGGATCTACTTCTCGAACGCTGTATTCGCCTTTGTGGAGGAAAATTGTTATGGGAAGATGCTAGATCTTTGGGTATATTCATATGGCTTGATAAAATTGAAGTAGTAGTATGTTAATGATAATAAATAAATAAATAAATATAAATATAAATATGAGGTAAATTTTGATATTTTAAATTAATTTACTTTTATATATATTTATATAATAGAATGAACAAATGTTGGCTATCGCAAGAAACACTTATTTAGCAAAAGAAGTAAAAGATCCAGTTGATTGTACTCTATTTTATTTAGCATTACGTAAAAAAGCTTTGTTACAAAATTTATGGCGTTCATGCTCGTTCCATAAAGAACAACGTGTAATGGTAAATTTCCTTGCAAACGATTTTACTCAACCTAGATGGCAGACAGCTGCAGCTAAAAATGCATTTGTATTATTAGGTCGACAAAGATTTGGTAATATAATCTCATGACTTTTTTTTGAATATTTATATATATATATATATATTTACTAATTTATTTTTTAATTATATTTATTTAGAATATGCGGCTGCATTTTTCTTACTTGCTGATAGACTCAAAGATGCTGTTAACGTAATATTGAAAAATTTAAAAGATTATCATTTGGCTATTGCCATTTGTCGTGTTTATGATGGTAAATAGTAAATAACATTTAGAAAAAAATGCACTATAGATAATTCTAATCAAATAATATACTAATAAATAGTTTTTATTTTATGGATGTTATTATAGGAGATTCAAGTCCTTTACTTAATGATATTGTAAATGATTATGTCATACCGTTTGCTATAGAAACTAATGATCGCTGGTTACTAACTACAGGATTATGGTTCATTGGAAAAATGCATGATGCTATTAGATCTATTGTAGTACCTTATTCACAAATTAAAGTTAGTGAAAACTCTAACAATAAAAATGAAGTTCAAATCGGTCAACATCAAATAGGAGAAGGAGAAGAAAACGATTCAGTGGCTATAGTGAATGATCCAACTCTTTTTATTTTATATCAGCATGTAAAGCAAATTTATCATAGCCAAGAATTAAAAATATCACCTGAACTAGAATATCATTTCTCCCTTCAAGTAACTCGTGCTTATGAAAGACTTGGATGTCCTTTACTTTCGCTCT
Source organism: Cunninghamella bertholletiae (assembly GCA_037043795.1). Taxonomy (NCBI): domain Eukaryota; kingdom Fungi; phylum Mucoromycota; class Mucoromycetes; order Mucorales; family Cunninghamellaceae; genus Cunninghamella; species Cunninghamella bertholletiae. The sequence goes on from JAZGVP010000005.1 coordinate 316,555, forward strand.
ACATTTTATTAAAATACCCAGTAAAACGACTTATTCAAAAATCATCATCCATTTCAAATATTGAGTCTATTGAAAATAATGAAAAAGAAAACGGAAAACAAGAATTATCTAGAGCAGCCGATTTATTTGCAGATGATGATACATCAAAATCAGTAATAGAAAATGATATTTTTGCTGATATGGACAATACTAAACCTTCTGGTGCTATAGATTTATTTGATGATGATGATAAGTCACCTAAATTCAATGCACCTGCTGATATTTTTGCTGATTTAGTTACTAAACCTTCGTATTCTGCAAACTTATTTGATGATGATGATAAGGATACATTTAGTACTACTAAAATAAATACATCAATTAATATATTTGATACTGAATTTGACAATAAAAATGTAATAGACAATGATGACAAAAATACAGATTCATTGGAAATTGATGATAATGAAGAATTGAGTTCTTATAAGGCGCAATTAGTTCTCCGAATGGTTCAGGTATATATTTAAAAGGAATAACAACAGCAAAAAGGTAGAATACTAAATATTATATTTTTTTAATATGTAAACGTATGTTTTTTAGGCAATCTTCAATTCAGCTTCAATCTTATACCACTCTCTTCCTGATCAAGCAGTTGTATCAAAATATAGAAATCAATATATTGAAAATAGAAAAACATTAGTTGAACTTGGTGAAAAACAAGGCATTCCTAGAGTATATATTTATAAACTACTTATGGAAAAAAGTGTTGAAACAGATGCTTTTCCACTCTATTTTGATATTCTTGATAATCATGATGCCTTAGATGACTTTAATATTCCTCAATTTTTAAAATCATTTCAATTAGGATGCTTTGAAATATTTGAATCTAGTATTCTTATTAAACCCACTTTAGATTTTGCCGCTATATTATTTATAGAATATTGGATTAAGTAAGGAACATTATTAAATCAGTAATGATTTACTTTTTATTATTATTATTATTATTAATACTATCATCATTTTTAATATAACTATTATACTTATTAGTGATGTAATTTCTACTTTTCCAGTTTGGTCTCAATTGATTAAGAGATATTTACAAGACAATAATAATTCAAATAAAGTATTTAAGATTGCCTTCTCTGCCTATGTATGCTTGATACTGATCACAACAAAACAGCGACATTATGAAAAAACTTGGACACTTTTATACCATTTTCCGACGTTTATAAATCATATTTTTGAAGATGATCCAACTGAAAGTATCATATCTACTTTCAATGAAATAACTAAAAATGAAGCAAAGATGGTAAAAAAATAAATTAAAAAATGCTGATATTTAAAACAAAAAACTAGTTTACTTAATTTTATTCCATATTTATTTGATTAATTTTATAGGTCGAAATGGATACTGAAAATTTTGATAGTTTTTCAGATGATAGCGTATTTGGGTTTGATTTAAATGAAGAACAATATAAACCTTTACATGACTTTAATGATAATTCGATTGGCGCCATGGTATTGGAAACAGCTTCACTTAATTTAATTTTATCAACAATAGAAAAAAAAATTTATCATAATAAAAGTAAATCTGTTAATTCAGTACAATTGGTTGAATTTATTTGGACTTCTGTATTGGACTCTATTTCGTATCGCATCCATTGTTTACAAACCCATATTGATAAAGAATTAAATCATGAATTAACTAGAAGTAAGTACAATATGTATACACAATTTTATAACATTATTAAAAAACAAAAAATGGAAAAAGAAAGAAAGGAAAAAAATAATAAAAAATGGTAATAATATTGACTAATGATGATACTTCATATTTGTAATATAAAGGTAGTGTTCTCAAGCATTTTAAGACATTACGGCAAAAGAAATATTGGCATTCACTAAAATCTATGATTCCTGTTGATCAATTGTTACCATTTGTACAGTTCACTGTAAGATAAAAGCTAAGAAAATATTAATAATATTATTAATACGAAAAAAAATTTTAACATTATATTATTTGTAATTTAGCTTCCTGAAGTCAACGTTATACCCGATGAATCATATCATGCTCATTCTAATACTGTATATAACGCTGGAACTACGATTCATGCATTCTGTATTAATATGGTAAGCATTCAACTACCATTTTCATAACATTTTTATTACTATCATAATTGAAGTTTTTATTCCATTTTATTTTCTTTTTTTCTTTTTTTAATATAGAAATCTGGTATGAATAGTAAATTAGGTGATATTTTAGCAGTATGTACAAAATCAGAAATCCAAGAAATTGATATGAGTAAAACACAGAAATACAGCGCTGTAAGTTATATTATATATATATATATATATATATGTGTGTGTGTGTGTGTGTGAATATTTTTTTTATTAATTAAAATAATCACTACTTTTTATATAATTAGCCCTTACTCCGTAGCGGATCTGCTTCATCAAGAGATTTAATCCATGAACAGTTTGATAGCTATCCTGATACAGAGGAAGAAATGGAAACATTAAATTCAGATGCAGAAACTAATGATGGCTCAAGTACAATAGGTGAACATCTTCAACAACCCATTCCTCATCGACAACATAATCATCATCATCACAACACTAAATCTTCAGCTGGTGGATTAAGACGTGGAATTCATCATCCATCTACTTCTTCAAATAAATCAAGTGTAGCATCTACACCTGGTCATCGTACACATAATGATCACAATTTAAATATTGAAAATTTACAAGAAACCCTTAAACGTTCATTGGGCGTAGGTAAGTCGATAAACTAAAATTGAAGATATACTTCAATATGATTTAATGGATTATTGATTTACTGTTATTTATAATTTAATATAGTAAAAGATGGATCAGATATATCAAGATCTTCTACTGGTACAAACTCTGTAGGATCAGTTACTGAACATTCCGAACCCATGGTAAGAATATATACATGTGCATATATATATATATATATATATTAGAAAAAAAAGGTAATAATACTAAAAGATGTTTATTATAATTTATTTAATTATTTAGATCACATTGAGAAGACAAATTACTGCAACATGTGCTGAAACTCATCCAGAATATCCATTTTGTATGTGATATAAATATAATATAAAAAAAAGAGTTTCATATTGACAGAATCTTTGTTATCCTTATTATTATTGACTAGATATCACCGGATGTGAAGTAATAAATGATAGCCCAAGTGCAACATTATGGCAATTTAATCAAGAACGAGAAATCACACACTACTATGGCTGTCATGGAAAAGTTACAAGAATACATTTTGATAGGTTTGGACAAAAATTTGGTGCTGGTGATACTACAGGGCAGTTATGTTTATGGAAATTTGATTCTCATGCTCAGTCTAATAAACCATACTATGTAAGGTTTTTCTTTTTCTTTTTCTTGAAAAAAGAATAGTATTTATTTATTCAAACGCATATCCTATCTCTTTTATTTATTTATTTTTTTGATTAATTCATATAGACCATTACATGTCATTCAAAAGCAACTCGTGATTTTACATTTTTAAATTCTAGTAGTTTAATAGCAACAGCAGGCACATCTGTAGCAATGAGTCGAAAGTAATTTTTATAAAAAAATGACAATATATGATTATCGATTTTAACTTACTTTAAACTTAATTGATATAGACGAGATCATTTATGTATATGGGATACTCTTTTACCACCTTCATCATCTATGGTTTGTTGTAAGTTATTTAAAAAAAGAAATCCTAATAATAAAGAAGTAGCATAAACTTAATTTAATAACACAAACTCTTTTTTTGTTCTTTAGCTTTACCTGGACATGATAATGGAGCATATGCTATAGCTTATGATAATAAAGGAGGTCATTATATATTTTCTGGTGGTAAACGAGGTGAAATTGTAGTATCAGATATCCGTCAAAGGTCAACAATGCATACATTTATTGCCCATTCAACAAGAATACGATCTATTGCTGTTGATTACAATAATAATACTTTGGTTACCGGTTCTGTAGATGGTGAATTGAAAGTAAGTATATACATATATATATAATAATAATAATAATAATAATAGATAAAAAGAAATATAATTAGATGTTAAACCTTTTTTTATTTATTTATTATGTAGATATGGGATGCAAGTACTTATAAACAAAAACAAGCATTTGAATTACAACCTAGAAATCGATTTTTAGCTCCAAGTTTCAATCGTATTCCTGTAAATAAATAAGCATATACATAAATGAAAAAAATTAAATGATTATAACAATACTAACCCCTTTTTTTATACAAACCTTTTTCATTTTTAGCTTAAAGCATTTGGTGTAACTCAAATTCAAGTAGTAGAAAATAATGATTATATTTATACGTCCGGTCCTGGTGGTATTGTACGTTGTTCTATATAATAAAAATAATGTTAATAGAAAAAAACATCATTTTTCAAATATATTAGGATATATATGAATAAATAAATGAATGAAGCATATTATCATAAGTAAAAATAATATTAAGAAAACGGCTGTATCGATTTATAATAAACTCTTGATTATAAATGATCATTTGGAAAACATCACTTCTGAGATGCAATTTTTTTTTTTGATGGATAAAATTCAACGTAAAATTTTGTGCTTTCAAAGCCTAATCAGTTCTAGCCTTTTGAACTCAAAAAGAAAAAAAAGACTTGACCTGGAAAAAAATAATCCATCATGTGATCCACTCATTACTTTTTTTGAATATTCTTTTTTTAGAAAAAGGAAGAGGATAAATAAAAACCGACCTGAAATTTAAGAATAAAAAATATCAATTCTTTTTGACCATAGATCATAATTTTATTTTATGTTTCTTTTTACATAAACATTTCCAAGATGAATCAAAAATTAAATGATTGGAATATGTCAAGTATGTTTCAAGAATGGCTCAGACCTTAATACAATGACCAAATGGAGTGACTCCGGACTGGATTAAGAGAAAAAAAAAGCATGAATTTTTACTTTATATAAAAACACTATAAACCGGTTTCATATTATAAAATCTAGGCTTAAATTGTTATATAGATGGCTTTTATTATGCTAGAATTTATTTAATAGAAAAAAATAAAAAAGACAGTGGAATAAAAAAGAAATATGAGAGAACAGAAGAAAGAAATAAAGAGAAATTTTAATTTCCATAATTTCTTTTTTTTTTACTTAAAAAGTGAGTGATCATCATAATGAAATTGAAATTTTTAGTGTAATCTTACATTTTGCAGATTACGTGGATTGAACACAAAAAAAAATCAATAAATATTCATTATTGATGATCAATATCAATTTATAAATAAAGTAAAATAAAAAAGAATTGTTTCTCATCATTATTACTTTTTTGTTAAAATATCAAAAGTGAAACAAAATGCAATATGCGTTTATATCTTTACTCTCCATTAAGTTTTTTTTTTGCCATTATGCTAAAATGTATATATGTTTATAATGAGTTAGGTTTATTCAAAGGAAAAACTTTATTAACCTAAAAAAAGACTAAATTAACAATTTGTAATATGTATTGAACTTATCTATCAGAAATATAAAACGAAAAAATTATGAATAACATTCATCCATATACTTTTTTTTTGCTTTGTTTCAAGGATAAAAATAAAAATTAACGCTATTTTTCCTTATATAAATTAAAAAAAACCATTAATGTTACAATATAAAACGCAAGTATTTTTTTAAAAAATTTAGCAAGTATGGTTTCCTAATTTGGATATCAAAAAAAGGTAATATTTTGTGGGAAGTATACTCCAATGGATATATATATATACAAGCATCTATTCATCTAATGATCATCTAAAATAAAAAATTTCTCACAATCCGGTTTCTTTTTTTTTTTTCTTAATACTATTATTATGCATATACACATTGTTTAATTGTTTCTCTTTAAATATGTTATTATTCTTTATTATTTGTAGTGTTCTTTAATTTCGATAGCGGTAGTTAAATCTAGATAAGTCAATCTCTATTTCTTAATTTAGTGTTTAGAAAAAAATTGCTGGAAATCATTCACTTATTGTAATAAATTTACGGAAATGAGTCGCGCGTTCATGATGATTGGTTAAAAAATCAAACCTTAAAAAAATTTCAATTTACTACTTTACTCTTTCAAATTTTTTAAAGTTTGAAAGTGAGTTTGCTTAAAATAATGTGTTATAATAATAATTTGTATTTATAAAACGAAACAAATAAAAATAAACATATATACATATTTAGAAAGTCAAACCATCAAATAGATGTGTATGAATAATTTATTAGAAATTAAAATTATTACAAAGATTAATACAAGGTTTTTATAGATGCAAAGAATTATATATATAGGAATGAAACTAATATTAGAACATGAATATAGAATGAATTAATAAAATTATAGAAAGAAAAAAACTAAACAAGATTTCTTGTATCAAACAAGAACATCTTTTTAAATTAAATGATTTAAATTAAAAATGATAAAAATAAAATAAAATGATGATAATGATGATATAATGAAATAAGGATATAAAAAAATGATAATAATTATAAATGAGATTTTGATCTCTTGATCTTTTTCCAGAAAGAATAGCTATAAAGTCAATGATGAATACGAGAGTCCAATTGAGAAGCCTTTTTATTCTTTTTATTCCCACCAGAGATTGACCACAAGAAACCAAAAAATTTAGAATGAATAGGAGTGGGTTTAATATTATCATCATGATCCATTATAATAGATTGATCAAAATTAGGAGCCATTGGAGTAATGATATTAGGATAATAATAATCATCGTCATCATCGTTATTGTTATCATTTGATTCAAAAGTAGAGGAAGGAGCTAAAGAGATTAAAGAGGGTGTATGTCTATCTGTACTTGGAACAATTAAATCGTATTTTTCTAACCATTTATCTAATACATCTGTACTTGACTTAGTATCGTATGTGTAAAGAGGGTCTTCACTTAATAATTCATTCTGTTCTCCTATATGTAATTCTAAAGTATCGATCCATTGTGTAAAATGTTTTTCACCGTCTGCTTGTAATAAAAGTTCAAGATTTTCAGATTGTTGTCCCACTAATTTAAAAACGTTTTGTCTAGTAGAGTTGTGTGGTACTTCAAGTTTATAATGACGAAGGTTATAAGTAATTATGGGTGATGTATCATTCTATAAATATAAATAATAAATATAAACAAATTAGTATATGATTATAAGATTATTGTTTTTTTATTATTATTGTTATTGTTGTTGCTATTGTAAGCATACCTCATTTTTATAACATCGTAATTCTTTTGATTCTAATACAAAATATCGTTGTATCCAATTTTTACGAACACTAGATTGTTTTTTCATAATTAACCATCCTTTTAATGGTAAAGGTGTAAAGTAATTATTATACATATTATACAAAATTTTATAAACAAAGAGTAATAATTAAAAAAAGAAAAAAATATCTATGATACAAATATAAAAAGAAAGGAAGAAGAAAAAGAAGCAATGAAAAAAAAAAGAGTTTTTATAGCGAAAAAAAAAAATCCAGTGCGGGATTTAAATCTGGATCTTCAAAAACAAAATATTAAAACCTCGCGCGCCTTACAAGCGAAAAGCTTAGGTCATACAAAAGTATATGCAAAGCCAGCTATATATATAACTATACACAAATATAAGCTTTTATATAAACAAATTTTAAATGATAAACAATAAAACAATAATAAATAACGTGGCTATTTTGAAAATCATTAAATTATTTGTTTATATTTTTTTAATTATCTATTTCATATATTGTACTTTACTTTAATGTTTTCCTTCTTTTTAATTGCTTTTATTTTCTTTCTCTCCTTTTTTGTTTTTTTTTTCTATTATATGTATAAAAAGGACATGCATGTTACTCAACCCAAAAAAAGAATATTGATAGAAATTTATTCTAATTTTTTTTATTTTATTTTTTTGTGTTACGGATCATTATACTTCTATTGAAGTGTGTTCGTCATTTGTATCACCCTATATACAAAAACGTAGTATTAGTATAACAATAAAATTTCTATGATTTGGAATTGACTCCGTAACGCGCGAAATCGAAGACTTTTGATTATATATATAGTAATAAATCTTTCATTTTTTGATATTTTTTATTTTTTGGTAATCTGCAAAAGGACCGAAATGACCAAGAAGAAAATTATAGATAGAGAAACCCTTTTTCTTTTTTTTTTAGCTTTATTTCTATTTCATATGAACATTCTGCCAAGTATGAGCACTCTGCCAAGTATGAACATTCTGCCAAGTAATGTCAAAATGTCAATTATACTTTTACTTTTATTTAAACTTACTTCCTTTTAATTCATTTATTTTTTTAATCAACCTCGATTAAATAAATAAAATGAATATTATAATCATCTATTACATAAAGCATTCTATATACTATTATTTTATATTTATATTAAACTTTTTTTTTATGAATTTTCTTATCGGCTTTCAACTAAAAAATTCGAGCGAGAGGAGAGAGCGGATATAAAGTAAAAGGGAGATTTAAAAAAATTCGATTGATGTACATTATTATACATATTTTACTTACTTTTTTATTTCCTTTTTCGGAACACATGGTTCATCCTTGGAAATAATCTGCCATTATTACTTTTAATTTATTTTATTTTATATTTTTATTTTTATTCATTATTTACTATTTTGTATGAAATCCGAACAATCTAAGTACTTAAACCCTTTTATGCCTAAATTTAACATGCAATAGTCCCGGAGTCAGATTCCTTAAGTTAATCCCCTATTTAATTTTAATATAAGAATAATCGTCATCCCTTCTCTTAAAATAAACTAAAGATCAAAATGTGAAAAAAAAAGGAAAGAATATTTTTTTATGGTCACACCATTTGACAAATTTGAATATTACATACTATATATATTCACCACACAGACATATGATAAAATATGATAAAACAATAAGCATTATACATATATATATATATATATATATATATATATATATATATATTCTTATATATTTATTAAAAATACAAATAAAAAAAACCATAAAGTAGATAGGCATGCAAATAAAAATAAGGATAAAAATAAAGAAAAAGAAAAAAAAAATATTCAAATAATTATACACATAACATCTTATAAAATAGTGATAATAACAATAAAAAAATTAGCATGTCATCATAATTTATGTTTTTTTTTAATTTAATTTGAAATAATAATTATTTCTTAACTTCTAATGTTTTTTATCATCATTCGTTATTATTTCAGGTGTGTTTCCTTTATCATCCAATTTTGCTTCAAGTTGAGGTGATATAGCAGGTGATGCTTCATTAGGTGATGGAGATGAAGATTTATCTTGTTTTTGCTGTTTTGATTTTGATTTTAGAAACGTGGCTCGTCGAAATAAACCACCACCTCCTTGGGGTTTTTTATCATCATTTTTTTTTTTAGGTGAAGAAGGAGGTGATTTTAATGTGGCTTCATCAATCCCTGTTCCTACATTTTCTAAGGATTGTGATGATGATGTTGGTGAAATGGGTGAATCTTTCAAAATAGTAGATTGTTGAGGTTGGGGTGAAAATATTTTAATATTTAAAGTTTCATTATTATTACTATTGGGTGATGTGATTTTTGGTAATTCTTTATTAACTAATGCATCTTTAGATGACGATGTTGTTGTATCTTTTGGATGAGATATATCATTTATATTTTTTGGTGATAATGATGATGGTGTAGTTATAGTACTAGGTACTATAGGTGTTGATGTTGGTAATGGGGATGGGACTGGAATTGGAGTATTTTCTTTTGAAGTTGTAGCTGGTGATGATGATGATAATGACTTAACAACATTAATGTTTACTTCTTTTTCTTTATTAGTAATATCTTTTGGAGTGTTATTCTGAGCAGTATTATTATTATTATTACTATTATTTAATATAGATGGAGTACTACTAGTACTGGGAGGATCAATAACAGTTTCTGTTTTTGTTGATGTAGAGAGAACATTTGGTGGAGGTGCAAATTGAATATGTTTATTATCATTATCAACATTACTATTATTATTATTATTTTCGTTTTCCTTAGCTTCATTTCCTATTTTAGTAGGTCCTTCAGGTTGATTTCCTTTTTCTTTATTCAATGCAATCAATGAATTTTTAAAATCGCTTGATGCACCCTGAGAAATTGGTGTTAATAATTGATCTTTTCCTTGTTGTAGTTGATTTCCGGAAAATAAGGTTGGGTGATATTGAAGTAAATCCTCAAAAACTAAATCAGATCCCCATTCACCTGGATGTTCAGCTTGATTATGATCATGGAAAATAGCTGGGGTAAACATATAAGATAAGTTTTGAACATTCATTTTGTTGACATTAGCATTTTCAGCTACCCTGTTTTATATACATCAATTTATAATGATTAATGATGGTATTAAAATTTATATATATCATTATTATTATTGTTATTGACCATTATAAATAAGCATTTATTTTTTTTGATAAAAATATTTCCTCCTTTTTTTTATTTTTTTTTATTTTGTCATACTTTGATAAATGTCGTACAACCGCTTCCAAGGTAGCTCTACGTACTGGAGACAATTCATTGACAATTTTTTGTAAAATAATTAATCTTTCTTGAGGTTTGGTGATTGTAGAATATTTCATACGTTCTTCAACATTGTACTTTAATAAAGGTGATCCTAATTCTCTTAAATAAATTTTAAGTACTGTAGCTATGGTAAAAACATCATATTGTGAATGGAATTCAAAATTTTCTTCATCTTTTTCAAATTCTGCTTTCAGCATATCTACATTTGTTTGACGTGGTGATATACGATAGATACCTTCCTTTTGAAGTCCACCTAATTCTTCTATTGCATTAATACATTTGCTAATAACTAAAGGTACAATTCGATGATGTTCTCTAGCATATTCTTCCAATGATGATCCAAATAAAATATCTATATATATTAATTAAAATAATATAGATCAAATTAACTATTATTTTTATTATTATTGTTAATTTTCATTCTATTTCTTATATAAATATATTCATTACCTTTATAAACTCCGTTATAAAAGTTACAATATAAAATACGACTTGGTGTGATAAAATTTTGATTCTGATATTCTTTTTGATATAATGCAACATCTTTATCAGAATTAATAGCATCCACAGTGTTGAGATTAGATTTAACCAACTAAAAAAAAAAAATTAGAATACTTTATTCACATTCTTATTTCTTGTATTAACTTACCGAAGCTTCTCTTGATAAAACATTTTGTTCTGTCATCAATATAATTCTTAAAATGTATCTAATAGCTTCAGTTTTATCTAAAAAGACCACTTCTACATTCTATTTAAAATAAAATTAAACATATTTAATATTGTATGCACATATATATACATATATATTAAATTTTTACGTACTTTTACAGCATTTGCCATTCCTTCTATTTGTAATTTTCTAAACTTTTCTAAAACTTGAACTGATTTACGATACTCCAAATCTATATATCGATAATAATAAAATAACATATAAGTAAACCAATAAATCAATAAAGAATAGTCATTATAATATATGTTTACCTGTATCATGAATATCCTTTTTAATTTTTGCACATCTGGCACTTTGTTTTGAAGGATCAACAGCAGTAGCAGCTGCAAATTGGGTTTTCATTTGAGCCATTAAACCACTTACTTTTTTTTTACTTGAACTATGTGTTGATTCCTGTAAAGAATTTATACTACTTCCATCTGTATCATGGTCAATTTCTGCTGATTTTCTTGGTTCATCAATATTTGCTGGTTGTAATCCATGATCTATATGCTCATATCCTTCGATGGGTTGTTGAGCACTTGCAAGTTCATTACATTTTGCTACATAAGCTTTTTTTATCTGTATATGTTTAATTGGTCATTATAAATTAATATGAAAATTAATAAATAAATAAATTAATAAAGGGGGTTATTTTATTCTTTTTTTTAAAAAAAAGAGTCTAGTCTTCGTTATATAATATGTGTTTCTTTTAACATATTATAAATTAAAGGGTTGCTTTTTTCATTTTTTTAAAAAATAATAATAATTTAAAGTCTTTGCTATATAATACCTTTACAAAATCACGGGTTCGAAACGTAGTATATTGATAATTTCTGTCGCTAATCAATTGTTTTACATTTTTGCGGCGAAATTCTTGCTTTTCCTATTACCCAAAATGGATATAACGTTTTAAAAAAAATCATAAATTGTGATTATTATTATTACTATTTCCTTTTATTTATCATTGTTGTTTAAAAAACCTTATGTACCTTAACTTCTGTTAAAACAGCGATTTGTTTTCTTATTTCATCAATCAAATCCTTTCTTGACTGAACGATTTTTTGTAAAGATATTTCATACTGGAAAGTTGCTGCTCTTAGAGAGGTTACTGTATCTTTACCAAAATAAGGACATGGTTCAGGCTCAGGGATTGAACTTGTTTTATTAATTTTTAATAAAGATTGTATATATGTTTCTTCAGCTACAATTCTATTGCGGTATTATAAATAAATATATTATTTTTATTATTACTACTATTGTCGAGATTATTGATATGTCTATCCCTTTCTTCTTATCATTATATTATATTTCGTTTTTTTTTTTTTTGTACCTTGCTTTAAGTAAAGCAATAAATCTTTCAAGATCTTTTATGCTCCATTGTAACGCTTTTTTTATATGCTCTGTATGCAATTCAATATTAGCTAACTATAACAATATTATTATTATATTTAAAAATATTAAAAGAAAAGAAAACTACTAAGTATATTCATTGCATAAAAGATTATATATATTATTATTTTATTATTATTATTTATTAACCTCTTCATCTTGAGTTATTGGATTTCCAGAAGATAGGTGCATACCAAAATAAAACTTAAACTAAATAAATTATATATATATATTGCTTTATGAAAAGTATTTATATACAAATATAAATATATATAGATGTATGCTTGTGTGTATACAATTTATATTATGAAAGAAACAAAACAAATAGAAGAAAAGAAGAAAAGAAAAGAAAAATAATTAGAAGAAATAGAAAAAAGAGAAAACTGGCGGAGTTTTAATGAAATCCACTTTATTAGTGCTATTTATAGTCAAAAAAAAATATAAGTACTTCTTTTTTAATAATAATAATATATAATGTATATAAATATATTGTAATATAATAATCAAACTCTAATACAAAAATAATCCAAAATTTATTCCAATTTTGGCTGAGGTTTTGATTTACCATGACCAAATCCAAATGCAGCGTTTACATCATCAGGGTCCATCTATATAATAATAATGATAAAAAGAATTCAAGTTAATGATCAATAATCAATAATCAATAATCAATATATATGATAATTATATATCATACTTGACGAAATTCGTAATGACCCTCTCCGTCAAATCTTAAAAGGAATTCATGGTGACGAACCAAAGATGTTCTAGCCAAATGAAGAAAAGATTAATTTTAAAAAAATTGGATTTATCTTGGTCATATAAAAAATAAAACATTTGAATTTTTTTACCTATGAGAAACTGTAAAGAGAGTAATACCAAGTTTTCTTGCATGTTCATACATAATAGCTTCTATATCTACACTAACTGCACTAGTACATTCATCAAGAATTGCCTATAAAGAAAAAATAAGACTTAGAACAAATAAAAGTAGAATAAAATAAAATAAAATAAAATAAACTTTACAAATTGAGGCTTATGGTAAAATAATCTGGCCATAGCAACACGTTGTTTTTCACCACCTGATAATCTATTCAATAAAAAAAAAATAAGTTTTCTTTTTTTTGAACAAACTATAATCTTATTTTATTTTATTTTATTTTACACATCAGCCCAATCTTGAACAGCATCCCATCCACCTTCACGTTCAACAAGATAAGATAAATGCACAGTATCTAAAAGATCCAACAATTTATCATCAGTGAAGCCCTTATTTTGTGCTTCAATGGCTGTGTCTGGGTAAATAATTTGATCACGGAAACTGCCTAAAGGAAGGTATGGTTTTTGAGGTACATAGAAAAGTTTACTAGCAGCTGGTTTAGTCAAAGTACCACCTATTTTTATTTAAAATATATATATATATTTATTAGTAAGCACTGTTTATTTATATTTATATATATTTGTTTAAGTTTTTATTTACCAAATAATGGCCATAAATCACCAAGAATACGGAATAAGGAACTCTTACTAAAATCAATTTTTGGAATAATAACCAAGTGTAACATTACTATCTGTTCTTTTTTTTATACATATATTATTTTCTTTTTCTTTTTTTTTTTTTTTTGGCTTTACCCACAACCATTAGGACCAGATACTAAAGTATTCATGCCTTGATCTACTTTAAAACTCAACTCCTTGAGCTAAATAAAAGAAAAATAAATGTTCATTGCTACTATATAAACTATGTTATTATTGTACTTTCATTTTTTAAAAAAAATGCATACCAAAACATCATTATTAGGTGTAACAATTGGCACTTTATCAAAAATAATAACACCATCCTTAACAATAAGTTTTCCTTTAACTTTACTTGAATCCACCACTAATAAAAATTGAGATTTAAATATTATATAAGCACATATATATATTATATTATACTATATGATATATCATTATTTTATATATTTAAACATGAATGATTATTTCATATCCATTTTTTTACCTTGACTTTCCACAGTTTGGTTTTCGTCGTTAGAAACCATAGATCGAGTATATCTACCATTACGAACATCAGATAATACATCGAAAAGCTCAGCCACGCGGTGCTACAGTAAGTTAAAAATAAATAAAATAAGTATACATAAACGTATAGAAATAAAAAAAAAAGGATCGCAGATACCAGTGATTTGGTAATATTTGTATTTTTATATATACCGTATAACCAGCAAAACGAGTTAAATCTCTACCAGTAAGGATTAAACGACCAACAGCTTGGGAAAGATTAATTAAGTAACTTGCTATAATATAAAATAAAAATAATCGTACAAATATTTGTTTTTTAAAAAGAATAAATATATAAATATATAAATAAAAATGAAACAAACAAATAAATAAAATTAAAAAGTTTAGCTTACAATTTCTGGAATAATCTTCCATAAGTTTGGTAGGGTCGTCATTGAGTGCACCCATATGTTTGGTAGCTATATTCCAAAATAAATATTAAAAAAAATAAAGTTGATATATTGTTAACTCAATTTTATCTATTTATCTATTTTCCTTTTTTTTTTTAATTAGTTTTAAGTATATATCCAATTTATTTACCATAACGAGGATCAAAGACAGGTCTGGCAAGAAGACTAGTATATATTGAAAAAAAATGCAAATAAAAAAAAATAAGTCATTAATCAAAAATGATTGTGATTCTAAATTTTATTATGCAAATCAACTTACTAGTAAGCAGTCATTGTGGCACAGTATTTTACAAGAACAGAATCAAAAATACCATTTAAGAAACGAAGAGTATATACTTTCTTTTCATGGTTTACAATCTATTGTAAAATAAAATAAAAATACATCCTTAATTTGTTTTTACTTTTTCTTTTTTCGAACGTTTACTATTATTATCAATATTATTATTATGGCTATTTATTAAATTACCTTTTGGAAACTATTATTTACACCTTCTTTTTCGCGATCACCACCACCATAGAATGCAATTTCTTCAGAGTGTGTGATGATACGAGACTAAAATAAAATAAAATAAAATACATTTTAATAAATATATATCAAAGAAATATATATGCATCGCATACTTACATGTGTAAATCTAAAATCACCTTCTAATTTTTGTTCAATAGCAGTATCTATTTAATTTATATATGGGTCAAATTATATATATATATAATTAGTATTATATTTATTAATCCATTATTTATATATCTTACATTTTCCAAATGGGGGAGAAAAGGCACGTAATAATACACCTGATAAGATGAAATAAGCAATCATGAAGAATGGTGCTTCATTACCACTAGAAATTTAAATTTTTGTTTGAAAAAAAGATTAATCCATTAAAAAAATGTATATTAACCCTCTTATATAAAAATAAAAAACTTACATAGCTTCACCCAATTTATAAGCAAATAGGAAAATATCAACGACAGGCTTTGCAATATCAGAGTATAAATGAGACAAGTTTTCAGCAAATTTATCAATATCTTGAGTTAATAATTGGTCAGCATTTTGTAAACGATTGTCTAAATTAGAAATCTTGTAAAAAGTAATATTATCCAAATATTGATTGTGTGCATGCTAAATTTTATAAAAAATAAACATACATAAAATTAAAACCCCAATCCACTTTCATATGTTATGTATATATAATTGTTATTATCTTACTTTTGTTAATCTTTCACGGAAACTTAAAGCTAAAGCACTGATAGTCAATTTCAAAGAATTGTTTACAATACTCATTGGCCACTAATATAGATAGACGTATTAAATGTCAGTTAATCACCATCATCATTATTAAAATAAAATATCATAAAAATAGCGTTAGTTTCATACCATCATTAATCCAAATTCAAAGATAACCCTAGCAATAAATGACTTTCTATCACGAGAAACAATAGCCTTGACAACCATACTATGATTTAATTATATTAGTAAAATGAAATTTACATATTTATCTGTTATCTATGATGATTTTTATAAAAATGGTTACCCATTAAATCCAGAAAACCTTTAAGATAAAATAATAATAATAAATTGATAATAGTAAAATTAGCTTTATACCCCGTTTTTATATAAAAAAATCAATATCGTAAAATAATATTTACCAAATATCTAACCAGGTACGTGCAATAAGGACTGAGGCCAAAACGCAAAGTAAACCAGCCTCTTTACTTAAAGGACCTAAAATAATAGTTTTTATCATTTAAATATATATACATAAATAAATAAATAATTAAAATACGCATAATATGAATAAGGTTATAAATATTAATAATAAGCCAATTTGCTATTTTTTTTTATACCAGGAATACAAATAGGTAATAAACGGCGCATTTGTTCAAAGAAAGTTGAGTTAACACCTACTCTTTGATTTTTCTTTCCACGTTTTTCTTTTCCATTGGTTGTTGTTTTTTGATGTTCTTTTGCTACTTTTTGACCAGCAGAATGAATATGTTTACGAGCTTTATATATAGCATATATAAGTGTAATAACTATAAGTCCTGAAAAAGATTTAGATTTATTTGCCAATAAAGATTGAATCTGAGCCATTGTATTTTATTCCTAAATAGCAATGGAACTATATATAAAAATAAATAATAAATCTAATAAATAATAAAGTGAAGCTTTTCTTTTTATTTCCTTTAAAAAGTAAGAATGAAAGAAAGAAAGGAAAAAAAAAGGAAGGATTAAGGGAGTTAAAAAAATAACGGGAGAAAAGTGCAGTATGCTGGGTTTTAAAAATATGTTTCTTATTAAAAAATAATTACCAATACAAATTGTTCCTAAAAATGTCACTTTTAAATAACTTTATAAATAAAAACATTATCAAAACTTTTATTATTATTAACATTAATGTTGTTTTATATATATATTTAAAGAAAAAAAAATAAAGATGAAGAGATAATTCAAAAAAAAAACTGAATAAATATATAAAGGGTTTAAATTAAATTATCATACTATATTAATTTATTTTTTTTCAACCTTTTTACAAGCAATTTTATGGCCTTTAAAATCGGATTTTTGACAATCACGAGAACAATACCAAATGGATTTACAGCCACCACAGCATAATAAAGCTTTCTTAGGTTGATCTTTAAGATGAGCAGCACCACAGTAAGAACAATTCTTAGGGCTGGGAGGGTAAGGAGAATTAAGGATACCAGCTTTGATAAGTTGTTCAATCTTTTCGTTATATTGTTTCTTAGGCATACTTGCTAAAATTAAACGACGAGCTTCTTCAGGAGTTTCATAGACTTGAATAGCTTCACGTTTAATTTCATTCATACCAACATGAGTACCATAAAGTTCCTTGAATCTTACTTCAGCAACTTTAGCCTTATTATAATATTCTTTAGCTTCGTCTGATTTTTTTTGTTTTTTCAAGAGTGACATGGAATATAAAGCATTGATATTATCTGGGGTATCAGGATGGCCACGTTCCAAGTACAATTCAAAGTTTTTAATAGCAAGATCATTGTTCTTTAATGACATATGTACTGATCCCAAAATGCTATATGCTAAATAAAAGTCTTTATCTAATTCTAAACTCTTTTCTAAATCTTTAATACCAAGTCTATATATAAAATAAAACGTGATCATAATAAATATTAAAGTTTTAATAAGGAAAATAATTCCAATATATCTTATTTTGTAACACTTACTCCACTTGGTTAGTTGAGAAATAGCATGAAGCACGAAGGAAATAAACACGAGCAGGTAAATCATTGTAAGTATCAATAGCTAAAGTAAGGGTAGTAATACTATATTTTTAAAAATAATAAATATAATTAGTATATAAGTAAATAAATAAATAAATATTTTTAATATAGCAAATTTTTAATTTTTGCATTTATTGAGAAAATGCATATTAACAACCCTTTTTTTTTTTCATATTCCCTTTTTTATTTATATTTGTACTTATTTATTTATTTGATTATTATTACTATTTTTTTTAATCCTTACCAATGATCGAATTGTTTGCCTACCAATAAAATCCATGCAGAGAATAAAAGACTATATTTAACATAGAATCCTTCTTTTTCTTGTTCAGGAATATTTTTTAATAAAACTTTTTCATATTGTTGACCAAGAATAAGGACACGTTCAGACATAGGAGCAGATTTATCATCGATTAACCATGCATCAACCATGGTTTCAGCAGAAGTCTTAATATCTTCTTCATATTTTTCTAAAACATCTTCGTCTAAAGAACGAGGAATGGTCATACACAAATCATAACCTTTACGGAATAAAGCCTTAGCTTCTTGATATCTTTTAACACCAGGATCAGTAGTTTCACCAGATTTACCGCGTGCTTCTAATAAGTCATAAGCAATAAATTGTTGACTACCTTCTAAATAACGATCATGGTATTCTTCAGTAGTAGCTTTATTTTCAGTGCTGGTGACAGCTTTGTTTTCAACGGGTGCTGTGGCAGTAGTAGCAGACATATTGTTTGAATATTTTAATATAGAATGGAATAAATAGTTATATATTCAAAAAGAAGTGAAGGAAGAAGAAAAAAAATAGATGGAGAAAAGAAAAAGAAAAGAGAGAAAGAGACAAAAATGAAAAAAAGAGTGCCTTTTAAAAATAAATAATAATAATAAAATGTCCCATCCCTCCCTCCCGCTCACTTTCGTTTAATTTGATTAGGTTCAAATTAACCAATAAGCTTTCGCCGTGCATACAGTGCAACATAAGCTTTTTTTTAATATATTTCATTGCCTTAAAATATTTCAATTATCTAAATATTTTTTAATATATGCTTTAATCATCTTTATTTTTTTTTATGTCACTTGGTTATAACATTTTAATGCATTTTAAATATTTTATCGTTATACAATGATGTATTAGTACTATAAGCCTATAATCATTTTTTTTACTTTGGCTCAACAATTTTAGCGCAGTCCTGAGTTTAAAATTTGACCTTTCTATTTTTTTTTTTGTTTTCAACCCAATCTTTTTTTTCTTTTTCTTTCTCTTCAACTATACTTTTTATATTTTACTATTTTTATTACCTTTATTCGCTTTTGCATATAATGCATTTATTTTGATTATATATTACATTTATTATTATAATAAGTTTATATTTATTTTTTTAATCAACTATTTTTAAATACTACTATATTTATTACTTTATTTATTTACTCTAATAACAAGAATAGAAGAAAGAGATTTAAATCTTTTTTTTTTGTTACGTTAAAAAAAAACAAACAAAAAAAAAGGCTTTCAATATATTCTTGTATTAGACTTGCACAAATCCCATCAACAATCTTTTTTATTTGCACTAAATAATGCCTAATATACTTGAATCATCAGATTTAAATGAAAATGACAACACAGATAAAATATCACTAGATGGATTAAACCATACAACAGAGACTATTACAACTACTAATACAAATAACAACAATAATAATATAAATAATGCCTCAACAATAACAACAGCAGCTACAACAACAGCTACAGTAACAACAGGTACGATACCACTTTTAAAATCAATGAGACCACTTAATACTTTAAATAATAACAATAATAATAATAATATACAAAAAATTTATAGACAAAATAATGAATATGAAACAGGTTTTACCACAAATGGAAGCGTAGCTTTTCCGTTATCATCTTTACCAATACCTAAATGGTATCGATTATCATCCTCGTGGATTTTTATTTTGATGATTTCTATTTTAATCACTCTTGGCACTTTATTTAGCATGATGGATTCTTTTACAAATTATCAGAAAGATAGCAATGGGTGTAAAGATAGTTATATGAGACCTTTATATATTAAACAAGATGGTTTTGATAGTGAAATGACTCGTTTTGCTGGGAAATATGCTTTATATTTATATAGGGAAAAAGGTGTTGATCTTTCTGAACAAGTAATGAAAAAGTTTTTTTATGAATAAAAAAAAAGAATTTGAGATTTATTGCGTTACACAAATTTATACTCATTTGGATAAAAAAAATGGCTAATATTTTTCATTTTATTATTAACACTATTATTTGTATTTTTTATTTATTCATTTATAGCCAACTGGTATACCTGTACTTTTTATTCCTGGACATGCCGGTAGTTATAAACAAATTCGATCTATCGCAGCTGAATCAACTTATTATTATTATCAACATTATGCAAGAAATGTTGAATCTTGGGGTCATGGCATAAGAAATTTAGATTTTTTTACAGGTATTGAAAAAATACTAAATCTAAAAAAAAAAACCAAAAATGTCGGTGTTAAAAATCCAAGTATTTAATTACTTTTTTTTTCTTTTTTCCTATTAGTTGATTTTAACGAGGAATTTTCAGCCTTGCATGGGCAATCGCTTTTAGAGCAAGCAGAATACTTGAATGATGCGATCGATTATATATTAAAACTTTACCCATTATCACGTAAATGGGGTCCACCGCAAAATAAACATTTACCTGATCCAACCTCTGTAATTATTGTTGGACATTCCATGGGAGGTATCGTAGCTAGAACAATGTTAACTTTACATAATTATCAACCAGGAACAATAAATACTATCCTTACATTATCGACACCACATATTTTACCACCTGCTCCTTTTGATTGGAAAATTACTCAAATATATAAGCAAATTCATCAATTTTGGAAAGTAGATTTGAATCAATATCAACAACAACAAAAACAATATCAACAATTATCATCATCATTATCATCACAAACAACATCGTCATCATCGTCAGGAATTGAAAAATACACATCAGGTATATTAAAAGACGTTTCATTAGTATCCATTGCTGGAGGAAATTTAGATGCTATTATTTGTTCTGATACTGCTAATGTTGGAACATTTTTACCACGTAATCATGGATTTACTGTATTTCCTACTGGTATACCAAATGTATGGACAGGAACAGATCACAACTCTATTTTAACATGTAATCAAATGGTAAAAATCATATCAAAAACTTTACTAAATATTGTTGATGCAAGACGTGGTTCTCAAACAAAACCTTTAGAGGAAAGAATGAAAGTAATGGAAAAAGCATTTTTATCTGGTTTAGAAGATAGAAAAGGTGATGGATCTGATTTAGAATTAGGTAAACAGTGCAAGAACTAAAAAAAAAAATATAAAAAAATAATATATTCATTTGGGTAACACTCATTAATTAAACTTTATATATATTAAATATATTTAGAGGAACTCACATATCATGATTTAAATCCAAATCAAAGTCAGTTTTTATTACCTGGACAAAGATTAGTTTTGGATAATGAAGAATATGGATCACAGCGTATGATATTTTTACCAGTATATGAAGGAGCAGATGCATTCAGTATTTTAACTAGTCAATCACTTGGAAAACATGAAGCATTTGATTTATATTTGTGCAACAAGCTTGAAAATCATTTTAAGGGAACAACAAGAATGGGATGTCGATCAACAACACCGTCCATCACTGCAACTATACCTGCTTCTACAAGCTACGAAAAAGATGCATTTAGTGGAAGTACATTTATGTTTGCAAGTATTACTTTTGAAGAAATGCATGATTATGAATTTTTATGTATAATAGATCATCGTAATTCAAGTCCTGGTTTTCTTATTGCAGAACCATATGACTTTGACACAAATACAAGAATCATTGACAAATCTATCTTTGGTAAGATTTTGTGTTACCCTAGAACAAAGTTTATTAAATAATAGCATATTTTGACTCATCTGGTCTTTTTTTTTTACTTTTTCTTATATATTTACACAAACGTATGTATTACTAGATATTGCTGTTAATGGCATACAGCTAGACCTTAATCCTGTTTTATATTCTACAGTTAGAATACCTTCAGTAGATAGTTCAATGTTATCGTATCATATGAAGATTCGAGCATCACCATGCTCATCATCTCATTTTTCACCTTTAATACGTCAAACCATTTTAACAATGTATGAATCAAAATTTTTTGTTAATGTTGGGTATGAAAAACAAAAAATTGATATTTCTGTTCATGGACGTACAGCATTTTCACCACCGTCACCACCAATTCGATTACATCATCATCAAGGGCATCAAAGTAAATACCGTTCTTCCTCACATTTTGAAGATGAATTAAATGGTTTAGAAATTAATTTATGGACAGATCCATCTTGTAACCAACCTATAAAAATTGAAATAGCTATAGATTGGTATGGGAGTTTAGGACGTATTGGATTTCGTAATGGTGTCATGTTACCAACGTATGTTTTTATTACTGTTATGGTAGTTTGGGTAAGTCAATTAAAATGTTATTTTAATACTGGCATCTATCCCCATTTTGGTCAAGGCTTGGTCTATTGTATGAGAACAGCATTTCCTATTATCTTTATAGTATTAACTTTGGCTTCCATCTATCAAGGATGGACAGATGATGAAGCATACCAATTATTAGACGATGATCGATTTTTTGGAACATGGTGGAAACGT
Source organism: Cunninghamella bertholletiae (assembly GCA_037043795.1). Lineage (NCBI taxonomy): Eukaryota > Fungi > Mucoromycota > Mucoromycetes > Mucorales > Cunninghamellaceae > Cunninghamella > Cunninghamella bertholletiae. Next base: position 339,675 of record JAZGVP010000005.1, read on the forward strand.
TATATGTTTTCTAATGATAATAATAACTCTAGTGGAATAAAACCTATGTCTATTGTATGGAATGATGTATTAACTGGTAGAGTTGATCTCTTTTTCTGGTGGTTACCTCTTTTTGGCTTAATCATTAGTATTGGTGTTGTTATTATACTTTGGTTACTTTTATCAACATTAATACATGTTTGTACTACTCTATTATCTTTATTTATTGGTTATCGCTCTCACCATCATTATCATCACCATCAAAAGCAACAGTGTTCAAATAATTATCAATTATTATGGTTTTTTCCAAATAATTTTAATTCTGAATCTGATAGACAGCGATTAGAAAGAAAAGTAATCACTACATTTATATTATTTAGTTTAGTAGCAACTTGTATACCCTATCAATTTGTCTTTCTAGTTGCTTTATTAGTGCTAATTATCACTTGTATTAGAGCTTTATCAAGAGCAAAAGTTGCTGTAAGTATATATCTACTAAAAAAAAATGAATAATGAAAGAGAAAAAAAAAAGCTAATACAGTTTTATATTTATCCTTTTATTTATTTTTCTTATTTATTTATTTATATATAGTCGCCCAATCAAGAATTAAAAAAATATAATCGCTATTATTATTTACAGTCATTATTACTATTATTCATCACTTTATTACCGTTTAATGCACCCATCTTAGTAGTATGGATTAGAAATTTATCAGTACATTGGTTTGTACCTTTTTCTTCAGACCACAGTGTTATTGCAATTGCACCTATAATGATATATGTTGAAATGCTAACAAACCAAAAAACAATATTGCCAAGATTAACACTTCGTATTTGGCATTGGATAACATATACACTGATTTATATCATAGTCATCTATGCATTTATGTACGGTATTAGGTATACACATTCATTGTACTTTTTATCAAATGGATTGATTGGATGGTTGCTTTTCTTACACTTTTGGCATTCACCATATGGCTGTCATGTTTATCATTATTTAATGGAACACTTTTATCCTTTTACAAAAAAGAAATCATAGAATAATAATACCTTCTCCTATATACATATTTTTATATACTTTTATACTAGTTTTGATTTATTTACTTATTTATTTATTTATTTACTTTTACTATTTTACTTTCGTAATTACCATTATTATTAATTACTTATTTTACTATTTATTCATTATCATACTTTGTTATTGTTATTATTATAATTATACGTACATAGTTATTTATTCCATATTTCCATTTTTTAACTTAATTTATTACTCATCCTAAAACTTTTTTTTGTCCTTGTTCTAAATGTATTTAACTTTATTTTCCTTAACTTATCAATCTTATTTTTGTATTTGTATTATCCTCTATAAAATAAAAATTGACTATTCAATAATAATATTAAAAAAGAAAAAATCAAGTTAGAAAATAAAAAATCAAACTTCTACTTTTTTTGCTTTAATTTATTTTTTCTTTTTTCTTCTTTATAACAAGACAAGAAATAAAAAATAAAAAAACGCTTAGATCAGCAAAATATTGACATGATTAAATATAAAATAAAACTAATCGTGTACCATTTTTTATATACTATTTAAAAATACCTATTTAAATACTCTTCACTAAGTAACAATATCATTGTCGTGGCTAAGTTTCAAAAATACTCTTCTTGTAAGACACAATGATGATTTCTTTATGAATACATAAAAAATAAATATAGGTATATATCTAAAGCATGATTTTATAATAAAACGATGATATTATAATTTTTTTATAACCTTTTTATTAATTCAATTAATAATATGCTTCTATCTGAAAGTTTTATATGTACAATAATTTATTTTTTTGTTGTTGTTGCTGCTTTTTATTTTATCTTTTTTTTTATACTTATATATATATATATATATATATATATATATAATGGCATCTATCTATAATTGAATGACTGTTGCTATTATTATCATATATTAATTTTATAATAAATAATTATTACATAATATACTTATTTTGTGGCTTTTGTAGTTGTGATTATTATTAATATTATTGCTGTTGTTGTTGATTCTGTTCTGCATCATTATTTTCAATCCATTTATTTATATGATCTACGATTGATAAATATAATCGTCTTGTACCCATACCTTTATATCCTGGTATATCAAAAACTTCAGCAAAAGCATAACAAGTTTTACGATATAAATAAATATCTCTATGTGATGATGTTGGTGATGATGATGATGATGTATTTATATCTTTTGGTCTTGTATGAACATTAGCTTCTAATTCATTAAGTTGTAAAACGGATTCACGTGCAATCTTACAAGCTTTTTGTATATCATTATTATTAAGATGGGAAACAATGTATCGATTCCAATTTTGAACATCAAATTGATAATCTTCTTGTTGTAATTTTATCCAAATACGTTCTATGTCATTATATCGTTGTTGTTCACTTAATGAATCTATATAAACAGATAAAACAAACGGTGATAATTTAGAAGATGAATCTTTATCACCATTGATCAATTTAGAACTTTTAAGTCCATTCATTATGTTATTGTTGTCATTAATCGCTAATCTGTTTGTATAAAGATCTAAAATGATTTCATCAATAGAAGAATCTTCATTTCGATCAACATTTAAAAGTGAAACATCACCAATGCCATCTAAATATATTGATGATGGCGATGGTGACGATTGTTGTTGTTGATTATTATTTAATATATTCCACAGATCTTCTACCACATCAAAACGTTTTTCTTCTTTATATAATTTCATTAAGGATGAATAAATAAATGCATTAAAAGGTGTTTTATGATCTTGCATTAGCTTAAATATTTCACGAGCTTTGTCAAACTGTTTTAATTGAGTATATCCACGTATTAAAGGAGTGAAAAGATAAGGAGGAGGAATAATAGAATGTTGTTTTTCATTTTGCTTTTGATCCAATAAATCTTCAATTGTTAATGGTAATTGTTGGGTATAAAATTTCTCTTCATGTTCTTTATTATTATTATTATTAATTTTTTTTCTATTTGTTTTTGTTGTTGTTGCTGATACATTAGCTAATAAAGAAAAATCACCAAAATGATCATCCACTTTATTTAATAATAACTGATGTTTTTGTTGATTATGTTCAATACTGTTTAACATCACTGATTCAGCTAATGATAAATCCCCTTCATTTACTAATCCATCTATTAAAATAGACCAAGTTGTCCAAGTTGGTTCTACCCCTGATTGTACCATTGATTCCACAACTTGTCTAGCGTTATCTGAATTATTTGTTCTAAAATAACTTTGCATCAACATACTCCAACAGATAGCACTAGGCGTGATTCCATTTTCTTGCATAGTCTTCATTAGTGCTTCTACAGAATTAGGTTCACGCCTTTTTGAATAGTAATACATTAAAATCCCATAAGTATGTTCCGTCATTTTAATAGATGTGTTTAACATGTCTTTATAAGTTGAAAATACTTTTCTAATTTCATTCTTTTTAACATAAACATATAACAAAGCATTGAATAAATAAGGATTAGGTCTCCATCGATGTTTGAAATCTTGGAATAACATTTCAACCATTTCCATATCTTCAGCTTTGGCGTAGGATTCTACTAAAGCTGTATAGGTAAAAGGATGTTTTTCTACTTTCATTTCATCCATCATATCTATAATTGATTCCGTAGCAGCTGTATCTCCACGTTTAGCAAAATAAGATAGAAGAGGTGTAAACGTTTGAGCATCTATTTTTAATTTTGCATTGTGTAATAAATTGATCAACATGATGGCATGACGAATATCATTGTTTTGAACATAGGATTTGATTAAAATATTATACATGACTTTATTAGGCTCTACGTCCTTGACACCACCTTTTTGAAGGATTCTTAATATTTCTAAAGCTGATTTACGATCATCATTATTAACAAAACATTCAATCAATGAAGAAAAAATATGAGGTGTTGGTTTTGTATTTTCCATCATCATTGCCTTATAAAGCTGACGTACTTTGGGTAAATCACCAGTTTTTGCAAACATATCAATCAAAGTACCATAAGTGATAACATCCGGCTGAACTCCTAATTCTTGCATCATTTTATATATTTGACCAGCACCAACAATATCAGGTTGAGGTTTTTGGTGAGCATGAATATCAAGAAGAGCATTAAAAGTAATCACTTCAGGATTAATTTCCTCAATAACCATCATTTCGTTTAAAAGCTCCATTGATTTTTTAATATCACCAGAACGACCTATTTTATGGATTAATGCTACCATCATTTTACGATCACGTGGAATATTTTTTTTGGTCATGATATCATTGACTTCTAAAGCATACTCAGGTCTACCAGCACTAGAAAAGAAAAGAACCATTTCTTTATATAAGGAAGGTTCTAAATCACGAGATTTACCACCAACATGCATACCAATTTTACTCCAAAACCAATTCCAAACTAAATCTGTCATTTCATTTGTATATCCACCAAGTCGAATACTATTCATTAATATATTTGTAGTTGCATGAGAAGGTTTTATACCATGATCCAACATTTCACCATAAATGGACATTGATTTTTCAACCATTAATTTAGTCCCAATCTTATCAACGTGTTCCTGATAACTTGATAATAAAATATTAAATGGTTTTTGTATATCGTTATCCAATTCCAATAATAATTGTTGTTGTGGTTGTTGATTAAGGAGATCTTCAAATACTTTTTCCATTTCTTTCAATTTGCCATTCATACCTAATAATCGCAACACGATCAACTTTTCTTTACGTCCTACTTGATACCCTAATTGTTTCATATCTTCTACTAATGCTAATACATAATTTAATCCTTGTCCATGTTTTGTTTGATGTGCAAATTGTATGATTAATTGATTATACTGATCACTGGTTATATATCGTAACATACTTCTTACTGATATATCAGTATAACATTCCCATGCAAGTTCTGGATTTTTACGTTTTAATAATTGTAATGCTGTATCAACTAAACAATGTGCTATATTTAAATCGGATTGTTCTAGAGCTGCTGATAATATTTTTCCACTATTTATTGATGATGAATGAAGTAATAAATCATCTTTCGGTATATTGGATAAATCATTTAATGAAGAAGTAGGATTAATTATATTATGTTGATGCTGATGATGTTCTTGTTGCTGCTTTTGTTGTGGTTGACTATTTATAGCTGTCGTTGTTGTTGAATAAAATCGTATTTGTTTATTTATAATATATCGTTGTTCCTTAAGCCATTTAGAATACTGAATTTTATTAGTTATTCTAATATTTTTGGGTATAGATAATAATAAAAGAGGTGAATTCAATTGTTTACAAGTTGTATTAGTATAAACACAACGTAAAGATCTATATATGTATGGAGGTAAACGTCTAGTTTGTGTTTGTGAAAATTGATTTTCCAACCATAAGCTCTGACATATATGGGCTGCAGATCGTATATTAGTTGAATTATGTTTATTCATTAGCACCAAACTCTATTAAAAATAATAATAATAATAAGTATTTAGTTTTTATATATGACACTATTTATTTATAAAAAAAAAAAGGGCTATTTTTTTAATCACCTTAACCTCCTTTTTTTTATACGACTTAAAAAAAAATTATGGAGATCTACAGAAATATTTTCTTCAAGCTAAATTAAAAATATAAATAATACAATTTATAATGCAAAAATAATAAAAAGAAGAAGAATAAAGTGTAGAAAAAAAGGAAAGAGTAGAAAAGAAAAAAGAATAAAAAAGAACGAAAAAAAAACAAACAAAAATTTGCCCATTATATATTTTTTTCATACACCGATAAAAAAAATGATTAGAAATTGACAGCTATTATTTTTATTCAAACTCTAAAAATTGATCCTGATTTTTTTTAGTATGATCATAATAAATTTGATATTCTAATAATATTGGTAATAATTTCCATATTGTAAATTCTGGCCAATAACAATCAATAAATTGAATTTGACATCCTTTATCTGCTGCTTGATATAATAAAAAGTCACTTAATCGTATTCTAGAAATAAAAAAAATAAGTAATTGGTATTAAAATAAAGAAAAAGAGGATTGATGGTTTTAAATATATAAATATATATAAAATATATACTTACTCTCCTGAGGTTCTAACAAGTATATCTAATGGTAAAGTTGTAGATAATTGTTGCTCAAAGGTATTTTGATTAAGATCACTACAATATATTTCATTATTATATAAGCAATTTAAATATTTTTAAATATGTATTTATATATATTGAAATTACTCTATATCCATTTTTCCTTCTTGTATTAATTCTATATTTTTTTTTATAGCTGTAGCCATTTCATTTCTTGATGTATATGGACAACAAATATTGAAAGTATGCCTAATGGATTATATATATACATAATGAAGTATTATTATTATGATATAACCTTGATCATTACTGTCAACTTATATATAACTTTTACTTACTTATTATTATCTTTTGTTTTTTCCATCACTTTTTTTGCAATTTCAGCTATGTCATTTGGTAAATAACTTAGATCCCCTAAAAAGTTTACACGTATTCCATTTGTTTGTATAAAATTACTATATATATATATATATATATAAAAAATAATGCTTTATGTAAGTTTCTTTTTTAAAAATAATAATGATAATAATAATAAATGATGATGATAATGATCTATTATAATTATTTACTTATTATCACAAAAATCCATAAAAGTCTTTTTAAATAGTTCCATTAAATATTCAACTTCCTCTGGAGATCGTTTAAAGTTTTCTATACTAAAGGCAAATACTGTTATTTCAAGTACACCAAGTTGTAAACAAACGTCAAGTATCTTAAATAATAAACAATAGTATTTAATATAAATAAATAAATAAATATTCATAATCATTCTTTAATTTGCTACTAATAACATATAATATATTTACATTTTCTAAACTTTTTAAGCCTTCATAGTGACCAAATTGAGTTGAGCTTGCACCCATCTTCCTTGCAAATCGTCTATTTCCATCCAATATAAATCCAATATGTTTTGGTGTTCTACCTTTTTTAAATATATTTATTGCTATATTTTTTAAACAGTCTTGACTATAGTTATATATCTGTGAAATTTTTTCTGCTGATGGTATAGATAAACTAAGCATATTTAAAAAAAAAGAGTCGATAAATAAATAAATAAAGGGAAAAAAAAAGAATAAGGAACCAAATGAAAAAGGAAAAGGAAAAAAAATAATTGGAATTAAATTTAAATTCCGTATTTATCCAATCACATGCAATTATTTTGTTTTATTCTTTCCTCTAAATAAAGTTAAGGCATTGTTTGCTGTCTTTTAAAATGAAAACTATAAATTTTTAAATCTTCATCCTCGTTCTCTTTTTCTTTTCTTTTTCCTTTACTATTAGAATTATACTTGCTTTTATCAAATGACATTTTTTACAGTATATATACTCTTTATTCAAAGTTACTTTTTATAAAAAAAATCTTGAATATTCATTGTAATCAGTCATTTCTAGCCTTTTTTAAAAAAAAGAGGAACATAACATATTTTGGCGCTCACTACAATAGAAAAAGAATGTTTTGTAATAAACAAAAATCTTTTAATAAAGATAATATACCAAACCTTTGATTCAATATTATTTATACCAGCTTTTTTTATATGAGGAAAAAAAGTTAGAAGGAGATCAATGGGTATGCGCCAATTAATAATAAATATTTATCTTGCTTATATATCAAAAAGTAGACCAATATAGACACTTGAAAAATCGTTTATCAACTAATAAAAATCATTATTATTATTATTATATTTAAGAAAAAAATAAAACGATAGATTATTTGAAAAATAAATCCTTTACGGTGCCTTATGGAAAACTTCTCTTAGATGTAATCATACCATCAAATGAAAATATTGATAGTATTTAAACGCGCATAAACTTAAAAATAAAAATTGGTAAGCGTGTAATTGATTATTTATTATTCGTATACACTACACAAACGGATAAAAAAATTGTCATGGAAACATATTTTATTAAACTTTAATTTATTTATTATTTATTTTTATGATGTAGAAATATATATATATATAAACTTGAAATATTAAAAATAAAAAAGTGGAAATCCTATTTCAGGTATGGGAATAATTATTGATCAATCCTTCAAATTTTATATAGTGGATAAGTTGAAATATGATACCAAATGTACATATGTATGATCATTCTCATATATTTCCTTTTTCTTCTTCTTCTTCTTCTTCTTCTTCCCTTTTTAACATAAGTATTTAAAACTTAAACAAACATATTTAAGTAAATATATACTCTGAAGACAACGGCATATCTTTTTCATAATTATAAATACATATTCTACCAGTAAAAACTTTTTATATTCTTCTGACAATGATGTTTTTATTTATCTATTTATTCATATCCCTTTATCCTAAAATAAGGACCATACTAATGTAAATCATCCATAAAAAAATGTATTATTTAAAATACATCTTGTATATATATGTTTATATATAAAGTTTACTAATAAAAGTTTTTTTTTATTTTCTTGTGATATATATACAGTATTTTAGTTGCTAAATAAAAGATTAGAACTCACTATATACAAATTATTTTTTTATTTTTTACTAACTTTAATCTTACTTGGTAATAAAATGAATGAATCAAAGAATAAACCTTTATTAGTAGCAAATATATATATATATACAAATTAGATATGTTTTAATTTTTAGATTTTTATGAATCAACATGGTACTTATTTTGATTGAAATACTGGATTCAAAAAATTAAATATTCTTATAAATAGTAGATTACCTTTCAACCTTAAGTGTTCCATATGTTGAAATGTAACGATATCCACGAAATCTTTTTTTTTGTAAAACATTACCTTTTAACAAAATAAGTAATTCTTTTAATATATAAGCTAAGAACCTTTAAAGAAATTAAAAAGAATAATAAACATGCTTTATGATTATGATCATAAATATATATATATATATATTTAAATCAGACTTCTTTTAATTGAATTTTATATGAAATTAAATACTGGTTTATAAATTTCCTTTTGAATATTCTACAATTGCATATATACTTATTTTAAACTAAATGTACCATATACGTAGATTGATTTTTATTATTATTATTATTATTATATTGAATTTAAGCAATAAAGTATATTTTGTAGTAACTAAATTAGATAATTTTAGTATGTATTAATAACTAAATAGATTTACTTTATACAATTCATTTAGGAAGGGAACAATGTTTAAAAAGGAAAATTCTTCTGCAAAAAGCCTTTTACACACTTCTTATAAAACTTAAAAATAGATAATAGTATGCATATAATGGTTATAACATATTTTTTCATTTTTCATGTCCTATTATTTATTTTTTATAATCATAGGTGAAAAAAAATTCATAAACTGTTGATCAAAAATAATAATAATAATAAGCTACACAAGTTGACAATGAATGTACAATCTAAATATTAAGAAATATCTAATATTGATATATATGTACAATCGATGTATACATAATTGTATTGATAAATAATTATTTTTTTAATATATTTCAGTTGGATCCCAGCAAAACCTATGTGATTGAGTTCGATAAACATTATTTAATAATGTTATATCCTAATATTTAATAAAATCATTGTTAATAAGTAGAAAATTATATATATATACATTTATATAGGTCATTAAATTAAATGAAGTTAAAAAAAAACCATACTTACTTGAGGTGATAATTCAATTTTCCATATATCAGCATTTTGTTTAACACGATGAGGAGTCTTTGATTTTGGAATAATAGCATATTGATGTTGAATAGCCCAACGTAATAAAATAATAGCTTCTGTTGTATTATATTTCATTGCCATTTCTTTTAAACCATCGATATGAACAGTACCATCTATTAATTTCCCTTCCCCTAAACTTGAATAAGCTTGTATTTGAATCTTATTTTTTTTACATAATTCTAAAATATCAGGTTGATAAAGACAAGGATGTAATTCAAATTGATGAACATGAGGTATAATAGTACAATTTTCGATCAAATGTTCTAAGTGTGCCTTTGTATAATTAGAAATTCCAATTTGTTTTATTTTGCCTTCATTATATAACTGTTCTAATGCTCGATAACTTTCCATTCTATTTACTTGGTTAATAGGATCAGATAGTTTAGTTTTTGATGTACTAATAATATAAAGTAACATTATCATATTATTAGTATTATATACATGTGTAAATATGCTTTGTATGTTTGTGTTTTTATTATTATTATTACCCTGGCCAATGAATTAAAAATAAATCCAAATATTCTAAATCAAATCTTTTTAAAGAATCAAGGACAGCTAAATAAATAAATATAAACTATATTTAGTAAAAGTTTTATACCAAAAAAAAAAAATATATGCATATCCAATTTGCCTTGATAACACTTTTCATATCCTTGAAACTGTGGTGCTAGATAATATATAGAGAAAGAAAAAGAAAACTCAAATCAATATTTAATGCATTACTTTTTCTATTATTATTATTAACAATAATACTATATATTATTCTTACATAATTTAGATGTAATAAATATGTCTTGTCTTGTAATATTTAAAGTAGTATCAGCAAATATTTCTTTTAAAACTTTTCCGAGTGCTTCTTCGTTTCTATATACAATAGCAGAATCTATTTTATAATAACAAGTATTAATATACTTTTAGTTTATTTTAAGTTTAAATAGGAATAAGAAAAAAAAAAAAGGAAATAGTAATAATAATATTTACCAATAAGTCTATACCCCGAACGAATAGCTTCTATTACAACTGGTTTTAACTCTTCCACTGTTTTCATTCTATAAGTACCCACTTTTATTTTCAATAGTAATTATAATAATGATAAAAGGATTTATTTATAGTTCTAACAAGTATATATTTTAGAACAAAGAAAAAAATATTTAACATAGTTAAAAACTTACAGCCAAGACAAGGCATTAGATTCCCATTATGAAGTTGATAGGTAGGTAAAGCCATGTCTGGGTTTATGTACTTTATTTATTTTTAAAATAGAAGAAAGCAAAAGAAAGTAAGAAAAAAAATTAATGACCCAAACGCATTTTTTCTAAAAATAACTCAGCCATTAATTACCCTATTTAAATCATTTTCATTTTTTAATTGTTTAATTTTCTCTTTCTTTTTTTCTTCTTTTTCTTTATTATTAATAAATACCTCTTTTTTTTACCTATTTATTTTTTTCTATTTATTTAAACTAAATTAATAAATATATATATACATATTATGTTCTGGAAAAAGAAAGATAAAAAAGAAACCTCAGACTCTTCTTCAGTAAGCAGCAATCCTTTTGAATCATCATCAAGTATGACTTCAGCTTCAAGTGTTGATAATAAACATTATGACAGTTATAGCAGTCCAGCTCCTTCTAGTGGTGGAAGATATGGTAACTATCAACAAAATAGAGATGATTTATTAGGTTCTCGACCTCCACCTTCCTCACGTCAATATGATTCCCAAGGTAGTGAAGATGTTTATGGTAATAGAAATAAAAGTAGATATGGAGAAGATGATGAGGATGAAGAAGTTGGTGGTTTAAAAAAACAAATCAGAGATGTTAAACAAGAATCCTTACAAAGTACTCGAAACGCTCTTCAAAAAATCACTGAAGCTCAAGAAAGTGCTGCTCAATCTATGAATATGCTTGGCAATCAATCAGGTAAGAATAAAGAGCTGATACATATATATACATATATATATATATATATATACGTATTTTTAAGTATAAAATGGATGGGCTTTTTTTAATCATTTATTTGTTTATTTACTAATTAATTTTTTTTTCATTTATTATTTATTTACCTACATTAAAAATAAAAAAACAGCCCAAATTGCTAATATTAATCGCAACCTTGATTTGGCAAAGGCTCACGCTGATCGTGCTTCCACCCAAGCTGATGAACTTAAACAATTAAATAGATCTATTTTTATCCCAGTTGTTAAGAATCCATTTAATAAAGGTGCTCGTCAACAACGTGAAATAGAAAAATTACAAAAGAATCATGCAGAACATATGGAAGAACGAGATGAAATTAGAAAATTCGAATATGAATCTAATGCTCGTATTGATGCAGCTAATCGTAAATATCAACAAACTAATGAAAATGGCAGTGGTGGTGGTTACCGTCGAGGAGGTAGATCCCAAGCTGATCGTAATAGATATCAATTTGAAGCTGATGAAGAAGATGATGCTGTTGAAGATGAAATCGATCACAATTTAGATCTTTTAGGTAATATTACTGGCAATCTTAAAACCATGGCTCTTACTATGAATGATGAATTAGATAGTCAATTGAAACAAATTGATAAAGCTACTAGAAAAACTACTCCTGTTACTGAAAAATTAATGAGAACTACTTATACTTTGGATAATACTCGTTAAAAAATAATCATAATAATAAATACTTTTTTTTCTTCTTTTTTTTTAATCATTATATTCATATTTATATAATTATACACATAATAATTGCAATAATAATAATAAATAGTATACTATCACATGTTTTTCTTTTTCTTTTATCCAATTGGTCTTTTTTTTTTCATTTTAGATTTACTATCCTTAAAAAAATCACATATAAATGATATATATACTTTTATTTAGTAAGATAAAAAGTTTCATTGTAAACAGAATGGTTCTAATATTAATAATAAAATACTTCGACATAAAATAAAAAAGATATGAGTGGATTGTTGCTGAAAAAGTAACAGGTTGAGTATGAAAAAAAGAGTTGTAAACAAAAAAAATACATGTTCCATTTTATATTGATACTTAACAGTATACATTTTTATTTTTTGTCGTTACTATTGGTTTTGTTAATACAAATAGTCCCGTATTTCAAAACTTTTATGTATCATATTATAAATAAAAGAATAGCTGTATCTTTAAATTCTATTTTTTTTTCTTTTTGAATTAGATTATTTATTTGATTATTTTTAAAAGCCGATATATTTTGGTAAGTTTGACTTAAATACGTATTTCAAAATCAGAACAATGATCGTGCTGAGTTTTAATACTTAAATTTTTCCAGATATGGTTTTTCTCTATATCATATTTCATTTCTTTTTCACTTTTTAACTTTATACCTATTTCTTGTTACACTTTTTTTATTTATATTTTTAGAACCACTGCGTTTTGGTAAATTTAGGGATTAGTAAATTTATATTGTTTATGGAATCAACTTTTATCAATCTATTAATAAAGGCTTTACATATATATAATAATTTGAAATAGTAAAAGAAAAAGCATATCTGGCAACAGTAATGAAGCCTTTTTTCTCTCACTCTATTATTACTATTATTATTATTATTAAAATTGTAAACAGCAATCGTTATCTATTATGATTTTAACAATGGTAAATCTATTACGTAAATAAATCATAAAACTTAATTATTTAAGCCATACACCTTGGTTTTTTTGGAGATCTCAATATAAACGAAAGACACTAATTCATTATGTCATTAAAAAGATGACTCATTAACAGAGAATAACTACCATCACCTCCATCATATCATAAAACTAGAGATCAACACCGAAATGAGAATGAGGGATCAGAGTCAGAATTAACTACTTGGGTAAGAATAAATTAGAGAATTTGGAAAACCTATTATTATAAATGCAGTGTAACAAATATTCCAAACTATGTGAAGGGAATTTCGAATCGAATTACAGAATGCTTTGTTGACAGGTAAGCAGTTAGAAATTTTCATATATAAACTTCACATTAATAATTCACATTTTCTTCATAAAGGTTTTAAGGTGTTGGATTCAGAAATATATAGTCTAGAAAATTGCTGGCTCATGAACTATCAATTAAACGTTGCTAAAGACAAAATTTCCTTTTTAAAATCAAAGACTCATTTTGTTAATCATTTAGGGATTGATGAAGAGGAAGTTAACATGTCTGATACTAAAGATGAAGTTGAAAAGTTATTAGCCGACTGTATGATGACCTTTATCCAGAGAATTGATGATGATAGATACGATTTATAAGCTTTATAAAACAATTACTTTTCTTTCCCTACTATATTTTCAGGCGATGGCATTTTTGCTGGTTTCAAACAAATTAATCTTTTTTAATATACATATAACTATATATATATATATATATTTATTGTATTGTACATATTCCTTAAAAAAAATCCATTATATATATATATATATATATATATGTATGTATGTGTGTGTGTATGTGTGTACATATATACCTTTTTTTATTGCATTTTACTTATTCCTTAAAAAAATTCATTATATACTTTATATGTTTATATATATATACATTTCTTTTTATTGTATTTTACTTTTTCCTTAAAAAACCATTATATAGCTTTTATATTTTTTTATTACTTTTTTTACTTGCTTCTTTTAAGAAAACAAAGCTTTATAAGATATTTTTTAATAAATTATCTTAAACTTGACATATATTATATTATAAATAAAAGTATAGCTGTCCGTATATTTCAATTCTATTTTATTCTTCTTGATTGAGTAGATCTACATCTGCACTTGCTTGTGCTTGGGGTTCTTGCTACAAACCACATAGAGTCTTCCTTTTCTTCTAACTGTAGTACATCCATCACATAATTTTTTTACTGAAGATCTTACTTTCATGGTGCGTACTGAAGTTAATACAGCTGGATTATATAACTTTTGTTGTTGTAACATACCAAACATAGGACGAGTTTGTTGTAATAAAGATTTTATTAATGACATTGTATATATATGTATTATTGTGGTAAAATAAAGGGGAAAAGAAAAAAATGAATGGAAAGAAAAAGAAAACAATAGGATAAAAAAATTCAAGCTTTAACCGAAATTATTTTCCAAAAATAAAATAAACAGTCACAACTGTCAAAAACGATATTCCATTCTTTTTGCATAGATATACTTATATATTTCTCGATGACTTTTCTTTTTTCTTTTAAAGTAAATATATGTAACTATTTATATACGAATGTCCAAATATTTATTGTTATTTATATTTATTTTAATTGAACTCTTCAGTAAAAATAGAATGGTATCCATTTTAATTTTTTAATTAACGAAGAATATAAAGAAAGAAAGAAAAAAGTAAAAGGAATAAAGTAAAAATAAACTTTTAAATGTAAAACTAAATCCTTCGACAAAACTTTCTCCAATATATTTTATGTATTAGGGAGATATTGGTTCCAGAGATCCCTATCATAGCTTGAACTACAGCATTATTTTGAAGTGGCGATCTTTGAAAAAAGGAAAATTTAAAGTTAGAAAAGTATTCATAACGAAAAGTTTAAATGTGCTCTAAAAATTCTAAGTTATTTTTTTATGTAAATATATCTATACTTTTATTTTTATTGCTCTTTTTTTTAGTGTAAAGCATTAGGTAATATAATAAAATGAATTCCTTTCATGTTATAGACGTTAATTATATTCACCATGAAAAAAGTATCATATGAATCTACTCTTACTATATATTTTGAATCTGAACAAATTTTTGTATTTTAGCAATAAAATATAGTCGATAAACATGCTACTTAGTGCTTTTAAAATAACTTATCCTTCTAAAATATCTAATAACATTGCACAAGATCATTTAAATCAAGCTCGCATTTTATTTAAAACTTTAACTTATATTTGTGATCATTGTGTTAGTCCCCGAACAAATAATAATAATAATAATAACACTTATTTTATGAAATTAATATAAAAATAAAATCGTTTATATTTTTTTTCCTTTTTTTTTCTTTTAATTTACAATTTTATAAACAACGAGCCTTCTATAGTATGATCCTTCCTTCTTTTAATGACTGATTACTAAGTCTTGGCCATCCTTTTTTTTTATGGGCAATGGTCTATATATGATACTTTGATTTCTAAATAATGGACCTTCTATTACAAGTCTTGATCTTTTTTTTATGGACAATCATCATGGTTTGGCCATATATATATATGTGTAAAGCTTACTCTTTTAAATCGTGAACGTTGGATGATTTTAATATATAGTAGATCATTGGAACATTGGTTCATTGGTATCTTGATAACGTATCATACAAGAAGAATCACTATTACAAATATTCAAAAATAACCATCCCCTATTTATATTACCAGCGCAGACTAACAACTATAAGTTTATCATTCTCTTCGCAAAAATGCTAAATTTACACTTGTGGGACTGGGTTGCTAAAATAAGTAAGAGGCGGTTTTCTTTTCTTTTTTTTATCTTTTTTCCTTTATTAGAATAAAGTTTTTACAAAAAAGTTTATTTTGTTATTCCTATTGGAGGATCGGTTAAAGTTTAGCAAAGTCGTGCCTTATAGGGACTGTAAATAAATAAAATAATATTTAAATACACAAGTTACACAAGTTACTAACTTTATATTTCATTTCTGTATATCACTTATTTTGGCCCTACTAGCTTGTATTATTATTGTTTTTATATTATTGATTATATTATTATTTTATTATTTTATATTATTAAAACTCAACCCTACTTACAAAAAAAAAGGAGATGGGCAAAAAAATTAAAACGGAGTTTTAAAAGTAGTATACCTTTTTATTTCATGCTGGTCTCATTTTTTTTTCCTTGTCTTTCTTTCGTTTTCTTTTCACTTTATATATTTACTTACCATTATTATTAAAAAATAAATGTATAACAATATTATAAAATCAGCTATAAAAAGGACTCAGCGTCATTTATTTCAAAATAAACCATATCGTTCACAAATATCAACTACTACAACGCGTTTATTGACTACTTCACAACGTTCTACAATTATAAATAATAGATCATGGATTTATGGAACTGGAATTGTATTAACTTTAGGTGCTTTTTCATTATCACATTTAAATGAAAAAGTTTATGCTTTAGAAGCTACTGGTAATTAAGTATTAATGTATAATGATAATGATAATATTAATAATAGCAATATATATACATGTTATATATTAAATATATATATACATATATATATTAAAAAAACATTATTACTATTTACTTATTTTTAGAAAACGGTGATAGACTTTGTCAAGCTATTGTACAAAATGATTTTAGAACTTTAAGAAAGTAATTTAAAAATATGTACATATACATGCATATACACATATATTTTTATTTATATATAATCTATTTATACTGATTGTTTATATATATGTATTTATTTTAAAAACAAACTTTTTTAATTTAAAAAAATGACTGTAGATTAGCAGAAGATCCTAATTTTACACCTAATGTTTATCATAGATATGGATGGACACCATTGGTAAAATCATTTATTTATATAGAAAAATAAAAAGAATTGATAATCATAATTAATTATTAAATCTTATATATATATATATATATATTTGGTTAGCAAGTAGCAGTTATTCAAGATAATGAAGCTATGGTAAAGTTTTTGTTAGAAAAGGGGGCAGGTACGTAATCCTATAAAGGGATAAAAATAGTATGAAAATTACATATAAACAAAAGCATATGAAGGAAGGAAATAACTATAATATTATACATGATTTTTATTTGTTTGTTTATTTTATATTTTTTTTTATTTATATAATTATTAATATTTATTATAAATCTGTGTATTTGTGTAGATCCAAATTTTGAAGATCATTATTATCCACGATCTCATCAAGCAGCACATGTACGTCAGGCAGACTTTTCAGCAGATTTAATGCCTTATCGGGATTATCGTAATTATACAGCACTTCATTACGCAGTGATTATTTGTAATCCAGCCGTTGTATCTCTTTTATTAGAGCATTTAGCTGATCCTCTTGTTATTAATTCGAATGGTCTTACACCTAGAGAATATTTATATCATGTTGAAAGATTTACTGGTGAACACAATGTTGAAATAGATACTATGCTTAAAGGTAAATATATATATATATATATATTGAAAACGGATTTCTGGATTTTTTTTTCTTAATCTATTTTATTTGTTTATTTATTTATTTTAGCCAAAGAACAAAGTTTTGCTGCAGATAAAGAAGCTTATCATGAACGACAACGTAAAGAATTGGCTAAAAAAGAAAAAGAATATAGAAAAAAGCATCCTTTAGAAGATGGTCTTAAAGAACGCATTGTTGGTCAACTTGGTCCTATTCATGCTTTAGCAAGTGCTATTCGTAGAAAACAAAATGGATGGCAAGATGATGATCATCCTTTAGTATTTTTATTCTGTGGTTCATCTGGTGTTGGAAAAACTGAATTAGCCAAAGGTAAGAAATTAAAATAAAAAGAAGAAAAACGTATATAGAAACATACTAAAAATAAGTATAGATACTAATACTTATTTTTTATTTTATTATATATAAAAAATTACTTATATAATAATAATAGCTTTAGCAAGTTATTTGCATGGTAAAAATATGGATAAAGGTTTTATTCGTATCGATATGAGTGAATTTCAACATAAGGTAATAAATAAATATATATGTATATGTATATTATGTATATTAATCTTGATTCTTTTATTTTTTTCATTTATTAGCATGATGTTTCCAGATTTATCGGTTCGCCACCTGGTTATGTTGTAAGTATATTTATAGATAATATGTGTTTAATTAAATTGATATATGTGTTAATATATTCACTTTTTTAATATTCGTTTTATTACTATAGGGATATGATGAAGGTGGACAACTCACAGAAAAACTTAAAGAATGTAAGATTGATCATTGATAAAAAAAAAAAAAAAATAATAAGGTAATATTATTATTTATACTTTTATTCACTGATTATACCAACTTATTCATTTTTTTAAAAAATTATAAAAATATAGGTCCAAATGCAGTAGTGTTATTAGATGAAGTGGAAAAGGTAATTTTTTATTTCAAAAAAAAAAAAAAGAAAAGATGATTAAAAAAATGTTTAATGGTATATACTTCATTTTATCTATATATAAAAATTAAATAGGCACATCCAGATGTTTTAACAGTCATGCTTCAACTTTTTGATGAAGGTCGAATTACAGATGGAAAAGGAACAACTGTTGAATGTACAGATGCTATCTTTATCATGACTTCCAATTTAGCACAACATGAAATTGCAGACGAAGCAGAGTTATTAAGATTAGAAGCATCAGTCAGTTCAGATGCACAAACAACAGGAACAGCCTCAGCAACAGGAGCATTAAATGTCAATGAAAAACTACCACCATCGCCTATATCACCATCATCAGCATCAACAAAAATAACTAGTGAATTGGATGGTACTGATGGAGAAGAATACGATGGTCAAATCTCATTATCAAGACAATTTATTGAAAAGACCATTTATCCAATATTATACAACCATTTCCGTAGAGATGAATTTTTAGGTCGTATTAATGAAGTGTTATTCTTTTTACCATTTAGTGAAGATGAATTAAGAGATATTACACAACGTGAATTATCAAAATGGGCAGAAAAGGCAAAATCAAGACATGGGATTACAATGACTTGGGATGATGATGTAGTTGATATGCTTGCGAGAGGCTATAATATTCGTTATGGTGCTCGTAGTATTAAATATGAAGTTGAACGTAAAGTGGTCAATCTTATTGCTAAAGCCAATGAAAATGATGATGTCATGGATGGTGGTAAAGTTCATGTGGTGGTAGATAAAGTGGCTGGAAAGAAACGTCGATTATGTAAAATTGAAATTCATGAAAAATCTGGTGATGATAAAAAGTCTGGAGGTGGTTGGTTTGGTAGTAAAAAATAAATAAGAATGAAATAATAATAATAATAATAATAATAAATGAATAGTAATAATAATAATAATAACGATATTAATCACTTAAGATATTAAATCAAATAATAATATATATTATAGATATTAAATAAATATATTTCCATTCAATTATATTATTGATTTTTTGATATATATATATATATACATGTATGCATGTATGTAAGTGTAATAACAATATTGTGAGACTTAGCAACTATCTTTATAATAAAATTATATATAAATTACATATATAAAAAATAAAGTAATTACATAAATTGGCTCAGCATCTCAGTTTATTTTAATGATCGACAATGAACGAAAAAAAGATAATATTTAAAAACAAGGGGGAAATCCGGCCAACCATTTTGATTCATAAGTTTACAAAAAAAGAAAAAAAATTGGAACACTTGGCAAGACAAGACCTTATAACTATATATAGTGAAAATAGTATATATATATAAAGGATAAATTACTTCCGATACTAATTGGGAAAAGAGAAGATAGAACGATAAAAAAGTTTTCATGAATATATTGAACATATTTACTTTTAAAAAAATGGCATGATGATATTAATAATAACAATCATGATAATCATAAGGTCAAGTAGTAACTGTTACTATTTCTACTATGTTGGTAATACCATTTATAGCATATAATGTTTTTTTAAAAAAATCAAAAAAATTAAAACAGCGTAGCTACTATTTTTTATTTAAATTTTGACTCAAAAAAAGAATAATTTGATTCATGTTCCGAAAAATCATAAACTATATAAAAGTGATTTTGATTTTGATTTTGATTTTGATTTTGATTTATTTTTACTTCTCTTTACTTTTTTTAAGAAAAAATTACAATAATCATTTTTACTTTTATTCCCTAAATCAAAAATATTTTTATTTTTTTTAACTAACTATTATGACTGGTTCTGAAACTCTTCCTGTGATTATTATAGGTGCAGGACTTGCTGGTTTGGCTTTAGCACAATCATTAAAGCATCAAGGAATTCCATATGAAATTTATGAAAGAGAAGAATGTCAAAGAAATCATCAAGGTAAGATATTTTATAAGTACTACTATTATTTTTATTTAGATATATATATATATATATATATTAAAAACAATAGTTAATCATTATTTTATTTTATTTTATATATATAATTAGGGTGGTCCATGTCAATTCATTTCTGTTTACCAGTTTTAGCATCCAATATGGATCCTGAATATTTTAAAACTCTTGGAGAATCCGCATCTGTCAATCCAGCCCATCCACAAGATGTTCAATTTAGTTTAGTAGATGGCAAGACCAATGAAATTTATATTAGAGTGGATCCCAAAGATTTTCCATCTGCAGATGGTCAACAACAATTAGATATGTATCGTGTGAATCGTAAACGATTTAGAAATTGGTTATTGCATGATATTGATGTTCATTGGGGAAAACAAGTTGATCAATATCATATTACAAATGATAGTGTTGAAGTACAATTTAAAGATGGTGAAAAAATCAAAGGAAGCTGTCTTATAGGTGCGGATGGTGTTCATTCAAGTATTTGTCGCAAGATTTTAGGCGGTGACGATGACGAAGCATTTAATAAAGTGACTACCATTAATCCTGCTTATAATTTAGTGATTACAAGATGGTTATCTGATGAAGATTATCAACGTATTCAAAAGATCTCAAGAGCTTTCTTTATGGCTTTTGCAAAAATCAATAAAAAGTACGATTATGATGGTGAAAATGATTATCTTGCTTGTTTTGTATCCTTAAATGATCAAGATTTCACATCGGATAAACCACATGAAGTTATTATTTCTTTATCAAGATATGATCCTGAACATAAATTACCACGTTATGATAATGATATTGATCGTTTAAAATTATTAAAAGAATGGGCTTCACAAGCTTTAGGAGATGATTTACTAAATTTAATTTTGGAAACCCCAGATGATGTTCCTACTCCTGTCACTACTCTTACTATTCGTGAACGATATCCACAAGTAGATGCCCTTAAAAAGCATCAAGGTCGTGTCACTTTAATTGGTGATGCTGCTCATTCCATGACTATGTTTAGAGGAGAAGTAAGTATTTAAAAAAAAAAAAAAAGGACATCCGTAAAGATTTTACGTGTATTCGTATATTTTTCTTTCACTTCTTATTAATATATTTTCCATTTTTTTTTTTTTACTTTATAAATAGGGAGCCAATCATGCTATTCTTGATGCTGCTTTATTAGGTAAACAACTTGTAAGAGCATATAATAATGAAGTTAGTTTTTATGAAGCAATTGAACAATATCAAGAAGAAATGATCCCAAGAGGTACTAAAGCTGTTACCGAATCACACGACGCAGCAGAAAATTCTCACAACGCACCTGAAAATATGATTAAAACAATTCAAATGATTCTTGAAAGATTTAAAAATAATAAAAATGGACCATATAAATAAATAAATAAATAAATAAATAATTGTTATATATTATTGTAGGTTTAAATAGTATGTGTAAAATAAAAAGAAAAAAGTAAAAAAAAAAAACAGGAGTTTAAATGTTTGATTTTTCTTTTTGTCTGCAAAAAACCTCCTTTTTCTTTTTAAGGTTTAGTACTAAGGTTTATATTTTAGCAGAATAAAATAAAATAGTAATATAATAATTTAAATAATAGATATAAAGATAAAAACAGTAAAAAAAAATAGAAAAGGAAATTAATCATTTGTGATTTTTCAAAAGCTAACTCTCTCAAATAAAAAAAAAAAGGATAAAAAAGGAAATTGCTTTTTTTCTTTCACTCTTTCTTTTTTTATATATGACTTTACTTTTTTTTAATGATATAACACTTTACAATAATAACTTCAATACCTAAAGAATACCTGAAATCTTATTTATAGAAATATAATATTATATGCTTATATACAAAAAAATATATATAACTTATTTTTATATTATTGATCAATAAAAATAGTATAAACACCACCACCAATTAAACCACCAAAAATAGGTACTATTAAAGGAACTAAAAAGTAACAATCATGATCTTTAAAAACGTCTAATCCCCAGCCTATAAGTAATATGAAATAATAATAATAATAAAGTTTAAATAAAAAGTGACAACTTGTATATTTATAATACTCTTTCTTTCTCTTTTATTTATATTTACCAGCAATAGAAGCAAATAAACGAGGACCAAAGTCACGTGCAGGATTAAGAGATAAACCAGAAGTATAACCAAAAGTTAAACAGATAACAACAATACCTACAGCTATGAAACAACCTTGAGCGTTTTTAAAAGGCAAATTATTCTTATGACCAGTACTCATGATAATTAAACAAAGAAGGGCTGTACCAACTAATTCACTTATAACGGATGATATACTATAACTTGGAGCAGGAAAAGTGAAAAAAATCCCACCAGTACCTTGTTTGCCATAAATTTGTCTTACACCATCATCAAATTCATTAATAGCTGGATATATCACTCCAAATAAAATACCTGCTCCTACAAAGGCTCCTAAAAATTGACTTAATAAAAATCCAAATACTTTTCTTGTTGGAAATCCACTAAATACCCAAAAAGTAATAGTAACAGCAGGATTAATATGTGCACCCTATTTTTTTTATGATTATCAAATAAATAATAAACAAATAAATAAATAATAAACAAATAAATAAATAATAAACAAATAAATAAATAATAAACAAATAAAAAATAAAAATATAGATAGTAAAATATAGATAAATTACTAGTATTTTTTTTTTTTTTTGAATTACCGATACATGACCAGAAATACTAATTGCAATTAATACAGCAAGTCCTATATATTTATGAATATTATTAAAAAAAAAGAATAAAAAATCAATATCAACCAATTTTATTACCAGACTTGCATATGAATTTTTATTTACCACTTCCAATAGATGAAGCTAAAGTAGTTTTATTTCCATCTTCATTTAATAATTGTTCAGCAGAAACACCACATAAAAATATACATAAAACACAAGTTCCAATAAATTCTGCAAGGTATTCTCGATAACCAGATCTATGTCTTCTTCCAAGGTCTGCAGCATGTCTTATATATTTATTTCTATATATTAATCCTAAAATGATAATAAATAAATAAAATAAAAAGGAATTCATTTAGTACATGGATCATTTGATAAAAAGAAAGAACAAAATTCATGAAAAGTAATATATAAACCAAACCTTGGTTAGCGCTGTCATTATTAGTGTAACTGGATACAAGTAATGGTTCTGTCTCTTCAGCTGAAGATACCGAAGATGATCTTTTCCAGAGCATTTGATATAATTAGTGATTTTATTTATTCTCTAAGAGCGAGAGTTAAAGATTACAAAAAAAAAAAAGAAAGAAAGAAAGAAAAAAGATAGAAAAAATGAAACCTAGGTCTTTTTTTTTTGATATCTTTTATAGCCCCTTCAAAACCTTTTTTACTCAAGCTAAACCTTGTATGGTAGATTATAACTAGATTAAGGATTGAAAATATGAGATTTAAAAATCCGAATTGTTTGATAAAGTTTAAATATTAAACAAATAGGTCTTTTGATCTCATTTTCTTTACTTCTTATTCTTTTTTATTATCTCCAATAAATTGATATCTTTTTTTTTATAATGATTTCATTTACTACTTGAATTACTATTTTTTAAGGTAAGAAAAAGAAAACAATTGGATGATTTTAATAATATTTAAATCTCAGAAGCATTAGGATTGGAGGACAATAAAAGAAAGTATAAAACGATAGTGTTGCACAATTAAAACTATAATCATCTTCTCTCAATACTTTACCCAGCCAACAGTTTCCCCGCTATTTTAAGATAAAGAAGTTCTCAATTGTTTTAAAACTATCTTAAGAATAAAAAAATAGAAAAATAGAAAAACTATTACAAAGTTTTTCATTCTTTTTTTTATCTAATTACCTTTTTTAATTAAAAAAGCAAAATGATTATTAGTTGTTCAAAAAAAATTGCGGAATTAAAAATTAAATAAAGATTTCATTTTACCTTTTTTTCCTTTTCTTTCTCTTTCATTTTAATATTACAATAAATATATTGTTTTAATTTAAGTAATAAGACTATTAATATATATATACATACTATATATTAGTTTATTTTTTTTCCTCTTTCTTTTTCTTTTTTTTCATTTCTTTTTTTTTCTTTAGTAAAAAAAAAATATACTACTCATGACCTTAACAGATACAGGAACAACTAATTATAGTATGAGCTCATCAGTACCAACAACAAATAAATCTAAAAAAGCTAGATCTGCTGAAGAGAAAGCTGCTGCAAAAGCATTAAAAAGTCAACAGGATGATTTAGACTCTTTACAAATTACTTTTTATGAAATAGAATCTTGGATTGAAAAAACAGCTCCTGTTTTAGCTCGTATGACTAATGAATTAAATAAAGCTTCTGTTCGTTTTGAAAAACAACGCCAAGATAGAACACAACGACAACAACCACAACCACTTCAACCACAGCCACAACCTTCACAATCACTTCCACTTCAACAACAACAACTAATACAACCACAACCTTCACACTCTCTTCAACTCCAACAACAACAACAGCAGCATAATAATAATAATAATAATAATAACGCTGTATTTCAACAAAATAAAAATATTACCAATACTCCTCCTTCTTCTACATTGAATAATAATACCTATCAAGATATTGAAACAAATATACAGTCACCAACAGAAGAAGAAAAAGATGCTATGCAATGGACACTATCTTTTCAACCTGGTAATTCTTTACGTTTAGAAACAAATATTACTTCAGTAGAACAATTAGTTGAAGCTGTACAAAAAATACGACTTTTAGGTGATCCAACTACTGTAAATCAATTGAATCAAAATAACAATAATAATAATCAAAATAATAACAATAATACCCACACTTTATCATTAACAACAACCTTTACCCCAACATCTAGTCTTTCTATATCTTGGATAGGTAGTGATCAATTAAGATTAGGATCCACAACAGAATATTGGCGTGAAGCACTTAAACGACGACCTAGATCCATTTTAGAAGACTATAAAGATGTAGATGAATTAAATCTTAGTCGATTAACAGAAAATGTGTCACCACATGTACTTAATTATGCATGTCAAGTATATTGGGATTGTCTTCATCCTAAATTTTCAGCAGATTGGACTTCATTTTGGGATAGAAGTGGTGATCCAAAAAGAAATCAAATATGTATTAATTCAGGATTAGCAATGGTTTTTTTGCATATCATGCGTCATCATAAAGATTCATGTCCAAATGCAAATCAAATTGGTTATTATTATTATGAACGTGCAAGAGAAGAATTAATGGATTATTTTGATTCACCAGATTGTGCCACTTTAGAAACAATGATGAATTTAGCCATGTTTTGTATTTTTTACAAACGTCATTCACAAGCTCGTATTCATATTGGATTATCTTATCGTATGATTTTAGATATGGATATTCATCAACAATCGAATTGGCCAAAGGATGATCTTTTATTAAGAAAAAAATATCTTAAATTATTTATGGTACTTTATTATAATGATATGTGTGTATCTATGTATTCTGGTGAGCCTACTCAATTAAATGATCATGATATCGATGTTGATTTTTATGAATTAATTACAGTCAATAAAAATATTCAACCACCCCCTGATGATAAAACAATTATAAAGGAAACTTTTTTTGTTCATTTATTATCTTTAGCAAAAATTGGAAAACGTACTTTATTATTAATGGAAGATTACCAACGTCAACATCCCGATCATGAACAACAACATTCAGATGATATCCCATTATCATGGGCTAATCAAATACAAACTTTAGAAGTAGATTTAGCAAAATGGTTTGATAAGTTACCTGAGTATTATCGCGTAGACCCTCAACCAAAAGTACCATCAACTTTATCATTATCATCACCATCACCATCAACAACAACACCTCCACCTTATTCATCACCTCCTGAAAATGGTCATTTTACAAGAACAGCAGAAACATTAAAAAAACAATCAGCTTTATTATTAATGCTACAATATCAGACGCAATGGCTATTACTTCATAAAACATTTGCAAATATTGATCCTTCCACTTTATCAATCACCATGGCAGCAGCAGCAGCAGCAACAACATCATCATCATCAAGTTCATCAGGTTTAGGTAGTGATATAGCACCACAAGGAGCAGATAGATCAAGAGAAATTTGTACAGATGCAGCTAATAGAATTGTTGTTATTGGTGAAATCATTACAGAAGAATACGGATGGTGTGTATGTCAACAATTTATGTCATGTATTTATCAAGCATCTACCATTTATTGCCGAAATGCTCTTAGTAAAAATGAAGCTAGTAAACAACATGCTAAAGCAATGATTAAAAGAATCATTGAAATTTTAAGATCAAGTAAAATCAATTATAGTGGATTACCTGATGATATGATTACTTGTTTAAATGAATTTTTAGTTAAACATGGTATGGAACCCCCTGAATTAGCTAATAATAATGATCATGATCATGATATGAATAACAATAATTGCGAAGAAGAAGAAAATAAAGTTCAATTAGAAGGATGCCAATTACTTGATCAATGGGTTTCCTTTAAAAAATCTAATATTATGGAAGAAAGAATTTCATCACCTTCATCATCAGATTCACCTATTCTTGAATCATTTAATGATACATTATACAATTCACCTCATAAATATTTAGAATGCTTACATCAACAATCAATACATCGTCCTCCTCTTAGTACTCAATGTCATCAAACAGATGCTATGCTTTCTATTAAAATTCAAGATCCTATAGTAGAAAACACTATGTCTATGGATTATGAATTGGAACGTAGAAAAAATTGGAGGTAAATAAATAAATTAAAAAAAAGAGAGAAAAAGAAAAGAAAATGCTAACACTAATATTCTTATTTATTTTTTTTATGTATAGAACCATGTTTTCATCATCAAATATCACTCAAGTTCATCAAAGAATGTTGTAAATTGAAATGTATTCTATTATTACTTTATTTATTTATTTATTTATTTTGTAGCATAATTTGTATTTTATATATTTATTCCTTTATAATTATCTTATTAAAGTCTTTATTATATATTATTATCATATTTAAAAAATAAAAATAAAAAAAAAAAGAAAGAAAAAAATCATCTTGGAACGATCATTATCTTTATGAATATTCTTAAATAATAATAATAATAATAAAATAAAAATTCTGAAAGCATTTTTATTTATTTATTTGTACAGCTTTCATTTGATTGACGTTAAAAAAATCATCTAAAATAATACATATAAAAGAATAAAATACCTAGTGCATTTATTTGATATCTAAAAGATGATATATTAAAAAATATCATATATATAGGAAAAAGATTCAGGGCAATGATGATGAAACCATGTTATTCAACTCTTTCTTTCCCCCTTCTTTTTCCTTTTTTTTTATTTCTTGATTAAACGGCTGAAGATGATGGAATTGATAAGGAAGAGACTTGTGCTCTAGATGCTGATCGAGTTGTTCCAGTATATGAAATTGGTGGAGTGAGTGTAAACTGTGTAGAGTTTGAACTCTTTGCTGAAAGAACTTTTAGACTTTCAATATATTTCTTTAAAAAGACTTGTGGTATATTTGTTCCTTTTCTTTCTGTCTATTTAATAAAATTAAATAAGAATGAGTTAAATTAGATAAAGGAATACAATATAGTATAACTGTTTTTAATGATCCTTATTTACATGTTACTTACTCTTGCAATTATTTTTTTATTATAGAGATAAGTGTTTTTCTTACTTGTGGAATACCCTTTATTGTTTGCTTTATTGTCGCTAAGAAGAGCATAGTAAATCTTGATATATTTTCTATTTTTAGTTTTTACAAAGAATAAAAAAAAATTGAAAAAAATAATTAATACTATTACTAGTATGTTAATATGAATAACTATGTTAATTGAACTCTTATTGATCGTAAAACATTCTGAAGAACAAGAACTATTACTATATATTTCATTGCTTGTTAACACCAACATACTAAGGCAATATCCTTCCCATCTTGCAAGATGATAAGCATATTTTTTTTGTAACGTTACTTAAAACTTTAGTATATTCAGTATTGCACGTTTCTTTGACTAATTCATCAATTTCCATGTTAGTTGTTTCTATAACTCTTGTATGCATTATGGATAATTCTTTAGACAGCCATTTCATCCTAACTCTTATTTTACCTATTTCCACGAATATCCAGGAATATCTTTGAGGATCTCTCGAATATCTGCCTATTTCCAATCCAATATAATTTATTTTTATTCTTATAATAGTATTGTTATGCAATCATGTTAATTACAAGTGTTTGTTACTTAATTTAAAAAAAAAAAAATAAGAAAAAACTAGATTGATTTTCAAGAAAAAAAATAGTCTTAAGTCAATTAAAATTTGTAGTTTCAAGTCTAATGATGATAAAAAATACAGACATATATTTATTATTTTCTAAAGTAATGAAATTGATAAATAATAATAATAATAATGATAAAAATAAACATAAAAATAAAAAGTCGTCAAAAACATATACAGTGTTATGTGTTTTAAGTTTGAAATATTATTATTATTAAAGATTGAAATGAGTAGTAGCAAATATATAAATATAAAAAGTTAATGTAGTGAGGACTAATATTAGTTTTTAAAGAAAGTACAGCTTAAATATAAATAAAAACAAATAAAATAAGTGTGTAGTAAAATAGAGATAAAAAATTGAGAAAAGAGAAGCCTAAAGATAAATTTAAAATCAGTAAAAAATCTAAATTAGGAAAAAGTGATAAAATAAAATAAAATTGATTTATATAAAAATAAAATGATTAACTCAATAAAGAATCAAATAAAGATAAAAAAAGAAAGAAAGAAATCAGGTTAAAATAAAATAAAATTTATTTATATAAAAATAAAAAATACAATAGTATGTATATTTATATCATTTTTTTCAATAAAGAAAATACTATAATGGTTTAAGTATTGGACAAATTATTAATTTATTAAGAATTTGAAAAAAAAAAAAAAAAGAGAGAGAGAGAGAGAGAGAAAATATTTTCTTGATTAATAAAAAAAGATACTTTATTAGACGCTGATACTCACAATTTTTTAATCTATTTTATAATCAAAACTATTTAATATAATTAACCCTTTAAAAAAGGAAAACTCGAGGTAAAAAAATACAACACCATTTCAGTCACGTGACTCGACACACGATATCCCGGAATTATTTTGACCGAGCTGGCTAAATCATTGAGCCTTATTTCATACAAAAAGATAAAAAACAAATGCCCACTACCAGAATCGAACTAATGACCTTTCGCTTACAAGGCGAACGCTCTGCCAACTGAGCTAAGAGGGCTTCTTGTTCAACCTGTGAAAAAATAAATTTTACATTAGACTTTCTATTTTCTCAAAATCAAAAGTTTCATTGTAAAATACCCTTTTAAAATAAAATAAAAAAACATGGAAACCAAGTATGATAGATGATTGGATTAATGGTATTGAAAATATATCAATCATTCATCTTATAATCCAAAAACTTTTCGTTAATTCGATTATAAAATTATAATATTTGTCTGTTAACATTTTTGCCTTATAAAAAAAATATTTTTATCTAATGATCATTAATTCGATCATCTACTTTTATTTTTTTAAAAAAGAGAAGTTACCCCATTTTGCTAATAAATATATATACAACTATCTTTATTTTTTTTATTCACAATCTTCTTATTATAATAACAAATATTCTGGTGTGAATAATTCAAAAATATAATTATTAAAGTATATCTCATTCATATGCATACGTATATATACTTGTAGTAAAAATGGTGTTTATTTTCTTTTTTCTTACTCCGTTGTTTTCTTTTGATAATAAGAAATATTTTGGTGTAAAGTTATAAATTCATAAAATATTTAATGAGATAATGGCAGATTCTTTTGGTCATTAAACAAGTGGTTATAAAACTATTTTATTACATGATTTTTTATTACTTCTATTTCTAAGAATTTAAGATAATAATAAATGCATTGATATAAGTTATCCATAAAAATTTAAAAGGTAAAGCACACTATGCTTATATATATAAACATAGGATATTAATAAAAAATCTTTATTTTCTTATGAGCATGTTTAATATTTATCACAATATATTCTTTCGAGAATAAGGAACACTTTAATATAAAAAAAATCAAAATCGTAAAAAAGATCTAAAGAGTTAATTAATGTATTCATTTTTTATTATTACTAATTATCATCAAAACTAATGGAAAATAAAAATAAAAACCATATACAATAATTATGTATAAGAAAAATCTCTCCCTCTTTTTTTTTGTATTTATACTATATAAAGTGAGTTTTCATCTATTAGCTTAAATTAATATGATTTTTGAACACCACATTTTACTAATAAATTTCAAATTGAAATATTTCCACATCTAGGTATATAAAAAAACTGGTTGAATATTCTGAAAGTACAAAAAATCTCTATATGTTTATGTTATTTATAAAAGTTTGAAAATTTTTTGGACTAATAGATCATAAAAAAGGTGACCTACTTGATAATGAATTTTTTAAATAAAATCATTTGACTCATGAAAAAATGAACAAATGATAAAATAGAAAGAGTCATAAAATATATCGATATAAAAACTGGATGATTGCATTCTTTTATAAAGCAGGAGGCATTATTATCCAATTATTTTTATTAAGTATATAAGTAAAAACGATTTATTAAAAGAATAAAAAATAATACCTACAATTAAGTGTCTGAGTATAAATAACTCTAAATTATTATGCAAGAAACATTGCCTATATAAATATATGACTTTTTCAGTATCTTTATACTTTATTTTATTACTCAGTTCTTCATTTTTTTTTGTATATTTGAATTCTTTGAACACTAATAAAAATAATTATCCTAAAAATTGAAAATTTTTACTCGTCAAAAAAAAAAAAAAAAGGAAAAAACAGTGGGTCAAATTCATTCCATTTATTCTATCTTATGATTTGAGAAAATAGAAAGTCTAATGTAAAATTTATTTTTTCACAGGTTGAACAAGAAGCCCTCTTAGCTCAGTTGGCAGAGCGTTCGCCTTGTAAGCGAAAGGTCATTAGTTCGATTCTGGTAGTGGGCATTTGTTTTTTATCTTTTTGTATGAAATAAGGCTCAATGATTTAGCCAGCTCGGTCAAAATAATTCCGGGATATCGTGTGTCGAGTCACGTGACTGAAATGGTGTTGTATTTTTTTACCTCGAGTTTTCCTTTTTTAAAGGGTTAATTATATTAAATAGTTTTGATTATAAAATAGATTAAAAAATTGTGAGTATCAGCGTCTAATAAAGTATCTTTTTTTATTAATCAAGAAAATATTTTCTCTCTCTCTCTCTCTCTCTTTTTTTTTTTTTTTTCAAATTCTTAATAAATTAATAATTTGTCCAATACTTAAACCATTATAGTATTTTCTTTATTGAAAAAAATGATATAAATATACATACTATTGTATTTTTTATTTTTATATAAATAAATTTTATTTTATTTCATCAAACAGGCTAGAAGAAAAGGAGGAAATGTGGTGCAAAGCTTTTAATCGGACGATTGTAGAAAACTAATAGTTCTTTCATCAAGGGGTTTAATGTCTACATCATCATCATCATCTAGAAGAGCACGATTATCTTCAGTGGGTTCATCAAGAAATAAAGAGAAAAGGAAAGGAAAAGAATGAACTGAATAAATATAGTTTTATCATTACTGTCGTGATGGTTATATATATATATATATATATAATATTTTTTAAATATGAAACAAACAAATAAATAATTCATGAATATCCTTTTTTTTTTCTATATATATGTATAATATCTTTTAATATATTATCTTTTAAGTATCAAACAAATACACTTAATATTTTATTCCTTTATATATAGTCTTTTAAAATGATTTTCTTTGGTATAAAGTAATCAGTCAATCAAATGAAAGTTGTATAAATAAATAAATAAATAAAATGTATTAGTAATTATTATTGTCATTGTTATTATTTTGCAATAAATAATTGTATAGAGGTGTTCAAGTGTAAAATATGAATATAGCTCGCAGTATCTTAATATTTTTTAAAAGTATAAGATTAAAAAATAATGATCACTATAAAAATATTTGATATCAAAATTAAGTTATATGATTAAAAAAATATAGTTATATAAATAATAACAAATGATAATTGAAATATCGCTTTTCTAATTATATGTATAGAAGATTTTCATTTGAATTTGATATAAAATTAGATAGATTTATAAAATGAAATAATATTTATTTAGTAAAATAATTACTATATAAAGTATTTAACAAGTAAAAATTATCAGTTGAACATTTATTAAAAATCAATTAAAGTATAAAACAATACATATATATATATATATAATGATTTGATAAAGAAGAAAAAATAATAATACTAAGTGAGTCAGGATATGCATATACCAAGACATGCATATACCAAAAAATGACCTTAGTTTAACATTTATGCTGGAATTTTTTTTGGTACAAGTTGATTAACCAATTAAAATGAGCGTTGTTTGTATACGTATATAAAAAAAAGAAAATGGGAATGGATGATGCTTTTCGCTTTTATTTATTTTTATCTTTTAACATATTACTAATGTATTTATTCAAAATGATGCCGTAGCTAATAATGTTTGCGTTATTTATTGATATTGTATTCATATTTATATTGATCATATTAAATGAGTCAAAAAAACTCAATTTTTTACTTGTGACTTAATTTTTAAATAGCGGTATAAAAAAAAGTTTTTTGATTCTCCTTTTTCTCTCTCTTTTCTTTTTTTGACACACCTTTTTTTTTTAAAACAATGGCTGCAGAACCAACAAAAGAAGTAGCACCACCTGCTCAAACTGAATTAGACGCTGCTGCTGCTGCTAAAAAGGCAAAGAACGAAGCTAAAAATGAAGCTAAGAAGCAAGCCAAATTAGCAAAATTTGCTGCTAAACAAGCTAAGGTAAAATAAAAAATTAATGCTGACAATAAAGGAGAGAAAGAAAATAGAAAATAAAAAAAAAAATGCTGCACTTTATTCATATAAATATATATGATTTAAATAAATTGTAATATTAATATTTATATCTCAATTTAGCTTGAAGAACAAAAAAAGAAAGCTGCTGAAAGTGAAAACTCTGAAAAGAAAAAGAAGAAAGCTGCAAAGACTGCTGCTCCTGTATATGTCAACAAAACACCTAAGGGTGAAAAGAAAGGTAAAAATGACAATAATAACAACAATAAAAACAATAATGATAATTATATATATATATACACCTACATATATTAAAAAAAGGGATCTTGATTATTAATATAATTGATATGATTTTTTCTTTCTATTCTTTTATTTTTATATATGAATAAAATCAAGATATGAGTGATCCTATTGCTAATGCTTATGATCCACGTGCCGTCGAATCAGCATGGTATGAATGGTGGCTTAAGGAAGATTTCTTTAAACCTGAATTAACTGAAGATGGTAACGTTAAACCAGAAGGATTATTTGTTGTACCTGCTCCTCCACCAAATGTTACAGGTTCTCTTCATATTGGTCATGCTTTAACTGTTGCTATTCAAGATACTTTGGTTCGTTGGAATCGTATGTTGGGTAAAACTGTCTTATTTAATCCTGGTACTGATCATGCTGGTATTTCTTGCCAATCTGTTGTTGAAAAGAAATTATGGAAAGAGTCTCAAACTACTCGTCATGAACTTGGCCGTGAAGCCTTTATTGCTGAAGTATGGAAATGGAAAGAAAAATATGGTAATCGTATTTATGAACAATTTTACCGTTTAGGTGCTTCTTATGATTGGAGTCGTGCTGCTTTTACTATGGATCCTGTAAGTTATTTTATTAATAAGGACGTTGAAAAAAAAAAAAGAACAAAAGAAGAAAAAAAGAAAGAAAAAAAGTTTTTTATTGATGATCATTTTTTTCTTTTTTAACATAAATATAAAAATGCATCTTGTAGAAATTATCTAAAGCTGTACGTGAAACTTTTGTTCGTCTTCACCGTGAAGGTGTTATTTATCGTGCTAATCGTCTTGTCAACTGGTGTGTTCGTCTTAATACAGCCTTATCCAATTTAGAAGTTGAAAATAAAGAACTTACTGGTCGTACCTTATTAAGTGTTCCTGGTTATGATCCCTATGAAAAATTCGAATTTGGTGCTCTTAATGAATTTGCTTATGTAGTTGAAGGATCTGATGAACGTATTGTTGTTGCTACTACTCGTATTGAAACCATGCTTGGTGATACTGCTATTGCTGTCCATCCTGATGATGAACGTTACAAACATCTTCATGGTAAATATGTTGTTCATCCATTTTTAGATCGTCGTATTCCTATTATTACTGATGATATTGCTGTTGATATGAGCTTTGGTACTGGTGCTGTTAAAATGACTCCTGCTCATGATTTCAATGATTATGAAGTTGGTAAACGTCATAATTTAGAATTTATCAATATTATGAATGATGATGGTACTTTTAATGAAAATGCTGGTCCTTATCAAGGTATGAAACGCTTCCATGTACGTACCAAGATCATTGAAGATTTGAAAGCTAAAGGATTATTTGTTGATGTTAAGGATAATCCAATGACTGTTCCTCTTTGTAGTAAATCTGGTGATATTATTGAACCTATTATGAAACCTCAATGGTGGGTAAACTGTAAACCTTTAGCTGATGAAGCCATTAAAGCTGTTCGTGATGGTAAACTTAAGATTGCTCCTAAAGTATCTGAAGGTGACTGGTTTAGATGGTTGGAAAATATTCAAGATTGGTGTATCTCTCGTCAATTATGGTGGGGACATCGTGTTCCCGCTTATTATGTTAATATTGAAGGTTCTACTCCTGATCATTCTGATAATGAACATTGGGTTAGTGGTCAAGATGAAAATGAAGCTAAGGCTGAAGCTGAACGTAAATTCCCTGGTAAAAAATTCACCTTGGAACAAGATCCTGATGTATTAGATACTTGGTTCTCTTCTGGTTTATGGCCTTTCTCTCTTATGGGCTGGCCCGATAACGTATGAATTATTATTATTAAAAAAAATAGAAAAAGAAAGGAAATACAGGAAAAAAAATTGAAATGCAAAAAATAAAAAACGCAAAAAAAAGGCAAAATATAAAAAAACTGAGAGAGAAGGAGAGAGGGTTAATTTTTTTAATATTTACTTATTTTTTTAAAAAATAGACTGATGATATGAAGAAATTCTATCCTACCTCTTTACTTGAAACTGGTTGGGATATTCTTTTCTTCTGGGTTGCTCGTATGGTTATGTTTGGTATTAAATTAACTGGCCAAGTACCTTTCTCTGAAGTATTTTGTCACGCTATGATTCGTGATGCTCATGGTCGTAAAATGTCTAAAACTCTTGGTAACGTTATTGATCCTGTTGATGTTATTGAAGGTATCACTTTAGATGGATTACATGGTCGTTTGCTTGAAGGTAATCTTGATTCTCGTGAGGTTGAAAAAGCCAAGGCTGGTCAGGTAAAAAAAAAAAAAGATAAAATAAGAAAATAAGCAATATATATGTATTTATGTTTATTTATATTAATTTTTTTCTTTTTTTCCCTAAAACAATGATATTAGAAAGCTGATTTCCCTAAGGGTATCCCTGAATGTGGTACTGATGCCCTTCGTTTTGCTTTATGTGCTTATACTACTGGTGGTCGTGACATTAATTTAGATATTTCACGTGTTGAAGGTTATCGTAAATTCTGTAACAAGATTTGGAATGCTACTAGATTTGCTTTAATGAAATTAGGTGATGGTTTTAAACCTGTTGCTGATGCTAAGGTAAATTGAAAAGAAAAGGAAAATCAACATAAAATAAAGGAGGATAAGAAGAAACGAGTATTGATTATTATTATTTTTGTTATTATTTTCTTATATCGCATTATTAAGGCATCTGGTAAAGAGTCATTAGCTGATAAATGGATTTTACATAAATTAAACAAAGCCGCAGTTGATACCAATAAAGCATTAGCTGAACGTAATTTTATGGCTGCCACAACCGCTGTTTATCAATTCTGGATGTATGAATTATGTGATGTATATATTGAAGTCATTAAACCTATCTGTGATGCTGATACAAGTAATGATGCTGAAGCTCAAGAACGTAAAACAACTGCCCAAAACACATTATACACCTGTCTTGAAGGTGGTCTTAAATTAATGCATCCATTCTCACCATTTGTTACTGAAGAATTGTATCAACGTCTTGGACGTCGTCCTGGAGATAATATTCCTTCCATTGTTAAAGCTAAATATCCTGTAAATGAACCATCTTATATTAATGAAGAAGCATCTAAACAATTCGATACTATCTTTGAAGCCACCAAGACTATTCGTAGCTTGGCCGTTCAATTAGATAAAAAGAAGGATGGTACTTGTCAAATTCATACCGATAATAATCAATTACAAGATTTATTAAAATCAGAAACTAGTTCCATTTTAGCTTTAGCACGTGCTGTTAAAAACTTGTCCATCTCTTCTAAACAAGAAGCTCCTGCTGATTCTGAAACTGCCAACGTTAATGATGATATTACTGTATATTTCCTTAAATAGATTTATTTATCAATTGGATTTGTTTTTTTTTTTTTTTTTGATTTATTAAAAGAAAAAGAGAATTATATATATAAATATTGTTTGAAATAAAAATATAATGAATAATAATTAACCTTTGATAAAAAAAAATGATACAAATATAAAAATAAAGTTTTATATCCTTATACTGTTTATTACTGCTATTATATTTTTTAAAAAAGGGTATAAAATATAAAAAAGAAATTATATGTATATATATGCTAATTTTTCCTATATAGTGTTTAAACTAAACTATTAAAATAAAGCACTTATGTTTTTGATTATATATAACAAAAAAAAACAATGGAAAACAAAAAAAATAAAATAAAAGAGAATAATATATAATCAAATAAAATCAAATTAGGATCATCAAAATAGATATCATATTCATTTATTGCTTTTTTTTTTTAAAAAAAAACATTAACTAAAAAATAAACAATTATATACGTTATTTTATTTAAAAAATCATCGGCCAAAATGTTTTAATATACATTAAAAATTAGAATAATAACAAGGGGTTGTTAAAAAGTTTAGATATAAAGCTAAAGAACCAATTAAGCTATAAATTGTTGCGAACAGCAACAAAGTCCAGCACCAAAGGTCATTTGGTTTCATAATAATAAAGATGTATAATACCACGCACTAAGTGATTGTACATACATTGACATCAGAGAGAAACCATAGGGAGACATCTGTGAAGTTTATATGTAACAAAAGTCTTAGTATTTTGTGATAAAGATTAAATCAGAAAGTAAAGATGTATAGTATCACACACTAAGTAAGTGATTGTACATATATTGACATCAGAGAGAAACCGTAGGGAGACATCTGTGAAGTTTATATGTAACAAAAGTCTTAGTGTTTTGTGATAAAGATTAAATCAGAAAGTAAAGATGTATAATACCACACACTAAGTAAGTGATTGTACATATATTGACATCAGAGAGAAACCGTAGGGAGACATCTGTGAAGTTTATATGTAACAAAAGTCTTAGTGTTTTGTGGTAAAAATATACAAAGAAAAAGAAGAAAAAACAAACCTGTGAATAAAATATTTTTAAACCAAAAAAAGGTCATAATCGGAACTTAAATTCCATTTCTTTAAAAAAAAATCAGGTAGAATTTTAAAAATTTAATTTTTTTCTCATATTCATCAATTTTTTTTGTATTAAAATATGGTGCTATATCTATCTATGAATCAATTTTAACCATTACAAATATTTTTATATATTCATAATAGTGATTTTTTTATTTGTTTTATTATTTATTTATTCATTATATATATAAATATATATATATTTATTCGTATTCATATTCTTACATTAAATATCATGGCAACTAATATCTTACATAAAGAAGGTAAAAAAAAATAAACAAGAAAAAGTAGTTTAGATAGCTAATATTTATACCCTTTTTTTTTTTTTTTAGAAATCTCAACTTGTTTACTAGAATTAAAATCCAAAGATGGTAGTGTTAGTTGGTCTAATGTAATTTTGGACTTGCAAGATACAATTATAAGTTCGTACAATAAGCAAATAGGGTTAAGAATATTTAAAGGGCAATGGAAAAATAGAATCATTATAGTTTCTAAGTCGTTAAATATAAAGTTAATAGATAAATTTAATGATTCATGGAGTGTTATTGAAAAGCATATTAAAAAACATGCTTCTAATACAACTGATTTGGAAAAAAGATCAGAATCTACTTCAAATTTAACAGTATCATCATCATCAAAATCATCATTATCACGAACATCATCTCGATCATCATCATCATCATCATCATCATCATCATCATCATCTAGTAATAAGCATTATATTCTTAACGAAACTGATATATGTACTATTGAAGAAAAATATAATTTTATAAATAAATCAGAAATGTGGCGTTTATCTACTGGAAAATATGTAGAAGAAGAAATGTTGAAATTATCATTAAAATCAAAGTATGAACATCCTTGTCATTCTATGATCATGGATCCCACTGATAAGGTATGGAATGAATACTTCACAAAAGAAGAATTAAATGAAATAAGCACCTTCAATATTAAAAAATTACCAGCTCTTCCAAATGATGTAAAAGATTACATAAACACTTATAAAGGTTATGATTCAAAAATGGACTTACTAAAACGTTCACTTGACCATTTCTGTGATCCTCTAAAAGAAAATGATAAAACGTGGATTCAAGAGTTAATGAATCAAATAAGTAAATTGTATATTTACGACTCTCTTCCTTTAAAAAATCCATCAGAAGCTGAATTTTTACATCGTATATGGTGCTTTGTTTATAAAATATTTGATGCCAGCAGAATTAGTGCACGATTTGGAGAGTTATCTAGCGAATCAACATGTAGTAGAAAGAACAGTTTATCAAGAAGTTTAGCATCCAAAGAATCACGACCACGTAAAAAAATGGGAGATAAGATCGATATTATTTTTTACACGAATGATAATTTAGAAATTGGATGTGCAGAAGTAGCTAAAGAAGTTTCCACTTTAGATGACAAATATATGGATGATGTGCTTTTAAAAATGCCAAAAACCATGAAGGATATGATGTGCTCCATATCAAGTAACACTCCTAATATTCAGAATCAGATAATGATTACAGGTTTTGCTTTATTTGGTATGTGTATTTTTTTAAAAATGATGATTAGTTAACGAAGAGTATAAAAAAATAACAAACTAATTATGCATATATATATATATTAGGATATAACATTCAATTATTATTCGTAGATATACCAGCAGGAAAAGTTTGCAGATATTTAAAAACACCTGTGTTTAAATTTCCTACTTCTCAAAAATCATTTGATAGAAATATATCTCCAATCATAGAACTTGTATGGAAAGGAAAAAAAGTGATGGAAGATATGGAAGAATTAATAAATAACGCTTCGCCATCATTTGTTGATTATCAAATCACAACAAATTTTACTTTGCCATTAAGTTTCACTCCATCAATTTTAAAGAAAAATGCAAAAAAAAGGGATATAAACGAAGTAGATGAATGATTTTTTATGTTATCATTGATACTATTATTGTTATTATTAATGTTATTACCATTATTAATAGTGTTGTTATTGTTGCTTATTATTATTATTATTATTGTAATTATTATTATATTATTATTATTATAACTATAATAATAATATAATTAAAACATCATTATATATATATATAATCCTTTTCGTATTTTCTTATGTATTTTCTCATTATAGTACTGATGAAGTTAGATTGTGTTTGTCATATATGCTAGATTTTTTTTGGATGATACGCATTATTTTTTTAAGTGAAAAGTGCGGGATTTTAAAATCGATTTTAAAAGTTCTTTATTTGGTTTAATTCTTTTTTCCTTCTGTTTATTTTTTTCACACACAAATTTTTTATGGACCACGCGTCTATATTATATTATTGTTGTTCTCTTCTTTTCATTTATATTCTTTTTAAACTTCAACAACTTTTTAAAAGAAGAAAAAAATTAACACGTAATTTAAGAGCACAATTAAAAGATGACTGATTTAACTACACTTTCTAATAACTGGCAAGCGTTACGTGGTTCAGATAAACACGAAGAAAAAGTTCAAGTTCTTAAAGTAAAGCTTTCTGCTACATCAGATAGATAATACTATTTAATAGTGATTTTATTTACTTATTATAGATTTATTTTAATATTCCATTCTATTATTAATATTATTATTATTACTATTATTATTATTATTATTATTTCATAGACCTTAGGTGAATTATTAGGAAAGGAAGGTACCCCAGCTAAATTAGTTTTGGCTAATTTAGGACAACCTGACGAAGTGAAACCAAGTCTCGCTGATAGCGCCGTTTTACCAACTATGCCAGGTAAAAAAAGAAAAAAAAAAGAAAAAAGAAAATAGAGACAGAAATAGAACAAAACAAATAATAAAAAAAAATAGGATGGATATATATATATAAACCTGGAGTTAAAACTACAACTTCTTTATTTTTTATTTTTTTATTTTAACAATAGGACCAGTAATTTCATCAGAACCCGGTCAAGATACTAATAAAGGACAATCTCTTTACTTTATTTATTATCCTCAACCTAATCAAAAGGAAAACTATTTATACTTTAAGGTAAACTAAAAAATAAATAAAGTCACCTTATATGTGTGTGTTTGTTTATTTTGTTCATACGTTTTGTTTTTTTTTAGGTGAATGAAAAAGAAGCTATTGTAAATTCGGAGTGGAAATAAAAATGATATGCATAAAAGTTCCTTTATATAGGTGAATTTTATGTAAATGCCTTTTCCCTCTCTTCTATTTTTTATTCTAAACGTCTCCCCCCAAAAACACCAATTCTCCTTAAAATAAATAATAATAATAATAATAAAAAACCTATATATAAAAAGAATAAGCATTTTCTTTTTTCTTTTTTTTCTTTTTCTTTTTCTTTTTCTTTTCTTTTTTTTTTTTTTTTTTCCTTTTTTGACGCATATATTATACAATTACTTTAACTTTTATTTTATTTTATTTATTATTATTCTATGAAAAAACAACAACATCTTCATCATCGTGGAGCATCAACTAGTTCAATTGTTAACAAAGAATTTTTTATTCCATTACATCGATCAATAACTGATAATCATGAAGAAAAACGTCAACAAGATAAACATCGATCACCTATAGCTAAATTTGTATGTAAATTATTAGGATTAGATTCACATAATCATCGTCATAATAATAATAGTAATAGAAGACCTAGGTTAGATCATAAATCTAATTCTACAACATCTATTACTAAAAGTTCTGTGATTCAAATTTCATCATCATTATCAACAAATAATAATAATAATAATACTATTCATCCTTCAATTAATAAAAGTAATCATCATCATCATAATAAAAAAGAACAAGAAGATAATTGTAGTATTCATTCATCTGCATCATCATCATCATCATTAATATCAACATCTTTATCATCATTATCTAATAATAATGATCATCATTCACAGCATAAAAATACTAATAATAAAAAATCATCATCGTCATCATCAACCACAACAACATCTAAACCATTAGAATCAT
The DNA here is from genome assembly GCA_037043795.1 of Cunninghamella bertholletiae. NCBI lineage: Eukaryota > Fungi > Mucoromycota > Mucoromycetes > Mucorales > Cunninghamellaceae > Cunninghamella > Cunninghamella bertholletiae. The sequence goes on from JAZGVP010000005.1 coordinate 382,143, forward strand.
CTTTATCAAGTTTAACTAGTTCTGTTATTACTAGTCCACAAAATGATTGTATTTTAATTCATCATCAAAATAATAAAGAAGAATTATCTTATCATCATTATAGTCCAATAAAAAATGATCAATTAACAGCTATGGATGCTCTTGTGATTGCAAGTCAATTACCCACTGTAAGAAAAATTCAATTTGTTGATGATCTTGATATGTCTCCTCCAACTTTAACTGATCGATATTCTTCTACAAATCCTATTCTTAATGAAGCATTAGCTGAACAAGTAAGTTTAATAATAATTCATTTTTATCATTTATCGTTTTTATTTTTAATAATTTTTTTGTGATGGTGATACATTAATATTCTTTTTATTTAATCTATTTTTATTTTTTTTTTTTTTTTCATTTATTTATAGTTAAGGCCTTATTTACCACGTAGATATAGATTAGCTGGAGAATGGAATTTACTTTATAGTTTAGATCAACATGGAGCAAGTTTATCTACTTTATATAATCATGTTGATGAAACTGGACCTTGCATTCTTATATTAAAAGATGATGAACATCAAGTAAGTAAAAATAATAATGAATATAAATAAATAAATAAATAAAATGAATAAAACTCCTATTTTTGGAAATGATTTAAAAGAGAAAAAAAAAAAAAATAAAGGGGGGAGGAGAAGAAGAAAAAGAAAAAAAAAAGAAAAGCTGTTTTTTTATATATTCTTCACATATCTCCTACATTTTATTCAATGATTTTATACAAAAAAAATATTATGATTATTACTAATTGTCATTTAATAAATTTCTATTAAATAAACTAGGTATTTGGTGCCTTTTTAAACGAATATATTCATCCTGAAACATCTTATTACGGAACTGGTGAATGGTAAAAAAAAGAAAAATAGTACCATTTACTCTTATTTTTTTTTTTTTTTTTTACTTTAAATATACTTATATTTATTTGTTATTTATTTATATTTACTTATTTATTTACTCTTAAAATAGCTTTTTATGGAAAATGACATCGAACGATAAACAACAACTCAATGAAAAAAATAATCATCCTATTCCCAAAATCAAAACATTTTCATTTACAGGTAGAAATGAATATATGATTTATTCTACTTATGATTGTATTGCTATCGGTGGAGGGCACGGTAAATTCGGTTTATGGTTAAATAAAGACTTAGAGAAATGTCATTCCGAACCTTGTGATACTTTTGATAATGAATGTTTATCCCTTAATCATCATTTTAACTGTATTGGATTAGAAATCTGGTCATTCCGATTTTAAGCTTTCTTTCTTTCTTTTTTTTTACTCTATTTCTATTTTCCTAATCAACTAATAACAAAAAAAAAAAAGAAAAAAATATTTATACATATTTCCTCCTAATAATATATATACCATTATTTATATCTATTATATTTATATATATATAATGTAACCCTTAATATATTTTTTTTTCTTATATTTTCTTATTATTATTATTATTTTCCTTATATATTATATTATTTCATTATTATTTTTATTTCATTATATATTTTTATCATCGTTACTATTATTTATATTTGTTTTTTTATTAGATGGATTGATTCTGTCAAAAAAATATACTAATACTAATAAAAAAATATCTATATATTTATATAAATCTATATAAAGTTCCCGAGTTTTTTTTTTTTGATTCTTTATTTTAGTCATACCTGATTATTTATATAAGTTATTTTTGTAAAGTATTTTTCGATTTTCTTTTATTAAATATAAAAAAGTATCGTATGATGATGATGGTCTCCAATTATCATCATCACTTTTTTTTAAAATAATCAATGAATTTTTGGATTTGAGTTACACTAAAATATCCCTTTTCAAAGTATAATTTAAGCAATACTTGGTATCATTATGAGATTTTAAGTGGCAAAGTATATATCTAGATATATGTAATTCATTATCTTGATTATTATTATTATTATTAGTATTTATTATTTATCAAATGATATAATCATTTGTTTATAAATAAATAAATAATAAAAAAATAAAATAAAAAAATACTTGCATTCTATATTTACGCAATTAGTTCCATGCATTTCCTTTTATCCATACTTATATATATATATGAATATTCTTCTTTATCTTTTTTTTTTCATTAATATTTACCGTTAGATAAACCTATTTTGTATAACTGGTATCCTAGTTTAATAATAGTTCGTTATGATCATTAAAAAAAACCCATCTAAAAAAATGATACTAGTATTTTTTTTTAATAATACTTTCATTTAATTAAATAATAACAATAAATCATCGTTGGATTTTTGTGAGCATAGATTCTTAATAAAAAAGAAATCTAGTGGATTGATCATATGATAAATAATATATTTTTTTTTTAATTCTATTACTTAGCATTTTTTTTTCGGTTAATCTGCTTCAGAAAATGACGAAAGTTCTTTATTTTTATTTTTTTCATGAGGAGTATACCATGACTCATAAAATAACTCAATTTTATCTATGTAAATGAATTTATGAGATTAATTATAATATATAATCAACTTTTTTTTTCCTGTAATAATGTATATATTTTAAATCAGGAAATGAATGAGGTTTTAATTGGTGAGATTATATATTAAAATAGCATGATTTGATTTTTTTTAGTAAACAATTTTATAGTTTAACTTTCACCCTTTAAAAATCTTAATACCTGTTTTTTCTTTCTTTTCTCTTCTTAAAATAGAAAAAAAGTAGTGATGATAGGATTGATTTGTTGCATCTAGTAATTTTAATTGACTTTTTTTCTTTTCTTTTAATTAAACTGAAAGTATCAAACAATGAAAAAAAAACTTTTTTTTCAATTCTTATCATTTCATTTATTCTTAATTTACCTCTTACTTGATGATTTTATATATTAATGTAATAAAATTTGGTAAAAAATGATGATTTCAGTAACAGTTTAAGTTGTTAAAATGAATAATAGAATAAAAAACAAATTTAATAAATAGATGTGATTATGTTTTTCATTTTATAATAATAATAATAATAAAGGTAAGAAAGTCATTTATAAAGTAATAAATGAACTTGTTTATAATAATAAAAATACTAATGAATAAAATAATAGTAATAGTAAAAAAAAATAAAAATAATAAAAAGTAATTGATATATAAAAAAAAATTAATAAGATATTAAATAGGAGGAGATTTGTGCTATACAAAAATATAATAGAAAATAAAAAATCCAAAAAAAATATTAAATATTAAACATTTTCCTTTTTTTTTTAACGCATTTAGTTTGTTTGTTATTGGCCATTGTTATTATTATTAGTACCACCAACACCAGGATGACCTGCATTTTTTTTAAAACAAAGAAAGGAAAAAACAAATTATTATCAATGTTTTAATGAACAATTACGTTTTTATTATCGCCTTACCAAATGCGAACCACCAAACTAATATAGCAATAACAACAGCAAGAATAATACAAATGAAGAAACAGCACCATTTTTTCTAATATATAAAAAATAATAAAAAATTGAATGAGTGAATTAATAAATAGATAAATGATGTATATATATATATATATGTAATTTACATGACGAATAGCTTTGGCTTTCTTAATTGCAGCACTAATATGGTTATTAGCTACTTCAGCATCCTTTACAGCAACTTCTGTATGTTCATGAGCTTGATTAATAACTTCATCTTGTTGTTCAACCATCATTTGCATATCTTGGAATAAATTAGCCAATTCCTATTTAAATAAATATCATATTAGTTATCTATATGTATATTTACATATAATACTTTTTTCTTTTTCTTAAAAAAAATAGTATATATTATTATTATTATTATTATTAATATTATTATTTACAAGAATGGTTTTTTCAATCTTCTTAATATCATCATGTCTATTTTGAACTTCAGATAATACGGCGCGTGCTTGACCACGACGGCTAGCTTGCATGATCTATTCAATAAAAAAAAATAATAATCAAATAAATAAAAAGTGATAATGCATATATAAATATATATATGTGTGTGCATGTTTTTTTTTGTTTTCTTTTTTTTTTTTATTACAGATTGAGCAAAAACTTGAGGAGATTCATCAGAAGAAATAATTTCATCAATTTCTTCTTGAGTAGCTTCAGGTTTCACTATTTTATTATATTATAATAAATATTAAATATTTAAATATTAAAAAAAAGGTATAAATTCATTTAGGTTTTCTGTTTTTATTTTTATTTTTTACCTATTCTAATTTGTCTTTCAACTTTTTGACGATATTTTTCTTCAAATGAACGTTCAACACTTTGATAATATTGTACAGTTTCAATGAATTTATCTTTTACACCTTTAGTCTATTCATTTCATTTAAAATAAAAAATAAATTAGTTTGCTGACTTGCTATTATTACTATTATTTTCCAATGATTCTTTTATTATTCTTACATGATCCCGACGACTTGAACCAATAGAACTTTTAGGATATTTAAGGTTTGAGGCTTCAAGGGCTATTTTATTGTTTTAAAGTAAATGTTTAGCAATCTTTTTTTATATAAATCATTTTTTTTTAATCTTGGCATAGATAAAATGTTTTACCTTTAATTCTTTTTTTAAGTTCCATATTTCTTTTTTGAGTATCGCCTTTATAATGTTCAATATCAGCAGCCATTTGTTCCCATTGTTGTTCATTTAAAGCAACTAAAGAAGATTGATGAAGTTCTGCAATTTTATCAACATTTTGTCTTACTGCATTAATTTGTTTCTTTAATTCTTCAATCTATTATCCAATTGGGGAGGATAAAAAAAGGAGAAAGAGAAAAAAAAGATCAATATATTTGTATATTACTATTAATTTTAATATATATATATATATATATCATTAAAAAATTATATTTTACTTCAATAAAAAAACCATCATTTGTTTCAATATTTGAAGGAGGTTGTATATCATTCATTTCAATTCTTGTTTCATAGTTATTATATCTATTATTAGTTGTACGAGTAGGTTGAGAAAATGGGTTACTATTATTGTTTCCAGTTTGTTGATATCCAGCTGGTGTTCTATTTGGACCGAATCCATCACTAAATATATAAAATATAATCAATATATATATATATATATATATATATATATATATATATATTATTAAGGGGGAAAGGAGGAGGAGAAGAAGAAGAAGAAGAAGAAGAAGAAGAAGAAGGAATAAAAAGTAAAAGAAGAAAAAGGGAAAATAAAGGGTAAGAGTATTATAAAAAAGTCAAATTTTTAGTTTTTATGTATAGGTACCAATTTTAAGTGCAACCCAATTTTTAACTTACTTTGTTCTTTGTGTACCTTCAAAAGAATCCTAAATAAATAAATAAATAAGTACTTTATTAACCTATTTATATATATATATAAATTCTTTTTATAAATGGTTTATTATTATTTCTATCTTTTATTTCTTTTTTATCTTTTAAATATGTTTTCATATTAATATAATAAATATAATAATAAATAACAATAGTAATAAAATCTTCCTTTTTCCTTTCCTTTTCTTTACTTTAATTGAAATGATAAAAAAAGATCATAAAAACCATATGAAAATAATGTCTGCCAGTCCTTCCTATTTCATATATATTTGTATATGTTTTAAATCATAATTAACATACCCTTAATTCTGCTGTTCGATCCCGAGCAAAAGACATGATATTATTATATATTTAAAAATAAAGAAACAAAGGTAATGAAAAGAATGAGAAATTAAAATATATAAAAGATGGTAAAAAAAGTAGGAAGGAAAAAAAAAGAAAAGTGAAAGTAGTAATAAAAGAAAAAAGAGAGGAGTTTTTATTTTTTCACTCTTTTTTTTAGTATAAAAAAAAATTAGAACTCATCCTTTGCAGCACTTTTTTTCTTTTTTATCTCATCTATAATCATCTTTTCTCTTGGTATGTTTTAAATATAAACTTTTCTAAATATACACTTTAATATACCAAATAAAGTATACTTGATTCTTTAAATATTCTTTATTCGTTATTCTTTTATTATTATGATGATTGCTATTTATTATTGTTGTCTATTTATTTTTAATAATAGGTTTTTAAAAATAGGGTTTTGCTTTTTTTTTTGTGTTTTGTAACTCCTTTTATATATAAAGATGATCGATGATATTTTTTTTATATTTGATTCTATCTATTAAAAAATGAAATAAAAAGAATATATGCTATTGTTTCTTTTTATTTGATGATGATGTTGAGGAAGTATTTGCTTTTGATTTTCCTGTACGTTCAAGAACATCAGTAACATGACGTCTAGCGCGTAATTTATCTTGTCTATCCTTTTCTAATAATACACTATTAGATAACATACTATGGAAACTAAAATAAATCCCAACAATACTAGAGATACATACTAAACCAATGGTTAACCAAAATAAATACCATTTCAATTGAATGAGATAAGCTGTCCATTGTCCCAATAAATTTAATCTTTGAGGATATAATTTTAATAATATCCAAATTAAAAAATTTTCTATCAAATCAACAAAAGTAGAAGCTAAAGGGATCCATAAGCCTGGTTTCCATTTTTGTGGGGCGGATGAAAAAGCCCAATGAATTAATAAACAAAGTGGTAATGTTCTAAATAATAAAAATCCACAATCATATATCAATAAGGACTGATACGCAAGTCTACCTTTGTTACCATAACTACTAAGGTATCCATATACTTCTTCGCTTGTCCAAGGATGGTGATATTCAAGAATATCAAGTGTTTCATTACCTGCTCCATCTAAAGCTCCATTAGGATTCACTACCTTTTAATAATACAATAGCGTGTTATTATGTATTTATTGTGTATTTATTCTATTAATTTTATTCTTATTCTAATATAATAAAATATTGACATCTTACTTTTGCAAAACCATATATACGATCAAGACATATTTTTGTCATAACTATAGAAAAAATAGCAATACGTGGATTACTAACAGCATTACCTAATGCTTCAGAAAAACGAGGAAAGGGATCCAACATTGTATATAAAAGTGATGTTTATATTAAAGGGAAATAGAAAAAAAATTAGGGAGAAGGAAAATAAAAAAAAAAAATAGAAACAAATAAATCGAGGCAAAAAAATAAAGTTAGCTTGAAAAAAAAAATAGCGGATATTTAAATTATAAATTATGATGATTATCAATGCTACTTTTTAGATATTTTTAACTTTGATAATGTCGTTTTTACTTGGTTACTTTATCTTTTTTCTCCTTCATCTTTAAAATAATAAAGATGTAAATGATGATTTTTTTTAAATCATATTGTTTTATAATATAAAAAAATTAATTGGGTATTTCTGAAAGTATAAAAAAACATTATAGATTAATGAGGTTTATATAGCCAATTAAAAGAAAATAATTGGGTTATAAAGTGACCTACTTGACGATGGACTATTAAGCGATAGTTTAAAAATCAAAGCATAATTAAACAGGAATAAATATTCTTTATAATTTACTTTCTTTTTTTCTTTTTGTTTCCTTTTTCTTTCAATTTATATGTGTATTGACCAATTAATGAACAAAAAGCATAAAAGTGAATGAAGTTATATATTTTTTTATATATTTATTAATTCTTTATAGTTGATTTTTTTTGTTCTTTTCTTTTCTTTTTATGATTTTTGATTTGTTTTTTGATTTTTTAAATATTGATTTACTTTTTCTTTTTTTAAAAAAGAAAAAACAAAAAATAGCGTATCATTATATAGTTTTTTTAAAAAGGGCAAAATAAAATAAAAATCAGTGTAATAAATAAAAGATTATATATATAATAATAATAATAATAATAATAGGAAAGAGATTAGTTTTTTTTTCTTTTTGAATAGTATAATATATATATGATACTATTTTCTACCAGAGGAGACGTCATTGAAAGCAGCTGAAATGCAATTTTTGATTTCCTTATAACTAACGACTAAACATGATTGTTCATCTCTTGACATTAACATGATTTTTTCATCTATACCAGCGTCCAACTAAAAATACACAAAATCGAATAAATAGATAAATTAATACCTCTTTTTTTCTTTGTATAAATAAAGTTAAATAGAAAAGTAAGGAAAAAAAGATTACCTTATTAAGACATGTTAATACATGTGCCATATCAACAACTGGTACGCCATTTTCATCAACTTGATGAAATACATAATCTCTAAATAATTTAATTATATATCTATCTCCAGTTTCTGACCACCTTGGATCCATATCAAACCTACATACATACATATTAAGTAATTTAATAAAATAATATATATAATTATCACAAATATGCACATCATCTACTATTGTTATTTAACTTACTCTGGTCGTTCATTAATAAATCCAAGTTTTGATAGAAGTCGTACAAGACGTCCATTTTCTAATTCTTTACCCAATTCATTTTCTAAACTATCTGTATAACTAAAATAAAATAAAATTAAAAAAGCCTTTTTAATACCTTTTTTTTTCACATGCAATCATATATATATATATATATATAAATGTGATTCTCTTACTATTGACTACAGTTCACTTCATGTAAAATTCTTGGACCAATCAAGCTGATCACTTCATCAATTGTTTTTGTAGGTAAAGGTTTACTTAATAAATATAATACTAAATTCTTAAGATCTGGAGAATAATAACGTGATATGAATTCAAAGGATTGAGGAAGGTTGTGAATAGATTGTAAGGAATTACATGCAAGAGCCACTACAAGTTTACCAAAAGATAATAAATCTTCTTGTTGATAACGTGCTACATTTTGTCCACCATCATATTGTAATACATCTAATATACTAGCACAATTCATCCGTAATCTATTATATAGATTTAATTTAATTTTTTTAGTATCCTTTTTTTTTCTCTATCCATCCGTTCCTATTTAACTTATTTTTTTTTCTACTTTTTGTTAAAAAAAATAAAAATAAAAATAATTCGTTTACCTATTTTTTCCTGTTACTAATATTTTACTAGGATCAATATTTCTAGCCGCTAAACCAGATCCATGAACTGCTTTAAGAGATGAGGCTATTTGAGTGACATAACTCCATATGGTTGTTTCAGGCATTAATATAGAATTACTTCCCATTGCTTGAAGTTGAGCATGTAAAGTAGCTTGTGCTTGAGGTGTAAAATGTGCATTGTATAATGTAACTGAGCATGGATGAAAATCATATATAAAGATCAAAGCTATTTAAAGAAAAATAAATAAATGAAATTTAATAAGTTATTTTCTTTCCTTTTTTTTTCTTTCTTTTGATAAATCATCTATATATATATATATAATTACATGAATCACCAAAAGCACGAGTTGTAAAAGCTTCACGTATGGATACAATATTACAATGTCGAATATGTCGCCAACTTTCCACTACGGTCATAGCTAATTCATTGACTAAACGAAATCCTTCAATACGTACTAATGCATAAGTTCTACCATCCACACTGCAGGTAGCTTTATAGATCCAAGAAGGATGGCCAAAAAATTGACCAGGCTGATCTTCCAAAGGACATAATGAATGATATACATGAACTTCTTGAGGTAAATTAAGATCGTGGCCTATTTATATATAAATATAATCATCAATTTTTTTTTGAAGTAAAAAAATAAAAGAGTGAACATTAGAATCGATATATAAAATGTCTAATTTTTTTCATCGTCCAACAATTGCTTTTAAACAATCATTCATTTATATATATATATACCTATGGGTGTTGCTAAAATAGCTTCATTCCTCCTCGTTAATTGTTCACGTAAATTATCTGCAATAAAGAATGATTGAATAGTTCGTTGATGTGGGTGTAAATTAGCAATATGTGGTAATGATGGTGTATATAAATGATATTGAAGCTAAAAATATAAGTGATAAGGTTTTTTTTAATAGTTATTATTTTAATCCTTTCCTTTTTAGTCATTTTCTCAATTTTTTTTCTTTTTTTCTCATTTTAATGATTATTACAGGTTGTCTTGGATATCCAGAATTTATATAAAAATAAGGATCTACAGCCCCATGGGCCATCATGTTCATCATATCTTGATGCATTGGTGATTGAAAATTTGGTTGCATTGCTGGTGACTAAATAGTAATTATAAACATATACGCATATAAATATATATATATTGTTACTATTTTTTTTAATCATTATTATATTTATAAATTACGTTTCCCATTAAATCAAAATGTGAAAAATTGTGAGTAAGAGCTGGCATTACATCTTGATTATTATTTTCATTATCTTTTGATCTATATATATGTAAATATAAATATCAATCAATCAATCCATAATACTCTTACTCCATATATAAATAGTCACTATTTTACTTACTCTAAAGGTACTGTAGGATGCATAGCATTTGATGTCAATGGTGTTGCTATTAGTGATATATAAAGATTATTATATATTAGTCAATTATCTAAATAGAAACAGTTACAAATAAATCTATTTCATTAACCTGGTTTTACAGGCAAAGTAAGATCTAAAATAATCATGAATATAATTAAAAAAATAATGATAATAATAAATTATGATATTGTTATATAATATTATTATCATTTACCTGTATTTCCTTTAGGCACAAAAACAGGAGCATTGATACTATCAGCAGTTACAGAAGATGTTATATTACTACCAGGATGTGAATTAGCTCTAGAAGGAGTAGCTAAACGAACTGGTGTTTTACTATAGTCATTTCAAAATATTCAAATAAGTCTTTCTACTATATTCTTATATATATAAGTATATATTATTCTTTTTGGATTACATTTCAGGACTAGGTTGCACTACAGACTTGTTATTATTCTATCAATACATATTCGGGTATTTTAATTTGTTAATCATTTAATAAGCCCATATATATTTAATCTATTCTATTTCTATTTCTCTATTTTTTTTTTTTTTTTTTTGTATATATAAATATATTTACAGTTTCGTGGTTAAATTCACATCCTTTTCCTTCATATTTACAAAAGCCATGAATAATAACATTTCTACATAATCGTTTTGTTGCTGCTGCACTATCTAAATATTAAAATGAGAGTAAAGAAAATTAAAGTAAAATAAAGAAAGGAAGAAAGAAAGAAAAGAGTTAAATAAAAGGGTAAAGTAATAATAATTGTAAATATATAGAATTAACTATGATATATATATATATATATATATATATAGCATTTGACATTTACTTTTTACAGCTGTTGGTTTAGAAGGAGATTTTGAAGCTATTGAAGGAGAGACAGGTGTATTATTACTATTATTACTATTGTTAGAAGAAGAAGAGTCTGGTGGGGCAATAATAGGAATAGCTGCTAAAGATTGGGGAGGCACTATAATTTGTGCACTTGTTGAAGTAGTGTTACTCATTTTAATATACAATACATATAATGTAAATAAAACGTATAATTAATAATAAATAAATAGGTGCGATTTAATAAATATTAGTATTTCTTATTTCTTATATATTGTATAATATATTTATATTTATATATGTATGGAAGAAGAAAAAGAAAAAATTGAGAGAGAGAGAGAGAAAAAAAAAGAGAAAGAAAAAAAAAAGAGAGAAAGAGAAAAAAAATTAATAGGTGGAATTGAGAGATTAAATTTAAACTCCATTCATTTTTTTTTTCCATTTTAGATTTTTCAACTAAAAATGTCATTATATGAAGTCATCATAAAAAAGAAGTATCATACTAATATGTATATATATACTTATATATATTATTGTTAGCATATTGTATATTTATACTTTTATATATATATTTAAAACCATTATATAGGTTTAATAAATAAAAAAAGCTGAAAATAAGCAAATTGACCAATGGCGTTACACAAGCAAAAAAAGACTTCTTATTCCTCCTGTTTTTTTTTTCCTATTCCTATTTTCTTTTCTCTTTTCTCTTTCTTACTTTTTATTGTTTCCTTTTTACTTTTTTTCATTAACTTCTTCATTCTTTCTTTCTCTTTTATTTATTTATTTACTTTACAGTATAATTATATTTGTTATATTATATATAAATATAAATATATATAATATAAAGAAGTAAATAAATAAATAGTTGTTTATATTATTATTAGTATTTTATTATTCTTCATTATATTATAATCAATGGGTAATGCGTTATCCCATGTACAAACTGTACAAAACGATTCAAAAACAACAAAATCAACATCTTATTCATCGTCTTTATCACGAATATATAGTAATAATAATAATATATCAAAAATACCTTCTTTAAAAAGGACAAAAAGTCGATGGCGATCTCAAGTTGGTGATGTATCATCAACAGCAACAACTACAAATTCAAAACCCATTATGAATATTGGAAAACCAACTCAATTTGAACATGGTATTCATGTAGAATATAATAAAATAACTGGGAAATATATGGTAAATAGTTTATAAAAAGAAATAATCAAAATAAAAACATATTTAGAAATCAATAACTTATTATAACCTATATTTGGATTCATTCTTTTTTTTTTAATATGTATATATAAATATATATTTATATATAGGGTCTTCCTGACGTATGGCAAGCCAATTTACCTAGTGATGATGTTCTCGATACCAATTATATCAATCCTAATTTAGTACCAATTATTCCTGGCATTGGAAAACCTTATAATGTACAACATAATATTCATGTAGAAATGGACGATTATGGATTAGTTGGATTACCACTTCCATGGCAAAGAGCTTTATATGCTTCAGGAATCATTCAATCTTCATCATCTATTCAGCCTATTCATCATAATAGTAATATCAATGATATTCAACCAAATACTTTAATAAATCAACAATATCACTCTGATTTAAAAAATATGAATAATCATTCTCCTTATTCTGTTGATCCACAACATCAGTTATTACATCAACCTCCACCTATGTCAATGATTGATGACCAAGTTTCAAATATTACATCACCTATTTCAACTATAGATGATATTACCTGTAAGTTAGTTTATATATATATTTATCTAAATTTTTATATATATAGTTTTCACTAACATTCTCCCTTTCTAATTTGATTTATTTCTACCCCTTTTTTTTGGTTATAACCTTACTTTTTTCTCCCTATTTTATTAATAACTATTGTTATTGTTGTTATTGTTATTTTCAATTTTTTTTTTACTTTTCTGTTCATATTTCCCTTCATTATTCTCCTATTTTTTTTTTTTCTATCATCAAAAACTATTTTTAAATCTAAAATATATGTGCTACTACTACCCATTTATTGGTATCGATTAGGTGACACACCTATTAGGGATCTCCATATACCATCATCAATGTCAACTTCTTCATTATCCTTTGGATCTCATTTTATTGGTAATCATATCCTGTCTTCATCATCATCATAATTAAAAAAAGTATTATTAAACGACTCAATGCTTTTTTTAAATTATTATTTTTATTATTATTAGATGAAATTACTGAAGCTGCCCATCCTACTGCTTTGTATTCAGAATTAACTTTAATAGCTGAAGGTGGTTCGGGTCCCATGTTCTCCGCCAAACATAATTTGACTAACCGCATGGTAAAACACAAATAAACAAATAAATAATAATGAAAGCTTATTTTCATAGATTGATTGATTGATTTTTTTAAAAAGGTTGCCATTAAAAAAGTTCTAGATCATGCTGAAGAAAAATTATCAAAATTGGAAATTGAGTTAGCTAATATGAAAATGAGTAGACATCCACATATTGTTGAATTCATAGCTAAATATAAAGTAGATAATGAAGTTTGGATAGTGACTGAATTTATGGATACATCTTTAGCAGAAATTATATCAGTATCACCATCTACATCTAGTTCTGATACAATTGCAGCAACACCATCAAATGACGATGATCATGATGATGATCATCATACTACTTTAATAGAATCACATATGGCTAGAATTGCAAGAGATGTTTTACGTGGTTTGGCCCATCTTCATAAATTAAAAAGAATCCATCGTGATGTTCGTAGTGATAATATTTTGCTTAATACTCGTGGCGATATTAAAATAGGTATTAATTTTATATTAAAAATAAGCTTGCATAAGGAAAGAAAAAACCATCGTTTAAAACCCAGTTCATTTAATTTTCCCTTCCCCTTTTTTCTTCTTTTGATTTTATTCCTTTAACAGCTGATTTTAGTCAATGTGCTCAATTAACAAGTAATCAAGAAAATCGTAGATCAGTCATAGGAACACCTTATTGGATGGTAATACAAATAAAATCTAATATAATACTTCAAACAGGTTTTTTAAATTTTAATGTCTAATATATATTATTTGTTTTTTTAAAAAATGTAAATATTTAGGCACCTGAAGTGATCAAAGGTAATGAATATGATACTAAAGTAGATATTTGGAGTCTTGGTGTCATGATGATGGAAATGGCTCAAGGTGATCCACCTTATATTGAATATCCTCCTCTTCGGGTAATATTATATATATACATATGTATATTATATTCAAATAGAATTGATAGATTAATTTTTTATTTTTAATATATAAATATATAGGCTGTCTTTTTAATTGCTTCAAATGGTGTCCCAGAATTAAATAATTCATCCATATGGTCAGATTCATTTAAAGATTTTGTAAAACAATGCACTACAGTAAATCCTATTCAAAGGCCCGATGCAGAACAACTATTAAAGGTATATATATAAAGAAAATAGAAAAAGGTATATGTGAAATTTAACTTTTTTTATATACCTTTAATTTATAGCATCCATTTTTATCTTTGGCTTCGTCGACTGAAGATATAATTCAATTAGTAGCAGAATCAAAATTGATAAATGAATCTATTCAAGATGGAGTGGAAGTAGTTGATAGTCTTAATGTATCAAATATTTAATGCATGATGAAAATTCACTTATTCAATTTTTCGTTTTATTTTTCACCGCCATCTCTCTCGCTTTTCTTTTTCATCAATTCCCTTAAATTATCGTCTCTATCTTTTTTTGATTTATGCGATTTATTATTTTATTATTTTATTTTGTATATGACTATGTTTATTTTTATTTATTTATTTTTACTTTTACCTTTTCCCATAATCATTTCCAATTATTTTACTTATACAAATACACACTCACACTCCATACCCTTCACATCACACACTCTACACTTACAGCACACATACACACCCAAGCACACATACAAAAACATACACTCAAACACACACAATCACACAAAAACAACATTAACAAGTACATACTCACTCTCTCGTACATACTAGATGTTATATATATTTATATATATATGTATACCTTTTTTTTCTTTTTTTCTTATTTCTATATATTTGCCTTTTTATTTTTTTTTTATTTTTTAGCAATCTACTTTTTATATTATACATTAATTAACAATTAACATTCAATTTTTTTTTTCAATTTTACATATATATATATATATATATATGTATTCCATAGTTAATTTTATTATACCCATTACTGTCATTTCATTGATTTTTTTTCTTTTTTTTATAAGTGTTTCCTTTCCCTTCATGTTTATTCATTTTGTTTATTTTATCTTGTTTGATTTTTTTCTTTATATATATATATATATATAATAAAAGTGAAGTTAAAAGCATTTAAACAATAATTCATATCAATTTTTTTTTCTTGTTACTTTATTTTCTTTTTTCTTTGTCTTGTAAATAAATAATAGTAGTAAAAAAAAAAGCAAACCATGTTTATATTATATATTAGTAGAATTAGTATTAGTAAGCTTTGTAGATGATGGTGATGGTGATGAAGATGGTAGTGATGTATTATTTTGTAAAGGATGATGGTTCACCATGACAGAAGATGACGATGTAGAAGGTTGAGGGTAATGAGTAAACGATGATTGTGATGATAATGATGATGGTTGTGGTGGAAGTTGCCCCCAATTAAGAGATTTTGTGCTGTTATTATTGTTTAATTGTGATGAATGATGATTTGAAGGTGTATTATTTAAATAAGCGGTTGAGGTAGATGGAGATAAATTAGAAGGATGATGTTGATATTGATTAGAAGGATGAGTTGGATAATGTTGATGTTGATGATAGTGATGATGATTTCCTTGTTGTTGTTGTTGTATATTAATCACAGAGGATGAAGATGGGAAATCATTTTTATCAACATGTTGTAATTGATGAAATACATTATTCATAGCTGATTTTTTAGCAATTTGATGTTGAATGTCATTAGTGGTTAATCTTAAATTATTTTGATCTATTGATAATTGATGTCTTTCTGTTTCCAATAATTGGCGTTCCTT
Organism: Cunninghamella bertholletiae; assembly: GCA_037043795.1. Lineage (NCBI taxonomy): Eukaryota > Fungi > Mucoromycota > Mucoromycetes > Mucorales > Cunninghamellaceae > Cunninghamella > Cunninghamella bertholletiae. Next base: position 398,379 of record JAZGVP010000005.1, read on the forward strand.
TTCTATCATTGCTTCTCTTGTGGTATATTGTTGTAATTTTTGTTGATATGTGGCTAATTTTGTTCTTATCATTTCATATAACAGTATTTCTTCTTGTTTTTTATTGTTAGTTTCTCCATCCTTAGTAGTTTTTACCATTTTCACTTTTTCTTTTAATAAATTAGATACCAATTGACTATCTGCATTTTTTACTAAAAACGTCATGATGGATGATATAGTAAGATCTCTTCCTTCATATAGATCTGTATATTCTTCATTTTTAACTTCCACTTGATTTTTTTGATTTGATTGTACATGGTGATGATAGATACTTTTTTGTAAAAGATCAGCATCTACATAAGGATCTTCTAAAGGTAATTCTAAATAATGTAATACACATTCTTCACGAGATATACCAACATGTTTTGCTATTTCTGTCCAATCATGTTTATACATATCTAAACCTTCAAGTAATAATAATTTTTGTTGATCGGTTATAGGTTGAAGCCATTTTTTGTTATTTTCTTTTTTATTTTTATTATTATTATTATTATTATTATTATTATTATTATTATTATTATTATTATTGCTTGGTATTGATGGTTGTTGTTGTTGATTTTCACTTTCATTGTTCTCTATTTTAATAACAGTGTTTTCATTATTATTAGTTTTAGATGACGTTAATGGTTGAATAGAATCATCCTTTGTAGTTGTTTTTTTATTAGATATATCTGGCAACTTGTATATAGAATTTCGAAGTTCTAAATTTAAATTCATTTTAGCACTTAATTTTGACTGTTGTCGTTGTTGTTGTTTATGTGTATCTTCTATTTTGGTATTATTCTTATTTTCTGTTGATGATGATAGTGAATTATTTTCTGAAAGATCTGTTGTAGCAGCTGTTTCTAATTTTGGCTCTATTAATGTTTCATTAGTTTTACTATTATCTTTAACATTACCATCATCATTATTTTTAGTAGTATCTTTGGTAATTTGCTGTTTAAATTTAGATGAACGTGAACTTAAATTATCAGGTAGATCTAATACTATTTTAAAGTCACCTGAAAATGGTGGTCCAATATTTGATACTCTGAGTGAAGGGTCGATCTAATTTATTTATATAAAAACATAAATAAATAAATAAACTTATCAGATTATTACCATTGATTATTTATATATTCATTTTTTTTTTCTTACCTGATAATTAATAAGACCCCATTTTTCTAAAAAGCCATGAACACGAATCGTAGCACAAACGTCACCAGGAATATTTCGTCTACAAGCAGTTACTGTCAAGTATTCTAAAGGATTGGATCGATAGGTATGAACCATGAAATTACGAATATCCATATAAGTTTGAGGTGTCTTTGTTTTATTACAATCATTAAAAAATTCAGGTAAAGCATGACGTTCTACTTTATGGATTTGATTAAATTCAAACCAAGCTGCATAAGATGGAATAATCACTTCAAATGGTTGATCCACTAAATAACGTTTAGCACGTTCTTCTTTATATTTTTTAATTTTTTCTTCATCTATCTTTTTCATCCTTTTATTTGATTTATTATTATTATTCAATGTATCATGATTATTATCAGGTTCCAATTGTCTTTTTAAACCAGTCACTGTAGTAGGTGAACATAAATAATCATCTGCTATCATCCATGTATTGAATTTATAGCTATCTAAAAGCCAATTTAATTTTAAATAAACTTTTGGTGATGATGATGGTGGTTTTTCATTATTATTATTATTGTTGGTTGTTTCTGTATTTGCTGTTGTTATTGATAACTCTTCAACTCTTTTATTATCTTTTATTTTTTTTTCATCCACCCATTCATCAAAGGAATCAGGGTATCTATACCAATGTACAAGGATACCTTCATCTTTGGTTTCTAAAATCTTAATGGTGCGTGCATATTTTCTACTATTGCCTTTTTTTTCATCATCATCATTTATATTGACTATATGTGTTGCTTTATCAAAATCCTTTACCACATCACCTATTATTTTATTAAAAATGAAATATGTATTTATATTTAATCAATGATTAATCCTATTTTTGCTTTTTTATCGTGTTAGTTTTATTATTATTATAATTTATACTTTACCTCTTAATTCTTTAATAATATTAGTATAATGCTTTAGTTTATCATTATCTTCCGTACCAGTTAATAGTATTTGAGGAGGAGTGTATACATCAGCTTCTTTTATTTTTTCATAAATAGTTTCAACCAATTCAATATAGGTATCCTTTTTACGTGGTGAATCGAAATCCCACTTTTCATTTTCAAGTGGTGGTTTAGCATAAGCTGTTTTTAAAATAATATATAAAGGTGATAAAGGATTTAATTGGTCTGTGCTAAACATAGATGAAGGTAAACAAGGTGGTAAAGTGGTTATTGTTTTATTATTATTACTACCACTATTATTATTTTGCTGTGCTTTTGATAATTTTTTTAAAGAAGATCGTGTTGTTTCAATAACAGATGGTATACCAAGAGCTTTATATTGAAAATGTTGAAAAGAAGCAGTAAAAGTAGCAAGTTGGGTGGCGGTACTTTCATTTATTATATTATAGGTTGTTGCCAATTCGCGCCGAAAATAAGGAATAATTGTCTCAAAAGCTTCAATCGTTTCTTGTTTTTCATAGTGATCAAAATCTGCTGAAGGTTCAGACGGTGGTGACGCAACCATGGTTGTTTTTTTAAAAATAATATATATTATTTATTATAACTTTTAATATAGAGTGTGAAAAAAAAGTTACTGATATTATTCAATATCAAATAAATAAATAAAAATAAAATATGTATTATGAAAATATATTTTTTATGTTTATGTATTTATATGAGGGAGAAAAAAAAAAGAAAAAGGGAAGAAAGGAAAAAAAAGAATGTTTTGGTCACCCTCTTTTAAAAACAATATTCAAACTCCGTTTTTTTTTATTGTTTTCATTTGCTTTCTTAAAAGCATAATTATAGTGAGAAATCGATATAGCTAATTATATCAAATGTAGTTTGATCGCTTCTTTTTTTTTTTTTTTTTTTTTTTTTTTTTTTTTTAAAAAAAATAACCCCTAATAATTAAGCAAGATAATTTTACATTACAAAATAGATTTGTTCAAATAATTCATATAACTACTTTAGTAGATGATCAAAAGGAAAAAGTTAGATACTTGATAATTCAGACTTACCTACTATTGTTGTATCCAATGCTTGTGAATATATTGTTAAAGCAGTTTCAAACTCTAAATTATATTATAAGTAACTATTCAACATAGTCTGTCATTAGTTCTTTCAAGTATAAATGATTTATATATGCGTGTTCTTTTTATATTGTTTTATTTAGTTATTATGAAAAGTGTTTCAAACTCCTGATTTATTACAACAATAACATCCTTTTGTTTATACAACTTGTCAAAAACCAGAATTATATTTAAATATATATCAATAGAAATTTATCCTTGTTTTGAGCAAAGTATTATTTATGAAAATAATGAAGCCTTTCACGCATTTTTACCTTTATTTGATGTGATTTTATTAATGGACTTAAATTCTTTCTCAGTCAACTCTATAGATCTTATTAATAAGTCCACTATATCATTAGATGATAGAACCAATGAATTTTTACTTTATATTAATAGACAATGCCCTTCAAAATATTCTCAACATAGTCATCTAGTGATTATTGAAATGATCATTAATACTTTCTCTTGTAATAAAAACTTACATCACATTTCAGAATAAGAAGATTTAATCGATATTGTTAATGATTTAACTTATCAATTATCACAATATTCTTATAATGCATCCATTCGACAATCACCCATATTATTATATCTTAAAAGATTAAAAAAAGGCGTAATATATAAACTAATATTAGTGGTAGTAATAATAACAATAATAATAATGATAGTAGTAGTAATATCAGTAATATATAACAATAATATATAATAATATTAGTAGTATCAGTAATGTATAATAATAATAATAATAATAATAATACTAGTATCAGTAATATATAACAGTAAAGTGTTAGTGCTAAAGCATCTCATATTTTATCATGATTGTCCTTTGCTTTGCCTGGACTTGAAATATCTAATTTTAATTGGCTGAAAATCAATTTTTCTTAAAAATCAGTAAAATACAGCATTTTTCTTGTTAGACTTATTTTTTTTTAAAAATTGAATAAAAAACAATTGTAATTAGTATGACTAAATAAATTAATACAGTTATAATAATAGCAATAATAATAAATAATAGTCAAAAAGTAGAAAGAAAACGCTAGAAAAATAAAATAAACAAGTGAAAAAAAAACACGAATAATGTAATGAATTGTAATTTTTTTTTTATAATTTGGTCTTAGATTTTTTTTCTGTATATTTAGTATTATAAAAATTTGTCCTTATGGGAAGAAAAAAGGACATGTGAAATAAAATATACCACCTTTTCCCTTTTTTCTTTTTGAAAGTAAGAGGAAAAACAAAAGGAAGAGTTTAAACAAACAATATTTTAAAACTCCAATTATAATACGGCTTATTGTTTAACTAAAAATAATTTTATTAAGGACATTTTCTTTAATATAGTTTGAATTATTTCTATAGAAAAATTGATATATTGTTTATATATCAAGTATATTTTATAATAAATATTAGATACAAAAGGAGATGAACTCGCATTAAAAATAAAAAATCATTGTGTAACTATATTTATTGTGTATGGATGGGTCTCCGCTTATATAAAGAGAAACCACACCTATATATGTATATATATATGGTTTTTTTTATTTGCTTTTTTTTTTTACGATTCAACTCATTTTTTTTCATTATTATTGTTTTATTTATTTAAATGGATTATTTAAACACTAATAAGCATGTTTATTCAAATAAATCTAAAAAATATACTCATTAAATAAAAAATAAAAATAAAAAACAATGGGTTAAGCTCATTCTATTAAAGCTAATACTACTAAAAAAAATCTCTATTATATTTTCATTTTTTTGATCTAAAATATAGAAAAACACTTTTCTTTTATTATAATTATTATATGGTTTTTATTATTAATATTGTTATTATTTATCACTAGTTTTAATAATATTTACTAATAAAATGAAACTGTCATTATATCTTTAAACCTTCTATATATTTTTGATTTTATTATACCAAAATGATTCTTATTATCATTAGAAGATGGACGAATAAATAACTAAGTATGATCAGAAGAAAATAAAAGTCTTTTATTAGTATTATATGCTTATACACATATATTCAAATTAAGTGAATGGCAACCTTTAGTTTGTTATAAATTATTTGAACCAATATATTTCTTATTACCATATAAAAATTGATGAATAAAAAAAGTTGTATGAGGTAAAATGTTTTTATAATAACTGATTTAGTAATAAAATGAGACTATCATTATAATTTATATTTTTATATCAAACTAAATTTTTTTTAATGAGAATATAGATGAATAAAAAAATAAGCATGATAGCAAGAAATAAGAAACTTTTTTTAGAAAAATATATTTATATAAAAATGTTTAAGTGAAGTATTCTTTAATCTTTATATTTCCATGGATTGTGTATACTAGCTTATTTTTTATCCTCATAAGTTATAGAAACAATAAGTACGTAAGGTGATGTAATAAAATATTTTATAATAGCACATTTAGTAATATAATGAATTTGTTATTATCTCTTTAAACCTTTTAAAGGTTTTTGATTTTTTTTACATCAAAATGTTTCTTTAATATAGAAGTCAATAGAATAGAATAAAATAAGCATGGTTATAATAAATTAATAAAAAATTTCATTAGTAGTTTATAAATACGTATGTAAGCGAATTGAAATTTAACTTTTATATATATGTATAAACTTTTATATAAAAATCTATACTATTTTTAATTATCATATTTATATCTATATTTTAAATATAAAGAGTATGATTAATTTATTTGTAAAATATACATAAATAAAACAAAAGAGAATAAATAAAGAAATGATAAAAAGATGTTTATGTAAGGGAAACAAAACAAAAAAAAAGAAAAGAAAAAAAGGATAAGATTAAAGTATGGATGAATATATATATGTAGTTGTATATGAATGTACTTTTTTTGTTGTGTCTAATATTTATATTATCTATTGATCACCATAATAAGTTCTTTGAACATCTACTAATTTTTTACCACGCATTTTTGCAATATCTTCAGGAAGTCTTTGACTAGAAAGAGCTTCAAAAGTAGCTTTAATTACATTCATAGGTGTTCTTGATCCACGTACTTTTCCACTTAAATCTTGGATACCAATGCAACGACAAATTTCGTGAATATAATGATTAGCACGGCATCCAAAACCTATATATAGGTATATAAAAAAATACATGATCAATTAATATTTCATTTATAAATGAATAGGTATTTTTTTTCTTTTACTTTTCATCTATAAAAGTAATAATAATGATACATCCATTTTTTAAAATATATATTTATATGATTTACCTGGAGGACGACTACGAAGATAGAGTTTAGTTGCATGGAATTTATGTTCAATATCCATAGCTACAGTACGATCATCATAACGATCAAAATAACGTAAATTCTTGATAGCACGATTGGTAGCCTTTCTTACTGCACGACTAGCTTCTTCATCTTTACCTTCACCGTAGCCTGCAAGACCATTACCGTTACCTACGACTACTAAAGCATACATGGAAGGCTGTTTACCTTTTCCGTTCATATTTACAACACGTTTAATAACTAAAGCCTTTTTGATCAATCTACTTTGTTCAGCTGGACTAAGAGGGCTATCAATAATATCAGTAACAGTATTTAAAACTACTTCAGAAGGACGGTAAGAGGGGAAAGTCTTTGGTTGATCTAAAGTTTTAGGTGAAGTAGTAGGAAAATCAAGAATAGAATCTACTTTATTAAGCTGAGGAACATTTTCTTTGGTTAATCCTTCATGTCGTAATCGTTTATTTTTAGTAATATTATTATTGTCATTATTCTCAACAGTGGCGTATTGTCGAATAGTATTTAATGCTGGCACTATATATATTATTATTTATTGTTTATTTGAAGTATAAAGTAAATAAAGTTAGTACAGAAAAAAAAAAGGAAAGAAAAAGTTGAATATGCCTTTTTAAAAAAAAGCATATGTATTTAATAGGAAATCTTAAAAACAGTAAGTTACCTGAAGTGACTTTTGTTTTAGATAATATAGATAATCTTCCAAAGGATTTAGTTAAAGACAACATGGTAAAGGTAAGGTACAAAAAAAAAGGAAGAAAAGAAAAAAAAAAAGCGCTTGTCAAAAAAAAGAAGAAAAAAAATAAGGGCCTGTTTTTAAAATTTATACAATACTACCAACAAAAAAAAATAAATAAATCCTGTCCTCAAATTTGAAAGTCACAAATTATCGCTGTTGATTTGTTTTTAAATATTATATATTTCCAGTATTACTTTTTTCTCTTCTCTTCTCTTTTTTCAGTTTCTTTCTTTACTTTAAAAACTCCCCACTCTTTTTTCCACCCTAATTTTTTTTTCTTTCTCTTTTGGCAAAGATGAACTTTTTAAATATCACTCGGCCATTAGCTTCTTCAGCTGTTCGTCGTACTTTTGTACCTGGTATGATAAAGGATTTAAAAAGATATTGCTATATTTATTTATTTTATTAATAACATAGGAAGATATACACTATATAATATAAAACAACAATATTCAGCAAATCATATAATTTGTTTAGATATAAAGTTTAAAATATAAAAAAAGATTTAATACGAGATCACTTTTATTCATTAATATATATTTATATATTCAATAGCTTCACGTATGTTAGTAGCACCTATGGGAAGTCAATTAGCTAGATTCAGTTCTTCTTCAATGACAAAATATGCTTCACATGATAATAGTCACTTATATCCTGGAAAACAACCTGGTGTTCTTGATGTTGCTACTAAACAACTCCTTTTAACTGAATTAATGCGTGGTATGTGGGTTGTTTTAGAACAATTCTTCCGTCCTCCTTACACCATTTATTACCCTTATGAAAAGGGTGCTCTTTCTCCACGTTTCCGTGGTGAACATGCTCTTCGTCGTTATCCTACTGGTAAAATTTCCCTTTATTTTATTTTAGAAAAAGAAAAGAAAAGAAAAGAAAGAAAGGGATGCATGATTTTTCATCTTTTTTTATAATTACATTCCATTGACGATTAATTGATTTTTATTATTATTATTATTATTTCATTTTACATTTAATATATATAGGTGAAGAAAGATGTATTGCTTGTAAATTATGTGAAGCCATTTGCCCTGCTCAAGCCATCACTATTGAAGCTGAACCTCGTGAAGATGGTTCTCGTCGTACCACTCGTTATGATATTGATATGACCAAGTGCATGTAAGTTTTTTCTTTAAAAACAAAATCATGATATTTATTTATTTAATAATTGATAATTGAATTATGCATTTATTTATTTATTAATCTATTTTAGTTACTGTGGTTTCTGTCAAGAAGCATGTCCTGGTAAGAAATTATTTAATAGAATATTTTAATACAATGTTTTTAATTTCGGTATTAATCTTGATGTGTATTTATTTTTATAAAACATAAACAGTTGATGCTATTGTTGAAGGTCCTAACTACGAATACATCACTGAAACTCACGAAGAATTACTTTACAATAAGGAAAAGCTTTTAGCTAATGGTGATAAGTGGGAAGTAGAAATTGCTAGGTAAAAAAAAAAAACATGATTATTTTAAAGGAGAATTTGAAATGTATCGATCATGTATGTAAGAAGAACACTAATATATCATTATTATTAAAAAAAATGAATAGAAACTTGCAAGCTGAACACCCATACCGTTAAATTAAAATATTTTAAGTAATCATTTACTCCTCTTTTTTCCTTTTCACCTTGTAATCAATTTATTAAAAAATCAAATATAATCTCTCTTTTTTTTCTTCCTTTAATCAATATATATCTTTATTAGTTTAGAAAAAAAATTAAAAACGATGATCTCTTTTTCTCTTCCTTTTTTTTCATTACATTTAGATTGTAATCAATAAAAGAAAAAACATTGTTTTGGTATTAGTCAATTCTGAGTTTTAATTTTTAATATTTATGTACTATAAAGCCTGAATTTTTGAATTTCATTTCTTTTCTTGCTATTTTTATTTCTTTCTTTTTACTTTATTATATTTATGGTTATATAATTCATATGAAGTTAAAAAAATCGCTCATAAACATTTTTCAACTTTTTTTTATTGGTTATATTTGTACAGTTTTAGCTGATGAACATAATCATAAAGTAAAGAAATAATACAAAAGCACTCATCAAAAAAGGAATATGTTTTATATTTATTAATATTGGCATACATACATAAATCATTAAAAGTATTATCAACTTATTCATACTATTATTATTATTTTTAGTACACTTCAGATGAAGCGGTAGTTGTATGGATGAATACTGTTGGACCTATAGAAAATAAACAAGAAACCTATCCTTATTTTCAATTGCCTTTTTGTGTTGGTGATAGAGAAGTAGAGCATTATCATGAAACACTTGGTGAAAAACTTCAGGGTATGGATCTTAGTAACTCTGGTATTTCTATAAACTATTTACGTAAGTAAATAAAATTATATATATATGAAAAGTTTAAAATATATGGAACAATATTAATAAATATCATACTTTTATTTTTATTTCGACATATCTTAGAACCTATTGACCGTCAAGTTATTTGTAAAAAGGTATTAGATAATACTGAAAAAGGTATTTTAGAGCTTTCACTTAAGAAAGATTATTGGTATACAATGTTTATTGGTAAGTTGAATACATATCTTATAATAATAAAATGAAATCAAATATGATATAATAATTGATAATTATTCTCGCTCTCTTTTTTTTGTAGATGATTTACCAGTAACTGCTCCATTGGGAATGCCTTATAAAACTCATACAGAAAAGGATTTTAATCCACAAGCATCTTTATATTTACATAAACACTTTATTTTTGAATATAATGAAGATAGGGTAATATATATATATATATATAATGAATATATAAACTGATTTTTTTTAATTTCATATAAATGTAAACCTGATTATAGATTATATCTGTGACTTTAGAATCAGGTGATCCTTTTGAGATAGTATTGGATGGAAATTCTGATATATCTTTTACTTACTCTGTCACTTGGAAGCCAACTACCATTCCTTTTGAAAAACGATTTGATAAACTTTTAGAAGCAAGCTTTTTTGAACACAAGGTATAATGATTATATATATATATATATATATATATATATATATATATTTAGATTATTAAATCTAATGGTTATGCATATAGGTCCATTGGTTATCTATCTGCAGTTCTTTTATGATTGTACTCTTTTTAACAGGAATTGTATCAGTTATTTTATTACGTACTGTAAAGCGTGATTTTTCAAGATATGATCGTGAAGAAGAAAATCTTGATGATTTTGTAAGTATTATTATTATTATATTTTATTATTTTAAGAGTAAAAAAAAAAAAGGAAAAATAAGGCATTTTATATTTATGCTTGTATAATTAATTGATGATTGGAATGATTGTGTATAAATATATAGGATAGGGATCTTGGGGATGAAGGATATGGATGGAAACAAGTTCATGGAGATGTGTTCCGTCAACCACCACATATCATGCTTATGTCAGCCTTTCTTGGTACTGGTAGTCAATTAATGATCATGGCAGGATCGGTTATTTTATATATTATATTTGGACAATCCTATATTGAAAGATCATCCATTACAACGGCATCCTTAACATTATATATATTAACCTCAGTGATTGCTGGATATACAAGCACAAAATTTTATATTATTTATGGAGGAAATGGAAAAGATTGGGTACGTAATATCTTATTAACCGCTATTTTACTGCCATGTGGTGCAGGATTAATTGGTGGATATATCAATAGTTTGGCCATTTATTATTCCAGTTCACGCGCTGTACCATTCACTGCTTTACTTTCTGTGATTTTACTTTGGTTATTCTTAGTTTTGCCTTTAACTATTTTTGGTGCTATTTTGGCTCGTCATTTTGGTGGTAGTGCAGGAAATTCAAACTTCCCTTGTCGAATTAATCCAATTCCTAGACCTATTCCTGAAAAAGTATGGTATCAAGAGCCTTTAGTTATTGCTGCTATGGGTGGTATTTTACCTTTTGGTTCCATTTTTATCGAAATGTATTTCATTTTTACATCTTTTTGGACATATAAAATTTATTATGTATACGGATTCATGCTTTTGGTGTTTATTATTTTATTGATTGTCTGTGCTTGTGTATCCATTGTTACAACATACTTTTTATTAAACTCTGAAGATCATCGATGGTAAAAGTCAATATGTATATATTTATGATTTTTTTTATCATTTTATTTTATAGATTGACACTCACCCACGCTCTTTTATTATTATTTGTATATTTATAGGCATTGGGTTAGTTTTATGTCATGTGCATCCACTTCTATCTATGTATATTTATATGCAACCTATTATTTCTTCACAAAAACAAAGTAAGTTAAAAAAAAAAGTATACAAATGATTATTTGTTTTTATTTTTATATTAATGTTATATATAATATCTTTTAAAATAATTAATATATATATATATATATAGGATGAGTGGTACTTTTCAAACTAGTATTTATTTTGGATATACTGCATTATTATGTATGGGAATGTTTAACATGCTTGGTTTTGTTGGCTATACAGCTGGACATTGGTTTGTAAAGAAAATTTATCAAAATGTTAAAATCGATTAGACATACTTTTTTTTCTTCTTATATCATCTTTATATACATACTTGTAAATTGTTCAACTTTTATTATTATTATTTTTATTATCAATATTATTTTAATATTACCGTTTATTCTTAATTTATCATTATTATTACTTAAAAAAAATGTACATGCCGAATAACTTTTATACATAATATAAAATAGACATCTCTATATTATTAAGAAAATTTACTTGTTTCCTTAAAACGTGTAATTCCTTTTTTGTACTTTTAACTTCTTCATTTAATAGGCTTCGTTCTATCTTTAATAGTTACTTTTTTCATATTCATTAAAAATAACTATCTCATAATCTACTTTATATCATACATATATATATATATAATAATAATAATAATAATAATAATAATAATAATAATAATAATAAAATAACTACTCATGTATAGCAACAAGTATCTTAAAATAAAATATTTACTGATTTCCATTTTTAAAGGGAGTATTTTTTATTTTTGACACGAACTTGATTTTTTTTACTTGGTTAAGATGACTACTGAGTTAAAGTATGCTTCGTATTTGTGCTTATATAAATTTGCTGTGATAAATCAAATCCTTTATTATCATTATTATTACTATTATTATATTTATTGCTTTTTTAGGATATAAAATATTATATCATAAATAAGAAATAAAAAAATGTATGATCACGTTAAATAAGTTCAAAGCTATGCATTGCAAGTCTTACAAAAAGGTTACTTTAAAATTTAGCCAACCAAAAATTAATTTTGTCTTCTATATAAAACTTTTTTACTTTTATTCTCTTTTTCCTCTCTCTTCCTTTTTTATTTCTTTTAATTATTACATATAATTTAACGTTTATTTTTTCTGATAGCAATATAAATTTTATAATCATTTATCTATTACAGGTAAATATTTGTATATTAATTATTTAATATCTAAAGGAAAAAAAAAAAAAGAGAAAGGAAGCATAAAAATAGTGGAAAAATAAAAAAAGAAAGTGGAAAAAGAACAAGTAAAGAGGAAAAAAGCAGAATGATTTAAAAAAAAGGATTAAAGGTAAAGTGGTCAGACTGCTAAAACTAAAATCCAAAATCGAAGTAAAATATGGAGATTCTAATTGTATTGCTTAGTGAAGAATATTTAAATAAGCATTTTTTTAAATAATATTTAATTGAATAGTAAAAAATGATGCGCATTTATTTACTTTTATTTTTATTTTATATATGATCATGTCAATTTTTAGTTGAATTGAACATCATATATAAAAAATATGATTAGTCTATTTCTTTTAAATGATCACTTTTTTTTGGGAACAAAATTTTACACTCCGCACTTTTTTTAAAAAAGCGCGAACCCAATTTTCCCTTTTTTTTTTTTTTCTTTCACTTTAAATATCCTTTATAACAAAATAATGTCAATAAAGCCACCTTCACATTTAAAGTCTCGAAGTCAAATTAAATTATGGGAAAAGCAACATAGAGAAAATGCAGCAAAAAGACAAAAAAAAAATTCTTTTACAAAACAAGATCCTTTTCGTTATGCTGAACGTAATTTTAAGTCAATACCTATACCAGAAAATATCATGAATCAAGTGATAGATACTAATCAACTACTATTATTAAATAATAATAATAATAATAATAGTAATAATAATGATAATGATAATAATAATATCATTCATGCTAGTCTTTGTAAAGACTTACGATCCACTTGTGCTTCTATATTTGGAGAACCAGATGATATTTGGCAACAACGTTTTTCCGATGCATATATTATCAAACAAATACCAGGTACTTTTTTTAATCATTTTAAAGAAAGAAATAATTAATAATAATAATAAAGAAGTTAAAAACAATGTTATTTATAATTATTTTTATATGTTTTAGGATTAATTATTATTCCAAATCCATTTACACCAAAAGCACAAAAAAAATTAATTGAGCTTTGTTTGACAGATTATGCAAAATTACCTAATAAATCCAACCTTGACGCACATTACGATAGATCGACTAAAATAAGTTTATGGGAGCTATATGAAAAAGAACAAAAAGGATTATTAACTAATGAGGATGATAACTATTATCTTCAACCATTATTAAAAAATGTTGATGATCAAGAACAGCAACAGTATAATAATGATGATGATAAAAAACAGCAAAAACAACAACAATTAGCATCAACTACAACCACTACTAAAAAGTTACCACCACTATCACCTATGGAAGCGTTAATAAAACAACGGTGGATTACATTAGGATATCAGTATGATTGGAAAACAAAAGTATACGATTTAGAAAATCCATTACAAATACCCAAAGAATTGGATGAATTAGCAAAATCAGTTGTAAGTGCAGTAGAAGGGATTGGTTATGACGATCCCTTTAATTCTTCTTCTAAATTGTCATGGCATAATGAATATAAAGGTGCTGATTTTAAATCTGAAGCAGGAGTAATAAATTATTACCAATTAAAAGACACCTTAATGGCTCATGTTGATAAAAGTGAAATCAATATGGATGCTCCTTTAGTATCTGTTAGGTAAAAAAAAAAGATATTAATTTTAAATTAAAAAAAAAAATAATTACATTAAATATATATAAACTTTTCTTTTTAAATTATAGTTTTGGTCATGCATGTATTTATCTTATTGGAGGATCTACAAAAGACGTAGCACCCATTCCTTTATGTTTAAGATCTGGAGATATTATAGTGATGACGGGCAAATCACGTAACTCATATCATGGTATAAAAATCATTTATATGCAAATACATATATATATTATATTTAAAATATAAACAAATCCGAAAATTCGTTTTAATTTACAAGATATATATACATATTATATGTACAACAAATATTTTGTTTATTTATATATGTAAATATAGGCGTTCCTCGAATTTTAGAAAATTCACTACCAAATTACTTAACAAATGAAAATGAAGATTGGACTTTATTTGGTAATTATATGAATCACTCTAGAATCAACTTAAATATTAGACAAGTATTTAATCCTTAAAAATAAGTTTAAGTATATATATATATATATAAAGAAATACATAGAAATTCATTATTAGAAAGAGTAAAATAAAATAGATTTTATTAAGGGAGGTATATTATATTTTTTTTAAGGAGCCAAGAGAAAAAGGGGAATGAAAAGTGAAGTATATTTCTTTTTAACTTAGTTTGTAATCGGAATTTAAAATTAATACAAAAGCTAAAAAAATCACATTTCTTTCTCTCCTCTTTTTCCTTTCTTCTTTTCCCTTTATTCCTTCTTTTTTTCTTTTATACATTATAATTTATATTTATATTTATATTTATATATATACATATTCATTGTAAAATATTTCATACAGCTATTTATATATAAAGTTAAATTTATACTAAATATCCTATTTTTGTTTTTTTTTTTTTTTTTTGGTTATTCTTTTTAAAGAAGAAAAAAGTAAAAAAGCAATAAAAGTAATAGTATTAAACTAAAAAAGCAACTATTAAAAAAAATATGAAAGCACTATTACTGGCAGTATTTATATATATAACAGCTATTCAAGCAAATATAATCAAAAGAGATCCTTCTAGAGATTATTATACCCTTCACTTTCCTCAAGGAAAATATGATGATACAACACATGAAACTGCAAAAGCAATAGCTCACAAACTAAAAGCTCGTTATGAAGGTCCAGTTGGTGAATTAAAAACTTATTTTGTTGTATCTCAAACTAAAAACAGTAACAATAATAATAATAAAAAAAGGTCACTCAATAGTCAACAAGATGAAGATGAAGTTATTCATTTATTTAATACATATAAAAAAAGAGCTGCTTCTTCATTAGCAAAACGTAGCTTAGAATATGATGACAATTGGTCAAAAGTAGAAACTATTAACAAGCAAGTATTAAAAAAAAGAGCTAGAAGAGGGGTTATTCCTAGAGGTCCAATATTATCATCTGCTGAAATCATATTAGAAGACGCTCAAAAGACTTTACATATCACTGATCCAGGTTTCGCAAGACAATGGCACTTGGTATATATATATATATATTATAATATTAATAGAAATAATAATAATAATAATAATTAAAAACTGTTGTTTCTTATTTTTCTATTTTTAACTTTATTATTATTGGTTTTACTTTTTTTTAAAAAACGAATCTTAATTTTGATAGGTCAATTTGGATGATCCTGGAAACGATATTAACATTACTAGTGTTTGGAAAGAAGGTATCACTGGTAATGGTACTACAGTAGCTATTTTAGATGATGGTTTGGATTATCAAAGTAGAGATTTAGCTGATAACTTTGTAAGTAGAAAAAAATGATATAAGGAAAAAAATAAAAATGGTAATATCTCTCAACATAAAAATAGAAACATCCATTTTTAATCTATTTTTCATTTTATTTTTTATATTAAAAAAAAATGAATAATGATAGTTTGCTGAAGGATCTTATGATTTTAATGATCATGTTGATTTACCTACACCCGTATTATGGAATGATTATCATGGTACGAGATGTGCTGGTCAAATTGCTGCCGTTAAAAATGATGCATGTGGTGTTGGTATTGCATATAATTCAAAAGTTTCTGGTAAATACATAAATATTAATATCAGTAAAAAAAAAAAAAAAAAAAGGAAACCACTTTAATTAATTATATACAATATTTTATTTCTATTTATATTTACTATTATTATCATTTTAATTAACTTTTGTTTAAAATAGGAATTCGTATCTTATCTGGAGAAATCACTGATATAGATGAAGCAGCTGCATTAAATTATAAATTTAATGAAAATCATATCTTCTCATGTTCTTGGGGTCCTCCTGATGATGGTAGAACTATGGAAGCTCCTACAGGTATGTTAGCTGAAGCATTTATTAATGGTATTGAAAATGGTCGTCATGGAAAAGGAACTATTTATGTGTTTGCTACAGGAAATGGTGGTGATGCTGGTGATAATTGTAATTTTGATGGTTATACAAATAGTATCTATACTATTACTGTTGGTGCTTTAGATCATGCTAATAAACATCCATCCTATGCTGAAAGATGTTCTGCCCAGCTTGTTGTTACTTATTCTAGTGGTGGTGGCAAATCAATCGTAAGTTATCTTTATATATATATATATATAATGATATGATAATCCATTTGATTTCCTCTCTCTTATTTTTTTCTTTCTTTCTTCTTTTCATTTACTAATTTTTATTTAGTATACAACTAATCATGGAAATGAAGAATGTACAGATATTCATGGCGGTACTTCTGCAGCTGCACCTAATGCTGCTGGTATATTTGCTCTTGTTTTATCTATTCGACCTGATTTAACATGGCGTGATATGCAACATCTTTGTGTTCAAACAGCTTTGCCTGTAGATTTAGAAGATAGCGACTGGAAAAAATTGCCTTCTGGTAGAATGTATAATCATAAATATGGATATGGTAAATTAGATACATGGGCAATCATACAAGCTGCTAAAACTTTTAAAAATGTAAATAAACAAACACATTTAATCTTACCTGTCAATATGACAAAAACGGAAATCCCTGATACTTCTGATAGTAAACATAAAAAGGCATTACAAAGTACAGTACAAGTTACAGAAGCCATGATACAAGCTGCTGGGTTATTACGTTTAGAACATATTACTGCTACTGTTAGTGTAGAACATCAAAGAAGAGGTGATGTACAAATTATTTTACAAAGTCCTAATAAAGTAGAATCTGAGTTGGCTGCTGTTCGTCGTGGCGATGCTAGTAATCAACCTATCGTTAATTGGAAATTTATGTCTGTTAAGCATTGGTAAGAAATAGACATAAAATTAAATGGAAAAATAAAAAATGGGAAGAGAGAGAATATGTACATATAAGTAAATATGTAATCCCCTATTAATAGTAATGCAAATTAATATATATATATATATATAATTATTAGGGAAGAAAATCCTATTGGCAATTGGACCTTATTAGTTTATGATGAGCACAATCCTACAGCTAGAGGTAGTTTAGTAAATTGGACTTTAACTTTATTCGGTGAATTAGATCCAAACTTCCAAGGTGAGCCAAATTATCAACCTGATGTCAATCATGATACTACTAATGATACACCCACATCTATTTTAAAACCAAGTACAACACCAGCATCAACAGAAACAAAAGGTGCAGAAAGTCATTCATTAAGACCTACAAGAGTTAAACCTTCATCCACTATTACACCATCATCATTATCATCATCAACTGAATCAACATCGGTTCCGGTAACACATTTAGATGATGAAGCAGTAGAATCAAATAAAGATGACAATAATGATGCAACAGTAGTAGAAGAAAAAGGTTCTGGTAGTGGTATTGTATATGGATTTGTTGGTACAATAGCTATTTTAGGTGTTGCAACTGGTTTATATGCACGTAAAAAGAAATATTGGAGATCACCTGGATTACCTAATCAATCTTCTATGGTTCCTTCTCAAGGTTATGAATTCCAAGAATTTAAAAATGATGATGATGAAAATGATGAAAATAATGACCATGATCATTTAGATGAAGATGAATTTGATGATCATGAAGATGGATCTAGTGATGGAAGACCTTTATTAGCTCATCAAGAATAATAATAAAAATAAATAAAAAATCGTTACAATGATTACTATTTATTTTATATATATATATATATATAGGTAATATAGAATGTAATGTTTAGTAGGTTATTTATTTATTTATTTATTTGATTTATACATATATACATATATTTTATTTATTTTGTTTATCATTGAAAACTAAATCTTGCAAAAAAAAAAACCAGCAAAAAAGAAAAGGAACAAAAAAAAGTTAAATCAATTTTTTTATATACATAAATCATTTTTATTTTTATTTTATTTTTTACATATACCTATATTGTGTATCATTTTTTCTTCTTATTTTCTATTGTTTTTTAATTTATAAACGCTCTATAAATATAAATAAAAAACATATTTATCAAAAAATCATTTGTTTCATTTTTAATAGCTTTTATTAACTTTTTTTAGAGAAAAAAAAAAGGATGATATCTAATAAATAATAATTTTATAAAGGAAAAAAAAAAAAAGGGGGGGGGGGAGAATCTATATACGTTTTATTTTTTTAGGTACATGAGGTGGTTTTCTAAGTAATGACCATAACATAACTGTTGTGGCAGCAGAAAGGGCATACCAAGTAATGACATATTGTAAATGGCTATTCCTTACTTCAACCACAGGTGATCTTCCAATAGGAATACCTTTATCAATAAGAGTATGATCTTGATAAGATGGTCGATCTATATAGATATATATATTATTGGTTAGTACATTTGTATTTACTTTCTTTGTCATTCTCTCTTGAAAAAAAAAAAAAAGGATAAAAAAGAAAAAATGAAAGATCGTTTATTTTTTGCTATTATTTACCTGATACACTTTCTACCATTAAACTTTGTGCATAAGTTAATTCAGCCATTGTATCTAAATCTATCCAATACCATTCATTTGCTTCAGGTTTATTATCAGGTGTAAATGAATTTGGCTAAATTTTTGTTTTTTGAAAAAAAAACAAAAAAACAAAAAAGAAGGTATCTTTAATGATGATGATTACTCTCTCTATATATAACCATTTTATTTATACCTTTTCAGTGACACGTAGTAAACCTTCAATTTCTACTGGACCTTCCACTAAACTTTCTGGGCGTTTTGACTGATCTTTTTTATCTAATGAAACCCAACCACGTTTAATAAGAATAACTGATCCATCCTCTCTTTTTAATGGTGTCACTAAAAAGTATCCTGCCACACCATCTCCTCTTGTACGAGGACCAACTAACATTTCTTGATCATGTCTAAAAGTACCTTTTACTTTAACTCGACGATATTCATAGTCATCTAAATTATCCATACTAAAAAAATAAAATAAAATGGGAGATATCATTTTTTTTAATACCTATCCAATTATATATATATATATATATATATATTTGCACAAATAATAATATTAAAAAAAATCAACTTACTTTATGCGACGAGGTAAAGGAATAGCAGGTAAATACATACGTTCTTCTAACTTTTCAATTAATTTAACTTTCCATCTTAATCTCTGCACTTGCCAAGTACCAAGGCCAAAAGTGATAAAAGGAATAGTACAAAGAAGAGCTGTGCCTAGACCAAATTTACGTTTTTTAGGTTGAAAAGAGCTATTGACAGATGACTGTTGTGTTTCAGTTGTCAAAGTTCTATAATAAATCTGTTTGTTGGGAACAATATATTTTGTTGTAGTAGTTTTTAAACAATTAGTAGTAGTAGTAATATTTATATTTGATCTTAAAGAGGGTAAAAAAGGACGAAACATTATATATATATCTTATTTTAAATAAAAAAAGTAAAAAGAGAATATATATATATGTAAAAAAAAATTATAGAAGAGAAAAGAAAGAGGAAAAAGGGATTGTATGTTTTTATTCATTTAATTTTTACCCCGACAAAGCCAACTGAGAATGAATGAAGCACTAATTCTAAAATAAGAAAAAAGGGCGGTGCTTGAAAATCATTAAAGCAAAAAAAAAAGGACTGCTTTTAAATACACTTTTTTCATTTGCTTTTCTTTACTTTACATTTTTTTTCCTTTTATTTCTTTATTTTAAATTATATATAAATAATGGTTGACGAAAAAAAGTTAACAAAAAAAGAAAAAAAAGCACTTGCTTTTAGAGAAAAACAGAAAAAAAAAAAGTCCTTTGACGAAGAATCAGCTGTGCCAGAATCAGATATTACTGAAGATCAACATAATAATGTAGATCAGAATGCCAGTAAAGTAGATCAACAAAAAGAAGATAATAATAAAAAGAGAAAGTTAGAAGATGATAACAAAAAGGAAGAAGAAGGAGAACAACAACAACAACAACCAATAAAGAAAAAAACTCGTCGTGGAAAAGGAAATAACAATAATAATAATGGTGCAAGATTTATTGTTTTTGTAGGCAACTTACCTTTTAATACAACAAAAGAAGAATTAGAAAAACACTTTGAATCTGTTGGTGGTATTGTATCAGTTCGTTTATTAACCGATAAAGTAACAAAGAAACCTAAAGGATTTGCTTTTGTAGAATTTGAAACTTCAAAACATCTTAACGTAAGTTTAAATAATGGCTAATTTTTTCTCTATTACTATTAAAAAAAAAAGGAAATGCATTATCAACATATTAATATATATATATATCACGATTATATAGAAAGCTTTAGGATTTCACCACACACTTTTTAAAAAGAGACAAATTAATGTAGAATTAACAGCAGGAGGAGGAGGAAAAAGTGAAACTAGAAATGAAAAATTAAAAAAGAAGAATGAAAGATTACAAGAAGAAAGAGTAAGTTAATATATATATAATTCTATTTTTTTAAAAAAATAAAGGAAAAACAACTTAATTAATCATTATCTTAATATATATTTAATAGCAAAAAATACATAAGGATAGAAAATTTGGAACAATACCTGAAGTAGAATCTGCATCATCTTATAACAAAACTCAATCTAATGAAGAGTTTTAAAGAGTAAAAAAAAGTTTAATCATTTAAATTAATCAATTGTATACATTCATATTTATTATTATTATTATTATTATCATTCATCAATAAATTTAAATCAATATAATTTGCATTCTTTTTTTATTTTTACATTATATCAATTTTATTTACGAAAATTAGCAGGTACAACAATGAAAAATCAATCTATTTAAGGTTATTTTTCTTTTTTTGATTCATCATCTTTATATAAAAAATAAAAAACATGTTGGTATAAATAACCCATGGAAAACTAGATTTTAAAAGTATACATCTCTTATGGGTATTTCTATATATATATGTATATATACTACTAATGAAAGCTTTCTATTATCATAAAAATGCTTATTTTATTTTTACCCATCCATCCATTTTATGAAAATTGAAAATATTTTTGATGTAAAAACATGAAAGATCAAACAAGATCATGACAAATACACCATATTTCTAATCATCATTAAATCAAGCGAAAAAATGAAATTCTTATGTATATACATAACTCAAAAAAAGTGATTTTTTACATATTAATAATTTTGATCAAGAAAATTCACTTACATATAGTGAGTTTTTTTTATTTTAATATATATTTAATAGAATGAGGTTGGTTCATTATTTTTTTTTTTTGGTAAGAACATTTTTCAATTTTTTTTATATAAGAATGTTTATTTATGTTCAAAGAATTCATATAAGTAATATATATATATATATATATATATATATATATATTTATATATGAAGAATTAATTGGTATATAAAAATTAAAAAGTACTCTATTTGATTATTTTAATATGTGATCCAAAAAAAGTATACATAAATTTTTTAATCTCTTTCAATTTTTTAAAATGCCGATCGAGTTCGGTTGGAGTTTTATTTTTTGCGACTGTTTTTCTTTTGATCAAAGTGCCACCACGGACTATGAAAAAATTTTGCGAAAAAGAATTATAGAGACTCTGGACTTGTTAAAACAATTGAGTTCCTCCTTTCTCTTTCATTATACACATTTAACCGGTAAATAACAATAACAATGAAAAATAGATAATAAAACACTTTTTTTTATTATGTATATATATTTCACAGCATATATATATATATATATATATATATATATATTGTAATATAATACACTATGTATAAATATATTTTTCTATTTATATTTATTTCATATGTATTTTCATCCTTTTTTTATTTTGATATTGAAAAAAAACAATAACAAAAACAAAAATAACAAATATCAATACTTATTTATATATTTCTATTCTATCAACCAATACATATATATATATGTATATATATCTATATCTATATAACTTTTCATAGAAAATGAGCTCTGCCTTAGTTTGGGAATTAATCAAAAAAAACAACTCCTTCATCGTTAAGAAAGATGGTGTTCAATTCTCCTCTGAAGCCACCAACTTAACCAACATCCACTCTTTCAAGTACTCCGGTATTGCTAACGAAAAGGTACTTTTTTTTCTTATTTAAATAATAATAATAATAATAATAAACAAAACCAAAGATAAATAAAGATAAAAGAAAGAAAAGAAAAGCAGTAGTAAATAAATATTAGTTTATATGTATATAATGTGTACATCCATCATCATTATTATTTTATTATAATTTTTCTAATCATCATTATTCTTATTATTATTATTATTATTATTAGGCCGTTGGTATCCAAGCTGCTCCTCGTGGTGTTAAGGTCATTACCAAGAAGACCAAGAAGGCTAACTCCCCTGCTAAGGCTATCAACAGCGTTGTTATTGCTAAGACCCGTCGTCAAACCGCCAAGTCTGTTGCTAACTTGATTGCTAAGAGCAAGTACCGTGCTGATCTCCTCCCCGTAAGTGTTTATTTTTTTTTATATAAAGATATAATCATCATGTTTATGAAAAATAATAATAATAATCGATTTCATTTTAATTAATTATACTTTTTCATTTTGATCATGTAATGTATATAGGCTGCTCTTGCTCGTGCTACTGCCGTCATCTCTTCTCAACAACCTGTTAAGGCTAAGAAGGTCCGTGCTGCTAAGGGTATCCGTGCTCAAAAGGCTCAATAAATTCATTTTATTTTTTAATTTTGATCATTCTTTAGTATGTCCTTTTTTTAAATTAATTCATCAATAAAACAAAGAACAAAAAAACGAAAAAAAAAAGAAAGTATATGAATTGATTGTCCTTTTACTATTATTATCTTTTTTATTTATACATGTAAATAAATAAGAAATCTATTGCATTTTTCATTTCAATTATGATTGATTAATATAAAATGATTTAGTAAAAGGAAAAAGAACACAATGGTTTTATTTTTTATATCTTTTTAATGAAGTAAAAAAATGAGAATAAAAATGGTATTGCATCATTCAATTTTTTTTTCTTTAGAGTGATTTATATTTTAATTAAAATAATAATAATAAATATTCAATGGATAATATTAATTTTGTTATTTAAAACAATGCAAATAAAATAAAAAAGTGAATATGAATACAAAGTAGAAAAAAAAAAGATCATATTCAAACTCCGAATATTGGTCCCTCGTGTGTAATTCTTTTAATTGTAATTATTTCCCTTCTTCCACTTTTTTTCTCATTGATTTTTATTTTAAAACCCATACACACATATATATAAATATATAATTCTTTTTCCTCTTCTCTTTATTAATAATAATATAATAACAACAGTATAATCAAAAAAATGAGTGGTATAACAGCTGAAGAAAGAGCAAAATATGCAGAAATTTTTCAAGCTCGTGGACAAGTAAATGGTTATATGTCAGGTTAGAAAAATAATAAGCTTTCATCTACAATTAAAAAATAGTAAATACAAGATGAATTCTCCTCATCTATAATAATATTTATTTTATTTACTCTTTATATATATATGTATTTATTTATTTATTTATTTGATTTAAATTTATTTTTATAGGTTCTATTGCTCGTGATGTTTTATTAAGTTCCAACTTACCACCAAGTCGTCTTGAACGTATTTGGTAAATAATGATAATATGGATACTATTAAGTTCCTTAAAAAGAAAGAAAGAAAGAAAGAAAGAAATAGAAATAAAAAGGTATTTATAAGTATAATATATATAATGTCATTTTTTCTCTTTTCTCTTTTTAGGGATCTTTCTGATATAGATAAAGATGGTAACTTGGACTTTGAAGAGTTTTGTATTGCTATGCATTTAACTTTTGATTGTATCAATGGTATTGAAGCCCCTATATCACTTCCTCCTCAATTAATTCCAGCAAACAAAGCACATTTATTATCTTATTCTCAACAACAACAGCCTATTTATTCACAACCAACAGGTTATGTTCAACAGCAACCTCAACCTACAGGATATGCTGGATATCAACAACCTCAACCAACTGGATTTGTTAACAATAATACAATTGAATTTAGTTGGGATATTTCACCTCAAGATATGACTACTTATCAAAATATTTATTCAAAATATGCTAATGATACTGGAAAAGTAAAATGTAAAATAAATAAGACAGAAAAAAAAAAAAAAAGAAGAAATGATCAATATATATAATTACATTTTTTTATTCAACATTTAAATGATATTATATATTTTATTCATGTTTTTTATTTTTTATTTTTATTTTTATTTTTATTTTTTTTTCATGTATATGTATATATTTATAGTTGGACAAATGGAAGATTTTTATAGTACACTTGGATTATCAAGAACCGACTTAACTAATGCATGGACACTTGTTGATGTGAATCATACCCATTCATTAACACAGGATCAATGTTTATTATTTTATCATATTTTAAATCAACGTACAAAAGGAAGCGCCATTCCAAAGACATTACCACCTGATTTACACGCAGCATTTGCAGGTGAATATGCGGCTGATTTAGGGGGAAGACCAGGTAGTGGTAGAAATGAACGTAAAGGTGGTAAAAATGATAGTTCTAAATTAGCCGATAGTTATGTGAATCGATTAGGTGTAGCAAGTACTTCACTTAGTTCAAAAGGATCCACTTCAGGAAAGAAAGATCAACAATATGATGAAGAAGAAATGTTAAAAAGAGAATTAGAAACATTAAAACAACAAGTAAAAGAAGCTGAAGAAAAGAAACGTCAAATGGAAAAGAATGGAATTAATGAAGAAGATCAAGCTTATGAATCGTTTGCTTCAAGACCTTTAAGAGATCAATTCCAAGCTTTATATGATTATAAATTAAAACAATTAACTGATCAAACTGATATAGAAGATAAAATTAAAAAACAAGATAGGGATATTGAAGCAGCTAGAGATGCTGTTCGTCGTCTTAATAGAATCGTCGATGACGTACGTGAAAAAAAGAGAGAATTGGAAGCCTTATTAGATGAAAGAAGATTGGAAGTACAAAAAACTTTACGTGCTATGAATTAAAATTCAGGCTTGTTTTTTATTTATTTATTTATTATATTTTATTTATTTATGGATTTAATAAATTAAATAAATAAAGTAGAAATTCATTACATTCATTATCATTATTGTATCATCATCACTCTATTTTTATTTTTATTTTTATTTTTGGGTTATCTTTAATTTA
The DNA here is from genome assembly GCA_037043795.1 of Cunninghamella bertholletiae. Taxonomy (NCBI): domain Eukaryota; kingdom Fungi; phylum Mucoromycota; class Mucoromycetes; order Mucorales; family Cunninghamellaceae; genus Cunninghamella; species Cunninghamella bertholletiae. Next base: position 424,278 of record JAZGVP010000005.1, read on the forward strand.
TATATAAACATATAGTAATGTAATAAATTTTAAAGTATAAATTTATTTTTAGTGATTTAAAAAATAGTAAATATAAAGTTTTTACTGTTTATTTTTAATATGATTATTTTTAAAATGGTTATTTTTATTTTTATTGTCATACAGCACTAAAAAAGATCGATGTGGATAGTAATATATCAATCAATCAATCAAAAACAAAAAAAAAAAAAAAAAATCAAAAGAAAAAAAAAGGGGAGAGAAATAAGAAGGGGGAATATGATGATGAAATAATCAATATTTTTATTTTATTTTTTATTTTGTTCATGTCACCTGATCACATGGCTCAGCATTATTATTTCTTATTTTGTATTAAACTTCAAACATGAAATAATGAGAGAGAGAGAGTTATTAAAAAAAAAATCTTATCAATTCACTCTCAACTCGACCTCATCCACTCTCTCTTTCTTTGGCTTGATCATTCACTTCTTTGTCTCTCTTTTTTTTTTTTCTTGTTTATTGTCATGAAAGGAAGTGTTTATTTCATTGGATAATATTATTATCTATCAATCAAAAAAAAAATGTCTCTCTCCCTTCTTCTCTTTCATTCTTTTTTCCCAGGCTATCTTTCCCATCCTTAATGTCATTATATTTTTTACATTGAAAAAAAAAAGAGTCTCCAGATCAAATATATACAATAACAGCAATGTGTTAATTAATAAACAAAATGAATGATCATTTATTTATATCTATTTTTTTTTTTTAATAGCCACGTACACCTTATACACAAAAACATAACAACATTATTTTAGTTTTTTTTAACATTGTACTTATCATCTATTTTATTTTAATTTTTTTCTTATTAATAGAAGCATTATAATCATTTTTATTTAGTATTTAATTGAATTTTTATGTATAAAAGTATATAGTTTATTATTTTTCTTTTTGATTACCAAATATGGAACTAGCCATTCCATAGCCTCATAAACCCTGGATGAGACACAAAAATTTATATTTATATTTTCTTTAATAATCCATTTTTACAGAAGGTACTTTTTATGGTATATTTGAAAAAAAAAAAGAAAAATCCAAGTCTTCTCATTGGATATCCATCTCTTTTGATAAGATAAACTATATATAAACAATTCTTTCCGATGGTTGATATATGCTTTTTGTTTATTAATATGTATGATCAAACCACTCTTTTTTGGAAATTCATGCGCAAAAAAAAAAGTTTCATTATTACTGTACGTGAAAATAATGTTTCATTTTCATTTGAAGGTTTTTTTTTAATATGATATATATGATAATATATATATATATCTAGAATAAATTTATAAATAAATAAAATAAATAATTAAACTAGAGTAAATATTATTATTATTAATAATAAAATCATCATCATAATCGTCATCATCTTATCTTTATTATTATCTTTAATATTTGGTATAGAAAAAAAAAAAAAGAAAAGAAAAAAACGGAATCTTATATATATATATATATATATATATATATAGACATACAGATACAGATACAGATATATAAAAAAGAGAGAGAAATGAAAAAAGTAAACTAACATAAATAAATAAATAAATAAAAAAGGAATAATAAAACAAAAATAAATAAATAAAAAACTGAATACAAATAAATAATCATAAATAAAAAAAAAATTTACAGAAATTGTATACATATATATATATATATAAATAATAATAATAGTAATAATAATAAAAGATAATCTATTCTTGTTGTTGTTGATGACTGTTATCGGTATTTATAATTTTAAAAGGAATAAAACCCAATTCCTTAAACATTTTATGAACATTACGAATATGAGAATCATGATGTCTTTTCAAATCATGTTTACGAGCAAATCTTTTGGAGCAATATTCACAAGCAAAATTCTTTGGTCTATTAGGATCATGAGTTAAAATGTGTTCTTTCATATTATTAGAACGATTACTTGTACGAGGACAATGAGGGCATTGGAATTTACCATGACGAGTAGGTGGTTTCTTGTTGACCTTTTTCTTGTTATTGAATTCCATTGGTTTATTTTTATTTTTCATCTTTTTATCGTTTTGATCATCATTATCATCATCACCATTATTATTATTGTTGTTGTTGTTGTTATCTTGATAATTAATAATAATAGTACCAGTACTATCATTATTATTAATGTTATTATTATTATTACAAGGTAAATTTATATCAAATAAATTTGGAGAAGGATGAATCATATTATTATTATTACTAGTAATAGGATTTGGATTAGGGTTAGTTTCTTGTAGTAATTGCCATTGTTCCCATAACCATTCATTATTATTAGAGATAGTAGTAGTGGCATCATCATGTTGATTAAAGGAATAAAAAGAAGGAGAAGGAGAACAAGTCAATTGATCCAAAGAGGCATTAGTAAGAGGAGAAAAAGGTGGATAAGAATTTAAACTTGGAGAAAGCATAATATCATTTACATTAATTAAAGGAGTAGTAGAAGGAGATTGAAGATTTAAATCATGATTCATAGTATTAGCTAATAAAGTACTAGGAGAAGCAGCAGATGATGATGATGATGGTGATGAAGAAGAATATAAACCATGATGATAATCATATTGATGATTTGGAATATTAAAAGGTGAAAGCATACCATTATTAGGAGTAGTTGGAGAACAAAAAGAAATATCAGATTCGCAAGCTGAAGTAGATAATAATTGTAATGAAGGATCAATATTACTATTATTATTATTATTATTATCAATAGATGAAGAAGAAGAAGAAGAAGAAGAAGAAGAAGAAGAAGAAGAAGAAGAAGAAGAAGAAGAAGAAGAAGAAGAAATAGTTGGAGTGGTAGAAATTAAAATAGGATCATCCATTAAACAAAAATCTTGATTTGGAGTATAACTAGGTACAAAAATAGCTTGATTTTCATGAATTAATGAGTCAGCGGCGGATGAAAAAGAACCAAAAGAAGTAGTGGTAGATAAACCTAATAATGGATAAGAATAAATAATAATGATAAGTATATATATATATATATATATATATTTATAATAATGCCATTGTTATATTATTTCTAGCTACTACTACTACTACTACTACTACTACTACTGCTATTTCTTCTTACCATAACTACCAATGTTCATATCAGGTGTCATGGCATTAACAGGTAATTGTTGTTGTTGTTGAATAGTAGAAGTAGGAATAGGAATATAATAAGAGTATTCATTATTATTATTATTATTGTTGTTGTTGTCAAAGTTATGGTTGACTTCTTTCATACCAGCAAGTTCTTGAGAAAGTCCAACTTCAGGTTGAGACTTGGCGGACAATTTAGAAAAGAAAGTTTGAAGAGAATTCATTATTGTATTTAAATAAGTTGTTGTTGTTGTCGTTGTAGTTGTTATTGTTTTTATTTATTTATTTTTTTTCTTCGTTAATTAACTTAATGATTATACAAAAGAAAAAAACAAAAAAAAAAACGTGTATATATAAAAAAAAGAAAAAAAAAAGTGATATAAAGAGAAAAGAAAGATATAAAAAATTAAGGGCAAAGAATATAAGCTTTTTTATATCATGGTGGCAAAAAAAAAAAAGTGCGCTGTGGAGTTTTAATTTTTAAAGAAGGAAGAAACTAAGAAGTTATGACTAAAAAAAGGGGGGAGTCTGATTTTAGGAATAGAAAAAGTAAAAAAGAAAAAAAAAAAAAAAGGACTGACCAATTTTTGTATACCATATATATTCCTCATTTTACTTAGCAAATGAGAGAGAGAGAAAGAGAGAGAAAGAGAATGAGAGTTTATTTTAATTTTTACCCGTAAAATAATTTAAAGTGATACAAATGACGCAGATATTTAAATATGGTATTTGTTACCTTTTTTTTTTTTGTGTACCATAGCTTTCTATTTTTCGTTTTCTTTTTTTGTATCACCTATCGGTAGAATCCGTCAAAAACGTGGCAATGACCTAAAAGTTGCAGGCTCATACTATTTTACTTTGTTTGTTAAAAAAGTTTATTTAGATTTTTTTTTTTTCCTATTACCCTATTTTCATTTATTTTTTTTTAAAACACCATTTAAAACAAAAAAGAAATTATCTAATTGATTTACAGAGAAACCCTTGATCTGAATCCTGTATATGGTAATAATAAAGTTGGTTAAAAAAAAAATGAAGGGAAAGAGACAATTAATTTATATTTTGTTTTGTTTATCTTTTTTTTTTTTTTTTTCATTATTTTCATTATTGCTATTTTTTATTTTCTTTTACCATTTCTATAAATAAATATATATATATTTATATATAATCAATCAATGGCAAGTAGTAAAAGAACACCTATCTCATTACCAATTCAATGGATTGCTGGGATGGATGTTGATGTTCAGCCATCAGCAGCTCGAAAAACCTCTATTATTTGTACAATTGGTCCAAAAACAAATAACGTCGAGAAATTAATCGAATTAATTGACGCTGGAATGAATATCGTTAGAATGAATTTCTCTCATGGTGATTATGAGGTAAATATATAATAATGATAATAATAATAAAAAGCAATAATAATAATAATAATAATAATAATAATAATAATAATAATAGTAGTAGTAGTAGTAGTAGTAGTAGTAGTAGTAGTAGTAGTAAATAAAAAAATAAAATAAAAATAAAATAAGCTACAAGTGATAATAATAAACCTCTTTTTTTTTTTATTTATTATAGTATCATAAATCAGTATTAGACAATGCCCGCGCCGCTAGTAAAGGTAAAAAGATAAAATGTATCATAAATTAAAAGGCCGCTTTTTTTTTTTTTTTTTTTTCTGTTAACGTATTAATCTTATTTTTATTTTTAATATAACCAAAACACGTAAACAAAAAAATAACAATAATAATACTATGTATAGAACGACCTGATAAAGTAATTGCTATAGCTTTAGATACAAAAGGACCTGAGATAAGAACAGGTCTTATGAAAGATAATATAGATTTACCTATTAAAAAAGGCTCAGAACTTATTTTCCATACTGATGAAAAATATGCAACCATATGTGATGATAAAATCATGTATGTGGATTATAAAAACCTACCAAAAGTGATTGAAGTAGGTAAATTCATTTATGTGGATGATGGTATTTTAACATTTAAAGTGATAGAAGTGAATGAAGATAATGTGAAAACCGTAGCTGTAAACGATGGGAAATTATCAAGTAAAAAGGGAGTCAATTTACCCAAAACCAATGTCGATTTACCAGCTTTATCAGAAAAGGATAAGCAAGATTTACTTTTTGGTGTAGAACATGGGGTAGATATGATTTTTGCTTCTTTTATTCGTCGAGCTCAAGATGTTAAAGATATAAGACGTGTTTTAGGTGAAAAGGGGAAGAATATTAAAATCATTTGTAAATTAGAAAATCATCAAGGATGTGAAAATTTTGATGAAATCTTAAATGAAACCGATGGTATTATGATTGCTCGTGGTGATTTAGGGATTGAAATTCCTTGCGAAAGAGTCTTTATAGCTCAAAAAATGATGATTGCTAAATGTAATCTATTAGGTAAACCTGTAGCTTGTGCTACACAAATGTTGGAATCCATGACTTATAATCCAAGACCCACAAGAGCTGAAGTGTCTGATGTGGCTAATGCTGTCTTAGATGGTGCTGATTTAGTGATGTTGTCCGGTGAAACTGCTAAAGGTGAATATCCTATTCATGCTGTTAAAACCATGGCTGCTACTTGTGAATTGGCTGAATCTGTTATCTGTCATCCTCCTCTTTTTAATGAATTAAGAGAATTAACACCTTGGCCTACCGAAACTACTGGTAAATATATATATATATATATATATATATATATCTATAATTGATAATGTTCTATTTTTTTTTTTTATTTTTTTTTTTTTTAAAAAAAATAGGATGATACTAACGTTTTTTTTTTTTTTATTGTTATTTTCATTTTCAATCTTCTTTTTTCTTTTTAGAAACTGTGGCATGTGCAGCCGTTTCAGCTGCAGATGAACAAAATGCTGGTGCTATTATTGTTTTATCAAAATCTGGACATACAGCTCGTTTAGTTGCTAAATATCGTCCTACTCAACCTATCATTGTAGTAACTAGAAATGAACAAACGGCCCGTCAATCACATCTTTCTAGAGGTGTATTTCCATTTATATATACAGGAGAAAGAGAAAAGAATTGGGATGCAGATGTTGAAAATCGTATTCGATGGGGTATTATTCAAGGTAAAAAATATGGATTACTTAAACCAAATGATTCGGTGATTGCTATTCAAGGTTTTGTTGGTGGTTTAGGAAATACAAATACTATTCGTATTTTAGTAGCACCTTAAAAAAATAAAATAAAAATAAATGTTAATATAAATATTAACATTAACAATGTAAGGTTCATAAAATGATCTGATTTTTGTTTATTTTTTGTTTATAAAAACGTTGGATTATAAAAATATAATCAAAAACCTATCAAATAAGATTGATTCATGCTGTTCGTTAATAATGAATTTTTGTTGTACAATCAACTTTGAAACATTTTTTACTTTTTCTTATCGTTCTTTACATATATATAATCTTTTTTTTAACTATTTTAGATATATAAACATTTAAATATTTAAATTATTTATGATAATAACAAATAATTAATTATATATATAAATATATATATATATACATATATATTATTATTATTATTATTATTATTATTATATTCATTATATATTAAAAAAAAAAAAAAAAAGATATGTATATATAAAATATTATGTTTAAATTAAATTTGCATTAAAATGATTAGTCAGATTAGATTGTGACACTAAAAAGACCAATTAAAAGTCAGGTGTGATAACTTGGGAACAAAACTCTCACACTATTATTTTCTTTCTAGTTTTCTTTTTTTTTTTTTTTATCTCCTTTTTTTTATCTCGCTTTATTTTGTTTTTATTTTTTTTGTTTATTGTTATCTTTCTCTTTCTGTTATTATTTTTTTTTAGTATATTATATATATATATATATATATATATAAAATATAATATAAAATATTACAATAATAATTATAGTATTATTATTATATGAAAAGAATTCTTTTCATTTCATAATTTATTTATTTTACAGAAGAAATAATGGGAACTCAGCATAGTAGAGAAGTAGATAATAACAATTATAATAATAATAATAATAATAATAATAATAATAATAATAATAGCAATCATAATAACAATCATAATGAATCAACAAGACTAAAAAAAATAACCAGTAAAATAAGTATAAAAAATAACAATCATAATTCACATAATTATAATGATGTTTATGAAACAATGAATACTGGATATAAAGATATAGATCAAAATTTTATGTTAACAGGAACAGAACCAAATACTTTATCAAATAAAAATAATTCCACGAATAATAATAGTACAATGGGAACAACAAAAAAACATCATAGTCCTTTTTATAATAAAAAATCAAATATTACTATTCAAACAGAACCGGTTAATCCAGTAAGACATCAAGTCGTGTTATCAGAACAAATCTCTCCTTTATCTACTTTAACTTCAATAGCAACTAGAAATATAAGAAAAAATAGTAATGCTAGTAATAATAATAATAATAATAGACGATCAAGTAGTTTTAGTAAAAAAAGTCAAAAATCATCAGCCTACAATAATAATAACAATAATAACAATAATAATAATAATAATAATAATCCATTACAGTTAGATCTTGATAATTTAAGTGCAGCTTCAGCTATTACAAGTGATGATGAAGAATGTAAAACTTTTCAATCTTCTTCTCGTTCTTTTAACTATTCAAGTTCGGCTGATTCATCCACTTCTTTACCTTTATCTTCTCCTCAATTTTTAAATCGTACTTTTGGTCAATCTCAACAATATTTAGATGATAATAATAATAATAATCTTCCTCTTGGTGTGATTATTTATGATACCGGTTATCCTTCTTCGCCTCCTTCATCTAATAATAATAAATATCTTTCTCCACTTGTGAATAATAATTATCAACATCATTATGTGAATATTAATAATAATAATAATAATAATCATTACATAAATAATAATAATAATAATAATATAAATAATATAAATAACTGTAATTCTATTGATTCTAATATAAATAATAATAATAATAATAATATATTTCATTTACCATCATCTAATCATCATCATTCATATAAAAATAAAAATACATATAATAATACCATGATTTATCCACGATCACCTAATTATCAACAATCTGATTCAGTCTTAATTAAACAACAACAATTGCAAAAATATAAAGTACATCCTCATAAATTAAAATGGGTATATGATTATTATAGTGAACAAGAATATAATAGGTATTAAAAAAATATAATCAAAATAAAGATAAGATAAGAAATTCAATAATTATTTAAAAAAGGAAAAAAAAAAAAAGGAAAAAAAAATATTATTCTGAAACTGATTTTTTTTTTTTTAATTTTTTTTAATTCTAGACAACTTCGTTTGGTAAAATATATATATATATAATAATAATAATAATAATAATAAACCTATTTATATATAAATGGTTCTAGATTCTAATAATATTTATTATTATTATTTTTTTAGCATTATATATTAAAGCAAGTGTTTGGTAAAAATATAATGGTAAATTTAGATCAAGCACCAAAACGTATATTAGATTGTAATTGTGGAAATGGATTATGGACCTGGGAAACAAGTCAAGATTATAAAAATAGTAAAGTGATTGGTATTGATATCCAATTACCGACAGTAGTTAATGGGACTTGGTTAGGTCCTTCTACATCTAGGATTCAAAACGATAGCTTTAATAATAACAATATAGATATCAATAATGATCATAATAATCATGATGATGATAATAATAATGATGAAATATCTAAATCAAATCAAAATGTTTCTTTTATTTATGGTGATATTTTAAAACCTTTATCTTTCAATGATCATTCGTTTGATTTTATACATCAACGTCAAGCAGGTACTTTTATGCCTTTTCAATATTGGCCAGTTTTATTACATGAATTTTATCGTTTATTAAAACCTGGTGGTAAACTTCAATTGGTTGAACATGGTAAAAAAAAAAAAAAGATAAAAAATAAAAAATGAAAAAGATTTATCATTATATAATGTATATATATAATCATGTTTATAAATTGATTTTTTTTTTTAAATATATATTTATATATATATATATATATATATATATATACATAGATCTATTATTTAAAAATCCTGGTCCTGGTTTAGTAATGATCAATGAATGGCATTGTATGTCATGTAAAGAAATGGGTGTCAATCCTAAATTCACTGATTCGATCAAAGATATGTTGATCGAAACAGGATTTGAAAACGTGGAAGTGGATATTTATGATATTCCTATTGGTGAATGGTCGAACGATCAAAGTAAGTATATATATATATATATATATATATATATATATTTATATTTATGAAACATATTTCATTTTTTTTAATTTTAATAATAATAAAAATTTATCTATACATTCTTTTAATTAGCTCAAAAACAACATGGATTTCTTTATAAACAACAAATTAGAACATTATTTAAATCAGTTCAACCATTGTGGTTAAATGAAACTGGTATGACAAGACAAGAATATGATAGTGTATGTAAAGAAGCTATGGAAGAGTTTGAAGAATATAATACAAGTATTACATGGAAAATATTTACGGCGATAAAACCTCAAGAATAAAAAAGGAAAAATTTCTATTGTATCACAAGTTAAAACTGAGATCGGTTGAATTTTTTTCCTTTATAATCTCAATTTGCTTTTTTTCTTTTTTTTCTTCCTCTCTCTCTCCCCCCTTTTTTACTGATTCTTCTTCCCTTATTTTTTTCCAAACCTTAAAAAAAAAAAAATAATAATAATGAATTGAATCAATGCTGGACATCATTTTAGTTTTATATATATATATATTTTTTATTACAAAAACGGCAATGCCATTCCTAAACAAATCATTTTATTCTCTCATTTTTAATTTTATATATATATAAATATATATAGAATTAATTTTTTTTTTTTCTATTTTATTTTATTTTATTTTATTTTTTTAAATTATTATCATATTATATAAATATATATGTATATATATGTTATGTATACCAACACACTTAAAAAACTTGTTTTATATAAATTAAATTAAACTAAAAAAAAAAAGAAAGAAATAATAGGGAATTTACTATTCAGAGAAATATTCGTATCACCTGTCATATTTAGATATATCCATTCTACAAAAGAAAGGGGAGAGATCATTCGATGTTTCTATTTACACTTTCTCCACGCGAGTACATATGTGTGTTATTTTTTTTTTTTTGTGTGTGTGTATTTATATATATATATATATATATATATATATATAAATGTTTGTTTATTTTTTGTATTATTTCCAAAATAATTTAAACTTAAATCAATGATTTTATTTAGTAAGTTGTCATATATATTGTGTATCTTGTAAAACTAATTAATCAATATATACATATAAATTTCATCTTTCTAGTACAAAATAAATAAATAAATAAATAAAATGGTTAAAAATAAAATAAGGATTATATACACTAATATAAAAACAAAAAATAAATATATGGAGAATATTCAATGAAAATGGTATTACCATTTCTTATTTCATGGATTGATTGGATCCTAAAAAGAAATTTACACATGACTTGAATTAAAATTTCCTTTTTTTCTCTTTTCCTTCTACTTTATTTTTTTTACGTACAAAAAAAAGAGATACATTTTCGCTATTTTAATTATTATTATTATTATTATATTAAAATAATGGCCATGTGGTTGATTTATATCATTATATTCTTTTAAAGACTCATCTTTTTTTTTTATTTTTATTTTTATTTTTTATTTTTAAATGAGCCATTTTGAAACGTTTATATATATATATATATATATATATATATATGGATTATTCATTATTTTCTTTTTTTTTTTGGGCTTGTATATAAAGATGTTTTTGTGATTTTATCAAAAGTAACTAACTAGCGTGTAAATTTTAATCTCCGTAAATGCGCTTTTTGTATGACTTTTTTTTTTTTCTTTTTACTTCTTTTATACATTAAAATATGAAATCATTTAATATATTTTAGTCTATATACTTTATTATTATTATTATTATTATTAATATTTTATAAAAAAAAAATGATTATTAACTATCAATATTTATTTAGAATCATTAATAAAATGATTATATATGACTCCATTCATTCATTTTATTTTATTTTATTTTTAAAAAAATACAATGGGTTTAAAAAATTGATATTTTTTTTTAAAATGAAAATACAGAAAAATAAATAAAATATAATGTTTATAGTTATACAATCATGTTGATTTTTTATTTTTATGTAAAAAAAATAAGAGATATTGTTGATATATATATATATATATATATATACATATATGCCCCGTTCATTTTATATAAAATCAGCCCTTTTTTTTTTTTTTTGACTATATGTTTTTTTTATTTATTTAATATAAAAAAATTAACTAACACTTACTTGGATTATCATTCATTAAATCGATATTATTAACTTTTTTTTAAAAAATATATGATGTCAATCACTAAATTAAGGAAAGCATCGTAGATCTAAGGATCAATGGAAAAAATAAAGAATGATACGCAATATTTTTATTAATTTATTATATATAAAAATATATTTACTATAATTGAATAAATATATTATTTATATACTAGCAATAATGGCTCATATTATTAAATGTGTAAGATATGGAAATATTAAAAAAAGAAATGATTTCATAATCAATGGGTAATATATATATATGTGGGCACACTGCTTTTTTTTTTTTTTTTTTTTTTTTTTTTCTTTTCTTTAATGGAACCAGTTATCATTGTCATATATAAAAAAAAAAAAATAAGATAAGAATTTCTTATTTTTAAATCGCAGTTTATATTTAGAAGAAAAAACGACACCTTCTGTATTACAAAAAGAGCTATTTTTAAAATAATAATAATAATAATAATCCTTGCCACCACATGAATCTTTTTTATATAGATTGTGCCTCAATCATTTACCTTTTTTATTATTCTTATATTCTTAATACCAAAATCATCTATTTCTTTTATATATATACATGTGTGTACCTTTTTATTTATTAAAAAATAAAAAAAAATACAATAGCCATTTTCTCTTTTTTTTTATATTCGTTTATTGAATAAAATGTATAGATAAATCAATTATTTTATTATTATGATTAATTTATTTATTGTATATGTAGTTCTTTTTTTTCTTTAAAAAAAAAAAAGAAAGAGAAGTAAAATATTTAAAGAGATGATTACTTTTAATTTTTTTTTTTTACTCCACAAATTGATTTTCTAAATAAGGTATGCATTGTTACATTTTTTTTTTTTTTTATGATTAATCGCGTAAAATCGGTAGAAATTAAAGAAAAAAGGCTAAAAAAAATCAAAAAAATAAAATAAAAATAAATGTAAACGAATCAACTTATCATAAATACGCACAGGTGGTTGTCAGGACGGTGGGTATGTTATTTGGGATTTAATTATGAAAGGATCACTTTTTGAATGAAATCAGCCTTCGCTTTTTTTTTTTTTTTTTTCCTTTAGTTGATCTTTTTTTTTTTTTGTTTTTATTAGCTAAACTATACTTTTATTTATTTATTTATTTTTAGTTTATTAATCTTTTGACTTTTATAAATATACTTTATTGTTTAAAATATAATTTTATACCTATATTAAATAAGTTCAGTTGATAGTATCTATATTCGGATATGATCATATTTAAGAATTTTATAACATTTTCTTTTTTTTCTATTTTATTACTATATTTCGCTTCTTACCGAGTTTTTCTATTTTTCTATTATTTTTTTTTAAAAAAAAAGAAAAAAAGAATAATTAGATTATTTTTTATCATTATGGCATAATTTGAGTTGGAAATATACGTGTAGAAGTAGTAAAAATAATAATAGTAATAAAAGGTAAATGCAGAGAAGAAAATAAAGTTAGAGTCATGTGATACTTAAAGGGGGGGGAGAGTTGAGTTATTTTTTTATTTTTATTTTTACTTATTCTTTTTTTTTTTTTTTTTTTTTTTTTTTACTTTCATTAATAATAATAATAATAATAATAATAATAATAGTAATAAATATTATTCTATATATAATAATCTTTTATTTTACAGTTTATAGGAATATATATATATATATATATATATCACTGGTTGAATTTAGTTTTATTTAAGTAAATTTGTATTTAAAAAGAAATTAATATATAGTAAATGTATAATCGTCAGAACAAAAATCATTTGAATAAAAAAGAAAAAAAAAATCATAACCATTATTAACTATTTCCTATTATTTTTTTTTATCAACATTATCAAATAGATAGATACCAGAACGAATATCATTATCAAGTAAAGGACTAAGAGGAGGAACATCAATATAACCAGATATTATGAAATTAAAAAAAAGCTATGTGTACATAGTATAAACAATCAGCATATTCTCTTAATCATGAACGCGTTTCTAACATAGTTTTTTGTTTTGCCGTTCTCCTTCTATTTCTGTAATAAAATATGTATTTTATTTGACAGAAAGGTGATGATGATTTAATTGAATACTAGTAAGATTATTAGTCCATATTGATTTAGAATTCATTTTATATTCGTTTGTGAGTTGTTTAGTACGATATTCTTCTTCTTCTTCATCGTCACCTTCATAATTTAATAATCTATAATAAGAAAATAGATTATAATCTTTTATTTCATTATGAGAACATGCATCAAATAAAATAGCTTTATTCCATATATACATGATTTCATATAATTTTAATCTCACTAAAGTAATATTTGTTATATTCTATTTTGATACTATATCTTTATTTTTGACGATATACTTATACTTATCCCATGATGATAATATAGCATTGAATCAATCTTCATTTCTACTTTGCATTTGAATTTATCATCATATCTAAATGTGATCGTTGCATAAATCTTTTTTTTTTTTTTTTTTTTTTTACAAATTGGTTAAATTTTTTCATGATCATCCAAGTCTTTAAAAATGTAATTTTTGGTTATTCTTATTATACCTTCTATTATTTGTTGTATGTTGAATTTCTTCATAGATTTTTTTTTCTCCATCAAATTCATTATTTCATTATTTAATAAATTTTTCATTAAATATCCCAAAATATAAATCAGGTACTGCTCAAATATAATTCACTTTTTTATAAATTTGATTCTTTTTTAAATTAATTTCTTTCTTTCTTTCTTTTTTTTTCCTTGTTGATCCACTGGTATTGCATTTATCCATAAATATCATATATCTTTTAAATCTGAATGATTTTTAATATACTTTTATAGAAAAAACGATTAGGTTACACATACTTTATTTTCTTGCCTTTTTTTTATTTATTAAATAACAAGTAAATCTTCATTTTATTATAATAATTTATAAATAATGGTAAATGTATATATAATTATACGTATTTTTTCTTTCTTCTTCATAAAGACATATCATCATTATCAATTATAAAAATAAAACAAAACTAAAACAAACATTATTTTAAATATAGTTTTGCCAATAAGAGGGGGTTTAACTGTAATTTTTTTTTTTAAAATATGCTAGTAACTACATACATAAAGTACCCCATACTTAAAATAGTTTGATAGTTTTAAATCCAAGATTAACATTTATTTTTGAATTTCTTTTTTCTTTTTCTTTTTATTTTTATATTTAATAAAGATTATTATGAGTCTCAAAAAATTTATTTCATATACTAAAATAAAAGTGCATATTATATTACTATATATTTAAATAAATTAATATATATTAAAAGTATAATTACCAGAACAAAAGGGTGATGATATAAACACATATCTATTAAAATCCGTATCTAATACCCATCTATTTTTATCAATATTACCAATTAGACATATACCAGTGCCATAATAAGCTGGAACATCAACATAATCAGGTATAGTAATTTTAAAAAATGGTATATATACATGGTAAAGACAATCCTCATGTTTTCCTAATAATGGGCATTCTGATAAAATTTTTTTTCTACGCCATTCGTCCATTTCCTTCATAAAATACATATTTGATTTGACAGAAAGATAATGATGTTTAAATTGAATACTAATCAAATTTTCAGTCCATATCGGTTCAGAGTTCATCTTATATTTGTTTATGAGTTGTTTAATACGATCTTCTGTTTCTTCTTTTTCATTCCGCGCACAATATAATAATAAAGATTTTTCATATCTTTCATAAGCAACATTGATATTATCATTTTCAATCAACTCTAGAGAATCCATATTATAACGGCTTGCAAAAGTGGGTGAAATAAATTCATTACCTTGAAATCTTGAACATGCATAAAGTAAAGTAGCCTTATTCCATAAATCATCATCATCATCCATAATTTCATATAATTTGAATCTAACTGAAATCATATCTGTAATATTCCATTCTGATACTGTATTTTTATTTCTAATAATATGTTTATATTTGTCCCACGATGGTAATATGGCATTGAATCGATCTTCATTTCTACTTGCATTTGAATTTAATATCATATCTATATGTGACCGTTGCATAAGTCTTGTTCTTACAAATTGATTAAATTTTTTAGGATCATCTACATCTGTATAAATTAATTTTTTGTTGCTTTCGTCGTAATTTCCATCTTTTGTTGTATACTGATGTCGTTGTTGTTGCTGATCATCATCATCAAAATGGTATGAAAAAAATGTTGGTTTAAATAAAAATAATGATATAAATATATATTTTAATGGTGTTCCATGTTGTTTATATTTTTCTTTTGCAATCTGATATTCACTGACCACCCAAGCACGATTAGACCAATCATCTATAAGATAAGCTAAAAAGTTATATACTTTTTTTGTATCTTCATTTACTTTTATTGTATTTTTAGCTTTTTTAATTATTGGATGACATTGATGATAAAGAATTTGTTTATGAATTGTTAAAGAATGCTTATATATTAAATTCATTACTTCCTGGTTTGCTGTATTTTTCAATAAATATTTCTTATGTAAATCAGGTACTGCTACAATATAAGTTGCATTTTTATAAATTTGATTCATTTTTAAAATGGTTTCTTTTTTTCTTGTATAATCCTGTTGATCCGCTGATATTGCATCTATCCATAAATATTCTATTTTACTTAAATCAGGCTCACTTTTAACGTATTCATAGAGTGTTTTAAAATCTTCTAAATGAAATGAAGTGATATGAGCAGTATAATCAGGTGTTTTCACTAATTGTTCATTATTTTCACCCCATCGATAGGATATAGCAATATATTTCAAATTTTTATCATACATATTTTTTTTGACACATGGTACAGTGCCCTCCCAAGGTTTTGTATTACTAAGATCAACAAGTACAAGATCAAACACTTTCTCTAAAAAATAAAAAATAAAGATAAATAAATAAACAAAGATGATAAATATCATTTAAGCAATTTTTTTTTCTTTTTTTGTTTACTTTCTTCTTTTTCTTCTTCTTTTGGTTTAAAATAGTTTAATATGGATATTTTATTTTGTTTTATTGACTTTTTCTTTTTTGGGAATGTTTTAAAGTAATTAGTTAAATTGGTTTGTTTGAATGAATGTGCTTTGTTTACTGTTGGTTGAATTGAGCCATTACAGTTAAAATAACTGAAGAGAGTTGTTTGTATCATTTACTATTATTATTAAAAAAGTAAAAGGTGAAGAAAAAAAAAATAGAAATAGAAAAAAAAAAATATGACTATTAAAACGCTTTTATAGAAAAAAATGATTAGGTTGCACATACTTTTTTTTTTACTTACTTTTTTTTATTCTTGATCGTTTTTATTGTATATTTAATAATAAGTTAGTATTTATTTTATTATAATAATTTATAAGTAATGGCAAATATATAATTATATGTATACTTTCTTCTTTCTTCGTAAAGCATTATCATCATCAATGATATATAACAAAACAAAACAACATTAAAATACAGTGTTTCAAACAAAGGAGTTTTAACTTTATTTTTAAATATGCCAGTAACTACATTTTAAAGTCCTCATACTTGCATATAATTTAATAGTTCCAGTTTTAAGAGACTAACCTTTATTTTTGAAATTCTTTGTTCAGATTCTTTTCTTTTTTTATGATCAGTAAAGATACTTATGAGTTCCCAAAATTTACTTCATACTTTAAATTGAAAATATATATTATATAATATATTTACTTTATTAAATAAATAAATTAATATATATTAAAGGTATAATCACCAGAGCAAAAGTCGGATGAGCAAAGTAGATAATCATGCAAGTTATAATTAAATAATACCCATTTATTTTTTAAAATACTACCAAGTAAAGATATATGAGAGCCGCAAATAGGAAGTGCATGAATATATTCAGGCATTGTAAAAGTAAAAAAAGGTATATGAACTAAATAAATATAATTTTCATCTTCAAATGACCAAGAGGATAAAATATCTTCACCTATTTTTTCCCTTTCTAATTTACATATAAAGAATATATTCGATTTGACAGAAAAATAATAATGTTGATGAACATGATTATGCTTCAATTGAATACTAGTTAAATTTCCAGTGTATATTGACCTATATGTCATTTTATATTCTTTAAGGCATTCATCAACATAATCCCAGTCCACTTCTTCATATATATCATCAAATAATGAATAAAAGTAGCTTTTATAAGCATAAGCAGGGTTATCTTTTTCAATCAACTTTAAATAGTTGCTTTTATAATCACTTGCAAATGAAGGAAAAATAACTCCTTTAAAATTAGGCATTGAGCATGCATATAATAATGTAGCTTTATCCCATAAATCATCCATCATTTCAAATAATTTTAACCTAACGGATGTCATATTTGTAATTTTCCATTCAGATATTGTATTTTTATTTTTAATATGATGCAGATATTTATCCCATGATGGTAAAATAGCATTAAATCGATCTTCGTTTCTAGTTGCATTCGAATGTAGTATCATGTTTAAATGTGATCGCTGTGTTAATCTTTGTTTTAAAAATCGAATAAATTTTTCATGGTCATCTACATCTTCATAAGATATTTCGTTAATTTTATCATTATTATTATTATTATTATTATCAGAATATATATTTGTTGTACATTGTTGTTGATAATCATCATCATCATTATCACTGAAGGAATAGGAGAAGAATTTCATACATTCACTGGAGCCCTGTTTTAATAATGATAAAAAAATATATTTTAATGATGCTCCTTGTTGTTTATATTTTTCTTTTGCAATATGGTATTCACTGATGACCCAAGCACGATTAGATCAATCATCTATAAGATAAGCTAAAAATTGATAGGTTTTCTTCAATTCTTCATTTTCTTTTTCCATATCCACTTCTTTTTCTTTTATAGAATCATCACCATACATAGGTTGAAGTATTTTTCTTGACATTTCCCAATGTATTTTTGAATATTGTGTTTCCATTATTTCATTTTCAATATTTGGTTGATCATAATTAAATATTTTTTTATAGATGATCCTTCTATGTTTATATATCCAATCTATTGCTTCTTTATTTGCAGGGTTTTTCAATAAGTACTTCTTATGTAAATCAGGCACAGCTAAAATATAAGATGCCTTTTTATAAATTTTATTCATTTTTAAAATGGTTTCCTTTTTTCTTGCATGATCCTGTTGATCTACTGATATTGCATCTATCCATAAATATTGTATTTCTTTTAAATCAAGTTCGCTTTCAATATATTCACAAAGAGTTACTAAATCACTTAAATCAAAAGAAGTAACATGGGCATTATAATCAGGTGTTTTCACTAATTGTTCTTCAAGTTCACCCCATCGATAGGATATAGCAGTATATTTCAAATCTTTATCATACATATTCTTTTTTATACATGGTAAATTACTATAATTCCATTTATTTTGAGTTTTAACAAGTTGAGTATCAATAAGTACTATATCAAACATTTTTTCTATAGGATTAATAAGCATTATTATTATTATTATTATTATTAGTTATTATTGTTTTTATTATTACAAATGAACCTCATATTTTATTATAAAGTTTGTTTACTTTTGACTTTCTTTTTCTTCTTTTTCTTTTTTTCTTCTTTTGGTGTAAAATAATCTAATATTGTATTCTTCTTTTTTGGTATTATTTTAAAGTAATCAGTTAAGCTTGTTTGTTTAATTGACAGTACTTTCTTTATTGTTTGTTGAATCAAAACTTTCTTATTATTACAATTAAAATAGTTAAAAAGCGTAGTTTGTGTCATTTCTTATTAAAAAAAAAAAGTGAAAAGTAAAAACAAAAATAAATTAATTGCTACTTATTTCTTATAGTGTAAAAATTAAGGTTCTACCTCTTTGTCACCTCGATCATCTGATTATAATTAATTATACTTTATATTTATAAGAGCTAATTTATTATTGTACTTCATCTTCATGAAAAAAATCACACCATCAATTATAATTAACAATAATAAAATATCACTCAGAGATTAATTCTTTTTTTTTTTTTAAAAAAAAGCAATTTAAATTTCATACAAAATTATTTTTTATTAATGTTATACATACATTCATTTTAAATTTCATAAAAAAAAGGAAGTACTTATAATAATAAATTATATTTTGGCATCTGTAGCAGGGTATACCTTAGATAACCAGGATTTTAAGATAGCATTACATTTTTCTGGTTGTTCCCATAAAATCCAATGACCGGAGTTATCTACAAAGTGCTTTTCCAAGTTAGGCATATAGTTTTCCATTCCTTCAGACATACTAGGTGGTAAAGCAGCATCATCAGAAGCTAAAATAAAATAGTAATTTAAAAATAAAAATATATGTAAATAAATAATGTTCATATAAAATAATAATAATAATAATTATAAAACTTACCAACAACCATAAGAGCAGGATGAGAAATGATAGGATTTAAATCTAAAGATAAATAAATAAATATTATTATTTAATCAAGATAATCATTTCCATGATGATTCTTTTATTTTTTTCTTTTTCGTTTTCTTTTTTTTCATTTATATATATATACCTTTGCATTGTTCATAATTATTTTTAGTTTGTTTATACCAATTTAAAGAACCACGGAAACCATGTTTAGTATAAGTATCAACATAATATTGTAAGACTTTATCAGAAATAGCATCACTTTTAGGTAAAACAGTACGACCAGCTACAAGAGTATTTAATTTTTTATCAATTATAGATTCTTTCATGTCGCCAATAGGACGGAAAACACGAGCGAAGAAATTATAAGTATTTTCATTTAATTCCTTTTCTGCTTCTGGTGTATTTAAATGAAGTTGATATTTGAAATTAGGTAAAGCTTGAACAACCATTTCCAATGGAATATATTGCTTGGCTGGAGGTGAATAAGGTGTACAGAAACTTCCAACAGCTGTTACTCTTTCGGGATAAAATTGTACAAATCTCCATGCAACCATACCTATTTATTTATATTTAATAATAAGAAAAATGTAAATCATCAATCATCATATTAAAAAAAAAAGATCTTTTATTATTCCAGTGTCTCTTTTTTTTTTCTTTATCATTTAATTACCTCCCCAATCATGTGCAAGAACTGTAACAGTAGGAAGTTGTAAATAATCTAATAAATTGACAATATCCTTGGAAACAACGCCAAAACCATATTCATCTTTATCTGCAGGTGAATACTATATTTATATATTTATATATTTATATATTTATATATAAATATTTATTTTAATTTTAATTTTTTCTTTATCTTTTCTTTTTCTTTATTTTTTAACTTACAGTGTTACCAAAACCACGTAAGTTAATAGCAATAACACGATAACCTAATTCAGTAAGGAAAGGAATTTGTTCACGCCAACCTTTATTATAATAGAAATAGAAGACAAAAAAAAAGATAGTTTAATATATATGTGTATTATTATGAAAATATTATTACTAGTATTATATTATTTACCTAACCAGCTATTTTATAATATATATTTATATATAAAAATACGTAAAGAAATAATAATAATAATAATAAAAGGAAACAGTTAATATTTGATATAAAGAATAATTTATAGTATATACGACTTTTTGTTTTTATAACTTACAGATCTGGCCAACCATGAATTAATAAAATAGGTTTTTTACTTGAAGAGTTTTCATCAATATATTCATATTGAATACCATTGACAGTAGCTAATTGAAGATTAAAAGTAGAAGGATCGTTTTTGTTAAGGACCATTTTTTTTATTTTCTTTTGAAGTTAAAGAAGAAAAGGAAAAAAAAGAGAAAAAGCTGAGAATATGTATTATATAAACATTTTAAAACAGCGATGCATTTTTGCTTGAGTCAGCTTTTATTCATTTTTAATGCCGACAAAATTTAAGGAAAAGGAAAAATGTAAATGGTAACCTTTTCTTTTTTTAATACAGATTATATATATATATATATATATAGACTATACAATCTATATTATACAGTTATGTATATATATACATATATATATACTAAATAATATTAATACTATATATACAATCATATTTTATATATATTATATTTTATTATATACACTTTTATGACAAATTTTTTTCCAAAAAAGCTACATGAAAACATAATAATTCTTTATAGACCACCCTCATTGTTTTATCAATAGCGGATCTCGGTAAATAGCAAATGCCGATGCCTTAATTAATAATAATGTCTATTAGCATTATAAATAAAAATTATTAAATATTTATCTAACCATTTTCATCCAATACATCCATTTATTAGATTCACTAAAATAAAAACTTCGCTTTACCTACTTTATTTTAATTAATATCATTTGATTTTTTTCCTGGGAATATAATGTACTGATTTTTTGTGTTGCCACATACGTACAAATACATATATATTAAAAAAAATTAGATAAAACGTTATCCAAATTATTATGGCCAGAAATCGAAATTACAGGAACTTCATAATAATCAATACAAGTGCTAAATTTAATGTGTACATGAGAATTGCATTTTTTGATTATCCCTTCACTTTATTTTTTATTTTAATAAATTTAGAATGAAGCTTTATATATTTGCATATTTATTAATGATACAAATATATATATATATGTAACTTTCAGTGATGATATAAACAGTAATAGTGATTTTTATATAAATGCTATTTTAAATTGTTATGATGTTACAAAACTAATAAAAAAATTAATAATAATAATACTTAAAATAATTAATGAACTAATTAAAATTCATGCAAAAAAAGAGTATAAATTTAGTAAATAGCCATTTTTTTAACCCCAAATACTTTTAAAAAATCGAGATAAAGGATTAGAAGGTATGGTGATATTATTAGATGTCAGTATTGATGAAGATGATGGTGATGTTATTAATCCAGGTGAATTTGTTAAATCATTATTATTATAATTGTTATTTCCACTTCCTTCAACATGCTTAGTTTCTTCAATAGATCCATCTGGGTATTTTATACGAGTTACTGTTTCAGTTATACCATTTCTTTTTGTTGTAGTGACTGTTTCTTCTGTTCCATCTGGATGTATTTGTCTTTGTGAACTCATTGATGATGATGAAAATGTCCAACCATTTCCCTAATATATGTGTATATTGACAAAAAATAAAGAATGGAAAATAAATATATATATTAGTATTTTAATATTAATGATAATGAAAAAAAGCAATTTTATATAATATATATATATATATATATATATATATATACCTGATTATCATTATTATAAATTCTAGAATCATTATTAGATTGATTAGGGATACCAAATAAAGTAGAAAAGATATCCTGATGAATACTATTTTCCAACTGATGATCACGATTAAAAATAGATATAACATTATGTAATCCACGCTCATTTGAAGAAGAAAAACCAATATTATCTTGCTGTGGTAACTGTTTATTATTATTATTAATAATAGAAGAAGAAGAAGAGGCTGATTGATTATTATTATCATTTTCATCATTATTTTCAATCATTTTTTGTCTTCTTTTTTGAGCAATACGTTTAAAATCGCTTCCGTCTAAATCTGTTATGGTGGTTCCATGATTCGAATTTGTTGAATTTAATACAGTAGTTGGATCAACTATTTCAACAAAAGTAGGATCTTGCATGGTTTTAAATAACATGGTCATAGTTCCATTAAACATATGATTGAACATTCCTTCTAAAATGTCAAGTTCTGATTGTGGATAGTTATTATCATTGGGCGGTGGATTCATTTTTTTTTTTGCAATTAGTACAGTTGAATATAGAAAGTGAAAGAAAATTACAGAAAAAAAAAGTCAAGGGTTAAATTTATATATGTGGAATATTTAACTTCCGATTGATTTCCTTTTTTATTTTTATCTACTGCCAAATTTTTTACAATACAAAATATATAGAAAAAAAATATATAAACTCAGATGCTGCCTAAATGAAACGTGGTAAAACTGTATCAATTTTAAAATATATGTATAACACGTATTCATTAAAAAAAAACATTATGCAAATATTCAAATATACAAAAGATACAATAAGTACCTATATATATATATATATTATTTATTTATTTATTTATTTATTGAGTATATAATAATAAATTGTGAAATGGATAAGAATAAAAAGAAAAATGAAAATAACAATATAAAAAGGAGATAGCATTAAACATTGTAATATAATATGAAGAATGATAAAACAAAAATACAACGTAAAAAGAAATGAAAAAAAAAGAATAGTTATAATAATAAAATAAAGAATAATAATAAAATTTGATGTATGAGTTTAAAATAAAATAAATAATAATATAACAATAACAAAATAATATATTAAGAGCATATCCTATATTTAAGATTGTTTACATTCAGGTGCATTTTCATTCTTGTTAGGTTGCTATATGATTCATAAAGAAAAAAAGAAAAGGAAAGAAAAAAGGTTATTATTAAAATATAATTATGGTCACTACTTTTTTTTTCTTTCTCTTCTTCTTTCCCCTTTTCTCCTTCACTTTCTCCTTTTCTATTTATATAAAAAAAAACTTACAGTATCATCATCATCATCATCGTCATCATCATCATCTTCATCTTCATCGAAATCATCTTCATCATCTTCTTCGCTAAAGTATTCACCATCAAAGTCTTCACCATTATCGAAACCATCATATTCAAGGGCCTTTCCAGTGAAATAATCAACAGCATGAGGAATGATCTTGTCTTTGAATTCTTCACCTATTTATCCCAAATGAAAAAATAAAAATAAAAAAAAAGTAAATTAATAAAGTTTGGTTTTTTTTTTAAAAAAAAGATATTTATATATATATTACCAGCTTCATAATCAGCTTCTAATTTAGCATCTAAGCCTTCAGCTTCTTCTTCGTCTAATTCTTCATCTTCATCAGGGAAAGCAGGAGGATTAAAGAAGTTGAAGAAAGATTCAGCAGGAACAGTACGTTTAACAACACGAGTCTTGTTAGTACCCTTATGACGTTGTTTTCTAGATTCTACGGTGATAGTTAAATCTTTGCCTTCTTTCCAATCAATAGTACAGCCTTCAGCATGGTCATAGACGAAGTCACCAGCATAAGCATGATCTTGATAATAATAAGTCTTGGTTAAAGATTTATTGTTAAAGAATTCATTTTCACTAAAGAAGAATTCCAATTTGAAACCAGGTTGATCTAAATAAGATAATTGAATATCTTCTAAATGTCTAAGAGCTTCTTCATCTTTATCAGTAATGATTTCAGAAAGATGAGGATGATTCTTTAATAAAGTAAGCCAGAATTCAGGAATACCCTTAATATCTTTATCTTCTTCTTTTTCTTCAACTTCATCCTTTTTGGATTTCTTTTCATCCATCTTTTCATCTTCTTCTTCATCTTCTTCTTCATCAACTTTTTCACCAATAGCTACTTCTTCATCAGTAGGTTCATAGTTACCACTGATGATTTCAGCACGTTTAGCATATAAAGGTTTATAAAGTTCTAAATATTTCTTTTCTAAAGCTAATACTTCTTCTTGGAATTGGATTTCAAGTTCAGAGTGTTTAGATTGGAAGTATTTTAAACCATTGATACGTCTTTGAACAGATGGAGGAAGAGATTCAATGTAACCAGAAGGTCTACCAACTAAAGTACCTAATTTACCTTGAAGCATACTGATAAGAGCAGGGTTGCTAGTGAAGGCTCCACTAAGAGCAGAAGTATCAGCTTCAACTCCTATATTTTAAAAAAGTAATTGTATAAAAAAAGTAAAATAATAATAATAATGAGAAAAAAAAATCATATGAGTACTAAATATATACAACCTATTTATTTATATATACATATATTTATATATATAAACCCTGTTTCCCTTCTCCTTTTTATTTATATATATACATATATATATATATTTATCACTTTATTTATATATAAATATTTATATATAAAAAATAGAATATACACTTACCAGGAGTATTTACAGTTTCAATATCTTCAGAAATGGTATTGACAGTAGGACGATAATCAGAAGTAATAGGAGCAGGATTGCTTGGTGTATTTTGAGGAGTGGGGGCTGAGAAAGATTCCAACTTTTTATTCTTGATTTCAACACCTATTTATATTTAAAAT
The DNA here is from genome assembly GCA_037043795.1 of Cunninghamella bertholletiae. Taxonomy (NCBI): domain Eukaryota; kingdom Fungi; phylum Mucoromycota; class Mucoromycetes; order Mucorales; family Cunninghamellaceae; genus Cunninghamella; species Cunninghamella bertholletiae. The sequence goes on from JAZGVP010000005.1 coordinate 449,909, forward strand.
ATGAAAAAATGGGGTTTATATTAGTAATTGTTTTATGTTTTACTTTTTATCTTTTTTCTTTATCAATGTATTATATTTTGATTCGTCATCTTTTATTCTTTTTTATCCGAATAAAAAAAAAGTCTTATATTTATATATAATCCATATATATAATAAATACATATATAAAGATATAGATATGGATGTATATTTATACATTTCTTAATATGTTATAGATTATATATAAATATAATACTTTAGAGTTATTCTTTTTTATTTTACCTGAAGATTGGTCCATTGTAATCTCTTTGAGTTAAATATAAATAAGTAAATAAATAAAGAAAAAAGCAATAAAAAGAAATAAGAGAAAGAAAAGTAAATAAATAAACGAAAAAACAAAAAGTGTATATATAAAAAAAAAAGCTTAGCGGTTATTAAAAAAAATTTTTCTCTTTCAAAAATTCAATTATTTCAATTACCGGTTTGAAATGGATTCAATTTGTTTCAAATCACAAAACAAAAAAAAGCTCTCATTTTTTAATTTTAATAATAATGATGAAAGAAAGTAAACAAAAAATGATTTGTTAAAATGACATTTTTTCCCCTTTATCTTTATTTTTTAAATAATGATACTTTGAAAAGAAAATATAAACAATGATCATTTTCTAAACATTAAATTGAAATGAAAAATTTTTTTCTGTTAAGCGGGTAGAAAGCGGAGATGTGAATTATATAACAATAAAAGACAAAATTTGGGTTATTTTTTATGCCTATTTTATTTTTAAAAAAAAATATTCATCAAAGTCAGAATCACTTGATTAGCATATGTAATCATTATTACTGATGAAAGCTTTTTTTTTCTTATTGATTTATTTTTGATACATAATGATAGCCATAACAACTATAATAAAGCAATAATAAGCTAAATCACAATGCTATTCAAACAGGTTTTTTTTGTAAATTAAAGTAATCATCTAGTGATTTAGAGCGATATTAAGCAAAAACAAAACTAAAAGAATAAAATAAATTATAACCATTGCCTTATTGTTTACTTGTTTATTTATTTTATATTTTTATAAATAACAAAATGAATACACCCCCCAAAAAACTAGCAAAGATAATTAATCAATGAAAAAGTAAAAGTTAAAAAAACAGGTATTAATTAGTTAATGATGGATAAAGTTAATCAATCAATTTTCTTCCTACTCTTTTTTTTTTTTTTGTAATTAAAAATTTTTTTTTACCTATCTGATATAGCAAGTATTAAAGATGAAATAAATTCAGATTTATCTATAAATGAAAGAGAGATAATGCCAAGTTTGATAAAATTATTGAATAAATAAATGATCATGACCAGAAAAACATTCAGCATATACATAAATATATATATATTCAAAGAATATCTTATAATATGAAAAAAAAAAGAGTTAATACGAATTAAATAAATAGCAACAATTAAAAAAAGTATTATAAGAATAAATGATAATATCAGTTTGCTGACTATCATCGACACATACAATAATAAACTGCTGAAAACAGTTGTCGCAGTAAAGTTAACCATCAGTTCTAGCAAACACTAGGTCAAACAGGTTATAAATTGTTTTCTCAGAGTCCTTCAACAATTATAATACTTTAATGGTTTTTTAGTATAATTTGATCCTTCATGTATTAGATAATCATCACTTTTTTATATAAAAATATTATTGTTACAAAGTATTAAAAATTCCTGATATCAATTATTTAAAAAGGAAAAAATCGTGCAACTATATTTTCATACTCCGATAATATATATAATCCATTTTTTTTCAACTCCCTTTTTTTCTTTTTTTTTCCTTTTAAAATAAAGCTATGAAACACAATGCCTGAAGTATATATTATTACGAACAGAAATCCCATTCATAACGAGTTACAACTCGATGATAATCGGCGATATGATTTTATTAGAACTCAGGACAATCTGTCAATTCCACCATATCTTCTCTATCTTAATAATGGAAGATATCATGAATTATTTGCACCCGGACAAGTATTAAATAATGTAAATCGTGAACGTGTATTAAATCAGTTGTTCCATAATAGTGTCCCTCAAGACGCTGTTTTATTTGTACATGGTTTTAATAATAGTATTATCGAAACACAAGAACACGCAAACGAAATACTAGCTGCAACGCAAAAAAATGTGATTGCTTTTTCATGGCCTTGTAGTCATGATAATTGGAAACCGGCATCCAGTTATGCTATTGATTCGGAAATGGCGGTGACCAGTGTTCGTATTTTAAATTGGATATTAGACTTTCTATTAGACAGTATCCAACTTGATATTATGGCTCACAGTATGGGATCACGTATTGTAGTAGGATCTATATCGAGTCTAGCACATGATTATAGATTGTTAGAACGCGACAGAAATCATCCATTGTATACTCGCAGAATTATGCAACTACAAAATATTATTTTCGTAGAACCGGACATCGATATCATTAACATGACTGAATTTGTATCAAAAGATTTACCAACTCTCAATTCAACGCAACATATTATTCACACATATATTTATGCACATGATGATGATAAAACGTTGCAATGGTCTCAAGCTATTCATTACGATCGAGCTAGAGTAGGACAATTTACTGGTGCAGAAACGTTATTAGATAGATTAAGGGCTCAACCTAATATTCCTAATGACGAAATTCATTTAACCATCATTAATGCATCGCAATGTGGATTGACTCCTTGTTGGGTACCAAAATGTTTGAGTCCCTATGGAAATCAAAGTTATTTCGACGAAATATTATTTCGAGATAGTATAACACAATTATTATCCGGTAATGTTATTATAGGTTTACCGATCATTAATTTTCCTTAAATAAATATAATTCATGGGATTTTTAAAATAGCTAGAGTATCACTAAAATGTTGTCCGGTACTTAAAGTAAACGTCGAGTTAATTTTGATGGAAGTACCACAGCGCATATCTATAAATGATACCATGATTTAAAAAGCCATAGCCATAGATAATTTTGTTTGAATGATCTGGGACCATATATTCCATATATTTGATAAATGGTACGTGCCTAAATCCTGAACAATTAAACTATGATCTGGGACCATATATTCCATATATTTGATAAGTGATCCATAACCAATGGATATATACGACCAATAATATATATGGAGTCACCATTAACTAGATTGATCTACCATGAAAAATGGACGGTATATACGCATATAAAATGGAAGGGAATATCCTCTTATATCCTGGGAAGTATACCCCCTTCCTTCCTTTTTTTTTTCACAATTAACTACTACTTTTATTAAATTTTCTATTTCAATGTTATTATCATGGTTACACCAGCATGTTCATCAAAATACAAGACATACAAAATCAATAATACGGTAGAATTAGACGTGTCTGATTTTTTTTTTTTCAGAACTTATAACTTTGTGGATTGGGAACGCGTAAAAATCACCAAAACCAAAACTTAAAAAGTTATCAACCAGTTTTAAAATGATTTAGAGAAAGTAAATAATAATAATAACTTACCTAATGAAATCAAGTTCTATACTGGTTACATCATACTTGACCTGAATACGTAAATAATAAAATAAAAATAGTAATAGTAATAATAATAACATATATTTATTTTCTTACAAATAAAATATACTTTAATTTTAGGAAAACGATGAAAAGAAGTCTGGAACTATTTATTAAACAAATAATGTTCAATATAATGATAATAAACAACTATCCATAACTCTGTTACCATAGTTACTGCTATTGATGCTATTAGATTATTTGATTTAAAAATATATTTATATATCAATTAATGATAAAAATAATAATAGTGTTAATATTGATCATGATTATATAGAAATAAACTCATCATAAAGATGAAAAAAAAAAAAGCTTTTTGGATGCAAATGATACAACAACAATAACTACAAATACTATTATATCATTTAGAAAAAAGAAAAGAAAGGTAAAAAACATTATTATTCCAATGCTTTTTAATTTTAAGGTAATGAAAACATCTTTTAATAAGGAATGAATAAGTATAATGGTATGTACATATATTGCTTTTATTACAGAAGTGTAATGAAATAGAATTTATGTTATTATAAATATAATAATTATCTTTATTATAATTATAAAAATAAACAAAACGATAAATAACAGGTGATTAGAATTGGAAATGAAACATATAAAACAATGGATATAAAAAAAAACAGTTTGATTATTTATAGATACTGATTTGTATCCATTTTTGGTAATCCTTATTTTTATTTATTATTTACTATACTAATATTAATAATATTAATAATAATAATGATTTCTTTGAATAACTTGATGTTTCTTTACAAAGTAATAAACAAAAATTCAAATATATGATAAATTAAAAAAAATAGATTAACATTATTTATCAAAAAAAGTTGACCCTCAAAAAAAAGCAGACATTTTTGATACAATAGTGATTAGGTAGTGATATTTTAGTTTAAAATAAAAATAAAATGAATAAGCACAGTTTCATTCATTATTATAAAACAAACAATAGTATATTCTCTATTTATCCATTTATTTATTTTAATAAATAAATAAATAAACGAACGCCACTAAAGCATTGATTTTTATGATTTGCTAATGCACTTCAAGACAGTGCGGCTAGTATTTAGGATCATTCCTCCTTATTTAATTTTTTTATATGTATTATAATTTGAAGCATATAATTAAAACTCAGCGATTCTTTTTTTTTGAGTACTCATTTTTTTTCTTTTCATTTCTTTTTTTTTTTTTTTTTTTTTTTTTTTTACCTATTTTAAACTTTTTGTCATTTAAAAATATTATATAATTCATAAAGAATATAATACTTTTCTTTTATATATAAAAAGAAAGAAAAAAAGAGAAAGAAAAAAAAAGACCTTATTTCATTTTTTTCTTTTCTTCTTTTTTTTTTCCTTCTTTCGCCTTTTTTTTTTTAATATACCATGCGAAAAGCTAGTTCAGTTATGAAAAAGACATTTTCACCTTCGAATACAGTACCAGTTGTGACAAAACCATCAACGTCAACTTCATTATGTAGTATTAAAACAGATGTAACACCACCAAATGAAATAAATACTTCTTCTACAACTTCTGATAATATAGATACTTTACAGCCAGCTTCAAATATTATATCTGGACCTTCAGTTTCTAGTTTAAATGAAGAAGCTATAGCTCCATCCATTTCAACCTTCACTCTTAATAATAATAGTAAAGAAGATAGACCTGAAAAACTTAAAAAAAAGGCAAAGCATTTTTTTGATGAGAAACAAAAAATTAAAACACGATTACAAAGTTTATGGAGTTTTATTGGTAAATAAATAATATACAAAAAAATGGAAAGAAAAGATATATATATATATATATATATATATATATATATATATATAAAGTCTCCTTTTATATATTATAACATATATATATATATATATATTTCATATTAGATGCTACTAATACATTCGATCAATCAAGATTTTTCCAAGAAAATGCTGAACAAGTTTTTCATGTCATTTTTGAATCTTGTATGCACCAAATAGAAAAAATTAAACGTAGGTTATTATTATATTGGTTTTATATCAGAAAAAGAAATGCACTAGGAATTAGTATTTATGAAATCCATTCATTTTTATATATTTAATAAATAGAACGACATGAAAGACCTCAAAGCTGGAATTCAAAAGAATTAGTATCTCTACAAAAAACTCTATTTTTACTTAGAAAATTGTTTTTATTTATACCAGAGTTGATGCGAAATGGTTGGCAGCGTAAAAATATCGGTAATAATAATAATAATTATAATGAATAAATAAAAAATAAATAAAAAGTAATCATAAATCAAGGATGAAATGTATTTTTTTATCTTACTGTCATCATTATAATAATTATCTATTATAGCAAAAATCTTGACTCATATTCTTGATCATGGAAATCATATTCGATTAAGGTCACTTGGGTTTCAATTATTATTATTATGGCTTAATGATCAAGTGGTAGAATATCCAGAGTGTATTAATTTATTTGCTAATGCAATTTCCTTGGATCTTTTTATAATGGATGAAATTTGTACTACACCATCATCTTCATCATCAAATACAAATATGGAAACGGATACAAATAATGCTGGACATACTTCAACATCATCACATTCCGATGAAAAAGATTCACATCATCATCATCATCATAAGCCTATTTCATTATCTCATAATACTGGAGGTGGATTACAATTTGTAAAAAAATTAAGTGAAAGACATCCTGAAAAAATTCATGGTTTTGGATTGATTCGAAATGATCATATTAAATATTCTTCAATTAATTTAAAACAAAATATTATTATAGGTATATATATATATATATATATATATATATATACATACATATATACACATATACATATAAATGTATGTACGTGTGTAGTTATATATGCTGATTTTTTTAAAAATTAATGATTCATTTTTAGGTGATGAAAATCCACCATTATATCCAAGTCCAACTATACCAACATTTAATGATTCTGTTGTATTATTAAATATATTCATTACAAATTTGGTCAGATTGGCATATGTAGCTTCTGGTTCTCCCCCTCCTCCTGATAATTATGATTATCCTGATCAATACGAAGCTGATGATGGAATTGCAACTGGGGTTGGTATTGATGCTGCTACTGCAAGTGCAAAATTTTTGTTTAAGATATTTAGAACTTATTATCTCACTAAATTTGTACCTTTTGTATCAACTGTTTTAAAAGAAGAATCAGAAGATCAGCCTACCGAAAATGGTAACTTTTCATTAAAGATCATTAAAAAGTTTATGATCTTTAATTTAATTTAATTCAATTTTTTTTTTAATTTAATTTTAATTATAATGATATATAGTGATTGGATTTCCTTTATGCCCTCCTAGTATTTTAAGAGCAATACTAAGATTTTTAATTGGTTCTTGTCTAGATAATACACATAGTCATCATTCAACTCATCAAAATATTCCTTCACAATTTATTTCATCTCCTGCAACACCTATTCTAAAATCAATTGTTTTATCATCACATGAAACTCGTGAAATGTTACATGAAATTATTAGACAAAGTATGATTCTACCAATAACTAATCCTAATTATCGTGATATCACTCGTGGAGCAATTCACATTCTTGGTGTATGGATGCTTGGTAATGAAGATGAACGTCCTGCCTTTTTAAGACGAAATAATAGTACTCCAGCAAGTGCATCAACTATCATCACAAGTGGAAGTTATAGTGTTAATCATATAAACAATGCAAATGATATTATTCGCTCAAATAGTTTTGCATCATTACCAGCTCCAAAACACGTACAACAACAGCAACAAAATAATATATCGTCATCAACAACAAATTCAAATAATAAAAATAATAATATATCTTTAATATCTACACCAAATGTCCAATTTTCACCTTCTGGACTAGTGACTATAGAAAATCATGATTATATAGAAGCAAATGTATTTTTAAGACGCTATTTTTTGATGATCAAATTAATATTTGAAAATAAAACAGATAATAGCAACAATCAAAATAATAAAGATAACAATAACAGTAATAATGAAACAACTACCACATCAAAAGATCTTTATTCTGATTCTAATTATGATTGGGAAGGTGCTGTAGCATTATATAAAGATGCCATTAATGTATATCGTGCTATTACTGTTACTCGTGGTGGAATTGAAATGGAATGTGAAAGCTGGTAATATATATATATATAGTATTTATACACAATACGAAAAGAATAATAATACTCAATTATACATATAACTATTTTTAATGCTTTTAAATAGGGAAAATTTATTGCAATGTCTTTTAGATATACAAGATAAAATGATGTTAGCTCCTGATGCTTCAAATCGGATTCCTGTTACTTCATTGGCAGATGATTTTGTTGAATATCTTTTTGAAGTAAGTAATAAAAAAAATCTATATTATTGTTTTTAAAATGGAAATTTATATACATTTCCTTTTTTTTTAATATACGATGATTATTTTATTTTTTTAATAGACTATACTTTATGCTTATGCAAGGGCTAGAATTGCACATGTTAGTTATTGGAAAGAATTAAAAAATCGATTAGTTTCATCTATGCAATGGTACCAAGTATTAGATCAATGGGTTAAAATCATGCATCGACTTACTAGAACACTTTCATCAAAATTATATAAAGTGGATTATGAATCTTATAGATTACCTGGCCTTTCTTCATTTGATAAACCAGGTACAATTCAAAATCGATTATCAGCACATTTTTCTGGAAGTGGTAGTGGTAGTGGTAATAATAGCGGAAGAAAACCAAGAACACGACACTTAAGTATACAAGATGAACAACGTACTGCTGTTAGACCACCAAGACCAATATCAGGAGCGGGTGAAGGACAAACCAATGATTTATCATTTATTGGACAACCATATGATTCAGATAGAATAGCTGTAGATCTTAGTGAAGGTTTTCCATTACCTCCTGGTGTTGAAATACCAACAACAACAGTTTCAACATCCTATGCTTCAACAAAATTAGCTGCGAGTCGTGATAATACTTCATCCTTTTTTGAAAAAACAAAAGGTAATGATAGACGTTCAGGTTCACAACTACAACAGCAATCACTATCAGTAGTTGAATCTATAGAAGAAGATAAACCAATGATACCATCTATAACAAGCAGTCATAGTACAAGTCGTAAATTTGGTATTAAAAATATTATACCCTCGTCATCCTTTTCATCATCCTATAATTTATCATCATCAACAGCAGTAGCATCTCCGTCAGCTTTAAATAATAATAACAGCAATACTCATAGTGCTAATGTTATTTCTAATAATAATAATGATAATGAAACTGAAAAAGGAGGGGGAGTATTAGAGGATAATAATCTTAATATACAAAGTGGTAGTGGATCTATTAGTTCATCAACAGGATCTAGAAGAGGAAAAAGAACAGTTAGTATTCATCAATTTGATACTCTCTTTCAAGAATCTGGTAGTAAATTATTAAATTTCGTTCATCAAACAGCAGCATCAGCATCTATTGGATCACCTTCTTCTTTTACTACTAATACTACTGGAACACATCAAGGAAATATGTCTACTTCTATTAATGGAGGAGGAGGAGGAGGAGGAGAAAGTATTTATTCTAATACTTCTAAATTAACATCTGGAACAGTTTTTGTAAAAGAAGATGATAAAGGTAAAACCTTAATTGAATGGGATCGTAAAAGTAGTGCAAGCTCTAATGTGACTATTTCTAGTAAGGTAAAGTTTAATGGTGATCAAATATATCATGATATTAATAATAAAAAGAGGAAGAGAGAAAGAAAGAAAAAATTTACATATGATGCTGAAATTATTTTTATATTCTTATAATAATATATATTATTAATAATGTTATTCTGATTATCATTATTATCATTTTTTTTAAAAAAAAGTCTAACCGTACCTCAGCATCCACTATTCTACCACCTATTGAATCTATTACTATGAAAATCAATTCTGCAGATGTAAATGACCAACTGCCTTCTGATCTAGGTGTCTTTCGTAGTTCAGAATTTTTAAACCTTCAAAATTTAACTTGTGATGGTCTTGGTGCACTTATTTTATGGAAAAATATGCTTTGCACTATTGGAAATATAAATCTTATACAGGTAATCAATAAAATCTTGCAGTACATATATAAATAAGTTATTTCTAATGTGTAGGCTATACCTGTGTTTTTTAAAAAATAGTCAACTCTTAATTACTCAGTAGCTATCAAATGTATTGTAGATATTTGGGATACTCTTGTTTGGGTAAGATTTACATATATATATAATATTTGGATATATTATTTTTACGTTAATTATAAATTTTATTTAATATAAATATAGGTACGAAGTAATCAACCTTATCGTGGCGTGCCTTTTCCAGCTTTATATGAAATCACTCCTTGGTTAATACAAGCTACTGAATTACCTAAGTAATTTATTGATGATATATTTATTAAAACAAACTTATTTATTGACTTTTTTTCGTTTTTTCTTGTAGTAAATATGATAATGGCCGTGCTTATGCTTTTGGTTCATTATGTAGATTAGTATGTAGAAAACCTGAAGAAGACCTTCCAGCTAATTTTTATGCTCACTTCTATCGTTGTGTCCTCAAAGTAAATAATAATAATAATAAATTTAAAACAACAATGATCATAAAATATATACATAAATTGTTACTAATGATATTCATTTATTTATTAATTTATATAGGGTTTAGCATCTGAAAATGATATGATTATTCAATCAATCATTCAAAATTCTGAACGAATCTTTGCTTTTTCTTTACCTGGTGTACATATTTTAATTCCACCTTTTATACATGCTATTGAAAAACAAGTAATACATATATACTTTTTTATATTGTTCTATATATTTATTCATTCATCAAGTTCTTCTTTTTAATGTTAATGTTTTATATAATTTTTTTTTATATATAATTTTTTTTAATTTAATAGCTTTTAGATGGTAGTGCACTTAAAAATATTCCAACATCTGTTCAAAAAAGTTGTGTCACTATACTTGGTTCATTAACATCTGCTTCTAATCATTTTTCCGATGTTCAAATAAATCTCAAAGATGAAGATAATAAGGATAAAGTGTTCCAATTTTCTCATGTAAGATTTTTATTATTTAATTATTACATATTCACTTATTGTATTATTGATTACTTAAAATTTTAATTTTTAATTTCATATATATAGATAAAAGTATGGTTAAAGGATTTATTAATTCGATTAGTTAATGCAAGTTCACCTTCTTCAGCTATAAATGAAAGTACTGATGTTCAATGTATGCTTCTTGGTGCTATTTGTTCTTTAACTTTAGATGAGCTTTTATCATGCAAAGAGTATGTAAAAAAAAAGCAATTTTATGGTATCATTTTTACGTATTAATTTCTTTTATTTTATTTTTTAAAATGTATAGCCCTCAACGTAGTATTATAGATGAATGTACATTAGCCATGTTGAATCATTTATATCAATGCAATACATCTATTATCAATACTTGTACAGATTGCTTGATATTAGTTGCACATATATATCGTGAAAGTTTGGACCCTGAAGGAGTAATTTAAATATATATATATTATATTATATAATGATGGATTAATATTTATTTTTATTCATTTTATTTATTTATAATAGGCCATTGTTCAAGAGGTATTAACACGTATCATTGATGCCTTGAATGAACATTTGAAAATTTTCAAAAACAGTTCAAAGAGTGGAAGAGGTATTTGAAAAAAAGTTGAATATAAATGATATTAAACACTTTATTAAACATATATCTTGTATTTTGTTATTTATTTATTTTAAACAGGATTAGTGATATCAAAACTGTTTAATTGTTTATTGGAATGGTTAATGACAATTGAACCTGAAATATTAACTGATACTGAATTATGTCAATTGGTTTTTGATACAGTTCAATGTGCAATGAATCTTTCTGGGGTATATATATATAACAATTGATCATTTCATTTTCATTTTTATTAATGGTATATTATCATTATTAATATTTTTTTAGGCTGATACTGATAAAGTGATACCTCATAATCCTATTGCTAGAAGTCCAAGTAGATCTAAAAAGAAAGAATTACCTTTTAAATTCATCTTATTAACAGAAAAACGACCTCCAGTACATCAAGATTCATCTCAAAGTTTATCAGGTCCCGAACATAATGAAAATGAAGATTTTGTTAAAGTAAATAGATATCTATTATAAAATAGTAATAATCAATAATGATAATGATTCATGGCACTGATAAGAAAAAAAATAACAATTTTTTTTAATAATAGGAAGCAGCAGAAGCAGTTTTATATCATTTATTACATCATTTTAATAATTTTGCACCACCTTATGGACCAGCAACAATGCATAGTAATATATCTGGACCAGGAGTATCAACGACATCAGATGATAAAAATGATATAGAATATAAGCAATTCCAATACTTTTCATTTAATGAAACTACCATTATTGCATTTGTTGAATTACCTGCCACTGAATCTAACCCAGCTGAAACTAGGGTAATTGTACGTGATATGACCGGTAAATATGTATGGGATGCACATATGGTGCCACTTTCAAATGAACAACAAAAACAAAAACAAGACTTATCAACATCATCATCGTCATCTTCTTCTTCGTTATCACCTTCAAATTATCCTGATAAACAAAATCGTATTGATAAATTAATTGATGGTGATCATGGTTATTCTTTAAGATCTAATATATCAGTCGCGAAATCCGATTTACCTACTACTAATCAATCGTAAGTATGAATAAATGAATGAATAATAATGATTTTGATATATATATATATATATATATATTCTAAATAATGGTTTTGTTTATTTTTTTTATTTAATTTATTATTATTATTGTAGAAGTAGATCTAACAGCAATAGTTATCCATCTTCACCTGATACTTTAAACAGTTTATTACAAGAGTAAGTTTATACTAAATTTTATTTTAGTATATTTGTATATACATAGGTGACTAATTTTTTATTTCATTAAAAAAATGATATTTATATAATTTGTTTAGAATTGGTGATAATCATCCCGAATGTTTATCATCCGCCTCAATTAATTTGAATACTTCTCCTTCTCTGACAGCATTACAAACAGGTATGGTTGGGCGACTTGGTGATCAATTGAATGAGTATCTCGAAAATGAAAACCAAAATAATTTACAAAAAGAATCCGATCCGTAAGCTTATATATATAAATTAATAATTAATTTTCTTATTTACTTAATGCATTTTTATTTATTTATTATATTTTTTAATAGTCGTTTATGGTATTCCAAATTGAGTGTATTAAGGCGTAAAAATGATCAAACACTAAATACAACTGAAACAACACATTCTATTTTAACTGCCAATTTCTCCTTAAAAAAAGATTTCTCACCAGCATTTCCTCAAGAAGTTGAAAAAACCAATGTACCATTCCAACAAAGTCGACTATTAATGAGTCATTTAGGATTAATTAATTATAATGATTTAAAGGATGGTTCATTCCAATTATTAAACAAAACTTCTGCTTTATATCGTGATTTACGTGGTTTAGATAGAAAGCCAGGGTAAAAAAATTAAATTATTTATATATATATATGTACATGCCTTTAGTATTTTTAATCATAATGAAAAGTAATATTAATTAACTTTTTTTACTATTATTTTAGTCGTGAAACAATGAAAATAGGTGTGATCTATGTTGGTCCTGAACAAGAAGATGAACAAAGTATATTGTGTAATAGTCAAGGCAGTGCAGAATATAATGCTTTTGTAAATAGTTTAGGATGGGAAATTGATATTGCAACGCATACAGCTTATTTAGGTGGATTGGAACGTAACTTAACCAATGGAACAAAAGCAACTTATTATTGTTCATCCACTGTAGAAATGATATTCCATGATGTTACAAAAATGCCAACAGACCCTCACGATTTAAAACAACTTAAAAAGGTAAAAATGATTAAAAAAGTAAAACTAAATAAACGATTATTAAATAATCTTTTTTTTTTCTTATTATTTATTTATTTTAATAGAAACGACATATTGGTAATGATCATGTACATATAGTATGGAATGAACATGATAGAGATTATAGAATAGGAACAATAGGAGGGGATTTTGGCAATGCACAAATTGTAATAACGCCATTACCAGATGGATTATATTCCGTTCGAGTTTATCGTGATACTAAAATCCCTTATTTTGGACCCTTATTTAATGAAATGGTGATATCTAAAGCGACTTTAGGATCATTAGTACGTGCTACTGCTATAGGTGCCTTTAGAGCTTGTGTACATACAAATATGTCTTCTTTTCATAGATCTGTATTTACTCATAGATCAAGAGATATTAAAACCATTACTCATAGGCATAAAGTATCTAATTGGTCTTACGAAAAATTCATGGAACAAATGTTTTTATGTCAATAAGCTATTTTTTTTTATACTTTTACTTTATTTTTTTTTTATTATTACTGTTACTTTTATTTATATTAATCTTTTACTATCATAATTCTTATTATTATTACTATTTTTTTTTTACAAAGTACTTTATTATTACTACTATTTTATTATATATACATACGTTTTATATATATATATATATATTAATATATTTATTACTATTGCTTTATATCTTTATTTTCTTTTTATTATTATTTTTATTATTATTACCCATATATAGTATTTATAAAGTCTCTTTTTTATTTGCTTTAATAAAATATAAAAATCAGACAAACTGTCTATTATTTATTAAATTGCAAAGCGATTAGGTAATAAAAAATCCGGTTAAAACAGCTCCGAAAAAGGGGATTTAGATTTGTCAATCTTGTAAATAAATAAAAAGTAAATAAACTTCAGTTTCTCTCTTTCTTTCTTTCTTTCTTTCTTTCTTTCTACTTTTTTTTAATAAAGGTGTTATAAATAATAATACACTCCTTTCCTTCTTTCTTTTCTTTTCCTTTTATATATATATAGCATAATTATCATACTATTAATATGTTTCGAATAATTCCACAACAATCAACTATACGTTCCTTAAAATATTTATCTTGTTCTTCTAAAAATATATCAAGGTCGTTATCGTCTTTCACCAACAATACTTTATTAACACCAAAACAATATGGACATAACAATAGTAATAATAAATATCAACAATTAAAACATATTCATTTATCTTCGAAAAGATATTTTTCTTCAAGTCCTTTAAGATTGTCACCACAACAAAATCTTAAAGAAAAAAAACTAGTTGAAACAATTACTACTGAAGCAAAAAATATTAAAAAAACAAATGATTGGAATGATTTTAAACGTTTAATTTCTTTGGCTAAACCTGAAGCAAAAAGCATAACAGGTATTATTAATATTATTAAAAAGAGGAAAAAGAAAGAATACTATTTATATATTTATATGTATATATATTTATATTAATAAAACCTTTTATTTTTATTAATAATAATTTGGGTGATATATATCTATATATATATATATATATTTAAAAAATAGGTGCTATTGGACTTTTACTTATATCATCAGCTATTACTATGTCAGTACCTTTTTCAATGGGGAAAATCATCGATATAGTGACAAATCCAGATAAATCAAGTGATACAGCGTTTGGATTAAGTTTTCCACAATTTTTTGGTGCCTTAGCTTTTGTTTTCACCATTGGAGCTACAGCTAATGTTGGAAGAGTAATCTTATTTAGATTATCCGGTGAAAGAATCATTCAAAGAATTCGTAATAATTTATTTAAAAATATCATCCGTCAAGAAATTGCTTTCTTTGATCGTAATCGTACTGGGGATTTAATTTCTCGTTTGTCTTCAGATTCAGCTATTGTTGGTAAAAGTATTACAAATAATGTTAGTGATGGATTAAGGTAAGATATATATATATATATATTTATGAAATAGATAAATTAAAAATAAAGTGTAAAAAAGAAAAAATATGATCATGACTATTTTTTTTTCTCTTATCATTTTTATTGATTAATTTTTTTTTCTCTCTAAAAAAAAAAAACAGAGCATTAGCTACAGCAGTTGTAGGTTCTTCTATGATGCTTTATGTTAGGTAACATATATAAAATATTTATATACGTTTATATATAAGTAGGTTATCATGTGAAAATTTAAACTTTAATTTTTATTTTTAGCCCAAAACTTACAGGCATTATGATGATTGTTGTTCCCCCTGTAGCCATCTTTGGTGTTGTTTATGGTAGATATGTAAAATCATTATCTAAAAAGACCCAAGTTGCGATTGGAGAAATTACAAAAGTAGCAGAAGAAAAAATCAGTGCTATACGTACAGTTCAAGCTTTTGCTAAAGAAAAAAAAGAGAGTTTAAATTATGAATTAAAAGTACAACATTTATATGAATTGGCTAGAAAGGAAGCATTAGCTTCTGGTGCCTTTTTTGGTGGAGCAGGATTATCTGGTAATTTAGCTGTTCTTGCTGTTTTATGGTATGGTGGTACCTTGGTCATGGAAAATGTTATTACCATTGGGGAGTTAACTTCATTTATGCTTTATACTGCTTATGTGGGTACTTCCTTAGGTGGATTAACTTCTTTTTATTCTGAAATCATGAAAGGTCTCGGTGCAGCTGACCGTTTATTTGAATTATTAGATAGAAAGAGTCTTATTGATATTAATAGTAAGTTATTGAAAAAAAAAATTATTTATATATTTATTTTAATGGGAAAAAGGAAAGAGAAAAAAAAAAGTGAAGAGAAAGAAATGAGTTCATTTTTCTTTCTTTTTATATTTTACTTATAGGTGGAAAAATATTAGAAAAAGTAACAGGAAAAATAACATTTGAAAATATATCATTTGTATATCCAACAAGAGAACAAAATCCCATTTTTAAAAAATTGTCATTAACAGTTGAACCAGGCAAAGTGATTGCAGTAGTAGGATCATCTGGTACAGGGAAGAGTACATTAGGATCATTATTATTAAGATATTATGATCCTGATCAAGGAAATATTTATGTAGATGGACAAAATATTAAAGATCTTAATTTACGTTGGTGGCGTGAACAAATCGGTGTTGTTTCGCAAGAACCTATTTTATTCCAAGGTACCATTGCTGAAAATATTGCTTATGGATGTGATAATGTTACTATGGATCAAATTAAAGAAGCAGCTGCTAGAGCTAATTGTACTCAATTTATTGAATCTTTTCAAGATAAATATGATACTGTCATTGGCGAACGTTCTACTTCACTTTCTGGTGGTCAAAAACAAAGAATTGCTATTGCTCGTGCTCTTCTTAAAAATCCAAAGGTAAAATAAAATATAATAAAATAAAATAAAATAAAATAAAATGCTTTAAAAGTATAATATATGGTTGAAAAATGGTTCTTTTTATTAATAATGACTTCTATTTATTTATTTACCTTATCAGATTCTCATTTTAGATGAAGCTACAAGTGCTTTAGGTAAAAAAAATAAAATCATAAACTATAATCCTTTTTTTTAAAAAAAAAGAAAGAAAGAAATAATCATATAACATTCTTTATATATATTTATATATATAATAGATTCTGAAAGTGAAGAACTTGTTACAAAGGCACTTAATAATTTAATGCAAGGAAAAACCGTTATACAAATTGCTCACCGTGCTTCAACTATTCGATCAGCAGATCTTGTTGCTTGCATAGATAATCATCGCATTGCAGAATTAGGCACTTATAATGATCTTTTAAATATTGAAAATGGTGTATTCCGAAGATTAATAGAGTTACAAACACAAAAAACTTTATAAAAGAAAAAAAAACATACATACAACATTCTTCTTTTTTTTTTTTTAGATAATTAATTTAGATTCCTCTTTTACATTACATTCTTTTTTATATTCTTAATTTATTTTACTTTATTCAATGTATTTATTTATTTGTTTTATTATATATTCGTTTATAACTTACTTTTTTTTCATTATTATTATTACTACCCCTTTCTCTCTTCTTTATCATATTCAAGTTAAAATGTATAAAAAAAATATTCTACAATTCTTCTATATATATATATAAATCATACGTTTAAAAAAGTTTATTTCATCATCTCTTTTCTTAATCATTTCTTTTCGTTGAAATCAGAATTTTTATCCTATAGATCTCCTTTTTTGTAAATTCAGAAAAAAAAAAATGTAAAAGAATGTCATAAGATTTATGCTTTGCTTTGTTTTAAAAAAAGAAAAAGAATAGTGACATCACTTGATGAAGTAAGAAATAAAAAAAAAAAAAAAGAAGGATCAATGATGATTAATCATGTAAAATGACATGAATAATTATCATTATTCTTTTTTTTTCTTTTCTTTTCTTTTTTTTTCACATAGAATGATATATAAAAAAAAAAATAATAATTAAAAAAAAAAGAAATCATCATCTTATAATCTTTTCAATAATTACTAGTTTGAATACATGTTTATAAATTATAAATAAACTGTATAATATAATATAAGAATTAATCATTCTAAATAAAAAAAAAATAAAAATTTTTGGTTTTAAAAAAAAGCAAAATTAAAATCAATTTCGGTTAAAAACCATAGCATTTTAAAAATTACTAAAAATAAGGTAAAGGCTTTGTTTTCTTCTTAGTTCAAAATATACGGATATGGTAGTTTCCTAAACTAGGAAGTCAAAGTGACAATTTTTTAAGTTATATATGTAAAAAAAAAGGAGTATATGAAGTTATTAATAATAAAAATTGACTTTTTTATCCTATTGTTTTTATTATCCTACTGTTGCCAATAACCCGAATCATTAGATAGTAAAAAGTTATATATATATATATATATAACTAAATATAAACAGACAGGTTTTAAATATTTATTTTTATTATAATGGATAACTAAATATTTATTAACACAAAAAGTGCAAAATATATAGGTTTCATGATAAACAAAAATTTATTACTAAATAAGTAGGATGAATGTACAAGAAATTTTTTGTAAAATGATCAAAGCATATATAATAATAATGAAACATGTGATGAATTTTCTTATATTAAAATAATATATATTCTTGGGGGGGAGGAGGAAGGAATAAAAAAGATAGAAAGAAGGGGAAGGAAAAAGCTTATGCAATTCAAAAATTTTTCAAAAATTTTTCATATATAAAAAAATAAATAGTCATTTTCAATATAATTTAGTCTTTTTTTCTCTCCTTCCTTTTTATATATATTGATTTTTAAATTTTTTTGTTATATAGTAATTCTTTCTTTTTCTTTTTAATCAACTTTTTTTTAATATTATAATTTAGTTTTTTTATTTTATTTACTTCTCTATTACATTTCATATAATATTAACTTATTAATAATAATAATAAAATAATAATAATAACAATAATAATAATAATAATGCCTTTCATATTAAGTAATCAATTAGATAATACTTTTGAAAGTTGGTGTCTTGTTTTTTTATCCTCCTTTGCCTGCATAATTGGTGGTAAATAAATAAAATAAATAATTATTGGATACATGATAAAAAAATAAAATGAAAGTCCGATTTTTTTTCTTTATTCATAACTATTACTATTTTTTTTTTTAGCACTCGTTGTATTTATTGATCGATGGCATGGTAATGGATTTTTAACAAAAGGACCATTTTTATCAGCATCTATGTCACTTGGGTCAGGTGTATTAATATATTCATCCATAGCTTCTTTATTACCTGAATCCATAGAAAAATTACATGAGAAACCTTATTTATCTTATATTTATTTTTTATTGGGTGCTTTATTAACCAGTTTTATGACATTTATTATACATTGGTTTTTACCTACAGCTATTCATACTTGTGATGTAGAAGAAATTGTTTTTTCATCATCAGAATCAAAATTAGAATCAGTAGAAAATACAAAAGAACAATTATCAACAACCACAGCACCTTTATTACCTCATCATCATCACCATCATCATCACCATCATCATCATGATAAACAAAGCTATTCTATTTCAATGGAGGATAATGATACTTTAATAGATATGATAAAATCATCACCACCTTTATTTAAAAATAATAATGATGATGATCATCATCATCATCATTATGGTAGTTTAAAATCAGTCACAAGAAGAACTTCATCATCATCATCATCATCATCTTCATCTTCATCAACAATTAATGATAATGGTCACCATCATCATGATTATCCTTCAAATGATTTTTATCAAATGGGTATTCAAACAGCTCTTGCTTTATGTATTCATAAATTTCCAGGTAAGAATAAGATAAAGAAAGATGAAGAAATAACTCATTCCTTTTTATTTATTTCTTGACTTTACTTATTTTATTATTTTTCTTTAAAAAATAGAGGGATTGATTATGTTTATATCTAATGAAGCATCTGCAGAATTAGGAGTGAGCATAGGATTAGCCATATGTATTCATAATTTAATCGAAGGAGCCATGATCGCATTACCTATTTATTACGCAACCAAGTCTAGATCAATGGCATTTTTATTTGCTGCTATTTTAGGTGGTGCATCTCAACCATTAGGTGCATTGATTGGTTATTTACTTATTGATTCCATTTACGAAGATGACTATTTATTCGGGATTCTTTTTGCCATTGTTAGTGGAATGATGTTATATATTTCTATTCAAGTAAGTGTGTATAATAATAATAATAATAAAATAAAAATAAAATGAATGCTATAATAATATTTATTTATTTTATTTTATTTCGTTTTTTTTATATAGAGTATGCTACCACAAGCTATAAAAGCAGATCACCGTTATGTTACAAGCTTTTTCTTTCTTGGAATTTTTATTGTTGGATTAATTTCTATTTTACATGCAGACTAAAGTAGTAGTAGTATCATCACCCATCATCATATTATATGTATGTATCATCATCTTTTTATTATTATATATTTATTTATATTTATAATTTTAAAAATAGTTTAAATACAAATTTTTTTTTGGGTTCATGATCCACTTTTTTTAAAATAAGATGCATATATTTATATATATTTATAAATATTAGTCAGTATAGTAAAGTGTAAAATATATGAAGAAGTTGGCATTTTTTTTTTTTGGAAATATATTTTTTCTAAATATGTTAATATAAATTCGAACATAATAAAACAAAACAAAAAAAAAAAAAACCTTAATTATTTGAAATTCAGAAGTAAAACATATTTTGTCATTTATATAGGAAGAGTTAAAAATAATAATAGATAAATATAAACAGTTAAAATATAAATAATAATATAAACGTATATATATATAAATATATATATATATTATAAATAATAATAAATATATAAATAAATAATAAAAAAGCTGTTTTATATATATAAGAAAATATAGATTATGCAATACGAATCATCCACTGCATAATAAATGTGGTGTGCTGAGATATTTTACTATTTTACCTTAACAGGGAGTCCATATTATAAATATATATATATACTCATTTGGGGTTTGATATATAATATTGTGATTGGTTAAAAATAGTCCCTTTTGATTCTTGCTCCTATAAAAAATTTCAAACCAGCCTTTTTTCTGAATTTCTTCTTTTTTTCCCTCTCTATTTCTCTTTTTCTTTCTTCTTTCTCTTCCCTTTTTTTTTTTTTTTTTTTTTTTTGGTCTTTACCTATTCTTTCTTAATATTGAATTAATAGTATATAAAAAAAGAAGTATAACTATTATATATTTAGATATATATAATAGTTATTTGTAACACCTTTTTTTTTAATTCATTCAACGATCATATATATTTGGAAAATACACTATTTTCACTAATAGTTATTTGACGGTATTAGTATCATTATTCATTGTTGCCGGCAACACTTATTTTAACATATAAGCATACCCAACCTTTTATTTAATTCAACTCATTATATTATAAATATATATATATATATAAAATACACTATTTTATTTATTAATAATAATAACAACAAAAAGGAATTTTTATTATTATATTAAAAAAATTACCATAAACATACATATTAAACATATATAGGCAAAATATAAATATTAATACATAAATATATTATACATTATGACTTTTATCACTTATTTAACAAGACGTACAAAACAATTAACCATGGATACAACAACAAAAAGAACATCTTATCATCATTCATTAAATAAACAACAACAACAACATCAACAAAGAAATAAAAAAGAAATTGGTGATTATTGGTTAGGAAAGACTATTGGACGTGGTGCTTCAGGTAAATTATCACGTTTTTACTTATTATTTTTTGCCATTTAACTTTGTATATATTATTATTATTTACATATATAATAACTATAAATAATAATATATATTTATATGTCATATATTATTTATATATATATATGTAAATAAAGGGGGAAGAGAGGGGAGAGAGAGGGGGGGAGAGTAAAAAAAAAAAAAAAAAGAGAAGGAAATAAAAAAAATTATAATACAATAAAATGGGAGACAATAAAATTATAATATAAAATGTTTAAAAGATGGTATACAGTTTAAATAATAATAAATTTATATAATACAATATATACTTTAAATTAGGGAGAAAAAGATAGATAAATATGATTATTGTTTATATGTATTTATATATATATATAATAAAAAAAAGGAGGATTTGGAGTAAAAAAAAAAAGGGAAATTAAACTCACTTTTATTTATTTATTATTCATATGAAATATATTAGGGCGTGTTAAACTTGGTATACATAAAGTAACTGGTGAAAAAGTAGCTATTAAAATGATAGCACGTAGTCAATTAATGTCTTCTAATACAACTACTAAATCCGTTCAAAGAGAATTAGCCGTATTACAATTATTACACCATCCTCATCTTGTAGAATTAAAACAAGTCTTACAAGATTCTTCTTACGTTTATTTCATCTTAGAATACATGGAAGGAGGTGAACTTTTTCATATTTTGGCTGAAAAAGGAAAATTTAAAGAATCAGACGCTCGTTCTCTTTTTGCTCAAATGGTTTCTGCTTTGGCATGGTGTCATTCTCATCATATATGGTAATTATCCTAAAGACAAAAAAAAAAAATAAGACAAATATATATCGAATTTCTCCTTAATTTTTTTTATTCTATTTTATCATCATCGTCATTATTATTATATATATAGCCATAGAGATTTAAAGCCTGAAAATATTTTATTAGATAAATCAAAAAAAAATATTAAAATAGCTGATTTTGGAATGGCTGCAATGAATACATGCCTTAAAACAAGCTGCGGGTAATAAACAAAATAGTGCTATAATTATATCCTAAATATGTATTTGACATTCTTACCTATTTATTTATTTTATATATAGATCACCACACTATGCTAGTCCTGAAATTGTTAAGGTAAATAAAAGAAAAACTAAAAATAAAAAAAGGCTTATTCTATTTATTTATTTATATTGACAAAAAAACGAAAAAAAAATAACAATATATACATAAATTTATATTTATTTATTTATTTGATTGTTTATTTTTTTTATTAATATATTTATTTATTTATTTATTTATATTCAGGGCCAATCTTATGATGGCGTAACTACAGATGTATGGTCATTAGGTGTGATTCTTTATGCATTAGTATGTGGTCATTTACCTTTTGATGATGAAAGTATTAGTCGATTATTAGGAAAAATTAAAATTGGAAAATATCGTTCTTTACCAAAATCATTATCTTCTGAAGTAAAAGATTTAATTAAAAAGATGTTGATTGTTGACACAACAAAACGTATCACTGTAAGTTTAAATTAATATCAAATCTTTTTTATTTATTTATTTTAATCTCCTCCAAAAATAAAAATAATGCATATTTGTTTGGCGTTTCGGGTGTTAAAAAAAAAAAAAGATGGCTAAAAGGATATTACGATGGATATTGTTTAAAAAAGGAAATTTTAAAAACATAAAAAAAAAACGAAATGAAAATATATATAAAAAAAAAAGGTTGTTATGCGTGTGTATGCTGGGGGGTGAGAGATGTAGGAAAAAAAAAAATAGGTAGATAGAATAGGAGTGGGTCACAAATATAGAGAGAAGTAGGAGGAAAATAGGATGATACATAGATAACATCACACAGATTTGTTTTTATCTTTTAATAATTTATAATCTCACATATATTTATACATTATACATTTTTTTTTTTATCTTTAGATGAATGAGATCCTTAGTCATCCTTGGTTAAATAAATATTTTGATGAACCTTATTATAATACTGATCCATTACAACAATCTTTTTTAATCTCTCCAATGATTTCTCATTATTTGGATTTGGATGGTCGTATTTGGGAAACTCTTAAAGTATTATGGCGAGATCTTCGTCAAGAAGAAATCATTCAAGCTTTAACTTCAAAAGGGTAAGTTAAAAATAAAAATAAAAGTCAATTATCAAAAAAATGTTAATATCAAATTCAATTCAACCCCAATTCAACAAAAAAAAAAAAAAACAACAACTTTAAAATAACTTTAAAATCTAAAAAAAATAATAATACCGAAAAAGGAGAAAAAAATAAAAGATAGAAGAAAATAAACATCTCCTAAAAAAAATTAACAACAACATTTATTTCTATATTTTTAATTTTAGTTCCAATTTACAAAAATTGACTTGTCATTTATTACAACAAAGAACAAAAAGATTAGAACAAGATGAATGGAAAAAGATGGACCGTAAGTATATAAATAAATCATTCACATATACAATTTTTTATTTATTTATATGTAAACCTTTTTTTTAAAAAAATTTATAGGTGAAAAAGAAACTTTATTACCAACATCCCGTCGTACCAATTCATTAGATGATGGTACCAATCAACAGCATCATCATTACTATAATAAGACTATGCATATTCGCCACGGTAGTGATGAAGCTGGATCAAAATGTAGTATTGCTACTCCTTATGATTCAAATATTTCTACTGTTTCTTGTGCTCGTACAATTGATATGCCTAATACACCTAAAAATGATACTTTTGATTTAGGTTTGCATATGGATGAGTCAAGAAAAAAATATTGGGATAAATGGTAAAATAATTATATACATATATATATATATATATATATATATAACTTTTTTTTATTATGCATATGTATTAACTTTGTCTTTTACTTCTTTTTTTATTAGTGATCATTTGACTGGTATTGAAAATGGGGATCCATGCTTTAATTGCCCATCTATTCAAGGTAGTCATGCTTATTGTACTTCACCCCTTTCATCTACAATTACAGCAACTAACGCTTCCAGTATTATATCACCCCAACAAAGTAATCAAAAATTAAAATGGTTTTACCATGAAAACCAATTAACTTTATCTGATATTTTAGAAACCATTCCATCTTCTCATTCTTTCACTAATAATGCACCTTTATTACCACCACAATTATTAAATACAATTGTAACTAAAAGTCAATCAAATCATATGAATAATCAATATATTTCTAATATTAATGTTGAAGGAAAAATGGATCATCCTATTAAAAACGATAATAATAATAATTTAAATCATCACTTTTTTAAGAAAAATCATTATGATGATCATCATCTTCATCAATCATTAATTGATCAATTACATCAACAACAACATGCAACATCTTATTGTTCTTCTAAATTACAATCATTATGGAAAACTTTATCATCATCATCATCTTCTCCTTCTTCATCTTCTTTAAATAGTATTACCACTGATTCTTTATCTTATTGGTTTACAAAAACTTTAGAACATGTATTTCAACCTTGGATGAAAAAACGTCCCAAGAAGGTAAAAAAAAGAAAAAAAAAAGAAAAAAAAAGAAAATTTCTCACTTTGTTTTAATGGTCGTTATTAATACTTTTATTATTTATTATATATATAGACAATTAGTTTTGATATCTATTGTAAAAATGATTATGAAGTAGCAGGTAAACTTCATCAAGTATTAAAAGAACATTTCCACGGTAAACTTAATGGACAATTATATCCTAATCGTCAAATTGTATGGAAAGGAACAATGAAAATACCTAATAATAGCAATGCAGCATCATCAAAAACTAATACCACAATTACTAATAATACTACATATCATCCTAGATTATGGTTTATTTGTCAAATGATTCATCAACATGGAAAACATTTTAAAATCAATTTAATTCATTTACAAGGAGATGAAGATGTATGGGTGAAGGCTGCTAATCAATTTATTTCTACTCTATTTCAATACGAAGATGATGCTAATCAAATCATGATTCATAATGGTTGGATTTCTGATAAATTGGATTAATATATATATATAGCCATTTATTTTTATTTATTCATTTATATTTGCATTACATTATTTATATAGCTCTTAATTTACCTTTTTATTTTATTTTATTTTATTTTATTTTTAATTATTTATAATTATATTGTATGGTAGTATTTCATTTTTATAATTAGTTATTTATTTCATTCGTTCCTTTTTCTTTTAATTCTTTTTATTTATAATTTTCTTTATATACTTTTTCTTTTTTTTTTTTTTTGAACCTTTTCCCCCAAAAAAATATTGATACCCTTCTTTTTATTAATATTATTTTTTCTCTATTTAATTAATTTCTTCTTTTATTATTATCATTATTATTTAGTAATCTTTACATAGTATATAGTTCTTTTTTTTTTTTATCATTTTTAAAAAAATACATTTATATATATATATATATAAAATAAAAATTTTAATCCATTTTACTTTTCACTAATCCGATTTTTAAGTAAAACACATTTTATTTCCAATGGCTTTTTTACAAAATAATAATAATAATAATAATACTATACATTAAAAGTATAATCATCAGAGCAAGAATACTTCGATTCAAAACTTATTAATCGATAAGGATATAATTTCCATCTATTTTTATCAATATTACTAAATAGAAATATACCAGATCCAAATGTTGGAGAAATATCAATATAATCAAGGCTTTGTAAAGATAAAAAAAGGTATATATACCCAGCCAAGACGATCGTCATCTTCTACTAATAATGATGTATATTTTGGTAAAATATCTTCTTTATCCGATTTTTCTATTACCTTAACAAAGTATTTATTTGATTTGATAGAAAGATATTAACGATTAAATTGAATACTAGTCAGATTTTCAGTCCATATTGGTTCAGAATTCCTTTTATATTTGTTTATGAATTGTTTAATACCATCTTTTTCTTGTTTATTCTGTACATATATTAACAATCCAAGTTCGTAATATTCATAAGCATCATTAATATTATCTTTTTCAACCAGCTCTATATAATCTATATTATAATAACTTGTAAAAAAAGACAAAATAATTTTATTACCATCATATATACAACAAGCATAAAGTACTCTTGCTTTATCCCATAAATCGTCATTATTCAAAATCTCATATAATTTTAACCTAACTGAAGTTATAAATGTCATATCCCATTTTGATTCAGTATTTTTTTATTTTTAATGATATGTACATATTTATCCCACGATGGTAAAATTGCAATGAACCTAATCCTCATTTTTTAGTAGCATTTAAATTTATAATATATTTAACGATGAGATCGTGGTATAAATCTTGTTCTTAAAAATTAATTAAATATTTTAGAATTATCCACGTCTGTATAAGTTTATTTTTTGTTATTATCAGAATTTTCATTATCTGTTGTATATTGTTGTTGGTCATCATCATCATCAAAGTAACATGAGAAAAAAGTTTGAGTTAGTAATAAATATATAAATTTATATTTCAAAGGTATTCCATGTTGTTAATATTTTTCTTTTGCAATCTGATATTCACTAGCTATCCAAGCATGATTATACCAATCATCTATAAGATAGGCTAAAAAACTGTATACTTTTTTTATATCTTTAATTAAAGAATGATCATGATGCTGTTATTGGTGTATTTTATAATAATAAATTTCTTTATAGATTATTTCTTTATATTTGTCTATCAAATCTATTACTTCCTTATTTGCTATATTTTTCTTTATATATTCTTTATGTAAACCAGATACAACTAAAGTATAAGATGCCTTTTTATAAATTTCATTCATTTTTAAAATGGTTTTCTTTTTCCTTTTATGATCCTGCTGGTCCACTGATATGGTATCTATCCATAAATATGATATTTCTTCTATACAAGGCTCAAATTTAATAGCTGTACAAAGTTTTATTAAATCCAGTGAATCAAGTGAGGTGATATGAGCTGTATAATCGGGTGTTTGTACTTGTTGTTCTTCGTCTTCAAGTTCGTCCCATCGATAAGATATAGCAATATACTTCAAGTCTTTATCATACATATTTTTTTTGACGGTATATATATCATTCTTATCCAATAGGAAGTATTTCTAATATCATCAAGTACAAGATTATACATTTTCTCTAAAAAAATAAAATATAGAATTTAGTAAATACTTATTTTAAAAGGGTGTATTTTATAATAAAAGATGTGCTTACTTTCTTCATTTTCTTTTTCTTTATCCTTTGGTTTAAAATAATCTAATATTGTGTTCTCTTTTTTTTGGTACTATTTTAAAGTAATCAATTAAGCTGTTTTATTTAAATGACTGTACTTTATTTATTTTTGGTTGAATTGAACCATTACAATTAAAATTGTTAAAAAGTGTTGTTTATACCATTTTATTTTTATTAATAACACAGTAAAAGAAAGAAAAAAATGATAAAAGGAAAGAAGTGAGAGAAAAATATTGAGCTTTGATAAAAAGTTCATAGAAAAATAAATCAAGGTTACACACGTATTTTTTATCTTGATCAATTTACGCTAAATTAAAATAATAGGTGTAATATTTATTTAATGTAATAGTTCATTTTATTTAATTTTATTTTATAATAAAAGTATTAGGGTATTATTTAAGAAGAAATACTATCAATTATAAAACAAAAATAGCTCTTTCTTTCAAAATACAGCATCACAAATAAGGAGCAACTTGCTTTATTTTTATATCAAATTATATATTAAAAAGTGTTAGATTGTTAACGTGTTAGGACTCTTAAACGATTTTTTTTCTATTTCCTTTTTAACTGATCCTTTATGAGTATTTAGAACTTTTATAAGCACTGAGATTTACTTCATACACTCAATTAAAAATGTATATTATATTGTATATTTACTTTATTTATATAGATTTGTGCATAAAATAAAAAAATTAATAAATATTAAAAGTATAATCACTATAACAAAAACGTTCTGGTTTAAAACTATGAGGAAATAACACCCATTAATTCTTATCAATATAACCAAGTAAAGATACGCCAGTACCATGTATATAAGAAACTTCAATATAATCAGGAATTGTAAAAGTAAAAAAAGGTATATATACATAATGAAGGCAATAGTCATACTCTATTAATAATGAGTACTTTGATACAATATTTTTTTTACCCCATTCGTTTACTTTCTCAATAAAATATGTATTTGATTTGACAGAAAGACATTGATGATCCAATTGAATACTAATCAAATTTTCAGTCCATATTGATTTATAATTCATTTTATATTCATTTATGAGTTGTTTAATACGATTTCTTTCTTCTTCTTTTTGTATATATTCTAATAATGCATATTCACATCTTTCATAAGCAAAATTGATATTATCTTTTTCAATGAACTCTAAAGAATTTATATCATGACGACTTGCAAAAGAAGGTAAAGTACTATTTTTAAGACCATGTTGAGAGCATGCATAAAGCAAAGTAGCTTTATCCCATAAACCGTCTTTATCATTCATGAATTCATATAACTTCAATTTTACAGATGTCATATCTGTAATATTCCATTCTGATACTGTATTTTTATTTTTAATGATATGTTTATATTTATCCCATGAAGGTAAAATAGCATTGAATCTATCTTCATTTCTAGTTGCATTTGAATTTAATATCATATTCAGATGTGATCGTTGCATAAATCTAGACCTTACAAATTGAATAAATGTTTTAGAATCATCCACATTTCTATAATCTAATTTATTATTATTATTATTATTATTATTTACATCATTTGCTGTATATTGTTGTTGTTGTTGATTATCATCATCAAAATGATATGAGAAAAAAGATTTATCAGGAATTGGTAATAAAGTCATAAATATATATATCAAAGGTGTCCCATATTGTTTATATTTTTCTTTTGCAATATGATATTCACGGATCACCTAAGCACGATTAGACCAATCATCTATACATAGGCTAAAAATTGATATGCTTTTTTATATTTTCATCTTCATTTTCTTTTATCTTATTTTTATTTAGTGAATGATGTTAATGCTGTTTATGGTAAATAATTGCTTTGTAGATAGTTTAATCATATTTATAGTATATTAATTCTAATACTTCTTTATTTAATGGATTTTTCCTTAAATATTCATAATGTAAATAAGGCACAAATAATATATAAGCTGCATTTTTATAAATTTCATTCACTTTAAGATGGTTTCCTTTTTTCTTGTATGATTTTATTAATCCGCTGATATTGCATCTATCCATAAATAATCTATTTCATTTAAATCAGGTTCTTCTACATTCTTAGTACAAAGTTTTTCTAAATCTTTTAAACCAAATGAATTGATGTAAGAAGTATAATCTGGTGTTTGTACTTGTTCATTCAATTCATCCTCTTCGATAAGATATAGCAATTTTTTTCAAAACTTCATCATATATATTCCTTTTTATATTGATTATTTTATAGCACTCAATATATTACATCTATCAACTAACACAAGATAAAATCCTTCTTTATATAGATCAAAAAATAAATTAGTATAATTAATAAATATTGTTTAAATCATATTTTATAATAAAGGTGTTTATTTTCTATTTCTACTTTTTCTTTTTCTTCGCGTTTAAAATACTTTAATATAGAGTTTACTATTGATTTCATTGATTTTTTTTAATAGATAGTTATTGATTTTTATAATCCATTTCGATATTTTTTTTAAATCTTTAAGAAGGTAATATTTCTAAATATAATAATTAATAAATGTCTTTCTCTTTTTTTAATTGAATGCAAAAAAAATAATCATGCTACTTGCTTTAATTTATAAATAGTATTGCATACAATTAAAGAGCTTTATTTTTAATTTTTGGTGGATTTCATTTTCTCTATATCTTTCTCTTTTTCTTCTTTTTATTTATTCACTATTACTATAATTATTATACATACATAAATTAAGTACAATGAAATAAACTACTTTACAATATATTTATATCTTTTAACTTTTACAAAGTAGTATTACCAACAGTGATTTAATTGCAAAATAGTAAATTATCATACAGTTTTTTTCTTTTTTTTTTAAAAAAAAAAACAAGACTAACTTTATTCATTTATTGAATTGATTGATTTTCAGTTATTTTTTCGCTTCTTTTCTTTCAAAACTAAGTTTTATTGAAGACATACTTTTTATGATTACTTTTTGTTTCACATTTAAGCAATGATTATATACATAAAGTCATAACTAAATGAGTATTTTTATTTTTATCATATATACAAAAAGAATAAATGAACTTATAAAATCATATTACTTGGCTTGCTCAACACTCTAAATTGAAATATTTTAAAAAAGAAAACAATTTAACGATTATTACCATTAATATACGATACTAAGTTAAAGAAAAATGATTTAAAGTATTCCAGATTCTAATATATATATATATAAAGCACACTTATCACCAAATTCAATTTAATTATATACGTAAAAAAAATATCATCACCATCTTGGATTTATTTAATTTTACATGGCAATAAATAAATAAATAAAAACATCAAACACCAGTTAGAACTTTTACTTTAATTGGTAATAAATAAAAGGTTATTTTTATTCTAGTGATAAACATCAAAATGATAATCCAATTTATTATCTAACACTTATTTTATTCTATATAAACAAAGTGAAAAAAAAAAGTGTCATTATCATTATAAATCCATTAAATAGTATACTATTTACATAAAACTAAAACAATATCGTAATCAAATTATAAAATGAGAATTGTAAATAAAATAATAATGATAATAATAAAAATAATAATAATAATGATAATAATAGAAGAGATTAAAAAAAAAAAGTGTTACAACGTGTAAATAATAACAATAAAAATAATCATAATAATAATAAATAAAGAAATGAATAAATAATGAAAATATTCATAATACATGTAAATAAAAATAAATAAAAATAAATAAAATAGACTTTAAAAAATAATAATAATAATGATTATTGGTTACTTCTAACCATTTCATCAAATTTTTTGTAACGTCTTTGTTTTCTTCTATCTCTGAATAAACCTCTTATACGTTCAATTTCTTGTGTTGTAATATCAGAGGCAATGCCTGTTTTACTGAACACTCTCTAGTAAAAAATAAAATAAAATAAAGGATGAGTATAATATTATATAAGATAATAAAACATTTACTTTTTAATAATAATAACAATAATACATACTTCCATAAATTTATGACAATCAATTAAACGTCTAGGCATATTTTGAAGAATTGGAAAAATTTCCATAGGATCATTTAAAGCCCACATACGCTGTTCATTCATTTTTATTAAGGTCAATGCTACTTTGTAAAGAACTTTGGATCCTTCACTATAAAAATAGAAATGATAAAACATATTATTAATATATAAATAAATAAATAAATAAATAAATAAATGAAAGTAATAATTGTGTATGTATGTAAAACTTACATGAAGAAGCAATCCCATATACGAAGTACCGTCTAAAATAGATAAAGAAAGAAAATAAAAAATAAAGTGAGTTAAAAAAAAGAACAACATTTGATTCTATTTTCTATTTTTTTTTAAATATATATATATATAAATATAACTTACTTCGATAGGTAAAATATTAATAAACATGGTTAAAAACCAATGATTAGTTACCAAGGTAACACTAGGCATATTATCGGATTGTTCACATTCCCAAAAACATCTTCCATTAGCGAATTTATTCCAAATACTAGGCATTCTTTCATAAATCATCATCATTAACACCATTTGTTCAATAGTAGAGCCTTCCATGGTAGGATCATACATTTTTTCAGGAGCATAATCATGAACAACGGATACTAATAACCAAAAGGCTTCTTCTTCAGATTCAGTAAATAATAAAAATAATCCAACTAAATAATTTAATGATTGACAGTAGCCGATTTGTGGTGAATGCATGGTAAAAGCAAATAAAACATTTTTTAATGACACTAATCTTGGATTGGATTCAGGATTCATAGTGATATTTCCATGTTCATCTTGTTGTGTACATGTAAAATGAATATTTTCAGGAAAAGTACGATGTAAATCTCTAAAAATGACTTCTGCATATTCATTTCGCTCACCCATATTATTGGCTGATTCTAATAATATTTCATATAATCCAGGATTGGCTTCCATTCTTTTTTTGGCTCCACTATAATGCATCCATGCTTTACCACGATAAGAATGAGGAATTCCTTTTCTAACATATCGTTTGACTATTTTATTATAAAAAAAATGAATCAGGGAAATTAATACTAAATTAGATTATTATTTTTTTAATATTAATATTATTATTATTATTATTATTATTATTAAACGCTATTTTATCAATATATCAGTTTTTAATATACCTCTTGAGCTGAGAGGAGGAAGTTCGTTACGATGTTCTTCTAGTAATTGATCCCATTTTTCTTTTTGATGAATTAAAATAGATTGATAATTATGATCAAATTCATGGATTTTTTTTAATGATACCCATTCTGTTGGTTTTTTAAAGCCATAAATATCCCTAATATGTATATAAATATAAAATATAAAATTAAGAATAACTAATATGACAATTATATTTTCTATTTTCTATTTTTTATAATTTTGATCCCCTATTTTAAGCTTCTTTTTTTTTTTCTTTAACCCCTTTGCAT
Source organism: Cunninghamella bertholletiae (assembly GCA_037043795.1). Taxonomy (NCBI): domain Eukaryota; kingdom Fungi; phylum Mucoromycota; class Mucoromycetes; order Mucorales; family Cunninghamellaceae; genus Cunninghamella; species Cunninghamella bertholletiae. The sequence goes on from JAZGVP010000005.1 coordinate 483,345, forward strand.
TTATGTATATCATTTTAAAAAAAAACTCCGTTTTTATTAATGTTTTTTAAGCGATTAAATTAGAATATGCGTTCATTTTTTACTTATTTACCTTTCAGTGACTTCTTCAATTGAAGTTGATTCAGATTGTTTGATTTTTCCATTTTCATCACGTTGGTGATATATAGTACTTTCTTCTATAGTCCAATCCCATTTTAAATGATGATAATTTGTAATTGAAGATTTTGATCTAGTTGAAGAATTAGTTGTTAATGAAGCAAGTGAAGAAGAACTAGAAAGTGCACGCCGCATTTTTTTTGTAATAAAATGATTATTATGATTATTATGATTATTATGATTATTATGATTATTTTGATGTATTGTTTTATTTGGTAGTAAAGTCGGAGTTGTTGGAATGGATTCACCATAATGGCTACTATTACTACTATTACTACCACCACTACTTATAGAACTATCAGAAGAATAAAAAGATGAAGGAGGAGTTGTAGAAAAAGTAGAAACATTAGATGATTGATGATGTAATAAATTAATAGTATCATCATGATGATAAAGGTTAGTTAAATGTTGAAAATTTGATTTAATGTTCATAAAAGGGGTAAAAGGTAGATAATCACGTTGTTGTTTAGAATAAAGAATATCACATGAAGATAATTTTTTTTTAATAGTTTTAGAGGATGATTCATTTAAATTATTAAAAGAAGTAGTGGATGATAATGATGATGATGTAGAAGAAGTAGGAGAACTAAGTGATTGTGCTAAATTTAAGGTGGGAGTGAGGTTATCATTAGTTAAGGAGACATTATTATTATTATTACTGTTATTATTGGTGTTATTAAAAACTGTTGTGCCATTACTATTATTATTATTATTATTATTATTATTATTATTATTATTATTATTATTATTATTATTATTATTATTATTATTATTATTATTATTATTATTATTATTATTATTATTAGTTATTAATAATAAATCATAAGTTTGAGTTGAAAAGGAATGACTATCATAATTTGGTTTTGCTGAAAGTTGTTTTGTTAATGAAATTGAGAGCTCTTTAAAAGCTTGTTGTATTTCAAGTTGTTTATCATAACAAATTGTCATTTTTTTATATTTCTTTACTTCTTTTTCTGACTTATTACTGTTACTTTTTATTTTAGGTTGGGAAAATTGAAATGGTTTTATCTTTAAACCTAACTAATAATGAATTATAAAAGAAGAAAAAGAAAAAAGAAAATTATAGAAAGATTAATAAAAAAGGAAGGGAAGGGAAAAGGAAAAAGTAAAGGAAAATTAATAACGAAAAGTGTTATTAATAAAATAATAAATAAACGATAAAAGAGAAAGTAAAAAAGAAAAAAGAGGGAAAAAGAAAAGAAGAATCAAAAAAGGACAAAAAAGTAGATTTTATATAGGAGTTTGAAAATCATTTTTATTTTGTGTGTTTTTATGCTCCTTAAAAAACTCTATTTTTTTTTATGGTTTTTGAGATTTTTAATGTCAGCATTTAATAAGTTGTCTTACTCTACCATTCATCATCCCCTTAATATATAGAAAACAAAAAATGGTTCTTTTTTAAAAAGTATATATGATATAATTTATTGATTAATTAAAAAAAGTAATATTACCCATATATTCTTATTTATATTTCTTTATTGTTAATATTTGATGCCCAAAAAATAAATAAATAAATAAACTATACACAAAAATATACAAAAAATGTTATGATATTAGATTAATATGCAGTAATAAATGATTAATGATGATGATCATCAATATATATATAAATAAATAATATAACTAAAATGTAAAAAAGCATGTTTTTTTTTTTTAATTATCTTTTGTCTTACAAATAATAATTACTACAAATAATTATTATTTTTATCATTACTATTTTCTATTCTATTATTTATTCTATTATTGTTCTATTATAATTCTATTATTATTCTATTATTATTCTATTTTGTTGTATATACATTTACATATATTATTCGTCATCATCATTATTCGTTTGAAGTTTCTTTTTCTTTTGTTGTTGTTCTTTACGCCAAGCTAATTTAGCCAATTTTTTTTCTTGTCTCCTACTTAAATTATTATTATTTATTCCTATTACTGATGTTGAAGATGATTGATGATGAGGAAGATGATGTTGATGATCTAATTTTAAATGCTGATGGAAAAATAAGTCAAGTTGATCAGGTTGATAAACAATATCATCCAAAGTAAATCTACCCAATTTACCTAAACGAAACTGTTTTAAAAAAAATTTAGCTGCCATAGTAAGATCATAATTGCCACCTTTAACAATGGCACCAATCCTTTTTGCCACAGAATCTAATAAGACATGGACATCATTAGTAGGTTGATGATCATTTGGTAATCGATACCAAGAAGCATAATCATAACATTCATGTTGATTTAAAATATATAAAATATAATCCACCATCACTTGCTCATCTGCTATATGATCCCGAATCCCTCCTGTTACTGCTACTTTTAAACTATTGATTGGATCTGATATGTGCGGAATCATTACGCCTGGTGTGTCAATTAAATAAATACTTGGATCTTCGTATACTTTAATTGTGCCTATTACTGTTCTTGTAATCCCTGGCTGTGCTCCTGTGGCAGCTGCTTTCCCTTTCCCAACGCCGACTCTTCTTAATGAGTTAATAATAGATGATTTACCTACATTTGGCATACCTACTACCATTAAATTCACTTGAGGTATAGGATCCGCTAAACTGGCTGCATGTTGTAATATATCTTTAATATGACTATCGTTGGTACAACTAGTAAATAATACTGGTGTTTGTGGTGCATATTTTTTAAATCCATTCAAAATAGGTTGTTTTGTTTGTGGATCGGCTAAATCAAACTTATTATAAACTATTAATCTTGGTTTTTTCCCAACTACTTTTTCAAAATTTGGATTAATAGAGGATAAAGGTATACGTGCATCTCTCACTTCAACTACAAGATCTACAGTGTTTAATCTTTCTGAGATAAGCCTTAACCCTTTAGCCATATGACCTGGAAACCAATTAATAATACGATCATATGGGAACGATGTACGTGGTATAAAACGCTGCATAATATCTTATTATTATTTATTTATTTATTAAATATATATACTTGTATTAAGAAGAAGGAAATAAAAAGAAAAGAAAAGGAAGGGAAGAATAGAAAAGAAAAAGGAAACAACAATGAAAAAAAAATCACACTATGGACTTTTTTAAAATCCAGATGACTTTTTTTATATTCAGCTTTTTTTTTATAACACTCTGAATTAACTTTATTTCTCCAAAACCATCTATATAGATATTCTAATCATAGTAACAATCATTACAAAAAAAAATAATCTATACTTGGATTATTTTTTTTACAACAATTTAGAACAAGAATATTTTGGATTAAAAAATATTAGCATATTTCGATATATTAAAAATAAAAAGCTAAAGTAAAAAAAATAATCATCATCTTAATAAAACCAGAAATTTGATAATTGATCACTTTATATATATATATATATATGTTTTCAACAAGTTTATTGCTATTATTATTATTATTATTTATTTGTAATAAATATGAGTCAAAAAAAAAAAAAAAAGATCATTTTAATAAAATCCAGAAATTTGGTAAATAATCTTTAAGATACATATATAGATAGATAGATAGATAGACAGTAAAATGTATAAGTTTTCAATAAGTTTATTCTTATCATTTTTATTATTTAATTGTAATAACTATGATAATATAGATTCATATACATGGATTTCTGCATTCATATGATAATAAGCAGGGATGGGCTTTGATTTAAAAATTATTATTACGTTTCGATTTATTAAAAAATAAATCCCAAAATAAAAAAGTAGGAAAAAATGGTCGTATTAATAAAATCCAGAAAATTGGAACAATATGATTTTTTTAGAAGTAGAAAAAAAGAAAACAAAAAAAAATAGAAATTTATTAATATTAAAATGATTATTTATTAATTAATAAGAATAATTATGTAATGCAAAGTTTGGTTATTAGTATATATATAAATATGTATATAATGATTAATATGATGAATTATTTATTTTTATGATTTTCCTTTTGGGATTTGAAGAATATATTCTTGTTTCACTGATTTAATTTCATTGTTGTCATCTTCAAATTTAATTTTGTAAGATTTAGGTTGATTTCCTTCCTATTATGCCATTTCAATTTATATATATATATATAATAAGTATAGATACCTAATAATTCCTTTTTCTCTTTTATTATTATTTTAATACACACGTATATATATCTGTATGTGTATTACCTTGCTAGGGGTTTGAACAATTGTTGCTCTATAAAAACATGTTGTACCAGGGTAAAGTGCAAGTACATCTTCTCCCACATTAATTTCTGGTAAATACTCTAAATCACTTGTAGTAGGAATAGGTATTACATTACGAGGTGGTAAAGTATATTTTCTATTTTTAAATGAAAAAAAAAGAAAATGGAAATTCTTATATATATTAATATATGCAAATTTTCTTTCTTTCCTTTTTTTCTCTTTTTGCATATCCTATTATAATAAACTTACTGTTTTTGTCCATATTCATCTTGTTCTACATCTTCTACTTGATATCTAAATAATATATATATTTGTTAATCATCATATTTTTTTTCTTTTCAAATATTATTATTATTTTGTGACGTTATGATTACTTGTTTTTATCTGGATGAAAATTTAAAACCACAGCTAAAATCCACTCCTCATTTTTCTCCTTTTGTTTAGGTTGTCTGGCAGCTACCTTTTTCAAATAAATAAATAAATAAATAAAAAAAGATCAACATTTAAATTGTTGTTAATTTTTTTTATTACTTATTTTCTTTATATATTTTATTATATTTTATTTCCTTTTTGATTTTTATTAATATTATTATTTTTTTTTTTTTTTTTTACCGAAGTACCAGGCAAAAGTATACCATTACTATATATAGAAGCGGATCAAGAAAACATAAAATGAATATTTATGCACAATCAATTTTCAGCTATGACTTTATAATATATATATATTATACCTTTTTGTTTTTTTAGGTAAAGGTGAAGATGATGCTGATTTTAATTCTTCTACTTCGGATTTTCTTTTCTTCCGTTTTTGATCTGCTAATTTATATATTCCAATATATATGCATATGTATATCTTATATATATATATATATATATGTATTTATATATAAAATGAATATAATGTTTTCCTGTCAACCATTACCTCGTATTTCTGAAGCTTCACGTAATGCCGTTAATACTGTTAATTTTTCAATAATATCTGTAATAGTTCTATATATATTTATAATTTTAATTTAATATCCTATTTATGCATATCATCATCAATATATATAATATGTATGTATGTATTTTTTACTTGACTTCATTGGATGATAGATCAATGCCTCCACGATAATATTCTTTTAAACGCTGATATATAGATGTTGTCATACCTATTATTTATTTATTTATAAAAATATATCCTATTATTACTATTATCATTATATATATTTATATAATTAAGCTTACCTTCCTCTGTTGAAAGTGTATTACGTATATCGTTTAAATTTTTTACCGTGGTTTCTGTCTTTTTTTGTATATGTTCCAATTCTATCAAGGAATTACATATTTGTTTCCATAAATTTAATTCTTCATTAGAGTTTTCTAAAGTAGCAGACCTTGATGTACGCGATTTTCTATCCATAGTATTGGAACTTTTCTGTATATATATATATATGTTTATATAATATGAAAAGTAAAAAATAAAAAAGAAGGTGTTTTTTTTGATAAATTAGAATAAATAAAGTAAGATAAATAATATATAGTTGAAAGAATAAATAGAATATAGGGAAATTTGATAGAGTTCAAAAAAAATAGATATATTGATATTAATAAATGATATTAAATGAATAAAAAGTCCTTGTTATATATAAAGAGTTGACTTTGTATTACACACTCTTTCTTTAAAGAAAAATAATAATATAAATAGATAAATAAATAATAAATCCTTATTTTTCTTATCAAAAGGATGGTTATTTTTTTTAAATGTTAATATTTTATCAATATATGTGTACAGTATCCTACTTTATAATAAAAAGGAAAAAAATACTAGTAAGCAAAGAAAAAAAAATAAAAACAAGTGGAAGAAAAAACAAAATAACAAAGAGGGAGGAGGAAAAAAAAAAAGAAATAAGAGAGCGGAATTTTAAAAATATTGGCAGAATGTCAAAGTAAAAAAAAATTATTTATCAAAAGAGATGACGATTATTAATATTTATCATAGATTATTGCATTAAATTTTAAAAATAATTTGTTCAACTTTTATTATTGTAATCCTTATTTTTTTTTTTGGTATAAATCATATATACTTTTTCCTTTTTTTTAATATGCATCATATGGTTTTAAACATACAAATATTGCTAAGAAAAAATAAATGTTTACTTATATTTTTTTCATTAACGGAAATATTTATTTAAAATAACAAACAAATCCTATTTATTTATTTTTAAAATATATAATAATAATGAGTTGATTGTTTGGTTACGATGATTTTATGCATGAAGTAATGTAATTGAGTAAAGAATATAAATACCATTTATTTTCTTTGTTATTGTTAGATGCTCTTTTAATCCATTGATTAAACTAAAGAGAGAGAGAGAGAAAGAAGTGAAAAGAAAACTAAAAAAAAAATAAGGTTGAAGGAAAGGAAAAGGGAAAAATAAATAAAATTATATTAACAAACTAGTTCCTCTCCCTCCCCTTAAAGCCAGTTCACCTATAAAAAAATACATATACTTCTGTATATTTTATTATTATTATTTTAGGAACAAGCAAATAGAAAAGATAATTTATTCCCATATATTTATAAAATAACAACGATGATATACATTTTAAAAAAAAGGGAGGGAAATGGTAAAAAAAAAAGTGTACGTGTTTTTTCCAAGACAAACACTTTCTACACTATAATAAATAAATAAATAAAACTCAGAAAAAAATGCATAATTTTTTATTTTTTACTTTTATATAAAAAGCTTTCATTTTTCTTTATTAGTTTATTTATTTTTTCTTTTCTTTTCTTTTCTTTATTAATATATATTCATATTCGTTATCATTTATTAAATTTTATTGTAATTTTTATATATAAAAGTAATGTATTTTGCAGGATTAATAGCTTTATCAACATTAGCTCAGCTAATATTAGCAGCTAAATTTAGTGTTATTGCACCAGGTGGAAAAAATGTAGAAGTATTTGTAAATGGTCAAACAATTAAATTAAAAGCTCCAGACGCTGATGTACCCTATTTTACTGGTGATATCCCAGCTTATCGTGGTGCAACTTATAAGGTATAATAAAATAATATATATATCAACAATGAATAAACATTCATTTTTTTTTCATTTTTATTTTAGTATATTAAAGATGGTGAAGAAGAAGATTTTCTTAGACATTTAAAAGGTGATAGTACAAAGAATGATTTTTATGGTCGTAAAGTAACTTATGCTGATATTCCAAAATTACCTACTATTATTGGAAAAGATGTAAAGTGATCATAATAATGATGATAAAAAATAAAAAGATTAAACTTATATATTTATATTCAATTTAATTTTATGTATTGATTTTTTTAAATCTTAATTTAAATATTAGGATTGGGATAGAGCCATTGAACCAGGAGATATTTGGGATACCAATTATATTCCATCAGTTTTTGTTACTATTGATGAGGAAACTAAAAATGAATTGGTTCATGAACTTTCTAAAGAAATTTTTGATGCAAAAATTAGTATAATTGATGCTCATCAAGTTCATACTTTTAATGTAAGCATAAATATATATAAAAAATATTGGACATCACGTGAGATCAATTTTTATTTATTTTTTTATTTATTTGATAAATATAAATTCCTTTTTTTTTTTCCTTTATCCTTTTTTTAACTATTTTAATTTCATCTTATTTATCCCTTTCTTTTTAATTATTATTATTAATATTATTTTAGGGTACCAAATTCCAACTTCATAAACCTGGTAAAAAGCATAATAATAGAAAACAATCATGGAAATGGGAATTACCAGATGGAGAAGCATTGAATGGTCGCACCTTTTTCAAGATTCGTCATATGGAAGAAGATCCTACACAAATTCGAGAAAAGTTATATGCTGATTTACTTCGAGCCATGGGTGCTAATGCCAATCAAGCCAATTTAATTCGATTTTTCATTAATGGTGAATTTTTTGGTACTTTTAATATGTTAGATGATGTCCCTAATTATTCTTATATAAGAGCCAATTTTTATAATGGAACATTACCAACAAGCAATTTAGGACCTTTATTTGATGGTGCTTCTGGTGCTTCCTTTGCTAATTCTGAAGAAAATTTAAAAGCTTTCAAACCTGCTCCTGGTTCATCAGAAGATAAATCTTTGATTGAAAAAATATCCGAAGATCTTGAAGCTATTAACCCTGCTAATGATGATGAAGTCAAGGCTTTCGCTAAAGAATTTAATCTTGATCAATTCTTACGTTATATGGTGATGGAATTTTTATGTGGTCATTGGGATGGCTACTGGCAAGAACAAACTAATATTGGTGCTTATGAAGATATAGAAAATAATAAAGTTTATTTCATACCTCAAGATTTTGATGCTACCTTTGGTGTTAATATTGTTCAAGGTAAAGATTTTTCTAAATGGTCCTATACTAGATATGTTGAAGCTTTCCCAAAGGGTATTATTATTAATAAATTATTACAAAATGCCAACATCAAAAAGACATTTGAATCTTATCTCACCAAAACCGTCACTAAAGTCTATAATAATGAAACACTTACCAATCATATCTTGGCTTATCATGAATTCATTTTACCTGATTTAGAGGAAGATCGTGCTGTTAAACAACAAACTGAACAAGGTATTGATTTTGGTTGGCAAGCTTCTCAAGTCACTGAAAATCTTTGGAAAGGTGTTAAGGCACCTACAGGTGAAGGTGGTGGTGCTGAATGGGGTCTTATTCAATGGATTATTGAAAAATCTGAAGCTGTTGCTGATGAATTTGGTTTAAAACTTTATAACAAATCTGCTGATGATACTGATGTTAATGATAATAAGGATGTTAATGATGATGCCGATAATACTACAGAAGATGTAGCTGAAGAAGGCAGTGAACATTAATTTTATCTATTTTATTTCTTATTCCTTCTACTTTGATTACCTTTTTTTTAAAATACCTTTTTAATATAATCATTTTTAGTTTTATTGCTATCTTTTAAATCCTAATACTAATATCTAATTTTTTTTATTGCTATCTTTTTACAATGAGTATCTTCCTTTTTTTTTTAATAAAATTTGTAAGTGTAACCATGAAAAAAAAATGTATTTATTGTAATCAATTTTTTTTTTAAAATAGTGTAAGTATAAAAGAGAATCTTAATAAAAATAATATATACAAGAAAAAAAAAGTGAGAGTAGAGGGGATGATGATTAATCTATTTTTCAAATTCATTTTTTTTTTCATAAATCATTTTGGGTTGTATGTATATGTTTATATATTTATTTTAATAAATAGTTGGTATTTTTCTTTTTTTGTTCAGCATCATGTTCATTGAATTTTCTAGTTGCATAAGTAATACCAGCCAATAAAATACCTAAACGCCATAATCTTGACCATATATTTAATTTCTTTTTTTTATTTCCTAAATGATCTACATTATTTCCAATATCATCATCGTCATCATCTAATCCAGCTTCTTTTCTTCTTTTTGCTGCATTCATAACTCTTTCTCTTCTTCTAATTTCTTCAGATTCATAATGTTTTGTATAATGTTCCTGATGATTAAAATGAGGCGATGTGTTATTAGTGCTATTATATTGATCTGCTTGTTCTCTAGCACTAGCTGATCCAGTGTTTCTTGATCTTCTAGCTTTAGCCCTCCATGCAACAGAAGGTCCAGAATACCCTGGTCTTGAAGCACCATAATAAGCTGCTGATGCTTGACCTACCACGGAAGATGATACTGGTGATGATGAACTACGATCTAATTCTGCATCATAAAGTCTTCTACTTGCTTCATTACCTAATACTGCATATGCTTCATTGACTTGAATAAATTTTTGATGTGCTTCTTTATCATTTGGATTTAAATCAGGATGATATTTTTTTGATAAACGATAATATTGTGACTTTATTGCTTTTTTATCAGAGGTTCTCTTTATCTGAAGGATATCATAGTGGCGTTGTTTATGTCGTTCATAAAGTTTAGAATGTGTATAAAAGTTTCTTTTGGTTATTATATTTTTAAACATGATATATATATTTTATTTGTAATAAATAGTTGTTGACAGTGTTATTTTTCTCGTTTTTCTTTTTTTATAAAAAGTATAATAAAAATAATAGTAGTAATAATAATAATAATAATAATAATTGAGTTTCTAATACTGATAATACATTTAGTGTACTTTTTTTCTATTACTTCCTAAAATAAAAAGATGGGAAGAGAAAATGGTTTAATTTGTTAATTTTAGGGAAGAAAAAATGCGGAGTTTTAATGTCGATTTTTTTAAAAAAAAAAAAAAAAAAAGGCCGGAATTTCAATTTCAATTTTTTTATAAACAGTCCTCACCAATTGAACTTCTTTTTCGTTTCTCTTTATTTACTTATATATTCTATTTATTTCTCTTACTTACTGAATATATCATTCATTATACAATAACCATTTTTCTTTACATAATAATTAATTTACATAGATATATAGACATATACAATAACTAATATAAATATCATAATCAAATAAATAATAAAGAAAAAATGGCAGACAATGCAGAATTAAATACTAAACCAACTACTATGGTAGAAGATACAAATTTAAAAGACATGAAAAAGTTTGAACGTTGGAGAAAATCATTACAATATTTGACAGGACTTGGTATGACTGAAGCTGAAAGAAAGCAATTTAGAGAAAAACTTGATGTAGATTTAGAAGAATATCAATGCAAGCAATGTGAACTTTGGAAAACTAACTTGTTAAAAAATAGTAATGTCATATTTAAAGTAAAAAAAAAAAAAAAAGGAAAAAGAAAAAAAAGAAATAAAGTTATGCTGTCATGTCAAACCTTAATTTCTTAATTCATCCATATATTATTATTCCCTTTCATATTATACATATATCGTTTTTTTATATTAATTATAGATCCTCCTGTAAGATTTATGATGCAAGAATTAAGAAAAATTGGAAAGGAAATGACAGCAGATGATTTTAAATGTTTACCTTGTGATGAAACAAGAGCTGGAGGATTTTCACCAGAAGATGGTATATTATTATGTCAAAATCGATTAGCATCTAAAACAAAACAGGAACATACCATGGTACATGAAATGGTTCATATGTATGATCACCATAAATTTAAAGTGGATTGGACCGATTTAAGACATCATGCTTGTAGTGAAGTAAAATAATAAATAAATAAATAAATAATAAAGAAAAAGGAAAAAAAAAAAAGAAAGAATATAAATAAATATATAAATAAAGAATGTTTTTATGTTGATTTGATTCTCAACTTGATTTTATGTATAAATATATTTATATTTATAATTAGATTCGAGCAGCTAGTTTAAGTGGAGATTGTAGATGGACAAGTGAAATTCAGCGTGGATTTTATACGTTTACTAAACAACATCAAGCTTGTGTTAAACGACGTGCTACTTTATCTGTTTCACAAAACCCTCATTGTAAAAGTAAAGAAGATGCTGAAAGAGCTGTTGCAAGTGTGTTTGAAAGTTGTTTTGCTGATACTAGACCTTTTGATGAAATTTATTAAGTTATATAAATTAGAATAAACAAACTTTTTTTTATAAACATTCGCCAAGCTTTTTATCACCATTATTATTATTATTATTATTATTATTATTATTATTATTATTATTATTATTATTATTAAAAGTTACATAAGGGTCCTTAAAATAAATATGACATATGATGCCAAATGTTATCTGGTATTTAAAAGCGTAGCAAAAAAAAGCGGTGTTTTATTTTGATTATTATCTTCCTTTTTTTTAAAGTCTAAAAATAATTTTCATTTTTATATGCTCCTTTTTTTTTCTTTCTTTTTTCTTTCCTTCTTTCTTTCTTTCTTTTTTATTTTATAACAAAAAAAAAATGTCTGCTCCTAATACAACTACTAAATCTTCTCAAGGTATTCCTGAAAGAGTCCATGAATATTTAACAAAAATAGATCGTGAACTTGATCAATATCAATATGCTAGAGATGCAGAACGTTTAACAGGTGTACGTAAAAGTTATTTAGCTGCTGGTGTTGCTGGTGTTTTTACTATAATGATTTTCTTTAACATTGCTGGTCAACTTTTATCTCATACTATTTCTTGGGTTTATCCTGGTAAAATATAAATAAAAAAGAAAAATAGAGATATCATATATATATGTATGTATATATATGAGGTGTAATGTAAAGTGAGAGAAAAAAAGAAAAAACTTGGAATAAATGTTCGGGATTATTTTTTCTCTCTCTCCTTTTAACCGAAGAAAGAATAATTAAAAAATATCGTGTTTTGTAGTACTTTATTTTTTTTTTTTCTTAATTCCCCTTATATATACATAAATTAATTATAAATCATATTAATTGTTTATTATATATTATTTATTTATATTTTTTTAACTGAAGCTTATGCCTCCTTCAAAGCCATTGAATCACCTAGTCCTGAAGATGATAAGCAGTGGTTAACTTATTGGACTGTAGTTGGTTTTGTACATATGATTGAATACTTTTCTGATATCCTTTTATTCTGGTTCCCCTTTTATTATCTTTTTAAAACTGTTTTTATTCTTTGGTTAACTTTACCTCGCTTCCGCGTAAGTAGAAGTGACCTTTTTTTTAATATATATATATATATTTAAGTAATTATATTCACCAATTTTTCTTTTCTTTCTTCTTTCTTTTATTGTAGGGTGCAGAAATTATTTACACAAGATTCTTACGCCCTCAACTTATCAAATATGAAAATAAGATTGATGATAAAACTAATCATATTAAAGATAAAGTAAGAGATGCTGCTAAAGACTTCCTTGATACTAAAAATGAATAGATCATTTATTTACAAGCGACATTTATTTATATATAAAAACATCTGTCTATTTTATTTAAAAAAAAAACAAATAATAAATAACAAAAACTGAATTCTGTGCATATTAATAAAACGTAAAAAAAAATAATAATAACTGTGTTCCAAATATGTTTTTTTTTGTATAATGCTGGATCTGGAAGATAATTTTTTTATATAAGCCTAAAAGCGGGGCGTGTTACTTTCCTTTTTCGGACTGTGGAGCGTAAATTTTCTCTTTTATTTTTGGTGAATTTGTATTTTGGCTCTTCTTTTCTTTTTTTCCTCTCTCTCTTTTTTTTGTTCCCCACTTTGCTTTATAATCTACTATAGAATAAATAAATTGTATTAAAGATATTATTCTTTTTCTATTTTCCTAATTTATACATTTTTCTTCAGCTTTTTTTTCCCTTTTTTTAATTCTCTATTCCTTCAATACAAATGGCTGGTGATAAGGATAAACTATATAATAGCTTTTCGTAAATATCTATTTTTTTTAAATCTATAAATATTACATAATATATAATCTAAATCAAGTTTCTTGTTATTTATTTATTTATTTACTATATATTGTTTATTTTATTAAATATATATGTATATATATATATGCTATATTTATAAATAATATATAGCTTGCCAGTCAAAGCAGACACCTTCTTTGGGAAGTGTTGGTGGAGTGATGAAGTCTTTCCTGGTTCACAGCAAGGATATAAAGATTTTGTACTTATATGTGAATTTTCTGAACTTGAAGGACCTGTACCATTAGCTATTGTTAGTGAATCAGTTTATATCGATTTAAAAGAATATACAACCACTTCAACAATACCAGCAAACGAATCACCTACTAAAGATCATACATCTGAAGAACAAAAACAGTTAAATAATGAATTACAAGATCTTGGTTTAGAAAGATTTGATTTTAATGCTTTTGCTTTAAGAGTAGTATCAACAGATAGAGGTGCGGATTATTACGAGTAAGTTACATATATGTACAAACAAAAAAAAACCGTTGTTTAATTATTCTTTTTCCTTTTTTCCATTTGACTTTGTTAATTTTTTTTAGTAATCAAGCTCAGTTTTGTAAAAATGATGATATTATTTTAGCAAAAGAAGATTCACCTATTACACCTTCCTCTTTATTAAATCCATCAAATAATAATAATTATGATAATAAATCTGAAGAAATCAATGATTCCACAAATAATAATGTTAAAAGTACTTTTTCTATACCAGATGACACCCAAGTTTATTTTGCTGATTCAAACCTTAATTTTTTTGCATTTGTAAGGATTATAAATGGAGCTAAAATAATTTTTATGGAACTAAAATATCTATTTATATATATACAATTTTATATATATATTTATTTTCCTTTTCTTTTTTTTAGACTCATCATTTAACATTATTTGATATTAATGCTCGTGGTTATGTACATCCTGTAGCATTATCTTATGTTACACGTGATCCAGAAAAAATTATATCAAGATTTGAAGATTTTATGGAAAGATTTAATGAAGTAATGAAATATAGAATATAGAAAAAAAATGATATGAAAAGATAAAAAAAAAAGGAAAACAAAAGGTGAGGTATATATCTTTATATTCTAATATGATATATTAGGTATCAAGGTTAATGAAAAAAGGAAATTATGCAAATTTTATGTTGGATTTGAAATGTCGTTTATTGGATTTGGAATATACAGAGCAAGCTCTTGATGATAAACAAGAACAACAATTACAAGATCAAAATCAGAATCAAAATCAACAAAAAGTTAATGATGAATTAAATAAAAATAATAATACAGACCAATCAACAACAATAACAACAAAAAATACTGCCAATATTTCTATTACTTTATCTACATCTCCAAAAGAAAGTTTATCAAAAGAAGCATTACATCAAGCAGTAGCCGTCACTAGACTCATCATTGATACAATGGAAACTTATGCAACTCAATGGACTCTTACTCCTAATGAACTTAATAAGCAATCGCAGTCAAAAGAATCAGATAATCTTTCAACTCCTTCAGATGATAATGATAATGAAAAGAAAAAATCATCTCAGCTTATTGAATCTATCGAACCAGCTGATGATTATCAAGTAAGTTAAATATATAAATATATATTAATGATACTATTGTTTTTTATTATTATTATTTACTTGATTCATTTTTTTATACATTTTATTTTATATATAGCCAAAATACATTGATACACTATATCCGGTAGCACATTTTGAAAGAAAATTAAGAACGATCTCTCAATTATGCCATGAACCAGATGTTGTACAAATATATCGCCCTAAAAGTAATCATCGTCAATCATTACCAGATACATCTGTGATTCCTTTAGTATCTATTATTGAACCTCAAAGTAGTAAAACAGATAAAGTACAAAGACGTTTATTTGATGATGTGAATGAACATGATATGTATAGTGAA
This sequence comes from Cunninghamella bertholletiae, assembly GCA_037043795.1. Taxonomy (NCBI): domain Eukaryota; kingdom Fungi; phylum Mucoromycota; class Mucoromycetes; order Mucorales; family Cunninghamellaceae; genus Cunninghamella; species Cunninghamella bertholletiae. The sequence goes on from JAZGVP010000005.1 coordinate 498,918, forward strand.
GCTATTAAATATATTACTGATCTTACAATGGAGCTTGGAAGATCAACTATAACTTTGGATTTAGAAGAAGAAGAAACTGAATGGACTTGTATGTATATATAGATGGATGGATAAAAAAAAATAGATAGAAAATTACTTATAGAAAATTAATTTCTGTACTGATTTTTATTATTATTATTATTTTATAGATCCGATGTCACAGCTTCTTACAATTGGTCATGCATTCATGCTTAATATGGAAGATTCTTATCTTTTGTAAGATTAACATTCTTTATTAATAATATTATATATATATATATCTTTTTATTAACTATTCTTTATGGTCATTTCTTAGACACGATTCTGTAGTTTCCCCTCCACATGGTTATGATATCAAAGAGGTATTATATATAAGAGAATATTAAAAATAACTAAGTTTGTATATTTACTTTAAGTACTATTATTATTATGATGATTATTTTTTGATAGATTAATGATGGTAGTAAAATAATTGATTCACCTTCAAGTAATTTTGGAACACAAAGAACAAGTTACCCATTTGATGAAATAAGTCATGATGAAGAAAGTAATTCATTTAATCAAGAATCACAATATTATCCTTTTCATTTTATTACTTCTTTATTATGGGAATCTAATAAATCAAAAAAATGCGGGCATTTACTTGAAATTCTTAAAAAACATAAACAATATATTCATCATGTCATTTATTCTCTTTTAACTGGTCGATGTGTTATACTTATTGGTGATGCTGAAAATAAAAGGTAAAATAAAAGAAAAAAATAACTATGAATATTAAAATTAGTAAAAAGTTGATTATACAGGTTTTATTAATTAATTAATTAATTAATTAAAAATCATGATAATTTAGTCGAGTACAAGATATGATTCATGCGCTTTCAACTTTTGTCCCTGGGATTTCACGTCAACAACATCAAATCATAGATTGGTTTACAGATGGAAAATTAACAGACGAAACATTAACTAGTATAAAATTAGTAGGAACAATGAAATGTCATGTAGATCCTAGTATCTATCGATTGGATATTAGTTGTCTTGAAATGGATAGTAAAACTGGTAGTTCAAATTTAGTGACAAGTCCACTTTATTTAGATGGTCAATGGATATATAATTTATTATCTAAAGTTCCATTATATTCAGTAAGTTTTTATTTGACCTTTGCTTTTTTTTTTTAATAATGATGATGATAATAATGGCCACATATATTAATTGGTTAATTAATCAATTATTTTATAATGATTTAGTCGGACGAAGCTTATCTTGGATATATATATACAGTATTTATGGAAATGGCATTATATGCCTATGTATACCGTCATATGTATATGTCAGAAAGTGATTCATTAGATGATTTCTTATATTCCATTCCATCTAATAACAAAACTAATTCAAGATTGATGAGATCATCAACAGAAAAGAATAACCGTAGTGGTAGGAAAAAATGGAGTGTTCGTAATATAATGAATTATTTGAAAAGAGTAGAAATAGAATCAGAGCCTGAAGATTATTATGAAAGTGATAACAACCATGATTTTCCATCTACTTCATCTACACCTACTCATGGTAATGTGGGATCTTCTTTACTAGTACCACCACCAGTATCATCATCGCTGTCATCATCGCCATCTCATTTACAAAACACATTACCATTAAAAGATACAAATCAGATTGTAGATTCTTTTCATTCTATGCCACCATCGGATAATAATAATAACAATAATAATAATAATAGGAATAGTACTAATCATCATATACCTGAAATAGAACCAACTACACCATCATCATCTAAACCATCTTTACAACATCAAGAACAGATTTTGCATTCAAACATATTATCAACAAATCAAGAGCAGCAACAAGATATATATAATAATTCTTTATTGAATTCAAATCCCCATGAAGAATCTAGTGATCATTATTCTGATGAAAATGAAGCTACCGTCACCATGGAAAATATAAAGAAAAGAATACAAAAACCTTCTGTTATGCAATTAGATTGGACGCCACCTACTGCTGAAGATGCTAAATCAGCAGCAACAACAACAACAAACGCTTCACATTTCAATAATAATAATAATTCTGATAAAAAAAATGATACCAATAATAATACAGTTACTAATAATACTAATAATACTAATAATACTACAATTTATAATAATAATAATAATTTAACACCTTTAAGTAATAATAGCAACCCTAATCATAATGATACAAATAATAATATTAATATTCCTAACATCAACACTAATATAAATATTAACAACAACAATAATAATAACGCTCCTTTACATAATAATCAATCAACTGCTACTACAAATCAAAATTCTAATCCCATCTCAATTCACCCTGCTGATAGCTCACAAAGAAATAGTACTTATAGCGCTTACTCTAGTGCATATTCAACGGCATCCTCTATGGCTAGTAGATCATCTTTTTTTTCATTTTATTCATCTGATGATGGAGATGAAAAGGAAAATGACAATACTATAATAGATGAAAATGTGAATAAGAACAATAATAGTGACAATAACAATAATAGTGACAATAACAATAATAATGACAATGTTAATAGTAGTGATAATAATGGTAATAATGAAATTACTAACAAGACACAATTATTAATTAAACAATGGGTATATTCAAGCAGTGATGATGAAGATGATGATGATGATAGTAGTAGCAGTGGTTTAGAATCAGCTGATCAAAGTGAACATATGAAAAAAAATACAGCCAATAATTTTTGTAATCGTAGTGTGGCAAGTACGCAATCTGATATACAATCTCTCTTATCAGAACGCCGAGGTCAAAACTTTTTACAACAAAAATTAAATATTATTGGCGATGATCAAACTATTGTCATGGTATTTTTTAAAAAAAATATGATATTGCATAAAATAAATGTATTGCTAAGCAACCCTTTTTTATTCTTTCTCTAATAGTATTTAGCATCTTATACCGATTTTTAATTTATATTCATCTCATATAAAACATATACATTTATATATATACGACACACACATACATATATATTGACAAGACACATACACACACTTACATTTTTTATCAAGTTTTTTAATTTATCGGTGAAAACAAATTTTATTTTATTGTTTTGTATTTGACATACTAAAGCAGTAAAAAAAAATAAAACATGTTTCATTCTTGTTCCTTTTTTTTAATATACGCTTTTTTATATTTTAATTTTTATAATATAGATCTTAAATTACACATTTTACTAATTATCAGTCAAACCCTTACATTATATACCATATATAAAAAGTAAAAAAGATAAATTTCACCTTTTTTTCTCTTTTCTTTTTTTTTTTTATTAGATATATATGTATATAATATAGATATTAATTCAAAATTTGATAGATATATAGAAAAACAATTACAACAACAATTATTAAATTTATAGATAGATAGATATAAAGCAAAATGATTATATCATGGAAAAAACAATGCATTGTTTATTTAGCCATATGGTTAATTATATATCCGTCATTGATCTATGGACAACAACAAGAACAAAGAAATAATAATAATGATAGTGAAGAGCTTTTTGATGGCATTGGATACGAAAATGATGATAGTAATAATGATAGTAATGATTCCAATAACTCCATACCATTTGATAGAAATTCATTACCCAAAGCTACATCAGCACCACCAGGAACATCAGATGCACCATTTCAATTTACTATCTTGGATCCCAAAATCTTAAAAGAAAATAAGTTACATATTCACGATTTTGACAAAGGATTACAACGCTCTTTATGGTTTTTACAAAAATCAGCTAATAAACGTGCACAAAATAATCAAATTTTCAGCGTTTTTAATAAAGAAAAAACTGATTGTGATGCAAACGATTATGTTTCTTTAGCTCGTTATTTTTGGCCAGATCCAAATACTCCTAATGGCCTTCCTTATATTCGTCGTGATGGTCATGTTAATCCTGAAATTAAAAAATTGCCTGATTATCAAACATTTCATGAATTGGTAAAAAAAAAAAAAACGCCGAGCTCATAATTGTGTACTCATTTTTTTTTTTCCTCCTAAATAATTAGGTAACTGAATTAGAATTTTTATCATTGGGTTATTATTTCTTTAATAATGAAACATATGCTGAAAAAGGATATCAACATATTAATAATTTTTTTATTAATCCTGAAACAAGAATGAATCCTCATCTTCATTATGCATCTTATATTCGTGGTTATGATAAAGGTAGATCAAAAGGTATTATTGATTTTAGTCATTTACCTCGAGTATTAGATTCTATTGCTATACTTCAAACTAGTAAGGCTTGGAAAAATGGAACTAATAGTGAATTAAGACATTGGTTTAATACTTATTTAAATTGGATGACTACAAGTGCTCATGGTATTGAAGAATATGTATCTAAAAATAATCATGGTAAAAAAAAATAGATGGATATTTATAAGATTAAAAAAAATAACTATTTACTCAACTTTTTTTTGTTGTTAAATAGGAACTTATTATGATGTACAAAAAATTGCGCTCTATTTATTTTTAAATCAAACAGAAAATGCCAAAAAAGCAAGTCAAGAAGTGATACAAAAAAGAATTATAGAACAAATTCAACCTTCTGGAGAGCAATCACTTGAAACTTCACGACCTTTTAGTTGGTATTATAGTACATTTAATTTAAAAGGGTTTTTTGTTTTAGGTAGATTAGGACAGAAAGTTGATGTGGATATTTTTAACTATAGATCGGATCAAAATGCAAGTATAAGACTAGCCTTGGATTATTTAATTCCATCTGCCGTTAACGAAGCTTCTTGGCAATTTAATAATACTGGAGGATTTAAAAGTGGTTCAAGATATTTAATTTCCATTTTAGAAGATGCTTATGATGTTTATCAAGATCAAAGATATTTAAACATTCGCGATGCTTTATCTGAAGACTATGGTTCTCAATTTAATATTTCTCGTTTAACTTCATCTTGGTCTAAATTTGGTGATCATTCCGATACTGCTCAAAGAGGGTTTTCGGATGCTCTTGATAATCAAGCTTCTTCCATTTCTCTTTATATCTCTTTAATGATCCTGTCTTCTTTATTTACTATTTTTTTTTCTTTTAATATAATTTAATCTTTTATATAATAACTCTATTATAAATATATATATATTTATTTTTTCCCTATATATTTAAAAGAAGGTAAAAAAAAAATAGTTTACTGACATAATTAAAAAAATAAAGTTGTCTCACTTGTTTGCAACACTGTATTTGAAAAAATGTTTGTTTTGCTTTTTTTATCATTGATGAGGAAGCTCTTTATGAAGAAGGAAAAAAAAAACGTATAATTATATATTTATTACTACTTACATATTATTATAATAAAATAAAAACTAACATATTATTTAACATATAATAAAAAAGGTTAAGAATAAAATAAAAAAAAGAATGTAAAGAGTTTGTGTAACTTTAATATATCTCCCTATAAAAGTATATTCAAATCCCAATTTTTTTATTTCCCTCTCTATTTCCTTTTATTATTTTTTCTTTACTTTACTTTATTAATAGTAGTAAATGATACAAATTACTCTTGTCAACTATTTTAATTGTAAAGGTTCAATTCAGCCAACAAAAATAAAGTACAGCCATTTAAGCAAGCCAATTTAACTAATTACTTTAAAATGGTAGCAAAAAAATAGAACTTGATATTAAACTATTTTAAACTAGAAGAAGAAAAAAAGAAGAAAAACAGTATGTTTTAAATGATATTTATTATCTTTATTTATTTATTTATTCATTTTCAATCTTATTTTTTTGGAGAAAATGTTTGATCTTGTGCTCGTTGATATTGAAAATATAGAATTCGATAGAGCGCAGTGCTTCAAAGAGAATATGTAATATTAAAACTTGAAATATATAGTCATATCTTACCGCTGAGGTGGATTGAATGAACAATTGGTTGAAACACCTGATTATACTGATCATATCACTTCGTTTGATTTATGGGATTTAGAAAAATTTTGTGAATATATCTCTTGTGAGTCTGATTTAGAAGAAATACGATATTTATGGATAGATGCAATACCATTAGATCAACAAAACCATGCAAAAAAAAAGGAAATTATTTTAAAAATGGGCCAAATTTATAAAAATGCAACTTATATCTTAGTTGTATCTGATTTACATTCTGCTTATTTAAGAAAAAATACAGCAAATCAAGGTATTGGATTTGATAATCAAATATAACAAAACCATCTATAAAGTAATCTATTATCATCAACAATATCTTCATTTATTAATTGAAAAAGAAGATATAACAAATAAAGTATATAAATTTTTAATCTACATTATAGATGATTAGTCTAATCGTGCTTAGGTGATTAGTGAATATCATGTTGCAAAAAAAAAAATATATAAACTACATGGAATACCACTAAAATATATATTTTTATCTCTATTTAATTTTATTTATGATTATCCTTTTTTCTCATATCATTTTGATGATGGTAATCAACTGCAATAATATACAATATATAACAAAAAATTAATTTATACAAAGGTAAATGAACCTAAAACATTTAATCAATTTATAAAAGAAAAGTTCGCATAATTGCCGCATTTAAATATGGTATAAATTCAAATGCAACAAGAAATGAAAAAGAGGTTCAATGCAATTTTATTTTCGTGACATAAATATTATTATATCATATAGAAATAAAAACATAATATCAAAATGAAAGATTACAAATATGACATTAGTTAAACTTAAATTTAAATGAAAGCATGAATGATAATGATGATATTTAGGGTAAAGCTACTTTACTTAGAGCATGCTCTCAATCTGACATTAATGCAAACATTTTTTTCTTTCTTACTTTCTTATTTATATATATTAATATTATATTGTGATTTTAAAATTGAAATTATTATTTTGCTTTTAATTTTTAAAGGCATAATTATTATTATTATAAAGGTTGTAGAATATATATAATTATGAAAAAAAAATATAAAAAATAATAAAAAAGAAATACCTACTACTATCATACGTACATCTTATTTTTTTATTTATTAATATGATCAATGGCCAAAAAAAGTAAAATAAATAAAAATAACTTTTCAATATAATAAAATTGGTAGATTATTTGTTTATAAAATAAACTTGATTCAATTTTTGATTTACTTGTTTTATTTATTACAAAAAAATAAATGAATAAACATATTGATGGAATAGATATTATATTTATAATGATCTTTTACCATTTCATTTTATATTTTGCATAATTTATCATTTTTACAGGAACAATTGAGAGCAAGGAAAAATATGAGCGCAGTTTTAATTTTATATATAAAGTTGGACTTTTTTTTCACTCTATTATTTTTTCTTTATTTTTCTTCTTTTCTTTTTTTTATAATCAATATATATATATATAAATTAATAATAATAATATGACTTCTCCTATTGAATCTTTTGACGTTAATAATACTCAAGGTTTATTACGTGATCAAATATTTATGTTGGCCCATCAATCACGCTCTATACTTGCTCGTGCTTCTCGTCGTCATCCAAGAATAACTAGGGAAGAACCTGCTTCTTTATCTCAAATGTATGCTAATGGTCAATTACCTTGTCCTTATTATTTATTAAATACTACTTATAATACTCTTATTGATGAACAATACGATCTTTATTGTAAAAAGTCTTTTAATAAGATACCAACAACTTCAACAACTAATACAGCAACAATCATAAATAATAATAATGATATTTATACCCCTTCAACTTCTACCTCTATTCATAGTCAACTATTAAATAATAACAATAGCAACAACTCTGATAATTATGATAGTAATAGCAATAAACATGCTGATAAAATCAAAACTAATAAAAGAGTAAAATTATCTTTATCAGAACCTCCCGACTCTTTTTCAGCTAAATTAGAATCAGTTGATCTTAGATTACCTTCAACTTGGAATCTTTTAAAAGATAAGCATGAATATTTTGAGTTAAGTTATGATGGATTAGAATTATCTTATCATGGTAAATAATATATATTTTAAATAAAAATAGAAGAAAGAACTATATATATATATATGTATATTAAAACATGCATATACATGTTTTTTTTTCTTTTTTGCTTTTAATAGAATCAGATAAAGATGATAATGAATATGAAGTAAGATCAATTCGGGCTAATCAATATATTAAATCACAATGTGGATTATACTATTTTGAAGTTAAAATCCTATCTAATCAAAGTAGTGATGGAGATATTGGAATTGGTCTTTGTACTATATTAAGTAGACTTGAAAAATTGCCAGGTAAATAAATAGATAAATAAATATAAAATGAGTACATGAAAAAAAAAGAGAAGAGAAGAAAAAAGAGGAATTAATAACAATAACAAATCAATATATAAATATATATATATATATTTATATATATAGGTGAAGAGGGATCATCATGGGGATATCATGGAGAAAACGGATATATAAGATCATCATCAAGTTCAGGATATAAAGAATATGGACCCACTTATGGAGCAGGAGATACAATTGGATGTGGTATTAATTTTAAAGATAATACAGTCTTTTTCACTAAAAATGGAGTTCATTTGGGTACAGCATTTAAAGATCTTGGATGGAAAAAATTATATCCTGTCATAGGATTTAGAACTGCAGGAAATACAATTCAAACGAATTTTGGTCAAAAAGAATTTATGTTTGATTTAGTTCATTATATGAAAAAGGAAAGTCAACAATTAATACAATCCATTTTTTCAAAGAAATATAATTTTGATCATATCAATGATAATAATAATAACGACAACGATCTTGATAATAAAAAGAGTAATAATGATGGTTTTCTTTCATCATCATCATCAACACCAACACCAACACCAATATCTTTATCATCATTCATTGAGAAAGGAAAACAACCACTTGAATCACAAAAGAAAGCGAAAAAAATTATTAAAAAAAAGGATAATACATCTAGTGTGATGCATCAATTAGTAATTGATTATTTAAATCATGCTGGATATATGAATACTTATTTAGCGATGAAAAGATCTGATAATGATTTATCTCAAGATAGTGAAAAATGGAATAAGGAAAAGATCCGTCAAGGTAAATAATAAAATAGATGGTATATAAAATGAACGATATAATGTAATTCATTGATTTATTTATTTATTTGCTTATTTTTATTTTTGAATGAAAATAGATATATGTAAATCTTTACGTCGTGGTGATATAGATTATGTTTTTAATCAATGTGAATTACATTATTCAAATATATTAAAAAAGTTTCCACGGATATTATTTCGTTTACGGTGTCAAAAGTTTATATCTATGGTAAAATCAATTCCTTTTAATCAACTTGATCAATCAATTTCAACCAATTTAGCATCTATATCATCATCATCAGCAGTAGCATTAGAATCATTACCTTCATCATCAGCATCAGCATCAGAACCATCATCATCATCAAATATAGGCAAAAAAAGATTACATGAAGATATGGAAAAAGAATCTAAAGGAAAAGAGAAATGTATAATAGATGATTGTCAAATATTAAATGATTTATTGGATTTTGGTCAATTTTTATATAAAGAATATGGTCATATCAATAATAATAATAATAATAATAATAATAACTATAGTACTGAACAAAAGAAAAAGAAAAAGAGTAATAATGAAGATGATGATAATGGTGATGATGGACTAGAAGGAATAGATGTCAATCATGAATTAATATCAACCACATCATTTTTAGCTTATAAAAATATAAATGATAATCCAATATCTTATTTGAATGGAACAAAATGGAGAGAAATGATGGCTTATGAGTTAAATACGGCTATTTTAGTAGAAGAAGGAATTCAACCTATTTCAGCGTTAGAAAGATTATACCAACAAACCACCGCAACAATAAATGAATTAGTATTAAATGGAAATGGCAAAGTTTCTTTTATTCCAAAATTAAATAATTTATTTTAAAAAAACACATCCCTTTTTGGATTCAATGTATAGTTAAAGTAAAAAGTAAAATAAAGTACTAATATATATAATTCAAGTTTATTATTTAAATGTAAAATATACTAATTATAATTTGTATGTATATATTTCTATATATATATATATATACAGTAGTGATATATTAATAATAGTGATATATATATATATATATGTATATGTATATAATTTAAAAATAAAGTAAAAATAAAGATTATTAATAAAAAAAAATAAGGTAGTTATAAAAATGATATATGGGCATAGGAAAATAAAAATTAAGTATTTGAAATTAAAGCATAAGTAAATATATAAAAAAGAAAATAAAGTATATAGAAAATATAAAAAAAATGCATGAAAAACTGAATAATTATAAATGAATTAAAAGTATAAAAAGATTAATTATAAAAAAAACTAATAAAATTATAAAAATAAAAATATAAAGTATAATGTATTAAAATAAAAAGGAATTATATATAAAACTAAAAACAATTATGATACTGATATATTTAAAAAAAAGGTAAAGAAAAAAAAATTAAGAATTATATATATTTATATATATAAAAAAGATGAATACAAAAAAAAAAAAGGAAATTATATAAATCAAATTCATAAATCATTAGAACCAAAATGATTAGGATGAGTTGAATAAGATAAATTGGGATTAAAATAAGAATGATTATTATTTGGATTATTATTATTATCTTGATTTAATAAGTCTATATGATCAGGACTGTTATTATTATTAGGATTAGGATTTGAATTGACACAAGGGGTGATACCTAATATATTAGGAAAATAAGCATTATTTGTAAAATTGGAATATAAATAATTTTGTTGATTTTGATTTTGTTGTTGTTGTTGTTGTTGTTGTGGAGGTGGATAAAAAATAGTAGTAGGATTAGGATCATTATAATTTTGATGATGTTGTTGTTGTTGTTGGAATAAAGAAGAATTCATAGGAGGAGATTTAAAATCCATCATTGGATGATGATGATTATTAGTAGTAGGAGTAGTAAGATGATGATGATCATAAGTATAAGAATTTAAAAATTCATCTTCACGATCATAATTAAATATAGAGGATCTTCTTGAAGGAGAAGAAGAAGAAGTATTAGTAGTCGTAGTAGAAGGATTATGATAAGGCATAGCAACATAATGAGGAGAAGATGAACTATCAAAACAATGATCAGTAGATGAAGGACCACCACCTGAAGAAGATGATGATGAAGCAGATGATAACTCACTATGATGATCTTCTTTTGTCATGGATGGAGTACAAGTAATGGATGGTGCATCATAAGGATGATAACTTCTTGGAGTATTTGCATAATGATGCTTTAATGGACTTGGACTTTGACCTCCATTTCTTCTTGTAATACAAAATGGACAATGCCTAACAAATCTAGCTACTAATTCTTTAGGGATCCATGAATATTTCCTTCTAACCTATTTTTTTTTTTCAAGTGATAAAAAATAAGAATAAGAATAAAATGAATAAAATTAAAAAAAAAAAAAATTACCGATGATTCTTAATTTTTTTTTTTTCTTCCTTATTTTTTTTTTAAAAAAAAAGGGAATGCTACAAACTTACTAAAGCAGAAGTCTTATCTCTACCACCATGATGAGCATCACGATGAGCTTTTACCAAAATATCATAAATATTTTCTTTAATAGCGACAGGCTTATTATCATGACAAATGATATCCAAATTTCCTAATTGTAACTGAAACATTTTCTTCACCCAAAAACGAAACTGAGCAGTGGAAATGGCGGTATTTCTTGGATCTCTTAATACTTGTTGAATTAAATAATAACGATGTTGATCTACTAATGCCTTATCTCTTTTTTTAGGACTAAGATTATTTAAATAATCATCTACAATGGCTTTAAATTCTTCTGGAGTAGGTAATTGATCTTCATCATCAAATGTGGTTGTTGTATGAGTTGGTGGTGTATAAGTAATATTATTATTATTTGATGATGATGGGGATGATGTAAAAAAAGAATCATTAATTTGTGGTGATGACAATAACATTTGTTGTTGTTGCTGCTGTTGTTGTAAGGGTATAGATGGATGATAATATCTATTTGTTTCTTCAAATCCATAATTCATATAATTCATTGCATGAGAATGATGATCTATATGTATAGGTTGTTGAAATGTCATTGTCTGTGATTCCATCTTATAATGATAATAAAAATAATTATATTTAAATTAAATAATAAAAATAAATATGCTTAATTTATATATAAAGATAAAAAAAAATATAAAAAGAAATAAATTAAAAAAGAGATGAAGTAAAAAATAAAATAAAAAAAAAGAAAAAAGAAAAGTTGAATTAAAAAAAAAAGTAGAAATAGAAATAAAAAGAAAAAAGAAAGTAAAAGAGAGAAAGGGAATAAAAAACGGCGATAAATACGAGTACTTATAAAGATATTAACATTTATGAATTATAATAATAATAAAGGATAAATAATAATAATAATAATAATAATAAAATAATAAATAATAAATAATAATAAAAAGAGTTCCTTTGGAATGGCTTAATTTCCTTTTTAAGGTTCGGAATTTATATCTTCTATTTTTTTTATGCTATTTAGTTTATGCTTAATGATCATGATGATTCAATTCTTTTTGTAAATAATAATAATAATAATAATAATTATCCAATAGCATATAATGTTCTTTTTATTTATTTATTTCCATTTATTTATTTATTTATTATAATAAATATTCTCTTTTTAGTATAATAATGTATATGTATGAATATATTATTGGTTCTTATAATTATATATATACAAACAATCAAATAATATTCTTTTTCTTAGGGGGATTGTATAAAAAAGATGTTTAGGAAAAAAAAAAAAAAAAAAAAGAAAGAACGGTCTTAAAAATAAGTTGTATATATGGATATATAATATAAAATAAAGGAAATTAGGGGTAAATCATATATAAACTTTTTCTTATCAATGAAAAAGTTGATAATAATAAACTATATTTGTTTTTTTCATTTTTTTTTTTTTCATTAAGTCATAAACATGTATATCTAAAAAAATTCAAATACTTCGTGAAGCTATAATAGGAAATTTACATCATTATATTAAACAAAAATTAATACAAAAATAAAATATAAAAAAAATTAAATAAATAAATAAATAGTAACAATCCATTTTAAAATGAATAAAAAGAAAAAGTAAAGAAAAAGAATTTTGTATAGTTATGAGTTTAAAAATAAAAAATATACTAACAATAATATTTCAAATATGTAAAAATATTCAATAGATTTTTAAATATTGAAAAAAATAAAATAAATCACAAAATCTTAATTTTTAATAGGTGTACCAAGGTTATAAATTTTTGATCCTTCAGCTATAAAAAAGTAGAAAATAAAAAAAAAAAGTTTATATATATATATATATATATATATTTCAATCTTTATATATAATCATAAATTAAATAAACTTACTATAATCTTTTCCTTCTTCACGTTCATATTCTGGAGGGAATAATTTTCTCTTTTCATCATAATAATGATCACGTAAATCACCTTCTTTAGCAGCATTATAAGTTAAATAAACAGCTACTCTTGAATTTTCAGTTTTATTATCACCAGATCGATGGGCTAAATAAGCACCAAAAATTAATACAGATCCCTTATTTAATAATAACAATAATAAAAAGAATGAATAAATGAACTCATACATATATACTCTTTTCTGTTATTAATATCATAATCACTATTATTACTATTATTATTATTATTATTTATTTATTTATTTATTTATTTATTTTAAATAACTTACAGGTTTACAATAAACAGGGATCCATTCATGTTTATTACACCAATCTCTTGCAACGGTACCATCATTTTCTTGAGGAAGGATCAAACGATCATAAGGATTAATATGAGAACCAGGAACAACTTCAAGACAGCCATTTTCATTAGTAGTAGGATCTACAGTAAACATAACAGTAACATGAGTAGATTGACCAAATTGAACAAAAGCAGGAGCATCTTGATGAGGAGGGAAACCACCACCACCAGGTAATTTATAATTGATTTTTTCTTTAAATAAAACATAATCTTCATTTTGATTTAATTTTTTTAATACTTCAAATAATCTTGGACTTTTAACATAAGAACGCATACCATCATGAAAGGGTGTGAAATTTTCTGTACGACAAAGTTGCTCTTCGTTGGTTAATTTATTAATTTCATAATATTGCATCCATTTCCCCTTTTCATGACCCCAAGTTTTAAAGTCTTGACAATATTGTTGAATGGTAGCGTGTTCTTCAGGTGTATAAAAGTCTTCAATTAATAAAAATCCTTGTTCATGATATTGTTGAATTTGTTCTTGTGTTAAATTATAAGACTCTAAAGTAGGTGGAACGTTAACCATTTTTGTTTGTTTTTATTTTATATTTAGATAAAGAATATAATTTATAATAATAAGAGAAAGAAAGAAAGAAAGAAAAAATAGAAAACTCTTTCTTTTTATATTGATTTTTTTTTAAAAAAAATAAAAATAAAAATAAATAATAGGTTTATGTTTTAAAAACAAGAAAAAAAAATTTAAGATTGACTGACCAATTTGACTTTTTTAAAACAACTAATTTATTCAAGGGATCCGAGGAAAGAGAATTAAGAAAAAAAAAAAAAAAAACTTATTTAGAATTATTATATAATACGGTTACATTAAAAGAAAAAGAAAAAAATAATACTTATATAAGACAACAATTATGATTAAAGTAAAAAAAAAAAAAAACCATTAACCCACACGTGTAATTTATGTTTAAAAAACTCATTATGCCATAAAAGTGCAACATGGTAGGACTACATGATATCATTGGCTAGAAATGTTTAAAAATAAAGTTACAACCGAAGGAACGGTGCTTCCGATTATCGGTTTTCCATATTTATTTATTTTTTAAAACCCTCTTTTTTTTATACAATCTTTACTATATAATGCACTTACATAAATCACTTAATGTAGATATATATTTATTATGTAATTTTATGATACTTGTATATATATATACATAAATAGTGAATTTAAAAAAAAATAATTAGATCACATATATATATAATTTAAAAAATCTCCGCATTACGACTCTCATATTTTTTTTTATCTTTTTCCTTTTTTAATAGTTCTCTTTTTATTTCTTTTTTTCTTTTTCTTTTTCTTTTTTATCATTTTATTTTATAAATTAAATAATAAAAATAATTATATATATATATATAATGGAAATAGAAAATTGTAATCGTATTGTAGATAATGTTTTTAAAGTTTTAATCGATGGTAGTAAACAAGATTATATTGGTGAACATATTTCACAACTAGAACACTCTTTACAAGCAGCCGCTCAAGCTTTAGAAGCAGGTAAGATCATATTTTACTTTTATTTTTATTTTATTTTTTGCTTAATGGTAATAATAATATTAATATATACATGTATATTCATTTATTCTTTTTTTCTTTTTTTTTCTTTAAAGGAGCTGATGATGAAACCATTTTAGCCGCTTTATTACATGATATTGGTCAATTTACTACTTCACCTGAACATAAACAAATGATATGTGAAGCGTCTGCTTTAAATGATATTGATCCTGGTGCTATTGGTAAAGAAGTAAAACAAATCAGTGTAGGTATTACTGGTCATGAAAAGATTGGAGCTGAATATTTAATTAAATTAGGATTTTCTCAAAAAGTGGCTAGTCTTGTTGAATCTCATGTACCCGTAAAAAGATATCTAACAGCTAAATTCCCAGATTATTATGAAAGTTTAAGTGGAGCAAGTAAATTATCATTAAAATATCAAGGTGGTCCTTTTACTAAAGAGCAAGTAAATGAATTTGAAAAGGACCCTTTATATCCTTTAAAAATCCAAATTCGTCAATGGGATGATGCTGCTAAAGTCGTTAATCTTAAGGTGCCTGATCTTGAAACCTATCGTCCAATAGCTGTTAAGCATTTATTAGCTCAAAAAGGAATTAAAGCATAATTAAAAAAAAAATGAAAGAAAAAACAATTGTATTTTATCATATATATATATATATATATACTTTTTTTTATCTGTTTATCTTTATTATTATTATTATTATTATCCATCCATTATTTAATAAATATATATATATATATATATATATATATTCATACTTTATTATTATTATTACCATTATTATTACTGCTATTACCAAAATAATTTAGGATAAACAATGATTATTAATTTTTTTTCATATGATATATAAATCTGAAGTTTAATTTTTTTATTTGTGTGGAGTAAATATAAATGTGTGAATTTTTCTTATGTGTAAAAAAAGGGATAATTTTCTAGCTGTTTCTTTTTCTTTCTTTCAATTTTCTTTCTTTTTATTTTCTCCTTAATAACATTTTATTACACTAATATAGAATAATAATAATAATAATAATAGATTATATTTATATATAAAAATAATAATATAGAAAATATATATATAAAAGATGCATTCAACGTTAGTTCAAAATCATGGGTGTACAAATCGTATTATTGATCCTCACTTGGAAACTATAGATGGTTATGACTTTTCATATATAGAAAAAACTGTTTATGAGTTTAGCAATTCAAAAGATCTTTTAGCACCTAAAATAAAAGAAGCTTTAAACGTAATAGAAGAAGCATATCATACATATGGGTAAGATGATAATGATATTTATATAATGAGAATAATAATAAAAAAAAGAAAGAAAGAAAAAGAAGAAAAAGAGAAAGAAGAAAGAAAATAGAAAGGAAAAAGAGACAGAAGTAAAAATAAAGGAAGAAAAATAAAAAAGATACAGAAAAAAAAAAAACAGAAAAAAAAAACAAGATATATATATAAATTCATCATCATCATTATTATTATATAAATTCCATTTAGGTTAGACGGTGTAGCGTTATCATTTAATGGTGGTAAGGATTGTACAGTATTACTTCATTTAGTAGTGGCCGTTTTATCAAAATTAGGATATAAGAAAGCGGATGATCAGTTAATACGTACAGTTTTTGTTACTTATCCAAACCCTTTCCCACATGTGGATGAATTTGTGGATATTTGTTCTAAAAGATATCATTTGGATTGTAAATCCATTCCTGGTCCTATGAAACAAGCTTTACAGTTATATTTAGATTCTATTCATCCTAAACCAAAAGCTATATTTGTTGGTATAAGAAGAAATGATCCTTATGCTGGTAAATAAATAAATAAAAATAAAATGAATATATCATCTTATGAAAAAAGTAAAAAAAAAAAAAAAGGAAAAGGAAAAAAAGAGGAAGAGAGAGATAAATATATATATACATATACATAAAAAGATGAGTTTGATAAATAAATAAAAAAAGATAAAAAGGGAAACTTATACTCATTTTATTATTATTATTATTATACAGAAAATTTAACTCACTTTGACATAACAGATAAAGGCTGGCCTGAGTTTATGCGTGTACATCCTATTATTGATTGGTCTTATAAAAATATATGGGATTTTTTACTTAAATTAAGGATACCCTATTGTTCATTATATGATGAAGGGTAAGTTTTAATAGATAAATATATATACATATATATATATATATACATGTGTGTGTGTATATTTATTCTTTTTTTATGTTCATTTATTAGTTATACATCACTTGGAAGTATGAACAATACACATCCAAATCCAGATTTAAAGAATTCTGATGGAACTTATAAACCAGCATTTTTATTAGAAAATGAATTAAGTGAAAGGAATGGTAGATTTGGATCATCAGTAAAGAATTAGTAGATTATTATTTAATTATATGTATGTATATGCTTTTTTCCTTTTTAATCTTTTCTTACATTGAGTATGTGTCGTTATCATTTTTTTTGTTAATTAGACATTCAAGTATATATATATATATATCATTTAAAATAAATTATTTATTACATGTAAAAATAATAATAATAATAATAATAATAAAAAAAAAGGAGAGAACGATGATAAATATCATTTGATGTAATCATCTTTTATTGTATATATGGATAAAAAAAAAAAAGAAAGGATATATTACTATTATATACCGCAGTTAAAAAAATAAAAATAATAATCAATAATGATCACGTACACAAATACATACATAAATGATTATAACGATAACAATAATAGTAATAGTAAAATCAGCTATCTATGACATAAGCTATATATAAACTTGTAAAAAAATAAAATAAGACTTGATTATACAAATATCAACATCGAAAGAATAATATAAGTTGTATTTTAAAAAAGTTTATCATGTATTAATCATATAATAATAAAGTTCATTAATTACAGAAATAAATGGAAATTCTCATTTAATAGCCAATAAAAAATCTGAAATTTAAAGGTAGTCCAAATAAATTTACCTTGCATAAAGATAGTCACATGTAAAGGAAAAAAAAATTTTTTTCTTTCAACACATAAATCATATTTTCTTCTTTTTCCTTTTTATTTGTTTTTCTTTTTTTTCTTTATGAACACCCTACTTTTTTTAATTTAAATAATAATGTAAGTATTCTATTATTTTTATTATTATTTTATATATATATATATATATAGTAAAAGAGTATAAAGGAAATGATGAGATCAAACAAAACAAATAGGAAGAGCCGACTTAGAGTCGATTCCTTTATTATATATCTTTTTTGGAATCAGGCTAGTGCTGAGAACATTTGTTTAAATAATAAAAATATATCTGAAGAAAAAAAAAAGAATACTCTTTTACAATATATATGTTATATTTTATTATATTAATACATAATTATAAATATTAAGTATATTAATGTATATTCTCTTTTTTTTTATGTATATAGATACCCTTTTTTACTTCGAAAAATTCCTTTAGTTTAGTTTCTGTTTATTTATTTACTTTTTTACTTGAAAGAATAAAATAATATATATAATTGATTTAAAAAAAGGAATTTATGAGTGCTTGTTGATTATAAATTTTATGTGACTTTATTGATTATTATTATTATTATTATTATTATTACAAACTTTGGTCAATTTAATAATAAAACCTAAAGAATTTCTCAAAGCTGGATAATCTATTAACCGATGATCATGATCTTTTTGATTGAAATTCTTTATAATCATGTGGACTATGTAAAAAAAAAAAAAGGGATTTACATTGCATGTTTTAAATGTTATTATTTTTTATATTTATACGTATATAAAAAAAACATGCAGCTTCTCCATAAAATTAAAGAAAAATAGAAAAAAAAAAATAAAAAATAAACTAGTAATGATTTTTATAAATATATATACATACACGTTTATTATTATTATTATTATTACTATTATTAAAAGGAGAGATATATATATATAAAAGAAATCATTTTAATTCCTGAAACAAAAAAAAAAGATGTTTATATTCTCTTAATCTCCTTTTTTATCCATTATTAATTATTTAGGTAATTGAAAAAAGGGAAAAAAAGTGTTACTTTGTATTTATTTATTTAACAATAAACTGTAAACGGTTTGATTACAAGAAATATATATATTACCGTTTCATCGGTTATTCATATTAGAATAGTAAATAAAAAAAATAAATGTCATTTATCTAAAAAAAATACTAAAAAAACTAAAATCAAAATGTGCTTCGATCCAATTATTTCATGAAAAAAAAAATGCTACTTTAATAATCGTTTATCTCTATTATTTTTTTTTTGTTTATTTATTTATTTTGAAAGATACAAAACGCCAAGTATATACACGTATGACAATAAAATATAAAAAAATTGATTATCGATATTTTATTAAGTAAACTAAAATAAATCCTATGATGACAAAACAAAAAGTAACCAAATAAATAATAATAATAATAAAAATGACTCACTTTATTTACTATATACTATATATAAAATGCTTTTTTTTTTATCATAAAAAAAAAAACATATAAATAAATAAACATAAATAAATAAAAAAGATTTACAATGATTATATACAAAATAATAATAATAATAATAATAACAATAAAGAATGATTTCTTTTTTTTTAAGATGATAATAAAGGACTTCGTTCATTTGGTGTAGGTGGAAGATTAATAACCACATGATCATATATAGTAGTAAAAGTTGAATTTTCATCATCAGCGTGTTTATATTCCAATTTTTGATTTGTTGTTGAACCATCAACATCATCATCTTCTTCTTCATCAGGATTTTTATTAAATTTAATAATTGTATCTATAGTCCAAAATTGAATTCCATTCATGATCAAAGGATATCTAAAATAAAATAAAAAGAAAATGAATATATATATATATATATATAATTATTTTCTCTTTTTATTTTTTTTATATTCCTTACAAAAACATAACAAAAAATACTTGAAAATGATAATTATGACTAGTCCAAAAAGATAAAAACCATTGACCAATATAAAAAAGAAAAGAAAATTGAAAACACCATAATTGACAAAGCTTCATTAATAATTCAGCCATTAAAAAGACTAAAGTTTGCTGAAACCATCTTTTTAATTGATTAAAAAATAAAGGAGGATCACCATAAGTATGAAAAGGAATATCAATATTACCCCATTTTTTAAAAAACCATTGTAATGAATGTAACCAAAAATATAATAATAATAAACCAAAAGTTGTATCCCAGAATACTGATAATAAATACCATACACACATATTATTATTTTCTATTTCGTTGTTTTTTCCTGATAAATAACTTATTTCAATATTTATACAATGAATTAATCCTGCTGATATAAATTGTTTACTAATATCAAGACACCATATAGTAAAAGGTCTTCTTGGCTTTTCTTTATGTCTTTTATATAAAAGCAATAATAAAGCTGTAAAAGCTAATAAAAATTGCACTAAAAGTGCAAATCCATCTAAAAGTTGACATCCATTTTCACCTTTTTTATTTTCTGTTTGGCATAATGTCATTTCATAAATCAACTGTTTTATGGAAAAAAAAAAAAAAATAGAAAAAGTAGATAGGAAAAAGAAAAAATAAAAAGAGCGAAAGAAAGAGATAAAAAAAAAAGGAAAGAGAGGGGAAAAAAAGAAAAAAAGAAAGTAACACTAAAGATAAAAAAAAAAAAAAAGAGGGAGAGAGAGAGAGAGTAGAAAAGATAAATAAATAAATAAATAAATAATAAATAAATCCAAACAAAAGGTGATTATAGTAAATTTATATTTGACAATAAATCAAAGAAAAGGTATCGCTCTTTTAAAAAATCAAATTCAACTTTTTTTTGCATAGATGTAAAATATATGTGATTTATATTATAAGCTTAATTAAAATAAAAGCTCTTTTCACTTTATTAAGTAAATAAAAAAAATAAAGGGAGATTATCTATTATTAGTTACAAACATCTTTCATTTTATCATTTAACATATTATTTAAAAGAATATTCTTTTTTGATCTTTTATAAAAAAAAATCAAAAAAAAAAAATTGAGTTTTAAATATTACTTGGTTAATTCTTAATAGGATTGGATTCATCCATTTTTACACATCATGCATGTTAAAAAAAAAGTAAATGGTCCCTCTCTCTTTCTAACCTAATATAGTGTAATATGTAAATTGACATCATCATCATAAAAAAAAACTATATATATAAAAATATACTAACTATCATCGATCATCATGAATGAATGAGTATATAGTTAAATAAATAAATAATAATAATATTAAAAAAGACATAAATTAAAAAAAAAAAAAGGATTACTATTTTATATAAGTACATAATAGGTATATATCATTGGAGAGAAACAATAAAGCTCCAGTATGTACTACATTTAATGCATAATTGAATATTATAATGGGATTTTTCCCTTTTTTTTTAAGTTTATTAAAACATATGGTTCCTTTTTTCAAAAAAGGAATATGTTAATGATTATTCAAAATAATAATAATAATCATAATCCCATATTTTTTTAAGAAATAAAATGAATAGTAATAATAATAATAATAATAATAATAATAATATATATATATACAATAATAATAAAAAATAAAATAAAATAAAATTAAAATAGAATAATGCTAATAAATATATAAATATAAAGTAAAAGAGTAAAATTTTTAGATATAATAATAAGAATTTGAAGATTTTGAAGATCTTCGAAGACTATCCATTGTAGTCATTCCAACATCTTCCAAAGTTAAAACTTCATGAAATTCTTCACTATCATTAGAATCATCATCATCATCATCATGTTCTAAATAACTTCCTTCTTCTTCTTCTTCATGTTCCATGACAGTATGTAAACCTTCTGATTGTCTTCTTAAAGAAATGTTAATCATACTTTGTTGGTGACGATATTCAGAGATGACTCGATAAATAAAATCAACGAAAACTTTATCAGCTTTATCAAATAAAGATTTATCTTTAACCACTTCACGTACACAAAACCAATCATGTACACAATCTTCGGCTACTGTTGTCCATTTGACTCCATCTAATTTTGCCTTTTCTGCTAATTGCAATGCATCATCACGTAATACTTCTAAATTACCTATATACATTAATACATGAGGAGATAAAAATGCTTGAAACCCTGTTTGTAATTTAGCTATTCCTAATATTTGATTTTCATTTTCTTCTTCATCATATAAAGTATCTGATTCTAATTTATCGTTACTATGGCTACTGCCTTTCTTCTTCGGTGATGATGATTCAAAATAATCCTTTTTAATAACTTTAGCTGTTTGTTGAGATATATAATCATGTTTTACATTTTCTTTCCATGATAATGAAGTAGTTTCATCTGTTACTAAAGGTGAAACTAATACTGTACCAGCAGGTCTAGGTAATTCTTGAATTAAAGGATTGTCATAATTTTGTTGCTGTTGATTTTGTGAACCATCCATATCATCTGTCACAATTTCAAACATACTTGGATCATGAGTAATAAATAGCATTTCTAATATTAATGCTGCTCCTGCACTATCTCCTGTTGCAATGACTTTTTGTGGATTGACTTCATACCCAAGAATTAAATGTTCATAAGCTCTTACTACATCTTCTACTGGGGCTGGGTATTTATATTCAGGTGCTAATCGATAATCTACTGACATGATCATTACTTTAAGATTATATAATTCTTTTAATTTTTGAATCCATGCTATATACGTATCCATATACATAGTACCTATTGTATTTAATAATATAAAAATAAAAATAGTAATATAAGTAAGTTTTAGTGATTTTAAAAGAATAATTATTATTACATGTATGTATATAATTTATGTTTATTTATATTAATTACTTTTTCCAATTCTAAAGCCTCCGCCTATATAAATAAATCAAATTTTAAAAATCATCAGTTATATATCCTTATATAGATATTTTTTATTTTTTATTTTTTTTCTAGTTGACTTATATATATTAAATTTTTACCATGGACATTAAATATAATAACATCAGCGTTTTCTATACGTTCATAAAGTTGATCTTCAGATAATTTTGATACTTTTTCACCTATCCAACAACCTCTCCATTCTTTATTAATCTTGTGAATCCATGGCTTATGATTTGATTTGGGTTTAGTAATATCATTAAGAATAAAACGAGCTGCTGGTGCTGGCATAGCAAATACCTATTTTATTATTATGTATATATATTTATGTATATATGTGTGTGAGTGTGTGAATATATATAATATATAATATGTACATATTTATAAATATGTTAATACAATAAATGAATAAAATATGATTTACCTTTCTAAGTACTTTAATAGAAGCCCCTGGTGGCATTTTTCGAACTTGTTGTCTAATACTATCCATTATTATTATTATTTAGAAATGAATTATTAAGTTACTTTTTTTTTTTTTGAAGTAAGAAAGTAAGATAATAGAAAAAGAGAAAAAAAAAAAAAAAAGAGTGAGAAAAAAAGAAAAAAAGAAAAGCAAAAATAAATATATAAACAAAAGTTTATTTTCTTGGTGAATATTAAAATATGTTACACCAACATATTACAAAGGATTTCAGTGCAACCGGATCTAATAAATTTCTTTTGCGCCTTCTTTTTTTTACCCAAACAAAATTGATTTTTAACCTTTTTATATAATAAATTGATGTAGCAAAAAAAAAATTATTCCCCCTTTTTTTTCCCGCTTGAGCCCAACATTTTAAATATTAATGGTAATATTAATATTAATATTAATCATTATCATATTCATATTCATATAATAAAATTACAATGAGAAAAAAAAAATAATGAATGCTTTCGTTATATATATCATGACGGTCTTAGCATGTGATTTACAGTAAAGGCTTTTTTCTTTTTTCTTTTTTTACACAATTGGAACGTTAAGAAAATATCTTTTTTTTTTCGTATAGAAGAAAAAAAAAGATAATAATTGCTTGTTTTTATTTCGGGAAGTTAAATAAATTACTTGTAATTCATTTATATATTTGATTATAATGATTTAATATTATTATTATTGTTATCTTGAAATAGTCATTTCTATCCATTTTTGGTTGGTATCATTCATCTTATATTAATTTTTTTTATCCCATTTTACCCATGGCGCTATGGTAAAAATAATAGGTAACAAACAAATTCCATTAATTAAAAATAAAAAGTTTATTCGTATATATAAATATTAAGCATAATAATATTAAAAAAAAAGAATAGAAAATAAATAAAGATAAAGGGGTATCTATAATTGAAAGATTGTTATTACAAAGTTGGTGGTGTGATAAGTGTGTATGTGTGTGTATGTAAGTGTATGAAGTGTAAAAAAAAGTTATCCATAATTATACTCTATATTTTTATATAATTATATCAAACATTATAATAATATTATTATTACTATATACTTTTATTTGATTTTTTTCCCTTTTTTGTTTTGCTTTTATTTTTGTTTTTAATTTAGTTCAGTTTTGTTTTGTTTTGTTTTGTTTTCGTCTTTTTAAATACAGTTATTTTTTTTATGAAGTGCCAATAGGAAGAGTTAGCTTATAATTCCACCAACCTTCACCTTGACCAAAAGTGGCATTAGAATCAGGTCGTACGTCAAATAATCGAGTTTGATGTAAATCAATCCAACATCTTCCTTGTCCCCAATAACAAGTGGATGAAAATAAGGCTATTAATAACAAAGTACAATAAATACTAATATAATATATAATAATACATAAATGGATAAAAGAATATTAGTAAAATAAAATAACAACCTTTATATATACTTTATGATTATATTTACCAGGGTTTTTGATGAAGAAAGAAGGAAATTAAAAATAAAATAACAAATATAGGCGGTGCATCAGGGAAAGGTAATAATAATAAAGGTACAAAATATCGCATACAATACATTCTTATATATTTATATGTACGTATAAAAATTGGCTGAAGAAAAGGAAGAAAAAAAAAAGGTAAAGGAAAAGCAATGAAGAAAAAAAAATAAGCGTAGTCTGAAAATATCATTTTTCTAGATTTTCGGGTAAATAAAATTCCACTCATACTATGAAGTTTTAATTTTTCTCTTTTCTTCTTGAACTCTACATATCTCATATATCTCTAAATATATATATATATTATTACTTCTCTTTTTTTATTAATACCATTTCTATTTTTTCTTAAATAAAATAAAAAAATCATGGTAATAATAATTAGTATAAATAATCCATTTATATCTAAAGTTAAATAATAATAGGAAACAATCAAATATTATTGATTTTTTATTATTATTATTTTTTATAAATAATAGTAATATTAATAAAAGATATATATATAATAAATTAATTAGCATGATGATGATCTATACTATTTACTAAACTATCTTGTTCATCGTGTGCTATTACAATGCTAAAATCTTCATCATCAGTTGTAACATCAGATACACTACGATCTCTATTTTTTTTAATAGGTACTTGTAAAAAGGGTGGATGATTTAAATGTAAAGGCGCTGGATTACTTTGACTTCTTCTTCTAGATAATCTTTCTGATTTTGATGAATTTGAATGATAATCATCATCATTATCGTTGTTATTATCATTATTATGGTTGTTGTTTCTCTTATTTTTTATCAAATGATCATCATTATCATTGTCATTCTTTTTTTCTGTTTGTTTATCATTATCATTATTATTATTATCTGTTATCTGTATATTTTGTTGTGGTGGTAAATCAGGACATGATAACCTTCTTGATTCCCATTCATTATTATTATTATCTCCATTTTCATTATTAGTATTATTATGATTATTTTCATCATGATCATGATCATCATTATTATTATTATTGTTTGCTGCTTTTTCTTCTGTTTTTTTTCCAGTTTGAGATTCAATATTACTTATTGTTGCATCATCATCAGCTATATCTTCTTCTTCATTATTATCATCATGATTATTATTAATATTATTATTATTAGGCAATGTTACAATTAAACTTGATGATCGATTAGGTATATATACAGGTGAAATGATAGAATTATTATTATTATTGGTATTATTGGTATCATTTTGATTATTAGTATTATTAGTATTAGTAGTAGTAGTAGTGTTAGTAATAGTATTGGTATGATTAATATTATGTTGTTGATTAAGAATGACAGATGGATCTATAATTGGTGATGATGGTTTTACATTTTTATTTTTTTGATGTTGTTGTTTCTGTTGTTGTTGATGACGATATTGCATAGGTGGAGCAGTAGCGCATCTTACTTGTAATAATCCAGAATAAAAAGGTAATGGAGCTGATAATTTTCTTTGATTTCCATTTCCTCCAATTTCTTTCTTTTTATTTTTATTACTATTACTATTATTTGAATTATTACTATTATTGATTTTATCATTCTGATAAATAATAAATAATTCTTTTTCAATATATTCACGATAACATTCCAATTTTTGTAAAGTAATTCTTCGTTGTAATAATCGTTTTCCTACTGTATCAGCAAATAATAAGATTCTATCTTTAGTTGCCTTTTGGAATGGAATTAATAATAATAAATGATTTCTTAATCTTTCATCCTTTTGAAGTTGACGTTGTTTTTCTACCATTTTTTCAGATAAATGAATCACTTTGGCTTTAGCTTTAGCTATTCGTTTAGCTAAATCGTGTTGATGTTGTTGTTGCAATTGATATTGTGTTAAATATTGATGACTGTTAATACCTTGATAATGAATTCCAGGTAATAAAGATGATGATGATGATGATGTATGTTGATTATTGTTCTCTATTATTATTTCATTGATTGATGTTGATGATGGTTTAGGTCTTAACTTAACACCAGTTGTTTTCATTGTACAAACATAATTAATTTTTTGTACCCAATCATCCACCTCTTCTGCATTTTCTCCTCGAATTAAAAACTGTTGCCCATCTCCAGTAATTAATCTAAAAACATGTGGATATTTTTTATAACTACGATCATATAAACAAACGGTATCCATAAGTGAAATGATTTGTAATGGTCTTAAAAATTGTCCTGAAGCTGTTGTAGAAGTAGATATCACTGTGGTCATAACACTAGATGTAGATGTTCTAGGACTAATCAAGGAAGCAGATGATGATTGTGTAATCATAGGTGCATTTGAGGTACTAATACCTGATATGGAATGAGAAGATGTCGTTGAACTTATTGTTGAATAAGCAGGTCCATTTTCTGATATTGGTGAACTTGCCCCAGATGTTGATGTTGATGTTGATGCTGAAGTAGTATGATTTTTCGCAGTATTGAATGAAGAAGGAGAATATAAAGGTGAAGTGATAGAATGATCGTTATCATTACTATAATTAACGTGTTGTTGATGCTGCTGTAATGCTTTTATTTGTTCTTCGTCTTCTACTCTATTTAACCATGATTGAAATGATATTAAATCACCAAAAAACATGATTTGACTACCACTAAGAATCATACCAAAAGGTCGCCATCCACGAGCTGTTGCACGCTTACCACCTTGAATTAGATCATATTTTCTATCTAAAATCCCTGCTTTATAAACTCTCACTAAGGAAGTTTCATTATTATTATCAATAAATGATGATGACGATGATGATGATGAATTTTGCTGCTGTTGTTGTTGTTGTTGTTGTTGCAATTCTTGTTGGCGACTTCGAACTCCTGCTA
Organism: Cunninghamella bertholletiae; assembly: GCA_037043795.1. Taxonomy (NCBI): domain Eukaryota; kingdom Fungi; phylum Mucoromycota; class Mucoromycetes; order Mucorales; family Cunninghamellaceae; genus Cunninghamella; species Cunninghamella bertholletiae. Next base: position 526,993 of record JAZGVP010000005.1, read on the forward strand.
ATCTTATTGATTGAGATTTTTCAAGTGATTTATGTATATTTGCTATATTAATAGATGATTTGGTTGATAATTTATAACTAAAATGATTGCTGCTAGGCATTAATTGCTCTAATTTTGGATAGTGATCTTGTAATAAGGCATTATTTGACTAATAATGAATATATATATATTTAAAAAAAAAAAAAAAGAAAAGGAAGAGGAAAAAAAATATGTGAAACAATGTTATAGAACAATAGTATAAATAGAATTACCCTCTTTTTATTTTCTTTTTTCTTTTTTCTTTATTGTTTTATTTTACCTGTAAAGGTTTTTTAGAAAACCATGAAGTAGTAGATTTATCCTGTTGATCATGAGCATAAGTAAATTCAGAACTAACTATATTATCATACATAATCTAATATTTATAGATTGAATAAAAGAAAGAAAGAAAAAAAAGAGAAGAATTGATATATTAATAAAAAGATCTTTTTCTTTCTTCTACCTTAATATTGTTGTCAATATTATATATATATATATATATTAAACTTACATCTAAAACTTCACTTGCAATATTTTCACCTCCATCTATTTCTCTAGTATTCTTAATAAACGTATTTTTATCCATTTTTCTTTTCACATTTTTATTATGAGCATCCGTATGAAGTAATAAAATGGAAAAAGCAACAGCATAAATTGGTTCTATTTTTAATTTATTAGAAAAGAAGAGAGAAAAAAAAATCATTATCATTTTTATGTGAAACAATAAATATAAATATGTATATATATAAACTAGCCCATTTTTAATAAAGTAAAAACAACCTACCAGAGTTATCAGTTAAGTTTGGGTTACATGTATGATAATGATTTGCAAAGTTTTCTATGGCACGATCAATTTGTTGAGCTTCTTTTGGTAGATGAACTCTTGCAAGTAGTTTTCTATATTTATATTTGATAAAGTAATTGAGTATAAATATATATTAATAGTTATAATAGTAATAACAGTATTGTTTTTTATTTTTTATTTATTCTGTTTACTTTTTTTATTGTATATATCTATATATATAGACATTTATATAATGAAATATTTTTATAAGTACCTTAAAGCAGTATCAATAGCATCATCTTTAAAATCAAATTCTTGTAACTGTTCAGTAAAGCTGCTTAAGGTTGGTTCATCGCTCTTTTCTATGTCGCTATTGGATCCTGCCATTGGCGTGTTTAATTCATACAAAATAACGATGATGAATATAAAGTATATTATTAAAAAGTAAAATAATATACAAATAAAACTGTTCTTTCTATTTTTTTTTAAAGTAGAGAAAAAAAAATAAAAGTAACAATAAATAATATAATTTACTTTTAAAGTTAAGAGAAAAAAAAAAAGGAGCAATAAAAAGAAATGATAGGATTTAAATTTAAATGGGTAATTTAGACCACCACCAAAAAAAAAATGTCGGTGTTTAAATCCCATTTTTTATTTTTTTGGTTTTTATCTTTAAACTTTCTTTCCTTCTTTCTTCCTTTCACTTTAAACATGAATAACAAAACAGATGATAGTATAGCACGTATTCATGATTTACATGAAGTAGAAAAAGTAATTTAAATAATAAACAAAATAAATTTAGATCTGTTTTTGATAATATTAGCTGTTATTTTATTATATATTTATTTTTACCTATTATACTATTATTATTGTTATTATTATTATTAGAAACTAGTACAGCTTGTAGAAACAGCAGGTGAAGCTTTTGCAATATTAACAGACGATGGGCCAAGTGACGAAGATGCTAATTTAGCTGTACACGAAAGAGCTATGGAATTTCGTGATTTAGCAACAAGATATTTTTCACTAGTTAATGTAATAAAATAAAAGAAGAAGAAATAATAATAGTAGAAAAAAAGATCGTTAAATAAAGACTTATTATTATTTCCCTTAATATATAAATAGGATATTCAATATTCAGTACGAAACCATACACGATTTTTAACTCAATCAGCAAGTTTACCAAGTACGACAAAAACTATTCCTTTTAGAGTATCAGTGGCAGATAAACAAAAAGAATTAGAAATATGGATTGGTGCTATAGCAACTATACAAAAACGCGTAGAACAAATTAAAAATATTTGCAATCAAGAAATAAAACAATAATAATAATAGTCGACTTTATCATATATACATGATTATTCCCCCACTTCCTTTTTTTTCACTCTTCTTTCATAAATATATATATATATATCATTATTATTATTATTATTATTATTATTATTATCAATATTACTTACTGTACAATCAATATATATATATATTTATATTACTGTAGATTTAATCCATTAATCAACTTTTATTATTATTATTACATATAAAAAAAATCAAATAAATATCTAATCATCATCTAAAAATTTACGACCAATTAAAGCATCAGGTAGATAAGTTTGTTGATCAGCTTCTCCATTTTTATAATCTGGATTATACATATATCCTTTACCATAACCTAGATTTTTCATTAATGGTGTAGGTGCATTTCTAATATGTAATGGGACTATTTTAAAAAAAATATAAATATCATTTATTATTATTATTATTATTATTATTATTATTACCTATTAATGTAATTATTTATTTAGTAGATTTTTTTCTTTTTTACCTGGATGATTAGGTTCTTCACCTATAATTTCTTTAATTTTTTTATATGCTTTATATACACGAACACTTTTCTTTGTTTCAGCTAAATAGACAACAGCTTGACCTAATATAACACCAGCCTCAGGCATACCAACTTTTTCAACACCATGATAGGCTGCTACTGTTAAAGGAAGAGCTGAATTATCTGCTAAACCAATATCTTCACTAGCCATTCTAATCATTCTACGACCAATATATAATGGATCTTCGCCTGATTCTAACATCCTTACTAACCAATATAATGCAGCATCAGCATCCCTAATAGATATATATTAACTTTAATATAAATATTATTGATTATCTTTGATCATTATTATTTTTTACATTACCCTCCACGTATACTTTTATGCAAAGCGCTAATTAAATTATAATGTTCTTCACCATTACGATCATATAATAAATGTGATTTTTGAAAGGCACCTAATTGTGATGAAATTATATATATATATATGATGATTAACATTTTAGCAAATATATATATGTATTTACGTATTCACATTTCTTACCTTTAATAGACTCAGTATTTAATAATGATTGTTTAGAAGGTAATGTATCCAAAGCAATTTCTAAAGTATTTAAAGCATTTCTTGCTAAAAAGAGATTTAAAAAAATGTAAATAATAATACTAATAATAAAATGAATTTTATATAGATATATAATCATTATTCTTATATTTATTTATTTTTTCTTACCATCACCATCACTAAAATTAGCTAAAAATGTAATAGCATCTTTTTCAGATGAATCTAATTGAGAAATTGTATCATTCTCACCATGATCACCACTATTATTATTAATATTATTATTATTATTTCTATTATCTGGATATCTCCATTTAAGTAAAGCATTTTTTAATATCATTGTAATATGGTCAGTAGTTAATTGTTTAAGAACAAATACACGACATCTTGATAAAAGTGCAGCATTGACTTTAAAAGAAGGATTTTCAGTAGTTGCACCAATTAATCGAATTTGACCAGATTCAACATAAGGTAAAAATAAATCTTGCTGAGCTTTTGTAAATCGATGGATTTCATCAATAAACACAATGGTACGCTGTCCTGTTAATGATAAATGTCCTTTTGCTTCTTCAAATGCTTTTCTAACATCACTAGCCCCATGACTGGTTGCACTAAGTTCTACAAATCTTGATTTGGTTGTTTTTGATATAATTCTTGCTAATGTTGTTTTTCCTGTACCTATATATATATATATATATATATATATATATATATATATATATATGATTCCAAAATTTACTACTACTGCTTACACCATATATTTAATATATAATATCCATTTTTCTGTATTTTTACCTGGATATCCCCTATTTTTTTAACATATATATATATATATATAAGATTAAATATAAATCATACTACTAATAATGATAATAATGTTCTTTTTTCTCTCTTTTTTTTCTCTAATCATTTACCATAATATCATAGATGGGATTTTATCAGCTTTAATTAATTTATGTAATACGCCATCTTTTCCTACTAGTTCCTCTTGTCCAATAATATCATCCAAAGTATTAGGTCGAACTTACCAAAATAATAATAATAATGATAATAATAATAATGTTTAATTCTAGTTTTTAATTTATATATATTATAATTATCATCATATTTATTATAAAATTTACCTTTAGCAGCTAATGGCATTGCTGAAGAGGGATCAAGTTTTTGACGTTTCGGAGCTGGAATATTATTACTACTAATACTATTAGAAGTAGCAAAACTCTTCGTTGTATCTTGTTTAAAATCTAATTGTTCAGCTTCATTTTGTTTTGTTGATTTATTTTCAAATAGAGAAGCTCTTTTAATTGACTATATAAACAATAATAAATAAACCCTTTTATTTTTAGTTTTCTTTAATCTTAATAAATAATAGAAAATGAATAAAGGCGATTATTTACCTGACTTGGGCTTATTAATATTTTTTTTACTTCTTGCTGGCTCTTAGGACTAGTGAAAATAGAAGCTAACTTTGCTGTAGAAGACTGTTTTATTTATTTATTTATTTATTTATTTAAATAAAGAATATAAAAAGGATAATAAATATCATACTTCTTTTATTATTATTATTAATATTAATATTCATAAAATAGTTTAGTATATACCGAATTTTCTACTACTGCGCAATTAGAATCTAAGTGAGTATTGATTATATTTTCATCAACACTTTGTCCACATATAGGGCAATTCACTACAATAAACTAGATAATTTAGAAAGATAAGCTCACTTGGGTTTTTTATTATTATTATTAAAGTAACTGATTTAATAACCTTTTTTATCTTCACTTGACATATTTTATTTTATATAAAAGGAAAGAGGATTGAAAACAAATAAACAGTGAAAGAGAAAAAAAAAAGAGAGAAAAAGGAAAAGCTGGATTTTTATTTTTTAAATTTGAGTCGGAATTTAAAAATCATAATTGATTTTCATGCTTTTTCTTTAACTTTCATTTTTTCTTTACTTTCTTGTATTATTTTATTCTATTATTATAATAACAATCATCAAAATAACAATCATCAAAATAATAATAATAATAATAATAATAATAATAATAATAATAATAATAATAATTCATGAGAATAAGCTTCAAATAATAGCAATTTACCAACAAACATGCAATCTATAATAAAGTGCTTTTTCACACATAAACTAAACTTTAGAGATCAGATTCTTTTTTAATATAGTACTCTTAACCTTTTTTTAATGGAAGTAAAAGAGAACAATTTACAAGTTTTTATGTGTTGGTGATTATATTGGATATTATAGTGGTTACTCATACTTTTTATTATTATTATTATTATCATTATTTTCTATATACTAGATTTTATAAAAGAAAAAATCATAAGGCAGTGTATCATAATCTTAAAATAATGCAAAATAGTTGAAAATAAATAGATTAATATTTATTCTTTTTTTAGACGATTTTTTGTTTTTAATATTTATATATATATAAATAAATAAATAAAAAAGCTTATTAGAGTTGGTAGGCTTAGTATTTATATAAGTTCATAGTTTAGTGATATAAATAAGAAAAACAATATATATGTATATATATTAGAATAAGAATATTAATAAAAATAATAATAATAATACACTTCGTTTATACATTTACTTATATATGTACACAACATAATTAAAGTTGATTGGGAATAATATATATATATATATATATAAAAGTCTAATTTCGTGTATATTTTTTTTTCCTTTTTTAATGAAATTAGGCAACAGCGAAAAAACTGATTTTGAAATAATCTTTAAACTTTATATACATTTGTACGTAGAAAATATATTTCTGATTACAACAAATATGTAAACATAATTAACTTATAAGATATTTGAAATACTGTATATACCTATATATATATAGATATAGATATATTTACCAAATCTAAATTCTGCAAAATAGAAAAAAAAGGAAATAAAAGTTGAAAACATGAGTTAAAAACACGGAGTAATTTATCCGGTCATTACCAAACTGCGGTAAGACAAACAAACAGTTCAGCCAATTTTTTTTAATGAATTTCCATAGACTGAGTTTTATTAATTCAATAAATATTCTATATAAAAGTTCCTTTTTTTTTTTTTTCATTAATTGCATTTTATTTTATTTTTTTTACTCTTTGCTATAAAACAAAAAAATCATGACTGGATTTTCTGAAACTCTTCCTGTAATTATAAATGGTGCAGGTCAAGCTGGACTTGCTTTAGCCCAATCATTAAAGTATCGTGGTATTCCTTATCAAATATTTGAAAGAGAATCAAGTCCAAGATATCATCAAGGTAAGAGAATATATATATGATTGTTTTAAAATAAATAAAAATTAGAACATTGTTTTAATTACCTATTTTTATTTTTTATTTTTTATTTTATATGTATATATATATATAATATAGGATGGTCATTTTTACTTCATTTTTGTTTACCAGCATTATCATCTAATCTTGATCCTGAATTTTATAGTACGTTTGGTAAACTTGCTTCTGTTAATCCACAACATCCAACCGATGTTGAATTTAGTTTTATTGATGGGAAAACCAATGAAATTTATGCTAAACTTGATCCAAGCACATTTCCTACACCCGATGGACAAAAGAATAAAGCAGATATATATCGTGCTAATCGTAAAAGGTGTAGAAATTGGTTATTACAAGGCATTGCTGTTCAATGGGGTAAATATGTAGAATCATATGACATTCTTGATGATTGTATTGAAGTACAATTAAATGATGGGACCGAAGTAAAAGGAAGTTGTCTTATAGGTGCTGATGGTGTTCATTCAAGTGTTTGTCGTAAACTTTTAAGTAATAATAGTGGTGATCAAGATGAATTTAATAAAGTTACAAAAATCAATCCTGTTTATAATTTAATCATTACTCGTTGGTTAACTAATGAAGAATATGAATGCATTCGAAGACTTTCTAAAGTTCTTCTTATTGCCTTTGCAAAAGTTGAAAAAAGACATGATTATGATTATGGTGATGATGATTATCTTTCTTGTGTGATATCATTAAATGATCAAGATTTAACTTCTGATCGCCCAAATGAACTTGTTATTTCTGTATCAAGATATGATCCTGAAAATCGATTACCACGTTATGATAATGATACTGATCGATTAAAATTATTAAAAGAATGGGCTTCACAATCTTTAGGTGGTGATTTATTAAATTTAGTTTTGAATACCCCCGATGATACCACTGTTACAACTGTTATTGTTCGTGAAAGATATCCACAAGTAGATGCTCTTAAAAATCATCAAGGTCGTGTTACATTAATTGGTGATGCCGCTCATACCATGACTATGTTTAGAGGAGAAGTAAATATTATATATATATATATATATATATATATATATTTTATCTTTATTTATTTATTTATTCATTTATATTCTATTCTTTATTAATAGGGTGCTAATCATGCTATTCTTGATGCTGCTTTATTGGTTAATCAACTAGTAAAAGCATATAACAATGAAATCAGTTTATATGAAGCTATTGAAAAATATTTAGAAGAAATGATTCCAAGAGCTACTAAAGCAGTTAATGATTCACACGACGCTGCAGAATATACACATCGTTCACCAGAAAAGATAATTGGACCAGCCAAATTTTATATTGAAAATTTAAAAAAGAATAATCGTTAAATATATTTATTAAGTATTTAAACTATTCATATATTTATAAAATAAAAAGAAAAGTAGGCAAAATGAAAAAATGGAAAAAAGTGAGAATAAAATGAAATGAAAAATAACTCCGTCATTTTTTCTTTTTCTTCCTTTTATGGTACAAACAAGTTAAAAATTGTGAACGTGTATGTTGATTATTTTTAATGATTTTATTATTACTTTATTATTACTATTACTATTATTATTATTATTATTAATTTGTTATTTATCTATGAATTATCTATTAAAAAATACTTTAGAAGAATAAACCATTCTAAATTAGGTATATATGTATAAATATATATATATTGCCGAGTTAAAAATATATATCGCTATCTTTAATTATTACATATTCACTTTGCCATACATTTTACATTTCTTAGATAAACGAAAGTAAATTTGTTTTTTGGTTTTTTTTTTTTTTGTTAATGAATCTATGTATATTCATATATCAATTTTATTTTTATTTTTATTAATGATCACTTAATATATACTTGACTAAAAAATGTAAATATATTATTAGTATAATAATTGATGAATATCATAATGATTAAACAAATAAATAAATAAATCTAAAAATCCAACTTAAAATGTTGTTTTCCTTATTATTGTTACATATCATTACTTTATTTTTTAGCTTTGTGTATTAGATTTTTGGGATTTATTAATTTACTAAAAAAAAGAGAAACCGACCCCTGAATTCATTTTTAAATAGATAAAAAGGTGTTACAATGTTTATTCAATTGACTAAATATTTTTATTAAGTTGATTGATTGAATTGATGGATATGTAGTATTTTTTAATAAAAAGTAAAAAGAACAATAATAATAAAAAAAACTAAAGTACAAAAACAATCGCTGTTAATTTTTATTATATAATTAAAAAGAGAGAGAAACTGTATATATATTTTGATTTGAAAGTAAAAAAAAATATCATATGATTGGTATCATGTTTTTCTTATGATGTTTCAAAAAATGAATGAATGATCCAAATATTATTATTTTAGAAATTACTGGGTTAAAAAAAAAAAAAAGAAGAACCATTTAAAAAAAAAAATCAAAAAATAATCACTGTTTTTTTCTAGGAAAAAAAAATAAATGCTTAATTGAAAATAACTTTCGATTTTTAATAAGATCTAAAAAACCTAATCATATAAATATAGTAATTCAATTGATATTTATTATGTAATTCTTATAAAAAAATCATTGTCTATTTGTATATAAGAGTATAGTTGATCTCCGGATAAAATATTCTTTTGAAAAAGTGGAGTAATAATAATAATAAAAAAAGGTGTATTGATCTCCGATTCTCATATTTAATAATCAATTTCCTTTTTTGTCAAAAAAGATAAAATAGAAAAATAAAATATAGCAGAATGACCTAAAAAGGTGAACCAATAGCAAGTGGAAAAAATAGTCCTTTTAGGATAAGAGATCAATTTAAACCCCGGAAACTTAACTTGATAACAACCATTGCCATTTCAGGACATTCCCACGAATATTTTGCTAACGATTTGTCATAAAGCTATTCAGCTCAAAATATTTACTATCCTATCCCCTTTTTTTTCTTATTATACTTTCTGTATTGTAAATAATAAACATTATGGTATTTGCATAAAACTTAGAATATCTTTTTTTACATATTATTAATTATTATGTTTTTTTCAATTTTTTTTTTTCATTAGAGTATGTCGATAAAGAAAATGGTTTTTTTTTCTTATTTGAATATATTTTTTAAAACGTAGATCTATATTTTAAAAAAAAGAAAAATAAGGGTTAATTATTTATTTGTTTATATATATTATTAAATAAATAAAAAAAAATAAAAAAAATATTAAGATAAAGGTAGTCTGAGGCTAGTAATGACAAATATGTATAAATTTCACACCCAAAGATTTAACCTCAATGATTTTTATGGTTATAGTTGAGAAAACTTCTTTTTTCCTAAAATAAAATTAAATGATTATATAAATGATACTAAATTTTTATTTTCTTTAACTTGTTTTTCTTCTTCTTTTCTTTTTTTTTTTATTACTTTTATATATTTATATATTTAATTATTTTTATAAAACTTACATTCACTTTTTTATTTAATTATAATCATGGCTGCTGTTAAAGAAATGAAAACTGTTACTGCTTCAAGTAAAGTCCATCCTCTTGATCAATTAACTGGTGATGAAATCATTTTAGCTGGTCAAATTGTTCGTCAAGCCAAACCTTCCATGAACATTATTTTCAATACCATTACTTTAAAGGAACCTGCTAAGGATAAAATGTTATCTTATTTAGGTTGGGATACTACTAAGCCTCGTATCACCCATATTGAACGTGAATGTTTAATTGTTGCTTTAGAACGTCCTTCCATGAAGTGTTATGAAGGTGTTGTTTCTTTGGATCAAGAAAGATTAACCTCTTGGACTTATATTCCTGATGTTCAACCTATTTTAACTATGGATGAAATGTTTGAAGTTGAAGAATTGGTTTTAAAAGATGAAGGTGTTCAAGCTGAATGTCGTGCTTTAGGTATTACTGATATGTCTCAAGTCTTCAATGACCCTTGGGCTATTGCTCGTCATGTTAATTATCCTGGTCGTGGTAAACGTCTTATGCAAGCTTTAATGTATATGCGTACTTGTGAAGAAGATAATCAATATGCTCATCCTTTAGATTTTGTTCCTATTGTTGGTAAGTTTTCTATTTATTTATTTTTTTTTCTCCTTATCTAAAAAAAAAAAAAAACAGTAAATAATCATGATCATCCATATTTACTTAATCATTTTTTTTAATATATATAAATAATATAGATGTTGGTTTAATGAAAGTTATTGGTATTGAACATATCAAAACTAGAAATAGTAAATTTGAAAGACCTACTATTCCTATGGAAAAACATAATTTCTTACCCGAATTCATTGGTGAAGAAAACATGCGTAAAGATGTCAAACCTATTATTATTCAACAACCTCAAGGTGTTTCTTTCACTGTTCGTGGTACTGAAATCGATTGGCAAAAATGGAATATGCGTATTTCCATGAACTATCGTGAAGGTCTTGTTATTCATAATGTTAGTTATCAAGATGGTGCTGAAAAACGTCCTTTATTCTATCGTATTTCTTTATCTGAAATGGTTGTTCCTTATGCTGATCCTCATTCTCCTCATTATCGTAAACATGCCTTTGACGTTGGAGAATATGGTCTTGGTCTTTGCACCAATTCCTTAAAGTTGGGATGCGATTGTTTAGGTTCTATCTATTACTTTGATGCTACTTTCAACGATCATAAAGGTCAACCTTTCCACGTTCCTAATGCTATCTGTCTTCACGAAGAAGATCACGGTATCTTATTCAAACATACTGATTATCGTAATGGTAGAGCCCATACTGTTAGAGGTAGACGTTTAGTTATCAGTCAAATTGTTACAGGTAATACATAAATATATATATATATATTAAAGATAGATAAAAAAAAAAAAAAGTAATAAATATATAGATAGGAAAAAAAAATGATAAAGGAAAAAAGTTAAAAAAAAAAAAAAAGAAAGAGGATTATACAAAATGAAATCGGAGTCAAAAATTAAAATATCCATATATATTATAAATATCTAAACTTTCTATTCTTCCCTTTTTACCTAATTTAGTTGCCAATTATGATTATGGTTTATACTACTACTTCTATCAAGATGGTACTTTTGAATATGAAGTTAAAGCTACTGGGGAATTAAATACTCATGTTCTTGCTGAAGATGAATCTCCTGAAGGTTATGGTGTTACTGTTGCTCCTCAAGTCAATGCTCAATATCATCAACACTTCTTTACTATGCGTGTTGATCCTATGATTGATGGTTTAAATAATACTGTTGGTCAAGTTGATTGTCACCGTGTTCCTTATCCTACTGGTCATCCTCAAAATACTTTTGGTAATGGTTTCTATTCTGAAACCACCATGTATCGTGATACTCATCAAGGTCAATCCATCCCTAATTATAATACTTCTCGTGTATGGAAGATTTTCAATGAAAATCGTATTCATCCTTATACTAAAACCCCAGTTGCTTGGAAAGTCACTTCCATGCATCAAGCTCCTTTAATGGCTCAAGATGATTCCGTTGTTGGTCAACGTGCTGGTTTTGCTAAAAAGACTGTTTGGGTTACACCTTATGATGAAAAACAAATGTTTGCTGGTGGTTTCTATTGTAATCAATCTGATGGTTCTGATAGTTTAGAACAATGGGTTAAAGAAAAGAAAAACATTTCTAATACTGATGTTGTCCTTTGGTTCACTTTCGGTATCACCCATTTACCTCGTGTTGAAGACTTCCCTATCATGCCTGTTGAATATTGTGGTTTCAAAATGCAACCTTGTAACTTCTTCATCGCTAACCCTGGTTTAGATATTCCTCCTACTAACAAGAAGATTAATCATTCAGTTAATGCTGATGCTGCTCCTAAGGAAGGTTCTTGTTGCTCTACCAAACTCTAAAAAAAAAAATTATAATCATTTTGCATCTTTTTTTTTTTAACCTTTTAACTCTTTTTTTATTCCATTCTTTAAATATTTGATATCTATATACTATATATTCTTTTTTTATTTTTTTTCATATTATAATTAATATGCTGCGGGTCATTTTTAATTATCATATTGTACAAATATTTTTCATTAGTTTTCTTTTTAATTTTTTTTATCAATAAAATATTATTATATATATAATTTAATTTTTTCTTTTTTTTTATAATTTGTTAAAAGACATTGATAATCATAAAGCTGAAGAATTATTTTGTATAATATTAAGTGTTTTTTATTTCTTTTATTACTTTATTATTATAATTATAATTATGTATTAACATTATTAAGTTGATATGATTATATAATTAATTTAATTTATAAATATATATATATATATGTTATAATGGCCACCCAGTTCCGGTTGAATAGAAAAATGGTTGTTGTGCTTCTAATTGAGGTGTATTTGTTGCTGTTTTAGAAGGTGGCTGATCTTTAGGTCCTTTTAACCAATTTGATTTATGTCCAGCCGCATAAACACCTTCTAGTACTTGTCCAAACGTTCCATTTTCTCTATATTCTAAATATTTTTTATATAATATTAAGGCCTATATATATATAAAATAAAAATAAAAAAATATGCTGTTAACAACTACATCATCATTATAAATGATTAATTGTAGTATTAATTTCTTATTTTATACCATCTTAGCATCAATGATACTATCATGTCCTTGTGACTGAATTTCCTGATCTAATAAGTGCCATGCCAAAAATCGTAATGAAATTTTTCTATATATAATGATTATATTATAAGATGATGATAATAATGATGATGAATACATAAAATAAATTTAATTCATTTATATATGTAGATATATCTTACCTATGTCGATTACGAATATGGTATATATCTACAGTATCAATGATTTGTTCTGGAGGTACAAGAATATCTTTATATATGAAAAAAAGTTATTAGTAAAAGCTTTCATGTGATGTATATTGGTTTGATCATTAAAAAACCAAACTTACTGATAATTCTAAAATCTTTTTTAAGCCCATGGCCAATAAAAATACAACCAAGATCAACCAATAATCTGATTTTTTTATATGCCACTTTCAAAGGTACTAATGTACGAGTACTTTTTGATGGATCTAAATCATCAGCTATATATATAAGAAAAAAAAGTAAAAATATTAATTAAATTATATTATTATTCATATAGCATACATTTTTTCATTTCTTTTCTTTCGTACCTTCAATGCCACTGAATTCTGTTAAATAATCGACTACAGGCTCACTTGTTACAATATAATCATCAATAAATGGAACGCCTTCTTTGTCACCATCACCACGTAAAACACTAAGTCTAGCTAATGATAACGTACTTGGTCTAATCACAGACTTTGTACCATCACTACGAATTTCAGTTTCTTCTTGCTTTAATGCTACAAATTCAGAATCAATAGCAACCAATGTTCCATGTTTAGGTAATTCTTCTTTGGATAATAATTCATGACTTATTGATTCAGGAGGATTCCTAATATTTAATTACAATACATTATATATATATATACATAATCAGTTTTTTTTATCAATCTATTAATATATATATATATATGTATAGATTTACATTGCAATGGTCTTATTTTTGAAAAATAGTGAATAATCAATTTCATTTGGTAAACTGGAAAGATCCATTAATTTATTTATATCAACTCTTGAATATTGTATAACAGCAGGTGTCTAAATTTATATAAATAGTAAATTAGATGAAGAACTTTTTTTTAAAAAAAAAATAGAAAAAAAAATTGACCAATATATAGATACAGTTTATTACCTTCCAAGTTCCTTTAAATGAAGTAATTTCTTCGGAACGAATACGTTTTACCAAAAAGTCATTAAATATATACCATGGCGATTTTTCTTGTTCTTCTTCATCAAGTCCAGTTTCTAAGTATATATAATCATTTATATTAATCTTCTGTAAAAATAATAAATATATATATTCTTTTTACCTTCTGAATAACCTTGACGTTCACAATCTGGAACTGTAACATTTTAAAATAAAATGAATAAAAAAAATTAAATAATGTATTCAACTTTATTTTTAATTTATATATATTTTTACTTTTGATTTGTGCCACAAGATGAGCAGCTTCTTCTTCAGCTTGTACTTGAAGAATAGTAGACTATTTATTATTATTATTATTATTATTAAAAAGAAGTAATCATGATTTATATTATCTTTATTATATGTTTTTTTTAGTTTACTTACTGTGAGTTCATAAATGGCACATTTTTCTGGTGATTCTAAATATTCAGATGGAATTTCTTTACCATGAGGTAATATTTTAATAGTTAATTCAGGACCATTAATATGAATGCCAAATCTATGTAATAATAATAATAATAATAATAATAATAATAATAATAATAAAAATAAAAATAAAAATTCAATATATAAATATCTAATATTTCAATATATATATATATATATATATATATATAATTACTTACCTTTCTGGTAACCATGAATTACTTGCTGGATCAGAATTATTATCATTATCAGGATTTGAAGTAGAAGGATCAGATTGAGCTTTAGGTGATGTTGTACCATTTTGACGCCATATATTGGTTTCTTCATTGGTGGATATGCCTGAATTAATAAGCAATATACTTGGTAAACCTTGAATGATTTTTTTAGTGGTTGTTGGTTGATATTTTTGACAATTAGGACACCAAGCTTTTGTTTGATTTTCACGATACATACTTGTTTTCAATAAACTAGCAAATGATCTCTTTTTAGACTATTTATATATTCAATTTTTTAAAATAAAATAAAATAGATAAATATGATTATATATATATATATATATATAAATTATAAGCGATTGATTACCTTTTTGGGATATAATAAATCAACGACAAATGGATATGTAATGCGTGAAACTTCATGACTACAATTACCACATTTACTTTGACTAGATGTTTGTAAACCAAAAAGTTGCTGCATGGTAGATGGTATTTCATTTGGAGTAGATGATTTATCTTTATTATCATCATCATTATCAGTGGTAGATGTTTGAGTATTGTTGTTTTTTAATGAATTCAAGATGATTGGATTATTATGTGGGGTATTTGATTCTTGATGTAATTGTTCTAAAATAAATCTTGTGAAATTTTGCATTAACATAGAATAAGATATATTTTTAGTGGGTGATTCCGGTTCAAAAAGACCAAGAGCATTTGCTAAAAAAAAAAAATTAATAAACAAAAAGAATTTAAAAATATAATTTAAAATGAATTTATTATATTTACTTTCTTATTTCTTTTCTTTTTCATTTTTTTTTTATATTGTTAATAATACCTTGTGGAATAGTGCTGAAAGCTTTCAAAAAATTGGTTGCTTGACAATTTTGACCTTTGGAATCTTCTAACATACGGAATAAAAATCCAAGTTCGCATAATAAACAATTTTCTTTTTCGCAAGAAGTACCAATATGAGATTTTGCAATTTGACGTAATGGTAAAATGAAGTATAATACTTGTAAAAGAGAGTTACAATAAGAATTACGTATATTTGTTTCTAATCCACCATAAGTAGTACGATTATAATATCTATATACATATATTTATATATAATAAAAATAATAAAATAAAAAAAAAAGGTATTATAAATACGATCTTCGTATCTATTTTCTCTATGAATTTATATATATATATATATTACCCAAAATCAAAATCATCTACACCAAATTTACTATATTGAATCTCAACATGTCGATAATGTTTTGGCATGATTAATACATGTGGATCTAATTTAATATCACCTACTGAAGAAGATCGTCTACCAGAATACTAAAAATAATAAAATGAAATAAACAATATACATATATATATATATATTATAGATTAATATTTTTTTTATAATGAGAAAATAAACGAAAAGTTATTCTTAAAAAAAATCCAAACTTTACCAACATATTTTCATTTTCGTCTAATATACCATTGGATGAAAGTAATTCACGTTCTTGTTCTGATCTAAACTTTGGAATATCTTTTTTATGTGATTGTTTCTTTCTTCTTGGTACTTGATTACGATGAATATTACCAGGATTAGGAGCATAACCAACAAAATCAATTGTTTTCATACTTTTTAAAATTTCATCATCGATTTGTGGTGTAGGATATCCAATATCATAAACAGCATTTCCAGTCCATGCTGATAATAAAGTTTCATTATAATATGGCATACCTATTGCTGATAAAGGTCTATTATAATTAAAAATAAATGAATAAATGCATAATCATATTAAAAAAAAAAAAAAGAAAAAGAAAAAAAAAAGAAATGAATGACTTATCAATTGATTATATATATTGTATGAAACTTACGTATCATTTTTAACCATAACATTTGGCGTTGGTGTCGTATCAGGAGTGACCACAGGTAAAGAATAAGGATTAATCATATAATTTTCACGATCTGAATATTGATAAACAAAGCTATTGCCATCACCAAAAACTAAAGTTTGACCAGAACTTGATATATCCATTGATGTAATATAGCTTGAAGTTTGAACTTGATAAAAATGAGATGGAGGTGCAAAAGAACCCATGGTAAGACTAGATACATCACACATTTGAAATTGGCCAGTTTGTGAACCTACTAGGCATGTTGAACTTAATGTTGGATGCATTTTTAAGAACATTGGACCACTAGGAAATGGAATGGGTGCTAAGGATCGAACTGTCATACGAATATCATATACTTTAACTAATGGATCCATGATTAATGATCCTTGTCTATTTAATAAAAAAGAAAAAAAGAATGAATAATAATAATACTAACCGATGTATATGTATAGACGCATAAAAAATAAATAGATGATCATCTTCCTTTTATATATACATAAGGGGAAAAAATTACCGTTGTGAAAATCCACAAGTTAATAATAAATTACCAGAAACATCCAAATCAGATAAAGTTGCTGTATGAGCCTGTACACGTTGTTCTACTTTCATTGTTCTAGTATCACGTAAAGTAACTTCACCCAACATACTTCCACAACAAATCGATCTAGGTAAATTACGCATAACAACAATATTTGAAACTCCAGTTAAAGTTTTAGTTACTGATCCTCTTGCTGCATTTACAACTATCATGTTATCCTGCTGTCCTGCAATATATAAATCTCCATTTGTAAGTGTTGTTGTAGTCATACAATGTAAATCTTTCATTTGATCATTACTATATATATATAAAGGATGTATTAGTTGAGATGAGAAGTAAATACATAGTAATATGATTACTATTATAATTATAAATAGTTGCTTTTTTTATTTATCTTTCTCTTTTTTTTGTTTTCGTTTTATGTACCTAATATTCCAACGTACTAATCCTTGTCTATCTCTCATTTGAATACTTGTTGGGCTTAAACTAAGTACTCCACGTTCTGTTACTCTAATTTGTCTTATTTGTTTATCTGCATGACCTTTAAATGAAGTATATCGTTGTAAACCTTTACCATAATATGAAGTAACACGACCCTAAAAAAAAAAAACAATACAAATATATAAATATAGAAAGGAATAGAAAAAAGACTCAGTTTAATATAGATATTATAACCATATATATATAAATATATATTTATATATATTAAAAATAAAAAAAAAGAATATATTATCCAACTACTATATTTATATATATATATATATATATATATTATACTTACATTATCATTACCAACCCATAATAATTCATGATACGGATCCCAGCATAAAGCAGAGACTGGTGATACTTTACTAGGATTGGTATCACATATATGTTGAACTTCCGTCCAAGCACTTTCCATTTATTTTTTTATAGTTTAAGTAATTGAAAAAAAAAAAAAAAGAGAAGCTAAAGAAAAAGGAAATTTCACAATTTGAATACACCAATCCTAAAATTTTAAAACTCCGTGAAATTTTTAGTTTAAGGATTTAAAAATTTGAATTTCCTTTTTTTACGAACTTCTTTCTTTCTTTTCTTTTCTTTTTTCTTTTTTCACTTCCTTCTTTTATTTTACTATCTTAAAAAATATATACAGAAACGGATAACTATATTAACTTTTTTTTTTCTTTTTTATACAGTAAATAAAAACCATTTATTTTACTTATTTCTTAAAATAATAAATATGCCAGTTTTAGTACCTTCTTTTTTTTCTGGCCATAAATTTACTATCAATTTAGCTGAAGATACAGTGATACTCCGTGGTTCGGCTTTAGACAATAGTAATTCTGTTCTTCGCGGAGAAGTCGAACTTTTACTTACTAAACCAATGAATATCTCCTTTATAGAAATTAAATTCGTTGGAAAATCTTTTACTTTATGGCCAGAAGGTATATATATATATATATATATTTAAAAACTAAAAAAAGCATTAAAGCAAAGAAAATAAAAAAGAGATCATCATCTTCCATCCCTTTATATGTTTAGATCATGCAAAAAAAATCCTTTTTGTTTTGACTTACCTTTTTTTTTTTTACATAAACCTTATCATATGATATATAATAGGATTAGGAAGTGGACGTAACACTAGATTCTCTCATGAAAAAAAAATCCATGAACAACATATTATACTTCAAAGCTGGTCACCTAATAATAATATTAATAATAATAATAATAATACAACTTTATCAGCTGCTTCATCTAGATCTTCATCGACATCCTCATTACAATCTGCTTTACAAAATAATACTGAAACTCATTTCGGGACACACTTATTAACCTCTATAAATAATAATAACGACAATAATAATAATAATAGTAATAATAAAAAAAATAATAATAACAATAATTATGGTACCTTACCAGCAGGACTTCATCGATGGCCATTTGAATTTATTTTATCAAATAAATTATCAGAAACTATTGAATCAGAAACAGGCAAAGTATATTATTATTTAGTTGGTAAGATCCATCGTCGTCCTGGTAATAGTCTTCAAAAAAGTCATCTCCGATGCCGTCGGAATATCCTAGTACTTCGTACACCCGTTTGGTCCGATACTGCTATCATGTCCAATAGTTTACCTACTACTTCCATTGTATCTGATCGCCATTATCCTGCTTGTGATGTTAATCTTTGTATTGAAAAAAGTATGGCTTCTTCTGGTACGATTTTTCCTATTCATGTCAGATTTGCTCCTAATATGAAAAATGTCTTTTTAGAATCCATCTCTGTTGTTGTTACTGAAAGCCGTATTTATCGATTGCCTGAATTTGGTGAAAATAGTATTCGTAGTGAATTGTTTGATTTTAAATTAAAATTATTATCTATTACCAATCTTACTCTTGATGATGATAATAATAATGATGATGATAATAATCAACAACAACAACGGCATTATGTATTGGATCGTGATGATAATCAAGATGACGAAACCTATTTATTATTAAAACGTGCATTATTTACAAAAAATGCCCATTTACCATTAACTGGAGACCCTTTTCATTATAAATTAAATTTCAATTTACCTAATTGTATTGATATTAACCATTCAACTAATTTTCATGAAATTGATATCAAACATTATTTAAAGTTAAATATCCTTTTATCAACACCAGAAGGTCCTTTAACTGTTCATTTGGAAACAAAAATTACTGTTTTGGATTGCCGTTTAAAAGAAGATTATTCAATTTTACCTACTTATGAATCTGCCTTATTATCTGGTGATACTGCTGTATCTGCTGATGATATAGATAATAATAAAAATCGATTTTTTATTTGTCCTTGTTATATGGAATATAAAAAAAGACAAGCGGGATCAAGTAAAAATGAATGGATCATGATGCGTAATAGAAATATGGCAAATCAAGAAGATCCAACCACATCATCATCATCGTCATCCCAACCTCCTTCTTATGATGATACTATTTTAAAATATGGTCCTTATAAAAAATAATTATTCGATTTTTTTTTTTTTGCTTTCCTTTTTTAATACTTTATTTTTTTTTTCTTTTTTACAATTTACAATTTACAATTTACATTTCCTTTTTTTTTCACTTTATATATAATATTACTATATAGAATTCATTTTAATTTTTAATTTTTCTTTTTTTTTTATTACTTTTTAAATTATCTAATACTTAATCTTCATCTTTCATATAGAACTTTTTTATACTGTTATCTTATCTTATATTATGCATCTATCAATATATTTATATCCACGGTTGTTTTTATGATCAACTCTACATCGTAGTGTAACATTTACAAAGCTAAAAATAAAAAAGAAATACATATACTTTTTATACTAAAAATAATAATAATAATAGTAATCATTAATATTTTAATTTTGTAATTGTTTTATTAACATGATATATATATTATTATTCATTCAATTTTTTCTTTTCTACACGAAAAAATAAAGAAATAAATAATAATAAAAATGTAAAAATGTAAAATGATTAATAAAAAAAAAAAAAGAAAAAAATGGTATTATATATATTCTAATATCAAAAATAAAGTAAAGTAAAAATTAAAAAAAAAAAAAGGAATAATCAATGATATGATATATATTATTTATATTAACTTTTTTTGTTTGTTTTTTTCGATTATATATATTTAATAAGTGAAACGAATTAAATCTTCACGAGTTTCAATGATGACAGGAGGAACAAGAACTTTGCCATTAACAACATCAGCTAAACCTTCACCAGAATAAGAAACCCAAGGAGATAATTCAAAAACGAAATTATCAGAAATATCATTAGCATCAGTAACACCTTCAACTACACCACCAGCTTGTTGGATGAAACGAATATGTTGAGCAATGATATCACGACGAGAAGTTTCAGGACAATCAACACCGCTACCAGGAGCATTCTTTAAAGGAGAGAATTCTTCTTTACGATCAACTTCCAAAACAGAGAATTGCTTAGCAAAAGGGAAAACATCAAAAACAAAACATTCTAATTTCATACCACTATTAGTTTTAGGAGTAATTAATTCACCAGTAGTTAAATCAATATGTTTAATTTTCTTTTTAGCAATATGATATTCTAATTCACTAGCAAATTCAGGTACACGTTCTAAGAAACTGGTGGAGAAGAAATGATTAGCAATATTAGCAGCACGTAAAGCTAATGAACCATCTTCATCTCTCTTTTCAGATAAGGCTTGAGAAATTTCAGAATATTCAACAACACCATATTTACCATTACGACGACAAACAACACCTACAGGTTCTTCAGGTTGTGTCTTACGAACTACTTTAACACCACAATCGGTTTGTTTAGATACACAATAACCAATAAAGACAGGATCAGCTACACGTGCAAGACAGTTATCAACACAATAACAATGGGTATATAAGATACCACGACGTTTTAAATCATCAATTACACCTTTGTTTTGGACAGCTGCATAAATACCACCGTTACCATCAGGAGCAATAGCTACTTTGCTCTTGTTTTCTAAAATGATTTTACCATCAAAGGTTAAGCATGGTAAAGTACCTAAATTACGATCACAACGGAATAAAAAATTACAGAAAAAGGAAAAAATGGTAAGTACTAGTCTATTTTTGGATTTTATGTATCGCCCTTTCATTTTTCTATTTTATTATCAGGCCCTATCATTATGATCACTCTTATTTATATCCTTTTTATTTTTTCTTTATAATGATGATTATGTTGATGATGATTTTCGCTTTCACTTTTATTTTAGTTCACGCTCTTTTTTTATTTTTATTCTCCCCCAAATTTTCATTTTTTCATTATTTTATATTTGTAACACCCCAAAATATATGAAATTAAAAAAAATTCCCTTTTGATAATTTTAAACAAGCCTATCATTTTTTTCGAATCCATCAACTATTTTTTTTTAAGCCATTTAATATATATATATATATATATATATAAACAACATATTCTATTTGCTTTTCTTTTTTTTTTTGTCTTTTACCTTGTTCAAAGAAGGTGATATTGCTTTCCTTTAAACCAAAGAAGTTATTTTTTCTAAAGAAATCAACAGTAGGTTGATGAGTAGGACCAGAAGTCATGATATACCAAGGAATAATAATATCATTAGATAAAGTTTGAGGAGTGGTATATTGTTTAGCTAATTCTTGTAAACGTAAGATACGTTCAGCTTGTAATTGGAAAAGGGATTTTTTAGAAGGTAAATTAATATCATAACAACCTTTAGGATCACTTGAACCAAGACGAGTACCTTGACCACCAGCCATTAAAATAACAGCGACTTTATTTTGAGCAATAAGTGATAAACCTAAAGTTTCCCATTGTTGAATATCTTTTTTCTTTTGTAAATCATCTTCACTAGATAATAATACTGTATCAAATACTTCCTTTGTTAAAGCTTCAACACCTTCATCACCTTGAGAAGCTACTTGACTAGCTTGAATGGCCTTATCATAGATACCATTTAATCTTTCTACATCAATGTTATTTAATTGTTGAATTAAAGATTCTTTTTGTTCTTCTTCAAGGTCTTCATAAAATTGAAAAACGTGTCCTTGACCTAAGGCTTCATATTTGGCTTTTAAAGCAGCTACGTCAATATTAGATTTGGAAATAAGTTCAACAGTCATGATAGATTTATATATATATTAATTTGACTTTCTTAAAAAGAAATGATGATGAAAAGAAAGAAAGAAAAGATAAAAATAAGTTTTTTTTAAACGTATTTAAAAATATTTATTTTGATGCAAAATAAAAATAAAAAAAAAGGGGGGGGAGAAGAGTGGAAATAAATAAAAAGGTTAGAAAGAGAAAAAAAAGGCTGATCTGGCTTTTAAAAATTTATATAAAGAAGCGAGAGAGGGGGAGGAAAACAAAAAAAAAAGGTAATAATAAATAATGCTATAATCACTAATTAAAAGTCCGACTCCATATATATTCATGTGCCTTGAAAAATAACTGTCTATCTTCCAATCGATTAAAGTTCATATTTTTGGTAATTTAAAAAAAATTAAAAAAAGTTGACAATATTTCATATATGATTTTTAAATATATGAAATTATAAATCTCGAGTGATAAAAAAAAAAGGAAAAAAAAATCTATTAATAGAGAAATAAACCTAAAAATACAACTATCAAATAAATAAATAGAATTTTATCATTATTATTTTTTTTTATATATTTTTTGCTTCTTTTCCTCCTCTCCCCCCTTTTTAGAAAATGCAGATTTATTATTATTATTATTCATAGTAAATACAAAGAAAAAAAAAAGAATCGATACATAAAAATCATTATTAAAATGATAATTGATTATTGATGAAATATTATATATATAGTACCTTTTTCTTTGCCTTGTACTACATAAATTGTTTCGCTTTTACTAAAAAGACCTTTTTTTTTGCCTTTTGGTTTTTATTCCGAGGGTTTCCTTTTTTATAAGCTTTGGTTGACTTTTAAAAAATATATATAATATACAATAATAAATTGATGTATTTTATTACTTGTCACACCATAAAAATAGTTAATTAAGTCTTGATATTTCTTTATTTCTTTTTATTCTTTAAGAATTATTTAAAGTTTTATTATTATGTATTATAAAAAACATAATTTATATAATATAATAATTAGAGTATTAATAAAATAAATAAATAAATAAATAAAACTAGACGATATATATATATTTAAATTAATTATATAAAAAATCATACAGTGATTTCTGATGATGGTAATTTAGAGTCTTCAGATTGTTTTTTTTCATTAATAGCCTTGTTCTGCAAGTCCAATGATTTTTCAATAGCATCACAATAATTCTGATATTTAATGATTTCATGTAATAAGTACTGTGTTTTATTTTCAAAGTTTGACATGGCACATACATGATCGGATGTTTTGCGAGGGAACTAAAATGATTTTTAAATAAAATATTAATAAAAATTCGAATATATAAATATATATTTATATTATTTATATTTACCTTTTTTTCCATTTTATGTTTTATATCGCGATGATTATCTAATTCTTTATTTAATGATTTGATATGTTGATGTAAAGCTTCTAATTGTTCAACTTCACCTAATACACTGGATCCCATAGGAGGAAGAGGAGGTTGCCATTGATGAATCACAATAGATGATGATGATGATGAAATGGGAATAAAATGATTCTTTTTACTATCGTTATCATTGTTTTTATCATCATCATCATTATCATCATCATCATCATCCTTAATACCATCTAAACAAGAACCCCATCCATATTCTAAATTACCAACACCACCTAATAAAGGTTCTTTGCTTTCACGAGCTGCCCAATAATTACATGTAGATACCCATTCCAAAACTTGTTCAGCCGAGCCCACTTGGAACAAATAAACACCACCATTGGACTGTTGTAAAGCAAAAGCATGTTGACGTTGACGATTATAACCTGATGGTAATGAATTGGCTAATGTATGTTTTAAATCAATTTCACCTATCATTTGTGCATTGGCTAACCAATCCCCTCCACCAAGTACCATTTCATTTGTTGTTGTAGATGCTTGATCAGTTTCTGA
Source organism: Cunninghamella bertholletiae (assembly GCA_037043795.1). NCBI lineage: Eukaryota > Fungi > Mucoromycota > Mucoromycetes > Mucorales > Cunninghamellaceae > Cunninghamella > Cunninghamella bertholletiae. Next base: position 551,849 of record JAZGVP010000005.1, read on the forward strand.
TACAGTAGCTAAACTTCCTCTACTCATCATTCCACGAAGAGAATGTCCATTTGATAATCCACTTAAACTATTATTATTATTATTATTATTATTATTACTATTATTATGATTACTTCTATTACGTCGATAATTGTTATTTTGTCCATCTAATCGATACATTCGAATTTCACCTCTATCTACTACCATAAAACATTCTTTCCAATCTCTTTGTCTTGCTTTATGATTAGCTCTTTCCATTAAATGTTTTCTTACAATTAATCCCTCTTTATAATAAGGTGCTGAACTTGTAAATGATGTAGGTAAATTAGAATGATGTAATAATGATGCTACAGCTTGATAAGTAGTGGTAGGATTGTGGCTGCCATGGTTTGTATATTGTGAGTGATGTGAAAATCCTGATCGTATGGATGAGATGGATCTTCTTCTAGGAAATGTACCTGATAAAGATGAAACAGCTGATCTTGGTGATAAAGGTTGTGCATAATCCACCTAAAATAAAATAATTAAAAATAATTAAAGTAAATAAACAATTAAATAAATAATAAAATACAAATACAATAAAGAGAAAGTAAAAAAAAACATATACTTCATTTATTTATTTTTACTCTTCTCCTTTCATCCCCCTTCTTTTTTTTTTTTTTTTTCTATTTCCTTTTTTTAATTACCTCCGTTGTAAGTGTTGTTGTAGAATGACTATGACTATCACTAAGAAATAAGCTTTCTCTTGCTGCTTTCCACATCATACTTCCAACACCTCTTTTAAATCCCAACTTATTTGTAGTAGAATTACTACCATCATTTATACTATTTCTTCTTTTTATATCTGATTGATCTACAATATTATTTTTAAAAGTAGGATGAACAAGTTGACGGTGACGAATTGAATTATACATTTGTTTTAATAAAGTTTCCATATCAGATTCCCATGCTTTATTTTTTCCAATACTCTTAATGGTTGAACTGATGATACCATCATGTTGATTAATACTTTGTTGACTATAAGTACTACGATAACTTGATGATCTTTTTAAGTCTACCCATTCTTGTGGGGTTTTATTATTAGTAGATTGAAGTGAGATACAACTGGAATGCTTTGTTTCTTCTTCAAGTAATAATGAATCATCATTATTGAGAGTATCAAGTTGTGATCTTATAGCATCCATAGTATTTCGAACAAATGCTGGTCTTGACATCTTTTTATGTTCACCTTGTGCAATATGAAGATCGGTATTTAATAATACTAATGAATAGACAATAGCATGAATAACATCTATATAAATATATAAATATATATATATATATATATAATATACAAAGAAATAAAATAAAAAATAAAAGGTTAATCTTTTTTTTTTAATATTTATTGTGATCAGTGTTTGTACTTTATTTTATTTTTTATATTGTAAAATAAAAGTTACCTGAGCTTCCATAGAGTCCATTTTGACTATTACAATCCCAGAATCTTTTTGAAAATTCTTCAAGAATACGATCAATTTGTTGAGATTCAGCTTTCATTGGCAATTTACCACAAAGTTGTCTAAAAATAGAATAAATATATAAAAAAGGGAGGTTAAAAAATAATAGTAATAAAAAAATACTCTCTCCCGCAATATAACACACATCTAACTGCTATTATTGTTTGCTAACTCCATCTTTTTTTTTTCTTTCTAATATAGGTTTCTATCATCAAATATTATATTCCCATATATTCCCCACTACCCTCATCAATATTAAATAGATATATATATGTATTTAAGTATGCATATCGGAAAACATAAATGTCGATACGATGAATAGTATAAGGGGTTGAATAAAAAAATATAGATAAAAGGAATAATTACAATAGACCAATCCTGATTCGTTTACATTACATAATCCCACCTTTTTATTTTGTTTATTTTTTTTTCTTTTATATCCTCTTCTTTATTTATTTATTTTTGCTTTACCTGAGTGAATCTTCCAACTTTTGGTTACTAAAGTCAAAAAAGGTCATATAATGTTTCAATATTTGATTACTTGCTAATGAACTAATTAAAAATAAATACCAAATAAATAAATAAATAATTAATATCAGATGCATACTGCCGCTTTTTTATTTTATATTTATTATTATTATTAATATTATTGAGTTATTTTTCTTTATTTTTTATTATACTATTTTGTCTTAATTTAATTTCATTCTTACCCATCCCCAATCCATTCAGCCACGTGTTCTAAGTCAGGATAAACTGTATCATCTAATTCTAATATTCTTCTAGCAAGATCTTCTGTTTTATTTTCCATAGATATATTATCGTTATTATTGTTTTCATCTTCTTCTAATTCTATTCCTTCATTTGTTTTTTCTATTTGTTGTTCTTGTTTAATATCAGGATTATTGTTGTTTATTATTGGTTGATGATCATTATTATCATGATTATTATTATCATGATCATTATTATCATCATTATCATTACCATCCTTATTATGTTCCTTTAATGTCTCTTTTGGATTAGTAGTAAACTCTAATTCATTATTCCCTGCATGTCCAACTTTTGATGTATCATTATCATTAATAATAACGGATGGATTTTCTTTTGATGATGATAATGATGGTGAAGAGGAGGAGGAAGGGGAGGAGGGTGATGCAAAGGAAGGAGATATTGAAGGTTGACTTTTATTTTCAACTGTATGATGATTATCATCATCATTTTCTTTTTCTTTTTCTTCATTATTTATTATTTGTTTTGATTTTTCTTTATCTTCTTCTTTTTCTTCTTCTTCTTCTTCTTGTTCTTCATTATCATTATTGTTTTTTATATATGTATGATTTGCAATTTCTGATAATGATAAAGTGTTCACAATGAGTCCGCCAGCAGATCCATAATGACCACCACTAAGTCTTTTTGATAATTTTTCAACTCTTATATGATTTTCTTCATCTTCTTCATCTAAATCACTATCTAGAGAATCATTTGTATCATCATCATCGTCTACTAATGAATCTTCTTCTAATGCTGATTTTTTGGAAGTATCATTATCATTATTATTATTATTATTATTATTATTTATTAAATTAGTTTTTGTTGATTTTATTAAGGGTTTTTGATTTAAAGGAGTAAATAAACGAATAGGTGGAGGTGAATGTGAGGTTCTATTAACATCAAATGAAGTGGATCTTGGCACTAAAGTTGTATACATGTTTACATCAGGCTTATAATTATATTGATAATTTAAATGAATATCATCTGTTGATATATTATTGGTAAATTGATGATGATGATGATGATGATGAGGATGAGGATGATGTTCATGTTGTGGATTAATATCAGATATCATTTTATTATTTAATGTTGGTACAATAGGTTGATGATGATTATTAACTATATATATAAAAGAAATAGAAAAATAAGAAAAGAGAAAAGGAAAAGGGAAAAAAAAGGAAAGGAAGGAAAGAAAAAATTAATTTCATTTTTTTTATTCTTTTTCCTTTTTATTGTTAGCAAAAAAAAAAAAGCCAACTTTTTTTTTCTTTTCTTTTTTTGGTTACCATGCCCGAAATTCTCATGCACTGTTGGTTTATGCGTCTGCTGTGGCATCCTTATTGCATCATTGATTCTATCATTGACTACCATAGATTGTTGATAATTGGTATTTTCATACTTGACATTGCCATTATTAATATTAATATTATTGTTAACATATTTATCATTGTTCTTTTCAATGTCCATGTCACTATCCTCATTGCTGATTTCCAATGATGTATTATCAGATGCTACAGATTTATCAGATGCATTCTATAAAATAAAATAAACACAGTTTTTATTTAATATTAACATTATTTGATCCATCATTATTATTATTATATAAAATCATATATTATTATTATTATTATTATTTCATTTATATATATATATATATATATATATATACCTTATTAAACTTTTTTAAAAATCTACCCAAACTTCCACCTTTCTACAAATTAATATTTATATATAATAAAAAAAAATGAATAAGAATAAATATTTGGTTATTTATCTATTTATATTTATTTTAGAATATTACTTTTTTTTTAAGATCCTGTCTTTTAAGTAAAGGTGTAGATAACATTGGTTGCATAGTTGGGATTGGCTGAGGCTCATGTTGAAGTGGTGGCGTTGGTATTGGTCTTTTTTGTATAAATTTAGTTAAAAAGGTTTGTTTTATAGGTTTAAGTTCATTAGAAGATGGCTGTTGTTGTTGCTGTTGCTGCTTTTGTTGTTGGTATGATTGTGTTTGATAATATTGATATCCAGACCAAGAACCTGATCGTGGTCTAAGTTTCTCTGTTGTAGTATTAGTGGTAGTAGTTTCTACAAGAATAGTTGATTTATTCATTTTTTATTAGAATAAGCTGTGTTCTTATATTATTATTTACAAGGATAACTATTATTATTATTATTATTATTATTATTATTATTTAACAATGAAAGTAGCTCTTCTTCCTATTTCTTTTTATTTTTCACTAAATAAATAATAATGATAACAATGAGCTAAATATACAAATTGAATAAAAGAAAAAAAAAAGGAAAAAAAAGAATAATAGTTTTCTTTCTTTTTTACTTTTACACAAAAAAAGAAAAGAAAGAGGAAAAAAAAGGAGATTCAAAATTTTAGTTTATTTAAATCCGCAAATTGAGTGTATTTTTTTTTTTTAACGATAAAATAATAATATTAGAACTCCTTTTTATTATAATATTTTGCTATATATCGTATTTTATTCTATTTTTTTGACTTTAGAGAAAACAAGACTTCATCTTACTTGTTTAATTTTCTTTTTTTACCCCCTTCCTTTAAGGTTGATCAGTTTACTAATATTTTAAAATAAATAAACAAACAAATAAACTAGATATAAACATACTAATATATTACGTAACAATAAAGGATATATTTTGTTTTTTTTTTTTTTGTTATTATAATATTTTGTAACACCACCACTAAGCTCTCGATTTCTTTTTAATTAACAAAAAATATAATAAATTTGGATACCGCTTTTTTATATCTTGTATAGAAAAATCGAAAAAAACACCTGTTCAAAAAAGGTTATTCATGCTAATTTTGAAAATGTTAAAAATCTTATTTTCAAATGATTATCGATGACCGATACAAAAGTTAGTATACTATTTCTTCTTTTATTCTTTTTTTAAAAAAATAGAAAATAATAAAAAAAAAAAAACGTTAACATTGTTTATGTTTATTGTTCTTCAATTATAAATGCATATATTGGTAACTTTTTTCTTTTTTTTTAATTAACCAGCATATTCCCGCTGCATTAACAACGTGTAGGTGACATAGTTACTAAATCAAGGAAAATAATATAAAAAATGAAAATCCACTTCATTTAACTTTATATAATAAATATATTTCATTTATTGATTATATTAATAATATCATCATTTATACCAAAATCAATTTATTTATATTACTATTGAAAAAAAAAAAAAAGTTGGAAAGACTTAATTTATATTAATCTTTTTTTTGTTAATGAGCATAGAGTAAAAAAAAATCATTGGCTAATTTTTTTTACTTCAGCTCCGTTCTATCAAATGAAAGATATGATATGTACATAATAAAACCAAAAATAAGAATATTTATTAGGATATCACTTATATGTATGTATATAAGTATTATATATATATTATTATTATTATTATTATAAAGAAAAAGAAACAAAAAAAAAGCATATCTAAAAAGGAATAAAATTGTACAGTGAATAAGTTAAAAAAGATAACTATAACTAAAAAGGGAAAGCAGTAAATTTTCTTGGAGAAAAAATTTTTAAGAACCAGCTAAAAATAATAAAAGGTAAATAAAGGCTTTAAAAATAAAATAAGAATGAAAAATGCAATTAATAAAAATGTAAGAAAAAAAAAATGATATAATATTTTGGAATTGTAAAGAAATGGTCACATATATACATATAAATAAAGGCTGAAAATAATGATAATAATAGTAATAAAATATATATATATATATTTATATAGAATTTAATTGGCTTTTTCTTTTTGGATTTTAGTGGAATTATCTAACCGTTTATCCATATTTTCTAACCAATCATCATCCACATACCAAAAATTAGATTCACGTAACTTATTTTTTTTATCTTCACCAACCTAAAATTAATTAATGGAAAATAAGAAATAAAATTAGTCTATTTTTATGTACTAGCTAAAACTATATTAAATAAATATTTAAATAAATAAATAATCGTTTTTTACCAAATAATTAGCATGGACAATATAAGGATCAACACCATGAATGTTATTCCAATTATTACTAAAGTAAATCCAACCATTAGGCCAATGTAAGACATCTAATAATACTACAGGAGATACTTTAAATTGTAAATTCATATAATCTAAAGCTTTATTAAGAGCACCTTGCTGAGTCAAAGCAGTATCTTGATCACCTAAATAAATAGTGGCTGCCAATAAACGTTTCATATTTTCAGTAGGTCTCATTATATAGAATCCAGTATTGACTTCCTTTTGTTCTGAGCCTTCTTGTTGAAACACTACTTCTGTTGTTTCTCGGATTTCTAAAAATGTATATAAATATTCTCTGATGCGAGGCTTTAACCAAACCACATCTACATCAGAAAAGATAACATTGATATCAAGATAAAGTAATTGTTGTACCACTAAAGTTTTAGCGTGAGTAATAATTCTGTATTTTTGTGTATAATATTCTTCAAATCCGGCTTCAATGGGTTGGTGAATCCATGTATCAGGTATAGTGGCCGCATGTTGTTCATAACCACTTAGAGTAAGGTGTTGGTATAATTGATCATCCAAACATAATATTAAAAATTTATCTTCTCCAGTTCTTTTTAAAGATTCAATCCAATTATAAACATGATTTCTCATTCCATAATTGGCCGTAGCTACTATAAGTATTTTATTAGGCTGTAGATTGTTATTTATTTTTTCCATTAAACTTTCAGGTAGTTGTGAAAAACTGTCAGGTACAATAGTTGGTCCAGTTTCTAAACCCATTGCATCTACTATATCATTATTATTATTATTATTATTGTTGTTGTTGTTGTTGTTGTTGTTTTCTTTTTCTTGTTGTTGTTTTATATTTTCTAAATCTAATTTATCTGTATAACAGGAACAATACCATGGGTTGTCCTTATCGTTGTTATTTTGATTAACTTGTAAAGTAGTTTGTTCTTCCATATAATCCGACGTTATACGTTCTTTTGATAATGTAAATGATTTACTCGAGATTGAAAAGGAGTAATTTATAAGAGCTAGAATTAACCCCACACTGATTGCTATTGAAACGATGAGTGACTTTTTTGATATTTTTTGTATCATTATATTTTAATAATAATATTAATAAATATAATGAAGAATAAAAAAAAAGCAGAAAAGAATAAAACAGAATTTTATATATATATATATATATAAAGAAAAAAGAAAAAAACAGAGAAAGAAAAGAAAAATAGGAAACTGATTTAAAAAAAAGAATTATAGGTTATAAAAACCTTAAAATCGGGGACTTAAAAATGGAATCACTCTATATAAATTTAAAGTTATATATACGAAAAAGGGTTCCATTCACGCTATCATTGATATTATATAACGAGTTTAAAATAATTTTATTCCTAATATAAATGCTTATACTTGTATTTAGATTACTTTTTATTTTATAACCCTTATTTTTTTTTAATTAATAGTAAAAAATAATAAAGAACAATGCTAATAAACAAAAAAATGCATATAATTTAAACAATATTTTCCTGAGTTATTCTATCTTTTAAAACCAAACTAATTACTTTGTGATAAAATAGATTACTTCATTTGTATTAAAAATAGTAAAAAAAAAATCCACCAGCAAAAAAAAATATATTAACTTTATCTCAAAATAGTAATCCAGGTTACAATTTAATCAATTGGCTTCAAATTTATGAGTAATGTCACAAGATACCATTTTTTTCTTTTTAATGTTAATAAAAAGGAAACAATGAATAATATGTTTTGGTGGGAACTATTATTTATCTATTCATTATTAGTTTTTCTGTTTTTTTAATTTTTATATTTTTTCAATTGATAAAAGAGGAGGTTTTTTCCTTTCTTTCTTTTTTTCTTTTTTATTTTTAAATTACGACCCAAAGAAAATTTCAATATACCATTTTAGTATGATGCGTCTGTCTCTCTTTTTGTTCTATATTTAATTTTAAAATTAGATGAAATGTATTATAAAGAATTTCTATAATTTCATTTTATATTTATAATAATCATGGTATTGCTATTCATTGATAGTTTAATATATTAAAAATTGACATAATAAACATTGATCCTTTTTTAATTGTATAGATTTTATTACAGTATAGATGATCGGATGAACGATACTAAAAAAAAGGTATCTTTTTTTTTTTCTTTATCTCTTTCAATTGTAAATCTAATCATCCAATTATATATCATTTAATATAATGATCAAAGGATCACAATTTCTTGGCAGTTAGTGATTATTATTTTTCTCTTAGAAAGCATTTTTCTATCTAGTAATCATTGTTAATTCGATAATCATTTATTCAATCATATACACTGTCCTATATCTTTCATTATAAATATTATTTTGTATAAAGTATGCAATCGAAATCTTTTTTTTTTTTCTAATTTAATTTGATTATTTATTCCCCTTTTTTCTTTCTCTCTCTCTCTCTCTCTTTCTCTCTTTTAAAATAATAAATAATAAAAATGATCATCCCCACAAAAAAAAAGAAAGAAAAAAACGAATTATATTGATTGCATTTATATTGATCTTATTATCTTGAATAATTTTAATGCAATTGCTATTCATTATTCTCTTACAAATAGCTTTTTATTATTTAGAAATTGTAAGTATGATCATTACTATAAAGTATGGAAAATCGGAGTTTTAAATACTAGTGGCTTAAATATTCTAAAATTTGCATTGGAACGCGTTAGCTTTAAGTTTTTTTTCTTACTCCACTTTCCTTTTTTTTTGCTTGCTCTCTCTTTTTCTTTTCTTTTTTTAGCTCTTTTATATATTTATATATATTGTATATTATTTTATTATATACTCTTTTTTTCTTTTTCTTTTTTTATTTTGATAAAAGACAAACATATATATAATGGATTCAGAATCATCTATTTCTCATCAAATACCAGAATCTGATGCTCGTTCTTCTTCAGTCTCACGCTCAGACAGAGAGCTTAATAAGGATTCACCGCAGTACGACCAATCATCTAATATAATAAAACGTCAAAAGAAGAAACCTAAAAGACAAGGAAAAAAACGCCCTTATAGACCTGTTTATCTTGATGTTATTCAACAACAAATTAACGATTTAAAAAAACAAGCTGTAAGTTTTCCTTTTTCTTTTTTTAAAGACAAAAGATAATGAATATATATATATATATATACATATAAAGGCAATTATCTAAATATATTCTATCATCTAACCTTTCTTTTTGCTCTTTTTCCTCTTCTTCTTATCCTTTTTACTTTTCTTTTATTCCACTTTTTCTCTTCCTCTTATTTTTTTATTTTATTCCCTTTCCTTTATTTGATTTTTTCCCTTTTCCTTCTTTTCTTCTTTTCTTTTTTTCTTCTTCTTTAAAACAGCGTGAAACTTATGAAGCACAAGCCCAGTTAAATTTAGAAAACGGAAAGAATCATTCTGAAGAAAATAATGAAAAAAATGAAAGAACACAAGTAGTAAAACGATCATCAGTCAATTCAACTATTGAACAGTTAGAAGAACTCAAAACAAAATTAGTAAGTTATATAGAGAATGAATTAATAAAGTTAATAAGTTTATTTATTTACTTATTTATTTATTCATACTTTTTTAGTCTACTCCAGAAATGCTTCAAAGAGCTGGAAATGATGCCGGTATTTATCATCAAACTACTGGAAGTCTAAGAAATAATCTACCTACAACTACAAATACGGATGATTCATCATCAACTCGATTCCAAGAAGAAACATTAACATTATTACATTTCTTTTATATCGTACGCTTAGCACAACAAGGATTTTTCACACTTATTTCTCAATCTTATCCTAATGTTGAACCTGATGCATTAATTTATTTATGTGATAAACTTGTAGGTGGGTCACTTTTTGCTGTTAAGGATCCTGTAGATGATATAAGATCCAGTAAAAAAAGTGAAGTATTTACTTTATTACAAAAATTGCACGATGGAGTGGATGAACCTATTGATAGTCAATTTACAACTACTTTTGAAAGTGTTCAGCATTTAATATCTCATTTTATTCATTCTACAATGACTTCACAACAACAACAAAAATCTGATGATGATCAACATAATAAGGATAAAAAGGATAATGTTGTCAATGGTAAAGAAAAAAAATGAGAAAAGAATAAATGAAGGAATGAAATAAGGAAAAACGAAGAGAAACATATATATATATATATATGTGTGTGTGTGCGTACGTATGTATATGTGTATAAATGGATGTGTATATGTGTATACTTATTATTTTTTTTCTATTTCTTTTTCAGGACGACAACAACAGTCACCTATTTGGTTAGTGGTACCTTTTACTGGTATGATCAATAATGCATCAAATTTATCAGATTTAACCTCCCCCTTGTCATCAAATGCATCTTCATCATGTATGTATAATTATATATTAAAATAAAAGGATGATAATATTGTTTTTTTTTTTTAGAAAAAAGAGTAAATATATATTTATGGTAAAATTAACTACTTTAATATATTTATTTCTTATTAGGGCAGCAATCAAATTCCAAACCAAAATCATCATCATCGTCACCATCACCTCGCTTTTCTGAAGAATCTAAGAGTAATCAACCTGTTAAAAGTTATTCTATAGAAGTATCATCTAATATAAATAATAATAAAAATAAAAAGGATATTCACACAACCACTACTAGTTCAAAATGGACTACTACTAGTTCAAAGTGGACTACTACTAGTTCAAAATGGACAAATCAGAATAAGCAATCATCGTCATTATCATCATCATCTCCAGACCGTACACCGGAACCATCATCGTTATCAACCACACCCGATATTACACATGAAACTCCTCTTACATCAACTACTACTACCATTACAGAAAATTTGGAAGAAACAGAAAATAAAAATAATAATGATGATGAAACATTATTAACTCCAGTACCAGAACATAAAAATGAAGAAGTAGTAAAAGTGACTGATAAAAAGAAAGATGGTAAAAAAGAAGATCAATCTATAGATGCCGATCACATATCAGAAAAAAATGACGTTAAAACAGAATCTGAAACTACACCATCTAATAATAAAAATGATGATGAAAAAAATGATCAAACTGATAAAATAGCATCTAAAGAAATAACATCAACATCAACAGATATTAGTGATAATAATGATACAAAAGAAGATGCTGATCATAAAAAGAAAGAAGAAGAAACAACATCTGGTTGGGGAACAGAAGCAGCATCCGGCTGGGGAGATGATGGATGGGGAAATAATAATGTAGATCAAAATAATAATAATGGTAATGATGATGATGGATGGGGAACAATAAAAGAAAAAGAAGATGAACCTGTTTGGGAAGGAAAATTACCTGATGAATTAATTAATCCTGGTGATGAAACAATTTCTGGTGATGTAACAAGTTCTAATTGGCAAAATGTAGAGTTCAGCTCATCTAAATCTCATTATAATAGACATCGTGGTGGTGGTAGTAGTAGTAGTGGTTATCGTCATAGTGGTGGTCCCAGTCAACGTGGTCGTGGTGGTTATCGCTCAAGTCATGATTTCCGTAGAGATGATCGTAGAGATGACCGTAGGGATGACCGTAGGAATGACCGTAGGGATGACCGTAGGGATGACCGTAGGGATGATCGTAGAGATGATCGTAGGGATGATCGTAGAGGAAATGATAATCGTAGAGGGGGAATGAGAAGAGGCGGTGGTGCTAATAGTGGTAAGTTTATTTTTCTTTAAAAAATGCATATATATTTATACTAAAATGATGATCTAATTTTTTTTAATACTTATTTATTAAATATATTTATAGCATGGAGCAAGCCACTATCAAGAACTCCTCGTTCAGATTAAATATCAATACTTTATTCCTTCATTTTATATATATACATATAATTAGTTTCTTTTTTATCCTTTTTAATATATATATTTATATACTACATTAATTTTGTTTTATCATAATAATAGTATAAAAATCACGAATTCTATATAATATATATTCTTTCTCTCTCCTTTTTCCTTTCCTTTTATATATTTCAGCTACATGATTACAACATAAAAAATAATAATAACCATAATAATCATTCTAATAAATCTGTTGACTAATTTTTATTTTTTTCAATTTGTTAAAAAAAAAAAGAAAGAAAATAGCTTTTATACAACAATAATAATTTAAAAAATTGATCTTTCTTAACCATTTCTAACTGTAAAACGCCTTTATACATTGAGATAACGTGTGATTTTTCCAATATCTACTAGCAATATATACTTATTTTTTATAATTGCTATCAGAATAGATTCTTACAGTACATTTTACGGAAACCATTACGATCCTAATCATTTTTTTTTTCTATTGTCTCATGCCAAAAAAGAAAAAAATGCGCATTTTCTGAGTTTTTTTTTTTGCCAGCTGCATAAACAGCTCGAGCACAATCGCTACTACCATTTCCATCGATTTGCTTACCACATGATGTAAGAATTCATGTGTTTACTAAATAAGTAATGAATAATGCAAATAATAGTGTAATCAATTTGATTTTCACTTTTCATATATATATAGTTATTGGGCAACATAAATATATATATTTATAAAAGAAAGAAAGTAATAATAAAATAAAAAATGATATTAAAGTAAAAAGAATAGTAAACGCCAAATTGATCATTTTTATTTATTTTATATAGTTTTTATGATTTTTTTTGAGAGTCTATCATAATTAATTCAATATTTGACAGCTAAAAAAAGGAAAAAAAATTCAATTTAATTGTACTATATCCACTGATCTGCAATCAATTTGTAATCCATATCTACTTGCACCAAATAATTCATTTTCTGCTGCCGATAATGGTGTAAAAACTGTATTTTTTATTTGATCATCTCTTATTTCATTTATAATAACTTTATCATGTAAAGCAAAATAAACTGTTATTGAAGGTTGATTGATATCAATTTTCTTTATACGTATTTCATCTAAATCCAAATGTTTTAAGTCAATATATATCTTACATTCTTGTGTACCGTCATCTATTTTTTTAATATATATAAATAAGTAATAATACAAATGATGATAATGATGATTATTAGTAAATTATAAGTCAATAATGACTTTCATTATTCATACTATGATAATAATAAATAATTTACCAATGTAATTAGATGCCAATTGTTTATAATCTGAGTAAATAAAAACGTCAGTCCAATTTAATATTTTCAAATGAGGAAATTGTTTGAAAAAATGGGATACATCAGAATTAAGATGAAGATGAACATCTTTTAAAACCAATTTTTCTAATGGGTATACAGTTGTGGTTGTAGTTGTTGAAGGTAATACTATTTCATCCTGTTCATTCATTTTATAATCATAGAGACCAGCATATGTTATTTCTAATGTTTTTAAATTTGGAAACGTATTTAAATAATTCATTATTGAATAAAAAATATGTGAAGGTTTAAAGCCATGAAGAAACAATGAAGTAAGGAAGAATGTAGCTTGAATAGGTTTTTCATTTATAAAAAATAAATCATTCAATAATGTAGGTTGATATTGATCCTGGTAGATTTGATTAGTATTTTTAATAATGGAAGAAGAATCATACAACTGTGAAAGAGATGTTGCTGTTGAAGGCCAATTTAAGGCATATGGATATTCTAAAGATTCAAGTTGATGATGCTCTTGATGATTTAATAACCATTGTTTAAATTGATAATGAGGAAATAAATGGTCGTGAGGTTGAAAATGATTATAGTCATTTACCATTGTACTAAGTGCAGGTGTATTTTCAAAATTGACAAAAAGATGCTTAAGTCGATGTAAACTACTAATTAGATGATACATACAAGTAGAAAATTGATCATCTTCTTCTTCATTAATTTCTAAATGAAGTTCTAAGGTCGATAGATTTGGGTATTTTTTTGAAAAATAGTCGAAAATGGTTGAATGAACAATAATACAACTAATCAAGTGTAATGATGTTAAATTTTTTTCTTCAATTCTACAATAAGCTGTTGATGAAGATGATGTTGACTGAATATATTGCAAATAATCATTACTAATTGATATCTCAAGTTCTTTTATCGTTAATGATTCAAGTGAAGGACATGATTGATGGATGGATTCAAATGTATGGTCATTTAATATATATGGATCACTATCAATAAATGAATATTCAAAAGATATTGATAAACTAGTTAAATGATACCAAGTGAATGAAAAAGATAAAAAAAGTGTATCAGGTAAGGTAGATATATCCATAATGTTATTATTATAAAAACTGAAATGCTTTTTGTAAGTCATTTTTGTTATTTTGTTTTTATAATCATATTCAAAAAATTCAAGAAAAGTAATTGGAAGGATTGAGTCATTTTGTTCTTGTTGTTGTTTTTGTTGCTCCAATTCAAAAAACCATTCTTTATTATAAATTGTTACCCATGAATTGATATGTGTTAATTTTTTCCAATGAGGGAATCTATTTCTAGCTTCAGCACGGTAGGTGTGTAAAGTATCAATATACTCAAGATTTGGACATGCTTTATATAAATCTTGTATTTTAGTAATAGGAAGAATTGATTGTGTTTTAAATAGATCTTCTAAATATAAATAACGTACAAAATACCCAACAAGCATATTATTTATTTTAGAAGTGTTGGCCATTTGAATAAAATGAATAAATTGTTTATAATTAGTTATTTTGATAGTGAAATAATACTTTGGAAGACGCGTTGCCAAATACCAATTCCTACAAACTAAAGAACATCTTGCTAAATACTTTTGTGATAAATGAGAAAATATGATCTCAAGTATTTCTTTAGGTAATAAATTCATTATTATAAAGTGTCGTTATATAGTTAAAAAATAATAAAGTCATCTGTAAAAAAAAAAAAGGGAAAGAAAAAAGATGGAAAAGAGAAAGTGGGAAAATCATCTTCCTTTTTATTGTTTTCTGAGAATGAAATTAAGGTTTCCTTTTTAAATACCTATTTGGTTTTATTAAATATGCTATTCAACTATATTACCTTTTTTCTTATTTTCTTTAAGTTTTATATTAAAATTAATAATATAGTAGTGGCTTTTTTAAAAAAATAAAAATAAAAAAAAAGTAAATATAAACTGTATTAATAACGTTAAAAAAACATTTGACTATTTAAAGCATAAAGATTCAATCATTTTATAACTTTTTTTTATGGATTACTGATAATGATATCATTATATATATATAACGGATCTTTCAATTATATTAAGTAAACTATATTAACTGATTTGTAATATATACTTTAATGATGATGATGACTGTATTTCTATAGTTTCTTTTATTTCGTCATTCTTTACTTCATTTAGAATGATTCTGGCACGTTCACCAAAGTAATAAAGTTCTTATTGATTTTTATAAAATGATTTTATATCAATTTCATTCAACTGTGAATATTGCAAGTCAATCATCATGGAGCCTGGAATAACATTTTTATCTATTTATATGTGAAAAATTCAAATCATAAGTATATTGGTATTATATTCATCAGGTTCATTATAATATTTTTACTTTATTATTTAAATCTTATTACCAAAATAATATAAAATAGCTCTTCTATACTTGGTATAAAAGGCAATGTCAATTCAATTTATTTTTTTTTAATTTTGGACAATTTTTGAATAATTTCGATAATCCACAATATATATCGCATTTAATCTGCCAAAGAATTAGTACTTCTAGTGGGTGGATTAATAATGGTTGTAATTCTTCAACTTTTCCATTTTTAGTATTAAAATCATAAATACTGGAAAATGGTAAATCTAATTTTAAATTTGGAAATGTGTTTAAATAATGAGTCATAGGATAAAAAGTGTCTTCAAAATGAAATGGATCTACATTTAGCGATGTAAGTGTATATGTGGCTTGAATCTTATTTCCATCTATATAAATTAACCAACTAATAATGAAAGCTGTTGTTATTGTTCAAGATGATCATTTTGTTGAAACACGTTTTCATCTACTTCATTATTATCATTATTTTCATTATGTTAAGACGAAATTAATTTTTAAAGATAGATTTAATGGATAAGGGTATTTTAAAGATTGAAGCTGACGATATGATCAAGTAACCATTGTTTAAATTCAAAAAGAAGAATGTAATGGATATAAGGTTCAAATGAATCAAATTAATGTCTATAATAACGATGTTTCACAAAATTGATTGAAAGTTGATTTAAGTAAAATATATTTCTGATCATATCATACAAACGAACTTCGAGTTGATTATTTTCTCTATTTATACCGAAATGAAATTGGATGGTTAAAAGATATGGACACTTGTATGAAAAATAATGAAAAATTTGAAAATCAGAAATGATATACTAAGTTGAAATCAAATGAGTTTTGGAAGAGGTACAATTAACTGATGAAAGTGATTATAATCTGTTGATACACGTAAATCAAATTCATTCATAGTAAGTGATTCAAGAGAAGGGCAAATTTGTTGAATGGATTCAAATGTGTAATCATTTAAATTAAAATATAATAATAGAGAAACATTTGGATCATGTCCTAAAGTAAGTGTTAAACTTTGTTAAATGATTCCAAATTGATTTAAAGGACAAAAATGATGTGTGAAAACCAACTGATTTATAAATGTTATTATATTTATTAATATCATCATTATCAAAACTGAACCTTTGTTTAAATTCTAGGTTTATAATTTTTCTATAGTTTTTTCTAATTATTTGCCTTTAATATATTCAAGGTTGATGATTTGATTGATTAGTTAGTTTTGTAGTTGTCATTGTTCTTGCTAAATTAGCCACGTACTCATACTGTTTAATACTCAAGTGTTGATATGTGTTAATTTTTCCTAATGTGGAAAGGGTGTAGCCTTTCATATATATCCCCTAGAAGTATTAATCAATTCATGATTTGAATATGCTTTATATAAAGCTTATATAACAGTATTAGTGATACCATAACTTATTTTCAATGGTAAATCATCTATATATAAATAGTGTACAAAGGGTCCAATAGGTGTATTATTTATTTTATAAGTATTTGCCATTTAAACAAAGATATTGAGTTGCTTATAATTAGTAAGTTTGATAGTGAAATAATAGTTTGGAAAAAGCGTTGATTCATACCAAGTTTTACAAATTAATTCACAGTCTGTCATATATTTTAGAGACAAATGATAATATATGATTTGAAGAAGTTTCTTAGGTAATGAATCCATTATTATAAAGTAATATTACATAGTAAAAAAATAATAAAGTTATATTTATATATAAAAGAAAGGAGAAAGAAGAAGAAAGGATCCAAAAAATGAAATCACTAAATTAATGATAGTAAAGAAAAAATATTAACCATCAATTTCTAATTCTTATATATATATATGTGTGTGTGTGTGTTTACTCATCAAGGCTCATACAAAAATACCAATTATCTTGTTTTTTTTATAACTGTGGATATTTTGGATTAATGACGTTTTGTTTAAAAAAATCATTAATGATATTTAAGATGAATGATCAGATTAACAATTGAAAAAAAAAGAAAAGGTACTTTTTCAACTTTATTAATCCAATTTTCTTATTTAATAATAGAGTGAGAAGAAAATATAGTAATACATAATAATCAAATCCTAAATGTTAGAAAAAGCAATTTATTAGCAATATTAAACCCTGACAGTTACACATTCTAAAAAAGGAAGAAAGAAAAGGTTGGTAATTTTATGTTCGGAGATTTAAATTTTGATATAAAAAATAAATGAAGGTGCTATATTTTAAACTTCTTCTTTCTCCTTTCTCCTTTTCTTTTATTCTTTTCTTACTATAAAGAAAAAGCAAAAATAAACATATATTTATAGTAAAAAGCCATTCTATATGTTACGTTTATTATGGCAAAGAAAAAAACTACAAAAGCGTATGATAAATTTTTGGCGAATAGTATGGATTATTACTTTATTAATAGGTGAATGGTATTTATTTATTATGGCGATGAAACGTTGTCAATGGAAAAATTCTTATGATTCATCAATATCAGAAGTAAAAAATAGTACATGAAAATAGATAATAAATTTTCTTCTCTTTCTTTATTTATTTTAAATGGTGATAATAATAATAATTCTAACTTATCAGAGTACTCTTTTTTTTCTTCATCTTGTTTTTATATTTTAGATTCAAAGAGTAGCTATTATTGCTGATCCTCAAGTCACTGACTTTTATTCTTATAAAGGAAGAAATAGTTTTTTAATGTGGTTTACAGAAAAATACAGTGACCTTTATATGAAACGTAGCTATAAACATTTAACTAATCAGTTACAACCAGATGCCAGTTTGTTTTTAGGGGATCTTATGGATGGTGGAAGAGAATGGGATGATGAAGGGTAATACAAAAAAAAAGAAAAAGAGAAATTATAAATTGTGATAGTAATAATAATAATAATAATAATATCAATATTAAAAAAGGTACCATAATTAATTATTTATGTATATGTATATATATATATATAATAGATTCAACAAACAAGTTGAACGTTTTTTTAATATATTTCCAAAAAATCGAGTGAATAAGAATATATATACAACAGGAAATCATGATATTGGTATAAGAGATGGAATTAAGAATGAAGTCTATTTAAGATTTCAATCTATTTTTGGATCAACTTCATCTATTCATTCATTGGCATATAACCATACATTAGTTGTTTTAGATACAGTATTATTAACAGGTGATCAAAAAAATAAACCATTACAAAAAGAAGCATGGGATATTGTTAATCAAATATCACAACAACAACAATTAAAAAAAACCAATGACCCTTCTTCATCATCATTAGTATTATTTTCACATGTACCATTTTATCGACCTGAAGAGACTTTTTGTGGGCCTTTTAGAGTGCAATCAAGACCATCTATCTACCAAGGATATGGATATCAATATCAAAATTTATTAGAATCACATTTATCTAACTTTCTTTTATATCATTTACAACCTAAATTAATATTTTCTGGTGATGATCATGATTTTTGTAATATTACTCATGAATATCATGATTTTGAAAAAAAGGAAAAACAAGCTTTAGAATATACCATACCCAGTTTTAGTATGGCTCAAGGGGTAAGAACTCCTGGATTTATGTTATTACAATCTATTAATGATGATAATCAACAACAGCAACAGCAATATGAAAAGGATGCATTTTTATCACAATTATGTTGGTTACCTGATCAACTTGGAATATTTATTAGTTATGGTATTATGGCAACATTAACTTTCATTTCTATCATTATAAAACATATAATATGGTATTATTATCGTTATAAAAGATTTTCTATGTTGGAAAATAAAAAATTGGATCAAAAGGAAATAGATGAATATTTTATTGGTATGGATTTAGATCGTGATGATGATCATGATCATAACGATCATAAACAACAAGAACAGCAACAAAATAAATCAACAGTATTATCTATACTATATACTATATTATTACCTTCTTTATATGATTTAAAAGATATTATTATTATTGCTCTTCCTTTTTATATTCTTTGTTTATACATTTTGTAATATTAATTAAGAAAAAATAAAAATTATATTATAGATACCAGAAATGATTACTTTATTTTTAATACAGCTTATATATATATGTATATAATGAAGGCATGTTTGGATATATATGAATGTAAAATGCATAAAATATAATTAAAAGTCAGCGTCTTTTTTAATATTTATAATAAAAATAATTGCCATAATTAAAAAAAAATAGAGTTAATTTTGCTCCAGTGGATTTTTATTACTATAATTATTGTTGATATTAGATGACTGTTGGTTATCATTAATAGTATTCACGTTACCGTTCTCGTTTTGGTTACTACTATTATTATTATTTTCATTATGATCATTTTGAATAATAGGATGATGTTGTTGATGATGATGATCATTATTTATATCATTTTCATTTATAGAATCATTCTTTTCAAGTTGGTTATAATGATCTTCTCTTATTTTTTCTATTTTTTCATCATTATTATCATCTTTATCATTATTATTATTACTGTTATAATTATTATTATCAATCTCATTGATCTTATTACTATTATTTTCATTATGACGTTGTATATTATTATTGTTATTACCATTATGACGTTGCATATTATTATTACCAATTTCATTTATCTTATTACTGTTATTGTCATTATTATCACTATCATTACTATTATTAATATCATTATTATGTTGTTGTTGATGATCTGGTATATTAGTAGTAGTAGGATGGTGATGATTGGAAAGAAAAGGATTATTAAAAGAGCGATATTTTTGTCTAGTACCTCTACCTAAAGGATGATGAGTATTTTGATTAGCATAAAAAAACATTTCTCTTGCATATCTAGTTTTATCATTAGTTGCTTTATCAATCCAAGGTAATTTTTCATTTTCTGTCATGGATTTCCATTGATCTGCACATAATTTACTAATTTGTCCAACTGTTAATTTAGGATGTAATTGTCTTGTTTTTGGTCTTACTTCTGTTAAAAACCACATATAAGCTGATAGTGGATGTTTTGGTGCACCTGGATTTCTATCCTTTTTTTTCTTACTCTTTTTTTTAAATGATGATAATGCTGATGATGTTGGATGATCAATTGAATTAGAAGTTGATATTGATGATGATGATAATTCTAATGAATGAGGTGATGAAGACGATGAAGATGATGAAGATGATAATAAATCTACATTGGATATTCTTTTTTTTTCAATTTTTTCATAATGTCCAGCTTCAGTTAATTCAGCTTTTGATCTTCTAATATACATTGCATTTGGATGAAGAGCTTGTTGACTTTCCTTAATTTTATTAGCTTGTAATAAATATTGACCTTTTTCGCCCTAAGATATAAAAAATAAATAACATTTAATGATTTATATATATATATATAACATAATTTTTTTTAATGATTATTTTTTTACTTGACTAAGGGATTTCCATCTTTCACTAATTTCTTTACTTATTTCGCCTACAGACCAAGTTGGATTATCTATTTTAAGTCTTTTACGCATTTCTTTATTAAATAATAAAAAAGCATTTGGAGGTCTTGTTATTCTAATACGAGTTGGTGTTGAAGAAGTATCATTATTATTATCTAATATGTTTTTTGTTGTTGTGTCAGAAGAAGAATGAAGTTGTTCTTGTTGTTCTAAAGTAGTAGTAGTAGTAGTAGTAGTAGGTGAATGTAAAGTAGTTGGTAAGATTGAAAAAGTGGAATAAGAATTGGATATACTTTGAAAAGTATTATTTTGTTCTTGGATACCATGTATATTTGTTGATTGCGAGTAATTAGAATATGGTAAATTAAATGAAAGATTATCTATTTCATATATATATATATATTGTTAATATATATTTATTTATTTACATATATATTAATGGATAGTTGATAATTAATATATTATTTTATAATACTCACTCATACTAATTGCATAAAATAACAAAATAAAAAAAAGGTATGTGAATAGAAGAAGGGGAAAGAAAAGAAAAAAGTTACTTCCATTAAAAAAAACATTCATAAAAACATTTGCCCAACAGCCAAAAAAAAATAGCCAATCAGATCAATGACCGCCACTTTAACTGATACAATAGATAAAACTAATTTATCTATATCCTTTTAATAAAAAAAGAAAGAGAAAATAAAATTAATTATTCAATATTTAATAATACTTTAATAATATATAAAAATCACAATTGTAAAAAATAATTATATTGCAATAAAATAATAATAAAAGAAAGATGAAGAAGATTAATTTTTTCTGTATATTAAAAATTAATATATAGTCATACATTATATCTATAAAAAAAAAGATGAAACTAGGCTATTTTTTAATTATGATACTGAGATTTGGGGGGAGGAAGAAAGAAGGTTGGGGAAGGGAGAGAAAGTGGGAAGTAGTTTATCACAAAAATGCAACTATCAACCTTTTTTTTCACCTTAGCCAATCAAAGATCTGTTTTCTATTTCTATATAAAAAAGTCACATTAAAGAATATCTCGTGTACACATACTTTATGCAGCTTTACATTCTTTTATAAATAAGAATATATAAACTTGAAGAAAACAAAATATATTAAAATGATCCATTAACCTTGTCAATACATCTTTTAACTGACAACAATATATAATTAAGCCTATATTATCTATAAGATTTCATTCAATATAATAAAACTCTTTTTCTTTTACATGTTTTAATATTAAAAAAAATTCCTTAAATCATTTTATATATAAATGAAACATTTTAATATGAATTAAAAAAAAAGCTTATAATAATAATAAATCATGAATATATTTCTCTTATATGTAATTGAATATAACAATTATTAAAGTGAATATTAATATATACTCTATTCACGCACACAACAAGTATATTAAAATGTTGGATTAATATTGAAAAAGGCAAAAGATAAAAGCCCAAAATATAAAATGATTTGATCGGGCATTAAAATTTCAATTTTTCCTTTTCATATTTCATTTTTACGTCTTTGAATTCTTTCTCTCTCTCCTTTTTTTATTTATATTTATATTATAAATGACTTTATAGTAATAAAAAGATCTTATATATTATTCACTTTTACCATTCCTTTCGTTCTATCTATTTAAAAAAAGAAAAATAATTCCATTTATAATATTTTTATATACACATATATTATTATACTACTATTTTTATCTCTATTTATCTCTATTTATCTATGAAACCACGATAATGGAACCATTACCTTCGTTACCTAACGAACTTTTAATACATATTATTAATTATATTCCTAACAACGAATTAACAATATTTTTATATGTTTGTCGATTTACACACCAATTAGTTTGTGGAAAAGTATATAAAAAAGTAAGTTTTCCAGATACTATTCATTCTTTAAATACCATAATCTCCTTTTGTCAAAAACATGGTTCATCTTTAACTACGGTGAAATTACCACTTGGAAAACGTTATTCCGATACCTTTTTTATGCTTTTATTTCAATTATGCCCTCATATCAATTATTTACAATCTAGTATTACACCTAAACAATTAAAAAGATTATTATCACGTCAACATTTTCCTTACACATGCTTTAAAATCACTCATATTCCCCCTTCTCCTTTTGATAGTAATAATATGATAGATGATTATTGGGATGATGAGTTAATGGATATAATACAAGATCATTATGATATCACACCTTTTAAATGTTGTTCTTCTTTATTATTATTTCCAAATCATCCTATTGAAGATTCGACTTTAACTCAGATCACTTATTATTATCATCATGTTGGTGCTTTACAAAATGCTATTTTACCTACTTTTGGCCCCGATCTATTATCTTTAACTTTAAATGTTTATGATATTTTAACCCCTTCCATCGCTCAATTAATTGCTAAAAAATGTCCTCGGTTACGTTATTTACATGCTCCTCAAATTAAAGCTGAAGGTTTATGGATGTTATTACATAAATGTAATACTTTGGTAACCATTGTGGTTGGTGGTGATTCTGGTTCTACGGATAGTAATAATAATAATAATAATAATAATAATGATTTTACTCAACATCTTGATTTTTTGGATGATAATAACAATAATAATAATAATAGTAATAATAACCATATAGATCATGATGATGATGATGATATTGATGAAACTGAATTAAGTACTATTCAATGGATGAATGAAAGAAATGAAAGAGCTATAGCTACTGTCACTTCTCATAAACGTGTTTGGGGAATTCATCAACAACCTACAAGTCATTATCGTTTATCATGGCATTTAAACATTTTACCAAAGATATAAAAAAGAAAATAAAAAAATGTGTTAATTGTAATTAATATAAATAAGAATGGATTTGCATATATATATATATATATATATAAAAAGGAAAACAAAGAGTAAAAAGAAAAACAAAGAAAAATAGAAATGTATACATCATATCATACATATATATTATTTATTTTTTTCCTTTTGTTTATTGTTCATGTATTCCACATGTATACATGTGTTTAAATGCAAACAAAATTCTCTCTCAGCCCAATTAATAATATGTTTAGCATGAAAAAAAAAAAAGGATAATGAAAAAAAGAATTTTTTCCTATATATATAAAAATCAACATTTAAACTTTAATCGATATTCTCGTTGTTTTATCGTAAATCCCTTATTTGATTTGTTTCTTTTTTTTTTAATTTTCTTTTTTCTTTCTTTTTTCTTTTCTTTCTTTTTTCCTTTTCTTTACACTTTTTTTTTCTTTTTTTTTTTTTTTTTTGAAAAAAACTTCCTCTACCTTGTTTCTTTTTTTTTCTTTTTTAAATTACATAAAAAAAAATTCATTTTATCATCAAACAAAAAACAGAGTTCTATACTCCTTTTTTTTATTTTTCTTATTTTACATATTGTTTATACTATATAATGATTACCATAGTACATACTATTTGTGAGACTTTAACAAGGTATGATATTTATATTTTATAGAAAGATCGAAACTAAAAAAAAAGTGGGATTGAAAAATTAAACTCCGATTTGTTTTTTATGCTTTAATGTAATTTTTTTTATTCACTAACCCATTTTCTTTCTTTTTCCATTTCTTTTTTTTTTTATGTATCTCTTTTTAAAAAATAAATAAACACATATGCATATTTGAAATATATAGTATTATTAATAATTATTATTATGATTTACCCTCAACTCATCAAATCAAACAATTAGGTGAAACACTTTATCAAAATGAAGAATATGAACAAGCCTATAGGTTATTTGTTGGACTAGAGAATTTACAAGAAAATAATAATAATCGTCATATATATACAAGCCAAAGATATCAAATCAGGTGTTTAGTTCAATTAGGAAAAACCGAACAAGCCATTAAAAAATGTCAATTAATATTACAACAATCACCTAGAAGTGCTTCTTGGTATCTTTTAACTGCTGAAATATATCTTCATGATCAACAATATACTTTAGCTTGGCAATTATTAAAAAAAAGTTTAACTTGGATATCTGACCATGATCCTCAATGGGAAGAACTTTGTATTCAAGAACGTTTGGCTTTGGAAGGTTCTCAATTACACCAATTATCCATAAAAAGAAATCATCATCATCATCATCGTCACCCTTCTTATTCTTTTTATAGTTATAATGGAAAAAATAACAATAAATCTAGAATCAATAATAATAATAATAATAATCATTCCGATCCAATTACTACAAATATCAATAATAATCGACCTAATCACGATAATAGCAGTAATAATAACATACAAAATTTATCTTATGATCTGTTGTGTAATATTTTTATGATGCTACCTTTTGAAAGTTTAGTTAAAAGTATAAGAGTATGTCGTCAATGGAAAGAGATTATTCTTCATTCCCCTTTATTATGGCAACAAGTTGTTTTTATTAATTCCAAAATCCCTATTCGACGTAATACAATTCAACATTATTTATTAAGATTACAAAATGCTTCTCTTTTAACTTTTCGTATTGATAAAGCTTTTGATGGTGAATCTTTACTTTTATTACTTTCTAATGTGAATTGCCATCAATTACACACATTAGGTAAAAAAATTTAAATATATATAGAAAAAAGAAGGGATACATTTATTTTCTGTAAATATATATGTATATATATATATATTTATATATATATATGATTATCATTATCATCATCATCATCTCCTTCACCCCCCCCCTGAATACTTAAATATTTATTTTCTCTTTTTTTTTTTAATCTAGATTTATCATCACTTCAATGTACGACTGACCTTTCCTTTATATTATTTCGTCAACTTTTAATCTCAGCTGGTAAAACATTAAAAAAGTTACGTATTGGATCCAGTGGATTTAAACTAAATGGAATAATTGAAGAAATATCAAATCATTGTCAACAATTAGAAATACTGGATGTGTATGATTGTTATACTTCCACAGGTAATTATTCAAGATCTTTACAATTAGATAATACAGCCATTTATAGATTAGAACAATTTGGTGAATCCTTTACAGATGCTTATATGGAATATGTTGATCAATTACCTGTATTACCTATTCGTTATCTTTATTTATCAACCATTCATGGGTTATCTACCATTCATTTAGCTACCATTTTATTTCGTTGCCCTTATTTAATTCATTTGGAATTGGATCGTTGTTTAATAAATTTAATTCCCATTATAAATATTTTACGTTTTAGTTGTCCTCAGTTGGAAATTTTATCTTATCATCGAAATCGATATACTCAATTTCCAATCGCCACTAATGCTACTACTACATTAAATCCAACAATATCAACAACAAATAATAATAATAATGATGATGATGAATCACCATCATCATCTGCATTATCATCATCATTATCATCAATACACCGTCAACAACAACGCCATCATCATCATCAAAATAAATCTTATTCATTTTTAAATAGACCTCATCGATTACCAATGAAATTAGCATCATCATCATCATCATCATCAATGATTGTAAATAACACTAAAAATAATGAAACAAGTTTTTGGAAACAACTTTCATTAAAACATTCACGTACATTAACAGATGAATTATTACATTTTATACTTAAAGGATCTTATCATACAATAGAAAAATTAAATATTAAAGAAAATCCAAGATTAACAGATGATTGTTTATATCAAATGATTCAACGACAACAACAATCATTATCAACATCATCAACTTCATCACTTTATTTAATTGAACCACCACCACCATCATTACCAAAATTAAAAGAATTTGATTTATCTAACTGTATTTATATAACAGAAAAAGGATTATGTGCCTTTTTAAAAGAATGCCCACAATTAGAATCTATTGATTTATCGGGTTTGCCGGGTGTTACTGATCAAGTTTTATATACCATGGCTATTTATTGTCAACAATTAACTCATATTTATTTAAATCATTGTAAAACTATAACTGATCATGGAATAAAACAATTTATTCATATTTTTCTTCAAAGAAAAATGAATTCATCAACTGCATCTTTATTTCAACGATTGGAATTAGATAAAACTAATCTATCTATGGAATGTCTTGGGTATGCAATGTGTTATATTGAAAGAGATGGTATTTAAAAAAAAAAAAAAAAAAATGATATCATCATCATATATTAATTGCCAAGATTATTTTATTATTATTTCAATAAATAAAAAAATAAAAAAAATAAAAATTAAAAATTAAAAATAAAGTTTATTTATTTATAAGGCATGGTGGTATACTAATATTTTATTAATTTATTAATTTATTACAAAAATTATCATTATTATTCTTATTATAAAGTAGTTAAAATTATTATTATTATTCTTATTTTAAAATAAATAAATAAATAAATAAATAAATTTAATTTATAAATTAATCACATTCACCTAATTGATTAGCAAGTACGATATTTTTACCATATAATTTCATAACTTCTTCTTCTAAGCCAATGATTTTTTGTTCCAAAGATAAAATGGTTAACTTTGATTGTTTTTCTTGTTCTTCCCAAAGTTTTTGTTTTTCATAAAATTTATTATCACGTTGTTTACTTGATTGATCTAAACGATGATGATATTGAATTAAATGTTGATTATCATTATTTAATTGATCCATTTGTTCTTCAAGGTCTATAATATGACCTTCTAATTCTCTTAATTTTCTTGAGCAATTTAATTCAAATAAATCTTTTTCTTTTTCTAATTGAGATTTTAATTCTAATAAATAAGTTTGACGATCTTGATTTAATTCCTTTTCTTGTCTTTCTTCTTGGTATTTTAATTTTTGTTGATGTTGTTGCCATTTCTTTTCCCAATTTACTAATAAAGTTTCCTTTTCTTTAATTTCTTGTTGTAGTGCATGAATTAATTCTTCCTTTTCTTCTAATAATAGTGAAGATGATGGTGATACATTTTGTTGAACTTGCACTTCGGTTTTTTCTTGTTCTAATGTTTTGATTTGTTGTTGGTATTCAATTTCTCTTTCTTTTAATTTCTTTTTCAATATTTCTAATTGAAGAATTAATTCAGATTTTAATTTTTCTTTTTCTTGCTTTAATAATTGATTATTCTTTAATAAAACATTGAATTGTGCATTTAAATCATTGAGTTTCAAATTCAATTCATCATTTAATTTTTCTTTTTCTTGAATCATATTTTTAAATTGATCAGTATCTGATTTATGTTGTTGTTTATGATTTCTTAATTTGGTTTGTAATTGTTTTGTTTTTAATTCTTGTTGTTCTAATTTGGATTGTAAAGTTTCTACACGATATTCCCAATCCTTTTCTTGAATATCTAACAATTCCCAAGGTGTGAATTCCTTCTTTTTATTTTCTTTGTTATTCTCTTTTTCATTATTATTCTCATTATTCTCAATATCTTTTTCATGTTCTTGTTTTTGATGATTTAATATAGATAACCATTGTTGTCTTAATTGGTTAATTTCTTTTTGATAAATAAAATTTTGCTGTTTAGCTTGATCTAATTCATCCATCATGGATTCCATTTCAATACGAACACTTTCTACCATTTCTTCTGCTTCTTCTTTTAATTGAATTTCTTGGTTTAATTTTTTTTCATTATCTTGTTTTAATAATAGAATTTCTTGATTTAACTTTTTTTCAATCTCTTGTTTTAATAAAATTTCCTGATTTAATTTCTCTTCTAATGATGATACTAATAAAGATTGATCATCATTATCATTATCATTATTATTATTATTATTTCCTTTTTCTAATAACAATAATTCCTTTTTTAAATCATGATTTTTTTGTACTAAATGATGAATAGTTTGAATTAATCTATTTTTTTTTTCTGTTTCTTTTTTAACTTTATCCTTATTTGGAATAGGGGGTAATAAAATATCAAAAGGAAAACAAAATTGATCTTGTTCTAATAATGATGAAGATGAAGATGAAGATGATGTAGTAGATGCAGATGTTGAATGGTCTTGTTTTTGTTGTTCACTAAACCATGAAAGTAAACTATTCAATAATTCTATACCATGGTCCTGTTGTTGTTGTGTAATATTAGAATGACTGGGTAAGGTGTCACGAAATTCTTTTAAATGATTGATTATTATTGACATATTAGTATTATTCTTATTCATATTTCTTTTATTCTTATTTTTATTTTCATAATATTGATTTAAAAATTCATTAATAGTTTGATTCATTCTTTCAAAAGTAGATTGATATTCTTCTATATTATTATTATTATTATTATTATTATTTTGTTTTTGTTGCTGTTGATGATGAAAATGTAAATCAATACTTCTATGTTTACGTACAGATGATGATAATGATGATGAATGCCATGATGATGAAGGAGAATAATGGTTTCTTGGTGATGTAGGTGTATATAAAACACTATCTACTTCTGATATATTATCATCTTCCATAGATGGTGGTATAATAGATGGTGATGAATTGGAATAGATATGTGTATACATATTTTTTATTATTATTTAGTATTTAAAAAAAAAAAATGAAAAATGAAAAAAATGATGATGATGAATTATTAAATAAGATTATAAAAAAAAAAAAAGAAAAATTAAATATAAGAATGATGATGATATATTAAGTAAAGATATATATATTTATAGATGAGTGATAATTATTTAAAATGGAAAAAAGAAAGAAAGAAAGAAAAAAAGAAAGAAAAGTAAAAAAAGAAAGGGGAAAAAAATAAAATTTAAAAAATAGGAACCGGGCTTTTAATTTATACGCTTTTTTTTTTGACAACCTTGACCTTTTTATTTTTTTATTTTTTTTAGTTAGTTAGTTTTATCTTAAAAAAAGATAATGTATGTTATTTACAATATTATCATTATCATCTTTTTTTTTTTTTTCTTATTAAAAAGATGAAAAAATATTTAATAATATAATTTTTACTTTTTTATTGGATTAATAAAGGAAAAAAATAAAGAAAAGAGATGGAATGATAAAAAAAAATTTTTTGGAGATGAGTAACCCATATGGTGAAAAAAAAAAGAACGAAAAAAACGTGGTGATGTACAATTTTTAATTTTTATATGTTGTACAAAAAAAAAAAGAGAACCATTAACCCCATCATGACAGGAAAAAAGAGAGAAAGAAAGAACTTGTTTAAAAAATTAAAGAATATAAATAGTTAATAATTAACAATAATGATGATGATATTCTAGATGGATCTTATACTCTTATTATATATAATTTAATCTATTAAAATATCTACTATTTTTACATTGTCTGCATTAAAAAAAAGTGTTTTTTTATTATTCATTTCGGGTTAATTTTTTTATTTAAGAAAACAAAAAATTGAGATTAAAAAAAAGAGTGAAAGATTGAGGGCTTTTTTTTTTCACACTCTATTTCTTTTTTTTTTTTTGGCATTTTATATTAAAATAGTTAATCTTTTTTTTTTTTATTGTCACTAAGCTTTTCATGTTTTTAAATAAAATATACTTTCTATTTTTTCACCCAAATATCTGGATTTTCCTGTTTTTTTTTTTAATGGTTTTAACTAAAACCAGTATGATTCATTGGCGTATATATAAAGAAACTATCATTTTTCTCCCTTTTTTTTTTTACTTAATGTTGATGAAGGATCTAGATATTTTCATACCAGTAAAATTATCCATTTTCTTTCTTCTTATTATTAAGAATCATATCACTTGTATTATTTAAGGAGGTAATTTACTTGTATATGAGAATATATATATCTATATATACTTCAAAGGTATTTTAAAAAAAAAAGGTGAATTTATGCTTTCTTCCTCAATCTAATTTAAATGAATATATAATATATATATGAAGAAAGAAAGATGAAGAAAATAAATTTCGATTTTTAATTTTATAAATTAACCAATTGATTAGAATATAGCAAGAATTCTTAAAAAAAAAAATAGAAGAAACCTCGATGATTGTAATATAATAAAAAAAGGAAAAAGAAAACAATATTAAATTATCTTTTAGGTGTATTTTTTTTTTTTTGAGGAACCCAGGAAAAAACTACCAAAAATATCATATTTTTTTTTAATTTTATTTTGGTAATATTTCCAAAAACAATCAATCAATCAAACAAAAAAGAAAGCAAAAAAATGTTTAAGAATGAAATAAATATTTATATATAATCTTAAAAATATCAAATGTAAAATAGAAAAAAATGGATAAATAAAGTTAAAACGTTTAAAGCAAAATAAGTAAAAAAAAAAAAAAAAAAAAAAAAAAAAAAAAAAAAAAAAGGATTGGTTTAAAAATTATTATATCTTTTTCTCTTTTTAAAGAATAAGAAAAAAGAAAATATATATTTTTAAGAAAATTCTATAATTAATATTATATTAAAAACATAGAATTCTGCTTATATATTTTTCAATTATATATATATATATATATATATATAAATATATAAAAGTAGAAAATAAATGTATAAATGAGAAATTTATATATATTTTGGAAGGCAGATTTTTTTTCAATTCTTATTATATGATTTCGGAGTAAGAAAAAAAATGTTTTTTCCTTCTTTTTCTCATATAAATATTTTTTTTTTCTATTAACGTGTTTAAATATGGCAAAAGGAAAACAAGCAGCAGGACAAAAAGCAAAAGCTGGTAAATTATATAATATATATATATATATTATTATATAAGAAAGTAAAGATTATGTAATTATCAATATACATATATTTATATTATTAGGTGATGATAAAAAAAAAGATAGTGGTAAATTAAAAGCTGCAAATAGTATCAAGGTATAATATTATATATAATAAAGAAAAACGTGTAATCATTTAAAATATATACTTTCAACGTGATATTTATTATTAATATTATTATTATTATTATTATTATTATTATTTACTTAAAGGTGCGACATATATTATGTGAAAAACACGCAAAGGTATGTATGCTTTATTTTATATATAAGTCCTTAATTTAAAAATAGCAATACAAAATAATAATAATAAGAATATTCTTTTATATATAAATAGGTTATGGAAGCTATGTCCAAGTTAAAAGAAGATAATATGAGATTTGATAAGGTTAAGAGAGAAAATAAATAAATAAATAATAGATATTTCTATGTCGTATATTCCTTTTATATATATATATATATATATAAGTTATTGAAAAAGAAAGTTCTATTTATTCCTTTTTTTTTTTATTCAGGTTGCAGAACAATATAGTGAAGATAAAGCTAAAGCTGGAGGTAAATAATAAAACAATTGAAAAAAAAAAAAAAAAGATGAATAAAATTGAACTTACTTTTAATAATAATAATAATAATAATAATATAGGATCATTGGGATGGATGGTAAGAGGTTCAATGGTTGGTGCTTTCCAAGATGCTGGTAAGAAAAAAAAAAGATATATTCTTAAAAATATCAATGAAACAAGAAAGATTCATTTTATGCATCTTTATTTTTTTATAATAATAATAATAATAATAAATAATAGCTTTTGCATTACAACCCAGCTCATGTGGTAAGTGGAAATAGGAAGGATAAAAGGAAAAAAAAAAAAAAAAGGGAGATAAAAATAATAATAATAATAATAATAAGAATGATGATGAATGATGAATGACCTTATGATGATACACATACCCACTCATCAATTTTTTTTATTTATTATTTTTTATTTATTTATATATTTATTTTACTCTTTATAAATTTTAGATAAGCCCATATTTACTGATCCGCCTGTAAGTGTTCATTATTATTATTATTATTAATATTATTATCATAAATTGACCCAAGAAATGATGATAATTGTATTTTTATTTTTTTATAATCTGATTTTTTATATATTTGGTTATTTATTTGAAAATAGGTTAAGACTAATTTTGGGTATCATATTATCATGGTGGTAAATAAAAAAAAAAAAAAAATAAAAAAAAGAGCCGACAAAAAAAAAATAATAAATAACCTTTTTTTGTTTTTGTCTTTGATCTAATTGTTTTATATATTAATATATATATTTATCTAATTTATAGGAAGATCGAAAATAGCAATATGTAATTTAGGATGTATATATATTTATATATGAGAAGGGTATATAATTTATAAATTTATAATAATAAAACGTGGCCTTTCAAATACATTTATTCTTATATATATAAAAAAAGGGGACTGAGATTATTATTTGAAATAAAAGTAACACAGACTTTATTACACGTGGATTAAAATATTTTTAAAAAAGGGAAAATAGAATGATGGTTTGGTGAATAAATAAAAAAAAAAAATGTATTACAAAAATTATCATAAATATTGGGTAAGTTGAAATATTGTTTAAATTAAAAAAAAAAAAATTAAAGTTTTCAGATTTTATTTGTGTGTGTGTTATTTTTATTTTATTTATTTATTTATTTGTTATTATTTTTCCTTACCTTATATTTCTGTTCTTTCTCTTCTTTCTTTTTTTTTCGAAATAATATAAAAAATCACTGTTATTTTTAGAAAAAAATTCATTATTTTTTTTTCTCTTTCTCTTTTTCTCTAATTTTTTTTTTTTTTAAAAGCCATTATATATAAAAAAAAAAGTACCTTTTTCTTCTTTTTCCTCTCTCTCTTTCTCTTTTGAAAATGGAATACAATAATAATAATAGTTGTCAAAAAAAACATCCATTGCCTAGTTTGTCAACTTCAGTATCAAGTAGTTGTTCATCAAGCCTACATTCCAATTCACCTATTTCTTTAACAACACCTCAAAGTCCTTATTATTATTATTCTTCTCCTATTTATAAGAATCATCATCATCAAAATAATAATAATAATAATAATAATAATAATAATCAACATCATCATAAACAAAGACCTCATTCTATATCTATAAGACCTCAACATCATCATTATAAAAGAACATCTATTAATTTACCTCCACAAAGATCATTATCAGCTGGTTCTTCCTATATAAAAGAATCATCGTCTTGTAATTCATCATTATCTATAAATAATAATAATAATAATTATTATCGACAATCAATGTTACTCCCTAATAATAATAATAATAATTCTACTGCATCATCACCAACATCACCAAATAATACATTAAATAGCACGTGTAATAATGATAATGTAATTAAAAATAATGAAAATGAAAATAATAACAATAATGAAAAAACACAATGGTGGGATGAATCTCAATTGGATATGGATTTAGCTGTAGATATAGATGATACCATTGATGGTTCTACAGATTATTATTATCAACATCACCATTCTTATTATAATCATAATAATAGTAACAATATAAAATCTAAATTACGTCAATGGTTCCATAAAAAAAAGAAAATTTTTCATTAAAAAATTATTTATCACCTGTTAAAAAAAAAAAAAATAACAACAATCAATTCCTTTAATTTATATATATATATATATATATTATGTAGCATTATTTATTATTATTTAATTATTCTTTTATTACTATATTTCTTTTTTTTTTTTTTTAATTATTTATTATTCTTTTTATTTTTATGCTCTTTTAATAATTTAGTTCATTATTATTATTATCATTATCATCATCATTATTATTATTATTATCATTTTTTATTTATTTATTTATTTATACTCATATATATATATATATATATATATATATATATATATATGTTACTATAATTATTATATATTTGTTTTGTGTATATATTTTTCTTACTCCACACACACTCAATTCTATGCATTTGGTTTCAAACTCCGTAATAAAAAAAGAAATTACAGCCAGTGGCTGGTAAAACCTTTTTTATCTTCCTTTATTTTTTTTCATTTGTCTTCCTTATTTTATATTTGAATACATATATATATATATATATATTATATAAATATCAATATGGGTAGAAAACAATATAATGACCAGCGTGGAAAGTCACATTCGTAAATATCATTTATATTTTATCTATTTAAAATAATAATAATAATGATAATATTAAATGGTCCTTTTTTCTTATATATATTTATACTTGTATTTATTTAAAATATATATATATATATATATATATAGCAAAAACAAATCTCGTATGGAAAGATATGGCGCTGAAGAAGAAGAAGGTACTCCTTTTTATTTTATTTTATTTTATTTATTTATTTATTTTTAAATAAAAAGAATTAAAAAAAAAAAAAACATATTCTAAAGCATATATATATGTTTTATTTTTTTAGATTCAGAATCAACCATTCCTATGCCTGTAGCTATGTGGGTAAATAGAAAGAAGAAGAAGTAGAAAAAGAAATTGATAAAAAAGAAAGAAAAAAGAGAAAAGGAATAGAATAGAAGGAATAAATAAATAAAAATCAAACTGTTTTTTAAAAAATATACATATATACGGAATATAGGACTTTAAACATTGTGATCCAAAAAGATGTTCTGGTGTTAAATTAGCAAGATGTAATATGTTGAAAACTTTAAAACTTACTCAACGTTTTCGTGGTATTGTAGCAAGGTAAAGTATTTTATTATATATATAAATCATTATCATTATCATTTTCATTGACTTTTTTTTTATACCATATATATAGTCCTGTTGGTGAAAAAGCCGTATCACCTGCTGATAGATCTATTGT
The DNA here is from genome assembly GCA_037043795.1 of Cunninghamella bertholletiae. Classification (NCBI taxonomy): domain Eukaryota; kingdom Fungi; phylum Mucoromycota; class Mucoromycetes; order Mucorales; family Cunninghamellaceae; genus Cunninghamella; species Cunninghamella bertholletiae. The sequence goes on from JAZGVP010000005.1 coordinate 587,601, forward strand.
AGAAGAACATGGTGCTGGTGTAGTTGATTGTTCATGGGCAAGAATTGATGAAGTTCCTTTCACAAAAATTAAAGGACCAACTGATCGATTATGTAAGAAAGAGAGAAAGAGAGAGAAAAATAAAAAAAATAAAAATAAAAATTATTAATATATATATATATATATATATTAATAAATATTTATATTTCTTAATACATATATACAGTACCGTATCTTGTTGCTACAAATCCTGTTAATTATGGTAAACCTTGGAAATTAAATTGTGCAGAAGCTTTAGCTGCCATTTTTTATATTACCGGATTCCCTGAACATGGTGAAGCTCTTATGTCAAAATTTAAATGGGGCCATGCTTTTTATAAAGTCAATGCGTAAGTTAATTTAAAAAAAAAAAAAAAAAAAGAGAGAGAGAGAGAGAGAGAGAAAATGATAATAAAATATCAAAGTAAAATAAATAAATAAATAAAATGATTCCTGCTAAAAAAAAAAATAATGGTATTTTTTTATATTATTATATTTAGAGGATTATTAAATCGATATGCAAAATGTAAAGATTCAACAGAAGTAGTGGCTGTACAAAATGATTATTTGGCATCTTTAGAAGAAGCTGAAAAACAAAAAGATAAAGATAGAGATTTATATCCACCAAGTGATAATGATGATGATGAGGATGATGATGAGGATGATGATAATGATGATCTTTTATTTAGAAATACCAACCGACAAACTGCTTTTACTGCATTTGATGATGATGACGACGAAGAAGAAGATAGTGATGAAGATGATGACGATGATGATGATAATGATGAAGATAGTGATGAAAATGATAATGAGGAAGAAGACAGTAATGATGATGATGATGATAATGATAAGTCAGGTACCAAAGTGATTGTAGATAAATTAGGGAATACACATATCGTTCATTAAATTATATATATATATATATATATATATTCACGTCTTTATACAACACGCATAACATACTTTTGTCCAATTTCCAATCATTTTATATTTATTTATATATACATACATGTACTAATTTATATAATAATAATAATAAAACTAACACTCATGATCAAAACCAATTATATATTATTATTTTTAGGTGGTTTTTTCTAAAAACACATACAATATGTACAATTTTTTTTAAATTGAAAATAACTAATAATGGTAATTAACTGGATTTAAATTTATTTTAAACAATAAAATATAAAAAATAAAGATTAATACAAGCATAATAATAATAAAAAAAAGGTCTTAAAATATATTATTCAGAATTTCTAAATATATATACTTTTACATACAATTATATATATGCGTGCATATGTATATATATGTATAGAAATAAAAACTCCTCTCTTAAAATAATAAAAATAATCAAGATTTAAAACTTATCCAATTAAAAAAAAAAAAATATCGTATATTTAAAAAAAAAAAAAAAAAAACCTCGTTACATTTTACATAAATATATAATTTTATTAGTTTATACTTTGTTTCATATATACATATATGCTATTTTTTACTATCTTAAAGTGTACCTTTTCAAAATTCTCAGGAAGAGCGTTGTTAGTTTAAGGGTAGAATATTAGCCTTCCAAGCTGATGGCCGGGGTTCGAGTCCCCGACAACGCATGTTTTTTTGAAATCCAGAAAAGGGTAATTTTTTATGCGGTGGATTGATTTGATTGGCTGTGCTCTAGTTTTTTTTTTTTTTGAAGGTTTATTATAAAGATTCCTTTTTTAGGATTAATAGATTTATTAAAAAATAAAAATAAAAAAAAATAAATAGATGTGGTGTGCACCAGTACCTTTTTTAAAGAAAACAAATTTAATAAAATAAAATAAAAACAATTCGATCAAACTTTTTTAAATCGATATATGTTCTTATATTAAAAAATTATTCATAATATTATTAAATATTAGTGTTTTTTTAAAAAAAGTTTATATTTTATAATTTTAACAATTAAATATCACTTGGATTAATTAAGAACGAAAGGTTTATTAAAACTTCAAGATTTAAACAGAATCTCAAGAGACAATTTCCTGGTTAATCATAAAACCCAGCACATAAGCTTAAGGGTTAATGTTGAAAATACATTATATTTTTGGTAGTGAATGTTTATCATCAAGGATTAATTATATAAAAAAATAAAGTTAAGGTATATGTATATCAATATAAAAAAAAAAGTTTATATATTATATATATTAAATTAAACTAATGCTAAATCATTTTAAAAATATATATTCTATTCTACTTTTTATGTATATATCATTTTTTTTTTTTTATTATTAATAATAAATAAAAGCAACATTTTTTCATGATTTTAATTTTTTATTTTATTTCGTTGATGAATATCCAAATATAAATAATAAAAGTAAATAAATCATTTAAATATTATTTAAACAAAGCGTAGTAATTATTCATAACTTTAAGAATGCATCTTAAAGTCATATAGTTACTTAAATAGGATATTATATATAAAAATTGTACTGTTTAAAAATATTGTACATCATTTAAGTATAATAAGATTGTTTATAAAATTGATTCAAAATAAAATGAGCAAGTATAAATAAATAAAATAAAATTTAAAATAAAAAATATCTTTTAAATATAGTTTATATTTGATTATGATTGTTGTTTACGAATTTATATATATGATAAACTTTATCTTCATAATATACATTGTTCTTTTTCGTATAGTATTCATTTCTAAATGTTGCTACCCCATTTTCTATTTCTAAACCTGTTATTCTATTGATTTTTCCATTAAGTATTATTATATTATCTTGATCCATTAAGTAGGTTTTTCCTCTCACTATATCAAGTAATCCTCTATTAATAGTATTGTTACAATTCTTTTTTAAGCTGCCTCTTAAAAAACCTTTGAATTCATTAAATTTTGGATAAGGAAGTGTGATTTTATTCTGTTTGTCTACCTTGTCATGGTCACCGTTCCTTATTTCTTCTAAAAATTGATTCATAAGTCGCCTTTGGTAACCTTCTAGAAGTTCTTGAAAATTTTGAGACATTTTTCGTTAAATGAGAAGAAGAAAAGTAAAAGATATATACTAAAAAATGATGTTGTTTAAATAAAAAATTAATTTGACTGTGTGACATTAAAATAGAATTAGATAGAACTATATAGAAAATTATGCAAAATAATGGTTGTATTTGTATTATTGCTTTTTTTTTATAAATGGAAATGAAACCATAGATAATAAATTTAGTTCAACACAAATAACTTCTTAATTACATTTCAGTATTTTATTTAATTTTCTTTTTAGGTTCATGTAGTTTAATATACATGATACAAAGAATAAGAGGTTTGTTATTGCCTATATTGGTATTTATCTTTCTTTTCCCGTTTGCATGCAAGTACATACGTTTTTACTAAAATTTATATACCAAAAAATGTTTTAATTTCACATTATCAATTTATTCTTTAATTATTTTTTTCCATAATCTTTTTTTTTTTTGGTTTCCAATTTATCAAAATATTTTTCATATTCAAAATGCTCATTAATAAAAAGTCATCACGATACTATATATAGTAAAACCTCTCTGAAAAAACAGTTAAAGATAAGAAGTTAAAAATCTTAAAATTCTCAATGAACAAATTTTTTTAATAGAAAGAAAGTATGTATCACTTATTTATGTTTCTTTTAATAAAATTAATATTCTAATATATTAAAAAATAAAAAAAAAAACAAATTAATAAAAAGGGATATATATTAAAAAAATTAAAACCACGCAAAAAAAAAAAAAAAAAAATAGCCATCTTTTTTTTTTTTTAATTTAGAACAAAAAAATTAATATATTTTTTTATTTAATGTTAACATTTAATTGATATATGTGATATATATAAAGAAAATAAAAATAATTGCTATGAAGATAATTTATAAAGTAAAATAAAAATAAAATAAAATTGATAATATATATATATAATAACTTTTTTTTTAAAAAAAGAAACAAATATATATAATCTATTTAACAGATGCCATCTATGAGCAGATGCCTTCTATGGCTTGGCTAATAGCAGCATCACTACCATTCATTAATGCACTTCTAATTTGATCGTTAGTAGGGGTTGCAACTAATTTATTGCCATCCTTTAAACCACCTAAAGCATCTTGTACATCTTGAGGTAAAGCATTAACACCATCATCGTATTTTTTTTTAAAGTCATCCCATTTGTTTGCAACGCAGTTAATTCTTTCTTGTGTAGCCCATTTACCGTTGTTTTGAGCAGAAACTAAACAAGCTAAACCAGCAAATAAAACAGCTAAAGTAGATTTCATCATTTTTGTTGTTGTTTTTGTAGTAATAAAAAAAGTTGATAAGTTGATAAATAAAGTTGATAAGAATAATGAAAAAAAAAAGAAAAGAAAAGTGATGAAAAGTTTTACTTTTATAGTTATTTTTTTTTTTTTGATTTTGCATAATCATCTGTTTTAAAATTCCGACACAGGCACTCTCTTTAATAATAAGTCTAATTCTAGGGGAATGTTATATTAAATATTATTCATATATAGATTCTATTTTATTTTTTAAGTTCAATATATAAAAAAATCAATAAATGAATCCTTTTTTTTTTTTTATTTTATTTATATTTGTATACTTTTTTTTAATATATTTATTGTTATTACTATTTATTTTTAGTTACTATCATTAGAGTGTCAATTTAATATACTTCTTTATAAAGAAATATATACAGTAAACGTCTCTCATTCACTCACTCATCCGCTCTCACTCACTCTCTTTATTATTTTATTATTTTATTTATTTTATTTATTTTATTATGATATATTAATAATTATTATTAGTTTTTTTTTTTAAAATAAAATGTAATCATCATCGTCGTCTAATTAATAAATTATCTATATGGAACTTTTTTTTAAAAAAAGAATGATTGAATTATTCTGTAAAAAAAAATAGAAATAGGATTATTCAACTTATGTACTAATAAAATTAATTTATCAGAAAAAAATACAAACTAATTGACAAAAAATTGTTAACAAAATGCGTATAATTAAAGTTCAATGTATTAAAAAAAAAGACACTAAAAATATATATATTTATATACAATTATCTGATTAAAGGGCAAATTACTACTTTTTTGTTTTCTTTACTAAAAATAATGATTATCGCATATATAAATTAATTTTAATATATTCCCTTTTTTTAAAAGTAGAAATTCATCTATTCATACATTAATATATAATATTTATTGAAAAAGAATTCTAGAACTACTACCCTTAGTATATAATCATAGATAACGATGGTATGCGGAATATGTTCTTATTTTTATTTTTTTTTTACTCCTTAAAAAAAAATAATAATAATAATAATAACAAAAACAAATATCAGTAATATCCTTTTTTATTTATTTTAGGAGGAAGCCACTTATTTCCTTTTTACTAAAATATACCTTTTCACTTATTCCAAACCAACTTCTTTTTTTATTGGCATGAAATGATCATATTAAAATATGTCACTTTTATTTTATTTTATGTGTATCTATTATGAAATTTTAATGAAAATGAAAATGATAAATGTATCTTTTTTTTTTAAAGATATAAAATAAGATCAGTTTAGTATAACAGTTTATATGAAAAGTATAATAATAAATAAAAAAGTAAATATATGAAAAAAACTACGAAAATAAAAAAAAATATACAATATTAAATCAAGTTGTTGTTGTTTTATGTTTTTTGTTTCTATGCTGTTAATTTAACAAATTTTCTCTTTTTATCTTCTCCATTAGTCATTGGATTACTAGTAGTAGTGGAATCATCTAAGAAATCTGATGTATTTCTTGCTTTCCAATCACGTTGTAAATAAGTTAATGCTGCTCTATTATATCCCATAATATCCTTTTGTCTTTGAAGTTGTTTACGAATATGAAGACGAATAGAATCTAACATTGGTCTCATCATACGGTTAGCCACAATTTGATTATGATGAGTTTTAATTAATATGGTTAATACTTTTGAAACAAGAATGATATCCCAATTCTAATTATTTTTAAAAATAGAAATAAATAAATAGAAATAAAAAAAAAAAGGGTTAGATCATTATCCTTATCATCATCATCATCATTTTTTCTATTTGTTAATATTACCTTTTTAGACCAAAGCTCAATATAATGGAATAAGGACATTACTTTTGAAAATGGTAATACAAGTAAAGCTTCTTCTAAATCGTTTGCTTTGATTTTTTGAATAGTATTTAATATATATTTTTCTGGCGCAATATCTCCCATAGCAATAAGAATGGTATTTCTTTGTGGAGGTACTGCTGATAAACCGCGTGATTTAGCCTATTTAATAATAGTAATAATAATAAAAGCATAAATAAATCATGATCATATAATAATAATAATAATAATAATAATAATAATAATAATAATAATAACAATAATAATAATAATAATAAATTATACATATAACAAACTTTACCAATTCATATTCTTCCCATCCTTTTCTTTCTTCATCACCAATATCAATAGCTTCTATGATTCTTTCACCAGCTTTAAGTGTTTCCATGGTTTGAATACCAGCTGCATCCACTTCACTATTATCAGTGATACCTGATTTTTCCATTTGACTTACTAATGTTGATTCGTATAATTGTTCTAATTCTCTTTCACGTTCTTCTTCCAAGAATAACTAATAATAATAATATTAATAAATATAAAAAAAGTAGTTATTATTTATGTATATATTTAGTAAAATAGTAATAATAATAATCATAATAATAATTAGTAATACCTGTTCATCGGTTTTTTCCCAAATACGTATAGAACGATCATGTGATCCAGTAACAATAAATGTACCATGTTTAGCTACAGCTAAAGCCCAAACTTCACCATGATGACCTTCAAGTTTTTGAATATTTTCAAACTATATATATTTTAAAAAAGTATATATATATATATATAAATGTAAATAAATAAATAAATTTTATTTTATATTAATATATTGCCTTTTTTTTTTCCTTACCTTATCACCATCCCAATATTTAACAGTTTTATCTTTACTAACAGTAAAGAAGTAATGAGTACCCCAAACAAATTTAACAGACATAACACTTTCTTGATGAGCAAATAAAGATTTATGACAATCACCAAAATCAAGACCCCAAAGTTTAACATTTTTATCTGCTGAACATGTTGCTATAAGTGTATTATCAGAAGATATATCCATATCTAATACAGGTAACTAATTATATATGTATATATATATTTAAAAGAAATATAATCATTCATTATTATCATTATCCTCTATTATGAATATTTTAATTATTTATTCTTTTTTAATTACCTTATGACCATATAATGATAAAAAGAATTTAAGAGTGTCATGATAAAATACTTTAACAGTGGTATCTAAAAGTGAAACAGCTAAAAGATTTTGATCAGGGCTATATCGTACACATAAAATTTCATCTGACATTTTAAGTGTTCTCATATGAGTAAATGTTAATGCTTTTTGTGCCTAATAAATAAAAAGAGTTCAATCATTCGAATATACATATAGAGTGTATTGCCCCTCCTTTTTTTTTAAAAAATTTAAAAAAATTAACTTACTGTGCCATTATCTACTAAATCGAAATCCCAGAATTTAACATCTTTATCAGCACTACCAGTTACAAAACCTCTTTTATCAGGTCTAACAGCAAGTGAATAAATAGGTCCATCATGCGCTTTAATGGATTGAACCAATACTGCTGCTCCTATATCATATAATTCTAATTCACCAGTTTTTGTACCAATTAAAATCTATTAAAATATATATATGTAAATATATTGTAAGTAAAAAAAAAAAAAAAAAAAAAAGCATATTTCTATATATATGGTATTTTTTTTATCATTTACATGTCTATCACCAGGTAAAAAGGAACTACATAAAGCATATCCACAATCAATAGATCTTATACACATTCTTGTTTTTATATTCCATAATTTTAATAAATCTAATTTTTATCATATAAAAAGAAGGAAAAAAAGTGTTACTTTTTTTTTCATGATGATTTTTCCTTTTTCGTTTTTTTTTCTATCAACTTACTATGAGATGTTGATGCTAAAATATCATTTTCACTACTTAATGATAATGTTCTAATATCTGATCGATGTCCTTGTAAATCTAAAGAGTATAATTTAGTTGATTCTTCAGGTTCTTCAGCATTTTTATCAATTCTATAAGGTGCATTATATACTTCAATAAGATTGTTTGATAATGATACTAAGAACTTTATTTTTAAATAAACAAGTAAATAAATAAGTAAAAGGTTTTTTCTTTCTTTCATATGTAATTTTTCATTTATATATATATATTTACCTGAACATGACCAGCTTTTTCGATATCTTTAACAGGAGCAAAATCAAAACTACTAACTTTAGCTGGGGTACGTATAATCATATGAGAATTAAATTCATCTTCAACTTTAATTTCATCACTAATTGAATCCAAAGATTTTCCTTTTTCCTTAGCACGTTTCTTTCTTCTTTGAATTTTCTTTCTAATTTCTTCATGATCACGTACACGATAAAGTTCGACCGATTTATCAGATGCTTGAACACCAACAAATTCACCAGTACAATGGAATTGAATGGTGGCAATACGATCACGTGAATGTCTAGGTAAATCTCCATAAAAATTGATTGCTTTTTGTAATGATGCTGTTTTTAAAGTATCTTTTTTTTCTTCATTATTATCATCCATATCAACATCATCATCACCATTACTTTTAATTCCATTTGTCATTACTTTATTTTTATCATCATCATTATTTTCTATGGTGCCTAATGAATCTAAAGATAATCCTAAAACATGCCAATCTATTTTCCATGCTTTAACAGTTGGCTCAGATCCTCCTGAAAGAATGATTCTTTGATCATTAGAAACTGCAAAAGACCATACTTCACTACGATGTCCAACTATGGTTTCACGACAAAATTGTGCTGATAAATCCCATAATTTTAAAAGTGTATCTTTAGATGCTGATAATAAATATCCTTCTTTAGCTACTCCAACTTCTTGTTGTTCATTATTATTTTCATCAATATCCATGGATTGTTCTTTTTTTTTATCATCATCATTAGCTGTTTTATTAGGTTTTGTTAAAAAGGTTAAACATGTAATTTGATCTTTATGTCCTTTTAATCTATATAAGCCAGATTCAGATACTACATCCCATACAATAAGATCAGTATCTTTTGATCCTGATGCTAATCTAGTTCCTTGTTCATCAAATGTTAATGCTGTTACTGCTGCTCTATGTCCACTTAATGTTACATTGGAAGTTGATGTTTCAATATTCCATATACGAATAGTACCATCGTTATAACTATATATATAATAATATATTAAATAGTAAATAAATAGTATATAATAATATTAATAAATGAATAATAAATAATACTAGAATTATTTTTTCTTTAAAGAAAAGAACACTAATATGTATGTAATTTACCCAACTGCATAGTCAGATCCATTTGGACTTTTTGCTATACTTGTTACTGCAGACTTATTACCAAATTCATGCCATTTTCCAACCTGATTTATTTTATATTATAGAAAAAAATAAAAAAAAACAAGTTATTAAATATATATAAAGTGTATTCAAATAATCTATTTTTATTTATTTATTTATTTTCATTTCTTCTTCTTTACTTGAGTGCCTTTTCTAAGATCCCATATTATAACTTCCTCAAGAGCTGGTGCAATAGCTAATTTAGCTTTATTATCATAACAAATGTTAGAAAGAGTTGAATTTATTACACCAAAACTGGCTAATGGTTCATAGCGAAGGTATGCTTTGACCATTTTTTATTTTTTTTCTTTAGTCTTATTATAAGAAAAGGTAAAAGAAAAAAAGTACAAAGTAAGAACAAAAAGAGAAAGAGTAAAAAAAAAAATGCTGACCTTTTTTTTTTGTAGGAAAAAATTTAAATCCCGCATTTTTAAGCCACTAAAAGCGGGGTAAAAATCATGCTACATTAAAGTGATCATAATCTTGTCAAAAAATGAAAATAAAGTTAGCTGTATATTTTGGATATATTAGTGTAATGATTTTTTTTTATTAATAAGCTGATAATGAAGGAATATATATATATATATATATATATATATATATATATTAAATTTCTTAGTTGTTAATTAAAAAAAGATTTATTTCTTATAATCATAGAAACCTTTTCCAGATTTACGACCAAGATGACCTTGATTAACTAAATCATCTAAAGCTTGAGAAGGTTTAACTAAAGCAGGTTCAATTTTACCTTCTTTAGCCCATCCATCGACAATGAATTTCATAGTATCTAAACCAACAAACTATTTATATATATATAAGTATAAAATAGATTTAGAAAAAAAAAATCAGGTTTTATGATCATGATCTTTTACTTTTTTTTTCTTTTTCATTTTCATTTTTTTAAAATAAAAACTTACGTCGGCAAGTTCAAATGGTCCCATAGGCATACCAGCACCTAATTTCATAGCAGTATCAATATCTTTAACTGAAGCTTCTTGACGATCAAGGATACGGAAAGCTTCAAACATATAAGGAACTAAAAGACGATTAACAATGAAACTAAAAAAAGAAACAGAAAAAAAAAAAAGGATGATCATGATGATAATGATCATAACCATATATAAGTATAAAAAAGATGACATCCTTTTTTATTTTTCACTTTTTTCTCATTCATCCTTTCCTTTTTTATTAATTTTATTTTGTTATTATTATTATTATTATTATTATAAAACCTTACCCAGGAGTATCTTTGCAAGCAACAGGGGTTTTACCAAGTTTAACAGTGAAATCTTGTAAGGATTTGAAAACATCATCAGTAACCAAATCAGTACGAACAATTTCAACCAATTTCATAGCAGGGACAGGGTTAAAGAAGTGAAGACCAGCAAATTGAGTTTGACGATCATTTTTAGTAGCATCAGCAATAGCATGAATAGGTAAAGAAGAAGTATTTGAACAAAAAATAGCATCTTGAGGAGCAGCTTTATCTAAACTAGAAAATAATTTCTTTTTAATATCAATATTTTCAACAATAGCTTCAACTACTAAATCGGTATTGGATACAGCTTGTTCGGCGTTAGTAGAAGTAGAAATATTAGCAAGAACTTGATCAATAAATTGTTTTTGTTGTTGTTCATCTTCAGCAAACTTTTTACGAGCAACGCGTTTTAAAGAAGAAGCAATAATGGATTGACCATTTTGAATAGCAGCGTCAGAAGTATCTACCATGGTGACCTTACAATTAGCTTGAGCAGCTACTTGAACAATACCTGAACCCATTAACCCAGCACCAATGACGGTGACAGCATTAATATCTTTTAATAATTGGCTGGAAGTAGAAAAGGAAGCAGCATAAAGAGGTTTAGTAAAAACGCGTTTAACACCAGTAGATAAAATGGATGCCATTTTTATATATATATATATATATTTATTATTAAGGTTAAAAAAATAAAAGAAAAAGAAAAGAAAGAGAGAAAAAGAAAAAAAAAGAAGAGAGAGAGGAAATATATAAATCTTAAAAAAATAGGTTAAAATAATAAATATAGTCAGAATCACATGATATTACACATCAGTTTTTCAAAAATTAAAATTCATTATTCAGGAAAGAAAAAAGAATATCCTTTTTTTGCCAAATTCAAAGTATAAAAGAGTGGTTACACGAAAGTGAGAATAATTTAAGCCCAGCTTAAAAAAAAAAGAGTAATCAAACCCAAAATTTTATTTTTGCCTTCTTTCACTTTTTTTTTCTTCTTCTCTTTCTTTCTCTTTATAATAAATAAATATATTTATATACATAAAAAGTACTAAGCACATCTCTTTTTTTGTAATTTATTATTTTATTAGTATTACATAATAGTTAATATTTAATATATATATATATATACTTCTTTCTTTTTCTTTTTCTTTTATTTTCCCTTTCTTTCTTTTTATTTTACTATTACTATTTTTTATTTTTTATTCCCTTAAAAAAGTAAAAACAAGAAAAAAAAAAGGAATTTCAAAAAGATGACAGTTATACCAACTATCTCCATCACTACTCCTGAACTGGAAAGTAGAGATTTAGAAATGAATAGTCCACTTACACCAAATATGCCCAATTCACCTACTGTATTTGATTTTGTAAAAAGTATGGAAGATGTTCCTGAATTACATTCCGACGATGAATTAGAAGACGAAGAAGAAAAAGTAGTAGAAGAAGAAATAAATAAAGATCAGCAACAACCAAATATTATTATTAGTGAAGAACCTGAAGAACTGAACCATAAAGATTTAAAAAAGAATACATCTTCAACTACTAAACAGGAAGAAGAACTTATAGTCACTCATGATATAAAACATTTTTATAAAGATAAAACAATTTTTATTACTGGTTCAACTGGGTTTATTGGAAAAGCATTGTTATGGAAGTTATTATCTACTTTACATGATGACATTGATCAAATCTTTTTATTAATACGTATGAATGTACCTCATAAAAGATATTCTAACCCATCTACTAGATTACATGATGAAATATTATCTAATAAGGTATAAGAAAGAAAGAACTAAAATTGTAATTACATATATACTTGTGTGTATTATTTATTTATTTATTTATTGATTTTTGTTTTAATTTCATTTTTTATAAATTAGGCATTTGTTAATTTACGTCGACAATTGGGTACAACAGTATTTGATCAGCTTATAAAAGATAAAGTTAAAGCAATCAATGGTGATTTATTAGAACAAAATTTAGGATTATCAGAAAAGGATTATTCTATGGCAATTAAATATACGAATGTTATTTTTCATTGTGCTGCAAACACGGATTGGAATGAACATCTTGATCTATCTGTCAAGGTATATAAGTATTTTTTTATTATATATTATTGAGATATATATATAAAGTGTTCGTTTTTTAAAAAAAAGGCGGAGATCCAACTCAAATTATTTATTTACATATTAGGCCAATGCTTTGGGAACTAATAATATACTCAATTTTGCTAATGAATGTGGAAATGTATCATCTTTTATTCATTTATCACCTTTACAATTATATGGATCTACTGGTCTATCTTACAATGCCATTGGTGGATTGCCTAATGATGATACAGCAGAAGATATTATTTCTCTTATATTAAACACTAAAAACGAAGGTACAAAAAAAAAATACAAATAAAACTAAAAAAAATACAAATGGATTTGAAACAATAAAAGGAAATACTAATTTTTTTATTTTTAGAGTTACCAAATCTTTTCAATCAGTTCAAACCTTATTATCCAAATACTTATTTATTTTCAAAATCACTTGCTGAACATATCATAATTAATGATATACAACAAAAACAACTTTCTAACTTTCAACAAACCCCAATTGGTATTATTCGATTAAGTCCAGTCGGTCCAAGTGTTTTAGAGCCTTTAAAAGGATGGGTAAAAAAAAAAAAGGAATAAAGAGATAAGAAAGGAAAAAAAAGGGATAAAAAGAGAAAAAAAAGAAAAAGAAAAGAAAAATAGATACTTATCAATAATTATATATTATAAAAAATTATGATTTAATCATATATATATCAGGCTGATGATGTTAATGGAGCAAACGGTGTTATATTATTAACTGGTCGTGGAACTAGAGTCATTGATACTGGACATAGTGATGTTATGGCTGATGTAATACCTGTTGATTATGCAGTAAGAATAATGATTTCATGTGCAGCCATTATGAAATCACCTCCTTCCAATTCATTCTTATTACCAAAAATAGACGATATTAGACCTACACCTGAAAGAACATCATCTACACCTATTGAAGGTACAAGACTTAGAGATTCTGCGTCATCCTCATCATCAACAACAACAGCACCACCTATGACAACAACAACTTCTTCACCTAATATTAATACATTTAATAATAATAATAATAATAATAATAATAATAATAATAATAATAATAATAATAATAATAATAATAATAATAATAATAATAATAATAATAATTCTGATAAAGAAGTAATAACATCATCTGAATCCAATAATCAAATGAATTATTTCCCATATATTTATCCTATCTCAGCAGCAAATTTACATGGTATTACATGGAAACAAGCTTATGAAGCCATTCGATTTTATTGGATACGTGCTACAGGAATTCAATTACCACCATCCTCTTCTTATTTCACAGTCAGTGCTCAAGGTTTATCAAGAGCTCGTACAATGATGAATTCCATTCGATCAGCAGCTAGTGGGTATATGAATAGTAATAATGCTACTTCAACAATGAATTCAGTCTCAAATGATCCTAGATCAAGATTTACAAATAAGAGAGGCTCTCATCGAATCACTAAATATGTAGATAAAGCAGCAAGAATAGCACCTAACGTAATGAAAAGCTATACTATACCAGTTAGAAAAGCATCAACAACGACAACATCACCATCATCCATATCTATATCATCTAATAATACCATAAATGATTCAAATAATTTATTTTATAAAAGTCCAACCATGGATCAGCTTTTAAATTTAATACAAAAGGATATCAAATATAATAATCATTATAATAGTAATAATAACAATAATAATGAAGATGATGATGACCATAGTAGTAATATAGATGATGACCATAGTAATATGATCTTTGATCCTTATTATATTATTCAAGAAAATGAAATTGATCCTATACAATTTTGGATGGAATATTTCACCAATGCTAGTTTTGGGATGCATTATTTTGTAGGCAATGAAGGGAATACAAGATTATTAATACCTAAAGAAGGGTGGTATTGTGCATTACAATTTGATGGAAGAGGAGAAAGAGGAGAAAGAGAAAGAGGAAATAATAAAAGCGATGCTCATTTTGTTATTGATCATCAAGTTTATAGTGAACTATTTTCACCTGATCAAATTCAAAAGCGAAATACTCGTATGATTGATCATTTAAAACATTTATTAACTCAAGATGAAGTTCAAAAACCTCAAGATGAACAAGAGTGGATCACTGATATTAATGATTGTTTAGAAGATTGGTGTCAAGATCAAACCGTGGCGAATGCTGAACATGATAAACGTTTGGTTTTAGGAAAATGGCGTAAAAAAGTAGGAAGTAATGATGATACCGTCAAAATTGTTGTGTTAAATGATAAAAGAGTGAATCAAGCTATTCATCAAGTAATAATAATAATAATAAACGAATAAAAAGAATAAAAGAAAATTGAAAGAAATAACAGGGTGCTTATTCTCTTTTTTTATTTATTATTTTTTAGATTACACAAAACGCTGGTGTTTCTAAACAAACTGCTATTAATGAAGCTATTGTAATATTTATATATATATATACATATATATTTACTATAAATGTATTCAATTATGATTAATATATAATTTTTTTTTAATATATATATATATATTTAGAAAATATTATTACGTATGAGTGAAAGAACGCAATTAACTTATGTATGGTTTGTGGGATCATTTCTTAGATCCTTTTTTGACAACTTATTTGAAAGTATAAGAGTTAGCGAAGACAGTATTCGTTATGTAAGTATTAAAAAAAAAAATACAAATATAAAAAAAAGGATAAAGTTAATAT
This sequence comes from Cunninghamella bertholletiae, assembly GCA_037043795.1. Classification (NCBI taxonomy): domain Eukaryota; kingdom Fungi; phylum Mucoromycota; class Mucoromycetes; order Mucorales; family Cunninghamellaceae; genus Cunninghamella; species Cunninghamella bertholletiae. Next base: position 603,196 of record JAZGVP010000005.1, read on the forward strand.
ATAGACTTTTTTTAATATATATATACGTATTTTCCATAGATTCGTCAATCAATTTTTGGTAAACGTGTTGTCTATGTTCCAGTATCAAAAAGTATATTGGACCCACTCTTAGTATGGTTTATTACAATTAGATATCAATTACCAGTTCCTGCATTAATATGTGATGAAGGTAAATGCAATAATAATAATAATAATAATAATAATAATAATAATAATAATAATAATAATAATAATAATAATAATAATAATAATAATAATAATAATAATAATAATAATAATAATAATAATAATAATAATAATAATAATAATAATAATAATAATAATAATAATAATAATAATAATAATAATAATAATAATAATAATAATAATAATAATAATAATAATAATAATAATAATAATAATAATAATAATAATAATAATAATAATAATAATAATAATAATAATAATAATAATAATAATAATAATAATAATAATAATAATAATAATAATAATAATAATAATAATAATAATAATAATAATAATAATAATAATAATAATAATAATAATAATAATAATAATAATAATAATAATAATAATAATAATAATAATAGTAATAAAAATAACACTAGATTATATCTATATCTATATGTATGATATTATGCTTATTTTATTTTCATTTTCATTATTTTTTTTTAAATAGTAATGACACAACTAGGTCCAATATCTGATATATATAGATTAGCTGGCGCTTATTATGTAAAAAGAGATAAAACACAACGATCACCACTTAATTCAGCAGTGACAGCAGCTTATACACAAGTACTTTTACGTGAACATGGAGCCCTTTCAATGTGTTTAGAAAAATCAAGAACACGTACAGGTAAATATCAAGAAGCTTATGATGATGAACTAATTGAAATGATTATGGAATCCACTTTACAATCCAATCAATCACGTTCTTCTGCAGCAGTAACAACAACTAAAGTAGCAGCATCAGATATGATTAGTCCACCTGATTCACCCGATTCAACAGCACCATCATTATCTAATAATCCAACCATGAGCCTTGATAGTACAACTGGATTACCACGTAAAGCACATCGTGATGTTGTTATTGTTCCTATTAATATCTCTTATGAAGATGTACCAGAATTATCTTTCCTTATTGATCAAGTGTTGGATCAACAAACAAGAAATGCAGCTATTGGTATGAATGGAAATATGAACCATGGTAGTAAACAATCCTTATTATTATCTACTCAACCATCTTCACCTTCTTTACCTAATGTTGTAAGACCTAGTCAAGCAATGGATAAACGTAATCGATTATTAGATGGTATTGATACTCCTAAGAAATGTGGTCGTGTTCATTTTGGTATTGGTCGTTTGGTTAGTGTACAAGATGTAGCAAATGAATTTAGTAAATCTAACAAGTAAGTACAAATCCTATTTTTTTTCTCATATATATATATATATATATGTTATGATTAATATTAAGTGTATTTTTTATTTTTATTTCACATAGTAATGTTAATGATGAATCATTATTAGCCAATAAAATAATTGGAAATATTCAACAAAATCAACGTGATGCTCTGGTAGTAACATCTATTTCATTAGTTTGTGCAATTGTTTTATATGGAAGAGCAACAGGCGGTGTTTGTTTAGGTAAGAATAATATTTATATACTTAAGTATATAAATATAAGTAATATTGATTATATTTATGTATTAATATTTATTTTATTATTAGGCAAAATCAAAGAATTATTAGAATGGCTTAAAAAAGAAACTTGTGAAAGACAGTATGACATAGATTGGCAAGGTAAATTATTATTGTTATTACTATATCTAAAATAACCATAATAAATATATGTATATGTATGATTTATTCATTTATTTTTATCAATAGATGGAGAAGATGTAGATTCAATCATATTTAGTGTATTCAGATTAATCAATGAAAATAAAAATCTTATTATTGAAGGCAAAGAAATGACAGATGATACCAACATTCGAGTAAATGATCATGCTGATAATATTATGGCATTATCTTATTATTCAAATCAGGTATATATTATATAATATTATATATATATATATAATACTAATGTTTTATTACTATATTTAAATAGATGGTAAATGTATTCCTTTTAGATGCATTTTTTGCAGTCATTTATTTATCATTCTCAGAAGAAACAGTTAGTGAAGATGACTTTATGGATAGATTCAGATTCCTTGTTCAAATGCTTGAAAAAGAATTTGTACTTAATTGGAATGTTGAAACAGTAAGAAATGTAACACTCTATATAAATTAATAAATACATATATATAAGTTTATATATATATATATATGTATATAAAAAAATATCTTTTTATAAAAATGTATATTTAACCTTTTATTATTTATTTTATTTTATTTATAGCAATTTAAAGCAATCATGACAACTTATGAAAAGAGTAAAGTTATACGTAGAAATGGATCTCATCAATTATCATTAGCCGTAAAATTAGAAACTGATCCTGTTAGATATGAACAACTCATCTTTTTAGCATCACTTATTTATCCAACCATTGATACTTATTGGATTACATCATGTTCACTTTCAGCTTTAGAATGTGTCCCCACCTTACCAAGGAGTATTGTACCATTATTAAGTCAATGGATAGCTACCCATTTAATTACAGGAAGAAGAACCATTTATCGTGAAGTGTTATCAACTGAATCTAGTAGAACTGCAGTCGATGTTTTCATGTCAATGGGCTTTTTAACTGAATTCCAAGCTAAAGAAAAACTTTCACCAGATGCTCAAATTTTATTGCATGAATTAAAAATTCCTACTACTGAAACTTTAATTGAATTGACAGGTCAAAATAGTGATGGTGGTATGACACCTGTCTCTCCCATTGATCCTGAAGGAATGATGGTAAAAAAAATTAATTAATAAAAAAAAGAAAAAGTGAAAAAAATTATAGTGTGATGATGATGATTAATATATATATATATTATTGACAATAGAAGGCACTTATGGCACAAATTCAAATGAATCGAGCTAATTCTAATATGGCGGACTTATGTCAACAAATAGATTCATATAGATTAGGTGCTGCTTCACAAAGAGAAAGTTTCCAAAACGCTCAAGTCTTCCAAAAATGTTTAAAACAAATTAAAGGAATACTAAAAGTGGATATCAGTTTTGCTAAAAAACGAAATGTTGAATTAAATGAAGTTGAAGATGGATTGGTTCAATTGGTTCATTCTTTAAAAGTAAATAGTGTATCTTCAAACGATAGTCGTGCTTTAAGAAGAATATCTCAAGCTTATAACTTGAAATAAGTATTATATTTTTATTTATACATATATATATTGTTTTTATTACTATTTATATATTATTATTATTATTATTATTATTATTATTTATATATATGATCATTATTATTATTATTTATATTTGTTTATTATATATTATATTGTATCTATAACTTAAATATATATTTATATATATATGTTTTCTTTTTCCTTTCATATTTTTTTTTAATAAAATGAAATAGCAATATACTTTTTTATATATACAACTGTTTTTTTATTAACAATAAAAAAAGAAATAATATTTTAAAAAGTGGCGCATTATTTTTTTACTTTATGCTTTTTTGACTCAATTTTTACGAATTTATCCGAAAATGAATAGTTACACATAAATTCTCATGTACACAATGCTTAGTATGTAAAAATGATAATAAATAATATTCATATATATATATATATTTATTTATTTATTTATATATAATAGAAGAGTGATTTTAATAATAATAATAATAATAAAAACGAAATAATAATACGGATGATAATGATGATTATAAAGAGTGTATATATAATTAAATGTTTTTTCTTAGTTCATATTTGTTTATAAAAATGAACTAAAAAAAATAAAATAGGATCCATTTATGTGTCGGGGTTTTTCCCAGCTTCCCATTTTTTTTATATAAAATTAGAATGTATCTGGTCATTTTTTTCATTTCTTTCTTTTTCTCTTTTCTTTTCTTTTCTTTTCTTTTTTTTCACACACACACAAATATATATAAAAACTAATTTAAATAACAATGATTGCCAGAGCTACTCTTCGTATTAGATCTAACATTTCTACCATTGCTAAAAGATATTCTTCTACTAGTGAAAGTGCTGGTGCTACTGCTTCTACTAAAGACTTTGGTGGTAAGGAAAAGGCTATTGAAAACCAATGGGCTCGCGCTCATGTAAGTACTTTTTTTTTCTTTCGTTTATATATACTTAAATAATAAATAAAACAAAAAAAAAGCAAATACAAAATATAAAAAAAGTGAAGATAAAATAAAGAAAAAGTTATCATAAAAGAAAGAAACATTTACACATGAAAATGATAATAGTGATAATAATAATAAATAAAGAATATAGGATAAAAACTAATCATTATGTGCTAAATTTTTTAAATAGGATGCTGAGAAACTCAAGTTACTTCGTGAAGAATTAGAAGCTCAAAAGAAAGCCACTGAAAGTCTTTCCAAGAAGATTGAAGAATTGTCAGGCAAGAAATAAACAAATAAACAATGTTATCCTACTTTTAACGCGTTATAAATATAAATCTTACCTCTCTTACTACTATTTGTATAAATGATAATAATAATAATCAAAAAACATAAAATAAAGAAAAATGTTTGAATTTATTTTATATTTTATATATATTTTGTTATTAAATAAAGCATACATAAAATAATAATAATCATAATAAATTGTTATATAAATTATTATTTATAATGATAAATAATATAAATATGTCGTGTTTTTTTATTATTATTATTCTAGTATTGTTTTTTCCTAAAAAACTTTTTTCTAATTAGAAAAAAAAGTGAAACCGTGATTACTATTTTTATTTACTAGGATGAATTAATCACAGTCAGCTATAAAATGAAACAATTAATATATATATATATATATAATATATATATTCGAGATTTATTGTATATATGGTTTAATATTTTTTTTTTATCGAATATAGGAATGAAGTGGGACAATGAAGTTGTGCTGATTAAGGGTACATTATATAAACTGATTAAAAGAAGAAAAAGAAGAACAAAAAGAAAAGTGTGAATAAATGTATAAGAAGAAACAATAAATAAAAAAAGATCATCATCATTAATAATAATGATAATAATACTAAAGATACAAAGATATTGAATAAAGAAAAATAAAAAGAAATGATGGTTTAAAGAAAAAACTAATAGTAAATAATAGGGAAGAAACTGTAAATATAAAAGTGAAAGAAAAAATCAGGTTCATGTCAAAAAAAAAAATTCTAACCTAAAAGTGGAAATCAACAAAAATTTTATTTATATAGAGAAGGCTGGCTTTTTTAAATCAAGATATTCCTTGTCATCATTAAAAAAAGAACTTTTATTAGTAGTCTATGTATATATAACTGAATCATACTTTTACTAAATTTTTATGGAACATTCACACAGTACGCTTTTTATTATCATACAAAGGTGTATGAGTTAAAAAAAGGCATGATCATAAGAAAATAAAAAACTTTTATTAGTTGCCTATGTTACTATATTTGCATATGTATATACTATAAAATAAATAGTGTAGAATAAATTTAATTTAATACTACCCATAGTTTGAATTAAATAATATAAAAATCACCCGTGTGATGTTACTTTAATACAGTTAATCATCATTTGGTATTGAGTTATAGGAAGAAAATACACCTAAATATTATATATATATATGTGTGTGTGTGTGATTTTTTTACTATTTTTTTATTTTTTATTATTCAACTCTAGATTTTTTTTTATTTATGAGTTTTTTTGAACACTAATAAATATTCTGATCCAAAAAAATCAAAAAAATAGACCGACTAAAAAATATAGAAAAACAGTGAGTGAAGTTCATTCTATTATTATAGTTAAATTATTAGTAAAGACTCTTTCCTTATTACGTAAAAAAAGAAATACTTACAAATAAAATTAGGTTTATTTATAATAGAGTAATAATAACAAAATAACTTGTAAATTGTTTACGCAAGAGAGCTAGCTTTCTAATAAAATATACAAAAAAACTAAGTATTATTCTTTTAAAATCTACTGAATCCACATCGCTAAACTAAAAGTTTGATATTTCTAATAGTTAAAAGATTGATTGGTATTATGAAATTTCAAATTGGAACATATCGAAAAAAAATTGACCTACCTGAATTTTTTTTCTGAGCAAACCACTAAAAAAATCCAATTTAGAAAAAACAAAAAAAGAAATTGGCATAAAAATTGAGCGATATCATTCTTTTATAACTAAAGATAATCATTATTTAATTTTTTTTATTTAGTATACAAAAAAAGATTTATTAAAGGTATAAAAAAATGTGCCTATAATTAAGCTTCTGAGTTTAAATATTCTTTATAGTAAAATCAATATTATAAAAGAAATCATGCCTTATATATGGATGATTTTTTCACTATCTTTTTATTTCTATTATTCGACTCTTCGTTTTTTTTTGTCCATATGAATTTTTTGAACACCAATAAATATTTTTATTTAAAAGAAATGGGAATTATTCATTTTCCAAAAAAAAGAAAAAACAATGGGTCAAAAATAAAAAAAATAATAAAAAAAGAGAGTGAGTAAAAAATTGAAAAAACTAAGTTCGCATCAAAAGATAAAAGTTTATTGTCACTAAAAAATGGAAATCAACGTATATTTTATTGTAATTAAGTGTAATATATATATATGTATATATATAAGCTTTATCCAAATATACTACTTAAAAAATATATGCATTTTATATATTTAAAGAACTCTTTAAATATGAATTATTAGATAAATGTTTATTGTAGTCGTTTCAATTAAACCATATCTAAACTGCAACTATTGGATAAAATGAAACATATATGAGTAAAATTTACCTCTACTCTTTATGTTTTACTTAATAAACATAAATAAATAAAAATAATGTAAAGCTGTGATCTCATCTAAATACTCTCTCAGCTTTGAATAAACGAGATATATGAAATGTGATTTTTTAAACTAGTTACAGATTTTAAATGCAGATGATGGAGTTTGAATAAAAATACAATGTTATGCAACTAGATGAACAGATTTGGAAATAGCATTGTCGATTTTTAAAATACAATTTATTTGGTGTTTTTTTTTCTTTTCTATTTCTTCTTAATTCATTCTTTCATTCTTTCATTCATTCTTTTTTTTAGATCTCTCAAAAATAAAAAATATAAAAATGAAGGAAACAATAATAATTATAATGATGATGATGGTGATGATGGTGATGATAATAGTAATAATAAAAAATAGTATTAATAAAAAAAAATAGTATTTATATATATATACGAATGAGTTGAATAATAATAAACATTATGAATTTGAATGATATATGTATATCCTGTTATTTTTTTTCGTTTTCGTTTTTCTTTTTATTTAAAAAAAAAATAATCAAGTATTTTTTTTTTAAACCTTGAAACCACGAGAAGCACGTTTACCACGAGCCTTTTCGAATTTACGACCCTTAGAACGAACATAAGGTTTCTTGTTCTTATGAGGACCGAAACCGAAATGTTTAACAGCTTCACGGCTATTCTTAGCACCACGGACAAGGATGGTGTTAGAACCAGTAGGGGCACGGAGAGCTAATTGATCTAAGGTTAAAATTTCACCACCAGCCTTTAAGATGCGAGCCTTAGCAGTCTTAGTAACGTGTAAAGCAGCAACAGATAATTTAGGGACTTCTAAAAGACGAGAATCATCAGTGATGGTACCAACAACAACAAAGGTCTTGTTAGCAGATTCCTTCTTGGCAGCATATTTAGCTAAACGGGAAACAGTAACAGGAGGACGGTTGATACGAGACATAAAGAGACGTTTTAAGACTACTTTGTTGAAGTCAGCATCAGTACGACGAGCAAGGAAACGGTACAACTATATATGTATATATATATATATTTATGATTAATTGATGATCAAAAAGTCTTTTATATATACTCTTTTTTATTCTCCTTTCATTTTTTTTTATTCTCTTTCACTTTTTTTGTTTTATATAATTTATGCGTCAATTATATATATATTATCCACTTTTTATATATCTATATATACCTTGACCAACAATTGTAAGTAAACGTTGTCAGACTTGGGAGCAGTACGGTTGCTGTTCTTGACGTGATGCTTCTTAATGTCAATACCCTAAAAAATACATCCAAAAATAATATATAGTATGAGATATATGTATGCATAAATAAAAGAATAAACTGATGATAATACGTATATTGTTTCCTTTTTATTTATATATATATATATATATTATTTTATTGTTATTTTATTGATAAATAGTAATAAATATGTCCAAATTCATATCAAACAATTCTCATTTTATTTTTTTTTATAAATTGCCCCTTTAAAATATATAATTATTATTGATCATCATCCATTTTATTATATTTATATATATCGTTATCTAACTCCATCCATCCATCCTATTGTTGCTGATTCCATTTCTATATCCATCATCATGATTATCGTTTTTATTGATTTTTGATGCTTCTTTTTTTTTTTATTAGTTCAGTTTTTTATATAATCTATGCTGGTTTAATATCACACATACCATGGCGGATTTTAGCGGGTGAGAAAGAGGGTGAAATGAAAATTGCCTTTTACAAATTCATTTAAAAAAAAATTGAAAGCAAGTAAAATTCCGACCCGGACAACGCTTTTTTTTTTTTTCGTTCTCTCTTTTTGTATATGCTTTTACGTGACTGTTTGAATACCAGGCAATAAACTTTATAATGAAAAAAAAGGAACAATTTTTTTCTCTTTTTTTTTTTTTTGACATATATAAATATATATATTACATAAATATAATGTTAAGTATAGTTCGTCAAAATTTAAAACGACCAGTTCAACTTCAACGTTTTTATCTTCACTCTTCATCTATTGTTAACAATCAAGCAGCAGCAGAAGGTATATTTATTATAAATATATACAAACGTATATATATGTATAATGTATATTTGAAGAAGTACTAAACCTATTTTTATTATTATTATTGTTATGACATATTTAATAATAAACTAAACATTAAATACAGCACAACCTAGAAAACCTTCTTCTGTAGCAGCTGGTACACCTTTAAAAGGTATCAACTTTTTAAAAGATGGTAAGGATCCTATTGCTTTAGAAGATCATGAATATCCAATGTGGCTCTGGGATCTTCTTGACGAAAAGAAACAAAAACAAAAAACAACTAAACCCAGCAACCGTCAATACCACCGTAAGAACAATAGAGATGCTATCAAATCAGCTAACTTTATGAAGGACAAAAAGACATAAGTTTACTATTTTATTTTATGTTTTCTTTTTTCTTTTATTATTATTATGTGTATATATTTATACTCTTATGCATCATATTCATTTTTACTTTTTACTTTTTACTTTTTATAATACTTTGCTTTAACCTTTTTTTTTTACTTGATATATGTATAAAAAAAAGCAACAAAGATAAAAAAAAAACAAACAAACAATAAACACTTGTATCATAGAATTAATTTATATTGAATCTTTTTTCTTTTTTCCATATAAATATTTATTTATATATCTGTCAAATCAAAAATATAATAAATTAAGTTTTTAGATATCAATAATACAAATTTTACCAACCTTGTCTTTGGGGGAATCCTGATTGTCCAACTAAAGAAATAAATAAATGATATATATAGATTAATGTTAGATAAATACCTTTTTTTTTATTTATTTATTCTTTTCTCTTTTTTTTCTTATCATTTATTTATTATTTACATTGACTAGATCCAGATTGTGTAAAAACGCTGGCATCAGGTGTTTTGAAGGCGGCATATTTATCACGTGCTCCTGATAATTCTGGTTGAGCAATACCTGTCATTTGAGGTTGAAGTTGTTGTAAATAAAGAGGAGTAGATGTTTGTTGTAATGGGCTATTGGTGAAAGCATTAGGGTTAGGAGTTGAAAATTGAACACCTGTCATTTGAGGTTGAATAACACTATTATTAGACATAGCTGGTGAACCAAATGGATTTTCAGGTGTAGAAGAATTCCAATGATGACCTGTGGGTTGACTTTGCATAAATTGTTGTTGTTGAATAGGCTGGCCGGCAGCAACGGATGGTGTGTTTAATATAGCAGGTGATTGTTGTTGCATACCAAAGCCTGTATTTAATGGTACTTGTTGAGAAACATAACCTGTAATTTGAGGCTGTTGAATTTGTGACCCATTATTATATAAAACTAATCCATTATTGTTATTAGCTTGGAATCCAGTTATTTGTTGTTGAATTTGAGTTTGTTGTTGTTGAAGTAAAGCTGATTGTTGTTGCTGTTGATTTTGAATTTGTTGTTGTTGTTGCATAATCATATTTTGTTGTTGTTCTATAAGTGCTTGTTGACGTTGTTGTTGTTGAAATTTTAAAATTTCTTGTTGTTTTGAGATATCATTAAGGGTTACAGTTTGTCTAGTATTAATTTGATTAAATCCATTGTTGGATGCTTTAGTTTGCCATTGAAGTAAGGTAGGGTCAATGGTTTTTGATGACGTTGGTTGTTGTTGTAAAGGTGGAGGTGTTTGTTGTTGTAATGGTGCTGAGTTTGAAGCAGTAACAGGTTGTTGAACTTGTTGATTAGGAGAATTTACTGGATTTTGTATAGTATTATTTGATGATGTTGATGATATATTATTAGATTGAATTTGACTTTGAACTGGTGATGGTGCTGATTGAGGTTGTAGTGGTTGTTGCAAGGGTAATGATTCTTTGAGAGGACGAGGAGCCCAAGCATCATCATTAAAACCAATGAGATCATTATTTTTATTAGATGTTGATGAAGGAGAGTCAGTGTTAATTTTAACAAGAGATGTTTCTGTGTTAGGTGATGTAAGATCAGTTCCAACAAAATCAAGAAGATCAGGATGAATACTTTTTGGTGCAGATACATTAGGCTTTGGTCTTGTTCCTGCATTTTTTTTTTTAAAAGAAGAAAAAAAAGTAATTAGTTTTGTATATCACTTAAATCATATGTTGATACCTTTTTTATTTTCAAACTTACCTTTATTATTTTCAGGCTCATTCCAATTTTCTTGAAGTTTTCTTGCAAATGCTTCATCTTCTTCAATTTGCTTTTTACGTTCCAATTCATTATTATTGTCTTTGTTGTTAGCATTATCTTCATCATCTGATGGTGGTTCAACTTTTTGAGTATCAATATATCTTTCAACACGTTGTACATGGCTTTCTTTTAATCCCAATGTTTTCATTTGTTTGTGTGTCAATTTTTCAAGATCACTATCATCCAAATTATCTGCTTTAAATGCTGAAGAATAAATTAAAGCTTCTTGCATTGGAACACCAATCATCATAAACCAGTCGAACCAATCCCAATTTGGGTTGACAATTCTTTTCTTTGTTACTGTTTCTCTATTGCTATTTCTACTACTACTAGGTTCAACTTGTCGTGATGGCATTTCAGGTGTTTTTTCTTTATTAGTATTAACAGCTGATCTATTAGATATACTTCCGATAGGTTGATCAGTACGTCTTTCAACCCAACGAATGTCTTCTGCTGACATTTTTTCTAATGGTACATCAATCTTTACACCATTTGCTTTATGTAATCGAAGTTTACCATCAGAATACCCTAAAAATTGAGCATCTACCTTGAAAGATCCACTTCTATCTGTCCAAGTACGTAATCTATCAGGGTCAGGTTCTAAAATTAAAAAATAATAATATAAATATACCATCTTTTAATATATATATATTATATATCTTACTAGGTAAATCATGACGAACAGATGTTGATCTAGATACGCTTCTGTTATTATTATAAGATGGCTAATTATTTATGCAATTTAAATTTAAATAATATTAATAAAATTATAATCACATATGTTTTTTTCCTTTCTTTCATCTTTTTCACTCATTTTTTTCACTCATTTTTTTCACTCATTTTTTTCATTCATTTTTTTTTTTAAAAACTTACCGATGATTTTGCAGATCTTTCTCTTTGTAATCGTTCTTCTTCCATTTGTTGCTGTCTAAGTAATTCAGCGCGTTGAGCAGCTTCTTGTGTTTTTCTACGTCTTTCTCTTTCTTCTTCTTCACGTCTACGTTGCTCAGCTTTACGTTGCCTTTCTTCTTCTTCTAATCTGCGTTGTTGTTCTCTTCTTTCTGATTCTTCAATTTGACTTTGTAATGCTCTTTGCTTTATAAGATCCTTTTCCTCTTGTTCTTTCATATAAGCTTCTACTTCATCATGTGCTGCTGTATCTATATATTCGGTAGCATTATCTGCTCTTGTTGGTGATGATAGTGCTCCTGCATTATGTTGTTGATCATCGTTTTCATAAAATTGTACATATGATGTAGGAATAATCCCTGATTTTCCATCTTCAGTTTTTATACGCCACCAGCCATCATCTCGTTCATAATCTATTACTAAAATTTGTTGATTTTCCTCAACTGAAATTTCTTCTCCACCTTCAGCAACAAAAGAATAAAGTGTTGTTGCCCATTTTGGTTCATTTGAAGAGGATGCTGCCACATTGTTAGTTTCCAATCCAGATGATGTTATGTTACTGTTATTTATTGCCACTGGAGAGGTAGTAGATGGTGATGATGCGTTTATTTGAGTGCCTGCAATTTGTGCTATGTTTCTTGAATCAGTAATTTTAACAACAATAGCTTTAGCTTCTGATTTTGATGATGCTTGTAAATCTAAAATAGCAGAATTACTACCTCCTATTTCAATATGTAAATTTTTGCCATCAAAAAGATATTTATTCACATCTAATATAGGATATTGTTGTACAGGAGAAATTTTATCCGTTTCACTTCCGTAACAAAGCATAGCGTTACCAACCAATAAGTTTCCTTTTCCTTTCTTTTTCTTTTTCTTTTCAACATCATATTCATGAACAGACCAAGATTGAGCCTCATCTTCATCTTTAGGAGTATTTTTAACCTTAAAATATATATATAGTAAAAAAATGAAAATGAGAAAGTAAAATAAAATAAAAATGGGTGAGTATATTATGTATATATAGAAATATGTAATGTAATATTAGTATCTTATTACAACATAAGTAGGTGTTTTTATTTGAGTTGGTGTATGTGGTGCTGCAGTAGCAGTAGCAGTAGCAGTAGCAGTAGTAGTAATAGGTGGGATAGGAGGTGCAGCAGGTGTAATAGCAGGTGTTGGAATAGTATTATTATGTGTTGGTGAAACTTGAGTTACAGCAGCAGTATTATCATCGATATGTTGAACATAATTGGATGGTACTAAACCTATTTCACCATTGTCTTGTTTGACGAGATACCAATCAGGATCATCTTGTTCTATTAACCAAAACTCTTGGTTTTCAGTAAAAGAAAGTTCTTCTTCTTGTTGGGCGTCATAATCATACTCAGCACGAACTTTACCGATTGGAGTTACCTTGATAAGTGTTTTTATTTATTCAAAGAAGGAAAGAAAGAGTGAATAAAAATAAAAATAAAAATAAAAATATTAGTATTATTATTAATTAAAACTATCATTTTTATATTCTTTATATAATACCTCTTCTAAATAGTTAACTGGAACTAAACCAATAGGACCGTGTTCATCTACATTTATTTGCTTTAATTCAGCTTTCCACCAATCATCATCCTCTTTTTCAATAATATAAACAATGTCATTTTCTTGGATGTTTATTTCTTCTGAAGTCCTTGCTTCATAATCATACAATACTTGACATACTTGCAAGTATTTCATTTTTATATATTTTTATAGATATTTTTTTTTATTGCAAAGTAAAAAGTAATTTATATGAAGTAAAGTTATAAAGGAGTGTATTATTACTGTATATAAATCTAAATAAATATAAAAATAAGTTAGGTAACTTAAAAGTAAAGGAACAATAAGGAACAAATTAAATAAATATAAAAGGAAAAGAGAAAGTTAATAAAAAAAAGTCTGTATATATTAAGATCTGAATTTCAATTATGATTTTGCTTTTACGCAGCGATCTTTTTTCTACATAAAATAAATTACCTGGTAATAAATAAAAGAATTGCAAAGCAAACGTTATATGGCTTTTCATTTTATTGATTAAAAATATGAAAATATTGGAAAATCAAATATATATTATTATATAGAATATTTTATATTTACTATTTTAATTATGATTATTAATAAAATGAAGCTGTTATTATCACTTCAACTATAAAGATTTTTAATTTTTTTACATCAAATTATTTCTTATATTCATAAAAAAAAATGGATGAATAAAAATATAATCATGATTTAATTTTTACGTTATTATGAATGATTTACATCAATATTATTATAAAAAAATGGTTAAATGAAAAAAATAAACATGATTATAATAAAAAAAAGTAGCCTTTGTGAGAGCTGATGTTTGAATAATAGTTAAAGGTTCTTACATTAAAGATTAAAAATAACCTTCTTTCTCTACTTATATTTAAAAATATATTTTTTAATTAGTTTGATTTCTTTGTTTTATTCATGTAAATTATGATATAAGTTAAAAGTAAACAAATAATAATAAAAAAATATTTAAATGTTTATTATTCGGTTTCTGTTGGAAGCATTCATCAATATATAAATAAAAAATTAAAATAGCTCAAAAAGAATATGCATTTTGATATAATCTTTATTAGAATATAAAAATCAAACAGTTTTTTTATTATAATTCAAAATCAGTTATAAAAATATGTTTACATAGTTTAGATTATTCTAAGCATCTTTTTATTATATATAGTCTTTTTTATTATAGACTTATTGTATTATAAGTACAGATCATCATCTAGTTTTGTTTTCTATTTGTATTACTCAACAAAAATAATAATATTAAATAGTTATATTTAAATAATAATATAAATACAAGTAATATTTATTTTTCTTTCAATAAAACAGATAAGGAATGGTCATAGTCCAAAAGTGCTTGTACATCAGGCTTTTAAAGATCATAAAAATATATTATCATTAGCATTAAATATTAATAATATCAATTTCATTATATATTTAATTTTGGTTACCTCGATTTTTTCTTGGCATAGTGAATATAGAAGCTGATATACTAATTTAATATGTTTACATAATTCTTGGTTTTTATCATCTATATAATATATAGTAAAATAAATTAAAAATATAAATAAATGTACTTCTTATATATATATATATATATATATATATGTATTTTTTTTTACCTTGCTTATCACAATTATTAAGCCAAACAGTTACAAGACCTTTTAATATCATTGGCCCATGATATGGAATTCTAAAATAAATATGGTGATTAACTAAATTAAGTATATATATATTATCTTGATTAAATAATTATATTAATAATTACCTTGGCCAGGCTACTTGAATCAAGTGCTCTAATAATGTTAATGATATATGGTTGATTTCAATATTTAATAGCTGTAATCCGTTATCAATTGCAACAATCACTACCTATAATATACTTTTAAGCATTTAAAATATTATTGAATATTATTTTCTTATTTTTTTAGTTATAATGATTTACTTTTAAATATTGTATAGTTAAAGCCCCAAGTTCAGTAATTAGTTTATCCAATGTTTGTAAAAAAATCTTTAAAAAGGGTGATTTTTGTCCAGCATAAGTTAATCCTAAAATTATTCCATCTGTCATCATTTTGTCAAATAGCATGCATCTTTCTTTACTTCCTGTTGATTTTGTCTTTGCAATTAAATCAATTAAGCATGGATATGTCGATTGTAATAATGGTAAATCTCTATCATCTGATAAATATTTCAAACAGTGGAATAATACCTACAATATAATCACATAAGTATATTTTATTTTATATCTTTTTATTTTTAATTATAATTTATAATTTATCCTTACATCTATAAACACATTTTCCAACCCAAATTTAATAATAGCATCTGAGTCTAATTTTATAGCAATTTTATGCACAAGTACTACACCACGTTCTTTATTTTCCACATTATAATCATCTATTATACGTAATACTGGTGGTATAAGCTTTGGTAATATGGATTCTAGTTGATTTGCCTAATAGTATCAGTAAAAGAAATATTTCTTTCAATTAATATTTTATTTCTGTTTTTCTGTTACTCTATTTTTATTCAATTATGTAAACTATATTTATCTTGTATCTCATTCTTTTATTCCTTTTTATTTTTACACTGCAAGCTTCTATTATTAATTCAATAATATCTACAGTATTAAAACCGTGTTTTATTTCTTTCCATTTTTCATTTAATTGAATAGGTTCATCGTTGTATTGTTTTACAATTTTAAATGTCTTCTTTTGAAGTTGTTGACTTTGTGTAGGAAAAGCTGGTTTAATAAACTTGTCGAAAATATTATCTAAATGATCTGTTATAAGGTGCTGGGAAAAAATAATAATATCTTCAGATATATCATGTTGACAAAATTTAGAATGATAATAGTCCAAAAAAAATTGTTGACTCTGTTTCATTTAAGACAACAAGTTACAAAAAGAAAACTAGGTAAAGAAAAACAGGTTAAAAAAATGCTGCTTGGCTTTTTATACTCTTTTTTTTTGAAATTTAAATTCCGATTTCTTTTAGTGTGGCTTAAATAGGGCAATTGGCCAAAATTCCGTTGTGCTCTTTCTCTTTCCATTTATTTTTTTAATTTCACCATTTCACTGGTTTTTTCCTTTTCTTTTTAACTTTTGATTGCTCTAACTTATTGAGCAATCAATTTAATCTTTGTATCATCTATTTGAATTTGTATTTTCCTTTTTTTAACATATATACGTAAATATATCTTTTGTTTAAATAAAATTATTTTCTCTCATATACTTATTCTTATCCTTTTATTTATTTTATATTTTCTTGCACAATCGTTTATTGAAGCTAACGTAACCTATTTGACACAAACAATATGATGGAAGATAATTATAATTATGCTGAAAATGGTTAGTTTTAAAAATAAACTTATCGTATTATACGCCGTATTATATTATTGAGATTTAAAAAATGGATGAATACCTTTATTTTACTCACTATCATTATTATTTATTTCAGAATATTTTCAGCCTGAAGGTGAAATTGAATACGAAGATGAACCAATAACGTAAAGATAACAGTATAAATAATATAATAAATATTTATATATTAATAGAATACAATAGTACAATATTAACAATTTTACTATTTATAATAATAATAATAATAATAATAGACAAGAAGACTGTTGGACAGTTATTTCATCGTTTTTTGATGAAAAAGGTCTCGTACGGCAGCAATTAGATTCTTTTGATGAATTTGTACAGAATACTATGCAGGAACTTGTTGATGAAAACTCTAATCTTGTTCTTCAGCATGTTGGTGGTGATGGTGATGTCACGGTACAATAACAATACATAGATATATATTCAAAAAACACCTTATTTATTTATATATATAATTATTTATACATATTTATGAAAAAAAAAAATGTTATAATTTATATTATAATAGAAACGATACATGATTGAATTTGGACAAATTTATTTATCAAAACCTACAATGACTGAAGCCGATGGTAGTACTCAACCTATGTTCCCTCAAGAAGCTCGTATTAGAAATTTAACGTAAAAAAAATATAAAAATAAAAAAAACACGCCTTTAAATATCACAAAAATCATTTTGCTTACTAATGATCTTTTTTTTTTCTTTTAAAAAAACATACATATATATTTAGATATGCATCCCCATTATATGTTGATATGAAAAAAAGAACACAATTAGCTATACCACAAGATCCAAATAATCCTATTAGAAATCCAAATGACCTTTTTCAAGATGAAACTGAACCTGAAAGTGTACCATGGGTTAAAGTTTTCATTGGGAAGGTTAGTAATTGATCTTTATTTTTTTTTTCTTTTTATTATATATTATTATTATTATTATTACTATTATTATTTTATTAATATTAAAATATTGTATTATATAGGTCCCTATTATGCTTCGATCAACATATTGTATTTTGCATGATATGCCAGAAAGTGAAATGCATGAACTTAATGAATGTTCATTTGATATGGGTGGTTATTTTGTTATTAATGGATCAGAAAAAGTATTGATTGCTCAAGAGCGTATGGCCACAAATACAGTATACGTATTCTCTAAAGCACCACCATCAAATATTCAATATACTGCTGAAATTCGATCACAATCAGAAAAAGGATCAAAAAATGCTTCACCATTATCCGTAAAAATGATGCGTTCATCTGCTGAACGTGGTTCAAGTGGACAATGTATCCGTGCTACTTTACCATATATTCGTTCTGATATACCTATTGTTGTTGTTTTCCGTGCTTTAGGACAGGTATCTGATCGTGATGTATTAGAACATATTTGTTATGATAGAAATGATTATGAAATGTTAGAAATGTTAAAACCATCTATTGAAGAAGCTTTTGTTATTCAAGATCAAGATGTTGCATTGGATTATATTGGTAAAAGAGGTACAACTGTTGGTGCTACCAGAGATAGACGTATCAAATATGCATCTGAAATTTTACAAAAAGAATTATTACCTCATGTTGGTACAGCTTATAAAACTGAAACTCGTAAATCATATTTCTTTGGTTATATGATTCATCGTTTACTGCTTGCTGCATTGGAAAGACGTGAATTAGATGATCGTGACCATTATGGCAAAAAACGTATGGATTTAGCTGGTCCTCTTATGGCTGGTTTATTTAGATTATTATTCAAAAAACTTACTAAAGATGTTGCAAAGTATTTACAAAAGGTAATTCAATTTTTTTTTTCAAGTAGGATGATTTTAATAATAATAATAATAATAATAATAATAATAATAATAATAATAATAATAATAATAATAATAATAATAATAATAATAATATATACCATTTTTTTATCATTATTATTTTTATTATATATAGTGTATAGAATCTGGTCGTGAATTCAATCTTACCTTAGCAGTCAAGTCAAATACTATTACAAACGGTTTAAAGTATTCATTAGCTACTGGTAATTGGGGTGATCAAAAGAAAGCTATGCAAGCTAGAGCTGGTGTTTCTCAAGTATTAAACAGATATACATTTGCTTCTACATTATCACATTTACGTCGTTGTAATACACCTATTGGTCGTGATGGTAAAATTGCAAAACCTCGTCAATTACATAATACACATTGGGGTTTAGTATGTCCAGCTGAAACTCCTGAAGGTCAAGCTTGTGGTCTCGTTAAAAATCTTGCACTTATGTCATATATATCCGTTGGTTCATCTGCTAAACCTGTAGTGATGTTCTTGGAAGAATGGGCTATGGAAAATTTAGAAGAAATCAGTCCTCATAATATTGCTGATGCTACTAAAGTATTTGTAAATGGTGTTTGGATTGGTGTACATCGTGATCCTGGAGAATTAGTTAATGCACTTAAACAAATGCGTCGATCAGTAGATATTTCACCTGAAGTTAGTATTGTACGTGATATTCGTGAAAAGGAATTAAGAATGTACACTGATTCTGGACGATGTTGTAGACCTCTTTTCTTAGTTGAAAATCAACAATTACGTATGACTCGTGATCATTTATCACGTTTACAAGATCCTGATAGTGATTACCGCTGGCAAAATTTGGTAGCTGACGGTATTGTTGAATATATTGATGCTGATGAAGAAGAAACTGCTATGATTTGTATGACACCAGAAGATCTTAACGAATCATATATGGCTGCTCAATATGGTGCTCCTCTTCAACAAACTCGCGATTTAGCTAGTCGTGTTAAAAGTCAAACTGGTAATTATTCTCATACATGGACTCATTGTGAAATTCATCCCAGTATGATCCTTGGTATCTGTGCAAGTATTATTCCTTTCCCTGATCATAACCAGGTAATATTTTTTTTTACTTAGAAAAAAAAAATAAGATGATAGTATTTTAATAATTATTATTTACATGAAATCTTTCATTTTTTTAATATATAGTCACCCCGTAACACATATCAATCTGCTATGGGTAAACAGGCTATGGGTGTTTACCTTACCAATTTCCAAACCAGAATGGATACATTAGCCAACATCTTGTACTATCCTCAAAAACCATTAACAACAACACGATCTATGGAATTTTTACGTTTCCGTGAATTACCTGCTGGTCAGAATGCTATTGTAGCTATTTTATGTTATTCTGGTTATAATCAAGAAGATTCTGTTATTATGAATCAAAGTAGTATTGATCGTGGTTTATTCAGAAGTTTATTCTTTAGAACTTATATGGATGCAGAAAAGAAAGCTGGTATGATGTTCATGGAAGAGTTTGAAAAACCAACTAGAGAAACAACATTAAGATTAAAACATGGAACTTATGAAAAGTTAGAAGATGATGGATTAATTGCGCCGGGAACAAGAGTTTCAGGAGATGATATTATTATTGGTAAAACAGCGCCTATTCCTCAAGAATCAGAAGAATTAGGTCAAAGAACACAAACTCATAGTAAACGCGATGCTTCAACACCACTTAGAAGTACAGAAACTGGTATTGTAGATCAAGTCATGTTAACAACAAATCAAGATGGTTTGAAATTTGTTAAAGTTAGAGTTAGATCCACCCGTGTTCCACAAATGGGTGATAAGTTTGCTTCTCGTCACGGTCAAAAAGGTACTATTGGTATTACATATCGTCAAGAAGATTTCCCATTCACTGCAGAAGGTATCACACCAGATTTAATTATTAATCCACACGCCATTCCATCTCGTATGACTATTGGGCACTTGATTGAATGTTTACTTGGTAAGGTATCTACTTTAACCGGAAATGAAGGTGATGCTACACCATTTACAGATGTTACAGTTGAAGCTATTTCTCAAGCATTAGCAGCTCAAGGTTATCAACAACGTGGTTTTGAAGTGATGTATAATGGTTTTACTGGTAGAAAGCTTAATGCACAAATTTTCCTTGGTCCAACCTATTACCAACGTTTGAAACACATGGTAGATGATAAAATTCACAGTCGTGCTCGTGGTCCTGTACAAATTTTAACTAGACAACCTGTAGAAGGTCGTTCAAGAGATGGTGGTTTACGTTTTGGAGAAATGGAACGTGATTGTATGATTAGTCATGGTGTTGCTCAATTTTTAAAAGAACGTCTCTTTGATGCTTCAGATGCTTATCGTGTCCATGTTTGTGATATTTGTGGTTTGATGGCTATTGCTAATTTGAAAAAGAATAACTTTGAATGTAGATCATGTAGAAACAAAACAAGAGTATCTCAAATTCATATTCCTTATGCTTGTAAACTTTTATTCCAAGAATTAATGGCTATGAACATTGCTCCTCGTATGTTTGTTGATAGTGATGGATAAAAAAAATTAATTACTTTGCCTTTCTCCTAAATGGGAAAAAATAATAATAATAATAGAAAGTTTTTTATATGGTATTTTTCTTTTTTTTTTCCTTTTCATTTTTTCTCTTTTTTTTAACAAAAAAAAAAACGGTACCATTATTTTATTGTTCTGATTATTATAATTACTATTTAAAAATCCTTTAAAATTATTATGTTTTATGTATATAAAAGTCTAAAAAAAATAAATAATTAA
Source organism: Cunninghamella bertholletiae (assembly GCA_037043795.1). Lineage (NCBI taxonomy): Eukaryota > Fungi > Mucoromycota > Mucoromycetes > Mucorales > Cunninghamellaceae > Cunninghamella > Cunninghamella bertholletiae. The sequence continues at coordinate 624,807 of JAZGVP010000005.1, forward strand.
ATAAACATACACAATCAAATCAATATACATTACTTTTTTAGTAGATTATTATTGTACACTATTCCAATCTATCTTTTTATAGCTACTTTATACAAATATTAGGATAAACACACATACAATAAAAAAGACGTGTAACAAAGAAAAAAAAAATATAGAATCGAAATACATAAATGAAGATCATAAGTATATACTCAACATCTAATTATAAGGATATCCAAAATAATTGATTAATTTGTTGCAATTTATTATACATAGTAAATTATATAACTAGTTATTTAGATATGAAAAACAAAAAAAAATAAAAAATAAAAATACCATATAAGGATAATAGTCAAAGGTACATAAGAATGGAAATTAAAGATGTACTAATTTTTCTATTTAAAATGGAAATCACATACATATATTATTAAAAAAAATTGGCCAAAGAAATCATTTATAAAATTGATATATGAAAAAAAATAATAATATGACTAATATAATAATGGTCATGAACCAAAAAACTATGAAGTATTTGTTTTACCCTATATTCAAATTTAAATTAGAATCGATTTATAAAATAAATAAATTCACCTTTTCTTTCTATTTATTATATATATATATATATATATATATTTTGTTTTTCTTATATTCACTTCCTTATTTATTATTATTATTATAATTTTAATCATAAATAAACTCATCTACTGATTACAACCATTATGTAATCAATAATGTATTCATTTTGGAGAAGAGGCACCAAATTACTCAACGTTACATTTGTTGGTGCTCACTGTTATTGTTGAATTTATTCGTTAATTTCAAGAATATATCCTTGATCCAGATTGTGAACCTGTCGTCATACCAGAATTACCTCACCCAGTTGATAATTTTAATGCTCGTACAAGTTTTTCTAATGGTCAGCTTTTTATTCTTGAAAGTAGTACTTGTACTCTTTTAAATGTAGCAATTTATATCAGCTTGGGGTACCTCTAGTAACCGTTATACAAGAACTTTAAAAGATAAACCTTATAAAGGATCGGATGAAGAAGGGACCTTTTCAACTTGCATTAATAACTTTTTATTATGGATTAATAGAGGTGATAATATTTTTCATTATCAAATATTTGAAGTCTATTATGGAGGAGCTTGGTATTCAGATGCAATTTAGTACGGACAGAATAAGCATTGGATCAGAAAAATATTAAGGGATAAAAATTAACTCACCTAAAAATAATTTAATGCAAAAATAAATTATTATGCCAATTCTTAATGATCATATCAACATTTTTATTATATTATTATTTATGTTATTAGCATCTTCAGTTTTTTCTTTCTTTTTCTTTTGAAAAATAATAATCAAACAGAATGTGATGGGAAGATAATTGTCATAGTCATTGTAGGATTATATGATTACGAAATTTAAGAGGAATATAATGATTATAAATGCTACAACTACAAGTGATCTTTTATTACGGTAAGAAGGACAAATTTATCACCTTATTTTTATCATTATCTTTTTTTTTTTAATTATTAATAATCATTTCTTCATTTATCATTATCATCATTAACGCATTATCATTGTTGAAACAAGCTTCAGAGCAATTATATATATATATGCTATGGGTCATCAATATAAGAAATAATGTTAAAAAGCTGAATAGATATAAATATTAGATATAAATTACAAATAATTATCAATCTATATAAAAAATACAATATACAGCAAATATTACTTCATCATCATCATCATCATCATCATCATCATCTTTATACACACACAAACGAATTTTTGTAAATAAAAAATAATGGTTTTTCTATTATAACTTAGTAGGGTATCGTAAATAAAGCATAACAATAATTTTCCATTCCATTATTTAATATTGATACAGAATGAAACTGGTATATAAGTTTTTTTATTATTACTTTTATTATTATCATTACTGTCAGTACTATTTAACTATAAATAACATATAAATACGTACATACATTTATTCATAATAGTTGTTGTGTTCTTTTAAAGTGTTCTTTGAACTGATCTTCTTAATGGTTTTTCGCCATTATTATTGTCATTATCTTGTTGAACTGAATCTTGAGTACCACTTGATGTTACTGATCCATTATTAGCTATATATTCTTGTAGTTGTCTATTAGTATAAGCTTTACTGAACATATATGCCCCTAAAGCAAGTACTGATAAAGTAGCCCTAAAAACATATACATATAAAAGTAAAATAATAATAGTAAAGTAAATAAACCATTTTTAATACACAGTATATATTGCACATTTACCATCCCTTTATAATAGCCTTAGGTGTATTACTGACAGCCATTATTTTAAATTTAATAAAAAAGTAATAACTACGAAAAGGAAGAGAAAGAAAAAAAGAAAGGAAAAAAAAATTATTAAATGATTTTTTTTAAAATAGAAACAATAGTTGATGGCCTAGGGTAGAGCTTAAAAAACTAGCGGATTTTAAAACTTTTTTTTTCCTTTCTGTCATTAATGACTATTTGATCCAAAGTTAAAAGTATGGTTAGATAAATAAATAAATGAACAATGGCTATGTAGAAGCAAAAGAAAATAAATAAAAGTTTAATACAAAATAACCAACTATATATAGTAATAAAAAAAGAATTAATACAATGAACTATTTTTATTTTTAATAATAAAATCGATTAAAGTATATATATATACAAAATAATACAGTTAACTTTTAAAGTTAATGATATATGTTGAATTAGTAAATCTCTTGTAATTGAACACTGTTTTTTTTCTCTTTAAAAAAATAATATTAGCGATAAAGAAATAATAATAATAATAACAAGAATAATAAAAAGAGAAACATTATGATATAAATCAAAAGAAAAAAAAAACAAAAAAAAATTATTCTAAACGTTGACGTTTTGAATTTGATCTATCATTATCATGATCAAATTGTGGTATTTTATCTTGAGGTAAAGTACTTCCAATTAATTTGCTACAATCTCGACAGTACCAAGGATCAATATGCATTTCATAAGAAGAGATAGGTGGATTTTCACATAATTGATGGACACCAAGGTCACATAAATCGCAAAAGAAAATTGTATTGACATCATCAATAGAATCAGATATTCCACAATGTTTACATACTTCATTTTCTAATGATGATACATTATTATCTTCATCATCTATCACTTCTTCCATATACTTATTGTTTTCAAAACTATCACTACCAGATGATCCAGAATTGCCACCATTATCACTACTATTTTGTTGTTGTAATTTTAGTTGTGCTTGCGGTCTAATGTTATTGTTTATTGGTAATGATGATGATTCAGATGAATCAGTCATGCATATATCGGATGAGCCAGTCATACATATATCACTATTTAGAGAATCAGGCATATATATACCATTACTTAGTGAATAAGATGCTGATGATGCTGGCGGTTCACTTTTTGCATCTTTAGTTTTATCAAACATTGATTCTTCTGCTGCTGAACGAGTAATTATATCATAATTACAATAAAAAAGATATACTGGTCGATATTCAATTGAAAATGTTGATGGTTCATTATCTTCAACAGGTGTTCCACGAATATCAGATAAAGCTTGTTCTGATGATATCTACATATATATAATTTTTTATTTTATTATTCTTATTATAAATGATCTTCTCAAATATATATATATATATATATATATTTACCTTAGTTTCTTGTTCTTTAATACCAGATATAATTCTCCATTTAGATCCACTATCATCTTCAACATAATCTCTTAAATATAAACACCATGCGTCATCCATTATTCCACCACCATTCAAAGCTTCATTTTTAACCATAAGTACGCCTGTTAATATATAATCTATTTCATGCTGTTTTTGAGATTGTTGAATTTTTTCGGTATCTATTTTGAATTGATTCAAACGTTGATTGATCATGGATGTAAGTTTATTATTATTAGAATTATCAGATTTTAAATTTAAATGATTGGTTATATATGTTAATGTGCCGTTTAAAATATTATCTATTGGAATACGTCGTCCCTAAATTTTATTTTGAAAAAGAAAATATCATATATATTAAGTATATTATATTATTGCAATGATCATCGATTTGCTGTATTTTTTTTTTTTTTTACCTCCAATTGATAAACAAACTTTTTATCTAATAATAATGAATTTTTTATTCCATATCTAATTAAATCAATCCCTGGTCGTACCTAGAAAAAAATAAAAAGAGAGTGATATATTGATAAAAATAAATTTAGATTAATATATTTAATATTCATCCATGAACAAACGTATTTTATATATATAAAAGAACATATTATTATCATTATTCTTATTATTTTACTATTTCAGAAGTTATTTGTAACCTTAATCCAATAGTATCAATTCTATTATACTGTTCTTGATTTAGGTAATCCCAATCTGAATACTGAGAAAGTGTTAAGTGACACCATGGCCAAACAATAGGTCTTGTGTAATTACTATTATTACTATTTATTTTTTCTTCTATTTGTTTGATTGTTTTTTTTTGACAATAGGATAATAATCCATCCAAATCACATCCATCTCCATATGCTTTATATCCTTCAGTTATAGTTTGTAAAAGATCTATATGCGATAATAGATGTTGTGGTAAAATATGAAGCTGGATAAGAATACGTGCTAATAAAGGTTGTGGTATACTTCTCACTAAGAGTCCGTCCATATATATATCTATATATATATTTATTTGTAAAGAAAAATCAAAATACAAATAATAGTAATAGTAATAATATTAAGAAGAAGTAAGAATGAGGATAAAATAAATAGTCAACTTAGAAACCGTTTGAGTGAATTTAAAGTAAATGAAAAAAAAGAAAAGTAATTAAAGGGAAAATAATAACAACAGTTTAAAAATAAGAAAAGGGAATTCAATTTCAATGTCCGATTTTCTTTTAGAGTAAATTTGTAATGCAGATAAATTAAAGTGAAAAAAAAAAGCTTTTATTGTTAAATAAATTTTTTTCTTTTTGAATTGTTTAAAAATTAAGCTATAGGTTGAAATGCTTGATTGCCGGAATAACTTCTAAGAATTAAAGAATCACATATAATAATATATTGCCAACCAGCATTTTGTGCTCTTGAACCGGGTGTAGAAGGAGCAATTATAAAAACTCTATCAAAAGAAAGTGCGCCATTTGCTGTGTAATATATGTAAGTCATTTTATCATTATTTTATATACATATTTCTATATATTATTATTATTTTTACCTTCTTGGAATGATCCATGTACTGTAAGATAAAGCAATACAGGATGAGTGGATGAACCAGAGACTTGCCATGCATCCAGTGCAAAATTGTCAGCTCGTGTTAAATCATGTATAGTTGGAGGAAATAATGCAAACTTTTTAGCAATATTTTCATTTCCAATTGTTAATCGTTGTCCTATTAATATTATTATTATTATTATTATTATTATTATTACATTTCATAAATCATTATTAATATTTTATATATTAATATCATATTTTCCTTATTGTAGTTCTTTTTCATTTTCTAATTTACCTTGACCCCAAGTATTTCTTGCAAAGCATGATCCACTTACATTTATTGAAAAAACGGCTTGTTGATCATATAAATCCATTAATGCTGATCGATTAGAATCAAATAATGGGAAAAACCTGATATTGAAGTAGTAATACATATATATATATATAAAGGTTAGAAGTTGTCAAAATAATTAAATAAATAAAAGAGTTTGTTATAATTATATATATTATATACTTTGATAAAAGGTCTTGTGATGCTTGTCTTGAATTATCTTGATCAAAGAAGTTTGGTTTAACAGGTAATGGTAAAGGTGAGGCACCAAATCTAGTAGTTGAAGGTATAGATGGATTTATACTTGGCTGCCCTCCTATAGGTTGGAAATCTAATTGTGTTAAAGTTGGGAATCGTTGGGTGACTTCCCTAATACAAACAAATTTAAAAAATTAAAAACATTTTTCTTTTTCCACCTTATTATATTTTTAAAAAAATAAAATAAACAAAACCAAAATACTTACTTCATATATACATCAGGATTTGTATTGACTTGTATAGGGTTTCCTGAAAGTACTAGTTCAGTTAACTGCCTTAATTTATTATTAGCTAATCCATCTAAACGTTTAAATTCACTAATATCATTTTCTTGAAGTGACAAATTTTTAATATTTGGAAAGAGTGTTGCTATTTTACTGATAGGTTGTACTGACCATAATTTATTTCTTGCAAAGGATATTGTTATTACCTATATATTATATATAACGTTGAAAATAATTATTATTAGTCATATTTTTTTATCACTCACATGCCCTCCCAAGTTTCATTAAATAAATTAAATCATATATATATATATATATATATATATATATATATATATAACTTACAGAATTTCCAAAAACTTTATGTGCTTCCCCTAATAATCTAGAAAGAACTACAGTTATAGAATGTGATGTTGGTGGTAAATCGTCCATATTAAGAAAACCTTGTTGGGGATCCCATCGCTCTTGTAAAAATTCAGTCAATGCATTTGATGATCTTTGTTGATTATTACGAGAGTTGTTATTATTGTTATTAGTACTTAATCGTGAATTTATGGAATTCCCATTTCCATCTGCTAATCTAATTGATAACTTTTTTTAAATAAATAATTGAAATAGATAAATCAGAATCTATTCTCCGCATTATCATTTTTTTTACTAAAGTTACTTACTGTTGATCCCATAAAACTGAAATTATTTTTTCTAACCAGTATATCAGCTGTCTCTTGACTATCCACAGTAATATATGTAATGTTGCCTTCATTTTGCACCTATAATAGAACATTGCATATATATGTAAATCATTTTTTTTCTGATTTACTATATATATATTTAATTCTTTATTCTTACATTTAATTCTTCCCAATCCATTTTTGATTTTCTATGTAAAAAGTTCAATAAATCTTTTTGAGATCCAGGAGGGTGGCCAGATACCTAATATATATATACATTTCAATTATTAATTAAAATCTGAACTTTTTAAAATACTGAAATTCTATTTAAATATATTTACCATAATAACAGGTGCATTTGGTGGTCTATAAATCAAAGAATAGAAAATAAGTAAATAAATAAATAATGCATTATTTATAAACTATACTTAATCTAATATGCAAGTTGTTTTTTCTCTATTTTTTTTTTCCTTTCTTTGATGCTGTTATTGTTTTTAATATATATATATATATAGTCACTTACATTTCTCTTCCCATATCAATATCTTCATCTATAAATTCACGAGTAAATCTTCCTCTTCCACCACCACGTCCTCCTCCTCTTCCTCTAGATGAAAAGGTTTGACTACGTCCACCTCTAGGTGAGTGATCTGCATAATGGCTACCACCGCCACCACCACCACTACGTCCTTGGCCATATTGTTGTGAATCATTATTATATTGTTGATTTGTGTTTGCCATAGGACCTAATCGCGCAGTTATTGGAACATTACTATTATTTGATGAATTGTTATCGTTGTAATAACTTTGTCTATTATTATTATTATTATTATAATCGCCACGACCACGACCACGACCACGACCACGCCCTCCTCCTCCTCGAGACCATGAATCCATAATAAATTAAACTATTTGTAATAATAATATAGTTACGGTACTGTATGTGAAAAAAAAGGATTTACTTGCCCTTTAGTTATTTTTATATATTGTATTTCTATAATATATATATAAAATTGAATAATTAAATTATATTAAAATATAGGGAACTAATAATAATAAGAAATATGTATATAAAATATGCAAACTTTACTTTTAAACAAATATAAATAAACTTTTAAAAGCAAAAAGAAAAGAAAAGAAAGAAATAGTGGAATGAGTGGGTTTTAAACTATTGGAATAAGTTTTGCTGTGGAAAAAAGCATTTAAAGTACAGAATTCCCCAGTCACAAGAAAATAGTGTAACAATGAACCAAAGCATATTACCATTTATGTATATAATTTTTAGAAATAACGCATTTATTATTAAATGAGTGCGTATATATAAAAACAAAAATGCTTTATTTTTTAAATAGACAATTTTAATTTCATTAATATTGTATGTATAAAATAGACAAATATAAAAATAAAAGAAAGAAAAAAAAAATATCATTTTATAATATAGTTTGTAACTTGAGCGTTCAATATTTACTTTTTGGAATATCAAATAAACCAAGTGATTCGCAATTAATAATGACGGCATCCCTAGTGATAAAATAAATAAATAAATATAAATACATGAAGATGTTATATTTTTTTTTATTCTTATACCTAAAATGATCATAACCTATACGACGTATACGATCAGTATTGCCAAGGAAAATTAAAGTATTGTTATTACGAGCAGTAGTAGTATTGGAAGATAAAACGGCATGAATATCATCGTCATTCTTATTATTAATAGTAGAATGATTATTTTCATTAATGACAGTAAAATAATTCCAACCACTTATTTCAAAATCATGATCACATTCTTGACGTTCCCATTCTAAAGTATCTAAATCCAACACCGATAAACCAAAAACTGCATCATCATCTGTTGAATCATTCACATGTCTTCCAAATATTAACAGTTTTCCACATATGGCTTCACAAAAATGTTGATTTCTTATTAAAACCTTTTGTGAGTTATCCTTAAGAAGATTATGAGATGAATTATAAGGCGGATGATCAAGATTTATCATGAAAAGATCAGGTACATATTTACCAACTTCATTTCTTCCTCCATAAATATACATTTTATTTTCTATTAAAGTTGCTGAATGATTATATCGTGCTGGTACTCCCCTATGTTTTGACCAAGTAAAAGTATTAAGATCTAGTATTGTTATTTCATCCAAGGCGAACGTGTCTTTATTATTAATAATTAATAATAATAAAGCATATTAGTAAATAAAATATAAAAATAATAGCTATGTATTTAATGTATGTATGTATTTTTTTTACATCCTGTTTTCTTTGAAAAACCACCATAAATGAAAAGTTTATTATCATATATTACAGCAGTATGTAAATATCTAGCACGAACAATTCCTTTGATAATAGGTTGAAACCAAGCTTGCTTTTTTAAGTCAAATAAATGAATGTCATTACAATATTGTTCGAATTCATTACATCCTCCTAAATGTATATATTCAATATTATTATAAATATAATGAGAATATATATATAATCAAAAAAAGAAAAAAATTGGGGTTAAAGGAAAAAAAAGAAGTGAAAAGTAAAAAATCAATTTTTAAAAGAATTTTGCTGAATTTAAAAGAAATGAAAATTACCAAAAACGACTAAATAACGCTGTTTCCAAAGTGTTGTTGTATGACCATATCTTTTGCATGGTGGAACGCCATCCTTTATCTGATTATATTGTAATAAATATATATTAAATATTAATAAGTCATTGTTAGAATATTATTAATGCTCTTTTTTTTTCTAATCTTTTTTTCTTTCATTTTTTATTTATATATTAAAAAAATGAAATTTATAAATATCATACTTGAACAGTTTCCCAACGCATATCACATAAATTAAGAAAGTGTAAATCATCAATTTTTACATTTCCTCCTCCTCCATAAGCATATAATTGACGATCATTCACTTTAACAATTGAAGGTCTCCATCTACCAATTATATTCTCACCAGTAGTTTGTATTACTTGGTCTGTTTCTATCTTCATACTAAATAAAACAATAAAAAATTAACATATATAAGGATAAGAAAAAAAATAAAAGAGAATTAAAAAAAGTATTATTAAAATACTTTTAGTGTGCTCAATTCATATTTAGTCACATTTGCATATATAAATATTAAAAAGGAAGAATATAGGGAGTACAAAAAGAAAAAAAAAACCAACTCCAACAAAGTGCCACTTTCTATTAATATTTTTTATTTATTCTCATATTTGGTATTTGTTTATATTTATTTGTTGTTGTTGCCTTGGTTCCTCATCTTCCTTTTATTATTATTATTATTTTTATTTAATCAAAATTGATAATTAAAAGTTGTGTGTGACCATTGATATTCCAGCACCATTTATTTATTTTTTATTTATACTATTATCAGTACAGTGTTTTTTCGAAGTTTGAAATGTTTTCTTTTGACCAGGTGGTAATTTATATATGTATATATAATTATTTTGAAAGGGTGAATCTTTTAAATGCGATCGTAGTGGCACTGAAGCCTTTTGGCTTATTTTTTATATTTTGTTAATGATTATTTATTTATTTATTTATTTATTTATTTTTATCGTTATTATTTGAGAATATTGTTGGCTTGATTTTTTATTATTTTATTATTATAATTAAAAGGAATGAACTAGGATGGAATATTATATAAAAATATATATAGAATCAATTAAATGATATTATTGTAATAATGAAAATATGGTATTATAGAAAGTATTCTATATTATTATCCTATTTAAATACAATAAATAAAATATCAATTAGTAAATATTCTTATTATTATCAATCATTATTTTTTTTCAAATCTTACTTTAGCTGGATTAATTTGATTATTTTGTTCATTCTCTGGAGCTGCATCGAATACATTAAAAAACCTTTCGCCATTATCACTTACTTCAAGAATAGACGCCAAGTTACCACATCGATAACAATAGTTTGGAGCTGACCATACAGTTGATAATTTATTATCAAATAAGACCTAATCAGTTAATATATATTTTTTAAGTTTTAACCATCTTGATGATATTCCTTTTTTTTTGTTTTGTCTGGTTTGTTTATTTTTAATAATAATAATAATAATACCTGGTATCCAGCATTACACAGTTGATGTGCACGAAGAATATGAGTCATATTATTCATATGTAAAAATCGATCTACAACGAGTCCTCCAAATGTATACCCAGCACCTCTGTGTTATTTTTATGTATAAATTTGCATTAATTAAATTTTATATTTATTACTATTATTATTATTATTATTATTATTATTATTATTATTATTATTTACCTTGCTGATATTGCAAATTCATCTTTATCTGGGTCGGGATCGGACCATACTAAATCTGCCATTGCGCCTTCATGGGGGATTTCTATAATAGTTATTTTTAATTAACTTATATCCGTTTCAAAAATCATAAAAAAAAAATAAAGATAAAAGATAAATAATCATAATTACCCTTAAATCTATCTATGATTTTTACTTGATCTAAAACATGTATTGTTGGCGATAAACCTATATTTTTATTTATGTAAAAAAAATAAATAAACATAAACAGAAATATTAGTATATATATATATATATATGTATGATGAGTATGATCGTCATACTTTTTTTTATGTTATCCATTTTTTATACCTCCGTGTACACAGAATATACTATTGTCAATAACAACTGATAATGTCAAAAAATCAAACATATCAGTAAAATATTGCCATACATTTTGAGATCCATATTTACGCATGCATTCTGTATAAAACCCATATGTCTATATAAATATATATAATACATATTATATATTAATTATTGGTTTATTTATGTTTATATTTATTTATTATTTATCTATTTTGTTTTGTTTTTTTTAAGTTACTTGTGTTACTGCTCTAGATTCATGATTACCACGGACAAGCTGAACACGATCAGGATACCTTAATTTTAAACAAGTTAATAAAGAGATGGTTTCAACGCTATATAACCCCCGATCTACATAATCACCAAGAAATAAATAATTTGTATCAGGACAATAACCGCCAATACGAAAGATTTCTATAAGATCATAATATTGTCTATTTATTATAATAAGATTAAAAATTAAATATATGTATATAAATATTTTTAACCATATAAAAGAGAGGTAAATGTAAAAAATAAAATAAAATAAAAGAAAGTCAACTTATAAATTATATATATATATATTATCGTACTTATTAATTCCAAAAAAAGACATATATTTATTATATATACCCATGAATATCGCCAACAACAGTTACTGGTGCTTGAATATGTACAACATTACTCTCGCGCATTAGTAATTCTTTTGTTTTTTCACATAATTCTTTAATAACACATTCATCTAGTAATTTTTTTTTATATAAATGTTCAATACACACATCCAAATCTAAAGGCATGTTTTTAATGTAAATAATAAAAAAAAAGAAAAGATATTCTTATTTATAATAAATTATGATATATCAATATATAAGATAATAATAAAAATAAGGAGAGAAGAAAAAGAGTACATAATCTCAGTTACCTGAAAAAACATATTTTCTATGATCTTTTTTAAACTCCGATTTTTTATATTCCTATAGAATGTGATAAAAAGTTTTACCGAAATACGAACAAAAATAATAATAATAAAGGAATTATAAAATAAAAGAACCAATTTAAAAATATTGATAATTAGTTTATTTAAACGCCAAAAAAAATATAATAAGAGAAAAGAACATGCTTTTATTATGAATATGAAAAATTGAAATATTTATACTGTGAAGATTATAAAAAAATATGATTGGCTAGAATTTCAAAAGTGAGTTTTAAAATCAGTACACCTATTTTTTCCCATATATAAATTTGTGAAGTTTGTCATTTTTTTTCCCTTTCCTTTTTCTTCCTATAAATATAATAAAATAGAATAGTTTGATAAAAAAAATGGATGATAATAATAATAATAATAATATATCTAATGAAGAGCGTCAACGACAAGAAATTAAAAACCTTTTATCTAAACAGCCTAGTTCATCGACAAGTGCTGTAAAAGTTAATAATAATACTAATAATACTAATATTGCTAATAAGGCAAATAATAGTAATAATACAGCTACAACCTCAAATAATACTACAACTAAAGTACCCACTACCACAACTACAAATAATACAAACAATAACAATACTAATACTAATGCAACTCAACCGCAACCTCAGCTTCGTGAAGATAAATTAAAATTGGCTGTTTCCTTTTTAACTTCTCCTAAAGTACAAACTGCTGATAAAGCCAAAAAAACTGCCTTTTTAAAACAAAAAGGATTAACGGATCAAGAAATTGAAGAAGCTTATAGAAGAGCTGATGGACAAACTAGTTCTTCAACTCAGAATATAAATAAGGTTTGAATAAAAACATACATATAATATATAAATATTATCACATGAAAAATAAAGTATCATTATTAAAAAAAGGTTTATTTATTTATTAGTTACCCAAAAGTAGTCAAAGTACAGCACAACAACAAGCAGTATCTTATTCTTCATCTGATACTTCAAACTTAGCACCTATTGTTCCATCAAGACCACCTGTTACTCGTCCAACTCAAATAATCTATTATTCAGCTGCTGAACCTGAAAGATTAAGTATAAAAAAAATGATTGGATTAGCACTCTTTTTTGGTATTGGAGCTGTAGGAATAACATCTAGTCTATTGAGTGTTGTTAAGGTAATCCATTTTTTTTTTTTTTTAAATAAGGGATATATATATATACTAGGACAAATAAGTGAGTAATGATATATTTCTAAATTTATTTTAATATATAGAAATGTATTTTACCGATTTTTAAATCTATATATCAATATCAAAGTAATCGATATAATGATCGACGACATAAAATTGAACGATTAAATGGTCTATTGAAGGAACAATGGAATGGATCAGATAATGTTTTAGTAATAGATAATAAAAATGAGGATGATGATATTTTAGATAAAGATAATAATGGATGGTGGTCACCTATCTTATTGAAACAAAAGGATTTATTAGAAAGATTAGATAAAGTGATTAAATATTCCCAAAAATATATAGATCAAGATGATGAACCTTATGGAAAATTCAAAAATGTATTGTTGGATTTTAAGGATGTAATTACTAAACCAGAATATAATTATACTTCCTATACACCTTATTCTGTGTATGGGTCAGCTTTTAATAATAGAAGTAATACTGGGTTTGATGATGAAGCTGTTCAAGGTATTAAAAGTGAAATACGTAGTTTGAAAGGTACTTTGCTAAGTAGACGTAATTTCCCAAAGGCTCAAATTAAACCTTCAGTATTTTCTTCAACTAATACTACTCCTACTACTACACCACCACCAACAACAACGGATAAAACTTTGGATACAAATTCAACCATTACTACAACTACAGCTGCTACCGATAATAATAATAATAATAATAATAATGAAAATAATAAAAAAAATGATGACAATCCATTAAATACAACAAAAAAAACAATGTCTTCACCAACAGCAAGTACAAGTAGTCAAGCTTATCATCCAAAACAACGTGAACCACAATCATTTAGAACAGAATTACGTAATAAAGCATTTGAAGCTACCACTACAGCTAATTCTTCTTCTTCTTCTACATCAACAGCAGAACAGATACCTACTAGTGATACAGTAACTACTGATAAGGGCAAAGGAAAAAGTTCAGTAACTGTTGAAGAAGTTAAGGAATCCAATGATAATTAATATTTATTTTTATAGTGTTATTATATTACATGTGTGTATATGAAATAATGCCATTAATTAGATATTTTGTAATTATAGAATTATATAATGTTTTTATTAAAATTGATATAATAAATTAAAAAAAGTAATAAAAAGGTTTATGTACAATGAAAAAAAAATGTAAGCACGTGACAGTAGTAAATGATCAAAAAAGGAAAGCTCTCTATTATTATTTAAAAAAATAATTTAGCCTATGATGCAATTTTTATTTTCCTTATTTTTATGTTCTAAAGATAGTAAAGTAGCCAATTGTATTTGTTCTTCTTCTGTTAATGCCTGCATACAAAAAATAAAAATATAAGGTTATTATACTTTTAAATATAAAATTCATACTACATTCATTATATATATATAACACTTACACCTCTATTTGCTTTAGCTTGAAGAGTTTGAATTTTTTGACGATTAATATTATTTTGTCTATTTTAAAATAATAACAATAATCAGATAAGATGAATGCATATATTAATTAATTATGATCATCATTATGATCATTTTATTTAACTACTATTATTATATATGTTATATATTAATTTTACCTATTGCCATTATTACTGTTATTATTTCCAGACTTATTATTATTAGTACTTGTACTTTGTTTCAAACCAGCTGATCTTTTGATAGCAGCCATAGCAGACATTTTTTGCGCAGTTGATTGTGAAGATGACGAGTAATTATTATTAGATTTTTTACCTACACATTGATGATCTTGCTCTAATCTATGTTTCACGCAATAGGATAATCCACAAGCATTACAATTCATTGGTACTAATAATTTCGCTTTACAACCTTTTAATTTGCATACATTTGATGGTATTTTTTGATCCATACAATTATTTTGTATGTGACGATAGACTCGATCATTGGGATCTTCATTACGAGGACCAGGTACTGGCTTATCACAAATTGGGCAAGTAACAACTCTACATATTATATATATATATATATTAGTATTATTATTGGCATATATATATAAAACAAAGAGTATTTTTCTTTACTATATTATAGTAATATTTACCGAACATCGAAATTTGGATCTTGTCTTATTGGACAATTATGATCATCTAATTTGAAGTGTTCCTGGCTAAGGACAACATATAAAAACATTCATAAGTAAATAGTAATAGTCATAATTATATATATATATATTAATTATACATACCAATATATTTTTTTACAATGATAACAAGTATAGGGTAGGAAATCTATTTTTTAAAATAAGTCAAACATCAGGTACCGAAATATGTATTTCATTTACTTTTTTGTCAAATTGAATAAAATGTATTCATACCTAATTGAGAACAATCATTTAAAGAACAATGCTTTCCAACATGAGGTAATTCCATTATGAATTTATTAAATTAAAAAGAAAAGGATATATATAAGCTGATAAATAAATATATTAAATATATAGAAAAAGTAGAAAGTATAAAAAGGAAAAATGGAAAGAGCAAAAAATGAAATTCGAAAAAGGGAGGAATTTATATATGGAATTTGATTTTAAACTCCGTCGATTTTTTGTTATTTATTATTGCCAAATTTCAATTTAAACCTTTTCACTCTTTTTATTTAATAATAATAAAAATAAGCTTATAAAATATGTCTGGTATATCTGACGACGCTATTCGTAATGTATGATATTTTTCAACAGTTCAATATTTTTATTATTATAAATCCATTTTGGAAATAAAAATATATAATACAAAAAAAAAAGGATTTGGAAGAAAAAAGAAAAAAGGAAAGGAAAACAATCGTCAGCATATGATGACTAAAAAAAAACTTTGCCATCTCGTACTTTCTAGATCTTCATAGAACTTCAAGCTAAATATATTACCAGTCAACAACAAGTTAATACAGTCAAAGCACAAATACAAACTAAACAACGTGAAAGAAAATTGGCAGAATTAACTAGAAGAGAATTAGATACTTTAGAAGCTGATACCAAAACATATAAACCCGTAGGCAAAATGTAATAAGTAGATCTATTACTACTGTAGTATATATTAAAATAATAACGAATTATAAATAATAATAATTTTTTTTTAAAAAATAGGTTCCTTCAAGCCCCTTTATCTGAAATGAAAAGTCAATATGTAAAGTCTGTAGAAAAAGCCGATGAACAAATTCAACAGTTAGAAAAATCACAAAAATATTGGGAAAGAAGTGCTTCAGAAGCACAAGGAAATTTGAAGGATATATTAAATGGACCTCGATCAATGTAAAATATAGAATGTCTATTTTTTTTTTTTTTTTTTTGCTTTAAAAAAATGAATAAAATCATATAATTTTGGATTGATAATAATAATAATTATAATTATAAATACTGCTAATACTTTATTAATATTAAATGAATATATATAAACAAAAAAGATAAAAAAAGTTGAAATGGTAAAATAAATAGATATAAGTAATGATTAAAAAAAAATGATTATTATTATTAATGTTATTATTATTTAGACATTAATTCTTCCAATTTTGATTTCATGATCGATGTTGCACCAAGTACAAAACTTTTATTACTTAAACTTGATGAGCTTCCATCACTTGTAGATGTTTTATCACTATGTATTGAACAATTACTACTACTAATAATACTACTTGCAGTAGTAACATTTGATTCCTGACGTTGATGTTGTAGATTGATGGATTTTTCCATTTCTTTTACTGTTTTTGCTCCCATTTTACGTAAATATTCAGAAATAGCTCTTAATCCACCTGATTTTGCAAGATCTAATGGTGTTGGTACCTGTTTTATGATATATACATTTGGATAAGCCCCAAATTCACCTACTAATTTTACAACGGCTTTACCTTGACGATTTCTTATAGCATAATGTAATGGTGTTTCACCTGCACTATCGGCTTTATTTGGAGATATGCCACATGTATTTATTAAATAGGTTATCATTCTTATTTTTCCTGATTTACAAGCATAATGAAGCGGTGTTGCACCTATTTTTTTTTTTAGAAAAACCATAAAATAGCATAAAAGTAAATGATTAATATAAGAAAAATTCAAATGATAATATATAAATATATATATTTAATTTATTTTATTATTTTTTGTTTCTTTTACCATTTGCATCTACTTGATCAATTAAACCGTGAGAACAAGCTCGTATAAGATAAGCGGCTATTTCTAAAGCATCATTTTCAGCAGCAACATGTAAAGGACTTTCTTGATTTGGTCCTTTACTTTTTAATATATTTGTAGAAGCACATTCCACCAGTAATCTTACACCATTGTAATAATTTAATTTAGAAGCTAATACTAATGGAGATATTTTATCTTGGTCACATTCTGTTAGTGGTAATACATGAGGATTAACACCTACTGAAATGATTCTTTTTAAAGCAGATGTATTTCTAATTGCTATCAATGCATGAATTAGCCCATATCCTTCTTTAACTGATTTGATGGTTGATGTATGATTAGCCACATTTGTTTTTCCTCCACGTTTTAAATAATTTCTATATTATAAAAATAAGATAACATAAGAAAAAAAAGCATGAATAAATATAATAATATATTATTAAATCTTTTATTAAACTTACGCAATTAATGAATCAACACCTTCTTTATCAGATCTTCCACGTGCAATGGTATGCCAAAATCCATCACCACAACCAAATTCTAATTTTTCATCATCATTATTTGAAGATATTTTTTCATTTGTTGATTGTAAATCTGTTAGTAAATTTATTTGTAATTCTGATGAAGATTGGATGGCATTATTTGAAGATGATGAAGAAGTAGCAGTAGTAGTTGCATCATCTTCTATACGATTATTATTACTATATTGACTATTATTTAAAATCGATAGTGAAGATGATGTTGATGGAGGCGGAGGTGGTAATGGTAAATCATCTGGGGGTGGTAATTTTGGTGATGGTATTGAATCTAATGGATAATTTGATAAAATAGATAAAATATCAAGTTGATCATCATGATCGTCATTATTATTATTATTATGATAGAACAATGGCGATTCTAAAGAATGATTTGGAATTGGTGATATAGCACTTTTTATACTATTATTAGTTGAATGTTGATCAAGTGGTGCACTATAATAACTGGATTTACTAAAGCGACCTGAAGAATAAGTACTACTGTTAGATGTGATTGTTGAATTTCTACTACTATTTAAACTTTGATAAAAATAACAATTATTTTTCATAGTATTATTTTGGTGATGATGATCATTAAAAGTATCATCATTATCATCATTGTTGTTGTTGGTATACATCATTAATGAAGATTCATATTTTAATTTATAAAATTGCATTTCTTGTACTGCACTATCATATTTCATTTTTTGAATTTGATAATCATTTTGAAGATTATCATAAGCATGTTCATATTCATTTAATATACTTGTTAATGATTCGTGTTGACGTTCCCATTGATATATAATAGTATCCATGATGGTATATATTTGTTTTTTGATTTCTTTACATTGTATTGAATTAATAATAGTACAAAATTCTTGAAATGCTTTGGTATCTACTTTAAATGATGTCTTACTATACTTTTTTTTTATGGATGGTGATGATATATTTGATAAGGATTTTGATAACATATATGTATTATTCATCATCAATTACTTTTTTTTATAATAGAAAATAAACTATTTATATATATAAAGGAACTAATAATAACAATAGTATTAAAAAAAAATGAAAGTAAATAGAAAAAAAGTTTGTTAAAAGACAAAGAGTTTTTTTTTCTTAATACATATTGCCTATTAAATTTCCGCTCAGGAGTAAATTTATGCTAAATTTCATTGGCCAGAGAACTGATCATCCAGCTTATCTCTTTGTTATATTTGATCTCCTGTTAAAGTATAACCAGTTCTTGTGAATAAGCATTTTCTAGATATGGGTTTCTACCGAAGTTCGTTGTAAAATATATTTAAACGTATATATATATATATATAAGTGTGCGTGCGTATTTCTAAATAAGAATTTAATAAATAAACAATAAATAAAAGTATCAATTGCTAATATACACTTTTCTAGGGGTAATAAAAAATAAAATAAAACATTAAGTAAACATTTATTACAAATATTTTTTTATGTGCATGATTTATAAAAAGTATATATATTTATATTTAATTTTAAATGGTCTAATGACTTTGTCTTTATCATTATTTCCATTTTTCTAGTCTAAAAAAAGAAAAAAAAGTTTATACAAATTTGGAAAAGAATCATCTAGTAGTTGATTATTAAGTTTCTGTCATTTCCATTCCTTGATACCCAGTAGGATTTCCTTTTATTTTATCTATGATACCTATATAAAAAAAAATCTATTTAATTTTTTTTTCTTTCTTACTTCCCTTTTTGCCTTTTTCTCTAATATCTATATATATATAATTGTCATTACCATTCCATACAGATATTATTTTTGATTTATATTTAATCTGTACAAGCCATATTGGAATAGATATAAACAAAAATCCAATTGCAGACAAACTTTCTAAAGGAGCTTCTATAAAGGGTGTTGTACAGAGAAATAGTGCTACCATACAAAATAGAATAGGAGTGGATAGCCAAACTTTATAAGGGCGTTTTAATTCAGGTTCTTTATATCGAAATATTAATAGTGAGAATACTGCTAAAAAGTAAAACCTAGGAGATAATTATAAAATAGAAGTGGCAATTAAAGATTAAATATATATATATAAATAAATTATTTAAATTCACACCACAAACATTTTCTCTCCACGCGTTTATATTTATAAATATAGATGTATATTAAAAAAAAAAAAAAAATAGAATAAATGTTTATCATCTTAGTACTTACAACCAAGCACACACAGAATAAAAATTCACTAATGCACGAAAACTACCCACTAATATAAATAATGTTGTTAATATTAATTGTAATACAATTGCAGTGATTGGTGTATGTCTATTTCCATTTAATTTTCCAAGAAAGGATGGCAAATGGCCTTGTTTTGCAGAAACATAGATGATGCGAGCCCCAGTAAATATACTTGCGTTAGCAGTCTAATATATATATGTATAAATGAAGATTTAGAAGAAAAAAAAAGAAAAGGTTTTGATGAACATCAATTGCATCTTTGTTTTTTTTTTTCTTCTTTTTGGTATTTATATTTATGTTGATAACTTTATTTTTATTTTTATTTTCATTTTTTATTACTCCAAAACAACTTAATGCTACACAAACGGCAAATAAAATCCCTCCAGTAGGACCAAAAGCTTTTTTTCCAAAATCCATTGCTACAGTATTTGTATGCATTACCACTTGAGGACGAAGTACACCGAGATATGCAATATTTGACAATATATATGTCACAATCACTAATGGAATACCTAGAAAGATAACTCGTGGGAGATCACGATGTGGATTTTTCATTTCACCAGAGACATAGTTGAGATTATTCCATCCATCATAAGCCCATAAACCTATAATAAGATTATTTTTTCAGTTACATCTTTTAACTCATTTTCCTTTTTTTCTTTTTATTACTCTTTTTAATGTTTTAATTTTTATTTTCCCTTATTTTTTTTTCTCCTTTTTCTATCTATCTTTTATTTATTTTTTCCCATATACCTATGATGCTTATTTTTATCTTTCTTTTTTTTTTTTTTTTTACCTGAATATAATGCCATTGTATATTGACCAAAAGTAACAGTGTCAATTTTATCAAAAAAGGGTACAGTTTCAAAACTATTTCCTTTCATTGTACCTTGAGCTATAAGTACTACACCAGTAATGGATATTACCACAGCTGCTAATACTTTAATCATTGTTAAAACATCTTGTACATGAATCCCTGCTCTTGTAGATATTGAATTAAGTATACTAATAATCACAAGTGTTAATACTGCTATTAATTTTGGTAAAAAATCAGGAATAATGGCATCTGCCAATTCTACAGCTGCATCAGAATCATGAGGTACTTGAAAAAAATAAGTATGAAAGGCGATTCTAGATATATATTCACCAAGAACTATACAAACAATAGCATTACTACCAGGCTAAATAATATTGTATTATCGGTGTGTTTTTTTCAGATGAAAAAAAAAAAAGAATAATAATAGTAATAAAAATAAAAAAAATGTTTAATAAATCGATTTACAATTTAACTTTGTTGATTTTTGTGTTACCTTTTGAACCATAATAGTAATAAATTCAAATATGAATGCCACTAAGCTGCCATAAGCACGACCTAAATATACTGATTCGCCACCATTCATAGGTAACATAGATCCTAATTCTGCATAACATAAGGCTCCTGAAAGCGCTAATAAACCAGCGATTAACCATATTAATAATGCTGTTCCTGGTGCTTGTGTTGCTTCTAATACTGGACCTGGATTTTTTAAAAAAAATAAACAAAAAAAAATATGTTACTAAAAAATGATTAGAATGACATATATGGCTATATAAAAAATTTATATAGTTCAAAAAAAAAAGGGAAAAATAAGGGACATAAAAAAACAATATAGTAATTATAATTTATGTATAATGACTAAATTAATATAAATAAATAAATGAAGATCGATCATTATTATTTTGATTATGATTATTTTTTTAATACCTGGAGAACTAAATAAACCACTTCCAATCATTGAACCAATAACTAATCCTAAACCATTAATAAAAGTAACTTTCTTTTGTAATTCTGGACCTCTTGCTTGAGTTTGAGTAAGTGGTATCATTGGTATAGATTCAAAAGAAAATACTGAGGCTGAAGAGCGATTGGCATGATATGTTGAAGGTAGTAAATTTTGTTCAGCTTGATCTGATGATAATGATAAAGAATCATCATCGTCATTATGTAAATGATGTGTAGTAAGATGGTGACGATCATCTATACTTGGTCTACTGAAAATAGAATCTTCATCGTCTAATTCAAATGCTGACTCTAGTTCATTCTTATCATATCTAAACTGATGATTATTCATGATATAAGTATATTATAAAGAATGAAATATATATAAAAAAGAATAAATATAAATATATATATATATATATATACAAGTTTGATCAAAAAAAGGTTTGGATGAAAAAAAAGGTCAATTACATAAAGAAAGAAGAGAAAAAAAAAGAGAGAGAGAGAAAGAGAATGGAGAAAATGGAAAAATTGGATATGCGCGGCATTTTAATATACAATTTAATGTCTGAGTTTAATAAGTAGGCGCTACTTAAATCACAATAAAAAAAATTTAAAGGGAAGAGGTAAAAATAAACTCATTCTCTCTCTTTACTATAAAATATTATGACTGAAACTGAAAGTGAATCACGCACTACAGTTGAAACCCTTCGATTACAACTAGAAAATTTAGGTTTAGATACAAGAGGTCATAAGGCAGAATTAAAAAAACGATTAAGAAAGGCACAAAAGAAAATTGAAAATAAAGAAAAGAACGAACAATCACAAATAAGAAAGTAAAGCAAATAATTATTTTATATTATATACTTATATACATACGATCTATATATATATATATACATACTAGACTGTACAATATATTCATTTGTTTGTTTATCATCATAGAAAAGATTCAACTAAAAAGCAACCTTATGACTATTACCTTTTTTTCGACGTAGAAGCTACTTGTGTAGCCGATGGTGGTTTTGACTATCCAAATGAAATTATTGAATTTCCTGTAGTATTGGTAGAAGGAGAATCCTTTAATATAGTAAGTAAACATTTTTTATATCAAAAGAACAAAAATCAGAAAATAAAGCTTATTTCTTGTATGATTTTTATTTTTTAGGTTGATGAATTTAGATCATACGTTAAACCTTCAATAAATTCAGTATTATCAGATTTCTGTAAAGAGCTCACTGGTATCAGTCAAGTAAGATTGAAAAAAGGAAAAGAAAAAGGTAGAGGAAAAAGGTTAACAAAATCTAAAAATGTATTGTTTATATAATAGGAAACTGTAGATGAAAGCCCTGATTTTATAGAAGTTTTGGATAAGTTTCAAGAGTTTATGTCTAAATATTCCCTCTTCCAAGATAAATCGGCTGTATTTGTCACAGGTACAAATTTGTATTTATTATATATATATTAAAAAAAATACAATAAATAATATTAATCATAATCATGATGATGTTTATAATAGATGGCCCATTTGATATACGTGATTTTATTACAAAACAATGTCGTCATAGTAATTTAAAGAAAAGACCAACATACTTTTGTCAACCTTGGATTAATATAAGAAAACTTTATCAAGATTTTTATAAATATAAAAAATCAAAAAATATTGCACGTATGTTAGCGGATTTAAATATGACCTTTGAAGGGCATGAACATTCTGGTTTGGACGATGCAAAAAATTTAGTATATATTGCAAGAAAAATGAAAGAGGATGGATGCCTTTTTAAATCAAATATTAGATGGTATGGCAACAATCGGAAGAGATAGTTTTATTATTATTATTATTATTATCATTCGTATATTCTATTTGTAAATATAACTATAGACAAAAATATAATAAAAAGTATAATATTTATAATGTAGGTTTATCTATGAACTCATCCAACAAAAAAAGTTAATAATAATCATTCTACATTAATATATAAAAATAAACATATTATATCATAATAAGTAATAATGTTTAAGTGATGATTCTAAATTGAGGATTTTTTGGACGCATTCTATTACAGTTTCACCCTCTAAATCAGGTTCTTGACCATCATATACATTCGTTATAAACATTAATTCTTCACTTTTAACAAATGCGGTTTTCATGCTAACATTTTTTGCACTTGCAAGGTCCCAAGATCGAGATGATATATAATAAAAATTCTAAATTGAAATAAATTAAAAAAGAGAGATTGATATATTAAAATTTTTTATTGTTATTGTTATTATTACTTATTTATTTGTTTTTCCTACTTCAATTTTTTGAGTACGTTTAATGGTCTCCCTCATCACTTGTGCATATACTTTAGGATGAGGCTTAGCTAGCATAAGTTGATCACAACTCATAATATAAATAGGGCCCTTATTATTATTACTGTTGTTATTGTTGTTGGGATGATCATTAATATTATTATTATTTTTATATTCCGTATAAAACCTATATTTTTTTAAAAAGGAACACGTACTTTCTTTATCTATTTGAGTGATGATCCATACAGTCCATCCACTATTTAATGCTAGTTCTAAGGCTTCTAACGATGTAAAGCTAGGTACTAAATTTTTAAATTGCTCTATAATATCATCCACTTCTTTAACTGTTGGCACAAATTGTAATTGTTTATAAATAATTCGTTTTAATGTTCCATGAAGAATTTGTATTAAGCTTTTATATATCCCCGAGTGTGATTTTGCTAAATAAGTGGTATAACTAGTTTCATACCATTCATTAAATAAAGAATAGGCGTGTTGTTCATTTTTTAATCCATGTTTTTCCCAAGTTTGCCAAATAACTTTTACAATATTATCAAAGTGTGTTAAGGTATCTATTATTAAGCGGGTAAAAAAAAATAGTAATAATAATCGATTTGGATTCAATTGAGTGAATACATTTTTAAAAACGCTGAATTACAAATATATTCCATTACCTAAAAAATCAAAAACAATAGTTGGCATTATTAAAAAAAATAGATATATAGGAAGTGAAAAAAGGTAGTAAATATTTGTTATTAAAAAAAAATAAAGGAAAGGAAGAAAAGTGAAATAAAAGGAAAAAAAAAAAGGAGAAATTAATCCAATTTGTATCAGAAAGAAGATCATGCCAAAAAAAATCCAGCCAATAAGAATGCTTTTTTAGTGACACTTAAGTTTTTTTAATTTTTTTTAATTTTTTTATTCTTTTTTTATACTTCTCTTTCGCTTTGTTACTTTATTTTTTCTTTTAAAGAAAAATCTATTCATATAATGTGTATTTACTTATATAATTTTATTATTTTTAATAGCAAATAAATTATTTCTGTATTTTGGTTAGGTACAAAGGACATTTCAGTAATCAATTTGGTAATACTAATACAAAAAGTAAGCTTTTTAAAAACTATTATGTCAGCCTTTAATGTTTCTTTTTTAACTTCTCTTTCAACTTTCTTTTACTTCTAATACCTATATATCTCATTTATTAATTTATTTCATTTTTATTTTATTATTTGTATATCAAAAATATATTTATATAGTTTCATTAATATTGTTAATGCTTTTTAAAGTATGTTTAAAAGAATTCAAACCTCTTTTTTCGACCCAAAATAAACGCGTTAAGTTTTTGATCCAAATATGGGAAATGGAAATTTTAAATCTCAGCATAAATTTTAAATTCCGATTTTTTTCTTCAGTTTTTTTCTGTACTTCCGTATTTTTATTTGAACTCTTTTTTTCATTATTTTATAATTACTTTATTTATGTAATGAACGACGATGAATTAAAAAAAAGTAAAACAGAGGGTCATAAAGCTTTAATAGTATTAGAAACTGAGTTCAATACTAAACCTAGAACAGCCATTTTAAGTATTCAAGGATCACAAATACGCGCACTTGCACAAATTCCTTCTGTTATTCAAAAATATCCTTATTCTATGATAATCAATGCTGCTGTATTAAAATTGGCTGATTGGTTTAGACATGGGTAAAAATAAATATAATACTATATGAACTTATGAACTTATTAAAATAAACGATTGTTTAGATTATTTACTTATTTATTCATTGTTTCATTTTAACTTTGCTATCTTTAATAGAAATAACGTTGTACGATCACACATATATAAAGTTATAAGAAATATTTCAGAAGAACACCTTTCAAAAATAATTAATGTAGACGAAACAGTTAGAAGAATATTACCAGTACTTGGTTCCAACGATCCTATATCTCGTGCCCTTACTTTACGGTAATAAATATCGTTTCATTTTTATTTTTATATTTTATTTTTGTTGACTTTTATATTAATATTTATAGTTAACGATTCATATATGGTAGGACTTTAGGATGTATGGCTGTTATTATTGCTGATAACATGGATGTACAACATGGGTAAAAAGTGATAATCATTTATAACACTTACAAGTATATTAAGTTTTAAATAAATAAATAAGTAAATAATAGCTAATGTATTAAAAATTTTTTTTTTTAGTTTATTGCAATGTATGCAAAAGGCAACTAATCAATTTGAAATGGAAGCTACTATATGGACTAGTGATCGATTTTGTTCCTATTCAACTTCTTTTTTACCTGTTATGTTTACTAGAATTTATTTAAAACTTAATGGTAAATTTGGTATATTAAATGTAGATTTTTTACTTTTTTGATATGAGAATTGTATTTAACATATCATTTTTATTAATTTGATAGATCCATCTGTATCAAATGAAATTCAACTTCGATTAATTAGAATTTTAAGACATATGCATAGTGATATTTCAACAGCTAGACAAGTAATTTCTTCTTTTCCTTTTTTAATGAAATAATGATATGTGTTATGATAATAATAGTAATTTATATATACTTATATACATATAGGCAAAACAACTTTGTTTAATGATTTTAGATCAACAAAATTCAAATGAAGAGTTTGTGATTGTTATTTTGCGAACATTAACAATGTTATTATCTGTAGCTTTATTAGATCAGCAAGAACAGGTAAGATTATAAAAGTATAATAGACAAAAGATAAATTATTCTCAATCTTTTTTTTTTGTGATTATAGATTGATCGTTTATTATCATATTTATTAAATGACAAAAGAATTTCTATTCAACAAAGCGTTTTATTGGATCTAAGACAACTTAGTCGTAACGGAATAACATTTGATAGTTCTCATTTTGTTGTAAGTATAAAAATATTTACTAAAAAAAAGATCACTGAAAATGTTAACATATACCTTATATATATATATATAATCAGGCATTATTAAATGGAATAACAACTTCAGCTTCTACGTCATCATCATTACAACAATTATCTTACAAATGTGCAGAATCAATAATAAAATCGCATCGTACGCTGATCATTCATATTTTAAATCAATCATTATCATCCACTGAACGTCAAACATTACTTAATATATTAGATGTATGGAAAAATAATTTAGATATATCAATGCAACAACAAAAATATAATGTTGCTATACAATATGCTGATTTACTTTTAATAATCTTGGATATTTCTAAATCAACAAAAAATGTATCAAGTTCATCTATGATTGATTTTCATCATAGTAAGGATATTATTGAAAGCAATGAGCAACTTTTAATTCTTATATCCAATCATATGTCTAATATTCCAATGGATACACTGTATTTTGAATCAAATCACGTTATTTCAATTGCAAAGGTAAAATTTTATCATATAATAAAATAAAATAACACATATAGAGTATATGCATAAAAATAACTTTATATATATATATATATATATATAAATTGGTTTTTTTTTTTAGATTCGAAAGTGGATCTCGATTAAAACAAAATTATTATGTCTTCTTGATCGACAAGATAATAAAAATGTATTTATGAGTGGATTTGAATTATTAAAGAATAGTCAAGGTAATAAATATATGTAAAAGGAATTCAATTATTCATTTAAAGTTATTAAAATTTCCACTTTATTATTAATATTCTTATTTTATATAGATCAACAATTAAGCTTTATCATATTAAAGTATTGTATTTCTACAGCAGAAAAGTGCAATGATTTATCTAGTTGGCTCCCTTCATTTATTTTTCAAACTTTAGAAAATCATATTGATACTCCTATTACTTATGTAAATTCATATTATTTATTACAAGAAAAAAAAAAACATTCATATTGATTTTTGTCTTATTTTTAATATAGATGAACCTTCTTTTTCTTTTGTTTCGTACCATACAACCTAACAAAGAAATCACTGATAATGTACTTGCACTAATAAAATCATTTGGTAAATGGGATGATGTAAATGAAAGATATACTGCTAATGGATGGAATATATATTTAATTGGTATTGAAGCTAGCACTTGTGGATGGTATTACATTATGCATATTATTATGAATGAACTTCAGACTTTGGTAAAATCATCCACTAATAATAATATTAATAAAAATAATAATAATGATAGAATACATATATATACTAATTTTTCCTTCTAACATCCATTTTTTCTTTTTTTTTTTTTTAATTTTAGGTTGAATCTGATACATGTCTACATTGGCTCTCTGCACTTTCATCCTTTGGTTCTGCTGAGTGGACTCTAGCATATGATGATTCATCTATCATTGTTACAAAGTCATCAGAAATATTGGATTTATATTTAAATGCTCTAACTAGTTTAAAGGTATTAATAAATACAATTTTAAAAAATAAATAAACAGATAGATAGATAAGAGCATTTCGTTCCATTTTTAATTTTAATTATTATTTTATAATCCAATACTATTAGGCATTCCATTCTGTTACTGGTCAAGCAAAATTTCAAACTTGGATAATTCGTTTAAGAATGGAAATGTTTTATTCCATTCAATATACTTTGAACGCTTTAAAAGAAATTCAATTAAATGAAAATCAAGATCAAAAATGTTATAAAATGGTAATGTAATGAAAAAATAAAATATGAAAATATGAAGAAAAAACTAAATATTTTATTATTATTATTATTATAATAGATGTTCGAATGCTTATCAAAATTTAGAACACTTGCTTCACGGTATGATTTAGCAGCTAAATCAATAGAAAGAGCAAATAAATATATTTTATCCATTTTCGAACATTATAAAATTGGTGCTTTAGTATTAGAACATGCAACAAGAGTATTTATTAATTTAAAGTATGTATATAAATATATAATATTAAATCGTACATGGTATTAATATGG
Source organism: Cunninghamella bertholletiae (assembly GCA_037043795.1). NCBI lineage: Eukaryota > Fungi > Mucoromycota > Mucoromycetes > Mucorales > Cunninghamellaceae > Cunninghamella > Cunninghamella bertholletiae. Next base: position 654,089 of record JAZGVP010000005.1, read on the forward strand.
TTATACTAATATTAGAAAAATTATTTATTGATATAGTCATGGTGAATATTACTTTTGTATAGATCCTACACTTATATCATTATTATCAGATCATCATGAATCAGAGCTTACTTGTTTATCACCAAATCTTTTAAGATTTAAAAATATGTGTGTTGAAAGTCTTAAACAAATTGTACAATGGGAAGAAAATAATGATCAAGAAAATTTCAGACAGGTATTATTATTATTATTATTATTATTATTATTATTATAGTTATGCTCATTTAATAGTTTCAAAATATATTAAATATCATTTTTTTTCTTTATATTAGTATTATCTTGATACAGTTGAATCATTTTGTAAAAGCATGATCAGTATACCATTGGTATTACCTAGGCAATTTTTTAAACATCAATAAAATTAATTATTTGTAAATATATCCAATTAATAGCAACATTTAACTATCTACTATTTCCAACCACCATATAAATTGATTACTGACAATTTACGACTTAATGATGTCATCATAGATTATTATTATTATTAATATAATATTTTAATTAATACCATCATGATTCAATTAACCTATCATCCACTTTATAATAATATCTATGTTAAATTCTAACAAAAAAAAAATGGAACATCTTTTTTTTTTAATTTATTAATTGATTGATATTATGTTTTTTTTATAATGATACAGAGTTTAATCAAATCTATATTAAACCAAGAAAAGCAAATGACAATAGTATCTTGACAAAAAAAATATATATATAATACTATACTTAGAAGTAAGAGATATCGCCGAATTTTTCCTTGTAACCAGGAACAGTGTATTGACCCTTTTCAACCATAGATTCAACGTTCTTGAGAAGATCAGGTTTAGCAGCAATAATATCATCAACCTAATATAAGATAATATCATTTGTAATATATAATAAATAAATTGATTAGATTCCATTTTTTTTAAACAAGTAGGTAATAGAAAAAAATAATACTGTATTCGTCTCTCTTTCTATCAAATCCATTTATAATAATAATTATTATTATTTATCTTACAGTGAGTTGTTCAATAGGACGAGAACCTTGAATGTTATCAAGAGTAGCAGTAAGGTCCTTAAGTTCAGCTTCAATTTTTTGAACGGTGCCCTTAGCTTTTTCAACCTATTATTATAATAAAAAACAACAACAAAAAAGCTTAACTTAAAAAAAATACTAATACTAATAAATAATATTAAGAGTAATAAAAAAACTTACGGCCTTAGCTTCAAATTGATCAATAGCTTTTAATTGAGCATCAAGGTTATAAGCAACAGGCTTGAAATCCTTAGTAAGCTTTTCAGCATTATCAATGACAGCTTGGTTCTTTAAAACGCTTCTGTAATGGGCGAAGTCAACAGTGGTAGGTTGGGTCTTTAATTCAGCTAAAACACGTTTAACTTCATCATTACGTTTACGGAAAGCTTGTAAAGAAGCAACGGTTTCTTGAGGAAGAGAGCTAGATAATTTAGCCCAGTCAAGTTGTTTAGCAGCAGCGCGAACAGTTGAGGCCATCATTTTTGTTGGTTAAATAAAAAAGAAGAAGAGGAAAAGAGAAAAAAAAAGAGCTAATTGGAAGAGAAGGGGGGAGGAAAAAAAATTGAGTGCAAATAAAAAATTGAAAGTCACGTTATTCTGTTAAAAATCGGGGATATAAAAAAAGAATGAAAAGATGGAATTTTTTTACTTCTCTTTTTTCCTCTTTTTTCTTTATTATATATATGTATATATATATATATATATTACTTAAAAACATAATATATATTATAATAGATATAGATTTATAATAGATCAATAATCAAATAGATTTATATAAATATATAATAGTATATAACGACTTTTTGTTTGCAAAAAATAAGAAAAAGTCAACTTTTAAAAATACAATAAAGTTCAACAAAATATTTATTCAAATTGATTCAAAACACAATTACTCAAAATTTTGATTGTTATATAGTATAATTAAAAGTTGAAAGTTAACTTTTTTCCACAGAAAATCAATTCATACATAACAGTTCTTATTTTAAAAATATGATCAAGAAAATAAAAGACACATAACTACTTTATAAATATGCATTCATATAAATCAATTCAATCTAATCGTAAAATAGAACTGGTAAGCAATATTAAGTTAACATTAAATAGTTAATCGATAATTTATGATTCATGATAATAATGATAATATATTATTATGAGATATTAATTTTAAATTAGGATTTATCAAATCGAAACCATAGACTTATTTTTGAAGTGGGAGATGGATTGATTTTTTGATCTTTCAAAATTGAAATTCGAATTGTTCGTTTGAGACAGAAAAGTCTCTTTGGTGTAGTCGGTTATCACGCATGCTTCACACGCATGAGGTCGCCGGTTCGAATCCGGCAGGAGACACTGCTATTTTTATTTTTTGTTATTACTCGTATAGTCACGTGATTACTTTATTGGGTTGGAGAAATAAAATAAAAACTGATGTTGAATTTACTACTAGCATTGAAAATAAAGTTTTGGATTTTATATATACGACTTTGTTCAAACATTTTTAACTTTTTATCTTGGAAATGCTTTTGAAGAACATAAGAAATAGATTATCATAAAGTTGATATCATAGATATAAAAATTACAAAACTTTTTTGGGCAAAGGAAATAACAATAGTACTTAAAATGAATACTGTAGATTGTAGTATGGAAGAAATGTTTAACAATGAAAACAAATTATTATTAAATGAAGTAGCAATAAATTTATTCTTCTCAAAATGGGTCAATGGCGATTGGTTAGAAAAAACTAACTTGGAAGAAGAATAAATATTCCAGATCATTTAAAAACTTTTTTTAGAAAAAATTAAATATGTATACTTAACACTAAGGAGCACGTTTACTGTAGCCCTGACTCTACATCATGTACTGTACAAGTAGTTCACTATGGTAGTTCCAAGTTTTTAAAAGTCATGTAGAATATAAATATTTATTAGCGTATGATTAAATATATTATTCTTCTGGATAGAATCATCCGTGTTGGACAAGTTGTAGTTTCATGTAGATACATAAAGGTTTGTGTTAATCAAGAAGTATAATACCAGTTGAATGACCAGTGGCATGGCCAGTGATCATCAAGTAGTCTATATCCTAATACATGTGAACGTGCTCTTAACTAGTTTGAGAATATTTTGTTGATGAGTTTATGACTATATTTCTCACGTTATTACATTTTGATTATTATTCTTGTCTCTTATATCCACAATACGAATATGGCGCAGATATTTTTAATGATAAACATGTAGTAACTAAACCAGATTTTAGATTTATAAGCAAACAGTATAATATGCAAATAGTATTTAAAGATAAAATGAAAAAATGTAAAGTATATTAATAATTGGAAATTATATTAGATATTAGAAGAATTATTTGTTGCTATATATCATCATGTACATTAAAAAAATTATAAAGATGTCATCTACTTATAAATATTTTTGCAATTAGAGTAGATATCTATTTTACATTGTATAAAACGGCAATTAGAGAAGAATTTATTAAACTTTAAAAAGTTACCCAAATGAAAATTCTATGAAAGTTTGAAGACAGCTTAAGGCACATGCTGAAATATGTTTAATTGCTATGATATATCTGATAAAAGGGATAGAGAAAACATATTAAGACGCATGTCTTTTATTAAAAAGTTTTTAAAATAAGAGCAGGAAAAAAACCTTATTAAATTGTTTTTTTAAAAAAATATGAATGTCTTCTTAATATGAATACCTAAATAAAGTTAAAAATAAATTTATCATGCTATGGAAAGTATTTTATATAATATAATTGAATGTAAAAAAAATTCTTCATCATCAGTATCATTGTTGTATTAATTTTTATAGGAAAACTTTTATTTGAATTAATGATTACTGTACAAAGTGAATAGTTGCAATATATGTAATAAAAAAATATAAATACTGATTATAATAAAAACGGATGAAAAAAAAAGGATGATAAAGTAATAATGTGGATTTCTTTCTTTTTTTTTTCTTTTAAAAAAAGAAATAATGAAACAGAGATAAGATAAAATAATGAAATGAACAAATGTAAAAAAAAAATTAATAATAATAAAAGAATTGCCATGAAAAAAAAGTTGATATATAAATGTATATATATATAATTATCTAATTATCTATTTCTTTCTCTTCTTTTTATCACCTTTATCATCAAATTTTCTCTTCTTTTGAGACATTTCTTTTGAATGAATACGAAGAGCTTTCTTAACATCTACTTTATCTTCTTTACCTACAACCTTCTTAAGAATATCGAGTGAAGAGTTCTTTTCATTTTTAACATCACCAACAGTAGGAGCAAACTATTTATGAATACATATAAATAAATATAAATAAATAAATAAGTAAAAAAAGAAGATACAAAATGAATATTATTGATCTACCATTTATGATCATCTTATTTTTTTTTTTTTGTTGTTATTAATCAGTTTTTTATTTTTTATTTTTACCTGATGAGTGACACCTTTAACTTTTTGGTCATTCTTTAATTTTTTATCAAATTTGCCCAAACTAGCAGTAGCGGTCCTAGAAGCAGCAATAGCTTGTTGTAATTCATTTTTACCAAGTTCACGTACATCTTTTTTACCGGTCATAGTAGCAGCAGCACTTTCTTCTTCATTACGTTTTTGTCTCTTAGTATTCTTTTCTACTCTTGCTTTCTTTTCTTCACGTTTTGCTTGATACATATCAGTCATAGGATCAACATTGTCTGGTACTTCAATTAACCAATCTTGAGACTTATCCTTTTCACCACCCTTATAACCCCATCTAGGAACATATTCTTGACGATCATCATCCCATACCATTCTTTCTCTTTTTCTATTTTGAATTCCTTTAGCTTTAGCGAATTTCTCCCATCGAGTTAATGGTTTTTCTTTAGGTAATGGTTTTTCACGAGGTAATATGGTGGTTCTTTCAGGTAATTCGGCAAGTACACCTAAATCACTGGTTTTCACTTTAAGATCAAAAAGTTGATTAACTAAAAGTTGAGTATTATCTCTTGTTAATTCCTTTATGTATTTTTCTTTTTGACTCCTAAGTATTATCAATGGAAGGAGAAGATAAAAAGAAGTGATTAGAAAGGCTTTCTTTTAGAGGTTAATTTCTTTCTTTTTTTCCGTTGTTGATTTTTTTCTTTATGTAATATTCTTGTTGTTATTATTTGTAAATGAATGAATATACATGATCAAGATTATACTTACTTGATATTTTTTTCATCAAGAGCATTGATATCAAAAGCAGCTAAAAGATTAAGATCATATTCAAGAGGTACGAGTTTTTCAACAGTGATTGGTTTACTATATAATAGAATATTTTTATTAGTATTATATATACAGCGATTTAAATATGAAAAAAAAGAAAGATGACTTACAATTGTGCTTTATGAGCTTCTAATATTTCTGTGACATCCATATTATTAAAAGTTTAAGGATATAAAAGAAAAAAAAGAGAGGAGTGAAAAAAAAAACCTCTCTTCAAAAATTTTATCAATGCATTTCAATTTAAAAGTGGCTTATTTATATATTAATGCTTTTTGATTTTTAAACTCCCGATTTTTTTTTCACTTTCCCTCTCTCTTTCACTCTTTTTTATTTTTTCATATTACTAATAAAACAATACATATATATACCGAACAATGTAGGTTGATACAATCTATTTCTTTATTAAATACATATGTTTAGTATAAATATATTTTACTAACATATTATTTCTTATTTTATCGGTTATTATATATTAAAGGGGTCGACACTGCCAACTTGTTATGGGACCAGCTGGAAGCGGAAAGGTATTATTATATCATTTGCAAATAATAATAACAATAACAATTAGATATATAAACAATATACATTCAACGTGCTTATTTATTTATTTTTATACTTCTTTATTATTACTATTATTATGAAATATTGATATATATAATAAAATAGTCTACTTTCTGTGCAACTATGATGACTCACTGTCAAACTACTGGAAGAAGAGTTCATTTAGTGAACTTAGATCCTGCTGCAGAAAAATTTGAATATGAACCAACTATAGGTATGAATACTATTCTTAAATAACAAATATAAATAAATAAACAATATAAGCTTTATTCAAATAAGGTTTAATAATAATATTATTTTACTGTTATTTTAGATATTCGTGATTTAATTACTTTGGAAGATGTTATGGAAGAATTAGATTATGGACCAAATGGTGGATTGATTTATTGCTTAGAGTAAGAGCATAAATATATATATATATATATATATATATATATAGAAAGAATATAAGAAATGAGAAATAACTGACATATATATATATATATATATATAGATTTTTATTAAATAATATTGACTGGCTTGAAGAGGAAATTGGAAATTATGAAGATGATTATCTTATCATTGATTGTCCTGGACAAATAGAATTATATACTCATTTTCCAATTATGCGAAGACTTTGTGAACAATTAAATAGATGGAATCTTAATATTTGTGGGGTATATTGTTTAGAATCACAATTTATTGAAGATAAAAATAAATACTTTTCAGGTGTACTTAGTGCTATGAGTGCTATGGTTAATTTGGAAATACCTCATATAAATGTTATGACAAAAATGGATTTAATACAAGGTGATTATGGCAATAAATCAAAAGATGATGATGATGATTTTGATGATAGTAATCAAGATGGCGAAAAAAAAAAGAAATTAACAAAAAAACAAAGAAAAAGATTACAGGAACAAAAAAAAGAAAGAATTATGACTGAAAGAGAATTAGAAAGATACCTAGACCCTGATCCGTTATTAATAGCCGAAGAAGCCGGTCGCGTGACTGATGGTGGTGAAGTTACAGCTAGAATGGCTAAATTTCAAGCATTAAATCAAGCTATTGTACAACTGGTAAGTAAATAAAAATAAAAAAAACGAAACAAGAGGAAAAACAATAACAATAACAATAATAATAAAACAAAACAGGATAGAAAGCAGAAATAAATAAATAAATAAATAAATAATTGGGGTAACGATAAAAAAATAGAGAAAGAGAAAAAAATATGCTTATATCTATTGTATTATTATTATTATTATTTCTTTTTTAGATTGATGATTATAGTATGGTTAGCTTTATACCATTAAATATTACAGATGAAGATTCTGTAGAATATGTATTATCTAGTGTTGATCATGCAATGCAATATGGTGAAGATCTTGAACCTAAGGTAAAGTATATACATATATACTTATATACTTATATATTTATAAATAAATAAATAAAAAAAGAAAACATTTTGAATCTCTCATATGACAATAAACTAATTTTTTTTTAAATAGGAACCTGATGATAAAGTAGAATTTGATTGACCAGTTTATTAATACACTCTTTTTTCTTTTCTTTTTTGGAAAATGACGGAGTTTTAAATTTAGTTTTTTTTTTTTATATAAATTCAATCCTTTCTTTTTTTTTTTTGCCTTTCCTTTTCTTTTATTTATAGCGAACTTTTTCCTTTTTTAATATTGTGTAGTATTTTATTACACCTTTCTTTCTTCCTTTCTTTTCTTTTTTCTCCTTTTGACACTTATTCATTAAAATTGTATTCATTTTACACTTTATTTTCTTAATTTTTTGTATCATATAAGAATTACTTCATTTTACCATTTATTTGTACAATTCCTTTTCTTTCTTTTTTGTAAGTTTTAATACATTCTAATTGTGTATTACAATTTTTTCATATTAAAAATATAACATCCTATACTTTATCATATTTATTATTCATACCCCTCCTTGGCAGCAAAAAAAAAAGAATATAATCATCTATAAATAATAATAATAATCATTTAAAAAAATGTCAGCAACAGTTTATCCATTACAACCTGCTTATCAACAACAAAATGAAACACCAATATGTGATGATGATGATGATATTTCTTTAGCTAATATAATGTCACGCAAGTTACAAGTTAATCAACAGGTAATTTATATAATTTATGATATCCTTTTTTCTTTTTCTTTTTTTCCCCTATTTCTTTTTTTATATCTCTTTAAACAATATATATATACATATTATTATTATTATCACCCCCTAAATATATATATTTATATACATACAGCTAGATTTTTTTTTCTCTCTCTTTTTATAATCCATGCGATCTTGAATCTCCGACATTTTTGATTGCATTTTGTTACCCAGCTTTTTTTTTAGTTATATATCAGTTTATTAAACAATAATTTCTCGATATATGTTTTATTTTTAGGTAATGATAAATAATTGGACAACAGCAAATTATCAATATTGTTATGGAGATTCAATGTCATCACCTATTGTAGGGTATCAACCTCATCTTCCGTATTATAATAATAATAATAATAATCAACAATCGCTTTCTAACCCCCAATTATTATCGTATAATAATTATCAACAGCAACAATTGGGATATTCCAGAAATAGTGGAAGACCACGCACACCCAATTTAGGAACCAATCATCGATCCAGTTTACAAAAATCAAGGTCAACCCCGCTTAACACGCATCAAACCACCAAAATCAGAGTTTCTTCAACACCTAAAAAACCAAAATCCAATAATAAACAGTATTCAACATCATCAACATCCTCAACATCCAGTAATATATCATTATCATCTTCTTATAATAATAATAATAATAAAAAATATATAATACATCGAGATGAATTAAATAATGATTGTGCAAGTCAAACTTCTACAACACCCTCTTTCACACCTTCATTAATTGATGATAATAGTACAAGAAGATCATCTATTTATTCACTTACATCTGCTACTACTTCATGTTCTATTCATACTCCTTCCGATTCAACAAGTATAAATAATGATATTAACATTACTTCTACATCATCATTATCAACATCATCATCATCTCCATCATCAACTCCAATAAAAAAAGTAACTGTAAAACGTTCTTTTTCAAAAAAGCTAAAAAATGTTTTCATTGGTTCTAATAATAATAATAAACAAGATTCATCACAACAACAGCAACAACAAATACAACAACATCAACCAACATTAAGAAAAACTCCTTCGGTGTCCTCCTTATCATCTGTTATTTCAGTAAATACTGTTACTTCTGAAAATAATTCTATTCGAAATTCATTTGTAAGTTTATTTAGAAGACCATCTAAATTATCAACTCATATCGAACAAGAAGATTATCCATCATCTAATGAAACCGATCATTCATGTAAAATATTTTTAAAATGATTAAAAAAAAAAAGCAGATACGTATTTTTTTAATTTTTTAATTAATTAACTTGATAAATAACTAATATTATTATTATTATTATTTTATTTTATTTTATTTTAGCCAAATCATCAAATCAAAATATACCTTTAAATAAACATAAAGATCAAAGATACCAACCCATTAATAATAATGATACACCATCTGTTACATCATCATCATCAGAAACAAGTACTATAACAAATACTAGTGTGAATAAACAATCCTTATCTAAAGATAAATTTGATATATCTCTTCAAATAAATAATAATAATAATAATATACCATATATTTCATCATCATCATATTTACAACATAGTTCACCAATTTTAAAACCATCTACTAATAATATTAAAAGTGATGGATCAGTTATATCATTATCTAATGATGATGCAGTTTCATCCATTTATTCAGGATCTGTTCATTCCTCATCCTATAAAAATAATAATAGAAAACAATCAAGAAAACAATCTATTAGTAATCATTCTGTCATTAGTTATGGTAATGGTAATCCGGCTACTGCTATTACCTATCAATCAAAAGTTAGATTTACAAAAACTGTACAAGTACATGAAACATTTAGTGCAAGAGAATATGATCGTCAAGGTGATGAACAAACAACCTGTCATTCCCTTACTCCAATCATTGCAGTACAAATTAAACAAGAATTAAACGAATATAAACTTAACGAAATGGAAGTTCATCCTCATAGTCGTCAATATACTCATTTTTTCTTATAAACAAAATAAATAATACTTATATCATAATAAATAAATAAAAATACCTGATACCTATTTTTTTTTTTCTCTTTCTCTCCTTTTTTTTTTTTTTTTTTTTAAAAAAAAATGAAATAGTGTATTCTATTATTATATATATTTTTTATCATATGACTTATGTTTATTCTCATAATAAATAATAAACACTTCAAACTCTTTTTTTGTCAAAGCCCTTTTAAATATATATATATATATATATGTTTATATAGGTAAATAAATAAAAAATAATTAACTAATCTGAGAATTAAAGTCAATACTTGTTATTTAGTAGATATAAATAAATAAAACAGCAAGTTCATCTAAATAAAAAAAGAAATACACATACTTGAAACGATCTAGCAATGACTAAAAAGGCAATAATTGAACGAGATGAATCGATTTTTTTTAAATAAACTATAATAAATAAATAAATAAATAAATAAATAATAATCCCTTGATTCTATTAGCTCAATTTTTTCTTTGATAAATAAATGATGTTATTTTAATTTTTAATATATTATAAATAATATTTATTAAATGGATAAAATAATTAACCTTTTATTACATATATATTAATTATATGTCATATATCATATTTTATTATTAAATGATTCGATATAAATGTCTTAAAATAAAGACGATAGTTGTAGATCAATGTAAATAATAATAGTTCATTATTATTTAAAAATAAGCATCCCACTTTCAGTAATATTAGTATTATTATAAAATGAATGTATGTAATTATATCATAAGGTTTAACAAAGTTGAAGCACATTTAAACACCGCTTCTTTTTCATTTTTTTTTCTATATTCCTTTCTTTTTTTTTTGTTAATAGATTAATTAATGTTAAAATAATTTATATCTTAATCTGATAAAAAAAAAAAAAAAAAAAAAAAAAAAAACTTTTCCTCAATAATAAAAGATAATAATTATTAATCATACCTATTTCTTTTTTTCTTTTCTATTTCAATTTATAAAAGATCATTCATTATTTATTTACTTTAATGTACCTATTTTTGTTCTTTTAAATAACCTTCTTTATTGTTTAAAATAACGATACATTCATCAAATCATCTATTATTTTTTACTTTTAATAATAATAATAATAATAATAACGATATAATAAGATACAAGTAATAATAATATTTATCATCTTGTATATATTTTAAATAAAATTATAATTATATACTTTTATTATATAGTATATATATAACATAATAAGAAAAAAGAATAGTTTGTATAAATACAAAATGATTGTGTGTACCTGTAAGAAAGAGTGCATAAAAAAGAGTGACACAAAATAGTCACACATAAAAATGACGGTTTTTGAATTTTCCTTTTTTTTTTTCTCTCCACCTTTCAAAAGAAAAAAATCTCTCTCTTTTTCATTCTTTTTTATTTATTTATATAAATAACAATAAACTTAATGTTAAAATACGCCAAATCACTTATATCCTCTGTTTTTGGTAAAAAACGTACAAGAGAAGAAATAGAAGATGAAGAAGATAATGAAGTTATCAAAGATCAATTAGAAAACAGCGAAGAAGAACAAGAACAAGAACAAGAACAAGAACAAGACCATGTAGATAAAAAAATAAAAACATCAGGAAAAACTCTTTATCGTGTCAAGATTCTTAATTTAGAGTCAAAAGATCCTCAAGCTATTAAAAAATTTCTTCAAAAGAATGGTATTAATGGTATAAAGAAAGCTCCTAAATGGAATTTCGCTTTTTGTAACTTTAACGTAAGTACTTATATATTTATATAAATATATATATCGTTTATTATTTAATATTAAATAATAATAATAATAATAATAATAATAATAATAATAATAATAATAAATGTTCTTTTATTATATATAATAGACAAAAGAAGAAGCCCTTGATATGGTTAATAAGATAAAAACTTTAGAATTTAAAAATAAAAAATTGGATGCAGAATATATTGAAGAAGATGAGTTAGAACACCGTAATAGATTTAAAAATAAAAAAAATAAAAATAATAATAAAGGGGATGAAGAAGATGATAATAAAACTCCTGCTGAAAAATTAGCTACTCAAGTAACACCTCTTTATCAGTAAGTAATTGAGAAAGAAAAAAAAAGAAAAAGAAAAAGGATAAAAAGATAAATTAACAGATAAAATCATTTATTTATCTTATATTAGATTACCTTATGAACAACAATTAATCAAAAAGAAACGTGTTGGTGTAAAACAACTTTGGAATCTTAAAAATAAAATAGCTGGATTAAGTGATATGTCAGAACAAGGTAGAAAACAAATTGAATGGGCTTTCAAGTAAGTTTACACTTATATATATATATATAATGAATTTGATTTGATTTATTATTATTGATTTATTTTATTAGGGAAGGATTACCTTGTGAAGTATTAGATATTATTCCATCACCTGAAATTAATGGTTATCGTACAAAATGTGAATTTACTATTGGTAAAAATTTAGATGGTGAACCTACAGTTGGATTTTTATTAGGTTTATTCCGTGAAGGAGTTGTTAGTGTATTAGATCCTAGTGAATTACTTAATGTATCAGATATTGCAAAGAAATTGGCTAAAGCTATGGAGGTAAGCAAAAATAAAAATAATAGTATTTATATATATATATATATATATATATATAAACGATATTTTATTAATAAAAGTAAAACATATATATATATATAATGATTCTTTTATAAATAGGATTATGTTCGAAAATCTAAATATCCAGTATATGATCGTGAAGAAAAGGAAGGTGTTTGGAGAACTTTGATGACAAAAACACAACGCACAGGAGATAGTAAAGTGAAATCAATCATCATAACAAAAAAAAAGGCTCGTATGATCTTTTATATATATTTATATCTAATTTCTTCTTTTTTTATTATTATTATTATTATTATTAATTAATTAAAATTATAGTTATGGTGGTAGTACAAATTAAATCAGAAGGGTTAAGCGATGAAGAATTAAAAGAAATGAAAAAGGATTTATTAGATTATTGGACAGTAACCATGAAAGAAGAACGCGATATTCATATTACTACATTAATCTTCCAAGTATGGAATGGTGTATCTAATGGATTAACTGAAAAGGGTGAAGACGAAATATTATATGGTGATGGATATATTTATGAAGAAATTTTAGGGTGTAAATTTAGAATTTCAAGTAATGCTTTTTTCCAAGTAAATACACCTGCTTGTGAACTTTTATATTCTAAATGTGCAGAATGGTGTAATATTGATAAATCCAAAAAAACCACTTTATTAGATCTTTGTTGTGGTACAGGTACTATTGGTATTGTTAATGCTCATGCTGTTGATCGTGTTATTGGAATTGAAATGGTTCCTGAAGCTATTGTTGATGCAAAAGCTAATGCTGAAAGAAATGGTAAATATAAACTTAAATATATTAAATGATTAAAAATTGGATAAAATGTCATTTATTCAATTTATCTTATTATATATATATATAAATTAGGAATTAAAAATGTTACTTATTATGCCAACAAGGTTGAAGATCGATTAGATGTTTTATCACATGAAAAGAATGAAGAAGTTATTGCTGTATTAGATCCTCCAAGGTAAAAAATAAAAATAAAAATAAAAGAAAGCAAAGAAAAAAAAAAGAATGATCATTGATTAAATTATATGTTTTATCATTTATATTAATAATAATAATAATAATAATAATATATATATATATATATACAGAAATGGTGTTCATGCAAGTGTCATTCGTGCTGTAAGAGAAGCAAAACATATTGATAAAGTTATATTTATTAGTTGTGATGCTAAACAAGCTGCACCTAACTTTTTTGCGTAAGTTAAAAAATAAAAATAAAAAAAAAAGAAAGAGTTAAGAGGATGATTAATGAATGATTATATATATATTATTTATTTTGATTAGTTTATGTCGACCCCAATCCAATCGTTTTAAAGGTGTTCCATTTAAACCTGTAAGAGCCGTTTCTGTTGATTTGTTCCCTCATTCCGAACCATCTGAATTAATGATTGAATTTGAACGAGTAAAATTGGACGAAAATAAAAAATAAGAAAATAGAAAGTAAAAAGATATTATATTTTTTAATATTATCATTTATTATTATTATTATTATTATTATATTATAATGACATTTTGTTTTTTTTATTTATTTATTTTAATCATCATACTTTAATACTCTCTTCATCATATTAATTTTAAAGCTACATTTTTTATTATTATTATTATTATTTTTCTAATTCATTAGTGAAAATAAATATTCATTTTCTATTTTAAAACTCCATTGAATACAATATTAATTTTTTTCCAAATACAAGTTTATATATATACAACATTTCTTTTTCTATTAAAAGTTGAGTTTATTAAGTTATTATTTATAAAACTTTATAATATTCGTTTTGGATTATGTTGTTATGAAAGTAAAATAATAAAATAAAATTTTAAATATATATATTATATATTAATTATGAACAATATAAAATATCCAAGGAATAGGTTTTAGTTAAAAATAAGTGGGATTAATCGATTTATTAAGAAAAAAATGTCGGAATTTAAATTGATGGGTAAAAAAAAAATAAAGAGTAGTGATTTTTTTTTCTTGTACTTCTTTTTTCTCTTTTTTCTACTCCCTTCGTTTTTTAAATTAAGAAAATAAAGAAATATATATACATATAAATATATATTAATAATAATTATAAATATATATATTCATTATATATATATATTTATTTTATAAATCATTCCCTATTTCTTAAAATCATTTAATTTATTGTTTTACAAAATCACCTTGTTTTCTTTCTTTCTCCTTTTTACTTCATAAATATATATGAATATGTCTTCAACAATAGCAAGTTCCCCAATTTTATCTTCTCCTCAACCAACACAAACTTCTTCATCTTTACACTCTAATCATGATTCTACTCCAGTACCTCCTACTTCAACTACCCCATCAGTATCAACTCCACAATCTAATTTTAGTGAAGATAAATATAAAAAATTAAAAAGAAAACTACGTGAAATAATGAGTGTAAGTTTATATATATATAAATTTGTAAATATAAAATCAAAACAAAACTAATATATCTCATTCTTCTTTTTTTTTATTGATTGAAATAGATTAATGATAATATGATAAAAGAATACAGCGATGCTAAGAAAAAGATAAAATCATTAACTTATGAAAGAAAGTAAGTTATATATTCTTTAACGCGTATATATATATACACTTCTTTTTTATTTAATCGGCTTTATTTTTCTTTATTTATTTATTTTCCTTTAGTATACTTTTGGATAATATTGCCCGTTTAGAACATATGGTATCATCGGATGACAATAGTAGTGATCTTCCAAGTGAAGGTTCTGATTCTGGTGAAGAAAGCGATGGTAAATATATATATAAACATATATTTGAAAAAAATAGAGAAAGAAAAAAATAGGATTGGAAATATATATGTTATTATTTTTTTTACAGAAATACTTATTTGTTATTATTATTTGTTATTATTATTATTATTATTATTATTATTCTTTCATATTTAGCACTTGTTTCACCACCTAAGATAACGAAACAAAAAAGACGTCAACGTGTGAAGAAAGAAAAATTAAACTCAACCGAGTCTCCTCGTGAATTAGCCACTGTAGCTTCTGCTCCACCTAAACGTTCTAAATTATCCAAAGTCCCAACTAAAACACGTCGCGTACAACCTATTGAACGTGATGAAAACGGAAATCCTAAATTACCACAACAAATCGGCGTTTTAACAGTATTAAAACTTGGAACTATTGTTAGTGATCGTGAAGCTTTTCATAATGAACGATATATTTTCCCTGTTGGTTACACTGTTAGCAGGTAAAAAAAAAAATGAATACATAAATAAATGCAATAGCTCAATTAATGAGTTAAAGAGCAATAATAATACTGAAAATAATAATAATAATAATAACCTCTTTATTTTTTTTTTCTTTTTCTTTGTATAAATATAAAAAAAATATATTTAGAACTTATCCTAGTATGATTGATCCTAACTCAAATACTGTTATTACTTCCACTATTTTAGACGGTGGTGACGGACCTAGATTCCATGTAGTAGCTGAAGATATGAAAGACGAACCTATTATAGCTAATTCTGCTACAGGTGCATGGACAGTAGTAGTACGTAGATCTAATCAAATTCGAAATCGTGATCATTCGAATTCAGCATCTGGACCAGATTATTATGGATTCAAACATCCCACCATTGCAAAAATGATTCAAGATTTACCTGGTGCAAGAGATTTGCAACATTATGTATGGCAAGGTTTTGAGGAAATGGAACCTAGAGCAGCTAAAGGAGTTATGGCAGCAGCAGAAAAGAAACGTGGTAATTTGGAACAAATGGGAAGTGCAAATAGAAGAGGTATACCATCCACAGCAACAACAAAATTAAAACCACCATCATCACCATTATCATCATCAGCATTAACAGCAACATCAACAACAAAAGATAAACCAGAATCTTCATCATCTCCTACACCAATCACTTCATCATCTCCTGGTCATGATGGTTCATCATCCCATTTAATAACAGATCATCATCATGATAATAATATTTCACCATCATCATCTATGATTATAGATGATAAAAATTCAACTGTAGATGGAGGTGATGACGATGACGATGATGATGACGATGATGAAGAAGATGAAATTGATATGGAAGAAGAAGAAGAAGTAGATGAGATTTGGTCAGATTAAAAGATTAAATTAATTGATTAAAAACATCAGCAAAGATAAAAAATAATAATAATAATAATAACAATCATAAAACAAAAAGCAAAAAAAAAAAAAAAAAGACCAATGAATATTTTTCAATTAAAAAATTGCTCATAATCATTCCTTTATTATTATTTGAATAATTATATAAATAGTCTATAATTATTATTTTTTATTTTATTCTTTTTCCGTTCTCTTCTTTCTCTTTCTCTTTCTCTTTCTCTTTTTTTTTTTTTTTTTATCATAGTTATAGTTATTATTTTTATTTACTACTTCATTGATTACTTAGTCACTTCCGCTTTTATATATGCTAAAGCTATATTCTTCTTTTTTTTTCGTATTCTCGTTTAGTCAAATTTACTATTATTATTATTATTATAATTATAATTATTACTATTTTTTTATTTACTTATATTTCATCATTATATATATTCTTTTTACTTTTATTTTTTCTTTCTTTCTTATGCCACCGCTGTACTTTTATATATATATATATATATTTAATGATTTTTTTCTCTTTTTTATATATTAATAAATAAACAAACATTGCTCTCACCCTCACTCTCACACACACATTCATTTTATTATTATTATTATTTATAAATAAATATAAACAATAAAGAATGAAAAAAAAAAAAAAAAGGAAAAAAAAAAAGAAAGAATGAAAAGAAACCACTCTACAAAAGTATAGACTGATTTTACCAAAAATTAATCTTGTTAATCAAGGAGTTTTTTTTATTTTATTTATTTACAGCTAAAAATAATATTATTTTTGAAAATTTACTCTCTCCTTATTAAGTTATACAAAAATAAATAAATAAACATAAAGATAAAGAGTAAAAGAATATTCTTAAAAGAAACTTTATTTTGGAAAACAGAAATGATAAATAATGGAATATATATAAAAATAATAGAATATACTTTAAAATATAAAATAAAATACTTTATAGATAAGCTAGAAAACAATTTACAAAAATAATAATAATAATAATAATAATAATAATAATAAATAGAAAAATAGAAATAGAAAAAAAGAACCTATTGATTATAAAAATAAAGTTTAATATCATTATTGGTGGTAGTTAATTCTAATATACCATCACCATTAAATCGTTGTCCTTGTTTATAATGACGTTGATTAGAATCATATCTAATATTCATATCATCGATGATCACTCGATTTGAACGACTTGTTCCTGCAGTGATTTGTCCTTCATATTCTTCCGTCTATATTTTTTTTAAAAAAAAACAGTAAGTATATAATGAAAAAAAAAAGAAAAAAGAAAAAACTATCTTTATATATTCTTTTTTTTTTACCATGTAAAGAGTAATAAGACCATTTGTAGTAGTAAATTGATTTCTGGATTCTTTATCACCTATAACATTTGCTTTAATATAATGATTATTGGTTGTAACAATTAAAGAAGATTCAGCAAGAATATGAGATAAATGAACAGGACCATTTGAAGTTTGAATCAATATTTGATCTGAAGTAACTTGAGATTCTAAAGAGATAGGAGCATTTGTAGATGAAACATGTAAACTATTTTTAACTGAAATGGATTGCATTAATATTTTCCCATTAGTAGTAATAGTATCAATTTTATCTTTAGCAATCAACGTATTTGCAATTAAAGCAGCATTAGTAGACTGTAAAGAAATCCAATCTTTAGCTTCCATGATACCCGCTGCTAGATTGATTTCTCCATTGGTAGTTTTAAATTCAAGTGTATCCCCTTTCCATCTTCCTAATTCAGACTTAATAGGTGCATTGGTGGTAATAAATTCCAATTGATCTAATTTTAATTCAAACCCATCGTCAACAACTAATGATGTTGACTCAGATGATGAAAATGAAAGTGGTCCAGAGTTTGCTTTTAAAAGAATAGGTAAATTATTCACATTGATTCTTAAAGATTTGATACGGTCAGGTAAATAAATATTCATATTCACTTTAACACATGGATGATTGGAAGATTCCCAAAGTGGTAAATGGATAGTTAAATGTGTTTGATCATCATTATCTAGTCGATCTAATTTATAAAATAATTCCTGTTTATTTTTTGTAAATGATTTTGATACTTGAATATTAGATTCAATCCATCCTATATCTTTATGTTCATCATTTATAGAAGGATAAATAGTAATGGATCCACCAGAAACTGTAACTGGGCCACCTTCAATAGATAAATATAAATCTTGTTCAAATTCAATCTTTTCTGGTAAATCTTGCCATTTCACTAATGGTTGATCTTTACATTGCCAAAATCTTATACTTCCATCCCCATGATCACTCCATCCAATCGATGGCATTATACTATTATATTTGACTATTACTAAAGATATTAAAATAGTTAAAAATAAATATTTGCACCATTTTTTACAACAACCAGGGTCTCCAATATCATGATCATCATCATCTTCATTATCATTATTATTATTTGATGATAATGGGAATCTTATTCTTGGTGAGAAATTATAATTACTATTATTACTGTTATTATTATTACTATTTTGTTGTTGATTAAATAAATAAGGTTGGTTATTATTATTATTGTTATTATTATTATTATTAAATCTTTCTTGATTATCTGGTACCCAATCACGAGGAATGTCTATTTTATATATAATAAAAAAAAAATGATGATCATCATGATTAAAAATAAAATAAAATAAAATAAAATAAAATAAAATAAAATAAAATAAAATAAAATAAAATAAAATAAAATAAAATAAAATAAAATAAAATAAAATAAAATAAAGGAATCAATATTATATCATTTTGGTTAAATATATTTATATAATTATGTATTACGTGGATTAGAATGTCTTAAAGAAGGAGAAGGGGAATAATTTGATGCAACATCAGGTATATTATAAGCAGAAGAAGAAGTGGGTGGGTATTGTTGTTGTTGTTGATAAGGGTTATTATTATTTCTTGGATCTAATAGACCAGGTTGATTAGGACCAAGTGAGCCATAGTTTGGGTATTCTTGAGCAGAAGCATAAGTAGATGGTGTGATTGTTGAAGTAGAAGGAGAAGTTGGTTGTGTATTTGAATAATAAGGTGGTGGTTGTTCATCTATTTCATCAGGTTTATGTACTTTTTCAGGTCTTCTACTGTAAGAGTTATATCCTATTTATATATATTTGTTTAATATAATGGAAAATATGTATGTATTATATATGAAAGTAAAGTGTTTTTAATTACCAGCTTGATTGTAATAAGCTTTTGGATTGTCTCTTTCGCTCATGATAAAGAAAAAAAAAGAAGAAAAAGGACAACTAAAATATATGCAACTTTTATGTGTATATATATATAAAGTTTTAAAAAAAAAGTAAAGTAAAAGTGAAAGAGAAAGAAAAAAAAAAGTTTAAACAAAAAAAAATCATGCTGTTTTTAAATCTTTTCATTTTTTCTACCTACCCTATTTTTTCCCTTGGCCCTGTCTCTTGGCACCTTATAAAGTATTTTAAAACAAATTAGGTGGTTGATGGCATAGAAAAACTTACTTTTTGATATAAACAAATAAATAAATAAATAAAGTTGATTATTAAAAAAGACGTCATATCACTTTTCAATTTATACTAAAACTATCTAAAATTTAAAAATAGCATCATTTTTTTAAATATAAATTGATATTTATGTATTTATCAAACAAGTTTTATATAACTGTAGTGACAGAGACCTATTTTTTTGTATTAATCCAAAAGTTTAATAATGGAAAGAAAAAGGTTTAAAATGAAAATGAAACTCCGCAATTTTTATTCTTCTTCCCCTTTTTGTCATTCTATTTTTTTATTCTTCTATTCGCCTTTTTCCTCTTTCTTTTTTAAGTAGTTATGAAACGTAATTTATCAAGTTCAGATAATACTAGTGATAATAAAAAAGCAAAAAGTAATTTAATAATAATAATAATAATAATAATAATAATAATAATAATAATAATATATGTGTATTATCAATTCCATTGATCTTATTTATATATAAAAGCCAATCTCTAATATTAAATACTTACAAGTTTTATTTTAATATATGTTGTTGTAATAGTTCACCCTTTCTTTCAAAAAGATAAAGATATTTCCAACTCAACTATAATGAAATGGACAACAAATAGTCTTAAAACTCTTTTAATTGGTATATCACGCGAAAAAGAAGTTGGAAAAACTAAAATAGCTTCTTTTGATCTTGATGGAACGTATGTTATTTATTATAGTAATAATAGTAATAGTACTTTATTTTAAAAAAAAATAATAATAATAATTTTTCGTACCTTTTTTTTATTATATGAAATATATATATTAATAGATTAATCAAAACCAAATCAGGAAATGTCTATGCTAAAGATCATCGTGATTGGGTATGGTGGCATAATAGTATACCTGAAAAATTAAAACAATTACATGCTGATGATTATAAAATTATTATATTTTCTAATCAAAATGGTCTTAAAAATGATAAAAAAATTAATGAATTTAAATCAAAAGTATCTGATATTCTTGAAAAGGTAATCTGTCAACTATTTATTATATATATATATATATATACTAATAATAATATATTTATATATATTTATAGTTACCAATACCAGTCTTATTATTTGCTTCTTTACAAAAAGATATTTATCGTAAACCTATGACAGGAATGTGGGATGAGTTGGTTCAAGAATATAATGATGTTGAAATTGGTAATTTTTTTTTTTTTTTTGAGTACATGAAAAAAAAAGACTAGATGATTATAAGCGTTGATATGGATTATGATTACCTTTATTATTATTTAGATTTAAAAAATAGTTTTTATGTCGGTGATGCTGCTGGCAGAAGTGCTGGATGGAAACCAAATATGAAAAAAGATCATTCATGCGTTGATAGGTAACTTATCTTTATTATATATGCATATATAAATAAATTTGTAATTAATATATATATATATATATATATATATATATATATATATATTTATAGAAAGTTTGCATGTAATATTGGTATAGATTTTTTTACTCCAGAAGCTTATTTCACAAATGAAAAGGAAGCTGATTTTAGTTGGGGATCAGTAAATATTAAGAATTATCCTAAACCATGTAATTTTTTTTTAATGATTATTATTAAACCGATTATGAATGTACATAAAATATGATTTCATCTTACTTATTTTATTATTATTATTAATGTTAGCTCCTGAATTATCAACCAAACTAACATCATTTGTATCTAAAGATCCATCTACAGTTGAATTAGTATTATTAGTTGGTCCACCTGCAAGTGGTAAATCAAGTTTTGCTCAAAAATATTTATTATCCAAAAATTATGTTTATATTAATCAAGTAAATATATAATATTTATATATATTCGTATATTTATATATCTATATCTATATATATATATATATATATATATATATATTAAATTTCTAATCATAATTCTCTCTCTACTTTTTTCTTTTTTAATTTTATGACTATGATTAGGATACACTTAAAACAAAAGCAAAATGTTTAAATGCATGTGAAAAAGCTTTGATTGAAAAAAAATCAGCAGTCATAGGTATTTATTTAATTATGTATACGTATAAAAGTTGCATAAAGAATTTATACTTACTAATTCTGTCTATCTGTTATATATATACATAGATAATACAAATAGTACAGTAGAAACCAGAAGTCAATTTATAAAAATTGCAAAGAAACATAATATCCCTGTTCGATGTTTTCTTTTTACAACAGACTTAGAACTCTGTAAACATAATAATTATTATAGATCCGTTTATAAAAAGGAACGGCCCTTATTAAGTGAAATTGTTTTCCGTGTCTTCTCGTCTCAATATCAAACGCCTACTTCAAAAGAAGGATTTTCAGAAATTAAATCCATTGATTTCACTTTTCCTGGTAATGAACATGATTTTAAAGAATGGCAAAAATGGTATATTTAATTATAATATACGTATTCTCTCTCTCATAAATGTAATACTATTAAATCATTCATAATAATAAAAAATAATAATAAACTAGCATTTTACTAATATATTGTATATATTTATATAACAAATAAATGTTAATTTCAAATTTAATCTATTGAATTTATAAAATAATCAATATCTCATTTTTAAAAGTAATAAAAAAACAGATATTATTTATTAAATTATTAAATATTAAAAGGTAGTATTAAGTAAAAAATATAAGTAATAATAATAGTAAGATAAGGTATTAATATTAGGGTAACTGTATATATATAATTTTTTTGTTTTTTTTTAAAAAATAAAGAATATAGTAATAAAATAATAATAAATAGTATATAATAAAAATCTATTTATATATATATATATATAAAGAGAGTATTAATAGTAATAAATATAGTAAAAGTATATATTAATATAAATAAGAGTAAATTATATAAAAAAAAGAGTTTGTTGTAAAGAGTGTATTATAAAAAGAGTGTATTATAAAGAGTGTATTATAAAGAATGTATTAAATAAATAAATAAAAATAGATTAGAAAGATAAAAGGAATATACTTTTTTTGTTTTTGGATTTTCATCATCATCTTTTTTTTCATTATTAAAAGAACTTATCAGCTACTAAAGAAATAGCAGATTCTTCAGGAGAGAAATGATGATCAGGTAATAAGAATTGATTAAAGTAATTGTTTAATAAATGCACATCATCCAAACCTACTTTAGCACCAATATAACCATCAGGGCGAATCACTACCAAGGAAGGTTTATAAGAATCTATAGAGTAAATTTTATGAGCTTGATTTTCATGATCCACGTGTACTTTATCTAAACCAAAAGGAAATATTTTTTTAATGCTTGATGAATTTTGTTCTGATAAAAATTGAATACACTCTGGTTTAGAAGAAGTGGTTAAATAAGTAAATGAGAACATGGGTAATTTTGGTTTCTTTTCCTTTTTATTATCATCATCATTATCTTCTTCATTATCATTATTAGTTGCTTTATTTTGTGATGATGGATGTTGGTTTATATTTGTAATAGTTGATGTGGTTGATGATAAAATGGATTTTTTAGCAATAGAGTAATAACTGCTTTGTTGATCATGTTGATTATAAAAAGTATTTAAAGTAAGGCTACTATCATTAATAAAAGAAAGTGGTGGATTAATTGATGAAGCTGTAGATACTGGACGTTTTTGTTGTTGTTGCTGTGAAGATGAAAATGATGTTGGACGAAGAGAAGATGATGTAGGAGGGAGAGGAAGTGGCCCTTTAGGTGGAGCCAATGACGATGGCGAAAGTTTCAATTCATCAGTATATAAATGAGAAGAGCCAGATGCACTAATAGTTGTAGCTAATGAAAATGCATCAGAATAAGATGAAAATCTTGCAGTTGTATTTGTAACAGTAGATGATCGATGGCTTTTTAAACTAACACCATTACTATAACGATGTTTTTTATTACGTGGAACTGGTAAACCTAACATTCCATTTTTATCAATATCGCTATCACCATCTTCATCTTCATCATCTTCATTTAAATTAATAATTTCACTATCATCATCATTTATATTCACATGATTACTATTATTAATGTTATTATTATCATTAATATTAATATTAATGCTTTTAATCATGTTAATATGTTCTTCTTCATCTTCATCATCTTCATATTCATTTTTATCTTCATTATTGATATTAGTTAAGGCTGAATAAAAAGACGCAATAGAATTTTTTCTTTGTTGTTGTTCTAATTGATCATTATTGATATCTTTTTCTACTGGTGATGTAATAGGTGATGGAGAAGATGATGATAATATTGGTGGTGGAGGTGGTAAAGAAGTTGGTGGAGGTAAAGCAGATGGTAAAGTAGGAGGTAATGGGGGTAAAGGGATCACAGGAGGTAAAGTGGTTGGAAGAAAACTTGAACCTAAACCTTCAACTTCAATAGCTTTATTACTTGTTGGTGTTGAAAATGATTTTCTTGGACCATAATCTTTTTGTTGATGATGATTAGAAGTAGTAGATGTTGAATAATAATTATATAATAATTCCCCATTACTCAATCTGCTATTATTACCATTATTATTATTAACTTCTTCTTCTTCATTTATATAATTTGTAGATGGATCATATAATTGTAAAAATGAATTTGGATCATTAAAAAGCTGATGACTGAGTTGCTGTAAGGAATCAATAGTATCAGGATTATATAAAGAATGACAAACAATTAAAATAGTAAAATGAGAACAGAATTGATTATTATATAAAGGTAATTCTTTCCATAATGAGATGGTATTGGTACGAATGGATCTCCATGCATCATCTGATGATGCTGATGATAATGAAAATTGATTTAATAATGAAGGTGATGATTTCTTTTTAGATAATGCTTGTTGGTGATTATTTTTTTTAGAAAAGAATCCACGAAAGAAACCAAGTTTTTGATTTTTATTTTTTTCTTCTACATCTTCATGTTGATGATTAAATTGTGAGGAGAAAGTTCTAATAGATTCATTTTGCCAATTTAAAGCAAGTTGTTTAGCTTGAGATTTTTGAATTTTTAATTGTTTTAAAGTATAAGGTTTTAATAATGCATTTGGTGCTAAAGTTCCTACAGTACCCCTTGTCATTTTTAAATTTTGATTACGATGGTGATTATGACTTGATGCTAATCTAGAGAGATGGGTCATATTATTATTATTATTACTATTATTATTATTATTATTTAAAGAAGTAGCAGAAGAATCTAAAATCATTTCACCAACAAAATAACGACGATGTTTTTGAAATAATTGTAAAGCTGTGATTTTATCTTTTAACATGGATGGAGTACTTAATAATTGTAATAATAAACTTGAAGCCATCGTAATATCTTTACTTTTATTATAGCTTTCTGATGCATAAGTTTCTAGTAATTTAGATGATGCTTTATTTTGATGATATAAATTTAATTTCCAACATAAATTCATTGCTTGATCCAACCCAATATCTGAAGAAACCCATCCTGGCGGGAATGCATTTAAAGTCGTACCACCAAGTAAAAAATATTTAAATCCTACTTGATTCATTTTATTGATTGGATAGGTTAAATCTAATATATAATTATATAAAAATTAAAAATTCATTTTTAACATTAGTATTTTTTTTTTTAAGTTTATGATCTTTTTTTTTTTAATTAAGCATCATCATCATGAAAAAAAAATTACCTTTCCAATAAAAGTAATTATATGTTTCAATAAACTCTAAATCATAAGGATTTAATATACGTTTAATGATTGCATGAGATTTAAGTAAGGATAATGGTTCATTTGGATTTACATTATTGGGTTGGAACACCATTGAGAAAATATCATGATGAACTAAATCGGAAATTGAAAACATTGCACAATTTAATATTAATTATTTATTTTGCATATATAATATATTAAAATAAGATTATTATTTTTTTTTTGGTGCTTCGTATTTTTTTTTAGAAATTACCTAAAATAAAGATCGTTCCTTCTTGCTTTACAACAACAGAAATTTGTTTTTTTTCATTAAAATTTGTTTTCACTTTAGAAATAATTGAATAATAATATTGATGCTGTTGTTGTTGATCTGTTGTTTTATGATGATTTAAGGATGATAAAGTGCTTTTCCTTGTTAGATTAGTTTTAACGGTTGTACCAGAATCTTGCGTCAAACCTTTTTTTTTTAATTTAATAATGACGATGATAATATTAATATATATAAAAATAAAATTATTATATAATGAGTAATTTTTTTTTATTTACCTAATTTTTGACGCACAGTACTTGATTTCCCGTCAGCTGCAATTAAATATTGAGATTGCCAAAATTGGACATTATGCTGCTGTTCACAACGACTAAGTACTGATATGATTGGCGTGAAACCATTATTATTAAAAGACGATGCATTAATTTTATTTTTATTATTATTATTATGATAAAATTCATTATTGAATTCATCATCATTCATATATAAAACTTGATCATCTTGGTGATTCATTAATAATTCATAACCATAATCTACTTGAATTCCATAACGTTTTATAAGAGCAGTTTCTAATAATTGGCATAGTCTTTTTCTTTCTATCGATACACAGAAATTAATATCTGTAGAATTATTTTCCCATAATTTATAACACTGAATATTGGAATTATCTTTATTACTGTTATTATTTTTATTGGATCGATAATGCTGTGATACCATGGGTTTTATTAAAGGATCATAATATTGATTATCAACAACTTGTAATTTCCAATGTTGTTCACCATGTTCTAAGACTTGTTCATATAATCCAACTAACTTAAGTAATTGTAGAACTCTTGGTGATAATAATGTTATGGAACTATGTTGGGAAAGTATATTACTGTAGCTGGTACTTTCATAATAATTAGATGATCTTAAAGGTAATAAAAGTGGTAATGAATAGGTTGGTATTTGTGATAATTCTTGATTTCTTTTTGTTTTATCTATTAATATATATATATATATATATATATATCATTCATAAATAAATGTATTAGTCATTTTCTTTATTTAATTTTATATATATAAGGTAAACTTACCAATTATACGGATATCCATTCCCATTTGACAAAGTAAAAGGGCTGTAAATAATCCGGTGGGTCCTAATAAAGAAAAATATAAAACAGAAAATTGATTAAAATGTGCATTTATTTAAAATTATATTTTTTCTTTTCTAATTACCTCCACCAACTATTAATACAGTTGAATCAATATTATTATTATTATTATTATTATTATTATTATTATTATCGTTATTCATCATTTTAATTTTTCAATTCTTAAAAAAAATAAAATAATAAATATAAAATGAAGAAAAAAAAGAGAGGTAAAAGAAATTAAAAAATAAAAACAGTTGCTCCCTTTTTTTTTATGGAGTTCGAATACTGTGTAACTAAATTAGGGTCAAAATACAGTTCTAAATGTGAAAAAAACACTTTAAAAGGTAAAACTGGTTGTGATCATTTTATCTTTTTTAAAAATTATAGTTTATTAACCACGTATTATTATATCATCACTAAATAATCTTTTATCCTCTTTTTCTTCTTTATACAATCAAAATAATATTAATAAAATTAAGGTTTATCATTTTTTTTTGTTATCTTCTTTTCCATATGTTGCTTTTTTTTTAACAACATCCAGAGTTTTGTTTTTGTTCAATAGCTGCGCCTTGACCAACTCTTACAGTAGATTTTTGTTGCTGTTGTTGTTGAATGGTTGATCCCATTTTATCTTTAATTTGTTTTGCCATAGTTAAGAAAGCTTGTTCAACATTAGTAGAATTTTTTGCTGATGTTTCTAAGAATGGTATTTTTAAACTTTCAGATAATTCCTATATAAAAAAAATGTATATATACATGTATATAACGTGGTTGAATAATTAAATCCCTTATAAGTCTCATCCCTTTTTTTTTGTTGGTTTTTTGTTTTTCCTTTTAAAAAAAAGAAAAGATGACGATCATAATCATAATCATAATCATAACTATAACCATAACTATAAAAAAAAGGCAACTAACTTACTTTAGCTTGTTCAGTTTCAACTACTTTTTTATCAGTTAAATCACTCTTATTTCCTACTAATAGTTTATTAACACCTTCAGCTGCATATCTTTCAATTTCATTTAACCATTGCTTAACGTTATTAAAAGAGTCTTGATCAGTTACATCATAAACAACAATAATACCATGGGCTCCACGATAATAGGAAGAGGTGATAGTACGGAAACGTTCTTGACCTGCTGTATCCCACTATATATACATGAATATATTATTAGTTTCTCTCTCTCTCTCTCTCTATATATATATATATATATGGTAATAATAATATATTTTATAACTTACGATTTGAAGTTTAACAGTTTTTCCTTCAAGTTCAATAGTTCTAATTTTCTATATGTATATAAACAATAAAAGAGTAATTGTTATTATTAATATTAATATTATTCTTATTAAAATAAAGAAAAAGGGAATAGAAGAAAAGAAGAAGAAAGTTCTATTTGTTTCTTTTTTATCATCTTGTTTTTTATATCATTACTTACAAAATCAACACCAATAGTAGAAATATAACTTTCAGTATAAGTATCATCAGCAAAACGGAGTAAAAGACAACTTTTACCTACACCGCTATCACCGATTAATAATAACTTAAATAAGTAATCGCTAAAAGGTGTAGATAAGAAAAAAATAAATCATAAAGAAAGACACAAACAAAAAAAAAAGATAAGAAATCAGTTATTATATAGCTATAGATATATCAAGTTTTATTATTATTATTTCCTTCTTTCTTTTTCCTTTTTTTTGTTTTAAATAGAGAGAAAAGCAAAAAGAAAATAAAAAATACACTTTTGTTATTATTATTTATTTATTTCTTACTATTCAGGATTCATTATTGTTTTATGATTATGTGTTTATAAAAAATAGAAAAAGGAAAGAGAAAGAAAAATAAAAATTTCTTGGAAGTTGGACTTTTAAATTCATTCTAAAAAAAATAAAAACCCAATGATGATGATGATACCAGCGCATATGACTTTTCAAGATAAAAAAAAATCATTACCCATATTTATTCTAATCCTATTTATTTATTTTATTAAAATGTTCATCTATATTAAATTCTGGAAAGAAAAACTTTATTTCTTGTTTTGCATTGTCATCTGAGTCTGTTAAAAATATGTAAAAAATGATTATATATAAATATAAACAAAAAGGTCCTTTATTACTTTTATTATTATTATTATTATTAATACCTGAACCATGAAAAGAATTTCTAGTGTCTGTTAATCCATATAAGGCACGAAGTGTTTCTGGTTGAAATATTCTTGCTCTAAATAGATAATGATTATTAATACGTAGAATTTAATTATTTTCTTTATCATTATAATTATTATTATGATTATTACCTAACTGGATGAGTAGGGCCAATAAGACTACGCCATTCTTTTATTGCATTAGGTGATGATAATATATATGCTTTAAATGGTCCACTAATAAATAATAATAATTACCCATAAATAATAAATAAATATATAAAATAAAAAAGGAATAATCATGATTACCCTTTCATTTTATTTATTTATACCTTGTCATATATCCACAAAGTCGTTGATAAAAAAACTTTCCTTTATGTTCTGCATAAAATTCACCAGCTTCCTTTTCTGTCCATAAAACATCCCTTTTTTTTATTATATCCAGTTGTTGTTTTGCCATAGCTGCTTCAATTCTAGGTATTAGAGTTTCATTGGCACATATATCAGGTTTAAGTAATGCTAAAGTTAATTGTGTTGGTTTGGTCTTTAATAGTTGAGTGACTGATTGTCGCATGGGTATAGTATTATACATATTTATAATAAATAATAATAAATAATAGAATATATATAAGTTAAAAATAAATAGTTAAATAAATAAATAAATAATAATAAAGAAAGTGAAAGAAAAAAAATAGAGGACTAAAAAAATTGACAACCTTTTTTTTAAATAACAAATAATTATTTTCTTTTATATCTCCGCCTTTCTTCTTTAATCATGGTGAAATGATGGTGCTATATATAAGTGCTATTCCTTTTTTATTTGTTCAAAAGCTTTTCTTTCAAGAGCACCAAAATCCAATTTACCAAACGCACTATTATCATCATCGTCAAAACCAAATTCATCATCATCAACAACATAATTGTTATTATTATTATTGTTATTGTCTGTAATAATATTGTTTAGTGGTGATGATCGATAAATAAAAGGTGAATTAATAGTTGATGATGTTTTTAATACATTTTTAATAGGTGTGGATGTAGCTACAATATGATCAGGTGACCAATGCCAATAGGATGATGAATCTATATTATTAAAATCATCATTATCATCTAAATCATTATCATTATTATGATGATGTTGACGTTGTTGTAGTGGAGATGTTGCTGATGCAAATGCTCGAGGTGAAGATGAAAATAAAAACTCTTGAATAGGTCCACGTATAGGTGATGGTTGTGATGATAAACTTTTAAATATATTCTTTGGTTGCTCATCTCCATTTTCTATTTCTACTTTTATTTTTTGTCTTTTTTGATCATTATCATTATCATTATCATTTTCTTCCATTATTAATGGATTTATTTTTTTAGGTTGTTGTTGCTGTTGATGTTGGATCCATTTTTTATTTTTATTATTTTTCATCACATTTAAGCAATGCTCTATTTCTGCCATTAAACAATTTTCAATTTGATATCTATTATAAATATATATATATATATATATATATGAAGATCATGGTTTAATTATAATTACCATATATATAAATATATTCATTTGTGATCATTGATTTAAATTTACCCTTTACAAATAATAATCATAGTATTATTTTCTAGTTTAGGTTCGCCAATAATGGTAATAGAAGTTGCTTTTTTAATTTTTTCTGAATCTTCCCTTTTAAACAACCTCGATGATATATGGACTTGAATAGTATCTGTACTATCGTCTATATAGATATATTAGTATATATTTATATAGTAAAGTATTATATATATACGCTTCATTTTATTTTATTTATTTACCCAAGTGTATGATACAACGTGTTGAATTACCTACCTCGGTAATACGATCAATATCTTGTTTTGATACAATAATTCCACAAAGTCTATTTATTAAGAAAAAAAGAAAAAAGGAAGTAGTATGAGAATAAGTTGTATTACTTTAAACTTGAATAAATATACAAAAAAAGGTTTATTTTTTGAAATATATATATATATATACCTAACTTTTTGAAATAATCTTTTATGTTGAGTTTCATAAATAATTGGATTCCTTGAATGTAATTTAGCTGTTTTAACATCTTTAATAAATAAAAGTTGATATGATAATAACTCATCCGAAGGTAACACTTTTAACATATTGATCTATTTGTAACTATATCAACTAAAAAGGAAACAAAGAAAAAGAAGAAAAAAAAATAGAAACGCATCTAAACCGCCAAATTTTATTTTATCTGAGTTTCAAAAATTATAAAAGTCATTTCCTTTTTTAAAATGAATAATAGATAAAAGATAATTATAACAAATATTAAGTGATATTTTATTAAAATAAAGGGTAGAACTTCGTTTTAAAAATGTAATATATATATATTATATTTGATTATTTCCACTGTGATTTTGCTTTTTTTATATAGTTAATTCCATTTTTATTTTTTGATAAGGTACCTGAAGGTTACTAAGTAACCTTAGTTTATAAAAATGTTTTTTCTTTTTAGTATATTATAAATAATAAAATAAAGTTGTTTTTATAATAATTTTTTCTTCTACGATTCTTTACTATTTAGCTAAGACTTTTTTTATGAATCTCATATTTATATTTCATACATGGAACTAATAAAAAAAATAAAAATAAAGCATAGTAATTTTTATTCACTTCATTTAAATGTTTATATTTTAATAAAAATTAAAAAATTAATATATAGGAAAAATATAATTACAATAACAAGCTTTTTCTTTTTTAGAATCATAATGATCATGGTTTAAAACCCATCTATTTTTATAGAAATTACCAATTAGATATATACCATTACAAAACGTAGAAAGAGAAATAAATACAAGATAATATATTGAATAAATAAAATAAGAAATAAACACACGATAAATAAAATCACTTGCTTTCAAAGAGCAATAGGATAAAATATTTTCATCAAACTATTGACGATTATATTTTAAATTATAACTAAATTATACTTTTGGTTCGACAGAAAGATAAAAATATTGATTATTATGATTCAATCGAATACTAGCTGAAAAGAGCTATTTGAACCCATTTATTAATATTAAAAAAATAAAAATTTTAAGGTGAGAAATAAAATAAAAGAAAGAGAGGGAATTAAAAAAAATGAACTTTGATATTACTTTTATGAAAAAATGAAATTAAGGTCATACATACTTTTTACTTATCCTTTTTTTATTCTTGATCCTTTTTTTTTACATATTGATAAGTTAGTTTTTATTTTGTGCAATATGTTTACGAGTGAGGGTAAATATATAGATATAAGTGTACTTTCTTTTTTATCCATAAACAAGTACTACCATCATTAATGATAAAAACGAAAATAAAACAAGCATTCTTTAATACTATGTTGTAAACAAGGAGAGAGTTTAATTTTATTTTTTAAATATGACAATAAATTACATTTTAATGCAGTCATACTTAAAAATTTTGATACAAAAAAAAAAAAAAAAAAAAAAAAAGAATATAAAAATAGATTAACCTTTATTTTTGAATTATTTTTTTAAGACTTTTTTTTATGATTATTATTAAAGATTTTTATGAGTCTCAAAATTCATTTCATTCATTAAATTAAAAATGTATATTATATCATGTATTTGCTTTATATATATAAATATATGCATAAAAAAATCAATATACATTAAAAATATAATCATTGAAACAAACGTGCTTTTGCGTAAAGCGATATGTATTATGTATAGTAAATAATACCCATTTATTTTTATGAATATTACCAATTAGACATATACCGGAACCTACTATTGAAGGAGTATGATTATTACCAGGTATTATGCAAGTAAAATAAGGTATACATACTGCATGAAGGCAATTTCCATATTCCACTAAAAACGAGTTCCTTGATAAAGGATAATTTTTACTCTTTTGATCCAGTTCCATAATAAAATATTTATTTGATTTGATACAAAGATAATGGTGAAATAATTGAATACTAGTCAAATTTTCAGTCCATATTGGTTTAGAATTCATTTTATATTCATTTATGAGTTGTTTAATACGATATTTTTCTTCTTCTTCATTCTGTATATTTTCTAATAATGCATATTCGTATCTTTCATAAGCAACCTTGATATTATCTTTTTCAATCAGTTCTAGAGAACCCATATTATGATTTGTTGCAAAAGAAGGTAATTTAATTTCTTCACAATAATGATATTGAGAGCATGCATAAAGTAAAGCAGCTTTGTCCCATAAATCCATAATTTTATATAACCTTAGTTTTACTGAAGTTATATCTGTAATGTTCCATCCTGATACTGTGTTTTTATTTTTAATAATATGATTATATTTATTCCATAATGGTAAAATAGCATTAAATTTATCTTCATTTCTACTTGCATTTGAATTTAATATCATATCTAAATGTGAACGTTGCATAAATCTTGTTTTTATAAACTGAGTAAATGTTACAGGATCATCTACCTCTTTATAATTTAATATTTTGTTATTTTTATCAGAATTTTCATTATTTGTTGTTGCATTTTGTTGATCATCTTCATCATCAAAATGATATGAGAAAAAAGTTTCATTTTTACATAATAAAGATAAAAATATATATTTTAATGGTGTCCCATACTGTTTATATTTTTCTTTTGCTATTTGATATTCACTAATCACCCAAGAACGATTAGACCAATCTTCTATAAGATAAGCTAAAAAGTTATATACTATTTTTATATCTTCATTTCTTTTTATATATTCCTTTTTTTTAATAATGTTTTTAATTTTAGTGATTATTGAATGTCGATGATGATGTTGTTGTTGTTGATGATGATGATGATGATTATGCTGATGCTGATGATAATAATGAATTTTGTCATAGACTGTTTCTCTATATTTATGATGTATCAAATCCATTACTTCATTATTTGCTGTAATTTTTTCTAAATAACTTATATGTAAATCAGGCACAGCTAAAATATAAGATGCATTTTTATAAATTTCACTCATTTTTAAAATGGTTTCTTTTTTACTTGAATGATTTTGTTGATCTACTGATATTGCATCTATCCATACATATCGTATTTCTTCTAAATCAGGTTCATTTTTAATATACCTACAAAGTATTCCTAAATCCTTTAAATCAAATGAAGTGATATGAGCAGTATAATCAGGTGTTTGTAATAGCTGTTCATTCAATTCACCCCATCGATAGGATATGGCAATATATTTCAAGTTTTCATCATACATATTTCTTTTTACACAGGATATTTCAAACATATTTGTATTATTAATATCAATTAATACAAGGTCAAATTCTTTGTCTATATATATTAAATAAATTTATAATTAGTAAATATTATAATTTAAAAGCGTATTTTTATAATAATAAAGTTTATTTACTTTCATTTTCTTTTGTTGCTTCTTTCTCTTTTTTTTTTGGTTTAAAATAATCTAATATTGTGTTCTTCTTTTTTGGCATTATATTAAAGTAATCGGTTAAGTTGGCTTGTTTAAATGACTGTACTCTATTTACTGATAGTTTAAATGAGCCATTTTTATTATTACAATTAAAATAATTAAATAACGTTGTTTGTATCATTTATATTATTTTTCTTTCATAAAAATAATAAAAAATGAAGGAAAGAAAGAAAAAATGGAAAAAAGGAAAGAAAGAGAAAATACTCTTTTATAAAAAAAGGAAATCAAGGTTACACCCTTTTTGGAATCCTCTCTTTATTGTTGAAAATAGCGGTAACTAAAATTTTTTTTTAACTTCTCTTTCATTTTGTTGCTTTTTTTTAAAATTGCTATTCATACACTATTTATTTGCTTATATAATTTTATTATTTTTAAGAGCAAATAAATTATATACATATTTTGATTAGTTATAAAATTCATTTCAATAATCAATTTAGAAACAACAAATACAAAGGTAAAGCTATTTTTTCTATTTTTTTTTTTAATTGTTTGTTCATTTTTAACTTTTAATTATTTATCTTTTTTGTTTAATACAAATTTATATATTTTTTAATTGATTACCTACACATCAAAAATATAATTTATGTAGTTTCATTGATATTGTTATTCATGTTTTTTTTAAAAACTCATATTCCCCCTTTTTCGACAATAGATAAGTGGATTCGTAAAAGTGCGCCGGAGCACGTGATTAATAAGTGGAGTGGAGTGGAGGTGAGCGCCGGAACACGTGGCTCTTATGGCAACCTGGCTATAGGATGAGTTAAGGGGAAGTAAAGAAATAGCCTTTACATCAAATATCGGTTTACAAGTCAATTATTTTATACATATGCATTAGCTTTGGTATAATTTCCCAACGTAGTTAAACTAACTAGCACTTAAACTAGGGTTATATGCACTTTCTTTTTTTTAATCTATTAAAAAAAGTAAACAATAGTATATATATTATATAATATATAATGTATAAAAATAGTTTCAATTCAAAAAAGAATAAATCTTTTGCTTTTTTTTTGGTTTTGGTTTTTTATTACCTAATACACATAAGAAATTTTCATTATTATTATTTTTTTTTTCATTCTAATAATATCTATATATAAATAAAAGATTTTTATTTTTATATAATCAGTACTAATAAATAATGATTAATAAATTCAAAGCAATTTTCTATAATATATAAATGTTAAAAGAGATATCTTCGTAGTAAATTTGAACTGTTTGAGCATATTTCCTTTTTAGTAAAGAACTGGAGTTTCGCTATCTTTTTTAAATTCTTTCTCTTTTCATTTCTGTACTTTATATATTTACTCCATTATAAATAATAAATTGCGTGTATATATAAGGAGAGCATAGCTAATCAATGCACAAAAGTGTCCTCATCTCAATATATATATTGTCAAGTTAGTTTTAAAAAGGGGGAGGGAAAAAATAGCTGTTATAGGAATATCTTATTATATATACTCTTTTTCTTCTTTTTATTTTTTTTTTTATTAATATAAACTGATAATGATTGGTATAAATCAAATCGATAGTATTAATAATATATAAAGTATCAAAAAGGCTATTTATATTATACATAAAAAGAAAATCAACTATCTTTGTTATATGATTCTTTATTAAAACTAAAAAAGTACATATGTTATTTTTTAAACTTGAACAAATATCAGTTTGATTTTTTTTCTATAACAAAACACTAACAATATTTTAAAATGATGATTAAATAAAACAGCTATAATTGATTACTCCTTTAAAATGAATTTATAAATATATACATCAAAGAATAAAAAAATATATAATGGTCATATACCATTTAATGGAAATGAAATAATATACATTTATATATATGTATATTTAAAGTTAAGAAGGTATAATCAGAATTTTATATACTTTAAAAAATTCTAATAAATTATTATAAATAAGGTAGAAATTAGAAAAATCGATACTATATTTAAATCTTTTTTTTTTTAGATCTATATATTTAAAAGGCAACTAATTTAAACAATTCTATTATATATTAATATATGAAGATGTATATATATATATATATATATATATACATATATAAGAAAAAGAAAGAGTGGTTTATATGATTCTCTTTATATTTTTATTTTTCTTTAAAAAGTAGATTTATATAAGCACAAAATAAATTTATTAATACTAATAAAACGATCGTTGAATATAATAAAAAAAAGTATAAAATATATATAAATATACATATAAAGTAATAATACACATATATACACATGATATTAATTTTTTTTTTTTACTGTCACTCATTCATTCAATCACTTTATTAAGTTAATATTTAATATGTTATACATGTAATATAATTTAATTTCTCATGTCTTTTCTCTCACCCACCTGATAAAGGAACAAAAAAAGTTTGTATACGTCATTTTTTATCTCCGACAAAAGTAGTACTTAAGGGAAATATAATAATATATATATTAACAGTAAAAATATCGTTTTTGCGTTAGATTGTGAGTTAGATTTTTTATACATTAACTTTATTTAGTAAGTAAAAGATACATATATTTATATATATATATATATATATGTGATTTTTTCTTTTATTTTCCATTGTCCTTTTTTAATTTTCTTAATTTCTTGTTTTTCTTTTTATTATTTTTGTTATGCTATTTTTAATATATATATATTGTTATTTTATCAATCAATATATATAAACTACCTAGTAAAAAGTGAATTCCTTTAAAACACGAGTTAAGTTGCTTTTAATGTCGTACCAAAGTAAAAAAGATTCTATTCGGCGTTTTAATTTAACTAATGTACAAAAAAGAAGAGAGAAATCAGGATGTGGATATTTTATGATAATAATAATAGATAAAATAAAATATAAATATTAATACAATAAATAGTAATAATTATAATAATAAACTTATATTTTGTATAAATATAGTATATGATAAATGTTTATATATAGTATTTATTTCATAATTAAATGCATTTTTTAATTTTTTTTATAAACTTCTTTAAAAAAGTTTATTAGTTTCTCTTTAAAGAAGTGGATCATTATTAAGTTTTATTATATTATATATTATAAAAAAAAGGAATATATATATATAAAAGATCATTTAATGCAAATCAATATAATTTATCTTGGAATAGAGAAATAATCCAATCAATAAAAAAAAAAAAAAAGAAAAAAAAAAAAAAACAATAGAAAACCAGGAAAGATACAAAAATCTTATAAAATTATAATCAATTTAGTGTAACTACACTTTACAGAATTTAAAGCTCAGTTTTATTGAATTTTATTTAAATTACATTTTATCTTTCTCTCTTTCTTTTTATTTCTTCTTTTTTTTTTTTTTTTTTTTTTCTTTATTCTTTTTTTCTCTTTTACTTCTTTACCCCACCCCTTCCTTTCATTATATTATATTATATATAATCATATATTTATTTCAGTAATATATTAATTAACTGATCTATTTATATTTTTTGTATTTTTATATTTATTATTTACTATTTATATTTTTTTAAAATCTCATTCATTTCAAACAACAAAACTTGACAAATTAAATAATAATAATTAAAAAAAAACAACAACAAAATCAATTAAAATAATGCGTTTACCTACTTTAACTGCTCTTGGATTTTTCATCCTTTCCACTTCTCAATTTGTATCAGCTGATAATAATTCTGATTATTATCTTACTGGTAATGGTAACAAAAATTCTGAAATCGTTGATAAAAGAGATGTTGATATCAGAACTCCCATTGATTTACCTTCAAAAGTCATCATTAAAAAACGTGGTTCAGATGATTATGAATGTGCTAAATATCATACTGTCAGTGGAAAAGATACTTGTATTACTGTTAGTAAACAATATGGTATTAAATTGGATCAATTTTATGAATGGAATCAACAAGTTAATGATCAATGCACCAACTTGAACAATGGAAAGAAATATTGTGTTGCTACCAAATCTACTTCTGGTGGTTCATCATCTGGTAGCGGATGTGCCCAAACCCATACTGTTAAAAGCTCTGATTCTTGCGTTAAAATCGCTAAACAATATGGTATTAACGTTAAAGACTTTTATAGTTTAAATCCTAGTGTTCATCGTGGTTCTTGCGATAACCTTAACGATGGACAAAAATATTGTGTTAAACAAGGTAATGGCTCATCTGATGAAAAAGATCATATTACTTCCAAAGTCACCAATTTCGCTGCTAAAACCAACAAAAAGAAGAAAGGTTCCCCTTCTCATGGTAAAAAAGGAAAATTACTTCAAAGCAACACTGCTTTCACCTATTATTGGATTGCTACCCCAGATGATTATTCTCAATCCGGTAAAAAAGTCACTGTCAAGACCTGTTCTGGTAAATCTCTTGGTAAAGTCTCTGAAAAATATGCTGATGCTTTAGTTATGGAAGGTACTGGTTTATTAGGCAAATCCATTATCAATTTAGGTGGCTGTAGTTGTTCTGGTTATAAATGTTTCGAAGAAGTCAATGCTCATAGTGATCCTTTCGGTTTAACTTCCTATGGTACTCCTTTACGTCCTTATGTTACTATTGCTTCTAATGATATTCCTAAAAATAAGAAACTTTATGTTCCTCAATTAGATGGTTGGACTTTACCTAACTCTAATAAGAAACATAATGGTTGTCTTTTATCTGATGATCAAAGTTGGTCTTTCGGTGGTCATCATATCGATTTCTATGTTTACAAACAAGCTCATTACAAGACTTTGGATAAACAACATCGTATTACTAAAGTTGATATCTATGATGGTGGTGATTGTGAACTTCAAGATTACATGTAATTCTTTCTCCTCTTTTATTTATTTATTTAATTATTTATTTTGTTACTATTTATTTATTTATAAATAAATCGTCAAGTTCCTTTTAAAAAAATAACAACCATTCCTTTTATTTATTTATTGATTTATAATATATAATCTTTCTCTTTCTATAAATAAAAAAAATAATACATATATACATATATATATTTATAAATACTATGTAATTGATATATAAAATAAAAAATCTCTTAATTGTAAATGTATTTCTTTTTTTTTAAAAAATTATCTAATAAAACGAAATAAAACTTTAAAAAATCTAAAGCTGTGAAACGTTAAATTTTATACATATGGTAGGTAGAAAACTTGTAATACCAATGAAAATTATACCTAAAAAAGTTGAATTAACATGAGTTTATTTTTTCTATGTATGTATGAAAAAAAACTTAATTCTAATTTACTTGTATTTAAATTTTTTTTTTTTTGGTAAATATATAAAAAAAGTAATTCATCATTCTCCTTTAATATTAATGCATTTTTCTTCATTTTCTTATAATTTATTATTATAATAAAGGCGAATTCTTTTTTCATTTTTTTCGTTGTTCTTTTTTTTTTTTTTTTTTTAAAAAAAAGGGGCAGCAGTAATAAATAATAGGTTGTTGTGATTTAAAAAATAATAACAAAAAAAAACCTAAAAATTCAGGTCTTTTTTTTTCCCGCTTTTAAAATTTTTAATTACCTGCACACCTTTATTAGTTTAATGTACACAAAAAAAAAAAAAAAATAATAATAATAATATTAAGAATATTAATCGTGACCTTACATTGCTTATCATCCAAAAGATACATATATATATAACAAACATTAATGTGAATTTAAATTAATTAGATTTTCCTAAATAGAAATTTTTTTTATATAGAATGTTTATTTTTCATTTGCTATATGCAGACGTTTTATTATTATTACTGTTGTTATTTTTTGTTTATTTATTAAAATGATAATAATAATAAATAAGATAAGGATGATCATAAATATTTTTGTAATAAAAAAAATAAGTTTTATGTAATTTATTTAAATACAGTTAATATATATATATATATATATATATGTAATATAAGGATTATTTTTTTTTAAATAAAATATATATTTATGAATATGATTTCCCTTATATTAAAAAAAAGAAACTTAAAATAAGAATATGCTGTTATAATATGTATATATAATGATAAAGAGTCTAATTATGATAATAAAGAAACTAATATGAACTTAATTTAAAATAACTGTTTCACCAAATGCGGTAGTAATGAATTTGCTTGAATTTTGAGATTTATAGATAGATAAAGTGGAAGGAGTGGATACAATAGAAGAGTTCGTTGATACAGTAGAATGATTATCAGAATTAGATGATTCATCATCATGATTATGATTATGATGATGGAGATTATGTTCAGTAATTGTTGATGATGAAGATGAAGAAGTAGATGATAATAAATCATCACTGTTATTATTAGAGGAAGTTGTAGCAATAATAGATGATTTTTGTCTTTTTTCCCATAATTCGGCTAATAATTTACAAGGTGCAAGATAATGTTCATCTGACATCATAAATGTTCCCCAATGAATGCCAACAGATAATCGAGGTGACTTCAAATCATTATGTACTTTTAAAGCGTCTCTTGGCCCCATATGTACATGTTGCATCATAGAAACTGGTTCAAAACTACCTATAGGAATAGCTGCTAAAGTAAATGGAGCATATAAATCACCAATGGCTTGGAACAATTCTTCTGAATAACCAGTGTCACCACTATTTATATATAAAAAATATATTAGTATAAATAATAATAATAAAATAGTAATCATCTGTATATATATTACCAAAAAAATACTCGATTATGCTCTCCTTTAATTACATAACTACACCATAAAGCTGTGTTTTTTTCAAATGGTGTTCTTGATCCACTCCAATGCTATATATAAATAAATTAAATAGTTAATCAATATTATTATTGTTATCATTATTATCATCATTATCATTGTTATTATTAAAAAAATTTACCATAGCTGGTACACATGCAATAACAATATCAGGTCGACTAGCATGTCTAATTTCTTGCCACCAATCTAATTCTACAACCTAATTATAAATAATGATAAGAAAAAAAAAAAAAAAGGAGCATTCATGATTGTTATTAAAAAATGATCATCATCATTTTTTTAAGAAGAGAAAAACGAAAACTTAAAATTTTAATCGATTGACTTACATTATCTACATTACGTTTTAAAAACCAATCACGAAGACCAAGAGGTACATACCATGTTACTGAGTTACCTAATTGATAAACAACCTTTTCATCTATGATATCATTAAAATAAAATAAAAATTAAATCGATAAATTAAAAAAGTAATTATTATTATATATATAAATGATTTACCTAAATGATCAAAATGATCATGAGAAACTAATACAATATCTAATTTTGATTGAAAATCTTTTAATGGACAAGGAATAGGACGAAGTCTTTTTGGACCAAGATAATCATTAATAGAACATTTTGTAAATACAGGGTCTAAATAGATAAATAAAAAAGAAAAAGTTAAATGTTTATATTAAAAAGCGATAGAGTTACACTAATTTTTTTAAAACTCAGAGTTATTTTCTTACCTGTCAAAACTGCCAATCCATCTATTGTAATCAAACACGTTGATTGACTAATAGCATAAAAAAAAAAGAAAAAAGTTCATGAAGATTTTTTTAAAGAAAAGGATAAGGGAAAAAAAATAAGATTTAAAACAAGGTATATGTGCATATTATAAAATTTATGATTATCAATGTTTTATCTAACTCTAACACACACAAACCCCTTATTTTATTTATGTTCTTTTTGTGTATTTGTTTATTTATTTTTTCTTACCCAAACCAAGTAAAGGAAACTTCATGTGGTATCGGATTTTGATGATGAATAGAAGTAGTTGCCATAGAAGTAGAATTATTATTATTATTATTAGGCCAACATGAATCAATATCCGTAATAGCAAGTGGTTGATTTTCTTTTGTATTTATTGTATTTTGATAAGAAAAGATTTTTTCCAACTCTGGTAATTTTACTGGTAAGACTTTATCTAATTCCTATATAAATAAATAAATAAAAATAATAATACAATAAAATCAGATTTATATATATACAAACAAATGATTCTTGAAACATTCTCTCTTTCTCTCTTTTTTCATATCAAGCCGAAATATAAACAAAACCTTATATACTTTATTATTATTATTATTTATCTCTTTGTTATCAAGCCTGAATATATCCCTTATATATACATATTTGTTTTTTTTTCATTTTTTATTTTTATTACCTTTTCAGATTTTGGTATACCATTTCCTTTCCAACGTCTTAACCAAAATAAAGCTGTTTCTAAAAATGGTACTTCTTCCCATTGTTCAAAAGGATTTACAAAATGATTATCTATCTAAAAACATGAAAATAACGTATTATCAATATATATATAAA
This sequence comes from Cunninghamella bertholletiae, assembly GCA_037043795.1. NCBI lineage: Eukaryota > Fungi > Mucoromycota > Mucoromycetes > Mucorales > Cunninghamellaceae > Cunninghamella > Cunninghamella bertholletiae. The sequence goes on from JAZGVP010000005.1 coordinate 697,331, forward strand.
ATACATAAAGATAAAAAAAAAAGATAAAAGATAAAAAAAAATATAAGCATTTATAATAAAGAGATAGTTTTTTTTTATATTTATTTACTTTACCTTTAAACTAGCAAATTTATCTTCAGGTCTTTTTAAATGTCGTCTTTTTTTTATATCTTTTTTTCTTAAAGCGTCAACAAGGTCAGCAGCATGAGATGCTTGTAAATAATAATAAAGTAAAGCTGAAGTTGAAACAGTAACTACAAGTGTTGGTATAGTAAATGGGTGATCAAAAGGAATAGGAAAGCTTAAAAAAGGTGGTCGTTTATTGCCAATATTTGTTGTCAATTGTGCCATTTGTTAATTATATAAAGTGGGATAATGTATATTAAATAATAAGAAAAAAAAAAGTCTATTGTTTATCTAAGTTGGATATATATTCTAGAAAAAAAGTGAAAAAGAGAGAGAAAAAAGAAAAAGACCGCTTTAAAAAAATTTATATGCTTGTATTTTTTTGTTTTTTCGTACCTTGTTATTTTTTTAAATACCGCCCCTTTATGTATATCACGTGGATATGATCAATGTTAAAATGATCTAATGACAGATAGGATAATAAAAAGAAGAAAAAAAATTCTAAACTTGACACTCTAAATAATTACAATTTAAACTAGATATTCATTCATATTCATACAAATATATTCATTATATATGTACATATAATAGTTATCAGATTAATGTTACAGTTTGTGAATTTCATAAGAAAGAAGGGGGGTGTTTCAAAAAAAAGTTTATTATTTATGATTATAATACAAAATGATGATGTTTCAACTTTATTATTACTATCAATATTTATTTTTACTTCTAAATTGTAAATGTTTATTTTATTATTATGTTTCAAAGATATTTTTTTAATTGTGAAGGTAAAGGTGTTACTTGATATAAAGATTTATTGCTTAGCATTTTAGCAAATCTTGATAATAAATATTCATGCTCCTATTTTTAAAAAAAATATGTATTTATTTAGTTAAATTATAATCATAAATTTAATATTATATTACTGTATTTTTTTTTTAATGTATTTCATTATTATTCTTACCTTATTAATAAAAGTAATGGCCAAACCACGTTGCTGATCATGTTTTTTATATTTTGGTAAAGTACCTTGCGTAATAGCTCTACCAATTCTATGAATATAGTCTTCTTCTGTCGCAGCCATATCATAATTAATCACTAATCTAACAGAAGGTAAATCCATCCCACGTGCCAAAATATCAGTTGTTACTACTACATCCCATGTTGCTGTTGATTTTTGTTGTTGCTGTTGGTCATGATGATGATGATGATGATTCATACCATCAATGACAGCTTGTCTTTCTTGTTGATCTTTATCCGCATGCATTGTCACCACCCTTAATGATTTATTCTTTTTTTGGATGGCACGTGATAAAAATTCTGCTCCAAGTCGACTTTCAACAAATATTAATATAGGCGGTAAAAAATATTTTGGATTATTTAATATTGAGAATAATTTTTTGGCCTTTTTATCATTTTCTACCCATAAAATAGTTTGTCGTACTAAAGGACTTGGTAAAAGTTGATTTTCTTTTTTATGTTGATTATTTTCAATATCAATATCGTCATCTAACTGAAGTTTAATTTCTACAGGTTCATCATTAAGATAATGCTGAATTTTTTTTTTAACATGATGATGATCATTATTATTTTCTCTTGAGAACGATGGTAAAGTGGCTGAAAAGATGAATTTTTGTATATTTGCTTTATTAGATAATTTATGAAAAATATCTTTAATTTGATGTTCAAATCCTAAACCAAAAATAGCATCGGCTTCATCAAGAATAATCATTCGAATCATCCATAATCTTAATAAATGAGGATGATGTGTAGCAATATCAGCAATCCTACCTGGTGTACCAATAATAATTTGAACTCCTTTACGTAATCTATATAATTGATTTGCAATAGGTTGACCACCAATTAATAAAGCTGTTCTTAAACATCTTATTTGGGTTGATAATTTTTTTGTAATAGTTTCAATTTGTTGACATAATTCACGTGTTGGTGCAATGATTAATGTAAAAGGTCCTCCACGACGTTTATATTGATTTAATCTATTTAAAGATTGGCAATGAGCAATGGATGGAATTAAATAACTTGCTGTTTTTCCAGAATGAGTTGGTGCAGTAACAATCATATCGCGTCCTGCTAATCCTATAGGTATTGTCATTCTTTGTAAATTGGTACACATATGCCATCCCATGATTTGTTCTATATTTTTATATAATTGATCTCCTAATGTATCATAACATTGATCAAAACTGGTAATGGGTCTTGGTAATTTCGTTCCATTCACTTGGATTCCATTGGCTTTTAAAATGGCTTTTGTATCTGATTTTGTTAATGAGCGAACTGACTCTGATTCCATATAATTTGTATATTTAGCATGTACATTATCAGCAGTATAATGTTGGGGTATTCTTACTTTTATATTATTATCATCATTATTTTTATTTTTAGTTGATATATGCATGGACTTAGGTGTTAAATCTGTATCAATATATTTACATTCCATACTATATTAAAAAATGAAAATTACATTAATACCTTTATTTTATTTGTATTATTATCTATATTATTTGTTTTTTTTTTTTTTAAATGTACCTGCATATATCATGATCTGTATCATCGTTAATATATTCACCATATTTACCACAAATAATACAAGTTGGTTCTTCTTCATTAGGTTGAACCAATCGTTGTTGAGAAGAAAACCGTTTTATTTCATTATCATTAGATATATTTTCATTTATTGTTGTTGTTACTGTTGTTGTTGGTATATTCATATTATCAATATTATCATCCATATTATCATTATCGTTATTATTTACTGCTTTGATATAACTATCATGATCTACTTTTCCATTTGGTGCATTATTAGTCACGATTTTTTCCTTTTGATGTGTTGTTGTGGATAGCTGATTTGATTTAGATTGATCTTTATCAAGTACTTGTTTTTTATTAATATATTTTTCATGGTTATCTATAAAATTATGTTTTCGTTTTATAGATCTAGGAATAAACATACCAATTAAAAAAAAAAGAAGAGAAAAAGAAAAAAGAAAAAAGAAAAATTGGGAAAGTGGACAAAAAAACCGGACTTTCAATTTATACTTTTTTTATGTACCAAAAAAAGATTCATTATGAAACTTCGTCTTACTATTTAGAGTTAAACTTTTTTTTCTTTTTCTATTTCCTTTTCTTTAGTTTCATTAAGAGAAATAATAGTTACAATGAATATTTTTATTAATATAATATATGAAGAAAATAAATAATTATATATGTATATATAAAAGAAAAGAAAAAAAAAAGAATGAATGATCTAAAAAAATTGTATTATTATTAAAAATTTTTAATTATGCAAATAAATAATGGCGAGCTTTTTCATCAGTTGGTGCAAACTCAATTCTGGATCTTTGTATTTGAACTGAAGTTGACTTAATTTCCAACTAATAAATAAAATGAAATAAAATAAAAAGCATTAGTATATATTCATATTAATTGTTTATTTAGCATTTTATCTTAATCTACTTACCTTCTTAACAAGTGCGATTAATTTTTGATTTCCTTTTGAATTTTTTGATTTCTTTACAAATCTTTTTACCTATAAAAAATAAAAGAAACAAGTTTTAGTGAATGAATATTAAAAAATTATAGATCATTATACTTACTGTGACAATAGTAGGAATGACCATTTCAGGGAAAGAAATATGATGATAATATGGTTTGAAACTAGTTTCTAATAATTCTACAACTTTTTCTATAATACCATCCTAATAAAAAAATATAAATAAAAATAAAAATATAGGAATAAGTACATAAATCATTATATAAATAAATGTGTATAAAAGATTATCTATTTTTTTTTACTTGGTATACACGGCCACGAAGATAAGGCTTTGGTGCTCGAAGATTAATATCCCAATCAAGAGGTTTTGCAGTAGATGGTTTTGCCTTATTTTTTAATTCAGCAGAATCTAATACTTCTAATACATAAGGTGCTAATGTGATGTATGTTCTAGTTGCTTCACAAAGTGATGCCATACTCTTTAAAATATGGAATCTAAGTGGGTAATATTGTGAGGTAGGAATTAAACTATTTTTATATAATAAATCATAAGAAAAAAAAATTAGATATATATATTCATTCATTTTTCATCATGATTGCCATCATCATTATCAGTATATAAATATTACCGAATAGCACCAAGTGCAACTTGAGTAAGTGGATAAATTAATGGTTTTAAAGGAGATTCTTCTTCTTCATCTTCTTTTGGTTGACAATAAGTTGATAATACATTAGACCAAAAATCAATACAATGAATATATTGCCAGTTGTAAACAGTTTTATGTGTTTCCTATATATATATATAAATATATGAATATTTTTTTTCCTATTTATTATTTTATTTTATCTTTCTCTTTTTTTTTCTTTCTTTTTCTTACAGAAGATTTAGTTTGCATTGCCCCACGTAAATGAATAGCTAATTGACGAATATATACAAAGGCTTGTTGATAACTAAGAGTTTGATCTATACCAAATAATTCCACAGCTAAATTACGCATTAAATTAATGGCTGGAAGTGTATGAATGTTGGTCATCTTGGAAGTTCTTACAAAGGTTAAATAAATATTTTTCAAACAAATATCTAAATAGCTTTCTCCATTATTATTTCTAGTTGCAGAATTACTTAAAGCTAATGTACGGATGGCTAAAAAACTTTGAATACGAACATTATCTGATGATCCATGTCCAGAATAAAAGTTTAATAAGACCTAGTAATTTTGATATAAAAAAAATAAATATATACATTAAACTCCACATTATTTATAATGTTAAATATTTTTTATTTCCATCTTATTTTACTCTTCGTTATTATATTATTATTATTATTATTATTATTATTATTATTTACCTTCAAGTAACTTCTTGTAACTTTATCAAAACAAGTCCAATAAGCAGTACACTTTTCAGCTTCACGAAGAGCTAAATATTGCATGTTGGAATCAGTCAAAGATGTTAAAAGATGAAGTAAGTTGTTAAGATAAGATTTTACTGTAGATTTCCAATATGACCATTGACGTGATGATTTAGGTGATTCACTGTTTGATTTAGGTTGAAGATATTTATTGAATACCATAGGTGCATAACGCATTGTTGAAGTTAAAACACTATTAAATACTAATGATTTTGTTAAACAAAATAATAATTAATAATCTACTTAAATAAATAATGATCTATATATGCATTTATTATTATTATTATTATTATTATTATTATTATTACCTGAAGGGTCTGTAATTTTATAGGTAAAAGTAGTTTTTTCTTGTGCCTCTTCATCTGCCATTCTTGTTGCAGTTTTGAAAGCGGATAATAAACATTTTGTTGCTTTAACATTATTATGTTGTTCGATTTTTTCAATCCATTGTGATAATAAAGTTTTGGTGACAATAATTAAACCTTCATCATTATAAATATTTTTATCCTCATGATGTCCTTTTTGTTGGTTTTCTTCATCACTTTCTCCTTCATCTTCATCTTCTTCATCTTTGTCACCATCATCATTATCTTCTTCTTCTTCTTCTTCGTCTGACATATCAAAGTTCAAAAGTTCAGCGTCCTCTTTTTCTAAGTATTTATAAAATTCAGGATCCCTTTTTTTAAGTTCTTCAATTTCTTTTTTATGTTTTTCAGCATCACGTTTAAGTTTTGATTTGCTATCAATTACATCATCATCTTCATCTTCATCAGATTCAACTTTATCATCCTTTTCTTCTTCAACTTCATCCATTTCATCTTCTTCATCATCATCATCATCATCTTCTTCTTCATCATCTTCTTCATCTTCATCTTCATCTTCATCATTATCCACTTCGTCACTTTCATCCATTTCTACATCTTCATCTTTATTTTTATCTTCTTTTGTTGGTTCAGGTTTAGTTATTTTAAGGAATTCAGCATCATCATCGTCTTCATCTTCATCTACTTTTACTTGTTCTAACTTTTGTAAGTCCTAATAATAATAATAATAATGTAAAGTATACACAATTAATTTTTTTTTGACCTAGACCAATCATAAATATTATATATATATTACATTATCTAAAGCTTCTTCATCGTCAGATAAAGCAAATCCACCATTAAAAAAATCTTCAACTGACATTTTTGCTGATCTAAAAAAAGCATGCAATAAAATACAAAAAAATAAGTATGGTGAGTTATATTATTATTAACATTTAAGCAGTATTTATTTATATATATAACATACTTTTCTGATTTCTTTGAAGTTACTAATATTTTCATATATCAAATAATAATAATAAAAATAATAATAAGGAATAGGTTAATACAACAATATATATAAAAAAGAGCTGTCATTTTTTTTTATTATTACCTTTATTATCTTTTTTGTCCTTTCTATCCTTTTGGACCTTAGTATTCTTTGTTTCTTTTTTTATGGGCTTTGACTTCTTGTCATTTTTCTTATTATTAGATCTATTGAATTTACCCATGGTTGGATTTATATCAAATATATTATTAAAAGAAGAAATACTAAAAATAAAAAAGAGAGAATGAGAAAAAGAAAAAAAAGGTAAAAAAAAAATCCAGATTTCTGCAAGAATATAAATTCAGTCACAGACTAAAAAGCCACCAATTTATGCAATAAATAAAATCGAATGTATGAAGTTCCGCAGCTCCTTTTTATTTCTTTTTCCTTTTCTGTTCTATTGTATATATAAAATACACATATTATACTCTTTACTTTTTTTACTCACTCCTTTTCCATATTTTTTATTATTACTTTATTATTTTTATTAAGGAATGGAAATAACTATTAGACAAGAGGAAGAAAAAGATATTAACAATATCTATAAAGTGAATGAAATAGCTTTTGAACAAAAAGACGAAGCAGACTTGGTTAATAAGTTACGTGCCTCACCTAACTTTATTAAAAAATTATCTTTAGTTGCTGAACTCAATAATAATAATAATAATAATAATAATAATGGTGTTATTGTAGGATATATTCTTTTTACTAAAATAGTAAGTATTGGAAATAATAAGGATAAAGGTGATGATGATGATATTCAAAGTATTGCTTTGGCCCCACTAAGTGTTATACCAACTAATCAAAAGCAAGGTATAGGTAAAAAATTAGTTCAAGAAGGTTTAAGAAGAGCTAAAGAATTAGGATATAAATCAGTGATTGTTTTAGGCCATGGGAATTATTATTCAAAATTTGGATTCTTACCTGCAAACCAGTGGAATATTCATTGTCCTTTCCCTCTTAGCAATACCAACGTATTTAGATGTATTGAATTAACTCAAGGAGCATTAAATAATATTTCTGGTGTTGTAGAATATTCAAAAGAATTTTATTAATGTTTTCTAATAAATAATATTAAAACCATTATGTATATATATGTATATGTATTTCTTTTTTTAATACATATATATATATATAATAATAATAATAGTAATAATAATGCTGCGGTAGATTTAAAGCCTAGTTTTTTAATAAATTTACGTAGTACAATTAACTAATAATAATAATAATAATAAAAAAGTATAAGAATTGATTATTTAAATCATTTTTCAAGGTAATATTGTTAGCATAATTAGGATTTTCCCAAGCAATGTCACCGCTTCTAACAGGGTTCAAACCTTGACAATATACCTTATTTTTTTTCCTCTTTTCCTTTTTTTATTTTATATGTAGTTAAATTTCTGAGTTTACATATGCTCAAAATTCATTTTATATTTGTTTGTATGTTGTTTTATATGATCCTTTTCTTTTTAGTTCGGTATATAATTTTATTTTTATTAATAACTGTGTATTTTCATAAATAAAAATATTATTATCTTTTCAATTATATTATGTAAATAATTTACTATTGATATATATTTCTATATTAAAAATTATTCATAATATAATTGCTGTATATTTCTTTAAAAAATAAATACATATACTACAATCATATACGCTGAATGATATTAGTAATATAATTTTAATACTTTTAAATTATTTGGATTATTTTAAAAATAAATAGTGTATTAAAATTTCATGATTTGCCTATAGTGTCAATAGATAAATTGTTGATGTTGCATAAAATCCAACTTTTGCTGTTATGGATGTAGTCTAAATTACAAAAAAAGAAGTACTTTTCTAGTACTTTTTCGGTACAGTACTGTAAATATCATTACATATTCAGTAAATGTTACAAAAAAAGGCAATTATTTTTAATTTTTTAACCAGCGACTTTAAAAAAGGAAATTGGTATCATATCAGTATTTTATGATTTTATTTAAAAAAATAATAATAAAATAAACATAAAAAAAATGTATAAGAACATATGCAATTAATGGAAAAAAAATAAAAGGAAAAGAAAAGGAGATAGATCTACAATTAAAATGTGTTAAACGACCATTGCACCTTATTGTTTCAGATAAATGAAACAGGTACATCTTTAAATAATATATACGAACCATTGCGATTCTCTGCATGACTTACTAAATGCTTTCAGATTCTACATCCATATAAGGAGGAATATCCAGTATATCCACAAAGTTCAGAAGCACCAAGTATATCGCTGCCAGCAATAAGCAAGTATACCTTTGAATAGTATTCCACCTTATTAGCAAATACGGACATACCATTTGTACTTAATTCATGTATTTCATCAATAAATGATTTTAGGAAAATATGTAAATTTTTAGGTTCTTGGAATCAGAAAGAACGGCATATTTATATCTATAAGATTATATAATTAGTTATTTCAATAGTATTTATTTAGAATATATGATATAGATCAAAAAATGTTTTTATATTATTTCTGGTGATAAATTCAAGTTTATGCATATAACCATTGTTTGACAATCAGTGTTATTTTTGAAGAGGTGAATGAACCAACAATCAGGGAAATCGTGATATAATATTTATCGCTTATAATTCTTTTAATTCTTTTACAATTTAATCCATCATAGATATCATTGTGTTTACTTTTCATTATTTCATTAGAATCATGATAAGTAAGATTTTTTCTACTTTCTTCAACTGAAAAGCAAAAGGTAAATTGATGTACTACTGAGAATTGTGTATGCTCCTTTTGTTCTCTTGACCGATAGCGAGGGCTATCGTAAGTGGATACTCTAATATCATTTGTATTAAGAATCATTTCATATCCGAGTTTATATACTTTGTAAGTTTTCTTTTTGGCTGGCTATTAATTTTTAATCATTATTTTTCATCTTGTGAGTGATTTTAATGATTCCTTATGTTGGTCATTACTTTTTAAATATATATTAGATCAGATATGTTAATTTTATATTATTTTATAATCATTACTATTTTAGTTTAACTATTTGACATATATTCGAATATAATTAATGATTTTTTCAGATGCTGTATGACTGATATTATGTTCCATAAAAATTCCTAATAATTCAGAATTTCTATTTTCTTTCAAAGACAAATTTGGTGTATTTAATGCTATGTTTTTATTATTATCATTACTATCAATATTGATAGCTGCATTATCATATATTAAATAACCTTCATTTTCACTGCCTGATTCATTTCCATCTTCATCATGGATACAATGTCAGTAGATCAGCAAAACCATTCAAGATAGAAAGAAACTATTTTAAAATGAATCAAATTTATAAAAATACTTTAGTTGTACCTAATCACTATTAAAAGGCTTAAACAAAACATACAATAAACTAAGAAATTATTAGGCTGATATGTAAATATATTGAAAAAATAAAAAAAAAAAGTAAACATTGATCGTGCTAGTTCAATATATATATGCAGTTACACGTATAAATCATGATTATTAAGCGATAAGTAAAAATAATTATTAATATACTATAAAAGAAATTAAGAAATAAACTTTTTTGTATCCACAGCTCTCTTATTTAATGACTTGATTTTTGGATGAATACAATGCTTATATAAATTTATAAACTCATTATCAGAAATAATCTTTTTTTCACATATTTGGATAAAACATCGTAATACTAATATTTTTGGTCGAGATGCTTTAGATAACTTTTCAATTTTTTTTTTAAATGCATTAATACTGGTATTTTGATTTAACTTCATTTCCTTTAATATTCCAGCGGAATGTAATATTTTTTTTCCATGATGATACACTTCTTTACTAGAAATATCGTTGACTTTACAATATATAAGATATGAAGCAAGGTTAACATAGGTTACTGGATGATTAACTTCATACAGATTTAATGGATTTGCAGTTTCAAATCCTTTTTTCACAAAAAGAGAGGACTTAGCACACCATTTAAAAGCAGATGATTTTTTCCCATAGTTTCTTAAAGATCTTTCCTCCCATACTATTTCACTTGATTTTTTTCTGGTTAATATTTTCCACTCTTCTTCCGTACTGATGCTTTTAGGACGTAAAGATGCGCCCAAAAACCCATTCAATTCACTGCTTTCTCTTTTGCCATATATACCACCAGTAACTAACAGTTCTAAACGATCCCAAACAAACTTCACTTCTAGCCATTCACACTTAAATTCGGTTTTTCTTCGAATTTTAATTGTTGGGTAAGCGCTATAAGTATCGATGGTATTACTAAAGGCACAGTCGTCGATATGCTGTTGATTTATCACATAGACTTCAAATTGTGTGACAAAAATCCATTCATCATTAGTTATTAATATTGCCTCTATAAGCAATTTTCCCAAGAAAGTGATTGTATTATTTATTTCATTTAATGTTGGTCTTTCACTAAGATTAACGGAAGTATCATTATCGTCCAAGTTTTTATAATTTTTACCATCAATAATATTCTTCAAAGCAAAAGGAACTAAAGAACTTCTATTTGGTAATAATGTATGATCTATTAAACGCTTTTTTGTTAACCTTAATTCATTTTCCAATGGCTCCAGAAGATGTTTTACTATTGGTGGTGTAGTTTCTTTAAACGTTATGGTTGAATGATTTGGAATACTACTAATATTATTGCTAATAATTATAATAATAAATAAATAAAAAAAAGAAGAGATAGAAGCAAAACAACAATAATGTTAGTGTATCTTTTGAAATTATTTAATTATTATCATTATTACTGTTATTATTATTTAATCAATGTAAATTTACCTTGATAATTCATTTTCCAATATTTTTACTTTCCTACCAGTACAATTATTATAAACTTTTACTGCATTTTTAAATTTCTGAACATTGTTATTATTAACAAATACTTTTAGTGTAATAAAAGAAGGCTGGTAAGGTAAACATGCGACAATTTTATTTGATACAGATTGTGAAATATCAATAATATTTATCGTTATCTTTAGTAACATATGAAAGGAATAGAGCAATTGTTTGAGTTTTTCATAATCGATATTGGTGATGTTAGGTATAATTATATTAACATGAGTTACGGAAGCTGTAGGAAAAGTACCAAGTTGGTATTTTGTTTTTTCAAGATTGATACCAAATGGTACTTCGGAATAAAAATGAATGACTCTATGGTATATTTTTTTGTTAGTAAGGGCTAAATGAAATCTATTTATATATGATAAACATGATAAAATGGATTGAAAAATTTCGATTGGTAAATGCTCTAAATGAATCACTTTGGAAAAGTATTAAAGATATAGTGAATAAAAATAATGAAAGGAATATATGTATATAAAATTTTTGTATAGAAAAAGGAGAAAAAAAAAATAAACGCGATTTTTTTAAGAGCGCTTATTCGGAGTTTTATTTTTAACTTTTTGGATTAATATTATTGGATGATCACTTTTCGGTAAGGTTTCTCTATAAAACCTTTTTATCTTGATCCATCTTCATAAGCTTATACTACTAAATAATTTGGATCACACCCTTCAGCAATTAATAATTGTAATCATTCATTATCAGCAAATGTTTTGGACATTATAAAATGAAGAATATCTTGCACTAAATAAATAAATAAAATAAAACAGTAAGGAAAAAAAATTAAAAATCAGGATTTAAACAAAAGATTATACAAAAAAAAAATACTTACTTTTGTATCAGATAATTATTTGAGTATTCACTCAGCTTTACGATTATTTGTAACAGTATCAATACTATTTAAACTGAAACCAGAGTATACATGAGCTAATTCGTTTGATTCAGTATTAGAAGCTGTTACTGTTGCTTGTTGTGTAGATTTTATTGGTCAGTAAAGTAAAAAAGCAATGTCTTCAGGATTTTCATTAAAATGATGGATATTAATATATGCATCTTGTTTCCCAGGTTCAAAGTTTCAATTTTTTAAACACTATATTAGTAAAGCAAAAAGAAAAAAAATGAAACGAAGGGATATATATGTATATATAACGTATAGTGCTTACATCAATTTATCATCGATTAGTGAACAAAGCATCCAACAAAGAAAAACCAGCACAATGAATGCCTTATGTGGTATTCCCCACTTATAGCCTTGAATACCCCGTAGAATATCCAACACCAAAGTGTCCGTAGGTTTCTGCCTACAAAAGAAAGGCTTGACACAAGGCCTTACATCAAAGGCATTTAGATCTATCTAAAAAAAAAGAAGAAAAGAAAGGGTATATTTGTATATAAATATATTATATAGTATTTACACCAAATTATCATAGAGTAGTGAACAAAGCATCCAACAAAGAAAAGCCAGCGCAATGAATGCCTTATGTGGTATTCCCCACTTATAGCCTTGAATACCCCGTAGAATATCCAACACCAAAGTGTCCGTAGGTTTCTGCCTACAAAAGAAAGGCTTGACACAAGGCCTTACATCAAAGGCATTTAGATCTAACTATTAAAAAAAAAATTATATTAGAGAATACATACACAGATATATTTATTTATTTATATTATTTATACTATTTATAATACTTACATCAATTTATCATCGATTAGTGAACAAAGCATCCAACAAAGAAAAGCCAGCGCAATGAATGCCTTATGTGGTATTCCCCACTTATAGCCTTGAATACCCCGTAGAATATCCAACACCAAAGTGTCCGTAGGTTTCTGCCTACAAAAGAAAGGCTTGACACAAGGCCTTACATCAAAGGCATTTAGATCTAACTGTTAAAAAAAAAAAAAATTCATGATAAAGAATACATATATTTATATATTTATATTATTTATAATACTTACATCAATTTATCATTGAGTAATAAGCAAATCATCCAAAAGAGAAAAACCAGCACAATGAATGCCTTATGTGGTATTCCCCACTTATAGCCTTGAATACCCCGTAGAATATCCAACACCAAAGTGTCCGTAGGTTTCTGCCTACAAAAGAAAGGCTTGACACAAGGCCTTACATCAAAGGCATTTAGATCTATCTAAAAAAAAAGAAAAGAAAGGGTATATTTGTATATATATATATATATTATATAGTATTTACACCAAATTATCATAGAGTAGTGAACAAAGCATCCAACAAAGAAAAACCAGCACAATGAATGCCTTATGTGGTATTCCCCACCTCTAGCCTTGAATACTCCGTAGAATATCCAACACCAAAAGTGTCCGTAGGTTGCGGCCTACAAAAGAAAGGCTTGACACAAGGCCTTACATCAAAGGCATTTAGATCTAACTATTAAAAAAAATTCATGATAAAGAATACATACACAGATATATTTATATATTTATATTATTTACAATACTTACATCAATTATCATAGAATGGTGAATAAACCATTAGACAGAAAAAAAAACCAGTACAATTAATTCCTTATGCAATATTCGCCACCATTAATGTTCGCAGGCTACAGTCTACAAAAGAGAGTCTTGAGATAAGGCTAAAGAAAGTGAAAAAAAAGTGAAAAAGAAAGCGAAAAAGAAAATGAAAAAGAAAATGTTCCGATAAATAAAAATATCCCATGCATTGAAAATATTATTGGCAAAAAAATAAATGAATATTATTGGATGATCACTTTTCTACCAGGCTTCTCGGCTCAATACTTAGTTTGCAAGTATTATTTAATACTGATTTTTATTAACTCCTTAATATTACTATCTACTATTATTGTTATTGTTATTATTGTTTAATTATTAGCTTTTTTTAATTACTATTATTTTTGATATTTTAAATAAAAATTATTTCCTTGAATTTACTTGTTTATTATGGAAAATAACTCTGAACTTTTTTTTTTTACTTCGTTACTTTTTTTAAAAATAGAATACCCCTCTTTTACAATTTATTATTTATATAATTTTATTACTTTAAGAGCAAATAAAAGAGAATACTTTCGTATTTTGTTTAGCTATAAAAGCAATTTCAGTAATCAATTTGGAGATACTAATACAATAACTACATTTTAATGTTCTCATATTTAAATCATTTGATAGTTCCAAGAAAACTTGATAAATCCAGATCAACCTTTATTTTTCAATTTCTCTGTATATACTCTTTTTTTTTATGATTAAAAAATATTAATTAGTTCTAAAATTTATTTCTTACACTAAATTAAATATTTATATTATAGTTTATATAAATATTTACTTTAATAAAATAAATAAATTAATATATACTAAAAGTATAATCGTCAGAACTTTTTTTTGATTTAAAATATTTAAATCTATGAGGATATATATATATATATATATATATATATATATATGGATTGTTCATGTATATAATGAAGCTTAGAGTATATATATGATTCGTTTTTAATATTGTTTAGAGGATCTGTAAATGAAATAATATGATGATAATCATCATCATCCCAATAAAACTCAACCAATTTTAACATTATTAAGGAATGTGAATAAATGGATCTATCCAAAATAAATCAAACAAAAAAAGAAAGGATAGGGAAAAAAAATACAGTACTAATAAAAATAACCATTATATCAATTATATTCTTCTTCTCTGTCATCTAATCATCATGATCATCATCTCGTCATTGGTTAGATAATTTGATTTGTTTATCAGTAAGGTATAATGTATTTATTTAATTTTACATTGAAAAAATAATAAGAATAGATAAATGAAATAAAAAAATAATCAAACTAATTATAATATATATATATATATATACATATTTATACAAGTGAAAAGCTACCACATTTCTTTTTTATTGTTATTATAATTATTATTCTATCATTTTAATTCATTTTATTAAGTTTTGGTATATATGGATTTACTTTTTATTGTAATCTATTAATACTTAAAAATTTTACGAATCTTTTTCTAATTGTTCGCGTTTTCTTTTTTTAGCATTATATCTATCCTTCATCATTTCATCTGTATGACAACGAGGGCGTTCGGCTAAAGGTTTATAATGGTTTAATAAAGAAGTAGCCCCACCACCTAATGTAATGATCATTTTATTACCAGATGAATGAGTCTTTTTATTATTCTTTTTATTATTTTCTTCTTCTATTTGTTGTTGATTGAGAGGGTGATAATGTTGATCAATAGCTTGATAAAAATAATGGCAAGTCCAAGATCTAATATCTTGGGCATAAGAAAATTGATTCCAATGAGAAACGATTCTCTCTGTAGCAATAGGAGCATAATGCCATTGAATAGATTGAGGGTCAAATTCACAATCATATAAAATAAGAGGTAAGTCACTTGCCATGGGATAATCAGGTCTTGATTCATATTTTGAAATATTTAAAAGATCTTTAACAATGGTAGGTTCTTCTAATTTTTGACCAACTAAAAATAATATAGACATCATACATCTTACTTGATGCCATAAAAATGCTGTTCCTTTTAATTCAAATTGGACCATTTGTTGTTCTTTATTATTATTATTATTATTATTATTATTAGTATTATTATTATCAGATGATGACTGAAGTGGGGTAATGGTACATGATAACATACGTCGATGGTAGTTAGTAATATTTTTAGATGGATCTAATTTACAAAAATTACGAAAATCATGTTCACCAATAAAATAAGAAGCTGCTTGTTGCATTAAATCAAGATCTAAGTTTTCTTGACGGAATAAATAACGATAAGTACGCGATTTACAATCAAATCTAGCATTTAAATGAGCTGGAACAGGAGACCATGCTAAAATACGGATATCATCAGGTAATGCTCGATTTAAATTATCTACATAAGGAATTTCTTCTTCTATTGATAAATAAGGTGTATTTTTTTCTTTTTTTTCTTTTTCTTCTCCTTCTTGATTATTTAAAGCTAATTGTTTAGATCTAACATTTAATATAATCACTTGACCAAGACCACTGACACCTCTATCAGTTCTACCACAACGACTATAATCACATTGATCTCTATGACTAATTAATTTACAATGTTCTAAAGCTTGAAATAATTGTCCTTCTACAGTTGGTAAAGTGATTTCATCCTGTTGTGCTGCAAATCCAATATATTTCCAACCAAGGTAAGCTACTTTTAATGCAATACGTCTTTGACGATATTTTGTAATATCAAATGGTCTTTCTTGTTTCTTTTGTTTTTTGGTTTTTTTATTATTATTGTTTTGACTGTTATTATTATTATTATTATTATCTATCTCCATTTCTATAGGTGTTGTTGTTGTTGTTTGTTTTTCATTAGATATTTTTTTTTCTAAAGAATGAATATGTGCAATTAAATCTTCTTTACTCCAATCCTTATATTTATCCATATTATTATTATTTTTAGTTTATGTTAAAAAAATGGAAAAAGAAAAGAAAATAGGTATTGGAAAAAAAAAAATTGATGGTAATATATATATTTTTTTTAAAAAAAATGACGGAGATTCAATTAAAATAATGCACACAAACTTTTTTACGTGACCTTTTTTTCTCTTGTCATTTTTTTTTCATTTCCTTTCCTTTTTTTTGTTACTTCTTTACACTTCCCCTTTTTTTATAGACTCTCATATCTATATATATATATATATATATATATATATATATATTATTTATTATTTACTTTATTATATTATTTAAAAAAAAATATGACTTTTGAAGAACAAGGGAGTCATTTTTTACAATGGTTAAAAGATAATAATTCTACAGTTAGTGATTCTATTGGTTTTAAAGATTATCGCGAAGAAGGTGCTGGTAGAGGTGTAGTTGCTTTAAAACCTATTAAAGTAATAAATTATAAGAATAATTAGGATAGTGATAAAAGAATAAGAAAAAAAAATAATAGATATATATATATATAAAATAAATGAATAAATAATAGTAATGAGAACAAAAAGAGTATTAAAAAAAAAAAAAAAAGAAATTAAAAAATGAACCCATTTATATTAATATATGTATATATAGGAAGATGATGTTTTATTTACCATTCCAAGAAAAATATTATTTTCAAGTAAAACTTCAGTATTATCAACAAAAGAAGAAATGAAAACTGTATTAGAATCTTTAACAGGATGGACACCACTTATATTATGTATGATGTATGAAATGAATAATAAAGATTCTTTTTGGAAACCTTATTTTGGTAATATAACTAAAAAAAAAAAAGATAAAATGCATAATATACATATAATTTAATAATAATGGTATATATTTAATTTTTCAATTTATTATTATGATTATTATAATATGTAAATAGATGTATTACCACGTACTTTTACAACGCCTATGTTTTGGTCAGATCTTAAATCATTAGAAGGAACTGGTATTGTTGGGAAAATAGGAAAAGAAGAGGCTGATCAAATTTATGATGAACAATTGATGCCTATCATCAAAGTAAGAGAAATAAATAAATAAATAAGTAAGGGAAGGAAAGAGAAAAGTGGGAAAATGGAATTATAATAAAAAAGGGAAAAAGGGAAAAACGGAAAATATATATATATATATATATTTGCTTTTTTATTATTAAAAAAAAGTGGGATTTTTATTTATCTATATTTTTATTTTAAGGCACATCCAACATTATTTGATCCAAAAATTCACACTAAAGAATTATTCCATATATGTGGATCCATTATTATGGCATACAGTTTTCATGATGAATATAAAGAATCTGATAATAAAGATATAACAGAAATGGATGATGATTCAGATGAAGAAGAAGAAGAAGATGAAGGAATTATATTAATGGTTCCAATGGCAGATATGTTGAATCATAAAACAGGATATAATAATGCAAGATTATTTTATGAACCTGAAGAATTAGTCATGAAAGCCATTAAACCTATTCAAGAAGGGGAACAAATATATAATACTTATGGAGATTTATGTAATGCCGATTTATTACGTAAATATGGATTTACCGATGAAAAAAATCCATTTGATCTTTGTGAAATTGATGGTCAAACCGTAATGAATTTAGCTTGTTCTAAGGATGAAGATGAAACATTAAAAGAAGAAAAGGTAAATGTCCAATCATTATTTATTTTTTTATTTATTTTTATTTTTATTTATTTCATATCTATATTTTATTTATTTATCTATTTATTATTTATTTATTTATTTATTTTAGTTAACCTTTTTAATGGAAGAAGGTGTGATGGATGAGTAAGTGTTTTTTTTTCATGTAGTACAAACTTCGGATGTGTTTTTATTTATACATGAAAAAAAAGTGCTTCTCTGTGATGTTTTATTTATTCATTTGTTTATATATATATATATATATAATTGTTTATTATTATAGTTATTTTGTGATAGACACGGAACACGAAATCCCAGAGGAGTTAATTATTTCAGGTAAAAAACAGAAAAATAATAATAATAATAATAATAATAATAACAAAAGAAAGAGAAGGCTTTTTATTTTTATTTTTATTTTTATTTTTTGTTTTGTTTTGAATAATGGATGAATGATGTATGATACTTATCTTATTGTTTTTGATAATTTAGTCATTGTCTTTAACAGTTCACCAGAAATTTTTAAAAAAATGGCATCAAAATCAAAATTGCCATCACCTAAAATCAATGATGAAATTAAACAAATATTAATCAATATTTTAGAAAACCGATTGGCAAAATATCCAACAAATTTACAAGTAAGATGGAACTAAAAATAAAATTAAAAAAAAAAAAAAAGATATTAAGGATTAAAAAAAAAAAAAAGAGAAAAAAATAAAAAATAAAAAAATGATAAGGATAAAAAAGGGAAAAAAAAGGGGTCAAACTCTAAATATTATTTATTTATAATTTTTTTTTTTTTTTTTTGCATATATAGGAGGATTTAGAAGCGATTCAAGGGACAAAGGATGAAAATGAAAAGAATGCTCTCCGTGTTAAAATTGGGGAAAAACGGATTTTAGAAGAAACATTAAAAAAATACAATAATAATGAAAAGAAAAGATCATTTGAAAATGATAATACAAATGATAAACCCAATAATAAGAAAATAAAAAATTAAAACAAAAAAAAAAAAGAAAAAGAAATACTGTTTTGTTTCATATATATATATATATAAAATAAACATTTATAAAAATGTTAAAATAGAGGATTATTATTATTATTATTATTATTATTATTATTAATAAGGGAGATAGATGAGAAAAAAAAATGCGTATGTGTGTGTATATATATATAAGTACGTATCTATATATATATACCGTAATTTTTTTTTTTTGCCACAATAATACATAATAATTTATTATTATTATGATAGATAATATTATACAGCATTTAGGTGTTTCATTTCCTTTTTTGGATGAAACTAATAAAACCTATACCAAATATAATAAAATTTATCCATATATGGTGAACAAATTGAAAAAATATAAAAAGGTCCCCCTTTTTTATTTTTCTTTCTTTTTTTTTCTTTTTCTTTCTTCCTTATCTTTTTTTATTTTTTTTATTTTTCAATTTAAAAAAGGAAAAATTATTCTTCATTTATAAAAGAAAAGAAAAAAAAAAGATAACTTTTCTTTTTTATACTTATATTATTATTATTTATTTATTTATTTACTTATTGTATTATATATATATTTAAACTTTATTCTTTTTTTTTTTTTTTTTTGTAATTTATATAAATCAAAAAAACAATGCCTTCAACTACAACCACAACTACTACATCACCTACCCTTGATTTTTATAATAGTCCTGAACCAGCTTTAACATTTATGGCCAAAAAGATTGATGGATTATTAGATTGTTCAACCTCATCATTACATCATAGTCACAGAAAAGTATTACCATCATTATCAAGTTTTGTAAAACAAGTATATACAAAATGTCGATTATCTCCTTCAATATTAGTGATAGCATTAATTTATATTCATCGATTACAACAACAATTACCTATTGATTCAAAGGGGGATTATGATACACCTCATAAAGTATTTTTAGCAGCTATGATTTTGGCTTGTAAATTTAATGAAGATTCCAAAAGTCGAGTACAAGCTATCTATCGATGTGTTTCTGTGGTTTATACTAATCGTGAAGTGACTGAAATGGAACGTAGTTTTTTAGGTGTTGTTAAATATGATTTATACGTTGATTTAAAACAAGTAACAAGATTTATTAAAGATCATCCTATTCTTGAATTAAATTGGGAAGATTGATTCTTTTCCTTTTTATAATAATAATTATTATTATTATTATTTTATTTTATGATTCATTCATTCATTATATATATACATATATTTCCTATCCTTTCCTTCTTTTATTATTATTATTTTTTTTATTAACTTATTATATATATTGATATATATATATATATATATATATTTATACATTTATACATATTTTTATACCTATTATATATTTTTTTTTTAATGATTAATTTTTTATTTTATTTTTTATGCCTCATTCATCATGATTTTTATTATTATTATTTTATTTTATTTTTATTTTTTTTTAAAAAAACACTCCTCCTCCCTTCCTTCCTCATTTTTACATGATCATGTATAATTTTTATTTATTTATTTACCTCCCCTTTTATCTTACTATATATATACTTTTTATTTTTATTTTTTTTTTATGCTTCTCTTTTTAATTTTTTTGTATGATATTTTTATTACTTTTTTTTACCCTATCCATTTTTTTCTATGTACATATATAAATGAAAAAAAAAAAAATAATCAAAAAATTATTATTTTATATATATAATTATAACTATAATTTATTCATATATTCATATTTTTCATTATTATTATTATAATTTTTTATTATTATTTATTTTAATCGCCCTCTTCTAACCTAACAAAATGATTTATATATAAATAAATAAATAAATAAATAAAAAGGTGTTGATGCTAATCTAAATACATTAGTAGTATAAAAAAGTAAAAAAAAAATTATTCTAATTTTAAAATTATCCCAGGTTTTTTCACAAAAAAATAAGTTTTTTTTATTTATTTGTTTATATTTATGTTTTTTTCTTTCTTTTTTTTTTTTTTTTCTTCTTCTCAACTCAGACATTTTCCTTTTTCTCGCTTTCTCCTCAACTTCTTATTCCTCACAATTCCCCCCAATTCATCCTTTATTTCTTCACTTCCGGTCTTACATATTCTTGAAAGGGAGAATTTATCTATATAAAGAATAAAAAATCAATTCTTCTTTTTTATTTATTTAGTCAAATATAGTAAAATCAAATTGAATAAAAATATATATATATGTATATCAAAAAACCTATCCTTTGGAATCTAATAATAATGACGATAATTTATTTATTTTTTAATTAAAATGTCATCATATTCAAAAACCAAATCATAGTTTATTTATTTATTTATTTTTCAATCTCAATTGTCTTTTTTTTTAACAGAAAAAAAAAAAACTAAAGATAAGGATTATATATATATATATGTCATGTACAAATAATAAAAATTTAAAGTGTAATTGATGCATCTTTTTTTTTTTTTTTTACTCATAGGAGTATTTTCTATAAAAGGAGAGTAAGAAAGATAAAAGAAAAGCAGCTGAATGAGGATGATGATGTTACAAAAAGGCAAGTCAATGGCGTATTTTTTTTTTCTTCTTTTCTTTTAAATTTATATATGTTATCATTTTAAATTACGTAGTATCATTTTTTATTTTATTTTTTTTTCATTTTAGTATAAAAATATATAAATATAGATTCTCTCTTTATTTTAATAATTTTACTATATTTATAAATAATAAATAATAATAAAAAGGTTAATCATTTTATTAAAACATGAACTAAAAGAAAATAATTTATATAAATAAGGAAATATAATTTATTTATTTAAGGTAGAAAAAAAAGAATTGAGAATGATAAAATATGAAAAAAATAATAATCATAAGATTTGTTGTATTTATTTATTTATTTAAGGAGAGGTCAAAACATCTGTCTAATTTTTTTCTGGGGGGGGGGAAGAGAAAGAGAGGGGAAGATAAATGTTATTTTTTTTAACCCAGCTAAGCCTAATTTTTTCTTTTTTTTCTTTTGCATTTTGCATATAGTGTATTCGGAGATGTGTATGTTTATGTGTATGTATGTATTAGTTACGCGTATCTATTTTGAAAAAAGTAAAAGGGAGAGAGAGAGAGTGTGTGTGTATATATATGATTCATTTATTAAAAAACTACTCTCTTTCTTTTTTTTTTTTTTATAAAAAAAGAATTATTATTTATAAAAAGTTTATAAATATAGAATCAGTCATTTTTAAAATGACGTTTATTTAAATAATATATTTAATCTATTAAATGACTTTCTTATGTATTTTTACTGTTTTTTATTTTTATTATTTTTATATATTAGTATATTTATTTATAAATATTTCAAAGAATAATAAAGAATAAAACTAAGTTTATTTTTTAATTTCGTAAAAATGATAATAGTTAATAAAAGAAATGATTTTAGATGATGGACGATCTTTAAAATATGTATTTAAGCTATTACCAATATTTTCTAACCTGCCGATTTAAATAATTTTATTTATTTATTTATTTATTTATATATCCTATTTTTATACGTGTTTAAAAATAAAAAAAATGTATTTTTAAAACTAATGTTAAATTAACAATTTTTTTTTTATTGTATTTGATTTCAATAATTATTTATCCGCTATAAAGAATTTAGGCAACATGTGCATAATATGAAGTTACACAAGAACTTGAAATCATATAAATATAAACAGTAAGTATTTTTTTTTTCTTTTTTCTTCTTCTCTTCTATTGAATGATGCTTAAATCAAATGAACAACTATTTTGATGTTAAATAAAGTATTTTATATTTACAAAAGAAAATGTTAATAATATGTTTATTTTGTATGAAATGTTAAACCCCATTAACAATTGGAAAATTTGATACAAGGTATAAAAACAATTTGCATGATATGCTTAGAGAAGTAATAAAAGTAGGATAAACTGTATGTTTATATAGCATTTGCAATCTTTCTTTTGTATAAATTACTTATTTCTAATAATGTGTATTTAATTAATACATATTTTTTATTATATTTATCAGTGATTCTGTTCTCTTTTATAAATCCATTTATTATTTTATATAGTAATATACCATATTTATCTTTTATATTACTCAATTTTAATTTCTTTTTTATCTTTCAAAGGCGATAAAGGTGACGGTAGTTCTCTTTTATTTTATTTTACTATTGTTATTTATTATTATTTTTCTCATATTTGAAAGTACACCATCACTTATTGAATCATCTATATTTTCTGTGATATTTTCTATTGTATTATAGTCTAATGTATTAACATTTTCTTTCTCTAATGTACCATCTATTATATAGTCTCTTGTAATAATATTTTCTTTGTCTATCTTATTACTATCATCTTCTAATTTATTTTCATATTCACTATTTTCAGCAGTTGAAATATTATCACTTTTTATATAATCCGATTCCCTCTCATCATCTCTAAGGCTGGTATTTTTTTTTTTTTTTTTTTTTTTTTTTTTTTTTTTTGATTTTATAGTTATATAATATTTTTTTTTTTTGAAACATTTATTTTTTTTGATTTTATAATTATATGTCTGTATTTTATCTTCTCCTACTTGTCTAGTTTCTATGTAAATTTTATTTTCATTCTTATCAAATTTTATACTTAATTTATTTATTTCGTACTCTCTTATTTTTTTTATAATAATAACGCACTTTTTTATATCATGTAGAAAACTTTTATCATTAAATAATGTATCCATGTTTTTTAATTAAATATAAAATTCAATTTTGTTTTAAAACTTTATTAATACAAAATCATATAAAGATTTATTTCCTAATCAAATTGAATTTCTTCTTATCCTTGTATAATTCCCCAGTAATGATTAATAAACCGTTCTTTTCTTCGACACCCTTTATTTTAAGCCTGCCATTTTCATTTATTAGGTTTTCTTCGTCAATTTCTTTTACATTAACGATAAGAGCTTTTAAGACGAGGTTGTTTTTTTGTATATTTAATTCTTCATTGTCTTTGTTGACTTGCTCTACATAGGCTTTTAGAAATTTTATTTTAGCTTCCTTATTCATAGTTTGTTATAAAAAAGATAAAGAAAAAGAAAAGAAGATGATAAAAATAAATAACAAATTTATATCTCTATACTTCTGTATGGCAGCAATTTAAATTATTCTCAATCACAAGGTAACACTTATTTTTTACTGTTCTACATTGAATTCTGAGAAAAGCATCTTATTCATAGTTTGTTATAAAAAAAGAAAAAAAGAAAAAAAAAGAAAAGAAGATGATAAAAATACAGAGTAACTTTATATCTCTATACTTCTGTATGGCAACAATTTAAATTATTCTCAATCACAAGGTAACACTTATTTTATACTGTTCTACATTGAATTTTGAGAAAAGCATTGAATATTCTATAATAAAGACTGAAACGATTCATTTCGGTGTTTTAATTGTAATACTTCACTATTTCGCGGGTCTTTCCAGAATTTGTTACAGTGGGATTTAAAAATCATTATAATAATGGTTATTCAATAACTAAAAAAATAAAATAAAACCAACTCAGAAGACTCTTGTATTTTATTATTATTATATTTGTATTTATATTCGTTGTTGATCATCATCAATAGAATATGGGCAAAAAAAAATATATTCATATTTGTAGAACAAAAACAGATGATAATGATAATAAAAAACATGGATTTTCTTATTTAATATAATAATTCATTCTATTCTTTAATTTTATTTTATATAATAAAAGGTATAGGTATTATTTAAAAAGAGAAACAATATCAATTATAAAACAAAAATAGCCCCTTTCTTTCAAAAAACAGTTGCAAAAAACATATGACTAGTTTTTTTTATTACATCAGGTTATATATTTATATATTAGCAATAGTCAAATTATTAATGCGTTAAGACTTCCAGACGCGTTTTCTCTTTTACTATTTTCTTTTTATTAACAATATGATTATTTAGAAATTTTATAGTTTTTAACATTTATTTCATATACTGAATAATTTTATGTATAAAACAATTAATATATATTAAAAGTATAATCTTTACAACAATAGTGTTCTGATTCAAAGGGACCAATAAAACGTCCATTATGTAACAACCATTTATTTTGATCAATATTACCAACTAGATAGATACCAGTGCTAGCATCTTTGGGGGGAACATCAATATAATTAGGTATTGTAAAAATAAAAAAAGGTATATATATTTCGTGAAGGCAATCGTCATAATTTCCTAAGTATGAGTAATCTAATAAAATTCTACTTTTAAAAAATCCTCGGAATTCATTAATAAAATACACATTTGATTTAACAGTAAGACAATGATGATCCAATATAATACTAGTCAAATTTTCAGTCCATATTGGCTTAGAATTCATTTTATATTCGTTTATAAGTTGTTTAATACGATGTATTTCTTTTTTATCCCGTATATTTCTTAATAATGTTTTTTCGTATTTTCTGTAAGCAACATTGATATCATCTTTTTCAATTAGCTTCAAATAATCCTTCTTATAATAACTTGCAAAACTAGGAAATATAACTTCATCAAAATCATTATTCGAACATGCACAAAGTAAAGCAGCTTTTTCCCATAAATCATCATCATCCATGATTTCGTATAATTTTAATCTAACTGAAGTCATATCTGTTATATTCCATTCTGATACTGTATTCTTATCGTTAATGATATGTTTATATTTATCCCATGATGGTAAAATAGCATTGAATCTATCTTCATTTTTAGCTGCATTTGAATTCAATACCATATCAAAATGTGACCGTTGCACAAGTCTTTCTTTTACAAATTGATGAAATGTTTCATGATCATTTACATTTTCTAAAATATATCCCTTTTCATATTTATTTTTAGTAATATTTCCATTGTTTGTTGTATATTGTTGTTGAACAGCATCATTAAACGATATGGGAAAAAGTATGTAGTTTTGTTAATGAAATCTGTTAAAGACATAAACATATATTTCAAAGGGTTTTCATGTTGTTCATATATTTTTTTTGCAATATGATATTCACTTATGACCCAAGCACGATTAGACCAATCTTCTATAAAATAGGCTAAAAGTTTATATATTTTTTCTTTATCTTTTTTTTTTAATTCATATCCTTCTATGTCTTGATTTTCTTTTATTTTATTTTTCATTAATGAATGTTGTTGGTGAGGAAATTGAATTTCATTATAGATTGCTTTATTATATTTTTGTATCAATTCCATTACTTCTTTATTTGCTGTATTTTTCAATAAATATTCTTTATGTAAATCGGGTACAGCTAAAATATAAGTTGCTTTTTTATAAATTTCATTCATTTTTAAAATTGTTTTCTTTTTTTCTTTTTTATTTTGTTGATCCACTGAAATGGCATCTACCCATAAATAAGGTATTTCTCTTAAATCAGGTTCGTACTGAATATATTTACAAAGACTTTTTAAATCATTTAAATCAAAAGAAGTGATATGAGCAGTATAATCAGGTGTTTTAAGTAGTTGCTCATTCAATTCACCCCATCGATAAGATATAGCTATATATTTCAAATCTGAATCATGCATATTCACTTTGACACATGATATATTTACAGATGAATCTTCAATATCAACTAACACGATATCAAACACTTTCTCCATAAAAAAAATAAAAAATGAGCAAGACAATAAAGATAATAAATATTATTTAAAACGTATTGTTTTTCTTACTTTTTTCTTTTTCTTCTTTTGGTTTAAAATAATTTAATATCAAGTTCTCTTTCTTTGGTATAATTTCAAAATAATCAGTTAAGTTAGTTTGTTTATATAACTGTATTTTATTTTCTGATTGTTGAATGCAATCATTCTTATTATTGCAATTAAAATAGTTAAAAAGGGTTGTTTGTATCATTTATTATTATTAATAAAAGTAAAAGGTAAAGAAAGAATGAAAGAAAAGAGAGAAAGGAAAATAAAAATCGAACTTTGAAAGTACTTATAGAAAAAATGAATAAGTTACACATTGCTTTTTTACTCTACCTTTTTTTATCCTTGTTCGTTATTATTATATATTAAATAAGAAGTTTTTATTTTATATAATAATTTTTTAGTAATAATATATATATGTATCTTTTTTTCCTTCATTAAGAGGCACCATCATCGTTAATAATAAAAACAAAACAAAAACAAATATTATTTTTTTAAATATAGTGTTACAAATAAAAGGGAGCTTAACTTTATTTTTTTTAATGATGGCAGTAATTACATTTAAGCTCTCAATGGTAAAGGTTTTTATGAGTTGCTATAGTTTATATCATACGTAAATCAAAAATGTATATTAAAGTTTGTATTTACTTATATAAATTTATGCATTGAAAAAAAATTATATAATATTAAAAGTATAATCATCAGATCAAAAATGTTTTGATTCAAATTCACCAAAATTAAAAGTTAATACCCAGATATTTTTATCAAAATTACCAATTAGAAATATACCAGTATTATCATAATAAGGAGGAGCATCAATATAATTAGGTATTGTAAAGATAAAAAAGGTATATATATATATATTATTTAAGTAACCTTGTGTATAAAAAAACTAATATATATTAAAAGTATAATCTTTAAAACAAAAATGTTCTGAGCCAAAACTGTTCAAACTTATACGAAATAATATCCATTTATTTCGATCAATATTGCCAAGTAGATAGATACCGATACTATCATCTTTAGGAGAAGGAACATCAATATAATCAGGTATTGTAAAAGTAAAAAAAGGTATATATACACAATGGGTAAGACAATCATCATTTTCTAATAATGATGACGAGTAAAAAAAACATGTTAAACTTCTGTATTTTTTTTTATTTAAATAAAATAAGAATTAATATATCTTAAAAGTATAATTATCGGAACAAAAGTGATCAGAACTAAATTTACATATTAACTTTTTATTCTTAAATAAAATCCATTTATTTTTAATAATATTACCAAGTAGACTTACATAAGTACCATAGATAGAAGGGATATGTATATAATCAGGTATTTTGAAAGAGAAAAAAGGTATAAACACAAAGTGGAGATCAGGATTACCATGATCATCTTTTTCTGGTGAGAAATAAGATAAAATACTTTCATCCAGCCAATAATTTTCCAATTTATAAATAAAGTAAATATTTGATTTGACAGAAAGATAATAACGATGATGACGATAATTCAATTGAATAGTAGTTAAATTTTCAGTATAGATTGGCTCAGATCTTGTTTCATACTCTTTTATGAATTGCTTCATCTTGTTTCTATCTTTTTTATATTTCATATAAGATAATAATGATTTTCTATATCTTCTATAAGCTTCATTCACATTATCCTTTTCAATCAGTTTTAAAAATTTGTCACTATAATAACTTGCAAATGAAGGAAGAATAGCTGTATTAAGATTAGCTTGTAAACATGCATAAAGTAAAGTAGCTTTATCCCATAATCCATCTTCATCATTTATGAATTCATATAATTTCAATCTTACAGATGTCATATCTGAAATATTCCATTCTGATATGGTATTTCTATTTTTAATTAAATAACGATATTTATGCCATGATGGTAAAATGGCATTGAATCTATCTTCATTTCTAGTTGCATTTGAATTTAATATCATATCCAAATGTGGTCGTTGTGTTAATCTCGTTTTTAAAAATTGAATAAAACTTCTATGATCGTCCACGTCTGTATAATTTAGTTTGTTATTTTTATTTGAAGTTACATTTGCAAATGGTTGTTGTAGATCATCATGATCATCAACATTATCAAAAGAATATGAGAAAAAGCTCATGCTATTAGAAAAATCAATAGCAGATAATAATGATACAAACATATATTTTAAAGGTCTTCCATATAATTCTTGTTTCATTTTTGCGATATGATATTCACTGATGACCCAAGCACGATTAGACCAATCTTCAATAAGGTAGGCTAAAAATCTATATACTTTCATTAGTTCTTCATAATTAATTTCCTCTTTTTCTTCTTTTTCTTTTATTTCATTTTCATTGGCTGTTGTTGTTATCAATGAATTATTGTTGTTACAGGATAATGAATCATAGATTATTTTTTTATATTTTGATATCAATTCTATTACATCTTTACTTGCTGTATTTTTCGTTAAATGATATCGATGTAAATCAGGTATAGCTAAAATGTAAGTTGCTCTTTTGTATACTTCATTCATTTTCAAAATGGTTTCCTTTTTTCTTGCATGATGTTTCTGATCCACTGAGATGGCATCTACCCATAAATAAGGTATTTCTTTTAAATCAGGTTCATTTTTAATATATTCACAAAGCTGTATTAAATGGTATAAGCGAAAGGAAGTGATTTGTGCAGTGTAATCAGGCGTTTTAAGTAATTGCTCATTCAATTCACCCCATCGATAAGATATAGCTATATATTTCAAATCTTCGTCATATATATTTTTTTTGACACAATGAATATGAGATATTACATTTGTATTTTTAATATCAACAAGTACTAGTTCAAAAAGTGGTTCTAAATTTAAAAATAAATAAATAAATAAATAAATAAATAAATAAATAAATATAATTAAAAAACATTATTTAAAATATATAGCGCTCTTTTTATTTTCCTTTTCATTTGGTTCTTTTTACTTTTTTCTTTTTCTTCTATATCTTTGGGTTTAAAATAGTCCAATATTGTGTTCCTTTTTTTTGATATTACTTTAAAGTAATCTTTCAAGTTGGTTTGCTTAAATGATTGCACTTTAAGTTTTGTTAGTTTAATTGAATTATTATTATTTTTACAAATAAAATAATTGAAAAGGGTTGTTTGCACCATTTCCAAGTATTCTTGTTTTCGTTTTTAAAAAAGTAAACAAAAAGAGAGCAAGAAGGTGAGGGAAAGAGGGAAAACCTAAAAATAATAAAAAAGGTTGACTTTCAATCCCTTTTATAGAAATAAGTTACACATCTTTTTTTTTTTTAATACCAATAGTATTCTATTTGATTAATAAACTACACCTTTACATTAACAAGTACAAGAATTAAAGCTTTCTCTAAATTAAAAGTAAATAAATTAATACAGTTTGTAAATATTATTTTATATTGTACTATAATAATGTATTCTCTTTTTTCCTTTTCTTTTTACTAAATTCTTTTTCCTTTGGTTTAAATGGAGTCTATTAAAGTTTTTCTTTTTGATATTACTTTAAATTATCGAAGTTTGTATGTTTAAATAGCTATACTTTTATTTTCAACTTATTATACTATTATCATCATTACAGTTAAAAGTAACTAAATAAAATTGTTTGTATCATTTACTATATATTAATAAATATGAGTAAGAGAAAAAAAATCATATGCTAACGTCTGATCAGCTAGTGCTATATTAATAAAGATAAATTTTAGACGTAAGAGAAAAAAGAGGAGAAAGGAAAAAAAAGTTTAACCGCAGTTATTTCATCAGTAGCCAAACATTCTAATTTTTTTTTCTTGTCCTTTACTTTAATCATATTAAACTTTCCATCTATGGTATTGTTTCTTATTTTTTAAAACAAAATAAATTGATAAATATAGTTTACTTTTATTTATTTATTTATTTATTTATTATTTGTTTAATCCAATTGATGAGCAAGAGCTAAAGTATAGCAAACTGTAGCGGCAATATCAGTAATTAAACGAACAGAATGGATTTTTAGCCATTTTTTCAAATGTAAAGCTTGATCTTGTTTTTTAGTATAAAAGAGAGCTTCTACACTATGCATAATAATGGGTACATAAGCAAAATGAATACCACTAAAAATGGCTCCATATTTATAATATTTATTTCCATTAAGTACATGATACACATAAGCACCACTTAGACTAGCCAAACTACCTGATCCTATTACAGCTCCAACTTTTATATAATAATAATGATGATAATGGTGATGATTAATTGATGCGTATTTTTGACTTTTTATTTTATTTTATTTTTTATTACTAACTTACCTTGACGATTAAAGTTGGCTTTAAATAATTGTGTAATAGTGGCGGGTGTTATATCCAAAAATGTTGGATAACTGATTAATGAAAAAATACCTATGGTAGTTAAAGCTGTTGATGATACCAAAGGTAAAACTTTAAGTGTTGAATCCATTATATTTAGAGAAAGAAAGAAAGAAAAAAAGAAAAAATATATAAAATTAAGTGTACTTGCTATAAAAAAAAAAAAGAAAGAAAAAGAAAGAGAAAGAAAGAAAATTAGCTCAGCCAATTTATACTTTTTTTTTGTTAAGGATCAAATCGTAACCCTTGACCTTTTTTTTAATACCTGTAACATGATAAAAAAAGTATCTTTAAAATTTCCTTTAATGTTAGTATAATAAAAAAAATCATACTATTATTTTAACCCTATTTTTTTTTTCCCTATTAAAAATAGTTATATTAAAATGTTTATTGTGTAACTGATTCTGCTTTTTTTTAGCTATTGTATTAAAATAAAAAATGATAATATATATATATTTTAATGATATATGTATTTATATATACAAAGGAATAGGAAAAGAGAGTAACAAAAAAAAAAAAACCAACATAAATAATAATATTATATATATATTTTCAAAGGCTAACATATGTATAAAAGGAATAAATATTAATCATCTATGGGATATTTTCTTTCTTTTTTTTTTTTAACTATAATCTACAACCAATAATAAACGCCATATTCTATCAACTAATACTATATGAAGAGGTAAACAGTTATAAGCTGAAGGTATAGAATTAACAAACGAAAGGGCATAATACCGTTTAATAATATCCCTTAAAGCTGTATAAGAAGAATGAGGAGTTTGATTATATACTAAATGTAATTCAATGACACAAGGATCACGACCAAATTGTTCTTCACTTGTAGCTGTAGGTGTACCACTGCCTTGTTGACGAGGTACTTGAATTAAATATCCACTAGCTAAAGGTAAAATCCAGCTTTCAGGGTCAGAATTAGCTTCCATCAATGTAACTCCTTCCGATATACGTTGTCTTTTACGTGAGTATGCTACACGATGATTTAATAATAAAATTTTTGCTGTAGTAGCTGTTGTAAATATATCTGAATGATCCGCTGTATGATATATATTATATTTACTTGTTGTACTATTACCGCTGCCACCACTACCACTACCACTACCACTACTAGTATTAGGATTAGGTGACGGTGATGAAGCTGCATTTTGTGATGAGGATGATGGTGGTGTTGATACATTAGGTGTATCTGGTGTATAATAATGTGATGATGATGTTTCATCCTGTTCATTTAAAGTATCTACATGTAATGATGATTCCATATCCAAACTTACAATGGTTGCCTTTTCTTCATCGGGAAGAACATGTACCCAAGCTAAAATAGGTAATAAGAAAAAAAAGTTAATCATTCCATTTCATTTTTTTTTTTTTTTTTTTTTTACTTTTCTTCTTTCTATCATTATCTTTATTTTAAATCTATTTTTTACCTTGTAACTCATTTTCAAACATTAATCCTAATTTAACAATGACAAAAGTCCAAGGAAAATCAGTCTGGGAAGCGATTTTTTTTGTACGTTGCCAAGCTTCTTCAAAGACAGAAATAAAAGGAGTGCCTTGACGAGTAGAAGAACGAAGAATAGCAAATTCTACTAATTCACCGCGATGATCTGTCCAAACAACTACCATCCAACGACGATCTAAACTATAACCATAAGCTATATGTAAAGTAGCATCTTGATCAAGAATTACAGGTGCTTTTAAGGATGACTTTAATGAAAAAGTAACTTGATCTGGCATTTGTTTTGTTAATACATAAGGTGGTGAATAAATTTCATCCATGATAAATGAATGTGATGTATTTATTACTGTTGTATTACTATTACTAGGAGTATTTCCAGCATTAGGAGTAGTAGCAACTGTAAGAGTAGTAGGTGTTGATATTGTTGTTGGAGTTGTTACTGATGATGGTGATGCTGTAGAATTGGGTGTCATTATTTTATCTTCTTTTTCGTTTTCTCCTCCTCCGTTACCATTGGTGATCATTTTTGATCTACTATTCACTACAGTAAGACATTTACTATAAACTGAGAAAGCAATTTCTTTTAATCCGTTCTTCGTATAACCACCAAAATCAGAATTTCTAACAATATGTTCAATAGGGACCAATTGCATGACCAATCTTGCACGTGTCTTTTCAGAAGGTAATTTACTATTGGAAGGAAATATCATGGATGGATGTTGTAAACGAGCTCTTTCAAATACCTTTTTTAAGGCAACAAAACATTTACTAAGATCCAAATTGGATGATAAATAAGGATAAGGATTCACCATATAAATGACAATATATATATTTTCTGCTAATGCACTACCAAGTAAATGACCAAGATTTTCACATACTGTCATGTAGCTTTTAATTTTTTGATCTTTAGATTTACCAGATTCTTCAGCTATAAAAAAGTAATAATAATAAATGATTAGTATTCATGTATAAATGTTTCTGAGTTAAAAAAAAAGTCAATTTGTATAAAAAAAGTAAAACTTACGTAATAAAGAGACAGGAACAATACCACGACGATAAGGACCAATATTACCAGGATGATGAGCACCAAGACAACAAGTTTCATAAACAGTAGATAATCCTTTAAAGAAGGTTTGTATAATAGGTTCTAATTCATCATTATTTGGACATACCACAAAATAACTAATATTTTTCTTTGCGGAATAGGGTTCAAGCCGTAACTTATCCCAAAAATCAATCATCTTTGGTGATCCTTCAATAAATTCATCATGTCGACTCACTACAATATCGGGTGTATAAAGAGTATCAAAGTTGGGTTCTGCTGGTCTACGTTTCTTGACTTGATATTTTCCATATTTTGAATGTGTTTGATTAGATTCTATATAATAAATAAAAGGAAAATAATTACAACAATAAAGAATATAAGTACATAAGCTTATACAAATTGGTTTTCTTATACATTCATCTTTTATTATTATTATTATTATTTATTGTTACCTGATAATTCATAATATTGTTGTACATTAAGTGGGCCATTTACACTAACAGAACTATTAAAATCAGTGACATTCAAAGGTATTGGTTCATCCGTTGTATTAATAGGAGGATCAAATATTTCACCAAGAATAGTTTTAAAATCGCGAGTCACCAAATCAAAATCACAAGGAAGACATGGAACATGAGTAGCGCCTATTTTTTTTAATAAACAAATAAACAAATAAATACACATACACACACACACATATATATATATATATATATATCCACTTTCATTTTAATTTTCTTTCTTTAATCTTTTACCTCCACGAGCATTTTGTACTATATCTCTTCTACGAGAAATTAACATTTTAGCAGATTCACCTGTAGCTACTTGACCGCCACTTGCAGTAACTTCAGCCAATCCACCTGTAAAAGGATACCCACCTAAAGCAGCTTGTTGACATAAAGTATATAAAGATTGAAAATCTTGAGTTTGATATCGATCAGGATGAATATTTTCTGGAAGTACAGTTGAAGCAAAAGGAGTATCATAATCTAGATCCAATTTATTTAATTGATATCTTCTTTTTCCACCTTGGATAATTTTAACATCTGCAATCAATCGATGAAGATAAATGGTTTGTGCTTTTGTAAATCCTTCTAACCAATGACTTAATCCTTCATCATCTACATAACCTCCACTTCCACTTCCACCATGATTAGTTGCTGTTGTAGTGATACTTGTTAAACTTTGATTATCTTCACTATTATTATTATTATTATTTATACTTGTATTACAGCTACTGATTTCACCTAATTCTTTTTCTACAATCATTTTATGAAGTGAAGATGATGATGTTGATACTTTTTCATTTTCATCACTACTAAGTCGTTGTTGTTGTAACAATGCACTATTGTTACTATTAGTATGATGACTAATCATACTATGATTATCTTCGTTATCACTCTCACTGTCATCACCACTACTACTACTGCTACTATCACTACCACTATCACTGTCACTACTGTTATCACCATAGCTACTATTATTTCCATTTGTATTACGACTACTACTACTTTGAATACCACTATCATTTTTGTCCATTTGCTGTTGTTGTTCATGATGATCGTGGAATCCATCTGTGGTATCCGTCATTATATTATCACCATCTTTATCTATTAACGATTTATCATTTTGTTGATCCTTTTCTTCATTTTTCTTTTTTAAATGTTTTTTCTTAACAATGGGTATATAATCTGGTCGATAAGTTCTATCTTTCTTTTTTTTATGTCGACGTTGTGGTTGTTGCTGTTGTTGTTGTTGTTGTTGTTGTTGTTGATTAGATGCATTTTTATTAATCCCAAATATAAATCCATGATGATGATCATTTTGTTCTACATCTTCTGGATTATAAGTAAATTTCCCACCATACATATATTTAGCATCATTAACAGGTGCAGTTATAATAATAGGTGCAAAAGAAGGAGGAACTAATTGATTTTCCTTATTTGTTCCATAGATGGACGGCCATGATTCTGTTTTAACATTTAATTTTAATTCAGATATTTCATTCTTAATATTATTATTTATCATACTATTATCAACCTGTTGTTGTTGTTGTTGTTTTTGATAATCATTATTATTAATATTATTATCATTAGTATTATTGTTTGTTGCTGATAATGATGTAATATTTATATTAGAAAATTGATCTTCAATTATATCATTTATTTCAGATTTTATTGATGTTGTGGGATATGGGTTGGTCATAGATACTGATGATGATGATATCATGCTTTCATTTCCTCCTTGTAAATTTTGTGTTGGTGTATCCAGCACCATACCGTCATATTGGGTTGCATCTAATAATCCTTCTAACTCTGAATCTGTAACCATTGTTGATTCTGGTTTTGATGAAAAGTCTAGGGTATCTAATAACATATCTTGTTGTTGTTGCATAGGTTCTTGTTTTACTTGGAATACATCCATAGATTGTATATCTGACATAACATTATTATTATTATTATTATTATTATTATTATTATTAGGTGCTGAAATAGTTGAAGTTGCCGCTGTTGTTGATGCCACTGGTTTTGTAGGTTCTTCAAAATAATTAAAATCTTCTTCTGTTACATCTAATTCTAATCCAAGATTATCTAAACCAGAATCATCTCCCCAAGAGGTTGAAATATCATATACCATTGAATCCATTGCATCTATATTACTTATATCCAAGCCATTACTATTATTGCTATTATCATTATCGCTATTATTTACTTTATTATTTGTTACTTGTGTTTGTTGTTGCTGTTGTTGTAAGGATTGCTGAGGAGTAGATTGCTGATGAGTAGCTGTTGACGGTGATGAAGAATTATAAGGAATTTGGGATGGAGGTGAATAACTTATATTTGGTATTAAGTCAGTATTTTGATATGGTGTGCTAGTATTAGAATTATTATTATTTGTTTGCTGTAAATGTAATGGTTGTTGTTGAATTAAATTAGGTGAAGTGATTAAATGGTCATCCTGTTGTTGCATCATATCCATACCTGCAGTAGTTGGAGTAGTAGTTGTAGCAGTGGAAATATTATTTGTATTGATCATACCTGGTCCTTCCATATTACCATTTGCTTGTATAGTTAATTCATTTATTGATCCATCAGTAGTAAAATATTGTTGAACGAAATTCAATAATGAAGTTTGACTATTTTTTAACCCAATATTATTTATAATGTTACTACCATCATTATTACCATTTACATTACTACCGCCAGGAGTATCACCATTATTACTTCCAAAAGATCTATCATTATCATCATCAAAATCTTGCCTTGGTAAAGGACTAGAAGGTGTAGCAACTGTTCTAGAAGCCATTAAAGGACTATAATGAACATCTTCACCCAAAGCTCTTATTAACACACCAGCAGGAGCTAAAGTCGAAGAAGATGAAGGTGATGATGATGAGGGAGAATTAAAATCATTACTATTAATTGAATTAGGAGTTGGAAGGCTACTTGCTGCCAATGAATCTAAAGCTGTCAAGGTTGTATTTAACTTTGGACTACTATATGACCAATAATCTATTGATGTTTTATATTTATTATTATGATGATGATGATATTGATGAGAAGAAAATACTTGATTTAACCAAATTTCTCTATTCCATTTTTGAGCTATTTCCTCTGCTAAACCGTGATTATACCCCATAATGCCATTCATTCCTGCTAATGAACTAGGTGATTGTTTAGTTGGTGTTAATAAAAATATCAGTCGTGTTGGATACAGAATTGTTTCCCCCCAAGACATACGTACACATATTAAACCTGGTAAATCATCTGAATTAGATTTTAGGCTAGATAATGGTAATTGAAGTAGCGATGCCCATTGTTGTAAAAGTAGTTCCTCAAGTGATGTTGATAAATGACTTTTTGTGGGTATTAGATGTGCCTGTTCACCCGTAGGACTTAATAATGCTAATGATTAATATACGTATATGAAAATAAAATACAATAAAAAAAATGTAAACATAAACATATGATTAAACCAGTTATTTTCACTATTTTTTTTTTTAATTTTTTGTGTGATTTAACTTATATATATATATATATATATATATATACCTTTTGCACGAGTGTGTATATCTGAAAATGTTACATGTCGTAATCGTATTCTTCTGGTATTTGGTTGAAATATTAAATTGGTGGAAGCAAGATAAATATTATATGTACAACAAAGTAATGTAGATCGATTATAATCATCACCTTCCCCTACGGCTGGTTCAAGGTAAGAAGGTGGAAATATAAAAAAATCACCCAAAGGTAATACATTTTTCTTCAACATATAGCTGTCATAAAAATAATATTCATAAAAAAAAAAGAAAAAGAGAAAAGGTTAATGATGCTATTTACTTTTGTTTTCTTGTTAAAAAAAATGTTGGCCAATGAAAAACAAAGAAGGCAATTTTTTTTATATAAAAATACTTACGGAACTATCAAGTTTCTAACGGCTTTAATAAATAGTTTATATTCCATTACAACAGTAACTAATGTACATGCATTAGATCGAAGAGTATTTTTTAATGATACATTTTCCCAAGTGAAAGATCCAACACGAAGTTCTGTTATTATTATTTAAAAAAACAACAACATATTAATATATCAATTCTCACGACAAAAGACTTTTTTTTTGTTATAATAATAATAATAATAGTAATAGTAATATGTATATATAGCATTTTGTGTCATATTTAATAATATTTAAGTGCTTATTTACCTTCCAAGTCTTTTAATAAAGTATTTGCATCAATTAACCCAGTATGCCTATCATCAAACCAAAACACCCATAATTCTAAAATAAGGTTTTCAGGTTGTGCATCCATATCACTATTATTACTACTACTGTTACTAGTTGATGGTTTTGGTTGAGGTTGCATTTGCCACATACATGGAATATTTTGTTCAATAAGTTGTTTATATGCAGTAATCAATAATATTTGATTTGTAGGTGATGCTGACGGATCTTGTTGTGTAAAATACGTTTTAAGAGAAGATCGTGAACAACATTGTTGATATGCTCTATAACGAATTTGTGAAACACCACTCTATTATTATAAATATATACATGTTCATATATTTTTATATGTTGAATAAAAAGGAAATAAGGAAGCAAAGAAAGAAAGAAAAAAAAGAGATGATATATTAGTTCTAATGCATAAGCGTGTTTTTAAAAAAATATAAATAGTATACATATATATATTATGGTCTGTATTTTTTTTTTTTTTTTTTTGGTTCTGTGCGCTGTCTTTTTTTAGTGTTTTCAAAATATTTTTGTTGCTGATTATAAATAGTTAATAAATCAAGAATAATATAAAAAGATGTATATATCCATCTTCATTTTCACTTACAACTGTCAATATATTAGTTAAACTAGAGTCGGACAACATGGAAAAACAACCATCCACAAATTAGTATATGGTAATTTGATAGGTAAAAAAAAAAAAAAAAAAGAGAGAGGAGAAAAGAGAGTTAAAAAAAATACTATCACTTATAAGAAAAAAACGAATTTAAACTCCGTTTTTTTTTAGTCGAATTCAAAGTGGAAAGAGACAAAATAGTCATTGACTTTAACTATGTAACTATAATGTCAATTGAAATATTAAGCAATTAAATAAAATTTATGATATAATACATATATATACATAAGGAACTTTTTTTTTTCCTAATGATAAACATTAATATAAATATATTTATATAGTTATTATTGCAATCAATTAAAAAGAAAATAAGGAGAAAGTCTTAACTAAAGGAAAAAAAAGGCTAAAAAACGTGATAATTATAATGAACAAACTTGAAGAAGAAGTAGAAGAATTATTTCGCTGTTTTAATATACTGTACTTAGCAAATAAAAAATAAATTAAAATGATGATATTAATGTATATATTAATGCCATTATAAATATTCTTATGTTTATGATACTTAGCTTAAATAAAGGTAAGATGATAATTATATTAAAAAGAGAATTATATATTTCTTCAAAAATCAACATTGTTATTTTTTCTTCTGATTCTATTTTTTTATATATATATATATCCTTTTGGTCATGCTCCTTCTAATTTCCTTTTCAATACTCCAAGCGTATGATTCAAATAAAAAAAAATCATTTAAACATATTTAACCAATCCCTGGGATTTTTTTTTTTTTTTTTTTTTTGTAAATGGCTTTTTCTTGTTGTTATTATCATTATTTAAAATGACATAAACAAAATATATATATCACTGAGAAGCATACTTTACATATATGTATATATATACATATATATATATATATATATATTTAACATTATAAATAATTGTAGTAATAATAATAAAAGGTTGTCAAAAAAGTAAGGTATTTTAAATTAATCCGATTTTTGACTTTAAGTATCGGACTTTGAAGGATATAAATAAATAAATAAATATGAAACAAAATTTTAGCTGAGCCATTTGAGGCGTTGATTTAATATTATTATTATTTGGTGCCTTTTTTTATATTTTGATTTTTTCCTTTTTTTAATCTCTTCTTCTTTCTCTTATTTATTCTCTTTTTCCTCCCTTTTTTTAATTTTTCACTTCTTTCTTTATTTTCCTCTACTTTATATTTACTTTACTCTATTATTTATTTTTCCTTTTTATTTTTTTTAAAGAAATAAAAGTTGAAACTTAATATCTATGGATAGTGGAAATAATAGTACAACTGCTGCAGATAGTTGTCCTTCTGAACCCGGATTAAGACAACCTGGTTTATTGTAATTATTATATTATATATATATATATATATATATACTTATATATGTATTAAAAGAAATATGATTCGGAGAAAAAGAAAAAGTTAATTGCTAATACACATTTTTTATATATTTAATATAGTGGCCAACCAGGTTTTAATTTAGTTGATGTTTGGTCTCATCCAACGTAAAGTCTTTATATAAATAATAACAACTAAGGCGTAATAATAATGATAGTAACAATGATTTTTCTTTTCTTTTATTCATTACCAATGATTTACATAGTTATAACTGGCACGTAGTGGGTTGGTTAGTATGTTTGGCACTCTTATTAATGATATTTGGTTTATGTTTTTCTTTAATAGTTAAACATTTACGGAACTATTAGTAAGTTTTGGATATATATATATTTGTGTATATAAAAAAAAGATCTTTAAACAGAAAAAATATCTGTGAATCAAAAAAAAAAAAACAAAAAATTTATACATTATAGGTTGTTTTTTGTACTTCGCATTGTGTAACTCGTTTTTTATATATTTTCATCTTCCTAATTTAGTGATCCAGAAATACAACGTCATAAACTTCGTGTATTACTTTATCCACCTGTATATGGTGTACTTGCTTGGTTTTCTTATTTACGATTTGACTATGCAACTACCATTTTATTTTTCGCTACTTTATTTGAAGCTTTTGCTGTTTATAATTTATATACTTGTTTACAAGCTTATTTGGCTCCCTTTAGATTGGAAGCTCAAGGTAGAAAAGAACCTATCACCACTAAAGTTATGTTTCTTTTTACTGTTAAATTGTAAGTAATTAATATATATATATAGATATATAAAGTAGGTGATACTAAATTAAATTGAATCAATTTCCTTTTATCCCTTTTTTTTTTTTAGGAAATCAAAATTTGGTATGCATTTTCGTATTATTATTGATATCCTTGTTCTTCAATATCCTGTTTGGTAAAATAAACACACACACACATATATATAATCCAATTTCTTATGCTTATTTTTCTTTTTCTTTTTTTTCCTTAAATAATAACAATAGGGCCATTATTGATGCTTTGATTTCTGTAATTTCTCAAGCAAAAGGATTTTATTGTGAATCAAGTTATAGTCCTCATGGGTAAGCAAATATACATATATAATTAATAAAAAAAAAAAAAAGACACGCACATATTCATGTATTCATGGCTCTATTTTTTTTTTTTTTTTTTGCTTTCTATTTAGTACACATGTTTATTTAACCGTTGTTAATTTTATTTCTTTATCAATTATTTTGAGTGCTCTTTTTACTTACTTGGCTGTATTTTCTAATGAATTTAAGCGAGGCAAAATTCCATCTCATGGTATGTTTTGGAGTATTAAATTACCTATTGTGATTATTTTTTATATTGGTGAAATTCTATTATCCATTTTAGAAGTGGTTCACGTTATTAAAGGAACGGATGGTAGTCATTCAAGTGATGGTATTCCATGGACATCAGATCAAGTGAAAAGTGGACTGTATGTTGTTGTAGTATGTGTAGCTATGTTGCTTGCTAGTATGTTGATGGTGAAATATTTCAATGTAGATGAATCAACATCTGCCAATTATACAGATAAAGATGAAGAATTAGAAGATTATTTAGAAGATGAACATGGAAATAATGTCGGTGGCATCAATAGTTCATATTCATCATCTAATAGTTTATCACCTAAAAAATTATCTCCTTGGGTAGCTATTGTTGATGCCTATCTTTTTTATATTCCTGAATTAATTAGAAATATACTTTGTTGTGGTGTAGATTCTTATCGTTTGGCTCGTAAACGTGTTGAATTAAGAGGTCGTAAAAAACGTACAAAAGGTTTTACTAATGATTCTGCTGGTGAACATATGTTAGGTAATAATAATCAACCATCGTTATTGGATCATACTACTACTAAGGAATCACATCAAATGTCAACCATGTATTCACCTACTACTGCTCCAAATGTATAAAATGCTTGATCAAAAAAATTTTGTATTATACGATACCCTTTTATTTTTTTATTTTTTTTCCTTCTTATTTGAAAAAAAAAAATTATACTACTATTATTACTATAACTGCTATTATTATTATTATCATTATTAAGAATTTGTTATTTATTTTTATTTATTTTTGCCAATTTTTATTTTTAAA
Source organism: Cunninghamella bertholletiae (assembly GCA_037043795.1). Classification (NCBI taxonomy): domain Eukaryota; kingdom Fungi; phylum Mucoromycota; class Mucoromycetes; order Mucorales; family Cunninghamellaceae; genus Cunninghamella; species Cunninghamella bertholletiae. The sequence continues at coordinate 740,071 of JAZGVP010000005.1, forward strand.
TAAAGAAAGAAAAACTAGTAAACTTCATTAATTTTTTTTTTTTTTTAGATATTAAATATTATATATGCTAAGTATTTGATTATTTAAAATTTAAAAAACTTTAATCATTATATAGCTACTTTTTAGATATATATATATATATATATATATATATGTAAATGTCATTATATTTAATATAATTGAATTACATCAGCTGATTGACAATCAATTTGTAATTTATATTTATATTTATATGATGATGGTGAAGATGATTTTATGGTTTCTTTAATTTCATTATCTCTTACTTCATTTACAATAACCCTAACAGATTCATCAAAGTTACAATCATATTTTTGATTTATAGCTATTGTATATATATTGATTTCATCCATGTGTAAATGTTTTAAATCGATAAGCATGGTGCCTGGAATATTATTTTTATCTATATATATATATATATATAATCCAAATTATACAAATATTAGTATTATTATTATTATTATTATTATTTAGATAATCTTAAAACCTCTTTTACCAAAATAATCTGAAATAGTTCTTTTATACTTGATATAAAAAGAAACAAAGGACCAATCTATTGTCTTTAATTTTGGACAATGGTTGAATAATTTTGATAATCCTGCATTTAATGACATATTAACATGAAGAAAGGTTAGTTTTTCTAATGGGTAGATTAAGAATGGTGATAATTCTTCTACCCTTTCATTTTTAACATCAAAATCATAGATATTGGCAAATGATATTTCTAATTTTTTTAAATTAGGAAATGTATTTAAAAAATGAGTGATAGAACAATGTAATTTATCACAATTAATGGAATCAAGAGCTATTGATGTGAGTGTATATGCAGCCGGAATCTTATACCCATTTTCATAAAATAAGTCATCAAGCAATAAAAGTTGTTGTTGTTGTTGGTTTATTGGTAGAATAACAATTTGATCATTTTTTTCTTCGCTAACACTATCATTATGACTTTGTTTGTCTTCACTATCATTATCACTTTCTTTATAACTTGAATAATCTTCACTATCGCAATAACTTTGATTATTTTGACTATCATTATCACTTTCATCACCTTGACTATCATGATCACTTTCATCATCTTTACTTTCATCTTCTTCATTATCGTTATCACTTTCATATAGCTGGCAATTTAATACTGAAGGTGAAATTAATGAGTAAGGATATTCTAAAGATTGAAGCTGATAAGGATGTTCAAGTAACCATTGCTTAAATTCATAATGTAAGAATAAACCATCATCAGGTTCAAATGGAAATATCTGTCCTGGAAAATCAGGATGTTCTGCAAAATTGATTGAAAGATGATTCATATGAGATAATTGGTTGAACATGTCGTTTAAATGAATGGCAAATTCATCAGTTTCAGTATCTATATGAAAATGAAATTTGATTTTTGAAAGTTGTGGATATTTTTTTGAAATATAATTAAAAATGTGAGAATTAGAAATCATACATCCAATGAAAGAAAGTGAAGTAAGACTTGTACAAGGTGTAATTAAATGATGAAAGTTTATATAATCATTTGTTATAGATAAATCAATACCAGCCATAGCAAGTGATTCAAGGGAAGGACATGTTTGTTGTATAGATTCAAATGAATGATCTGTTAAAATAAAATAGTCCTGATCAATATAATAGTCAGGTTCAAAATCAATTGATAAACTTGTTAAATGGTGCCATGTTGATGTAAAAGATAAGTAAAGTGTATGAAAATCAACATTTTCATAAATATTTTCATTCTTATTAATATCATCATTATAAAAGCTAAATCGATGTTTAAATTCCATAATAATAACTTTTTTAATAAAAACATGTATATTAAAAGCAATACTAACAATTGGGTTGACTGGTTGTTGATTTTGTCGTAGTAATAGTTCTTGTTTAAGAATCCATGAATCCAAATAAGATGCCATCCAACAATCGATATGAGTTAATTTTTCCCAAAATGGAAAGGCTGACTTTTTATCTGTTTTAATATGTAGTTTATTTAAAATATTAAAAGATTCAAGGTTTGGACATGCTTTATGTAAAGCTTGTAGATCAGTAATAGTGATATTTGGCACTGAATTAGGAAGTACCTTTAAATATAAATAACGTACAAATTGTCCAACAGGTATATCATTTATTTTAGAAGTATTTGCCATTTCAATAAAGTTAATAAGTTGTTTATAATTAGTAAGCTTGATAGTAGAATAATATTTTGAAAGACGCGTTGCTTCATACCAGGTTTTACATACTAATGAACACCTTGCTAAATATTTTTGTGATAAATAAGAAAATATGATTTGGAGAAGTTCTTTAGGTAATGAATTCATTATTATAAAGTTTTGTTATATAGTTGAAAAATAATATAGCCATAGGTAGAAAAAAAAAGAAAGAAAGAAAGAGAAAAAATGTAACTACCTTTTTTTTCAAACTTGAAAGCTTCTCCAAGTCTGTAGTCGGTGTTTGAATTTTCTAAGTTTATTTCAAGTCTTTATATTTTTGATTTCAGGACTCTTTTTTTTCTCTTTACCTTTTTGCTTTTTTTTTCCTTTGATAAAAAAAAAATTACATATGACATTAATATTAATAATAAATTAATAAATATTGAATTAAAAACTGATATATATGGTTTTATTCAGTCAATATATATGCTTTATAAAATATTTAAATGATAAAAATAAAATAAACCTGTTTGAACTTTTATGTTAAAAATAAATATACTTGTTTATCTTTACAAATATATATTTATACATTGTTTATTTTTATTATTATAATATATATAACAAGTATCGATACATAATTATATTTAAATAACATAATATAATGTTAATCAATAGCATTTATACATATATATATAAATATATATATATATATTTATCAATAACATAAAATAAAAAAAAGGATTTCATACTTAAAAAGAGTAAAGGCCAAATAGCTTTCAAATTATAAAATGATTTATTTATTATTTTTTATATAAAGTCATAAAAAATAAAATAAAAGTAAAAAAAGAATGATTCATCTTAACAATCTCCAACTTTGAAAGCTTGAATCTTACGAGATAAATTGTGATCCCAGTTTCTGCTTGCAATGCCAACTTGATTTTTACAACTTGAATCAGAGTAAACTCTTACAGTACAACTACTTCCGATAGCACGAGTCCATTTAATTTTACCACCGGCATTACAAGGAGATTGGGTACATTTTTTATTGCCTTTGCCATCAAATTGAGAACCACAGGAACTAAAGATCCATGCATTAACAGAGTTAATAATGAATAAGACAACTAATAAAGTGAATAACTTGACTTGCATTTTTTTTATAAGTAGTAATTGATTTTATTATTTAATAATGATTAAAAAAAAGAAAGAATGAAACAGATCACGTATTTATAGATTTTTTATTATGCAAGAACACCATGTTTTTTTTTAAATTCAGATTATTTTTAAGTGCAGGAAAAATGGAAAAGAAATATTTAATCATTCTGACTTTTCTTTGTTTTCTTTTTTAAATTAAGTTAATGTAACCCGTAAGCTTGCGTATAAGTATATACAAGGGAGCAAGGGTCTCTTTATGTAATTGTAAAAAAAAAAAAAATTAAATGAGAAAAAAAAAGATTAACTTATTTAAATCAATTGATTTATAGCAATAATAAATCAATATTGTTCTTTTTATTTATATATGTATATATATAATTCTATCGTATAAATTATAAAATAATTCTGTAAACAAATGGTAAAAAAAAAAAAGATTCTGGATGAGTACAATCATAGCCACAAAAATATAATGTTCCATTTTTAAATTTCTATATCCTTTCTTTGTGAATTCCTTTTTTAGGTTTCTAATATTAAAAAAAAAAGTAATGTGGACAATGCTTAAAAGAGTAATTACTTATTATTTTAAGAAATCAGAAGCATTTTATTTATTTTATTTTATTTTATTTAAATATATATTTATAATATAAAAATATTCCAATAATAAATATTAATAATAAAAAATAAAGAAAGAAAAGAAGGAAATGATCATATTGAAAAATATATATATATATATATATATATATATATATATATCTTTTTTTTATCATTATTTGGAGACATCATGAAATAGTAAACGATAGATTATATAATCGTACTATTATAATTAATTTAATTAAGTATACATATTTGATAAAAGTTATTAAAAATTAACCAATAAAGGTCAACGCGTTTAGAAATAAAATAAAATAAAATAATGTTTCATTTATTATAAATATAATCAAATCGTATACATATATATACATGATCAATATATTAAATATATATGTGAAAAATTATTAATAAATTACATAATTTAGGTATTATTTTTTGAAGTTTATGTCATATAGGGAAAGTTGCTATTGCTACATATAAACATTCTGTGTGTATGCGATTTAATTGGACCTAGCTATGTTTTTCTTATTCCAAAATAAATAAATAAATAAATAAATAAATAAATAAATAAATAAAAATGAAAGACCTTTCAGTATAATTATTATTTTTATTAGCATTATATTTTTATTTCTACCCTTTTTCTTTTTCGTTCTTTTTTTTTTTTTTTGTTTCCTTCTTTTTCCATTTGAGTCATTTTATATTGAGCCATTTGCTCATATTCCTTAATGATATTACAAATAATTGAGTTTTACTGGAATAAAGATCATTATCATCATATTATTACATTCACCAATGCTCTAAATGATGTTAATAATGAACCATATAAACATATATATGTATATCCTAAAATTTATCATATAAACAAATGAACTGTATATTACCATTGTCATATTATAAAATAAACGCGTCTATCTTATTGATTTCATCTTACTTTTAATCTTAATTACTGTATATACCATATGAAAAAATGATTTGTTGATAATGATGATCATGATTTTTTTATATATATAATTAAATTGAATTTGATGATAAGGATTCTATATATATATATTAAAATTAGTAATATTTCAAGGTATTTCCCTTTGACTAAGTATTGTATAGTAATAATAATAGTGATTTAAATTTGTACTATTTTTTTTTTTTAAGGTCTTTCGTTTAGAGAGCTGAACTTATTTCTTTGCATATATAGTAAAAAGAAAAGCATTTATTTAGCTAGCTATGAATTTATGTATATAATAGTTATTTTAAATGATAAACAAAAAATAATCATAAAACGTATAAATTCAGTAAAACTCTATTCTTGAAGGAAAAGGAGGGAAAAAGCAACTGTATTTAAAATGAAGGTTAATTACGTTCAATAAATGAATAAAGCTAGTCTTGTTTGTTTTTTTAATTAACTGTATGACAATTTACTAATATACAATTAAATTGTTGTTGGTAATGTCATTTTGTAAAAGTTAAAAAATAATAATGTATTGTATTTAATTCATGTATATAATAATAATAGTGAATAAATAAAAAGTAGAAAAAGAGGAAAAAAAAGAAAAAAAAAATAATACATCACCCAAGATAAAAAATTAAAACTCCGTAATTATATGCAACTTTATTTATTTCCCATTATATAAAATAAAACAAGTAGCATGAATTATTATTATTATATTGCACATATTTAAAAAAAAAGAGAGACTATTTATGACTATTATATTTAAATATATTATGCTATTAAATACTTACGAACATATCGAAATGAATTATAAAATATAATAATATCTATTAAAAAAAAAAAGAAGGTGAAGATATAGATGAACATGAAGCAGATGAACATGAAAAATGAGGAGTGAAAAAAAAAAAAAACATTAGTACCTGTTAATTATTCTTTTTATTTATAAACTTATGTTTTATAGTGTTTATAAATTCGATCTAATTGAAAGATAAAATATGATACTAACATTGGTAGCTTTCATCTTCATAAATCTTATTGCAGTCGTTAAAGTAATTTGCATGTCCTATCTAAAAATAAAATAATATTTTAATTAGTACTAACCATTATCAATACACAATTATATATAACATAAGCTGTTATAAAAATTAGTAATACAGTTGGTAATATCTGTCCGCTGGCTTCCAGTGACCAGGCAATAGCAAAAAAAAACAAAATGTTTTCACATTTCTTTCTGCTACCACAAGAAGAGGGGGTTTATAGCAGCAAGGATAGCTGTCAAGCCTAACTGGATATTAAGTCGAACTAGCTGTGATATTGCCTTTCTAATGCCCTTCAGCAATATGAGGCGTGGTTATCTTTCGGTTAGAGTTCGAACTCCTAAGATGTTTCCAAAAATTAAAAATGCGTATATAAATACTTAATTTAATTGATGGAAGTGAGTTTACTTAATATTTATACACAAATTAAAATTATAAAACTATAAAAATTTTATGTAGGATCACTTTCTAAGCGTTACAGATAAAATCAAGTTTGAAAGACGCCGTAACAAGAGACGGAGAACATCAATATATCACCCATCACTTACCATACCACCTTGCACCATACCAACTACATTATTACCAACATTTTTTTCCCTAAGCGAAAGTAATATTTGACTAGTATTTTTTAATAATTAAATATGTATATAATTCATTCAGCAAGTTTTTTTTAAAAAAATTATGTTTTTCTTATGTATATCCTACTGTTTATTTTTTTTTTATAAATCACTTTAAATTTTTATTAATTAGTTCATCAACTATGTATACTACTTTCATATCCCCCGAAAAAACTATCTTATTGTATTAAATATTATTTCAATTTTTTTCTTTTTCTTTCTTTTACTTTTACCTTTAAAAAAAATAAGTCTTGCTATTATTGTTTATATATAAAAATCAGACATTCTATACTCCTTCTTAACTATAATAAGTTCAATTGCAATATATGAATATAAATCAATGGTTTATAATAAATGAACACGTTTACGGTGAAGCTAAGTTATAATAGAAAAAAAGAGAAAATTTTTATATTAATATATATATATATATATATTAATTAATTAATTAAATTTCTATATAAGCCTTAATAGTATTATATATTCCTTATTAAAATGGTTTTTTATTAAAATAAAGAATGAGCCATAATAGTAAGTTTAATATGTCATTTAAAGTATATACAAATGTATAACTTAAAAAGAAAAAAATAACCGAAACCTATATATAAAAAATTGAATAAATATATACCTTACCTTTTTTGTTTCTTATTTTTATATAAATAGAAAATAGAGAAAAAAAGATCTACAATCTAAGTAAATAATTTGAAATATTTACTGATTATTACTATTATTATTATTAATATTTATTCACGTAAAAAGTCAAAAGAATGTTTTCCTTTTTACTTGGCACTTTTTTTACTTATTTAGCATAAATATCTGAAACAGGGTCAACTTAATCCATTGGATGCATATTTAAAAGGGATTCTTTTTAGAAAAAAATTTTTTTGTTGTCCTTTTTTCCTTTTTCTTTCTTTTCTTTAATTCAATTTATAGCCATCACATCATTATTCAATGGAAAATACACATGATGGTACAATTTCTTGTCCAACAACTAAAGGATTTAAAGAACATGGATTATTGTAAGTCCAATTATTATTATTACTCCTTTACTTATTTAATAACATTATATATATTTATATTAATATAGTGGTAAACCTGGGTTCACTTTTAGTGAAGCTTTGAAATATCCAGCGTAATTTATTAAAAGAAAAAAAAAATATCAATTAAATAATATAAATATATTTATACATACATTGACACGTTTTATACAATTACTTTCATTGTAGTGATAATTGGAACGTTATATTATGGATTGCTACTTTATCATTTATAATAATAACAGTGATAATATGTTTTACTTTAATAACTAAACACGTTCGAAATTATAAGTAAGTATGCTTTCTATTTATTTATTTTTTATAGATTTAATTAAATTATTTTAATTTAGTATTTTTATGCTACATATTGATATTTTTCTCTTACTCCTTTTTTTTTGTGCAACTTTAATATATAAATATAGTAAACCGAGCATACAACAACATAAGCTACGCATTTTAATATATCCCCCAGTATATTCAATATTAACTTGGATAGCTTACATACAAATAGATTATGCTACTACCATTTTATTTTTTGCAAGTTTATTTGAAGCATTTGCAGTTTATAATTTATATACTTGTTTAAATGATTATTTGAAGCCTTTAAGAGATCAAATGAAAGATAAAAAAGTACCTTTTGAAATGAAAATTTTAGGATGTTTTAAATTAAGTTTGTAAGTAGGAGTTTTTTTTTTACATAATATTTTTCAATTTTAATTTTTCATTATGTAATGGACTTTAATTTTAAAAAATGCTTATTTTTTATCTAGAAAATCAAAATGGGGAATGCATTTTAGAGTGATTATAAGTATACTTGTAATACAATATCCAATTTGGTAAAAAAATAAAAATAAAAATTAAAAAAAAATAAAAATTAAAAAATGAGCATTCGAATATATATATATATATATATATTCTTTTTAATTATTTTACTCACTTTTTTTTTTATTTTATTTTATTTATTTATTTTTTTAAAAAAAGGTCTATTTTAAATGCCATCATCTCATTAATAGTACAATCACAAGGATATTATTGTGAATCCGTTCCTTCTATCCATGGTGCTCATGTTTATATGATGATTATTGATTTAATTTCATTATTTACTATTTTAACATCACTTATTATTTATATGATGGTGTTCTCGGATGAATTGAAACAAGAAAATGTACCTTATATGGGGATGTTTTGGGCCATCAAATTACCTATTTTCACGATATTTTTTGCTAGTACTGCTGTATTATCCATTTTAGAATTTAATGAAATCATTAAAGGAACTCGTTCAAAGGATGGAGCTATAATATGGTCACCTATTCAAATCAAAACTGCACTTAAAACTACTATTTGTTGTTTTGCTATGTTTTTATCAAGTATCATGATGTTAAAATATTATAATTTGGATAAATACATACCTAAAGTAATTGATAATAGTATTATAGACGTTGATGGTGATGATGAAGATAAACTGAAAGATAATCAAGTTGAAGTGATTTATTTAAAAAAATTAACACCAGGATATGCTATAATGGATGCTTATTTTTATTATATTCCTCAATTTCTTCGTCATATATATCATTGTGGAGCAGATACTGGTCAACTTATTCGTAAACGCAGAGAATTAAGAAGAAGAAGAAGAATAAATCGTAAAAATAAAATACATAATAAAACTACAACAGGTGAAGTCACAGTATCATCATCTGCTCCATTTGAAATAATAGATGATAATGTTAATGATGCTACACATTCCTTGACAGAGATTTACCCTTCTGTTCCAGCACCAAAAGTCAATTCTTCTTCACAAATATTAGTACAAAAGTAATTAAGATTATAGTTATACCCCTCCTATTTATTTGTATATTTTTTATTTATTTTATTTTACTTAGAAAGAAAATATATAAATAAATAAAACAAATAACTATAACACTGATGATAAATTATATATTTTTATAAAATATCAAGCTGTATGGTTCATATATATATATATATATATATATAAGGACCTTCATAAATTGTGAAACAATATTAAATAATAAAGATAATCCATATTTATGGATAAGGAAAATATATTTAAATTATGCATTAAAAAAAAAAAAAAAAGAAATGAAAATGAATAGCTTGAAAAAAAAAAAAAAGAAAACTTATATTTTTAAATGGTGTTTAAATAAAGATTATCTAACTTTATTTCCCAACTTATCAAAAAAACAAAAAAAAAAAATCAAATGAAGATATAAAAATAATATTCATGTTAAAGAAAGATAAAAGAAAACTTTTAACGAATTTTTTTTTTTATTGTTGATATCCATTTTATGGGAATTTGGTTGAAAAAGAATACAAATATCATAGTGCAATTGTGATTTGTAAATTTTTATTATAAATAATTTTGATCCAATGATTTATATTTAATCTTGATCGGAATCAGTTTTTCCGATTTTTTTTTTTTTCTGTACAAGAAAATAAGGAACTTCTTTTTTTTTATTTTTCCAAACCTCTTTTCTTTAATTCTCTATCTTTTATTTATATATATATTTATATATATATTTCTTCTTTTTTTCTTTCTTTTTTAATTTTCTTCTTTCCTTTTTAACTTTATTTATTTATTATTCTCTTTTTTTTTTTTTTTAATTTATACATATATATCCTATTATAATAATGTATAGTGGCGTTAAATTTTTTCATAGCGCTCATCCTATTAAAGTAAAAACAGATAAAGTCACTTTACCTTTACCTGAATATATCCTTGATAATTGTCCTTCTTTAGATGGATCAAAGTCATATTATTACCCAACACCTTATTTATTTAATGGTCATCTTCAAACTGCTTATGCTTCAATATATAAAGAACAAAGTAAACATTTTACTTATGAAAGGTATGTATTTATATATAATGGTAACGATAAAAAATAAATAATAAACAGTAATAATAAATAGTAGTAGTAAAAATATTTAAATACAATTTATTAATATATACACACACATATATATATATAATATTTACTTTTCTTTAGAGAAATATTACCATTGGAAGATGGTGGTCAAGTAGCACTTGATTGGACAGTAACTGACTCAAAACCAAAAAAGGATCAAGATAATACACCTCTTTTAGTAGTTTTACATGGTTTAACTGGTGGTTCTCATGAATCTTATATTCATGGTTTACTTGAAAAGGTAAGGCGCCTATTTTAATAATAATAAGGATGATGATGATGATGATGATGATGATGATGATGATGATGATGATTATTGTTATTTTTATTTATGTATATATTTTATGGATTAAATCAAGTAACTAATTATTATTATTACTATTATTATTATTATTATTATATATTAGATTATTCAACCACCATATAATTTAAGAGGTGTTGTTATGAATGCTCGTGGATGTGGAAATTCAGAAGTAATTACACCTAGATTATTTAATGGAGCATGGACAAATGATATAAGATATGCTTTACAATATATTAAAAAACAATTAGCACCTGGAACACCTATGATTGGAATTGGATTTAGTTTGGGATCTAACATTCTTGTTAAGGTATGATTAACGTCTATTATTTATCATTTATAAAAAAACCAAAAGAGAGAGAGAAAATAAATAAATAGATGGATAGGTAAATGTATAGATAAATGCACGAAGGAAAAAATAATAATAATTAGGTAGATAGGTGGATTGTATAAATGGATAAGTTTAGAAAGAAAATTGTTATATAAATAAATGAATTATATAAATGGGCAAGTTATAAAAAAAAAAAAAAAAAAAAGGAAAGAAAGAAAGAAAATGGATAGATATATCGATAGGTTAAGGAAAAAAAAAAAAAAGATGGAGAAGATTTTTTGATTTTAATCCTCTTTTTTTTTTTTTTTTTAATGCATTAAATAGTATCTTGGTGAAGAAAAAGAAAATACTCCATTACATGCAGCCATCTCAGTAGGCAATCCATTTGATTTCATGGCATCCAATGCATCTTTAGAAGCCACCTATTTCCGACGTAATATATATTCCAAAACCATGGCCAATAATTTAATCAGACTTTATGATCGTCATCCAATTATGAAAAAACATCCTGATGTAGATCCAGAAGCCGTTTATGCAGCTAAAACCATCCGTGAATTTGATACCGCATGTACAAGTAAAGCATCTGGATATACCACAGTGAATAATTATTATCGGGATGCAAGCTCATCAAGATTTATTGAACATGTTCGTATACCATTATTATGTGTCAATGCTTTAGATGATCCCATTTCTCCCCTTTCATCTATTCCTTTTGATGAAATTAGAATTAATCCTTATGTTGTTTTAGCTACAACAGAATATGGAGGTCATTTGGGTTGGTTTACTAATTTTTTCTCTCCTTCTAGATGGGTTGATCAACCTTTGGCTGAATTTGTTTATGCTATGACAAAAGTAAAACATGAAAATGATGATAATGATAAACAAGAATAGAAAAATACATATAGAATCTCTTCCATTATCTCTTTTTTTTTTTTTTTTTTTTTTTTTAATTTTAATGTAATGTAAAATATTAGAATAATAAATATAGATATATAATATATATATATATATATATATATACATACTATTAATTCATCTTTTTTTTTTTATTTTTTATTTTTTTTTTTCCTTTGTATCATTTTAATGGACTTCAATTTGATTATTATTAATATCATTAACTTTGTATTGATATATAAATATATATGTATTAAGAATTAAATAATTAATTTTATCATTTTTTCATATATAAATTTAATAGTTTTAAACATTTCTTTTTTTTTTTTTTATCTTTTTAACAAAAAAAAAAATATATATAAATTCAAATTCTCTCTTCCTTTTTCCTTTTCATTTATTCTTATATATCCTATTTAAACAATACTTAATTATTAAACAAATACTGATATTCTTCTTTTTTATTTTGAATTTGGCTCAATTTATTCATTTCAATATTTAATAAATAACAAAAAAAAAAAAAAAAGACAAATCTTAATAAAAACGGATTTGAATAACATAAAAGAAAATCATAAAAATAATGTTTGTAGAGAAACGTCAATTTCGAAAATTGATCGGTAAGTTATTAAAAAAATAGAAATAAAATAATCAATCATAATAAATAGGTTATTTATTTATATTTACTTACTGTTTTATTCCCTCCTTTTTATGCTAAACATTATCTTATTTACTGAATCATTAGAAATATAGACTAAGTCAATCACATAATATCAATGTGCCATTGCAATATATCCAAGATGAATACCCATTAGATATATTAAACACATCGATCACATAGAAAACAAACATATTGAAAACCAAATCAGTATGAATAATGTAAACACTTATATTAGAATTTACCATTTTAATATGAAAATAGAATAAACGATAAATAATGCTTTAAATACATAATATTCTAATAATTTTTTTTATGATTTTTTTTTTTTAAAGCAGAAAAATGATTATGACATAATAAATAAAAATAAGCATTTTTACGATGATTATAATGAAAACATGGTACTTAATTCATTCACCACTACCTATTTTTATTGAAAAAGATGAATTAAGTTTTTTTTACAAAATATACTTATATGAATACTTTTATAATATATTTTAAATAAACAAGTGCAACTCGTGTCACAGTTAAATTTGATTTCTTGGTGTTCCAACTTATCATCAAACCAGTGACTCATTTATAGACATTCAACCCATAAGCATTTTTATTGACGATGAAACTGATTCAGCGATTAATGTATATGTATTCCTTTATACAAGTTGTTTTGTAACATAAAAAAAAAAAGATGAATATAAATTGTATTTATCTGTAAACACCAATAACTAAACTTTCGTGTAGCTGTTGATGCTGTTACACTTTCATAATAGTAATATATATATTTCAAACAACAAATAATAAAATTATGCAACAATTGATTTGTTAATAATAACAAGATGAATTACCAAAAACGACTATTAAACTTATGGACACAATAATATGAATGGAAAAAATGCTTATATAAAAGGTTTTTTATGTACCATTTGTTTCCAAATTAAGATTATATTTACCAAAAATAGATATTAAATAAACCTGATTTTTTTTTTTTAATAGTAACACCATGTAGTAACAGTTATTTATTTATTTATTTTTTGGACGGAACTCACCCTTATTGTATTATAAATAAGCTGAGTATTTATAAATTAAATGATTTTCAAAATATATACTTATTTATATTTATTTATTTATTTATTTTAGATAGTTTAAAAATTATTATAGAACAATCATCATCAACATCATTATTATTATTGTTATTTTCAAAAAGGAAATGTCCATTGTACATAAAAAATAAGCCCTTTCTTTTTTTTGTTGTATATAGAAAGGTAATTTAGTTGTCAACTATAAATAAAAAATAAACTTGTAGCACATGAAAGTGGCTTTATTCTTTAAAAGAAAAGATAATAATAATAATAATAATAATAATAATCTAGATTCATGCATACCTTTTTTTATAAAAAAATAAAAAATAAAAATAAAAAAACGTGTTAAAGAATAAAAAAAAAAAAAAAAGTTATCATAAACAAGTTACTTTATTTATAAAAATAAATAAAGATGTATATCTATTTTTTTCCCTTTGATTGATTTAATGTAAGCAATGAAAAATAAGGTTTTATGAAGTTTAATTTCCGCTTCACCTTGACTTTTTATATATTATAAATATATATAAGGGAATAATGAAATAACGATTACTATTATTATTATTATTATTATATAAATGAATTCAATCGTTTTCTTATTAACTATTTACTTTAATAGTATAAATATATTATTTTACTTATTTATTTATTAAAAAAAAAGAATAATGATCAAAATACATAATAAAGAAAAATTAAAGTAACGACAAGTTTCATTTATTTATTTTTTATATATATTTGGCAAAAATAAATATAATCTGTAATTAATCAAAATTAATGAGTTTATTGATGTTCCGCTATCAAATCCTTTTTTTTTTTTTTTAAGAAATATGCATATAAAAGTTTTTAAAATAATAATAACAAACCCATATCTTCATTTATATATATATATATATAAAGAAAGACAAAAAGAAAAAGAACTCAAGAATTGATCATCCATTATAAGATTCATAAACTGGATTTATTTATTTATAAATTTACTATTTGAAATGTTTTTTTTTTTTTTTTTTGGGCTTTGAATTTTTTTCTTTTTTTTTTTTTTTTTTTAGTTTGTTACACTTTTTTTTTCTTGGACTTTCTTATTTTGTTACAAACATTAGTTCTAAATGTTTAGTTAGACAATTTTATATTGTATACGTATATTTATATATATATATTTCTTTTTTTATATCATTTCTTATTACTAAAATGAGTGTTTATAATTTGAGTTTTTGATGATTTTTATTTGACTAAAGAAAAGAAAAAAAAAAGAAAAATAAAGGTTTTAAATAATGTAGTAGAAAAAGAAACTGAAGAAACCTTATTTATTTTTGTTTTATATTATATATATATTTGTTTATAAACGATTAATTAATATTCCGAAGAAAACTGATTATCATTATTAAATAATATTTTTTATACTATTCCTTTATTTTCTTTCTTTTTTTAAAGTAAGAGAGGTAAAAATGTATTTATTTATTTTTTCTCTTTTTAATTAGAAAAAACACCAAGAAAAAAAAAAAAAAAAAGAAATGAATGAGTGAAATCATTAAATGATCATAAAAATTTATTTTTATCAAAAAAAAAAGCTATTTTTATTTTTATAACTCTTGATCTGTGCTGGAATTCAATCTTCTTAACAATTTGTTACACATGACGAATTTTTTTTAATTTTGTCAACCAATTGTTTTTACATTATTATTTTTTCTATTTTTCAATATATTTCCTACTAGGCTGAGCGCGCTCTCACTCATAATGAAAAAAAAATTAGAATTTAAATCTCAGTCAGTCCGCCTTAATGGTTCCTTTTTTTAAATTTTACCTTTCTTCCCTTTTTCCTTTTTTTTTTTTATCTCTTTTTCTTTTTCTTTTTCTTTTTATTTATATATATATATTTTTTAAACATTTATCATCTCTCTTTAGAATAATAATAATAATAATATAACAATAAGTGTATATATATATATATATATATAAATAGAATATAATAGAAGTATAGATTAATATAAAAAAAAAGAAAAAGGATGAATCCTAATAATCCTCCTCCTCAAAACAAGTCAGAATATGACCAATATCCTTTAAACCAATTTACTGCTCATGAAATGGATCGTTCTTCTCCATTTGCTGATCCTTATCCACAAGAGCATAACCAACCTTTACTTCATAATAATGATCCCTCTGGTTTCCATGCACCTCCTAGTGGTGGTATACCTAACCCTTCTTCACCTTTTTATGAACAACCTTCTCCTCATGCTAATTTCGCTCCCTCTCCTCAAGCTCCTTCTTTCCCTCAATCTTCACCAAACATGCGTTATGGTCAAGCTCCTGGTCGTCAACCTCGTCGTTACAAGACCAGTAAGTATATAAATTGGATATATAATAATAATAATAATAATAATAATAATCATACATGACAGATTAAAAATAATAATAACTATATTTATTCATCTATCATTATCTTTATCTTTATCTTTATTTTTTTTTTAAAAAAAAAAAAAACTAAATAGCTCGTAAGGTAAAATTGACAAGAGGTAACTTGGTATTGGATTGTCCTGTTCCTACACGTTATTTACAATCTGTACCTTTAAAAGATAATAAGGAATTCACTCATATGAGATATACTGCTGCTACTTGTGATCCAAAAGATTTTGGTGCTGAAGGTTATACTTTAAGACAACAATTATTGAAACGTGAAACTGAACTTTTTATCGTTTTAACTATGTATAATGTATGTATAATTATAAGGTTGGGAAAAAAAATATTTTTTTCTTCTTTTCATACTTTTTTGTGTGTGTTATTGTTTTGTTTTGATTTTTTTTTGTTTTTTTATAAAAAAAAAAAAAAAACATGATGGTGATGTGGGACAAAAAAGTAACAAAAAAAAAATAATAATATCTAACATCGTGTAACCTATATTTCTTCTTTTTTATTTTTCATTTTTACTATTTATATTATATAAATATAGGAAGATGAAGTTTTATTTGCACGTACTATGCATGGTGTTATGAAAAATATTGCTCATCTTTGTACTCGTACAAGATCAAGAACTTGGTAATATATATATATATATATAATTAATCAATATAATTCTATTTTTCTATATTTCTAATTTTTTTTTTTTAAATTTTAATCCAATTTCATTTTAAACTTTATATATATTATAGGGGTGAAGATGGTTGGCAAAAGGTTACTGTTTGTGTTGTATCTGATGGTCGTACTAAAATCCATCCTCGTACTTTATCACTTTTAGCTACTTTAGGTGTTTATCAAGAAGGTGTTGCTAAAAACGTTGTGAATGGAAAACCAGTAACGGCTCACATTTATGAAGTAAGTTTATTAAATATATACATATTCTTATTATTCTATTATTAAACCTTAATATTAAAAAATAATAATAATGAATTATCAATTTATTTATTTATTTATTTTATATTTTTATTATTTTATAGTATACTACTCAATTATCTGTTGATCCTGATATGCAATTCCGTGGTGCTGATAAAGGTATTGTTCCTTGTCAAGTCTTATTCTGTCTTAAAGAAAAAAATCAAAAGAAAATTAATTCTCACAGATGGTTCTTCCAAGCATTTGGTCCTCTTATTGATCCTAAAGTATGTGTACTTATTGATGTTGGTACAAAACCTGGTCATCATTCTATTTATCATTTATGGAAGGCTTTTGATATTAATAGTCAATGTGCTGGTGCTTGTGGTGAAATCAAGTAAGTATATTTATATATATATATATATATATATATAAAGAAAAAGAAAAAACAGAAAGAAGATGAAAGAAGAAAGGAGAAAAAAAAAAAGGAACCTTTATATATATATATATATATATATATTAATCATAAAATGAATGTATATATTTATTTATTTATTATTTTTATTTTTTTTAAAAAAAAGAGCTATGTTGGGTCCTGGTGGTTCTTATTTATTAAATCCTTTAGTCGCTGCTCAAAATTTTGAATATAAAATGTCTAATATTCTTGATAAACCTCTTGAATCCGTCTTTGGTTATATTTCTGTATTACCAGGTGCTTTCTCTGCTTATCGTTTCACTGCTTTACAAAATGATGTCAATGGTCATGGTCCTCTTGAAAAATATTTCTTGGGTGAAACTCAACATGGTGGTGATGCTGATATTTTCACCGCTAATATGTATCTTGCTGAAGATCGTATTTTATGTTATGAATTGGTTGCTAAAAAGGAAGCTAGTTGGACTTTACATTATGTATCAAGTGCTACTGGTGAAACTGATGTACCTGATTCTGTAAGTTAAACATTTTTTTTTTAAAAAAAAAAAAAATAAAAGAGAGAAAAATAAATAAATGAAAGGAAGGATTGAAAGAGTAGAAAAATGTGATATATATATATATATATATATATATATATAATAAAAAAATAAAATTAATAATCAATACATTTATTCATCTATTTTTTTTTTATCATTAAATAGGTTCCTGAATTTATTTCACAACGTCGTCGTTGGTTAAACGGTTCTTTCTTTGCTGGTATTTATGCTTTATATCATTGGCGTAAAGTATGGGGTTCTGATCACTCTTATATTCGTAAAATGATGTTCATGATTGAAGATTTATATAATACTTATAATTTATTCTTTTCTTGGTTTGCTTTGGTAAGATAATAATATATAATCATTAAAAAAAAAATGAATCATTATATTTATTTTTCTCTCTCTCTCTCTCTCTCTCTCTCTCTCTCTCTTATTTTTATTTTATTCATTATATATATTTAGGGTAATTTCTATTTAACTTTCTATATTTTAACACAAGCTTTGGCATCACCTAATTTGGCAGAAAAACCTTTCCCTGAATCTGTTGGCAATATTTTACACTTGGTATTGAATTATATTTATGTCTTATTGCTTATTGTTCAATTTATTATTGCACTTGGTAATCGTCCTCAAGGAAGTAAATGGGCCTATATTCTTAGTATGGTATTCTTTGCATTTTTAATGATTTATATGTTGTTCGCAACTGTTTGGATTACAGTTAAAAGTGTTTCAGCGATTGTTCATGATTCAGATGGAAACGTTATTCATATGTTGGAACAATCTACCTTTAGAAATATTATCATCTCTGTTGCTGCCACTTATGTCATGTACTTTGTAGCTAGTTTCTTATTCTTGGATCCATGGCATATGTTTAGTAGTTTCATTCAATATATTTTATTATCCCCTAGTTATACCAATGTTCTTAATATCTATGCCTTCTGTAATACTCATGATGTTTCTTGGGGTACTAAAGGTGATAATGGTGTTGCTACTGATCTTGGTGTGGTTAAAGCTAAAAAAGATGAATCTGGTGATCATACTGTTGAAGTCGAAGTCCCTGTCGAACAAAAGGATATTGATAATGCTTATGAAGAAGCTTGTTTAGAATTAACTCGTAAACCTGAAGAAGAAGTCTCCCATCGTGATGCTAAAACTAAACAAGAAGATTATTACCGTTCCTTCCGTACCCGTTTGGTCTTATCTTGGATCATTTCTAATTTAGCTCTTGTTGCTATCATTACTAATACTACCATTTTGGAAGGTACTTTGGGTACTTTTGATAATAGATCTTCTTATTATCTTGGTTTCATTCTTTGGAGTGTTGCTGGTTTATCTGTTATTCGTTTCACTGGTTCTTGTTTATATCTTATTTTCCGTATTTTTACTGGTTAAAAAACCAAAAATATTTAAATTACATATTTCCAAATATAAAAAAAAAAAAACGAAAACAAAAAACAAGAACAAAACGAAATAACAAAAAAAAAAAAAAATAATCATTTATATAACTTATTTCTTATTATTATTATTATTATTTATGTATAACAAAATAACACATTCTTTTTTTTTTAAAAAAAAAAAGATATTCAAAAACAATTTATTTATTATGATTATTATTAATTGTTATCTTTTATTTAGTTTACATTTTTTATTTTTATCTTATATAATTGTTATCGGTGTATATATATTGAACCCTTTCTTTTTTTATTATTATTTATTTATCTCTTATTTTTTATTCATACTTCTTTGTTAGTAATAATAAAAGATAATAATATAAATAACAACAACTAAATTAAATAAATGAATTTGTATACTTAATTTATCAAAAATGAAATAGTTAAAGTATTGTTTATCTATATATATATATATATATATAAAATAAATAAATAAATTAGAATAATGTATTATATAAAAATAAAATAATAAATCTATCATTCCAAAAATAAAATAGATAGATGTATAAACTTTTAATTTTCACCTTATAAAAAGCTATTTTTAAAGCTCACTTTTATTTTTCTCTCTCTTTCCTTTATTTCTCTACCTTTCATACTCTTTTAATAATAATAAATGATACAAAAAACTCTTTTCAACTATTTTAATTATAATGGTTCAATTCAACAATTAGTATGATTTTTTGGATTTAAAAACACCTTTATGATTATTTTCGTGATGAACCTGATTTAAAATATATATGGATAAACGCAATATCAATGGATCAACAAAATCGTACAAGAAAAAAAAAAAAAAAGGAAACCATATTAAAAATGGATGAAAATCATAAAAATTCATTTTTTATTTTAACTGTACCTGATTTACATAGGAAAAAAAAAAAAAAAAAAAAAAAAGGAAAAATACAACAAATCAAGAAGTAATGAATTTAGTGATCATTAAATATAAAGAAACAATCTATGAAAAAATTCAATATCATCAAAAACAACAACATTATCATTATTCAAACATTCAAAATTAAATAAAAGATATAAAAAAATGAAGATATAAAAAAAATATATAAGTTTTCAGCTTATTTTATATATGATTGATCTAATCGTTGCTTGGGTAAATTTGCATATAAAAATAATGTTTATGGTTATTTTATTTATTTATTTATTTATTTATTTATTTATTTATTTATTTATTTACTTTTATTTTTTATAAATTAGTATAGAATGGACATAAAATTCAAAAGATCTTAGTTACATATTTTTCTTTTATATTTTTACTTTAGGAATATGTTTCATGAAGCCTTGAATTTACATCATGTACTGGATCAGTAGTTCACCGGTGGTAATTCCAAGTTTTTTAAAATCATACAGAATATTAATATTTATTGGTATGTGATTAAAAGAATATTATCTTTCTGGATAATTTTATAAAGATACTTAAATGTTTACATTAAATAAATGGTATAATAACAGTGGAACGTTCAGAGGCATGTTCAGTGGTCAGCTAATTGCCTCTATCCAAATGCATGTGAATGTACTCCTTAGGTTATTATTATTATTTTTATATTATTATGCCAAGCATTAACTATGATGATCATAACTGCCATGTCTTTATTGGTGATAAATTTATGAAAGAATTGAATGAAGAAGATATTTTAGCTATCTTCAAAAAATGTTCTTTTATTTCACCCATGCATATTTTCAAAGCTAAAAAAATATCAATTGTAAGTGTAACAAAAAAATTAGTTTTGTAGTAAGGAGCATTGATTAGTAATTCTTATTTATTATAGATAATGCCATGCTCATTTTGCCACTGAAAAAGATGCGTCCGATTTTTTTTATTTATATAATGATAATATTAAAGCTTTATGTAAGAATACTGGTAGTTATAATAATCCTGTAGTCCGTTTCCCAAATGGAAAAAGCGTAAAATAAGTAAATAACAAAAAAGTATATCAAAATAGTTATATATATTTATAAGGGACTTTGAATTAAATATATACCTAATATTATAATAGGAAAATGTTTTAGATTTAACTAAGTATAATAAAACAAGTAAGTGTTATTGAATTAATATAAGTGCATTCTGTTCCTCTTCTTCTGCCAATAATACCAGCCATAATAGTAATAATAATATCAATTCTTCCACTAACTATACCAACCCTACCATTACTATTAACAACAATCATAATTATAGCAATAAATAGTAATAATAGTGCCAATATTATTTTAGAAATCGCGTGAGATTTGGAAAATAATATAAAAAATAATGAAAAAAAAAAAACATTAAAATACTAAAATGTCAACTTTTAACAGAGAAAAGATTATTAGCATTAAAAAATAAAATTTATCATCATTAAAAAATTATATATGTTTGTAATTATTTATATTTACTTTATCTCATATTTTTTAAAATAATAATAAAAAAAGCAAACCAGATTTGATTTTTTAGAAATGTATATTGTTTAGTATTTTGAAAAAATGAAAAAGAAAAAAAATTAAAACACTGAAATACCAAATTTGGTACTTGGAAAACATTAGCTGTCAAAAACCAAAATTCCTTTTTTTTTTTTTTCCTTCTCCTTACTATTTATATATTAATATTCTTCTTTGTTGTTATTATTATCATTTATAACCTAATGTATTGAAATAAAATTAAAATATTGTTCATTTATTTATTTACCATCGTTTTTTACACTATGGCGAATTTGGCATGGCAAATGTTATATTTCTGTCATATCAATTAAATATTTCAACTATAATCGCTATGGTGAAATCGATATTTCAAATGTAATATTTGTAATACAATCTGTATAACAATTCCCAAATTAGTTTATATTGCATTTATGTGACTAGTGGTTAGAAATGCCATACAGATTGTTATATGAATTGCAATATGATATATAATACCTCTATGACATTGCCATATTTTGCATTTATGATATTTATATTGTATTTATAATATTTATATTGTATTTATATCATATATTATTTTGCTATACAAATATTACACTTTTTCTATATATTATCACAATCGTTTAACGATAATAAATATAATAATAGAAACTATTTTTTACTTACACAATAATTGCATTAATAAAAATAATAACAATAATAATAAATGATAATAGTAATAATGATTATAATAATAATTAAAAGGAAAAGAAAAGAAATCAAGAATAAGTATAGCAATATATATTTCATTATTTCTTATTATAATTTCTTCTTTTATTTGTGTCTAACTTGGCATTAGCATTTCTTTAAGTTCTTTTTCTGGAACTATCATTTGAAACAGAATTCTTAGAAGATACTGGATGATCTTCTTCATCTGATTCTTTGCTATATACAATTTATTAAATTAATATATTAATATATACTCATTTTATTATTGTTATTATTATTGCTACCATTTTTTATTGTTATCTGTTAATTGTAATTGATTCAGATGCATTTGTATTTTTTTAAACATAACAATTAATAAATAAATTTATATATAAATAATAATATAACTAAAATTACCTATTAATATCTGTACAATTTTTTTGTTCATCAATATAATCTTGAATTTTTTTACAATTATCTTTTTTAGATTTGGATATACTTAAATATACGTAAAGGAGAAAAATATTAGGTCATCAAATTTCAAAATATTAATAGTATATAATGAGTACTTTACCTTTTGGTACCATTTTTTTGAATATTATATATTAATATATATAGTTTTTTTTAAAAAAAAGAAAAAAAAATGCTAACTGTGATTTTTTTATTTTACATTATATATACTTATCTATTTACCATTGAGTCTCTTCCAAATCGAGAATTTCAAATCGTACGTAACTTATATCGTAAAAGCCAGTAATCATCGCATTTGTAAACATTGATATTCATTTTTTTTTTTTTAATTTTTTATGAAAGTTTAAAAATACAAGTTCTTGAGCACTTATAGGATGGTAATTATTTTTTGCCTGAATGGCTTTAAAATTGCTCTAAAGAGTAATTCTTGAAATATAATGTACCTTAAAAACATCCTTAAGTGCCAGAAAAAACCCCATGTTTAAACTACTTATTAATGAAATAGGATTTTCATCTATACCTTCAGCCAAATCTTCCATGAATTAGGTAAAGTGGTGCTGATTAAGATGTTCCTTTTGGTTACCAATTATATGATGCATATGATAATGACGATATTCCCAATTTTGATCGCGTTGTTGGATGTTTTCATCAGTTAAATTATCTTTGTTTATATTTTCTTCAATTTTAGTTAATCTTTCTTTTATATCTTCTAATCCTCTATATCTTTTTTATTTTTTTTTATTTCTTTCAAACATTCTACAACCTTACATATTATATTATTATGCATGGAATTATCATTATTATTAGTTTGAGGACGAGGTATTTTACTAAATAATAAAAAAAGAAATTAAAAAGTAATTAAAAAGAAATATATATATATATAATTTACAGAGAAAAAAAGAAAAAAGAAAAAAAGAAAGAAAATGATGGTAATAAATAAATAAATAAATACGTAATTTACTGTAATCTGTAGCATCAGTTTTGTTGACATCTATAATTACGCGAGTAGCAATTGTTCTGAGATTGTGTTTGAAATTAATTTATTTACTAAATAAAGTCGACTAAATTCATTTTAATAGTAATACATTAAAAATAAAATAAGTTATAATTTATCACAGAGTGATGAAAAAAATAAAAGATATCAAAATGTAACTTATTCAAAATAAATAAATAAATAAAATAGAGAATAAAAAAAATATGCAGTTAAAATATTACGTGAAGAAAGTGAAACTCAAAATTTTATAATCAGAAACCAAAAAAAAGGAATAAGTAAATGATATAATTATTGGTATTCATAACAATTGGTTCATAGAATCGAGTCAAGAAAAACTTTGTAGAGTGGAATGAATGAATGATATTATACGATAGGATAAGATGCCATACTAGCAATTCCACACATATTTCCACTATTTCTAGCTATTCTAAAATAGCCACCTTCTCCCCAACCTGTTCCCCAACTATTCTTTACAAGATAGTAGGGCTCTCCATTTTCTTCACCATAACCTACGATAAGGACAGCATGATTTAAATTGTTAGAATTACAATTAGGGTCATTGTATATTCCTCCCGAATACATAGATTCTATTGTACCGGCGTCAATAGCAGCCGCTATTGGGCCTATAGAAGCAATAGCTTCTGTTAAAGCTTTTTCATCTCCATCTGGAAGAACTGTATAACTAGTAATATAGCCAGCAATTCTAGTTGAATTATATTTACAGGTTCCAACTCTACCTGTATAAGGGTAGTCACTTTGAGAGTTAATGCCACCATTTCGTATAATATATTCAAAAGTTTCAGTCACTAAACCACCGCCACAACCATCATTAACTCTACTACGAGAACAGTCAATGATTTGTTGTTCTGATAAATCCTATTGTTTGCTATATTTTCTCATAAGAGCACCTTCTAATGCACCAATAGCAGCAAATGCGTAACTAGACCCACAGTTGCCTTCATTTTTAACTAAATCTCTACAAGTTGGACATGGCCTTCTCCAATCTACAGAGTTAGGAATTGCGTTCACAGATAAAATAAATAAACTAACAATAATACCTAATTTCATAATTACAAAAAAAGTGTACAAAGTGCTTTTATGTTTAAATTTAAATCAAAGTAATAAAACACCTACTGTATATATTATTATTAAATTAGCTAAATATTCCTAAATTCAATTGTTAAATATGTAAGTTACTTATAATATATAAACTGTAATATCAAATATATATAATAAGTTAAAATCAATAAATATTAGTTACTGAATATTTTTAAAAAGTGAATAATATTGGGAAGAAAAAGAAAGGAATAGTATATAAAATAAGAAACCTTATATAGGAAGAAAGAACTGATTCATGACTAAAATATAATTCTTGGTAAAAAGCAAACTTCAATCAAAATTTAAGGAGTAAGATAAATCTATACGCAGGAGGAGACTCCATTCAATGCGCCGTGAATCCCTTTATTTATAGTCGAAAATAGCGTTGATTAAATTTTATTTTTTATTTTTTCACTTTTTTAAAAGAAAAGCTTTCATTTACTATTTATTGTTAAAATAATCTTATTATTTTAAGAGCAAAAAAGAGAAGTTTTTTTTATTTGATTACTTATAAATCAAAAATATATTTATGTATTTTTATTGGCAATATTGTTATTCATATTTTATAAAAATTTCTTTTTTTTAGAAAAAAAAATTCAATCAGCATTATTTTCAACAATAAATAAAAATATACATGGTGTTTTTCCCTGTACTTTTTTGAAATTCAAATAAAGTATAAACTAGAAGCCCATTTTATTAATTTATTGTAAGATTAGTTAAACTTTGAGAATAGAAAAAATAAATAAATCGGTTAACTAAAATATTAAATTTATCATAATATATAAATGGTTTCTGAAATGAATAGGTGTAAAACAAAAATATGATAAAATAAAAAATAGGAAAAAATGAAAAGAGCAAGTGAAAAAATAAAGAGACAGGAATAAAAATAAAAATCGAGTAGTCATAAAAAAGGAGCACATATCAAGCATTTTTTTTTTTTTTGTGTAGTAAATGAAATGTTTAATTATTCATTAATTTTAATTTTTCATTAAAAAATCAATTCATTACTGTTTTTGCTTTTATTTCATTTTGCTTTATTTTGCATTTTAAAACCAACCAAAAAAAAGATAACTTTCATGCTATTATTAAGTTACTGAGATTAAAATGACGTGTTTTTAATAAATAAGAGATTTTATTGAATATTGAGTTTCATAATAGATATATATTTTATTTAGTTTTAATTTAGTATACAAATATAAAATCTATTTAATCACCAATCATTTATTTTTATATTTATTTTTTGTTATTGATCAATCATTCCTTATTTTTTTTTTTTGTTTCTACCAAAAAAAATATTTATAAAATCATCTCTCTACATAGGGATTAAATTTCTTGGGGTATATGCTTCTTCCAAATAATCGGATTCTTCTTTTGTTAATTCTACGTCCAGTGCTTTAATTGTATCATATAAATGTTCTTCTTTACCAATACCAACAATAGCTGAACTAACTTGTGATTTACTTAATACCCATCCAAGTGCAACCTATTTATATAATTATACATATATAGATAAATAATTTGTATATACATATTCTATTTTATTCTATTCTATTTTTCTTTTAAGTTACCTGTGACATAGTTATACCCTTCTTTTCAGCTACTTCGCCAACACGACGAATGATTTCAGAATTACTTTTTTTTTCTTCAGAAAAGAATAATCCTATACCACGATCGGATGTTGCTCTGGTAGATTTTTCACTTTCGCTTTCAGGTCTACAAAGAAGTCCTCTATTTTTTTTTAAAAAAAAAGAAAGAATAAATAAATGAATATATATAATATTGGATACTCTAATGTTGATGATGTTTTTTTTTTTTTTTTTTTTTTTTTTTATTTACCGTGCAATTGGTGACCATGGAATTTGCGCTATACCTTGATTTGTTAAAAATGGAATCATTTCACGTTCTTCTTCACGATAAAGAAGATTATATAAATTTTGCATACAAACGAATTTTGTCCATCCATTTAATTGAGCAATATAATTAGCTTGTACAAATTTCCAAGTTTCCATACTAGATGCACCAATATAACGAACTTTACCACTTTTAACAACATCATGTAAAGCTTCCATAGTTTCTTCAATAGGTGTTTCCTATACATATATAATTAATTAATAAATGCATATCGGTATATCGTTTTTTTTTATTTTATTTTATTTTATTTTATTTTATTTATTTAAAAAACTTACATCATCATATCGATGAATATATAAAACATCAATATAATCCAATTGTAATCTTTTTAAAGAAGCATCAACGGCATCAAAAATATGTTTACGAGATAAACCATAACAATTAGCAAATTTACTATCATCTAATTGAAAAGTACCCAAGAGTTTGTCTGTCATATTTTCAGAGACAGCAAAGCAAAGTTTGGTAGCCACAACTATTTTAGAACGATTGAAATTATGTTGTTTAATTGCTTTACCAAAAATAACTTCACTTTCACCATTGGAATAAGCATTAGCAGTATCAAAAAAATTAACGCCAGCATCATAAGCCTTTTTTATAAGGTCAATAGATTCTTTTTCATCTTTAACCCATGGTGCCCATTCTGAAGACCCATAGGACATTAATCCAAGACAAAGTCGTGATACTTTAAGACCTGTGTTACCTAATCTAACATATTTCATTTCAGTCATCTTTTTTATATGTTTATATTGTTTAGAAAAAGAAAAGTTAAAGTAATATATATATTCGTTTAAATAAATAAAAATATAGTTTGAAGAAAAAACCAGAAGAGAAGAAGAGGGTAGAAAATTGGGCTGCTTAAATAAAGTCTTTTCTGAGTTTTAATTTTCACTAAAAAAATAACTTTCAGCGCGCTTGATCGGTTGTGATTTATAAGCAAATGCTTTTACTTATTGTGAAAAATAGGTATACATTGACGTACTTTCAATACAAATTTGGAAGTTGAATTGATCTATTCGGATAAATAAAGAAAAAAGACCGTTAAAGTAATTATTCATTTTTTTTTTTAGTATATAAACAATAAAGATGTATAAAGGTTTTATTTTATTATTATTTATTGATTGTTTCATATACATATATAATTTTACCTATAAATAAATCATTTACTCTGATCTGTTCAGATAACAGAAGAAAAAAGACTGCAAAAGTAATCATCCATTATTCCAAATCAAGTAATGGTTCCATTTTATTATTATTTAATAATATATATATATATATATATATTAATCTACAAATAAATCATTTTATCTGATCTATTCTGATAAAAAAGAGAAAAGACCGTAAAAGTCATCATTCATTTTTTAGCATACATATATAAAAAAAAGATATACAAAGGTTCTATTTTATTATTTATTTATTGATTAATTGATATATATATATATATATATATATTCTTTTAATCTACAAATAAATCTTTTAATCTTTTTTCTCTTCTTTCTTCTTCAGTTAAAGATTGGTCTAATTTTTCTTTTTCCTTTGTTAATTTATAATCTTGTTCTGGTGTAGGTTTTTCTTCTTGTAATTTTTTCTCTAAACGATATCGTTCTTGAGTTTGATCCACTGCTTTTTTCCATTCTTCTTTATTTTCTATCCGTAATCCTATCCTTCTTTCATCTTTATCATCTGGGTTTGATGGTGGCATGACGGTAATAGTATTATAATATTTATATAGTAATTTTATTTTGAATGAATCTATTTTAAATTGTTGACTTAATTCTTCCCATTCTTTTTTACTATTTTCGTTTTCATCATCTGTTAATAATATTGATTTATTAGATGGTAAATGTTTTCTTGAATCCAATATTGTAAATAATTTATCTGTATCGATGCGATGTCCTGTTTCTAAATCCTTTTCTTCTTCTTGTTCAATACGTTGTCGTTCACGTATAATACCTAACATTTTATCCGACTAAGAAATAATAATAATAATAAAGATAATGATAATAAAAATAAATAATAGGTATATATATTATTCTTTTTTCTTTCTTTCTTTTTGTATATACCTTTCGCATACGAGTAACAGTTGGAGGAATAGTAACAGGTCCTAATTCAGCTAAGTTTTTTAATAACTGAGGATCTGACTTTTCTAAATCTTTCAATAAATCTTCTTCTTTAAAGTCTATATAAATATATATTTATATGATATAAAATGATTAATATATATATATATATATAACAAGGCAGAGAGAGAGAGAGAGAAAAAAAAAAAGAAAAAAGAAGTGTTGATAATATATATATATATATATATATATATATATACCTATTTCAGTTTGTTTTTGTAAAGTAGCAGGTGATTGTCGAGGAGCTGAAGCTAATGTTTCGGGTCGTGCTGTTTTAGGTAACTTTCGTGTTACTTGTTTAGAAGCTTGAGCACCCATTATTTATATATAAAAAAAAGGTTATATATTTATATATATTAAAAGTATAAAATGAAATAAAGAGAAAAGGGAAAATGAAGGAACTTTTTATTTATATTTTGAATTCAAGAATCTATATAGGTATCGGAGTTTAAACTGAATGATATATGTATATCTCTTGGTATAAATTTTGGAAATAGCTTATTTTTCTTCATCTCTCTTTCTTCTTTATCTTATCTTCTTTTATATTTTAATATTTAATGTTATTATTCATTTATTTTTTCTTACTAGTATTACTATTGTTATCATTATTTATTATATTATAAATAAATTCTCAATACTTTATACTTATGCAAAATTTACAGCCTTTTTTTTAAAGCTCAGATAAACCGGTCACAGGCATCAATTTTTTTTTTTCTGTGATCATAAAAAAAGCTTTTGCTTTATTTTTCTTTCCTTTTTCTTTTTTTCTTTTTTAATATATAGATCTATTACCCTTTATATTATTATTTTTTATTTTTAATATCAAACACATATATATATCTATATCTATATATATAATTACTTACTTGAAATATGGGAAAAGAAAAGAAACAAGGGGATAAAAAAACTAAAGAAATCAAGCCACTTGAAGAATTTTTTGGATTTAAAGTATTACCTGTTATTGTAAAAGAAGGATGTCGCCATTATATGTATATGAAACGACATGAAGTTCGATCAGAATCAGATAATTTCCCAGCCTCAAAAACATTATTCTTACTTAATCTTCCAGTAGATACAACCGATGCTCACCTTCAATATCTTTTTAGATCACATGGAAAAATTGTTAATATTACTTATCATACTGGATCTAATATTTGGGATAAAAGTATAGAAGACATAGAAGAAGAACAAGAACAACAAGAAAGTTTTAATTCTATTCTTATTGATCAAACCTTATCAAAAGAAAAGAAAAATAATATTAAAAAACAACAAGGAAAAGAATCAATGGATGTAGATGATGATAACACATCAAAAAAAAATGTCTTTAGAAGACTTTTACAAAGTGGATCAAAAGCTCATATTGTATTTGATAGTACTAAAGCTTTAGATAGTGTTATGGATATGAAAAAAATTGTTAGAAATTGGACTGTTGGTGAAGATGATATGAAGAAATTACAACCATTAGGATTTCAACGTAAGATATATATAAAATAATAAAAATGGAATATCATTCATTATATATGAAGTGTAAAAAAAAGATTAGGTAAGATGATTTAATTAATATATATATATATATATATATATATATATATATATTGTATAGGCTATTTATTGTCATTTGAATTATCAAGACCTGAACCAGAATTATTGCAAACACAAGTGGATGCTTATATGTTGAAGTTCAAAGAAAATGAATATCAAAAAGAAAGAGAATTACTTGAAAGAATGAATAAAATGGATGAAGATGGATTTGTTGTAGTAACTAGACATAAAAAGAAAAAGAATACAGATGGAGATATTCATGTTACAGCTACAGCAGCAGCACCAGCAGCAATATCATCTAATGATTCTCAACCTTATAAACCAAAGAAGAAAGAATTAGTTGACTTTTATAGATTCCAATTACGTGAAAAGAAACAAAATGGTAAAAAAAAAAAAAAAAGAGAGAGAGGCAATATGATTATTATTGAATACGTATATTGGATGTTTATCTGATTTTAATTAATATATGCATCTATTTATTTATTTATTTTAGAATTATTGGAATTAAGAAAACGATTCGAAGAAGATAAACGTAAAATCGAAAAGTTTAAACAATCTAGAAAGTTTAAACCCTATTAAGTATTTATATCTGTATATTTTTTTTAATAAGAAATTTGACATATGTGAAATATATTTATTTATATAAAAAATAGCCATTTCCTCCTATTTTTTTTATATATACTATATATTATATTATTTCTTTTTTTATCACACTTTTTTATTATTATTATATTCATCATTCATGTTTTATTCCATCACTTATCATTTTTTTATTATTAATTCATTTTTGTTATTACTATATATTACTATTATTTAAAAAGAAAAGACGTAAAAAAGACCAATTAAAATAAATAAAAGCATAATGTTAATCATCTTTTTATAATATATCATACAGGAAAGAAAGAAAAGAAAAAAAAAAAAAGGTACTCAACCAGGATTTCAGAGTCAGATATTACCCTTTTTGGATTGAGGCATCTCCTTAATTTATATATTTCTCTCTTTCTCTTTTTTTTTTTTACTTTTTTCTTTTTTCTTTTTTTTCTTCTTCTTCTATTTTTTTTTTTTTTCACTTTTTCTTTTTTATTATCCTTTATTTCGTTTTTTTATTTTTTTTTATTTCATTTTTAGTTTTATTATTCATATATACATTTATTCATTTATTCATTTTATTTGCTCATCATTTTTTTTTATATAAAAGTTGATCATTTCAATAAAAATTCACTTTTAAAAAAAAGGGATTTATGGACATTACTTTAGATTTTGAACCTTTTGAGTGTTCATTTCAACATTGGACAGTAGAAAATAATGCAACAACCACAACTGCTCCAACGACAATAAGAAAAGAAAATAGTGCAACTACAATAATAGAAACAGAAACGGAAACAGAAAATAATATTAAAAATCATTTAAAACAAAAACAAACTATACGTTTATTACATGCTATTGAAGAATTATTACAAACAGAAAGGGATTATAATGCACACTTGACTTATTTGGTCCAAGTAAGTGGTTAAAAAAATAAATAAATGATTATATGGTTACTATTATTTTTTTTTTCTCTTTATCACCCCCTTTCATCACTTTTGCGGGGTTTATTTCTGCATTAAAAGGAAAAAAAAACTTTAACTCCATTTTATTTATTTATTTATCCATTAATATATGATATGATAAATATATATAAATGATGATATTATTTATTTATTTGTTTATTTATTTTTATTTTATTACTATTTAAAAAAATATGCAGGTATGCTTTAATAAAGTATTATTACAACAACAATGGATATCAGATCATCATAAAAAAATATTAATTAGAAATTCAGACAAATTATTATTATTTCATCAACAATTCTTAACCAAATTAGAAGAAGCTAATTTAGAAAACGATATTAATATACGTTGTAAAAGTATTGCTACTGTTTTTTTAGATATGGTAAGTGTGTAAATTTTGTATTATTATTATATCATAAACACAGACACCCCTTTATTATTATAGTTTCCCTTATTTATTTTTATTTTTTTTTTATTTTCATACTTTTTTATTTTCATCTTACTAATGTAATCCCCTGTATTATTTGTTTATTTATTTTAAATAATAACTATAAACAATAGGGATCAAACTTTACTTTATATGATAATTATTGTGATAAACATGATGATGCCATTCATTTGTGTAATGAATATCGTATGAAACCTGAATGGTCTATTTTTACTAAAGAATGTACTGCTTTTATTAATAATGGTCATATTTATCCTATTACCCCTGAGAGTTCTTTTGATCAGCAACATCAACAACAACAACAACAACAGCAACAGCAACACCAATGGATAACTACTACTACAAAACCATTACATTTTGAAGATTATTTAATCAAGGTAATAATTTTAATTTATATATATATATAAAAGAGCCTAAAAATAAAAATAAGGTTTTAATATTAGAATAAAAACAAAAGCAAAAACAAACACAAAAAATCTTTGAATGTTATTAATTTTTATTTGTTTATTTCTTGTTTATATACTTATTTGTTTATTTGTTATACTATTTATTTTATTCTTAGCCAGTGCAACGTGTTTGTAGATATCAATTATTATTAAAAGAAATTTTAAAATATACAACTAAAGAAACAATTGAATATAAAAAATTAGATTGCTCCATTGAAATGATGAAAGCTATTGTTGCAGGCATTGATCGACAAAAATATTATCGAGATACAATAGAAAGAACTCAATTATTTATTGAAAGATTAGATTTATCTGAAATCCAATTAAATAAAGATACTTTGTATCAATTAGGAAATTTGATCATTGCTGGTGCTATAGAAGTTACCTATTCAACAACAACACCATCTTTCTCATCTTCTTCTAACTCCAATTCTTCTTCTCCTGTTTCTGTTTCTTCTTCATCTTTATCATCATCAACATCAGTTTCATCACCATCACCGATCAGTACTTTAGTGAATGCTAGATCCAAATATTTAGGCTGTTTTATTTTTTCAACTTATTTAATCTTGGTCCGTCCTAAAAAAGTTACTAATTATACTCCAAAATATTGGTTTCCATTATACCATGTTCAATTAGAAGATATTCAAGATACTAATGGTAAAAAAAAAAAATTGAATAAAAATAAACTCTTTAATTAATATAGCTTTATTTATTTATTAATCAATTAATCAATCCTTAAAAAATATAGATCAATATGAAAATTCATTTTTATTAAGATATAAAAATCATTTATTTATTTTTACTGCAACCTGTTTACGTGAAAAGAAATTATGGATGAAAAAATTATCTGAAGTTTTAACCGAGCATCATCAATTAGAGAATAATAATAATAATAATAATAATAATAATAATAATAATAAAAATAATAATAATAAAATAAATAGTTTTCAAAATCAACAACCTCATTTAATATCATCCTTAGATGAAAATAGTAATAATAATAATAATAATAATCAACTTAAATCATCTATAACAAAAATATATCCTTCACGTTCAGTAACAAATTTACTTGATTTTGGTCGTGATCATAGTAGTCAACATTCTAATTTTAACAATAATATGCATCAACATCAAACTATAAATGAAATAATAACAACAACTTGTGATAATAAAGAACTAAAAAAATCAAAATCATTTAGTTCCCAATTAGCTAATTATTATCAACAACAACAAATAAATGAAAATGATCATCATCATCACATTAGACCATTTACACCACCATCGCCTCCACCTATTTCTCATCCTCATTCACTTCCTCCTTTACCACCTTCTCCACCTCCATCTTCTTATCATTATCCATATTCACATTCACAATATCATCATCCACAACAACAAAAACAACAAATAAATAATGATATGGAAGATGAAAATGAATCTACCTCATCAACAACTATACCAGTTACATTAATAAAAAGACATTCTGTTGATTTTTCACAACAACAAAATAATAAAAAGAAAAGAGAACAATTAAAATCAAGAGTTCATTCAGAAATGTATATAAAACCATCCATTCATCATCATCAACAAAATGAAGAAACATTACCTTTATCTTCATCTCCATCTCCATCCCCATCTCCAACTCCTAATAATAATAATAACAATAATAATCAAAATAATCAAAATTCATCTTATTGTTCTCGTTTACAAAGAAAATCCGGATCATTAGATATTTTATCATCATCATCAAGTCAATTATCATTAAATATGATTGGTAAAATTAAAAATAATCACCAACATGCCATGAGAATAAGTTCTGATCATAAATTAAGAGATGTATGTACTCAAGATTATTTATCATCAAGATCATGGTCTACTTTATTAAGAGAGGCATCTACTAATACAACAACAACATTTAATTCTATAAATAATAATAATAATAATAATAATAATTCATCATCATCTATTTTAAATAATCATGATTTACATCAACCTCTTCAACCTAATAAAAGAAAATCATCCTTATCAAATTTAAGATCTTCAGCATCTACTTTTTCTATGATTATGATACCTAGTCGTAGAATTAGTGATGGTAGTAATAATAGTCAAAATAATAATAATAATAATAATAATAATAATAATAATAATAATAATAATAATAAACAAAATAATGAATCATTAACATTCAAATTACAACAACAACAACAAAATTCATCATTAATTAATACATCGGTATCATCCTTATCACCATCACCTGTTCCTCCTATTGATACTTCTTCTTCAGTAATAAGTTCAACAATAAGTACATTAGAAGATAATCATCATCATAATAATAATAGTAATAATCATCTTCTTCTTCCTATTTTATCACAACAACAACAACAAGATTCTTTTCATACTAAACCATCATTACCATCATCTCCTTCAAAATTAAAATTAATTAGAACATCCACTTCTATCTATTTTAATAGAAAAAAAGATATGAATTTATTAAATAGAAAATCAACCATTGCTACTACAGTTGCTACTACTAATCCTTTATCACTATCATCATCATCGCTATCATCACCTTCACCACCACCACTACCATCAGATTTATTTTATAGTCAGAGTGATATTACTCACGCTTCTCATCAACCTCATCCCCTTCACCATTCTCTCCTCCAATCTGATACATCCTCTACTAATCATGATAATACAGCAATTATAAATTTAGATGAACAAAATAATCATATAATTAATAACAACAAATTAAAACCAAGTTCATCACGTTATTCATTACATGTACAACCTATTAAAAATAAATTTATGGACAAGCTTCGTCATTTTTCAACAACTAATAATAATAATAAAAATGATAATTATTCTATTGAAAAAGGAAATAAAACAAAAGAAGTAAGCCACATTTATGAATTAAATGAACATGATCATGAAATGGTAAGTTAATAATAGCTATTAATAAATACAGGTCTAAATAAGGCAATGAACATTGTTTTTTTTAAAAAAAAATAAAAGTAGTAATCATATATTTTATTATTATTATTATTATATATATATAGTGGAATAAACAAGAACAACAACAATATAAAGTAAAACGTTCAAGTAGGTTATCTATGTGGGTAAAAAATGAAAAATCAAATGATGTTAGTATAAAAAATAATGATAAAAAATTAAATTGGACTAAAAAATTCTTATCCACTAAAAAATAATTTAATATTTATATAAGCTTTTTTTTTATTTTTTTTATTTTTTTTTTAATTCGTACATATAAAAAACGTCTTCCTATTTTTTAATATATTATATATATATATAAAAAGAAATAGAATTATATATAATCTTTTTAATTAATTAATACACTTCTTCATATATTATTATTATAATTTGTTTACTTTTAATCTTACTTTCTATTAAATAAATATATACATATATATATTTTTATTGTTTGATTACTATTATATTATTTTTGGGGTATAATAAGGTTTGCCACTAAATTATTATTTACTTCATGATCCTTCTCCATAAAAATAAAAATAAAATAAAAAAAGGAAAAGGAATATAATATGAAGAATAGGAGGTTTAGTTGAATATTAGTTATTGACGGATTATATATATTTTTATTATAAAGTGTCAATATAAATATATATATATATATATATATATAAAACTATAAACTATATCTTAGTTTTAAAAATTTATTCAATCTTGTGGAAAAAAAAGAAAGAAATATATATACCTTTTTTGCATAAAAAGCATGACTTTAAAGCATGATCATCTTTTCTTTTTTTCTTTTTTTTTTATAAAACAATAAAATAAATTAACCATTTTAATGATTTGATAAGCATAGTAACCGATATATATATTTATATACAAGATATATATGTGTGCATATTTAAAGATATTTAATAACCAGTAAATAAGAGAGTATGTATATATATTAAATGAAGTAAAGAAAGTTTTAAACTACGCTTATTCATTGGGCGGAGTTACATATTCAATTTTAAAAAAGTGGCAGAAGGATGAAAGCCTGATTACTTTATATGGTAATTGTATTTTAGGGGAGTTTTTTATTTTTTTATTTTGGGTATTTCTTTTTCTCTCTTTCTCTTTTTCACCCCTTCCTAAA
Organism: Cunninghamella bertholletiae; assembly: GCA_037043795.1. Taxonomy (NCBI): domain Eukaryota; kingdom Fungi; phylum Mucoromycota; class Mucoromycetes; order Mucorales; family Cunninghamellaceae; genus Cunninghamella; species Cunninghamella bertholletiae. The sequence goes on from JAZGVP010000005.1 coordinate 777,293, forward strand.
GGGAGAAAAAAAAAAACTTTAAGAGGTTCCTTATCTTTTCTGTAATTTTTTTTTATTTTATTTCTTCTTTTCCTTTTTATTTCTTTCCTTTTTCTTTTTTCTTATTTTTATATACTTAAAAAATAGTAATAATAGTATCTATTTATTATTATTGTTATTTTTTAAAGTAATTGTATTATAGATAATATATTTTTAATAAAAAGTGCCTTTTATATATATGACTAGATTTATATTCTTTTAATAATGATTTTTCGCCAACATATATCCACCTTAACAAGATTAACTTCTAGTACCTTAAAATATGCCTCTACTAATACAGCCAATTTAATATTTTCTTCCATATCAGTCATATCATCTGAAGATTATCCAGATCATGAACAAATACTTGAATGGATGACTAGTTCTCAACAAGGAATGGTAAATATCAATATTTTTACTTACTACTACTACTATTACTACTATTAATAGTAGTTTTTCCCTAATATCACATCGTTTATACTTTTTATATTATATGATGTTTATTTTTTTATGCATTATAAAAAAATAAAATTCAACTTAAATTAACTCCTCTTTTTTTTTTTATTTTTTTTATTTTTTTATTATTTTTACTCCATCCTTTTTACTATTATTATTATTATTATTATTATTAGGATGCTTTTTTTGATGATCAATTTGATATAGCATTTGCCATTTTTTCACAGCATTCAACCGAATCACCATTCCATGCACTTGGATATGCTTTATTAGCATATGTAGAGGCTATGGTCAGTTTTGAAATATCTCAAATTCAATTGGCTCAAGAAAGATTATCATCAGCTGAGAACCTTTGTCGTCAATTTGCAAAAAGAGCTAGACGTAAATATGCATCTTCTTCTAAATCTTCTACATCTACAACTACAACTAATTCAAATTCATCACCTCCATCATCATTTACTTCTTCTGCCACAAATTATGCTATGAGTTGGTATACAAAAACATCTAATCCTCCTCCATCATCAACAACAATAAAAGATCAACAAAAACAATTATTAACACCTGATATACATTATGAATTATTAGAAACATGCTGTATATTAATGTCTTCTACTTTACAATTTTTAAGTCATCATTGGATGGATTATGTTAAAGCTGCTTATAAATTAAGAAAAACTTATAAAAAATTTGAACAATTATTTGAATTAATTACTGGTCATAAAGCTATTGATTATGCTCATTATTTAAATCAAAAACGACATCATCGACATAATCATCATCATCATCAACATCATCATTATAATAATAATAATCATTATCATCATAAAAAAAGAAAGAAATCAAACCGAAAAAATAATAATCATAACCATAATAATCATAATAATAATCATAAAAAACAAATGAATCATCATCATCATACGACTTCTTCTATTATTACAAAAGATATTTTTGATGATGTTCATGAAATTAATAGTATAGAAAGTGGGGTTTATTTTGGTATTGGTTTATTAAGTTTAATATTTTCTTTATTACCACCAAAAGGTAAAAAAAAAAAAAAAAAGTAGAAAGAAGGAAAAAAAAATGATTTATTAACATTTGATACTTTTTTTTTTTTAGTCAATAAATTATTAAATACATTAGGTTTTTATTCATCAAGACCATTTGCATTACAATTATTACAACAATCATATCGAAATAAGGATAGCATGTTTTCATCATTAAGTGCTTTGGCCTTATTAGCTTATTATACCAATTTATCTTCCTTTGCTCATCCTAAATTATTACCATCCTCTTTTACATTAACAAAATCCCGTGAAATTGTTAACGAAATTAAATTAAAATATCCTCATGGTAAAATTTGGAAATTATTAGAAGGTAAATTATATAGAATGGAAGGTAATTTAACAAAATCCGTACAAGTCTTGCGTGATTGTAGAAGGAGAGATAGTATTTGTATGTCTCCACTTCCTCCATCTTCTCCTACTTTACCTGGAATGAAAAATACAAATGTAAAGGATTATTATCAACATATTTCTATGACAACCACCTTTCCTTTACAAATGCAATCACCTATTTCTGAATTGGCTATCCAAATCAGTGCTTTATCCGTTTATGAAATGGGATGGTAAATATATTAAAAAAATAAAAATCAAAGTGAAAAAAAAGAAGAAAAAGAAAAAGAAAGATGAAACAAAAAAAAAAAAAAAAGAATGAATAACTATTATTATAATATTTTTTTTTTTTTTGTCAATTCAAATGGCATTGGAAAAAAAAAAAGAAAAAAAAAAAAAGAAATGTGGAGAAGAAAAAAAAGTAGGAGATGCATGAAAAAATGGCAAAAAAAAGGAGTTTATATCTAAAAACCTTATATCTATATCTACGTTTTTATTTTTTTCTAGGGGACAAATCTTTTTAGGTGATTACTTCCAAGCTTCAGAAACATTTTATAGATTAGAAAGTATGAATAATTGGTCAAGAGCGTTTTATCATTATATAGCTACATGTTGTTTATATGGAGATGAAGAATATGACAAAGCTGCTATTGATTTTATTCAAATTCCTAGAATTTTATCAAGAAGAAGAAAAAATGGAACAAGATTATTAGCTAATGAACAGTTTGCTGAAAGAACTATTCAACAATGGACTTATCAAAGTCATCAATTAAAAAAAAAGAAAAGAATGAAAATGAAAAATGAAGAAAAATATCAAAACGAGCATCATCATAATAATAATCATTATTCTTATTATCGAGATTCAATGGATGGAGAATCACTTCAAAAAGTCGTCATTGTTAACCCATTATGGGAAATCATTTATCTTTGGAATGGGATGTACCATGTTTCCCCTAATTTATTACAACAAATGAAACAAGAATTAAATCAATCTATTGAATCATTAGAATTAAAAATATCAAAAAAGAAAAAGAAAAAAATAAATCAACAGGATTGTTCAGATATTGGTAGACTTTATTTACTTTTAGGGGTGGTTTTACGTGAACTTGGTGAAGAAGATGATATACATACGGAAACTTGTTTTAGAAAAGTCATTAGTTTGGAAAAAACTTGCTTTTTAGAACATCAACACGATATTTCCAATGAAAATGAAAATACAAGTAGTGATAATGACGATAACGATAACAATGATGATTCATACGATGATAGAGATAATCATCATCATTATAAAGAAAATGAAGAAGAAGATATTAAAATGTTTATGTCATCTATTAATTTTAAAAAATCATTATGGGCAGGTCCATATGCTATGTATGAATTGGCTTTATTAAGATGTTTACAAATAACATCTTTAACAACAAATAAAGAATATCAAGATCAGGATCAACAACAACAACGTCATATAAAAGCAAAAAAAATAAAAGAAGCTCGTGATTGGTTACGAAAAATTGATCAATATCATTATCATTACCATACAAATAATAATAATAATAATAATAACAATAATACCAATAATAATAATAATTCATCTTCATCATCTCTAAGTTATTCAGATGTTTCTTGTGAATCTACTTGTATGTTACTTCATGTACGATGTCAACTTTTATTAGAAAAAATGGATGATTTGGATTATTAAGAAAAAAAATATTCTAGTTTGATTAGTATGTAGTTATTATCTTTCATTATATACTGTTGTATTATATATATATATATACATTTATAAATTTATATACATATTTTTAATTTTTTAATTTAATACATATATACTCTTTTTTTTTTTGGGATATCAATCAAATCATTATTAAACTATAATGAATATATATACAGTATTTTACCAATTTAAAAATAAACCCATATATATACAAATGTTCATTTTTTTATTTTCTATTTATTGTACTACGAATATAAACATTATGCGATCATTTTTAATATATATAAAATTAAAAATATAAAAGGGTTAAATATATTAGAAAATTTATAAATGTAAAATCCTAAAGGGTTTCTTTTTTTTTTTTTCATTAATAGAAAAAAAAAAAAAAAAAAAAATAGAAAAGAAAAGAATAAAACTTTTAGGCATCATTTGATAAATAAAAAAAAATAGAAAGAAAGAGTAATTTCAAGGTTTTCACAAACATTATTCATCTTTATTTCCATGTTTATTTTCATGTACCGGAGAAAACTTACTCCTTAAGCTAAAAAAAAATAAAAATCAGGTTTTTTTTGTTTATGTTGTTTGTTTAAAAAGCAGGATTTTTTAAATAAAAAACAAACACTCTTTGTATGTGTATAATTAGTAATATTATTTTACTATAAAAAGATATATATGAAGAAAGAAAAAGAATATGATTATAAATAAATTATATAAAAAAAGGTAGTTCATGATGACTTATTTTAAAAAATAAATAACAGTTTTTTTTCATGAAATCAATAGGATTGAGTGGGAGAAAAAATGAAAGAAAATGGAGAGAGAGAGAGAGAGTAAAATTAAAGTGTGAAAGGATAAACTAATCAGCCAAAATAAGCGCATGTGAAAAAAAATATATACACATAAAGCCATCGGCATTTTAATTTCCCCACAATTTAAAAAAAAAATGACAATATAGAATATAAACCCCTTTTAGTTTCTTTCATTTTTTCTTTTCTTTTTCCTTTTCTTTTCCTTTTTACTTTTTTTTTAATATTAACTTCTTTTAAATATTTATATATATACATTTCAGTTCTTATTAATATAAAAATAAAAAATGGCTAAAGTATACGTTATTGGTGTTGGTATGACTAAATTCATCAAACCTCGTGGTGAAGTTGATTATCCAGGTATATATATATATATATATATATATAAAATAAATCTAATCTACAATAAGTATATATTTATTTAGTACTATTACTAATATATGTATTCTTATTTTTCTCTTTTTTTTCTCTTTCTTTCTTTCTATAAATAATAATAATAATAATGAATAAAAGAAATGGGACTTGAAGCTACTGTTAAAGCCTTAAAGGATGCCAAGATTAATTATGATCAAGTTCAATTTGCTGCTTGTGGTTATGTCTATGGTGATTCAACTGCAGGTCAACGTGTCTTATATCAACTTGGTATGACTCAAATTCCTATTATTAATGTTAATAATAATTGCTCTACTGGTTCTACTGCCTTATTACAAGCTCGTAACGCTGTTGCTTCTGGTTCCGTTGATTGTGCTTTAGCTGTTGGTTTTGAAAGAATGGCTCGTGGTTCTCTTTCTTCTACTTTCTCTGATCGTACTAATCCTCTTGGTAATAATAATAATAATAATAATAATAATAATAATAATAATAATAATAATAATAATAATAATAATAATAATAATAATAATCAAAAAATAAAAAATAACAGATGAATATAAAATTGAATTTGATTATTAATTTTTTCTACTTTATTTATTCCTTCTCTTTAATAGATCACGTTAATATTGTTATGGCTGGTGAAGTTGGATTTGATCCAAAGGCTCCACCTGCTGCCCAAATCTTTGGTAATGCTGGTATGGGATATATTGAAAAATATGGCGCCACCCCACGTCATCTTGCTAAAATTGGTGAAAAAAATCATCGCCATAGTGCTCTTAATCCTTATTCTCAATTCCGTGATGTTTATACCCTTGAACAAATTGAAAATTCCCCTAAAGTTTATGGTCCTTTAACTAAACTTCAATGTTGTCCTACTTCTGATGGTGCTGGTTGTGCCATTCTTGTAAGTATATATAAATAAAAGAATGAATTAATTGATGATGATGATGATGAAAAAATAAAAATGATTTATTTAATTAATTTATTCATCTATTTACTTATATTATAGGCTAGTGAAGAATTCGTTGCTAAACATAATTTGTGGGATCAAGCTGTCGAAATTGTTGCTCAAGTCATGGCCACTGATTCTCCTAAAATGTTATCTACCGATTCTATTGAATGGGCTGGTGCTGATATGACTCGTCGTGCTGCTAATGATGTATATAAGAAAGCTGGTATCACTGCTAATGATGTCCAAGTTATTGAACTTCATGATTGTTTCTCTGCTAATGAAGTAAGTTTGTATTATAAATAAGGATGGATGGATGAATAGTTGGATTGTGATCTTTTATATTTATTTTTTTTAAATTGGATCTATATATATAAATTAATAACGAATGATGATCATGATGATTAATATTTTTATCATTTTTTAGTTATTAACTTATGATGCTCTTGGTTTAACTCCTCCTGGTAAAGCTCATACTTTAATTGATTCTGGTGATAATACTTTTGGTGGTAAATATGTTGTTAATCCTTCTGGTGGTTTGATTTCTAAAGGTCATCCTCTTGGTGCTACTGGTTTAGCCCAATGTGCTGGTAATTTATTGCTATTATAAAAAAGAGAGAGAAAACGATATTGATGATAAATGAAAAAAAAAAATTGGATCACTTATTTTCTTTCATTATTATTATTTTAAACTAATTTATATATATAGAACTTGTATGGCAATCTCGTCGCTGGTGTGGTGAACGTCAAGTAAAGGATGTTAAATATGCTCTTCAACACAATGTAGGTTTAGGTGGTGCTGTAGTTGTTACTCTTTATAAGAAAGCTAATGCCAAGTATACCCAACCTGAAGGTTATAATCCTGCTGTTGAATACCGACCTATTTCTCAAGATGATTATGATCGTGTTAAATCTTCTAAGCGTGCTGAATTCTTAGAAGCTAAATTATAAACAAATCCAAAATAATAATTTATAAATAATTTTTAAATTAATAATAATAATAACAACACCAACAACAACAAATAATTGTATTCATAATTTATTTATCTCTCTTCTCACTTTTTTTATTTATTATATGATATCAAATGTTAATAATAAATTATAACTTGTAAAAAAAAAGAAAAAACAATGATTACGATGATGAATATAAAATCATAAAATAGAGTGATGTTCTTTTAAGGTAATAGATACTACTTTTTAAGAGTGTTATGATGACAAAAAACGCTACTTTATGACTTATTTTTGTACCACGATATTATCTATTATTATTATTATTATTATTTATTTTTTGAATCTATAAATTCATTATTTCTTTTTTCTTCTTTCATTTCTTTTTTTTTAAAAAAAAAATAACAATGGAAGAAATAGTATTGGGTAAAGCGATAAGGGCAAAAACAGCTAATGAAAATTATGCAGATGAGTTGGTTGTTAAATATACCATATTAAAACATCCACATTATTTAGATGGCTGGGAATTTGATCCAGGGATTACTCGAATGGTTCCGAAATGCATGATATAGCTTTATTTTCAATGATTGTCAATAGACAAGGTAAAAAAGATACCATTATTGAAGGGATTCAATTATATAGAAAGAAAAATACCAATGTCGGCTGTTTTTTTAGTACATGGAAGTTTGGATGAATTTTCTATTCCTTCGGATGATATGATTGATTATATAAAAACAAATTTATCTGATAAATACCCCCTATGAAGTTATTGTGCCACTACATGGTATATTATGAAAGATTGGGTCACCAACAATAATGAAGAAAATATAAAAGGATTGAAATTTGCTAAAGATCATAAAGCTTTAGCTAAACGCATTAATAAACCAACAAATATTAATGATGGTGATATATAATTGTTTATTAAAATAGATAATGAATATAAAATCACTTTTGATAAAATAATCATTGATATATGCCATCATCCTATCCTTTATAGAAACCATTGTTTAAATAATTGGAAACCTACTTTGGATAATACTTGTTTGATAGGATGTTATTTAAAGGAATATGAACAATATAGTACTTATGATTGGTTGCATAAGGAATCATAATATTATATATTTTCATTAATAATAAAAAATAAAATGATAGCATACTTCCTTATTCGAAGTACATGTAATCTAATAAACGCAAATGATACATAGTAAATATCAATAAGTTGCTGAGATTTATATATAGGGCATAAGGCTGAGTATTCTCTTAAAAAGTAATATATATATATATGTATACGTTAGTCTGTTGTTTTAAATAATGAACAAAAAGAATTTATGTTCATAAAGTATAAATTATTATAATCATAATTATAGTTAAAAAAAAATAAAGAATAGTATGAATTATTATATTAAGTGTTAGTTTATTATTCTAATATAGAGGTAAAACGCATTTTGAAATAATATATATTAAGTATGAATATAATTTGGCAGATAAAGTTTGATGTATTGTAATAGAGTAACTGGCAATCGTTTTGATAAGTTCGTAGATCAGTAATAGTGACTCTATATAAAATGAGCAGTATATTAATTATCAAAAAATTTCATTTAATAATTTTCATGTCCTACTTACAATACTAACCATGAGCTGTTACTAATAATATTCTCAAAATGCAATTATATATTACAATGTAGAAAATCAAATATTGTCATAAAATTACTTTCCCGCTCTATTTACTGGTTTAAGAACGTCTATGCAAATGTTGAATTTTTTTTTTTCACTTAATCAATAATTAATCTTTTTTTTTTCTTGTTATTAATAATGCTTACAATTCTAATTGTTTACGTTCTTCTTTAAAAACATCATAAAATTGATTAGATTCACCATTAAAAACTACTTAGAAAGAAATTAAAAAAAATTGGAGAACAATAACTATTATAAATATATTAATTCTACTTGGAAAAAAATATGTGGTGATTTTTTCTCTGAAAAACTCTAAGTTATTGGTTTTTTCAAATTTTATAGCATATTTACAAACCAAAAATTAGCGTTTACCAACTCTGCGAACCATGTCAAATATTTATGATGAAATCCTATCTGAAATTTATATGTATAATCAAGTTCCAAAGGATGTGAAAATAATAGAGGTTGGACGCAACTATGAGTATAGCAATTGTCTGATGGGTTATTCGAATTTATGCGCCTGAAGTTAATCCTAGATTATTTTTTTTCGTCAAATAGATGGTGACGCAATTATGAATCAGCCCTATTTATTGAATGAAATATAATTTAATTAAATGTGGAATGAATTTAAGACGAATCTCTTCGTTGAATCATTCACCTACCTTTACAAAATTGATATTCCCAGAAATGCAAACGTTCTTCATTAGTAAAGCAATTTATAAATGATGTAAAACAGAATTCAGAGTCAAAGTTAAAGCAAGAGGAAAGCGAAAATTAATTAATGCTTTGAACCAAAAAATACTGCTGATTTTACTCATATTCAAGTTTTTTTTCATATTTTAGCATATATGATGCACAATTTAGGATTCCCAGGCTTCCAAAAACGATGTTTATATTGGAAATTATGTAGATATATATGGAAATTATGTAAATGTAAACGGAGACTACTTAGGACATCAATCCAAAAATGGTACAAAAATCCAAGATAAGACTGAATTTTCTGGTGAAAGTATTGATTCAGCTGATAGTACTGTAAATAATGCCAGTAAAACGCAAAAAGATAACGGTTAAAAAGTTGTTAACAAGCAAAAGATTATGTATAAATATTCAGAACATAATAATGAACTAGAAGTATATATTTGGGGAGACGAAAACCAATTCATTGAAGAAAAAAATATGGATTGAATGGTTAGAATTTCTTGAACACGCCAAGGATGACGCCTCAGCACATAAATATAACTCTAGTAAACATGGCATCGTGGTCTATGGTAAGGGCATTTTACCGAAACCATGTATGAATCGTCAGTCATATTATTGGTATATGAGAATGTGTGATAATGATAATAATGATCTGAAACTAAAAAACTTCAAAAATTATGCGGATTCTGTGATTGATTCTCCAATTTGTGAAGATATGGAAAAGATCTTAAACACTACTATTCCTACAAATGGCCAAGAACCACCATTTAATTTTTTAAGGTTCATATTTATTACAATGCAAAATATATATCCACATTGTCCTTCTCTTTCTGAATCAGAATCTGTATTAAATGCTAATTTAATTTAGTCATGTATAAATGCAATCTTAAAACTCTTGAACGATTCATCTTACTACAATAATAATAATAATAATAATAATAATAATAATAATAATAGTAATATAAAAGCCTATTTTGTAGTTGGTGAAGTACAATTAATATCAATGACCCTCCAATTTGAAAGGATTGACTCATAGCATGATCATAGATATAAATACAACACTGATGATGTTATTAGATTACGTAGATTAATATATTTAGAATCAATGATTCTTGAAACATCTGGTAGCTTCAGCATCCGTGACAATACCAAATTCTCATTCGATTTTCACGAAGTCATCTTTGGATTATTAGCAATACTTAAAACTATAGCAGATCGATATGAATATGCCTTACTTATTACATTTCTGTAATTGTATTAATAACCTCTGTACCTTTCACGGATAAAAAAATGTTCAATACCATTTGTTGTATCTTCAACTTCGTCGCCATACATTACATTTATCAATAGCTGTTCTTACTTCGTCATATATTTCGTGCTCAAGTAAATTACAATTATCATCTATGTTCATATCATCAGAACCGTAATTATTATTATAAAAGATTTCAGCAGAATAACTAAGATAATCCATTACCTAAACTTTTATTAATTAACAGTATTTCAAAAAATAATAATTTATAAATACATTAAACTATTAATGCAATTGTCTAATTTTATTATGATGATGATCTGATAATGAAGAGAATAAATTTTTAAAAATATGGTACCAATAAAAAAATTAAAATTCAGATTTTAATTTTTATTGGTCTTAATAAAAGCCTCAAATCGTCCAAAATTAAGTGGAAATACTTTATAATTTTCAAAGGGAGCCAATTTTTTAAATGCGTGTATAATAAATACCTAATAATATATAATAATATTATAATTCATATATAAACATTTTTCTAACTGCATATACTATTTAAAATTATATATATTTTTATATATTTATTTAAAGCAGTAAAGAACTCTTTAAATATAAATTATTATTATTATAATAGGCCATTTCAAACTGAATCATGTTTAAGGTACAGTCTATTGAAGAAAATGAAGCATAAACATATAAATAAAATTGATCTATATTCTTTGTGTTCTTCTTAATAAACATGCAAATAAATAAAAAAGACATTAATATAAGAAAATAAAAAGAAGCTATTATATTATTAGAAGAATAGTATATATATGATCGAATGAAGCAATTGAAATAAATATATAGCAAAACAAATTATAGATGAACAAAATATAGGCTAGAAAAAAAATGGAGGTATCGTAAAAATTTACATATGAATATCAATCATTTTAATTTTTTAAACTCTATATTTGTTTGGTTTTATACACATATAAAAAAATTCAATCTCCATTTTGTTTTTCAAGTAAAAAAAAAAAGATAAACATTAATGTATAAATATATATTTTGTATATTTAAATATTAATAAAAATAGAAAGTGGAGAAAAAGGAAAAAGAGTAAAAAAGGAAATAGAGGGGAAAAAAATAGTATGACCATGAAAAAAATAGTCTGTATTGATATAAAAGGATATTCGGAGATAAATACCTTAACATTGATAAAAAAAAAAAACACTGGAAACAAATAATTATAAGGAAAAGTACTTAGATATTACAATAAGATGAAATAATTAATAAAAAGTATGATTCCAAAGATTCATATTTTTTTAAAAATTAAATTAGATGTTTATACTTTAATATTTCTTAAAAAAAAAAAAAAAACGTTGTTAAATAGAAAAAACGGTAAGATCAATATAGTTCAGCTGAGTATGAATGAGGATCCTTTACCTGATTACTTAATCCGATATAAAAGTAATATATTTTTTTTTATCTCCAGTTTTAATTGAATTTTTTTTTAAGTATTGCGCAATCAGTTTAAAAAAATATACAATATAATAAAAAGAAAAAGAAAAACCAAAGGCTTGGACGATTAAAATAAAAAAAAGTAAAATAAAATCAGTATCAATTTTTATATATATTCAAGAAACATTCTGATTTCAATTTATTTAACATTCCATATTAAAATAATCACGTTATATTATTTATTTTATACAATGCGAATTTTCTGATTTGCAGTGTCATTCATCATTATCATCATTTCACTAATTTGGAATCTCCATACTTTTTCTTTGTTGACTTTTAATTCGCGTTGTAATACTTGAAAAGAATCCAAGTTTCTTAATATTAATGTTATAAATCACAACAAATCAAAAACAAATCATATTTGTAAATATATTTAATATTTAATATAATACTTATACATACATATATATTCATATACATATATATCATCCTCTCTTTATATTTATAATCTTTCCCTTCTTTTTTCATGTCGATCCTTTTTTTTTCTCTTTTCTTTTCTTTATATTTGGTTATTTTTTATATCTATTTTTTTTAAAAAAAAATAATAATAAGAAATAAGGCTGATTTTAAAAAAATCATGATATTTAATTGGATTTGTTACATTCACCTTTGCTTAGTTTGAATTTTTTTTCTAATCAGAAATGACATCTTTTACAAATGATATTAGACCGAGCATGACCAATCAAAATACTTGCAGTTGACACCATATGTTACATCTTTGATATCTTCTTTTTTAAAAGATTAGCTTTAAACCTAATCGTATGCTAATATATATAAATATTCTCTTTTTAATTGTTTTACTAAATAACAAAATGTTACAATCATGAGAAAAATTTAATGTATTTTTCCCACAGTTTTTATCCGATATAAAAGAACAATAAGTTCATGAATCAAAAAAATAAAAACAATGGAAAAAAAATGAAAAAATAGAGTAAATATAGATATAAATGATCATTTTATTTCGATTAATGAGAGCATATAGATATTACGTCTTTTTTTTTTTATTTAAAAAATTTTTATTTGATGATAATTCGGATACTGAATTTTTTTTTTTTTTCTTGGAATTTAAGTTTCTATTCGATTTACATTTTTCTTAGTTTCTTTCTTTTTTTTCTAATTATTTTTAAAAATCTATAAAAAAGGAATTTTATAGCATTTAATTTTTTCTTTCTTATCTTTCATTATTTTTTTTTTAGTTTTATATATTTTTATATATTTTATTTATTTGGTAGATCCACTTATATATATATATATATATATTTCTATTTTATTTTATATTATTTTTTTTTTTTCATTTCTATTCTTACTTTTTCTTATCATCATCTAATAACATAATACATATAAAAATCTATAAATATATATACAAGCATGTCATTAAACGAAAAGACATTAAAAGAGGATGTTATCACATCTATCGACTCAACGGAGTCATTATCAATTGATGGAACCATAAAAGAAGAAAATTTACACTTACAAAGAGGCCTAAAAGCTCGACACATTAGTATGATTAGTTTAGGGGTTCGTATTCAATTCAAATTATTAAAGAACATATCTTATTTTAAAAAAATTGAATTAATAACCTTTTTTTTTATGATTTATATATATATATATATATATATATAGGGTACCATCGGTACAGGTCTTTTCATGGCTTCTGGTAAAGCTATTGCCAACGGTGGTCCTGGTGGTGCATTAGTTGGTTATGGTATCGTTGGTATTTTAGTCTATTGTGTGATGATGAGTCTTGGTGAAATGGCAGCCTATATTCCAGTCAGTGGTAGTTTTGGACATTTTGCTACCAGATTTGTTGATCCATCTCTTGGTTTCTGTGTATCCGTAGAATATTGGTGTAATTGGGCTGTTGGTGTAGCTGTAGAATTAACTGGTGTTGCCATGATTATGGAATTTTGGGTCCAAAGTGTTAACAGTGTTATTTGGTCTGTGATTTGTTTAGTTATTTTAGTCTTGATTAATATTTTCGCTGTTAAAGGATTTGGTGAAGTTGAATACTGGATTAGTTTTGTAAAGATTATCACTGTTATCATTTTCATTATTATCGGTATCTGTGTTGATACTGGTGCTTTAGGTGGTGATCATATTGGTGTACGCAATTTCCATTTAGAAGGTGGTGCTTTCCCTAATGGTTTTCTTGGTGTATTTAATGTATTCATTACAGCTGCTTTCTCATTCAATGGTGTTGAAATTGTTGGTATTACTGCTGGTGAATCCCAAAATCCTCATAAAACTGTTCCAAGAGCCGTTAAACAAGTCTTTTGGCGTATTGTTTTATTCTATATTCTTTCCATGTTAATTATCGGTTTAGTTATTCCTTATACTGATCCTAGTTTATTAAATGGTTCTGATAATATTGCTGTTAGTCCTTTCACTTTAGTTTTCGAAAAGGCTGGTGCTCAAAGTGCTGCTAGTATTATGAATGCTGTTATTTTAATTACCATGATTTCTGCTGGTAATTCTGGTGTTTATTCATCTAGTCGTACTTTATTAGGTCTTGCTAGAGATGGATTTGTTCCTAAATTCTTTACTCGTGTTAATCGATGGGGTGTTCCTATTTATGCCGTTCTTACATCATGCTTCATTGGTTGTTTAGCTTTCTTAACATCCTTATTTGGATCAGGTGTTGTTTTCACTTGGCTCACTCGTTTAACATCTTTAGCTGGTTTAATTACTTGGGTCATTATTTCTATTACCCATCTTCGTTTCCGTCAAGGTTATGTTGCTCAAGGTCGTCCTCTTTCTGCTTTACCTTATGTTGCACCTCTCTATCCTTTTGCTGATATCTTCGTCATTGTAATTGGTGTTATTGTTATTTTTGGTCAAGGTTATCAATCTTTCGAAGCTCCTATTAATGGTGGTGTAGTTGTAGGTTCTTATATTGGTTTGATTTTAGCTGTTGTATTATACTTTGGTCATAAAATCATTCGTCGTCCTTCATTTGTTAAAATTGCTGATATGGACTTTGAAACTGGTACTTTGAAAACATCTGGTGGTATTGATACAAATTGTGATGGTGAAATTGATTCTGATGATGAAGAATATAAGAATTTACCACTTTGGAAACGTATCCTTAAAAAACTCTACAATATTCTTGCATAAATTCTGTTCATATAATTTAATTATACTTTTTTTATTCATTTATTTTATGTACTATTTATATCATATATCATTATTTTTTATTTTATTATCATTGTATTAATTTCATATATATAACATTATTACCATATATACTATTTACATATCTTTTTTTTAAAAATTAATATTCATAAAATAAAATTATATATCATTAATATTATTATTACTATTATAATTATTATTTATATATTGTTATTGTTATATTTAAAAATACCTTTTTTTATTCTTTAATATGAAAAAAAAAGAGTATATTAAGATGGCATAATTGTATACTGGCGCACATTTCTAAGAAGTAGTTGCATAAATTTAATAACAGCTGCTATTTACTGTGATAAGAATATTTTAATATATCATCGTATTCCTTTTTTGTTTTAAATGACAAATAAAAATAATGGATGCTATATTAAAATGTTATTTTTATTTTCTTTTAAATATATATAAATTTAATAATAATATAAACTCTAATAAAAATCATAATATTATTGTTGTTGTAATGAATAATTTATTATATGCGGTAAAATAAAAAAAATTGAGAGGAGGAAAATGAAAAGCTGAGTGAAATAAAAAACAAGAAGTTTAAAAAAATGATCACCCAAAAAAAAATATCTTTTATTTATTTACTATTTTATTTAAAAAAGGCTATCCTTTACTATATATTGTTCAAATAATTTTTTATTTTAAGAGCAAATAAGAGAAGTTATTTCATTATTTTAGTTAGTTACAAATATCGTTTCAGTAATCAATTTAGAAAGACTAATACAGAAATAAACTCATTTTTTAGGTCAACCTCTAATTTTTAATTCCTTATTCATTTTTTAACTTTACTTTCACTTTTCTTTTACTATTATTACCTATTCATCAAAAATATACTTATGTGATTTTATTGATATTTTTATTAGTGTTTTCTCATATAAAGAATTTTTTAAAAATTGAATCTGCGCTATTTTCGATAATAAATAAGGGGATTCTATTTTAAACTTTTTAATTAAATGCAAAATTGTGTATAAGAGAAACATCCGTTCAGATAAACAAAATAATGGTTTTAAAAAATTAACAAAGTCAAGACCATGATACAAAAAAAAAAAAAGAATATAACAGAAGAAAATATCTATTAATATCTATGAAGGAACTTCTAACAATGAAAAAATCTTTGATGATGATAAATTTATTAATAATGAAGATAAAATTAAATGAAGAAATGAATAAAGATGATTAAAATGATGAAAAAAAGCAAACAATAGATTCAAAAAGGTATTGACTAAAACTAGATTTATTTTCAAACTCTGGGAAAAAAGTGCTACTCTCAAATAAACAATGTACAAAATTTTTTAAAAAGCAAATTAAACTATGTTTGGAAATTAAAGAATTTTTATAATGTTTGAGATATAAAATGCACCTTTTCAACATAATGAGATATCATCTACTTCGCGTATCATTTATGGCGATCATTCAAAAACATGAATGATGATGATATATAAAATGTTTTTTAAACAAATCATATTAATAAATAATGATGATGATTATTTCCTAATTCAAGTATTATTATTATTATTATTTACCAGGATTACTCTTATAAATAAACATATAAATTTAATATAAATTGAAAGTATTTTAAAAAATCGGTCATCGACCGAAAATGGGTAATCAATATTCATCATTGCCTAATTTAATTCTTGATGATGATAAAAAAGATATCAATGTAAACTTTCTTTATTTTATTTTTCAAAGCCTCATTTTCTTTTTTTTTTCTTTTTTTTTAAAAAAAAAGATGTATATATCATACTAAGCCATTTATATATAATTTATTTAATAATTATGCCATTTTAATATATTTTTTTTTTATCTCTTTTTATCGTTATCACAAAGTAAAAAAGAAGAGAAAAAAGGGCTGAGTGAGCTTATTTATTATTGCATAATAAAATGAAACCCAGATTATTGAATATTTGTATATGTTTTTTTTTTTTTTTGCTTTGATGCTTCATATGATTATTTAATTATTTATTTTTTCTTGGTTACAGTCATTCTAATATAAATATTAATTTATTTGTGTTTATATAAAAAATAACAACCATCTCTCTCACTTTCATCAATAAAGTTTTATTGATTTTATTTTGTCTAACAATATATATATAAAAGGTCTTATATATATATTTATATATATAATTGAATTCCTTTATTTGTTAATGATAAAATAAAAATAATCCATTATAATGACGTTGTACTTTTTTTAAGAAGGGATTACTTTTTTTATATATAAATGTAATATTATTATTTATTAAAAAAGATTGATTTTTTGATCTCCGTTTCCATCGTTACTATTTTTCTGTAAAAGAAAAAAAAAGAAAAAAAAGAATAAAAAAGTGTGTATAAAAAATAATGCCATTTTATTATGTCTTTATTTATTTTTCTATTAAATGTTTTTTCATATATTTTTTAAGAGAGAAAGTAAAAAATAAAAAGAAGGTTTTTTTTTTAATTTTGAATAAAGTTGTATATATCAATTTTTTTTTTCAATACCAGGAATATAAAATATAATGTAAAAAAAGGAAATTCTGACATCTGATAGGCTAATAAGCCTCACTAATATGTGTATTCCCCAAGTTAGTAATCGGATTTTGAATTTTTTAATTGCACTACTTTTTTTAAGAGTCATTTACATTATTAAAGAAGTAAAATGATGATGATATTTAATGATGTATATATAAATGCATTGATACTATATATATTATATATATATATATATATATATACATTGTTTTCCTTTTTTATATTCATTTTGATTTTTTATTTTTAAATACCAAAAACACCAAAAAAGAAACTAAATAAAAAAATAAGAAAAATACTTTAATTTTAATAAAATACGTTAACCTTCTCATAATAAAAAATATTGTTACACTAATGATAATTTCTACTATAGAAACGGATTTTTTTTTTTTTTGAGTACAAAATGCTTCTTTTTTTTATTATATTTTGTTATTTTTAATAATAATGGTATTACTATACTTAGTAATCTATTCTCTATATTCTTTTTTATGTTTCTATAATTTCTGTTACTCATATAAAAATGTAAATTAATTTTCAAATTAAAAACCTTTCTTTTTCTTTTTTTTTTTTTTTTTTTATTATTTTTTTTTTTAAAAAAAAGCGTTGATCGTTTATTTCTTTCATCACTTTTTTTTTCTTAACTTCCTTTTACCTTTCCATTCTTTTTTATTTTCAATCTTTTTTAAACCCGTTGAGCAGGTTCTCTGAACTCAATCCCTACCCAATCTTTTATAAAATCAACAACTAAAAAAAAAAAAACAACTAAAGAAAACCAACAGTCGATTATTTTTTATTTTTATTTCATTTAAAAAGAAAAAAGTAAAAATGCAAGTATCAGCATTTTGGATGACATTATTGACCATCATGTCAATGATGATGATTGTATCATCAGCACCATTACAAGCTCGTGGACTTCGTAGTTGTTATAAAAGTAAGACCAGATTAACATTTTATTGGATTCCTAAAGAAGGAGATAGAGATATGAATAATAATGGTAAAGAAGTATCATTAAGTGGATCAAAAACAAAGACTTTAAAGAACAGAAAGGGTAAAACTATTGCTAAAGTATCAAAATCTACTTATGAAAAATTCCAAATGGAAGGCACTGGTCTTTTAAAAAGTGGTAAAATGGTAAATCTTGGTTCTTCTATGAATACTTTTGAAGAAGTTAATCGTAAAAAGAATCCTTATGGTATGGGTTCTCATGATAATTCTTTAAATCCTTGGACTACCGTTGCTGCTAATGATATTCCTCGTGGTACTACTTTATATATTAAAGAACTTCATGGTCTTAAACTTCCTGATGGTCGTACCCACAATGGTTGTGTTAGGTATATAGAAAAGAATAATCATGATAATCATGATTAATTAAAAAAAATCATCATCCATTCATTCTTTTTATTAACAACTTTTTTCTTATTTTTATTAAATTATTTTTTAAAAAAATAATAGAGTTGAAGATGAAAGTTGGTCTTTTGATAATTGTCAACTTGATTTCTTTGCTTTACAATTCAAAGCTTACAAGACTTTAACCAATAAGGTTCCTACTAAGGTTACTGTTGTTCAAAAGAAATGTAAACTTCTTAACTATGTTACTAGTGAAGTTAAATCTTGGGCCGTTTTACATAAATAAAAATAAAAAAATCTCTCTTTACTTCTTTCTTTCTTTCTTTTTTTTCTTATTGGAGAAAAATGAAATGAAATGAAATACACTATATTTAATGTACTTTATTTATTTATTTTATTCTATCTAATAATAACCAAATGTTATATGTAAAATAAAATAAAATAAACATAATACACAAGAAACCTTAATAATAGTAGTAATTTTTTTTCAACACCCGGTATAATTCAATTTTAAACGTCAATGACCAATAAAATTTCATTCATGACCTGATATTAATTTATTTTGTATTTTTTATTAAGGTTTACCCTTCTTTCATATATATAAATATACATATATCATGATTTTTTTCTTTTATAAACTGCCCATTTCTATTTGTATGTACTTTTTAAAATAACCTATTTTATACCTTTTTTTTTTTTTTTTTTTTACTACATTTCATTTCAATTTTTTTTTATTAATCACTTTTAGATAAATAAAATTACAATAAATTAAATAGAACCAATAAAAAAAAAGTGATACTGACGACAATTCTAGGAAAAAAAAAAAAGAAATGGAACAAAAAAGGATAATTATATTACATAATGCTGTACAATTATAGATTTATTATTTCTCTAATAAGATATATAAAAAAAAGGTGAAAAAGGTAAAAGTAAACAAAAAAAAAAGGATAATAAAAATAAAAAGAAAAATAATAAGAAAATAAGAATAATAAAAAAAAGAAAGCATGTAATAAAAAAAAAGTGTTTGTGAATGCGCAAATGTAAAAAGAGAAGAGGGGGGAATCATTTTTATAATAACAATTATAAAAAAATAAATATATATATAAAATCAAATTCAAAGTGATATTAATAAAAATAAATAAATAAATAAATAAATAAATAATAATGATAAAAAAAGACAGAGAGAATAAAAAAGCTATATACAACGCCCTTTTTTTTAAGAAGAGGAAAAATAAAATAAAATGATGAAATGGTTATAAAGTTTCAATAGATAGTAATATTTTTAGAATAAATCATCAACACCATCAAATATTTCAGATGTAGGTGTAGGAGGAGATCTTAAAAAGGATTTTTTAGTAGATAAAGTAGTTGGAGAAGGAACAGATGGATGATGAAAATTTGTTGTTGTTGTGGTTGTTAATGGAGTTGATGAATTGAGAGTTTTTTTTTTTAAAGTAGGTGATTTTTTTTTTTTATAATTATTATTTTTACGATTATTATTGTTATTATTAGGTGGTAATGATGATTTTGAATTACGACGACGTTTTTTTGGTTTTTCAATATTGTTATTATTATTATTATTTTTACTTATTATATTAGGAGAAGTAACGGATAACGTTTTTGAATGAGGATTAGGATTGATAGGTCTTTTTATTTTTCTTGAAGGCCATTCTTGAGAAAAGACACGATTATGACGTTCACATCTTGGACATCTTTTAGGTCTCCAATCAGTAAAAGCTGCACTTGGACTCCATGTCCATGTTGCTAATTCATTAGCAACAGCTACATCAGCAGCAGATGGATCATTAGTTGTTTCTGGCATTAATGTTTTTCCACAAGCAACACAAGTTAATGAATCATTACTATCTGTTGAACCCTTTTTTGATTTAGAAGAAGAGAACCCTTTCTTTTTAGGTGATGTTGGTAATTGATTATCATTTTCATTATTTTCACTTTTAATCATAGGTGGTGATAATGGTGAAGGGGATTTTTTAATTATATTTTCTACTAATTGCGATTGTTGTTGTTTATCTTTTTCATTTTTACTAAATTCTACATCATCGAAATCATCTTCTGAAAAACTGGATACAGAAGACAAATCTGATCCATCTAATAAATCGTCATCATCTAATTCCGATAATTGTTCACCATCATCAAATAAAGAACATGAATCACTGTCATCATATGTTGGTTCTTTTTTAATCATTGTTGCTGTTTTTGTTGATGATGACGAGGATAAATGAGTAGAATCATTTTGTTGTAATCTAGGAGATAAACCAACAGCAGAATCAGCTTTTGTATCACTTGAATCATCTTCACCACTGGATGGTATATTATTATTATTATAACTTTCATTTTTTCTTATTCTATCAGCTGCATCTCTATGAATATCAGGACTAACTACAATGGTGATTTCTTTAGGTTTATTATATTGTGATGGTTTTTCTTTTTCTTGTTGTATTTTTATATGTTCAGCATCCAAGATCACTTCGCATAATAAATCTAATGGACTATGAGTCACTGGTGATAATCTTGGTGATGTCATATGTTGATATTGTTGTTGTTGTAGCTGTTGCTGTCTTTTATCATTTTGATCATTACATAAAAAGTGAATACTCATTACTTTACGTTTTGCTTCTTCTTCTTCTGAATCATCCATTTCCTGTTTTATATTCATGAATGATGATGTTGGTGAAGATCTATGTTCATTGTTATCAGTATTATTATTATTTTGTTGATGTTTTTGCATAGGATTATTTCCACCTTCATCTTCTGAATCATCATCATCGTCTTCATCGTCTTCTGAATCCACATAACCAATTAATTCCTCTAATTCTATAGGTGCTGCTGATCTTGATGGTATAGTTAGAGATTGTCTTTTAGCTCTTCTATCATGTTCTGTTATGTAATCTATCACAAATATAAATAAAAAAAAATAACATGTAAATATATATATATACTTTTTTTTCTTCAATTTCAATGATCATTTCATAAATTCTATAAATATATATTTATATACTTACCATCATGTATAGCTGATTTTCTTTTCCGTAAACTTCTTCGCTGATTACTATTATTATCTTCTTCATTATCAGTAACAGATCCAAGACTTATATCATCCATTTCAGGTGTGAAGTAGCCAGTTCGTTGGCTATTATATAATCATGATTTAAAAAAAAATATATTAAGGTTCATCATCTTCACGCACTCATACATACATATATAATGTATTTTAAAATAATATTAATTTATATAATAAATAAAACTTACGTTTCACATGTAGCACATCGACATTCGCAATTGTTTTCACCAAAATAATGTTTTCCATAATATGCTGTAACCTCTTCACCACATTTAATTTCTTTAATGATTTTTAAAGTAACTGAATTTTGTCCTAAAGCAATAAACTAAGAAAAAAAAAAACAAAAACAAAAGAAAATTAATTAAGTATATATATAATATTCTTATCATTTCTTTTTTTTCCACTCCGAAAAAATAAATAAATAAATATTAATTATACCTTTGCATTCGGATCACAATCATGCTATAAATAAATAACAACAAAAAAAAAAATAAGATTCTTAGTATTTCCTTTTTTTTTCTCTATATATATTTTATTCTCTTTTTTTATTATTATTATAATTATAACTTACATTAACAAATCTAGCAGGGCCAAGAAAAAGACAATTACATTGTTTCCGTGAAGACCACATTACACTTATATCCCTATTTCCTTTTTTTAATTCATGTTCTTGATGAGGTTCCATATGTGCTATCATCCCTGTACATAACCTCATTTCATCACCAACATGCCAATCCTTAGTAACTGTAACACATGCTTCCACTCTTCTTCCTGCACCGCCATATCGTCGTGTGTCGGCGATTTCATATCCAGCGTTCGGCATATACCTGTAAATATATATATATTATTATTATTATTATTATTATTTCATCCATTTTCTTCAAAAAGCATCAATTCTTTCCCATTTTCTTAAATAATACTTACATATAGAGGTATCTTTTCATATGCTGTATAAATTCTTGTTGTTGTTTAGGTGATTTCGAAGCCAAGTAATGTTTAAAGTAATCCATTCTAAAAAAAAGGAAAAAGGAAAAAAAACGAAAAAAAAGAAAAATTAGAATATAAAATCATATCATTATTGATATTCCATATTCGATTTTTTTTTTTTTTTTTTGTAAAATGTGTTCTCTTTCTCTATCTCTATCTCTTTTCCCCTTCCCCTATTTTCTCCTTTTTTTTAATTTTCAACTCATCAAATTATATATATACATATATATATATTTAAATGGTAGAATATAGGTAAATTATTTTCCTTTTCATTTCTCTTTGCCTTTTTTTCTTTATCCCCTTTCGATTAATAAATAAATATATATAAATATATATAATCTTCTATTCTCTTTCATTCCTTAAAGCTTGATGTTGATATCTATATTGACTAAAATAATAACAAAATAAATAAATAAATAAATAAAAAAGAATGATTGAGTTTTTTTTCATTTGTTACACATTTGACTATAATACCATAGGTTACACTTGTATAATTTTTGATTCAAATCATTTTTTTTTTCAGTAATCCTTTTTTGGTATTTTTTTTTTTTTTTTTTTTTTTGTAATTCCGTTATTTTTTTTTATTTTTCTTTATCTTACCAGATAATAATTATGCACTAAGGATCCAGGTTTTTTTTTGATATATCTATTTTTAAAAAAAATAGATTCCAAGAGAGAGATACCACATCATCGAAAGGAATAAAAGAGAAGAGAAGGAAATTATGATGTAGGGCAAAATAAAAACAAAACAAAAATAAATAATAATAAAAACAAAAATAATAATAAATAAAGAAAAGTGATACGACGTATCAAGTATATAAATTCACCCACACACCCCCTTAAAGATATAAATATTAACCCCGTCTTTTTAAACATCAAAATAAGTAAATGAAAAAAAAAAAAGAAAAACAAAAACACAGCTAAAAACGTCATTCGACATGATGATTTCAATTTGTGTCTT
This sequence comes from Cunninghamella bertholletiae, assembly GCA_037043795.1. Lineage (NCBI taxonomy): Eukaryota > Fungi > Mucoromycota > Mucoromycetes > Mucorales > Cunninghamellaceae > Cunninghamella > Cunninghamella bertholletiae. The sequence goes on from JAZGVP010000005.1 coordinate 801,131, forward strand.
TATTTTTTTTTTTATAACCCATTTCTTCCGTTCCGAAATAAAAAAAATTTTTTATCGACCGTTTTTTTTGATTTGTATAAAAAAAGATAGTGCTTTTTTAGACATCAAACTATATTTCCCGCCAAACGCCACTCTAACTCTCTCTTTTTTACTCTTCCTTTCTTTCCCACCCTCTTTTTCTTCACACACACAATACACACACACGCACATTTTACATGGTTTATATACAAATATATACATATATGTATAAATATATAAATATTTAATACTTTCTCTATTTCTTTTTTTTTTTTTACTTACTTTAATAATTCCTTTATAGCTTCATTTGTTTTCCCAGTCGTTAATACATAATCTTGAATAACTTTTAATACCTTATCCGATCTTATTCTAGGACGACGATGATCTGTATTTAATTTTGTTGTATCAAACCATAAGAACTGTGAATCTAAAAAGATATCACTGAATAGATCGTCAAACTTGGATAATAAACAAAAGTCCATGATTGTATATATAAATGTATGTATATATGTATGAATATAAAAAAAAGGCTGTAAAAAGTGTGAGTGTAGATTATAGTGTGTGTATATGACAAATATAAAGTGTATAATAAAATAAAAATATGTATATATATGTATATATATGTGAGTGTGTATATTGATATATATTAAATAAAAAGTGATATGATGCTATATAAATAATATGTTGTGTGTGTTAATAATATTTTTTTTGATCTTGATATTAAAAAAAATAGTGTATAAAGAATCACAGATCCGTAAATTAAGTGTGTATATATATATATATATAAAGAAAAAAAAAGAGAAAGAGAAAAAAAAGGGAAAAAGAGGAGAAAAGAGGAAAAGGAATTTACAAATGAAGAATAAGAATTTTCATGAAAGATGGGGTTAAAGAAATAAAGAATATGAAGAGGAAAAAGAAGTGATATTAAAAAGAATTGAAAGATAAAAAAAAAGAGAAAAAAGAAGAAAAAAAAAGAAATGGGTGGCAAGTTCATATGACATTGAAAAATTCTATCGGAGCCTAAATCTGGATCCTTTTTTTTTCAAATGGAAAAAAAATACTTCTTTCGTTTTTTTTGTCTCCCTCTCTCTATTATTATTAGTTAATATACTATAAATATGAATTTACCTTATTACTAATTCACAAAAAAAAAAGTTAAACAGCCCTTGTATATTTTTTTTTAACTTTATATTATTAAGCTTTTATTTTTTTACTACTTATTATTATTTTTTAATATATAAGCATAATAAAGAAGGGGTTTATATTTTTAACTAAGAAAAGGGTTTTTTAATATTTTATATTATTATATAAACGGTTTTAAAAATTAGTTCATCATTGTTTGGATTTAAATTATAATAGTAAGACAAAAAGAAGAAAGTTTATTTTATTATTACAAAATATGACACATGATAAACTATTTTAATAAACCTTATGATATATTAAATAGTCTAATAAGTTTAGAAGAAGTATAAGTAGATATTATTATTATTATTATTATTAATGGCTTGTGGATACTATATTTATTTAATCAACCAATCAAAAATGTATAAAAGAGTATATATAAATATCATCCCAAACTATTAGTAATAGTAATAATAGTAATGTATTTCTTATTTAAAAGGAAAAGAATGTCATAAATATAGTATTTTTTTAGTGACAAAAAAATAATCCATTAGTCCATTTTTTTTATATAGTCTATAAAAATAATTAGTATACACTTTTTTTTTGTTTTGATTATTTTTATTTTGAACACATAAATGGTAATTATCATTCGACCTAATCGTACTAACCATTTTTTAATTGTTTTGTCATACTTAACGCATTAATATAAAAAAGTGAAATTTATCAAAATTCTCTCTCTTTTTTTTAAAAAACCTTAATCTCTGAAAAAGAAATATTTATTTAAAAATACGACCCTATCATATCAATTAAAATGACCATTCTATAATCCATCTTAAAAGAACTATATTATTTTACTCTATAATATACAATACTTAATATTATAATAATAAATCCTCAAAAGTTTCATTAATACATTTTGAAATAATTATAAATTGACCGCGTGATCTTAAAAAAGGGAGCTTGTTCCTTTTTTTTTATATTCATCTATTTTTCAATTTTTCAATTTTTTCCCTCTTTCTTTTTCTCTTTTTCATTTTTTTCTTTTTCTCAACACTTGCACACATAAAAAATATAGACATACATTACTAGTACTTTCTTTTTATTTTTATTTTTATTATGACAATTAGTGTTGAAGAAAAACAATCTATTAAAGGGTCTATATTTGAATCAGATTCACCTGAACCTTCTTTATTAAAAGTGACTAAGCTTGATCCAAAGTAATAAAAAAGATAAGACAATAGTTTATCATTTTATATTTAACCATACTGTTTCTTCTTCTTATCTTTTCTTTTTTTAACTTTCATCTCTTTTATAAATTGTAGTGTTGATTACCGTACTCAAGCTTGGAAAAATGGTCTAGGTACTACTTCTGAAATTGGTATTTATCCACCTGAAAAAGATTTTACTATTGATTCTTTCTTTTGGCGTTTTTCTGTTCATTGTATTCAGCATAATTGTTATTTTTCTTTATTTCCTGGTTATGATTGGTAAAAATAAGAAAATAAAAAAAGGGTTCATATATATAAATATGTGACTTATCTATTTAGTTATATATATAAGAAAACTAAAAAAAATACACGCATTTTATATATATATATTTAAAGTACGACCATTGTTCTTCCAAATGAAAATAATGCAACTTTTAAATTGAATCATCAAGATCGTGAAAATTTCACTACTATTAAACCTCTTTTTCCATATACTTGGCATGGTGAATGGTAAAAATAAATAAATAAATCATCATCATCAACAATAATAATTCATATCATTTATTTTTAATATATATATAAAGGGAAACTCATTGTAGAATGAATAAAAGTCCAGTGACCAGTCTTCAATTTATGATTAAACGTGATCTTGGCAAAGCACAATTTTATGTTGAAAAAATTGGTCAACCTGTATCCAATGAAAGTGGTGAAACTGGGAAAAGATTGATTTTAGGAGTGTTTTGTTTAGTTTATGTTGTTGATGGTAATGTTAGAATTAATTTAAATGATAGTAGTGCTAATTATGATCAAACTAGAGTGACTATGACCACTGGTCAAACTCTTTGTATTGAACGTGATGAAGACTCAAGTCCTACAAGTATGATGATTCAAGCGGCTGATGAACATGGGAACGTTGGCAATGATGATTTAGGTATATATATATAAATTATAATTAAAAAGTAGATATAGATCATCTATAAATATATATATATATATATCATCTACATATAACTTTAATCTTAAATTTCTATTTATTTACCTTTAAAAATAAGATTCAAATGTAATTATCATTCAAATTTCCGAATCAAAACATCATGAAACTTCAAGTACAAATACAATGCTTGATTCTATTTCATCTAATGTAACAACAACGGCAACTACTACAAAAGAATCATCAGATGCTCCAAGTGCTAGAAGAAGAAGAGAAGGTGAAGCACGTGAAAGAAGACGTAGTTCATTAATTAAATATGATAATCAACAAAAAAATAATTATCATCAAAAATTAGATTCAAAAGTAGATGGAGAATATATTAATAATATAAATGATAATGATAATAATCAACAACAACAACAAAAACAACAATCTGAAAAAGTGAAAAGAAGAGATAGTTTAATTAGTACACTTTTACAAAAAAATGCTTTACATCCTACTCAAATATATTCTCCTCCTACAGCAGCTTTATTACATAAAGATACTGATGTACCTCCTCCTGTAGTTCGTGATCGTTTAGTCATTGAAGATTATGCTCCTTTTACTGTAAGTACCGCTTGGATTAAAATGGTAGAACAAGGTTTAAGTGAATGGATTCGTCTACCTGTGATTATTTGTCGTGGTACTGAGGATGGGTAAATTAAATAAAATTAATAAAATTATAAATAAAAGAAAGATTGAGTAAAAGAAATGAAAGGATTAAATAAATGGTATGTTTTTTAAAAAAAAACTTGGCTAAATCCAATATATATACGTTTATATATTTAGACCAGTTGTTGGTATTACTGCAGCAGTTCATGGAAATGAATTAAATGGTGTACCCTGTATTCATAGGTAAATATTTTTATACATTTAACAAAAAAAAATAAAAATAAAAATAAAAAAAATATTTATTAATTTTCTTTTTTCTTTTTCATTTTTAAAAAATAAATAGAGTGGTATCTGAAATAGATGTACATAAATTGAAAGGAACAGTAGTAGCTATTCCATGTGTGAATGTAGTTGGATATCTTAAGTTCCAAAGAGAGTTTGCAGATGGACGTGATCTTAATCGACAATTTCCTGGTAAAGAAGATGGCTATGCTTCTCAAGTTTATTGTTATCATTTAATGCATAAAATCATTTCTCAATTTAATTATTTAATTGATTTACATACTGCAAGTTTTGGTCGTGTGAATTCTTATTATGTTAGAGCTGATATGGTAAGTAATAAATTAATATTTATATATATATATATATAATAGGTTTATGTATGTATGCATTTATTTGCTTTTAATTTATTTAATTAGAATGATCAAGCATCAGCAATTTTGGCTAATTTACAACAACCACAAATTGTATTACATAATTCTGGTCAAGATGGTAAACACTTATAATAGGATAAACATCCATATTATATATATATTTATTTTATTTGTTTTTAGGTACCTTACGTTCTGCTGCTAGTGCAAGAGGCATTAAAGCAATCACTGTTGAAATTGGCAACCCTCAATTATTCCAAGATCAATATGTTCAGGTAAAAAAAATAAATGGATGATCACCATCCTTATTTTTTTCCTAATAAAAAAGCTGATTTTATTTTATTTTATCTTATTTTATTTTATATATAGTGGTCATATTATGGTATCATGCGTATCTTAAATCATTTAGATATGTATGTGAAAACTGATACAGAAAATAAAGATAGTGAAGATATTAGTAAAGGACCTCAATATACTATTTTATGCTCTAAAGGATTTTGGATCTATACTCGTACTGGTGGTATTTTAGAAGTTTATCCACCCATCAATACAATTATTCGTAAAGGCGATACCATTGCTAGAGTCAAGAATATTTTTGGTAATTTGGTAGATACTTATTTTGCTCCTTGTAGTGGTATTGTAAGGAAACAAACAAACAAATAATATTAATAATAATGATCATAGAAAGAAACATAAAAACTCTTACAAATATACATAAAAAAGAATAAATAATGAAAAAGGGAAGAGGAAGAGAAAAGAGGAAAAAAAAGGAAACAAATGATGATCATTTTTAAAAAAAAGAAATAACAATAATGATGAATGTATCGATATCTATATATCTTATATATATTTATATCATTACATTATTATTTATTACTATATTATTATCTTTTTTTTTTTGTTGTTGTTTTTATTAATATCATTTTGGGGTATATATATATAAAGGTTATTGGAAAAAGCTCAAACCCTGTTGCAATGGCAGGTGATAGAATTCTTCATTTAGGTGTAATTAAGAAAAAAGGAGAAATCCTTCCTAAGGAAGCCAAGGAAAACTATTAATTAAAAATGTATGGAAACAAAAAAAAAAGATACAATAAGGTATAGATGGTAAATATATATATAGTTGTAGCTATTTATTATTATTTTTTATTTCAATTACTTTTTCTTTTTTAAATGCATTGCATATACATAAAAATAATAATAATAAATAACAAGATGAATATTTACATATAAATATATAAAAATCAATACCTTTTTTATTATTTACATAGATTACTCTTTTTAATGCGGAATACTATATTTATATCTACATTTCAAATCGTATTAACTAAAAAGGAATAGTGGCAAAAATAAAGAGAGACAAAAAAACAAAAAAACAAATAAATAAATAAATAAATAAATAAAAAGGAGGAAATAAATAATATAAACCTATTATAGCTATACATTTGTAGATAAAGATTCTCTAAAATATGATTTGGGGTTTGGTTTGTTTTTTTTTTTTTTTATTTACAATAGATTTATATAAATACAATGATGAGCAAAAAAAAAAAAAATAGAGAGAGAGGTATATTTGAAATAATAAATAGATTAAAAAAGCTTTAAAAAAAAGGAATAAATAAATAAATTAAAATTAATAACGAAGATTAGAAGATATATGAGCATGATGATGATGATGATGATGATGATGATGATGAGGTTTTAAATGATTGTTATTATTATTGTTGTTGTTATTATTATATTGATATGGAATGTATGGACGATTTAAGTGGTAAGGAGAACGAATAAAATCATCTTCATCATCTTCAGTATGATGAAAAGAAGAAGCAACCGATGATGAAGTTATTAAATCAGGTGAAGTGCATGATGATGTTGAAGATGAGGATGATGATGATGACGATGAAGTACCAAGATCAATATGATGTTGTCTTTTTAATAATTTTCTATTATTATTTAATATTAATTCTTGTTGATGATTCATTTTAATTTGATATTCAGCTTCATAATCTCTTGAAGGATCAATGGATTCAGGTTCTTCACAAAAATAACCCAATTCTTCAAAAAATATTTTATATTGATTAGAAGAGACAATATGATTATCTTGATCACAAATAGTTTCTTCTGGTGTTAATGGTAAAATTTGAAATAAATTTTCTTGAGCTTCACAATCATCTACCCAATCAATCATTGTTTCTTCTGAATCATTAAAATACTGATCATCATATTCTGGTTCGTCGGCTGTTAGTGAAATGATTTCAAAACCTGGTATCAAACTATATTCATTATTATTATCTTGATGATGCATGATGGTTTTTTATTTTTCTATTATTATATTATTTATATATTATAAATAAATATGTGTATGTTATTATTTTTATATTGATTAGGGTATATATATAATGAATAGATTATTATTATTTTTCCTTTAGAAGAAAAATAAAGTAAAAAAGAAAAAGAATTATATATTTATTTATTTTTTATTTCAGGGCTAATTATATAAATTTATTTTCAACGGGAAAATCAGGATTAAATTAGCCAATCAAATTACTTATTTTGGCTATAAATGATATCCGACACTGATAACGTCCATAGATAAAAAAAAATCATTAAAAACCCTAAATTTATATATTTGGTTTACAAAAATATGACTTGAAAATAAAAAGAGCTGATAATTTTTTATTAATTGAGTGATTTTTATTATTTATTTATAGAATTTAAATGTTAGTTATATTTCTCTTTTTATTTTATTTATTTCCCTCTTTCTCTTTTTTTAAATGAAAACAAAACATGAAAACAAAAAATTTTTTTTCTTAACTATAACTATTTTTGTAAAGAACTTTTTTTCGTTCGCAGTTAACCGGAATTTAAATACTAAAAAAAAAGAAATAAAAAATAAAAAACTGTTATATATTTTTCGATCACAAATATACCTTTTGAATAAATAAAGTTCATGCAAAATAACGAAAACAAAAATGGAAATTATTCCCACTCAAAAGAAAAAAGAAAAAAATGGATTATATGTTTATTATTTATTTATTTTGAAAATAGAAAAAAAGTGTGTTATGATGCAGCTGAGTTGTAGCCGAAAAGCTTTTACCACTTTTTTTGACTGAAAATAACTTTTTATTTTGAACTTTCATTAAAAAAAATAAATCGTTTTAATGAAAGACATGATTAAGAAGAACATTTTGGGAATTTACAGCTCAAAGTTGGTCGTTCATTCAAAAGTTTTGCTGGTGAAGGTAGGAAAATGCATGCACTACCAGTACAAAATTTTTTCTACATAAGAAAAATCAATATTTTAACATTTACTAAAATTTTATTGGCTGATTTTTTTAACCACTATCATGTTACTTTTTTTTTGTAGTATCCCTTTTTTCTTTATAGTATGACTTAAAAAATTAAATAAAAAAACGTTCAAATCAGCTAAATATTGAATATTATCATATATAAAATAAAAATAAGCATGAATAATCATTTATCACTTTTTATTATTCAATAATAAAAAACAAAAAATAGCTTATTTAAAGCATTTTTCATCAAAATAAAATTGTCATCATGGCTGAGTTTTAAAAAATACTACTTGTAAGACTTAATGTTGATTTCATTATGCATAATTTTTAAACTTCTTTAACATTATCATATATCTTCTTCTAACTTTATATCTTACTCTAATATGGTATTTTTTAACTCATTATGTTTTTTATAAATTACTTTTTTATTGACTGATTTTTATACTACCTTATATAATATATATATATCATTTTTTATATTTTATATTAGTTTTTAAACTATAAAATAAATCTGCCATTTATCTCTTTAGTTCTTTAATAAATTTTTGAATTTTCTGTATCAAAAGATTTTTTATTTTGAATAAAAATAGATGAATCAAAAAAGAAACATGATTATAAGAAAATCTCAAAGATTGGCTATAATGTATGAATTTGCAGATTCCTAAAAGAATAGTATTTATTTTGAAAATAGAAAAAAGAATAACTTAAACATAAATGAAATTTGTATATAGTCAAATGTAATAATTAATATGATATAAAAAATAAATAAAAAAACGAAAAGATATTAAATAATAATAATAATAATATTAAATAATAATAATAAAACAAAAATAAGAGTATGAAATTATTGTTATATTTTTGATAATGGAATGACTAATCTTTTTGATTATTATTATTCATTTTAAACCTTTAAACCAAATTCTTTAGCAACTGTTTTAGATCTAGCAACGATCCATTCAACAAGACCCCAATCAGCACCACCTCCATTATTATTAGGAGCATTAACACCATGCCATAGGTTTTCAGTTACTTGATCAAAAGTCCAACCATAATTAATTCCACTAGATTGTTGTTTAATACTTCTATCCCATTTTAAATCCGGTAAAATGAAATCATGATAAGCTAACACACGTTCTGTTAAAGTATTATTATTGAATACTACAGTGACAGTCTGTTTAAGATAAGTTTCAAAAGTATTTTTTATATTAGCATTTTCTAACAATTTATTTATCAATACACCGTTGGGGAATTTCTTTGGATAATCTTTATAGGACCAGGTGACAAATTCTCTTCCTTCAGCTATATTCACACCAAAGGTGGCATCAAAATCTTGTGGCAAGAAATATAATATATTGTTTCTAATATCTTCATAAGCACCAATATTTGTTTGTTCTTGCCAATAGCCATCCCTAAATTCAAAAAAGAAAAAAGAAAAAAAATAATAAGTATATGTATAAAATAAAAATAAAAAGCATTTCTCCTTTTTTTGTGTTCCCTTTTTTCCTGTTTTCCTGTTTTCCTTTTTTCCTTTTTTTTTTTCTTCTTCTTCTTCCTTTTTACCAATGACCAGCTAAATATTCCATCACCATAAATCTTAAAAATTGATCAATATCGAATTCATTAGCAAATTTAGTAATATCGCCATCATTTTTAGGATTTAAAGCAGCAAAATCTTTACAAACTTTTTTCATTAAGGTTTTATCATTAGAAGAACCAGGAGCAGGAATGAATGCATCATAATTTTCAGCTGTATCTTTAAAGGAGGCTCCTGAACCACCATCAAATAAAGGCCCTTTATTATTAGGAAGGTTATTCCCATGATTAAATAAAGCTCTTACATAAGAATAATTGGGTATATCATCCAACATATTAAAAGTTCCCATTCCTACACCATTAATAAAGAAACGAATCATATTAGCCTTGTTAGCATAGGTGCCCATGGCTTGTAAGATATCAGCATATAATTTTTCACGTATTTGGGTAGGGTCTTCTTCCATATGTCGAATTTTGAAAAAGGTACGACCATTTAATGCTGATCCACTTGGTAATTCCCATTTCCATGATTGTTTGGCGTTATTATGTTTTCTACCAGGTCTATGAAGTTGAAATTTGGCATTCTAAAAAAAGAAAGTAAAAGAAAAAGAAAAAATAAGGAAAATTAGAAATCAAATGATCTCATGTGAGCCCATTTTATCTCCTTTTATTTTTTTAATATATATTAAAATTACTTCATAAGTATGGACTTCATTGGCATCAATAAAAGTAATCTTCGCAGAATATATACTTGAACTAAGACCTTTAATTAAACTATTCATATCTTTTGGAGACCCAGTAATAAAAACAGAGGTAATGTAATTTGTATCCCAAATGGGTCCAGATTCAATGGCATTTTCCCAGTTCTATTATTATGTATATAAATTTAAATAGAGAGATGTTTAATATAAGTGATCTTCAATTTTTACGTTATATATATATATATTCAATTTTCTTTCTTTCTTTCTTTCTTTCTTACATTTGAACCAATAACATTAGGTAATTTTGGTATATTAGCATATGTAATAGGTCGATTATAAAAATCGTTCATAGTAGAATCACCTTGTAATTTACGGGTAAAAGGTTCAGCTTTGCCATCTACAACATACTTCATTTTTTTAAAATGAATAAAAAAAAATAATGAGTTAATTTCTTATAATATATACACAACTATATACATGTATGTACATATATAAATATGCATGTGTTTCTTACCTTGTAATTTCCACCACCATTAAGATCAGCATTGCCAATAAAATAAGGTACATCAGCATCTGGAGCTTTTAAATCAAAAGAATGCTCATTGATAAGGACTTGAACTTGTTTTCCACCTGGAGCAATGACTTTAAATTGAGCCGCTAAAGCAAGTTGTATTGTTGAAGCCAAAGTAAATAAACTAATAATATGCATTTTATATATAAAAATGATTCTCCTTTTTTTTTGTTTATTTGTTTAAAAGAAAAAAAGAATTAAAAAATAAAAATAAAATGAGTATTTATATAATTATTTGGAACAAACTGAGTTATTTTTTTTTTTTTTTACCTACCCCTTTTCTTCTTTTTTTTTCTTTTTTTTTTTCGCGGTGCATTAAGGTTTCTCATTTCGGGAGATTTTGATTAATAGATTTTTATTCTTTTTTTATAGGATGAAGAGATCAAAAATAGATATAAAGTTTTGCTCTGTAATTATTTACCCATATATAGATATTAAAAAACGACTCTTTTTTTTTTCATCGCCAACCATTGTTTCTTTTTTTTTATCTCCTGAATTTTTATTAATTGGTTCATTTTGATTTAACTGGTATGATTTTTTTAGATCAATATATTGATACTTTAAACTACGGTCCCAAATATCAGGTAAATATTTAATGCATAAGTGAAAACATTCATTCCTATTTCAATTATTGGTTTTGTGTATTAGTTAATGTTTATATATGTTGCCATTTCCATTATTAATATTATTAGTATTAGTATTAGTATTTTTAGTATTCTTATTATTACTATTATTATTATTATTATATTTACCTGTATGTATTTATTTCTTCCCCTTAAACTATATATAAAACTGTTTCATTGAGTTTAATTTTTTTTTTTAAAAAAAAAGGATGCCATAAACTGGAATAGTGCAAGTAGTATTAAAAGATGATGCACTTTTTTTATTATTGTTATTTATTTAAATGATATTTTATACTTAATTATATCGATAAATTGATGAAATAATGTTAAACTTCATAGCATAAGTGATCGATGGATTCGTTACAAATGTTGTTCCTTTTTTTTTCGTGTCTTAGACATAGCCAAGCATATTGCAATAAAATTATTATCATTAATTTTAATATTCCGCATGTTCCATGTTAAACATTTTTTCCTTTTTTTTTTCTTTTTTTATTTATTTTATTATTATTATTATTCAAAACAAAGTATATTTCTAATTTTGCTTTGTAATTCCAAATCAATTCCAATATCAATGAGATAATTTTCTACTGATCCATAATGTTGCGTTATATGATCTATCAAACGACTTAAATTCTATGTATACATATATATAATGTTATAAAGTTATTTATTTACTTATCTACCATATTGATAATGACGATGATAATCTTATCCATTATTTTTATTATTATGAGTATAATTTTTTTATTTCTTTCTTCTTATTTTACCTTTGGTGAAGCATCCATAAATTCATCAGATAAACCATTTCTACGTACATCTTCCAACATTTCATCATAAACAATGGCAAGACCATCTTGAGTTTTAGCATAATCACTAATAATAAGATCTTCAGGGACTTGACATATGGATAATATAAAAAAGATAACCAAACCAGTACGATCTTTACCTTGTGTACAATGAACATGAATAGGATAATTTTTTTCTTCAGTAAATAATAATAAAGCTTCTTTCAATTCATCAGAACAATAAGTGATGAAATTTTGATATAAATTAACAATACCCATAGGGTTTAATATAGATTTCGAAACTAGATATTGAGCCCATTGAATTTGGCAAAAGATAAACAATACAAAAAGTATTCTAATTTTAAAACATTGATAATTAGTTTCTTTTCTTTTCTTTTTTTCTAAGTATATATAAAAAAAAAGGAGAAGAAGAAAAAAATGACTTACATTTTTAATTGAAATGTACTTGACGCCATTATTATATTCTTTTTAAAGTTAGAACCAATAAAATTAACCCTGATTTTATATCTTGACAACAATATTTCTTTTTCTTCAACAGTGCCGAATATCCATTTATTCTACATATAGTTAAATAATAAGTTAATAAATATAGTAAATAAGTATCAATATTAGTATTATTGTTATTATTACTATACTTTTTTAATTGTAGGGAATCTTTTATCAATTGCTAAACCGGATTTCGTTTCACGACTATGAAAAATATAATATATATATAAGAACAGCTGTTATTAAATAAGTAAATAAATAATGAATTTTACCTTGTTCTTAAGTCTATTATAGTTTTTGTATTATAAATTTCTATAAACTTATCAACATCTTCCATAGTTAAATTGTCTAAAGTAGCTGATCTTGTTAACATACCTTGTTTAATATATCTATTATAAATAATCGTTTAATATTAAAAAACTGATTATTATTATTATTATTATTATTGACAAAGGAAGAAGAGTAAAATGGATAAACTATTTTACCATACTTTTCATTTTCATTAACAGAAACGCCAACATCTCTAAAATTAATTATAGAGTCACTTTTATAACAAAACATTATTTTTTTTTCATAAAATAAATATATAAATAGTAATAATAAGAATAAAGTTTAAAGAAAAGAAGAAGAAAAAGAAGAAAAGAAAAGGAGTAAAAATGAAAAAAAAAAAACTGAGTTTTAAATTTTTCATACCAAATAAAGTAATTGTATTAAGAAATTTTAATGTAAAAATGAAGGATTAAGTGAAATTTTATAGTAGGACAAGCAAAAAATAAGAAAGACAATGGAATTCAAAAAAATGAATTGAAAAATACTGTAATCGTTCATACACAACAATTAAATGATGCTCATGAACTTTTAGGTTTGTTGGAAGCTATTCTTCCTAACATTCTTGGAACACTAGCTTATTAATTTTTACAAATATTTTACAACATTTATTATCAATTCAATATGATACAGAAACAGGGTATATAAATAAAATAAAAATAAAAAAGAAAGGTCATGGATTTATCAATAATGATCAAAGTATTATATAATAATCAAGTTATATATCATTTCGTAATTAAGAAACCTATTATTAGAAAATTATCTTTTAATATACATAATAATAATTAATTAATTTAGTTCTTTTTTCTTATTAATTCTTTTATATAATAAAAAATCACCTTACAAAGGAATTTCACTGTACTCTCTTATTGTTTTATCATTATATTTATTTATTTTATTTTATTAATTCATTTTATTCCTTACCTATGTTATATCTTCCTTTATATTTACTATTGTGTTTATATTCCATTCAACATCAACAACCAACAATCACAATTATTATTATTATTATTATTTTGTTAATTACAGCATATTGTTGAGCAATTTAAAATAAATACTGTAATATAGTAATACTTTATATATTGTAATATACCAATGAATTTGAAATGGGTAATACAGGTTCAAGCAAAAAAAAGCTTCGTTAAGAAATATATTAAAAAGCAAGGAAATCATCCTCCTTCTATAATAGTTTTGGATATTAGCCAAAGAAAAAAAGCTATCAAATGCTAAACAATATATATATATATTTAAAACTCAAACCTGGTCTGTTTTTTATTTTAATTGCCATGAAATAAACGAAATGCACATAATTACAATTAAATAATTTTTTAATAGTGGTATTTTTTGTTTTTTTAATACTACTGATTTTTGTTTCATTAAAAGTTGACATTTTAATATTTTAGTACTTTTTTCATCATTACCTATGTTGTATTTGATTTATAATATATAGTAAGTATATTAACGTATAATATATATACCTATATCCACATGTAAACATTACATTACACATATAAAATATTATTATACTAAATATACAAATAAGACTTATACTCCTACCTGTAATATGTAATCCAAAGCTTTAGATTAAAGTTAAATCGATGAATTATTCGTAATTTTTATTCGTTTCATTATTTCAGTAAAAAAATACCTTTACATTATTACATACTCCTTCAGAAATCTATATAAATATAAATAAACACATTTTTTTAATTCGATAATAATAAAAAATGATTAAAAAAAAGAAAAAGTAATGCATTTTTATAATTTTCATCACACCATCATAATAAATTTATTTTCTTTTATGACATGAAATAATAATGAAGTATATTAAACATAAGCGAGAGAATTTTTATAAAAAATAAAATAAAATCAATTTCAGTACTTTTGTATATATATATATGTATATGTATATGTATATGTATATGTATATGTATAAATATCATAATAATAAACTTTTGAAATATATAGTATATGTATTGGAAACTAATAATTGTAGGGAAAAAAAGGATATACATTTGGTTTATATTATAATAACTAATATTGAATAAAGTTATCAGGAATATAAGGGTAATTACAGTGTCAGCAGTGTAATTATTATAAATATTGCTTGTTGTTAATAGATCTGCTGTTTAATGATTTTAATTTTGGATATATCAATAATTTATAAAGATTAATATAATCCTCTGCAATCAATTCATTTCCATCTGCTATTTTACAATAGCAAGAAATAACGAATTCCTTGGATCGTGATAATGTGGATGATTTTCGTTTTAATGCGTTGTAAATTTTTTTTGTACCAGAATTTTTTTTAATATCCAAATCGGCACTCATACCAGCTTCTTCCAAAAAAACTCTTATTTGTTGAATTTTATTTTTTTGAAATAAAATGCCTTGAACTTTGAGATATAATATAAAGGATGCTGCTCTACAATAATGTTTAATATTATACTGATAAAGATCAAGCGCATTAGCTGTAGTAAATCCTTTTCTACAGTATCTTGCTGATTTTATGCACCATTTATAGTTACTACTATTTTTTGTAAAATTTCTAATCATTCTTGTTTCCTGAATAATATCATTTTTAATATATGATTCTGATACTAAAATTTCCCATGTACCATTTGTTTCAATAGAACTTATTGGAAGAGAAGGACCCAAAAAAGCATGAAGAGCATCATGTTTATTACTACTTTTCATTTGATACCCATATATGCCACCAGTAATTAATAGCTCTATTCGATCCCAAATGATGCTTACTTCTAACCACTGGTTTCTAAATTCTGTTTTTTTTTGAACAAATACTTTTGGAAAGGTAACGTTTTTTGGAATTTGATTCGTAGCACAATCATCTATTCTTTTATGAATATCATGTATATAAACTTCAAATTGAGTAATATATATCCATTCATCATTACTAGATTTTATGATAGCTTCAACAAAAAGATGACTAAGTTGTTTGATGATGTTATTGACCCTTGTTAAATTAATTTGATTTCCGAGATCATAAGCATTGATATCATTCTTATGAAGTGTCTTATATGAATCATGAATTATCAAATTTGTATGTAATATTCTGGGTATAATAGTTGTATTATTAGTTTTAGTTGATGATGAAGATGGTATCAGGGCGTTTTGATTATACTGTTGTATGAATTGGTATTTTGTTAAATTTAACCCATCTTTCAATGGTTTTAATGCTTTTCTTATAGGTGATGGTGTTCTACTGCTTATATCATTATAATCTTTATATTCATCCTTATAATCGTTATTAAATTCAATTTGCTTTCTTTTTCTTTTCGTACTGTTGAAAAATAAACTAAAAATTAATGGTTAATATATAGATCATTTGTTTATCTAAATTATTTTGTTTTTTATTTTATATATTTATTTTTTAATTCTCTTTACCTATCATCGTTGTCAATAACTTTAATTTTTCTTTCATAGCCAAGTTTCATATTATTTTCTACAGCTAACTTTATAAAGTGAATAGCTTCTCGGGGTACAGATACTTTTAATGTTTTAAATATAGGATATTGTGGAAGAGAGGATACAATTTTATTAGCTATTGGTTGGGTTATTGTATTACTATTATGGTGATTATGGTTATTACCAATAATAGTAATCCTTGTAATACAAAAAAATAATCCAAGTAAGCTTTTTAATTTGATAAAATTGATTCTGTCATAATGAACAATTAAATGAATATGTGTTATATTAGAATAAAAGAATGTTCCTATTTCTCTGCTTTTATTAAAAGATTGTTCTGTAAAACGAATAATAGCTGGTTGTTCAATATGAAAGTGCCGTATCATTTCATAAAAGGATTTATTGGTTATAGCAATTTCAAATCGATCATAGTTGTTGAGATAGGTTGTAATTCTTTGCCAAATCTCTGGCGGTAATAATAACTGCAATTCCATAGTAATATATAAAAAAAAAAAAGAAGAGATTTGGAGAGAAAGAAAAGGATTCATAAACCGTTGCATGCTAGTCAAGCTACCAGACCCGCTATCGGAGTTTAATATAAATAAACATGCATTATAAAAAAAATACCAGTCTCGCAAAAATTTTAATCCCAGATGTGGTAAAAGTATGTTAACAGCTTCTATTTAATTTTCCTATTTTCTTTTTTTCTTTTCTTTGTCAACTATTTATAATTGCTCTTAGAGTAACATCCTGCCACAAGACTTGCCTAGCAAGGTAGATCAGTTTGCGTTACACCTATTAGTCTAACTTATTATAATGATTTGTTGGTCTAAGAGTGAGGACAACACGATGGTATCTAGGAGCTGGTCGATTATTATTAATATCTATTTAAAAATTATTGGTAAAGCTAAAAAAACACATATTAAATTGTGATATTACTCTTGATTGCTTTATTTTTTTTTTAAAAGCTAATATATAGATTGATTATCGTTCAAGATATTATGGCTCTTAGAGTAAGATCCGGCCTCAAGACGCGCCTAGCAGGGTAGATCAGCCTGCGTTACACATCTTAGCCTAACTTATTTGTTGGCCTAAGAGTGGGGACAACAGGACGGTATCTAAGTAGCCGGTGTTTGCTTTTTGAGGTTATTTATTATATGTTTTATCCTTTTGGATCATGATATTACTTTTGGTTGCTTTTTTTTTGTTTTTGTTTTTTTAAAAAGCTAATATATAGATTGATTATCGTTCAAGATATTATGGCTCTTAGAGTAAGATCCGGCCTCAAGACGCGCCTAGCAGGGTAGATCAGCCTGCGTTACACATCTTAGCCTAACTTATTTGTTGGCCTAAGAGTGGGGACAACAGGACGGTATCTAAGTAGCCGGTGTTTGCTTTTTGGGATTATTATTATTATTATTAAGTGAAGTGATTTATTATATTCTCTATTCTTTTGAAGCTAACTTTGCTCATCCTTTGGATGAAGCTTTTTTTTTTTTTGGCTACTGTTGAAGAGGATAATGAAAAATGATAGAAATGAAAAAGCAATTTTGCTTTATGTAGGGTCATGCCATGGATCAAGCGTGATAATAATAGCAGTCGCTGGGTGTTTTATCTTTTTGATATTATACAGGTTTGTTTTACCCTCAATAGTAAAGCCATATTGGGTCGATAGTTGCTTCAGATTAATCATTACTTTGGATAAATAAAAGAATTACCTTATATTAATAACTAAGTTTGACAATGATTATTGAAAATATTCATGCAATGAGTTATTATTAAAATAATCGGCAGATAATACTTTATTTTATAAATGACAAGTGACAATACGTTAAATATAATTAATAAAAATTTACTACCTATAGAACTATGCTGAATTTTATAAATATCTTTTATTTTTTATTTGTATTCCATCCATCACCAATAATCTTGTCATAAAAATGACTCATTAATTTAATTATCATCTGTTATCATCATATCATATTTTTCTTTTGCATTTATATTCATATTTAAATGCTCTTTTCTATTTTTATAATGAGACGTATTTGTTTCATTATTTAGAGTATATGCATGCTCATATTTTTTGCTGCTTCCTAATATTATCGTCATATATCGTATATATGGCTATTACATTTATATGATAAAAAAAAATATGTCATACAAAAAATGAAAAATGGACTAGTAATGAAATAAATATTATTATTTGATTTATATATTGAAAATGCATTTAAATTAAAAAGGTTTTAATTCATTTATATTATAATTGTATACCTACTTATTTATTTATTTAAGCAAAAGAAAATGAAGTTCATTCTATAATAGTTTGTCAAACAAAACAAAGCAAAAAAGAAAAAAGAAAAAAGAAAAAAGAAAAAAGAAAAAAGAAAAAAGAAAAAAAAAACATAGACAGTATTTATATATGCAAATTTATATATCCTTTTCATTTCGTAATGTATTGAATACTTTTTGCAGGACAATTATTTGATGTAATTTTGATAGAATCTATTTTCTTATTTTTTTTTTTTAATTGATATAATAAATTATTTTATTTAATTTCTAAATAGATCCTTATAAATTTGAGATCACTAATCAGAATAATATATAATATATTAAGAAAGAAACAAATAAATAATGAATTTAAACCAAATATGTCAAATATATATTTACTTTATTTAAATAAATTTGTGTTTAATAATAAATTAGTTAATATATATTAAAAGCATAATCATAATAACAGAAGTGATGTGGTTTAAAAAACATATATTATAGACACTATATAATATCCAGCCATTTTTATCAATATTATCCATTTGATAGATACCAGAACTATAAATAGAAGAATGATCAATATAATAAAGTGTTGTAAAAGTAAAAAAAGTAAATATACATAGTTAAGGCATTGGTCATACTCTAATAATGATGAATACGTTAATAATATTCTTTCTTAAAATCGTTCTTTCATTTCTATAATAAAATATATATTTGATTTGACAGAAAAACAATAATGATAATTCAATTGAATATTAGTCGAATTTTCATTTCATATTGGTCTAGCATTCATTTTATATTCATTTATGAGTTGTTTAATACAATCTATTTCTTTTTACGACATATAATTTAATAATGGTTTTCCGTAATTTTCATAAGCAACATTAATATTATTTTTTTAAACCAATACAAGATAATCCATATTGTAACAGCTTGCAAAACAAAGTAAAATAATTTTATTATCTTTATATTAATCCCATGCCATAGTCAGTTTTGTTTTATTTCATAAATCATCCATGCTTTCATATAATTTTAATCTATCTGAATTCATACTTTTTATATTCCAATTTGATATTGTATTTTTATCTTTGATAATATGTTTATATTTATCTCAGGATGGAAAAATGGTATTGAATCTATCTTCATTTCTAGTCGCATTTGAATTTAATATCATATCTAAATGTGACCGTTACATAAATCTTTCTTTTAGAAATTGATCAAATGTTTTAGGATTATCTACTTCTGCATAAGTTAATTTTTTGTTATTTTATCAGAATTTCCAACGTTTATTGTGTATTGTTTTTGTTGATCATCATCATCATCATCATCAAAATGGTATGAGAAAAAAAGTGCATCAAGATGTTTTAATAATGATATAAACATAGGTTTTAAAAGCATTCCATGTTGGTTATATTTTTCTTTTGCAATATGATATTCACTAATGGCTCAAGCATATTTGGAAGAATCATCTATAAGATAAACTAAAAGTTGATATATTTTTTTCATATTTTCATTTTTTTTTTTTTTCATCTTATTTTTAATTAATGAATGATGCTGGTGATGTTGATAATGTTGTTGATGGTAATGAATATCTTCATGGATTGTTTTATCATATTTGTCTATCACATCTATTACTATTTTAGTTAATGGATTTTTCCTTAAATATTCCCTATGTAAATCAGGTACAGCTAAAATATAAGATGCATTTTTATAGATTTCATTCACTTTTAAAATGGTTTCCATTTTCCTTGTATGATCTTATTGATTCACTGATATTGCATTTATCCATAAATATATTATTTCTTTTAAATCAAGTTCTTTTTTAATATGTTGACAAAGTGATATTAAACTATATAAACCAAAGGAAGTGATATGAGTAGTATAATCAGAAGTTTGCAACTGTTACTCATTAAGTTCACCCCATCGATAAGATATAGCAATATATTTCAAATCTTTATCATACACATACTTTTTGATACATGGTATAGTACCTTTATTCTACCCTGAATTTTCAATATCAACAAGTACAAGATCAAATGCCTTTTCTAAATAACAAGTAGAAATAGATACAGAAATAAAGAAAACATTTATCATTTAAAACGTATTGTTTTTATTTACTTTTTTCTGCTTCTTCGCGTTTAAAATAATTTAATATAGAATACTCTTTTTGTTTCATTTTTTTTCTTTTCTTTGGTATTGTTTTAAAATAATCAGTTAAGTTGACTTGTTTAAATGACTGCAATTTATTAACTGATTGCTGGATTGTTCGTATCATTTTATTTTTAAAAAAGTAAAAGGTAATGTGAAAGGTAAAATAAAAAGAAAAAAAAAAAAGGGAAAAATAAAAAATAGGGGGGGGGGGGGGCTTTTGAAAAATATATATTTATAGAAAAATCAAATTTACACACGTACATTGTTTAAGTCTTATTTTTTGGATTTTTATTTATTAGTTACACAGAATATTTTGTTTTTCTAGTCTTTTTAAAAAATCTTCATAATTTACTTTTTAACTTGCTATATATAAAATAATTGAAGATCATTTTGCTTGTTTAATAAGTGCCAGTATTTTTTTTCTCTATTAGATAATTAAGTTTTCTTTTAGTATAAGCTTTTTCTTTTTCTTATATTTTTTCTTTTTATTACAAAAACATGATAAAAATGATATTAAAAAAAGTTAAAATATTGCAAGCAACAAATGAAAAAATAAAATGCAAGTGTTACTTAAAAAGTACAACCAGGTTTTTCAAACTCCATGACATCTAAAAAGAAAATAACTGTGTACTTTTTATATTGAAGTTCCCGCTTTGTTAGTTATTAAATACAGAATAACATTTCTTTAAAAACAATGTATTTGAAATAAGAGGGGTTGGCTTTATCTTATGCTTCAATTATATATACATATTAAATGATCGGATTAACAATATCTCACTAGACGATCAAATTAACCTATTAAAAAAGAAAAAATATTGATATACCATTACAGTATCGTTAATATAATTATTTATTGTATTAAAAACAATTTTATGATATAAACTGATAAAAAATATATAGAAAATACGCAATTAAATTGAAAGAAATAAAGTTCTTTTTTATTTATACTTGATTTTGATGTAATATTTATGTGAAATATGTCACCAACACACATTATTTTATTTCAATATTATTTATTTACGGTTTCAAAAAATAGAGCTTAAATTTTTTTAGTAGGACCAAAAAAGAAATATTGGTGAAAAAAGATAACCCAGCCTATCAACTCTTAGAATCTTCATGAAAAATCATGCAGACAGGTAGATAAAAAAAATTTTTATTTCCATTATTATAACCACTTTTTTTTCCTTTTTTTCCATTTTCTTTCTTCCTTCTTTATTTTCCCATCTTTTAATTTTACCTTTTTTTTTCTTTTTTTTTTTTTTTAAAAAAACAATCATTTAAATTATCAATAATGGGAATTATTCCAGCCGAAAAAAATATTCATGAAGGTGATCATTTAAAATATCATCGACCTTCTATTTTAATGGAATCGGATTCTCCAGATCCTTCATTAATAAATGTGATCAATTTAAATCCCAGGTAATAAATATAATATACACACACACACATATATATATATATTTATATATATATAAAAGTACACAAAAAATGATGCATAGCTCTTTAATAAAAATAGTCGTGATTATACTGAACATCCTTGGAAAAACGGTCATGGTACAACTAAACAAATAGCTATTTATCCTCCTAATAAAGATTTTACAAAAGATGCTTTTTTTTGGAGACTTAGTATCCATTCAATAAATGAAAAAAATTGTGAATTTTCTCATTTTCCTGGTTATAAACGGTAATTTTTTAAAAGAATAAAAGAATATAGAATATAGAATAAAGAAAGAGACTTAAAAATATATATAAAGGATTCAATGATTAAAAGGAAACTAACATTATACATCGATATTTCTTTCAAAAAAAAATAAAGTACTACAATTATATTGCCTTATGAAGAATCAAAACCTACAGGAAAAAAACATGATCAAACATCAATTATATTAAATCATAAAGGTGAAGAAATAAATACTAATATTAAGCCTTTATTCCCATATACTTGGGATGGTTCTTGGTAAAATAAAAAGGAAAAAAAAGGAAAAAAAGACAGAAAGCTTGTGAAACAGAAAAAGTAGATATGATATTAAAACTCCTCCATTTTTTTAACCTCTTTTTCTTTTTTCTTGTCTCTGTCTTTTATTATTATTATTATTACCACTATTGTTATTTTTAATATATAAGGACAACGTCATGTAAAATAAGTCATCCTCCTATTACATGTCTTCAATTACTTATACAACCCGATATAGGAAAAGCACGATTTAATGTAGAGAAAGTCGGTTCAAGTTTAGAAGATGAAGACGATGAAACTTCAGCTGGCAGTGGTGGTGGTGGAAAGAAGAGAATACTGGGAGCTTTTTATTTAATATATGTAGTTGAAGGTTATGTTCAAGTTCAATTGGATGTACAACATACTCAATATGGTACTCTTCAATGGTTAAAAGCTGGTGAAACTTTATTAATAGAAAGAGACGAAGATTCAAGTCCAACCACCATGTTTATGAGAGCTTCAAATGAACATGGCGCTATTGATATTCAAGGAACTGGTAAAATAATAATAATAATAAAATCTAATATTCATAATAATAACGTTAATCATAATAATAAGAATAATAAAAAAGGGAAAACTGTATACTAATATCCTTTTATTTTATTTATTCCTTATAAATATACATATTTAATAGATGCAACGGTAATATCTATTCAAATCACAGAAACAAAAGAAAATAAAGGGAAAATTTATCATAATGAAGCGGTACATCCGACATATATTAATGATAAATTAACCGTTCCAAACTTTGTTGAAGAAAAAAGAAAGATGGATGATGTTGATCAAGCGAAAGAAAAAACAGATGATCAAAAAGAAGAACAAGAAAAAGACGATATTCTTCCAAGTAGAAGACATAGTATTACATCTGGTGGTCAAAGAAGACGTTCATTAGTACCTTTTATTGATCCTAACCTTGCAGCTGCTCTTTCTGCTAATATAACTGCTGCAGAAGCAGTAGCAGCAGCAGCAGCAGCTAATGCTAACGCTCCTACATCTATTTCACCTGGCATAGAAAATTATCAAGATACTATTTTAATAGAGCAATTATCAAAAGCTCAATTAACTCCTGTAGATGAAGGTGCTCGTAGAGATAGTTTAGCCATGTTAACTCATATGTATGATCCTACTCAGTTATATAAACCGGACTCCATTCCAGCTATTCATATTCATGTTGATATGCCTCAACCTATTGTACGTGACCGTTTAGTTATTGAAGAATTTAAAGAACATACTAGAAATACTGTTTGGATTAAAATGGTCACTCAAGGTTTAAATGAATGGGTTCGTATTCCTGTTATTGTTTTACGTGGTTCTGAGGACGGGTAAAAAAGAAAGAAAGAAAGAAAGAAAGAAAGAAATAAATAATTATATATACATATTGATTGATTGATTGATTGATTGATTGATTTTTTTCAATACACAAAAAAAAAAAAATTAGACCTGTTGTTGGTGTAACAGCTGCAGTACATGGAAATGAATTAAATGGTGTACCTTGCATTCATAGGTAATTCATTATTATTTATAAAAGTATTTAAAATATTCATCTTCATTTATTTATTTTTCTCTTTAAAACAAAATAGAGTTGTATCACAAATAGATGTAACCAAATTAAAAGGAACCTTAGTTGCAGTTCCATGTGTTAATGTAGTTGGATACCTTAAATTCCAAAGAGAATTTGCAGATGGACGTGATCTTAATCGACAATTCCCTGGTAAAGAAGATGGATATGCTTCTCAAATCTATTGTTATCATTTATTACAAAAAGTATTATCTCAATTTAATTACATGATTGATTTACATACAGCTAGTTTTGGTAGAGTTAATTCTTATTATGTTAGAGCTGATATGGTAATAATAATAAGAAAAAAGAAAAAAAAAAAAAGAAATCATCATCATCATAACAATAATAATTATGCATTATTTTCCTTTTTTAGAACGACCCAGTATCTGCTTTAATGGCTAAATTACAAAAACCTCAAGTCATTTTACATAATTCTGGCCAAGATGGTACAATGCGTTCTGCTGCTGCTGCTAAAAATATTAAGTCTATTACTGTAGAAATTGGTAATCCACAACTTTTCCAAGATCAATATGTTCAGGTAAAAAAGAAAACTTTTATATGAAAGTCATATATATCAATATTTCTATATTTATTTATATGTTTATTTTTTATATTCTAAAAAAAATACAGTGGTCTTATTGTGGTGTTATGAGAGTATTAGGTAACTTGGGAATGTATTCACTAAACCAAACAGAACTTGCTCAGCTTGCTGATGATGGTCCTCCACATACTATTTTATGTTCAAGTGGTTTTTGGGTAATGTTTATATTTATTTTTATTATGTAACTTGCCTTTTTTATTTATTTATTTATTTATTTTTAATCATATATAGGTTTATACTCGTACTGGTGGTATTTTAGAAGTTTACCCTGGAGTAAACACAATAGTAAGAAAAGGGGATCTAATTGCTCGTATGAAAAATATGTTTGGAACTTTAATTGATGAATATTTTGCTCCTTGTACTTCAGTGGTAATATATAAATGATTCATATATATATTATAATAGATTAATACTTGATAATGAAGTAATCAATTTTTTTTTTAAAAAAAAAAATAGGTTATTGGAAGAAGTTCTAATCCAGTAGCTATGACAGGTGATAGAATTGTTCATTTAGGTGTCATTAAAAAGAAAGGAGAAACATTAGCTAAAGTTGCTAAAGAAAATTATTAAAAAACTATTGGAAAAAAAAATATAAATTTATACTAGTAATAATTCATTTATAATTTTCTTTTTTCTTCAATTTATATATGTATATATATATATATATATATAGAGTATAATTAATAGTTAATATAAAGTAGTATATATGTATGTATATATGTTTATGTATAAACTAAAAAAAAAGAAAATTAATGATCTATTGCAAATTTGATTTATTTTAAAATTATTGGGAAATAAATATATAAATAATATATAACAGATGATCAAAAAACCAACCAATAAGGGCAAAATAGGGAATAATTAATCGGGATTAGATTTTTTTTAAAAAAGAACAAAAATCAAAATAAAATGATAATAATAATAATAATAATAACATCGGATCATCCATTTATAGAAGTTTTAAGTTTAGATCAAATAAGAAAAATATAAGATATAAATATTATTATATATGGGAACAAAAAAAAAAAGGTATAGGCATTTAAAAAAACTAACAACAAATATCGCTGTATATATAAATATATATATATTAAAAAAGGAAATTAATGAACATGACGAAGTGGATGATGTTTTTCTAAATTTACATTATTACAAGAATAGGGAATATGATGATGTTGATGATTTGAATGTGACAAAGTATGATGATGGTGGTGATGATGATGATTATTAAGTGAAGATGATGATGATGCTGATGAGGAATGATTTAAATATAAGTTAGAACGTAAATCAATAGGATGATGATGATGATGATGATGATCTAAATGATGATTATTATGATGTTGATCATAATGCATAATAAAAGAAGAAGAAGTGGATGATATACCAGATGATATAACAGTATTATTAGTATCATCTAATAACAAAGAAGGAGCATTACTACCAGATAAATGAATATGTTGTTGACGATGGCGATGTTTTTTTCCTTTATATAAAGATTTTTGATGTTTTAATCTTTGATTATATTCTTCTTCATAATCTATGGTTGGATCAATAGGTTCAGGTTCTTCCGTTAAATAACCTAATTCTTCAAAAAAGAGTTTATATTGATTCGATGAACATATATGATTACTACTATCTGTAGTGGATTCTTCTGGTGATAATATAACAATGTCCATTAAATTTTCTTGACATAAAGAATCATCCATCCAAGTTTGTATATCTTTCTCATTATTTTTATAGTCGTCTTCTTCATTTCCTATTGGTGGAGGAGGTTCATCAGAAGTTAATAATAAAAATTCAAAACACATATTATTTTCTGACATATTTTTGATTATTTTATTTATATGTATGAAAATGGGTATATGATATATTATTATTATTATTATTATTTATATTTAAATAAGTAAATAAGTATATAATAATAATGAAAAAAAAAAAAAAAAAAAAAAAAAAAGGAGAAAAGAAAGAAAGAAAGAAATAAAAACAAATGAATAGTCTGGCAAAAATTAAAAGCAATCATTACGGAAAATCAAGGAATATAAATCTAGTTAAAAATGAATACAGCATAGTTAATGAGCCAATCAGAATACATGACCAAATCTTATCGTCTTGTACACAAAACAAGTAATAAATGTTCCTGAATGAATGGTTTAAATGTGTTTGGTTTTTACTCCGCAACCAATGATTTAAAGATAAAAAAAATTCCCCACTTTTTCTTCATAATTTTAATGCAATATTGTTTATTATTTTATTTAAAATCAAATAAATATCTTTAATTATCATCATATAATAATAATTGTGACTTAAAAAAAAAATAAGGATTATTATTATTTTTATGTATATATTTCCATTGGATCTCACCAATAATGGATGACTTGATCTTTGTAAACCTTTTAATTTGGTAATTTTTTTAAGCGAAGATTCGATAGATGGTTAAAAAGTGAT
This sequence comes from Cunninghamella bertholletiae, assembly GCA_037043795.1. Classification (NCBI taxonomy): domain Eukaryota; kingdom Fungi; phylum Mucoromycota; class Mucoromycetes; order Mucorales; family Cunninghamellaceae; genus Cunninghamella; species Cunninghamella bertholletiae. The sequence goes on from JAZGVP010000005.1 coordinate 828,490, forward strand.
TACTAAAAATGGACTCTACCGTTTTCGATGAACTTTTTTTTTATTACTTAAAAAAAATGGCAATACTTTTAAAACTACAATTCTTTTTATAAAATTTAGTTTTGATTTCTTGTCTATTAAATTAGGATTTATCCGATTAAACTATATAAGATTTAATGATAATAATAGTAATAATTATAAAATATCTGATGGTTTATCCATTTTGGAAGTTGGTATTGAATTTTCTATTATTATTATTATTATTATTATTATTATTATTATTATTATTATTATTATTATTATTATTATTATTATTTTATTTATGCAAATCTTACCCTTTTGGACCGATTGATTTTGTAATCCACTTTATATGTCCTTTAGAATCTGTATAGGGTACACACTTTCATTGATTAATTTTTCATATTTTTCAACATTCATGGTTTTATATACTGAATTTTTTTAAAAAAAAGATCACAGTTTGTGTATACTTACTTTTTATTAAATTTTATTTTATGGTGACCTTTTTCTATTTTTCATTTTTCTTTCTTTCTTTCTTTCTTTATTTATTTATTTATTTTTATTATACTTATTCCTTTATAGATTGATAAAAATATAAAGATAAAACGGATAGTTGTTTTTAATTACTGTAATGATTAAACATTTTTTTATGCTGAAAAATATTAACTATTTATTATTATTATTATTATTATTATTATTATTATTATAATCAAATAACCAATATACTGAATCATTTTTAAGTATAATTACAATAATAATAATAATAATAATAATAATAATAATAAAACCATTATAGATGAATAATTTTTACTTATCATTTTTTTAGGTTGAATAAATTGAAAATAAACACTTAATTTGTAAAAGTACAAAATAAACTTTGGGGTAAATAAAAATATTTATTATTATTGCTATTATTATTGCTGTTGTTGACATACACACATACATATATATAAATATATATATATATATATATTAAATTATATGATGCTTAAAATTTCTAAACACATAAACTATCCAAACAGAATAATAATCCATTTTTCTTTGAAAGGTAGTAACATATGCATGGTTATCTAGCTTCATTAAGTTGTTAAAAAATCATATATAATTTTTATATTATTTAAAAACTAAAATTAAATAAAAATGGCATATATAGACAATATATATTTAAATATATATTTGTATTAGTTTATTATTATTATAATCTAATAATAAAAATATATATCAAAAAGGGAAAAAAGAAAGAAAAGGCTGAGGTGATCTTTTCTTTTTCCTAAAATATTACTAAGATTGCTGACAAATTAATTATTGGAGTCACGAAAATTAAATTAAACTTGATTGTCTAGGTTAAAAAGTTCGCATATTTTTTAAACTTACAACTTGAGCATTTCTTTTTTTTCCCTTTCTTTTTCCTATTTCTCGTTTTTGCAATAACAGTAATAATAAATTTAAATTCAATATGAGTAAAATTCAATTTTATGATCTCACCTTAGATACTGAAAATGAACTTTGGAGTCCTAATACTTTAAAAACTCGTATTGCTTTAAACCTTAAGGTAATATATATTATATATATACCAAAATAAAGATTGTTATATGAATTAATAACTTTATGCTAATGTATATACAAATATATATACATAGGGTCTTCCATATGATACTCATTGGCTTACTTTCTTTGATGTTCATGAAATTATTCCTGATGTCACGTAATACACATGTATTTATCAAATAAATAAATATATGTACATAAACTTATTTTTATTTTTTATTTTTATTCTTTTGATATACGTATATAGAAAAACTGGCAAAAGACCAACCGTTCCTGTTATTGTTGATGATGAAAAAGTAGTTCAAGACTCATGGGAAATAGCTAAATATTTAGATGAAGCTTATCCTAATACTCCTAAATTATTCCATGATGATGAAGGTGCCAATTTCTTACTTTATCAATATTTAAATCATAATCTTTTAACTTATATTTTTAAATTATGCATTCTTTATATTCATAAAAAATGCCCTGATCAAGCTACAAGAGATTGGTTTAGAAAAGGTGAATATACATATATATATATATATAAAGGATTAAGAATAAATATAATTGATTGATTAATTGATTGATTGGTTTTAACATCTTATATAAATATATATATATAGATCGCGAAAAACTTTTCAAAGTAACTCTTGAACAATTTGCTGGTCCTGAAGCTGATAATATTAAGGCTATTAAAGATGGTTTAAAAATCATTAATATTACTTTAAAAACTTATTCATATTTGAATGGCAACAAACGTAATATAAAAAAGGAATTATATATTTGGTAATGTAAAATGAATAATACTAAATGATTATTTATTTATTTATTTATATAGCTGGTTTTGTTGATGTTACTTTGGCAGCTTATTTCCAGAATTTAAGAGCTATTAGACCCGATCTTTTTGAATCTACTTTATTAGACGCTTATCCAGATAAAGCTATCCGTGATTGGTGGAATAAAATGGAAAAATATACAAAACTTGCTCCTCCAAATGACTCTAATCTTTAATTTATTTTAACTTAACTTATTTTATAAAATAAATTATTAATAATTTGTTTTGTTAATAAAGTATGTAATAGTACAAAAATATGAATGTGTTTGTTTTATTATTATTATTTCTATTTCATTTATATATATAATCCGCCATCTATAGATATAACCTATTAAAAAGAAAGAAAGAAAGAAAGAAAGAGAGATATTGGAATGACTTTAATGATCTCATTTATTTTAATGATTATTTTTTTCCTTTTCATACCTGTCCATGTATATATTTTGACTTTTCAATAAAAATAGCAGCTTCCGCAACATCATCTACTTGACCAAATCGTTTTAAAGGTATAGAATTAAGTAAGCTTTCTCTTTTTTCTTTTTGTTCTAACAGGCCTATTATTATTATTATTATTTAAATAGATAGAATTAATTAAAGATAGTCATTTTTTTTCATCATGATTCCCTTTTTTTTATTTATTTCCTACCAGCCGTCATATCAGTTTCAATAAAACCTGGTGCAATAGCATTAACTCTTATTTGTAATGGACCTAATTCCTTAGCAAGAGATTTGGTAAAACCTTGTATATATATATAATGCATCAATTGATATATTATTTCTAATTAAATCATTTTTATATTTTTTTTCTTTTTGCTATTTTACCAATGATACCAGCTTTAGATGCACTATATGCAGATTGTCCAACATTTCCATGAATACCGATTACACTAGAAAGATTAATAATGCAACCGCCTTTATTAGATATAAAAATAGATGGGTGTTATTATATATCTGGATTTATATATTTATATATGATCTATCCTATTTCTTTTTTTATTTTTTTATTTTTTTATTTTTTTTTACCTTGTCTTTTTCGTACCATTGCTTTAGTTACGTGTTGCGTGACATGCATTGTTCCTAATAAATTGGTATTGATAATATCTTGAAGATCATCATTTTTAAGTTGTAATAATAAACTATCTTTTGCGATACCTAGTGATATGTGAATAATATGACAGCTTTTTTAATAAAACTTGATAAATTGTATTTTCCTATTTTTATTTGTTGCTTTTCTCTTTCTTTCTTTTTATTTATTTATTTTATTTACCAGCAGCGTTTACTAAAACATCAATTTGTTTTCCTTTAAGTATTTCTTTCATTTTGTTATCAATAATATCTTTATTAGAAACGTCCATTATAACACCTTCATGACCTTCACCATATAAGTCAAAAAACTGTTTTTGCACTTTATCAACGCGGTCTGGATCTCTTCCAATAAGAATGACTTTTTTATTTTGTTTTGCAAAAGCATGTGCAATGGCTAATCCTATTCCTCTTGTTGCTCCAGTAACAATAGCTATATTATTCATTATTATTATATTATTGGCTGTTGTTTTTTTTTTAAGAGTAAAAGTAAAATGGAAAGGAAAAGAGGAAGACAAAGGAATAATTGGAAGAACATGAAAAAAAAAATATATAAAATGAAACACCGATCAAAAAACTGAAAATACAGTTTTTTTTGCGCACCGATTTTTTTTACAATACAAAATATACATAATTTCGGTGTTTCTATGCGCAAAAAGCAAAATATAAACCTGTAAATATTTATGCCTACTTCTATTTATTTTGGTTTTTATATATTTCTAAAATTAAATATATGACATAATTATTATGATATAAAAATGGATATTTCAGTGTATGTAGTATAAAATGCTTGTTTATATATGTATAAAATAATATATTTTTCATTTTTTAAACATTAATAATGATCTTACATATATGGCTATATTTAAATATTTTATTTATTTATTTATATGATAATTCACCCATAAACAAACCATTTTCTTTTACTCTATCTCTATTTTTCTCTTTCAATATACTTTTTAACTATTTGTAAAATATGGTTTGTATATGAGGTTTTCTTTTTTTATACTCAGTTTTAGTGTTACAAAGTTTAATTATCCATTGCCTAATTCCTTCAAAAAATGAATTCTGTATTTATTTATTATAATAATCATCGAAAAAAAGAAAAAGATTCATTATATTTAATAGAATAATTTAATTACATTAATAACTATAAATATAAAAATAATAATATATGTCAAGAATAAAGAAAGAAGACGATATTAAAGTAAAAGTATACATATATTAAAGTTTAAAAAACGGAGTTTAAAAAATATAAAAATAAAGAATTATATTTCTCAGTTTTTCTTCTTTTCTTTTCTTCTTTTCTATTTTTTTTAATTTCAACGTTTCTCTTTCATAAACATATCTTATTTTAAATATATAGAATAGTAAAATATATATAAAGAAGTTAACTCAATTTATATTACCTTTTCCTCTTCTTCCTTTTTTTTTTTTCTTTACTTCTTTTTTTTTCTATTTATTACTTTCTTTCTTTTTAAGATATAAGTATTTATATACACTTTATATCCTTTTTTTTTTCTTTTTTACCATAATATAATTTATTCAAAGTGGCGTCTAGAAATCCTTTTGACGATGATCTTCAAGGCTCTGAGCCTTGGCAAGATGGTCATTTACAATCCTTTACTAATAATAATAACAATTATAATAATAATAATACAACAGTTGGTAATAATAATGAACAACAGCAACAACAATCACCTTATGACTTATCATCATCTCAACATATAACTCATAGAAATCAACAACAATATTCTCCTTCTGATTATGGTTCTGATTTAATTGATTTACAACAAGGTATGTCAAGTGCCCATAATATGAGTACTCCTTCTCCACCTAATCCTCAACCTCGTAATCCTCCTCTTTCAGCTGCTGCACCTGCTCATTTACAAGGTAGCCATAGAATTAAACGAACTGATACTTTTGCTACTGATGGTAAATAATATAACAAAATACAAATATTACATAAAAGAAAAAAATAATAATCATACAGATATATATACATATAAATACAAATATGGAAATATTGATAAATAAATGGAAAAATAAAATATCCCTAATTTTTTATATTTCCTATATTTTTACATATACAGCTCCTTCCATATATGAAGAGTCAACAGCTTTTGAAGAAGATGATGATTTACAACTACTTAGTCACCAAGCAGCTATAGCAGGTCATCCTAATTCCCCATCAATAAATAACGAAACAACAGGTCGTCAACAACAGCAAAAACGTCGTTCAAGTAAATCATTTTTATATACATTAAAAGAAAATGTAAGGTCAATAATAAGTGGTGCACCTTCTGCTTCAAAAGTCGCTACTGGCGAACGGATTATTTATATTAATAACGATGAATTGAATAATCAACAACGTTTCTTAAATAATAAGGTGTTTACTGCTAAATATACTCTTATTTCTTTCATACCTAAATTCTTGTATGAAGAATTTTCTAAATATGCAAATTTATTCTTCTTGTTTGTTTCTGGAATTCAGGTAATTTAAATAATATAATAATAATAATGGCTATATATATATATATATATATATATATATCATTGACTATTTTTTTTTTTTTGAACAATTTAGCAAATTCCTGATGTTTCACCGACTTCAAGATGGACAACCTTGGTACCATTAGTTATTGTGTTATTTATTACTGCTGTTAAAGAATTTGTAGAAGATTTGGTAAATTAAAATAAGATGAAAGTCAAAAAATAAAAATAGTGATAATATATAAATAGGATCAATTGTATTTATATTTATGTTTTTATTATATAAATAAAAATTAGGGTGTACATCGATCAGATGCTGAAGTCAACGCAAAAAAATGTAAAGTTTTAACTGGGACTCAATTTGTTGAAAAAGCTTGGCGTGATGTACGAGTGGGTGATATTTTAAGAATAGAAGGTGGTGAAAATTTCCCTGCTGACTTAATATTGCTTAGTAGTTCTGAACCTGAAGGTTTATGTTATATTGAAACTAGTAATTTGGATGGGTAAAAAAAAAAAAAAGGAATGAAATAAAAGATAAAATAATGTAACATATATATATATATATATATATATATTCAAATATTAATATATGATATATATTATTTTTTATTTAAAAAAATCACAGTGAAGTCAATTTAAAAATTAAACAAGCTCTACCCCAAACAGCCAATATATTAAAACCAATCGATGCAAATCAATTAAGAGGTATAGTTAAATCTGAACAACCTAATAATCGTTTATATAATTATGACGGTGTTTTACAAATTCCTTCACCAGACGATATGGGAAAAACAAAAGATTATCCTTTGGATCCTAATCAAATCTTACTTCGTGGTGCTCAACTTCGTAATACTGATTGGATTTATGGTCTTGTTGTTTTTACTGGTCATGAAACTAAATTAATGTTAAATTCAAGGTAAGATAAAAATAATAAATAAATAAAAGGCATTGTATTTACAATGATATAACATGATTAGTTACTTAATAATGGTTTTTATTTTTTATTTAAATTTATATAGTAAAAAACCATCTAAAGTATCTAATGTAACTCATATTACAAACCGTAATATTATATCCTTATTTATTGTACTTGTACTTATGAGTATTGGTGGTGCTATTGGTGGCATGGTTTTTACTGTAAGCATAATAATAATTATAAATGGACAAATAGAATATATAAATTAAAATCATCTAAATATCTTTTTTTTAAATAATAACAACAATAATAATATTAAATTAGGCTACTCGTGGTGAGACATTAGCTTATCTTCCTATTCATCAACAAAGTAAAGCTCAAGAATTTGGTTATGATATTTTAACATTTTTGATTTTATTCAATAGTTTTATTCCTATTAGGTAATTTTTTTTAAGATAATAGTTTTCATCATTTTATAATTAAATAGGATGATATTTTACTTATGATGATATTAATAGTTAATTATTTTTACTATCATTTTTTTATAGTTTGATGGTCACTATGGAAATTGTCAAATTTATACTTTCTTATTTAATTGAAGCAGATTTGGATATGTATTATGAACCTACTGATACACCAGCTGTAGCAAGAAGTAGTAGTTTGATTGAAGAACTTGGACAGGTAATTATAAAATAAAAAAATTAAAAAGAAAGAAAGATAAATTAGAATGAAAAAAAAAGAGTATATATTAAAAAAAAATCTTTTAAATCCATTTTACAGGTCAAATTTGTATTTTCTGATAAAACTGGTACACTTACATGTAATGAAATGCAGTTTCGTCAATGTTCAATTGCTGGACTTTCTTATGCTGATAAAGTTGAATCTGATAAACAAGCTCGTGAGGGTGATAATGATCCTAATTTACAATATAATTTTACTCAATTAAAAGATCATCTTAAAACACACTCTATGGCTAATGTAATTAATGAATTTCTTACCTTGTTATCTACCTGTCATACCGTTATTCCTGAAAAGCCTGATGATAATGGTGCCATTGTTTATCAAGCTTCTTCCCCTGATGAAGGTGCTCTTGTAAAAGGTGCAAGTGATTTAGGTTATGTTTTCCATGTAAGTAATTACCCATTTTCATATGTTTTTATTCATTTTTTTTTTTTAATATATTTACACATATTATACAAATATTTTTTTTATTCATAAATATACTTATTCTTTTTTTTTTCATTTTCTAACATCTTATAGACTCGTAAGCCCAACTCTGTAGCATGTTCTGTTCTTGGACAAGATATAGAATGTCAAGTACTTAATGTTTGTGAATTTAATTCAACACGTAAGCGTATGTCTGCCATTATTAGAGGACCTGATGGAAAGATTAAACTTTATTGTAAAGGAGCTGATACTGTGATTTTAGAACGACTTGCAGAAAACAATCCTTATGTAGAAAATACATTAATTCATTTAGAAGATTATGCATCTGAAGGTCTTCGTACCTTATGTATAGCTATGCGTGAAATCCCAGAAGATGAATATGCAAGATGGTCTCAAATTTATGATAAGGCAGCAACCACTTTAGTAAATCGTGCAGAAGAGTTAGATCGTGCAGCTGAAATGATTGAAAAAGATTTATTCTTATTAGGGGCTACAGCTATTGAAGATCGTTTACAAGATGGTGTACCTGATACCATTCATACCTTACAAGAAGCTGGTATAAAAGTATGGGTACTTACTGGTGATCGACAAGAAACTGCTATTAATATTGGTTATTCATGTAAATTACTTAATGAAGATATGTCATTGATCGTTTGTAATGAAGAAAATCATTGGGAAACTAAAAATTTCTTGGAAAAGAAGCTTAAGGATATTACTGAAGTGATGAGTCGTGGTGAAGAAATGGAGGTAAAATATATAAATAAATAAAAAAGAGACGAAGTGAAAAAAAAAATGAATCTATGTATGTATATATTAAGTATAAATTATTATTTTTTATTTCATTTCATTTCATTTAGCCCTTGGCTTTAGTTATTGATGGACGTGCATTAACATTTGCATTAGAAAAAGATATTGAAAAGGTATTATTTGATTTAGCTGTCCTTTGTAAAGCTGTTGTATGTTGCCGTGTATCACCATTACAAAAAGCTCTTGTTGTAAAATTAGTCAAGAAATATGATAAATCCATTTTATTAGCCATTGGTGATGGTGCTAATGATGTATCTATGATTCAAGCTGCTCATGTTGGTATTGGTATTAGTGGTGTAGAAGGTTTACAAGCTGCTAGAAGTGCTGATTTTGCTATTTCTCAATTCCGTTTCCTTAAAAAATTATTATTGGTTCATGGTGCTTGGGCTTATCAAAGACTTTCAAAAATGATTTTCTTTTATTTTTATAAAAATGTAGCACTTTATTTAACACAATTTTGGGTAATGATCATATATATATATATATGTATATATATGTATATGTATATATTTAATTAATAATAATAATAATAATAATAATAATAATATTGACAATCTTTCTTTTCTTTCAATTATTAATTTAATTAGTATGCATTCTATAATGGATTTTCAGGATCAACTTTATATGAATCATGGACCATGTCTTGTTTTAATGTTATTTTCACCTTCTTACCACCTTTAGCTATTGGTATTTTTGATCAAATTGTATCAGCAAGAATGTTAGATAAATACCCTCAAATGTATATACTTGGTCAAAATAATGAATTCTTTAATCAAAAACGTTTCTGGGGATGGATTGGTAATGCAATCTATCATTCATTGGTAAGTCGATTAATTAAATAATAATAATAATAAATAAATAAAAATATGGAAAGGAAAGGGAATAAGAAAAGGAAAAAAAAATTAAAATTAGAATGTGATAAGTTGATGTGGGAAAAGGAAATGAGAGAACAATGGATGAAAAGAAAAAAAACGTACGATATAAATTTTAAACTTTTTTTTCATTTTTTAGATTTTATTCTTCTTTGGTGTTGGTGCATTCAGAAATGATGGTGTATTCCCTGATGGTGTAAATGGTGGGCAATGGTGGGCAGGTACAGCTGTCTTCACTGCCGTATTAGCATGTATTTTATGGAAAGCCGCTTTAATTACTGAGTAAGTCTCCCCACTTTTTTTTTATTTTTCTTTTTTTTTTTTTGAAATCCAGCTCTTTTTTTTTTCTTTCTTTCTCTCTTTGGAAATATTTTTGATTTTTTTTTTTTGACTCATACCTTTATTCCATTTTAGTATATTTACGAAATATACCGCTATCGCTGTGTTTGGTTCAATGGTTGTCTGGTTTATATATTTGCCGGTTGTACAATATATTGGGCATGCTATTAACGTTAATACATTCCCTGAATATGATGGTATGGTACGTATGTTATGGGGTAATGTTAATTTCTGGTTATTTATTCTTTTGGTACCTTTTGTTTGTAACCTTCGTGATTTTGTTTGGAAATAGTAAGTTGATATATATATATATATATATATATATATATATATATATATAGAATTATATAAACATATTAATAATTAATATTATAATTTTTCCTTTTTTATTTATTAATAATAATATGAATAGTGTCAAGAGAATGTATCGTCCTATTCCTTATCATTTTGTACAAGAAATTCAAAAATACAATTTACCAGATTATCGTCCTCGTATGGATCGTTTCCGTCAAGCTGTCAATAAAGTACGTCGTATTCAACGTCTTAAAAGAAATCGTGGTTATGCTTTCTCCCAAAATGAATCTGATCAAACTAAAATTATCCGTGCTTATGATACAACTCAACAAAAACCTCAAGGTTAATTGTTTTCTTTATTTAATATTTTATTAGTATCACTCTTTTCTTTTTTTTTTCCCTTGTTTTGTATGTTATATATTTTGGTATCATATATATATTTCTTTTTTATTTCTCTCTTCCTCTTTTACATACATATTTATATATTTATATTTTTATTATTATTATTTTCTTAAAAAGATGTTTTGTATCTAATTTTTATTTTATTATTACATATATACTTTTTTTTTCCTCTTCTATTTCTTTTTTTATACTCTTTTTTTCTTCAGATTTTGTACGATTAGATTAATAATAATAAAATAAGATTGGCAATCTTTTTTTTTTTTTAGAATCAGAAATCGGGATGTATTACGATTTGTGATCGGAAAAGAAAACTTAAAAAACATTTGTTTGTTATTTGAAAAAGGAAATGGGATGATTTTTTGATTGATTTTTAAATTCCGACTCAAAAGAAAAAAAAAACTATTTAAATGGGTCTATTTTTTTTGTTTTGTTTGTTATTTTTTTTTTCTCTCTTTTCTCTTCATTTTTTTTTCTTACATTAAAAACAAACAAGCCCCTCCCAAACTCTCAAGTAAATACAATGGAATATATTAGTACTGAAAAGTTATACTCTGATGGTAAATACCGCTTTGACTATGTAGCCAAGTTTGTTGATTTTGGTAAGTAAATTTAATTCATATATATATGACGCGCTTCTTTTTTTGAAGAAAAGAAAGAAAAAGGAGTATGTATATAAGAGTAATAATATTAATAATCCATTCTTATTTATTCATATATCTTAAATAAAAAATAGGTGAAGCTGATATTAAGGCCATTCAAGACGTAGCTGATAAAATTAGACCTTTAGCACCTGTAGTTGTCGATGCTGTATATGTAAAATTATTCAACTTTGATATTACCAAAAAATTCTTCTTACCAAGAAATGATGGATTTGAAGGTGAAGTTCCTCCCACTCTTGAAGAATTAACTTTAGATCATCCTCAAATCAAATTCCGTAAGGATTTCTTAGGCAAATATCTTAATAAATTATTAAGTGGTCCTTATGATGATCGTTTCTTACGTTATTTGGATTGGGTAGCCAAGATTCATACTGATACCGCTGATAAGAAATCTAAAATCAATGTTGATTATATTCATATTAATGCTCTTTTAGGTTATGTAGAATCTGTTTTAATCAATGGTATACTCTCTTTGAATTTGGATAGAGAAACTGAAACCGCTGCTTTATTGGCTTTCAATAAATTATTATGGATTCAAAATGATTACTTTGCTAAGTACTATGCTACTCCTAATAAAGAATTAGGTCATCAAGCTTCAATTGCAAACAATAATAAATCCTCTTGTTGTGCTGCTCTTACTTCTCCTGCTTCTATTTTACCTACTGTTGTTGGTGCACTTGCAGGTGGTTTAGCTGTATATTTCTCTCTCAAACATCAATCATAAACAAAACAAAAATTTAGATAACATATCCTATCATTTATTTATTGAAATTATTTTTATATTTTTTTTTCCTTATCTTATCTATCTTTTTAATATTTATACAAGAATGTAGAATTTATTTATTTATATATATACACTCATACATATTTTCTCTAAAATAAAATCTTTTATATAATTACTAAAACTGTAAAAATGATGACCTTTATTTATTTTTTATTTTTTTATTTTTTTTCATGATTTAATTTATTTAAGGATTAGCTAAGAATTATTACACATAAGCCTCCCCATTTTTAATATATTAGAAAGCTGAGATTATTTTTTTAAAAAAAATCATAATGAAAATCTTATGATTTTGAAGAATTGAATGATATAAAGTTTATTTAATTTTGATTAATAAAAAAGTGTTTTTATAAAAAGGATTTAATAAAAAGCGATTTAATAAAAAGCGATAAAAAAAAAATATGATTTTGTAGAACAGAGCTGATGTTGAGATAAAAAAAAATAGCTGCATCTGTGAAACATATTTAAACATCGATGTATATCTATACATTTTAATGTAGATAGTGATGGTTACCTGTAATTTATAATTATCTTGCTGTAAAAATATAAATTAATATACAACATGGCTATAAATAACGATGAACATTAACTTTTGGGCTACCTACCTTAGTATAACTATTTTTAAAGAATCCAAAAATGTAAACTATTTGTCAGCAGTCAGGAACCGACCAAGCCGCGAAAAAGATTATACCTCTAGACCCAAAGATACAATCTTCCTATTTGTCAAACTTTCGTCCAATTAAATGGGTTTAACAAAAAAGTAATATTAAAAAAAAAACAAAAGAAAGAGAAAAAAAAACGATTGGCTGGGTTGTATGCCTAGAATTTTTAAACTCCATCAGAAACTTAAAAAAAACTAAGTACAGTATGAATCCAGTGAAAACTTTTTTTTTATTGGTATTATTATATATTACTATTTCACCTTAAAATAAATGTGAAGTGAAAACTATAAAAGAAGGTTACTAAATTAGTTACTTTTAGATTCAAAAATTAAGTAATCTTATATATTATTTTGTTTATTGTAATGAACTACTCTATATGTGAACAAGGCATTTTTGAAAAAAAAAATAGTCAGTATTCGCTTTAGATTCGTATTACATAATAATATAAAACACACTAGATATATATTATTGAGTAAACAATAAAAATAAAGAACATGATACAGTTTTCGTTATACTTATTTAAAAAAACAAATGTCCTTCTACGAAAAAGTTGGCTTTTATTTTCATTAATTTAAACCTTAGCAAGAAAATAGAAAATAAAAAAACTCCAAAAAGTTGGTTTATAGTAACATTATTATTTATTAAAACTTAAGAGTGCCAAATATAAAGTTTAAAAATAATCAAATTAAAATATAAATAACTTAATACAACTAGTCATGGAACTAGTGATGTTAGAATAGCATTGGAAGAAGCAATAGGGTGTTTAACATTAACAGGGACAACGCTTTAATATATTTATTAAGTGAAATCTATCAATTTACAAAAACCCGTCAGGATTTACTTGGTCTAATTTGGTTAATACATGCAACTATGAAATACATTTTTTTTTTAAAGTTAATGGGAGATCTTTAATAAAGTTATCATGCATTCGTTCTTAAAAAAATTAACTAGTGATCATATTAAAATGGTATTAACAATGCCTTAATTAAATGGGGAGGGGAGATATCTGGATAATAATAATGGCGAAAATGATGGTACTTCTCAATTAGAACAATCTGTAAAAAAAAGATGCTCTTCCATTTTTAGCTATTTTTAGTGATGGTGATAATGGTGGTGATGGTAAGGAATCAGAGTAATAATAATCATAATAGTCAATAATATTTATATACATGTTAATAAATCTATATTAGGATTAATAGATGTCACATTTTATAGGTTAATAAAAATGTTAGAGTTGGGTGAAGATACATTGCTTGGGGTGATCATCTCTTACTATATGGGGAAATTGGCATCAATTTGTTAAAATATAAATATATACATACATACATACATATATATATATATATATATATATATATATATATGGGCTTTTTTTAAAAAAAAAAAAATAGAGATATATAATAGAATATAAATAAATAGAAAATTGATGATCAGTAAAATAAAGCACATATGTTAAGAATATTATTGGTGATTGAAATATATATGATCTTTATTTCTTTTATGAAAATGTTAACTGAATATATTAATCTAGTCTTTTTTTTCTAGTTAATAGAAATAATGTTAAGTATATATATATATATAATATGTAAATGATGATCTATCCTTTCAAACAATAGATAAAAAAAAATAAAGTGATAAATTAAAAAAATTCGTTTCTATAAATTAATACTTGTGTTTTTAATATGCTAAATACAGATAGGCGTCCTGCTGACTTTTTCTTTTTTTACTCTACTTTGCCACATACTAATTATAAAAATACTTGATCTAAAATTATGATGAAAAATTTATATATGTATATTTATGTATGTTTATATGAGCCATGACATTTTTTTTAATAAAAATAAAAGTTTAAATTAAAATAGTTATGTTCCATTAATTTTAAAGATATAAGTAAAAGGTGATTTTATTTTTTAAATTCTAAATCAAAATTATTTAGAAAGCGTCATTTTCAAAGTCCGATTAATCGGAAATTTATTTTTTAACACCAATTTCTTTAACCATCCTTTTTTATCTTTTCTTTTTCTATTTAATTTTGTTTAAACTAGCAAAGTAAGGGAATCCTTTCGTGATGCGAGGTGAAACCCGTCATGATTGGTACGACAGCGTGAATAACCATCGGTCCTAGTAAAGAATTGTTTTGTACTGAGCGTACGTAAGTGCATATTTTGGCAATTCCTTGCGTTTACTTTTTACTTGTTTAAACTTTCATTATCTGCTTGAAGTATACATATATATATTATTGTAAGTAAAATAGTTAAAATAGTTATATTAAAGTATACAAAAATGATTTTTAACTAAATACTAAATTTTTCTTAAATAGTGATAAATGATGATGCGCCTTTTTTATTCTATTTAATCAAACTAGTAAGGTAAGGGAATCCTTTCGTGATGCGAGGTGAAACCCGTCATGATTGGTACGACAGCGTGAATAACCATCGGTCCTAGTAAAGAATTGTTTTGTACTGAGCGTACGTAAGTGCATACTTTGGCAATTCTTTGTGATTACTTTTTACTAGTTTGAATTATTATCTGAGTGAAACATATATATATATACTTAATGTTATTTCCATCAATAAAAAAAAATCATGGCTCTCCAAAATACAACAAACAATTTTTAAATTATCATATGGTACTGATAATGTATATGCTCAAAAATGTAAGTATAACATAATATTTGGAAAAAAAAGATTTATTATTTTATAGCTATTTTCTTCTACTTGTTAACTCTATTTTGACTTTTATGCTACTAATAATTTTATTCATCTATTTATTTGTATGTGGTTTTTTTGTATAATAAATTATTTATTGATTTTTATTTTAAGTTTGGTAAACCTCGATTAAGCTTTTTTTAAAAAAAAGTAAGACTTGATTTATATGTACTGTTAATATTTGCATAAAAACAAATTTCATTTGCCTGTTAAAATAGTAACATCCTTGCTACTTGACACTTTATTACTGATCATCATTTTTATATTGATTTGTATTCTATTATATATATATAAAAGAAAAAGAAAAAGAAAAAGAAAAAAAAGCTCCAATATAAATAATGGAATATATATATCACCATTAGAAAAAAAAAAAAAAAAAAGAAGACTCTTAGGCTTGACTTAAAAATCAAATTTTGGTGATACTTCACAAATATTTGGAGAGATTTTTCTATAGTGTATAAAAGTGAGGAGATACGTTAATAATACTAGCTAGTATTAATAAGTAATCTAGATCATAAAAAAAATTTTTGAATGTAAAAAATAAAATACTATATTTCAAAATAAATATATAAATAAATAAATGATATTAATATGAACTTATATTTATGATGTATATATTTATAGAATTTATACCAAATTATCATACTGATAGTATTGATTTACCAGGTTTTTATACATAAAATGATAATAATAATAGCAAATATAATAATAATAAAATGATAATAATTTAATAAAAAAAATGGTAGTAATAAAAAAATGGTAATAATACTAAAAAAAATACTCTGAGGTATTAACCTTTGTTATCATTTTTCATAGTCTTTTTATGTTTAATTTCTTCGGTATTTAGCGATCTTTTTCTTTGATGATTTAATGAAGTAGAAATTTTCATTTTTCTACTTTTTAAAGTTTGTATTAGTTGGCTGTTTGTATCTACAATGATGTCCTATAAAAAAATATATTAGTTGTTATATACACACAAAGAAGTCTGAAATCAGTAGCAATGGTTAAATTACTACTATATTAGATATAATATCTTACTTTAATGGTTAAAAGTTGGGTTACAATAAATCCAACTTTGGCTAAATCTTGTAAAGAAGAAGGTAAAATAAATTGATCAATTTCAACCATTTTATAAACCCCATTGTATTCTAAATCCATAAAATATGTCCTGGCTGTAAAGCCTACATTGTAAATAAGTATAAATAAATAATAATGATAAAAAAATTAGATTGGTAATCGTAGTGATGCTGTTTCATCTTTATAAATTGTTTGAAGTATACATATATAATTTACCATCAACCCACAATCCACACACGCGTGGATTTTTAACACCTACATCTACTAATTGATCTATCATCAATTTTAATTCATATCCAATTTTTTTTTGATCATTAGGGCCATGATTGCTTGTAGGTGATTTAGCTTCTACAGTAAATAGATCAAAAGATCTTTCATAACAGGACACTGAAACAACAAAATCGGGCATATAATTAGGATGATTCATAATAGGTACTGAAGATGAAGATATTGAAGATGTTGAATATATTGGAGAAGTTGGAGATATTGAAGATGACGATGATGATGATGAGCATGCATTTAAATTAATATTAGACCTAAATATACAAAAAAAAGTTTGCAATAGCATTTATTAAATAATATTAATGATCTATTTCATAAACAAGTATTATATATATATTTTTTTACCATTTAATATTAAAGACTGAAGTCATAAAAATATTATTTAAAAAAGGTGAAATATACTTGTGTACAAATGAATCTTCACCTGCTGGAATGAATGTTGTTGGTAATGAATTAAATAATCTTGTAAAGTCTAATAAAATATTGCAAGTGACAATTAAATCCATATCTTTTGATTCTCCAGCTTTTATTAATGTTTCACCCATTGTTATTATTAATAAAAAGTTGCTTTTTTCTAATGAAGACTAAAAAGAAAAAAATATTATGGAATCTGTTGACTATGGAATATTAATATAGGTCAATTTTGCCTTAATTACCTTTATTAGAGCATCAGAAAATAAGATGGCTTGAGATGATATATTAGCATGTCTTTTAGTATCAATACTTTGGTAAAGGGGTTCAATATCAACGTCATAATCCCTAAGGCAGCATTTTGACTTGTCAATTGGAAATAAAAATACATGGTTAAGCGACCTGAACCAAGTACATATATATAATTTATATTAAAATTAATATAAAAGGCTCTGTATGGTTTATATATTCATAAATATGCTTACAAAATCCTAGAAGCTGAAATTTGCTTGTGCACGTCATACTTATTAATGTAAATTGATTTTTGTCGATATGAAAATAAATAATTACTAATATCTATATCTTTAAAATACCACTAATACAAAAAAACAAACAAAAAGTGGTAAGATAATGAATTCTTATATATTTTTAATTTTTCTTACTCTTTCTTCATCCGAAACATCTTTATCTAAATCTACTTCATCGTCATCACCCATTATTATCGATGTACGAGTTCTTTTGGTAGGAGTTTCGTCAGAGCTAGAAAAGCTACTTTGCTTCAATAATGCAGGACATTTTTCCTATATGTTTTAAAAGGAGTTAAAATAAAAAGTAGTAAAACGTGTCAATAACTGGTTTATTTTTAGAAATGAGACGCAAACCGAAGTAATCATTCTTACGTTGTTTTTTTGTGATTGTGATTGTGATTGTAATGATTGCTGTTGTTGTTTCTGTTGCTGTGGCACCTACAAGGTAAAGGTTAAACATAATCATGAATAAGCTTATACTTTAAAACATAATATATATATATGAAAGAATAATACAAATACCTTTAATCTTAGCCTGATTTTACTTCCTGCTGTCTTTGTAGACTCCACCAGAGTTTTATATCCTTCTATCATTACTGTTTTCTCAGCTTTGCATTCATTGAATAATAATTCAATATCGACAGAAGTTCTCATTTTTCGCTTTGCATTTGGGAAGAAGCTGCTATGTACGTGTTTTATTTTTTCTTTCATGTTTTTTTCAGCTTCTTGTACGGTATCAAACTGCTTAATAAATGATTTAGTAGCTTCTGGATTTTTTTTTACAAAATCAGACAAGGAGCCATGTCGAACATTTTGTATATACAGCTGTAACTCTAAAATTTAATATTTTTTATTAAAATGAATTAATAGCATATATAATTATTATATAAAAGTTAATAATAAATTACCATTGATTATTTGTGACATTACTAGAATAAAAAAAAATGGAAAGTAGTATATGCTTTTTTTTTGTGAAATAAGTAGTTTTTAAAAAGTTTGCGCTGTGTCACACAAGTGAAATTAATGATTACTGCTTGTTCTAATACTTTTTTAAATTATGAAGTATTTAAAGCTTTTATATATGAACTTATATCTAAATTTAACCTTACCAATACTTTTTTTGGTTTAATAAAAGTAAAAGTATAAGTTAAAATAGTCGCGTTCCATTAATTTTAAAGATATAAGTAAAAGGTGATTTTATTTTTTAGATAAAAGTCAAAATTATTTAAAAAGGACGCTATTTTCAAAGTTCGATTATTCGGAAATTTATTTTTTTATCCCCTTTTTTAATAACTATAAAAATCTATTTCTGTAACAACCAAAGCACAGAATACAATATATTTGGTTTTTATTTATTTTTATGTGGTTTTTTATTACCCATGATTAAAATATTTTTTTTAAACAAAGAATTGATTTATATATCCAGTGAATGTATAAAAATTAATAAAATATCATTTATTTTTTCAATTGTCTGTCTTAAAAACTTCAATATTCTTGACAGAAGCACTTTATTTTATTGATCATCAATTTTCTATTTATTTATATTCTATTATGTATCTCTATTTTTTTAAAAAAAAGCTCATATATATATGTATGTATGTATGTTTGTATGTATGTATTTATAATTTTAACAGGTAGATGCCAGTTTCCCCATATAGTAAGAGATGATCATCCCAAACAACATTAGTATTAATTGTTGACCATTAAAAGTTAATTCATTGGTTATATGAATAATATTATGTTGATGATGATGGTGATATTCTTGAGGTGGTATTAATATATAATTTTTTGGTATTTGAATGATATTTGTATCTGAAGTACTAGCAGTACTAGTAGTAGTAGAAGTTGTTATTACATGGTTATTAATAAATGCTGGAGAAGGATTGATTTGTTTAGAATTGAGTAAATTTATTGGTGTTTTTGTTTCTGTTAATGAAGTTGGAAGTTCTATAAATTAAAAAAATGTTGTTTATATATATATATATATATAAAAGAAAAGAAAAAAAAAGAAATCAATATAAACAATAGAAAATATACATATATATATATGTGTGTGTATGCATGTGAAAACTTACCATACTCATCCTTTTTTGTTGTTACTGTTGATATAGTAAAAGAATCATCAACTTGTTTTACTTTTTCATTTTTTAAAATTAAATGATCATCATTATTGCTACTATTGCTATTATTGCTATGATTATTATGATTTTGTTTTAATTTAGCTATATTCATCTTTTCATAATCATGATCATTATTATCATTATTATTATGACGAAGTTGATTTTGATCACTATTTTTATCCATCAACAATTTATTTTGTTGTTCTTGTTGTTGTTGTAATTGTTGTTTTTTTTGTTGAAGATGATAAAGGTGTTGAGTAGGAGGAGGGTGAATACTTTTTTTAGATAATGTAATAGAAATTGTTTTTCCTTCCATAAAAGTATCTGTTGTAAATATTTTTATGATTTTTCCATCTGAATCAATATCAATTTTAGTTCCTATTTTTGGTGAAATATCAATATAAAAAGATGATGATGATGATGATGAAGTGGTAGGATACATTTTTTTTGAATCAATTCTTATATCAGTACACCAAGTAGTGGATTTAATATGTTTTTTATAAGCAGCAGGAGGATGATGTTTAGCTATCCAAGTTAATTGGTATTGAAAAGTAGAGCTATTAAATTGTTCTTTAATGACTTTACCAGCAACTCTTCTAATATAAGGTGGACATCCATGAGTAGATAAATATTTATCTATTTGATGAATACTTGATATATAAAATGGTTTTTGATTGATTTTTTGTGCCCATAAAGACGATGAATCAGTAATAAATGTTAATTGAGTCATTGATGATGAAGACAATGATGATGATGATGATGTAGAAGAAGATTTTGCAGAAAAAACCCAACCATATAAATCAATATGAGTACGTTGATGCTCATCTTTATTTTCAGGTATCATATCATCATCTACACTTTTACTTGCCATAAAAATCTTTTTTTGAATAGTATCACTATCTATATAAGTTATGGCTGATATATCTTGTGATAAATGATCATCTCCAATAATCCAATGTACTAAATAATCTTTTTGACTAAATCTCTCTTTTATATAACCATGCTTCCACCATTTATCCCCTATTTAAAAGAAAATAAGAATAAGTAAGATGATTTATTTCTTTAATCATTATGATTATGGTTATTATTATATTATTTTACAGTGCTTTCTTGTATCAACATTATGAAGGAAAGAACATATTTGTTCAGGATGCCATTCATTATGAATCCAAGCGTCTATTCTTGAATAAAAAATACCATTATAGTTTTTTACATAAGACTTGATATTATTTTCTTCATATTCTAACTGCCAACCATCTAAAGTATTATACAGCTGTTTTAATAAAGTTATACATTCATTTCTTGTTGATAAATGACGATGAAAAGGGTATATTGGTTGTGAAGAAGAAGAAGAAGAAGAAGCTGAAGAAGTATTTGAATTGAAAGAAGTAGAAGATAAAGGTTTTGGTATTGATAACAATTCTTTATTATTATTGTTATTATCGTTTTTAAAAGTGATTTGTTTTTTTGTTGACGATAAAAATTGAGTTGAATTATTATTTTTTTGTGGTAAAGGTGTTGAATTGTTTGATAAAGTACTGTTATTTTTTTTCATAATATAAATAAATAAATAGATAATAGATATAAAAAAAGTTATAGGATAGATTAGTAAAAAAAAAAAAAAAGAAAAAATCGGAGTATTAATTTTTTTTTTCAAACTTTATCTATATTACTTATGATGGTGATTATATTGATATTGATGATTTATGCATGAAGAAACTGAATGCTGCAAGACAGAAGGTCGTTTAGTAAAAGAAGAAGAAGAGGAAATTTGATGATGATGATCTAAGTTACGTTCGGCTTTTGATTTTAAATAGTCATGGACTAATGCAATAATTAATGGACGCCTAGCAATTGATTTTTTATTTAACCCAGACATCCACCCCTTAACAGGTTCTTGAATAATATATGTTACTCTTGTTATTGGAGTGGATGAGACTGGGTTTGAAATTGGTTCTAATGCCCAACCCATTAACTATTTTAATGATCATAGTAAAATAAAAAAAGTAGAAAAAGAATGATTAGATTAAAATAAAGTTACTTTTTTTCATTTATTATGTTCTTGATATTTAATTACTTTAATTTGACTTCTAGAACGACCTTGAACTCTAGGTACTTTTGGAGTTTCCACACTACTTGCAGCAAAAAGAATAGTACCATCATGAGTACATTCTATTTTTTCAACTAAACATAAGTCCCTTTGTCTAAAGTTAAATGATAATTAATATTATTATTATTATTATTATTATTATTATTATTTGTTTATAAAAAAAAAAAAAGAAAAACAATTAATATTGTTTATATATTAATTGTTTGTTTGTTTATTTACTTTTATAAATAAAACTTACTTTGAAGAATTATTCGATTTCCAAACTTCATAAGTAAGTGAAGTAGTATCATTTAAATTTTCAACCAAATTACCATCTTCGTATTGATCGTCCCATAATTTTCTCATACCAATGACATAAAAAATAGAATGAGGTGTAAATCCTTTAAAAATGGCTTCACCTTTAAAAATAGGAATTTTATCATTTAATAAACATGAAGCTGATGATGATGAATTTATTGTTGAATAAGTAAAAGGATTCGATGATGAAAATGAATGAAAATAAAGGTTGTTATTATTATAATGTTGATGATGATTATTATTATTAGAGGACGATGATTTCATATAAACACATACACCACTTTTTTTATGTTTTAATGCCTTTTTCCAACCTTCTTTTGAATCAGTCCTTTCGTTTAATAATGTTTTTAAATTAAATAAAGCCATTTCCGCTTGATGAATATGATAAGAAGAAGATATATAAACTGGATCAATATATTGGGTTGATGAAAAAGTAGCATTATAAGATTGTAATGATGGTATGACCGTTTTATTATTTAAATTATCATCATCATCTTCTTCATCACTAAATATGGTTGATTTAGTTGTTGTAAACTTATTTTTTGGTAAACATATACTACGTAATTTTTTATGATCATAATCCATTTGACAACAAATAATAATAAAAAGAAGTAAATAAAAGGAATAAAAAAACAAATAAATAGAAAAATAAAATAAATAAATAATATGCAACCAGATATTTTTTTTTTTTTTATCTCTGTCTTCCCCTGATTTTTTTTTCTTCTTGAAGATTTCCTTTTTTTCATCTTTTTTTCTTGTCATATAAAAATATATATTATTACACTCATTTACTCAATTTAAACATTCACTTTATTCATGAATTTTTATAAAATGAACCTTAAAATAAAAAAACTTGTTTTTCCCCAAAAAAATCATCTGATTTAAGATCTTTGATTGTTTATCTTTTAAATTACCAAGTCTTTTTTTTTTACTGCTTCCTTTTTTTTTTTTGTTGTCAGGTTATCTCTAAGAAAGCACAAGCCTAAGCCTGCTTTGTTTTTTTTAAGGTGCATATGATAATAAAATTGTTTAAATCTCCTTAAAAAATAAATAAATAAATAAATAAAGAGAAAGCAAGATTGAATGAAATCGATTATGCTCTCTTTCTTTCTTTTTCTTAACGCCACCGATGTTTTTATTTGATAACTTTACTTACTTTATGTAAAAGATCGTCAATTAATTTTTTACTTGTTCTTCTTCCTTTTTTTTTTTTTAATTTTTTCGATCATTTTATTTTAATAAATTTCATAAATAAAACTTTATTCTAGAAATAAAAATAGTAAAGCTTACTTAGTATTTATTTATTTGTTAGTATCTTAAAAAAAGATGTCTAAAAAGTAAACTCCGTATTTAGAAAGTCCGCTTTATTTTGACGTTCTAAAATCAATCAAAGCACATCTTTATTTTTTAAAAAAAACGTGATCTTTTCGAAACTTTAATATAGCATTTTCCCATTTTAACATTGACGTAACCTAAATTTATTATTCTTCAATATTTTAATCATATAATAAACCATGATGATGATGATATCAATCATAATAATAATAAACATAAAAATACAATATGTAATCTAAACGAAATAAAAAGAAAAAGAATAAAAGAAAAAAAGGTCATTATTTAAATAATAAATAATAATAAATAATAAATATTATTTATTATTGTTATTTTGTTTTATTTTTATTTTTGTTTATTTTCATATAAATAATTAGCATCTTCAAATAATAATTTATTGATTCTTACTTGATTATGACATGATAAATAATAATAATAATAATAAAAACTTAGTTTTATATATGAAACAATATACAATATATATTATAATAATAATAATAAATAGGTAAGAGAAAAAATGAGAAGAGAAATAAAAGATTATTCTTTTCTTTTCTTTTTTTCCTTTCTCTCTCTCTCTCTTTTTATTTATTTATTTATTTATTTATTTATTTTACTTTCTTATATATACCATGTTAACAATCCTTTACCCTTTTATTAAAAAGAAAAGTAATGATGATGATTCTTCTATAAAGAAAGTAACAAATAATAATGATGATGATGAAAAAAAGAAAAAAAAAGAAAATAATAATCAAGAAGAATTCAATATAATGGAAATCGCAAAAGATGAAAATTATATTGCCTTTTTTCATTATTTATATGATAAAGATATAATGAAAATTCAAATGAATGAATCATGGATTCATTTTATTTTACAAGTAACTGATTATATATTAAATGAATGGGACGATATTAATCCTATTATTGAACAACTTTATGGCGAATTATATTATTTTTCAAAAAAATTAAAATATAATCAAAAGGAGCAAGAATATCAATGGTTTCAATTGATTCGATTCATTATTTATCATTGTAGATCCACCATTTATTATTATCAAAAAAATTGGATGTATACTATTATTTATTGTAAAAAATCATTACAAATATTACCTTCATCATCATCTGAATCATCCCCTTTATTATTATTCAGCGATTTATCTCCTTTATTGTATCAAAAATTGATTTCTTTACAGTTACATACTTTAATGTTATTAAATTCTTCAAAAAAACATTATAATCAAATGAATAAATTTAAACCTTCTACTTTAATGATGAAAAATACATCATCATCATTATCATTATCACAATCTCTAACTACTACTGTTGCTGATTTATCATTAATGAATGCTACCATTACTTTTTCATCATCATTAACTAATAATGCTTTACCTATTTTAAATATAACCAATTTAAATAATAATGATCCTTCTTCTTCATCATCTTTACCATCCTTACCATCCTTACCATCTTCTTCAGCAACTACACCAACTACAAACTCATCCTCTTCTTCCTCTGTATCATCATCATCCAATACTGTAATGACTAATGCATCTGCAATGATTTGTTCTTATTGTTTTCAAGAAAAAAAAAATATGCCTGTATGTGCCCAATGTAAAATTCAAGTTTATTGTAGTATAAAATGTTTGAAACATGATAAACAACGTCATTTTAATTTATGTCAGAAATACCAAGACTACTAATAATATATAAATAAATAAATAAAAAGTTTAATTCCTCCAATTTGAAATCTATTTTTGTGTGTTTTTATTTACCTTAAAAAAAATATGTATCGCCATTTATCATCATTTATCATTATCTTTTTTTTTTAAAAAAAAAAAAAAAAAAAGATGTGTTTCGAATTTTAATTTAAATCTTTGTTCTTTTTTTGTTTTCTTTTCTATGTTTCATTTCTAAAGAGATATTTATTTATTTATATATACACAAATAAAAAATAAAATAAAAAAAATAAATAAATAATAATAATAAACAAATAAATAAATAATAATAATAAAAATGCCAAATATGTATCTATGGAGGGTGTCGTGGTATCAACTGTCTTCTTGTATTTCGTTTTTAATATTATTATTTTGTCCTACTTCTAAATTAGTGGTCTCTTTCTAATATAATTT
This sequence comes from Cunninghamella bertholletiae, assembly GCA_037043795.1. Lineage (NCBI taxonomy): Eukaryota > Fungi > Mucoromycota > Mucoromycetes > Mucorales > Cunninghamellaceae > Cunninghamella > Cunninghamella bertholletiae. Next base: position 854,314 of record JAZGVP010000005.1, read on the forward strand.
TTACTAATTCTTATTTTTTTTCTTTTTCTATTTTTTCATTGATATTTGAATCTGTCGTTAATCCTTCTATTACTTCATACATTTTTTTCGTTTCTATTTGATTTATATTTACATCATCTTCTATTACTGTTGCTGTTGCTGTTGCTATTACTGCTTCTTTTTTTCCTTCCCCTTTTTCTAATTTTTGTTCTTCTTTCCTTTTTTTTGCTCTTAATTTTCTTTCTTGATGATAATGACTTTTATCTAATTTAAATCTTTCTAAAAACGAAGGTGTTTCATCTGATTGTGGTAAAAACACAGTGGATTGATAATATCTTAATCGTTTAAATAATTCTATCACTTGATCTTGAGGTAATGGTGACTTTTCTAATTGATAAAACACATCCCATCGCATGGATTCTTTATTCACTGCTACTGGACCTTCGACTAATTTATCATTTAAATAAGATTGTGTATAAAGTTCATATAATGTTAATTTTTCTTCATCTAATGGTTCATAATTGAATTTTTCATCCATTTCTTCATCATTATTTTCTAATTGAATTTCTTGTTGTTTTGTTAATGGTTCAATAAAAATCCTCATAAATTTAGATCCTATTTTAGATGCATCAAATGATATTCGAAGTGACTATATATGAAAAATAAAATAAATATATAAACAAAATAAATATATAAACAATATATATATAAACAATATATATATATACACTAATGTATTACCTTTCTAGGATATTGTTCTATGGCTTTTTTAAAAACATCTTGTATCATCACTAAGCAATTTTTAAATGCCTCATCACCCATTTTTGTTGTACCAAATAATCGTGCATCCATTTCATGTCGTGAAATATATTGAAACCCAAATATTTTATTTGTGTTGTGATAAGTTACCATAATCCCATCCATATGACCAATACGCACTTGGAAGCTAAAATAAATAATAAATAAATGGGTTATTTCCTTTTTATTTTCTTTTTTTTTTTATGATTATTATTATTACTTATATTTCAAAAAGGCAGATCTCATCATATCATAGTATTCTCTTTCAAATGAATAAAATTTTCCATTATGTTGATCTAAAGTATATTTGTAATACTCCTAATATATATATATATATATATATATATAAGAATTGAAAAAAAAATGATGAATAATTAATCATTTAATATATATATATATATATCTATATATACACTTACTTGATAATGGGCTTTATCTAAACGAACAGGCATAGTAGCTCTTGTTTTTAAATCAAAAGTTCTTCTTGGTAAATTTTTATGATAACAATCCAATTGAGATCTTAAAACCATATCACCAATTTTTCCATATGCATAAGCTTCTGGAGCATTTCTTTCTTCTTCTGTAACTACAGATGAATTTTCTTTTAAAAGTCTTTCATATTCATCTGGTTCCAATGTTAATAATTTTTCCATAGATTTACCCTTTTAATAATAATAATAATAAATCAGAACACATTTGATTTTTCTCTTTTCCTTTTCTCTTTCTCATATATATTTATTGTATTTTATTATTATGATCATTATTACCAGACTTGATAAAATACTTTCTTCATCAAAAGCTTTATCAGCATCAATTGCATAAATATTATCAGTTTTATACTTTAAATAAATGGTTTTTGGTGCTCTTGCTCCTCTTGTATAATGAGCTGGCTATACATTTATCCACAAAAAAATACATACATAAATAAATAAATAAAAATAAGTACAAGTATTATTATCATTCTTAATATTATTATTACTATTATTATTTTTAATGTTATGTTGTATTAATTACTTCATTGGCAAATGATTTTGATAAAAAACTAATATCCACAGGTCGATGATTTGATATTTGATAATAAATATGAGATAATGCCCCTGATATAGAAGAAGTTGATCCAACAAAAGTAGCAACATTCTTTTTTGCTAAATCAATTAATGTCTAAATATATATATATATATATATATATATATATATATGAATGAAAATAAATACAATAATAATAGTTAATATTCCATTTTATTTATTCGTTTCCATTTTATTTTTCCTCTTTCCATTATTATTATTACATTATCTTGAGATGATGTTATGTAAGGTTGAATGGCATTATAATCAAACTGATCAGGTTGAGTGATACTTTCCAAATATGGTGAAAACAAAAGTTTTTTTGATTGAAAGTCTCTAAGTGGGTGAATCCCAGTCCTACACAAATATATATATGCATATAAGTTTCCATTGTATTTTTATATGATAAATTTTACTCTACTTACCTAAATAAAGTACGTTCTAAACCATGAGCTAAAGTAGCTACGGGTATATTTTTATCAGGATAAACACCTATTTATTTTATATAAAATAAGAATATATATATATATATATAAGTAAGCGTTTCTTTTTTTTTCCTTTCATAAAACATATATATATATATATATATATGTATATAGCTTTTACGTTCATATTTAGAAGACTGTAATTCAATCCATGAACTATCAAGATCTTTTTTATCTTCGTCTAATATTTTTGGTTGAATAGAATGGGAACTAAAAGGTTTAGAAAATGCTTTAGCTGCATTGGCATTAGCAATTCTTGACTGGTGTTGTAATCGTTTTATTAATGGATTGGTTTTTGCTTTTTTATTAGCCTTTGCTTTTCTTTTATTCACTCTAGTTTTAGCTGATTTTTTTTGTTTCTTATTATCATTATTATCATTATTATTATTATTGTTGTTATTGTTGGATTTAGAAGAAGTGGAAGAAGCATGGGAAGTTGTTACAGTTGTAGATTCATTACTATAATTATTAATAATCGAACTTAACGTTGAATAAAAATGGTATGTAGTTGGATAATAAAAAGTCTTTGATATAGGTTGTATATAAATATGACTTATTGTCTTTTTTAAGGATAACATTTTAGAGTAAAAAAGTTGAAGTCAGAAAAAAAAAGAGAAACAGAGAAAAGGAAGTTGAATTTAAACTTTTTCTATTTCATAAAAAAGGAAACAAGGAGTGGCTTTCCAGCTTTAAAAAAAATGATTTAAGCTCCGCTTTTTTTTATTCTTATTATCTGTCAATTGTTTTTATTTTTCTTTCCACTTTTTATTTTTTTTTTAATAAAATACACCTTTTCATTTTTATTATTCTTATTTTATTACATATAAATAAATATAAATATATATATATATAAATCATGAACCCAACTTCAATAAATGTATTAAAAAACAACATTGTATATTCAACTAGACGATATGCTTCCACCAATACCACTTATGCTAAACCTGAACGGTTTTTACAAACCATTGTATTAAGTAACGGAGCAACATATACTTTAAGAACCACCTCCCCTGTACGATCACAAATTAGATTAACCAAAGATACTCGTAATCATCCTTTATGGAATCCAGCCATGTTAAAGGAAGGTGTTACTGATGAAAGTGAACAATTAACTAAATTCCAAAAGAGATTTGGTGATATTGCTGATTTAGGTGATATCAGTTGGATTGAAAGTGAAGAACAAGTTTCTGCTGCTATGAAAAAAGTAATAGCTAGTGGTGGTACTCCTAGAAAAGTAGCTGCTGCTAAGGGCAAAAAGAAATAAATAGAATAATGAATATATATATATATATATATATATGCATCTTTTACATTTTTTTAATAGTACATATTTATATATATAATGGATATTATTAGATAAAATAAAAAAAAATAAACCAAATAAAAAAAAAATAAACTAATATAGATTTTAAACTTCTAATTATTAAATTTATTTTTTATGTAGTAGTAATATATACATACATACATATATGTAAATATATATATAAATATGAAAGGATGATTATATGTTGAATTAAATAAATTAATAAACAAAACAAAAAAAAAAAAGGGATTGGAATATTATTGTTGTTTAGGCATCTTTAAATTCTTCAACATAAGCTAATATATCGTCTATACTATCTAGTGATCTATTCAATATATGTAAATAAATAAATAAATAAATAATAGATAAGCATAAATATAATTATTTAATATATATATATATATATATATATTATTAATATTATTATTATTATTATTATTGTTACCTTATAATATCATGAGAATAATCTTTTTTTAATAAACCACTTAAAACAGTGCCAGGACCAAAACAAACAAAATCACTTATATCTTGAGTTTTACAAAAATGAATACTTTGCTGCCATTGAACTGTTGATGTTATTTGTTGAATTAAAGTGGTTGGAATTTCATCAATGGTTTTGTACTACGATTAAAGAAAAAAAAAAGAAAAATAATGAATAATAATAACAATAATAAATATCACTCGATAAAATAATATTTGTTTATCTTCTTACCGGTCTTGCTGTTACATTAGAAATCACTTGAACACGAGGTTGTTTAAATATAATTTTTTCAAAGGCTTCTTTCATTGTATTTTCGGCCGATTTTACTAATGATGAATGAAATGGTGCACTTTTTTTAAAAGAAAAAAAAATCATCATCCTTTAATATATATTTTTATTCATGAATTATATACTTATCTAATACTTACGATACTTGTAATGGTATAGCTCTCGCAATCAGACGTTTTTGTTTTAAATAGTTAGATGCTGTATCTAATCCTATATCTGTTCCACTAAGTACAATTTGTGTAGTCTATTTAAAAAAAAAAAAGCTAAATTCAAGTTCAAATACATGTATCACTTTTTTTTTACTTACACTGTTAATATTAGCTATTTCAACCACTTCATTAATCGGTAAATCCCTTTGTATGGATGGAATAGAAGTTTCAATTTCCTCCAACTTCCCATTTCTTCCCAATAAAGCCAACATACCTGTTTTTTTTTTTCCTCCTTTTAATTGACCATCATTTTGGATGGCTTGAGTCATTGCTTTCCCACGAAGCTGAACTAATTTAACAGCATCTGATAAGGATAATGATTCAGCTGCAACTAAAGCTGTATATTCTCCAAGAGAATGTCCTAATACATATTTACATGCTTTATTAATATCAAATCCATATTCCTTTTGCAATACTCTTAAAATAGCAATCGATGTAGTTAGAATGGCTGGTTGTGCATTTTCTGTTAACGTTAATGTTTCCTATTATATATACACATATATTTATACATTAAACTGATTATTTCTTTTTTTATGCACTCGTGTTATTATTATTATTAATGCAATAGAATAGCCTTCCTTTTTTAAAAAAAAAATAAATGGATCACTTATTATCATTTTTTTTAAATTCTATCTATTATTTTACCTGATCCCCTTCAAAGATAATTTTTTGTAAAGACATACCTAAGGCTTCATTCACTTCGTCAAATACTTCTCTTGCTGAATTAGGATATTGATCATATAAATCCTTTCCCATACCAACTTGTTGAGATCCTTGACCTATATATATATATATATATACACATTAAAAGAATGAATACAAAGAATAAATAAATAAAAATAAAATAAATGTATATATATACCTGGAAAAAGAAGAGCTCTATGCGATCGTTCGATACCAGCTACACACTATTTTATTTATTCATTTATTTATAATATATAAAATAAAAATAAAGATATACATAAGTATGAACTTTTATTAAAAGCTTATATATATATATATATATATATATATTAAGTACCATCCAATTACGTCGTTGGAATGTTGAAGTTGATATTTTCTTTATAGCAAAAAAGGGTCTATTTAAAGGAAAGGAAATCATTTAATGTATATATTTATATATATATATAATAAAATAGAGAAAGAAAAAAGGAAAGTGAGAAGGGAGAAGCAATTTTTTTTCGTGCTGGAAACATAGGAAAAAAAAAAACGGAGATTTAAATAAGTAACACAAAAGGAAATATATACTCTAAAGCTTAAGCATATATTTTTAAGTAAAAGCTTAGAGCATATATATATTACAGGTTATTATTTAGTTTATTTAATTAATATATATTAAAAGTAAAATTATCAGAATAAAATTGATGTGATTTAAGTGTACTAACAAAAATACTATTATTAGTTAATATCCATCTATTTTTATCAACATTACCAATTAAACATATAGCTGAACAGAAAAATGGAGGAACATGGTTATAATCAGGTAATGCAACAATAAAAAAAGGTAGAAACATATAGTAAATACAATCATCACCATTTTCTTCTTCTTCTTCTTCTTCATCATCATCATCATCATCATCATCATCATCATCATTATTTTTAATGTTTTGTTGCTGTTGTTGACCGATAATTATAATTTAATATGCTTTCATAGATTATTTTTCCATACTTTTCAATCGATTTAACTGTTTCATTATTTGATGTATATTTCATTAAATATGTATAATTTAAATCAGGTACTACTAAAATATAAGCTGTATTTTTATAAATTTCATTCATTTTTAAAATTATTTCCTTTTTTCTTGAATGATTTTGTTGATCTACTTATATTACATCTACCCACAAACATCGTATTTTTTTTTTAAATCTGGTTCATCTTTAATATAAATACAAAGCCTTTTTAAATCATTTAAATCAAAAGAAGTGATTTGAGCAGTATAATCAGGTGTTTTACCTAGTTGTTCTACAAGTTCATCCCATCAATAAGATATAGCAATATATTTCAAGTCTTTATTATACATATTCCTTTATACATATGTTTATTTCACCCATCCAAGCCGTCTCTTTAACATCAACAAGTACAAATTCAAACACTTTCTCTAAAAGTAAATAAATAAATAAAAATGAATAAATAAATATAATAAAAATCATTTAAAATGCATTATTTTTTCTTACTTTCTACTTTTATTTTTGGTTTAAAATAATACAATAACTTTTTTTGTTATTACTTTAAAGTAATCAGTTAAATTAGTTTGTTTATATGACTACACTTTATTTTCGGATTGTTGAATGAAACCATTCTTATTACTACAATTAAAATAGCTGAAAAGAGTTGTTTTTATCATACATTATTATTAATAAAAGTAAAAAGTAAAGAAAGGGAAAAATAAAATTGAGCATTCAAAATACTTGCATAGAAAATATAATTAGGTTACACGTTACTTTTTGCTTTCTTTTTTGTATACTTGTCCGTTTTTATTATATATAAAAAAGTTAGGTTTTATTTTATATAATACTTTATAATAAGTATATAAATATTTGTATTTCTTTCTTTTTTCTTAATAGGTACCATCATCATCAATGATAAAAATAAAGCAAATTATTTTTTTAAAAACAGTGTTGCAAACAAACGGTTTTTTGATATTATTTTTATTAAATATGCCAGTAAATTACATTTTAAAGCTCCATATATTTAAAATAATTTGACAGTTCCAAATCCAAGATTAACTTTTATTTTTGTACTTCTTTGTTCAGGCTCTTTTTTTATGATTAGTAAAAGTTTTTATGAGTCCCAAAATTTATTTTATACATTAAATTAAAAAAAAAATGTATATAATATATTTACTTTATTTAAATAAATTAATATATCTTAAAAGTATAATCATTAGAACAAAAGTGTTCTGGAGTAAAGAAGTAATCATTAAAATTACTACTTACTATCCATTTATTATTATCAATATTACCAGTTAGATAGATACAAGTACTTAAAAGAGGAGGATATTCAATATAATCAGGTATCGTAAAAGTAAAAAAAGGTATATATGCATAATGAGTAAAGTCAAAATCATGCTCTACTAATAATGGGAACTTTGATAAAACAGTTTCTTTATCCAATTCGTCTATTTCATAAATAAAATATGCATTTGATTTGACATAAAGACAATGATGATACAATTCTAAACTAACCAAGTTTTCAGTCCATACGGGTTTAGAACTCATTTTATATTCGTTTATGAGTTTTTCAATTCGATTTTCTTCTTCTTTATCCTGTATATTTTGTAATAATGAGTTTTTGTATGTTTCATAAGCAAAATCAATATCATCTTCTTCTATCAGAATTATAAGTTTACTATGATGATTTGCAAAACTAGGCAACATAATTTCGTCACTACTATTACATGAACATGCATAAAGTAGTCTTGCTTTATCCCATAAATCATCCATGATTTCATATAATTTTAATCTAACTGAAGTCATATCTGTAATATTCCATTCTGAAATTGTGTTTTTATCCTTAATTTTATGTTTATATTTATCCCAGGATGGTAGGATTGCATTGAATCTATCTTCATCCCTAGTTGCATTTGAATTCAGCATCATTTCTAAATGTGTTCGTTGCAAAAATGTTTCTTTTACAAATTGATTAAATGTTTTAGCATCATTTACATATTGATAGTTTAATGTTTGAGTCTTTGCTGTATATTGCTGTTGTTCATCACCACCATCATCAAAATGATATGAGAAAAATGGATTATCACTTTTATAGAAAATTTCTAAGGAAGACATAAATATATATTTCAAAGGTGTTCCATATTGTTTATATTTTTCTTTTGCAATTTGATATTCACTGATGACCCAAGCACGATTAGACCAATCATCTATAATATAGGCTAAAAATTGATATGCTTTTTTTATATCTTTACTTTTTTTCAAAAATCCATTTCTTTCCATCATATCTTTAATTTTTTTAATAAATGGGTGACGATGATGTTGATGGTGATGATAATTGTGAATTTCTTCATTGATTATTTTATTATATTTCTGTATCAAATACAATGCTTCTTGATTTGCTGGATTTTTTACTAAATATGAAAAATGTAAATCAGGTACAGCTAAAATATAAGTTGCTCTTTTATAAATTTCATTCATTTTTAAAATAGTTTCCTTTTTTCTTGCATGATTTTGTTGATCCACTGAAATTGAGTCAACCCATAAATATTGTATTTCTTTTAAATCAGAATCATCTTTAGTAAGTAGACAAATATATCTTAATTGTATTAAATTAAAAGAAGTGATATGAGCAGTGTAATCAGGTGATTTAACTAGCTGCTCTTTAAGTTCACCCCATCGATAAGATATAGCAATATATTTCAAGTCTTCATCATACATATTTTTTTTGACACATGCTATTTTGTCCCCAAAACCTTGTGTATTATTAATATCAACAAGTACAAGATCAAATACTTTCTCTAAAAAAAAATAATAAATAAATAAAGATAATAAATATTATTTAAAACATATTGTTTTTTCTTACTTTCTTTTTCTTCTTTTTCTTCCTTTTTTTCTTTTGGTTTAAAATAATCTAATACTGTGTTCTTTTTTTTTGGTATTATTTTAAAATAATCAATTAAATTGGTTTGTTTAAATGACAGCGACTTATATTTTACTCCTTTAAGTGATTCATTAACATTATCACAATTAAAATAGTTGAAAAGAGTTGTTTGTATCATTTATTATCATTGATAAAATGAAAGTAAAGAAAAAAAAGGATAAGAAGAAGAAATTTGGGTCTTGAGAATACTTTTAAGAAAAATTAATTAGGGTTACACGTAATTTGTTTTTGAATTTATTTGTTTATTTTTATACTTATCTTTCACTTTGTTATATTTTTTTTTAAAAAAAAAAAAGAAATGCTTTTACTATTTATTGTTTAAATAATTTTACTATTTTAAGAGTAAATAATAAAAGTCATTATTGTATTTTCGTTAGCTATATAAGTCTTAGCAGAAATACTAATACTAAAATGAACTTATCTTAAGTCAGCCTTTAATTCCTTTATTCTTTTTAACTTCTTCATTTATATATTTTTTTTATTTTTATTATCTATACATGAAAAATATATTTGTGTAGTTTCATTGATATTATCATTTTTATTTTTTTATATGTATTACTAAAAAATTTGAACTACGCTATTTTCGATAATAAATAAAGGGATGTAATTTTTTTTACCTTGATCATTTTACTCTATTTTAAATTAATAATTTAATACTATATTTAATATAATAATTCATTCTATTATTTAACTTTATTTTATAATAAGAATAGATAATATTTAAGAAAGAGATACCAACAATTATAAAACAAAAAATAGCTTATTCTTTAAAAAAAAAAAGGCAATTGCAAATAACTGGAAACAACCTAACTTTATTTTTTACACCAACTATATATTAACAAGGGTCAAATTGCAAACGCGTAAAAAATTTAAAATGTGCTTTATTTATTTATTTATTTATTTTGATTATTTTAGGTCTTTTATAAATACTAAGGTTCATTCCATATATTGAATTAAATGTATACTTATATTGACTTTATTTAAATAATTTTGTGCATAAAAAATATCAATATAAATTAAAAGTATAGTCATCATAACAAAAATGATCAGAACTAAATTTACACAAAAAATTTTTATCTTTAAAGAGTATCCATTTATTTTTATCAAGATTACCAATTAAGTAAATGCCGGTGCCATATACTGGTGGAATACAAATGTATTCAGGTATTGTAAAAATAAAAAAAGGTATAAATACATAGTAAATAGAATCATCATTATGACTGTTTTCATTTAATAAGCCATAGGATGTAATAACATTTTCATCAAAACCTTCATATTTATAAATAAAGTAAATCTTTGATTTAACAGAAAGATAATACTGCCGATGACCATGATGAAGATGATGATGATTTAATTGAATGTTTGTTAAATTTTCAGTGTAAATTGATCCAAACTTCATTTTATAATATTTTATATATTGTTCAATATTTTCTCTTTCTTCTTTATTTTTTGATATGCGATATAATAATGATTGTTTATATTTCCCATAAGCAAGATCAACATTGGTTTTTTCAATTATTTTTAAATCATCAATTTTATAATATGTTGCAAATGAAGGTAAAATGGTTCTACTAAGATTAGGTTGAGTACATGCATATAATAAAGTAGCTTTATCCCATAAATCACTATCCATTAATTCATATAATTTTAATCTTACCGATGTCATATCTGTTATATTCCATTCTGATATTGTATTTTTATTTTTTATATGATGATTATATTTATTCCATGAAGGAAGAATAGCATTAAATCGATCCTCATTTCTGGCGGCGTTTGAATTTAATATCATATCTAAATGTGGTCGATGTGTAAACCTTTCCTTTACAAATTGTATAAATTTTATATGATCATCCACTTTATCATGAGATAATTTTTTATCATTATTTAAATTTATACCCGTTGTTGTTATTGTTGCTGAATATTGCTGTTGTTGATTATCATCATCATCAAAAGAATATGAGAAAAATTTCATTTTTGTAGAATCAAAAACAGATAATAATGATAAAAACGCGTATTTTAATGGTATTCCATGTTGTTTATATTTTTCTTTTGCAGTCTGATATTCACTAATAACCCAAGCACGATTAGACCAATCATTTATAAGACATGCCAAAAATCGATAAGCTTCTTTTAATTCGTTTTTTATTTTATTTTCATTTATTGTTATTGATGTATCATTATTATTTTTGGTAAAAAAATTTAATAGTTTAGCTTCTTTCTTTTTATCTCTATTTTCTTTCATTTGATGTAGTTGATGTTGTTGTTGATGATGATGATGTTGAATTATACTTTCATAAATAGTTTCTATATGTTTCTTTATTAAAGAAATAATATCCCTATTTAATGTATTCTTTAAATATTCTATATGTAAATCAGGTACTGCTAAAATATAAGTAGCATTTTTATAAATTTCATTCATTTTTAAAATGGTTTCCTTTCTTCTTGAATGACTATGTTGATCTACTGATATTGCATCTATCCATAAATAGGGTATTCTTTTTAAATCTTTTTCTTTTGTAATATAAAGACAAAGTTGTCTTAAATCCTTTAAATGAAAAGAAGTGATATGAGCTGTATAATCAGGCGTTTTAATCAATTGTTCATTCAGTTCACCCCATCGATAGGATATGGCAATATATTTCAAATTCTTTTCGTACATGTTCCTTTTGACACATTTTATATCAAAAGCTATCTCTGTATTTTTAATATCAACAAGTACAAGGTTAAAATCCTTTTCTATAATAAATAAATATATATATATATTAGTTAATAAATACTATTTAAAAAGCTTACTTTATAATGGACTTTCTTTTTTTTTTTATCTGTCTTTTACTTTTATCTGCTTCTGTTTCTTTATCTTTTGGTTTAAAATAATCTAATATCAATTTTTTCTTTTTTGGTATTACTTTAAAATATTTAGTTAAGTTAGTTTGTTTAAATGGCTGCACTTTATTTACTGTTGGTTGAATTAAATCAATAATGTTTTCACAATTAAAATAATTGAAAAGGGTTGTTTGTATCATTTATTATTTATTTATACTATTAAAAGTAAAGTTGAGAAGAAAAAAAAATCGGGGTATGAAAATACCATTATAGTATTGGGATTAAAGTTACACGATTTTTTTATCTTCTCTATTATGATAGGCTAAAGTATATATATATATTCTCTAAGAAATACCATTAAATGTTCAAAAAAAAGCATTTATCAACGAAAAAACATTTTATCGACGTAAAAAAAGCAGGAAAAAAAAAAGATTTGATCACAAAAAACTCGACGATAATTTTTCCTTTTAAAAAAAAAATTTACAACAATGAAAGTAGTTGATTATTTTATTTATAAAAGACAAATCATTGGTACTCGAGTATTTTTATTCACACGAGCATTAGAAGAACATTATCATAATTTTACATATGCATTTATATTTTTTTTGCTCATACCATATCGAATGGTCAGTCTATTATTCTTGATGATGCATCCTGATATATTTATTTTGAAGACATAAATATAAATAGATAGATACTATGTAGACATGATGATTTTACAATGGATAATTATACTTTTCAGGCGGATCAATATACATTCCAATTTTATTAAAAAAAAATAATGATAACACTTTTATTTCTAAAATTTTACTTTATATATAATAAATATTAATTAAATAAATAACAATAATAATAAAAAATGATTTACTTCTTTTTTTTCTTTTCTTTTTATATAAAAATGAAAATGATAATACCAATAAATTATTTAACAAAAAAACAATTCAAGATGAAGATGGAGATGATAATGAGGAGGAGGGTCTAGGTAAATTTCTTAAAATATGCTTAACAATTTGTCTACCAGCTTGAAGATTACGTAATCGAATACGTTCATTATGCAAATGAGCTTGATCAGAAGCTTGACCCATTGGAAGATGAACAGCAGGAGCATTACAAAACTTTTCTAACCAACGAACAGCAGGAATAGATCCTCCTTCACGAATATATAATGGTTTAATATTCCATTCATTTTCTATAGCACGTTCAACAGCTTTGAAATATTCATTATCAGGATTACCAAGCCAATATTCGGAAGCACTTTGAATATCAATCTATTGTATTAAATGAAAAAATTAATAAATAAATACAATCTTTTTATATATATTAAATAATATTAATAATCTTACAGATATGTTATTTTCTGATCCTGTTGAAGAAAAGGCCTCTCTAACATAATTTTCAAATAATTGACAAATTTCACTAATATCTTGGTCCGGTACTATACGCATACTAACAGCAGCAGTAGCACGACGAGGAATAATAGTTGGATTATTCATTGATACATCAATTTTATGTACGGTTAATGTTGGATATCTCCATCTAGCCATTAATTCATTTCGTATTGACTCTGTACATTCATTATCACCTGGATGAGAATGGTCAATATAAGTAGTAGTTGGTGATGCAATAGATGAATGTTGTGATCTAGTACTTTCTTGTTCACATTTTGATCTTAAAAAAAAAAATGATGATGATTTTTTAATATATAAATAATTTGCAAAGAGTAAAGCAAAAAAAAAAGTACTTACGATTTTAACCATTTAATAATTGGATCATACAATTTTTCTTCAGAAGGTGTGACAGGCCTTACTTTATCATAAAATCCTGGTATAAGTACTTTTTTACTATTATCAACTAATTGACCAAGTACATGAATCATATCAATAAGAGGTTCAGAAACAGCACCACCTTCCACACCAGAATGAAGATCCGCTCTTACATTAGAGATCTATGAAATAATAATAAAAATAAAGGTAAACATACAAAATATATATATATATATTTATATATTAAGAGGAATGAATATTTACAGAAATAGTAGCATGCATCACACCACGTAAACCATAAGTTAAACAAGGAACATCTTCACCAAGCCAATATGAATTACTAGTATATGTGCATTTATATGTTAATTTCACTCGGTATATATAAGTATAATATTTATCATTATTATTATTTACCTTAATAAAATCATATCTACATCTTCAAATAATTCCTAATTATTAAACATTAATTTTAATCTTAGCATTAATCCTAGCTCTAATTTTAATTTCAATTTATATATATATATATACCTTATGTTGATCTACTGCATCATAAAATCCTACACTACCACTTTCTTCTTCACCTTCAATTAAAAGAATGACATTTACATCTAATAAACCTTCTTTAAGTAAATCATTAATAGCAAAAATACATGCCAATACAGGTCCCTACAGTATATATTAGAAATACATATTAAAAATAAATAAATAATACATATATATATATAAACTTTTTTTATCATTTTTACCTTATTATCACTTGTACCACGACCATATAAATATCCATTTTTTCCTGTTAATTTAAAAGGATCACTTTGCCAATCTTCATTTTCATTTTCTGCTGAAATAACATCATAATGTCCATAAATTAATACAGTTGGGATTTTTTTATTTTGATCATGTTCATTTTTTGTTCGTTTTCCTTCAAATCTACCGTAAACTAAAGGATTTCTGCCAGTTGCACCAGGTATCTTTCATTAAAATAGTGAATAAATGAATGAATATATATTCATTTATTATTACTATGATATCTATTATTATTATTATTATTATTATTATCTAAATTTTACCATTCTACTAGTAGCACCCAATTGTTGTAATACATTTTTTAAAAATCTTGCACCACGTCTACATTCTTCCATATATTTGAAATTTCCACTAATTGTCTTCATACCAACCCATCTATCTAAAGCATATAATAAAGTATCTAATAATGACAAAAAAAAAACAAAAAGAAAAGTATATTCATATTCATAAATTTAATGGAAAAGAAAAAATAAAATTTTTATTTTTTTCTTTAATTTATATTATTATTATTATTATTACCACTTGATAATTCAGTAGGTGAGATTTGGCTTCTTCTTAAATGATCAGCTCCATAGGATTGAATAGGAATACTCCAAAACTATACATTTATATATATAACAATTATATATATATTTATATACGTATTTTTATTTTTAATTACTTTATATTTATTTATTACCTTAATTGAATGATCACTGCTTCCAGTTATTAAATAATCATTGGATGTTGTCATACATAATACAAAACCTTCATGATCATTCATTGTTTCATGATATTCAAATCCTTCACTCCAAATCTATATATATATATATATATATAATTATGATTACTTAATAAATGTATATTTAATCACTTTTTTAATATATATCAAACTTTTTACTTTAACAGATCCATCAGCTGAAGCACTTATTAATCCAGGACCTTGTAAAGATACAGCTAATACATCATCCTAATATAATAATGTCATTTGAAACCATGATTATTATTTATTATTTTATATATATATATATATATATAAAGATACATTTAAATATACTTACAGTATGAGCCATTACAGATCGAATCATTTGATACTTTTAAAATATATAATTTAAAAAGAGAGAGAGGATCAATATATGCATATGCATAAAAAATCATAAAATACATGTATATATAAATATATAACTTACTGTTTCAAGATCCCAAATTTGTACATCACCACCTTGTACACCACAGTATAAATAACCATCTGTAGATAAAGATAAACTTAATACACCTTTATCAGAATTACCACTAAGTGTCCGTAAATGTTTTAATCCTCCATCTACAATTGACCATATCTAAAAAAAAAATATTGGTTTTATATATATAGACGGTCATCCGAATTATAAATATATATGTATATATACCTTAACATCCCCATCACCAGAACCTAAAATATACATAAATCAATTAATAATAGCCTTAATATTAATAATAATAATAATCAGTATATATATATATATATTTACCACTAATAATAACTTCTCCTTCAATATTAGGTACATCAGTTGAATGTAATAAACAATAAACATAACCATCATGAGCATTCATACAAACATTTTTTTCACGAATCACACATTTAATCACGTCATCATTATCAAAATCACCATTATTATCAAAATTCTCATACATGCCATCTGAATCATTATCAAAGAATTTTGATTTTTGATTACTTCTTAATGAAACTGAAACATGTGGAACATCTGTTGTTGCGCCATGAGTTTGTGGATCTGCAAAATCATACCACTATATATTCATTTATATATATTAAAATACATATGTTATTTTTTTTACTTCTGTATGAAATATATATATATATATAAAGAAATCGATATACCTGAATACTTGTATTTTGACTTCCAAAGAAAAACATGCCAGATATATCAGAATAAACAACTGAAAAAACATCGCCAACATCATGACAAGATTGGATTAAATAAGCACACTTTAAAGTTTCTGTATCCCATACACGTACCGTTCCATCACCTATAAAATAATATAAAAAGAAAATATGACGCCTATTTAGTATTTTATGACGTTATATAAATATTTAGTGTACTTATATACGGAGAAAGAGAAAAAGGATATAAATAGATATATTATTTTTTTACCTGAACAACTAAATAACCATTGTTGATCTAAAGATAAAGATAATCCTAAAACACTACCACAATGACCTTCTAATATTTTAACTAAGGAGAAAGTTTGTAAATCCCATACCTAATAAATAATAAAAGAAGGAAATATAAATAGAAATGTCAACCTTTTTTTAATTTATTTATTTATTTATTTATATAAATATAAAAACCTGAATTTACGTGTATTTTAGAACTTTGACTTCCACTAAATAAATATCGTCTACTGCTTGCAAGTGAAAGTACTGAATTATCATCCTCAGAAATAGTATGTATACATCGATTAAAATAGACTGGATTGGTAGGTACTGATTTAGACATACTACCTAATATAAAAAAATGCATATATATATATATATATATATAGGTATATTTAATATAAAGGTATATTTAATTTTTAAATAGCAATTAACTAATAAATAAATAAATAAATACCTAAAGGTGTAGGGCTTCCAATCCTTAAATCAGGTGAATCATAAGCCATAATTTAAGAATATGTAGTTTTTATAAATATAAATGAAGAAAAAAAAAAACAAGAATGGAAAGAAAGAAAGAAAAAAGAAATAGAAAAAAAAAATTAAGATATATAAAATCTCAAAATATGACATCCGGAGTTACAAAAAAATTGTATGCATCTATTTCCACTTAAAATATATTCTTTTTTAAGGTTGTATATATATATATATATATATATATATAAATATTTATTACTTTAGAAAATAAGTAAATAAATAATGGGTTATATAAATTAAAATAATAAGAGGATATATTATAAATTGTTATTTTTTGATTCATTTCGTTTTCTTCTCACTTTTTTTTTCTTAGGAACGTTTTTCAATATTGACTTTAATACCATTTTTCATTGGAAGAGTAAGAGAAACTTGGTAAGTAATATCTTGATTAGGAACCAAAGTAAACTTGTAACGTCTTAATAAGAAAATTAAAGCCACTAAAGCTTCCAAAGTAGCCAAGTTTTGACCTAAGCAAACTCTTGGACCAGCATGGAAAACGGGCCATCTACCTTGAGTTTCACGTTTAAGAGTACCATCTTCTTTAATCCATCTTTCGGGTTTATATTCTTTAGCATCAGGACCCCATACTTTTTCACTACGTCCAATACCATAAGTGGACCAAATCACTACATCACCCTTTTTAATTACGGTTCCATTTGGTAATACATCGGGTTCTAAAGCTTCCTTTTGATTCAATGGAACGGATGGATATAATCTTAATGATTCATATAGACTATATGGATATAAATATATATATATATATATATAATGAAAATAAATAAATAAATAAATATCGTTATTGTTATTATTATTATTATATATATATAAATCTAAAAACTTACACAGCATGAGCGTATTTCATATCTTTAATTACTTCATATAACTTAGGGGAATCTTGTTCAATTTCTTCGGTAATATTTTCATCGATTTCTTGTACAAGTTTTTTTTCTGTTTCAGGATTTAACATTAAACTATACAAAGTCCAAGATAAAGCTTGAGCTGTAGTATCGCGACCAGCCTAATTTAAAATAAATAAATAAAATCATGATTATTTTATACACTTCCTTTCTTTTTTTTTATATTTACAGATATATACAAATATTAAAAATAAAAAAGATTAATAAATACTTACAATGATAAAATTCATAATACAATCTCTAAGTTCTTTATCATTAAGAGGTTCACCATTTTCATTACGAGTTTCCATGAAACGAGAAAGTAAATCTTTACATTGTTCACCAGCAGCTAATTGAGCACGACGGGTTTGAATTACAGAAGTGGCAAAAGTATCAATGGTTTTAAGATAAGAAGCAACAGTAGGTTTCCATGGCATAAAAGTTTCACGAAGTTTACGCTCAACAGGTTCCATGAAATTCATGAATCGATCAAATGAATTTTTTTGTAATTCATCAAAAGCTTCAGCAAATGGTACCTATTTATTATTTTATTATTAAAAAAAAAAGATGTAAGTTATAAATGTAATATATAAATATATATATATATATATATATATATAGTAAAAAAAAAAACAGATGATCTCCTACTCCTATTTTTTTTTTCTTTTCTTCCTTTCTCTAAACTTTATTATTATTATTTTATCTTTTACCTTTCCTTCAGTAGTTAAAGCACCAATTTCAGTACCAAAACCTAAACTATTTATTTATAAATGTATATATATAAAAAAAGGAAGAATGATGAATTTATTACTATTCAATTCCTTTTTTTTGCTTCAGTTATAATTATTACTATTACTTACAGAACAAAAGAATCCAAAGTAAATTTATACATAATATCGTGGAAATCAACAGCAGTATTTTTTTCAACAGCTTTATCAAAAATACTTTCAACCAATTTAAGTTCATTTACAAATACACTAATATATAGATATAAATAATAATAAGATGAAAATAAGTATATAATTTTCATAGATCAAATTATTTAAAAAAAAGTCATCTATATATATATAACTTACTCAGTAAAATGATCTCTAAAATTTTTAACATTAAAAATTAAAGAAGCAGTTTTACGTTGGTATCTCCAACGTTCACCATTAGCATTAAAAATACCATGGCCAAGTAAATCTACTACAGATTTATGGAATAATACACCCTTAACATAATTTTCAAAGTTATCTAAAAAAGAATAAACCCAAAAGTGTAAATATTTGTGTGTATTATTTTAATATATATGTAATCAAAGATCCTTTCTTATTTTAAATCATATAAGAAAAAAAAACACTTACTCTTTAAAATATATTCGACATTATCAGGATCAATAGTAACAACACCTTCTGGTAAACCCAAAGCAGATAAAGTACTAATAAGTAAATAAGATAATATTTTTAAGGAATTAGCTTCAAAATAAAATTATACTTTATTTTTATTTAAATTTTTTTGTCCTACAAACACAATTTATTTACTGTTTATTTATTTTATTTTTTTGAAAAAAAAGAAACAAGGTTATCTATTTTTTTTTACTTACATTGTAGATTCACCAGTTTCATTGAGACAATCAACAATATAATGATTAATAGTTTCAAGGTTAGATAATAAACCTAAAGTATTACCTATTAAAGGTAAACCCTTTTTAGGAGTAGTATTTTCACGATATTCATGAAATACAACTCTATCATTATATTTAATAGTTAAATAAGTTAAAGCAATGGCAGCAATACTACCAGCAATTCCAAAAGATTTAACTACTTTATTTTCGGACAATGGTGACATAACTTGTTATATATTAATATATAAAGAAAAGAAAGAAAGAAAGAAAGAAAGAAAAGAAAGTGGAAAAGAGAAAAAAAGAAATAAAAAAAAGGAAAACTGAAAAAATAAAGGATTATTTTTAAACATAGGATAAAAAAAATCATTTAGGCAAAACCACACTAAAGTCCGATGAGAATACAGAGAGTGAAATTTACACATGCCTGAAGAAGAGAGAGAGAGGAAAAAGACCAAAAATGTAACCTTGTACACCAAAAAAAAAAAAAAACTAATTGATCTCTTTCTCATTTTCTGTCTGTCCCTCATTAATAAATATATAAATATGATGTTACCTTACTAATAAACTTATTTTAACCTCAGTTGAGAAAACACTTATTTTTTTTATGATACAATTATATATAAAGAGAATAAAAGAATAAAAGAAAAAGATGTATTATTATTATTTTCATTAAATCATAGTTTAGTCCTTTTTTCTTTTTTTTCCCTTTTTTTTTCTACTTTTGACCATCCATATCCCGATTTATAACTATCTAATGTAACAATATAATGTCCATCGTACATTATCATCGAATGTAATACAAACAAAAAAAAATAGACCAGAAATTACACCATATCATTGGATCGATATTTAAATACTTTGCATAAATCTGTTTACTAACCATTAAAATGGGAAAATAAAAATATGTTTCATTATAAAAGATAAAAAAAAATAATGTAATCATTCTTTTTTTATTACTATTATTTTCTTATACTTCTTTAAAATCTAAATATCTTGTTTTAAAGGATTCTTTTAAAAAAATGTTGAAGCTTAAATCAACCATTTAAAAAAACAATATTATACACTATTTTCTGATGCTACAGTAAATTTAATTTTTTTGCCAGGTAAAATAATTAATTTCGCCATTAGTAATAAAAAAAATTCACCATTTTTAAGCAAATAAATAATAATAACTGGGTTATTCTACTTTTTTGGGCAAGGTAATCACTATTGAATTCCAGTAAGTGATATGAATTTATTTTTTGGATAATATTGTCAAATGATTGGAAGTCATCTTGAACCTAATCGCCTAGCTTTGAATGACCTCTGACTTGCTGGTCATATTAACCAGCGCGCTATCTTTCCATCTCTACTTGTATGTATATGTTGTTGGAATTACCAATAAATAAATTTAATATTTAAAACAAAAAAAAGACAAAAAAAAGCTTAGTAAAGCTTTTGGTTGGGTTACTTTATTCAAACATTTAAAATTAAAGACCATTTTATACCTTTTTAATAATGAGTTTAAATCATAAAAGGAAATGAAGTATAATAATAACAATATTGTAAGGCATATGGAAATAATGTATATGGTATATGACAATAATAATAATAATAATGTGATATATATGGGAATAGTTGAAATATGATTATATGATATAATTATTATATGTATAATATGTAGTATAAGTATCGTTTTATATACGATTATTTCATATATAATGGTTATTTATTATTATGATATGTAGAATATATGTGAAATACAACATGCGTAAAAAAAAAATATTATTACTTACTTACTAAACCAGAAATATAAATAAGAGGAAAGCAATCTCAGTAGGATGAACTGCAAGGTCACATCTAAGCATAAATACAATAAGTAAACAGAGGCCCAATGTAACCGGCGTTTGTCGATTCAAGGACTAGAACCCTAGTTTCGATCCTAAACTGAGTCAAGCAGCCAAGGTTAATACCTTACAAAGGTCCTACAGCATAACCGGGCGTTTGTCGAGGTTATTTCACCCCCAAGCTTTGATCTTTCCTCTCTACATCTTGTTGCATATAGAAAGCAATCTCAGTAGGATGAACTGCAAGGTCACATCTAAGCATAAATACAATAAGTAAACAGAGGCCCAATGTAACCGGCGTTTGTCGATTCAAGGACTAGAACCCTAGTTTCGATCCTAAACTGAGTCAAGCAGCCAAGGTTAATACCTTACAAAGGTCCTACGGCATAACCGGGCGTTTGTCGAGGTTATTTCACCCCCAAGCTTTGATCTTTCTAAAAGATGTAGAAAATTATAAGAATGTGTTGAAGTTTTCACTCTTCCTATTTAAAAAAAAGTTCATTTATTATATATGTACATATGTATGTATATATATATATATATAAAAATCGTTGTAATATACTAAATTAATTTTTTCTTTGAATGTATTCATCACATTGTTGCTAATATACAGTTTATTTATGTAATTCTTTCTAAAGATGATTATTAAGAAATAAAGAAATAAACAAAAAAATAAATGAAAAAATTAAATACGGTGATGCAAACCTAGTCACTTCGGAGTTTAAAATACTCATATAGGTTTTGGTTTTGGTTTTAGTTTGAAATTTCTTTAATAATCTCTAATAACAATTTTTACCTTTATCCTTTGTCCTTTAAAATTTACGTTAAAATTGGATACTGGAAAAGAATGAACTTTAAGAATCAATAAAAAATGGATTTATATAAACTTATCATTATAAAATTGTGCAACTGTAATAAATAAAAGGATAAGAGTAACTTTGATCATATAATAAATGCCAAAAATGCGGAATTTAAAAATACAAACTATCTCATAAAGCAAATTATTTTCTCCAACTCTATTTTTTCTCTATTTTTTCTCCTACTCTTTTCATTCCTACTATGTCTTTTAACCTTAAAACTGATTTAATATCACAATCAATTAATACTAATCCATATTTCAAAAAAGAACCACCAGCTAGCTGGAATTTTACTGATTTTATGCTAGAGAATTCTCATTTGAATTTCAACACTGGAAAACAACAATATATAACAGATTTGAAGAATATTCAAAACAATAAATCACTAGAACAAAAGATACTTGACATTGCAACTAGAAAGTTAAAGGAGGTAAATGTAAATACAAACATCTACCATATATTAATTGATTCTACTCTATAAATATATATAGTATGTACTATATATGCATACGTTTTGGTTTATTTATTATTTTTGTTGATTATTAGCCTATTCAATTTGACAAAGGAAAATCAGTAGAGAAGAAGCCTATTATAAACAAGACGGTTAATTTTAACGGCAATAATATATCGAAAGTGAATATTAACCAGAATACTACGACTATTACTGAAAAAATAGCTAGTCAAAGGTAAACTAATCAATTGTGAATATTATGAATCTGATACATTTATATGCATATTTATTTGCTCTTTTTTTTTAACACTAGTAATGAGGTATGTTTGCATCTATCTTTGATAACAACGATTTGTTATTTTATGTTGCAGAACTTGATAAGACATGCATAAATACATATAAAGTTGTCAACCACTAATTTTCGTTTATTTATTTATATTTGATCCTATGCTATTGATCATAAACAGCAAGTTAAACCATCGTCTCAATCAGCTAATAATACAAATAAACGGTATAGTTAATTTCAATATATATATATATATATATATATATATATATATATATATATTAAAAAGCTGTTCTTTTTTTAGACAGCATGAAAATGAAGAACAAAGAGATAGGCATGATGATGATGAAGATGATGAAAAGAGTATCCAATTAGATATATCACAATTATCCTTTGATATTCCTGCTGAAAACGATCGCTACATAATAAATAGTTTTGATGTTTCCTATAGCTTTTATTCATTCCAACAGTTGATCAAAAAACAAAGAAAAATATTACATTTGGAAGATAATATTCATCACGCTCTGTAAGTTAAAAAAATTATGTAAAACAAATATTAACATTTTTTCTATATTTCTATTATTTCAGGGCACTTTCTTATATTTTATTATTAAAACCTAACCAGCACCATGATGATATGATACAAATTTTTGGTGACGATCAACTCGATATATTAGTTAATAATTTATATGATGTTTTTGGAGTAAATAAACCAAATTTACCACTTGACATAATAAATAAATTAACAAACATAATACAGGTAATCATTCTATATATATATATATATATATATATATATACTAATAACAACTTTTGATATTTATTATTTATTAGGATATACAAAACAAAACAATTGATAGGGATCAAGCAATAATCGAATTATTATCGCTAAAAGAAAGTGTCACTTCTACTCAATATAAATTCATAAAATCAGTTGCCGAGTTGTAAGTACTATAAAATTGCATTACTACCAGTACTAATAAAAAGTTTGTAATGCTAATATAATGATTTTTTTGCATTTAGAATAAAAAAAACTTCCTTGTACTGAAATTTTAGAAGACATGAATGAGTATGAATTATGCTCAAGATATGCAGATCCAATTTTAAGTACCCTTTTTGACGATACAGATTCAGGAATATTTTTTAGATGGTAAACTATTATATAGACTGTATAATAGGAGGGTAGCTTTTATATTTATTTATTTATTTATTTTTTTGATGAAAATAATTAGGACGGATAAAGCAACCTTGGAATCAAAAAAATCTTTAAGTATATCCAAACGAAGACCGGATATGTGCATTACTGTTATGAAAGGATCAAACTGGAAAAATAACCGTGGATTTGGAGAAGCTAAATCATCAAACGAAAACAGTAATTATTTTGGGTTATGCAAAGATTTGTTAAGGATAGGAATATTCAGTAAAAATGGCATTGATATTTTTAATATGACTTCTATTTTGGGAATCCAGGTTGTAGGTAAATCATCGTACCCATTTTAAAACACACATATATATATGCCTATATATCATTAATTTTTATATTCTTTTTAGGCAGATCGATTACTTTTTATTTGACTTCATTATTATCAGATGGGCTCTATGTTATGCTAGAACTTACCAGAATATCTATTCCTGCTTGTATTGACGATGTTTTGAAATATTTGATGGATATGAATAAGGTGCTAATGATATTGAATGTATTTGAAAATCAGTGCAAAGAATTACCAAAGAATAAAATACATACAAATAGTAAGCGTAAAAGGGATACACCTTCAACACCTGTATTTAATCGTGTTATTTCAAATGAAATAGACAGAAAACGTCCATGCATATTAAAATATTATTACAATTAACTAGACCAATTATTATTTTATTATAATATGTTTATTCATTGCTATTATTATGTATATATATATATATATATATATATATATATTTTAACATTCGTATCATTATTCTATTTTTAATAATATTATATATTTTATTTTATTTATACCAATTTATTATTATCATTAATAATATATTTAGTTATCTGTATATTGCTCAAACTTAAGTATATGAATAGTTATCTATTTATAAGTTCATTAAGTAAAATAAAATTTTCTTCTGATAATCCATTGGATATATCAATATCATTTTGCCCTAATATATCCACTTCACTTTTGGAAATAATCCCTTTGAAAAACATCATATGATTCAGATATCCAATAAATTTGCTATACTTGATAATGGTAATCTACACAAAAATTGAATATTTTCATAATTTACTTTCACATTGTTATATTTTAAAATTTTTTCATGCTTAATTATATTATTTTTTCATTATCTGTTAAATTGTCTTTGCGAAGATATTCAGTGGAAAGTTTTAGTACTTTTGAAGATATTATTTCATTATATTTTTCAGATTTTTTCCTAATAATAAAATTTCTATTTCATCGTATTGTAGAACATAGTACTATTTAAAAAAATTAGATGTTAGTTATATGAATAATTTTTTATTAATGTAATTGAAGTAGAAAATGAGATGTTTGTTCGATATCATATTTCAAATCATTTTTATTATTATTATCACGAGGCGGGATATGATCGGTATATTTACTAGCATTATTGTCATCACTACATTCTGGAATATTATTTTTATTATTTTGAATAGAAGATATAATATTTTTACTGATAGAAGGTATGGCTACATCTAATATCTTCAAACTTTCAATTGTAGAGATGAATTACGCTTTTCTTTATTTTTTTAAGAAAAAGGAGGGGAATGGGTGAGATACTTTAGATTAAATAGCAATTTTTTTTTCCTGTTAAAATAAAATGTAGCACAATGTTTTTCTTATTAATTCTATTAATTCTATTAATTCTATTAATTCTTATACATTCGTTCTCGAATCTTTTCATTAAATGTTATGTGGATAAAGTAAAAATGGAATGCATATTTAATATAGGAAGAGTCAAATTAAATAAATTTTTTTTTGAGAATAATTAGTATCTAACTATAAAGTTAAATCTGATATAATATTAATAAAATATTTATAGAAACATGAATACCAAAGAATATGTAAAGATTTTGGAGATGAACAGCCATTTGAGACAGACTAGAAAGGTATATTAATAAAATATTTGTTTATGAAACCAATACAATTAGATTTCTTTTTATTTAGTATAAAGAAAGTTAATTCTTGTTGTGAAACTTTTGATTGTCTTCTTTATTCAAACATTTAAAATTAGAGATCTTTTTATACCTCTTCAATAGAGGTGTTAAACCATAAAAGAAAATGTATTTAGTAATTATTTATAATTTTGAATATATATGTATGTATGTAGAAAAAGATATAATTATAATTATATAATTTAATACTAACAGAATAGAATTATTTACATTAAAATTGAAAAAAAGATGATTCCATGAGTATAAACTATCATTAAATATATAGGTATACGTTATATTAACACTAAATGCCAACTAATAATAATATTTTTTTTCTGTATATAATTACCGTTCTTATATGATTAAGGTTATTGCTGTCATGGATTTTGTCAATGCCTTTATTTTATAATCTCATTGTTGTAAAAATATTCTTGCAAATAATCTTTTGATTTTTGGTTCATTCTTGGTTCATTTTTTGTTCTGCTATTAGATGCTAATTTTTTTTTGTTTGTGATCCTATATAATTCTAATAAATGCTTGGAAGAAGATTGACAATAATGATTGTTCTAAAGTTGATTTTTGAGTGTATATATTAATCAATCAATTTAAATTTTTTGATATGTCTCATATATAAAAATGATATATTATTACATTGATAAATTAGCAACGGTTGCTCAATTATTTTGGTAACATAGATAAAACTCATTTTTATATTTTGCTTTAATAAAATCAACTATGTTTATATAGTATTAGTAGCTAATGGTAAATTAATCTCAATATTAGTAGTTCATGTTACTTAATCTGATCCAAAGTTTACTTTTTACTGGCTGTTGTTGGTTAACTGTTATTGCTGCTGTTCTTTATTATGAATAAAAGTAAACAATATTATTTAATAACGATAATGATATTTTTTTTATTAGTACTTCTATAATGGTGTAGGTATACCACATAAAGCATAATATAATTAACTAATTTTATTTTGACAACTTCTTAATATATCTGTATAAAAAGGAATGATTTTTTAAAAAAAAAAGGAGTTATACAAAAAAACAGTAATATTTTAAAATAAGGAAAAGGAGAGAAAAAGGAAACTTAAAAAAAGAACAATAAAACTTATTGCAGAATTTAAACCTATGACCGGATATTATAAAAATTAGTGCCTTTCCTTTACATACATTAGATAATAAAAATAAAAATAAAAAAAAAAGAAAGAAAGCGCATGAATAAACTATTTTTATAAATTATTCACAGTTGAAAAATAAAAAAAAAATAAAAAAAAAAAAAAGCGAGGTTTAAATTTGAAAATTTTCGTTGCTATAAAAATTTATATTAACGGAATTTACTATATAGTATTTCTTTAAAAAAAAAACATATGGTTTATATCAAAACTACAAAAATATAAAGTATTACTAACATATAATTAATTAGTTATGATATTATTTACTTTTTACTTTATTATTAGTGAATGATCAATATTAATGTAAATTAGTTGGAAAATTGAAAAAGTAACAAATTCGCGAGTTTTTTTCCTTTTTTTAACTATGAATGAACTGTGCAATATGCAGCCATAAAATTATTTTTCTAACTTCTTTATATATATAAAAGTAATTTGCGATCACTTTAATCATTAATTAAAGTAAGTGTCTTTTAATATATACCATCCACTTAATAAAGTAATTTTCTCAAATATACTTATATATATATATATATGATAATAAAATCTTCATTTATTTATTTTTTTCGTAGTACACATGTAACGGATTTATATATTGAAAATATAATAATATCAGAAAGTATAAATTTAAAAATAAAAAAAGAAATTAAAAAAAATTACACCAGGAAATTAAAAATAGATCATTCTATTTTTTTTTTGTGCTTTTTAATGTTTATATTTTTTTTAATATTAATCACTTTATAATATATATATGCTTCTTTAAAAAAAAAGAATTATGTTTTAAAAATAATCATTTACTTTTTTTTTTTTTTCGAAAATCTTAATTACATTAGATGATCAAATTAATCATAATTTAAGTTTGATATTTCATGAAATGTTGCCAATTAAATAATAATTCATCATCAACTATTAAATTGAAATATATCGAGAAAATCATTATTAAAAAGAAAAAAAAGTCCATTCATCTTGATATAATCATTGATTAATTGATAAAGAAAGAGAGAAAGAAAGAAAGAAAGAAAGAAAGAAAAAGATACTGATAAAAATTGTTTTTTTTTTTTTTCTTTAAAAAAAAAATGCTAATGTTAATGTTAAAAAAAAGTATAAAATAGGTTACTACATCATCATGCTTCTTCTTTTTTTTTTATAGTTCAAAAGATAATAAAAAAAAAAAAATATTCCAGTCTGATGTAAATTTTACTTTTATAATTTTAAAATCAGCAAGCAAATTAGGTTTAAATGACTTTTTACTTTTTTTGATAAATAAATAAATCATTAAAAGATAGTTCCTTTTTTTAAAAATAAATAAATAAATGAATTGTGTATCTTTTTTAATTTCATATCTTATTTTTATTTTTTATGGTTTTCTTTTAATGTTTTTATTTCTTTTCTTTTTTTTAATAACCTTTTAATAAATAATAATAATAGTAAAATAAGAAATATTAATAAAAAAAGTAATACAAAATCTAGTTTCTAATGGAAGCTTGAGTCGTCGGGGGTCGAATCTTACTCTCTTAGCTTTAATAATATCTAGTGTAACATTGAAATTTATTAACTGGCTAAAAATACCAGGTTTTCTGCAACTCAATATCATTTATAATAAGCCTTTTTTTTTTCATTTTTCTCTTTTCTCTTCTCTCTTTTTTTTTCTTCTTTTCTCTCTTCTTTTTTCTCTTTTTCTTTTCACTTTTTTTTTTTATACCTTTTTATTATTTATTGAAAACCTTTCCTTTCCTTTTATATTTATTTTTTTTATATATATATAGAATAACTGTAATATAACAATAAATAATAAATAATAATAATGTTCGCCAAACAACTTATTTCTATCACCTTAGTACTTTTGGTCATTTTCCAATTTGTCAACGCTAGTGTATTCTCTCAACTTCAATTCATTAAAATCAACTCTCCTAAAAATGGTGCTACTTTTGAAGCTGGAGAAAAAGTTACCATTAAATACACTATGCAACCTCTTGTTTACAGTAATATATAAAAT
This sequence comes from Cunninghamella bertholletiae, assembly GCA_037043795.1. NCBI lineage: Eukaryota > Fungi > Mucoromycota > Mucoromycetes > Mucorales > Cunninghamellaceae > Cunninghamella > Cunninghamella bertholletiae. The sequence goes on from JAZGVP010000005.1 coordinate 883,835, forward strand.
AGATAAAATATAGAAATAATGCCACTAAATAGATAATTAATGTGTTTTATTTACTTTAATTAGAATCCGTTTCTATGGGTAGAGCTACTTCTTTAAAGGTTGCTTTCCACAAACGTAGTGGTAATTCTGTACAAAAACAATTATCTGCTGTTTCTAATAAATGGTAAAATAATCAGATAATAGAATCAAAAAAAAAAAAAAAAAAAAAAAAAAATTCAAATAAAAAGATAATCAAATATATTAATTTTATCCTATCATTATTATTATTATTATTATTATTATTAGTCCTGTTACTGCTCAACAAGATAAATTCGTTACTCACTCAACCACTTGGACTATTCCTTCAAATCTTGCTCCTGGTTCTTATGCTTTCCTTTTCAGTGAAGCTGTAAAGTTTTTTTTTTTTTTTTTTATAAGGATAGATTGAAATAATTGATATATATACATGTAATCCTAATTAATTGTTTACTTTTATTTTGTTTACTTTTATTTCCTTTTTTAGGTCCGTGTTAGAAGTGGTACTCTTAATGTTCAAGAAACCATCAAGGTCTCCATCGTTGAAAAATAAATAATAATACTAATAATCAATTATTACTTCTTTATTTATTTATTTTAACTGACATATTATATATATAACCTTGAAAAAAAAAAAAAAAGAAAAAACAAATCAATTTTGTAACACCTATTTATTTATTTATTTATTTTTTCTTTTCTATTTATTGTATTCCTATATATCAAAATATATATATATATATATATTTATATATATATATATTTATATAAATAAATTCTATTTAATTAATTATGGAGTTTAAAATCAATTTGGAAATTAATTTTGGTTATTTTTATTTTTAAACTTTATGTATGTATACATAATGTGTATAAATATATATATATATATGTATATATATTTATATATATATATAAAGAGCAATGATAATAAGAATATTAATAACAGTAGTAGTAATAAGAATAAATATAAATAATGTAGGATAAGAGAAGAAAAAAAGCAAATAATATCAATGATTATATGTAATATACATATATATATATATGATATATTACTTCAAAAAAAAAAAGGGTGTGTATAAAAAAAAAAGTTTAAGTGAACGATAAAAATGAAAATATATTTATATAAAAGAAAAAAGAAAAAAAAATAATATTTATATAATAATAATAATAAAGCTACATATATTAAGACATATCAGAATCATCATCAGAACTAGAAGGTAAAGATGAATGTTTATGATGATGAGTAGAAGAAGAACTTGCTGAATGACCATTACGATGATGAGCTTGTTGCCATTCCATAAAAGACATGGAATGTTTCTTTTTTGATGATTGAGATTTTAATGGTCTTGTTGGTGATCGTTTTCCATTAGATGATGATGCTGATGGTTTCTTTATATGAGAATTACTATTACTACTATTACCAGTATATCGATTTTTCATTCTTTTGGTTGCTTCTTGTAAAATATCATCTGTATCCTCACCACTATCATAATCATTGGTTGCTATGGTTTTACTATAAGAGGAGGATCCAATACTACTATTATCACCACCACCATCTATATCATCTTGATCACTTATGTAAGGATGATGATGTGATGATGTTGATGATGATGCGGATGTTGATGATAAAGGCCCATTAATGGTTAATTTAATATTTTTCATAGGTGAATGATGATGACTACTTCGACTATGATGACTATTACTTTCATGAGGTCTTTTTCTTTGATTATTTATATTATTCATAGATCTTTTGGACGGTACTTTAGGTTTTAAAATTAATTCACATAATGATTCAATACGTCTGGCAATAACAATATCTTTTGGCCATGCTAATTTTTCCATTAAATAAGCATTTCCTTCATCACTGGTGACATCTTTAATTTCTTCACTTTCAATGATTTGTTGTTTAATATGATAAAATGGTAATTCTGAATCATTTAATAATAAATCATTACGACTATAACCATGTTTACATATACCTTGTAAAAGGGCTCGATCATGTTCAGGAACTTTCCACCATGATGGTAAACCGGAGGTTTTACGTGCTGCCATTAAATTAACTTCAAAATCAGGATGAACCATCACTTGTTCACGTAATCGTTTCATTTGTGCTATACGTTTAATGGATCTTCTTGCTTTATCATAAGGTACTAGATCTAAATCAACTTCATCTTGTTCTGCTGATGCAACTGATTCTTCTCTTGTTTCTTGTGATATTTGATTATTATTATTATTATTATTATTAGATGTTGTTGGGTCAACACTAGATTCACGACTTGTCATTTGAGTATCTTGATCAAGTTGGTTAGAAGTTGTTGTTGTAGTAGTAGCAGTAGTAGGAATAGGTGAATTCACTTCTCCTTCATTGGATGTAGACGTATTATTTGTTTGAGGTTTTTGACGTTTTAATATTTCTTCACAAGCTACTACAAATCGTTGGAAATAAGCATCTAAAACATCATCAGGTCGATTATCTAAACCAGAAATTTCTCTAAATCTATCCCATTTAATATTTGGATCTCCAGGAACAGTTTCAACCCCAAAGGATAAAATGGTCTTTAAAAAATCTGCCTTATTTCTTTTATGCCAACGATGAACGGCTCCACTTCTTCTTGATTGTTTCTTTTCTGCTTGACGAACTTCTCTCTGTCTTTGTCTTTCTAATCGATTATCTTCTTTTAATTGCTCTTTTTCTAAAATCTTTTGTTTTCGAAGATCATTAGCTTGTTCACGTAAGAACGCTGCAATGATTCTTCTTAAACGCATCCCAATATCTGCTTTAGATGGCCAAACATAAACTTGTTGTTCTCCCATTCCTTCTGTATCAATAGTATCTGTTTCTGATGTTAGGTTAAGTTGATTATCATTATTTCCTGCTGCCGGTGATGTAGGTGCTGTATCATCATCTTCAAGTGAACCGGCTTTACTGTCATCAAACTTTTTACCATAAAAACAAAATTCAGGATCATTTCTCATCGTTAAATATTGTTGATATCCATGTTTACATATACCAAGTAATAAGTCACGATCTTCATTATCACCCCACCAATCTGCAGGAGGATTACCTGTGACTTTAGGAATTGGAAGTTGTTTAGCTTCTTCCCAATCTTTAGGAACAATTCTATCACGAACCAAATAAAGCATTTGAATTCTTAATAATAAATTACGACCTATTATTATGGATTATTTAAAAAAAAAAAACGATAAGTATATAAATATATATATTCTTTTTTTTATTATTATTACTATTATTATTATTATTACCTTTGCGTTCAATATGTTCAATATATTCAGAAGGAGCTTGAATTAAAAAGCTTTTATATTCATTGATTTGTTTTTTAGTAGCATTACGATAAGGAATATTCAAATTATCTATCACTTCATCTTCATTGTCATTTTCCAATATGTCCTCAATATCATCAATTAATTTACGATCTTCTTCATTATTACGAGTGATTTGAGGTAAGACTTGGCGCATTAAAGCACGAGTAACTGCTTTAAGATCTTTACCAGTACGTCTTGAAAAATGAACAGCCATTTGATCCCAAGCACCATATCCAAAAATCATTAATTTGCGTTCATATTTTGTCTTTTCAGAAAGTGTCCAAGGTCTTGGTTGATCCCGTTTACGACTTCTTTCATTTTCATCTTCATAAGCATCCGATTCGCCTCCTTTATCTTTATCTCCTCTTTCCCTATCAGAATATGTATCATCATCTATTGTACCAAACCGTTGTACTTGTCGTCTCTTTCTTGGCTCAAATACAATAAGATCATTTTCATCAGGTAATTCTGTTGTATCAATATTTGCTTTGGTGGCCCATTTTTCCCAAAAATCTGGATCATCCAATTCTACAGCATTTGATTCATCTGAGGTTGAAAAGGTGGCCTTAGAAAATACAGATCCTTTTTCATTTCCTTCATGTCGAATAATGGTTGTGCGTCTTTCAAGAATTTGATCAATATCTTCTTCACAGAATTTGGTACTAAATAAATAAATGTAAATAAATGTTTAATTAAAAATAGTTTTATTTTACTTTTTTTTTTTATTTATTTACCTTGCTTCATCATCCAACATAGCACCATAAGCACCTTTTTTTAAAAGATCTTCAATTTCTTTTTTATTTAATTCATTTTTACTAGAACCATTTCCATTAGAACCGCCAATTTCCATATTAGATCTTTGCATGACAGCTTTATCCAATCCTAATTTCATACCAGCTCTATCAAACATATCTTTTTCATAGGTATTACGGCAAATTAAACGATAAATCTAAAAGGGAAAAAAAAATAGAGAGTGCGAGTGAGTAAGAAAAAAAAAAAAAAGGACTAAAAATTGTGAAAATTTCTTTTCTTTTCTTTTTTCTTTACCTGTACTGGTTTTGTTTGCCCAATACGATGACAACGTGCTTGTGCTTGAAGATCATTTTGAGGATTCCAATCACTATCAAAAATAATACAAGTATCTGCAGCCTAATATGAAAAAAAAAATCAATATAAATATAATGAGAATAAAAATAAAAATAAAAATAAAAAAGATACATACTGTTAAATTAATACCAACACCACCTGCACGAGTACATAACAAAAATACAAAAGATTCTTCAATAGGTAAAGTTGAAAATCTATCAATAGAAGCTTGACGTTGTTCACCAGGAATAGAACCATCAATACGTTCATGAGCATAATTTCTTCCTCTTAAATAATCTGATAAAATATCTAAACAACTATAATACACATAATATATATATTTATATATTAGACTTTTTGCTCTTTTACTTTTACCTCTCTCTATTTCTTTCTCCCTCTCTCTATATATATATATATACTACTTACCTTGTAAATTGTGAAAAAATCAATACCTTATGATTTCCTTTAAGTAATTTCTTTAAAAGCTTATCAATCAATACCTATTCATTTAATTTAATTATATATAAGTATATATATTCTCTTCTTTTCTTTTCTTTTTCTTCAATACGATTATTTTAAATAGATATATATTATTTTTACCAATTTTCCTGATGATTCAACTAAACAATCAAATTGTTGTTGAGTAGTAACAGCTTGAGCATCATTTACAATCACTTCTTCAGCACCTTCTAATAAATAAGGATGAATACAACATTTACGTAACTGCATCATAATATTTCGAAGGTGAGGCATTTCCTTATTTGCTATATTACATCATTCAATATAAAGTAATAAAAAAAAATTATTAACTTTAGGTTTTTTCTTCCTTTCTTTTTTTTAAAAAAATATATATAAAAAATAAAAACTTACTTTTAGCACCTTTCTTTAAAAAGCTAAAGTTTTTCTCTAAAATAGCACGATACCATTTCTTTTGAGGATTAGTTAATTCTACTTCAATGACTGTTTCTTCTTTGACAGGTATACTTTTTTCAACATCTTCTTTAAAACGACGTAACATAATAGGTTTTAATAATGCTTGTAATTTTTCAACCTCAGCTGCGGTATGTAATGATCCATATTCAGCAAAAAAGTGTTTTTCATTATTAAATACATCAGGTTGCATAAAACTTAATAAACTATATAATTCATCCAAATTATTTTGTAATGGTGTACCTAGAATAGAAATAACGATAATAATAATAATAAATATGAATTGAGCATTTAAAAAGATTACTAAATAAAAATATAAATATCTTAGTTTTTACCAGTAAGAAGTAATTTATGATCCATATTGAATAATTTTAATATTTCACCAACTTTAGATTGCTATAATAATAATGATGATGACGATGAGTAAAACATAATTATTAATATATACTGATCATTTTATAAATAAATAAAAAATAGATATTCTCTTTTACCTTATTTTTTAATCTATGAGCTTCATCAAAAACTGCACATTTCCATGGAACACTTTTTAATGCAGAAGCACTTGCAATAGCCTATATATAAATCATTTAATTATTATAAATATATTGGCTTTTTTTTTTTTTTTTTTACCATTTCATAAGTTGTAATCAATGCATCAAATTTATATCGATTTGGAATATTTTTGCCTTGCATATCTTTATAATAAAATTCAGTTTCAATCAATAAACTTCTAGAAAGAGCGTTACCACGATAATCAACAACATTTAAATCTGTCCATGCTTTAAATGCACGCTCCCAATGAGGAATAGCTAATCAAAAAAGAAAGAAAGAAAGAATATATGTACATGAATATAATATAAAATAAATTAATTATAAATAAAAGATAAAAGAAATTTACTTGAAAGAGGAGCTACAATAAGAAAAGGACCACGAATACCAACATTTTGATAAATATCATTAAGTAAGGCAACGGATTGGACTGTTTTACCTAACCCCATTTCATCTGCTAAAATACATGAACGATGACTATAATAACAATACCGAAGCCAATTTAAGCCTTCTAATTGATATGGCCGTAATTCATTTCCATATTTATATCTAGTTGAATAAAACACATAATATATATTTATATTAGTCATCATATATATATATATATATATTCCTTTCTTCATTTTTTTAAAAAATAGTTACTTTGGAGATTCTTCATATTTCACAAACTTATTCATTGGTGGACGTGTAGGAATACTATTAAGCTTTTCTGGAGGAATCTGCCTTCTAGCATGAAATTCATGAATTTTAACAGGATCTATCTATATATATACATATGCATTAATAAAAAAAAATAACGTATATATATATATTTATATATATATATATGATATTACATTGAGCATATCAGTTTCAGATTCCCAAGTACTTGCATCATAAAATAATCCATTCCATTTAACTAAATAATAAATTTTATTTTCACCAGTACTAGGATCCACTAATTCCCCTTCATCAATAATTCTATCCACCTAAAAATAAAAATAAAAAAGTAAATAACACATGCGTACACACACACATACACATACACACACACATATATATATATATATATATATATATACCTTAAGATATTCACTAAAATCTTCACCAACTTGACCATCTTGATACCATTTTTGTAAAAACTTTTTAACACGATGTTTACCAAGATGTTCACCTTCTACTTGTTCTACTGTTACCCATTCAGTACGATGATAACTTGTATTCTAAATAATAATAATAATAATAATAATAATAAAATTAAATTATAGATCAAATCATAAAATATAAAAAAGAAAATGATGGATTTTATACCTTATATTTAATTAATAATTCATCTTTGCCAGTTTCTTCATTAGTTCTAAACCTAAGGATTTTTTCAAATACCTATTTATATATATAATTATATGTAAATATATACTTTTTATCTTGTATTTATTTATTTATTTATTTATTTATATACAACTTATTTGTTTATTTATTTTTTATTTTTTACCTTGGTACCCATTGGAATGAAAACAGGCTGATGATCATTGGATTTTTTATTTACAGAAGCAGCTGTATATTGTTTACTTTTTTTATTGCTCATATCATCAAAATCACTATCAGAAGCTTCATCAAATCCATCATCCTATTTAATATAAACAATTAAAAGATGAAGAAGAAGAAGAAAAAAATGAACAATGATTTCTTTATTTCTTTTCTTTTCTTTTCTTTTCTTTCTTATATATATATATATTTACTTGTTCTTCTATATCATCAGATTCATCTTGACTTTCATTTTCATCATCCTCTACTTCATCATTAGATTCATCTAAATCCATATCATCGTCATAATCATCAGAATCATCTAAATAATCAGTATATTTAATTTTTTGTTCTCGAGTAGATCTTTTTGGTCGACTTTCCTGTGGTGATATAGTATTTTGAGCATATCGATCTGCTAATGTACGCATAGATATTGGGGAACTTTGATTTGATGATGTTGAATAATCCATCTTTTTTTAATATATATATTCGTTTACTTTTTATATATGTATATATAAATAGATAGATAGATATTTAACTAACTGTTTATTTGTTTGTTTGTTTTTTTTGTTGTTGATTTTTTTATAATCTTTTTATTTCTTCTTCTTGTTGTTGTCGTAGTTGCTTTTTATCAAAATACACAAATATGTATCTGGTTTTAAGAGTTTGTTGCTTCTTTATATATAAAAGCTGTTTAAATCTAAACTGTTTTTTTGTATATCTAAATCCTGTATTTATAAATGGTTGATAATAATATTTTTTAACCTTGAATTTGAAACATACACCTATTTTATAAACATGAATATGTATAATACATATATATAAATATATCAGTATTTATAATCCTAAAAAATTACTATTATTATTATTATTATTATTATCTCCTTCTTTAAAATCATATCACACTATTTTTTTTCCTTTCTCCTCCTACACACGCACACGCACACACTAACACAAACACACTCCTTATTGTATATTTGTACATATTTATATTAGTTCGTGCCGAAAAAATAAAATCCAATTGAAGTTAAAAGAATTTAAATATACAAATATAGTTGATATTAAATGATATGTAGTCAACCGATTTAAAAAAAAAATAGATGATCCTATCTTTTCCATTGTTCTACTTTTTTCTTTTATTTCTACATATATAAAGGTACTTCTTGTTGATAGTATGTTTTTCTTTTAAGGTTGCGCGTTGAGATGATATATATTATTGTTATGGTATAATATATATTGTATATCTTTGTATAACCCATTTTGCCTTCTTCCTCTTTTTTTTTCTATTTTTATTATTATTAATATTATTATCCTCTTCTTCATTTAAATGATATTTACCCTTTATTATTTCTTTTTCTTTCTTGTATGTTTTCTTTTTTTCTTCTATATAATAATAAAATCAATCAATATATAATAATTCAAATGATATATATACTATATTATAAAAGGAGAGAGTTGTGATTACAGGTATATATATATATATAAAGAAAGGAGTTAAAACATACAATAAATAAAAAAGAAAGAAAAAAGAGAAAGAAAAGAAAAGAAAAGAAAGAGAGAGAAAAAAGAAGGTTGAAAAAAAATTTTTTATCCGCCAGTCCTTTTTTTTCTACTTCTAAAATAATAATAATAATAATAACATAACACACACACTTGCACTCACACACAAAACCTCTCGCACGCACATATTTATAAAATACTAAATTATCATTGAATATCAGCACAAATAAAAAAAAAAAGGATTATGGCGTATATTTGATTCCCAGAAATATAAAGATAGGAACAAAACATGATACAGTTTTTTTTATAACTTTATTTGGATAACACAATAAAACACATAATATATATATAAAAGTATTTGAATAAACACACACTTATTTTTCCTTTTTTTTTTTAAGTTAGTTAAAAGAAAAATAGTTAGATTAATAATAAAGAAATAATAATGACATATTTATAAATATATAAAATGGGTGTTTTTAAACTTCAAAATCACGGAATTTAGTTTCAATTTCTTTGTGTAAAGCAGTATATTTTTCAACTAAAGTAGCTTCACCATCAGCAGGATCCTATCAATTATTAAAAAAAATAACGATTAAATATATATATATAATATCAATATATACACTATATATATAACTTACTTCGAATTTCATAGAAGATAACTTGTAAATAATATCACCAAAGGAATCACGAATCTTAGCCCAAGTGATTTGATTATTAGAAGCTTCGACAGCATGAGTGGCATGAGTATAGAAACCAATGAAATTACGTAACATCCAAGTAGTCTTATAGAATGGACAATATCTATCATAATTACTGTAACCATTTTGTTGCAAGAAATCATCTTTAATAAGTTGTGCAACTTCTAATGTAATCTTATCAGTTTCATTCAAACCAGACTAATAAATAATAATAATAAATAATAATAAAAATGAGGATTAAGAATATAGATATTTCTTTCTGTTTTGAATATGTTAATATATATATATATAAATGATGCTGATTCATTCTTTTTTTTTTTTTTACCTTGCCGACTAATTGAACAATTTCAGAAAGATTTTCTTCCATTTGAAGAATTTCTTTAGTTTTATCTCTAAGAGAAATATATTCAGGATCTTGTTGTTCATAATAAGGTTCCAAAACCTTCATATATTTAGAATAAGATAAACTCCAGTTAACAGATGGGAAATGTTTACGTTGAGCAAGTTTTTTATCCAAACCCCAGAATACTTGTACAATACCAAGAGTAGCAGCTGTGACAGGATCAGAGAAATCACCACCAGGAGGTGAGACACTGTATTTTTTATATCATCATTTTTAAAAAAGATTAAAAGAAAAAGAATAAATCAATAAATGATTATATAAACATATATATATAATAATTATACTTACGCTCCTACAACGGTAACACTACCTTCACGAGAAGGATTACCAAGACAAGTAGCTCTACCAGCACGTTCATAGAAAGAGGCAAGACGAGCACCAAGATAAGCAGGATAACCGGAATCTATTATTTATTATTTAAAATAAGAAGGATTATATATCATTTTATCTTTATATATGTATACTATCTTTAAAGATTATTTTTTTATGATTATTATTATTATTATTATTTTACCAGCAGGCATTTCAGCAAGACGACCTGAAATTTCACGAAGAGCTTCAGCCCAACGAGAAGAAGAATCAGCCATCATAGCAACATCCTTTCCTTGATCACGGAAGTATTCAGATAAAGTAATACCAGTATAAATGGAAGCTTCACGAGCAGCTACAGGCATATTAGAAGTATTAGCTACTAAGGTAGTACGTTTCATAATAGATTCCTTACGACCACCAATATCAATACTTAACTATAATTATAAAATAATAATATAATATAATATATAATAGGTATTATTAGATATATGTATATATATTATGATGATGATGATGACGGTGATGATTTCTTTTATAAAGATAAATATATGTGCATATATGCCTTCATCCACACTTACTTCAGGGAAATCCATTAATACTTCAGCCATTTCATTACCACGTTCACCGCATCCAACATAAATAATGATATCAGAGTTGGAGTATTTGGATAAAGATTGAGAAATGACAGTTTTACCACAACCAAAAGCACCAGGAATAGCAGTGGTACCACCTTGGACACATCTAATTTTTTTAAAATAAAAAGAGAGAGAAAAAAAAGATGAATATAATGATTTCTCTTTTTTTTATCTTTTATATTATTATTTTTTAATATATATATATATATCATTATTATTATTTCTTTACGGGAAAAGAGAATCCAAAACACGTTGACCAGTAAGTAAAGGATGATTAGCGGTTAATTTTTCAGCTACAGGACGAGGAGAACGTACAGCCCAGAGTTGTTTCATAGTATATTTAGAGGTTTCGCCTTCGAATTCAGCTTCTAATACAACATCATCAATAGTGTATGAACCTTTAGGAGCAAGATAGGTAATGGTACCACGAGCTTTGGGAGGTAATAAAATACTGTGATTTGATACAAGAGAATTTTCAAATACTTTACCATAAGCATCACCACCAGTAATGTGATCACCAACCTAAAAAAAAACAATAATAATAAAAATATTTAATTAAAAAATTGCTTATAAATAAATATATTATTGGATTTAAAAAAAAAAGTATACATGTATATTTATACCTTAAAGTTAACAGGTTCGAAATCCCATTGAACTTGTGTATCTAAAGCAGGAGTAGCAATACCACGGGGAATATAAATACTTTGAGACATTTCTTGAATAGCCTTTAATGGACGTTGAATACCATCATAAATATTAGACATTAAACCAGGACCAAGTTCAACAGATAATGGTTTACCGGATCTTAACACGGGGTCACCAACAGTTAAACCACCTATTTTTTATTTATTAAAAAAAGATAATAGACCGTGAGTAATAAAAATAATAATAATAATCAAAACGTATATATATATATATAGAATAACGTAATTCTTTTTTATTTATTTATTTTAATACCAGTTTCTTCATAAACTTGAATAGTTGCTTTATCACCGTCAATACGAATAACTTCACCTACAAGTTCGCTATGACCAACACGTACCTATTTACGTGTATCGTTTATTATAATAATAATAATAAAAAGTCCGTTAATATTTTGAAACACTATAAAAATAATACATATATATATATATATACTTTACCAATTCGTACATAGCACAACCGCGCATGTTAGCAGCAACAACGACTATAGTATTTAAATAATAATATTATTAATAATATAATGAACATGGTTATTAGAAAAAAAATAATTTGAAACAAGTAATATTTTACCCCGTATCTTTTATTATTATTATTATTATTATTTATTCATCTGTAACATATTATTTCTTATATATATAAGATATTCATAACTTACCAGGACCGGAAACAGAGAAAATAGACCCAAAGTCAGATTCACGTTCATGGTCTCTGATTTTTGGTAATTTATGTTGTGCAATATCAAGAGCTCCAGCCTATTATGTACACAAATATATACATGTATAAAAAAAGAAAAATACAGTAAAAGATGAATTTTTTAATGTTACTGAAGTGCTTTTTTTCTTTATAGAATATTAAACTGAAGTATAATATTAAAAATATTAAATGACCATTACCATTTTCTATATTTTTTTTATTTAAGTAAAGTTAAGATAAAAAAAAAAAGAGAGTATAAATTGAAAAATAAAAGAAAAAGGTATATATAAGAAAAAAGAAAATAGAAAGAAGAGAAAGAAAAAAAATAGTTTTGCGACAAAAGAGGAGGATAAGAAAAAAGGGCGTTTTTTTTTTAACCAATAAAAGTGACGTACTTTAAAAAGCGGTATTTGAAAAAAAATTCTGCTTGATTCTCCATTAAAAAATAGATAAAGTTGATCCTTTTAATGCTATTACTTTTTTTTGCTTTCCTGTCTTTTATATATATATACATATATCATTATCATAATTTTTAATAATGCTATTATTATTATTGCTTTTTTTAAAAATATATAAAACATTATTGAGTCAAAGATTTTTTTTTATTAGAATATGAAATGGAACAAAGTAAAACATAGTAATTTTTTATAGCATGCTCTTTATTTATTTATTTATTTTATGAAAGAATAAAACTATTTGAAGAAACATCATTAATGAATATTTTTGTTTATTTGTTTGTTTGTTTTTTTACACAAAAGTGAATCACTACATAAAGCTAAACCTTCCATCTGTAAACGCTTTTAATTTTTGTGAAAATAAAAATTGTATCTGATTTAAAAAAAAGAAAAAGATCACCAATTGATTACTATTAAAGTGGAGTGCATGTAAAAAATAAAAATATATATAACTTTCCAAGGTAAAAAAGAATTGCGACATAATTTTATAGACAACAATGATCTTTTATAAATACTTTACATCTATTCTAAGCTTGGAAATATCTTTTTTATGATAAATAAATAGATAAATAAAAAAAAGTATCTTTATTCACTATTGTTTTTTCTTCCTTTTTTGTTATCCGTAATAATATTTCATAAGATAAATTCAATGTTTTTTTATATTTATTAGTATTATTATATATTGTTCTTATAATTTGATCATATATGCATATACCTTTTCTATAAAAAAAGGATCCGAGCATGACCAAAAAGGAAAGAAAATCGGAATTTTAATTTTTCTTTTATAGTAATGACAATTGGCCTGGAACTCTTTTTTCTCTTTCTTTCTTCATTTATTTAAACCTTTCTTTTAATTTATTTCTATTATTTATTCTTTTTTAATATAATTACTATATTTTTAAATGTTTACTAATTATTTTTTTATTGTAGACAAAAGAATAAGATCTTCTTTAATAACTTCACAATTTAAGAACAAAAAAAAATAAAACAAAAACAAAAAAGGGAACTTTCTGAAATGTTAAATATAAACATATAAAAAATTTATAACGATCATTATATTGGTGTTATTTGATAGCTGTATTCTTTAATAAATTAGGTGGAATAATATGCAATCTTATAAGAATTCTGAAAAAAATAATGTGATGGTTATTGTTGATGGAGATACGAATATAATTTTATTTTATGACAATAAAATATTGATATGAATAATAACTTGAAAAAAAAAAAATAAGATTATACATATCACATATATCTTGCATCATACTTCAAATATTAATGTTGGAAAACTTATCTTAATCGAAACGAAAATAATCACTAATCTTCCGTATTTTTTTTGTGATATATCTATATGGCATTATTAAAAAAAAAGTACAATGTAAAAAGTGGCTAACATAAAATAATTTGTGTCATATCATGAATGGATCAGTATACATTCAATAATTGATAAATTAAAACTAAAAACAGAAACTGATAGCTGTAAAAAATCTATTTTTATTCAAGATGATATACAGTTGAAAAATATGATGTTAAAAACAGGCTACATTTGTTATATTTTTATAGTAGTAATAATAAAAAAAGAAAGAAAGAAAGAAAAGCCATATGTATATATAATAATATAATTAATAATGTATATCAATAATGTAATTCTATTATAGATAATCATGATAAATTAGATATTTACTGTATAAAAACCGGTAAAAAATATATGGATTAAGTACTAAATATCAAGTTCAAAAAACTGAGGATAAAGGAAGGTCTAAAGCGTATTATATAATATTTATTAAAACAATATATGAACTAAATTTATATTCAATAAGGAATTTTTAAAATGACCACCACTAAAGAAAAATAAAAATTTCATGAATGGCTAAACATTTAAAAGACAGGGCTAAAATCAAAAAAAAAAGTAATACCTATTTTGTATGCTTTTTTTTCACGAATAAAAACTAATCAAGCTTCTATGTATAAAAGAGGTATAGTAAATCAAAGGAAATTGATGTAGAAATCAATATATAATTTTTCAAAAGCCATCTCTCATAATACAAAGTCGTAGTTGTAAATTAAGTAAAATTTATTTTCGAATTATATTGCTTACCCAAGGACTTTATTATACTCACCTATAATGAACCATTATTAAAAAAAAAATGTAAGCAGACAATATAATATATATATTTATATTCATATTAACTTGACTATTTACTAGTTTATTCTAATATGCATCCAACAGCACCATAATATTCAAGACCATATAGACTTTTTGATGATCATATTGAATCTGAATATCTCATTGACCACATAGATAGCGATTTTGTAGTTGGCCATATTGGTAACAACTCAATGAGTAATGCTCCCTCAAAAAATATAGAATTCGTAACATATTTAGAGAATACAAATCACACAATTATAATGATAGACTCATTTAAATAACTTTAAAAACAAACAATCATTCAACAAAATATAGTTACTCATTAAGAAATAGAAAAAAAAAAAAAGAAACTATGTATTACATTAGAAAATAATTGTAAAGAAATAAAATTCATTTATAAATGGTTACTCAAAAAGAACTGTAAAGAATACGGTTAACAGTAAAAATGAAAAAAGAAACAAGAATTTTATAATTTTTGATGGTTTACTTTGTAGATCTTTTTGGAATCCCCATTGAAGATAATAACTATGCGTATTGGTGATGATCCATTAAATGATGATAATAGGATATATAGCAGGTAAAAAAAAAAAAACAATAACAAGGAGAAAGAAAAGTGTAGAATTAATATTTAACGAACCATTTGTTACATATATATATATATATATATTTAAATTTTGTAGTGAAAGATTAATGTTTTATAAAACTACAATGAAGAATCAAAGAATATATATTCTCTGAAAACTGCAAAAGTTATCAACATGTATAAATTTGTACTTCTATTATATCGAAGGCGTACTAAATAAATTAAAATGTACTTCTTTTGTATCGAAAATGTATCGAAAACGTACTTATTTTTTTTATAGTGAAAGAAAAATAATTATTAAAAGAAAAGGTAAATAACTTGAAATCAAATTAAAAAAAAAAGAAGTAAAAGAAAAAACGATTTATTTAATGTATTATTGAATTAAATAGGTCTCATCTTAGCAACTGGCTATTTTAAAAACATTTATTTGCAATACTGTATGAAGCATCATCGATTTGATCAGTTTTGAAATGAAAGTAAAAATAAAAATAGGTCTTTCCATCATCAAAAATTTCCATGCTAGTATAAAATCTCTTCATGGTGTAAACAGATAGAACAAATTGAAAATCATCTTCAATAATTTAAATCATATTCCAAAAGTTTTATAAATATCACATTAGAGAGGCGTGTGAACATATGAAGTAAAAATACAAATTTTAATATTAGATAAAAGAAAAAACTTATCATTATCAATTTGACAAAAAATTAAAAATCTTAAATCATCTTAAATATTCCTAAATTCAATAAATGAGGGTGTAATACAATTAATAATAAGGGTTATAGATAGAAAATGAATGTTAGATTACCACCATCATTTCTTTAATATGATACAAGATTATTATTTTATAAATGATTATGAACTTTTGATTTATATTATAAAAAGAAAAAAATAAAATAAACAGTTTCATATATACCTTTTGAAGAAAATAAGATACCCTTTCTATCTTTTTTCATTATATATTTAATATTTATATTAAACATAAATAATAAATTCTGTTTATATATTTATTTATATATAAATATGGAAAGTAAAAAGAAAAGAAAAAAAAGAAAAAAAACAATAATTAAACCCTTATTGTGTTTATTTCAATATTTGATTAGAATTAAAAAAAAAAAAAAAAAAAAAAAAAAAATACGCTATATTTCCCAAAGATTTAATTATGATCATGATATCATATATTTATTTATTTTATTTCCTCTTAAATTTTTTCCTTTTGATTTTATATTCCTTTCCCCACATCATCCGATTGTCCGGTTTTACAGATAAATGATTCTATAAATGGATAAATCTTGAACTTTTTGTAAAATGGTAATAATAGTAACAATGATATATTCCTTTACAGTTTTCTTTTATTTTTTTGCTTTAGTATAAATATAATATATATATACTTTCTATACATATGATTTCATATAAAAAAGAGCAAACCATGGTATTTCTGATTTTTTTTTCTGCATAGTAAGTAAATACAAAACTTGATGATAATATAATATGTACTTATATAAAAAGCAAAGTTTTAGTATTTTAATTAAAAGGAAAAAAAAATAACATTTCTTTATTTTATTTACTTTTTCGAATAAAAAAGAAGAGAAAAGCTAGAATGAAATAAGTTATTTTCTTTGTATAATTTAAAAAAAAAAGTTATATTTATTATGAATTAAACATATATAAATTAAAAAACAATAAAGATAGCTATGTATATTTTTAAGAAAAAAAGAGTATATAAATGAACAATGATGACTGATTACTTAATAATTGCTAAGTCTATTTTATTTTTTAATCGGAAAAGTTAGAGTAGACTAATTTTCAAAAGGAGAAAATAAACATTCAACCAATGTTGACGGTCGGATCAGTACAATCAATTTCATTGGATGATTTCAAAAAAAAATTTTATATCATAGATAAAAAAAAAAAAAAAAAAAAAAAGGGGAACAGAAATATAAATATATTTAACTCTCTTTTTCTTTATTTATCTTTCTTTCTTTCTTTCTTCTTTCTTTTCTTTTATTAATACTTTATTATATTATTTAATTTATTTTATTATTCATTCATTTTTGTTTTTTTAATATTATAGATTCTTATTTTTAAACCCTTCTCTTTTATTTATTTGTATATAATAATATATTAATTACTAATATTAACAATAATAATGTCAACAACAAAGAGATCTACTCCTTTTTACTTTGGTGGTGCAGCTTCTTGTATCGCAGCAATGGTTGTACATCCTTTTGACTTAACCAAAGTAAGATTACAAAATATGAAAGGTTCAGGTAAACATGGTATGCTTTCAACCATGATTAAAATTGCTAAAACTGAAGGGGCTTTACGTTTATATAATGGCTTATCAGCAAGTATTTTAAGACAAGCTACTTATTCTACTGTAAGATTTGGTGTTTATGAAAAATTAAAACATTCTATGTCTAAAAATCAAGGTAATAAAAAGAAAGAAAGAAAGAAAGAAAAGGATGATAATGATCATCTATATTCTCTTTTTTTTTATCTTTTTATCTAAACATGTACATATATATATATCATTATTTCTATATATAGATCCAACTGTATGGCATTTATTATTAGCTTCAAGTGTAGCAGGTGCTTTAGGTGGAGCTTGTGGTAACCCAGGTGATGTTGTTAACGTAAGAATGCAAAGCGATGGACTTTTACCTCCTCAACAAAGACGTAATTATAAACATGCTATTGATGGTGTAATTCGTATTGCAAGAGAAGAAGGTGTTACTTCTTTATTCCGTGGTCTTGGTCCAAATATGAACCGTGCTATTTTAATGACTGCCTCACAATGTGTCTCATATGATACTTTTAAAAATTTATTATTAAATTATAGTCCTTTACAAGATGGTTTAATACTTCATTTTACTTCTAGTACTCTTGCTGTAAGTATTTTATTTTATTATATATATTTTTAGGGAGTTTTATTATTATTTTTTATGTATAAAATAATAATAACTAATAATGACTCATTTTTTTTCTTTAAAATAAATAGGGATTGGTTGCAACAACAGTTTGTTCACCTGTAGATGTAATTAAAACTCGTATTATGACCACTAGTTCAAATGATCCAAATATGACCTCATTGAATATCATGAAAAATATGTATAGAAGTGAAGGTTTAGCTTCTTTCTTTAAAGGTTGGACCCCAGCATTCATTAGATTAGCTCCTCAAACTATTATCACCTTTGTTGTATTAGAACAATTTAAGAGATGGCATTCAGCTTGGCATGATAGACAATTAATCGTTGCTAAAATTTAATTCTTTACTTTCTTCTAATTTATTACTATGGATATATATTTATTTAACTATATTACACTATTTATTTATTTTTTTGTTTTAATCATCATTATTTCAACATCTTCATCAATTATCAATCATTAATCATTCATTCATTTTTATTATATATTTAGAAATACCTATTTATTACATTTATTCGTTTATTTATTTAAAAGATTCTCATAGTGCATGTAGAATTTTTTTTTTTAATTTACTCTTTTTTTTATGATTCTTTAAATAAATCCATTTTATTTTATTTTATTTTTTACATTGAAAAATCACTGAAAAATCTGGAGTTTTTAATAAATTATAATAAAGCAAATTGATTATGTATATATTAAGGTTTATTTATAAAAGGGGAAATTTTAACACTTTCAAAAAAAAAAGACCCTGAGTTTACCCGAAACTTCCCGCTTACCATATAAAATATATCACTATAATCAAATAAATATATATTTTTAAATATATATATATATATATATTTCAAATTACGATTTAAAGTTAAATCATTCATTTCTAAATGATTTTAAAAAATGTATATTTTTTAAATGCTATATTTATAATCATTTGATATTCTCAAATAATAATAGTAATATCCTTTTTCATTTAAAAATGAAAAAAAGAAAATTAAGAGAAAATGATAAGTAAATAAAGATAAATTTAGGAACGTGGATCTTTTTTATTATTATTATTATGACCCATAATTAACAAAATGGAAAATAATTTTTCCATATTTTTTTTTTTTGATCTTTTCAAATCTTATTTAGCTCCGATTTTTGCCATATAATAAAGATTCAATCTAAAATTCATTTATTTATTTATATATATATTTTATATAAATAAAGATGATTTTTTATTATTTTTATTCATATATAAATAAATCCTGCTTTTTGTATATAATAAACAATAATAATGATAATAAATAAATAAAACTGTAAACAAAGAGGTACATGTATGTAGTTTATCGTTGATATAATCTTCTATAATAGAACTCAGCCTTCCCTTTTTTTTTCTTTTACTTCTCCTCATTTTATTCCTTTATATATATATACATATCCACTAGTACTAATTTAAAAATGTTGCCAATGTATAAATTGTAGATCTGTTATACATATAATCAATTTATATACTCGTGATCATACCCCGATAAACATATATATATATATATATATATAAAGCCATATGGCTAAAAAATAATAATAATAATAAAGGAACTATTTTTAAACATATGTATATCAAGATATAATAGATTATACTATTGATTATATACATATTCTATAGCGGTAATCGATTTATATAAAAAAAAAATGAAATGTAAAGAATGTCTGTGCATTTTATTATTATTTTTAAAATTAATTTTATTATTAGTACCTTCTAGCCAAAAATAAAAGAATAATTTACTACCAGCCATATATATATAGTAACTAAAGATATGGATGATTGAATTTAAAGATGATCCTAATACTTTTTTATGTATATTAAAAACTGGATTTTGACAAGTTAATGACTTATAAAGTAATCTAAAATAACTAGTTACCCTGTATAGAAAGTTAAATGTCGGTGATTCAATCCTTTTCTTTTTTTTTTGATATCAAAAAAAAAAAATTATACGCGCAGTGAAATATTTTTTTATAAGAAAAAAAAACTCGCGTTATACTAAAAAAAAAAAAAAAAACTTCGTGGAATTCCCAAATTATCGAAAACTCTGCATGATTTTTTTCTTCCCTTTACTATTTTTTATTTTTTTTTATTTTCATCTCAGAAAGGTGAATGTAAAAAAAATTAACTTTTCTTTTAAAAAAATTTCCCCTTCTTAAAACCAACCAATAACCCTTTTTATTTATGCAAATATACAATTTAAAAAATAATAATAATGAAAATAAAGTAAAACAAAATTTAATGTTATAAAAGGTATCAAAAAGAGTAAAAAAAAATATAAAAATTAAAATCAATTCAGTTCTTCAAATAAATAATGGGAGGAAAATAAAAAAAGAAGATAAAAAAAATTATATATATATATATATATATATTATTAATTTTGGGTATGATTTCCAAACATCATCATAGCTTCAGCCGCGGCAGTAATAGAAGAAGTAGAAGAAGATGAATGATCTTGAATTTGTAAAGATGAATGATCATCATCATCATCATCATCATTATTATTATTATTATTATTTTCATCATTTGAATTTTGATGAAAAGAATTATTAGATTCATGATGATGGTATAAATAAGATGATTCAGTGATTTTTTCTACAGCATATGATAAACAATCTAAAGATGAATTCATTTTTTGTTGCGATGATGGTGGTGATGAAGGTGTTTTTATTGTAGTAGATGATGATTTATGTTGTTGTTGATGATGATGATGATCAATGGCTTTATTTATCATTAATTCATCTATAGGTGGAGAAAGTGGTATGTGAGTAATTCTTTTACGTTTACGTTGGGGTGATGAAGAAGGAGATGGAGTAGAAGTTAAAGAGGATGAGGAAGAAGATAAAGAAAAAAAATCTACTTCTTCATCATCTACATCATCATCTTCTACTTCTTGATGATGATGATGATGATGACGAGAATGAGGCAAATTAGCAGAATGTTGTCTATGTATAGTTTTATGTTGATATAATGGAGATGTAGTGTTAGATTTTGATAAATGATGGTCAATAGCTGTAGGTGTTGAATGTGATCTAGTTAGTTTAGTTTTTTTATTGTTATTATTAATATGATTAAGATGATGATTATTTTTTAATTGATGTAAATGATGTGAATGTCTTCTTTGTTGTTGTTGTTGTTGTTGTTTATGAATAGAAGAAGGATGATGATGTGATAAAGATTGATGATGATAATGATAATGAGGATGGAGTGTTCTATTATCTAATATATCTCTTTGAGTAAATCTAGGTGTTGGTAATGAATCTACCATTTGTCTTTGCTTTTCTTTCCAAAAGCTTTCAACATCTAAAAGGGTATTATTTTTCCATCCATTGCGTAACTTGAATCTTGCAAACCCTAATCGCGTTTTGAGTGACTCTAAATGCTGTACAACAACAAAGCAAAAAAATAAAATAATAAAATATAAATACACTAAACCTTCTTTTTTTTATGTAATAAACTCTCTTTTTTTTTTTTACTTTAGTAATGTCAGGATTGCCAGTATATTCTATATATTCATTATTAGTCATCAGTGGTATGTTTTATATATATGATATAAAAAACAAAAGAAACGAATAAAAACAAAAAGGTAAAAAAAAAAAAAAAAAAGAATAAGTTAAATAATGTCTTTCTCCTTTATATATTTATATATATGAAGTAAAGGAAAATAAAAAAGAGAAAAAAGGAAAGAAGAAGAAAAAAAAATGAAATGGAATGGAAATCCAAAAATAAATACCGCTCAGACATTTTTTTTTGTATTTCCCCCTTAACGCGTGATCTTGCTTTTTTTTTTTTCCATAACCGCTGTCATTTGTTCACGATTTGGAACTCCGTATTATGAATTTCGCGTTTTTTTATATGAACGCGAATTTTTTTTAAATATATATATCAATTTATGATTTCATTTGTAATCATCATTATTATTTAGAAGGAACTTATTATTATTTCTTTTTTTCTTTCTTTCTTTCTTTTTTGTTTCAATTGTTAAATTCAATTCTTTTTCAGAAAAAGGACAATCATTAAAAATAATAGTAATAATGAATCTCCTCTATTTACTATTTTAGGATAAGCATATATCATAATAATAAATAAAAACATATTATCATATTTATTATTTATATGTAATCCTTTTTTATTTTAATATATATATATGATAAATATATGATACTTATCATATATATTTATAATGTTTTAAAAAAGAAATAAAATATTAAAGAGTTTGGAATACAAGTTTAGTGAATAGTTTTTTTATAAAATTGTAAAAAAAAAAGTCAGTTTTAAAACACTTTTTTTGGGTTCCCCACTTTATTCTAAACTCCGGAAATTTTTTCCAGAGTGAGTTAAAAAATAAAAAAAGGCAAATCAGTTAAGTATTATGTATTAAAAATAATAATAATAATAACACACAGACATCACTTTGTTTTGTTTTGCTTTTTTTTTTTTATACATTTGGTAAATAAATAAATATATATGTATATATATTATTTACCTGAAGGTTGATTAGTAGTACCATAGGCAACACGAGTAGGTTCTTGAGGAACTGGTTGATAACTTAATCCACCTCTTTCAATATCTTCAATACCTTCGTTATATTTATGTACGATATAAAAGGCATGAATAATACCAGGAACTTTAATAATAATAGAATATCAAGGAAGAAAGAAGAAAAAGAAGAAAAAAAAGTAAGTATATATATATATACTTCATATCATCTTAAGTTTATTAATGATAATAAAAAATAACTTACTAGCACCCAATAAAGATAAGAGAACATTAATAAAGAAATCAGCACCACATCCTCTCTTAATTAATACAGCAAGAGGAGGGAAAAAAAAAGCAATAACAAAAAGAGCAATATCTCTACCACTATAAGCCATTTTATATATATATACTATTTATATAAAAAAAAACAATTTATTAAAGAAAAGAAATGATAAGAATAATAAAACAGTAGAAGAAAGGAAAATAAAAATGAAAAAATCGCCAAGCAAAAAAAAAGAATGGTTTCTCAAAATATAAAAAAAAACTCCGATATCTTTTTTTTTTTTTGCTTTAATCTTAATATAATGATCAAACGCTTCTGCCCCTTCTTTTTTTCTTCCTTCCTTTTCTCTTTATTAAAATAATAACTTTATAAGAATGACTTATAATGACGAACAATAAGAACAACACGATTTTAGTACTAGTTTTTCTGGTGTCCCCCCACAACCTCCGTTATGTAATGTCTTGCTTTAAGAACGAATGGACACATTATTATGAAAAGTTGTCCCTGTAAGTTTGTTGAAATCTTTACTATTTCTTCCAATATTGTTGAATACAGTTAGGCTATGATTCATTTGGTTGTCACAGATAGCTTCACTGGAAAGAAATTAGAATATCTTACTTCCTCTACCAAAAACATGGATGTTTCTGTTGTTCATCATACCAAATAGCAACTTTCCTGTATTGAGGAAGGTTTCCTTAATTTATTAACAGACAGTGGCGCTTCTGAGAATGTTGTTAAATCACCCGATGGTGAAATTAGTACTCAAATCCGAAATGATTTTGAATCAGGAAAAGAATTACTTGTTATCATTCCTTCTTCTATGAGCGAAGAACAAGCTATCAGTTTCAGGGAAGTTTCTAAACACTACTAAATAGATGATTAATCTTTATATATATATATATATATATATATATATATATATATATATTTTCTTTATCGCGTCTCGTAATAATAATAAAAAGTCCTTTTATTGTGTTAAAACATATATATATAATGATCAAATATATCATTTTATTATATTTTTTATTTGCATAAAAAAATTTAAACTAAAATAAGATTTCATCATTTATTCATTTTTATTAATTACTATATTTAAAAATGATGATTTAAGCTTTTTTTTGGGTATTATCTAATTTAATACTATGGATAGTGAAAGGAATATCAACAGATTTTTGCTTACCAACGTAAGAACGAGATTCACCATGGAAAGAATAATCAGAAAAGACAGTTACTTTCAACCAATCATCTGCGTCGATGGATTTAATATTTGCCAAGTCAGCGTTAGGACGGCCAAGATGACCTCCTGGTTCAAGTGAACCTTGTTGTGAACCAGCTTCTTTACCTTTGA
The DNA here is from genome assembly GCA_037043795.1 of Cunninghamella bertholletiae. Classification (NCBI taxonomy): domain Eukaryota; kingdom Fungi; phylum Mucoromycota; class Mucoromycetes; order Mucorales; family Cunninghamellaceae; genus Cunninghamella; species Cunninghamella bertholletiae. Next base: position 908,421 of record JAZGVP010000005.1, read on the forward strand.
AATTACGTTTATTGTAATATGTAACTTTAAAATCAGCAGCCAAACCACTAACAACAAAAAGGGAAGCAGTAATAAGAGTAGCTAAAGATAATTTCATTTTTTAAATATAATAATTGTTTAATAAAGAAGAAGAAGAAAAGAAAAAAAGAAAAAAAAAGCTGGGTTTATATGTGCACTTTTTTTTCATTTATAATTTTTTTGTCTTGGTTATTTTATAAAGACTAATCTATTTTTAAGTGATTTCCATATGTAGGTAAATAAATTAGAAATAAACAAATATTAATAACAATGTATTTGTTAAAAAAAACAAAAAAAATTGAATTAATCATCATCTTATTTCCATTTCCTTTTTTTTTGAGGCACAGTTTCTTTAAATTACCATTCCTGATTTTAAACTTACCATGAATCATATATATATATATATATATATATGTTTTAACTTTTTATAGTAGTATTTTAGTTAAAAATAAACTACTTTTAAAAAAGATAAATAAACAAATTACTTTGGCAAATTGAAAATCATATACATGTATAAATTCTTTTATTTTTTCCAAGTACTAAATTACTTTATTTCCTTGATTACTTTATACAATAATAATAAAAAAAGAATGAGATCATTTAAATTTAATATATTTTATAAAATAGAATCATTATTTTTTTCTCTTATTTTTTATCATTTTTATTTTTAAGAACTATAATTACAATTCCTTTTTTTTTTACATAAAAATAAGTTGCATTACATTACTAAAAAAAGTATATTGTATTAGTGTAACTATGATTCAATCATGTTATTGGTTACCATTAAAAAATATGAAAAACCCCAGATAACATAATAGTTAATAATCATAAGTGTATATGATTTTGTTATTTTAATGATAATGGTGATCATATGATTGATTTATATATAAATATATAATTTTTACGCCGAGAAATAATGTGCGCGAGTTGTTAGCCGAAGTTGATATATCTATATATTACAATCTTTAAAAATAGTTATTACTTGCTTGAAATTCCAAATTTAGCTGTACTTGCATCATTATGTATTTTAAAATAAATGAATGGTATCATTTATATATATATATATATATATATATATATATATATATATATGATTTATAAAATAGAAACGTTATTTTTACTTTTTTATTACTATTAAGGATTTATGTATAAAAATGGTTGCGTTACATGATTAAAATTGTATAACTTGTGTAAAGATGATCATCTATATGAATTGCTGTTAATAATAATGTATTATTATTATTTTTAATAATATATATATATATATATATATATATATATATATATTCATTTATAATGTATTATCTTTTTGCATATAATCCATACCTTTATTAACTTTATATATCAATGTTTTTTTATTTATAATAATAATTTTTTTAATAAGCAAATGGAATAATATACTTTAACTAAATAATCCTTTTTATAGATAATTCTAGAATCGTCATAGGGTCATCTTTTTCAGAATGAATGGATCTACCCTAAGATCAGTATTACTTTCAACTTTACTAGGTTTTGTCAGCATAATGAAATGTGACTTTCCAAAAATTTCGCCAGTTATTTGTGGTTCAGACTAATCTGTAAAAGTGTTCTTTTTTTTTAGTTACTATAAAATACACTATTGATGGTATTTCATGTTTGCCCATTGTCTACAGTATAATCATTTTTTCTCATATCTTAATAAATGGTAATTCACCGAATCCTAAAAAGGTTAATAAATATTGGATAAAAATCTTTTACTATCTACTACTTGCTTGATCAATAGAGTTTCATATTATTATGGCATACCAGTATTTCAAATAATGATATCGTAATGAGTTTTTATCTTTATATATTCCAACCTTTGTAAATGTTAATTTGCTTAAGTTGTCATCATCATCAACATATAAGTTTACTGGATTGATGAATAAAAATTTTCTTTTAATATCATCAACAATATTTTTAAATTCAATATTTCATTGCCCACACGTTATTCTCTGATCCGCATTTACTTGATGTATATATTTGTGAATAAAATTTAATTTTTTTTTTTCATTGATGATGGTGAAGCTTGGTTTATTTAATCATACGTTATTTACTATCATTTGAATACGTATGTTAATAAGTCAATGATGTTTTACTGATTTTTTAATATTATTTTTTAAAAGTTATCATTATCTATTAATCCTGCTGGAATTATAATAATATTTTCATTTATATCATCAATAATTTTATATCCAATATTTAATACTGACACATACTATTTATTCGATTTGCTAGTTTGTGTTAGTATTTGTAGCTAGTCTTCCATTGTTAATTCATTCGATAAGTTTGATTCCTTATATATATGACATTTTATAATCTATATTTATTTAAAAGATAAGGTAAACTTAGATTATTACTTTTTTTTGCTTTTTTTATTTACACTTTTGAGCACTGCGTCTTTAGGAAGAGAAAAAAAGAGATATATAATTCAAATAAAGTAAAAAAAATGTCATTATTTTATTTTAAACTTCGCTTTTTTTAATGCTCATCATATAAATAGTTTAGTATGATTTTTTAAAAACCACACAAGTTTAAAAATTTAAAAATATCGGATTTTTAAACATTTGATAATTCTGTAGCAGAATTAGTGGGCCATTTTTTTGTTTTTCTTTTTCTTTTTCATTAACTAAAGATATTGAAATTTTTAATATATATCATATAATGGAATCGAGAAAAAGATCAAGAAAAGAATTAAGTTCATCAGATGAAATGGTTATAAATATTGATAATTTATTACAAGTACCAACAGGTATAAGTGAATGGGAAATGAACATGTTAACGCTTTAAATGTTGAGTATAAAAATGTAGACAATATTAATGAAATTATTCAATCAAGTGATTTAACTGAAGAAGATAATTATAAAAACCTGATATTAAAAAAATTAGAAAAAGGAAGAATTTTTATTAACAGTTGACTATATTAAAGAAATATTAAAGATAAAAAAATCAATACAATTATAAAAAAAATTAGAAGTGTTTAAGGATAAGAAATATAGGATGTTTCTATTAAACAAACACAGGTTTATCCTTTCATAATATTATTAGTATATTATTTAGGATTTGATAACGATCCATTTCTTATACATCCATTTCAGGATTATTTTTTATATATAAGTAAAGGACAACATAAAATAACATCAAATGTTGAATTTATGATCACTAATGACGACACATATATATTTTTCGCCATTGAAGATAAATATTTAAAGAATATTTCAGATAATTCTAATTGGTCTGAGCTAAAATTAGCTGGCGAAATATTTAATGCTAAATTTCATAATAGATCACTCAGTACTCAAAAAAAAATAAGATAACCTTTTGACATATATGCTATCTGCGTCATTGGCACAAGATTTGCTTTTAACAAATCTATGATTAATCGCGATTATTTGAATGAAGCAGAAACAAAATTACCGCTAAAACACAAGCTTGAAATTAAAAGATTTCCTCAATAATTAAACCCATTGCCAAATAAGAATAAAGATTTACCAGCATTGGATTTTACAATTGAAAATTATTGTAGTGTAATAATTTCTATTCTGAAACCTTTATATATATATATAAAAAAATGAATAATTAAATCATTTGAAATAAAATAAATACTTTTATTTTTCGCAGTTTATGAATATTATAGTTTATAATATTAATATAAAATTTTATGATATTAAAGATTGTAATTATTATAAGTAAAAACACATTGTCATTAAACGTTATCTTTATCAACATTTAAAATATTAGACATTTTATTTTTTTGATTTTTATATATTTTAGTTGATCATAATCCAGTTTTAATTTTTTTTACCTTAAACATTAATTCTTATTTCTTGTATAATATTGTTGAACATTATCTAATATTATATACTTTTTATTTTACTTTAAATTTTATTTACCTTACTTTACTTTATTTTAAACAATATAAATTAAGCTGTATTTACTTATAAAACAAGATACTAGTGCTCACTCCTTTATCTAAAAGAACCTAATCAGGTAATTCTAATATAAGGATATATTTTTATCCGTAACCACAAAAAAAATTTATAGCAGTTTTATTGTTTAAATTTAGTTTTTTTTCATGCTCATTGGATAAATGGTTTAGCAATGAAAAATTAAAATCAAAACCCATTTTCATTGGCCCTCTTAAAAAATTATCCGAGAGCGGATTGTAAAAAAGATGACGACAACTGTGTGATTCGAACACACGCGTGCAAAGCACAATGGCTTAGCAGGCCATCTCCTTAACCACTCGGACAAGTTGTCTTTTTTTTCTCTGAATTTTTCAGGAGACTTTATAATTAAAGCATTTTTACATAAAAATGTAAAAAGAGATGTCTTCATTTCTATTTTATATTCAGAATTTTATGTAATAAATGAAACAATATATATATATATATTAGACATTACTTTAGATTTGATTTATATAAAAAAAGTGTTTTTTTTGCAAAAATCAAACACAGTTTGTCATGCAAATAAAAAAAAGACAATACCTAATTGGGTAATCTGTTTATACTCATTGTGTTTCATTTTAATATGTACTAATAAAGTATTACTTCATTATATATTTGTATATATTTGTTTTAATTAAATTTTAAAAAAGAGAGTTAATAACGATATAAAAAAAAGTTTATTGAGAGAAAGAAAAAAAAAGAAGAGATTGATTTGTGATAATAAAACAAGGGAGGAATAAGTGTTTAGAAGGAGTTAGGGAAATGATAACAATAATAATAAGAGAAAAATAAAAAAAGTGATGTATATAAAAGTGTCAAGAGTGTAGTAGTAATAGTAATAGTAATAATGAATAAATAAATAAAAAAGTGCTTTAATGTAGTTTTTTTTTTTAAATATAAAAATGCTAATCGTCATCTTCTTCTTCTTCTTCTTCATCATAATCATCATCAACATCAAAGTCACTTTCATCACCAGATTCATACCAGCTATTTTTGTAATATTTGTATATATATATATATATAAGTATTTATGAATATTTATAAATATGATTATAATAATAAACGATTATACTTACAAATTTTCATCTTCTTCTATTTCAACAGGTGCGGCAATCTTAAAATCATCTTCTGAAGTAGGCATTTTAAATCCTGGTGGAATATCCTGTTTGGAAATTTCAACTTGTTCTAAAAAATAAATAAATAATAACAATGAATGTAAAAAGTTAATTTTTTAATTATATATGTAATAAATAATAATAATAATAATAATAATAGTGATTTCATACTTCTAACGATTTCATCATAAAGTGGACGATTTTTTCTATAAGCAACCTATCAATTTATAGGCATATTATTAGGCGGGAATTTTTCATCATTTCATCATCTTTTTTTTTGATATTCATTAAACACTTACTCCTGCATCTACATTTGCTGGGCTTGAACAATTAGGATCAGCTAATAATGATATAATTGACATTAAAACGCCTATATAATACATAGATAAAATACACATGTTATTTAGATAAATATATATAGATAGAAGAAAAGGGTATAGTGCTATTGTTTTTATAGATTCATTAAAATACTTACTTTCAACAGACTATTAATAAGGATGATTTTTTAAATATATATAATATTAGTTCTAATTATTTTGATCATCCCACTTTCATTTTTTTTTTTAAACAAGTACCTGAGTTGGATTCCATCGTTCCTATTGTTATAAAAAAAATTCAAATGATATATAAGCATATAAATGGTTTATTCTTATATATACATATATCTTATAATACCTCAGCCTTTTCGCCACTAATAGGATCATCACCAGGAGGATGAAGAATAGATATACATAATCTTCCATCATCATAAACTATAAATAACAGTAAAAAATATTTATAAACAGATAGTTTTATTTCATATCCATCTCCATATCTCTGTTTTTTTTTCTTTATTTCATTTACTTTTGTTGTTTTTATACTATATTTATCATATTATTTTTATTCTTACCATTAGGATGGTAGAATTCACGGTCAAAGCGGAAAGTAGGGGGTTTAAAAGGATATTCACTAGTGAATGCCATAGTTGCCTTTATTGTAAATAGATATGAAAAAATAAAAAAGGTACAAAAGGTATAAATAAATAGATAGTTAGATAGATAGATAAATAATAGTAATAATAATAATAATAATAAATACAATGTTACCTTAAAATATCCACCTTCATAAATAGTGTTTGGTAAGCCAATGATAGCTACAGACCTAAAACAATAAGTAATATTAATAATATTTTTTAATACATAAAAGCGCTAAAAAGGATAATATAGTTTTATTTATTTACCATTCAAAGATATTGTCATCTTTAAGTTCTACAACAAATCCTGGTACTGGATTTCTAGTAAGATCTTTTAAAAGTATATATTTTGTAAAAATAATATAAAAAAGTATTAATAAAAAAAAAGGAAGGTGTATCGAATAAAATATTGTTCTTGAACTATATAAAATAGTTTTATCAAGTTTTTACCTTTAAGTTGACGCTGTAAAGTATTTGCAGCTGAAGCCATTATGTAAATAAATATCTAAAAATGAAAGCAAGAAAAGTATAATATCAAAAGAAAAAAATGTATGTAAAGATAAAGAGAAAAAAGAAGAACAATAAGAAAAAGAAAGAAGCAAATGGAAAGGAAGTTAAAAAATTATATATATATATACAAAAAAAAGGGAGTTAAAGTAATCATGGAAAAAGGAGACGGAGATTATATGTGACTGTGTTACCGACTCACCGCATGATTTAGATTTTTTTATAAGTTGAGCTTTTTTTTTCATTTTTTCACTCTTCTCTCTTTTTTTTCTTTCTTTTAACCTTATTTACTATTTTATTATTTATCTTTCATATCTTATTCTTTTTCTTTCTTTCTTTTTTTACTTTTTAGATATGGGAGATGAGGTTGGCACAGTTGAAAATGGGCAATTAATTTATCGTATTAATTGTGATAAACATTATCTAGCAGGTGTTGCTCCTATTTTAGTATTACAAAAAGATTCCGTCAAACCACCACTTATTATACTTGAAGGAAATAATACTCAACCCGATTCTAAGCCAAGTAAATATAAATAAATGGATAAATAATAGCAATAGTAATAATAAATATATTAATATACTATTTATATATTTATGTATATTAGTTATTCGAGATGAACGTATGAATAAAAGTATAGGGTATATTATACAAGATAATAGAGTATTACCTAATACACAACAAAAACCTATATCGCCACCTATATCGTCTTTAGTATTTTCTCCCCAGCAACAACAAACCTTTTATCCGCCGCCAAGTACAACATGGAATCAAAATTCACCGACTATACCCACTAATAATAATAATAGTAACATTTCATCATCATCATCCTCAGCATCACAAGATCCTTCCTTTTATGGTAATCAACCTTTTCATTTATTGTCACCAACTACTCATCATCATCCTTCTCCTTACCCACAAAATAATAATTATCCATATCAACAACAGCAGTCTCCACCATTAGATTATAATCATCCTCTACCTTTTAATAATCATCATCATCCTGATTTAATGGATCCTTTATCACCTGCACAACAAGAGCCTTTTTATTGGAATACTCCAAAATTATCATCTCAACAATTATCATCACCAACATCATCATCAAATTTAAATGATCATTGGGTAATACCAAATCAATATCCTCCTCAATATCCATATCCTCCTCCTCCAAATTTTCATTATTCTAATCATTATCATGATAATACATATTATCCATCTTCTCCGACATATCATCCTTCGGAACAACAATATAATCATTATCCATCACCTTCTTCAGGAAGACAACCAGCTTTTCGGTTAATTCAACGACCAAATTAGACTTGATTCCTTTTTTTTTTTGTAATTAAATTGCATTTTTTATCATTGTCATATAATTTATTTATTTATTCATAATTGTGTTTGGGGATTGTATATCAAGTTAGAAGAGTTATTTATTATTTTATGTATTATTATTATATTAACTTTTTTTGTATTTATAATAACAATTAATAAAAAAAATCAAAACAAAATAATAAAAAATACAAATAAATAACAGGTGTCAAAAAATCATGTGCAGGTTTTGCGTGGTATAATATAAACAATAAAAAAATGTTTAAAATGTGGAGTTATTTTTTAAACACCGACAATGGTACTGGTTGGTTTATAGATCAACTTATTAACATGACGTAAAAACTAATAATAATGAAAATGGTCATTTATTTAGGTTATAAAAGCAATAGTGTTTGTAATTAATAACCATCGTAAAAAAAAGATAACAATAAAATAAAAAAAAAGGGTAATGTTACTATTATTATTATTATTTTTGATAAGGAGGAAGAAAAAAAAACTTATTATTAAGCAATGGAATATCTATATAGTACATATATATATATTTATATGAATGATATTAAAAAAAAATTGAGCCAATAAGAAAAAGTCAGCAGCACCCAAAAATTTTTATTGAGTAATTTTTTGTTTTTGTTTTCCTTTTCTCTTCTCTTTTCTTCCCTATTCTTTTTTTTAATATATATATATATATAAATCATCAACTAAAATAAATCAAAGAATAAAAAATAGTGAAAGGATATTGTATATACTCTATAAAATAATAACCTTTCACTTTTCTTTGTTTTTATTTGTTATTGGCGGAAAAAAAAAATAGGCACTAAACTGGAAATAAAAAAAGAGAGAGAGGGAAGAGATAATAAAATTGTGTGATTTTTATTTTTTTTTATCTTGTACTCTTTTCTTTTTTTTTCTATTTCTCTCATTTTGTTAATATTTAATAATATTTGATCTCACTCATTTATCAATATTATTATTTATTAATAACTTTGTATATTATTAACGGAACATAATTTAATACAACTCCATTCTCTTTTTTTTTTCATTTGTCTTTTGGTGTTTGCTTTTTTTTCCTATTGTATATTTTTAAAAACGGTAGGTAATACTTGTAAATATACATATATATATATATTTAAAGGAACGCTATATTAGAAAATAAATAGTGATAATAATAGTAACAACTCAACAATAACTTTAAAAGAAAAAAAGTATATATTTGTGTGGAGATTATTACAACGTAGATTTATATGAAAATATCGTGCATTTCAATTAATTGATCAGTAAAAAAACATAAATAAAGGGGGGATATTTCTAATGGATAATGACATATGAAATAGATTAATAGATGATACTAATCTGTTTATACCTTTATTATTATTATTATTATAGACGTTTGTGATTACTTAATAACAGTATAATAAATTATAATATAATAAAACAATATTATTAGCAACAGCATTGGAGTTAAAACAACAAAAGAAAAAAGAATATAATAATGGCAAATCAACAACCACAAGGTAATTATCCAATAGATAATCAATCATCACAATCACCACCACCACAACAACAGCCACATGGATATCAGTTACCGCCTAATAGTAATGGGTATCCTAATCAAATGTATAATCCTCAATTTCAACAATCACAACAACCACCTATATCGTCTGGTCAACAACAACAAAGGTTTATGGCTTATCAAGCACCACCACCTGGATATAATACAAATCCTGGATTCATATCACCACAAAATTTTCAAGGACCTAATATGTATCATCATCACCAATCTGACCCTTCTCATGTACAACAACAACAAAATCCTCAACAACAGCAAATGATGTATAATATGATGTATATGCCTATGCATCCATCACAACAGCAACAACAACAAATGCATATGATGCAACATCCATCACATCCTTCTTCACAAAATATACCTATACAACAGCCTATGATGCCTCCTCCACCTCAATTTACAAATGATATGAATCCACAAGTATATCAACAAAGATTACATCAATATCGTCAAATGGCTCATATGCAACAACAACAACAACAACAACATCAACAACAATATTCTTATGTTCAACATCAATTTTCTCATCCTCCTCCTTCATCATCCAATCCACAACAACAGCAAGCTCGTCCGTACCATCCTCCTCCACAAATTTCTCATCCACATTATATTCAACATCAATTTAGACCTACTCCTCAACAATATCAACAACAAATGAATATGCATACAATTCGTCCTACTCATTATCCTTCTCAACAACAACAAAAACAAACACCACAACCTACTAGAAAATCTGCAAGAGCAACCAAAAAGAAAAAAATCACTTATGATGAGTCTTCCGATGAAGAACTTGTAAGTCTTTTTTAATTAATTAATCAATTATTAATAATATTATTATTTATAAATAGTGATATTCTTATTCATTTCTTTCTTTTTTTAGCAATTATCTGAAGATTCTGAATCTGAACCTGAAGATATTGATGATAGTGATGATGAAGGGAGTAGAAAACGTAGAAAAGGAGAAGATGATAGCGATGAACCTGTTGTTATTCCAATGGGAACAAAGGTAAAAAATGGATAAAATAAAAATAATACATGGTATATCTTATAAAATGAAAAATGAAAATAAAAGTATTAATATATATATATTAATAATAATAATAATAAAATAGGAATTTGAACGTATTTTGGATTACAGACTTAATGAAGAAACTCGTAAAGAAGAATTACTTATTAAATACAAGGTAAATTATTATTATAGAGACAGTTAAAAAAGTAAAATAAAATAATGGATGAAACATGAATAATAAAAATAGTAACGGCTAATTATATATATATATAGTATACAAGTTTTCACCATGTAGAATGGGTTCCTTTAAAACAAATTGAAGGTGAACATTTGGGTAAACATCGTGTTAAGAAATTCTTACGTAAATGGGAAGAAGATGGTCAAAGAGGAGAAGATTTCCGGGAATATTTGAAATTAGATCGTATTATTGATGAAGGTGAAATAGAAGACCCAGATACTGGTGAAGTTAAAATTTATTATCTTTGTAAATGGAATGCATCCTTTTATGATAGTTGTACATGGGAAAAAGAAGAAGATGCTGAAAAAGTAAATTATATATAGATAAAAAAAAAAAGGATATTATTTAAAAATGATTATTCATATGCTCATATTGGTTGGTTTTTTTTTATTTTTATTATAGATTGATGAAAGTAAAGTGGAAGAATTTCATGAACGACGCATTATTCCAGATTATAAAATTCCGAATCCTCCATCTCGTCCAGATTTATCTTCATTTATGAAATATGATAGATCACCAACGTAAGTGATTGTTTTATTTTTATTTTCCATTATCATATTTTTAAAAAATTGTGTATTTATGTTGCCTTTTTTTTGTATTTAATTTAGATATCGTTATGGAAATGAATTAAGATCATATCAATTAGAAGGACTAAATTGGCTTAGATTTTGTTATTATGGTTATCGATCATGTATTTTAGCTGATGAAATGGGTCTTGGTAATAAATAAATAAATAAACTAAAGGAAGAGTCATATATATGGTTTAAAATAATTGATTTCATAATAACCATTGTTTTTATTGCTATAATAATAATATTTTAGGTAAAACTGTTCAATCTGTTGCATTATTAAATGATATTTATCATGCATTAGGAATTAAAGGACCATTTATTATTATTGCACCTTTATCAAGTAAGATATATATATATATATATATGAATCTCAATTATATATATAAACATTATATTAATTTATGTTATTATTATTATTTTTATTTATATAAAGCCATACCTCATTGGGAACGTGCCTTTAAAGCATGGACAGATTTAAATGTAATTGATTATCGTGGAAGTAACTTGGCCAGAAATTTAATTGTAGATACTGAGTTTTATTATAAAAATGCAGAAAGCCAAAACATTCCTGATCGTTATAAATTTGATGTTTTAATTACAACTTATGAAATGGTATACATACATAAATAAGATATATTTATATATAGAAATGATAAACAGAAATTCATTTATATGTATATATATATATATATGTTTATATTATATATTTAATTTTAGGCATCATCCAGTGCTCCACTTTTAAGTAAAATCAGATGGAAATGTGCTGTATTTGATGAAGCCCATCGATTAAAAAACAAAGTAAGTTAACGATGTCTAAGATACATATTTTTTATTTTATATGTGGAAAAAAAAAGGGATAAAACAATCTATCTATCTATCTATTTTTCTTTTTCTTTTTTTAACGATTATCAATGTATATCCTTTTATATATATTTATAAATTTTTAGCAATCCAAAGTACTTGAAATCTTAAGAACCTTTATGGTAGAACACAAATTATTATTGACTGGTACACCATTACAAAACAATTTGGATGAATTATACAGTTTACTTAATTTCATGCAACCTGAAGTATTTAATGATGAAGCTTATTTCTTTTCTGAATATGGTTCTCTTCAAACTGCAGCCCAAGTAGAAAAATTACAAGCTTTATTAAAACCTATCATGTTACGTCGATTTAAAGAAGATGTAGAAAAAACAATTCCTGTTAAAGAAGAAACAATCATTGAAGTTGAACTAACTACACCCCAAAAGAAATGGTATCGTGCTATTTTAGAAAAAAACTTTAGCTTTTTAAAGAAAGGTGCTAAAAGTAAGTTTTTATATACAAAGAAAAAAAAATGATAAAGGAAAGAAATTGAAAGGTATATATATAATGAACTAAACATTATTATTTTTCTGTTTGATTTTTATTTTTTATTTTTATTTTTTATTTTTATTATATAAATATAGCGAATAGAGAATTACCTCATCTTCGAAATATTATGATGCAGTTACGTAAATGTTGTATTCACCCTTATTTATTGGAAGGTGCTGAAGAAGTCATTGTTTCTGAATGTAATGCAGTTTCACCTCAAGAACAATTTAATTGTTTGGTTCAATCTTCTGGTAAATTGGTAAGTTTAATAATAATAATAATAAAAATGTATATATATAAAAGTAATGTTTATTCATCATTATTATTATTTTTAATATATTAGGTTCTTATTGATAAATTATTAAAGAAATTGATTCTTGGAAATCACAAAGTGCTCATCTTTTCACAATTCACTTCGTAAGTTATTATTATCAAATGATAAACATATGATCATGATCATGATAATAATATCTATTATTATTATTATTATAGATGTTTGGATATCTTATCCGATTATCTTAGAAGATGTAAATATGCATTTGAACGTATTGATGGTTCTATTCCTGGTGATCAACGCCAAGCTTCTATTGATCGATTTTCAACTTTACCTATTGAAGAATCTTTTGTATTTTTGTTATGTACTCGTGCAGGTGGTGTTGGTATTAATTTAACGGTAAGAGAAAAAGAAAAGAAAAGAAAAGAAAAGAAAAGAAAAAGAAAACGAAATAACGATAAATAAATAAATAAATAAAACATATAGAGAAGAGAAATAATAAAACTGAATTTTCTTTTCTTTTTTTCTCATACATATACAAAAATCAAAACGAACAAAAAAAGGCTGCTGATACTTGTATTATCTTTGACAGTGACTGGAATCCTCAAAATGATCTTCAAGCTCAAGCACGTTGTCATCGTATTGGTCAAACAAAACCTGTTCAGGTAAAAAAAATGCATCCATCCATTCATATATATATGTATATATATTATCTTTGGAGCTAACTGTATCATTATTATTAATTTTATTATCTTTTTTAGATTTATCGATTAATTTGTGCTAATACTTATGAAAAAGATATGTTTGATAGAGCTGGTATGAAATTAGGTTTGGATAAAGCAGTCATGTCACGATCTGGATCTGCAAGTGAAAAAGAAAATGGACAACCTGGTAAACATGAACTTTCAAAACAAGAAATTGAAGCATTATTAAAGAAAGGTGCTTATGGTGCTATGTTGGATGATGAAGCAAGGTAAAATTAAATAAATATGTATACCAGTATTAAAAATGATTGTGAATATTTATCCTTTTTCTTTTTCTTTTTCTTTTTATTTCTTCCAATAGTACTAAATTCTGTGAAGAAGATATTGATCAAATTTTAGAACGTCGTACCAAGGTTATTAAACATGAGGGTAATGAACAAGGATCAGTTTTCTCAAAAGCAACATTTTCTGCAGGTTCAGATGATGTAGATGGTGTCGATATTGATGATCCAGATTTTTGGGAAAAATGGGCAGCTAAAGCAAATATTGATACAACAGAAGTTCCAGAAGAAAAGAATAAATTGATTTTATTAGGATCAAGAAAACGACGTAGAGTACAGCGGTTTGGTACTAAACAGGAAGATACTAATTATTCTGATAATGAAAATGAAGATTCTGATGGTGCTTATGAAGATGATGAAGAAGAAGAAGAAGAAGGTGGTAGAGGAAGAAGAAGACGAAGAGGTACTAGATCACGTGGTGTTGATGTTAGTGCTGTAATAACAACAAGACGTGGTCGTGGAAGAAGAGCAGCCTCAGCAGCAGCAACATCCAGTTCTAATAATAATAGTGATAGTGGTATTGGAAGAAAACGCGGTGGACGTGAAGGTGCACCTAAATTATGGACACTTTCTGAAAAAACCAAATATGAACGTAAATTAATGATTTTTGGTTATGGTGCATGGGAAAAAATGAAGGTTGATTTTCCTAGAAGAACTGAAAAGGATCTTAAAGCCATTACTCGTATATTAATGAAACGTACGCTTCCTACTATTACTAAAAAGACAGAAGAAGATAAAAAATTAATAGAAGATATTGAACAATTATTAGAATCTGACTCAAAAGATGATGATCCTGAAGATGAAACTGTTCCTTTTAAAGGTGCTACTAAAAAACAAATTGCTGAATTCCGTTCTTTCCTTATTGATGCTGCTGATGATTATATTGATCATATTGAACGCAAAGGTATAATAATAATAATAACAATAACAATAACAATAACAATAACAATAACAATAACAATAACAATAAAAATAATAATAAAAAATGAAGAGAGTGTAAATAAATCAATTATTCATTTATATTTTTTTTATAGGTCGCAATCTTTTATTAAGAATTCAAATGTTACATATTATTCGTGATAAAATTGTACCAAAAAATTGGAATGCTGCTAAAACTATGCCAATGCCACAAGTTGCAGGTAATGATAACAATAATATTAATAAAATGCAGTATATATATATATATATAAGTAAGATTATGTATTAATTTTTTTTTATTTTTAAAAAATCATATCAGGTGCACAACCAGCTAAATGGTGGGGTAGTGATGAAGATAGAAGTTTGATTCTTGGTATTTGCAAACATGGCTATCAACAGTAAGAAAATAATACTAATATTAATAAAATATTGTATATACATTATTTCAATAGATATAAATAAATGAACTTAATCATGCTTTTTTTAATTAGATATCTTGATATGCGAAATGATCCTGAATTTTGTTTTTATGGTAAAAAATATGAAGATAATGATGAGGATGATGAAGCAGCTGCTGCCAATAATGAAAAATTAGATGATGAAGAAGAAGAAAATGGTAGTGGTTCAGAAAATGAAGATACTGAAAAAGATAATACAAAAGTAACAGCAGCTGAAGAAGAAGAAGAAGGAGGATCCAAAGAAAATGAAAAAAATACTGCTGAATCTTCTAAAAATGATGATGATCATAAAGATGATGAAGAAATAGAAGAACAAAAAGATGATGAAGAAAAAGATGAAACTTATAAAGATGAAACCGAAACAGCTGAAGATGATGGAACTGTAAGTTTTATTATTATTATTATTATTATTATTTAATACTAATATATTTAATTTAACTTTTTTTAGGTTTATATTTGGCCATCAAAAGCAGAAATTGGAATGAGACTTCGAAGAGTCATTGCAGCTTGTATTAGATTACAGAGTCAGGATCAAAGAAAACGTAAAGCACCTATCGAAAGAAAAGCACCTGCAGGACGACGTGTAAGAGGAAGAGGTGGTGGAACTGGACGTCGTGCAGGAAGACCTAGAAGATATGTGGTGGAAGCAGCAGCAGCAACAACTGCAGAAGGTGAAGTGGAAGAAAGTGAAGATGATACAGCTTCAATTCATAATGAAAATTCAACAACAACTTCTTCTACTACTCCAGCAGAAACAACAACAACAGCAGCTGTAGAATTAGAAAAAGAAGAAGAAGATATAAAAGATAAGGATCCATCTGATATGAACAAAGCTAAAAAAGTTGATGATGATATTACTGTAGAACAAGTCAAAGAATCAGAAGAAGAAGAAAACAAGGGTAAAGAAAATGAAAAGGATCAATCATCAACTGCCTTAGAAGAAGATAAAAAAGTGGAAAAGAAAAATGGTGATGACGATAATAATAACAACAACAACAATGATAAATCAGTTGAAAATACTGATGTTATTATTACTGAAAAACCTGAACAAAAAGCTGCTATTGAACCCTCTTCAAATAATGATGATGAAGATAAAAAATCAGATGATCATAATGCAGAGCAATTAATTGGTCAAAATACATCTCTTAATGAAAATGGTAATCAAGTTGAAGAAAAAGAACCCCATAACACCACTACCACTACTATAACAGCCACAAAAACAGCAACTGTTGAAGATGATAATAAACAACAGGATCAAATAAAGGTAGAAGAAGTAAACCATCATCTTAATGAATCTCAAGATATATCTAAAAAAGAAACTAATAATGATGATGAAAAAGAAAAAATAAATATAGATATAAAAACGAATGATGTAAAAACTGAATCAGAAAATACAACAACAACTGCCACCACTACTTTCACTACTACTATTAAAACTGAAGAAGTAGATTACATAAAAAATAATAATAATGTAAATCCCGTAAATGATGAGTTATCGAAAGAAACTAAAGACACCACTGATACAGCAAACGAATGAATAAATTAAATAGACATTTTTTTCCCCTTCCCCTTTCCATTTTATATTTTTATATTTTTATACAGTTTCATTTACTTAAAAGTTAGATTTAAAAGTAAAAGGAATTCACACAACCTTTTATTATTATTATTTCTTACTTTAAATTATCATTGTTAATTATTTTCTCTTCCCTTTTTTTTTATATTAGTTTTTTTATATACATTTAAAAATAATTACCTACTTAGATTCATTTTTTTTTTCTTATATAATATATAACTATTATTTTCTATTACAATTTTTTTTTTATTATTATATAGTTTACATTAAATAATGAATATTAATAAATAATTCACAAGTTTTTACTTTTTATTTTTTAGATGATTAACCTCAACGTGTTTTTTATTATCATAAGAAGATGGATGAAGTAATAATTAATAAATAAATAAAATAAAAAGTATTTGTTAGTAGCATAGATACATATAAAGTTTGACACTTAAACATCAGTTGTCAATTTTGCCTCAAAATTGTAAAACTATAAATAATACCTCCTTTTTTATTATAGATCATTTACTTTAATATATTTGTTATTTTCTTTTGAAGATGGATGAATAATAATAATCATAGTAATAAATAAATATAATCATAAGAAAGTTAATCTCTCTTTTTTTTTTAAAAAAAAGCATACTTGTTTTTGATTAAAAATATAAGGTTTTTATGGTCTAGAATTTATTATACCTATATTTTTTTTTAAAAAATATGTCTTTATAAAGTAAGACTTAAAAAATAAATTACTCAGGATATTTTAAAAAAAAATTAGATGCTAGTACTACTATTTTTTTTTCTTTTTTTGCCAAGATATTCTATAAAGAAGTATAATTGAAAAATATTTATAAGTATATCTAAAATAAGTTTAAATATACAAGTTATTACTTTGGCGCATCGATATTTTTTTATTATACCCACACAAATCAGTAGGCGGTCGGAGTTTTCAATGCGCCCTAAAAATATATATATACAAAAAAAAAGAAAAATGAATGTGAATAAAAAAGCGTAATCCAAGATTAGTTTAGATCCAAGGTCTACTTCTTTTTTGTATGACATTTAATTTTTTGATGTCAAATTTATGCAAGATATATTAAGAAAGGAAGTTTCATTTTTTAAAAGAGATAAATGAATAATGATAAAAAAAAAGGCAATGAAGTTTATTATTTATAAAAGAAAAATTAAATCATAATTATAATAATAAAAAAAAAGGTAATAAAAAAGAAAGTAAAATGTTAGTGAAAGTTTTTAAATTATAAAAAAGTTTTGAATGATAAAAATATTATAATTGATGATAAATTAAAAAAGAAAAAAAAAAGTGAAGAGATGGGGGATATATTTTATAATATGTACAAAACAAATAATTAAAAAAAAGTAAATAAAAAGTGTGAGTGGGTGTGAGCGTGAATATATATATATAGATGTGAAAGTGAGAGTGAGCGAGGAAGAAAAAAAAATAAAAAAGGGGGAGGGCTGTTATTTTTTAAATGTTTTGATGACCAGCGCTGTAATAATTTTGATAATATTGATTCCAGGCATGGACACCTTGACCAGGTTTACCCATAGATGAGCGTGGAGAACCACTGACAGGAGCTGGTGGTAACATAGTGAACATATTATAATGATGGCCACCATGAAGAGGCTGGAAAGTAGCTTTATTTTTCATAGTAATAGGTAAAGATGAGGTCAAGAAGGAAGAGTTTGATGATGGTGAGGATGATAAGTAATTAAAATGATAATTATTATTATTGGAGTGTTGGAGTTGTTGAGCATCAGGATTGGTTCCCCATGTCAATTCAAGAGAATTACCTTCCATTTTAAATCCTTGTAACGCAAATATAGCGGTGGCTGCATTACCATGAGTATCCAAACTATATTTTTTTTTTAAAAAAATAAATGATTTATGAATATAAATATAAATAAAAAAAATAGATGGGGATTCTATATATTTATTTATTTTTACCTTATTGTAACACCATCTTTATTCTTTTGTATATAAGTTACATAACCATATTGTTGAAAATGTGGTACCAAAGCTTGTTCTATAAAAGGAAAAGGTGAAAGAATTAAAGAAAAGAAAATTAATATTTTTTTAATATCATTTTAATATATATATAGATATCTTTCATTTTTATATTTAATATATGCAAATATATATGTTTTTAATATGATTATATAATAAATATATCATTTTTCTTTACCTGATATATTTTCTGGTAAATTAGTAATATTGACAGTAGTAACGTAAGGAGGAGTTTGGCAAAAAATTTCTTCGTACGACATATTATTTGATGTAACATGACATTGGTTTAAAGGTGAAGAAGACGCAAAAGAAGGAGATGATGAACGAGAAATGGTTTGAGCAGATTGTAATTGTAAATCCATAATAGAATTAGATGACCAAGTACAAAAGATAGTAGTATTATTAGCAAGGGATTTTCCATCCATATTTTTAATGGCTTTTTCGGCTTCTTGTAAACTATCAAAATCAATAATACCATAGTTTTTTTCTGATACTATTTCAATATGACTAAAAAAGAAAGAAATAAACAATTATGAATAAATAAATAAATATAAATATACATCTATATTTAATATATATATATAATAATAATAATAATAATATAATTATTTACATTGGGTTATAAATATCAAAAGCATCCTTTAAAGTATCATATTGCATATCAGATTTTGGCCAAGAAACAAGTACATGATATGAATGTTTAATAGGCTGATTTTTCCACCAATGAATTTTGATTTTCTGATCAAAATAAAAAATAAATAAATTTTAAGTTAGTGTTGTTTCTAATATTAGTTATTTTTTTTTCTAGTAAATCTTTTTTCATTATTTTTTTTCTTTTAGTAAAAGAGGCTTCTTTTTTCTTTTTTCTTTTTATACCTTTCCCAAAATAGTTCTTCCATCCATAGTATGAAGAGCTTGTTCAGCACCTTGGCGTTCATTAAATTCTACAAGAGCTGAACCTGTAATAGTCTATATGATAATAAAAAAAAATTATTAGCTCCGAATCAAATAAATATGACTTAAAGCAGTCTTAGCGTGTATATATGAATAATATAATAACAATAATAAAATAATCATTTTTTTTTGATAAAGTAAAAAAAAAAAGAGAAATATCGTTGTTTAAAGAAAATAAAAATAAAAAAAGAAGGTAATAACGATGATCATTATGTATGAATGATAAGATTAGATTTAAAATAGTTTAGATATAAACTAGATATTCTATTTAAATATGATTGGGAGATTAAAAAACGTGAGAGATAAGTATATTAACTTACATTGATTTTAACATTATTTACAGGTGCAATCATATTAAAAATATCTTTTAACATTTGTTCGGTCACTTTATTATCAATTTCAGTAATATGAAGGGTAGTTGTTTTATGAACCATTGTTAATTATAATTTTAGATTTGTAATGAAGAGTGAATAAAGAGTAAGATTTCGAGAGATTTCAAATTGATTTAGAAAGTAAAGAAAAAGAGATAAAAAAAGAAAAAAAAAAATGGTCTTTTTAAAATAACAAAAAAAAAAAGGAGAGTAACGGAGTTTTAAAAAAATATTATCGTCATTTTTATATAATAAAAAAAAGGGTTGATGTGATAAAATCATTTGATTGGCTAAAAAAATCATAAGTTAAAGCTGAGAGTGACATAAAAAAAAAAAAATGAAAGACAGATAGATACCCAGGAAATAAAAAAAAATAATCATCTTTTCGTTTAAACTTTTACTACTACATTAATACCAAAAAAAATATTTTTAAGGGAACCTTCCATTTTTCTCTTTTATGACTTATTTGGGAAATTTCTTTAATAAAAGTATATATATAAATTAAAATAATAATAATAATAACGTTTTTATATATAAATAAATGAAAAAAAGATCATTTATTCTATTTGGAAATAATAATAATAATAAGGATTTTTTATTTTAAAATGATAACACAACAAATAATTTATTATATTTTTTATTATTATTAGTGTTGTATACTACTTTTTTTCTTTTGTTTCTTTGTTTTTTTTTCCCACCATCATTCATTCTCCGTTTTTATTTTTAAAAATTAAAATAATGTGGGGGAATCAAAGTTTCTTGTTTGTTTCGTTTTAATAATAATAATAATAAACTATATACCTAAAACTTATTAAATAAAAATTCATGTAATTAATATAATAAGAATGGATAAATAATAAAACATTAATAATAATAATAATATAAAAATAAAGCTAACAGTGCTTAATAAATTAAAATAAAATACCGCCTCAATCTCTTTTTTTTTAATGTTTCATCAAAAAGAAAGTTTAATGATGTAAACAAATTTTTTTTTTTACTCGTGATGATATTTACTCTGAAAGTGGTTAGTTATACAAACAGTATTTCTTTCCTTTTTTCTTGGGATTTTGAAAATTTTAATTGGAACTACATATTTTTTTAAAGTGATGATCTACATAATATATACATGATACATTTCCTGTTATCTATGTTTTGTTTTATTTTTCATTCATATATATAATAAATATATTGTTACATTCATAATATACTTTAAAATATAAATCTCCGATTATTAATGTAATTAATCCACGAGGTGTACATCATCTTAGAGAAAAATAATTATGACATAATGTTTTTTCTTATTTTCCCTCTTTTTTTATGCTTACATACATACAGGTTTATATGTATAAAAGAGAACGAGGCCATGCATTAAATAAAAATAATAATAATCAGGTACATTCATTATTAAAAAAATAAATAAAGTAAACAAGATTGTTGCTTTTTTTTTGAGTGACAAGAAAAAAAAAATTATACATATGTGTTGTTGTGTTGATGAAGAAAATATATATATTTGTATTTTTAAAAGGGATGTATTACAGGTATTTCTATCGTTACTAATTTCTTTTTTGAATATCTATGTTGTTGTTGTTAATAACTTAATTACTGATAAACCTTTCTCTTTTAAATAAATAAAATAAATGATACAATAGTTGATATATATATATATAAACTAATTTTGTTTCGTCATTCATTCAAAAAATGATCCATATGTATATGTACTACAAGATGATGAAAATAATTAATGATTTGATATTTTAATATGTTGATTTTTTGTTTTTTTTTTTTAAATCATTCATCTAAAATATGGTGTGAGATTTTATTTTATTTTTCTTGTTTTTCTTATTTTTATTTTTCTAAATGAGTAATAGTGTTGTGTTTTTTTTTGTGTAAAATTTTTTCATCAAGTGTGACCGTTCACTAAATCGTTTCGTTGTTTAAATTTATAAATCCTCTTTCAAAATATCTTTATCTATATATCTATATATATATAAATATATATATTATCCAAGTTGAAATATATAAACTTATTTCTAATTCATACATATATAAAGGTACATTTTTTTTTTTTTACTTTGTCTATTATTATTATTTAAGCTGTTTAGTTGTTCCCTTTTTGTTTATATTGAATCGTTTTCATATCCATGTTTTTTTTATATTCAGTATATAATAAAAATGAGTCAGACTTTTATATATATATTATAATTATTTATTTAACTGTTGACCAAAATAAAAATAAAAATAAAAAAAGCTATTATAAATGAATGAATGAATAAATAAATAAATAAATAAAGAAATAGTAGAAATAGAAGAAGAATATATTAAAAGAAATAAAGAAATGATAATAATGAAAAAAAAAGAAAAGAAAAAAAGAAGAAAGAGGATAGTATTTATTTTTTTTTATAAACAAAAGAAAATGAAAAAATTATAAGACATAGAGATAGGAACTGTTATCTTTTTTAAATCCCGGTCCGAATTTTTTTCTTCAACCACTATGGATAATCATGATAATAGAAGAATTATTGAAAACTATTAAATTTATTATCATAAGTATACTTACAAAAAAATAAATAAATAAGTGTATTTTTATTTATTTAATACAGTTTTTATTTGGTAAGTACTTATTTATTTTAAAGAAAAGATATGGTAGATAGTGTTATACCTTTTATATATCAATTTGTGTACTCTGTAAAACAAAAAAAAGATGAATAGATAGCAGTGATCATTTTTTTTATTTTATCTAAAGGATAAATAAAAATTAAAACAACTATTCATATTAGTATATATATAAATATATATAACAAGGAATAAGCAAGTATGTTATATTTATAGATAATATATTATGTATTTATATATATTATATATATGCCTATTTTTTTGTCTTTCTTTATATATACAATAGATATATAATAGATATAAAATGGATATCAAAAAGATAATAAACATTAATCAAAATTGTTTATATTCCACTAAAATAGTTTATAAAGACAAAGTTTAGTCTCGGATCATAATATTAATATTTAAAGTGCGCGCGCTTTATATGCGGGGAAAGAGAAAAATAAAAAAAAACAAGGGTATATTTAACACTTTTTTTTATTGTCTACTTTTTTCTCCTTCTTTTTCTTTCTTCTACTTCTTTATTTAATATATATATATATATATAATAATAATAATAATAAATGTTAATCATGCCTGATCCTGTTGAAGCCGGTAAAAAATTAGCTGCTTATAAAGCTGTTGACGATTATATTACCCCTGAACATAAAGTTATTGGTATTGGAAGTGGTTCTACTGTTGTTTATGTTGTTGAACGTATTTTACAAAAACCTGAATTAAAGAATCTTGTTTATATCCCTACTAGTTTCCAAAGTAAATTGTTAATTATTGATGGTGGTTTAACTCTTGGTAGTATTGAACAGTAAAGAATAAAAATAAAAATAAAAATAAAAATAGAATGGGAATAAAAAAAAAGAGAAAAAGAGAAATTAAAATAAGAATAGAATAAAAAGAGTAAAAATATAAAAATATACAAGATAAAGCTTTAAATCAAATTAATTTATAATTATTATCATCATCAATTGATTTATAGATATCCTGAAATCGATGTAACTATTGATGGTGCTGATGAAGTAGATCCTGATTTAAATGCTATTAAAGGTGGTGGTGCTTGTCAATTCCAAGAAAAAGTTGTTGCTGAATCTGCTAAAAAATTTGTCATTGTAGCTGGTAAATAAAGAGAAAAAGAGAGAGAGAGAAAAAAAAAAAAGAGATCATCATTATCATAATAATCAACTTTTTTTTATTGATAAGATTATCGTAAAAAATCTGATAAACTCGGTGTACAGGTAAATTATATAAAAGATCAAGAGCGTTGTATATATACGTATATATATATAGAAAGAGAGAGAGAGAGAGAGAGAAAGAGAAATGAAATAATGAAATATTCTTTTTATTTTAATTTTAGTGGACTAAAGGTGTACCAATTGAAGTTGTTCCTATGGCATACAAATTGGTGATCAAATCTCTTGAAAGTAAATTATCATTGAAACCTATTAGTACTAAGCTTCGTATGGTAAATAAATAATCATATATATATAGAATAAATGATAGATAGATAAAAAAGAATGTATACATAATTATTAATCTTTCATTTTTTTTAAAAAATAATAATAGGCTATTAATAAAGCAGGTCCAGTTGTAACAGATAATGGCAATTTTGTTATTGATTGTCATTTTGGTCCTATTGATCAACCATCAGAACTTCTTAAAGAAATCAAATTATTAACTGGCGTTTATGAAGTAGGTTTATTCTGTCAAATGGCAGAAATCGCTTTCTTTGGTGAAAGTGATGGAACTGTTTCTACTTTAACTAAATAAATAAAATATAGAATGCACGTTTTTTATTAAAAAAAGAAGAATTTTAATGTTAATAAATAAAAAATATATATATACATAAAATCAATTAAAAAAAAATAGAGATGCAGATATTTGCTTTTAAAAAATTATTAATGATATGAAAAAAAAAAGAATTCTACTTTATTTACGTAACTTTAGATTTTTTTTAGAATATATATATACATAAATGATTACATGATACACAAAAAAAAAATATTAAGGCGGAAATCGGATTAAACAATTTTTAATCATGGTCTTTTTTGGAAATAAAATAATAAATATGGTAGTAAAAATAATAAAGAAAAAGGGCGAAAGGGAAAGAAAAAGGGTGTGTAAGATAATATTTGATAAACATTTTTATTATTATTATTATTATTACAAATAGATAAAAAAAAGAAAAATGAAAAGAGAAATTCATTCATATTTTAATTTGATATTACAACAGCAGGTTGATCACCTCCTCCATTATGAAAGTTTACGATTTCACTTACAGAATATCTAGAGGCAATACTTATGACTTCACCATCAGCTATAAAACATACAAGATCTTCATATTTACCATTATCTTTTTTCTTTTTTAAATAGCATAATTCTTGCATGATCCAATAATTATCTGATGCCATTGCTTCTTGGATATGCTGTTTCCAAGTATCATCATCATAGTTTTTTCCAAGTATGACATTTTTCCCTCTTGCTTCATCCCCAGGTTTTAAAACAGCATGATCTTTATTTAATATCTTTAAATTTTTATCCAAATCCAATTTATCTAAAATAAAAGTCTTTGGGATGACATTCATTTCATCTTTTTTATATAAAGAATGTAAAAAGGATTTATCACCAGAAATAAATAAGGATTCAAAGGAAATGGAATGTGGGATATTTAAATTAGCTACTTGGGTGACTAATTCATGATGATCAACAATTCTTGGATGAATTTTCCAATAAATACCAGTTGGATTAAATTGAAGAATATCTTGAATAAGGTTATTAGAGTATTTGTTTTTATCTTCTACATCATCAACAGCATCATCATCATCATCATCAGGTACTAAAATTTTAAGTAAAGTTTCACCACCTAATTCTTTAATTTGATTTGCAAATAAATCCACTTCTTTATTATAATTTTTTTCATGAACAAGAAGTATGATTCTTTTCCCCAATTTTTTCATCATATAATTAACATAAAAATCAACTGGAGGTGGCAATGGTTTCCCAATGGTTTTAAGATATGGTATTTGAGGTTTGAGGGATTGATAAATCCATCCTCCTTGTGTTGCTGTATTTAATTCTAATACTTTTAAATTACCTTCTTTATCCCAAGCGTAATCAATTCTCATTAAACTTATACCTTTATTTTCAGAATGATCTTTAGACCATAATTGTTTAACAGCCCCATACCTTGATTCTATCCATTTTTCTTCTCTATTTTCATTTTGGATGGTTTCTAATAATGTGGTATTTGCTAATTTATAAACATATTCAGAGAGACTTTTGATATTTTGATATTCTTGTTCGGTTAATTTAAAATAATTTCGTTCAATTGTCATTTTGTAAAAATTGGATTGATTTTTTTAATAATAATGATTACAAAAAAATAAGAGAGAGAGGGAGAGAGAGGGAGAGAAATAAAAGAAAGAGAAGATCATACAAGGTTTTTTAATTAATTTTTTAAAATCCAGTTAATTATGTAAAATAAGAAAAAATTAGTGAATTCTTCTTGATTCATATAAACCCTTTTTTTTAATGCAACGTGAAAAAAAAGGCTTAGATCAATGTATACATAAAAAAAGATGGTACAGTTCAGGGGTTATAGTCAGGTTACAAAGATTTATGTAATAAAATTTGAGTTTTAAAAAAAATAGAAAGCTTTGAGAGCCACTTTATAATAATATTTTTCTCTTATCAATTAAAAAATGGCAGTAGATGATCGGATTAACTAACATCGGATTTACGATTAAAAATAAAATAAAATATACTCTTACCTTTTCAATATAGTTAACCCGATAATTTTTACTGTGCAATTTTTGTTTTTATATATAAATTTGTGTATATTGCAATCAAAAAAATGTTTACCAAAATACAAAAGTAAATAAAATTAGGATATATTGATTTAAATAAATGAATTCCACAATAAAACAATAAAACAAATCTAACAATTTTATTAATAAGCTAATAAAAGATAAAACTTCAAAAATATAAAAAAAAAGGGTTATAATATTAGAAGCAGCTTGTTTTATTAAAAATATATAAATTCTATTAAGCTTTTAATTTTTCCTTTTAATGCTTATCCATTTTTGGATTAAGATATGATTTAGAAAAATTGATTTTTTGAACCCTTTGTTATTAATAAAAATATAGTAGTTTGTTTTTTTTTAAAAAAAAAAATAAGTTTATTTCTGTATTAGTATTTCTAAATTGATTACTGAAATGATTTTTGTAACTAATCAAAACACGACAATAGTATTTCCTATTTGTTTTTAAAATAATAATGGTTATTTAAACAATAAATAGTGAAAGAAAACATTTATTTTAATAAAATGAAAGAGAAATAAAAAAAATGTGGGTATGTAACCTTAGCTTATTTTCCTAAGAGAGTATTTCCAAACCCAATTTTTTTTCTCTCGCGCTTTCTTTTTTTTATTTTTCTATTTTTACTTTTTTTAATAATAATAAATGATATAAACAACTCTTTTTAATTATTTAAACTGTAATGGTCCAATTCAACAATTAGTAACTAAAGTACAGCTACTTAAATAAACCAACTCAATCGATAAATATAATATCAAAAAAAACTTCATATTAAATTTTTTTAAACCAAAAAGAGAAAGAAAGAAAATCAGTTTGTATTAAATGATACTTATTATCTTTATTTATTAATGCAGAATATTTTTATTTCTTTTTTTTCTGAACTCAGCAAAGTCACGTCGTTGAAAAAACATTTTAATAATCTTTTTCTTTTTTATTTTTCTCTTCTTACATTTTTTATTTATTTATACATACCTCATCTTGACCTGACTTGGTGCTGGTATGAAGAAAGCTTGACAATAGGAAAACTTTATCTTTGGGACTTAGTTATGATAGAGTTTTTTGGTCAGATTAATCTTTTGAACTTGGTTGGTTTCCCAAATCATTGACAATAGCTTGTCTTAGTATTCTTCTTCACATAACCATCTAAGGCAGGTGGTTCAAAGGTTAATGTTCGTCTCTTGTATACATCCTTGTATATTTACCATTACTTATAAATTAAAAAATAAATATAAATAAAGTATTATATAGGATAAAGACTAACTTAGTATTTTAATAGATAATAAAAATGATGGAGAATAAAAAAGGTAAGTAAAAAAGTACGTGTAACCTAATCATTTTTATAATAATAGTATTTTGATGGCCCAATTTTGTTTTTATTTTTCTTTCCCTTTTTCTTTACCTGTTACCTTTTTAATAATAATAAAATGGTATAAACAACATTTTTTTTAACTATTTTACTTGTAATAGCAACAATTAAACAAACAGTAAACAAAGTACAGCTATTTAAAAAAACTACCTTAAGATTATCTTGATAATAATACCAAAAAAAAATCTATATTAAATTATTTTAAATGCGAAGAAAAGGAGGAGAAAAAAACAAGTATTTTTCTTATAAAATATACTTTAAATAATATTTATTAATTATACTTATTTATTTTAATTCATACAAAGAGTCTTACCTTGTGCTAGTTAATATAAAGTATTCATTTGCTTTTTAAATGAATTATCTATGAAAAAAAAAAAAAGATATGTATGATAAAAAGTTGAAATATATAGTTATATTCTATTGTTGAGGTGATCTTGAGTAACAACAAATATAAACACCTGATTATACAGCTCATATCACTTCAATTGATTTAATGGATTTAATATATATATGCCTACTTACTAAAGATGATTCTGATTTAAAAGAAATACAATATTTATGGGTTGATGCAATTTTAGTGGATCAACAAAATCATTCAACAAAAAAGAAAACTATTTTAAAAATGAATGAAATTTATAAAAGAGCAACTTATATTTTAGCAGTACCTGATTTACATATAGAATACTTAGCAAAAAATCCAGCAAATGTGGAAGCATTGCGTTCGATACGTAAATATAATGAAATAAACCATAAAGAAAATCATCATTATTATCACCGCCATTATCATCACCATCATTATCATCAACACCCATTTATTAAAAAAATTAAAAATATGATAGAAAGAAATGGGTTTATGAAAAAAAGTAAAGATATAAAGAAAGCATATGTATTTTTAGCCTATCTTATATATGGTTGGTCTAATCGTGCTTGGGTCATCAGTGAATATCAAATCGCAAAAGAAAAATATAAACAACATGGAACACCTTTGAAATATGTATTTATATCACTTTTAGTTCTCTATTTTAAAAGACATAATTCATTTTTCTCATATCATTTTGATGATGGTGGTGATGAACAACAGCAATATACAGCAAAGACTTAAATGTTAGACTATAAATATGTAAATGATGCTAAAGCATTTAATCAATTTGTAAAAGAAACATTTTTGCAACGATCACATTTAGAAATGATACTGAATTCAAATGCAACTAGGGATGAAGATAGATTCAACGCAATATTACCATTCTGGGATAAATATAAACATAAAATTAAGGATAAAAACACAGTTTCAGAATGGAATATTACAGATATGACTTCAGTTAGATTAAAATTATATAAAATCATGGACGATTTATGGGAGAAAGCAAGGCTACTTTATGCAAGTTCATGTAAAACTCGTGACGAAATTATGTTGCCTAGTTTTGCAAATAATCATTATAAATATATAATTCTGATAGAAAAAGATGATATTGATGATGCTTATAAAAAATACAAAAAGTCATTATTACAAAATATACAGAATAAAAAAGAAGAAGATCATATTGAAAAACTCATAAACGAATATAAAAAGAATTCTAAACCCGTATGGACTGAAAACTTGACTAGTTTAGAATTATATCATCATTGTCTTTTTGTCAAATCAAATACATATTTTATTTATGAAATAGACGAATTGGATAAAGAAACTATTTTATCAAAGTTCCCATTATCAATAGAGCATGATTTTGACTTTACTCATTATGCATATATACCTTTTTTTACTTTTACGATATCTGATTATATTGAATATCCTCCTGTTTTCAGTACTAGTATCTATCTAAATGGTAATATTGATAATAATAAATGGGTAATAGATAGTAGTTTTAATGATTGTGATTACTCTTTTACTCCAGATCACTTTTGGTCTAATGATTATACTTTTAAGATATATTAATATGTTTAAATAAAGTAAATATATTATATACATTTTTTTTTAATTTAATGTATGAAATAAATTTTTGAGAATCATAGAAACTTTTACTAATTATAAAAAAAAAGAATCTGACCAAAGAAATACAAAATTAAAAGTTATTCTTGGATTTGGAACTATCAACCTACATGGGCAGGAAATTTGAATTTTTTAAAAAAACATTATATAAATAATCATGAATAACAATATAAATAAAACTACATAAATACATTTTTGGTGTATAGGTAATAAAAGTAAAAGAAAGTTTTTCTTTCTTTTTAAAATATGAAAGGGAAGAGAAATGAATTTCAAAAAGGAATTTATTGGTGCCCTAAAATGGAAAAAATTTAAATTCAAAACCAAAAAAAAGAAATTAAGGGTATATGTATAAAAAATAATAATAATAATCCAGATGCTTTACTTTCTTTGTAAAATGTATATTTGGAAATAAAATAATGATTCTGTCAATAAATAAAAATAAAAGAAAAAAGACATAATATTACTTATAAATTAAAAATTTATATATAAATGAGATCATCCACTCTTGGTAATATTTAAGATTTTTATTCCAAGAATATTCTAGAATTAATATCTGTTATAATTTACCATTTATTAAAAGAAAAACATATAAGATTTTGATACTCATCATCATCTTTTTATTTATTTTTTAAAAAGTAAAATGGTTCTTTTTGTCATCGGATTATATATATATATATATATATATCTTTTATATATATTTTTATCATCACAGGTATTTTTTCCAAAAAAAGACATTTTTATCTTTTACAAAAACATCTGATTTTTTTTAATTTTTAGTTGAATGAACAGATTAAAAAATTATAAAGAAAAAAGAATAATTTATATATTTCGTGTCATTAATTTATAAAATTAAAATTGAAATAAGTCATCTTAATATGGTCATCATCATCTTTGCTTGGTTATTAAATTTTTTTTCTTTACAAAGAAATTCCCATTTTCATTTTCATTTTCATTATTATTAATATTTTTGCTTTCTTTAAAATTAAGAAAATAACTCTTAAAAATTAAAAAGAAAAAAAAAGATAGTCCTCTCTAAAAATTTAAATGAAATCAATTAGCTTTTAAAAATTAAAGGTTTTAATCAAAAAAAAAGAGAAAGAAAGAAAAAAAGAAGAGCAAAAAAAAAAATCACGTAACTGGAGTTTTATTATTTTTTTTTAAGACGGCGCGAAAAAAAAGGAAGGATATGCAAAAAAAAATTTAAAAGGAAATCGCGCTTAAACAATTTTGATAATAATAAGATTAAAACGCCGGTCTTTTTTTTTATGTCACGCTTCAAATCAAAACCACGATATGTCTTAAAAAAAAAGTTACGCGTGTTTAAAAAAAAAAAGAGAAAATGAGAAGATCAAAAAAAAAAGGAAAAAGCAAAAAAAAAACGTGGATATTTTTATTGTTATTATTATAATTAGTAATTATTATTTATAAACCATGTTTTTTAATCTTATTTATTATAAATGGCTATTTTGTAAAAAAACGATATTGTAATAAATAATAACAGTGTGACAAAAAAAAAAAAACTGAAATAATGCAATTGTTATTTTTCGTTCCTTAAAAAAAAATCAAGTTTACAAACAAAAGATAAATTTAATTTTTTATTTAAATTTTGATTTGGGATATACACAACAAAAAAGAAGATCTAATTTTAAATATAACCTTTTTTTAATTCTATATATATATTTTGAGTTATATATATATAAAAATGATAATAAATGAAAATTGTTTTTTTTTTGCAATTATTAATTATCATTTATTTCATTGATGATTAAAAAAAAGGTTACATAAAAAAAGCTTCTTTTTTTTTATAATAAAAAAAAAAAGGTGAATGATGAGAATATGAAAAAATAGAATAAAAAAAAAGGAGATATATATATATATAAAATTTATATATTTACTATTTAAAAAGATAATAATAATAATAAAGTAAAAAAAAATGTGAATATATAAAATATAAATAGAATAGTAATAAAAAAAAAAGAAATTAATGAAGTGAAGAAAAAAAAAAAAAAGGTAAGAATGAATATAAAATATATATATGCCCTAGAGAAAAAGAGGAGAAGAAAAGCTTTTTTGAATGTTGTTATTATTTTTTTTCTTTTAAGAATTATTTATTTGGTTGCTTTTTTTTTCATTTAAGCCTTGGGAGAAGAAGCCTTTTTGGTGGTAGTCTTTTTGGTAGCGGCCTTCTTAGCAGGAGCTTTTACATTTTCCTTAGTAGTGGTGGATTTTTTAGAAGGAGCCTTCTTCTTGGGGGCAGCAGCAGCCTTCTTAGTAGTAGATTTAGTAGTAGTAGATTTAGCATCAGATTTCTTGGTGGCAGCAGCTTTCTTAGCAGCAGCAACCTTCTTGGTGGTAGTGGCCTTCTTAGTAGCAGCAGCCTTCTTAGCAGGAGCGGCCTTCTTAGCGGCAGCCTTCTTAGCAGGAGCCTTCTTCTTTTCTTCAGCAGGTTTCTTTTCAGGTTTAACTAATTTGACAGTACCAGAAGGACCTAATGAATAAAGATTAATTGATCATTTAGTATAAAAGTTGTAATGTTTTTTTTTTCTTCTCCCTTTTTTTTTTGAGCTCCCTGTTTTTTATTAATTTCAACTTCAATCCCTTTTTTTTTTTATTCAACTTAAGTTGAGTAAAAACAATGATTATTATATAATAAATAGATAGATAGATACATAATAATGATAGTAATCATGGTCATGATATTATTATAATAAATAATAATGATTATTATCATTATAATCATCATTATTATCGATGATTATTTTTTGTTTTGTTTTTTTTTTGAAAGGGAGGTTGAAAAATTTTTTTTGTTTTGATTTTTCAAAGTTTTTTTTTATTTTATATTTTTTCATTTTTACCTTTAGGAAGAGCAAAGAGGCCTTTAGTAGAACCGCGTTTGATAGCAGCAGAGATTTGGGTATCGAAGTGAGAACCACGGGTAACAGAGTAGTTAGCTAAGATGTAGCTCTTGATAGCAGGACGAGAACTACCCTTGCGTTCCTTTAAGGCAAGGATGGCAGCTAAAAAATTAAAAATTAAAAATTGAAATGAATAAATATCCCCGAATTATTTTTATATTCTTTTTATTAATAATAAATATATATATATATAAATAAAAGTATATATATTACCTTTGATCATGTTTTCATACTATATATATATTATAAATAAAAAAGTAATAATATAAAAGGTTAGTATGAACAGTTTTTAAATGAAGGAACTTTTTTTTCTTTTTATCAAAAATTTTTTTTTTCATCTTAAAATTCAAAAACATAAAAAATAAGGAATGGTAAAAGAAAATATAAAAGAACTTACAGAAGGGTGGTCAGGCTTCTTAGCAACCTTTTTAGCGGGTGTGGAAGCAGCAGCGGCAGTAGTAGTGGCCATTATTAATTATATATATAGTTATTTAGTAAAAAGAAGTAGTTTTTTAAAAATAAAAGTAAAGAAGAGAAAAAAGAAAGAGAAAAAAAAAAAAAGGAAGAAAGAGAGAAAAAAAATAAAATTATAGTCTGTGATAATTTTATAACCCGATTTATTTTTTTTGTTCAACCTCTGATCTTAAACCAATAAAATTACGTGCTTGAATAAAAAAAACGAAATAGCATATCCACTTGCCTCCCTAATTTAGTAATATGGATTATATTATGACTGGCCTTTATTTTTAAATTACATTTTCGTTTTTTTTTGAAAAAAAATAAAAAAAAAAAGGAAAAACGAAAAACGAAAAAAAAAGATAAATAAAAAAGCAAAACCTTTCTTAAAGAAAAAGACTCGATACTATCATCTCTAAGCTTATTAAAAGTAATACTTTTTTTTCTCTTTCTTAGTTTTTTTTTTCCTTTTTTTTATATATTAAAAGAAAAAGAAAAAAAAAAAGAGAAAAAAGGATTTTATTTTCAATTTTATTTTTCTTTTTCTCATCATCATCCATCAAGAAAGAGCTACGTAATATTTATTTCTTGAGATATATAGTTTTTAATGAAATGATAAACAAAAAATAGTTATTTTTACAAAAAAAAGATGAATACAATTGACTTATATTATTTATATACTTGATTCGGTTTATTATTCATTCATTTTCATTCTTTTGTTATTTTGTTTCTTTTTAGTTTTTCTTTTTAAAACTAATTTTTATTTCTCATCCGATAAACGAAATTTTTTTTTTATTAAAAGAAGAATAACAAAAACAAACGGTATGAAAGAGATTACTCTTTAAAATAAAATAAAATACAATTAATTTATTATTCATCTACTTGATATGATATATTACTCTTATTCTTTTTTTTATTTATTCATTCTTTGTTATTCTGTTTCTTTTTTTTCTTTTTTACAACAATTTTTTTTTCATCCAATAAAAGGAATTTTTTTTTATCAAGAGAAAAAAAAACGACAAAAGTAAATAATATGAAAAAAAGTATACTCTTTAAAAAAAATAATAGACAGTTGATTTATTATTCATTTACTTGATATGATTTCTTATTCTTATTTTCTCTTTCATTCTTTCTTTCTTTTGTTATTTTGTTTCTTTTCTTTTTTTTTCTTTTATAACTATTTTTTTTTTTCATCCAATAAACGAAGGAATTTTTTATTAAAAAAAATAAGTGATATAAATACATTATTATATAATCATGAATAAAATGAATGTATATATATACTTTTAATGAAAATAGTTAAAATAATAATAGCAAAAGCTATTTCTTCATTTTATTTTATTATTTATATTTTATTATCTTAATGAATGTTTTTTTAAAAAAAGATGAATATTAAAAAAAAAAAAGAAATGAAAATGAAAATGAAAATAATTTATTTTGGTTTTATTTTTAGTTACACATCATATAAAATATTACAATTTAATGAAAGCAATAGTGAATGATATGATAGCAAGTAAAAGCTTGTTATTTATTAAAAAAGAAAGAAAGAAAGGTTTGATGTTGATTTATTTTGATTTTTGATGCTATAAAAATAAATATAAAATATAATAAAAGGATTAGTTTTTTTAAAAAAAACAATGTGATGTATTTTATTTTTAATCTCATTTTTCTTTTTTTTTCTTTTTTTTTTTTTTTACCTCAGGTTTGTGAGAAGTTTCATAATCAACATGTACATAAGCTCTTTCAACATTAGGTAAGTTTTCTAATTTCATTTGTAAACTTTCTCCTATATCATGAGATTCTGAAAGTGGCATATCGGATGGAAGTACGATATCTACTTCAACTAATAAATTATTTCCTGAATAATAAGCAATACATGTATCTACTTGAACTACTCCAGGGTGAATTAATGCTAATAATAATAATAATAATAATAATAAGATTAATGATTAATAGATATACATCACTGCCAATTATTATTCAGTTCATCAATCTATCAAAAAAAAAAAACCAATCATTTTACCAATATAAGTAACCCGTTGTAAGAATTCAACACTTGCACTTTTACCAACAATCAATTGAACATTTTCTATTTATATAAATAAATAAATAAATAAATAAAAAAGTATAGCATAGCCATCTATTATATATATATCATCTATTATATTATTATTATTATTATTATTATTATATTTTTACCCCAAAGAGTTCTTATCCAACTTTGTAAAATGATAAGAGCAATAATAATACATCCTGTAGGATCAACCCAATTAGCTACTCTTGTACCAACAATCCCTGTAATAAGACCCAAAGAATTGACTAATAAATCATTTTGATGATCTTGAGCTAATACTTTGGCTGATTGATGTTGTGATAATGAAACACAATAAATAAATAATACTAATTTAACTCCTAAGGCTGTAGCTACCATAGCAATTGATATACCTGTAAGATCAGGTTCTGCATCATTGGATGATAATTTTTGTCCTGATTCAATCTTTTTTTTTAAAAAAAAGGAAAGAAAGAAAAAAAAAAGTCATTTTTAGTATTTTAAATGAGAGAGAATCATGATCATGATCATGATCATTTTTTTTTTCTTACAATTAAAAAGAGAGCAAGACAAGCCATTAAACATGAAAAAACAATAATACCAGCTGTTTCCATTCTAGCTCTTCCCTATTAAAAAAAGAAAATCATTAATAAATAAATAAATAAATAAATGATCTTTTTATATATATATATATATATATATATATATAGTCATATATTATATTATTATTATTATTATTATTTTTTTACGGCAGGATATTTTGTATGATCAGCTTTTGCAGCTAATCTTGAAGTCCACATTAAAATTACAGAACTTAATAAATCCATAAAAGCATCAGCCATTGTAGCAAAGATAGATAAAGAACCTGAAGTAATGGCAGCTACTAATTGAAGAGCAAATAATATTATATTGGCTAATACTGATCCATAGATAGCTATTTTTAACTAATTTGTAAAATAAATAAATAATCAAGTATTATTTATTTATTTTTTGCTTTTGTTTATTTGTTTATTTATTTTTCTTATCATGTTTTTTTTCTTTCTTTTTTCTCTCTTTTATTTTGTTGTTA
This sequence comes from Cunninghamella bertholletiae, assembly GCA_037043795.1. NCBI lineage: Eukaryota > Fungi > Mucoromycota > Mucoromycetes > Mucorales > Cunninghamellaceae > Cunninghamella > Cunninghamella bertholletiae. The sequence goes on from JAZGVP010000005.1 coordinate 944,911, forward strand.
TTAATATTAAAACATACTTTAAGTAGTTGTTTTTCTTGTTCTTTTTCATCAATAGAGTTTAAAGGACCTAACATAGTATCAATTAAATCATTTTGATCACGATAAAACTGTCTTACTTTCTTTGAAGAGCCTTTTTGTTTTAATAATTTCAAGTCCGCTTCTGTTTTTTTACTTGACTTTAATAATAAAGGATCATCTAAACTGCCATCGCCGAGTTCATGATCTTGTAATTGTTGATTAGTTGAAGTATGTCTATGTTGAATAGATTCATTATTATTATTTTCATAACCGGTTGTATGTCCTCTTCTAAGTGAAACTTGTCTTAGTTCAAAGTTTTCTGTTCTAGTTATAGTTGTTGTTGTTGACATTTATTTATTTATATACAAAATGAATTTATACAAGTATTAAAAAAAAGGGATTCAAAAGTGAAAGCGAAAGTGAAAGAAAAAAAAAAAAAAGAAAAACAAGGAGAGAGAGAGAAAGAGAGAGAAAAAGGCAAAAAAAGGGAAAGAGGAAAAATGATAAAAATTGATACAGAAAAAAAAGACAAAAAAGGTATGCTTTTTTTTTATTATTTCCTTTTTTTCCAGCATCCTATTAAATGAATTATTAATGTAATCACGTTGTACAATATATTGTTTATGTTGGGGTAAATGATCTCATACTGTTTAAAAAAATGATATATATATATACATATATTGCTTAACTATAATATTCATCAATAATGTATACATAAATTATTAGTACGATTATAATTTCTATTCTTTCCTTTTTTTCCTTTTCATTTTTTTTTTAAACGAAAGGAAAATAAAAGGGATCTACGTTTTGTTTAAATGATTTGCATTTTTATATTAACTCAGAAAAAAAAAATTTATATCAACGGTTAAAAAATGTACCCTTATCTCCGGGACCATGGCCATCTTTCACTCATATTAGCATATAGACTGCATTAGAATAGTTTTTAAATTCCGAATTTATGCCCAAGCAAGTGTTCGAATTTTCGCAAGATACAAAAATTATTTTTAACCCCCACTTTTTCTTCGACTCTGTTTCTTTTATATAAACAATAGCAATATACTTTTTATCATTTTCTTTTTAATTAATACGATATCAGGTCCTAATTACAGTATATCATTATCTACTTGAGACCCTGTTTTTTAACTCTTTCTTTTTAACAATAACAATAATAATAATAATAGATATAACTATAACAATGATTCAAACAATTTATATAACAACAAAGAATGAAATATGAGTACATAATAACAATAAGAAAAGGGTAATAAAAATAATAAAAGTAACAATAAAAGAGGTTAACGTTTGTGTTGATTAGTAATGTGGAAAAAATTATGATATTGGTTTTTTTAATTCATCACTTAACTGTAAAACATGACGTAATTTTTCTTCAATATCTTTTTTTATTACTTTATTGAACATTCATTTTATTAATATGTATACATAATACTAATCATTGATTATCATTATTATAAAATATATTAATATAATGTTGACTTATAATACAATATATATTTTAAATAAAGAATACTCACCAATGTTTCATTTTTCCTTTTTTTTTTTATGTGAGCTTTTATTTTATTTTATTTTAAAATATAATATATATTACGCATTATGACTTTTCCACTTTTCCTTTTTTGCACAATTTCTTTTATTTCATAAAATTTTTTTATACATTGATTTTTTATATTCTTTCTTCCTCTTTTTATTAAATTTTATAATTAAAAAATTACAATTTATACTGGTGATACTTATTTTTCTTGTTTAATTAACAATAGTACTTCTATAATACGGTTGGTCTTTTGTACTGGATGGGTGGTTATCAATTATGATTTTGTATTTTCTATATGGATAGATGATATTTCTTAATCTTTCTAAATGGTTTAATTTTTACGAATATTCTTATATAAATGAATGGATGAATTCTCATTTAAATTCTATAATTTTTGACTAATTTGGGTGTGCTGCTAATATCATCTATTCTATCTAATCTGGGTTGTGTTGGTTTCTTTTTCTTCTTCCTTTTCCATTTGTTTTTACTCATCTTTATAATAGCTGGACTGGATCCATTTTTTTTTTATATTAAAACCATATTTATAATGAACAGGTTCATTATTCAATATACCTTTTATCGACAAAACATCTTTTTGAATATATTCTAATCGTTTAGATTTTCTGGTGTTTTTTTTCCTGTACCTTGATTTGTGATATTTTCTTTTACTCTTCCTTTCTCATTCAAGCGATCTTTAACAACGTTCATAGTTGATATCATAGTAGGTTGTGCATGTTGAGGCGTCTTAGTATAAAGAGTGTGATTAAAATCATCTTTCTCCTTTTCAGTTGTATTATCTATAATCATTTCATTGACTTCATTGTTCTCAGCTGTAGTATCAATTTTTTCTTCTTCTGTAAATAACTTTTCTTTCTTATCCATATCTGATGCCACTGTGTTTTTATCCGTTTCTGTTGGGATATCATCAGCATTGTTATGTTGACTACCTTTAGTCATTCATATTGTTCCACCAAAAACAGTGAAACCTTCCTTATCTTTAGGTCAATTTCTCATCATGTGACCTTTTTCTTTACATCTATGGCAAGTGATATTTTTTATCACTGGGCATTCTTTTGCTATGCGATCTACCTGTTTGCAAATAGCACAAAATGGTGGGACAATTTTAAAAGACACAAGAATATAACGATCCCAGAATGAGAGGTAATGCATTTTTTGTAAATTTTTGTAGTCAATAACTTCATTTTTTTTTTTGACTAATATCTAGTAATACACTAACCTGTCCTTCAAAAAAAGCACTATTAAGATATTTTTTGATCATACATATTTTTCCATAGTATTTGAGGGAGTTTCTAATTCCTTTCAATAGTTCAGATCTTTTAGCAAGGACTACACTTAAATTAACACATATCAATTTAGATGTTTCTTTAGTACTATTTAATATTGTTGGACATGCAAAATATCTATTTTCATTCAGTTGGAAACCTTTTTTTCTACAGCTTTAAGACAGTCATCTTTTTCAACAAAATTCACAGCTAAGAGGAAGTTTCCTCTATTATTAACATTGAATTTACTAATGGGTGCGAAGTCATCTACGTCTCCGATTTGATTGTTTATTGCTTTATAAACATCAATAATTTCATCAAAATTCTTTCTCATTATTTCAAAAAGTACTAAGTCTGCAAGTAATGGCTGTTGAACAATATTATTAGTTTTAGATACTCTAAGAGGATCTCTAGTGTTTTGATCTTCAAATTTTACATTAATAGATAATTCTATTTTTCTATCTAACACATCTTTATTATTCATTCGACTGGCACCTTTGATTTAATATTCTGAGTAATTTTTTGTGCCCATGTCTCAGTTGTTATGACAACATCTACTGACATGATGTCTGAATAACTATAGCAGTTAATATGATTAACTGTTATGTTTATTTATTTGTTAAGTTAGACAAACGTTTATTCGTTTTGTTTTTATTTGAATAAAAAATAGGATGGGTAAAAATAGGATTTTTCATTATATATTATTTTATCATTTTATTATTTATTTATTTTAAAAATTAATTTTGAATTGGATCAACAACACTCTTTAAAACTGTCTTTATCTTGTCTAATGTACCTTTAGCTATTCCCATAGGATTACCAGCATTACTTGCACCATTACTTTCTTCTTGACAAGATGTTAAAGTCATAAATAAACAGATGAACATAAAGTAAATTAACAATGCCTTAGTATTTTCTATTTTCATATTAATTAATACAGAACTTAAGAGCAAAATACAATTAAAAGAATGTACTTCCCTATAGTAGTATAAGTAAATAAATAAGAGTAAAGGTTAGAATACCTTTAAATATATATAAAACTTTAACAGCATAAAACTTTAACAGCTACAATTAAATAATTATTTGAATGCCAAAGATTGTCTAGAGTTTTTCACTTTTACTTACCAATATAGTTAAATTAGGTTTTAAAAAATATAATATTTTAAAACAAGAAAGAAATAAAAGATATAAAAGAGAAAGAAAGAGAGAGAAAAAAAAAAAGAAAAAATTCAATGGATGTTTTTATATACCAAAAAATTGGTAAGTTATCATTAGTTGCACAAAAATGTGTTTTTTAATTATCTCATATGTATAAATGTAAAATAAAATAAATAAAAAAAAGAAATCGGCACAAAGAATAAAAAAAGGACTGATCTACAAGCTATTGCCATCGATCAAATTGCTTGGATTATTTTTTCTATGTATATTCCATTTTTTATTTTTTGTGCCGATTCCTTTTTTTTTATTAGCCAAAGCAATATAAATAAATAAATAATATCATTGAGGTTAAAATGTTTGAAGCATTTTTGATGATAATAATATAAGCAAGCAATTTGATCAATGAAAATAACTTCCAGAACAAACTATTTTCTTAAAACAGATAAATAAATGAAGTTTTAATTTTTATTTTTATTTTTAAAATTTTCGATTACTTTTATCATCAAAAATGCTTCAAACATTTTAACCTCAATGATATTATTTATTTATTTATATTGCTTTGGCTAATAAAAAAAAAAGGAATCGGCACAAAAAATAAAAAATGGAATATACATAGAAAAAATAATCCAAGCAATTTGATCGATGGCAATAGCTTGTAGATCAGTCCTTTTTTTATTCTTTGTGCCGATTTCTTTTTTTTATTTATTTTATTTTACATTTATACATATGAGATAATTAAAAAACACATTTTTGTGCAACTAATGATAACTTACCAATTTTTTGGTATATAAAAACATCCATTGAATTTTTTCTTTTTTTTTTTCTCTCTCTTTCTTTCTCTTTTATATCTTTTATTTCTTTCTTGTTTTAAAATATTATATTTTTTAAAACCTAATTTAACTATATTGGTAAGTAAAAGTGAAAAACTCTAGACAATCTTTGGCATTCAAATAATTATTTAATTGTAGCTGTTAAAGTTTTATGCTGTTAAAGTTTTATATATATTTAAAGGTATTCTAACCTTTACTCTTATTTATTTACTTATACTACTATAGGAGAAGACTATTTTTGACATGATGAACTTTAAAAATTATTTGTTAATCCTGATTTGTTTTCTTATCTTCACAGAAATCCGAGCACAAGATTGCTTAGATAATTGTAATAATTTGAAAGCAAAGTGCCTTGGTGAATGCTCCCAGAGTGAAAAGTTAGCTAGTACATTATGTACACCATTATGTGAAGCTCAATTTCAAGTATGTAAAGCTGAGTGCAGTGTACCTTAGATATTTATTTTCACCGAATATAATTTAAAAATAGAAAAAAACATAAAAAAAATAAAAAATATATAGCAACAAAAAAACAAAAAAAACAAAAAAAAACAAAAAATAATAATAGATAATGCAAAAAAATTCTAATTTTTACACTTTTTTTAATACAAAAAAAGTCCATGCTTAATAGGTTATTTTATCAATCAATTTTTTATTTTAATTTATCATTTAAAATTGAATCTTTATGCTTTATATATTAAAAAATAAATCATATTTAAGTAACAAAAAAAAAAAAACGGCAGTCAATTTAATTTTATGTATTTATATGATCAAATTTACGATAGATGATCGGATTAACGATGGTTTTTTCTTTTTTTTTAAAAAAAGATAATCATTACTAGTCAAATATTGTTAATTTATAATTGCATTAATGATGATTATAACTGGATGTTCGGATTAATGACTAAAAATAAAATAAAATAAACTTTTCCAATATCATTAATTCAATTATTTACTGTATAGAATAAGAAGGAGCTACTGCTAATGATAAATATATATAAAAGGGTTGAACTGCCTTTATCACCAGAAATACCTTACTGTTTATAAAATCTTTTAATTTTAATTGGAACATCAACATCACCAATGTAAAAGAAATTGAAAAAAAATATAATTTCTTTTATCTAATTATACATTTTAAATAATCTTTTATTCATTTGTATATTAATGCATGTTTAAACTGAGATTAAACATATGTTTCTGCATATTTTATATTTTATATTTTACATAATTACGTAGATATCTTTTTTAATTATATTTATATAAAAATCATATTTTAAATTGATCATATTAGATATTTTAATAATAAAATTTATAAAAATGAAAAATTCATACAATAATAATATATTAAGTTTATAATTCTTTCTTTTTCTCTTTTTTTTACTTTTAGTAGTAGCTATTTTTACTCTTGCTCTAAAATTTTTAAGTGTATAAATTTTTGTTTATTTTCTATTTCCGACCTTTTTTCTCTCTTTCCCTCTTATTTTTTTGCTCAACATATAGAAAAAAATAAAAATAAAAATAGAAGGGGATAAATAATAGTCATCATAAACAATATATATATAAATATATAGAATAAAAACACATATTTAAAAAAACTCCATGCTAAATGAACTACCTAATGAATTATTATGGACAATATTAGATTATTTAGAATATGAAGATCTTGACAAATTATTATTTATAAAAGAATTAGAAACATCGATTGGACACTATTTATATAAACATTACCGTTTTCAATATCAAACTAATAATTTATTACGACTTTTTGCTTCTTTAAAAAAGATTGAAAGACAAAAACAAGAAACTCGTCATGATATTGGTCAACAACTTTTATTATTATTATGTCATCACGTTCAACAATGTCCTAAATTTGAACAAAGAGCTAAATTTACGGAATTATTAGATATATTGCAACAATTGGTAGTTCAAAAAGTGTTGAATCCTACTTTAGAATCTGGTCTTGAATGTGAATACGCTTCTTTATGTTTAGAAATTCGCCATATTTATTTACACACCGCAAGTATACGTGGTTTACATGATCCTGTAAGTTATATATAAATATATAAAGAGAAAGAGAGAGTTAAGAAAATGCAAAAAAGGAGAAAAAAATAAGTGTTTATGAATTATATGAGAAGGGATATGTTTTATTATTATTATAATTATTATTATTACGTTGATGATTTTATTTTAATCTTTCTTTTTCTTTTCATTTTTTTTATAGAAATATCGAAGACGCAGCACAAAGCATCCCTTGGCACCATTTTTACCTCGTGATTATACATGGATATGGAGACAACAATGTAGTTGGATGGGAGAATGGATATCAACTGATATAAATACTATTATACCATCATCATTATCATCATCATCACCATCAATTCATTTATTATTAAATGATTATCATAAAAACACGACTTTATTGTTACAAAAAAGACAAGCATGTTTAAATTTTACACGGTTTTTTGGTATGTTATTTGAAATTACAAGTTTATATTTAGAATCCAATTTAGATGGGACTTTTGAAGAATGTGTTAGAGAAGCATTAGTATCGGGTAACGTGGAAGGTTTAATATTATTATGTATATCATCAGATAAACCTATAGATATAGATGCTATGTGTTTATCTGTTTCTCAAGCTGGTGAACAATTATGGAATTATTTAGATAATTGGACTCATAATCCAACTCCAGAACAATTAGCAAGACAACAGCAAAATAATCCATTAAATAATAATAATAATGATCATGATCTTAATATAAATAATAATAATAATGATCCTAATAATAATGATCCTCAAAATAATAATTATAATCCTCAAGAATTAATTACTCCTCCAGAATGGTTAATACCTGATAGATATAAAATTCATCCTGATACAAAATTAAGATTAAAGGTAAGAAAAAAAAAAAAAAAAGAAATAGTAGAATATATGGGTGATAGATGACTAATCACATGATTTTTTTTATATTTTTTTTTACCACTTAATATTTTTTTTTCTTTGGAATCAAATAATAATAATAATGATAATATTATAGATGTTAAATCATCTTTATGAAATAGGATGGAACTGGTTATTTAAAAGGGATACCTTTAAAATAACAATTTAATATGGCTAAAGAGCTAAACTTGGCTTTTTTTTCCAAAATAATACCACTATAATAATAAATAATAAAAAATTCAAATTCCGTTTTTTTTTTTTTTTTCCACTCCATTTTTCAACTCATTTTTTTTTTCTTTCCTTTTTTCTTTTTTCTTTTTTCTTCACATATAAGCATTTTTTTTATGTATATCATAGTATAAATTCATATATATCCTTTTGTGATTTTTTTTTTAAAAGAAAAAAGAATCTCCTTTTTTCTTCTTTCTTTATATACTTTATATATATATACATATATACTTTTATAAATACAAATAGATTTCTTCATTTTTATATGTAAATTTTATTCTTATTCATATCATTTTTTCTCTCTCTTTTAACGTTTCAAAAAAAAAGGGTATATATTACTTTTTTTTAATACAATCATAAATCTCGAGAAGAAATGAAAATATTATCTTCTCAAGCGAGAATATATTTAATATGCAGGTATAATAATAATAGTTTGATAGTATTTAGTAAAATGATAAAAACAGATTATATATATGAAGAAAAAAAAAAAAGATCGTTGAATTTAGATTCATTATAATACTAATTGAAAATTTTTTTTTTCTCTTTCTTTATATTAAAATATTTTATTTTTTTATGCATAAATATAGTTATGTATCATTAGGAGGATTTATGGTAAAACACACACACATATATATAATACATGGAATATAATAATAATAATATTAAAGAAGAAGAAGAAGGAAAAAAGAAGGAAGAGGATCAAAAAAATAAAAGTGAAATACGCATATAACATATTTATATATCATATGTATCACATATGTAATAATACATGGTACACAGTTCCGGGGTAGTGGTAATAGGGGAAAAATTGGGGCAAAACTAAAAAAAATACACTAAGCAACAGAAAATCAAAAGAAATAAAATATTTCATGGATAAAGGAAATATACTGGATATATATATATATATATATAAAGAAAATGAAAAATATTTTACATGAAAAAAAAAGGAATAATATTTGAAAGGAAAAAAAGTGATAATCTTATCATTCATATCTTTCTTTTTTTTTGTTGGGTGTGCATTTTTTTTTAATACAAAAAATGTTTAGTATGGGTAAGAACACACGTATATATGAAAAACATTAAATAATCATAATAATGGTAATATATTATTGACATAATAATGGTTATTTATTTATTTATTTATATGTATATATAGTTATGATACTGGTGTAATATCAGCACTTTTGGTTATACCCTTTCTTTCCAGTAAATATCAATTAGAAAGTGATAATGGAGCACCAGGTGTTGCAGCTGTAACAGTGTCATTAGCTACTGCTTTTTTAGCCTCTTTTGTAAATAAACAAATAACATATATATAATTAATTGATACCTTTTTTATATATTTATTTATCTTGATTTTTATTTATTTATTTATTTTTTTAATATGCATATATATATATATATATATATATTTAGGTATCGGGTTTTGTGGCTGATCGTCTGGTAATTTTTAAATTTCATATATATATGCGAGACATATGAATTTTATTTTATATTAATAGGATAATTCTATTATTATATAAACAGGGAAGAAAACGATTATTTTATATTGGAACAATATTAAATTTAGTTGGATGTGCTATAGAAGTGGCAGGATCAAATATAGCATCTTTTTTAAGTGGAAGAATTATTACTGGTATGGGGGTTGGGTATGTATATATGTTTTCCTTTACATATTTTAAATATATAAAGAAAAAAATTAAATAAAGATAATTTACTAAATATATGTGAATTTTTTTTATTTTCCTTTCTATTGAAAAAAATGAATAGAATATTCGGAATGTTAGTACCATTATGTAAGTTTTCTTTTCTATTATATATATATATTTATATAAACAGCCTAAATAGTGAATAGTATTTATTTTTATTTTTTTATTAACCTTATTTTATTTTTAACATTTTCATCACTCTCCACCTTTCTTTTTTTTTTTTTCTCATTACTTTATTTATATTAGATCAAAGTGAAATAGCTCGACCTGAAAATCGGGGAAGATTAATTACATTATACCAAGTTGGTGTGACATTAGGAATATCAATCTCATATTGGATTTCATACGCAGCATTTGTCAATCAAGAACAAGTACCATCTTCATTACCAATAGCATTTCAATTTGTACCTGGAGGATTATTATTACTTGGATTACATTTAATACCCGAAAGTCCTAGATGGTTGATTTATAAAGAAAGATGTGATGAAGCATTAGAGATTTTAGCTTTACTACGTAGTGAAGGAGATATAAATAATTTGGAATTACAAATGGAATTTACTGGGGTTAGACAAGATGTTTGGTTTGATACTCATTATACTAGAAAATCTTTTGTTGGATTATGGTCTGCTGGGACAGAAAATAATAGAAAAAGAACTTTTCTTGGAATGGGTATCCATATCTTTACTCAATTATCTGGTACTAATGTTATTTTGTAAGTTTGTATGATGTATGTATATTCTTAATTATTTATTATATATATTTATTATTTTTTATTATTATTTTTTTTATCATTAGATTTTATTTACCTCATATTTTAAGAAACTCTGGTGTAGTTTCTTTAACTGATTCTGTTTTTCGTAAGTATATATTTATATTTATATTTTAATAAGAATTAATATATATATAAATAAATAAAAATGGTAATTTATGTTGATCATTTATTTTTATTTATTTTTAAATTAGTTGGTAATGGTATTGCTGGAGTTATAAATTTTGGTGCAACTTTACCTTGTTTTTATTTTGTAAGATATATAAAATAATAATAATAATAATAACAATCAAATAAATAAATCCTATTTTTTTTTTCTTTTTCTTTCTTAATAAGATTGATCGATGGGATAGAAAACGTATTCTTGTTATTGGGGCAATGGCTATGACTATTTCTATGTTAATTGTTACAATCATCTCGGCAAAATTTGATAGTAAAGATGTTATAACTTCATTTCAATTTTATCCTGGTACAAATTTTCCAATCATGGGTGGGAATAATGCTGTAGTTACCTATACTATGCTGGTTTTATTATATATATTTATTGCTTTTTTTTCATTATCTTGGGGTGCTGTTGGCTGGATTTGTAAGTATATTTACATACATACATATATATATATATATATATGTACTAATTACTTTTTAAAATTTAAATTTAACTTCTTTTTTTTATGATTTTTTAATAATATTAAATATATATAGATCCTGCTGAAATTTATCCACAAATGATTCGTGCTAATGCTATGGGAGTAACCACATCTGCTAGTTATTTTTTTAATCTTGTAATGACATTAGTAACACCATTTATGTTTGCTTCTATCACTTGGGGGACTTATTTATTTTTTGCATGTATTAGTTTAATTATGGGATGGACAATTCATAGATATTATCCAGAAACTAGGGTAAAAAAAAATAAAATAAGAAAATAAGTAAAAGACGACGAAAAAAAAAAGAAACCAATTTATATTCATTTATACGATTTTTTATTATTAATATAAATATAGGGACGATCATTAGAAGAAATTAATTTAATATTTAGTGGAGCATTAATAGATCAATCACCCGGAGCACATCATCCAACAACCGCAGCAGAAGCGTTAATCCATTTAGAACAATTTAGATATAAAGAAAATAAAGATCAATTAGTTAGAAGAAATTTACAACCCAATGATACAGAATGGGGTCATGAACCTTTATCAGGTCCTATATCAACTGTCGTTCAATCTTTAGAATCTAATCTTGCTTCATCAAAACCATCCAATTATAATAGTAACAACAATAATAGTAATAGTGAAAATAGTAGTAATAATAATAATGTATTTTCATTATCTCCTTTTTCAGGTAGACGCCCTTCATTATATAACCTTCGCCCTCTTAATCTTAGACGTCCTTCTTTATCTATTAATACTAATATAACTAGTGATAATAACAACAATAATAATAGTATTAAACAACAATCATCACCACATCAGTTACAACATGAATTGCCACAACATCATGAAGAAGAAATAGAAGAGAAAGTAAAAGAAGATCATCATCATATTCATCCTCTTTATCGTCATGAAGCAATCACTCCTCCTCCATTATCTTTATCAACTACTTTATCAATTCCAATGACTCATAATAATAATAACAACTATAATAATAGCAATAATAACAATAATAGTGAGGATTCTTCTACTGATGTATCCATTACACCTGCATAATTTATTTTTATCTATATTTTTTAATTTTTAATAATCTATTATATATATACATATGTATCTACCCATCTTTTTTTTATCTTTCTTTTAATTTTTATTATCATTAATTTAACTCATTTCTTATATTTTTTTTTTATTTCATACTCTTTTTTCTTTTTTAATTACAATTTTAATTATCATTGTCATTTTATATTTTTATATTTATTTTTTCTTCTGTTTTTTATTTTTATGGATTTTTACCAAAATAAAAAAAAAAATTCATGTAAAGTTATTTAAATAATAATAGTCTATAGGTAAAAAAAAATAAAATAAAATAATTGAGGTTAATTTTATTTGATGGTTTTTAGATATCAATTATAATAAAAATAATAATAATAATAAATTAGTATACATTAAAAATATAATTATCATAACAAATATTAGATGAAATAATATCATACATAGTATCATATTTACTAATATTCATTTATTTTTATCAAGATCGTCAACTAGTTTTATAGAAGTGTCTTTTAAAGAAGGAATATCAATATAATCAGGTATTGTAAAAGTAAAAATATATATATATATATATACATAGTAAATAAAACCATCATAATTTTCTAATGATAAAATACTTTTATTAAATTTTGTCGTATATTTATCTTTTAATTAACCAATAATGTATGAATTTGAATTGATAGAAAAATGATGATGATTAAATCGAATACCAATCAGATTTTCAGCATAAATATTTCCAAACTCATTCTTATGGTTTTCAATATATTTTTAATATCATTTGATTCTTTTTTTTTCCCATCCGATGATGATTGAAGATAAAAATAATCAAATAATATTTCTTGATAAATTTCATAAGCTTCATCTATGAAATTTTTTTCCTTCCATTGTAAACAAGTTAATATCATATTGACTTGCAAAAGTTGGAAGTATGGGTTTACCCATATATTGAGAACATATATAAAGTAAAGTTAGCTTTATCCCATAAACTATCATTTTTATCATCATTATCGTCCATCAACCCATATAATTTTAATCTAACCAAGAACATATCTGTTATATTCTATTTTTGATATTGTATTTTTTTTATATGATATTTATATTTATTCCATGATGGCAAAAATAGTATTTGAAAAATAGCTTCATTTATAGTTGTATTTGAATTTAAAATCATATTTAAATGTAATCGTTTGGTTAATCTATTTTTTAAAAATCAAATAAATGTTTTATAATCATCTACAATACCAAGAGGTGATTCTGTATATTGATCATTAAAATGAAATGAGAAAAGGAAAATGCTTCAAAATCCAATCGATTTAACGATATAAATATATATTTTAATGGTGTTTTATAGAGTTGGGATTTTTCTTTTGCTCTAGGATATTTACTTATCACCCAAACTCGATTAGACCAATCATCTATAAGATAAGCCAAAAATTCATATACTTTTTAATTCTTCATTACCTATTTCTTTTTCTTGTAATTTTTTTTTTTTTTTTTTGATGGCTGATCATTTTCCTTTTTATTTATACTTTTTATTATTATTTATTTTTCAGCAACGGCTGTTGTTGTTGTAGCATAATCATGGTTTAATATTTGTTCATAAATTATATAGTTATATTTATCTATTTATTCAAATACTTCTATATTTAAAGGATGTTTCCATAAATATTGATATTTTAAATCCGATAAAACTACAATATAAGTTGCGTTTTTTTAAATTTCATTCATTTTTAAAATAGCTTCCTTTTCTCTTGAATGATGTTGTTGACCCATTGAAATAGTATCCATCCATAAATATTGTATTTCTTTTAAATCCGGTTCATAATGAATTCACTAGCTAAATTTTTCTAAATCCAATTAATCAAAGGAAGTAATATAAGCCATATATTCAGGTATTTCTTCTAATTGTTCATTCAATTCATTCCATTGATGATATAGATATATATTTCAAGTCTAAATCATGAATATTCTTTTTTATACACTTTATATCAAATTCTATCTCCATATTTTTAATATCAACAAGTACAATATTAAAAAAATTTTCTATAGTAAAAACAAATAAATAAATAAATGAATGAATGAGTAAAAAAGTATTTTATAACAAACTTCCTCTTTTTCTTTTTTGATTGATTGCTTATTTTCTTCTTCCTCTTTTCTATTTTTCCTTTTCTTTTGGTTTAAAATAATCTAATATTAAATTCTTTTATTTGGTATTACTTTAAAGTAATCAGATAAGTTGGCTTGTTTAAATGACTGTGCTTTTTTTACTGACTTTTGAATTGTATCATTAATATTATTGTTATTAATATTAAAATAGTTGAAAAGGATTGCTTGTACCATTTATTATTATTAAAAAAAGTAAAAAGTAAAAAGTAAAGAAGAAAGAGAAGAAATAAAAAGTGGAAAGAGAGAGGGAAATAAAAAATTGAGCTTTCAAAATACTTTTATGTCAAAACGATTAGGTTACACGTACTTTTTACTTACCTTTTTTATTCTTGACCATTTTTATTATATATTAATAAGTTAATCTTTATTTTATATAATAATTTACAAGTAATAGCAAATATATAAATATATTCTTTTTCTTTATTTTTCATAAAGAGGTACCATCATCATCAATTAAACAAAACAAAACAAAACAAAATTTAAATAGTGTTGCAAACGTGGAAGTTTAATCTTATTTTTTTAAATATACTGGTAACTACATTTTAAAGTCCTCATACATAAATAATAGTTTCGTTCCAAGAAGGAATAAAAACAGAACAACTTTTATTTTTGAATTTCTTTGTTCAAATGCTCTTTTTTTATGATTAGTAAAGATTTTTATAAGTCCTAAAATTTATTTCATACAGTAAATTAAATATATATATATTATAGTTTGTATATATTTACTTCAAGTAAATAAATTAATATATATTAAAAGTGCAACCATTAGAACAAAAGAGATGAGGTTTAATGTCATATTCTAAATCTCCTTTATTAATTAATCTCCACCTATTTTTACCGATATTACCAACTAGATATAGACCAGTATCATGTTCAAAAAGAAATCGATTATAATCAGGTATTATAAATGTAAAAAAAGGTATAAATACACGGTGAAGACAATCACCATATTCTCCTAAAAATGGATGCTCTGATAAAATACCTTTTTTATGCCGTTCGTATACTTCAGAAATAAAATATATATTTGATTTGGTAGAAAGGTAAGGGTGATTTAATTGAATGCTGATCAAATTTTCAGTCCATATTGGCTTAGAATTCATTCTACATTCGTTTATGAGTTGCTTATGGTCGTTTTGTTCTTTATTCTGTACAAATTTTAATAAATATTCGCAACTTTCATAAGCAATATTAATATCATCTTTTTCTTTTAGCTCTAGTAAATACACATCAGGACTTCTTGCAAAAGAAGGTAAAGTGATACTTTCAAGGTCATTTTGAGAACATGTATAAAGTAAAGTAGCTTTATCCCATAAATCATCCATGATTTCATATAATTTTAATTTAACTGAAATCATATTTGTTATATTCCATTCTGATACTGTATTTTTGTTTATAATTTTATTTTTATATTTATCCCATGATAATAAAATAGCATTGAATTTATCTTCATTTCTAGTTGCATTTGAATTTAACATCATATCTAGATGTGATCGTTGCATAAATCTTTCTTTTACAAATTGATTAAATGTTTTAGAATCATTCACATATCTACAACTTGCTATTTTTTTATTTTTATCAGAATTTCCATTATTTATTATATATTGTTGTTGATCATAATCATTAAAATAATATGAGAAAAAATATTGTTTTTGTAGACCATCATCTTCAAAAAGATAAGATCTATCTATAAGTAAAGATATAAACATATATTTCAAAGGTCTGCCATATTGCTTATATTTTTCTTTTGCAATCTGATATTCACTGATGACCCAAGCACAATTAGACCAATCATCTATAAGGTAGGCTAAAAAATTGTATACTTTTCTTTTTATATCTTCATTTTCGTTTATCTTATTTTTAATTAATGAATTATGTTGATAATAAATTTCTTCATAGAATGTTTTTTGATATATATATAACAATGATACTATTTCAGTATTTGCTGGATTTTTCAATAAGTATTTCAAATGTAAATCAGGCACTGCTAAAATATAAGTTGCATTTTTATAAATCTCATTCATTTTTAAAATAGTTTCCTTTTTTTTTGATTGATTTTGTTGGTCTATTGATATAGCATCTATCCATAAATATTGTATTTCTTTAAAATCAGGTTCATATAAAATATTTTTACGAAGTTTTTTTAAATGAAATAGATCAAATGAAGTGATATGAGCAGTATAATCTAGTGTTTTTATTTGTTGTTCATTAAGTTCACCCCATCGATAAGATATAGCAATATATTTCAATTCTTCATGCATATTCTTTTTTACACAAGCTATTTTTTTGTATTTATTGTATTCTGTATATCAATTAACACAAGATAAAAATCTTTGTCTAGATTAAAATAAAAGTGTAATTAATAAATGATATTTAAAGTGTATTTTATAGTAAGGATGCTTACTTTCTTCTTCTTTCCCTTCTTTTCTATTTGTATTTCTTACTTTCTTTTTCTTTAAGTTTAAAATAATTTAATATAGAGTATTTTTTTGGATTTATTGAATTTCTCTTTTTTTTTTTTGGTATTATATTAAAGTAATCAGTTAAATTGGTTTGTTTAAATGACTGCACTTTATTTTCTGTTGGTTGGATGAAATCATTGCAATTAAAATAGTTGAAAAAAGTAGTTTGGATCATTTATTATTATTAGAAAAGTAGAAAGTAAGGAAAGAAGTAACAAAAATTGGGCTTTGATAAAATTACTTAATAGAAAGAGAATGTTACACAAGCAAAAAAAAATAAATAGCAGACTTTAATATAGTTTTCTTTTTCATAAACTTAATACTTTTCACCATTAATAATTGGAATATATTGATATTTATGTATTTTATTAAATAATAACACAGTAAAGCAAAATTAAGAAATTGATTTATATATAAATATATATATGGATGATTGGATAGTAGTTTAAAAATATAATTAAAGAAATGTTTCCTTTAGTTATTTAGAGAGAGTGTCTGTCAAGTAGGAAAAGACAGACCAATAATAAAAAAGCAATCTAAAGAGAGGTAATCTAAAAGTAATCGTAAAATTTATTAAAATATCAAATCAAACAACTATTGTTTATATATTATTATTATTTATTAAAGGATACATAAAAAGTAACCACTTAAAGCCCTGTCATTACTATATAATAATTTGTAAGATGATTATAATGTAATCCTTTCTTTTTTATAAGCAAAATTAGGTAAAGTATTTTTTACGCAAACAAAAATATATAAATTAAGCTATAACAAGTTGAAAAAAAAAATTGGCTACGAACATCAATGTGTAACTTAACTATTTTTTTATTCTTTACTAATATAGTTTTTGCTATTTCCTATTTTTCTTTTTTTCTTTTATGTTTTATTTTTTATTTTTTATTTTTTATTTTTTCTATTCTTCAAGTGATTATTATTTAATAAAAAAAATGATACAAACAACAATTTTTAACTATTTTAATTGTAATAATAATAATGGTTCAATTAAACAAACATCATATAAATCGCAAACTCTAAAACAAGCAATTTTAAGTGATTACTTTAAAATAAAGCCTAAAAAAAATAACTTGATATTAGACTATTTTAAACCAAAAGAAAAAAGTAAAAAAAAGTAAAAATAGGCGTAAAAAACAATTCATATAAACGTAGTTTTATTATTAATAATAATTCTTTTCCTTTCCTTTAATTTAGAACAAATTTTTGATATTGTACTCGTAGATATAAGTAATACAAATTATGAAAATATATCATGTATAAAAAAAAACGTGTATGAAAAAGGCTTAGAATATATTGCCATATCTTATCGATGGGGTGAATCAAATGAACAATTAGTGAAAACACCTGATTATACTGCTCATATTACATCCTTTGATTTAAAAGATTTTAAAAGTCTTTGTATGTTTATTAAAAAGAGATCAGATTTAAAAAGGATAAGGTATTTATGGATAGATGCTATTTCAGTGGATCAACAAGACCATGGAAAAAAAAGTGAAACCATTTTAAAAATGAACCAAATTTATAAAAACGCAACTTATATATTAGCAATACCTGATTTACATATAAAATATTTATGGGAAAATCCTGCAAACAGTGAAGCCATTCAATTAATAAGGAAATATAGTCCATTGATTTATAAAGATATTATTAATGATTATGAAAGAATCAATGATCAAGTAGAAATGTTAGATGAAGATAATGAAGAACTTAATAAGGCTTATAATTTTTTGGATTATCTTGTAGAAGATTGGTCAAATCGCGCTTGGGTCATTAGTGAATATCAAATTGCTGAAAAAAAAGAAAAAAAGAATAAAAACACTCCTTTGAAATATATGTTTATGTCCATCTTATTTGGTTTGAAGGAATATCAATATGATTTTAAATTTTTCACTTATTCTTTTAATCATCAAATTAAAAATGGTGATGATGATAGTAATGATAATGATCATTATTCTGATAAATGTTATTGGAAGGTATATAATACTTGTATGTTTAATGACTCCTTAAAGCAAAGACTTACAAAACGGCATTATTTAGATAAATTATTAAATTCTAGAGCAAGTAAAAATGAAGATCGATTTAATGCTATCTTACCATCTTGGAATAAATATAAACATTTAATTAGAGATAAAAACACAATCTCAAAATGGAATATTACAGATATGACTTCTGTGATACTAAAATTATATGAAATTATGGATGATGATTTATGGGATAAAGCTAGATTACTTTATGCTTGTTCAAATTCTTATACAACTTTACAAGTTCTTCCTTCCTTTGCAAATCATTTTCAAGGTGGCTATTTATTTTTAAAAGAAACGGATTTTATTAATAATAATATCAATAATAATAATCAAGATGAAGATGAAGATGACCATTACGACAACAATGACAACAATAAAGGTGATGATGCATTTGAAAACAATGAAAATATTGAGTCCATGTATACTGAAAATTTAACAGATATTCGATTAGTCAAAAAAAATCATCGTGATCCTTATCTTTCTATAAAATCAAATATATATACTATTGTTAATATTGAATATCAAATTAATCAAGAATTATTATTAAGTTATTCATTAAAAGGTGATAATTGTGATGATGAAGGAGATGATGATGGCTTAAAAGTGGTTTATATTCCTTTTTTCACTTATACAGTATCAGATTGTATTTATATTGGCCCAAAATATGGTACTGGAATTTATTTACTTGGTAATATGGATAAAAATAGATGGATCATAGCTTATAATAATTTTGATAATCCTCCTCTTGAATCATATTCTTATTGTTTTGATTATTATACCTTTAATATATATTAAATAATTAAATTAAATAAAAAATGGAAATAAAATAAAAAATGGAGATAAAATATAAAACAGCAACTAAATAATCAATTTTAATTAATGATTTTTTTTTCTCTAAATATTTTCAATACAATGTTGTATATAAATATATATATATAATATTTAAAGGTATATTATGATCAAAAACAATAGGTAGAATCAATATACATCTTAAAAAAAGAAAAAAAAAGAAAAATTTTCCAAGGCTTACTCCTTTGGAAAAATTCAAAAAAACGTAAAATTTTCTTTTTCGATAAATTTGACCCAAAATGTATAATAGATGATAAATCAAAAATATTATAAAAAATATTTTAAATAGAAGATCATAAAACTCCAGATATATTTTAATGTTTATTAATTAATAATAAGTACTTTATTTTTAATAAAAAGGAAAATATTTTCAAAGCTTTTTTCTTTTTGCTAAATTTGACTCAAAATGCTTTTAAAAATAGTAAATCAAGTATTAATTAGCAATTCTTTTTGGATTTGATAGTTTTTTTAATACAAAATTGCATAAGAGATGGTTAAAAAAAATTAAACTCAGATAATATTGATGAATTGTGACTTTGTAATTATTGAAATCCCCTTGGAAAAAAAATTTAAAGCATTTTTTTATTTCTCTTTTTTCCTTTCTCTTTCTTTTTATAAAATTACTTTTTCTTTGACATAAATAATAAAATATAATGGATTTCTCTCGTTTTAACCAAGCTGAACAAGCCCAAATTAGTGCTATGCTTGAATACAAGCAAGTATGTGATATATTTATTAAAAGAAAAATATAAATAGAATTATATATATATATATATATAGTGTATGTCTGTATTTATGGATATTTCTTTATGCTTGTTTATTATTGTCATTTTATGTTGGTTATTTATTTATTTACTTATTTGAACATATTATAGATGAAAGACTTTTTACGTATTTATAACGGCTTAGTTCAACGTTGTTTTGAAGACTGTGCTACTGACTTCACTACTAAGTCTCTTACTGGCAAAGAAGTAAGTTTTTTTATATAAATAGTATATATATTTAAAAAACAGAAAGAAAATTGTTTTATTTATTGTTATTTGTTATTATTTATTAAATAGGAAGCTTGTGCTAACAAGTGCGCCGATAAATTCTTAAAGCACTCTGAACGTGTTGGTGCTCGTTTCGCTGAAATTAATCAACAAGTAATATATAAATATATATATATGGAGAGTGACGGATAACAAAAATGATAGAGAGATAATAAAAAAAGGAAAAAAAAAGAATAAAAAAAAAGAGAAAAGAGAAAGATGTTTCTTTTTATTAACTTTTATATCTATCTTTTTTATATTAGATGACTCCCCCTGGTCAATAATTTTAAAGCACCTTTTTATTTATTCAGTAATCATTTTTTGACGTATTTTTTTTTAAGAAAAGGATGAATCGATTATTATTACTTTGTTATTTTTTTTTTATTATTATCACAACTTCACACATATATTATGTATAATTTATACTGTATAAAGGAATTTTTTATTGAAATAGATCAAAACAAAAGCAAAAAAAAAGAAACATATCATGTACACGCATTGGAAAAATGAAATAAAAAATATATATTTTAAAAATGATAGAAATATATATAATGTGATTAAAAAAGAGGACACAAAATAATAATAAAATGAATCATGGATTAAAAAAAAGAAAAAGAAAAAAGTTGTACATATAAATAAAATAAATTATTTAATAAACAACAATAGCTATATGAAAAATAAATAAATGATGAATGTATAATGGATAGCAAGTAAATTTTTTCTTTTTTACAAGGAATATCATAATAATAATAATAATAAAAAAGAATTGGGTATATAAATGTTGCACCAGGCGAAATGAAAAGGGTTAAGCTTTTTTTTATGTGGTCAATGCTGGATTTGTAGAAGTTGAATTACATAATTGTGAATTAACTAAATGAAAAAAAAAAAAAAATCAGTTACCTTTATTCTTTTTATTTTTCATATACATTTTTATTTGTTTTTATTTTATTCTTATTACCATTTTTGTCATCAGGAGATGGTGATATAGGATCTCTGCAAATAGGGCAAGTAGGTTTTGATACATGATGTTGAATCCAAGAATGTAAACAATGCCTAAATAAATAAATAAAAAGAACAAAAAGGAATAAAAACATGAATTAAGAATATCATTTACTACTATTACTATCACCACCATCATCATTTTTTTAACTTACAAATGGAAAAGATGACCACAAGCTAATTTCTTGGCTATTTTTAATGAATCTCTACAAATAGCACAATCATCGTCATTAGCATCTAATTCTTCTTGAGTAGCATCAACATATTGACGTTGTACATAAGACATCATTCGCCATCGTTCTCTGTGAATCACCACTTTATTATGTAAATTTTTTAATACACTTCTAACATTCAGGAATAATACAATATCAACTAAACCAAATGATATACCATGCATCCACTATTTTTTTTTATCATTTTAATAATAATATATGCATATATAAATTAGTTTTTTTTAAAAATGAATTGAGTATATATATATATATATATATGAATTTTTTACCATTAACTGTAAGTATTGAAGTAAAGTACAACCTAGTATTAAAACATCCGTACTAATCTCTGCATAATAATTGATCAATCTTTTACTTTCAAATCCATTTTCATTCCATTGATCAAATAAATGAGCTAAATATTTGGTCATCACTTGTGCTGTATCTAATGCCACAGGCAAAAACTAAATACGTTAGAATAGAAAGAAAAATAAAAAAGTCAATATTCATCATCATATTTATGATATTCTTTTCTTTTTCTCTCCCTCCCTCCAATTAATTATAACATATATTCAAACTTACCTCTAAGGTTAAAAACATAATTGAATTAGGGAATAAGAACATACTTCCAATATACCAAAAAATATTTAAAGTAAAAATGGCACATAATAATGTTGTAATTTTATAATAAGCATTTGGTGGTGCATATGCAACTGTAGATAGCTGTTATTTTTTAAAAATAAATAAATAGAATAAAAAAGAGTGATTAGTAATAAAACAATCAAAAAGTAATGATCATTTCATATTTTCTCTCTTTTCTTTTTTCCTTATCTTATTTTTTTACATTTTCAAATCTATCACGGCATAAGAGACTAAAGATTCTTAAAAATCCCAACACCCCGATCCATAAAGAAAGACGTAAAATATGGCGCCAAACAGGATCCATCACTGCACCAATGAAAATCACTTTAAATAATAAAAAATTGAGCATGCGATCATACATATGCTAAATAAATAAAATAAAATAAGTACATACATATATATAAAATGATCGATATATATAAACAAAATGGTCATTGATCTTTTTTCCTTTTACCTGACTTTCTATTGACCATAATTCCCCAAAGACATATTTTATAATAAAGCGGCCCAATAAAATAGAACAGCAGATAGGCATGTTCACGTGAAACTAAAATGAATTAAAGGTTTTTGTATTTGTTTTTATTGTATATATATATATATATGTATATATGTGGGTGTTGTGTTTTTTTTGTGTAATAGTGACGACAAAATTGATAATGTTGATAATAAATCATATAGTTAATATTTTTATAGAGATCATCCAAAGTGAGTAATCATAATAAAAAAACAATAATAACAAGAATAAATAAATTAATAATAATAAAGTAATCCAAGTGCGATTATTATTTTTCAAGGAGATTATAATAAGTTGGTTATTTTCATAAAATAAAGTTTAAAGATAAAAAAGTGGTGTGTATTTTTTATATATATGTGTGTGTGAATAAAAAAGAAGTTAGTATATATATATATAACCTTTTACTTTTTTCCTTTTCTTATTTTTTGTTATTATTATTTACCAATAAACTCATTTTTTGAGATTCAACAAAAGATATAAAAGCACCAATATAACTAGTACAAGATACAATATGAGATTGTCGATAATTACCAAAGAGAGTGTCAGTATTTATCCATCGTAAACTTTCAAAAGTGTCTAGATCAGTATTATAACATTCAGTTACATTTTTCATTAGTTCTGAATTAAGAAATGATCTTAAAGTAATTACAAAAGCAACTGTAAACATAATAATAGATAATGATACGTAGGTCGGAACACCACGCAGCATTTTTTCTTTTCTTTTCTTTTCTTTATTTTCTTCTACTGTTTTTGATCTATTATTATTTTATTAAGATTAGAATTAAATAAAGTTATAAATAGAATAAAAAGTAAAAAATAAAGAGAATGAAAAGTAAAATATAATAATATAAATAATAAATAATAGAATGTATATATGTATATGTATGTGTTAAAAAAATATTTACAAAAGAGAAAAGAAAGAAAAAAGAGAAAGGAAAAATAAAAAGAGAATACATTTATATGGTAAGAAAAAAATTGAAAATGAACTCCGTCACCTTTTTTAGAGAATGAACCAATCCTAATTCTTTTTTCTTGATTTCATCTGTACTGAGCGTTCCAAACCTAATCTTTTTTT
Source organism: Cunninghamella bertholletiae (assembly GCA_037043795.1). Classification (NCBI taxonomy): domain Eukaryota; kingdom Fungi; phylum Mucoromycota; class Mucoromycetes; order Mucorales; family Cunninghamellaceae; genus Cunninghamella; species Cunninghamella bertholletiae. The sequence continues at coordinate 969,076 of JAZGVP010000005.1, forward strand.
ACTTCTTCTAACTTTAGATTTCCTTGTTGTATACTTTATTGATGATGAGGTAATGGAAATATTATTATGATGATTGATTATCTTTTTATTGATATTGTTACTATTGTTATCTTCTAAATCTTCAAATTCATCATCATCATCATCATCATCATCATCATTATCATCATTATATTCATATTCATATTCATTATGTTCATTATCTTCTTCATTATCATTTTGAATAGATTCCAACATTTTTCGTGCTTGAATAGATACAGGATCCATATGTAACATAGATGATTTTGTTGAATTTTTTAAATGAATAGAATCATCATTATGTTGATGATGATGGTTATATTGATTATTTTGTCGTTGTGTATTACGTCTTTTGATTTTTCCTTCAATATTATCAGACCTTAATTTTTGCATTAAGCGATCCATTATTTCTTTTTCATTATTTATATCCCTTTCACCTGAATCTAAAAATAAATTTAATAATAATCCCTATTAATACTATATAAATATATATTATTTATGACTTTGTATATGTATAGTTTCTTACATTTGCTTATATCAACACCTTTAGAAGGCTTCACCATACTATATTTTTGTTGTTGTCTATGTCTTTTTTCTGACTCTCGCTGTCTTTGTATTTCTATACGTTCCCGCTTTTGTTTGGCTACTCTATTATCATGCGAGCATTTCTAAAAAATAATTATAAAGATGATTAATTTCTTTCTTTCTTTTTCATTTTATATTTTTATTTAATGATCTTATTATTATAAAACTATAGCAATAACTTACTTCCCAACTTATAACAAAAGTTTTAAAAATATTGAAAAACTCGTCAGGGGATGTTTTATTTGGATCTTCACCATAATATTTAGTTACTTCTTGAAAACTTGATAACATTTCTTTATGTAAATATTCCAATTCATGGTAATTTTCTTTCGCTTGATGTAAAAATGATGTCATGTTAGTTATAAAAAGATCATTTTCTGAATCTTGATTGTTGTCATTGGTAATACTTTCTAATTCTTTTTCAACTAATGAAATTCCTTCAGATAGCTCTTGATATTCTTTATTCAATTCTACAAAGGAAACTGCATATTTTAATGAAAAAAAAAAAAATGAAAAAAAAAAAATGAAAAAGAAATAATCAATAAAATGATAATTATTTTATTATTACTATTAATTATTTTTATTATTTTTATTATTTTTATTATTTTTATTATTTTTTTATTATTACTTTTATACGCATCTCCACATTCATTTAATTCATCAACAAAGTTACCAATAGATGGGAAATTTTTTTCTACCGTATTGGTCAAAAAATGTAATAATGTTGTAGTATTTGTTGTACCTTTAGTATCAATGAGCTAAAAAATGATTATGACAATGATAAATATTTTTTTTTAAAAAAAAAGATATCAATAAAGTTCATCAATTTCAATTTTTGACAAGCTATTGCTTGATTAAGTATTATTTTTTTTCCTTTTACCTTATTTATACTACCAATACGTATACCAAATGCACCTCCACGAAATGTATTACCATTTAAAAAATTTCCAAGTAAAAGAATTAACTATAAATATACATTTTTTTTAAAAAAAGAAGTCAGCATTCCATAAATAAATACCATCATTATTTCTATTAATAGTAAATAAATGAAATTTTCTTTTCTTTACTTGTAGTAGTTCTTTAAAATGGCTTGCTTTATAAATGCTACTAGATGCATTTAAAACTGTGTTCATTTGTTGATTTAATTGATTATATTTTTCAGTAAATGATACTTTGAATAACATACATGTAAGTCGTTCTTTATATTTTGGAATAGATATAACCTAGATGTAAAATAATAATAATGATTGCAATAATAATATTTTGTATTGATTAATTTGACTAATTTTATTATGGTTATTTTATTTATTCATTCATTTCCTTTATGTGTATATACCTGTAGTGAAAATTGATCAGGAGGTGAAAGTGATGATATATCTTGTTGAGTAGATGATTTAGATAACGCTGTTAATTTTTCTGTATCTTCTTTTGTAGGTACAAATTTCAATAAGGTGGATAATAATTGTTCATCATTAAATTCATTATCTAATTTCAAAAACTGAGATTTGAATGTATCAATTGGAAGTCTTTTACTAATACTTGTTAAAAATATACCTATTTGATATTATTATTAAAACAAGTAATAAATTAATACATATATAAGTAAGTATATTTTAATAGAAGATAAAAAAACTTTAAACTTACTTAATGTATAAGCTTTCTTTGAATCAATAATATATGCTTGCTCTTTCTTTCTTGATTTTTTAATTTCAGCAACAGGTTTTTGAGCAAATGCTTTTTCAATAGCATCAAATACACCAGCATCAGCTAATTTATATTCCAAAGATTTTTCAAATGCTGTTGCTGTTGTATCAGAAGTATTAGTAGTAATAATGGATACGTTATCCTTTTTAATACTTTCAGTTGCTGTTTTATCAAGATGGTTCCATACTGTATGCTTAATATTGATTAAATTCATTTTTTCCCATTCAACATATTTTAATTTTTGTTTTGCTTGATAGGAGCTGGATTTTCTACCTGCATTGTTTCCAAGTGGATTAATGTTTGTTGTAATGGATGGTGCTACTAATGGAGCATTTGGAGGAGGGGGAGGTGGTGGTGGAGCACCAGGACCAGGAACTATATAATTATTTAAATAAATAAGCAAATGTTATTTTCAAAATTTAAGTTTGATTTAAGTTTTTTATACTTACGTGGAGGAGGAGGAGGAGCACCAGAACCAGAAGCTATATGAGCATAAAATAAATGATAAATAAAGTTTACTTCATTTTTATGTTAAATTTTTGTTATATTTATGTCTATTACTACTTACGTGGAGGAAGAGGTGGTGGTGGAGGAGCACCAGAACCAGGAGCTGAATTAATACAAGTAAATAAATATTAATTTCAAATTATATTGAATTTTTTGATTATTATTACTTACGGGGAGGAGGAGGAGGAGGAGGCGGTGGTGGTGGAATATTAATTGGTTCATTCTTTGTAGGTGATGAAAGTGAAATTAAAGAGATATTTTGTTCTAATAATAATAAAAAAAAGAAAATAAATATTAATTTTTAACCATTTCATAATAATAATAATAATAATAATTATATATTCAATCCTACCTGGAATAGAAACATCTAATTTTGAATCATTATTATTATCAATATTAATGTTGCTATTAGATAGATCAGTTGGTGAAATAGTGGGAGATTCAGATAAATATTTTGCTGTTGAGATTAAATCATTATTCTGAGATTTGCATTTTAAAGAAGGAAGTAATGGTTCAGATTTTGTTGCTTCAGGATTGATTTCATTTTTTGTTGTTGTTGTTTGGTCAATAATGGTAATCGATTCATTAGAATTAAATGGTGAAGTTTTAGTATTAGGGCTATCTAGTTTTGGAGATAAAATAGGACTATTTGATTGTGATTTAAGAAGTGCTTTTCCAAATTTACTCGAACCTGTTCTAACTAATGAAGGTAAATGTGCACCTAATTTATTTTTTATAGACTCTTTCAAATCGGTCATACTATTTTGTTTTTTGATATTAATATTTGAATCCTTAATATATATACATCATAATTAAATATACAAAACAAAAAAAAGTAAATGTTAATGAATTATATAAATTGAATATTTACTTATTTATTTTTTCTTTTAAAAAAGATTACCTTTGTATCTATTACATTCCAAGTTTTAATATTTGAATCACTTTTTTGACCACGGTTTCTTGATAAACGACCACCACTATTTTGTAATGATTTTTTAAATGATTGTTGTTGTCTATGATTATTATTATTATTTTCAGATGATGAATTTTGAGTAAGTATTCTTACAGTTTCATAAAGTCGTTTGATTTGAGCATCCATTGTTTCCAAAGTATGTTGATGTTCTATTTCTAAATCTTCCAATCTTTGTTGTAAAACATTATTTGTCTGATTAGCAATATGAACATTTCGTTCTAAGGCTTGATTTGATGCACGAAGTTCACCAACTAATCCTTCTGCTTTTCGATTCACTAGTAATTTTAATTCAGCTTCTCTTTTAATGGCTTGATCTGCTCTTTCACGTTCATCATATAAATCTTTTAATGCTTGTTCTAATTCATCATCATCAGCAAATTTTGATAATAAATGACCAACAGATATCCCATAAGTTTCTGTAAAATCGTCTGGAATGCCTTTACGATCCAATACTACTTGAGATACCAAAGTATCAATAAGTTGATAATATCGATTTCTATATAAATATATATATATGAAAATAAAATAAAAAATTATCTTAGTTCCAACTATATTTCCTTTTTTCCTTTTATTATTTCTCTATTTTTTCTTTTTTTCTTTCTTTCTTTTTCTACCTATTTACCTTGTTTCGGTGTCATATTGAATTAATAATAAATTCTGTAAAATATTTTGTAAAAATTGATATGCTGGTGTTCCAAGAATATTAGGAAGAATAGCTTCCACTAAACCTAAAGGTTCATGAGCATCATTTAATATAACTTTATCACCATAGAGAGAATTTGTGTCACGTTCATCCAATTCACGAAATTCATGGATTTTTCGATTGATAAATTCATTATCCAGTTCATTTAAATCATCCAAAATATCTGATAATCCACTTTGATATAACTGATTTCTTAATGATACACGAACATCTTTGTCTACCACTGTATCAGGATCTACAATAGCACCTATTAATAAAATATTTGCAAGCTAGATTTTCATTAAAAAATAATAATAATAACAATATTAATATTAAACACACACAAGCACATACACACACACACATATATATATATATATATATATATACATTTTTTTAAAAAAAAATGATGTTATATATTTATTATTATTTTTTTATTTACAGCATATTCTGTCATTTGTATTTCTAAATTTCCAGACATTCCCATTTGACGAAACTCTTGACTTGCACCCACCATAGAACCCATTTTACCCCTTCCATTTAACATCTTTTGAAAAGATGTTAACCATCCATAAAATCTAAAAGAATGACCTTCACTTTGTTTTAACATATCCATCCCATGTAATACTTTTGAATGTCCAACGGGTTGTTCACAATAACAAATAAAGGTTAAAGTATCACATACCATCCTTCTTGCTGGTAGAAATGGTGATAAAAGTGATTGAATTAATATATCTATACATGATGAATCGTTTAGTGCTTCTTTAATGCCATGCTATCGTATATAAATAAAAATCAAAATAAAAAATATCTTGAAAAATTAAGTTTCATCATCAAATATAATTTCATTTTATTCTTAATAGTATAATTTATATATGTGCTTACCACATTATTAAATAATGATCTTAAACATTTGATTATTTCTAACTCAAGTTGGTAGTCATGCTGATTTCTATAATCACATAAATAATATTACAATAAGATTCTCTTTTTTCTTTTTCTTTTTTTTAACTTTTATTAGAACAATATACATGAACTATTTTTTTTAGATATTTACCTGATTTCTTTATGATTGATATTTTTCAATTCAGAAGTGATTATTTGCATTCCTTTATATTCAATAAATTGACGTACCCAACTATTAAAATGATATAAAAAAAATCAATGAGTATCTATATATCTATATATCTATATATATATATATATATACTTTTTATATTTACCTGAGTGGCATTGTTCGTAATCTTACTGCAAGATCACTAACTAATTTAACTGATATTTCCTTTTTTTCTCTATGTTTCAATAAATTGATGTAATATATAGGTGAAGTTACATCTTTTGTTTGATGCTCTATATTTTTTTGTTTATTTTGATGATAATGATGCTGATATTCTAATTGTTGTTGTTGCATTATTTGGTGATCATTTTGATTTTTATTATTATTACGATTCATTGGACGATAGCTAAGTTTACTGGCAGATTGTCTTTTACCATGATTACCACTTGTCATAGATCCAAGTTTTGTTAAATGATTTTCATTACAAAGAATCCACCATTTTTTATCTAAAGGAAGATCGCGTAATCCAGCATCTTCTAAATTTAAATTTAATCTTGACTTAAAGAAAAAGCAGCATCAACATCAAATATATATATATATATATAATTTAAAAAAAAAGACATGTAGTAACGTTAGTAAAATTATTCCTATAGTCATATTATATATATATATATATATACTTACAGCAAGTTGTTCAAAAAGTATTTCAATTTCTTTATCAGTTGGGCGTGTATTTTCTTCATTAAAACCATTTGAAAGTTGTTCATTTATCGAAGGAAAACTTCTTAAAGACGAATTAGCTATTTCGTATATTGATATTAAAAGAAAAAGAAAAAAAATAATATAAGTTGATTTATATATACACACATATATATATATTAATAATAATAATAAAATGTTTTTTATCAATACCTGAAGTTGTCCATGAATTTATAGTACTTGTAGTGCTAACATTATAAAAGGGTTGGTTTATAGTATTATTATTATTTGCCTGTCTTTGACCATGAGGCTGATGTTGTTTATTTAGAGGTGTTGATTTTTTTTTGTTTCTTCCTCCAATATTGGAAAATAAATCCATTAAAGAAAAAAAAAAAGAAAGAGGGAAGAGAGAGAAGTAAAAAAAGAAGAGTAGGAAGAGTGAAAAAGGAAGAAAAATTAAAACACTGAAAGACCAAATTTGGTAATTGGAAAACATCGGATGTTAAAAACTAAAATTTCCTTTTTCTTTTTTTCCTTTTCTTTACCATTTATATATTAACATTCTTCTTGTTATTTCTATTGTCATTTATAAACTGTTGTATTGAAATAAAATTAAAATATTGTTTATTTACTTATCACCATTATAATGATCTTAATAATTATTTAATGAAATAAAATAAAAACCTATAAATGAGTTGGAAAAGGATTTTTTGTGTTAATATTTTTAACACAGTTTAAAAAATTTTATGCAAACTGAATGGGAACAATGAATTTTTATTAAGAGTATATATGAACATTGACTGCTTGTTTATATAATAGATAAAATTAGGTATACGAAATTTAAAATAATGATTTCATTCGTTTTTTTTCTTTTTACAAGTAATAAAACAGTAATATTAATCAAAAATCAAAATCATATTTAATAGATTTAAAGAAGTTAAATAAAAGTATTATAAAGTATACATTGTTCCAAAAAATAGCATTAAAATAAAAAGCGGGGTTTTAATATTATAAAAATGAAAAGTTTTTTTCTCTCCTTTTTCGACCTTTTTTTTCTTCTCTTTAATAAATAAATAATCATACAATATGACAGATTTAAATATAAACGTAGAGTTTAGGTAATAATATATATATATATATATATATATATATGTATATGTTATATTCTTTTTCTTTTTATTATTATTTTATTAAACATAATATATATATATATTAATAATATTAGTGGTGGTATGGAATTACTTTTTAATAATGAACGTAAACATAAAATTGTTATCCCAAAACAATCACCAAAGGATGTTACCAAACCAACTGATTTACAAGATTTGATATTTTATATTCGTGATAATATGATGACTGAAAAAAAGGATTTATTTGTAGATAAGGATACTGTGTAAGTTTAGCAAATAATAATAATAATATAATGGTAAAAATAAGATTATATATATATATATATATTGTAGATGGTTGGATTAACGATAATTACTGGATTAACGATGTTATTTATTTTTAAATATAAAAATAAAATTCGTTAACAGTCAAATATATTGTTATCTTATGATCATATTAATGTAATTTAACTGGATGATTAAATTAACAATTGAAGATATATTTTATTTCAGTTTTGTTAATCCAATCACTTACTGTATATGTATATAAATGTATAAAAAGAGAGAGTGGGAAAGAAAAAGGAAATTTTAAAGCGTGTAAAAAAATTAGGGTAAATTATTTAGCTAATACAAATTATATATATATTTTTTTAGTCGACCTGGTATTTTAGTATTGATTAACGATGTTGATTGGGAACTTTGTGATGAACTTGAATATCAACTTCAAGATAAAGATGATATTGTATTTATTAGTACTTTACATGGTGGATAGATGAAATATATATATATATTGGAAAATGATATATGATAAATCTCATCTTTTTAATGTATTAGAAAAGTTGAATAATATCTAATTTTTGTACAGGACAATTAATAAATTAAAAGACTTAGAGTTAAGGGATATTTTTATTTAAAAAGCCATTCTAGAAATATATTATATTTGTTTACATGTTTGATTTTTTTTATTAAGCAATTAATATCCAGATAATAATTATTGTGTATGAACGAATATAAGGGCCCAAGGATAAAAATAGCAATATAAAACTAATTAGTTACACGAAAATTGTCGGTGTTTAATTTTTTCATTTATTATTATTTCTTACCTGCTTCCTTTTTTTTCTTCTCTTCTCTTCTTTTCTTTTTCCCCTTCAATCTTTTTATTTATTTACTTAGATTAAACAGCAATGAATTCTTGGAAAATACCTGGCAAAAGTAAGTTATATATAAAAAAAGATGATATAATTATTATGATAGAGATATTTATAAAATATAAAAGGTTGGATATATAAAAGAAAAGAGAAGAGTGATAAAAAAATAGGACAATATAAAAGACAGAGCCTATAGTATAATTAGACTATTTTTTTTTGCTGTTTTTTACTGATATCCATATTCTTTTTTACAACTTACTTTTTATACATGTCTGTTTTTTTATATACTTGAAATATACTTGGTCTCTCCCTCTCACTCTCTCTTTTTAAAAAACAGAAAATAAAGATACACCAGCTACTCCTACACCTGAAGTAACAGCATCTTTAAGTACACAATCATCATCATCTACAACTACTACTGAACCTAAATCTGGTGTCTTATTAATTCGTGTATGTGAAGCTCGAGGTATTTCTTTACCTCCTGGAGTACCCACACCTCCTAGCCATCTTCAACCAGTTCAACCACGTAGTAATAGAGACTCTTTTAATAGAAAACAAAACTGGTGGTTACCTTATGTTGTTTTGGAATTTGATAAGAATGAAATTCTCATAGATGCTCTTGGTGGTGACACTAACAATCCTATTTATCAATATCGTGCAAATTTGTAAGCCCTCACACGATAATAATAATAATAATAATTCTATTTTATATTTACTCCTGAAAAATTTCCATACTTTATATATTTTTATCTTTTTGGAATTGATCATCCCCTTTTATATAATAACTGACTTTTTTTTTCTTATTTCAAAATTAAAATATATATTTAACTAACCTCCTTGATTATATATATTTAGTGATGTCTCACGTAACTCAGATGTTTCTATTTCCATTTATTTACGTCCTCCACCAACAGCTTCAGATGCTAGACCAGCCAATTCAAATAATGATCATTTTCTTGGTGCCGTTAAATTACAACCCAACTTTGAATCTACCAAATTAGAGGATCAAATGTTAAATATTACTGGTGGAACTGGTAATATGCATATACAATTATGTTATAAACCACAACAGGTAAAAAATAATAATACGAAAGAGAAAAAAAAGCAAGAAAGAAAGAAAAATAGTTATATTATTGGGTTAATTATTATTAATATTACTATTATCATTGCTAATCTTTAATTTTTATTTTATTTTTAAAACTAATAGCAAAGTCAGCCAATTGCTTTTGATTCATTTGATCTTTTGCGTGTTATTGGAAGAGGTAGTTTTGGGAAGGTAAGGAGTGATTTTTATTTTAATCCAAGAAAAAAAAAAATAATGAAAACAAAAAAAGGCATAGTTTATATAAGGATAATTTATAATAATAATAATTTAATAACATATATATGTGTCTCTCTTTTTTTTTCTTTACTTTTCCTTCTTATTTTTTTTATGTAGGTATATGTTGTTCGTAAAAAGGATACAAATCGAATTTATGCTATGAAAGTTTTACGTAAATCACGAATTATATCTCGATCGGAAGTAACACATACAATGGCAGAAAAAACAGTTTTAGCAAAAGTTAGAAATCCATTCATCGTACCATTAAAATTTGCTTTCCAAAGTCCTGATAAATTATATTTAGTACTTGCATTTATTAATGGAGGGGAATTATTCCATCATTTACAATTAGAAGGTAGATTTAGTGAAGAAAGATCAAGATTTTACACTGCTGAATTATTATGCGCTTTAGAATGTTTACATGGGTTTAATGTGGTTTATAGGTAAACCATTTATATATATAGATAGATAGATAGAAAACAGAAAGGTTCTTTTTTTTCATTTTCATTTTATTTACTGTATTTTTCTTTTTTCTTTGTAATATTAGAGATTTAAAACCAGAAAATATTTTAATTGATTATAATGGACATATTGCTCTATGTGATTTTGGTTTATGTAAACTTAATATGACTGACAAGGAACGTACAAATACTTTTTGTGGTACTCCTGAATATTTAGCTCCTGAACTTTTACTTGGTCAAGGATATACAAAAAATGTTGATTGGTGGACTTTAGGTGTACTTCTTTATGAAATGCTTACAGGTCTCCCTCCATTTTATGATGAAAATACAAATGAAATGTATCGTAAGATTTTACAAGATGAATTACGGTTCCCTGATAATGTATCCCCTGAAGCTCAAGATTTATTAACTGGAGTAAGTTACATATACATAGTTGAATAAAAATCATCAATATGTAAATATTCATTATTATTATTTTTTATTTCATTTTTTATTTTTAGTTATTAACACGAGATCCTAATGCACGTTTAGGACATAATGGACCTGAAATGATTAAAAACCATCCGTTCTTTGCAAGTATTGATTGGCGTAAATTAATGCAAAAGAAAGTACAACCACCATTTAAACCTATAGTAGAAAATGCATATGATACTACAAACTTTGATGATGAATTTACTTCAGAAGCACCATTAGAATCTATGGTAGATGAATCTCATATATCTAAAACCATGCAAGAACAATTTGCTGGATTTACTTATAATCCTGCTAATGAAGGTGTAATGAGTGAGAGTTTCAATGGATCTGTACCTAACAGTGGTCATAAATGGTGATCAAACTAAATAAACAAAAAACAAAAAACAAAAAAAAAAAACTAGTAGTAATATATATACATAATATAATATCATTTTTGTAGTGTGAATTTTTCCTTTTTTTTTTCTTCCTTCCTTCCTTCCTTCCTTTTTCTTTTTTGATTATTATTATTATTCCTTATAAATATATATAAATATAATAAAGTTTCCAATTTTTCTTATCATTTTTTTTTATTACATTTATCTATGAAAAAAAAATGATAAATATAGAAGATCAGCATATTTATATACAATAAAATACAAAAATAGAATATTAACAATAATGATTATCTATCTATTTATAATAATATTTCGATATCGCCACAATACTGACATTTCCATACTAAAAATTCATCACCGTTAGGTATACCTAAATTTGAAATTTCAAGTATTGATTGATTACCAGCACAATTCCTTATAAATACGTATTTTTAAAATAAATAATGGATAAATACATATAAATTAATGATTTTTCTTTCTTACTCTCTTTTAATATATATAATTTTATTTATACTATTTTATTCCTATTGTAATTGCTATTTTTTTTATGTATTGGACTTACTCGTGTTGTTGTTTTGTTAAGTTTATCATATCAAATATTTTTTGTGGAGAAAGATCTGAACTTGAAAGAGGAATAGTGATAAAGCATTTTTCACAATATAACCCAATAGGTTGAGTAGAAGTCGTTAAAGGTGAATTACAATTTGGACATGATAAATGGCTGGCTTCTTTGAATCGTTTATTTATTGAATCTGAATTATTATATTCATCACTTATGGACTGAAAGAGTCGTTTTCGCCACATATATATATATATATATATATATATATATTTAACTAGTAAAAGATAAAAATATAACTGGTAAAGATAGAAAAAATAAATAAATAGGTGGTTAAAAAAGGTAAGTGAAAGAAAAAGAGACTTAAAATAAATAAATTGAATTGCGCCAATAAAACCTTTCGGGAAATTGTCTCTTTATTTACTCTTTTTTCATTTTTTTAGTTAACAAATAAAAAAAAGCATAATAAACATATATACTGGTTATTATTTATTAACTTATATTATTACATAAATTCTTCCTTTCTCTTTTTTTTTTCTTTTTTTCAAGAGAAAATAAAGACCGTTTTCTATCTTTGTTACATAATTTTATTTTATTATTACCCTTTTTTATCTTCCTTTCTTCTCATTTCAGAATTAACAAAAATCTTGTATATATATATATATATATATATATACATATATACATAAAAAAAAATCTTACCAAAGTCATGGAACAGCATAATGAACTAAAGGAACGTTCCACAAAGTCATATAGACATAGTTATAATAGTAGTTATATAATATCTTCAGTCTCGGCAAGTTCACCAACAACCACCATCTCTTCTTCTACTACTGATTCAATTCACTCACCAAAGACTTATTCACCAAAGCTTCATTCAAGTAAATTAGAATCTTCTTCTTTTCGTCATTTTCATATCAATCCATTTGGTCAACCGCCCGGACTTACAAATAATAATAATAAAAATAATAATAATAATAATAATAATAATGGTGGTAGTACAAAAAAAAAGAGTGATCATCATCCTTATTATTATTATCAAGATCAATATCATCCACCAATCCCAACTACTTCTACATCTTCTCCATTATTTTCTTCCTCTAATAGAGTGGCACCATTAAAAGAATTACAAAAGGTAAAAAAAAAAAAAAACAATAAAGTCTAAGAGTAAAAAAAAAAAGTAAACATAACAAATCAATCATTGATAGAATAGATAAAGTAATATAAATATGGCAATCTATTAAAAAATAAACATGAAACATATTATTAAAAGGACAAAGTTAATGAAAAAAAAATCACTTTTACTAATATATATATAATAGATGATTACCGATTTAAAAAAGGAAAACTTTGATTTGAAATTACAATTATACCATTTGGAAGATACTTTAAAAAAAGAAGATCGTGAAAAAATTAAGCTGGTGGAGGAAAATAAGAGATTAAACTCAGATTTGGAGAAATGTTTAAATCAAAAGAGAGAACTGGAGTTGGCTCTAGATCAAGATATATTATTTTTACATGAAAAAGAATATCACCACCATCAACAACAACAGAATGATGATGAGTATATATATAATTATTATAATGACAATAATAAAACTTATTGTGATGCATCTACTCAAACAATGATAGAAGAATCATCAATATTACATAATAATAGTAAACATCATCTATTTCCAACTGACCCAGCAACTTTTGGTTTAATACCATCTCGATTTTTACAAACTTCTACTACTAATAGTACCAATCCTTCTATAGAAACTAAATCCTTTGATACAATTGTAGATCAATTTTCTAATGTAAAGCTTACTATTTCAAAGAATTCGTTAAATAATAAAAGAAAATCATAATTAAACTTGTCAATATATATAGAAGTTGAAACTTTTTTTTTGAGATGATCATGTGTTATTCCTTTGTTCCTTTTTATATTATTTAGCCCAATATTTTTCTGAGATAAATTTAAACTCAGCAGCGGTTTTTTTATTTTCTCCTTTCAATCTTTGGTTCTTTTTTTTTTTTTGCTAAACTCCTTTCTTTTTTTTTTCTTCTCTCTTTTTCCTCTTTTCTCTTTTTAATACTTTTCTTTCTCTCTTTTTAAAAATCCCATTTATATATATTTAATATATAATATTATTAGTCTTTTAATATTTATTAAACTGTACTATTCTTTTATTTATATTTTTACTTTAGAAGAAGAAAAAAAAAGGGTATCTAATTCCTTTTTTATATATATATTATTATATATATTTTTCTTATTTCATTCTTTTTTCATCACTCATCTCTCTTCTTGCATTTAATTGGCATTATATAATATATTATATATTTTTATATATACAAACTTCATATGTGTTTGTAAATACTTAGACGACTAAATACGATTTTTTTTATTACACTTAAAATTACAATATTTATATATTTTACACTTTTATTTATTTTTATTATTATTATTATTATATATATATACATATACATATAAGATCGAATAGATTATGGATCCATTACATTGTACAGTTGTAATATTGCAACAACCAAAACCTCAGCCATTTATTATTGATGATAACAATCACGAACAATCAATTTCTTCACCACCTTATTTAAGTTTATTAAAGAATATATTTGCTCAAGGTACTTATATATAACAAAGAAATAATAACAAATAAAAATAATGATATTATGGCAATAAGTTGTGTGTGAATGTGGAGAAATAGGAAAGGAGGAGAGGAGAATAAAAGATTAATAGCACAATTGGATAGCGTTGTGAAACCCAAAAAAAAACAAAAAATAACATATATATAAAATAAGATCTTGTTCTCTCTCTCTCTCTCTTTTACTTTCTATCTCTCTCCTTTTTATATTTTTAATTCATATTACTAATATCAACATTATTATTAATTATTATTATAAATTAATGATCAATTTATATAAATATAGTTTCTATTACTTCACATCAAAATGATGCTTTAACTTGGATAAAAGAACAGCCATCAACTTTATTATTATTAGATTTAGACGATCAAGATGATGATTCTCTTGGGTGTTTTGCAAATACTACCTGGGTATCAAATATTGTACAACAAATTGATGATGATAATGTTCCAGTTATTGGTATATAAATAAAAATGAATATCAAAAAATATTATGATAAATTAGACAATAATAATAATTAACTGTATATTTAGTAAAATAATTAAAGTTGACAAAAAAACAAACAAATGAATTAACGTTTTTTTTTTATATTATCACTTTTAAAAAATAATAGTACTTTCATCCAATGAAACAGCCTCTTTTATGCTTGATTGCATCCATGCAGGTGCTGCCGATTATATTTTGAAACCAATGCGTTTAGATGTTGTTAAGACATTATTCTTAGTAAGTAATAAATATTAATTATTTATTAGATAAACTTATATAATTATATTTTGTTTTTCTTAAAAAAAAGGGACCAATGATAAAAAAAAGGAGCATATTTATTTTTTATTTTAGATAATATAATGTTTATTTATATTATAAAAAGGAGTAGATTACCTAAAGTGTATGAGATATATTAAATCATAAACAATAATAAATAATTTCTTATTGTTGTTTTTAAATAGGCATTACATAGACAAAGATCTCATTCTAAAATGCACGATGATCATCGTCCTTCTCCCACTTTATCGAGTGATCATGTTATATCCCCTGATACAACCACAACCACAACCACAACCACAACCACAACCACCGCTCCAATTACCCCAACTAGTTTCCAACCATTAAATCAACATCAGTTACGTGATGATTCTAGTCTTCAACGAAGAATAAAGGATTTAGTACAAAAGGATACCTTGTAGGTTAAAAAAATGATAATAATAGTATTATTATTATTAATATTGTTGTTGTTTTCAATGACATTTTATTTATTTGTTATTGTTATTATCTCTATTATTAATATTGTTATTTATTTATTTATTTTTGTTTTTGTTTTTATTTTTAGATTAACTAAAGCGGTTATGGATATTTATGCAACCTCACCTCCTGTTTCTTTTGATATGTCAATATCAAGGTAAAAAAAAAAAATAACTTTCAAAAAAAAAACATTCTTTTTCATTTTAATTCTTTCAACTCTAATCTTTTATTATTTATTTATTTATTAAATGCAATTAGTGAATATACCAAAGTATTACAACATAAAATTGACAGTTGGAGTTTTTCGCCTTTTGAATTAAGTCACCAAGATTTAATACATTGTGTAATCCTTATATTTAAAACTGTTCTCACTTGCCCTGAGTTAGATCATTTGATAATTACTCAAGGTAACTGATTTCATATTTTTTTTATAGTTTTTATAACGTTACTCAAAAAAAAATAGTATACTAATTTTGTTTATTCTTTATTCTTTTTTTTTTTTTTTGTAGAACAATTGTACGACTTTATTAATGATTTATCAAATGTGTATCATGATGAAAATCCGTATCACAATTTTGCTCATGCTGTTGATGTTTTACAATGTTCCTATTATACACTTTGTCAGTTAGGCGTTTTACCTTTTGAACAACAACGTTTTGATCCTTCTGAAATTACTCAACCTCAACAATTATTACGTCCTATTGATGTTTTAGCTCTTTTCATTGCTGCTATTGGTCATGATGCTGCTCACCCAGGTGTTAATAATTTGTTTTTGGTAAAAAAAATAAGATAAAAATTTTAAGAGAGAGAAAAAGAAAAAAGAAAAAGAAAAAACAAAGTTTGAAAACAAAATAAAAATGTTTATTTATGGGTATTTTTTTTATTAACATATATATACATTGTTATTATTATTATTATTTTATATATTTATATATTTAGATTAATTCAGCAACTCCATTAGCTATGTTATATAATGATAGATCCGTACTTGAAAGTTTCCATTCTATGACTCTTTTCCAATTAATGAAAAAACACGGTTTAGATCAAATATCTGGTGGTACTGGAACATCAAATTATCAAGGTAAAGTTAAATTAAGAAGAAAATAACCATCATCCATTTTTTTTTATTTCTCCCCTTTAATTATTTTGCACAAAAAAACGATTATCTATCTAATGAAATATTTTTTTTCTAATAAATTTAGGATTCCGAAAAACCGTTGTTTCAAGTATTTTAGCAACAGATATGTCTTTACATAATGATTATGTCATGAGAATCAATGAACAAGCTGCTAGATTCCGTTGTAGATCAAAAGATACTCCTATAGATGAAGAACAAGAAAGATTAATTATATGTAGTGCCATTATAAAATGTGCTGATATTAGTAATGTGGTAAGTGGCTTTATTATTATTATTTTTAAATACTTGAGATACTTTCGCTCACATAATCTTATTTTTTTAATATATATATATATATATATGTAATAAATAAATAAATATAGGCACGACCATTCCAACAAGCTAAAATTTGGGCAGAATTATTAGTAGAGGAATTTGCTTGTCAAGGTGATTTAGAAAAGGAATTAGGAATGTCTGTGTCACCACTTAATGATCGGGATAAATTAGTATTAGAAGATTCTCAGATAGGATTTATTAGATTTGTTGCAATGGGTTTATTCCAACGTGTTAGAGATGTTATGCAAGGTAAAAAAAATCATCATCATGAACATCATTATCATATATATATATATATGAATGGAATACTCATCCGATTTTTTTTATTCTTATATTTAGAAATGACATTTGCTGTAGAGGAAATGGAAAGTAATTTGCAGCGTTGGGAGCATCGGAAGCAAAATACACACGATTCAGGAGTTTCAACATTAAATGAAAAAGATGACTCTCGATCTATAAAAAATAATCAAGATCAACAACCATTGTTACCGAAAAATAACACAAATATTAATAATAATAATTTAGAACGATCAGATAATAATAATAGTAGTAGTAATAATAATGAATCCACATCACCTTATCATGTTCAAGCTGTAGAATCATTACATCCTAGATTATCTATAGATACATCAAATAATGAATTATCTAGTATGCCTGCTATGGCAATGACACATTATGCTCAAGGTGGTAAAGGGTTCAGTAATAATGATCAAGATGATAGGTCTTCATTTTCACATTATAATTCAACAATTGGAAATCAGCCACTTGGGTGGAATGAAGCACCTGTTTATTGTCAGTGTAATATTCAATAGTATTCTATTTTTTTTTTCCTTAAACCACAACAACAACAAAAACAATCCATATATATTGCCCTATTTTTTTTCTTATATATTTTCATACTATTATTATTATTCCTTTTTTTTTTCCTTTCTTTCTCTACACTTTTCACCTTTTTTATATACATATATTTATATATCTAGTATTTTTATATTCATTCTAAGCATTTGTACACAAGAAAAAACACTTATTTTCATTATATATTTTTTTTATTTTCCCCTTTTTCTCACCACATTCATTAATTCCTTCCCTTTATTTATCTTCTTTTTTTTTTTTTCTCCTTATTATTATTTCTTTTCTTTTTCGATTTGCTTTTATTATTTCTTTTTTTAAGTATATAGATAATTTTTTTCCCTCGCTTCATATTTTATTTATAACCTGTTATTTTTTTTTTTTTACTTTTATTACTTATTTATTATTATATTTTATAATAGATTGTATACTTTAGATCTTTTAATTTACGTTTCTATTTTTTTTTATATTATTATTATTACTATTATATATATATATATCTTTAAATTTTTTTTATACTACCTTTTTTTTTATAACGTTTATACATATATAAAAAAAAAGAACCTGTGATTTATAAAAAACCTTATGAAATAAACAAAAGAATAAATTAATCCGCATTTATGTAATAAAGAAAAAAAAATTATGCAAAATGAATGGAAGAGTATGTATATCATTATTTTTCTTTTTTAAAAATCCATATTCATATTTATATATCTAAGAAATAATATTTTATGAAAATCTATGTGATATGTTATATATACTTTGCCCAAATCTTTAATATGAAACATTAAGTATCCAGACAGAAATTAGTTGCATACATCATGGTAAGATATATAAAGTACTCTAACTCGGTGCATAAAAAAAAAAAGGAAATACTTTTTTTTGGGAACACAAAAAAAAAATACTATAGAAATTTTTTTTCTCTCTTTTTTTTTTAAAAAAAAAGCCAATATGTACAGTTAAAAAAAGAACAAATAAAAACATCAAGACTTCACGGTATATATAACTAATAATATAAAAGGTATATGTAATGTAAGAAAGGCAATAAATAAGAGATGATACTTTTTTATTATTTGGTACTCCTTTTAATGGATGAAACTTTAGATTTGACTTTCTAATGAAAGATTTTTTTTAAAAAAGTGATAGAAACTTGTATATGATTTTATTCCTATTATTATGTATGTAAAAAAACTTTTTGATTTTTTTATTTTTCTTTAATAACATAATAAAGAATATTAATATTAACATTAAACTAATAATAATAAAAATAATAAGAATAAGGATAATAATATATACATATAATATGAATTTTGTGTGCGTGTATATATATATATTTGTATATTAAAGAAAATAATAAAAATAAATAAATAAGAAGAGGTGTATAGAGTGAGACAGAGACAGAGAGAGTGAGAGAATTGTGGATTGTGAAGTTAAAAAAGAGCATAATATATATAATAATAAATAGGAAAAAAGAAAAAGAAATCAAATATAAGGATAAATATATATAAAAAATGGCATAAAAAAAATAAACATATATACATAACTAAATAAAATATAATAATAATAATAATAATAATAATAATAATAAAAAAGAAGAAATTACTTACATAATAATGATATATATAGAAACGAATGTAAGTAAAAAGTAATGAAGTAGAAGAAGAAAAAAAATATAGAAGATAAGGAAAGGGAGGAAATCATATACATAAAAGCTTAATGTTTAAAGAAATCACAGATTTCTTATATAAAAAAAAGGAGGGAGGGTATTTTTTTTCTTTCTTTTCTTCTTCACATTAAAAAAATTGGTATATGAATTTAAATATATATAAGAGAAAGTGGGAGAGAATGATAATAATAATAATAATAAAAAAGAGAGAAAATTAAAAAAAAAAAGAAGATATAATTGTTATTTTTTTTCGTTTTTGTATTATTTTTTCTTTTTTTGTAATATGATCATGGTTTTCTTGTATTTTTCTTTTTTTTTCTTTTTTTGTTGTTGTTGAATAATTTTATCGTTTTTTTTTTAAAAAAGCATATTTATAATACCATTCTTTTTTTATCTTCATTTTTTCTTGTTTTAAAATTGATAATATATATTTGTTTTGTGTACAATACCATCAGCCGTTTTGACCAGCAATAACGGTAATTGATAATGAGTTTTCATTATTGAATTTGGTGTAGCTGAAGTAGTATAAGATTCAATAAAAGGACATTCTAATAATTCTTGTCTATTAGGTAATCGACATATGACCGATTCACGACTTTTATAATCCATATGAGGTATTTTTACATCGCCAAGCCATACTTGCATATCTCTTGATAAATTATCCCCATGTAATTGAATTAAATCATCTTGAATTAATGAGTAATGTGATATATTTGGAAAGACAGACATAACAGGTGTATTATTATTATTATTATTATTATTATTATTATTATTAGTAGTAGTAGTAGTAGTAGATGAATTATTATTATTCATAGGATTAAATGATTTATTTTGTTGTTGTAAATCCATAATAGATGAAGGATGAGGTGGTAAAAAGGTGTAACTAGCAATGTCAATACCAACTAATGTCCATACAGCTGCATCAGAAACATCTTCATACCAATAAGCTCCACCTAAAGGACCATTAATCCATGATGTTGTTGATGATGATGATGTTGATGATGTAGATACACGACGATGTTCACCAGGAATAGAAACGGATCTTGCTCTATGATTAATCCAACCATTTGAATTAATAGTTGCTTGTTGTGGTTGCTGTTGTTGTTGATGCTGTTGCTGTTGATGTTGATGCTGTTGCTGTTGCTGTTGTTGTAATTGTTGTTGTTGTAATTGAAGTCCATATTCATCATAACTATTTCCTCTTCTTCTAAATTGATTAACATTTGTCATAGGATTCATATTATTATTATAAAAATAAGGGGAATTAGGATCACTATTATTATTATTAGTATTATGTGGTTGAATAGTTGGTGAATTATTATTATTATTTAAAGATGATGGAGTACCATAAGCTGATACTTTTCTTTTTCTAACCACTCTACCATCTTCTTGAATAACTTCTTCATGAGTAGTATAAGAAGAAGGTTGTTGAGGGGGTGGAGGTGGAGGTGTTTTTAAAATAGGTTGACGTTGTTCAGTAGATTTATGCATACCTACCATATCATTTAGACAAGCTAAATAGGTAATAGGTGTACTATATCGAGGTAACATATATTCCATTAAACCAGAAATTAAATCATTAGAACCACCATTTTGTTGTTGATGTTGTTGATGTATAGATGACGCTGAAGAAGTATCTTGAACAATTTGTAAAGCCACTTTATGAAGTTGGGAAACAGGATCACCTAACATTTCATCACCATATTCACCTCCATTGACAAGTAAAGGTTCATCAATACATCTAGCGCCACCAACTACTGTAGAAGCTTTATCTACTTTACGAATAATCATAACAGGACTAACTAATCCAGTGGTAAGACATTGTAATACAACATGTTGATTATAATGAATAGCTAATGGTTGTTGAGAAGTGTTACGTAAAGCAATGGCTGGAGGAGGAGGATAGTTGACACATGGTTTAAATGATCGTGTTCCTATATAATCTTCAGGTTGATAGGATATATTTGGATCATCACGAAATTTTTGTTGCTCAGGAGGTCTTGAAGTATCTACTAACCAAATAATAAATGGGTCCCATGACGTTGTACGCGCTACAAAACAAGTACTGTCATTGGTCTTTGCTTGTTCATTTGCACTTTGACCTGGATAACTAAATGGTGATGCATTTCCTGTAGAAACACCTAAATATTTAGTAGATACTGTTTGTGATCTAATACGATTAAACAATGATACTGCTGATCCATGATGAATACATACTAAAATAAAGTAATTTTTTTAAAAAAAGAAGTAGAAAAAAAAAAAAAGGAAATAAAGAATATATGATAAAAATACGAAAAAGAAAAAATTAGATAAATAATCAATTAATATTAAATTAATTAATTAAAATTATTAACTTGATAATGTTACTATTTAATGATGATGATGATGGTTATGATTTTTTTCTTTTTTTTTTTACTACTTTACATTCCATATTTTTGACACTTTGACGTTTTTTAGAAGGTTTACTTATAACTTTAATGCCTTTTCCAGCAAGAGTACCCATCCATTGATCTTGAATTTGTAATTTAACTAAACATTCAACTCGTTTTCTTTTTTCATCAGCATCATTAATATATAATTGTTTCGATACACATCTTCCACCACCAATAGGCTCCATTTGTGGATTATGATACCAATCACCGCCGCTATTTTTTGAATCTGTACTTGAATGACTTTTAAATCGCGTACTATTATTATTATTTGAATGATTTGTTCCATCATTATTATTAGATGATGATGATTGTTGTTTTGGAAACCCGGTTTGTCCTACAACGGAAGCATTGGCCTGTGTGTACCATTCTATTTGGCCAGCTTGTGACGATGTTTCTCCTGATATAGATACTGTGACTTTAGGAGGTAATACCATCATTGTTGTATCACCTTGTCCTTCTTTAAAATAAGTTTGTTCATTATTACTTTGTTCATTTGAATAAGTAGATACTGAATTTTTTTTTGACCACCATGTTGATCCAACTAATATTGCTGTAGGTGGAGGGCATAAAAATCTATATTATTATTATTAATATTATTATTATTATTATATATATATATATATATATATGTATATATATAAAAGACAAAGAAAGAGTTAAAATAAAATTATGGGTGTGAATAAAATAAATGAATTAAAGTTGCGGCAATTTAATTTAAAAAAAAAAAAAGAACAGAACCAGCTAACTAACCTTTTTTCAGTACCGTAGCTTTTTTGTGCAACCTTACTAGACATGATAATTACGGTTTTTTCACCTAAAGCGATGGGTGATTTTGATTGTAAATACTGCTGAATAATAGGTCTTAATTTTGCAGCCGTTGCTTGCTGTTGCATGATTCTAGCTGTTGCTACAGCATGAAGATTTCTTGGTGGTAAACTTTTAAGTACACTATTAGTTGTTGTTGTGGGGGTGGTGGAAATTAATGAGTGGTTATTATTGTTACTATTATCATTATTATTATTGTTATTATTATTATTATTATCTTCATAATGATTCATTTGAAAATGATTATTATTACTATTATTTAAATGATAATCTAAAGATGATGATGTTGATGATGATGATGAAGTTAAATCATGATGATGATTATTTGTCGTAGAAATAGGATGTAATGATTGTGGTGAATGAAGAATATTATTGTTATTATTATTAAAAGTATCAAAATTAAAACCTCCATTTCCATTATCATTCATTATATCTAAACCATTTGTAGGTGTTAATAAAGGATTGTTATTATTGTAAAATTGATTTGATGTAGTAGTAGAGGTATTAGATTGAGGTCTTATTGTTAAATTGGATAATCTACCATAAACAGGAGTAATTGCTGGTGAGGATTGATTTGATGGCATAGTAGCAGGTGATTCTGGTGGTGTTCCTCCAGTAGATAATGGTGGTGGATGATGTTGAGTTAATAACATTGTATTATTATTATTATTTCCATTAATAGATGAAGTAAGATTTTGTATAGATTTATCAGTTGGCTATGTAATATAAATAAGGAGGTCAATGCTTTATTATTTATTTATTTATTTATTTTAAAATCAATAATCATGATAGTGATGATTGATCATTATTTTTGTTTTTTTTTTTTATTTATTGTTTTATTTATTACTTTATTTTTTATTTTTTTATTTATATATATTATTATTTTACCATTGGCGTTTCAGATAATGCTTCGAATTTTAATATATCAAAATCTTTATTAACTTGTTGTTTATCATGCTGACTATTTGTTGATAATGAATCAAAAAACCCATCAGCAGCGGCAACAGTAGCAGTAGTAGCTGTTGTAGTAGAAAATTGAGATGATGGATTATCTAAAGTAGAACGAGTAGTAGTTAATTTAAAAGAGTTAGAAGGTTGATGATGAAAAGGTAATTGTTGATTTGAATTCCATGGTGCCAAATCTAATGATCCTTCATTAAATGATCTTTGATTATTATTATTATTATTATTATTATTATTATTTTGTTGATCTATTGTTTGAGATTGTAATAAAGATTGAAATTGATCAGTAGGTTGAGAAAAATTAGATTGTTGTTGTTGATGATGATGATGATTTTCATTTGCATTAAATTTATAATTATCAAAAAAAGGATAATTATTATTATTATTATTATTGTTACTATTGTTACTATTAGTATCTTGATTAAAATCATCAAATAAAAAAGCAGGTTGTTGTGCCTGAGGTTGAGAAGTAGTAGGTATAAAAGGATCATTATAAGTTTGATGTGTAGGTAATAAAGTAGAAGCTGAAGAAGCTGAATGATCTATACTCCATTGCTTCTGGGTATGATGGCTCTCTTGCTGCTGCTGTTGTTGTTGCTGATGTTGTCCCCATTGATAACTATTAAAAAATGTTTCGTTTGTTGATACTCGATTTTTTCTTTTACGTGAATCCTTATCAATTATATCATGAGGATTATTGGTATTGGCAGTTGGATTATTATGATCAAAATAGTTAGATGGAACTGCTAATGGTTGATAATCCGCCATCTAATGTAAAGATAAAAATAAAATAATATAATAATAATAAACAATAAAAAACGATATTATGTTCCTATTTTCAATATTAAATAATATTAATAAAAGAGTAGAGTATATATATGTATATATATAAAAGGAGAGAAAGAGAAAGAAAAAAAATAGAAAAAGTAAAAAAAGGAAGAAAAAAAAAAGAGAGAAAAAGAAAGAAAGAAAGAAAGAAAAAAAGTAGAAGAAAAGAAGAAGTAAAAGAAAAAGAAGGTTTAAAAAAAGTGGGAAAAAGAAAAGAGAAAGAAAAAGTAAAAATAAAAATAAAAAATAAAAAATTTTAAAGTGTGGGAGAGAAGAAAAAAAAAGAGAAATAAGGAAATAAGCAAATCTTAAAGGTGAATGTGGGGTATTTAATCGCCGCCTTTAAAAAGATGGGTTGCCTTTTATGTATTCATCTAGATTTTTTTTTATTTATACTCTTTCTTTCTTAACCTACCTTTTAAATGATGAGCCTCCGACTGAATTTCATTTGTCTTTTCTTTTTGTTTTTTTTTTTTTATTATTATTTCTATTAAAGTCATATTTTAATATATATAAAAAGTTAAATGTTAGTAACATACTTATACCTATAGAAGTAAAAGTAATATTTAGAAAAAGTAAAAAAGAATGATTAGATCAATAAAAATTATAATAAGTAAACAATATTAATAATTAATCTTTTTTTTTTTTTTAATAATTATATATATTTGTTATTTTTCTTACTTTACAGTCTGTAGATCAAAAAAGGAGAAAGAGGTGGGGTCACATTTGTATCGTTATTTTTAATCCCCCAACAATCCCTCGTTTTAGAATGTCTTTTTTGCTATGGCTTACGTTACACTTATCCCAATTGCAATCAAAACTAATCTATATCCACATGACCAATCGTTTTATATGTTCATTCACTTATTCAAAAAAAAAAAAAAAAAAAAGATAAAATATCATTCTATAAAAATCATAAAAAATAAGCATTTAGTAGACTTTTTATTTCATTATCATTTTATATCTTTTTTTTTATTATATATACCATATATATATATATCTATCTATCTATCTATTAACAAACTATAATTATATAAAGTTATAAAATCGAATATAACCAAATTAAATAAAAAAAACACACACACACGCACACACACATATATATATCTATATATATATAAATATATATACAGCCATAAACTTTACTACTTAAAGTTTAATGTTTGTTTTATATATACATAAAAAAACCGCACAAACCAAAACAACTATAAATAAATAAAAAACGAAAAGTATAAAACTTAAATTGCATGAGAAAAAACTGTCATTCATCCATTAAATCGTTCCGATCAATTCTATTTTACCACGTGAATAGTTAATACCTGTAAGATGCACATAAATAAAGAAGAAAAAGAAAAAAGGTAATAGTCAATTAGAAAAATGGAAGAAAGAAAAATCATCATTATTATTATTAAAAAAAAGTTTATATATATATATCATTTGGCTCACAGGACACACCCGCATATTAACCAACACCATATATATATATAAAAACAAATAAAGATATTTGGATGGTTCCACATAAAAAAGTATAAATTTTTTACCTTCAAAAAAAAAACAGAGGTCTTTTTTACTATGGTGACGATGACTTGGTTACATCAGCTGGTTCATTCTTGGTGTCAATTGTACCTTTAAAAAAAATCAATGATGAAATCATAAATAAATAAATAATGTCTAAAATAAAGAGAGAATTTCCATAATATTATTATTATTTATATATATTGATCTTATTACCTTGATACACGAAATCTAGTGTTGCCATAATACTTTTCATATCATTTTCCATCACCTGAGCCCAGTTTTTGATGTCACCAAGTTCCTGAATAAAAAAAAAAGAAAACCATTTATATATCTAACTTTTACCTGTAACCCATTCCCCTCCCTTTTTTTTTTTAGTTTGAACTCTACTTCTTTTTTTGTTATTATACTCTTTCCTTTTTTTGAAAGAATAAAAACAAAAAAAAAAATAATGATGATAAAGATAACCTATTTATTATTATTATTTTTACCTTTAGTGCATCATTAAAATCATTTACTAGAGTTAACCATTGTTTTGTTTGTTTAGTATATTTTGATGTTAAGAGTACCAGTTCCTTGGATTCTTGTTCAAGTGCTTTTTGTCGTGTAAACATAGTTGATACACTATTTTTAAATACAAAATAGCGATTTAAATTCATTTCCAAACGGTTTACTTTTTATCCTTTTTCTCTTTCCTTTTTCTTTTTTTAAATTATTTTATACCCTTGGTTTACATGGTTCGATATAGAATCTGTTAATGCATGAGTTGTTTCTAAAGCTTCTTTACGTAATTGTTCTAAATGATAAAAAAGAAAAGAATAGGGAACATAAAAAAAAAGATTATGTTAAATGAAATATAAGAAAATTTAGCTATTATAAATCATTATTACTAATATTTTACCATTATATCTTTTTGTTTCTGCTTGTTTTTGTTGATGTGTTTTAAGTAATTGTGATAAAGACATCGTGTTGAATAATATTTTTAATGTAAAATGAATAAGTGTATATATAAATATATATATAAATTGGCTATAAAATGGAAAAAAAAAGGAAAAAGAAGGAAAGAGAAAAAAAAAGACCGGACTTTAAAATTTCACAGTTAATCTTGCTTAACTGTATAAAATCTGAATTTAAATTGTTCTTTTTGTATATTTTGTATTGTAAAAAATTTGGTAGTGAACAAGTGAAAGTAAGAGTACATTACATATTGATTTTTTAGTTTATGCTTTTAAATAATAATAATAATAAAAAAAAGTAGATCATTATTATTAATAATAAAAATAGTACATCTTATATTTTAAATAAATTAAGCTTCCTTTTTTTATTTTTTTAAACTTATCTTTTTACTTTACTTTTAGTTCATATTAAAATAAAACCAGTATAAAGTTCTATTTATATTACTTTATGTATAAATGAGTACGGTAGCTTATATATTTATACATATATTATTCATAGTAATATACATTTTACTCATCTTTTATTATATAATTATTATTATTACTGATTATATTTATAAAAAAACAAACTTGCCATTATTTATTCATATAAATAAGCTTTACCTTTAAAAAATAAACTGTACCACATATGATGATTGGAACTATGTATAAATGAAGGGAATAAGAACAAAAAAAAAAAATAGCGGAGATACATAATTATTACCCAGAAAAAAAAAATGTATGGCACAAAAATAAATAATTTATTAAAAAGGGGAATATTCATTTTGACGTTTTTTAATAATAAATAAATAAACAGACAGGCATTTTAATGAGAAAAATAAAATAAAAAGAAATTAAGAAAAGAGACATATGCTAATATTTATATGATTTTATAAAAATAAAGGATACATATTTTATATATGATTGGTTAAATCTATGAGTAAAGTCCGCTATCATACATATGTACATCCGTTTTTTTTTCTCTTTTTTTCCTTCTCTCTCTATTGTTAAATAAGGTTATTTTATTTATTTATTTATCATTCTTCATTTTTTCTCTCTTTTTCTTTTTTGTTCTTTTTTTGCTTTTTAATTTTTTCTTCTTCTTCTTCTTCTTCTTCTTCTTCTTCTTCTTCTTCTTTTATTATATATATATATATCTATATATCAATGGCAGCCATTGCCAATAATATTCCTTCTATTCCATTATCACCCATCACTAAAGCCTGGTTAGTATGTCAAGAAAATTTAGACCAAGCAGATGAAGCATTAAAAAAAGCCAAAAAACAAACCCATCCTGGAGTACCTGTAGATGTTTTAAGAAAATTAATCGAAGATGTAAAAGTAGAACAACATCAATATGATACTCTTAAAAGACAAATGGAATCTTTACAAACTAAATCTTGTTTTCATTGGTCACCTGATACTTTAGCTAAACAAATAGCTATTGTTGACTGTCAGCTATTTAGTTTAGTCAAGTTGGATAAACCTTTACTTTGTCAATTTGATATAAAATCGGCTCATCTTGATAAACTTTTAGATTTTCATAATTATATAACAAATAATTTTGCTCATCAACTTATCTTTTGGTCTGATCAAGTCTCTTCCCAATCTCCTCCGAAAGAAAGTATGGTTTCTCATTTAGTTCAAGTTGCTTATGCATTATTTCATACTTATCGCGATTTATCAGGTTTTGCAGCTATCATGAAAGCTTTAATGTTACCTGAAGTAAGACGTTTACGTTCTATTTGGAAAAGATGCTCTTCTCGTATTAAAGAAATGTATACCGAAATGGTCGCCATTATGTCTCCGGATCATCATTATCAAGCTTATCATGAAGCTTTATATCAAAAATTAGCTTATTTTTTTTTTAATCATCATTCTACTACAACAGTAATTAATAATGAATTATTGTCATCATCTTCATCATCATCAAAAATGGTAGTGATCCCTTGGATACAACCTCATTTAATTTCTATACATTCGATTGTGACTGACTATGCAGCCGTTGGCGGAGGACATGCAACATCACAGGTGCCAGCAGCATCCGGTTTGTGTCACCAGGATATTGAATTAATTTTATCGGCCCCAGGTTTACAAAAATTAGCTATTGTAATTGCTTTATTAGAACAATGTCAAAATTTTATTACATCATCATCATCATCTTCTTCCTCTCTATCTTCACAACTTATTAATAATACATCATCAATGGATATTCTTGAGGATATTTTAAAACCATGGCGTCAAGATTTTAGATCATCTAATAATAATGATGGTGCTGATAGTAATTATAATAATAATAGTATAAATAAAAAAAAAACAAGAAGACAGTCTGTGCTTTCTATGCCTCCTAAATTATCATTTGATAATAATAATTATAATAGTAACACCTCTTTAAGTAATCATCATCATCATCAACAACAACAAAATATTCATTATTTAAATAATTTATATCCTGGTGATTTATCTGTACATCATTGGTTAGTATCTAGAGTTTATTTACGTAAGGATCAATTAGTGGATGAAAGTATTGAAGTTCAACCTTTATCGCCCGGTGAACAATTATTATGTGATTATTCTCCTGATGATGAAGCTATGATGGCTATTACAAATAAAAAACAACTTGAATATATTCAACAACAACAACAACAACAAACAGAAGAAGATATAGAAAGAGAAGAAAATGGTATTTCTAATTTCAAAAACATTTCACCACGTATTAGTGCTACTTTTGCTGGTTGGAAATCTACTACAAATTTAGATTTATCATTATCTTTACCTCAAGAAAAAAATAATAAGGATCAAGCATCATCTGATAATAAGACTAGTAATAAGAAGGATAATAACAATAATAATAATGGGGATAATGATAATGACGATCAAGGCGATGATAGTGGTAATGGTGGTGATATTTTAAATAATGATAAACCTATTTTATCACAAGAATTAGATGATATTAATATGCATCATCAAGATCCTTCAACAACTGAAATAAAAACTACTACAACTATAGAATTAAAAACAAAAACTGAATTATCATCGCCTACAAGTAAAGAAGATACCTCTTTAGATGATTTATTAGTTTTAACTACACGTAAACCTAATATTTTAAAACGAGTCATACCTGATCAAAAGAAGGAAATCATCAATGATAAAGATAAGGATAATAATAATAAGGTATCAAACGAAAAAGCAATAGAAAAGAATGACGATAATTATTTATTATTAGAGAACAATAATAAAAAAGAAATGAATCAACATCAAAAACAAATAGAAGAAGAAAAAGAAAATGATAATAATAATATATCCAAAAATAGTGTTATTAATAATTCTAATATTAATAATAACAATAATAATACCACCACTAATACTGATACTACTACTGTCACTAATATTACCAAACCTGATGCAACTATTAAAGATGATCAACAACAACAACAACAACTACAACATCCTATTAGCATTGAACCACCTAAAACTATTGAAAATAATAATATCAATCATACCAATAATAACAATAACAACATAAATGATATTAAACATATAAATGTTCATAATGATGATAAAAAAGATGATGAAAAAGAAAAAGAAGAAAATAAACATAAAAAATCTAAACTTTCACCTACAGCGCCTGAATTTGTACCATCATTTAGTCATCTTACTACTATTACTTCTAATAATAATCAAAAGAAAGAAGAACAGCAACCCATTTTCTTTTCAACCCCATCTACACCAAATAATAATAATAATAATAATAATAATAATAATAATCAAGAAATCAACGATAACGATTCTGATTCTGAACAATGGAATGGATACCCTACCCCACCTACATTAGAAGAACAACCATTAAAACAATCTAATCATAGTGGAGATGAAGATGATGAAGATGATGATAATGAAGTTTGGACAGGCTATCCTGGAGCTAATGGTAATAATAATACCAATGGTAATAATAGACCAGCATCCATCCAATCTGTAATTTCTGATGAATGGAAAGGTTATCAAGCTGCTAAAATGGAAGCTACTTGGGAAATGGAAACTGCACTTAAAGTTCAATTACATGAATGGCAAGGTTATACTTTAGAAACTTTAAATGAAGAAGATTTACAAGGTCAATAAAATAACAATCATCATAATAATTTCATATATAATAAAAATAATAATAAAAATAATAAAATATATATATATATATATATATATATATATTAATATAAATAAAATTAAAAAGAGTTTTACTATCATATGTCATTTTATTATTATTATTAATTAACAGTAAATAATTAAATCATGTTATAATAATAAATAAAACTGTATGATTTCGATATCATCGGACATAAAGAAACCAAGATTTATCACAACTTCGGAAAACTCCTTAAAAAAAGGGAGGAGGAAGAGTGAGGGGAAGGATTCTACAGAAAAAGCCATTTTTCCCCTTTTCACCTATATTTTTTTTTTTTTTTGTTTATGCAAAGTACTTTATGTCTGAAGTTGAATTTTTATTTTGATTGGTTGAATTTAAACAAAACCCAGTAAAAATCATGTGCCCTTTTATATTTAGTTCTTACTTTTTTATTTTTCTCTTATTTTTCCTTTTCTTTTTTTTTTTTTTTTTCTCTCTCTCATTATTATTTTTTTTTTGTTTTGCCTTTTGTTTATTTATATTTATTCCTCTTTCTTTTTCTTTTAATAATAACATAGAACTTTATAATAAATGCTTTTATAAACTCACTATTCTATTTTTTTACACTTACACACATAAACGCCATATATATAGATATATATATATATATACAAATATATATTTATTAAATATAAAATACAATGACTAATAACGCCAATACTATTAATTCACCTCTAAAACGATTGGTACCTAGATTTATATCTAAAAACACGATACGTA
Organism: Cunninghamella bertholletiae; assembly: GCA_037043795.1. NCBI lineage: Eukaryota > Fungi > Mucoromycota > Mucoromycetes > Mucorales > Cunninghamellaceae > Cunninghamella > Cunninghamella bertholletiae. The sequence goes on from JAZGVP010000005.1 coordinate 1,000,995, forward strand.
TGTGTAAACAACAATTACAAAAAAACAATCTTGGTTTTTCATCTAATAAAATACAGCACTTTAGAAAAAAAACGCCAAATAATTATAATAACTATATGAATAATATTAATATTGACAACAATAACAATAACAATGATAATAATAATAATAATAATAACGATAATAATAATAATATTATAATTAGTAATAATAATAACCATCATCGAAAAAAAAAGAAACATATCATGACATCTTATTTATTTATATTACCAACAGAAATTATTCATAATATATTAATTCATTTAGATGGTCTTAGTTTATATCAATTAACACGTACTTCATCATCTATAAGACATCAATTACAAACTTATTCTTCTAATCTTTGGTATTATTTCTTTATAGACCCTACTTTAACCACTTTTCAACAAGATGCTAGTTACTTTTATCAATGTTTATGTTTTTTAATCAGTTTCCAATTACATTTGAAAGTTTCAACTTTATCCATGAATCATTGTCTTTATTTGGATCAAATTTTATTAGATATTATTATTAATTCATTTCCAAATTTAAATTCCCTTTCCATTAAATATGCTTCTCAAATTGATTGTTGGCAATTATTACATTTGTTAAGAGCTACTCATCAAAAAAATCAACAATTATTAGAGCAACAACAATATTTTTCTTCATCGTCATCATCATCCTCCTCTTTTAATAATGATTATTATGATGTATCACCCTCTTTTTTATTAAAAGCACTTAAAAAAATGAATCACCCCCAACTTAAAATGTCTTTATTTAATAAATCTCTTATACCAGATACTATTATACCTACATTAGCATCAACAACAACACCGTCATCATCATTATCTAATGATAATACCAATAATGATCAACAACAACAAGAAAATAATTCCTCTTCTCCTTCATCATTAAAAATAAATTTTTATCAAAATAAAAAAAATCAAAATCACCATGATCATAATCATCAACATCAACGACACCATCAACATCAACAAAAGCAACAACAATATCAATTATACCCTTGTTTACAATATTTAACAAAATTAGATATTCAAGGTGCTTTTCCAAGTGAAAGATCATATAAATCTTATGGGCATGAAATGTATTGTTTTGGTGAAATTAAAAAAATATTATTACAATTTGGTCATCAAGGAAAAAATAATAATAATAAAAAGGATGGATTATCATTAATGTATCATCAACAATTAAGTGAAGGACATTATGCTTTATATCAATTTTGGTTATTATTAAGATCTAGAATGTTGAGATGGGATCAAAATAATAATAATGATAATACCAATAATAATAATAATAATATTAATCAACAACAAGATAATAATAATAATAATCAACAAGATAATAATAACATTAATAATAACGTAGAAGTAGAAGAAGACTTTCGTCCACCTTGGTTACCTGAAACTTTAATTCAATTTATTCAAATTACTGAACATGATCATCCAACTTCAATGGTTAAAATTGATTTGGCTCCTTGCCGTCTTTGTCATAGAAATGTTACTTCATCGTCCACTACTTTTAATAATAATAGTAATAAATCATCATTAATTAAATGTCAATCATGCCAACTTCCTACTTCAATGGTATGTCATCAATGTAAATGTCTTTCTTGTGATGCTGTTTTATGTATAAGATGCTATCGTCGTCATCAATCACTTTTACGTCAAACTCAAATGCAACAACAACAACAACAACAACAACAAAATGATATAAATACATCATCTTCTAATAATAATCATAATGAAAATAATCATAATGAAAATAATCATCATTCTTCTACAAATAATAATAATAATAATAATAATAATAAAAATGATCAACAAATACAAATATTAACTTCTTGGAAAACATTAAGATGTTATCAATGTAATCTTCCTCGAAGAACTTGTGGCCAATCTTCTTGTATAAATCATTCTTCTTCTCAAGATAATAATAAAAAGACTAAAAATTGGTATTGTCATTCTTGTCAACAAAAACGTACAAAATCTTATAAAACACCCTCAAGATTTTTTAAACGATCATAAAAAGAACTCACATATATAAAATATATGTATTATTGATATCTATTTATTTTATTACTTTTATCCATATACACTCATATAACAAATTGTTTATATATATATATTAAAAAAAATAGGATGATAAATAAAAATTATTATTATACACTATAAAAACTTTTTTATTATGTTAAAAAAAAATAGAGAGGGGTAGATATAATTTTTAAATTGTATTTATAAATATGTATATATATATAAGAGTAATAATGAAAAACTACTTTAAAAAAAACAATCAAGTCTAAAAAAATAATAGTAATAATAATATAAAAAAAAAGGATGAAAAGAAAAAAAAAAGTATATAAAAATAATTACAAAATTACAAGGTGTTTCTTTTTCCTTTTATAATCCAATATTGTTTTACAAGATATATTTTTTTTTGTGTGTATGTGTATATAAGATCTAAAATATCTATTGTTGTTGGTTACCAGCAGCGCTATCAGCAGCACCACCATCATTTTGTTGAGCACGCTATAAAATAAATATATAAAAATAAATAAATCAATTAATAACCTTTTTTTCTTTTACTTCTTTTTTTTTTTTTTACTATTCCATTTTCTTTTCATTATTATATTTAAGAAATACTTACGTTCTTGTAAACCATTTCGAAGAGTTTTAAGCTGGATTGTTGTAATTCATCAATCTTAGCCTTTAATTCTTCAGGCTTAACATCAGCATCACCGGATTGAGCCTTTAATGCTTCAGCACGTAAGTTAGTGATTTGTTCACGGAGTTTATCAGCTTCAGCCTTATCTAATTGTTCTTTGAAGTCATCCATAGCCTTTTCAGTTTCACTCATGACGGAATCAGCACGGTTAGCCATTTCAATGGTATCACGACGAGCACGATCGGCTTCAGCATTAGCTTCAGCTTGTTGAATCATGTTTTCAATTTCATCGTTGCTTAAACCAGATGAAGCAGCAATGGTCATGGATTGATCACGGTTGGTGGCTTTATCTTTAGCACTGACATTAACAATACCATCAGCATCAATGTCAAATTCTACTTGAATTTGAGGGACACCTTTAGGAGCAGGAGGGATACCAGTTAAATTGAAATCACCTAATAATTTATTGTCACGACAGAGTTCACGTTCACCTTGGAAGACACGAACTTGGACTTGAGTTTGACCATCAGCGGCAGTAGAGAAGACTTGAGCCTTCTTTGTGGGGATGGTAGTATTACGGTTGATTAAACGAGTAAAGACACCACCAAGAGTTTCAATACCTAAGGAAAGAGGAGTGACATCTAATAATAAAATATCAGTGACGGAACCAGCTAAAACACCACCTTGAATAGCAGCACCCATAGCAACGGCTTCATCAGGATTGACGGATTTAGAAGGTTCTTTACCAAAGACAGACTTGACGGTTTCAATGACCTTAGGCATACGAGACATACCACCAACTAAAATGACATCACTAACATCCTTATTAGCAATACCAGCATCCTTCATAGCCTTTTCACAAGGAGAAACAGTACGTTGAACAAGTTCACCTACTAAACCTTCGAATTTAGCACGAGTTAATTTAATGTTAATGTGTTTGGGACCAGTGGCATCAGCAGTGATATAAGGTAAGTTGATATCGGTTTGAACAGTGGAAGATAATTCAATCTTGGCTTTTTCACAAGCTTCACGAATACGTTGAATGGCCATGTTATCTTTACTTAAATCAAGACCAGATTCAGTCTTGAAGTCATTAATAACCCATTTAACTAAATGAGAATCGAAATCTTCACCACCTAAAGCAGTATCACCATTAGTGGACTTGACTTCAAAGACACCAGATTGGATTTCTAAAATGGAAATATCAAAGGTACCACCACCAAGATCATAAACAGCAATGGTTTTATCACCAGCCTTATCAAGACCATAAGCTAAGGCAGCAGCGGTAGGTTCGTTAATGACACGCATAACATCTAAACCGGCAATTTTACCAGCATCTTTGGTAGCTTGACGTTGAGCATCATTGAAGTAAGCTGGGACAGTAATAACAGCGTTCTTGACTTTTTTACCTAAGAAACCTTCAGCAGTTTCTTTCATTTTACCTAATACAAAGGCACCAATTTGGGATGGGGAATATTTTTTACCTTGAGCTTCTACCCAAGCATCACCATTATTGTGAGGTACAATCTTGTATGAAACAGCACCAATATCAGATTGGACAGCAGAATCTTTGAAGGTACGACCAATTAAACGTTTGGTGGCATAGATGGTATTTTCAGGATTAACAACAGCCTAAAAGTAGTAATAATTAAGTAGATAATAAAGAAAAAAAAATAAGAGAATAATTAATATATATATATTTTTTTTTTTGTATTCCACTCTTTGTGTTCTCTTTTTTTTTTTGCCACACACATATAAATATATATGACAACCTTTCTCTCTTTGTTTTTTTATTTTCTCTTTAAAAAAATGAAATAAAAAACACTTACTTGACGCTTAGCAGCTTGACCGACTAATAATTCACCATCTTTAGTAAAGGCAACAACAGAAGGAGTAGTACGAGCACCTTCAGCGTTTTCAATAACACGAGGGTTTTTACCTTCCATTACAGAGACACAAGAGTTAGTGGTACCTAAATCAATACCAATAACAGGTCCACTGACACCAGAGCTATAAGAACGTAAAGGAGTAGAGAAAGCACCAACCTATATATATGTGTGTGTAAAAGAAATAGATTAATATATGGTACCTTTTTTCTTTTATTATTATTACTGTTGTTTTATTTGTTTGTTTATTTATTTATTTTAACTGTCAAAATAAAATATAAATATAAAATGATCTTTTGATCACTTGACAATAAAATAAACATACAATAAATAACTTACGTTACGAGTAACGGAAGGGAAAAGGCGAGTACGGGAAACCTTTGCCAAGTTATACATTATTATACTTTTTTAAAATGAAGAATAAATAAATAAACAAGAAAAAAAAAAGAAGAAAAAAGAGAGGGGAAAAGAAAAAAAAGTGATCACTTTAAAAACTTTTTCTCTATGAAAAAATCGGAATTTAAAAAAAAATTAAAAAGGAACCATCTCGAAGAAAAAAAAAAATAAAACCGCCCCTGTAGTTAAGTTTTACCGTATTTGAAAAGCAAAAAAAAATTCTAATACGCCATGTTCTGTTACATATATAATTATATAATAAATAATAAACATTTATTTTATAACCATTAAATTAAGCATGTATCTTTATGTATAATAATAATAATACAGATTATTGTATTATCACCTTCTTTTTTCTTTTTTTTCTTTTTTATCATTTACCATGATAATATACTTTTATCCGAAATTTTTAAATCCATAGAAAAAAAAAAGTATATATTTCCTTAAAGAGAACACTTTAACAAATTTCAAAAAATGATTAGTGAATACCTTTTTTAAAAAAAATATTATTGGATATTATAGTCTGTTCCTTTTTTATGAAATATATATATATAACCTATAAAGGGAAATTATGTTTAACATTTATTAATTTTATCATTTATTATTATTAGTATGATTATTAGTATGGTTATTATTATTTTTTATATATGTATGTGTATTTGATCAATTACGTAAAAAGTAACATGAATCAAATATTTGTTAGAAAAAAAACCTATCTATTTTAGGAAGAGTGATCGGAATAGCAAATCAAAAAAAAAAAATAACTATGAGTAATAATTATCATCAGAAAATTATAATTTATTATTAAACAGAATTACAAAAAAAAGACGATGATCAATAATAAAAAGACTTTTATTCTTTCTTCTTCTTCTTCGTTTCATTTTAAAGAAAAATAAAAAGGATGAAAAGAAAGATATAAAAAAATGAAGATAGGGAAGGAAAAAGATTATATGATACTCTTAATATTATTCGTTTTTGTATATTTATAAAGAACAAGCTAAAAAGACAAGGGCAAGGAAGAGCGGAGTTTTTTAAAATCCAGATTACTGGAAAATTTCCATTTTATTGCTTTCTTTCTCTTGTTCATATATATAAAAAAATTCCTATTCTTTCTCTTTCTTTCCTTTTCCTTTTTCCTTTCACCTTATATTTTGAATATTTATTTTATCGCAGTTTATTTTCTTTTTTTTTATATTGTTCTTTAATAAATAAAGTACTGAAGGTGTTACAGCCGTGACTTAATGCTATAGTATATTTTAAAACACGATATAAAAGGTTATCGAAAATACTACATATTGATATTAATAATAGTAAAAAATATTAACTCTCTTCTTCTGATATAAAATAAACCAAACACAAGTAAAATAATATTAACAGTTTTCTAGCCTTTTTATTATTATTTTTTGAATCATTTATATATATGTTAGTTTAGATAAACCAAGAGAGTACAAATACTTCTATAAAAATGGATTATAATCTTATCAAGTCTTGAATAAAAATGATGAAATTTTAAGATATCTTAAATCGTTTATTTATATATCATTCTTTTTTAATATATATAAATATAGTAGTTTTTAATGATTTTTATGGTATATTATAATTAAAAATGGATTAAAAAAGGATTTATTCAAGTAGAAATCAAGAGCAATATGTACTTGCATTGACAAAGACGCATGGATGTCATAAATAATAATGATAATAATAATAATCCATTTCAAAAATCAGAATATAGAGTAAAATCATTTAAACTAATCTATTTGAATGATTATTTTAAAATACTACTAATAGAAAAAATCACTTAACATTAGACTGTTCTTAATTAAAAGAAGAGTAAAGTAAGAATAAAATTAAAATAAAAATGAAAAAAAAAAAAAACAATTTATTATATGACACGTATTAAATAATATTTATTTATTTATATATTTCTAATCTAGAGAAAGTGTTTATTACTGCACTTGTTGATATATATATACAAAGAACAAAACAAAACATATGAATGGATTGATTTGTGTAAGAAAGAATACGTATGATAAAGTCTAGAAATATATTGTCAATCCAATCGATAGAGTGAACCTATAAAGAATTAGTTAAAATATATGATTATGCAGCTCATATCACATCATTTGATTTAGAGGATTTATCATTATTTTGTCGCCATATTAGAAATGAACCTGGCCTAAAAAAGAAATACAATATTTATGGATAGATCAATCTCAGTGCATCAACAAAATTATGCAAGAAAAAAGGAAATCATTTTAAAAATGAATCAAATTTATAAAAAAATATACTCTAACTGTACCTGACTTGCATTGGGAATATTTATATAAAAATTCATTAAATAAAGAAGTAATGAATTTGATAGATCAATATAATGATAAAGAAACCTTCTATGATGAACTTCAATATAATCAACAACAGCAACATCGTCAGCATCATTCATTAATTTAAAATAAAATAAAATAAAATGAATACGTAATAAAAAACGAAGGTGAAAAAATATATATAGATTTTTAGTCTATCTTATAGAAAATTGGTCTAGTCGTGCTTGAGTAATCAGCGAATATCATATTGCAAATGAAAAAATATAAAAAACATAGAATACCTTGCTAATATTAATTTATATCTCTCGATTCATATAAACCAACTTTTTTATAATATTATTTTGATGATGATGATCAACAACAACAATATACTACAAATAATGGAAATTCTGCTAAAATTAACTCCTCTAAATGTGAATAATCCTAAAAAATTTAATCAATTTGTAAAAGAAAGATTTATGCAATGATCACATTTAGATATGATATTACACTCAAATGCAAATAGAAATGAAAATAAGTTCACTGCAATCTTACCATCATTAGATAAGTATAAGCTTATTATGAAAGATAAAAATACTGTATCAGAATGGGGTGTAAGAAATACGACTTCAGTTAGGTTAAAATTATATGAAATCATCAATTTATGGGATAAAACTATTTTACTCTATACTTGTACAAAATATCATCATTTAAATATTATTTTATATTCTTTCGCAAGTAGTTATGATAGGGGTTTTCTAAAACTGTTTGAAAAAGATAATATCAATACTGCTCATGAAAGATATGAATATACATTATTAAGATATATACAGAACAAAGAAGAAAAGAATCGTATTAAACAGTTCATAAACGAATATAAAGTGAATTCTGGACTAATATGGACTGAAAATTTGACTAATATTCAGTTGAATCGTTATTGTCTTTCTGTTAAATCAAATACGTATTTTATTTGAAAATTGCTGAAAGATAGAAAGTAAATTATTTATCAGCATACTTAATATTAGGAGAAAATAGCGATTGCCTTCACTATGTATATATAACTTTTTCATTTTTACAATACCTGCTTATATTGATGCCCTTCCTTCTAAGTATGATACTTGTATACATCTAATTGGCAATATTGATAAAAATAAATGGGTATTATACGAGGAATATATATCAAGCACCTATATATCAGAATGCTTTTGTTCTAAAGATTATACTTCTAGTATACATTGATTTATTTTTTTATACATAAATTTATTTAAATAAAATGAATATATGATATACATTTTTAATTTAATGTATGAAATAAATTTTAAACCTCATAAAAAAACTTTAGCATAGGAATGTTATTTTTATTCTATTATTATTTATAAGGATTGATCAAAAAAGATAATTTGTGAAACTTTATTTCCGATACGTAAAAATAGTTCATTTATTTTGATCAAATATGAAATTGAAATGAAATTACTTTTTATTGGTTGAAAAAATAAAAGCCAGAAAATTATATTTTGAAATGCAAAGCTAATTTATTCTTTTTTTCTCTCCTTTTCTTTTTTATTTCTTTCATAATTATTATTCCTAATTAAATAACAATAAATACCTTTAATAAATACAAAATGGTAATAAATAATATATAAATCATAACAATAAAAATAAAAAAGAAGAGAAAAAAGAAACAATACAACAACAACAATAATAACAAAAAATCGATAATAATAAAAAAATAAAGGCTTACATATAAGAAACGGCTTCTTTAAATAACGGTTAATGTTCTTTTTTTTTTAGCCATCATCTGTACATACTCTCCGTAAAAAGAATGCCGTCTATCAAGGAAATGTAAATAAAAGAGGCAATGTTAAACCTACTTTGGTAAGTTAATTATAGATGATATATATAAAAAGAAAGAGAAAAAAAAAGGAAGAAAGAAAGAAAGAAAGAGTATTTAAGTTGATAGAAAACTAAGATGTGTATTTTTTATATATAAACAGAAATCAGAATCCAAATTAAATTTACCAGTTCCTGCTTGGGTATTAGGGATATTAGCATTTGCTTTACTTGGTGGAGGTAAATAAATAATAATCATACATTCATAGTGATAATTTTCCTAAATATACATTATATACTTACATAATCTTTTTTTTTTTATCTTTTTCCTTTTAAATATATATTTATTATGTATTATTTATAAAATAGCTATTTTACAAGTCCTTGATTTATTCCTTTAAATAATAAAATATATAACAAAAAAAAAAACAACCAAAATATTAAAAAAAACAATCAATTGAATAAGTATAATACTTTTTTTATTTTCATTTTCATTCATCTTGAATAGTATTTTTTTTAAAAGGAAAAGCTTTACTACATGATTTCACTCTATATAGATAGATGGGTTATTTTTTAACGTTGTACATTTTTTTTTTTTTTTACCACATGCTCATTCTGTTTTTGGGTTTTAAAGCATTTTATGAGGTTTTAGGTGTTCTCTCTCTTTTTTTCTCTCTCCGGGAGAGAAAGGATTGCGAAAAAAAAAAAATAAGGCACATTTATTTTTTCTATTATTATTATTTTTCTTCTTTTTTCCCTTTTCTTTTTCTTTCTTTCTTTTTCTTTCTCTTTCTTTCTTTCTTCACTTTTTTTCTTTTTTCTTTTCTTTTAGTACTTGTTTTTATTATCCCATTTTCTTTAGCCTATTTTGGCAGTACTATTCCCTTTTATATATAATTATATATTTATATATAAATATATATCTCATAATAACACCTTTTTTTAAAACTAGCAATTCAATTAAAAACACCTTTATAAATATATAGAATAGCAATATTCATCCATGACAAAAGTAATACTAGAGGATTTTATTGTTTATCTTCCTCCAAAATAACAATAACAATAATAATAAAAATAGTTATTTATTAATATTATATTATTAATATTATTACCATTATTGCACTTTTAGATTCCTCGTAAGAAATTGGTCGTTGTTGGCGATGGTCACTGTGGTAAATAAATATATATATATATATATATATATGTATATATATATTGATAATAACAATAATAATAACAAAAGATAAACTCATATAAAAGGCAACAAAATAGTAATAATAATAAATAAATAAAAACATATCCGATCATATTATATTTATCTAGTTATTTTTTAATATATAGGAAAAACAAGTTTATTAGTAGTGTATCAAAAAGGGGAATTCCCGGAGGTAAATAATAATAATAAAGTTTTTTTGTTATGATTATTTATTTATTTATTTATTTATTTATTTAATAATAATGATTATTATTATTATTATATGATCAATACTAATCTATTTGTATTTTTTTTTCATGCAATTATATTACATATATAGAGATATGTTCCAACAGTATTTGAAAATTATATAGCCAATGTACAATTAGATAATGGACGTACTGTTGAATTAGCATTATGGGATACAGCAGGACAAGAAGAATATGATCGATTACGACCTTTATCATACCCAGAAACAAATGTGATTCTTATTTGTTTTGCAATTGATCAACCCACTTCATTTGCAAATGTTCAAGATAGAGTAATCATCTAAAATTATTATTATTATTATTATTATTATTTATATATATATATCTAACACTTTTTTATTTTTTTACTTCTTTCCCTTCTTTTTTATTTTCATTCGTTTTAGTGGTTACCTGAAGTGACTCATTTTTGTGAAAATGTACCAAAATTATTAGTTGGAACAAAGAGTGATCTTCGTGAGGATAAAGCTCGCATTAGTCAACTTAATTCAATGGGTCATCAATTGATACCATATGAAGAGGTAAACATCATCATCATGATCATCATCCTTGGTATCATCTATACCATAAAAATAAATAAATAAGAGATAAATATAGGTAATTATAATAATAAATATAAATATATTTATATACTTTATAGGGCGAACGATTAGGAAGAGAAATTGGCGCAAAGTATTATGAATGTAGTGCTAAAAATAATGTAAATGTTGATGAAGTCATATCCGCAGCCACAAGATCAGCTATGAATGGAGGTATCATGCGACTCCATCGAAAGTTTTGTAAAGTATTGTAGTTAAAAAAAAATGCTTTTTGATATATATAAATATTATCCCCCTTTTTTTATTTTTATTACTTTTTTTCCCCATATTACTTTCCTTAGTATTATTATTATTTGCTTGTTATTATTATTATTACTATATTTTTTTTTTTTTGAATTATATATATACTTAAATATATTTGATGATGATGATGGAATACCCAATACATTTTTTCTAGTCTTTTTCATTGTTGCGTTAGTTATAATCATACATATGTAAAACCAACTGGTGATCGACAATCTTATTAAAAAAAATGTGAGAGATTTTTTTTTCTTTTATTTAGCGTGTGATCTTTTTTGAAAAAAAAAAAAAACCATGGCTTTGCAACCGTCCTCTTTCTTTTTTTTTTTTGTTACTCAAGTAATATATCTTTTGTCATCCAACTTGTTACAAATAAAATCAAAACATCAATTATATATAAATTCAGTATAATACAAATAAAATATTTGTAAATATACATATATTTATATATAAGAAGGAATAAATGAAAAAAAAAGAGAAAGAGAGGAAAAAAAAGAAGAGAAAAAGAAAAAATAAAAAGTATATTTCATACATGTTAATATACATATATATATATATTATACAAACACATATACATTTGTATTTTATTTTCAAAACCTACTACCAAAAATGGTAGTTTGTTTTTTATTTTTCAATTTACTTTTTGAAGTGTTTTCCTTTTTTATCTGTGTAACTATCTGGGCGTTTTTTGTATTCACTTTTAAAACCAAAAAAAAATAACAACCACTTATAAATGGTAATAATAATAAATCAATCTCAATTTTTTTTTCTTTTTACTCTTAATTATATAGATACATGTATATGGATCAATGCTTTTTTTTTAAAAAATAAATAATAATATCCATTGTACCTATTTTTATTTCTTGATTTTTTTTAAAAAAAAAAAGCTCTTTAAAATAGATTACATTTACCTTTTTTGTATTTGGTTATGATAAAAAATATACAATCAAGAATATGATCAGTTTTTATCTTCATATGTAATTTTTTTATTGGTATTTTTGATCATTATAATGATAATAATATTAATAAAGGATTATTTTTATCTTTATTAATTTATTGTTTTATAATGATTTTTTTTAAATAGGTTTCTATTACCTATTTTGTATTTGCTCATGATAAAAAAAAGCAAGAGGATGGTCAGCATGTCTTTATATATGCATTTTTTTTTTAATATTTGATCATAATAATAATAATATTAATAATAATAATAATAAATGACCATTTTGATCTTTATGAATTTATTGTTTTATAATTTTTTTTTTTATTAATGTAAGAAAATTATATATTTGTTTTAAATAATAAAAAAACGTGTATTACAATGAAATAAAAAAAAAAAAAAAGATTAGTAAAGAAAAAAATATAATGAATTGAAGGTTTTTTTTAAGAACAAAAAGGTAAATATATATATGAAGGATTAAGTGAAATGGAATGATTATGTGAGAAATAAAATAAAAAATAAGGAGTGAATTAAAGAAAGAAAGAAGAATAAAAATAATTAATAATGATTAGGAGTGAATAAAAAAAAATATGGATGTATGGATATATATCAATATTTTTTTTTAAGCAGCTACAGCAATTGCTTTATTAGATTCCATTTTAACGATCTTAGATTCTTCTTCCTTTTGATCCCATTTAAAATCTTCAGTAGCATAATCAGCAACCATTTCAGCAATAGCTAAAGAAGAAGTACAAGCGGGGGTAGGAGCATTTCTAACACATAAGATACGACCATTCATAACGTTTCTTTCTAAAATAAAATCACTAGCAGCCTTACCACCAGATTCAAATACTTGAGACATAACACCAGCAAAACTTTCTTCGACCATATCTTCAGTTAATCCTGGAACATAAGCTTGAGCAGCACGTAAGAAAGCCTTTTTATTTAAATCCTTATATAATTCACCAATAGAAAGAGATGGATTCTTTAAAGCAAACATCCATAAATTAATATTAGTTAAAGAATCAAATAAGTCTTTGAAACTAACATCAGTAAAACCATAACCTTCACGAGAAAAGGTTAAACAAGCACCAGGTCCAACAATCATTTGAATACCACGACGAGTATTAACTGTGGGGGTGAAATGAACACCTACAGGGATACCTCCACCACTAGGAACGGGGTAAATGTTCATACGACAGATACCACGATATTCAGGTTTTAATTGATAATAAGTACCACGGAAGGTAACAACCTTGGCATTACTGGAATCACCTCCTGCTAATCCGGCAACTCTATCAGCATAAAATCCTGGACAGGTGATAACATTCTTGGCTGATACTTTAAGTGTAGGTCCACGTTGATTAGGTTCAGCTCCCCAAATTTCTACTCTACCATCTGGTCTTTCAACAAACTTTTGAGCTTCAAAGGCTAATTTAATTTCAGCACGACTAATTAATTAATTAAAAAAAAGAGAGTGGTAAATAAATAAATAAAAATCTTGTTTATATATATATATATATATATATATATATATGTAATTATTTTAATTTATATAATTAATTAAAAAAATATATTTTACCCTGTTTGAACAATTTCATTAGCAATGCATTGGGCCACAAGACCAAAATCAGTGATACCAGTATTGGGAGAATATAAAGCAGAGTAAGCTACTACATTTGGTTCTAATTGACGAATCTATTTTTAAATAAATATAAATAAATAAATAAACATGTAAGTAAAAAATTCTAAAAAGAATATCAACTCTATTTTGATTTTTTTTTTTCTAATGAGTTTCAATTAAAATAATAACAATGTGACGATCCAATAATGATGATTGATGATCTTCCATTTTCCCCTTATTTTTTATATATAGATGATTTTTTTTTTCAAATGAATGTTTACTTACTTCTTCGCTATTTAAAATTTGAAGATCCTTAACACCATTAAGAGTAGCGGTTTCCATAAGTTTTTCAACAGTTTTATGTTCTTGTTCATTGACAGCAACAATAAGTTTACCACAACGTTCAACAGGTAATTGATGTTCTTTACAATATTCATACATTAAATCAGCTCCACGAACACAACATTTGGCCATTTGAGAACCAGGTTTATAATAAATACCAGCATGGATAACACCACTATTATGACCAGTTTGATGAGCAGCAACTTCACGTTCTTTTTCTAAGACAGCTACAGTCATATTAGGGAATCTTTTTAAAATTTCTCTTGCAGTTGCTAAACCAATAATACCACCACCAACTATTATAAATAAATGAATAAAAATTAGTAAATAAAAATGTAGTCAAAATTAAAAAAAATGATACTTTTTTTTAATCTGAATAAAAAAAAATAAATATTCACAGTTTTTATATATTTAATCTTACCAATAACTACATCAAAATCAGTTTTTCCATTACTTTGAGCTAAAGCAGTTCTAAATCTTTGTTCGGCAGCAAAACCTCTTAATTTAGCAAAACCTTCATTGACAGGTAAGTTTTCACCGGGAAGACTTTCCCAGAAAGAAAGTTTTTGTTTAGATTCAGCATGAACCTTATCGTTCTTGGAAAGGTAAAGACCTCCAGCAGTAGCAACGGCAACGGCACCAGTTGCCCAAGCAAGACGTTGTCTAGGAAGAGATCTTAAAGTACGGTGGAACATTTTTTTTATACTGGATATATATTTATAATTAAAATAAGATGAATGAATAGATTATAATTTTTTTTGTATTTTTTTTTAGAAAAAAAAGTAAAGTGTAAAGAGAAAAGAAAAAGAAAGAAGAAAAAAAAATAGAATATAAAAGAATTATAGTTTTTATGCTTTTTTAACATTTATCCCTATTTTATATTTTAAATCCTTATCTTTTTTTCATTTTTTTTTTTCACTGCCCCTAAAAAAAGAAAATGAAGTAAAGTATGCAAGGAGAAAACTCCTTTGCTTTTTTGTATATATTCAATGGAAGGTTTCCAAGATAGTATTCTAATGTCAAGCATATAACCTATTATCCTCTTTTTTTTTTTTTACATGACAATCTCCTAGTTCCTTTTTTTGCCAATTTAATATTTATGATTTGATTTCCCCTTATTTCTTTTTTCTTTTTTTTTAAAAAAAACACATATTATATAGGATTGTTCACGTTTACTCATTACATACATAGTTATTTTTCTATTTTACTACGGTGATCAACGTGGCTTTTTCTTTTATATGAATTTCCCATTTTATCCTTTTTTTGCCCTCTTTGTTGCACCATTTCATTAATGATCATTAAATATTATATCATCATCAAAAAAAAAAAAAAAGGTACAAAGTGTTGTACACCCCGTCTCCTAAAAAATAAAATCAAAATAATCTTAAAAACCTAGGAGACGATTTTTTTTTTTTGGATCCAAAAAAGATGATTATTTGTCAATTAAGCATTAAATTAAATAAAGGTTCTATCGTTAATGCTTGGCATAATTATTATTCTCTTTTTCTTTTTTATCCATTTTTCAATGACTTTTTTTCTTATATTATTGTTTTTTCATTTTTTCATTTATTTCAAAAAAATCAAACCAAATCATATTTATAACCAGAATTATTTTTTAGTTGATCTATTTCTTTCTAACAGCGTCATTTAACCCCTTTCTATTTCTAGCGATTTCAATGGCGTAAAACTATATATAAAACAAACAAAAAAAGTTAAGACTTATTTGTTATTACCAGATAGTAATTATTATTATTATAATAATTATTATTTTGTTACACACTTTATAGTTACATATTATCTCTTCTCCTTTATCTCTTCATTACTCTTTATAGTATTTCAAAGCCTTATGTATTATCTCTTATTATTATTATATTTAATTGTTTTCTTTTTATGTATTATCATTTTATCTTATTTTTAATTCCTCTCTTATTTCATTTTATTTCCTTTATTTTAATAATTATTATTTTATTTTAATTGTGTTCACTTTTCTTATTTTCGTTTTATTTTTATTTTATTTTCGTATTTCCTTTTTACCTGCATGCGTACACCTGCGTAGATATTTTGGTATTATTTGTTGTTTGTTGATTTTTTGACAAAATAAAAAAGTAAGATATGCATTTAATGGCAAAAATTTCCCTTTTGATCATTTTTTTTTTTTTGTTTTTTTTATCTTTATTTATTTTAAACTATATATTTATATATTTATTTTATCGCCTTACCAAACATAGTATTTTGTTCTGTATAATCATCTCGGGAATCAATACGAATCAAGGTACCAAAGTTAAATTCATTCACTCTTTTTTCATACTTGTTCACCCACTTGCGCCATTTTTCTTTACCTTCAGGAGTTTTAAATTGCTCTTCATCCAAATGTTGTACATTGATTTCCGGAAAGGTTTCTTCAAAATCCTTATAAATCTCATCATCAATGCTAAAAAAAGTTCATTAAAAATTATTATTATTATTAGTAATCATATTATTATTTTTATTGTTAATATTATTAATTGTTATTGTTAATATAATTAATTGTTATCCAAGATGATTATTAATATTATTATCATCTTAGTCTTCTGATTTCTTTTTCTTATTTTTCTTCATTATCTTTTCGTCCTTTTTCTTCTTCTTCTTATTTTGTTATTATTGTTTGTTTATTGTTATTTATTATTATTATTTACTTTGTGAGACGAAGCTTGTTGCCATCAATTGCTGATATCAATTTAAAATATGTTTCAGCATGGTGCATAGCCTAATAATAGAAATGATTGATATATTATTTATATATTTATATTTATAAAATATTGTTAGATTAAAGATATAAATATAAATATAAATATATTGATGAATGCTTGAAAAAATATCAAAAAAATGACCAAAATAACATCATCAATATATGCAAGTTCTAAACAAAAAAGAATAAATATTTATTTTATATAATTAATACTTTTCAAGTCATATATATGTCATATAAAGTATTTTGTTTTTATCTCGTTATTGTTATTTTTTTTTTCTTATTTTACCTTAATATTTCTTTTTTTATTTATAACTTGCCTTTACAGCCCATTGCTTTTCTAAAGATTATAAGAAAAAAAAAGTATATACATTATATATATTAATTATTAAAAAAAGAAGGAAAAAAGAAAACAGAAACAAAAAAAAAAAAAAAAAAAAATTGACAGGATCAAGTTAGATCTATGATCTATCTTCATATAATCATATATATATATATATATATATATATTTCTATATAAAATATAAATGATTTCTTTTATTTATAATCTATTCTTATATTTACCAATATCTTCAAGTTGTTCTAAATCTTCAGCTTTAGGTAAAGGCATCTTTTATATATTTTTTTATAAAATGAATAAAAGAGTAAAATTTATATAAAAAGACAAAAGAAACAAAAACAACAAAAGGAAAAAACAAAAAGGAAAAAAAATCACAGCCAGCACTGCGGAGTTTACAATTGTTATTTTTTTGAGGCAAGTAGCTTTAATGTTTCAACTCCTTTTTCTTTTCTCCATTTTTATTTTTTTCACTCTCTATTTTTATTATTATTACTATTACTATTACCTTTTAACATAAATATATACCAACTAATATTTATATCATTTTATTTAATATTATCATTTTTTAAAACTATTAGTATTTATTTTTTTCTTTTTCTTCTTCCCTTTTTTGTTTTAAGAGATAAGAAATAAAACAATACAAGATAAAATATATACATATATACATATAATATTTTTTTAATAAACTATAATGGATTCAACAACTAAAGCAGAAGAAATAACAACTAAAGAAGAAGAAATAATAACAGGAGAAGAAGAAACAACAATAGATAAAGAAGAAACAGATACACAATCACAAAATAATGATAATCCTCCTTCTATTATTGAAACAGATAACGATTCAGTGTCTTCAAATAGAAGCCAAAGAGATGAAGGTTCTTTTTATGAAGAAGATGAGGAAGAAGAAGATTATGATGACGGAGAAGAAGAGGAATCAGATGCAGACGAAGATCTTGATGAAGAACCGAAATTAAAATACAAACGTTTAGGTGCTGGTGTACGTGAATTACTTGAAAAAAATACTGCTTCTACTATAAAAGTAACTGAAAAATTTGTGGTAAATATTTGATAAAAAAAAATAGCAAATATAAATATATATATTATTATTATTATTAAATGATCATTATATATATACAGGCTCTTGGAACACATTGGGGTACTGTACATGTATTGGATTTTGAAGGAAATATTGTAAAATCATTTCAAAAACATAATGCAACAGTGAATGATATATCGATCGATGCTTCTGAGGAATTTATTGCCAGTGCTTCTGATGATGGTATTAAGAAAAAAAGAAATGCATAGATCAAAAGATCAAATGTACTTATTTGAATAAAATGATATCTTACTCATTTCTTTTTATGTTTATACACTCTATTCCTTTTTTTCTCTTCATATATATATATATATATAGGTAAAGTCTATATTTATGCGCTATATACTTCAGAAATTCAACATTTTGATTATCGACGACCAGTAAAAGCAGTAGCCATTGATCCAGAATATGCACATAAAAAAACTAGACAATTTGTATCAGGTGGTATGGCCGAACAATTGATCATGAATGAAAAAGGATGGTTAGGACATCAAAATGTAGTTTTACATGCTAATGAAGGACCTATTTATTCTATACAATGGAGAAATCATTTTATTGCTTGGGCAAATGATACAGGTGTCAAAATTTATGATACTCAATCTAATTTAAGGATCACTTATATTGATCGTCCTGCAGGTAGTCCTCGTCCTGATTTATATAAATGTCGTATGGTATGGAAAAATGATACTACTTTACTTATAGGATGGGCAGATACTATAAAAGTTGCTGTTGTAGAGGTAAAAATATGAAAAAAGAGAAAAGAAAAAATATCAGGTCTATACATATTTAATCCTTTTATATATATATATATATATATATAGGAAAAACCAAAACATTTACAAATGCAAGGACAACCCAATTATTATGTAAAAGTGATATCAGTTGTTCAAACGGAATATATAATCAGTGGCATTGCACCATTTAATGATATGATTTTAACATTAGCCTATATCATCGAAGATGATATAGCCTCTACTGATATTGATGTCCAAGTACCAGATTATCAACAAAAGAGACGATTAGCATCACGACCTGAATTACATATATTGGATCAACATAACAATGAAGAAATCTCAGTGGATGTATTACCATTAACTGGATATGAACATTATCAATCGAATGATTATGCATTAGGATTTTTAATGGAAGAAGATATGTTTTATGTTATGGGTCCTAAAGATTTATTTGTAGCAAGACCAAGAGGATTAGATGACCATATTGAATGGTTATTAGAACATGAAAAATATGGTGATGCTTTAGAAGCTGCTCGACAGGCTGCTATCACTTATGGTACAACTAAAGATGAAGAAAATGGGATTGAAATTATTAATGGTAGTAAAAAACTTAATGTTAGAGAAATTGGTGAAACTTATTTAAACTGGTTAATTAATGAAGAAAAATATGATGATGCTGCTAAAGAATGTAAAAATATTCTTGGCAATGATAAAGACTTATGGGAAGATTGGGTATTTAGATTCGACAAAATGAAGCAAATTGGGGTAATAAAAAGATATAAGAAAAAAAAGTATATATATATATATAATTACTACTATTTATTAAATATTTATTTACATATTTATATTTATTTAGTCTATTGCCAAATATATTCCTATTAAAGATCCTCAATTATCTGATATTGTTTATGAAATGGTATTAGCTTGGTATATGAAAAATGATCAAAAGGTATTTATCATACTAGTTTAATGGCTATTATTTTGTAGATATATATATATGTACATCATAATATCTAATCCTATTTTTTTTTCTTTTTTTTTAATATATAATGATTATAGGGTTTACTTGACATCATTCATCAATGGCCGCATGATTTATACATTATTTCGAACGTTATAAATGCTGTAGAAGGTTATTTATCTAATGATCAAAATAATGAAATCCTTTTAGAAGTATTAGCTGATTTGTAAGGCGATGATAAATACAAAAATAAAAAAAATAAAAAAAGAGAGAAAAAGAAAGCAGAAGACTATACATTTTAATAAATACTATGTATTTTTTTTTTTAGATACGATTATAATAAACGACCTGATATGGCCATTGAATATAATTTAAGATTAAGACGACCTAATGCTTTTGAAATTATTCAAGAATATAATATGTTTGATGCAGTGAAAGATAAAGCAGTATTACTTATGGAATTTGATCAATATTTATTAGAAAAAGAAGTACAAAAGACGGATTCACCAACAACAAAAACACATTCAACTAAAAAAGCAACTGATATGCCAGCCGTACAGTTATTAGTTAAGAATAATGAAGCTATGCCGGTAATATACACCTTTTTTTTTTATTATTTTCTTATATTTTTTTTTTTATTATATTTTATTTTATTTTATTTTTTTGCAAATACTTACTTTATTTTATCTTTTATATATATAGCCAGCCAAAATTGTGCGTCAACTTAAACCATATCCCAAATTTCTACATATTTATTTGGATGCATTGTTTGAACGTGATCATCATATCGGATATGAATTCCATGACTTACAGGTATATAATTAATAAATAAATTCAATTATGTGGGAAAATTAAGGATCAAATTTAACTCCTTTTTTTTTTTTTAATTATACATAATTATTTTTTAGGTTGAACTTTATGCAGATTATGATTATCCAAAACTTCTTGATTTTCTTAGATCAAGTCACCATTTATCATTAAAAAAGGTAATATTTTTTTTCTTTTTTTAAAGAAATTCAAACAGAAACCCCATACATATATATATATATATATATATATATATATATCGGATATTCATCTAAATGAGGTAAATCTATATTTTATAGGCTTATAATGTATGTGAAAAGAAAGATTTAGTACCTGAAATGGTATTTATTCTTGGAAGAATGGGCGATAATAAGAAGGCATTAATGTTAATTATTAATCGAATGAATGATGTACAAAGAGCAATTGATTTTGCTAAAGAACAAATGGATGATGATTTATGGGAAGATCTTTTAACCTATTCTATGGATAAGCCATGTAAGTTATATTTATTTATTTACTTATTTATTTATTTATTTATACTTGATTATTTATTTTATTTATGTAAGATACTCACTTATTTATTTATTTATTTATACTTTTATATATATATTTAGTATTCATTAAAGGATTATTAGAAAATGTTGGTACTGATATTGAGCCACTTCGGTTAATTAAACGTATTCCTGATACATTGGAAATTCCTGAGCTAAAAGAAGCTTTACTCAAGATTTTACAAGATTATAATTTACAGGTAATAAATAAAATACAACCATTTATAATTAATTTATCGTAAGTAATTATTAATTATATATATATACCCTTACTTTATTATTATTATAATATTTTTATAGATGTCTCTTCATCAAGGATGTGAAAAGATTTTAGTTAGTGATAGTGTGTTTTTAGCAGATAGAATGTATAAAACCCAAAAACGTGGTATCAAATGTCAACGTATGTATATAAAATATTTTTCCCACCAAAAAAAAAAAAATATCCATCCCTCTCTCACTCTCCTTCTCTTAACAAAGTTAAATTAATTACAATCTAATTATTATTTTATTTTAATTTTATTTAATATATATTTATAGGAACAATGCTTTGTAATATATGTGAAAATCCAGTTTTTGAAAATGATAATTTAGATGATTTCCCAAATACCATTGTATTTTTCTGTCGCCACGCTTATCATGAAAAATGTTTACAAGAAAAAGTGGATAAATATAATGATAGATTAGATAATGATGATGATGAACATACAACCATACATGCAGATGCATTATCAACAAAAATTAATCATAGTGCATTATTAAAATCTACTTCTCAAATGGTATGTCCATTATGTCAAGAACAAGTTGCAGGTGGTAATGCATTTGTGAATAGAATGAAATCTCAAAGAAAAATCTTACCTCCAAAACGATCAAATACAGCATCATCTGAGAGAAATATTGGAATGGCTTATTAAAAAAAAATAGTGTCATCCTTTATTTTTATTTCATATATATAATCTTATTTTGTATTCAATATTTAAAATAAATAAACTAATAATGAAAAAAAAATATTTATTATATATATATATATATATATATATGTACATGTACTATATTTGATATCATTTTACGTATTATTCAACTATTATATAAAATATCTAAGCTATATGACAAGTATCAATTTTATAATGTAAAAAATATTTTTTTACCGCTCATAGTTAATAAAAAATATAATTTTTTTATACCACAATTTGAATATTTAGGTTTTTTATAGAAATAAGTTCCTCAGAAAATAATTATTTTTTTGTACTACAAAAAAATAATTAACTTATAGTGAAACTCGAAATATGACAAATAGCATCAACTCTTAATATTTGTGACCAATAAAAAAATAAATATTTAAAAAAAAATTTTTAATATTCGAAGTCTGAATAATAATTGTCAAAATATTTCATTTGGTATTAACAAAAAAGGAAACTTTGAAAAGTTAACTTTTTTTACACTATTTTTTTTTTTTTTTTTTTTGCTGATTAAAAAAACGTTTAAATTTTATATATTTATGTATTCTTTTAAAAACCTGTATAGAGTTATTGTGTCACTGGATGATATATCATGAAAGATTGGATCATCAATAAAAAAGATAAAAAATGGTTGAAATTTGCTAAAGATCATGAAACATTAGCTGAACGCGTTCATAAATCCATATTATTATTAATAATGATGACATATAATCTTTTATTAAAATACATAGATGATGAATATATGACTACTTTTGATAAAACTACCATTAATACACATCATCATCAGTATCCTATTATTGATAGATATAATTTTTTAAATAATTGGGAAACTTCACTTTGAAGTAATGCTTGTTTGATGGGGTTGTTATTTAAAGGAATGTGAACAATGTATTGTACTTATGTTTGGACAGCATAATGAATCATAATATATATTTTAATTAATAATAAAAAATAAAATAGAAACTTCACCAAAGTGCATGTAATCTATTTATTTATTTATTAATTATAAAAATATAAATAAATACAAATAATGTATATGAATATTTGGTTGCTGAGATTTATAATTAGTTGTAAAATGATGTATTCCTCTAAAAAGTAAAACATTATTTACTTTGTTGCTTTAAATAATGAACAGAAGGCTTTATTTCATGAAATATATATTATTTGTATTTTTTATAGTTATATTTAAAATAATAAAGAATAGAGTAAAGTATTGTATTAAATAAATACTAGCTTTTTATTTTAATAAAGAGTAAAACGATCAAGGTCAAAAAAAAAAAATGTATGTGTGTAACCTTAATTTTATATTTATATAAATATATTTTTCAAAAGCCTCCTTTTTTTCTCTTTTTTTTCTTTTCCTTTTTCTTTATCTTTTTTAATAAATAATACAAGCATCACTTTTCAACTATTTTAATTGTAAAGGTTCAATTTAACCAACAGTGTATAAAGTGCATTTATTTAAACAAACCTACTTAACTGATTAATTTAATATAATAACAAATAAAAAAAGAAAAAGCCAATATGGCCAAAAAAAAGCTCTATATTATATTAATTCAGTCAAAAGCTTTAAATATATTAAAACAGATACCTCTATGGGGAACTTACAAGTGAGAAAAATGCTTACATAAATACAATGATGATGGTATTACACCATTTATCAAAGATAATATTAAACCTCTAAATTAACTTCCAAACGATGTTCGCAAAATTATCAAAAAAAAAGTATACTAATTGAAAGTGAAGAATTCTTAAAATCAAGCAATATTGTAACAAGCATAGACCATATATAATTTGGAATTCAAATGTGAAAAGATGGTAATGATTACCCAAGTTTGATGAAGAATATGAGGAATGATAGACGTGTTGAACATATAATTAAAGAGAACATGGCTTTGGGCAAGTATACCAAATTTAAAAATAAAGTTCCCAATTTGCATACAGGTACATTTTTTGGATGCATTCTGTTCTACTTTGAAATTGATTACTATATATATGAAACCATACCATTTCTTAGCAATGATAAGAATATCAATTGCAATAGCTCACTTGTTTACTTAACATCATCATCAATGAATAAAAAAATTAATATAGTAGTTACAGATTGTATAGAAACAATGGCTGGTTTTTTAAAGTATAATCACCAATGTAGGTATATTTTTTGGTCAGGAATGATCAACTTTTCATAACATGGGAAATATTAATGAACTATATTTCGATACTTCTAATTTAATTTAAACCACATTATATAAATATTCTTTTATTTATTTATTTATTTTATTATAATTAATCATTATTCAATAGAATTCTATAAAGTTAAAGAATCAGTAATTATCGTTGTATGCAATTCTTTTTTTAACATGAATATAGTCATTTATGTGAAAAAAGCTTATATTTGTATTATATATGAAATATTTAATTGATATAACATTTTCATATATTACATTTTATTTATATCACAGATGTCATGTCGGCATTACAATTTGTATTGCGGTATTACAAATATGACAGAAATATAGCGTTTGTCATACCGATTTCGCTGTAGTAATTATTGATGATGATGGTACCTCTTTACAAAGAAAGAAAGAAAAAAAAGTATATTTATATATTTGTTAATACTTGTAAAAAAAAATAAGGTTAACTTATTATTTTAATATATAATAAAAAAAAATAAATAAAAAAAAGCAAAGTAAACAGATTGTGTAACCTATTCATTTTTTCTATAAAAGCAAATTTAAAGCCCATTTTTTTATTTTATTTCCCTCTCTTTCCTTTTTTTTATTATTCTCTTCCTTTAATTTTCATATTGTTAATAATAATAAATGATACAAACAACTCTATTTAATTATTTTAATTGCAATAATAGGAATGGATCAATTCAACAATCAGAAAATAGAGTGCAGTCATTTAAACAAACCAACTTAACTGATTACTTTAAATCAATATCAAAAAAAATGAAAAAGTCAATAAAACCAAAAAACAACTCTATATTATATTATTTTAAATGCGAAAAAGAAGAAAAAGAAGAAAGTAAGATAAATCAATACGTTTTAAGTAACGATTATTAATTTTATTTCTGTATTCAATTTTATTTTGATTTTTAGAGAAAATATTTGATCTTGTACTTGTTGATATTAGTAAAATAAACTATTGGGAAATAAAATGTGTAAAAAAGAATATGTATGATGAAGATTTGAAATATATAGCAATATCCTATCGTTGGGGTGAACTAGAAGAACAACAAATGCAAACTCCTGATTATACTGCTCATATTACTTCATTTGATTTGGATGATTTAAAATGTCTTTGTAAATGCATTAAAGATGATTGCGATTTAAAAGAAATGCAATATTTATGGATAGATGCCATATCAGTAGATCAACAAGATCACTCAAGAAAAAAGGAAACCATTTTAAAAATGAATGAAATTTATAAAAAGGCATCTTACATTTTAGCAGTACCTGATTTACATAAAACATATTTATTGAAAAATACAGCGAATAAAGAAGTAATAGATTTAATATGTAAATACAAAGAAGCAATATATGAAGAAATTTATTATCATCAACAACAACATAAACATCAACGTCGAAAACATCAACGTCATCGATATTCATTAATTAATAAAGTTAAAAATATGATAAAAAGAAATGATGATATAAAAACAAATGAAGATATAAAAAGAGCATATAGATTTTTAGCATATCTTATAGAAGATTGGTCTAATCGTGCTTGGGTTATCAGTGAATATCAGATTGCGAAAGAAAAATATATACGACGTGGAGCACCTTTGAAATATATGTTTATATCTTTATTAATGGAAGGTATTCCTTTTTTCACATGTCATTTTGGCGACGATGACCAACAACTACAATATACTACAAATAATGAAAACTCTGATCAAATTAATGAAACATTATATTATACAGAGGTGAATGATGCTAAAACATTTAATCAATTTGTAAAAGAAAGATTTATGCACCGGTCACATTTAGATATGATATTGAATTCAAAGGCAACTAGAAATGAAGATAGATTTAATGCCATTCTATCATCATGGGATAAATATAAGTATAAAATTAAAAATAAAAATACTATATCAGAATGGAATATAACAGATATGACTTCAGTCAGATTAAAACTATATGAAATTATGGATTTATGGGATAAAGCTGCTTTACTTTATACTTGTTCAATAAGTGATACTAATGGAATTATTTTGCCTACATTTGCAAGTCATTGTGATATATATAATATAGAGATAATTGAAAAAGATAATATTAATGTTGCTTATGAGATATACGAAAATTCATTATTACAATATATACGGAATAAAAGATATTATAACCGAGAATTAGAGTATATATGGATTGAAGAAGAAGATCGTATTAAACAACTCATAAACAAATATAAAATGAATTCTGAACTAATATGGACTGAAAATTTGACTAATATTCAATTGAATCATCATTTTATTTCTGTAAAATCAAACACATATTTTATTTATGAAATAGATGACTGGTATAAAGAAGCTATTTTATCAGAGTACTCAATATTAGTAAAATATGGTTATTGCATTAGCCATGTTTACATACCTTTTTTTACTTTTACAATACCTAAATATATTTATACTATTCCTAAATACGGTACTGGTATTCATCTAATTGGTAACATTGATAAAAATAGATGGCTGCTATATTCTAATTTTGATAATTATTATTTTAAATCAATACAAAAGCGTACTGATAGCTATACTTTTAATATATATTAATTTTTTTTATACGCAAAATTATTTAAATAAAATAAATATATAATATAATATAATGTTCATTTTTAATATAGTTTATGAAATTTATTTTTTTGGGACTCTTAAAACATTTAATAATTATAAAAAAAAGAGAGTCTGAACAAGAAATTCAAAAATAAAAATTAATCTCTTTTAACAAAAACTCCATTTTAAAGAACTAATACTTACATAATTTGGCAGCTACTAGTGTAATTAAATAAATAAAGTTAAATCACCATTGTTTGTAACACTATTACTTAAAAATTGTTTGTTTTGTTGATAGTATATGAATATAATTTTGATGTAAAGCTAATAATAGTAAAAAGAAAGTTAGAGTACATAAAATATATAAAATTTAAGCAGCGCTATTTTTGACAATAAATAGGGTGATTTAAGAAAATTGTGCGTGTAACTTCAATTTTTTTTATATGAGTATTTTCCAAGCTCATATTTTTTTTTCTCTTTCCTTTTTCTTCTTCTTCTTCTTCTTCTCTTTCGTTACTTTTTACTTTTTACTTTTTTAATAATAGTAAAATGATGCAAACGACTCTTTTCAGCTATTTTAATTGTATTAATAACAATGAATTAATTAAACAATCAGTAAAAGAAGTACAGTCATTTAAACAAACTAGTTTAGCTGATTATTTTAAAGTAAAACCAAAAAAGAAGAACTTAATACTAAATTGTTTTAAACCGAAAAAAGAAAAAGAAGAGAGTAAGCAAATCAATATGTTTTAAAAGATGATTATTATCTTTATTTATTTTATTTTTTTGCTTTTAATTCTTTTTTAGAGGAAGAGTTTGATCTTGTGCTCGTTGATATTAGAAAGACATATGAAGAAAGTGTGGTATCTTGTATAAAAAAAAATATGTATGATGAAAACCTGAAATATATTGCTATATCATATCGATGGGGAGAAGTTGAAGAAGAGCAAGCACAAACACCTGATTATATTGCTCAAATCAATTCATTTAGCTTATATAATTTACAAAATCTATGTTGCCATATTAAAGGTGAGCCTGATTTAAAAGAAATAGATTATCTATGGATAGATGCTATATCAGTGGATCAATTGGATCATGCAGGAAAAAAGGAAACCATTTTAAAAATGAGTCAAATTTATAAAAAGGCATCTTACATTTTAGCAGTACCTGATTTACATTATGAATATTTATGTAAAAATACTTTAAATCGAGAATTCGTAATATTGTCATACGATCATATTAAAATAATCGCTGAAGAAATACATTATCACCAACATCGTCATCAACAGGAACAAGAACAAGAACATCATCATTCATGTATTAAAAAAATTAATAATATGATAAAAGGAAAAGAAGATATAAAAGAAAATGAAGATATAAAAAAATGTGAATTAAAACAAGAATTTAAAGAAAAGCTGTATGGATTTTTAGCCTATCTGATAGAAGATTGGTCTAATCGTGCTTGGGTCATCAGTGAATATGAGATTGCAAAAGGAAAATATATACGACGTGGAGCACCTTTGAAATATATGTTTATATCTTTATTAATGGAAGGTATTCCTTTTTTCACATGTCATTTTGGCGACGATGACCAACAACTACAATATACTACAAATAATGAAAACTCTGATCAAATTAATGAAACATTATATTATACAGAGGTGAATGATGCTAAAACATTTAATCAATTTGTAAAAGAAAGATTTATGCAACGATCACATTTAGATATGATATTGAATTCAAAGGCAACTAGAAATGAAGATAGATTTAATGCCATTTTACCATCCTGGAGTAAATATAAACATGTCATTAAAAATAAAAATACTATATCAGAATGGAACATTACAAATATGACTTCAGTCAGATTAAAACTATATGAAATTATGGATTTATGGGATAAAGCTACTTTACTTTATTCATGTTCAAAATATCATAATGGAAATACTATATTACCTACTTTTGCCAGTCATTATGATAAGGTTTCTCTGGAGCTTATTGAAAAAGATAATATTAATTATGCTTATAAAGTATACAAAAAAGCAATATTATCTTATTTACGTGATGAAGAAAAAGAATTTGGAGAAAATGAAGAAGAAGAAAATCGTATTAAACAACTCGTAAACGAACATAAAATGAATTCTGAACCAATATGGACTGAAAATTTGACTAGTATTCAATTGAATCATCGCTGTCTTTCTGTCAAATCAAATTCATATTTTATTAAGAAAGCAGAAGAAGAGGATAAAAATTATATTTTATCAAAGTATTCATTCTTAGGGGAATATAGTGGTTGCCTTCACAAAATACAAATACCTTATTTTACTTACACAATAACTAATTATACTGATGTTCCTCCTTCTGAAAATTGTACTTGTGTATATCTAATTGGTAACATCGATAAAAATAGATGGATATTATATTCACCCCGTATAGACGAAGTATTTAAACCAGAACACTTTTGTTCTAAAGATTATACTTTTAATATATATTGATTTTTTTAATGCACATATTTACTTTAAATAAAATATATAATATATTATATGTTTTTAATTTAGTATATAAAATAAAATTTGGGAATCATAAAAGTTTTAACTATATAATCAAAAAAAAATGACATAAATAAAAAAATGGCACAAATTTAAGGTTTATAAACCTCCTTCCTTATTTAGGTAAGTCATTATGTAAAATTGTCTGGGAAAAAAAATATTTACCACCATACCAATTATTTATTTTCTACATTTCTTTATTAAGAACTCTAAATAAAAATCATTATTTACAAATATATAAACATACTTGTATTCTTATGCTCATTTTAAACTTTAATTTAATAGTAAGATGATCTTTCTTCTTTTTTATTTTTATTATAATCAATGAGTATATTAATGATTAAAATTCATTAAATTTATTTATCATATATTAGTACCGGAATTGACAGATAGATGGTTGGTTACATTATAGATTATCAGTTTCTGAGAATAAAACGAAACTTAATCTAGATAATAAACTCAAATTTTTTTTTTATCTGTTCCTATATATATATATATATTTTTTTTCCTATATATTTTTTCATTTCTTTTCAATTTTCTATTCTCTTTTCTTTTTCTTTCTTTCTTTCTTTCTTTTTTTTTTTTTTACTTTATTAAATTACTGTTTTTCTTTCTTTTTTTCATATTAAAATAAAATGCCTAAAGTGATTATTGTTGGCGGTGGATGTTTTGGTCTTAGCACAGCTTATGCTTTATCATTAAAAGAAGAATATGAAGTAACTGTTTTTGACCGCGAAAGTATTCCTGCGCCTGATGCTGCTTCTACAGGTAAGAAAAAAAAAAGAAAAGAAAATGATATATATATATATATATATATATATGTATTTAAATTTTTATTTCATTTATTCACTTATTCCTTTTCTTCTTTCCATCATTCTTTTTTATTTTATTTTATTATTATTTATATTAAAAGATATTAATAAAATCGTTAGATATGATTATGGGGATGATGTTTTATATATGAAGTTAATGATGGAAGCTTTGCCTTTATGGCAACAATTTAATAAAGAAAGATTAGAAGAAGGAGAAGATAAAGTATTTCATCAAACAGGAGTATTATTGATGAGTAGAAATGGACAATATTCAGATTTTGAACGTAAAAGTTTGAAAGCTATTCGACAAGCTGGTTATGGTCATGCTATAGAAGAATTATTAACTCCTGAAAGTATTATTCAACGTTTTCCTCAATTTGAAAAAGCTGTAAGAAATGGTTTTAATATCGCTTATTTAAATAAAGATGGTGGTAAAGTATATTTAAATATATATATATATATATAAAAGTAGAAAATGAAATGGAACGTTAAAGAAAAAAAAAAAAAGAACAATGGATAAATCAGGAAACTTTTTATGAAAGAATCAGAACAAATCATTTTATTTTATTTTATTTATTTATGTTTATCGTTTACAACTTAATTTTTTTAAGGTTGGTGTAACTCTGCAGAAGCTGTTAAGCATATGTATAAAAAATGTTTAAAACAAGGTGTTGAATTCATCACTGGCTCTAATCAAGGTGCTTTCTTATCATTAAAATATTTAAATAATGATGCCTCTACTAATGTAGTAGAAGGGATTATTACAAAGGATGGAAAAATTCATTTGGCTGATAAAGTAGTTATAGCTGCTGGTGCCTGGACTCCTAGTTTAGTGGATTGTGGGAATTTATTAACTGCTACTGGTCAAACTGTTGTTCATTTTCAACCTACTGGCCCATTACTTGATGGTTTCCAAAAAAATTGTCCTGTTTGGTGTGGTGATTTATCTTGTACAGGTAATAAAAATGTTTCGATTTTATTTTATTTTTTAATATATATATATATGTCTAAAGAGAAAAAAGAAAAAGAAAAAGAAAAAGAAAAAGAAAAAAGAAAAAATGGTGAAGTAATATATATTTTTTATTTTTATTTTTATAATCAAAAGGATTTTATGGATTTCCTGCTAATGCTGAAGGTAAAATGAAAATCGGAATTCATAATAGTGGATGTATATGGCCAAGTGAAAATAATATTTCCGTTCCAAGAACACAAGTAAGCCATAAAGGAGATACCATTCCATTAGTAGGTTTACAAGATATGAGGAAATTTTTAGGTAATTTTATACCCGAAACTTCGGCTATGGATATTACTTATTCTAGACTTTGTTGGTATTGTGATTCTATTGATGGTGATTTTCTTATTAGTTATCATCCAACTTTATCTAATGTTATTGTTGCTTCTGGTGATAGTGGTCATGGCATGAAGTAATAGAATATATATATATATATATATATATATATATATATTTGAAAAAAAAAGGAAAAAAGATTAACCATTTTCTTTCTTTCATTTTTTTTTAATACGTAATCATATAGATTCCTTCCTAATATTGGTTTCCAAATTCGTAATGTGATTGAAGGTATTTCTACTGATTACACAAGAGCTTGGGATTGGAGAGTATTAGATCAATCTGAAATGAAATTAGATGGATTAAGAAATTGTGCAGATAAAGACCGTGGTATTATTAATGGTGATAGCTCTATGCGTTTAGTATCAGAAGAAGAATTAAAAGCTTCTATAGCTTTATTGTAATATTATTATTATTTTTTACTTTTTTTTTTCTTAGGAAAAAAAAAGTTTTTGTATATTTATTTAAATAAAATAATGATTTCCCTTTCACTTCTTTCTTTTTTTTAAATGAAGGATTCAAATAATTAGTAAATACATTGTGTTTATTTATTTAATAAATTACATTTTAATGATACATATAAATTGGATTTTTTTAAAAAAAATAAATGATAATCTACTTTAAAGATTAGCTTGATTGACAATAGCTTCTTGGAAGAAATCAACAGTTAATTGAATAGCTTCAGTGGTACGTTTTACGTTATGTTCATCAGTGAAATCACCACGAGCAGCGGCAAAACCATGAACCATATCTAATGAATATATATATATTTAAAAGTTAATTACACTTTTTCTCTATTTTCAATTATATTTCTCTCTCTTTTTCATTTTAAATTATTTACCATCAAAACGAACATGTTTGCATAAAGAACCAAAAGGTTTCTTATACAAGACTTCCATATATTCAGTCTATATAAATTACCATAAATGTATAAATAAAAATTAATAAGCCTTTCCAGTATATGATATATATATATATATGAATAAAAATAATTATGAGGTTGATTAATTTTATCTTATCTTTACCATATCAGGTTCATTCTTACTGGGAATAGCTAAAATAGGAGCAGCAGCAGTTTCAGCATCCTTAACATCAACAAAAGATGGATGGATTAAAGAGAGACCAGCAAAGAAACGAGGGGAATCAATAGCAGAGAATTGAACACCAATCTAATAATTATCATTATTATTAATAAAGTAAATATTAAATAAAAGATTATATAACTTTCAACCTTTCTTTTCTTCTATTTATTTAATTTTATTTTACCTTAGCACCCCAACAGAAACCAACAAGACCACCAGCATTAATACCATCAGCACGAAGCCAATCAACAACTCTTTGAAGTTGAGGAGTGATCTATTATTATTTTTTTAAGGAAAAAAAAAAAGAAAAGAAAAGGAAGAAATCGCGTTTATTATTAAGATCATTATGATTTTTTTTATTTAAAAAGTACAATATTCTATTATATTTATACTTACAATTTCAAAAGTTCCAACTTTATTAACCCATTCTAATAACTTAGGTATATCGCCTAATAATTCAGGGGGACAATAACTACCACGGAAGAAATCAGGTATAACTACTTTAAAGCCACGAGTAGCAACAATATCAGCAAATTGTTTAGTGTTAGGACTACATATTATAGATAGATAAAAGAGAATAAATATTACATAATCAGTTGATATAATTTTTTTAATGTATTCAAAAATAATTATATATATATATTTACATATTTATATAAACTTACTGTAAACCAAAGATATCATACATAATAACAATAGCATATTTAGCATCCTATTTTTATATATTTATATACAGATATGGTTAATTAAATGAGTTTCTGTTTTAAAATGTCAAAATAAATGAAAGTAAAAATATAGATATTGGCTTACTTTAGGACCAGTTACATAAACTGGTAAATCGCCAATGTTTTCAATAGTACCAACAGCTTCATAGTTAGAAGCAACAGGTTTAATAGTACAACAAGCTTGAGTGTAAGACATGATATTTTCTATTTATTTGTATATATTTATTTATTTAATATAAAGAGAAAAAAAAAAAAAAAAAAAAAGGAAATATGAATTTATATTAGAGAGAAAAAATTATTTCGGATAAATTAATTTAAAGTTAGCGTGGAGTTTTAAAAGTAGTTTAAAAAAACCATTCGGTTACTACCGACCGAATATTTTTTTGAATCATAATAATATAAATGTTATCAATAAAAAACCGATTGTATTATTCCTAATAAAGGTATTTTTCAAATCATGCAAAAAAGTTAAAAACAATAATAATTATAATAAAAAAAGGTAGCTATTTAACCGATGTGTCTTTTTTTTTTATTGATAAATGAATCATAATAATATTTCAAAAGTAAATGTTTTTTTTTCTGTTTTGATTTTAATCATGTGTATAATTTGAAAACTTTGTGTTTCATTATTATAAAAATAGTAAATTATATATATTAAAATATCCATAGTAAGAAAAATTATATTTTTGTAATAAACAAACGTTATATACTTATTTATTATTAGATAAAATATATACTATGTATATAAATAAATGCTTCAATAATCAATCATTTTATTAAAAATAAAAATAAAAAAATAACATATATATATATATATAATATGAAATATTAATAATCAATTAACAACCAAGTAAATCAGCAAGTTCAGTTAATGATTTTACTTTAAAATCGCATTCTTTTATTACATCATCAAACGTATCAGTAGAACGCCCAGGGCCATTTTCTAAAGGTCTTTCAATAAAAGCAGTATGAAAACCTAAACGATTAGCAGCTTCAATGTCACTTATATATTTAAAGATTCAATGAAAACAAAAAAAAAATACTATCATATTTAATCAATCCATTTTTTTCTTTTTCCTTTTTTTTTTTTTTTTTTGAATGTTTTTATTTTATTACTTACTACTTATGAGATGCAACCATTAAACATTGATTAGGATGAGCATCTAACAATTTTGCCATGGTAAGATATGTTTTTGGCGTAGGTTTATAAGCTTGAGCTACTTCAGCAGATAAAATACAATCAAAAGGTAATTTAGCCGTTTTCACCATATCTACTAATAATTTCATCCCACCATTAGATAAAGTAGATAATGTATAATTTTGACGTAATCTTTCAAGTCCCTTTATACTATCATCCCATGGTGATAAAAAATGCCATGCTAATACTAATTGATCACGTGTTTCTTCACTTAATCTTTCTTTCCCATTTACATTTAACTCATCTAATAATTCAACTAAAGATTCACGTTGTAAAGTATCTACCGTTGCCCATTCTTTTGTTCCTTGATTCACTTTAGAAATAGATGAAGAATATTTTCTACGCCAAGCAATGGTAAATGCATCCGCATCTATTTCAACATGATTCTCTTCTGCAATTTTTTTTACTTGTTGAGATACTCCAGTATACCAATCGACAACTGTACCAAATACATCAAAAAATATTACTTTTATTTCACTCATTTTTTTATTGATATATTTTTAAGTATTATTAGTAGTATATATATATATATATATATATATAAGATAAGTAAAGAAAGAAAGATAGTAAAAGATAAAAAAATAAAAGGAAAAAAATAGTGATAAGTTCTAAAGGTACCAAAAAGTTTAAAAGAGCTTATGCTGAGTTTTAAAATGAAAAAATTAACTATATCAAAAAAATTGCATAAATCATTCATTATTCGTTTTCATCTAAACATATAATAAAAAACATTCATCTAATTTTTATTTTTATTACCTGATTTTCTTTTTTCTTCCTAGATATTAATTTTAATTATTTATCTGAATTATATATATATATATATATATATGTTTTTAAAAGAAATCTGATTAGGTTTAATTGAAGATATTAAAACTAAAAATGTCTAAATTATCAATAAAAAATCTTTTAAAAAATAGCAATTAATAATATATTTATTTGTCAAGATTTTGGTGTCTTTAAATAAATGATAATAATAATAATAAAAGCATGATTTTTAATCAATTCATTTTAATACTTTCTTTTATTATATCTTATTTCTAAAACCAACTTTTTTTAACCAATAATATCAAGTGGCTTGGCGTCATTTAAAAAAAAATAATATATACTTTGCTTTATCTGAATTTTTTTTTTCCCTTTTTCTCTCTTTCTTTCTTATAATAAAAAAATATTACATATATAAAAATGAGAGAAACTTGTTGTAAATGTAAAACAGAACCTTCAACTGTTCGTTTAAGACATGCTTTTTATTGCAAGTAAGTTATTTATATTACTATTATTATTCTTATTTAATATTAATAATACATATACATATATATATATATATAACTTATATTTTTTTTTTAGCAAGTGCTTTATATATACTTATGTAGGCAAATATAGATCTAATATTAATCGATCCAAAGCTATTGCTAGAAAGAAAGGAAAAGTTTTATTAGCTTGTTCTGGTGGTCCTTCATCAATGTAAATAATACAATTAGAATAATAATAATAATAATAGTTTACTAAAACTAATATATATATATGTTTTATAGTGCTATGATTCACCTTACAAGTGGGTTTATGATTGTTAATCCAAATGAAAAAAAGAAAATAGCTGTAGTACCTTCAGCTGTTGTATGTCATATTGATGAATCCGCCTTATTTGA
This sequence comes from Cunninghamella bertholletiae, assembly GCA_037043795.1. Lineage (NCBI taxonomy): Eukaryota > Fungi > Mucoromycota > Mucoromycetes > Mucorales > Cunninghamellaceae > Cunninghamella > Cunninghamella bertholletiae. Next base: position 1,037,590 of record JAZGVP010000005.1, read on the forward strand.
ACAACAAGTAAGAATATATATATATAGCGATACTTTAAAAAAGGAAAAAAAAGGAAAAAATGAATGATTTTGATATTTAAATGATAAATCCAATCGCTTAAACATTTATTATTATTATTATTTCTATAGAAAGGTGCTTCAACTAAATTAGAAGAAATGATTAAAACAAAATTCCCAAAACTTTCCTTTATTAGTCAACCAATGGAAGATGTATTTAGTAAAGAATTTAAATCTGATCCTAACTTTGATTTATCATTAAAAAATACATGTTCAACAAATTATGATCATGGTAAATTTATACACACATATTTAAAAAAAAATAATCGCCATCATTATCATCATAATCTAGTTATTAATTAATCAATGTTTTTATTTATTATGATAGAACATTTAATACAATTAGTAAAACAATCATCTGATGAAATATCCAATGCTGATCAACTTAGAAACTTATTCAAAAATATTAATAAAAATACTGCAAAAGAAGATTTGTATTGGAATATTAAATTTTCCATGTTATTAGCAATTGCAAAACGTGAAGGGTAAATATATATATATATATATATACAAGTGATTAAGTAGAAAACAATGATGATAATAAGTGATTGATTCTTATTTTTTTATTTTTTTATTTTTTTTAAAAAAAATAACAATTAAATATATAGATGTGATTATATATTTATGGGTGATTCATCAACTCGACAGGCAATTAAAATGATTTCAAAAATTAGTAATGGACGTGGATACAGTATACCAATGGATGTAGGATTGGAAGTAGATACATGTTTTAAGGATGTAGTGGTTTTAAGACCTATGAAAGATATGCTTGCTAAAGAAATGGGATTTTATAATCGATTACATGGTCTTGAACATGATGTTGTAGCCCCAGTTAATTTTGGTACTTTTATGCCTCCAAAAAGTTCTATTGAACGTTTAACAGAAGGTATAAAATTAAAAACTAAAAAAAAAAAAAAGAGTAATATAATAATAGTCAATATATAATAATGGATTCTTATTTTATTTTTATTTAAATATTATAGATTTCATTGTTAATCTTGATAGAGATTTCCCTTCAACTGTTAGTACCATCTCTAGAACAGCATCTAAATTAGTACCAAACAGTAATGTTGATTATAGTAAAACATGTGCTATATGTCAAATGTAAGTATTAACAATATATAAAATTAAATAAAAAAATAAAGATATATATATATCATAAAATAATAGAGAAATGGTTTATATTAAATTTACTATTTTTACTTATTTTCTAAATTTTTTTTTACAGGCCATATGAATCAAATATTCCTGAATGGAGAAAACATAGCACAGTTACTAAAGTAGATAAAAATACAAATGGGGAATGTAAAAAGGATGAATGTTGTGGAACTGGTGGTGGCGGATGTTCATCAGATAGTGGCCATGATATCGATTTAAATGCATTTTTATGTTATGGATGTCAGGTCAACCTTAAGGATTATAAAGATGATGCTATATCCTCATTACCACCATATGTATTAGAATCCGTTTATAATAATGAAAGAGAACAGCGATTACGTGGACAAATTGAACAATTTCTTATAAATGATGATGATGATGAATAAAAAATAAATTTATAATCATAACAAATATATATATGTATATATCTCTTTTTATTTTATTTTTATTTTTATTTTCTTTTTGTTAGATTTTTGTTAGATTTTTTTTTCCTTAATATTATGTAAACTAGTATTAATAAAATTATATTAAACTATTATTATTATTATTATTATTGTTTGTAAATATTCAAATATAGTTATATTCGATTTAATTAATATAAAGTATCTAACTAGGTTTATTTTTTTTATTTTTATATAATAGAATAAAAGAATATAGGGGATTTTAATATCGTTTTTGGGTATCTTTTTTCTTATGAGCTACTTATAAAATAAAACTTACGAACACAATATAAATATATTGTGCATAAGGCTGTTCATAAAGACAATAATGCATAATAATAGTATTAATAAGGAATTTTTGATGTTGTACAATGTCGCAAGAAGTAGAGGAAGCTTTCATATCAAAAATGACTACTGGTTCTTGTTTAAAAGTATAATTATAAACTTTTAAAAACGTTATATATTGAAAGATTTATAATGAATAAATCAACTATATATATAAGTTAAAAAATAAATAAAAAAAGGACACATACAAAGCACAAAACAAGAAAGTCGCGTTCATCTAATCCTGCTGATTTTATATTAATTCGTTAGTTTCACCATTAAAAGAAGCTCCATTAGTTACTCTTTTATTGGCACAACTGTAATTAGGATAGTTTATTTTGGTACTTCTTTAATGGACCAGGTAAACTATATGAAATACAATATAATGGAATTATTTTATTTTAATAACTTCTTAATATATTTGTATATAAAATGAATATTGATAGATTAAAAAAAAAATGAAATCTTATATAAATATTGTCTAAAAAGGAAATTTTAAAAAGAACAATGAGATTTGTGGAATTTAAACTTGTGACTGAAAATTAATTTTTTTTGTGAGTGAAAGTGATAAAAATTAAAGCATGACTTTTCCTTGATTCCTTTATCTATGTAATAGTATAAAATGGATAGTTGGCATATGCGTTTAAATTAATAGTATAAGGTTAAACACCGAATAAAATCACAAATTTATTCTATATGATTAACTGAGATGTATTCTGAAATTATAAGCAAGTACTTAATGATATTGTTTTTGATAATAATATTACTGTTGAAAGTCTTGAAGAGTAAGTATCATTTGTATCAAATGTTTGTTTTTTTAAAAGTAAAGAATTCTATTTCATATATAAATATATATAAAGATAAAGAAAAAAAGAAGATATAAATATAACAACAAATGAGCATGTAAATCACTTCATAAGGCCATACTTTCAGGATTTGCAGTCATTGAAAAAATTGATTAATAAATTATCATTGTTTTATTTGTTTTATGCTATAAAATAAGGTAATATTTTTATAAATTCGAAAGAATCAATTTTATTGGATGTACAAAATGCTGTGATATTTAAATTCAAAAATAGAAATTCGGTTATATAATATTACGGAAGTTCAGCTTTTCTTTTTTTGCTCCTTTTTTGTCTTTTCTTTTTTTTTTTTTCCCTCTCCAACTTTTCTTCCCTTTTTTTTATTACTTTACTATCTTTCCCAACAATAAACAAAGACAAAAACATTCATTTTATAAACTATATTCATTTTTTTTATACTATATCAACTAAATAATAGAAATATATTTTTTTTAAACCTTGGTTTTTATTGATTTTTAAAAAAGTATATATATATATAAGAGTATATTTTTATACATCGTTATTTGACTCTATCTATATATTAAAAAAGGGTGTTTATTATCTGTTGTATATAAAAGGTAAAATAAAAAGGAAAAATTATTTTTTTTTTTGCATCTCTTTCTCTCTTTTTTCTTTTGTTTCCCTTATATATATATATATATATATATATATATTTTACTTACTCCATTCTTTCTTTCTTTTTTAGTTTGGCATATATAAATATAACTGCGGTCTTAAAATATTATAAAACACTTCCTTTATGGATTCACAAAATATTGAACAATCGGATGCAACTTATAAATATTCACCTCCAACAAGAAGAAGTCTCCGTTTAAATCGTGAACATAGTGAAACACTTGATGATAAATCTAAAAAGAAAAAAGGAAAATCTAAAGCTTTAGAAAAAGAAGACGATACTTATAGGTAATTGCAGCTCATTATTAATAATAAAAATATTGGTAATATATATAATATTCATTAATATTAGTATTACTTGTATATTATATTGAATATAGAGATGATAAACGTGCCTATAGAAAGTCAAAAAAACAAGCAGATCCAGAAGGTTTACCTGATGAAGATGATAGCGATATAATAAACTCAATGATGGATTATTTCAATTTGATGGCTGACAAACATAATTTGGAAAATATGGGTGAAATAGATAATTGTAATGACAATGGAAATAAAAAACATATAGATTATTCAGTATTAAATCAAGATAAAGATGATATGGAAGATCATCAAGAAAATAATGAAGAAGAAAATGATCATCAGCAACAACAGCATGGAAACGATAAAATAAATAATAAAGAAGTAGCAAAAGAGGCTGAAGATAACGATGATGAAGATGATGAGGAAGTAGAAGAAGATGATGAAGAAGATGATGATGATGAATTAAATGATTTAAATGAATTAGAAAGAGTGAAACGTAAATTTGATTTACAATTACAAAGAATGTTTGGAGGAGCCATGTCAGAAATGAATAGTCAATTAAAATCTATCTACAATACTTTAAAAACACAGGATGATCCAACAATGCAATTAATTGCTTTACAAGAATTATCTGAAATTTTATCTGTTAGTAATGAAGAAACTTTAACTGGCTATTTTGCAAGTGATGGTTTTGCTAAAGAATTAGTTAGAATCATGAAGGGTCCTGATGAAAATAATATGATGGGTAATATGGGTGGTATGGAAGGTGCTGAAATGGATAATGATTTAATGTTGGCTATTGCTATGAGTGGTGGTTTTGGTGGTGGTGGAAATCCTGAAATCATGCTTCTTGCTTGTAGATGTATATCAAATCTTTTAGATGCTATGCCTTCTGCTGTCACAAATGTGGTCTACCATGGTGCAGTCCCTGTTTTATGTCAGAAACTTAAATCTATTGAATATATTGATTTAGCTGAACAAGCATTATCGGTAATTTCTTGATCTATCCCTTCTCCCTCCTTTTTTTTTTTCTTTTTATTATAATAATGTTAATTTTAAAAAAAAAAATCTAATCGATCATCTATTATTATTATTATTATTATTATTATCTTATAGGCATTGGAAAAAATTGCTGCACAATTACCTAGAGCTGTTGTTAATGAAGGTGGCCTTTCAGCTGCATTAATGTATTTTGATTTCTTTAGTATTCATTCTCAACGAACTGCATTACGTACAGCTGCCAATTGTTTAAGAAATATAGATAAAAACGCTTTTTCTCAAGTACTTGAAGTCATTCCAACATTAATGAATACAGTTACTTATTCTGATAGAAATGTTGTGGAACTTTCTTGTCTTTGTTGGTTAAGAATCACTGAAAGTTATCGATCACAGCAAGAACTTATTGAAAAGGCAATATCTACTGATTTATTAAAAATTATTATTGATCTTATTCCTACACCTGGAAATCCTAATGCAGCTCGTCCTTCAACTTTTATGGATTTATTAAGAATTTTCCGTGCTATTGTAAAAAGCTCACCTAGTCTATGTTGCACGTTATTAAAACTTAATATTGTTGATGTATTTTACAAAGTACTCACTGGATCAACTGATACTTCTTTGGAAAATGGTACTACAATTAAGCATACAAATATAGATCATAAATGGCGTGATTCGGTTTATACAATACTTAAAATCATCATTGATAGTTTACCTCCTCTTCCAAAAGGTAAATATATAAGTATATAAATATATATAGAATATATATATATATATATATATATATATATATAATGAATGTTTGAAATTAACATTTTCTCTTATTTTATTTTTATTTTTATTTTTATTTTTATTTTTATTTTTAAATTGTAAAGATGGTAAATTTAGTTCTAGACGATTCAAATCTTCAAGATCAGGTGAAAATTCAAATAAATCTGATGATACACAACAACAACAACAACAAGATATGAGAGCGGTGATGTTTATTGATAATCCAGAAATGTTACATCATATTACTACATTATTAATTCCACTTTTACTTGAAATGCATACATCCATCATAAATATCAAGGTACGGCAATTAGTTACACATATTTTAGTAAAATTAATTCATTTCACAAATGAAAAAGGTTTAAAAACTATTCTTCACGACATACCACTTTCAGGTTACTTGGCAAGTATTTTAACTCAACAAGAACATTCTATTTTAATTACTGATACATTATATATAGCTGAAATGCTTATTTGTAAGTTACCTGATGTATATATATATTTATTTGAACATGAAGGTGTTGTACATGAAATTGAAAGTCTTTCTAAAAAGCCATTAACTGAAAAGGAAGATTCAACATCAGCAAAAAAGGACAATAAAGAATCTACTGGATCATCATCATCAGCAATAAATACACCTGCATCAACTGAACCATTAGAATCTTCCTCAAAAGTTGAAATAACGTCTGAAAATAATAATAATAATAATAATAAGGATTCATCATCTTCTGATAGTACAGAATCAAAAGAACCTAAATCCGATAATACAGGAGCAAATGAACTAGAAGGTAAAAAGGATGTAGAAACTGCAGCTACTAGTGAAAAGAAGGATGAAAATGAAAAAGAGGATTCACAAGCAACTGATACTCAATCTGGCGGCACTCCTACAAAACGTATATTAAATAGAGAAGATATTTCAGCTTTAATTCGTGGTCGTTTTAGTATGTTACAGCAACAGCAACAACAATCTAGTTCAGAAAATGAAAAGGGAATAGGTAATGGTTCAACAAGACAATATATCATCTTATTGGCTCGCGATGTTTTAAAAATATATTATGAAAAGAAATCCTCTTTATTAGAATCAAATGCATCTGAAAACAAGAATAATTCATCTAAAACAAGTTTAGGAATGGATACTTTACAACGTTTATCTCAACAAATTAAATCTAGTGTAAATAATGTAGATGATGCCAAAAATGCTATTCATTCACTTTTAGAATATTGTCAGCATAGTGATGTTAGTATAAGTAGTTTTGAACTTAGAGCTTCAGGTTTATTAGATTCTCTATTATTATTTTTAACTTCAAAAACGGAACCTCAAGTATTATTATTAAATGACACAACTGATCAAAAAATGACAGGTATCAATATGGTCTCTTTAACTGATAGACAAGATATATTCAAATCTATTTTTGATATTAAAAAGGATGATCATTATAAAATTATATCTATGTTCATTGTAAGACTTCAAGAATTATTGGCAAGATTTGAACAATATGAAGTAGTGTCACCTTTAGATATTACATCAAGTGATACTATTAGAAATGCATCTAGTGTTTTGGCTAAACAATTAAGGTTAAGGTTAACTGCTACTGGTCCAAATATAGTTCCTAATTATGCTCACCTTATGGTTTCAACTCATGCAGTAGCAACATTTAAAGTGATTGAAGAATATTTATTATCTAGATTTGCTCTTCTTGAAGATGATGATGATGAAGAAGAAGAAGATGAGGATATTGATGATGAAGATGAAGATGATGTTGATGGTCATAATAATATTAATAATCATGGTGGTGGTATTCAAGAAGTAGCTACTTCTTTAGATAGATCAAGGCGTCTTTCAGTTACAAATGATGGTAATATTGTTGAAGAAGGTGAAGAATATAATAATAATGATGAAAGTAATGATATAACATCACTTGAAACTCATGAAATCATCCCTGATCAAGAAGAAGAAGCAGGAGAAGTACAGCATCAAGACGAAACACAAAATACAAATGAGTTAGATTCAGATGAACATGTAAACAATAATGTAAGAATTATAATATTTTATTATGATGATATTATTTTTTATTTACTTTTTTTTTTTTTTTCGACAGGAACAACTGGATAATGATCATTCACAAACACATGAAAATGGTGAATCATCATCAAATACCACTACAAATGAAGCATCATCTTCTTCAGCTAAATCAAAAGGACATTGGAGTATTAGATTTTCAATGAATTCAAAAATCATACCTAGTGATAGAACCATTTATGGCGCTATCCATCAATCAGAAATAGAGTATCGTCATAATAATCCAGGATCATTACGAAATATTTGGATCAGTTCTTATCCTGTAGAATATCAACGTATTTGGGTTGATAATGATGTAAAAGAAAACAAAGATTTGGATAAAAACGAAAATAATAATGATCAATCAACTGATAATACAAACAATGAAAATAAGAATAATGATAAGAATGACGTTAAAAACAAAGTTTCATTGGATTCATCTAATACAACAACAACTTCTGATGAATTTAATAATATAAATATTTGTAGTAATGTACTTGGTCTTTTGAAAGCTATTCATTCACTTTACAATAATAACAATGATAATGATGGTGATAATAAAGCATATGAAAATGATAATAATGATACTATTAAACAAATAGAATTCAATAACTTATTTTCAAATCGTAAATTAACAGCCAAAGTCAATCGTCAATTAGAAGAATACTTAATTGTAGCTAGTAGTTGTATTCCAACTTGGGTTTATACACTTGTTCGTGAAACGCCCTTTTTATTCCCATTTGAAACTAGATTCTTATTTATTCAGAGCACATCATATGGATACACACGTTTAATTACAAGATGGCAAAGTTTACAAATGAGAAATCAACATATGGGTGCACGTGGTGGTATGGTAGATGAATCACAACAACAATCATCTTCTCTTGGACGATTAGAACGACAGAAAGTAAGAATCATGAGAAATCAAATGTTGGAATCAGCCATTAAAATGTTGGAATTATTAGCCAATTCTACTTCTGTCATTGAAATAGAATATGTTGATGAAGAAGGAACTGGTTTGGGCCCTACTTTAGAATTTTATGCTGTTACATCTAAAGAATTTTGTAAGAAATCACTTGGTTTATGGCGTGATGATGATGATACTAGTGATAATACTGCTACTTCTCTAGAACATGATAACAGTAATAAAGTAGAAGAAGAAGATCATAATCTTTATGTTTATGCACCTAATGGATTATTCCCTCAGCCACTCATGGATACAAAGGATTCTCATACAAAACGTGTATTGACTTTATTTAAAACACTTGGAAGATTTGTCGCAAGAGCTATGCTTGACTTTAGAATTATTGATATGCAATTTAGTGTACCCTTTTTTAAATTAATCTTTTCAAGTCATGATTCATCTATGGATTTAATTTGTGTAAGTTTATTTATATTCATTTATATATAAATATATATAATAATCAAATACTGATCATATTTATTTATTCTATTTTTATTTATTCATTAGCAAGTTGATCCTGTTATTGGAAAATCCATCAAACTCCTTCAATCTTTTGTAGATAAAAAGCAAGCTATTTATAGCGATACTTCATTGGTATTTATTATTATAAACAAATTTTTTTTCATGTATATATACATATATACTAATCTTTTTTTTTATTTTTATTATTCTTTAGACCTCAAATGAAAAACAAGAAGCTATTAAAAATATTCAAATAGATGGTATTACTGTAGATGATTTATGTTTAGATTTTACATTACCTGGAAGTAAAACTAATCAAAATTTAAAGGTAATTGATTATTTTTATTTTTTACTTTTCTTATTACTTTATATGTATATATATTAATGGTTTTAATATTATTATTTAATAGCCTCATGGTGATGAAGTACCTGTAACTATTCATAATGTGTCTGAATACCTTGAATTACTTATTGATGCCTATGTTGGTTCTGGTGTTTCTAAGCAAATTGATGCTTTTAGATCAGGATTTAATGAATGTTTCCCAATTGATGATTTGAAGATACTTACCTATGAAGAATTAGTACTTCTCTTTGGAACATCTGAAGAAGATTGGTCATTAAAAAGTAAGTATATATATATATATATAAATATATATATATATATAATATAATTTTATACATTTATTAATCCTTTTTTTTTTAAAAAAAAAAAAATAGCTTTGGAAGATAGTATAAAAGCAGATCATGGATTTACCATGCAAAGTCCCGCTATAAAACATTTATTAGAAATTTTAGCAGAATTGGATCACCAAGGTCGTCGTGATTTCTTACAGTTCACAACTGGTAGTCCTAGATTACCTATTGGTGGTAAGCTTGTTTTTTAATATATATATATATATATATATATATATTAATATATGAATCATATTATATATATGCATATACAATAATAATAATGCTAAATCTGAAATATCCTTGTTTTTTAATTGTATCATTTTATACAAATAGGCTGGAAAGCACTACGCCCATTATTTACTGTTGTTAGAAAAGTTCCTGAAGCCCCATTAACAGCTAATGATTATTTGCCTTCTGTAATGACTTGTGCTAATTATTTCAAAATGCCAGATTATACTGATAAAGATATTATGCTACAACGACTTAAAACTGCCATTGCTGAAGGAAAAGATAGTTTCCTTTTATCATAGAAGGTATATTTATATCTTATTATAAAATTTACTATTTTTTATTTGATTTTTTTAAAGTATAATTACAAATAAAATTTAATATATATAAAAAATAATGATCCATATGCAGTAAATTTTATTCTAAACTTTTTGTTTGGTTTCTTAAGATGGGTTTAAATTTTGGGAAAATTGAAACTTTTAAAAATAATATGTACAATTATACATTGCATTATTTAATATTTTATCAAAAAAAAAGAGAGAAATAAAAAAGGAAGAGAAATAAAAAATGGAAGAGAATTAAAAATAAATGAGAAATAAAAAATGAAAGAGGAATGAAATAGAAACAGATATAATAAAAATAGAATTGAAAAAGAATAAAAAAAAAAGGTTACAAATAGAAAAAGAAAAGGAATAAAAGAGAAAGGAATAAAAAGGAAAACAGAGAAAAAGAAAATTGGTGCTAGAAAGTTGAAGTCCTGTTAAACCTGGAAACTTGAATCTGGGATTCACATATCACAAATTCGTATAATACCTTGATATAATATTAAAACCAGAAACTTGATGAGGACAGAGCAATAAAATTATTCCTATTAAAAAATATATAAAAAAAAAATATAGAAAAAAAATTACATAGTGTACTGTACAAAGATAGAAAGCGAGATATGCTTTATTATATATTACATACTTATTTTCGTAAGTGGCATCGTATGACAGTGTAAAGAAACCTTTCTTTTTTTTTAAACTTTAATACAATCAAGAAAAGGCTTGCAGCACAAGACGTATAACTAGCAGCACAGATTTATACACACCTTTTCCAATCCATGGTACAGCAGTTAAAGGATTTATCCTCTTATTCTCCTCATAAGTAACACATCTTTCCTTATATAAAATAAGTACTTGAAATATCTACATAGTTGGATAAAAAAAAATGCAAGATTTTTTTTTGTCATTCAACAACTATGTGGGCTGCCATCGACAGACGGTAGTTCAGCAGCACCTCCCTACTCCACCCCACAGATAAGAATTATAAATTTGAAAGTCAAAGGCAGTTAACCGCTGCTGAAGGTACAAAAGAATAAAAAAAAAGAAGAGGAATCATACACTGTCATACAAATAGCCACTTGAAGAAGAACCATATAGTTTCAATATTATTATTTTTTAGTATCATCAAGAAAAGGCTTGCAGCACAAGACGTATAACTAGCAGCACAGATTTATACACACCTTTTCCAATCCATGGTACAGCAGTTAAAGGATTTATCCTCTTATTCTCCTCATAAATAACACATCTTTCCTTATATAAAATAAGTACTTGAAATATCTACATAGTTGGATAAAAAAAATGCAAGATTTTTTTTTGTCATTCAACAACTATGTGGGCTGCCATCGACAGACGGTAGTTCAGCAGCACCTCCCTACTCCACCCCACAGATAAGAATTATAAATTTGAAAGTCAAAGGCAGTTAACCGCTGCTGATGATACTAAAGTTTACAAGAAATTATTTTTCATTTTTATTTTTTTGCAAGTTTACAAGAAAGAAAAAATAAAAAGGATTTTGGGTATTTTTAAAATAAAATTATACTACGGGGTTTAAATTTTTATATCAAGTGATCACTGAAAATTATTTTTATCATTGAACAATTAAATTTTTATTATTATTATTATCAAATCTAGATTCATTTTATTAATACTCTATTTAAAAATGAAATTATTATTCTATTTTTTTCTAATTTATACAAATATATTTAATATATATATAAGTTTGTTTTAACTAGGATATCATTTTTAAAACGAAAAAAAAAGAAAATACAATACATGTATTTTTTTTAAAACAGCATCGCGTTAATAAATAATTAAATAACAATAACAGTAAAAAAGATAAGATCTCTTAGTCACAAAATCATGTGAAAATTATATACTTTCTCACAATACTTTTTTTTAATAAAAGAATTTAAAACCAATTTATTGTTTTTATTTATTTATTTATTTTTATTTTTAAAAGAAAAATAACATGTAGTACTTGGGTATTTTTTTTATAATATTCATGCAAACTTTTTTTAAGTTTCTTTTTTTTTTATATTTTAAAAAATTGATATGATCAAAAAATTGCTGATTAACATGATAAATATGATACTTGGATATTTTTTTATTCATGCAAACTTTATTTTAAGTTACTTTTTTTTTATATTTTAAAACATTGACATGATTAAAAAATCGTTGATAAACATGATACTTGGATATTTTTTCATAGTATCCATGCCAACTTTTATTTTAAGTTGCTTTTTTATTTATATTTTAAAACATTGACATGATTAAAAAATCGTTGATAAACATGATACTTGGATATTTTTTCATAGTATCCATGCCAACTTTTATTTTAAGTTGCTTTTTTATTTATATTTTAAAACATTGACATGATTAAAAAATCGTTGATAAACATGATACTTGGATATTTTTTTTAATATTCATGCTAACTTTATTTTAAGTTACTTTTTTTTATATTTTAAAAAATTGATATGATCAAAAAATTGCTGATTAACATGATAAACATGATATTTGGATATTTTTTTTTATAATATTCATGCAAACTTTATTTTAAGTTACTTTTTTTTATATTTTAAAAAATTGTAGAGATGATTTATGCAATCTGCGCTTATAAATGTGTGTAACTATATTTTTAAAACATTTTCACAAAAATTATATAAATATCAAGAACTATGGGTCTATTATTCTTTACTTTCTTTTTTAAGTTTTTTTTTTTCTTCATAATGAATACTACAAACTATTTTCTCAATACTCCTCCTAAGAAAGTGAATTTGGAAAAATATATCAAATATATATTAGAAAACGAAACTATTTCAGATGTAGATGTTATTTTATATGAACTTAAAAAAACATTGGAAATTATATCAACTGCGAAAAATATAAATGATAGTATCAAAAAAACAGCTAATGAGTTATATAAAAATTGGGAGGTATATCTACAAATAGATATAGTAGTTACTTATATATGCGAATTTTCAATTTGAAAGACTAAATTTACTACTTTATTTTTTTTTAATAGAATACCAAAAAAGAAATAAAAAAAAATTACAATTTACATCCAAATCAACCTTCCACTTCAGAAGCAACAATTACTACACCTACAGCAATTTTAAATGGTGAAAATAACAATTTTTTTGCACCTTTTAGTAGTAATAATACTACATATAATGTTGAATCTATTAATATCGATGCTATTAATAATAATAATAGTAATAATAATAACAACGAAGATGTGGATCATATTATTGCCACAGAAGTAAGTTTATAAAGAATACGAAATTAACTAAAAGTATCTACAATAATCTCATTCTTTTTTTAAATAGGAAAAGGATCCTTTTAGTTGCTGTGCATCACCAATATTGTTCGACGAAGTTTTTAAAAGTGATATCTATCATGAACATAGAGTATATCTTTATACTTATGACAATATTCCACCATGGCCAACCCAACAAGATGAAGTAATCGAATTTATATTATCTCAAATAAAGAATACTTGCATGATATTTTTTTTTACTTATATATATATATTTTTAACTACTAGTGGATTGTTAATAGTAATAATGTTGTTCCTATTTTAAAAGATTTTTGGACAGTCTCATGCCATCTTACTGCCAATCAAGGAAATATTAATGATATCCGTATATTGTAAGTAATATAAAAGTGTTATTAAATATTTTCAATTCACGCATGTTGGCATAGCTAGTAAACAATTTGACTAAAACTTTGTAATATATATATATATATATATATATATATATATTAGATGTTTACATTTTATTTTTCCATTTATGTTATCAAGAAATAAATCAATCACTAAATATATGGATCGGCCACTTCATAAGTTAATCAAGGAACAGATTGACAGTGAATATCAAAAGGCTAGTTCAATTTCTACTAAAATATTATCATGGTGTAATAATATGTTTGTAAGTATATAGAATTTATACCTGCTTTATTTTTTGATGCGAAGATAGAATATATATTTATATGGTAAATGTTATTTTTAGTACTTCGAAGGTGATTGGCATGATGCCAAAAAAGAATGTTTAAAAATTATGTATGAAGCTGATGGTGATAATGATGATGTAAATACCCAATTAGCAACTTATATATTATTTGAATTGTAAGTTACTATATATATATATTTTTTTTTTTTAAAAAAACAATCACATAGAAATTTCTATATGATAATTCTAAATGATTTCTTACTTCGTATAGATTTCCTCACTTAATAATTTCCACCGAAAATGAAACTATTGAAGATAGTTTTGTACATAACTATATCCATTGCTTTTTAGATAATATTTTTTCTATGAGCGATGTTTTTCACCAATCATGGTAAGCCTATATATATATATATATATATATATATATATATATATATATATATTTCGTTATTATTATTATTATTTAATTTTTTTTATCAACTTGCCTTATTATTATTATTATTTTGCTGGGCATTAGGGCCAATCACACTTTAAACAGCCATGGAAAAAAATTAAAACCCGATTGGTCATTATTTGTCAAACCTTGGTTCACTCCTATGTCCATCACTAGCTGTGAAATTAAACCACCAGCAACTGCTGGAAGAGGTGAAATTTCTGATTTTGTTAAGCTAGGCTTAGAAATGAAAGATATGTTAATATCATTGTTAGATTATGGAGTTCAAGATGTAGCAGTTTTTGGTATTCTAGTTGAAGGTAAAATGAAAAAAAAAAAAAAAATCTTAAGTATACAAATTTTAACTTTTTAATACTATTTAATTTGGTATATTAGGCGAAAATGTATCTACCTATTGCATGGATATCAAATCAAATCTTTTCCGAATGATACAACTTGGATCATTTCAACTAGTAACTAAAAAAACACAAATAACATTGTTCCCTTTACTTTTTTCAGGACTTTTTCAAATTCGAGTAAGCATTTTTTTTAAAACAAAAATATTCTTATTATAATGTTTATTTATTTCATTCTTTTAATTTGATTTCATAGGACTTAGCATTAAAAACAGCAACAAAAATAGAACAATTACAAATGGAAGCATCATTTGGTAAAAGAAAAGAAGCTGTTTTACAAAGACCATCATCATCATCACCAATCCTTAAAAAACAAAAAAGAAATTAAGAGCACCATCTTATTTCAAATAAAATATTATTTTTTCTAATATTCTAGTATATCCTTTTTATTCTCTTTTCTTTTTTTATTCTCCTCCCTTAGAATTTATGTTAATTTCATTTAAATGTTCAAATTAACAATATTCAACATTGCTTTTTATAATTTACATAATTGATTTTTCCCCTTACTTTTTTATAAAAATATCACTTTTTCATTTCCATTTTTAACATATTTTTTATTGATTAAGGTATACCAAACTTTATATCAATTAATTCTTCAAAAACAAGAGTTTTTCATCATAATTTTAAACGAAATAGTCATATATTGAATATACATAAAAAAAAAAGAAGAAGAAGGTATAAAATAAGTACTAAGAAAATGAACCGCTTAATTTTTATGTTTGAAGCTTCGATCATTCTGATAACCTATCAGAGTGAAAATTGAAAAAAAAAAAAAAAAAAAAAAAAAATAGGATAAAAAAAATTTTTTGTATCATAAGAAAATAAAAAATGACTTCCAGAAAATACAACTGATATTTTTTTAATTAAAAAGAAAGAAAAAGAAAAGACAAAACCAGTTTATCATGATAATTTGATTTGGAAATAATGTTATATATATATATTTATATATAATTTTTATTAATGCATCATAAATTATTCTAATATTATTTATTTTTAAGAAAAATAAATTAATTAACTTTTACATATATATTTATATAAATACGACACAATAGATAAAAAACTACATTCAGAAATCATCTGATTCAACATCTTCTGGTGGTGGTGGTAAAAATTCAACATTTTCATCATCCTTGAAACACTTGAAAAAGATCTCTTTTCCTTCCTTTGTTGCATTTTCAAAATCTATAGACATATCAGGATCACTACATACATATACATTTTTTGGTATCTTCCATTTTTCTAAAGCTTGTTGCCTAGATCGAACACGTTGATTATAATATAATTCTATAAGTGAATGTTTAGGTTTTACTATATATAAGAAAAATAATAATAGGTATTTAATTATACATACATACATACTCTCATTATATGTATATATATACTTACAGTCTTCGTTTCTTGCTTCATCTTCTTCACTTCTATCAATTGAATTAATTTGATTGTTTAATAAAATTTGAACAACATTTTTAAGTGATGTATTTGAAGATTCATGGGTATTTATAGTCCATAAATAGGTAATATCTATAATAATAATAAAAATTCATTAAAGTTTTCATTGTTATTATTCATATTTATTTACTTCTTTATTTTCCTTTTTCAAAAAAAAAAAATTACTCTTACATTGATCTTTAGGACACGCCATTGTTTCTGAATTTTGACTTAAAATATAAATAGGCTCAATCTTATTCCCAATTGTATCATTAGGTGGTATAACACTAATACCAAGTGATGATTGACTTGATTCTTCTTGAGAAAGTCCTGATAATGGCTGATCTGTAACAACTAGCCCCCTTGATACCCAAAGGCTATGTTCATAAATGAGGAAAATAAAAATCAATCAATAAATCAACTAAACTATATATAACTACATCAAGTTTTATATTACTTAGAATCATCAATAGAATCAGTCATCCAATTTGGTGAAATATAATCTAACCCAGTAATAATATGAGATGCAGTAAATACTTGATTATCAGATGTCTTTACACCTGTACATAAACCTGACTCTTGATCAATAATGTATTTTTCAAGTGGTTGACCCAATATATATACACCACCATAAACAGCACAAATACTGAAATAAATATTATGAATAAAAAATAAATATCTCCTTTTTTTTTGCTATATAATTTATACATATATGTATATGTTCTAAAAACATTACCGACTAAACGCTTGTGAAATTTCACTACCACCACCATACAATGTACATAAATAAGCCCCTTTTCCAAATCGACCAATGGATTTCATAAAAGATTGTATTTGGTCAAGACCTTTTTTAGCGGTAACTAAAAAGAAAAAGAAAAAGAATAAAACAAAATAAAGGCGCATCATCAACTTATAATCATCTTTCTTTCTCTTTCTCTTTCTTTTTTTCTTTTAAAAAACTCATAGCACAATTTAAATTACCATCAGATCTAGATAATGCAAGTGCATGAATGACTGCGTTTTGTAATTTTCCAGTAATTTTGAATTTTTCTTCAAGGAATTTACTAAAAGAGATTGTTTCATATCCTATTTTTTTAAAAAAAATAAGAAATAATATATATATGTAAATATATTAGAATTAAAATGAATCCTTTCTTTGTATAATACATATAAAGTTTAAATTACCTGTCAATATTTCTGAATCCTTTTCTTCACTCATGGTAAAAGTTAAAAATTTCATCAATTTACGTTTATCTATTAAACTAATAGATTTATTAACAAATATATCTTCTTTAGATCCAGGGACCTATTTATATAATAATAATAATAATAATAGTAATAATAATATTAAATTAAGTATAATTCTTCATGTATTATCAATTTTTTTTTTCTGTTCCTATCTATCTTTTTTTTCTTTTTTACCTTTTCTAATTTTTGAGTATCAATATCAAATATAAACATATCATCAACACTTTTAAATTCCATATATCTACCAACACCACTTTTAATTAAAATTTCAACCAAATCCCCTCTAGATGGTAAAATTTTAGGTGCTGTATCCACATTATAAAATCGAGATTGTTTTAAAGCATTGATCATCATTTTCAATTGTAAAGCATAAGTTGTTAAACCATAAACCTTATTATTATTGCTATTATTGATATTTTCCTTCATTGCCTTTTCAATTAAAGTATTTAAAAATGGTTCAATATAATCTTTTTTTTCAGAAGTGGATAATGATGATGAATTATTAATAAAAGTTTCGAAAATATCTTTTATAGCTTGATAAATGGTTGTTTCTTTTGTATTAGGTAAAGTTGATATGTCAAGTGTAATGCTTGATTCTCCTTCTGAAGGATATTCATTAAATATTAACTCTACATCTTTAAAGTTTTGTTTATAATTTGTTATATAATCAATATAGTTGCCATTTGAATCTATATATGCATATGAATAAATTTTAATACGCTATTTATATGTATATATACTTGTATAATGTACTTTTTTCTTATTGTTGTCTTTAGTTACCTTTATTTGCTATAGTAGGGGTACTTTTCTTCAAGTCTTGTTCCCATTCAATAAGATTTTTAATATTGAAGGAACTCCAGTTTGAACCATAATATTTATTATTATCAAGATGAAGTACTTTTTTTCCACTACGAGCAAGTGAACTATATATTATAAAATAATAATATGATTAATAATCTAACATCAAAAGGCAAAGCAGTAAAAAGTAAACTACACGCGTGTGCATCAATAAATAAATAAATGAATGAATAAATAAATAAATGTCATAAACTTTATAAAATACCCAGCAGCAATAGATTCAATAAGGCCGGTTCCAATAACTATAATATCAAAATTAGTATCTTCAAGTTGATCCATTTAAAAAAAAAAGTTTATATGACAAAAAAAAAAAGGGGGGAAGAAAAAGAAGTTTTAAAAAAATATATGGTTGATTTTTTTAAAATATGAGTAAATAGTATTTCTTTTTTAGGACCAGCCAATGATAGCTCTCTTTCTTAAAATTAAATACAACTTAAAACTCCATCAAGCAAATAAAGATTTTTTCCTTTTTGGGAACAGCCATGGATAGCTCACTTCCAAAAAAAAAATTCGTTGTAGAAATGTTAATCTACTAACTATGATCGTTTTGATCTATTTTCATTTCATTTTAATTTTAAATATCAAAAAAATATTAGTTCTTTTCATTTTTTAATACTTACGCATTTGAATATTACTATATATATATATAATATACTTTATACATTATGTTGTTTTTAATCATTAAACGCATATAATTTTATACCATATCCACCAAAGTAACGCGTTATATATAGATTAATAAAGCTACAATCATCCAGTGAACTATATATGGATGTTGAACAATTTCAAAAAAAAATCTTTTATTCAATTATATTTCATCTTCAACTACTTAATTTACTATGTCCATTCATATAAATGAATATTAAATAAAATAAATACTATAAAAAGTATTATATAGTAAAGAATTTCCAGATTCTAGCTGAGGAGAGTACAAATAACAAAGAGAAGGAGGTAAAAATAACAATACCCTTTCACTCACCTTGATTTTTTTTAATTTTTACGCACCTTCTTTTATTTTTTGCGCATTGAAAATCTTTTATAAAAAAGACTATAAGATACTAAATGATATTTTATTATATTATACCATATTTAATTTTATTCTATTATATTTTATTATATTTTATCTGAACGATATATTTATATTAAAAATTTAATTCCATAGCTAAACTTCGATCAAAAAATGAGACTAATTGACTAATCTACCCTTTACAATCTTCTTTAGTCGCTTTAAGCACTGATTCTTTAATTCTATTAAATTATCGCCTGATGATAAAGCATGTTTTTTAATTCCTGTTTTTACTTTAGAATGAAACTCTTCAAAGGGATTCAAAAATAGTGAATATAGTGGTAAATAAATCGTTTTATATCCACAACTCTCGATTAACTGTTTTACTGCAGATCCAATATGAATTAAAGCATTACTCATAATAAAATACATGCCTTTCATACTCCATTAATAAATTCTAAAAAATGTCTGTATAAGTTCCAATATTTGCATTTCGTGTTTCATATACTTATTCTGAAGAATCATTTAATTTCCTTTTTTTTTTGATTTACCTATCTTTGCGACAGCTTTTGGTTTTCTTAAAGTTAAATAAATGGCACAATTTTCATGTATAGCACCTATAATAGATATAGAAATATATCTGTTTGATGGAACGGTTACTTTAACTAGCATACCCTTTTTGATCTTCCAAAATTTCTTATATGCATATTAAATCCAGCCTCATCTATAAATACACAATTTTTGTTAAAATTAAAGTTTGGATCACTAATCCACTTAGATACTATATCCTTTCTAAGCTGAATTGCACTTTCTGAGTTTCTTGCTTCAGGCAATCTTTCTAGTTTCTTTAAGGTAAGATCGCAGTTAGCAGTTAAATGTTTTTGAGTTGGATAGAGTTAGTATAAAATAAATATGAAGTAAAAGTAGAAGTAAAAATAAAAATAAAAGTGAAATAAAAATAGTATAGTATAGTATAGTAATAGACAGAGTAATTTAAATAGTTTTGTTTAGGATGTATGTATAAATATTTATATTGAATTCACAATAAAAAATGAATTTATCTGTATAAATTTAATATTTTATAACAAAAATAAAAAATGAAAAGTAAAAAGATGAAAGAAAACATTGTGAAACCTTTCCATTTGCTTGAATCTAGTTGCTAACTGTGATCTTACCTTAAAGAAACTAGAAAGATTGCCTGAAGCAAGAAACTCAGAAAGTGCAATTCAGCTTAGAAAGGATATAGTATCTAAGTGGATTAGTGATCCAAACTTTAATTTTAACAAAAATTGTGTATTTATAGATGAGGCTGGATTTAATATGCATATAAGAAATTTTGGAAGATCAAAAAGGGTATGCTAGTTAAAGTAACCGTTCCATCAAACAGATATATTTCTATATCTATTATAGGTGCTATACATGAAAATTGTGCCATTTATTTAACTTTAAGAAAACCAAAAGCTGTCGCAAAGATAGGTAAATAAAAAAAAAAACTAAGATGAGTGAAAGGGAATTGTTATTTTCACCTCCTTCTTTTTGTTATTTGTACCATCCTCAATCATAATCTGGAAATTTTTTACTATATGATACTTTTTTATAATAGCTTATGCTTGCTACTATAATTTTTTAAATAAAAAATAAATGAATACTAAATAGCATAAATATTTTAAAAACAGTGCTTTATGATGTTATATTTTATTGATTTTTTATTAAGCTATTTATGTAATGTTTTTTTTATAAATAAAAATAAGAAAATAAAAAAAAAATACAAGTTAAAACATGACCAGTATTTATACTGTCTCAAAATGGATATTATATATAAATGACTTTAAAGTATCAAAAAGTCAATGATAATTTTATGCATAAAAAATCATATAATGAATTAATTTTAGGATTTATGCTGGTATATTACTGTAACTAACTAGATATTCGTGAAATTGAAAGTAGAATAATAACCCAAAGGAAAATTTAAAAAGATAGATTTATTTGTCTAATATTTTAGAATTTTCTCGACCATTTATCTATTTAAAAAAGTATAAATTTATTACTTTATAATAAATAGTAAATATTAATAAAAGACTAAGAACTTTCATATTACTGACAGAGGGAGTAAAAATAATAATGCCCCAAAAAAAAATTGATAAGTATGAGTTTCAAAAATGGTTTATCTATCTCCCGAAAATGATGTATATTACACCAATATATAGAGGTATATAATAGGATTTTAAAATAGAGAAAGAATATTTTATGTTCAGATTTATTTAAATTTAAAAGAAGATAATAATAGTAATAAAACAATAAAAAAATACTAATAATTATTTACAAATTATTAAAAGAAAAAAGGATAATGAAACATGCAAATAAGAAGGCATAAAGTATTGATCTAATTTAAACTTTTATGGTTTAAAATAAAAAAAACGTACAATAACAAAAAGTGGTACAAAGCTTACTTTAAAATTTAATTCACACGCTGTTTTTATATTTTTTTTTTCCTTCCACCTATTATGTTTTTTTCTCCTCTTCCTTTTCTTTATTATTTTTTTTTTCTTTATTTACTTTATAAAATATGTGTTTACATCATTCTGCTGCAAGAGATCCTAGTAGTTTAGCCAATTTAAAACAAGTCAAAAGTACTCATTTACACTTGGATTGGACTATTTCTTTTGAAAAGAAAAATATTGCTGGTCATGTTATTATAGATCTTGTTACTTTAGAAGATAATGTAGACAAGATTATTTTGGATACAAGTTATTTAGATATTCAACGCGTTTCTTATGAAGGTCAAGACTTAAAGGTATATATTCTATAAGGTTTTATTATTATTATTATTATTATTTATTCTTATTCTTATTATATATATATATATATATATATAGTTTGAAGTTGCTGATCGTCATCCTAGTCTTGGTTCTGCTCTTACCATTCAACTTGCTCAACCTATTGCTACTTCTGGTACTAAATTCCAAATTAAAATCGATTATTCTACTACTGAAAACTGTACTGCTGTTCAATTCTTAGAACCAGAGTAAAGTATTTTTTTATATACATATATAAAGAGAGAGTGAAAGAGTGAAAAAAAGAATAAGTTTGGTTTTATTTACTTACTCGTTTACTTATTTGTTTACTTATTTACTCGTTGTATTTTTTTTATTTTCTATTTTCTTTTTTTATATGATCAATTAAAAAAAATAGACAAACTGTAGGAAAGAAGCATCCTTATTTATTCTCTCAATGCCAAGCCATCCATGCTCGTGCTTTCTGTCCTTGTCAAGATACTCCTGCTATTAAGTTAACTTATTCTGCTTCTGTTTCTTCCCCTCTTCCTGTAGTTATGTCTGCCTTAAAAACTGATAATCTTCAAGGTGAAAATGGTTTAACTACTTATAAGTTTGAACAACGTACTACTATTCCTAGTTATTTAATTGCCATTGCTTCTGGTAATTTGGTTTCTCGTGAAATTGGTCCCCGCAGTTCTGTATGGTGTGAACCTGAAGTTGTTGATAAAGCTGCTTGGGAATTCGATGTAAGTTAATAATGATTCTTTTTTTTATAAATATATATATATATATATATATAATAAGTAATGAGGTTTTTCTTTTTTTTAATTATATATCATGTTTTATTTTTTGTAATATATTTTTTTTAGAGCACTGAAGACTTTATTCGTACTGGCGAAGAATTATTAACACCTTATGAATGGGGAAGGTAAATATTGGATTTAATAAAAATAAAAAAAATGAAAGCAAGGATTAACAATACTACATTTGAGATGATGAATAGTTATAAATAATTTATTATTATTATTATTATAGATATGATTTATTAGTTCTTCCTCCTTCTTTCCCATATGGTGGCATGGAAGTAAGCAAAAAAAAATTTTTTTTATTATGAAAAAAGGAAAAATATAAAAAACACATTATATATGAGAATTATGACGTTATATTTACCCTATTTTCTGCATTTATTTCCTATTATGTCATTTAGAATCCTTGTTTAACCTTTGTAACACCAACTTTATTAGCAGGTAAAAAAAAAATAAAAAAAGAGAAAAAAAATAACATATATGGTAACCCTACGGAACACTCATACTAATATTCATCATAAACCATTTTATTATCATTACTATTATTTATATGTATATAAATATAAAAGGTGATAAGAGTGCTGTTGATGTTATTGCTCATGAAATTGCTCATAGTTGGATGGGTAACTTATGTACAACTCAAAACTGGGAACACTTTTGGGTAATTTATAAATATATATATATATGTATATATATATAGTAATAATTATAATGAATAGATATAAGTATATGTTTATACTTATCATATAAATTATATTAATTATTAATAGTTAAATGAAGGTCATACCGTATTCATTGAACGTAAAATTACTGGCCGTTTACATGGTGAAGCCGAACGTCAATTCAGTGCTATCATTGGGTGGAAAGCTTTGAAAGAAAGTGTAGAATTATTTGGTGCTGATTCTCCTGCTACAGTATTGAAACCTGATTTAAGCGGTGGTATTGATCCTGATGATTATTTCTCAAGTGTTCCTTATGGTAAAGAAAAAAAATATAAGGGAAAGAAAGAAAGAAAGAAATTATGGATGGTAATTATTCATTCAATTTATTATTATTTTATAATATATAGAAAAGGGATTCAATTTATTATATCATATTGAAAAAGTTGTTGGTGGCCCTGCCATTTTTGAACCTTTCTTAAAATCATATGTTCAAAAATATGCTGGACAATCTATTACAACTGATGATTGGAAAAATTACTTGTTTGAATACTTTGAAAAGACTCATGGTCAAGAGTATGTAGATAAACTTAATACCATTGATTGGGATACATGGATTAATGGCGCTGGTATGCCTCCTGTTGATCCTCAATTTGATACTACCCTTGCTAAACAATGCTATGATCTTGCCGAAAAATGGGATAAGGCTCGACAAGGTTCTGATCTTACTGAATTCTCTCCTTCTGACATTGAATCATTCACTGCTGGTCAAAAGAGTAAATATCAACTAATGAAAAAAAAAAAAGGAAAAAGGAAAAAGGAAAAGAGTAACAATTATTTATTTATTTGCTTTTTGTTTTTTTTAAATAATAATAATAGTTGTCTTTTTGGAAAAATTAACCGACTGTCAACCTTTACCTCAAGAATTAATTAAAAAGATGGATGAACTTTATAAATTAACACCTATTCGTAATGCTGATATTCGTTTCCGCTGGCAAAACCTTTGCCTTAGAACCAGTTATGAACCTATTTACCCTGAAGTTGTAGAATTCATTACTGAACAAGGTCGTATGAAATTTGTTCGTCCATTATACCGTCTCTTGCATGAAGCTAAGAATGGTCAGCAATTAGCTGTTGATACTTATTTGAAACATAGAAAATTCTATCATCCTATTGCTGCTACTTTGATTGAAAAAGATATTGGTATCAAACAATAGATTTAAATACATAAACATACATAATTGGATATATGTATAATTTTAAAGAAAAATAGCAATAATCAATTTATAAATAAAACAATAATATTAATAAAAACGTTATAGCATAATAATAAAAATCAAAATCATGTAATCAAACTGCTTTTATTTTTATATTTTATTTTTTCATTATCAATGATGAAATCCATTAAAAAAAAGAAACATTTTATTAAACTCAAAATAGAATAATGTTTATAGATTTATTTCACCAAAAGTTAAAGTTGCATTTTTACCAGCACTAACTAAAAGATGATTATCAGATGTTATTGATTTATATTTAGTTTCTAGTCTTATTGCTGCTGTGCTAGGTTTCATAACTGATTCACTAAAGAATGAAAGATCAGTATCATAAATAATTGGTAAAGCACCATTACTTTGAATATCAATAGTTCCTTCATAAGTGTTTTTATCCTAATTATATATAAGATAAGAAATAAAAGAAAAAATAAATAATTAATTCATAATGATGGTGACTAATATGACCATTTAAACTTACAATATAGGCATTGACTGTTCCATATCTTGCAACTGCTAATATATGTACATCATTTGATAAGCAACGTATGATTGGTTTCATTTTACCATAATAAGTGGCTACACCAATATTTTTAGAAACTTCAAACAAACCAATTAAGTATCCATTAAAAAAGGTAGTTATCATTTTTTGAGTTTTAAGGTGCTAAAAAAAAAATGAATGATAAAAGGACATAAGTTTATATATATATATCAATTTTTATATATATATTTATTTATACATACCTCAGCAACAACAGCACCATAATTAGTATAAACAGCTACGGTATTAAAATTAATATTTTCCAAGGATTTATCAAAATAGGTATGACCAATATGATGTTGAATTGCTAAAAGGGAATAAGTTTTTAATTGAGAAGGGAAGATGATTTCAATAGTAACATCAGCTTCTGTTCCACCAGAATAACTTGAAAAATAACGATTTCTTTCAAAAAGTTGAAAATTAAATGTGCCATCATTAAAATTACCATCAACGAATAGTGGACTTTTATATTTAGAGATTTCATTATAAATAAAAACAATATTTGTATTTGTTGAAGTAGGTGGTGCTTGTCTAATGGTTATATTTGATTTCAATCTTACACCATAGTCAGGTAATCTAATTTCAATTGAATCATATACTTTTGGATTAAATTGATAAATAAGTTGATCCGCATCCATATTATCAATTGGTTTTGGACCAGCACGTAATAATTTTGCATCTTCATTATTATCAATATTATTTATATATTTCTTAGCATCAATGGTATTAATATCTTCATTGTTATTATTTTTAGGATTTCTAATGATTTCAGTAGGTTGAACATCAGTTGTTGTTTTTGTTGCTTTTGTTGATGGTGATGGTAGTGAATCCATCAAGCTCTTACTATATTCTTCAATGATTTCTAGATCACCACTAGAAAGTACTCGATTTTTATCATGTTTATTAGCCATAGTATTTTTGATTTCATTCACCAGACGATTCACACCAACTGTATCACCTGATACACCAATATCAACTATGGGTCTGAAATTATAATCATAACTAGATGCTGATGAAGATGGTGCCTAAAAATAAGTAAAATAAAATAAATAAAATAAATAAATAAAGTATATTAATTAAATATCATTATATATATAACTTATTTTTATTTTCTTACATAAGAATACATTGAAGCATAAGGATGATTATCATTGGAAAAATCATTATATTCTACATCATTACTATTATATTTAGGAGTGGTCATATATCGAACAACAAAATAAATACCAACTTGAATTAAAACCATTAAAAATACACAAATGATCATATCCAAACGAATTTTCTTTTGTCTAATATGACGATCATAAAATGATATTTTACGAGGTTTTTCTAAACCTAGTTCTATTGCTTCCTTGCTCATTTATATATATATAAAGTGGGAAAAAGTAAAAAAGAAACGAATAAAAAAAAAAAAGGAAAAGGAAAAAAGGAAGAAAATAGAAAAAAAAAATTTTTACTTCACTTCTTTATTTACCATTTATAATTTATTTAAAATGTACACAATGCACAGCATTATTCTTAAACTCAGAAGAAAAAAAAAATAGAACCTTAATCTTAATTTTCTTTCCTGGTTTACTCATTTGATTGATTATTTAATCATTTATATATATTTATATACTTATGTATATAATATGTTTTATTTTATTAAAAATGATTTTATTTTTATTTATTTATATATTTAGTTTTCATTTAGCTTATCCTTCTTTTATTTTGTAAAAAAAATATCACAAGTAAATGATTATTATTAAGTCCGTAAAAGTATAATTAGAAGATATTTCTAAGTTAGTCCTACCATAAATATTTTGAGTCAAAAAATCAGAATTCGGAATTCGTTGGTGGTTAATTATTTGTGTCCAAGTTCCTTATAACCACGTATTCAAAAGCCATCAACAAAAAAAAAGATAATAATAATAATGGTTTATAATTAAACAGCATGTATATATATATATATATATTAAATTGGTTTGTTTGAGTTATATTTATTCGAAAAATCTATAATAAAATTAATAAGATTTTACTTTTTTCTTCATCATCAAGCATAAAGTTAAAAAAAATTTAAACAACGACAATTACAATAGCTATTTAAAGAAAAAAAAAATTTGCTTACTCCTACACTTATAAATTATTTTTTAATCTAGTTTTAAGAATTCATAATATATAAATATACATATATGTATAAGAAATTAAGAAGAAGAAGGAAAGAAATAGAGTAATAAAAGACGAAGAAAAAAAATGTAAAAGTAGAAAAAAAAGGGTGCATTGCATATTTATTTTAAATTTTCTTTGTTCTTGATATTTTAAAACTTAAAGTGAAATAATTATAAACACTTAGAATATAAGTACCTAATTTCATTGCTACTTTTTGTTATTATATTAAACGATGGAAATGATATTTAAAAATATAGTTGAAACTGTCTTCTTTTATTTATCAATTCATTATATGAATTCAAGAAATTGCATTTCTTTTATTTTTGGATTTCATTATGTTTTCCTTTAAATTAATAATATAATAGTATTATTTCATGATTATCAATTAAGAAATATATAAATATACAGGCAAGTCTTTTTTTTTCTTTTTTTATATCTAATATAACGATTATAAGATGATATATTAAAAATCCATCTCTTTATTGAATATAAAAGTTATTTCTTTTTTTTTAATAAAAAAAAGTACTTCATGTTGGTTAAGTTGTATCATTTCTTTTTTCTCTATTTTTCGTCTTTTTTTCTTAAAAAAAGATGGTACTAAATTGGCTATCTTTAGACTTTCCAAAGATGTTTATTTATTTATATCAAAATCAAATAGATTATTTATTAATTATTATAGCCATTTTTAATTCTATTCTAACTGGACTTGCACCTCCATTGGCGGTATTACTTGCATCTAAATTTTTTAAAATGGTTTCAAATTACCAACAATATAATAATAGTTTAGAACTCAATAATAATAATAATCATTTTTTTTATTATTTTATCTATCTTGGTTGTATGGTTTTAATTTTATCTTTTTTGGGTCATTCTATTTGGTTATATTTATCTGAAAGACAGGCAAAAAATATAAAACCTATAGTTATTAAACATCTTTCATCATCATAATCATCAAGCATGAAATTAAACCCAGTTATTTTAAATTTCGACATATACAATAACTATATAAGGTAACAGAATAAAATATCTTTTTTTCATCTCCATTTTTTTCCTTTTCCTTTTTCTTTTTTTTTAAAAAACAGTTTACTAATATAAACCTTTATTTATTATTATTAGTGATAGGGATAAACTAAAAATACAGGCTCTTTATATATATCATCATTCATTTATAGAGTTATCATTCAAAGCCCTTCTATTCTCCTATTAGGTAAGATAAATAAATAAATAACAGAATATAAATACTTGCAAAATAATAATTAAATAATTTTTTGTTTTATTTATTTAGATGAACCTACTTCTTCGACTGATGATGATTTGGATAAATTTTTATTTGATACTATTTTGAAAACACGGAAAGGGAAAACCACTTTTATTAGCCATAAGTATGTAGATTATATATATAGACTTGAAAATATATTAAATAGAGCAGATCATATTATTAATATGAATTATTTTTGTCAACCTGATGGAAATAATATTAATAAAAGTAATGATCAAATAAGCCATTCACCAAATAATAACATTAATAATAATAAGTCAAAAAGGACTATTCGTCAATTAATCATTGCTTTATTGGATAATAATTTTGGTGAAAATCAATCATTTAATCAAACTAACCTTCATGATTATGACCATGAACATTCTTCTAAAATATTATATCAATCATTATCACTCTTCACATACGTCATTTTCCTAGATTTGATTTGTTACCTATTAAATCACGTTATCTAAATTATAATCACAATAATAGTAACAAAAATTACATTACAACTATCTATTCAACTGTACATGATGATAATGTTACAAAAGAACAAAAACAAGAAAATTTGAAACCGTTTAAATAGACTACTTATCTTTGGAAATATAAACATTTATACAGTATAGGTGTTTTAATCCTTTATGCTTTAACAACCATTCACGCCATCACGATTCCTTGTTTCTCTATGATAGTTTCTAGAATTTTTGGCTATTATATATACATTAATAGCAAAGAAACTAATAATAATGATAATGGTAATGATAACAATATTAGTATGACACAACTAGAATCACTTGTAAATCGATTTATTATTTCTATATCTTACTATTTTAAAAAGTATTATTACTTATTTTATTCAATTGTATCAGCGTACATCAGTTAAATTAATGGTGGCACAACTTCAACATGATATTCTATCACACATTTTCTTATCAAAATTCATCATCAATAACAACAACAATAACAAAAATAACAAAAAGATCGATTTCTCCATCTATACTAAAAATGGAAACAATAACAATTCTCAGATAAGAAATCAAATAGAAAAAAAATAGAAAAAGAAGAAGAAAAATATACAACATAATGGGATAATCGATTAGTTCAAGAAGATTTTATGGATTTAGAATGGTTTTTTATTCAGTATATAAATGAATTATTAGTTACTTTATTCATTATTTTGATTACTGTTATTATTTTTCTTTTAAAATGTCGGAAACTTTCATTATTCTCATTTGGGATTCTTCTTCTTTTAGCTATCTTTTTTTTTTTTTGTTATTATAAGGATAGGATATCAAAAACATATGATGGCTTATATATCAAAAAATCATCGCGCTAATGAAATCATTCATGAGGTAATACATATAATCTTCTTTTTTGAATTGTTAATATATATCTGTATGTATATATTATAGGTTATTTATACAAAAGATACAATCCAAATGTTAGGATTAAGTACTTATTATTACAAAAAAATGGATAAATCACTAAAATTAAGTTTAAACCAGGCATATAAATTAATTGTTTATGTGGGAATCAATTTTGGTTTAGTCCAGAGTACACCTTATTTTACAAAAGGTATAGTATATATCTATTTAACATAACTATATTCACATGAAAATGGAAAATAAGAATAAACATAAAAAAAAATAAATGGATAAATAAAGATAAAGATAATCTACTAGTTATTTTCTATTGGTTCTTTTTTTGGGGGGATTGATTTATTGTTATTTTTTTTACTTATAGTTTTCTTATTTTGGTAAGTTTAAGACATAATATATAAATATATATATATATACTATTTTCAAAAATTATTTGCTGATAAATATAAAAAATCCATAAAGATTAAACTATTATTTTCACGAATTTTTTGATTCTGGTTTTATATCTAAAAACGTACTTGAATTTGCTTGTCTTGGTGGCGAAGTTTACTTTTTATTATTATTATTATTTTATTATTATTATTGTTTTATTATTATTTTTTATTTTTTTTTTATTTTTTATTTTTTATGAAAATACTACCTTCAATTATTTCAATAAATTTAAATATACTCTTTAATTGTCTATTTTATTTTATTCTATTTTATTAATATGAATTCTATGAAAATTAAGAAATATGTTTATATAAAAATTAGAAAAATAATTTATGAAAAAAGGTTTACTATCAGCACGTATTACTGAAGCATGCAATTAGGGAATGTTTGCAAAAAGAAGTTGGTTTGAAATAATCTTTTCGGTGTATAGAATTTTACGTAACTTTTTTTTGTGTAGTTTTAAAATTATGCAATGTGATTTTTTTGTGCAGTGTTATTACTGTATAGATTTAAAATTGTGCAATGTGATTTTTTTTTTTTTGCACCTTGTTGATTTTTCTGTCTTTCTTTAACAACTAATATGAAAATAATTAGGTACCAAGCCCTTTGTTCTTTATTCTTTGTAGAGTATAATAATGATAATGTTATTAGACTAAGAGAACGAGTTAAAAATATTGGAGATATAGAAGTTTGTTACGAAACTGATCCAAAGAAACCAGTTTTGATGCCACCACAAAATCTTTATTCTGATGCATTTACTTATCATGCATATCCTATTGATGATAAAATTGAAGATTTATTCAGCGAGGAAGAATTAAATCCAAGTAGAATAACTCTATAAATATATACAGTTATAATTATAATAGTAATAGTAAAAGTGTTTAATTACTTTTTATAGTATCAGTGAGCCAGGTTATTCATTTTATTAATGAAGTATTTTTAACTAAAACTCCACTAATGAAGTGACCTATGAGCTTAAAAGTATGACGACTAAGTGTATATTTAGTGAAGTGTTAAAGTATACTAATTTGTTTATAGATATAACTTCAAAAGATTTACAAAGTGGCGCCCAATCAAAAAATCAATTTTTAAAAGCTGAAGCTTCTAGAAAAAAATTAAAAAATGAAACTAAAAAGATGATAACAGCCCAAAATATATATAATGAAAAAAGGATACTTAGATTAGATATATTTGTTAATATTTGCTGGATAACTTAGTAATTTTACAATTAAATGCTATTTTTATTTTTATTTTGTAAGATGGAATTGTTAAATTTATTATAGATTATTTACCTCAGTATCAATATTACATAAAAAAGTTAAAAAATGAAGGCTATGTAATGGTTGGATACTCTCGGAAATCACCAGGGAAAGAAATCAATACTTTAAGAATAAATTATCTTCAAAAAATGATCAACAACTTAAAAAATAGATCATTTGTATATAAGTATTTGTATCTGCAAATAGTAAATCTAACGAATCCATTTTTACACGAGATATAGCAATCAGCAAGACATTAAGGATAATCTTAATCAAAATGATGGAATTACCCAGGATAAAAAAAATCCAACTGTATATTTAAATTATACTTTTATAGATTTATAAATTATATAAAGCCTCCGAAAAAAAATGTTCGTTTAGTAATATTAGATTATTCAGGAATATTCACAAATTTTACAACTGTTGAAGATCTTATCAAGTAAATATTTTTTTTATATCTTAATAGAACCTGCAAGAAATTAACAAAAATAATAGTAGATATGTTTATTTTTGGCGATAAATTCAATGATTTAGAAAATGATGATTTAAATCAAAACTTTGATAATAAATAAAACAGCATATAAAATAAAAAGGAACTCTTTTCGATTGCTAAATGAATTATAACTTACAAAATATTTTTTCCTAATGAAAACATCTTTACATTCATTTTTACATACCAGTTTTACACTTTTATGATTCATATTTAAGGTATGTTAATATTTCGGCGTGTAATTTTTGAAGCGGGATCAAAACTGGTTTCTTTGGATCAGTTTCGTAACAAACTTCTATATCTCCAATATTTTTAACTCGTTCTCTTAGTCTAATAACATTATCATTATTATACTCTACAAAGAATAAAGAACAAAGGGCTTGGTACCTAATTATTTTCATATTAGTTGTTAAAGAAAGACAGAAAAATCAACAAGGTGCAAAAAAAAAAAAATCACATTGCACAATTTTAAATCTATACAGTAATAACACTGCACAAAAAAATCACATTGCATAATTTTAAAACTACACAAAAAAAAGTTACGTAAAATTCTATACACCGAAAAGATTATTTCAAACCAACTTCTTTTTGCAAACATTCCCTAATTGCATGCTTCAGTAATACGTGCTGATAGTAAACCTTTTTTCATAAATTATTTTTCTAATTTTTATATAAACATATTTCTTAATTTTCATAGAATTCATATTAATAAAATAGAATAAAATAAAATAGACAATTAAAGAGTATATTTAAATTTATTGAAATAATTGAAGGTAGTATTTTCATAAAAAATAAAAAATAAAAAAAAAATAAAAAATAATAATAAAACAATAATAATAATAAAATAATAATAATAATAAAAAGTAAACTTCGCCACCAAGACAAGCAAATTCAAGTACGTTTTTAGATATAAAACCAGAATCAAAAAATTCGTGAAAATAATAGTTTAATCTTTATGGATTTTTTATATTTATCAGCAAATAATTTTTGAAAATAGTATATATATATATATATTTATATATTGCTTTGCCAATTTTTTAAATTAATGTGTTTATATAGGTGTGGAACACAGCTAATTGTTTGGAAAGCATATGATTCTTAGTCTGTTATCATTATATGAGCTTTTATTAAGCTTTGTTATTATGTGTAACTCACAAGTGTTATTCTTAGGTAAATAAGATTTTATTTTGTATTTATTGTAAACATTCTTATTATTATTATTATTAATTTATTGTTTATCGATTTAATTTTTTTTTCATATTCATAATTTCATATAAATATTTATTTGTTTGCTTATTTTATTTTTTGTATTCTTTTGTTTGTTTGTTTACGTTTATAGTATCGACTTGGTCAAATGCACAATTACAATTTAATGATATGTCCGATATTTTATCGTCCCCTTCATCATCATCATCTTTTATCATAGATCATAAAAATGATACAATATATTCAACTTCATCATCATTGTTCATAAATAAGGAGGAAGAATCTATTTATATCGTTGAATTATATATCACATTAAGAGTGGATAATATGGTTTTATTATCTATTGTTTCCATTTGAATTCCACATGGTAAATTCATAGGAATAACGGGTAAAAGGTAATTTATATAAATATAAATACATAAGTATAAATATAAATATATAAACAGATGAAAAATAAAAATAAAGAAAAAAAACAGGTATATAGGGTTATTGATTAATTTGGAATTTTGTTTATCAATATTATTATTTGTATTTATATATATTAGTGGGAATGGTAAATCATAAATCTTGCAAACCTTATTAAGAATAGATGGTATGACAAATAATGCCAATATTTCTCTAAGTGGCCAAATCCTCCTAAATGATCAAGTCCCAGATTCAAACAAAATCATATGGCGCCACATGTTTGGTATTGTTTATTAAGAATCTAAACCTTTTCCTATTACTATTTATGATAATATAGTCAATGGAACAAGTAATCATGTATTAAAAAAAAGCCACATATATATATAAATAAATGACTAATATATGATTATTATTAGAATATTTACAAGATATTGATAAAAATCAAATAGAAAAAGTATGTCAATTGGTTCATTTACATGATTTTATTCTTATTTTACCAAATGGATACGATACTATATTAGGAGATGATGGATCCTTTTTATCTCACGGTCAACAACGATTATTGGTATTGGGTATTAAAAATATAATAAAGGCAATTGTTTAGAAACCTATAACGATAATTATATTCTTTTTTATTTTTAGCACGAGCCGTAGTTCGAGAACCAAAATTATTATTACTTGACGATATAACAAGTGTTTTAGATAGCAAACTGGAATGATTTTGTTTGATTTAAAGTTTCATATATTTACTATAAATATCGTTTATATATAGGTATATATGTATACTTTTAGATAAAGAAATTTTACATATACATTAGTTATTAAAAAGACTTATTAAAAAAGGTCAATCTATATTAATAATATCAAATGATTCTTTATTATTAAGTTCTACTGATCAAGTTTATGTACTGGAAAATGGAAAAGTGATAGAAAAAAAATCATTATTACAAATTAAAAAAACAAATAAAATCCACTTTTAATTTCCTTTTCTATTATATATATATATATATATATATAGGAATGATTTATTACTTTTATTGAATAGTAAATTCTATGAATATCAGTAAGAACAATCAAAATTTATCTTCAATCATTTTAAATTTCAGGACCACCCAACAATGTTTAATTGATGTTCATTACCAGTTCACCAATCATGATGATTAGAATATATGTATTTAATACTTTTTATTGAACAAACCACGAAAGGGTAATTTTTATTTTATTTTATATTTATTTATCTTCAAATCAACATGAGAGAGAAGAATATGACTAATGTATTCAATCATTTCATTGTTTTGTTGTTCAGAAAAAATATTATAATCAACCTTAACAAAGTAGTAGTGCCTGTATATTTCATAGATCTTTTTTTTATCCATCCATTAAGTTGTTCCTTTTATTTTATGCATAAAGACATTGTTTATTTTATTTAATTTTATTTAATTTTATTTTTTTGTTTCATTTTACCTGACTCGGGTCCCATTAAAAATTATTTTATTAAAAAAAACTTAATCTAGTACTTTGTGGCGTGTTTTATCATAAAACTCAATTTAAACTCAAAAGGAACTGCCTTTTAATATATATATATATATATATATATATACAACCTACACGTTTATAAAACCTATATATTTATATCTAAAAAACAGGTATAAAGGGTTTATTTAATAAATAAGGTAAATTATTTTAGAAATAATAAATAATAATAAAAATCGTGCCGTATATATACCTGCAGATGATCTCCACTTTTATATATATAAAGAGAAACTTCACCTATACATATTTATACACAAATATAAAGTGAATCAAGTAAATTCAAGACTTGATTTATATCTAAACTGACTCATGATTTCCAATTACCCATTTTGTAAGATATGCTTCTTGGAAAATCATCAATTTTTATCGCTTTTTTCCCTCTTTTTTTTTAATGATATTGATTCTAATTATTTTTGATCTTTCCATACCATTATAAATGTTTTTAAATGTATATATAACAATTTATTAAGAATAAAAATGTATATACATATATACACGTATATATAAATTAATTGTGTGTTTTAACCACTAGATTTTTATGGATGATCTGTATCGACGTGTTTTTTTACAGATAATATCTTTTTTTTTTGTGAGAGAGTGGCGTATTTTGATTTGAAATCACATTTTTTTCAATAAATAAATAAATAAACAAGTAAATTATTTTTATAATTTTGCTTTATTAATTTATTCATCTATTTTGTTTTATTATTATCATTTCTTCTTATTTGTTTTTATTTATTTGTTTATAAAAAAAGCACAATTTAGTCAGAAGCCCGATATGTTTTCCTATTTTCATTTTTTCACTTTTTTATCTATCACCATCAGCTCCTCTTCTTTGTTACTTTTCATTAATATATAATAAATATTATAATTATTTATTCAATATCATTTATATAAAAGTAATAATTGACTATTTTATATTAACAAATAAAAATAATATTAATAATAACATGACCTTTTATTATAATGGTATTAGCATTTTCTTAAATGAATGACTAAGAGATAAAGATAAATAGATAAATAGATAAATAGATAAATAAAAGTACAATATATTTTTTTGTTTTACTATTTATATACTGGTGCAAGTTAAATCTATAATATTAGTAATATACTTTTTCTTCTACTCAGGGTAGTCAAATTCCAAGTATAATTCAAATCATATGGTCTCCATTATAAAAAAGTTTTGCATTGTTGTTTAAAGAGCTACTTTTTTTAATTATAAATTACTTCTATTGGATCAAATTATTATAATATCTTTCTAATAAATAAATAAATAAATAAATAAATAAATAAAATTTAAACAATAAAATTTAAAACTTATATATATGTTGACATTTTTAAAAATAAAGCACAGACCTTTTTACTTTTAGTTCTCGAACTAAAATAAAATTATATTTATATATAAGGTTTCATTTAATTAAGTATAAAAATACTAAAATGCCATTTTTTAAGGGATAAAAAAATCTAATTCACATTAAACTAAAATATAAATCTAAATAGAATTGAATTTTTTTAAAAAAAACATTCTAATCTATAGCTTCATTTATTTGATCTAATATATGTTGATATTCCGGTTTTCCTATTAAATCATCTGTATAAATAAAAATAAAAATGAATAAAAAAATAAAGGGTATGTCTAAATATGTTAATAAAAAAAAAGAGGGGGGAGATGTTGAAAAAGAAGAAGGATGGATTGAAAAAGGCAATTTTTTTTTGTTAATTACCTTTATGGATGGTTGGGCCATATATACCATAAATACGTTGAATATAACAATAGATTTGACAAGTGACTAAAACAAAATGAAGACTAAATTTTAAATTTGGTTTTAATAAATTAGTTTGTTGATCAAAAAAAAAATCATGTTGAGGAGAAATAGATAAAGGGTAAGAAGAAGAGTAAGATGAATATAAATTGTCATCATCATCATTTGAATCATCTTGATCATTGCCATTAAGATGATGATCATTATTATTATCGTTATTTAATGAAGCAAGAGATTTTAACCAAGAAAAAAACCATTGACTATCTAAAAAGTAACAAGGTTTTTCTGAAGTAGAAGATAATAATTGTATTTCTAGCTGCCTTTGTTTATATAATACAATATTATTATTAGATAATATGGTGGCTGACCAAAGAATCGATTGAATCCATTTTCTTACTAAATGTATTTCACTCGATGCTAATTTTACTTTATCGTTTCCCGTTCCCCAATATCCTAACTATATTTTAAGAGAGATTAAGATTTAGCTTTACTTTTTAAATATAAAAAAAATTAGATTATACATTATTATTTATTACAGGTCGATTACAAGAATAACACCACATTTCTAAAAAATTAATATTGGATACTTTTAAAACTAATGAATGATTTGTTGATTTATGATGATTATATAAATGACCCGGATATTGTTGTTTATCTTTAAAAAAAACATCGCCACATCCTAAAATTAAATAAATAAATAAATAATAAGGAGAAATAAGAAATGAAAAGAAAGAAAGAAAAAATAGGGTTAAAAAAGGTTAAAAAAGCTAATGCAAAATGATGACATTTTGTTTTTATTATTAATTACCTAAATAATGACAATGAGGATATAAACATATGCCAAAAGATGAAGTGGAATGATCACAACAAATAGTTTGATTGATGATAGACGTTGATGATTTATTTTTATTATTATTATATTGAATAATATCAGTTAATTGAGAAATATATTGATTTAAAGAAGGATGTAACCAAGGAGAATATAAATGAGGACACATTTGATTAATTTCTTTGGAGATAGCTAATTGATACCAAGATAAGGATGGATGTCGATATGTAATTTGATATTTATTATAAATCAAACATCTCCAAAAATCGTCATCATATTTTAAACTATAAAATTGACGACATGTTTGTAAAAATGCGCTCACATGATTAGATGATAATTGACTAATGATACAAAGTAAGATTTCATTTGGAAGTTTACTTAATTTCATTTTTTTTTTTTTTCTATATTTTTTCTTTCTATTTTCTATTTTTCTTTTTCTTTTTTTATTTATTTAAGGAAAAAAAATAAACAAATAAATAAAAAAAATAATTAAGAAGATTATAATAATAGAAAGGTTTATTATATTGAAAATAATAGAAGAAAGTTATTATTTTTCCTGACTTGGGTTTCTCATTTTTTTTGATCGGATATTTACAAATATGGATACAAAAGAATATTTAAAAAATTGGATGATGAAATTGTTTTTCTTTTTTTATAAATCCTTTGAATTAATTTAGATTGTTTAAAAAAAGTGAATGTAGCATTAAAAGTAGAAAGCATTTACAGTAATAGTAGTGGTAGTAGTTGTCATTTTTTTTTGACTAAAATAGTTTAAAATTTCGGCTTTAGATTATGAATAGTAGTATTATGATTTAATTTTTTTTTTTAGTTTCTTTAGTACAAAAAGTGTGATTAAAAAGTATGGCTCACCATGCAAAAATAAAGTGATTTTATTATATTATTACATTTCATCAACTCCGACGTCAACTTTCTCTTTCCTTTTTTTTTTAGGTTCATAAAAAAAATAAAAATAAATAAATGATATAAATTATATGTGTTTATATATAAAGTCAAAAAATATAGTGACAGTAAGATTTCTTTTTTTATTTATTTATTTTTTTACCCATCTGACTGAAAAACAAAACAAATAAAAAACAACCAAAAAACCGAAAAGTTTAAGTCTCCGCGAGAAGATCTTGATTTTTTTTTCTTTCTTTCTTCCCCCCCAATTAACTTTTTTGTGTCTCGAATAGTGAAAAAAAAATTGATAAGAGAAAAAAATTGATAATAATAGATAATAATGGTTTCTCTTTTTTTTTTAGAGAAAAAAAAATACAAATAAAAGTTGACTAGTTCATATTATATATATTAATATAAATATATAAATACATGTATAATATTTAAAATAAAGAAACAGTAAGAAAAAAATAAAAAACCTCGTCTATATAAATGATTAATTTTTTTTTCTTTCTTTCTTTTTTCCAATTTTTTTTTTTGGTTCCTGAGAACAAATTCACACACCCAAATTTAAAAACAACAACAGTCAAAAAAAAAAAAATAATAATAATGTCGCATGATTCATGCCAATATTATTATTGTTCTTTAATCTAAAATAAATAAATCTCTTTTTTTTTTTCCCTTTTTCCTCCTTAAAAGTATATAATTTCATCCCACACTCCCCCAAACTCCCCCCTGTTTCTTCAAATTACCTTTAATTTTCTTTTTTTTTCTTTTTTTTTTTATATAAGTTAGAAAAAAATTTCTTTTTATTTTTTTTTTCTTTCTCTTTCTCTTTACTTTTTTTTTCATTTTGACTTCCCCTTTTTTTCATTTTCATTTTTATTTCCTTTTTTTATAAAACATATTAATCATTCACTTATATCATATATATATACATAAATAAAAACAATGCCTCCAAATAAAAAATCACGAACTGGAAGATTATTTTATTGTACAGGATTTGGTGATTGTAAAATGGTATTTACTCGAGGTGAGCATCTTGCAAGACATATTAGAAAACATACAGGCGAGGTAATATATATATATATATATATATATATATAATAAAATGATAAATTGTCATATAATATTAATAATCATCCTTATATATAAATATATAAATAAATAGAAACCTTTCCAATGTATAATACCAGATTGTAATAAAACTTTTTCAAGATTCGATAATATGATGCAACATACACAAACACATCGAAGAAGAGAACAATATCATCATACATCTTCATCATCGAATAATATTAATGATAATGATCAACAGGAACAAACTCATTATCCATCTAATATTAATAAACGTCATCATCATTATCAACAACAAAAACAACAACAAAATATAAATCATTATAAAGAAGAATATAATAAAAAAGAAGATGATGAAGAAGACGAACATAAAAGAGTATTATTAAGACAACCAAATATAGGATTAACATCACCTATATCATTAGCATCATCATTAGATTCTTCTGATGAAGAAGAACTTGATGAACCAAAAGATCATCATCATCATCATCATCATCAACAACCTTGGGTATACCATCCTCATCAACATCATCGAAGATTATCAATTGCTGATTTATGTCATCCTATTGATCAACCCCCTAATATTCATCAACAGCTTTCTTTTGATGAAATTGAAGCTTTATTAGCTTTTGGTAAATTACAACAATCCAATACTTGTTAAAAAAATCATTATTATTATATATATTTTTTTTTCGCACACATGAAAAAAAAACCCAAAAAAAAGGCTATTGTATATATAAATTTTTTATTCTTTTTTCCTTTTTTTTCTCTCTCTCTCTAGCATATTTTTATTTTTCTATTCTTCTCTCTCTATCTTACTATATATATATTGATTATATATATTGATTATATGTAACTTGTATAAATTCTTTTATAAAATAAAAAATGAATAAATATATATGTAATATCAAGACTTTTTAAAATTTATCGGTTGATTTCTTTCTTGTGTAATAAGAATTTACTATTTAAGAACAACGACGATCTCCTTTTTTTATTATTTTTTTTATTTTATTTTATTTTTATTATTTAAAACAAACAAATTTATATATATATATATATATATATAATAAACAAATCAAAATCATTATTTTTATTAGAATAAGCGTATCAAATGATTATTTTAAAAATGAATCTTATAGAAAACAAGAGAAAAAAATTGTTTGTGCACAAAGAAAAAAAAACCATTTAAGAAAACGAGAGAGTGAGAAGTAAAAATTTGTGATCATTTGATTATTATTTACACTTTCCTTTTTTTCTCAATCATCTAACAAAACAAAACAAAAATAAAATAAAAAAAAAAGGTTGGTCTATTTTTTTTTAAAAAACAAGTATTAAAAATAATAATAAGTTGATAAATATTTAATCACCTTATGTTTTCTTTCCCTTAAATAATAAAAAAGCAACTAGTTTTAAATATTATTTTTAATATGATCATTAGTCAATGTCAATTATAAATCTCTTTAAAATATATTTATATATATGTCGGGCTATCTAGGGTAAAAAAATCATATGTAATTAAGTTGAATGAATAAAAAAATGTGCAAAAAACCAAAAAGTCGGAGCGGAGTCTTTTTATTCTCCAAAAAAAATGTACCCCTCATTTTTTATTTCTATTACTATTATTATTATGTCAAATTATATAAATAAATAAATAAATAATAACAATAATAATAATAATAATAATAATAATAATAATAATATAATAATTATAATGCTGGAAAGATGAAAAAAACGAAAAGATGGTAAATATATGAACGGTATATTCACACATAGAAAATAACGTCATTCTCTTTTCCTTTTATTTAATACTTGTTCTCTTTCGCTGGTATTTTAAATCCCGACTAAAGTGCTGCTACTTGCTTTTTTTTTTTTCAAACCCATATACACTAACTCGCTATTTATTTTATTTTATTTTTCCTTTTTTTTTCTTCTTTTCTTTTTTTCTTTTTTTTCTTTACGTGTTTATTTATCTATTTTCACTCTCTATATATAACGTAAGTTTATTATTAATGAAAAAATAGTAATAGAAGAAGGGAATATTTATTCTATATATATATGATAAATAGAAATAAGTCAAAATGGTTCGTACTTTCTTCATTGGTGGTAACTGGAAAATGAACGGTTCCGTTGCTCAAGTCAAATCACTTGTTGATGGTCTTAACGGTATCAATATCCCTGCTCAAACTGGTAAAGTATATAAATATATATATAATAGATTTTAATATTTAACGTATAATAGATGAATAAATAAAAAAGAGAGAATAGTAAATAGGATGATTATATATGTATGGGTTTGTGTATGTACAAGATATTTTTTTTGTTGGGGGTAAATATATATATATGATATCTTACGATTTTTTTTTTTTGATTTTTGTTGAGTAGAAGTTGTAGTTGCTCCTCCTGCTATCTATGTTGACCGTGTTCGTGCTAACTTAAAGAAAGAAATTGGTGTTGCTGCCCAAAACTCTTATGTTAAGCCTAGTGGTGCTTATACTGGTGAAATCAGGTAAAATATATAATATAAACTAATAAAATCGGGTGTTTTGTTATTATTCTTTAAACATATATTTGTATATATTAATGATCTTTGTATTTTATTTTCTTATCTAGTCCTGAACAATTAAAGGATCTTGGTATTGATTGGGTTATCCTTGGTCACTCTGAACGTCGTGAATACTTTAAGGAATCCGACGAAGTAATATAAATAATTATCTATTTTTTTTAAATATATATATAATGATTATATATTAATCATAATGATTTACGTTATTATTACTATTATTTTATTTATAGTTTGTTGGTGAAAAGACCGCTCACGCTTTACAAGCTAACGTTAAAGTCATTGCTTGTATTGGTGAAACTTTACAAGAACGTGAAGCTGGTAAAACCACTGACGTTGTTACTCGTCAATTAAAGGGTATTGCTGATAAGATCAATGACTGGACTAATGTTGTTGTTGCTTATGAACCTGTATGGGCCATGTAAGTTTTTATATAAACATATGTACATGTGTAAAAAAAAAAATCAAAATCAAAATCAATTAATATATACATTGATATATATAGTGGTACTGGTAAGGTAGCTACTCCTGAACAAGCTGAAGAGGTTCATGATAATTTACGTAAATGGTTAGCTGCTAATGTTAGTCAACAAGTTGCTGATTCCACTCGTATCATTTATGGTGGTTCTGTTAATGATAAGAATGCTGCTGAATTAGCTACTAAACCTAATATTGATGGTTTCTTAGTTGGTGGTGCTAGTTTAAAGGTTGATGCTTTCAATACTATTGTTCAATCCCGTTTATAAATGAAAAAAATAATAGAATATGATTTTTATTAAAAAAAAATTGGTTTTTGTATAAATGATTTCAAATTAAATAAATATATATATATATAAATAAATGAAACTCGGTTCTCTTATTATTATTATTATTATTATTGGTAAAAAATGATCAACTATGGAATATGCTGGATATTTTTACAACCGCAATAAAAATATAATCAGCTTTCATTTTTATCAAATTTGTTAACTTTGTTTTGATAAACATATATAAATATATATATATATATATATATAGTTTTATTTTATTTTTTAAGAAAAACCCTTTTCTTGTTTTTCTTTTCATTTATTTTATTTTCCTCTCTTTACTTTTTGATAATAAAATGATACATAATGAAAATGATTCAATGCAACCAACAGAAAATAAAGCGCAGTCATTTAAGCAAATCAATTTAACTGAATACGAATTTAAAATAACACCAAAAAAAAAAGAACCTAATATTAAATTATTTTAAACCAAAAGAAAAAAGAACAAACAATACGTTTTAAATGATATTTATTATATTTATTTGTTTATTTTTACTTCTTTTTTAGAGAAAGTATTTGATCTTGTACTTGTTGATATTAAAAATACATGCCAAGAAGAAGATTTATCCTATGTCAAAAAAAAATATGTATGGTGAAGATTTGAAATACATTGCTATATATCATTGATAGGGTGAAATTGTAGAACAGCAAGTACAAATACCTGATTATACTACTCATATTACTTCATTTGGTTTAAATGATTTACAACATCTTTGTTATAATATTTATTATGAATTTGATTTAAAAGAAAT
Organism: Cunninghamella bertholletiae; assembly: GCA_037043795.1. Taxonomy (NCBI): domain Eukaryota; kingdom Fungi; phylum Mucoromycota; class Mucoromycetes; order Mucorales; family Cunninghamellaceae; genus Cunninghamella; species Cunninghamella bertholletiae. Next base: position 1,082,012 of record JAZGVP010000005.1, read on the forward strand.
ACAATATTTATGGATAGATGCTATATCATTGGATCAACAAAATAAGGAGAGGAAAAAGAAACTATTTTAAAAATGAATGAAAATTATAAAGTGGGCAGCTTATATTATAGCTATATCTGAATTACATGGAAAATATTCATATGAAAATTCATTAAATAATAAAGTAATGAATTTAATATATCATGAATATAAAAAAACAATCTTCGAAGAAATTTATTAGCTTCAACAACAGTAACATTATTAAGATATTCAAAGTAAAGAAAATGAAAATGAAGATATAAAAGAGAATGAAGACAAAGAAAAAATATATAAATTTTTAGCCTATCTTATGGGTGATTGGTCTAATCGTGTTTAAATCATCAACGAATATCAAATTGCAAAAGAAAAATATGGAAAATATGGAGCACCTTTGAAATACATGTTTATATCTTTACCAGCTTTCATTACTAAATACTAACACTTTTTCCCATATCATTTTGATAGTGATGATGATGATCAACAATAGCAACATACACACAAAATAATGGAAATTGTGATAAAAATAACGAAAAATGGATTTATACAGAAGAAGAGAATCCTAAAGCATTTAATATATTTGTAAAAACAAGACTTATACAAAGGTCACATTTATGTATGATATTAAATTCCAAAGCAACTAGAAATGAAGATATATTTTATGATATTTTACCATCGTGGAAAATATACAATTATTTAATTAAATATAAAAACACTATCTCCAATTGGTATATTAGATACGTTATCAGTGAATTAGAAATTATATGAAATCATAGATGATGATGATTTATGGGATAAAGCAAGATTATTATAGCCATATTCAGCTTATGTTGATAAACCAATTAGTTCTTTCTTTGCAACATACTGTTATTCTTATTTTATTTTTAATGAAATAACTTTGATCAAGTCCATGGATTAATATTGATTTATTTATCAAAATTTAAATTTAAAATTGGTGAAAAATACAAAGATATTAAATAGTGTATAAATAATTATAAAAATAAATATGAATCAATACTCAAACAAAATTTAATTGGCACTCAATTTAATCAACAACTAGGCTAACTTTCTATAAGTAAATCAAATATTTGTTTATAAAACATCATCTATAATTATCAAAAAAAATTATCAACTTATTCATTAAAACATAATGCCACTTTAAAATTAATGTATATTCTTTTTTTACTTATCACATAATAGAGACTAGTCACCTCATTCCTATGGATAAAGATTTTGTACCAATTTAAATGGACATTATTAATAGGAAATAGGAATACAGTATTTCTATCTCAATTTGTCGTGGTGATAATATTTGACTTGTCATTTTTAATTTTTTTACTTGTCATATTTTAGAGATCCACTTTTCGCATGTTTTTATTACAAGTTTATCTAGGAAATAAAAACATCTTATCAGGCTAAATTAAGTTATATCAGTTAGTCAAGTATTCAGGTTAGGTTCTTTAATATTAGTACTGATTATGCGGATCAGATATTTAATAAACTTTAATATGCCTTCTGAAAGTATTTAAACCTTGTTAGAAAAAAATAAATTATCAAGATTAGTAAAGTCATATAAGCTCTAATCATGCTTATTTTTTATTCTATTTGAAATTTATCATTAGAGTAATATGAAATGTATTGAACAATATAATATGATATAGCTGTAGTTTATATTTATAATTTGTCGTATTTATTTACCATAAAAAAAAATATTATATATATATAATATAAAATAAATGGATGAAAAGTATAAAATAATAAAAAAAAAATAGAGTAATAAGCCTTTAACATCAGAAGATCACCTAGGTTGAATTTCGAAACTTATATTACTAATTTCTATAACTCATTATCAAATTTAATAGGATTGTTTGCTGGTTGATTGACTCTAAAATATCTAATAAATTAATCACTTATCATGCTACCTTTATGCTCATGTTTATTTTTTCTTGCAAAACTTTTGAAATCTTATTATTAAAATAATTAAATACTGCCACATAGATATTATTGTTACTTAAATATTATTATAAATAAAATTACTGTAAAAAAATAGAAAGGAAAAAATATATGTCAAAAACTAAAAATATAAATTTATACATAAATAGTTAAACTGGGATTTAAAAAGAAAACCTTATGTTTTCTTGAAATCTTATTTTTTCATACAGAGAAAAAAATGTAAAAATAAAAATCATTTCTCACACACGCACATATAAATATATACTTGTGTTATAAGTAAATAGATAAAGACAATATTTTATGTTTTTCCTAAATATTCGATAAACTTTTCGATTATTTTCTTTATTGAGCCACATTATCGATCTGTACATCATGACCAAGCATAATCATTTCAAAATAATATAGTTTAATTATATTAGTTAAATTAAAATAAAAATACTATTATACTTTTATATTATATTCATTTTATAAATGTATATTGTAATTTTCAATTTAGTAAGGAGAAAAACATCAGCACTGATCAACTTATTCAATAATAAAAGAGTCAGAGCTGATTTGCATGATTTGGACTGGGAAGTATGATGGCACAACTATCCCAGCGAAACACAATTGAATATTCGATTAATCTGATTATATTATATTATATTTAGGAAAAAGATATATTAACAAATAAAATATGAGTAAACTAATATTTATTAGTAGTAATTCAGCCAAGTAATAGCAACCCTATACAATATTATTTGGCCAGGGCAAAATAATTATATACTGACAATCTTTCTTCAGAGTTTTATTATTTGCTGATAAATGTTATTTTAAAGATTATTTTAAAGATTATTTTTAGACTTTTGTTTTATATTTAATAAACAATCTTGATTTTTGAAATTACCACATATTATGCCAGCAATAATAACATAGCAATAACAAATCAAAAATAACAAATTTATTTTTGTAAAGAAAAAAAAGTATTTAAATAACAGTAACAATAATAATAACGTTAAATGAATAAAGATGCAATATGATTGATGAGCTTTTATTTATAAAAATAAAAATAAAAAATACTATACTAATACCAATTCTTTGCCCATATTAAATTAATATGGTTGCCCAGATGTGACCACGTGGAGGTGATTGGCAATCCACATCTTACCCAGTAGGGCAGTTAAAAAAATACTCATAAAGAGCAGTTAAAGAATACTCATAAAGAGCAATTAGAGGATACTCATAAAGAGCAGTTAAAAAAATACTCATAAAGAGCAGTTAAAGGATACTCATAGAGCAGTTAAAGAATACTCATAAAGAGCAATTAGAGGATACTCATAAAGAGCAATTAAAGAATACTCATAAAGAGCAATTAAAGAATACTCATAGAGCAGTTAAAAAAATATTCATAAAGAGCAGTTAAAGAATACTCATAAAGAGCAATTAGAGGATACTCATAAAGAGCAGTTAAAAAAATACTCATAAAGAGCAGTTAAAGGATACTCATAGAGCAGTTAAAAAAATACTCATAAAGAGCAGTTAAAGAATACTCATAAAGAGCAATTAGAGGATACTCATAAAGAGCAGTTAAAGGATACTCATAGAGCAGTTAAAGAATACTCATAAAGAGCAATTAGAGGATACTCATAGAGCAATTAAAGAATACTCATAGAGCAATTAGAGGATACTCATAAAGAGCAGTTAAAAAAATACTCATAAAGAGCAGTTAAAGGATACTCATAGAGCAGTTAAAGAATACTCATAAAGAGCAATTAGAGGATACTCATAAAGAGCAATTAAAGAATACTCATAAAGAGCAATTAAAGAATACTCATAGAGCAGTTAAAAAAATATTCATAAAGAGCAGTTAAAGAATACTCATAAAGAGCAATTAGAGGATACTCATAAAGAGCAGTTAAAAAAATACTCATAAAGAGCAGTTAAAGAATACTCATAGAGCAGTTAAAAAAATACTCATAAAGAGCAGTTAAAGAATACTCATAAAGAGCAATTAGAGGATACTCATAAAGAGCAGTTAAAAAAATACTCATAAAGAGCAGTTAAAGAATACTCATAGAGCAGTTAAAAAAATACTCATAAAGAGCAGTTAAAGGATACTCATAAAGAGCAGTTAAAGAATACTCATAAAGAGCAATTAGAGGATACTCATAGAGCAATTAAAGAATACTCATAGAGCAATTAGAGGATACTCATAAAGAGCAGTTAAAGGATACTCATAGAGCAGTTAAAGGATACTCATAAAGAGCAATTAGAGGATACTCATAGAGCAATTAAAAAAATACTCATAGAGCAGTTAGAAAATACTTGGAGAGGAAATAAAAAAAGAAAAACAACAATACAGAAAAGATAGAAAAAGATAAGACTTTTTATTTATGATAGCAGGGGTTATCGGAAAATATCGGAAAATATCGAAATATACAACTCTGATTAAAACTCAGATACATTTTTTTCTTTTTTTCATCATAATGGGTATATTCTGTCGATCCTGTCGAACGCCTTCAAGGCAATTATGCATCAAAAGCGAATCATTTAAAAACAAACTGAACACTGAACTTGAAGAAATCTTTCATGAATGGAATGGCATTATACACATTTGCAAAAAAAAAGAGCAGGAGTAAGTTTTAAACAATATCTTATATTAATAACTATAACTAACTACCAATTATTTTAGCTGTGTATATTTGCATTTTTCTAGCGAAGAACACGCTTCCATAATATACAACAACCGTAATATTAATTTTTTAAAGGGTGAAAGAATTACAATTTTACCAGTGCTTGGAAAAGATGGTATACCAATTAGCTATAATCAGCTTCCAATTAATTTTCCACCAACTCCAGCATCATCGACATCAGCATCTTCACCTCAGCTTCAACCATCACCAATTCAACCTCAAACTAAATTATCCCAAACTGAATCTTCTCGAGCTGAATCTTCTGGAGCTGAATCTTCTGGAGCTGAATCTTCTGGAGATGAATCTTCTGGAGATGAATCTCCTGGAGCTGAATCTTCTCGCATCAAATCACCTGAACCTTCATCTCCCCAACCAATATTACCACAACTACCACTACTTAATAAAGATCCTATACATGTTAAGTTTAATAACATGATCAAAAGAAATTTAAATGAAATTGATATTATGATCGAATCTTACGAAGAAAAAATAGTGGACTTAAGAAAAAAACGAAAAATAATGATGGAATTAATATATAAATAGTTTTTTTATTTCATTTATTAATAATAAACGTAAAACATATAAATATATAAATATAAATAATACCATTGCATAAAAGTATTCTACAATATTTTATCATTAAAATCTAAAAAATATTATTATTTATTTATTTTTAAAAAAGAAAGGTTAATAGTATTTTTTAAATATAAATCAAAATTATATTAATATATTCTTTATATATAATGAATATTTTAATGCAGGAAAAACAAATAAACAAAAGGTTCATTTACACTTTTTGTCATGTGTTTTCAATTGAAATACTTGTTTTATATTTATATTTTTAAAATAACAGCGATAATGATCATTCATATTTATATTATAACCCAGCTTATTTTTTTGTTCTTATGATTTTTATTTTTATAATTTATATTAAAGAAAAAGATTAACTAGTATATTAAACGAAGGAGGATTAATTATATATATACTTTAGCTATGTTATCATTGATGATCACTTTCAAATCAAATCAAAAAAAGCATGTGCAACCAATTTTAGCTTTAAAAGTAATTTCAAAGTTCTTGTTTTCCTTTTTAATTTTTTTATTTTTTCAATTTCCCTTTTTTACTTCTTTTTCTTCTTTAAGTTGTTATTATTAGTAATAACAAATAATACAGACAACTATTTTAATTGCAATACCGAACAACCTAAACACCTAAAATGTAAACCTTTATCATTTAAACAGACTAACTTGATTAATTACTTTAAAATAAGACCAAAGAAAAAGAAAAAGTAAGAATATGAAGAAGTATATTTATAAAATATGCTTTTAGATAATATATTGTTAATAATACCTATTTTTTTATTTTTTAATATAGAGAAAGCTTTTGATCTTGCGCTTGTTGATATAAAGGAAGCAAAAGAAAAAGATTATATAGAATGTACAAAAAAAATATGTACGATGAAAATTTGAAATATACTGTCATATCATATCGTTGGGGTGAATGGGAAGAACTATTAGTTAAAACAACTGATTATACTGCTCATATTACTTCATTTAATTTATATGATTTATTGTGTATTTGTCATCTTATTATACATGAACCTGATTTAAAAAAAATATCCTACTTATAGATCGAAGCAATATCAGTTGATCAACAAAATTATTCAAGAAAAAAGAAATCATCCTAAGAAGGAATCAAACTTATAAAGGAGTAACCTATATTTTTGCTGTACCTGATTTACATAAGGAATATTTATGAAAAAATACAGCAAATAAAGAAACGTTAGATTTGATATATAATTATCGTAAGATAACCTGTGAAGAAAAATATTATAATCATCATCAACAGAATAACAACAACAAGTACAATATAAAAATCAGTGACATCATTATTATTCATTTATTAAAAAGAAATTAAAAATACGATAATAGGAAATGATGATATAGAATAAAATGAAAACAAAGATAAAATACATAAATTTTTAGGCTATCTTATGGGCGATTGGTCTAATCGTACTTGGGTGATCAGTGAACATCATATTACAAAAGAAAAATATGAAATATATGAAACACTTTTGAAATACACGTTTATATCTTTATCACAAGATTATAAAACATTTTTCTCGCATTATTTTTATGATAATGACGATGATGATCAACAACAATACACAACAAATAATGAAAATTTTGATAAATATGGCAAAATATTAACTTATAAACGCGTGGATGATGCTAAATCATTTAATCAGTCTGTAAAAAAAGATTTATGCAACGGTCCCATCCAGATATGATTAAATTCAAATGCAACAATATATGAAGATAGATTCAATGCAAACTTTCCATCGTAGAATATATAGAAACGTAAAATTAAAAATAAAAATGCTGTATCAGAATGGAATATAATATATATGACTTCAATTAGGTTGAAACTATATTAAATCATGCATTTATGCAATAAAACTACTTTACTTTATGCATATAAAGAATATCTTAATAATACAACTATATTACCTACTTTTACAAATTATCATGATATGAATTCTCTAGTTCTGTCTGAAAAAGATAACAATGAAGTTGTTAATGAAAAATACGAAAAACCATTATTAGATTATATACAGAATAAAGAAAAATATAATCGTATTAAACAACTCATAAACGAATAAAAGATGAATTCTAAACCAATATGGACTGAAAATTTGACTAGTATTCTATTTTATCATTCGTATTTTTTTGCCAAACCAAATACGTATTTTTTTTATCGAAATGGATAATTCGAGTAAAAAAGATTATTTATCAATGTATCCATTATTAGGAAAGTATAACGATTGCTTTTGCTATGTATATATACTTTTTTTTACTTTATAATACTTGGTTATATATAAACTCTTCCTGAACTTGGTAATGGTATAATTTTAGATGGTAATCTTGATAAAAATATATGGATATTATCTGATGATTTTTGTCAGTTTATTTCGAAAAGGCTTTTGTTCCTTCAATGATTATACTTTTAATATATATTAGTTTATTTTTTTTTCCATTCAATTATTTTGCATACAAGTTTATTTAAATAAAATATGAATACAGACTTTAACATATTTATATATTTATTAATCAATAACTGATGAGTATATCTAATTACATTATATCCAAATATAGCCTATAAAAATGATTACCTTTTTTAGTATTGCTTAAAAAATTGAAAAGAAAAATTACTTTGCATTAAAAGCAGCAAAATTAATAAAATTAAAAGGTTTTATTTTTATGATGATTTATATATATTTTTTAAGCCTTATTCTTCATTATAGACTATTAATAATTAATTTAAAAATGAATTAATGATAATTTTAGCTTTGTATAAGTTTGTGTCTAGAATAAAAAAAAATGGATTAGTGTTAATTTTTTAATAAATCATATATTTAAACAGCGAAATTATGATTTATAAATAAATACCTACTTCTTTTTAAAATATCAAAAAATGATAGTAATAGTAATAATAATAGTAATAAAATAAATAATAGAATAAAGAACAATAAAAAAAAAGAAAAAGCCAAGAAAAGAATCTATTTTTAAAATAGAAAGAAAAGAGTTTCAACCCAAAAAGAGTATAAATCAAAACATAAATATATGGCGGGGCTTTAAAAATAAAATAGTAAGAAAAAAAAAAGGGGAATGATTTTATTTTTTAATGTTCTTTCTTTTCCTTTTCCTTTTTTTCTTTTAGACATATATTTCTTTTATTGCATTATCATTTAAATGGCACCAGTAAATAGTTATGAACATTATTTAGTTGCTAGACAAGCAGTTCAAGATGATGCTGCAAATAGATTAGCACCAACTGAAGATCAAAAAATAATTCTTATTATTATTGGTGTTTATATAGCTGCTATTTTAGTACTATGGAATATGCCTTTTATTAAAGTTATTTTATCACCTTTTAAAGTAATAATAATAATAATAGTAGACATAATAATAATTCGACTTGTACTTACTTAATATTATTAGTTATTAACGGTAGGTTTACACGAGTTTTCTCATGCTATTGTTGGTTGTTTTACTTGTGCAAAAATTGAATCTATTGAAATAGATCCTGATGAAGGTGGTGTGACTAGAATGGTAAATATATCCATAGAATATAAAAGAGAAAAAAAGAAATAGAATAGAATAAATAAATATTTTCTTTTTGTTTTTATTTATTTATTTATTTATTTACATTAAAATAGAGAGGTGGTATACCTATGTGTACTTTACCAGCAGGTTATTTAGGATCCTCAGCTATTGGTGCCATTTTAGTTATGTGTAGTTTTAATATTTTAGCATCTAAAATCGCATCCATCTTTTTAGGTGTATGTCTTTTATTTACTTTATGGTGGGCTAAGAATTGGTTAACTCGTGGTATTGGTTTTGCTTTTATTGCTGTCATGGTCTTTTTATGGTGGTTAGCTCATGGTGCTGGTTTAAGATATTTTGTATTATTTATTGGGTAATATATATATATATATATATATAAATGATAATGATAATGATCAGACATTAATATATTCATTTATATATAAATATTTTTGTAAAAAAAAATAGTGTCATGTCAAGTCTTTATTGTTTGTGGGATATTCTTGATGATTTAGTATTTAGAAAGGCTTATGAATCAGATGCTTCCAAATTTGCTAAATTATGCGGCAATTGTATGTCTAGTCGTGTTTGGGGGGTTTTATGGTTTATTATCAGTTTAATCTTCTTTGTCAGTGGTATATTAATCGGTCTAGCAGCTTTTAAACAAGACATGCAAACACAACAACAACAAGCTTCTGGTTTTGGATGGTAGATTAAGTTATTATTATTTATTATATATTTATTATATATAAGATGTTTATTACCCCCTTTTTTTGTATGTCATTTATCTATTCTTATTATTTTACTATATTATATTAATCATTATTACTATTATTCCCTTTTATTATCATTTTCTGTAAATATATTATTTTTGTGATCTTTTATGTATTAAAATGAAAAAAGCGTTACTTTTTTAAAACTCCGAAATATGGTCAGTAGAAAAATTTTTCGTTGCTTTATTTTTTTTTTTTTTCATTTTTCTCTTCTTTCTATTATAATTATTATTATTTATATATAAAAATGTCAAATAAACGCTCATATATTATAGAACATATGGAAGATGGTATGCACGAATGGTGTGTCTTAGAATATAAACATATGTTAAGTAATGTTGGGCCCGATCATTTATGGTTTTCTTGTTTAAGTGAAACTTGTTTAAATACAAATATGCCTGAAGAATTAAAACAAGCTCATTGTCATACAGAAGATGTTTTACACTTACCTGGTATTGATCCTAAGAAAGTATGTTTATTGGATCCTGCTGGTACTTCTGAATTAAGTCCTGAAGACGGTGATAAGTTTGAATACTTTTTGTTTGGTGGGGTAAAGATATATATATATATATATATAGAAAAAAAAAAAGAGAGTAATATTTGACATTTTTTAATATATATATATATCTATATATATTTATTTATACATAGATTTTAGGTGATGATCCACCAAGAGGTAAAAAAACGAAATAAATAAAACTAATCGAAAAATGAAAGTAGAGTTAGAATATGAATAATAATAATAATAATGTATATATAATAGATCGTACAGGAGAACTTCGTAAATTAGGATTTGAAGGTAGACGTTTAGGACCTGTTCAAATGACTACAGATACAGCTTTAAATGTTACAAGAAAAGTAGTAGAAGAAAGAAGTAAGTTTATATATATATAAAGAGTCGAATGACGATTTATTTATTTATTTATATTTATATTCACTTATAGTTCCATTGGATCAAATTCCTTATATTGATCATCCTGAAATCTTTTTCAATAAACATGAATCAGTGACTATGCCTTTTAGATATATTGCAGAATTAAAAACCATCAAGAAAAAAGATGGTCAAGTAAAACAAATTAAGAAACCATTAATGCCACCTGGAATGTTGGAATTAATTAAAAAAGATAATGAAGCATCATTTGAATTTTAAAATTATATATATATATATATATATATATAAAATAAAATAGTTAGAGATCATCATATCATCGTCATCATTTTTTTATTATTTCATCATCAATTTCGATAATAATCATCTATAAAATAAATAAATAAAATAACATCATAGTAAGTTATTTTTTCCTTTTATGTAATATTCCCTCTTTTTTTTTTTTTCTCCTGTTCCCCTTTTTTTTTATATGCATTATATATTACATTTATGATATAATCATTTATGTAAAAAAATAAAAAAAAAATGGACTTAATTGTAATAAATAAATAAATAAAATCTCCTCTAATACATTTATGTGCTAATTTAGGCGGTAAAAATCTACTTTATTTATCTATTTAAATAATAATATAATACACAAACTAAAATGAGGCCATTTTTATTTTATTTTTTTTAAAAAAATAAAAACTCGAACCATCATTTTCATATTCTTAAATAATACATGTTATAATTTTAAATATAAAATGAACTACTATTAATATATTTCATCATTTTGCCGAAATATATTAAAATATATTAAATTCGTTGAAAGGTTTTACCGTATTAATGATTTTCATCGAATGTTAAAAAAATCTTATTTTTAGTATAAACTAATTAAGATTTTTTTTATTTAAATAATTAAAAAGGCAAATGTAAAAAAAATGCTATTTATGTCATCATTTTATTTCATTATATATATATATTTAATTATTATTATTATATATGAGTTAATTTAAAATATTATCGTAAAACATTTTTTTTCTAAATTATAAGAAAAAAGGAGTTTTTCATTTTGGGAAAAATACCAAGAAAAAAAAATTTAAGGTGATTTTATAGCCCGTGAGATTAGAAAAAAAAAATATTTTTAACGCAGCATTTTTGATCCATAAAAAAAACTAAGCTTAAAAGGAAAAATAATGACTCGGTTAAAATTGTGTCATATTTAAAAAGGATATAAACTATTACCGGTTCATCCCTATGACTTTTTTTTTATTTACGTTTAACCTTAAAAAAAAATAAAAAGGATAAAAATAATAAAATAATAAAATAATAAAATAAAAAAGTCATGATATATAATCATTTATGTTTGAAATAATTATTAATAAAAATGAGAATAATTATTAATATTAATATTAATATTAATAATTCTAAGTAAATTATCTCACTATCATCTGGGGGGGGATAAAATGTGGATGGATGTGTGTGGTTTTATTATAATATCTCACCATTTTAACAACATCGTGAATCATTTAATACATAAAAAGTAAATAATCTGATAGGTCCATTACTAAAAATGTGCTTGCCTTATATAGATAATGACAAATTATTTCACCGAGTATATTCTCATCATTTATAACCAATCATATAAAGGAAGCTTCTCGAAATTTATTATTATCTCACCAAAAAACAAATTATTCACCAAAAATTTGTCAATTTTTGATTCTGAGTTTTAAATAAAGGGAGAAAGGATTTTTAAATTTATAATAAATAGATTTGCCCCATTTATTTTTTTTTTTCCTTCTTCTTTTCTTTTTCTTTTCTTTCTCTTCTTTGTCTTATTTTTATTTTATTTCTTAAACCCTTTATTTTGTATACTATTTTTGATTACTGTGCTATTTATTTAACAAAGATGATTTTCTAAATCTTTTCTTTTGTTTTTAAACTTTAAAAACTTTTTTATACTTTTAACAATTTACTTACTATAACAACTTATCAAGTTTTGCCGATATTTTTCAGCAACTATACTCTTTTTTTTGATTGTATACTATGATTGAATACTTACAACATTATACTAGCCCTATTTTGGCCTTCAACTATTCGTTGCACTCTATTGTTTCTTGAACACACTTTATATTTATATCTGTATTATTATATTTTTTTTACCAACAAAAAAATAAGATAAGCTTTTTCTTCTATCTCTATTAACTTTTTATATACACAAACTTTTTTTTATTATATTTACTATTTGTTGATATTTATTTTTTTTATTACATTTTACTTTTTTTTATTTTTTACATTTATAACTGTTTATTTATATTTTACAAACAAGAAAAAAAATCAAGTTAAAAAACAAACAAAAAACAATGGCAACAGCAATGACAAGCGATTATTGGACACAATTGTCCCAATCAATGATTGACACTACTATTGGTGATTATCAATTTGTGCAAGATCTTGGTCATGGGTCTTATGGAGGACTCTTTTTAGGCCAACATTTAGAAACCAAATCTTACGTAGCTATCAAGGTATTAAACAAGTCTGGATTAAATGATCAACAATTAAAATTACAACAATTAGAAATTGATATTCAATCCTCCTTAAAACATGAATCATTGTTATCTTTACATGATACTCTTCAAGATCAAGATTATATTTATATGATTATGGAATTATGTGATCAAGGTGATTTATTTGATTTCGTTCTTTATGATCAAGATCAATTAAAAAATGAATATCGTTCTGAATCTATCGTTAAGAAATTTTTCATTCAAATCTTGAAAGGATTAGAATATATGCATTCAAATGGTGTTTATCATCGTGATATTAAATTGGAAAATGTTTTATTAAAAACAAATCCTGATGTTAATAATGAAGATGATGATATTAATGAAGAAAATCTTATTTGTAAAGTCGCAGATTTTGGTTTGGCTACAAGAGATCGTTATTCTATGGAATTTGGTTGTGGTTCTGCTACTTATCTTGCACCTGAACACTTTGCTGATGAAGATGAAATGTTATCAAAAAATAATAATCAACAACAACAAAAAGTTTTAGATGAACAAGAAGAAGAATTGATGCCTTATGATTCTGCTGCTTCTGATATTTGGTCATTAGGTATTCTTTTATTGGCTTTAATGTTTGGTAGAAATCCTTGGCAAGAAGCTAATTATACAGATGGTGCCTTTAATGAATATATCAAAAATCCTATCATGTTGAAACATCAACTCTTCCCTAATATGTCTTGGGATCTCTATCAATTTTTATATCAACATGTTCTTGTTGTGGACGCTTCAAAACGTGTTCCTATCTCTGAAATGATTAAGAGATTTAATCAAATATCTCACTTGTATACCTCAGAAGAAGAAGACGAAGATGAAGAAGATTATATGGTAACTACTCCTGTTGATATTCCAATGAATAACGATAAACAACAACAACAAGTATTAGATACTACTGGTAAACCTAGATATGATTCTGCCTTCTTTAGTATGGAACCTCCTACCCAAGGTATGTCTTGGTCTGATATGGTTGAAGAAGATTTATATGATGATCATTATCCTTCATCCTCCTCTTCATCTGTACATGCTAATGAAGATGATCATCATCATTATGATGAAGATGATACTGATATGTTTGTTCATAATGATGAAAAAGAATCTTGGTGGTTATAAAAAAATAAAAAACCAAAAAAAATATTCTATGTATTTATCTTTTATCTATCATTCCTTTTCTCCCCATTCTCTCTTTTATTTTTTTATAAGTTTTTATTTATATGTACTTTAATATTTGTAATTTTTTTTTTTATTAATAATAAATAAAATAAAAGTCTTAATATATGTATATGCATATTAAAAAAATCCTTCCTTTTTTTTTTATTGTATTATTGAGAAAAATATAATAATAACATCAAGCTAAATATGGTAAATGAGGCAAGATTTCATGGGCTTATTTTTAGATTAATATATCAATAATCAAAAATTATTTGATTCTTATAAATTTTATATGCATTAAAAAAAATATTATTTACATTCACTTTTTTCATGTGCTTTTTATAGTTCATACTCCGGTCCATTTTCCTATCATATCAAAATTTTTAATATATACACACATGAAATAAAAAGTCCTATCATAGCAGAAAAAAAACCTCTTATCTGTTTCTATCAAAATCAATGCCGATTTAATACTCAATTTTATTGTTTAAAAAATAATTTATGTTTATTTATGCATTTTTTAAGTCAAATTTTAAAGGAAAAATATCGTGATTTTTTGAATATTTTATAGAAAGTATATTCTCTTGGAAAATCATCAATTTTTGTCGATTTTTTATTTTTAATGGTATCGGTTCTATTGGCCATTTTTAGGTACATCATACCATTAAAAGAGTATTTTTTTATATACTACACATTATATTAAAGATTTTTCTTTTAAAAAAATGCATATATTTGCATTAATGAGTAAAGTAAACAATAACCTCTATATTTTTTATGAATAGTTAACATAGCATGTTTCATTTAATCATAAGATGAATAAATGAAAAAATAAATAAATATACATAATAAGAATTAACAGAAAAAAAAGTTATTTATTTTTTAATTATCAAGCATATATGAATAAAAAAAAAATAGGTATATATATAGATAAATGAATAATGATATATATAATATATATATATATATATATATATATATATACATATATATGTAAATAAAAGAATAAAAACTAATAATTTAAGAAAAAAAATACATATAAAATTTTTTTAAGAATCCAAGTTTTGTAAAAGATGACGACGTTGCTGCTTAACAACTTTGCTAACTTGATCTATATTATATTCTGTACGATAAACCATTTTTTCTAATTCCATGATATGGTGATTTAAATCTTCAGATGAAACTCTTCCTTGATGCTTAAAATGGTCAGTTAATATATTACTATTATGATTCATGGTATTAGTCTTTTTAACAAATTGTTGTTTTTGTTGTTTTTCTTGTTGATAATTTGGTTTTTCTAATTGATTTAACCAATTCCACATAGAATCTACATCTTTTTGATGTTCATTTCTCCAAATCTCTAAAGGTACTGATGGAGATGATGATGATGATGATGATGATGATAATTTTTTTCCATGATGATAAAAATGAGATAAAAATGATGGCGATGATTGCTGTTGTTGTTGTTCAGGATGATAAGAATGTAAAGTATAAATTTGATCTCCCATATATGCCATTTTTAATGCTATATATAAATTAATCATGACCATTAATATAAGACATATCATTGTACATTGAGCTACAGTAATAGATTTTGTTCCTAAATCACTCATCATTTGAATCATATCAGAAGATAAATCTGATAAAGTACCAAGTATACCATTATTATTTTTATTATTCTTATTCGTTATATGATCATTGTTATTATTATTATTGGTATCTTTTCCATTCATATGAGTGGATAAACGTGATTGCTGTTTTCTTTTATGTCGATGTTTTCTATTATTATTATTTGATTTTGATGACGACGATTTTGATTCAGTGTATTGACGTATAGCTGTATCTAACTTTTTATAGTAATTGACTTGTCCAAATATAGATGCTTTTTCAATAGTAGCTATAAATATCATCAAAAAAATAAAATAAAAATAAGTACATATATTTAAGATTTTCTTGGTTATTTTTTTTTAAAACTGAGATTCTTTTTTTCCATTTTCCATTTTTTTTTTTTTTTTTTTGACTTACATTTTAACCATGATGATTTTGTAAAAGGAACTTGAACAGTGACCAACATTCTTACACAACCTTGGCCGGCCCATGAAATACAAACTCTGGTTTTAACACAAAATGAATTACCAGAAGGAACATCAGGGGTATGACAAGTGATTTGTTGAGTAATTGAATTTTTTAAATCTACATGGGTTAATTCTTCTTTTAATATACATTTGGTGGTTTTAGGTCCAATAGATCCGCCAAGATATTTTATATATGACATATCCCGACTGAAAACTATTTCTTCTTTATTATCTCCTCCTTTATGCCAAGATCCAATCACTACTTCTGTATTTTTTTCTATATCTGTAAGGAATTTTTTAATAAAATCACTTTGGAATAAAAGATTATATAATGTTTCCATAGAACATTGATAAGTTTGATCCATCACTACATTTGGATAATGTTCATCTGATTTTTTAGAACATTCACATTCTGTTGTTATTGATGATTGTTCTTGTTGTTGTCCTTGTTGTAATTGATGAGCTGTTGTTGTAGTAGTGGTAGTAGTAGTAGACGATGATGTTTTTAATGGTGGTAATGGTGATGATGATAATTGTGGTTGTTTAGAAATAGATGATAATCCATTAGTTTCATTTTTTATATCATACTGATTATTTACTATTGTTTTATCACTATTATTACTACTGATTTTATTAAGAGAATCATGATTTGGTAATGGTACTTCTGATGCATTTTGCATAAGTGTTAATGATTCTGTACTTGGACGAGGACCAGCCTCAGATACAGCACGACGTCTAGCAGCTTCATTTTCTTCAATATTTTTTTGTTTAGGAATTGGTAAAGATGCTAAAGAAGATTGTCGTTCTATGGAAACAGATAAAATGAAAAAAAATGAATAATTAATAATTTATAATTAATCATCAATTATTATATATATGCAACCTATCCTTTTTGTTTTCTTTTCTTTTTACCATCATGATGCCATTGTTCATTAGAAGAAGATAATAATTCGTGTTGATATGGTTTCTTTTTTCCATTTAAATCTTTTTTTTCATCCCATTGAGTAAAGGATAAACTATCATCATCATCAGAGAAATTAGACTGATCGTCATCATCATCATAACTATCATTCATGTCTTTTGTACTATTATTATTTATAGAAGATTGAATAGTTGGCGATTTCCAAATTTCCATCATATGTTCATAAGCCTGTTCTCTTGATAAAAAGGAGGCAAAGAAATGCTATTTTAAAATTTTAATATATTAGTTTATTGATTTTAATATGATCATTCAGCTTTATTTAGTATTTATTTATTACCTTGGCTTGATGAGTTGATATTTGTATAGCATTTGGTATAATAATAGCAGTTGTCTTTTTTTCTATTTCAATTATGTCGGAGAATGCAATAACTAACTGGAAATCAAATAAAATAATAATAATAATAATAAAAAAAGGTACAATTAATTAATATATATTTAAAAGGGAAATAGAAGGATAAAAAAAGTAAAATAAAGATGGATAATATACTTACATTTGTTACCCATCCAAAAATATTAGCATTAAAACAAATATATCTTTGTGATATATAGATTCTTCCTTGTAATAGAATTTCCTTTTGTAATGCACAACCATAATCTAAACATTTCAGTATACAAACAAAACAAATAAGTAAATATAAATAAATAAATAAATAAATAAAATCGATGATGATGGATGGTTTATTTCTTTTACCTTCAATTAAACGCTCTTCTTCAGGTATACTTTTAAATAAATTATGAAATTCCTTATTTCTTTTTTCATTTGCAAAACGAGTTGTTTTTGAAGTATCAGTTGTGGATAAAGTAGAAGTAGTATCTAAAACAATATCAGAATGAAATTCTATGGATTGTCTTCTTGTTTTCTTTTTTGAAGATCTAAAAGAAGTAGATAAACTAGGTTGTGAACGTTGTAAAGTTAAACCTTTTCTTCCTTCTCCTCCTTCGCTAGGTACTTCTAAGCCTGAAAAACTTGATCTACGATCAGATGATGTATTTGTTGTTATACGTGGTAAACTACTTGAACTTGCATTCGTTGTTTGTTGATAATTTGAATAAAAGTCTGTCATTATTTAAAATTAAACAATCATGAGATAAATGATTATAATAATAATAATAATAGTAGTAGTTTTATTTATTTAAAGAAAAAAGAAATAAATGAAAAAAAGAAAAAGGAAAAGAGAAAAAAAGGAAAGAACCATTTTTTTATAAAAAAGGAGAAGAAAGAAATATAGTTATGAAAATACGGAGTTAAAAATAGAAATTATTACAATAAACCTTTTTGGTAATACTAATAAAATAAAATTTAGGTAATTTATAACGCGTGCGGAGAAGTAAACAGACATTAAAATGAATATAATAAATGAACCATTTTCCCTCTCCTTTAACGATCCTTGTTGCTGTTGTCAATTAAAATGATTTATTAGTATTAAATAAAGGCATAGAAAAGTTCTCTTGGTTACCTTAATTAGTTGTTTTATAATCTAACCTTATCCAATGAATCTTCTTTCTTCCCCTTCCTTCCTACAACCATTTTTATTTTTTTACTTTATGCAAAATACTTTAAAAACAGTTATATAGATATTGTATTATCAAATTGTGTTTCTTTAGTACTTTTATTTTATTATATAAAATCGACTATTAAATATGAAAAAGAGAGAGATCACAAAAAGTAAGCATACATATGATGGTGACCGTAATGAAAAAATCAAGTAATAATATTTTATCAATAATGTTGATTAGTTCAATTACATATATATATAGTTTTAATTATTCTTAATATAATTATTAATATGATTATTATAAATTGTTATAATTTATTTATACATATATGCTTTATACAAATAGAGCTTCGTCTTTTAAATTTTCATCTGGTATAATATTTATGGCATTTAAATTTTTTTCATTTAAAATTGATTCCCATTTTGTTATTATTTGAATTGGTTTATAGAATAGTGACGAGTTTCGATTAGATTGAAGTAGTAGTTAAATAGTATTAGTAAAAAAATTATGACGGGGTGTTACTAGCTTATCAGTGTCCATTGTTTTTATAAAATTGGGTGTATCAATTAATATATTTTTAATAGATAATAAATTATCTTTCGTGACTTTAGTTTGGCAAATGCAAAGTAAAATAAAAGAAAATAAACTAATGACATTTGATTTCGAGTTTCTTCTTGCAGGATAATTATCATAAAATAATGAATGGCATAGAAAAAATTGGCTTCTACTACTTGATGATGAAAAAAATGACCAAGATAATCTAGAATGTTTTTAGCTTAATTTCTTAAATATTTTAGAGTTGATTGATAATCATGAAGAAATAATGGAATTAATAAGGTATATTCGCGATTCTTAATTTCACATCGGCTGTTAAGAGCTGATCCAAGGAATAAAGTAGCCTTAGAGTCTAAAATATTTCCATAATAACCTCCAAAGGTTAAGGATTGAAGAGGATCCCACTTAATAATTATTTCTTTCCATTCAACTTTATGTTCTTTTTTAGTTTCAATGTTAATAGAAAGAGTAAAAGGGTAATTACCGACGAAATTATAGACACAGTTGTCAAACTGTACATGATTCCGGAAAAATGCATCGATGTGGGTTATATAAATCCAATATGTTGTGCCTAATAAAGTACTCTTTATTATTTTACTTGCATAACGTTCTATTATTTCAGAAACTTCTTTTTCATTTCTAGATAACGATAATCTTGAGCTACTAAGCTAAAATTTAAATTCTTCATACAATTGATGATATAAACATTGAAACAATTGATAAAAAAAATATCTACTAATTTATATGTATACGTATTTATTTTTAAATTAAGTGTTGGCAGTTTTTACCGTATCATTTAGTAATTATTCATTATATACAGGTGAAACAATAACCTCATTATGATTTTTATAATTACTTAACTTTTGTAATAGTTACTGATAGAAGAGCAAGGAACGCATAAGATGAATTTTGGTTGAAAGTTGACAATAGTTCTTATAATAATTTTTATATGCCTATTACTGAGTTTTACTTCTATAATTAATTATTTTAGTTGTTTCATTATTCAAATAACTTAATTAAATAAATTATTGAGGTATTATGAGAAGTAAATTTGACAATCAAAGTAGTTAATGTTTTTAATAAATTACCTCTTGTGATTTATGCTGGCAAAAATAGCGTAGAGTTAGTAAGCATAAAAGTTAATAATATTTATCTTTCATTTTTTTTTTGTAGAATAATCATATAAAACAATGAATGGCAAGAAATAAAAGAAAAAAAAATAGTAGTTGTTAACAATATACCAGTTATTATTGAAATATTTACTTTCCAAGTGGATATATTTAACAAAAGCTTTTTTTTTAATAAAGTTACAGATATAATACAACATAGCTTTTTTTTTCTATCCCAGCCAGTGTAATTAGTCTTAAACTATCCAGCATGATCTTTAAATCCAAACAAGTAAATGCTTTTTATTTAAAATAAATAAAAATACATATGTATATAATAATGAATGAATAAAAAAAAATTAATTTTCAACAAAGACTTGTAAAACGCGACGCAAATTGGTAACAAATCCAGTATCTTCATCTACAAGTTGAATGAGATCTATTGTATGTAGTTTTTCTTTAACAGCAATAAATCTTATATCTACAGATTGTGAAGTGGAAGGGCCAAGAGGTGGTAATCTTACATTATTTTCTAAACTAATAATATCAGCTTCATGTGTTTCATTTTCAAAATATTGCCTTAAAAATTCTGTTTACATATGAATAAAAGAACATTTAATGACACTTAAATCATATATATATATATATATATATATTTAAAAAAAAATCCTATTTCTTTTTTTTTTCTTACCAGTTTCATCCATAAAAGGATCAATAATAGATTGTTCCATAGGTAAAAGAGGTAAATCTGTTTTTGTTCCTCCTAAAAGAACATCAGAATTAGGCTGCCTTTTACGATTCGGTATCATGACTTGGAATCTTCTTGTATGTTTAGAACGATTTACTATAAAGATATGTAAAGAAAAGACTTTACCAGCGCGAGCAACATCAGGAGCAGTAAAACTAATAACAATACCATCAGCTACTTGTAATTCATGTGTTTTATGAGTACTATTATTATTATTTATAGATGAATTTCTTTGTTGTACTTGTTGTTGATATTGTTGATGATTAACAATAGGCCGTTTAATATTACTAAGAGCATTATCTAAATTAACCATAGATGATTGACCACCTGAAATAGATGAAGGACTACCAATCGATCTACCTGGTGATACAGATGTACTTGTTGTTACTGATGTTTGTGATCTGGATAAATAAGAAGGTGTAGATGATGTTAATAATGAATTAAATCTAGGATCAGGTAATTCCTCTCTTCTTTGACGTGTATTTCCTATATCTAATATTGTATTCCATTTAGATCTTAATTGTTGTGCACGTACACCATTAATAATAGGTGATCCAGTAACATGAATAGTCACTCGTTGAGGTTGAACTTGTTCTTCTTGTTGCTGCTGTAATGATGAAGGGGGTAGTGGCACTGAACTTGTTGGTATAGGTCGACGAGTAGAAAACATTCGTTGTGGTGGTGCTGGTGGTTTTCTTGTTCCATCCTCTAATAATGTAACATTATATAAAAATACCATTTGATCAGATGTTTCAAGATGTATAGGAAATTGTGCCTATTATATATATTAAAAAAAAATTAGATAATGATCATCGCTATATATTTACCTCATTTATATTACACTTTTCTATTCCATTTATTATTATTATTATTACTTCATTAGTAAATGCTGGGGCTACTACAGCATGAGAGACTTGAACTTCAACTTTAGTGACTAAAAATTCACATTCAGCTTGAGCTAGGTTTTCTAATTCTACGGACATCATAACGGTTTTATCAGTGACAGATGCATTGGTTGTACGCATTTTAACAGCTAAACCAGAACGTAAAGGAATGGTTTCACGTATATGAGATCTTAAAGTTAAAAGATGTGCTGCTGAATGATTAGTGTGCATAAAAGGGTCATTCCCAATAGGTTGGCGTGATCTATTTTCCACAATAAAAGGTTGAGAAGGTCGCCCTCCAGATTTGGCAAATACAGGATCTATCATTTATTAAAAAAAAGAAAAAAGAATTGCCATTAATTAATTTATCATTTAAATACACAATATTTTATTTTACGTACATATATATTTAATAATCCATTATTTTTTACCTTCACTAAGACCACTAAGTAAATCCACAGTATCAAAAAGATCAATATTATATTCTGAATCATCACTAGCTTCTTCTTCTTTTGGCATATTTAATTTATTTGGTAATGGACGATAAGCAATATTAAAATTAATAGATAATAATGGATGACCACCACGAGTTTTTATAAAAGCTGAAGATTACATGATAATAATAGTAAAATAAATCAATAAATACAGGCGGATTTTTTTTAAAATATGTATTCACTTCTTTTTTTTATTTATTATTATTATTATTATTATTATTATTATATATATCATACTTACCAATAGGTATATCAACAGGAAATAAACAACAATAAGCTTGATCATGATCAAAGAAAATAGGTTCAACATCTTTACCACGACTATTATAAGTATGGGAAAAGAAAGGCAAAGACTCAGGACCAGTAGCTCTTGGTTGTTCACGTTTACCTAGCTGAGGAGAAGAAGGAGCGCTTGAAAAATTGGCCATTTGTTTAGATATATTTCTCTGAGGTGTTGCAGTCATAGGACTATTATTATTAGCAGTAGTATTTGTATTTATATTTGTTGAAGCATCTATTATTGAAGATTCTATATGTATATCTAATTGATTAAAAAATAAACGAATAGCTGAAGATATTTCATCACCCGTTCCTGTAATTTGTTGTGGAATACGGGCATACAAATATACACGAAGTTGTTCATCTATTTATTATTATTATATATTGTTGATAAAAGTAAAAATAATTGAAATAAAATAAAAAAAAAATATGAATATAAAATAATAGTATCTTATTATTATTATTATTATCATCTTTATTTATCATTAAAAGTACCATAAAAAGCAAAAGACCTTGATTCAATTGCTTGGATGATATCAGTATATGTTATATTTTCAAGTTGTTCATATTTAATATTTGGAATTAATATTTGATATTTGGATTCATTAAAGAAAAGCTCTGAAGATATATTAGATAATGCACTCATTAAATAAAAATAATAATAGTAAAAATAATAAATATATACAACAACAATATTAGAAAGGAAGGAGAAAAGAAACAAAAATTAGAAGTTAAAAAGAAAATAAAAATGTCGGCGTTTTAATACCTTTCTTTTTTTGACCAAAAGGCTTACTGAAAAAAATTAGGCTTTATAAAATTAAATTCCATAAAAGGAACTTGCATATTATTTTCGAAACATCTTTAAAATAAATAAAACAATACATAAAAACGAAACATATGATCTTTAATATCACTAATTTTTTTTTTTTGTATTCAAGATCACTATTTATGGATTATTTTTTCATTTTTTTACTTTTTAAAAATAGTATTAGTAATTTAAAATGCAATTCCAATTCCAAGAAAAATAAAAGAACAGTAGAGGATTAGCCTTTATTTTTGGTTTCCCTTTTTCTAAGTCATCTTTTTTAAAATTAGTAAAGATTTTAATGAGCCCCAAAATTCATTTCATACGTGAAATTAAAATGTATGATATAGTTTGTATATATTTACTTTAGGTAAATGACTAATTTAATATATATTAAAAGTATAATCAACAGAACAATAGTGTGTGGGTCTAATGCAATAGTTATCAATATCAGTAAATAACATCCATATATTATTATCAGCATTACCTACTAGATAGATTCCAGTGCCATTTATAGGGGGAATATCAATATAACCAGGTATTATAAAAGTAAAAAAAGGGATATATACATAGAGAAGGCAAGCTTCATATTCTACTAATAATGAATTCTTTGATAAAACACTCTTTTTAATATATTCGTCTACTTCCTTAATAAAATATATATTTGATTTGACAGAAAGGTAATGTTGATTTAATTGAATACTAATCAAATTTTCAGTCCATATTAGTTCAGAATTCATTTTGTACTTGTTTATGAGTTTTTTAATATAGTCTCTTTCTTCTTTATTCTTTATATATTTTGATAATGTATATTCATATTTTGCATAAGTATCATTAATATCAATTTTTTCAATTAACTCTAGAGAGTCTGTATCATGAGGACTTGTAAAATTAGATAAAGTAAACTTTTGAGTACTATATTGAGAACATGCATAAATTAAGATAGCTTTATCCCAAAAATCCATGATTTCATATAATTTTAATCTAACTGAAGTCATATTTGTAATGTTCCATTCTGATATAGTATTTTTATTTTCAATGATATGTTTGTATTTTTCCCATGATGGTAAGATGGCGTTGAATCTATCCTCATTTCTAGTTGCATTTGAGTTTAATATCATATCTAAATGTGACCGTTTCATGAACCTTGTTCTTACAAATTGGTTAAATGTTTTTGGATCATCCACGTCTGTGTAATTTAACTTTTTATTACTTGTTATATATTGTTGTTGTTGATCATCATCTTCAAAATGATATGAGAAAAAGAGTTGATTTGATAAAATTAAAGACATAAACACATATTTTAATGGTGTTCCATATTGTCTATATTTTTCTTTTGCAATCTGATATTCACTGATTACCCAAGCACGATTAGACCAATCATCTATAAGATAGGCTAAAAATTTATAAACATCTTTTTTATATTCATTTCCATTTATCATATTTTTAATTTTTTTAATTAATGAATGATGTTGATGATGTAGTTGATGGTAATTAATTTCTTCATAGATTTCTTTTACATATTTATATTTCAAATTTAATATCTTTTTATTTGCAGTATTTTTCAATAAATACTTTATATGCATATCAGGTACAGCTAAAATATAAGTTGCTCTTTTATAAATTTCATTCATTTTCAAAATAGTTTCCTTTTTTCTTGTATTATTTTGTTGATCCACTGATATTGCATCTATCCATAAGTATTGTATTTCTTTTAAATCAAGTTCATAGTAAATTTTTTCACAAAGGTTTATTAAATCCAATAAATCAAATGAAGTAATATGAGCAGTATAATCGGGTGTTTGTATTTGTTGTTCTTCAAGTTCACCCCATCGATAAGATATAGCTATATATTTCAGTTCTTCATCATACATATCCCTTTTTACACAAGTTATTTTTCTTGTATTTGTTGTATTTGATATATCAACTAACACAAGGCAAAACTCTTTGCTAAATTAAAAATAAAATAAGTATAGTTAATAAGTACTATTTAGAACATACCTTGTAATGGAAGTTCTTACTTTTTTTTTTCTTTTGGCTTAAAATAATCTAATATTATCCTCTTTTTTTTTGGTATTATATTAAAGTAATCAGTTAAGTTGGTTTGTTTAAATAATTGTACTTTATTTACTGATTGTTGAATTGAACCATTACAATTAAAATAGTTGAAAAGGGTTGTTTGTATCATTTACTATTATTTATAATAAAGTAAAAAATAAAGAAAAAAGAAAAGAGAAAGAAAAAATTAAAATTAACTACTCAAAACACTTTTATAGAAAAAATAATTTAAGTTATACATACTAATTACTTTCCTTTTTATATTTTTGACCATTTTTATTTTATAGTAATATAACAAGTAATTATTTTATATAGTATTTTATAAGTAATTATAAATACATTAACATAAATGGGGGGTTTTTTTTTCTATTTCATAAAGAGGTACCATCATCACCAATGATAAAAATAAAACAAAACAAACGTTATTTTTTATATGTAGTGTTGCAAACAAGGAGGAGTTTAACTTTATTTTATTAAATATGCTAGTAACTACCAAATTATTTGAGGAATAGTTATCAAGAAAGTATTTTAATTTGGGTAATATGAGAATATAGAGCATATTCCAATGTGTTTAAAGAGGCTGTATCCGAATGTATTCAATATATATATATATACTTTTTTTATTCTTTTAATTTATAACACATACATTTTGAATTATTTCCAAGTACTAATTTTAACGATCTTAGATTTACAGCAATATGCATATTTATTTATTTTAAATAGAAATTTTCTTTACTTTTAACCTCATATCATATATTCAATTTATAAGTATATTTTTCTTCCCTTAATCTCCTTCATTTATATATATATTAATTCTAATATGATTTGTATTATTTTTATTAGCTAATATTGATGATTTTAAAAGTTAACTTTATCATATATCAAATTATTTTATGAACTAGTAATATATATAAAAAAAGGAACAGCGAAAGACGCGTGAAGAAATATGTTTAAAAAGTAATGTAAATACATTAAAAATGAAGAGTTTATTATGTTTCAGAATTATTCTTATTCCTTATTAATTGATAGTAAATACTTTACTTTTTCTTGTAGATATAATAGTTAACTTTCATTATATTACTTTTATTTTATTTTTAAAAGAAAAGAAAAAATTGAAATAGTAGTAGTTTGTATTGTTTCAATTTGCATGAATCCTTTTTTTTAAAAAATCAAATGAAAATAACCAATTTAAAGTATAATTAGTCGTCTCTTTATTATTTTATATTATATACTGAACTATTACTTTATATTCCCTTTACTTTTTTTTTACTGGTTTTATTTTATTTTATTACAAATGTTACTTTTTATTATTCTCATTGTAAAGTTATTAGTTTCAGTTACCATAACCAAATGCATACCTTTTTTAAAAAGAAGTTTTTTGAATATAAAAACACAAGTTTTAAATCTTTTTTTCTTAAGAAGTGAAATCAAACATAATATATAATAATAATGTTTATTAACACTATATATATTAAATATGTAATCTTCAGAATAAAAAGAATATTTTTTGCAGTTAAAAAATACTAAAAAGTTTTCTAATCAATATCTATTATTTTATATCAATATTATCTAATAGAAATATACCACTTGCTGATTTATACATATAATTACCTGAAGATAAAACTTGTCTAAATTCTAGTATATCATGAATAAAAAAAGAAATATATACGTATCTTAAACTATCATTATCTTTTAATGTTAAGTGTTTTAAAAATAAATTGTATATTTGATTATGGCAGAGTAATAAAATTAAATCGATCATTTTTCCTATTATAATTTAGAATTACTGTAACCAATCAATTTTAACTATTGAAATATAGTTTGCATAAATTTAAAGCTTCTATATATACCTTTAAATAAATTGAAATATGCATATTCTAAAAAATAAATACAAAAAGTTTATATTTATAGTTTTATAATTAATATTTATATTGATTTAACATTACTATTATTAGAAAAAGAGATATTGCAAATAAAGTAGAAAAAGAAAAGATAGTTTTAAGCATATATATTAATAATGGTTTTTTTTTTTGTTGGAGAAAAAAAAAAGGCGGAGCTTAATTTTTGCTTGTCACAAAAAAATTCTAAAATCACTATATAAAATTTTTTTTCCTGTCACTTTTTTACTTTTCTTCCCTTCTTCTTTTTTTTTTTTTATCAAATAGATCTTTTTTATAATAAATAAACGATCATGAGTGATCAAGATATTGAAATGGTAGAAGCATCTACAATACAAGAAACAAATATAAATAAATCTTCATTATATAATCCTTTAGACATTGATCTTGAAAAGGCTATACAACAATTAAATTCTCTTTGTACTATTAATCGCGACCATAGATCAATATTAGATTCAATTGATTTATCCATATTTCAAAAATATCTTAATCAACCTCATGATCAATCAAAAGCACAACTTTTAAATACTGTTTCACAATGTTTACTCTATCGTCCTTGGACTCTTCAAATTATTCAATGGTTTAGACCTATAGCTATAGATTTAATAGCAAGAATTATTACTCCTGGATTTACTGATTTCATTAAAAAAGATTCATTACCTTCAAACTCAAATATAACTGTATATAAATTAGAAATGGTAGCTAAAACATTTGCTTTGACGCTCCCTATTGTACCTCAAGTTAAAAGGTATTATTTTTTAAATACATATATATTCATAATAGAATATAATAAATATATTTAAACTAAAAATCTATTTATTTATTTAATTTAGCTTGGCTGTATCATATTTTATGCATTCTCCTTCATTATTTGAACGATTATTACAATTTTCAAAAGATAATACTACTCATGTAAGTGATATATATTTTTATATACATAAATAATTGTTTAATGCTGACTTTGATTTTTTTTTTTTTTTATCATCAGACTTCAAACAAAATAGAAATTCAAGATTTATTATTTACAGCATATCAATTATTACATTTTTCAACTAATACTTTTGCTCCAATTTGGAATTGGGGTATCCTTGTACAATTATTAAATTACCCATATGATCCTATTAGATTCCTTACTGCATTATGTTTATCAAAAGTATATGGATTAAGTGATCTTCAATCTAAAAATCTTTTAAACTCCGTCATGGGTTACTGTATTGATGAAAGTGAAGATCCCATTATGGCTATCTTAGATGATACTAGCATTGATTTACGCATGCTCAGGTACTTATAAAAAAAGAATGAAAATAGCGATATAAATATAATAATTAATTAATAAAACTCAACTTTCTTTTATTTATTTATTTATTTATTTATTTCATAGTTTATGGGAACAATACAACATTGCTAATGCTCAGATTTGTCTTACACATAATCCATCTTACAATATACCTGATAATTCAAACCATTCATTAACATCCAATGATTTATGTTCTTCAGTAACAAATATCTGTGGTATTTTAATGGCAAAACCCCTTAATGATATTAATCACGTTCAAACTACACAATTCAATCCTCAATTAATTCTTACTGAAACTACTAGTAGAAATTTACATGCTATTGCTTTAGCTTTATCTATTGGTGCTCCAACTTTATTAGAAGGTGTTACTGGTGCTGGTAAAACTAGTTTAATAGAAGACTTGGCTATTAGAACTGGTAGAGGTGATCGTAAGTGATGTTGATTTTTTTTTTTGCTTGTGTGTATATTTTTTATTCTATTATGGGAAGAGTTTTATTTATTTAATCTCTTTTTTTTTTTTTCCTTTTTATATTTATAGAGCTTGTCAAAATCCATTTAGGTGATCAAACAGACCCTAAAGTACTTCTTGGAACATATGTATCAACATCAACACCTGGATCATTTAGATGGCAATCTGGAGTTTTAACTACAGCAGTACAAGAAGGTAGATGGGTATTGATTGAAGATATTGATCTTGCACCAGCAGAAGTTTTATCAGTTTTACTTCCATTACTTGAAACAAAAAAATTATTTATTCCATCTAGAGGTGAAGAAATTAAAGCAAAAGAAGGATTTCAACTTTTTGGTACTAGATCTTTAATTCCATCTAAATCTGGTAAAGGATTTCATTCCCGTGGTGGTGAAATGGTTACTGGTGCTAATTTATGGACTCGTGTACATGTAGATACTTTATCTATTACTGAATTAGAAAAAGTAGTTCGTGAAAAGTTTAAATATATTGGTGATTTTACTCGTCATGTAATGGAATTATTTGAAACTATTATGAACATTTATCAAGATCCTAACTTTACAGCACTTACGTCATCTACTTTTGGAAGATTTATATCTACTCGTGATCTTATGAAATATTGTTATCGTATTGATACATTGATTGGATCAAAATTAGGTACTTCTTCAGCATCATCAGGAATCGATCAGGAAGTAGGAATGGATGAATCTATTCGTTTGGATTTATTTAGTGAAGCAGTGGATTGTTTTTGTGGTATGATCTCTGATTATGCTACTTGGGTAGTAGTACTTGAAAAAATTGGTGAACCTCTTCAATTATCTCCAGCTATGGTACGTCATTATATTGATCAGTATAAACCTTTACTTGATGTTGCTGATAATAATGTTAGAATTGGAAGGGTTAATTTATCATCTATTGTTAGTCAAGCTAGACAAAGACAAGCTTTAATGAAACGTGAAAGAAAACGTCCTTTTGCTACAACAAGTCATGCTTTAAGACTTATGGAAAGAATTGGTGTTTCTATACATTTAAATGAACCTGTACTTTTAGTTGGGGAAACTGGTACTGGTAAAACAACAGTTGTACAACATTTGGCTGATATGATGCATCAAAATTTAGTGGTTGTTAATATGTCTCAACAATCGGATAGTTCTGACTTATTAGGTGGATTTAAACCTGTGGATGGAAAAGTACTAGCTATACCAGTACATGAAGAATTTGAAAAATTATTTGAAAAAACATTCTCTATAAAGAAAAATGGAAAATTCTTGGAAGCTGTTCGTAAATCATTTATACATAAAAAATGGAAAAGTTTTATTGGGTTACTTGAACAATCTATAAAGATGTCTCAACAAAAATTCAGTTTAGAAGATGATCAGTCCAATAAAAATAATGATATGGAAAATACTGGTGAAGATGAAAAAAATAAAAGTAGACGTATTACTTCTCCTCAATTAAGGAAAGCTTGGAAAACATTTGATAGACATTTAGAGGAATTTAAATTACAACAAACTCAAGCACAAAATAAATTTGTTTTCAGTTTTATGGAAGGATCTTTAGTAAAAGCAGTACGTAATGGGGATTGGATATTAATGGATGAAATCAATTTAGCTACAACAGAAACATTAGAATGTCTTTCTGGATTACTAGAAAATGCTGAAAGTTCTTTATTATTAACTGAAAAAGGTGATTTGGAACCAATCAAAAGACATCCCAACTTCCGACTCTTTGCTTGTATGAATCCAGCAACTGATGTAGGTAAACGTGATCTTCCTCCTGGTTTACGTAATCGATTCACAGAATTTTATGTTCATTCACCTGATTCTCGCTATGAAGATTTATTACAAATTGTTCGACAATATATTTTACCTATAGCTACTGGCGATGAACGTGCATGTGAAGATGTTGCTCAATTTTACATGGAAGCTAAAAAATTATCACAACAACATAAATTAGTAGATGGTGCAAATCAACGCCCTCATTTCAGTATTCGTACCCTTTCTCGTGCTTTAACATATGTATGTCAAATTTATCCTACTTATGGTTTACGACGATCATTGTATGAAGGTTTTTGTATGACGTTTTTAACGCAATTAAATAAAGAAAGTGAAACGTTAATGCATCAGCACATTTATAAAACCATCCTTAATAATGTCAATAATCCTAAACATTTAATTACTCAAATTCCAAGACAACCTCAAGATAATTATATTCAATTTGGTTATTTTTGGTTAGAACAAGGTCAATTTGATCCTATTGAAGATACTGGTTATATTATGACACCTTCTGTAGAAACTAAATTATATAATCTTGCTCGTGTTATTATGTCTCGTAAGTTCCCTGTGCTTATTCAAGGTCCTACATCAGCTGGTAAAACAAGTATGATTGAATATCTTGCTAAAAAGACTGGTCATCGTTTTGTACGTATCAATAATCATGAACATACAGATTTACAAGAATATCTTGGTACCTATGTATCCAATAATGAAGGTAAATTAGTTTTCCAAGAAGGTGTACTTGTTGAAGCACTTCGAAATGGTTATTGGATCGTATTGGATGAATTGAATTTAGCACCATCTGATGTTTTAGAAGCTCTTAATCGTTTACTTGATGATAATCGTGAATTGCTTATACCAGAAACTCAAGAAATAGTAAAACCACATCCTCATTTCATGCTTTTCGCTACTCAGAATCCTGCTGGTCTTTATGGTGGTCGTAAAGCCTTATCTCGCGCTTTTAGAAATCGTTTCTTAGAGCTTCATTTTGATGATATTCCTGAAGATGAATTGGAAACCATTCTTTCTAAACGTTGTAGAATTGCTCCTTCTTATTGTAAAAAATTAGTACAAGTTTATAAATCCTTAATGGAAAGAAGACAAAGTACTCGTATTTTTGAACAACGACATGGATTTATTACTTTACGTGATCTTTTCAGATGGGCTGGCCGTGATCCTAATGGTTATCAAGAATTAGCAGAACATGGCTATATGTTATTAGCTGAACGTTGTCGTCGTGATGAAGAAAAAGTAGTTGTTAAACAAGTACTTGAATCAGTTATGAAAGTTACATTAAATGAAAATGATATATATGATACTTCTCGTCTTGAAGAATTTTCCATTTATGATCAGATGCTCAAAAATAATGCTGCTCAAACTGGTCAAGATACAGCTTTAGTATGGACAAAGGCTATGAAAAGACTTTTCACTCTTGTTGCAAGATGTTTGAAATATAATGAACCTGTACTTTTAGTTGGTGATACTGGATGTGGTAAAACAACTGTATGTCAAATGTTAGCTGAAACTTATGGAAGAGAATTACATATTGTTAATTGTCATCAAAATACTGAAACTGGTGATTTACTTGGTGGACAACGCCCTGTACGACATGATAACAATAATCAACCTGTCGAAGATGATGATAATAATAAAAAAGGAGAAGAAAAACAAAAAGCATTATTTGAATGGCATGATGGTCCTTTAGTGCAATCCATGCGTCATGGTCATTTATTCTTATTGGATGAAATCTCGCTTGCTGATGATTCTGTTTTGGAACGTTTAAATTCTGTATTAGAACCTAGTCGTTTATTAGTACTTGCTGAAAAAGGTGGCAAACATGTAGAAGAACTTTATGGTGCTTCTGGATTCCAATTCTTTGCTACAATGAATCCTGGTGGGGATTATGGTAAAAAAGAATTATCACCTGCTTTAAGAAACCGATTTACTGAAATTTGGGTACCATCTGTGACTGATCGTGATGATTTAACAAGTATTATTAATGAACAATTTTCTCATCCTGATTTACAAATTTATACTGATAAAATATTAAACTTTATTGAATGGTATATGAAAGCTCTTGGCCAATCTCGTACAGTGATTTCATTACGTGATATTTTATCTTGGGTTAAATTTATCAATACTGGTGTAAGCAATGGTTTGGATGCCCAATTATGTTTCGTCCATGGTTGTTGTATAGTTTTATTAGATGGTTTAGGATCTCATGGCTCTTCAGGATCATTTTTAGCTGGTGATGCATTAAAAGAATTTAGATTAAAATGTCTTCGTGAATTAGTTAATAATCATGAAGCTACCGAAAATGAAATTCTTGGCCATACAGCAACATCTACAGCAACAGATCAAGGTACTGTTTCTATCACAGATCATCAATTTGCTATTGGTCCTTTCCATATACCTCGTGGTAAACTTGATAAAACCGATATTAAATTTACTCTTTTGGCTCCTACAACAAGTGATAATGCTATGCGTGTTATTAGATCTATGCAATTAAAGAAACCTATTTTATTAGAAGGTAGTCCTGGTGTTGGTAAAACTAGTTTGATCTCAGCATTAGCAGCTGCCTCTGGTCACAATCTTGTAAGAATTAATTTATCGGAACAAACTGATTTGATGGATTTATTCGGTTCAGATTTACCTGTTGAAGGTGGTAACAGTGGTGAATTTGCATGGAGAGATGCCCCATTCTTACAAGCAATGAAAGCGGGTGATTGGGTACTTTTAGATGAACTTAATTTGGCTTCCCAATCTGTACTTGAAGGTCTTAATTCATGTTTAGATCATCGTGGTGCTGTTTATATTCCTGAATTGGATCGTGAATTTTTCTGTGCTCCTGGTTTTCGTGTATTTGGTGCTCAAAATCCCCTTCAACAAGGTGGTGGTCGTAAAGGTTTACCAAAATCTTTCGTAAATCGTTTCACTCAAGTTTATGTAGAACATTTAACAGCTGATGATTTATTATTTATTTGTACACATCTCTTTTCAGAATTTGAACCTAATGTCTTGCAAAAAATGATTGATTTCAATACAGCAATGTATACAGAAACAATGGTTAAATGTAGTTTTGGTAGAAAAGGTAGTCCTTGGGAATTTAATTTACGTGATGTATTTAGATGGTTGGAACTTTTGCAAAAAAATAATGTTTTTGATCCTATGGAATATTTGGATACCATTTATATTCAACGTATGAGAACTCATGAAGATAGACTTAAAGTGATTGAATTATATGAATCCATCTTTAATGTTAAATATAATAAACCACTTCATCCTCAATGGCAAATTACTCCTAATACATTAACAATTGGAAACTCGTCATTACCTAGATTACAATCTACTCATAATAACAACAACAACTCAGCAACGTCATCTGATAATCAATACCATGTTTTACAATCCTTCCTTTCACCATTACAATCTTTAATGAAATGTGTTGAATCTGGTTGGATGGCTATCCTTACTGGTCCATCAGCATCAGGAAAAACATCTTTAGTACGTTTACTTAGTAAGATCACGGGAAATAGATTAGAAGAATTTGCTATGAATAATAGTGTAGATACTATGGAATTATTAGGTGGTTTTGAACAAGTAGATTTAAATCGCCATCGACAAGTGATTATTGAACAATTACGACAAATGACAAATAGAGGAACACAAGTTTTATTAGATCATTTATCTACTACTGAATCAACCTTAAATGAAGAACGTCAAAAAATAATTCAACAAATTAGACAACTTAATGATGCTTGGTTCTCTTTAGAAAGGCATCAGCAGTTACAACGTGAATCTGAACATCATTCAAATGAAAATTTAGATTATAGTTTAGTTTCAACACTTTTAAATTATTTGAACAGCACCTGTCATATAGATAATGAAGCATCAACTCTTATTTCTCAAATTGTAGAATCTATCAAACATTTGCAGCAATTAGAAAAGGATTCAGTAGCTGGTAAATTTGAATGGATAGATGGTCTTCTTATCAATGCATTAGAAAATGGACATTGGTTACTTATAGATAATGCCAATTTATGTAATCCATCTGTTCTTGATCGATTAAATCCACTTTTTGAAAACAATGGTGTTTTGATGGTGAATGAACGTGGATTAGTAGATGGTGCTGTTAAAGTAATTAAACCTCATCCTAACTTTAGAATGTTTATGACAGTGGATCCTCAAAATGGCGAACTTTCACGAGCTATGCGTAATCGTGGTATTGAAATTACTCTTGTTGATTCTCAATGGAATAATAATAATATTCAAGATGTTACTAAGATTGCTAATGGACTAAGTTTACGTGGACCTCAGTTACCTTTATTACTCAACGATTTACAAGAAGAAGCTGCTTTACAACATAGACATTTACGATCTAATAAAAATGTACGTGATTATCTTTTATTAGCAAGATATATTGTTGAACGTCTTCAACGTGGACAAACTTTGAAAAGTGCTATACAAGAATCATTTTATCAAGTATTTGTTGATATCAAGGAAGTACCAGCTGCTCTTTTGAAACTTTTGGAAATGAATGTTGAAGATGAAGATAACCTTCTTCAAAATATGCTTTCACCAACAAATTGCCCATTATTTATTGGAGGTAATCAATATCAACAAGATTCTCGTTTAGCAACTGTTGCTCTTCAAGGCGTTTACTTTTTACATTTGGTTCAGCAATTAAATGATTATGATAGTATTGATGATAAGAAGAATAATGATTATGATTCTGATGATATGAAAAAGAAAAAACAACAACATTTACGTAAGATTGAAATAGCGGGTGATTATTTCTTAGAAACAATGACAATGGATGATTATGGTGTTCGTTTACGCTGGTTAGCATTTGTTTCACAACATTGTTCTATAAAATATAATCATCAAATAGAACGTCTTGGTTATCTTGTGAAATTAATAAAAGCACATCCTATCTTTTCAGAATGGTCTAAGGATAATTCTGATTTATTGGTAAGTGTGATTATAAATGTTTATATTAGTAATTTTAAAGATAAATGAAAAATGCATAGACTAATATATATTTATACATATTATTATTATTTTTTATTCAGGTTAAAAATGCTTACAAGTTATTTATTAGACTTTGTAAACAAGAATATGCTATGACTACAATTAGAAATGCTTCCCAACGCTTAAAAGTAAACAATCTAACTGTTATTCAACAATCATATTGTCTTCAAGAAGGTAGAATTAGTGAATCTCAACTTTTACATCCTATTGTAGCTAAATTATATCCTTACTTCAGTCTTGTCTATGGTAATTTATTACAATGGGTCAGTGAACGTCATTATACCAATTCTTCATTAAAGGTAAGTGCTTTTTTTATGGATTATATATATATATATATAAATCAATTTTTAATTTTTTTATGCTATTTATTTAATATTTATATATATAGGAATTCGATTGGATAAATGATATATTGGACCTTTCTGACTTTGCTTGGGATTCAACACAATCAACTACACTTCCAATAGATAACCTTTTAATTATTTTACGTTTCATGAAGGAATTGATGTCTAATGAAGTATTTAATAAAACACTTTTTATATCTTGCCGTGATTCTATAGATGATATCATGTCTTCATTTGATTTTGAAGTATCAAAATCAATGAAAGAATTATGGAAATACTTTGGACCTGCAACTTTATCCTCAAAAACTTTATATGATTTGGAAAAGGAAATTATTAAGATTAGTGCAAGTTTGAATTCCTATGATTCTCATAATGGTAAATATAATATAATAATATATTGTTATTAATAATGTTTAAAAAAAAAGCAATAGCACCAATGACTTGATTTTTTATACTTCATTTTTAATTTATTAGATGATCATTTGAAACCAACTGATACTATTCTTCATGTTAATCAAGATATCAAAGAAACTATTATAGAAGGTATTGCTACTTTATACGCAGTTGATGAAAAGAAAGAAAGAAATGCTCAAAAACTTGCTAAATCATTACAACAATTACCTGAGGTAAATAACAACTTTTATAAATTAAATAATTTTTACTATATTTAAAAATAACTTACATTTTTTTTTACTTTTTTTAGTATCTTCGTACTCAATTAGCTACTATAAAAACATCAACTGCTGATAACACATCTTGTTGGAATACAGCTCTTATTCCTTTATATGATTATACCAGTTTAGTAAAAGAAATGGAAGTCCTTTCTCAACTTTATATTTTATCTTGTGATCAAGACAAATCTGTAAATTATATGAAGCGAGAAAAAAAATAATATATGATTACCTTTTTTACTCATTTTTTTTCTTTTTTTACACTAATAACTATAGGTAATACCAATTGAATTAATAAATAATTTGAAAGAATTGCGATCGTTTGCATTAAATAAAACATCTCGCCCTCCACTTGATTTGGTACCTTATCAACGATTACTTTGGTCACTTGATTCAAATGGTATGTGATCATTATTTTATTTTATTCTTGCAGGAAAAAAAAGATATATTTATTGATTGTTTTTTATTTCTATTTCATCTTAATATTTTAGACTCGCAAAAATTAGGTGTTATTCTTCCTGGTTTAATCCAAGATGCTGTACATCATTGGCAGCAAAGACTTTGGCGATCAAGTATTGTACAATCTCAATTACATGAATTAGTAAAAACAAAGAATGAAAAGGTACAATTTTCAAAACCAATTTTTTTATATAAAATATTATTAATGATTTAGTATACTAATACTTATCTGTTCTAATGTATATAGGAATTAATCATAAGTGAAGGATCTCTTAATCTTTATGAAGGTGTTGAATCTTTAATTTGTCTTAACATAATGTAAGTGAATATTATTATTTTTATTTTATTCTCTTGAAAAAAATGAGAATATTATAAATATACTTATATCAATCAATTTTTATAGAGGCTCTGTGGATCGTATTAATACAGAAATGATGGAAACTGCTTTAAAACAATTAAAAGGTCTCAAAGAATATTTAGCTACAAAAGTAGATGTTGCAAATAGAAATGCATTTGAATTAGTTACTTTAGTATCAATGGCAACACAGGTAAATATATATAATAATGAATGAGTAATATTAGAAGAAGAAGAAAAAATAAACAAGTAAATTAATTTACTTTTCCTTTTATTAAATAATAAATAGCTCTTTACAGCATCATCAGCAATGATTTCAAAGGATATTTACAATGAAATTTCTTCTCAATTAATAATGGCCTTGTTATGTGTTACTAAATTATCAGATGGAAATGTTTGGATATCATCAAAAAATTTCACTGAATATGATAAATTAATCAGCTATCTTGAAAATATCACAACTTTATTAGAGAACTATAAATTCAATGATCAATATATATTAGCTATTACTTCATTATCCGAAGCTATACAACATTATCAAAATGAAAATGGTTCCTCCTTTTATCTTGCAGCTGGTAAAACTAGAACACTTCTTGGATTATCCTTTGTTGAATGTTATGTACCTGATTATCCTGTTGATCCTACATCTGAACCACGTCTTCAAGTAGATTTATTAACAAGAAAGCAACAACATCATATCAATGAAATTGAAGTTCGTGTAAATATTGAAGATATCTTAACTGGCAATAAATCAAATAGCAATATTGAAGATGAAAAATTGAGACTTGAAAATATTGATGCTCAATTATCAAATACAGCAACAACATTCTCTTTACGACCTACCAAATCACAATTGGATGATATTTTTGTAGATTTACGTTACTTACAACAAAATATGTTGGAAAAGAATGTTAAGAATTTATTACATGATTTAGAAAAAGGCGATTTATCTAACGCAACTGTTCTTCAACGAGAAAAGCTTTTACAAAGTAATGCACTTCAGTTTATTGATCGTGTTCAAGCTAAATTTGCCATGTATCGTGATATACTTCAACCTTTATTAGTTGCTGTGGATAATATCAAATATGGTTTACGA
The DNA here is from genome assembly GCA_037043795.1 of Cunninghamella bertholletiae. NCBI lineage: Eukaryota > Fungi > Mucoromycota > Mucoromycetes > Mucorales > Cunninghamellaceae > Cunninghamella > Cunninghamella bertholletiae. The sequence goes on from JAZGVP010000005.1 coordinate 1,120,984, forward strand.
TTGATGACATCTGTTTATAAAAAGGATGAAACCGATACTTTCTTGACTAATGTTATTCAATTGTTACTTTGCAATCCTGATATTTCAAAACATGATCAACAACAACTTTTCGACTGGCACACTTTAGCTACTATAGATCAACTTGCTGTAGTCAAAAATGTTATCTTTGAACGTGCACCAATGAGTCGCAAATGGGCATTCTATCTTCGATTATTGATTGTAGTACTTCAACATCTTGTTATTAATATTCATAATACTGGATATATTCAAACTAAAGATATAAACTCATTAAATACTGTATTTTCTGAAATTGTATACATTTGGAAGGCAGCTCAAGAATATAAACGTCAAAAGGAAGCAGAAAAGGAACAACTTTATAAGACACGTGCAAAGAAATATGAACCTGCTACAGATGAAGAATTAGAAGAAATGGACATGAAAAAGACATTTGCTAACTTTAATGATGAATTTGCAGATTTAGCTATCGATGATGATATTGAAAAAGAAAATAATGCTAAATCAAACTTCATTCCAAATCAAGTAGAGGAAGAATCTGTACTGGATCCAGCAGATATTCAAAGAATTTGTCTCATTCATCAATCCTTATATAATGACTTTAAAGTGAATCTCATATCAAGACATGGAACTAAAAATTGGGATAGAGAACATCTTCAATCATATGCTCTTGCTGGTCAACTTACAAACTTATCTACATCTACCTTTGGTACAAAGATGGATCTTGTTTCTCAAGCTGCTCATTTACATGTTACTGATTTAACTATTCGTCGTCTTGAATCCAATGATTCATTCTCAATGATTAGCGATGATATCTATGACTTTTATACTTGTGAAAATGTTAATGAAGCTAAATTGATAGAACCTGTATTAAGAAGATTTAAGAATAGATTATTAACTATTTTAGAAGAATGGCCAGAACATGCTATCTTGGAACAATTAATTACCATCTGTGATCGTATTCTTAGTTTTTCAATCACTTCTCCTGTAGCTAAATTCCTTACTGGTATTGAATTATTATTACAAAAATCTGAAGATTGGGAAGCCTATGCTGCTAAGCATGTATCCATTAGAGCAGAAAGAGATGAACTTATTAAAATGATTATTCGTTGGAGACAATTGGAATTAAATTGCTGGCCCAAATTATTATCTGCCCAAGAACAATATAATAAGACACCTGTATATGAGTTATGGTTTCAACTTTATGATGCTATTAATGCTCCTATTTTTGCTGGTGATGACGACAAAGAATTAACTAAGAAGAACACAGAAGAATTATTAGCAGCTTTAGATCAATTCATGCAAACATCATCATTAAATCAATTCAACTCACGATTAGATATGATGGATAGTTTTTACCGCCAAACCTTACTTCAAGCACAACTTTGTGATGATAAAAAGGAAAAGAATAATTATATCAGAGTTTCAAGCTTATTATCTAATTCATTCTCTTACTATTCTCAATTCAAAGATCATGCTAAAGTTATGTTTAATCAACTCAGAAAACCTATTGAAAAGGATATTAAAGATTTTGTCAAGATTGCTACTTGGAAAGATGTAAACATTTATGCATTACGTCAAAGTGCTTATAAAACACATCGTCAACTTCATAAATGTATTCGTAAATACCGTGATGTACTAAATACTTCTATGCTTACAGTAATTGCTAATTATAATGAAGAACGTGCTATGTTCCAATATGGTGATGAAAAACGATACAATGATATCAACAAAGGATTTATTGATCAATTATCTCAACCTAAATTATGGCTTGTGTCAGCTAAATTATTATTATCTAATGAAGGAACTTCGTATGATTGGTCTTATGCTCCAGAAGTAAAACGTCATTTAGTCAATTTAAACACTACACTTTCAAGATTACAAACCATTTGTCAAACATCCATTTTCCAAATGACAAAAGAATTAGCAACTACACAATTAGAAGAATTTATGAATGAAATCATTGGTCAAATTAAGAATTTCCAAAAGGAAACACCATCAGAACTTACAGAAGAAAATAAATCTATGGTGAAAAATCAAAAATTACTCAAAAAGAAAGCATTAGTTGATTTCCTGAAAGAATTGAAACGATTAGGATTGAAATGGCGTACTCCTGATTCCTTAGTAGAACGTAATTCAAAAACATCCATCTTATTTAAACAACGTATTGCTTCACTAGAAAATATTTTAGTTCAAGGATCTCATTTATTTGATAATAAGCAAAAACAACTTTCAAGTTTCTGTGGACTTTCTCAAGACATGATTGGTTTTTGGTCAAAATCAAATGATTATTATTTCCGTAGCATTGCTAGATTAACACATTTAAGATCTGTTAGTAAGTTGAATGTTAGTAAAGATTTGTCTATGCTTGAAGTAGAAAGAAGTATGGCTGCTACTGAACATATGTTATCTATGGTGATTAAAGAAAGAGCTATCCTTTCAAGATTTGAAGATAAATTACAAGTTTTACAAGGTGCTTCTATTCAATTATCAGCCTTATTTAATCTTCATTCATCTATCACTAATCAAGAATTTAATACTTCATTATTTAATATTGATTCTCAGCTTGGTTATTGTTTGATTCTTCAAAAGAATGTTACTGATCAAATTAGTTTCATGTTACAACAAACCTTATCCGTAATGAAAATTCAATACAACAACAATAATAGTTCAGTTTTAGGGCAAGTTCATATGTTGTGGAATAAATTCATTTTAATGCAAAAGGAAATTGACCATATCTTTGGACAACGATATTTATACCCTCAATCATCAACTGGTGTGATTTTACTTTCTAATGATATTAACCCTATTTTACAACAAAACATCGATACATTTATGGAAATTAAAACATCACTTCTTGAAATATTAGAAGATAAACAAGAACTTTATCATTTGTTATATCCTATCACACAACAATTAGATTATTATGTGAAGATTGCACAAAAGGAACATACATCATCATCAATGTTAACTGATGGTGAAAGTGAAAATAACGACGATATAACTATGTTGACTTTCCGTGATAAAGTATTTGCTTTTATTGATGCTATATTGGTTGTCGTACAAGATTTAAAGAAGATTAAATCATCATCAGAAGTAAATAATGATAACAAAGATCAAGATGATGATGAACAAGACAATGATATGGTAGATAACTATATTCAAAATCAACACAATAGACAATTTGATCTTACAAATGCACTTCATTTGGAAACACTTGTTAATCGTTGTATGAATTTATTAACTTTATCACTTCAACTCTCTCAAAAACACACTAAAGCTGGTTCTGAATATGATGATGTATCTCAACGTGAAATTTTGAATCTCTTACAACAAGCATATCCCTTCTTACAACAATATATGTGGTTAGCACAACATACACTTGGTGAGATATTAGTACACCATAAATCAATGGCTAAAATGACTTACTGCCTTATCAACTCTTTTACAGTAATTATCACCAAAGGTTTCTGTATGCCTGAAGGTATGACTGATGAAGAAGAAGGTGATGCTAATGGAACATCTATGGGTACAGGTATTGGAGAAGGTGAAGGTGATAAAGATGTTAGTAATGAAATTGAAGATGAAGAACAAGTATTGGGTACTCAAAATGAAGAACAATCAAAAGATGAAAATAAAAATAAACCTGAAACCAAAGAAGAAAAAGAGGGTTTAGATATGGAAAATGATTTTGAAGGTCAACTTGAAGATATTGAACCTGATGAAGAAGAAGATCAAGATGATTCTGATGATGATTCTGATGAAGAAGACCCTGATGAACAAATTGGTGATGTCGATGATATGGATCCTGATGCTGTTGATGATAAAATGTGGGGTGATGAAGCTGAAGAAAACCTTAAAGATAGTGATAAGACTGTAGATCAAGGTCAAAATCAAGATCAGCAACAAAAGGAAACTGATATTGTTGCTCAAGAAGAAGAAGAACAAGATTCATCAAAACAAGATAATAAGAAAAAGAATGAACAACAACAAAAAGAAAATAAAGATGATGATAATACTCAGCAACCCGATAATGAAGAAGAACAAGAAGATGGTGATCAAGGACAAGGAGATGGTGACGATGATCAAGAAAATGAAAGCGGTGCTGAAGATGAAGAAGGTATTGAAAATCAACCAGGTGATAAAATGAATGCTGAAATTCCTGAAGCTGAAACTCTTGAATTACCTGATGATTTGAATATGGATGGTGATGAAGAAGATGGAAACGATGAAGGTCCTCAACAAAATGAAGAAGATCCTATGGATATCGACGATCAACTTGAACATGAAGATGATGAACAATTCCATGATGCTTTAGATGATAATGATCAAAATGCTATTGAAAATGATCAAGGTGCCCCTAATGATGAAGAAAATGATCTTGGTGATGATCAAGAAATGGAAGATAGTAATGCACATGTTAATAAAGATAAAGAAGATGAAGATCAAGAAGGTGAAGGTGAAGGAGAAGAAAATCAATCTGAAGAAGAAAATGCTGTTGGTGATTTAGAAAATCAAGATCAGCAACAACAAGGTGCAACTATTGATGAAGATGAAGAAAATGATCAAAAGGATACTAAAGGTCAAAACCGTGAACAACCCAATAGTGAAGCTATTGCTGATAACCAATTTGGCGTTCAAGGCGAAGCTGGAAAAACAAGTTCAAGTTCTCATGGTCAAAAAGAAGGTGAAGAAGATGAAGGTGGAGAAAATGAAGATGAGAATAAAGATGAGGAAGATAAAAAGAAACAAGAAAATAGCGGTATTGCTGATCAAGGTTCTAATGAACATAAAAGTGAAGAAAATAAGGCTGATAATGATAAAAATAAAAAGGAAAATATGAAATCCAATCCTCAAAGAAGCCTTGGTGATGCTCTTGAAAATTGGAGAAGAAGACTTGGTGATGTAGCTGATGCTGAAGAAGATGATGAAGAAGAAGAACAATCAGCTGATAATAAAAAAGATGAAGATGATGATCAGCAACCTAAAGATACCACTGTTAATGAAAATAATCCATTTGAATATGTTAAAAATGACGAAGATGCTCATGATATGCAAACAATGGGTAATGCTGCTGCTGATCAAATCCAAGATTTGAAACTTGGTGCTATGGATGAAGAAATGGATGATGCAGATAACATGAATGCAGGTGAAGAAGAGCAAGAAGATGTAGACATGGAAACAGCTGATGCTACTTCAAATATTGATACAATGCCATTACCAAAAGAAACATTAGATACTCATCATGATGATAGTGACCAAAGAGGCGGTGCCATTCTTAGTAAACAGTTACCTCAATCAACAAATGGAAATATTAATCCTGATGAAGAAGAATTACATGGATTGACAGTAGATGAATCAATTTTAAGTCGTGAACCTTTAGAACAAGAAGACATTGAACGTATGCGTAATGAATTAGAATGTAAAGTATCTGAATGGCGTGAAGAAGGACGTGATTTACAACAAGCTAGAGATTTATGGCAAGGTTATGAAAATTTAACACATGATTTAGCTATGGGACTTTGTGAACAACTTCGATTAATTTTAGAACCTACATTAGCAACAAAATTGAAAGGTGATTATCGTACTGGTAAAAGATTAAATATGAAAAAAATCATTCCTTATATTGCAAGTCAATTTAAGAAAGATAAAATCTGGTTACGTCGTACAAAGCCAAGCAAACGTCAATATCAAATCATGATCTCAGTAGATGATTCCAAATCCATGTCAGAATCTCATTCAGTTCAATTAGCATATGAAACCTTATCATTGATTTCTAAGGCACTCTCTCAATTAGAAGTAGGTGATATATCAATCACATCCTTTGGTGAACGTATTCGATTATTGCATCCCTTTGATCAACCATTTACAGCAGAATCTGGTGCTACTGTATTACAACAATTTACTTTTGCTCAAGAAAAGACTTATGTTAAGAATTTAGTAGAAAGTTCACTATCCTTATTTGAAAATGCTAAAAATGGCGCTTCTCATAATTCTGAATTATGGCAATTGCAATTAATCATTTCAGATGGTATTTGTGAAGATCATGATACTTTAAAATCATTAGTAAGAAGAGCCATGGATGAACACGTTATGATTATTTTTATTGTTGTGGATAACAAGCCTGAAAAGGATTCCATTTTAAATATGACCAACGTTAAATATGTTACTACCAATGGAAAATTATCTATACAAATGGCTCCTTATTTAGAATCCTTCCCCTTCCAATACTTTATGATCTTACGTGACATTAATAGTTTACCTGAAGCTTTATCTGATGCTCTTCGTCAATACTTTAGTTTTGTAGCTGCATAATTTTTTTATTCTTTTATTTTTATCATTATATCCTTTTTTTATTTTTATTTATTAATTTAATTTTATACTTTTATTTATATTTTTGTATTTTAAATGTCATTACTTTTACTTTTTATTTTTTTTATTATTCTTTTATATATTTTTATTAATACTCTTTTTTTTCCTTCATTTTTATCATTTCGATATATTTTTAATATTGTATTATCAATTATTTATTATTATCATTTTACTTATAATTTCAACTTAATATTTTACAAACAATAGAATAATTATCAATAATAAATCAATTATTTTTAGAGAATTACTACGATTATATATGTAGTATAAATTAAAATTCAGGAAAAAAAATTACTACTGATCTTGTATTATAATTATTTTTTAGTATCTATAAATAAATTGTAATTTGACCTTTATATTTTTATGAATTATTAGCATTATCATGGTTCTAAGAATTAATAGAAATAAAAAAAAAAATTGATGTGATGCCCTTATTTTTGTAATTTTAATCAATGCACATTTTTTTTTAAAATGAAACTCAGATCTTAAGACCTCTTTTCTTTATTTTTATTTTTTTTCATTATCTTTTTTTTTCCCACTTTTAAACTTTTTTTTTTTTCTTTCTTTCGTATTTTTCTTTATATTCATAACCAATCTTTACCTTTTAGTATTTATTGATTTAAATCACAGTTCCTTTCATTACTCATATCTTTCCTTTTAAATCGCTCTATTCTTATTGAGTTTTATTTTATTTTATTTTATTCTTATTTATTCATACTAAATAATACATTTATTTATATACATATATATATATATATATATATATATTTTATGTATCTATAATGTATTTTTCTACTATTATTGTACTTATTTTGAATGTATTTATATATGAAACCACAGCTAAAGCAATAGTATTATGGCATGGTATGGGTGACTTTTATTCAAATCCTGATTCTATGGGTAAAGTAATTGATATGATTAAGTCTCAACTACCTGATACTTTTGTACACAGTATTGCTGTTGCAGATACTCCAAACGATGATCGAAATGCTGGTTTTTTTGGCATCATTAATGAACAAGTAAGACATATATTTATATATATGATAATAATAATAATAATAATTATAATAATAATAATAGTAATAATCAATGATTATATGATTATATATCCATATTATTATAGGTGGATTATGTATGTGAACAATTAATTAAAATACCAGAACTATCGGAAGGTTTTGATGCTATAGGATTTTCTCAAGGTAATTATTTTAGTATACATTTTGGGCTTAGACAAAAATAAATAAAAATGAAAAAAAGATAAAACAAAACAAAAAAAAAAATTTATACATTTTTATAATTAATTAAAAACTAGGTGGATTATTCTTAAGAGCCTATGTTGAAAGGTGTAATAAACCTAAAGTCCGAACGTTAATTACTTTTGGATCTCCTCATGGTGGTGTATCAGATATTCCTAACTGTGCAGATAAATTTGATTTTAAATGTACTTTAATGCGAAGTATGGTTAAAAGAGGAGTTTATACTGATTATGTTCAGCATCATGTGATTCAAGCTCAATATTATAAAGACCCTCTTAGTATAAAAAGTAAGATAAGAAAGAAAAAAAAATAAAAATAAAAATATATAAAATAATAATAAATAAATAAAAGATAATTATCTCTGTTGCTAATCAGCTCTTATTATTTTCTTTTAAGGATATTTGGAACATAATATATTTTTGCCAAGCATCAATAATGAACTAAATATAAAAAACTCGACCTATCGTGATCACTTGTCCAGCCTTGAAAATTTTATATTGGTTAAATTTAGCGATGATCAAATGGTTAAGCCTGCGGAAACAGCGGTAAATCACTTTTTAAGTTATAAAAAAAAAAAAAAAAGATTGTAATACGTCAATCCTTATGATATATATAGTATTTTTAAAATAATATTTTTACTTTTTTTGGTATTGTTTTAATTTTATATTTAGTGGTTTTGGACTTTTAATGAAGAATCCTCATTAATTCCATTAAAAGAACAAGAGTTATATAATAAAGATTGGCTAGGTCTTCAAGTATTAAATCAGCGAGGAAAGCTAAAATTTTTAGAATGTCCTGGTGCACATGTATGTTAACCCTTATTTTATTTTTTTTTATGTAAAATACATACACGCCCTTACATATTAAAAAAAAGCGATGTATGTGTATACTAAAAAGATTTTCTGATTATTTATATTTATAAAAATATAGATGCATATAACCGATGATTATTTTATAAAAGAAATCATACAAAAATATTTATTAGATGGCAAAAAAAATCGATTCTATCTTCAACAAAATAATAACAATGGCTATATGGAGTAAAAAAGCTAAAATAGGCTGAAAGATTTTTGGCTAACTTTCCAAAACTATCAAAGCCCTAAAAAAAAATTAAAACTACGCCATTTAACTAACAATAGTCCCCCTATAAATAAGTGATCTTTTTTATTTACCTCTCCCCCCAAAAAAAGATTTTTTTTTACTAAAAAAAAAGATGATTTTTTTACTATATATAAAAGAATCTTTTGATCATTATTCTTTTCTTTCTTTCTTTCTTTCTTTCTTTTCTTTCGATAGCTTTTTTTTTTCTATTTGTAAAAAAAAAAAAAAAAAAAAAAAGATATACATTTATATATAATTATTTATTTATTTTCTATGAAATTATTTTATTTATTTTATATATTATCAACCATCATATTTGTATACTCATTACCTATACAGCCAAATGGATCATCATCATCATCAACAACAAAAAATAATGATATAAATGAAGAAGCTCAACCAGACTGTAATAATGGTGAAATAAATTATAATGTAAAAGTAGATGATTTAATTGAACAAATTACAACTCATTGGAAATTTGATCATTTGGATAGTATACAATCTATGAGTAATGCACTTACATCTTCACAAATAAAAAAGCATATTCAAATTAATTTTCGATCAAAATATCAACAGAATGAACAACAACAGCAAATTATTATGAGTCCTTCTTCATTTTTAGAAGATGATAATATGGATATTAAAGTATTAGTTGCTCAAATTTTTGATGCTATTCAATCCCATACACAAGGGAAAATGTCAGCTTTATGGGATCGTCTTGGTGATAAACTTGGAAAACAGACATTAGAAACGTATTTAAGAAAAATTATCTCAGATACTTGTGGATCGTCTTCATCATCATTTGAAAAAGAAGAAGAAGAAGAAAATGAAGTTGTAGAAAATATAGAAAAAGAAAACCAAGAAGAAAAAGAAGAAATGGAAGAAGATGAATTACTATCTTTAAAACACCACCAACAACAAGAGCGATTTGAAGAAACTTCAGTTATTAATTCACAATGTCTTTATGATAATGCTGATCAACTTTCAGCATTATTGGATAAATATATTGGAAATCATTTAATGAATATATTTGCAATCATGGATCAAGAAGAGTTACCTGATTTATTAGATAGTACTATTGAAAATCTTAATGGTGTATTGGATTATTTCAATAATGTCTTTTTAGGTGATAGTCAACATGAATTGTATTATCAATCTACTGAATGGAAAGGATCTATTAGAAATACTTGGTTAAATACTATTTTACCTAAATTAAATAAGAATAATGTACATCATTCCACTGCTCATTTCTTTACAAGATATACTTGTTTAGCTAGAGTATAGTTTTAATTTATTTATCATATATATATATATATATATTTGTATATTTATTATTATTATTTTGTAGATTTATCTTTTTTTAAGGTTAAATACTTTTTTTAACCAAACAAACAAACCACCAAAAAAAAAAAAAAAAAAAAACCACAATAATAACGATCATAAAAAGTATTTTTCTAAAAAAAAACAAGCACACATTTATATATATACTTTTAATAGTTTAGTTATTATTAATTCATTCATTTTTTATATCCATTCATTTATTTTATATATATATATATATTTCATAACTACATACATATATATATTCCTTTTTGTAAATAAACGATAATAGTAAAATATAAAAATAAAAACATCTATATTCCTATTTTAAGTGGGCTTATACTTTTTTTTCCAAGACTTTTTGTTAAGCGGATTCTAAATTTGGACAAGTCATTCTAAAAATAAAATAAACCCGATAGTTTAAAAAATACATCATAAAAATAACAAAAAAAAATTGCATAAATCACAAGCTCAAAAAAAATTTTTGGTTATTTTTATTTTTTATGTTTTCGGTACCTGAGCCCTTTATTTATTTATTTTCTTCTTTAGCCAATAGAAATCATTAATTGTAGGTACGTGTTTTTTATTTTATTTTTTAAACTTCGCTTTTTGATGTAAATTGTAATGTATGATATATAATTTTTGTTATTATAAAGAGATTTTCTACATTAAGTGTTATGCAATATGTATATTGGCTGAAAAAAAAAGAATAAACAAAGAATAGAGAACAAAACTAAATAATTTTTATCAGCCCAATAACGAAATTTTTTAGTTTCATAGTTACTCCACTAACTAAATTATTTTTTTACCGCCATTTTATTTTTTTTTGTTTTGTTTCAAATCTATTATTCTTATTTTTAACTATTAAAAAAATAGTATATGTATATATATATATATATTTACGTGATTCGAAAATTAATAAATAAACAAAAAAAAAAAAAAAAATACGAAAGTTTACACTAATGTCTCGATCTTTTTTTTTTTTTTTTGATTTATTTATTTCAAAGCCTCAAGAATCATTACCTCTGTATTCAAAAAAGAGGTTTTTTTTCCTTCCTTTTAGTGCTAATTCTAAAATTCTTAAATATTGCGTGGTATTTATAAAACATTGTTATATAACGGAGTTCCCAGTAATTTTTTTTTTCTTACTTTTCTTAAAAAATCAAAAAAATAAAATAAAATAAAAATAAAATAAAAATAGATATAAATATGGAAATCTATGTTTGTTATTTTTTCTATCTATTGTCTGACTAAAAAAAGCTCAACTAACATTATACAAATATGGTAATAATTCTATTTAACCTTTAGATTTATTTTTATAAATATTCTTTTTTATAAAAACAGTAATATATTTCCATAAAGTAAATATATATATTTAAGTAATCTCTTTAATAGTAAATAAATCAATTTTAAAAATAAAAGCTGTTTATATAAAGAAATAAAAAAAAACAATAGCAAAACAGAACTTGCTTTGTTCAAAATATTTTTTTGTGTATATTTTTATGAGAGGATAGGTTTTAAAAAAATTTAAATCAGATAGAATTCCGATTGTTCCAACAAGTAAAATAATGATCTATTGCTTTATATACTTTTTTGATCCATATAGAAACATATATTATATAATTAGATTGTTTAAGGATAGTTCATTTATTTATTTTTATTAAATCCTTGAATTTTGAATGCATTACAAATATATAATTTAAGATACTTTTTTTTTTTTTATTGAAATTATAATTCTTTTTTTGGAAATTGTAACACTAACAAAAATTTCACCAGTAAAAAAATAAAAATGTAATCAGAATTTAAAATTTCTATACTGGTAAAAAAAAAAAAATTGGTATATGGCCATATTAATTTATAGTATTAGTTGCTAATTTAATAATCTACCTCTATCTCTATATCTATAATAACAATAAATATGAAAGTAAAATTGAGAGTAAAGAAAACAATAATATAATAATAAAAATAAGTAATACTGAAAAGGAAAGAAAAAAAAAAACGTAATAAATAAAATGAAAATATACATATAATGAAAAATAATGAACTAGTCATCTAACATAATTAAGGGAGGCTTTTTTTATTTTTTATTTTAATCTTTATTCTTTTCAATAGTACAAAACATTTGAATACTTTTTTATACAATGCATATATAATGATGGATTAATGAGTTTTACTTACTTTCTTTGAAGACTAATGATTTAAAATTACCTTGTGAAAGATGAACCTTAATTAATCTATGGCTGCCATATTTTTGATTATTATTATTTTTTTTAAAAAAAAGGGAAAAAAAAGGGAAGATCCTTGATCATGTAATTAGATTGGAATTGTAAATGCGGTAATAACCAAGTTTTGTTGTAGAATTAAGATATTCAGTGATTATTAAAAAAAATTTTACCTGCATGAAAAATTAAAATTCTTCTTTTCACTTTTTTTCAAAGAATGAAGTATAATTTATATTTTAGTCAAAATACTTTTCTATGTATGAAAAAATTAAAGTAAGTTAAAAAATTGAGATAATTACTTTTTTAAAAGTGACTATAAACGTTAATATAATAAATTAAAATGAAAAGCTTTCACTAGCCATATCCATATATTTAAAAACAAAAATATATGGATGACCAAGGTATAACCAAGGTCAATAAACCTTGGTTATTTATATGAACCATATCCATGCATTCAAACACAAAAGTATATGGACGACCAAGGTATATTGACCTTAGCCATACATTGATTTTTTATATAAAAAATTTCCATCAATCATATAAATGTACTAATGCAAGTGATGAGAAAAAAAAAACTTATAGAGGACACAGTCTTTTTTTTTTCTTTCCTTCCTTCTTTATTCTTCTTTCTTCCTTATTATGAAAAAAAAAAAAGACTAACAGTATTAGTCACGATCATGCACTCTGCATCCTTTTTTTAATTTAATTATAATGAAGAAAATCTCATCAATGCAAAGAAGAAATTTGAAGCTTTTGGTGATGAATTTGATATTTGCTATTTAACCGATCCAAAAATACCTGCTATTGCACTTAAAACATTGATTTACATCCAATACTCTCATTTTCATTCCTGCATTCATGGGACTTTATTATTAACCCATGATGTTAATCACAAATTGGGATAATTGTACTATTTGCATAATGAATATCCTTAATTATATTATCATTTTTGATAGTTTTTATTTTTGAACTAAAAATAATATTTAATAGCTATTTTAATATTATTATTATTATTGTTTGATACTCTTTAATAATGAGCATTACTGATTTAAAATTAACTTGAACAGATAATAAAAAAAATGTAATAATGTAATAATGTAAAATTAAATATGATAAGTATATATAAGAATGGAAGTATAAACAAAAGAAATATACCTTTTAATATCTTATTTCCGAATAGGTTTATTATAATATTACATTATGCATCAGTAATAGTCGAGCTTAAATTTATTTTGATCTCTGGACAGAACCAGATCTATAATTAAATCTATTTATAATTTCATCATCTTTACTTAGTGCTACTCTTTCATATACTTTTACTTGGTAAGTTACAGGTAGTCTAACTACTATTAATTTAAGAATGTTTTTATGAAAGTTTTATAAAGATTAGCCAAATTTTATTTACAATTATTAATGCTTTATAAGATTTACTTGAGGAAATTTCTAGTATCTTGAATGTTTGTAGATAGTCCAGCGTAGTCAATCACGACTAAAATAGCATTGTGTTCTGTTGCTTCTATATGTTTTATCAAATTTAAAATACATAAATCCCATTTAGACATACTATTTATTTACCTAACGTTGTGCCATCTGTCCCACTGAATGCTTTAATTCCCTTTTCACAATCAGTAAAAAGTGTTGAAGAGTGCGACGATGGAGAAACATAAATTTTTTCAACAAGTGATCGAGTTTTCAATTTGTCTATCATCGCATTGAGAAGCTTATTTCTCACTGTTTTTTCTTCAGATCCAGGTGATTTCCTAGCGTATCAAATAATATCTAGCCTCAAGTTTTTCTGATATTTAATGAAGTCGTGATATTTTTTAGTGTAATTTACTATATTATCCACTACTGAGCCTATAAAACATCGTTTGATTAGAATGATATAAAATGATAAAATTAAAATACGTTGCCACTATGGAAAAATTTTTTACTGTGGAGGCAATAAAATTATAATAAAAATTAAAGTTCAACAAAATTATTGTATTTTTATGGTAAAATGTACTTTTTCCATAATCATACAACGAAATTACAATAAAATTGCAATTTTTTTTCTTTATTATATTTATAGTGAAATTACAATATATATTACAATAAAATTACTTTATTTTTTTTCACTGAATAGTATGTAGCATTTATGTACATATAAAACTCATAGTATATTAAGACTAAATTATTGATTCAACTTACAATGATAATTTCATTTGGTTTTAAAAAAGTATAAATTATTACTATATATTTCAAAAAATGAATTTATATAAATGAAAATCAAATTAAATAAAAAAAATAAATGAAGTAAATAATGATAAGTAAAAGTATATATAAATAAATATAAATAAAAAGTGCATAGTAGTTTACTTTCTCCTTTTGTTTGAAATTATGTTACTAAACATCATAAAAAGTAAATAATATATTAATATCTTAACATTTATAATAGATATTATATATAAACAACTTACGATTTATCAATTCCATTTCTAAAAAAAATGAAAAAAAAAGTTAAATATTTATTTTTCTATTATTATTATTATTATTATTATTATTATTATTATTATTATTATTATTATTATTATTATTACATGGTTTATAAAAGCATGAAATTGGTTTTAAAAAGGAATAAAAAATAGAAACTAACTAACAATGATAGATCTATATTAGTTTAAAAAAAAATTGTAAGAGGAAGTTATATGAAAAACATATATAAACAAGAATTAAGAATAAGAAAATTGAAAATATAATACAAATGAAAAAAAATAAAAAATAGTAGATTAGTTTATTAAGAAAATAAAAATCAGCATATGTCTCTTTCTTTTATTTCTATTATTTTTTCCTTTATATTCATTAGCATATAACCTTCAAAATTAAATATAAACATATTTCTTTTATTTTATATTTTTAGTTCAATAACAAAAAAAGAAACACAGAAAAATTGATCTTTTATAGTCTAGAAAATTTGACTGCGATTTCCATTTTTGAAAACTAAAAAATTTAAACACCGCTTTTTTTTGTTTCTTTACGCAGAAAAAAAAAAGAAACCCTCTTTTTTCTTTTTTAATAAATAATAATATTAAGAATATGGGAAAATCTAAACGTAGTATAAATCCAGCTGATGCTTTACGTAAAAATTTAGTATTAATTAATAATGAGTAGATTTGTTGTTTTTTTATATTTATTTTTTATTTGTTATTATTATTATTATATATATATATAAATATATAGGTAAAAAACAAAGAAAGCGTGAACTTAAGAAGGTATCAAACAATACTATTATGTAATGATGTATACGTATATTATTATTATTATATATATGAATGTAAATATAAACTAGTCTTAATATTTTTTTAATTATTTATCTATATTATTTAGAATAAAGAAATAAGAAAAAGTGCACGTGAAGCAGGTCTTGCTAAAAAGGATACAACTAAAATATTAGCTGATATTGCCCGATTAGAAAATCTTGGTAAATTAGATTTTATCAACAATGATGTCGTTTTTTTAGATCAACTGTACTAAATATATTCATTATTTATATTATATATATATATATATATATAGAACGTAATGGTTCTATTGATAGAAATGGGAATGCTAAACTAAAATTACTAAGGGATGAACTAGCTCAAATTGAAAAAGCAAAGAAGGTAAAAATAGAGTTTTAAAAATAAAATGTTTATATTTATACTTATACATACATAATAATAATCATTATATATATATATATATATATATATTTATATATATTGTTTTCTATTTTTTTAGGAAGTTCATAAACCATTATCAAAGTAAAAAATAAATATAAATATATATATATTTATAAAAAATTAATAGTGATCGAATATTCATTTTTATTTTATTTATATATAAATAGAGCACAAGAAGCATTATTAGCTCGTCAACAGCAACAAGGTGTAGATTCTAGAAAATTAGTATTTGATCCGAAATCTGGGAAATTTGTTCCTGTAAAAAAGAAAGGTACTTATATAAAATGACAAAGAATTACCCACACACACGCATACTTGTACAAATACATATATTTCAATTATTTATTTATTTATTTATTTGTTTTATATTCAGACTCAACTCAAAAAAAAAGTAGAGGTGATCAAAAATCGGATATGTCAGATGATGATGAAAGTAGTAGTGATAGTTCGGATGATTCTAGTTTATCTAATGATGAAGAAAGTGATGAAAATATTGAAGGAATTGAAGTAGAATTAAATGAAGAGGATCAACAACAAAAAGAAGAAAATAATAAAGAGAAAATGGATATTGATCAATTAGATAATGAAAAAGGAGTACAATCGTCAGTAATAACGACGACAGAAAATGATTTATCTGATAAAAAAGATGAAAAAATTGATCAAGATGATAAGATGGAAAAAGAAAAAGATAATCAAAAAGATAATGAAAATGAAGAAGATGAAGATATACCTTTACCAGAAGGAGCACCACCAATAGTACAACAACAACCTATATCTGATTTAGTAGAAGATGAAGAAAAAGATTCTGATGATGATATAGATATTCCTCTTCCTCCTGGCCCTCCACCTCCACAACCATTTAGAGATCAACTTGTAAGACCTCCTTCATCTATGGTGCGTCCTCCTCCACCACCTCCACCTGGTAGACCATCTCATTTTATACAAAGACCACCTCCATGTAAGTTATATAAATATACATATAAAATAAATACTTTGACTTAACTTTTTTTTATTATATAAATTATTAGATGGATATCCAAATCAACATTATATGAGACCACCACCACCACCACCACCAGGTAGACCACCTTATTCACATCGTCCACCTCCACATATGTTTCAACATCGTCCACCACCACCACCTCCTCCATATATGAATAGACCTGTAAGACCTGTAAGACCAGTAAGACCACATCATCATCATCAATCATATCATCGACCACCATCATCACAATCATATATAGCAAAATCACCAACTACAACACTACCACCATCCATTACTTCAGAACCATCTAAAACTGCCACTATATCAGCAGAACCTCAAATACGTGATTTACAAAAAGAATTAGTAGCCTTTGTACCGGCTGCTTTAAGAAGAAAACAAGCACAAGCTAAAAAAGCTGAATCATTACCTAAAAATGCAAAACCGTCTAATATTAATTTGGCTCCAGATGTAGAAGAATAAAAAAAACCATCATTTTCATTTTTTGATATATATATATATAAATATAAAATTATTTCTTTATTTACATATATATATATATATATATATATATATATGTATACATCATGATTAATAAATAATAAATAAAATCTATTCATCACTTTTTATAATAATAATAATAATAATAATAAATCCTTGATCTTGTATAAAGTAGTTATATGTGTTATTTAGGAGTGAACTGTATATAAACAAATAATAAATAAAAAAAATAGAAGATATAAAAGAAATCTCTTAGGGGAGTTGATGATTATATATATAGGGGTTTATTTATTTATTTAGAATGATGATAATGATGATAAGTAAATAGAAAGTATAATTGAAATAAAAAAAAATAAAAAAAGGACTGTGTAAACCATTTATACATCCTTTTTTTAAATATATATACATATAAATAAAAAAGTAAGTATCATGAAATGTTTTATACTTAACTGATTATGATATCATTTATTTACAAGACAGTGCTCTCTCCCTCTCTCTCATTTTTCCATTCTAGATTCAAATGACTTTACTATTATTTATTTTAATCATTAACTTTAATCATTGTTATTTATTTATTTATTTTTGAAATAGATAAAACATGTGTTTTATTTTTTTATGATATTTTCTTTGATACAATATATATATATATATATATATATATATATATATATATATATATATTTGTTAGATGAATAATAAATAAATAGAATAGAATATAATAGAATATATATATGTGAAAAAAAAGGATAAATGTATATACAACATTTCATATAAATAATATATAATTTGAACTAAACGATACAAATAAATAAATAAAGAATAAAAGAATAAAAAAACAAAATACAATAATAATAAATATAATAATAATAATAACAATGTAAGTATAACAAGGGGATAATAATAAATAATAATAATAATAAATATATATATAAGAAAGGGGAAGTAGGAGGTGAGGAAAGACCAAAGGAGGAGATGAAAGGAGAAGGAGGAGAAGGGGAATAAAAAGCTATTTTATAATCAACAAAAAAAGAAAAAATCACTTTTCTTTTTTTCATTTTGACACTTTGAAACACAAGTTGTTTTACATATACGCATGCACAGATAATAATAATAAGTTAATTTAAAATATATAAAATAAAGTATAAATAAAGGAGATAAAGGGGATGGAGAGGGGTAAATAATAATAATAATAATAATATTGATATATCTTAAAAAAAAAAGGTTATTGGATAGAAGAAGTAAGATTATTGTTCATTGTTTTATCTATATGTAATTAGCATTAAAAAAAAAAAAAAGAAATGAATACCTGTTTTTTATATATTATACATACATATTTATTTATTTCATCTATTTTTTTTTTTTTTTTTACATACCAGATCTCTTTCTTCTACGTCTTCTAGCTTTAATACCAGGATATTGTTGATTTAATTTAGCCAAAATAATAGGCAAAGTACGACGGCGAGCATTAATAAACCAATTACTAATTTGATTTAAAGTAAGTTGAGTTTCTCTTTTTAAAGCTTGTTTTTCTTCCTCAGTAGGATAAGGATTACGACAATGTTCAATTAACCATTTTTTTAAAATGGCTGTTACAGGTTTAGGTAAATTGCCTCTACGTGGTTTATCAAATTGATCAAGACATAATGTATCTATATGAATTTTTGAAATAACAGGAGAAGTAGGTGATGAAGATGATTCATTTGAAGAAGTAGATGATGAAGATGATGATAAAGGATTATTTGAAAAAGTAAATGAAGTAGGAGTGGTTAATGATGGCGATGTAGGTGATGATGATGATGATGAAGTTGTAGGTGAAATCATTGGTTGATCATCATAATAAGCATGATTAGATGATGTTGATGATGAAGATGATGCAGATGATGTAGTAGATGTAGATGAAGATGTAGGAAGTGGAACTTGAATAGGTGGTAATTGAATAGGTGGTAAAGTGTTTTGATGATGACAATGATTATCCCATTGTTTAGTACTTTCAAGCAATTCACACCATAATTTACTATTTGTTTTCAACATTTCATTGACTTTTTGCTTATGATATTGAAGATCATTTTCATTCATTGGATATTTTTGTTGTTGTTGAAAAGAATATTGATGAAGAGATTGAGAATAAGGATGATTATGATGATTGAATGATGACGGTTCATGATGAAATAATACAATGGGTCTAAATGATCTTATCTATAAGTATTTAAAAACAATAATAATAATATATCAATAAGAAAGAACATTTCAAAATGAAATCAAATGATAATAATAATAAAAACTTACTTGATGTCTAGTATAACTGTCCATTTTTTTTTAAAATATCTATACACAAAAAAAAAAAGAAGAAAAGAAGAAAAAAAAAAAAAGAGGAATATAAAATACAATAAAGATAAATAAATATATATATATATAGAAATAATAAAAAGTGAAAAGAAAGAGAAAGAAAAGAAAGAAAAAAACTGATGAAATCAAGAAAAAAAAAAAAAGATGGTTCTATTTAAAGTCCCGAATTAGATTTTTTTTTTTTACACTATGCTTATTTTATAATATGTTTCGAATATATATATTAATAAACGAAAGAGTGATAGAGAGAGTATGGTTCGTGCATTGATTACCATAAAAAACTGACAAGTGATCTACAAAATCTTTTTTATTTTTATTTAATTGTTACACGTTCTTTCTACTTGTTCTTTTTCTATTATTATTATTATTATTATTATTAAAAAAAATGTGTACAATTAATAACATCATCTTTCTCATTCCCTCTTTTTTCCATTATTTCCCTCTCATTTTTTCTTACAATTGTTATTATTAGTATATTTATTTATTTATTAAATAAATAAATAAATAAATAAGAATCCCTTGAAAAAAAAAAAAAACATTCTCTCTCTTACTTTTTTTTTTTTACCATCTTTGTTATTTATTAAAGATAGAAAATGATGATTTTTTTACCCTTTTGTTTCCTATATTCGTGACGGAGTTTGAAAATGCATGATTTCTTTTTACTTATAATGACCTTTTCCCCAATTACCAATTCCCCCTTTCATAATGCTCTAAACAAAGATGAAAATACAATTTTCCCTTTTTTACACAATAATAATAAATGGTGATCTTTTAGTTTGGATAAAAAAAATACCTCTTTCTAAAAAAAACCTAAAACACCTAAAAAAAATCATTTTTTCTTTTGCTCTCTCACATTTTCTCACTCCAAAATATATTTACTTTAATAAATTAAATAAATGATCATAATGATCGATGATCTCTTTCTCCTCAAAAAAATTGATTTATAAAAGATAAAAAAGTAAAAAAAAAAAGATCATTAAAAATAAATCTTACTATTATAAAAAAAAACGCCAATCAAATTAAAAAAAGAAGTGATTATTTTTTTAATATACTAAAATAGTATAGGGAATGACCCAAATTTATTTACCAATGACAATAAGATTTTCAAGGATCTCTCTTTTATATTGTTTTTGAAACTAATTATGATATATAATAATAATAATAATAATAATAATAATAATAATAATAATGAGTCTTTTTAGAAAGTGAAAAAAAAAAAGATGAATGACTTTGATAGATCCTTCTTTTTAATTTTAATTTTGATCTTAATTAGAGTAAGAGTCTATCTTTTGTGTTACTATTTACACAAAAAAAACGTGGTAAAAAAAAAAAGCCTCATCAATAAAAAAAAAAAATCGATGCTCATTCCTAATTTAGTAATACCTATTCCCCACCTATTTTTTTTTTTTTACTTACTATTTTAAAAAAGGAAAAATAATATTTATATATTTTTTAAAAAAAGGTAGATCATTTCTTATTAGCCAAGAATTAAATAAAAAATAAATAAATAAATATAAATAGGATATCTATTTAAAATAATAGTAAATGATAAACACGATAATAAGTAAATAAAAAAAATGATGATGATGATGATAAATGAGTGAGAAAAGTAAAAAGAAAAAGAAAAAAGAGAGTGAGAGAGAAACTTCGATTTTTTTTTTCGCCAAAGAAAAAAAAAAAAGGTTTAGATCACATGTTACCTTTTTAAGTCATAAATGATGGTTCCCCAGACCCGCAGCCTTGATTTATTTTTATCAGTATATATTTGGGAAAATGAAAATAACAAATGTACTTGGTAATAATGTCATAGTTACAATAAAAACAAAATAAATCACTGCGGCAGTTTCATTTATATACATACATTTTTTTTTTTTTATTTCCATCAAACAACCGAACTCCATATACTTTTTTTTAAATTACTCGACACTTTATTCAAATTTTTTATAAACCATTTTTAATATTAATTATTTTATTCATTTACTTTATTTTATATAAATATAATTATAATAGACATGTTAACATCAATGATTCATATGATAAATAATATAATGTATACATTTATTTATTATTGTATACACCAATATTATTTTAATAACGGATCCCAACCATGCCGTCAAGATGTCTCATGTAATTCCCTACAGTTTGAAGAAGAACAAAGACAAGAAGAACAAAGTCGTCACTCAACAACAAACCATCTTATCCCAAATCAATTGGGTAGAAAGGGATGTGACAGTTTCTTCTAATTCTTTTTCTTCTTCTTCTTTTAATCATCATCATCATCATCATGATTATTTTTTAACTACTACCACTGATTCTTGTCATATGCTTTCTTATCAAGATATGACCCTGTATATAACTAAAAAATCCATTTATTCATTATATCAAGTGTTTTATCATCATTCTCATCAATCTGGTATATTTATTACAAATATTAATCAACATTATCATTCGTTATCATCATCTAAATCATCATCTATTATGTTATCAAAATATGCTACAAGAGTATTAAAAACCCCTAATGCTGGTGGAAATAGTATATGGAGTGAAACATTATCTGCTGAGTTTTTATATCGATTATTAGGATTAAAAGTCATTTATACTGAAATGGAATTAAAATATAATAGTCGAAATAGTCCTATTACTGATTTTGCTTGTTTTCACAATAACATGATGGTTGGTGTTTCGGTAACAAGAGCTATGGCTTATCGATCGTTTTTGACTAAAAAAGATGTGACTCGGTTATTAATTAAAAAATTGAAAGGTATTAATATGTCTACAAAAAATGTTTTAAATTGTCAATTTCAACGCCAAATCCTTCATATATGGGTACAAACAGGTCGTGATGCTTCGATTGTTAAACAGGCTTATTTAAAACTATCTTCTTCAAGTCAGTTATATTCTAATACTATTGTTCTTATTACCATCATTAATTGTCCTTTTGTGTTCTTTAATAATAATCATTACCATCATTTTATTAAATAAATAAATGAAAAAAAAAAAGAAAATGTAAAAAGAAACAAAAAAAAAAAAAAACATACACTCTTTCCTCCCCCTTTTTTTTATTTATTTATTTATTCATTTATTTATAAATTATAAATTTATACATAATTAATAGATATAGATGATTTTAAAACTCCGATAAACTTTTTTTTTTCTTTTTAATATTATCATATATTAGTTATATGTTATTGTATATAAATAAAAATAAACACTATATATATATATGATGAAATAATACTAATATATATATAAACATATATAAATAAGGTGATTCAATTTATTTCGTGCTTTGACTTTTAATAATAACCAAAAAGCATGTTACCGGAGATTAAATCATCAGCCCATTCTTTCGCTTTATTTTTTATCCATTTATGTTTTTATTTTTATCTTTAAACTACATATTTTATAAAATCATCATTAAAAATCATCATTTATATTAGGTTTTTAATAATGATAATAATATAAGTAATATTGATAATAATAAAAGAAGAAAGAGAGGAAGAAAGAAAAAGTGAAAATGAAAAAAAAGCATATATAAATGAATATAAAATGAAAAAGGAAAGAAAAGAAAAATAGAAATAGAAAATTATATAATTTTTTCCTCTTATCGTATCACATTTTTTTGACTCGTGCTGAACGTGGTAAAATTCAAATACACCAATAAAATAAAAAGTGATATAAGAATAAAATTTGTTATTTAAACAAATCATTCTTTTCTCTCGTTTTTTTTTTTTTCTAACCTAAAGACATTTCTTTTTTTTATTAAAATAAGTAAAATGATAACAAGTAAATATTAATAATGATAAACAAATAAAATGTAATAATAATAAAAAAAAGGGTTGTTGTCAATTTCTTTTTTTTTTTTTTCTGTACCTTATTGATATCGGACAAATATGGGATAAGTTAAATTGTTACACAAACTGTTGCTCTTTTCCTTTTTCATCTATACTTTTTTTTTATTTATTTATTTGTTTATAAGTGTTTTTTTATATAAATATATATTTATATATATATTATTTCTTCTTCTTGGTTTCTCCTATAAAGTATCCACCTTATCAATGTAAAGAAGTCATTTTCATATAATCATCATCACCATAATAATAAAATTATTTATTGTATATTTATATACTTACATAATTAATCAATTTATATATATATTTAAAACTTTATACCTTTTTTTCTTACTATTATTTCATAATCCCGTTTTATTATTATTGTGATTAAAATTTTTTTTTTGCAGGATACTGTACGGCGTTTTAATTTTTTCTTCTTATTTTATTGGAAAATGAAATCCTAAATATTGAGCAATAAAAACTTTTTATTCTTGTTCTTCTCTTTTCGCTATTTTTTTTTTCTCTCTCTCTCTATTATTATTATTCTATTGTTATTCCCTCTTTCTTTTGTTTTTTTTTTTTTTATTATTTTTACTTATAATATTCATATTTTCTCCTTATATATAAAAACAAAAAACTACTTTTAACTCTAATTGTCTTTTATATTTATCATTTACATAATATCTATCTATATATATATATATTTAAATAACAATGAAAAGAAGTTATAGTAAAAAAATTATTGCTATTGAATTGGATCAAATACTTGTAAATACTTTAGATACTTTAATAAGTTGGCATAATGAACAATATGATACAGAACTTACTATAAAAGATATTCCAACTAGAGACATGAGTAGAATGTTTGGTGGAAGTAAAGAAGAAGGATGTATGAAACTTCGTGAATTTTATGAATCAGATCAATTTAAACTTATGGAACCTATAAAGATGGATAGTTCTTGGGGTGCTTTGGAAGTTTTACAAACTTTAAAAAAGCGTAAATGGTCTTTGGTTATTGTTACTAGCCGTCCTCAGTTTACTTCTGATATCACTCAAAAGTTTATAGACCGGCACTTTCCAGGTATATAAAGAATATGGATATATATAGAAATATAGAAGAATAATCAACCATAATAAAAATATTATTAAAAATTATAATAATAATAAAAAGAACATAATCAACCGCAATAAATAAACAAATAAATCATATTCATTATTATTATTATTATTATTATTATTATTACTATTGTTTTCTTTTTTCTTCTAGGTTTATTCGATGATATTTACTATTGTAACCAGGGACTTTCAGTGATTGATCAATTAGATTATGTTCCCAAACCTATTCCAATCTTATGTCAAGAAATTGGAGCTGAATATTTAATTGATGATACGTTAGATCATTGTTTAGATTGTAGTGTATTGGTAGATATGACCTTATTATTATATGATCATCAAGGCAAATATACCTATAATCATTTATTACCAACCAATAAGAGAAGAAAAAACGAACGTCGTACTTTAACTTCGACTTCCAAACAATTATATCAAAGATCTACTCATTCTACTACTTTACCAAATAATGTTCATCGTGTGAAATCTTGGAAAGATATTTTAGATCAATTTCCTATGCCTGCAAGCCCTTTAAGGCACTGTCATTATCCAGATGATACTACTAAAACGGTTCATATTACTACTACCATTTTACCTCCTTCAAGATATTCTTCTTCTTCTTCCTCTAGTTCTAATAATTTATGGCAAGATCAAAATCAATATGTAAAAGTCAAATTTTTATCAAAAGATGAAGATGATAATGATTATCGTCGTGATTGTATTGCTGTATAAAATCAAGAAAAAAACACAAAAAAAGAAAATGAAACTTATCATCATTTTTTTTTCTCACCTTTTTCACTCTCTCTCTTTTACTTTATCATTATTGGCCACTCTTTTATTTTGTGGAAAAAAAATCATAACCCCTCTTCATTTTTTTTTTTTTAGTACAGTCGTTTTTCTAACTTTAAAAAGACTTTTTTTTTTATTGATCATTTTTCTTTTTTTTTTTTTCTTCTTCTTTACACACAGTTGATCCACTTTTATACATATAATTTTTTTTTCTCTTACTCTTCTCTCCCCCCTTATTATTCCCTTTTTTGTACTCCTTTTTTTATTTTATATATATTTTCGAAATTTAGCATTCTTCTTTTTTTTTTATTCTTGTTTATTTATTATTTCAATTTTTAATTCTTCCACATATTTATCTTTTGTTTATCACTTCTTTTTTTTTAAACTATGCATTTTAAACTCAGTATATTCTTTTTTTTTTTTTTTATTTAAGTAGGACCTATTACGTTCCAAACATTAAAAATAATAATAATTCATCTTTTTCTTATTAAAAAATAATAATAACCACTTAATATTTTAAAATAATAAATAATATATTAATTATATATATTATCACGTTTTTTTATCTTTCTCTCTTTCTTTTAAATATATAATTAAATTAAAAAGAAGAATCAATATTAAAATAATACATAAATACATAATAATTAAATAAGCTCCTATTATCAATTTATATTAGTAAATCCAAAAAAAAATTAATTTAAAAGATTAGAAAAAAAAAGGATTATTATATCCTTATTATTTTACTTTATCTTTGTTGTTGTTTGTTTCTTTTTTCTTCAAAAAAAAAAATGTAAGCATCATAAACATAGAAGCATTATGAAAATGCGGCTTAATGGAGTTCCATTTTTATAAATAATAATGATGATTATGTTACACATATTAGTTAAAAATAACGGAACCTTCGGTTAAAAATAAATAAAACCGAAAGTCATTTTTTTTTGGTTCCATTCATGTGGTTTTTTTATATGATGTGATGATCTCCCTCCTTCTCCTTCTCACTTTACTCATTCACATTTATTTTTTACTATCTATTTCTCTTTTCTCTCTCTCTTTCTTTCTTTTTTTTTTTTTTTCCTCCTTATAAATATTCATGCTAATCATTTATGATAGTTACTAAATAATCACATTCTACCAACTTCATGGATCAAATCATCCCAAGAAAAATCATCCATTAAAGTAAAAAAATTCATATTGTTTTATTCTTTTTTTTTAATGAATGAATAAATATAATATATATATATATTTAAACTTTTAGAAAAAAGATAATCATCGTTAAGTATTTTCATTATTAAATTTTCATATGACTATATAAAATAAAATAAAAAAATCATTTTAAAAAATAATAGAAAGTAAAAAAAAAACAATAAAAAAATATTAATGAAAAAAAAGACATTTTAAAAAAGGTTTGATATTTAAATCAACCAATAAAATCGATAGATTTGATTACTTTTAAATCAGCCAATAAGCATGAAAGATTCAATTATTTGTCATATTTTTTTTATTTTAGGAAATTAAAACAAGTCTCATCTTGATCAAAAAAAAGAAACAACTTAAAATGATGCAATTTTTTTGGATGCGTCTATATAAAAATTATTTAAATGATAAAATTTAAATATATAAATGGTATATATATATATACATATAAAAGTTCATATATGATTGATGATTATTATTATTTTATTTTTATATTAGATTGCAATAATTAAATAACTGTATAAAAAAAAGGGAATAAGGTTTATAAAATGAAATGATGGTCATTTTGCGCAATATTATTCATATCATCCATAAATGTAAATTATCTTATAGTATATAATGGTAAATAAATATATAAATCTTATATATATACATTGATAAAAAAGATCTGTAAAAAAAATTATATATATGAATGATAATCCATATATGGAAATCGGAGTTTTAATCAACCAATAAAATTAAAATAAAATTATGTGATTCCTCTACAAATTTGCTAACTTTCTTGCTTTCTCCATATATTTTATTTTTCGATCTTTTATATATACCTTAATTTTTTTTTTTTTATTTGTTTGTTGTATTGATTTTTTTCCCCTCTCTCTTTCTCTTTTGTATTTGTAATCATTTTTTATTTTTGACACCTTTTTTTTTTTTTTCCTCTCTCACTTTTTTTCTTTCTTAAATTAACTTTATTGTACATAGTCTTTTTCCTTTCATTTATTTTATCGTTTGCATAATTGTATAATAGAAAAAAGAAGATAGAAAAAAAGTATTAAACATAAATATTTATATATTACATTCATTTTTTTTTAAAAAAAAACATACTCCCCACTTTTTATTATTATAAAACTTATATTCATCTTTACTCTTATTTTTTTTTAATACAAGATGTCTACTTTTTTAAATGGTGAACAAGCTAGTGTTTTAGCTGCTAGTGCTTTTAGTGAACATATTTACTCTTCTCAAACCTTAAAACAACAAGATAATGTTTATGGAAATAAGGTACAAGTTAACAAGGTTCTTCATGGCGATGTCGTTTCTTATTTAGCTCATCAAGAAAAAGAAAATAAGGGACGTGTTTTAGCTTCTGCTTTAGTATCTTCTTCTACTTTAATTAGCTCTATTCCTTATCTTTATCAAGTCGGTCAATTAAAAGGTGGTTCTGTTATTCATGTATCTGCTGAAAATAGCGAATCATCATCCTCTTTTGCTGATTTCTCTAATGTTATGGCTGTTAGACAAAGTGGATTAGCTTTGTTAACTTCTTCTACTGTTCAAGAAGCTTATGATTTAGGTGTTATTGCTCACATTGCTTCTGTACGTGCTAATACTTCCTTTTTACATTTCTTTGACAGTAAACGTGTTGCTCATGAATATACAAATATTAATTTGGTTTCTAATGATCAATTATTACAACTTTTATCATTGGATGATGTTAATCAATTTAAATCTAATGATGATGAAGATAAAGAAGAAAATAAGGAAGAAAAGGATCAAGTTCAAACAGCTTATTTAAATTATAAAAAACAACAAAATAAGGAAAAGGTAGATATTTCAGCTATTGTACAACAAGTGATGGATCAATATGGTTCTTTAACAGGTCGTCAATATAAAAATGTAGAATATTATGGTCATAAGGAAGCAGAAAATGTAATTGTAGCTATGGGTGCTGGTGCTACTGTTGTTCAACACGTTGTTCAAGCTTTATCTAAAGATGAAAAAGTAGGTTTATTAAAGATTCATCTTTACCGTCCTTTAGAAGATTTAGTTTCCTTTGTTCCTTCTACTGTAAAACGTCTTGTTGTTTTAGAACCTTCTCAAGATTTAACTGCTACTTGGAATCCTCTCTTCTTAGATGTAGCCGCTAGTTTCCTTCAACAAGAACATATTGATTTTGCTAGTGGTCAATATGGTGTTTTAACCCAAGATGTTTCTCCTGCTTCTATTCATGCTATTTTCAAATGGCAAAAGATCCAACAATCTCGTTTCCAATTAAACGATGATCAACTTATTCAACCTATTCCTCTTCATGGTTTAATTCCTGATCAAACTCATCAATTTGTTATTGTTGGTAATGAATCTTTAGCTCGTTCTTTTGCTAAATCCTTTGTTTCTCCACAAGTATATACTATTACTCCTTCTTCTGAAGAATCTACTACTGTATCTCATGTACGTGTTTCTAAAAATAAACAACAACAACCTTTTATTCCTTCTTTAATTGATCAAGCTGCTACTCATGTCTTTATTGATGCTCAAGCTGGTTTAACTCAAACCGCTTACCAAGCTTTACAATCTTCTCTTATTCAAGAAAAAGGTACTGTTATTGTTACTTCTATTGAATCTTTAAGTAATAATGTTAAAAAGGTGATTGCTGATAAGCAAGCTAAGGTAGTGATTTATCAAAAGGATGTTTCTTTATTGGATCAACAAAAGGTAGCTAATGATGTTTCTTTATCTGAATGGGCTAAACTTTCTATTGCTGAATCTACTCCTAAACCTGCTGTTGCTGTGCAACAACAACAATCATCATTAGAACAACCTTATATTAGTTTATTAAGCCAAGTCTTTGGTGATCGTTTAGATATTGTTAATGCTGTTAATAGTAATTCTGTTTGGGGACCTAATATTCATCAACCCGAAGCTGCTACTCCTGAATATGGTTATGGTAAAATCATTAATAAGGTCCAACAACGCAGTAGATTTATTGAATCTGTTGAAAAATTAGTTAAATCTAATTCTATTACTGATGCTGAAACTCAAAAGGCTTTATCTCAATGGTTATTAACTATTAAATCACCATCCTCTAAAGCAAAAAATATTAATGATGCTGCTAATGTTGTTTTGGCCACTACTAGTAAAAAGGATGTTCTTCCTAAAGATGCTAATGAATATTTATATGCTAAATCTAATTGGTTAATTGGTTCTGATAGTTGGTCTTATGATCTTGGTCAATCTGGTGTTCATCATGTTATTGCTAATGGAGAAAATGTCAATATGTTGATTGTAGACACTCAACCTTATTCATCTGAAGCAGAACGCGAAAAACGTAAAAAGGATATTGGTTTATATGCTATGAATTTCGGTAACGTTTATGTTGCTTCTGTTGCTATTTACTCATCTTATACTGGTGTTTTACATGCTCTTATGGAAGCTGATGCTTATCAAGGTCCTTCTATTGTTTTGGCTTATCTTCCTGTTTTCAGTGAACAACAAGGTTTTGATCCTATTTCTTCTCTTAAAGAAACTAAAGTCTCTGTTGATAATGGTTCTTGGCCTTTATATAGATGGAATCCTTCTTTAGAAAAACAAGGTAAAGAACCTTTCTCCTTGGATTCTCAACGTATTAAAAAGGATTTGGAAAAATTCTTGGAACGTGAAAATCATTTCTCTCAAATCGTTGCTCAACATCCTGATTTAAGTCAAATTTTAGTTAGCTCTTTAGAATCTGTAAGTATCATTTAAAAAAAAAAAAAAAAAAAAAAAGGATCAAAAAAATTATATATCTGGATTTTAAAAAAAAAATCATATACTTATCTTCATTTATTATTATTATTTAATAAATTAGGATGTAAAACAACGTCATGAAGCATTAAAACGTAAAGCTCGTGATGATTATGCTAAATTATTATCAGGTTTAGGTGGTGCTAATGGACCTCCTTTATTAGTCTTATTTGGTTCTGATAATGGTAACGCTGAAGGTGTTGCTAAAAAGCTTGCTACCCGTGCTAAATCACGTGGTCTTAAGGTCAAATTAATGGCTATGGATGATTATGAAGATATCCAAGAACTTGGTAATGAAACCAATGTAGTTATTGTTTGTTCTACTGCTGGTCAAGGTGAATTACCATCCAATGCTCGTGAATTCTGGAAAGCATTAAATGGACTCAATGCTGGTGAAATTCAATTAGCTGATCTTAGTTTTGCCGTCTTTGGTATGGGTGATAGTCATTACTGGCCCCGTGAAGAAGATGCTATTTTCTATAATCGTCCTGGTAAATTAATAGATGCTAAATTAGAATTATTAGGTGCCAATCGTTTAGTTGAACTTGGTTTAGGTGATGACCAAGATGATGATGGATTTGAAACTGGTCTTTCTGCATGGGAACCATTATTCTGGAAATCTTTAGGTGTTAAGGACGTTGGTGCTGAAGATGATCAACCTAAATTAACTGATGATCAAATGAAGATCAATTCCAATTATTTACGTGGTACCATTGCTGAAGATTTAAGAGATGAATCTACAGGTGCTATTTCTGAAATCAATGGTAAATTATTAAAATTCCATGGTTCTTACGGTCAAGATGATCGTGATCTTCGTGAAGAAAGAAAGAAACAAGGATTAGAAAAGGCTTATAGTTTCATGATTCGTGTTCGCATGCCAGGTGGTGTTTCTACTCCTGAACAATGGTTAGTCATGGATAAATTGGCTGATGAATATGCTAATGGTGCTATTAAATTAACCACTCGTCAAGCTTTCCAATTGCACGGTATCTTGAAAAAGAACTTAAGATCTACTATTCGTGGTATCAACCATGCTTTATTAAGTACTTTAGCTGCTTGTGGTGATGTCAATCGTAATATTATGATTACCCCTGTTACTGAAATTCCTGAAGTTCATGAACAAGTTCAACGTTTCGGTGATGAAATGATGCAACATTTAGCTCCTAAAACAAATGCTTATCATGAAATTTGGTTAGCTGATGAACAAGTAGCTGGTAATGCTGTTACAGACTTTGAACCTATTTACGGTCCTACTTATTTACCTCGTAAATTCAAGATTGTTATTGCTGTTCCTCCTAATAATGATGTAGATATTTATGCTCATGATCTTGGTTTTATTGCTATTGTTGATGAAAAGACTAAAAAGGTCATTGGTTATAATGTTACTGTTGGAGGTGGTATGGGTATGACTCATGGTAATAAAAAGACTTATCCTCGTCCTGCTTCTATGCTTGGTTATGTCCCTGCTGAAGCTGCTATTAAGGTATCTGAAGCTGTCATGACTACTCAACGTGACTATGGTGACCGTACTAATCGTAAACACGCTCGTCTCAAGTATACTATTGATGATCATGGTCTTGATTTCTTCAAGAGTGAAGTTGAAAAACGTAGTGGATATACCTTTGAAGAAGCTCGTGCCTTTGAATTTAAAGATAATGCTGATCGTTATGGTTGGACTAAAGGTGTTGGTGATAAATGGCATTTCTGTATGTTTATTGAAAATGGTAAAGTAAAAGATTTCCCTGATTTCCAAGTTCGTACTGGTTTACGTGAATTGGCTAAATGGCATAAAGGTGAATTCCGTTTATCTCCCAATCAACATTTAGTAATTGCTAATGTTCCTGAAGCTGATTTAGAAAAGACTAAACAACATTTAGCTAAGTATAAGATGGATAATTTATCATTCACAGGATTAAGATTAAATGCTATGGCTTGTGTTGCTTTACCTACTTGTGGTTTAGCTATGGCTGAATCTGAAAGATATTTACCTTCCTTAGTTGGTCATTTAGAACAAGCTATTGAAGAAGCTGGATTACGTGATGATGCTATTACTATTCGTATGACAGGTTGTCCTAATGGTTGTGCTCGTCCTTATTTAGCTGAATTAGCCTTTGTTGGTAAGGCCCCTGGTGCTTATAATGTTTATCTCGGTGGTGGCCATAAAGGTGAACGTTTAAATAAACTCTTTAAAGAATCCTTAAAAGAAGACGAAATCTTGGCTACTATTAAACCTATCATTAAGCAATATGCTTTGGAACGTCAACAAAATGAACCTTTTGGTGATTGGGTAATTCGTGCTGGTTATGTTAAAAAGACTATCACTGGAAAGGATTTCCATGATCTTTAAATAATTCTTATTTTTACTTTTAATCCTATTATTATATTTGTTTATTTCATTTTTATAATTTTTTTTATATTCTTTTATTTGTATATCAATATTATATTTAATATATATATGTTATTATTATTCTTTAGATTTCTTTTTTTTATGTAATAAAATACTATAATATTTTTTAAAAAAAATTAAAAAAGGGGTTAGGGGAAAGTTGTCTTCTTAATTTAGTATTTTGTTATTGTTTACATACAATAGAAAAAAAAAGTTTATTTTAAGGAATCTATTGGCTGTCCAAAAAAGGCAAGTGCTATTCATTTTTTTTTTTTTTGTTTTTGAATTTCTATTTCTATATTTTTTTAATCATTTTCATTTCTTTTTAATTATACATATTCCACTTTTTGTTTTATTTTATATTTCAATTTATATTTCATTTTATATATATACACTAAGATGAATATTTCTCACTCAAAAGAATCATTAATTTTACTTATAGAGCAATTCAAAGTCAAATTAGGAGATAAAGAAGTAATATATATTTAATACTTTTATAAATAAAACTCATAATAATAATCAAAATCATCAATGATTTTATTTTTATATAGGAGGAAAATCGACAATTAAGAGCAAGAGCTTATGAATGGAAAAAGAAAGCATTGGAAAATGAATCATTAAATCACACATTAATTAAACAATATGAAGAACGGGAAAAGCAATTTTTATTAGACCATGAAAATCAAATGAATGCTTTAACTTCAGCTCATGTAGAAAAAATGAATGATATGTCTAATTTAATTTTAAAATTACAAGAACAATTAGATCAATACTCTGACCAACAGCAACAGCAACAGCAACAGCAACAGCAACATTATAATTATCACCATAAACAACATTTATCATCATCATCATCGTCATCGCCATTATCATCCTTAACATCATCTTATTCTAATTCTTCAAATGATATATCAAAGCATATTGAGGTAAATAAATAAATAAATAAAGAGAAAAAACCTATTTGTTCATTATTATTTCAAATTTTTATATATAAATATTTAGGATATACATATGTCAACTAATTCTAAAGTAGCTCACCATCGAGATAAAGCAACTGATTTAATATTAAATATGAATGTAAGTTCCTTTTTATTTTATTTTATTACCAAGTCATGAAACGGTTTTAGTAATATTAAATTAAAACTTTAATATATATATATATATATATATATATATATAGGATTTAATGGTAGATATTGAAACTAGAATTAATGATTATATAGCAATCAATCATCTTAATCATGATGATGAAGATTATGATAATAATAATGATGGTTTTGAAACAAATACATCTAGTGAAGAAGATGAAGATGAAGATGATGATCATAATTATAATTATGATCAAGAGGAAAATATAAATCACCATTCTATAGAATTAAATAATAAATCATTATCGTCAGCAACTTCTTTTATTCCACCTTCTTCTTTATCATTAGCATCACCACCATCAACACAACAAGATGATGATCATCATATAAAAAATAAATCTATTCAGCAGTATCAAAACACTTTTTATAATAATAATAATAACCATGACCATGATGATGATATGGATTCACATTCATCATCTTCTATATATCACTATCCTTCAACAAATAATTTATATAAAAAGAAAAATCGATCTTCTTTTTCATTCTTTTCTAATCAATCTTCTCAGCAACAACAACAACAAAAACAATCTAACCCTATTCTTCATTCGAAACCAACTATGGAAAATTTATCAAAAGTTATTCCTAACTTTTTATTAAAAAAACCTATTAAATCTGAACAATGGAAAATATCTCATCGCCATTCCTTTATTGATAAAAGGTTTTAATTTATAGATTGCTATTGTTTATATAATATATATATATATATATATATATATATATATAGTGATATTATGTTTAAAGTGAATTGTATATTAGTTATTTATTATGTGCTGCTTTAATCAAATATATATGTATACTCATCCATTTATATACCATTATAATAAATAAATGAAATAAGAAACTTTTTTTATTCACGAGATAATCAATATATGTGTGTAGCCTTAATTTTTTTCTATAGAAGAAACGTTTTCAAAGCTCTTCTTCTCTTTCTCTCTTTCCTTTATTTTTTCTTTACTTTTAATTTTTACTTTTTAAATAATAATAAAATGATACAAACAATTCTTTTTAATTATTTTACTTGCAATCATTCAATTCAACAAACAGTAAATAAAGTACAGATATTTAAACAACCTAGTTTAAATAATTACATTAATATAATACCAAAAAAAAAAAAGAAAAATTCAATAAAACCAAAAGAAGAAAAAGTAGAAAAAGCAGAAAATAAGCAAAATAATACGTTTTAAATGATATTTATTATCTTTATTTATTTCTTCATTTTTATTTTTTTTAAGAAAGTATTTGGTCTTTTTCTCATTGATATTATAAGCGAAAGTGCTTTTGATATAGAATGCGTAAAAAGAAATATGTAATATAAAGATTTGAAACAAATTACAATATCCTATCAATGGAATGAACTTGAAATATAACAATTACATACACCTGATTATACTTTCCGTATTACTTCATTTAATTTATATGATTAAATTAGACTTTATTGCTATATTAAAGATAAATCTGATATAAGAGAAATAAAATATTTTTGAGTGGATGGAATATCAGTGGATTAACAACACCGTGAAAGAAGAAAGGAAACCATTTTACAAATGAATCAAATTTATAAAAATGCAACCTAAGTTTTAGCTACACCTGACATGCATAGGGAATATTTATGTAAAAACACGGCAAATAAAGAAGTAATGAGTTTGATTGATAAATATAAAAAAAAAAACAATCCTTGAGGAAATTTATTATTATCATCAACAACAGCATCATTTAGGCATTCAAAATAAAGAAAATAAAAATGAAAATGAAAATGAAAAAATAAAAAAATATATAAATTTTTAGCCTACCTTATATCGAATGATGATTGTCATTCTACCTTATCAGAAGATATACCTAATGAAGAAGAAAAAAAACATCGTATTAAACGACTCAAAAGTGAATATAAAATGAACTCTACACCAGTATGGACTGAAAATTTGACTAGTATGCAATTTAACTATCATTATCTTTCTGTCAGATCAAATATGTATTTTATTAAAGAAATTGATGAGCCAGATAAAACATATCATGTAATAATACGATTATCATTAGTAAAGTACATTTCTTATCCTATTTATATTGTATGTATACCTTTACTTTTACAATACCTGGTTATGAGTTTGTTCTTCCTTAATATGGTATTGGTATACATCTAATAGGTTGCATTGATAAAGATATATGGATATTATATAAGTAATACGAATTAAGTATCTTTAAATCAGAACATTTTTGTTATAATGGTTATACTTTTAATATATATTAAGTTGATTATTACTACTCTTATTTCTTTGGTTTGTACTTTATAATAATATTATATATAATAATAATAAATTATGAT
The DNA here is from genome assembly GCA_037043795.1 of Cunninghamella bertholletiae. Taxonomy (NCBI): domain Eukaryota; kingdom Fungi; phylum Mucoromycota; class Mucoromycetes; order Mucorales; family Cunninghamellaceae; genus Cunninghamella; species Cunninghamella bertholletiae. The sequence continues at coordinate 1,157,360 of JAZGVP010000005.1, forward strand.
TAGATAAATAGAGTAATATGATTTTTTTAATAACAAAAAAATAAAAATAAAAAAGAAGAAAAAAACAAACTATATGAAAATGATACTATATTTAATATTTATTTTTTTTATGCCTATTTAAATATATATATAAAGGTTATGGGGTTATATCTTTAAACTTGAAATAAAGTCTTCAAAAATAGCAAGTTAGAATGAATTTAGTAGTTCAAATGATTTTAATAATATCAATAAAAAACAAAAAATGAATTGGTTTAGCTATTGGAAAAATTATTAAAACCTGAAAGAGTCTTCTCTTTAATAGAAATCAAATAAAATTATATTTAAAAGAATATGAATGGTTACATAAGATATAATATAGAAGTGTAACACGGACAAAAGATAAAACGCGTATAATTTTATAAACTTTATTTTAAAATTCCGATGGTTTTTGTTTTTAATGGTTAAAAAAGGTATTTTTTTTCCTTTTTCTCAATACTGCTTTTCTTTTTTCTTTTTCTCTCATATTTATTTATTTATCTATTTTTAATGAGTTTTCCTAATGAAGTTCTATTTATTATATTTAAACAATTTAATTCACATAAAACTCTTTATAATTGCTCAATTGTTTGCCACCAATGGTATAAAGTAGCGACTGATTCTGCTTTTTATGCAAATATTACAATTCATACTATAGCGCAGTTTATAAAGTTTTTGGAAACAGCAGCAAGCATAAAAAGATGTAATAAACCTGTAGGTCATTATTTACGACACCTCACACTTTTATTTGAAACAAAAATAAAAACTGAATATTTCTTAGATTTAAAACTATGTTGTCCGTTTATAACTACGATACAAGTTCCTCTCATACAGTTCAATATTGGCAATCATGAAGAATATTTTAATACTTTAGGATTTATATCCACCATAGAATTATTAAATGATAAGGATACTGTTGTTATCAATTATATTATTAATGAAACGACTAATAATAATAATATGAGTCTAATGGTTCATAATATCCCAACAATGCGAGGTAGCAGTAATGGTTTTACTTTTATGCCAAAGAAATATACATTCTATACAAATGTATATCAACAACATTTAACTGAATTATGCTTAAATTTTCATTTTATCATGAAGCCAGTTAATTATATATACTTAGATACAATTCATACAAAATTTCCTCATTTATCAAAACTTACCATGATTCATCTTGATTTTACTCATCCAGGTGTTTCAGAAGATTATCAATTACCAAATAAACAATTTGAAAACCTTGCTTCATTTTGTTTACGAGATGCTACTGTTAATCATCCATTTCTTTTTCATTATATCACTAAACGTTATCCCAATTTGGAAATGATTGATATCGAATGTGATTCTAGAATTAGTAAATTCGATTATTTTGAAGACAGAGTTGAGGAAGATTACTTTAACATGTTTACAACATTTGTTTCATCCCCATCATTATCATCCCCATTAGGTTTAAAAACTTTTAAACTGAAACTTTCAAATACAAGACATTGGCCTAATCATAGATTAATGGAATGGATCAATAGTCAACAACAACAACAACAACAAAAACAATATACAAACATTTATTTGGAAAGTTTAACATGGCCAACCACTTTTATGATTTCAAAAGAATTACTAAGTAGTCAACTATTTTTACATCAATTACAATCATTTGAATTTCAAATATCTGATACAACTTGGGAAATTTTTAAATCCTATTTAGATGAAAAAAAGAAATATCAAATCCAAGGAAAAAAAATGTCATCATCATCATTCAATTTACAATCATTAAGCCTTTCATTAAGTCACTGTAGTAATAAATTAAATATAAATATACTTGAATTGCTTGATATATTCCCAAAATTAACAACATTAAAGTTAAATCAACTGACTCTAAATGCAAGTAAAAATGATATGATTCATGATCAAATAGAATTTCCACTTCAGAAACTTTTTATTACAGATTGTAAATTAAAAATGGAAAATATATTTACTATTATATGTCAACATTGTCCACAATTACAAGTTTTACATTGTATATCAAGTAGAATTTTTTATCCTTTGGATTCTAAATTACTTAGATCATTATCATTATCATCATCATCATCATCTAAAGAATCAATAAAACTTGAGTTTACACTTTTGGATGCACCTCATATCAAATTGGAAGAACTTAAAATTAAGAATCTTCATTATTTAAGCAATAAGGATGATGTATTCAAGTACCGTTATTTGTATATGAATATAAATACATTGCCTTATTTGGATCAAAAAACAAAAACATTTAAATTTAAAAATCGTGAAGTAAACAACGGTATACGTTTTTATAATAATATCAATTTAAATGCTATTAATCAATTCTATTACAATAGTGCTTGGGTTATGTTTTAAAAAAAATAACGATGATTCTTTATATAATAGAATGTATATATATATATATATATTCTTTTCTCTTTCTATATATATTTAATAATCTATACTGATGAGCGTTTTTATTTCTTTACTATATATATATATATATATATTCTTTGATCTTCTTTTAGCAATATTATTATTCTAATTAAAAAAAAAAGTACTTTATGATCAAATAAATAGGAATATGATTAAAATTACTTAAGACTGAAACTCTTTTTATACTTTATTGTATATTGATAAGTGTATATAGGTCTTTACTTAAATTGATATGATTAATCAATTCACTTATTAATTTTATAACTGTGTTAGAGTCTTCTCAGTCGATGTAATATGATATGGTATGATATTCTTTTATCAATTTGTAATAATTCTAATCCAGCTTTTTACATAAAACTTGTACTACTAATTTTTTTAATGATACTGATTCTATTGATCATTTTTAGGTTTATTGTACCATTAAAAGTGATTTTTTTGGTGTATATATATATATATATATATATCATACTAAAAAACTAAAAAATTAGTAATTAATATAATATGAATTTTATACTGTAATCGTAATTATAAAAAAAAGTTTTTTTTTCTTTAATAAAGATTAAAAAAAATTATGCAAAAAAGAATTCTTTTTTAAAACCTTATTTTTTAAAATTCCGAATATTATATTTGATTGGATAATTTTAACGTTGTCTCAAATATTCATGCAGGTCACAATATCACTCTTTTTTTTATGATCGTCTATGATTGTACAAAAAGATGCTTTTATGAATTAATCCACTAATATTATGATTATTATTATACGTATATATATATATATATATAATAATCATAATTATTAATGAAAAGTATTAAATAAGTATCATTTATACGGATTACTCTTTTTTTCTAAAAAAATAAAGTTTTAAAAAATAGAAATAATCAATTATGTGAACATAAAATTTAATTTTCTTTTTTTTTGTTTGCTTATTTGTTCTTTTTTTTTTAAAAAAAAAAATGCACATTAATATAAATTTATTTAATGAATAATCATTTATTAAAAATTATATATTCATTAAAGTAAATGATTATAGTGATTTTTAGTAAAAAAAATTCAATTCAAATGAAAAAATTATTCTTAAATAAATAAGAAATAGGGATTATTATTTTTTAAGCATCTTTAATTATGATTGTTAAATCACCTATAGGACCACTCTCTTTACTTCCACCATCAAATTGTACAACAAAATCCTTATTTGGATTCACTGCACTCCAAGTATTTGTTTTTTTAGCCCATGGACAATCCCACTTAATTGTTACTACAAATGTATCATCTTGATAAATATCAAATGAGCCAGCTGTACCATATGGAGCACCATCTCTTCCACATGACCCAAATCTTTTTAAAGTATTACCTGAACTTATATAAATATTTTCAGGTGTATTTAATTCTTCATCTTTATTATTGTATTTATACCATTTACAACCTAAAGATCCTGAATTATTTAATTGGGCATTTTTTATAGTCATTCCTTTTCTTGAGTTATTCTTGATTTGAAAGGCAATCCATTGTGCATATCCAGATTTAGCACCATTAATGGCAGATTCTAACATGGTCCAGAATGAAACATTGTTAGCGGATGGTTTTTTGTAATTAATACTGTGCATTTTTTTTTTTTTTTTGAATATAAATAAAATAATTAATAATAATAAAATAAAATAAAAATAAATATAAAAAAATGAAGAAGAAAGGTATATATAAAGATTTATTTTTGAATGATCGTTTTTATAAACCTTTCCAAGAAACTTCATTTATGAAAGAATATATTATCACCGATTTTTCATACAATTCAGGGCAAATAAATAAATAAATAAATAAAAAAGCGTATATATATATATGGTAATAAATCATCATTTATACTGTTACATAATTTTTTTTACTAACTATATATAACAATAATAATAATAAAAACATTTTCTTAAAAGCCTTTCTATTTTATTATTCTTTTTTTTTTTTACTTTTTAATTTTAATAAAAAATAATATATTTATTAAGTAATCATATATATGTTTGTTTTTATATTTTACAAGTATGTATTTAAATAAACATATTGACAATTATAAAAAATACATTATAAAATAATCAGCTTTTTAATGGACCTGTGTCAAAAAAAAAGAAGAAGAAAAATTAAAACGCTTTATCCATGCATGCATGCATAAAATAAATAAAGTTGTTTATTTAACGCGTCATCCAAAGTTGATCTCTCTCTCTCACACACACACACACTTCTTTCTTTCGCGCGCTTTCTTTATGGATACACATGATTTTTTTAAGTTTATATTTTAATAAATAAATATTTCAAAAACTTAAATATTATTACTATCAATTATAATAATAATCTAAAATTATTATTGATCAGGAAGATCTTACCTTTTTTATAATTTTAAATTGTTTATAGTTTTAAACAAATATATATTGTAGAAGAAGTAAAAAAAAAAAGCTATTCTTTTTATTTTTATTAAAAAGTAAATAAATAAATAAACATCTTATATATTATAAAATTATTAAAAGCGATAAAGTTACGTAAAAAAAAAAGATATATATAAACCAAAAGGATATACTTAAAAAAAAGAAAGTCATTCAAAAAGTATATTTTTACTTGTTCTTTCGCCCTTTTTTTCATTCTTATTATTATTTGATTATGTTTTTTCATATACTTTCTGCTTACTCTTTTATTTACACTTACTATAGACATATCATTGTTAGTTAATTTTCTATATTTATAATGGTACCTGATAAAAAAAAAAAAAGAGAATGATATTACATTTATATCTTTTTTATGTTCAGTTTATATAAAAAATGATCATTATTATTGTAATTATTTTGCAATCTTCAGCCAATGAAAATAGTATTTTTAAACATACATAACACACATACACTCACATATATATATATATATATATATATATATATTCAAGTTTCTCTAAATGAAACTCAAACAACATAATTCAGTTTATCATAACAAAATAATTAATCGTTGCCTTCTATTCTTTCCTTTTTTAAAAAAACTACTTTTTTATAAGTATATTTAGATATATACATCATCATTAAATTCATCAATTAATAATCAAATATCAATAATAATATTATTAGTATAAATTCAAGTTCAATTTTATTAGGGATAATGCAATAAAAAAGGAAATATAATATAATCGTAATCACCCTTATGTTTTTGGCTAAATCATTCGTAATATTACTTCAAATTAGGAAGTGTAAAATTTGAATCACAGCAAAGATTTCTTTTCTTTCCATCAATAAAAATAGACATGTTTTTTTTTTATTTTCTTTTCTTTTCTCTATAATTTAATTTTATCAATTAAATCCATTTATATATTAATTAAAGTCGATCTATCAATCAATATGCCTAAATCTGTTTCTTTTGATAGCCAAGGTATTAAAGTAGCTGGTAATTTATATCTTCCTAATGATGTCAACACCAAAAAACGCGCTGCTATTGTGATTTCTCATCCTATGGGCGGAGTTAAAGAACAAACAGCAGGCCTTTATGCCGAAAAATTAAGCCAATTAGGATTTATTACTTTAACATTTGATGCTGCTTATCAAGGTGAAAGTGAAGGCACTCCTCGTTATTTAGAAGATCCTTTCCAAAGAAGTGAAGATGTGAAAAGTGCTGTTACTTATTTATCTACTTTACCTGAAGTTGATGCTGAAAGAATTGGTGCACTTGGTATTTGTGCATCTGGTTCTTATGTTCCTTTTGCTGCTCAAACGGATGTTCGTATTAAAGCTGTAGGTACAATTAGTGCTGCCGATGTAGGTGATCTTTTTGCTCATGGAATTAATAATACTTTACCATTTGAAGCTTTACAGAAGAATTTATTAGAAGCAGGTCAAGATAGATCTAATGAAGCTAAAGGTCAACCTGCTCGTGTTGTTCCACTTATACCTGATACTGCTGAACAAGCTGCCGCTTTACCTGAAAGAACATTATTTAGAGAAGCTTATGATTATTATAAGACACCTCGTGCTCAGCATCCTAATTCTATTAATCGTTATGTATTTAGAAGTGTAGATAAATTGGCTCAATTTACACCTTATGAATCCGTTCAACTTATTTCACCTCGTCCTCTTTTATTGATTGCTGGATCTCTAGCTGATACTAAATATTATAGTGAAAGAGCTTATGAAAAGGCAAAGGAACCTAAAGAATTATTTATTATTGATGATGCCAGTCATATTGATCTTTATGATCTTCCCCAATATGTTAATCCTGCTGTTGCTAAACTTGATTCCTTCTATACTCAATATTTGGCTCATGCTTGATTTTTTTTCTCTTAATTTGTAAACATCAATGGTTATAATCACTTTTTAAATAAACAAATAGCTCAATTATTAACTTAATTTAATTTTTTCATCATAATATTTTAAATAGAAAAGAAGAGTATGTATGTATTATTGTTTTTCTTAAGAAAAAAAAAATTTGATTAAAATGTAAATTATACTTCATTCTTTGAACCTAATCTTTTTTTAACTACCCTTGTTTGCAACATTGTATTTAAAAAATAATATTTTGTTTTGTTTTTATTTTTATCAATTATTGATAGGTTCAACTCAACCTTACCATCATAGGATAAATATAAACATATTATTAAAGATAAAAATACTGTATCAAAATGGAATATGACAGATATGACTTCGGTTATTCTAAAATTATATGAAATTAAGGATGATGATTTATGAGATAAAGCTACTTTATTTTATGCATGCTCAGCAGAAAATTATGATGAAATTATATTACTTTTTTTTACAAGTCGTTATCATACGGAATCTCTAGAGTTATTTAAAAAAGATAATATTAATGATGCTTATGCTAAATGTGAATATGTATTATTAGAATATACACAAGCTAAAGAAGAAAAAGATCGTATTAAAAAACCTATAAACGAATATAAAAAGAATTTTAAACCAATATGAACTGAAAATTGGACAATTATTCAGTTTAACCATCATTATCTTTCTGTCAAATCAAATGCATATTTCATTATGGAAAATGATGGATGGTGTACAGAATATATTTTATCAATTCACACTCATCATTTGTAAAATATAGTGATTGCCTTCACTATGCATATATGCTTTTATATACTTTTACAATACCCGATTATATTCACATTTCCCCTAAAGATGGTATTGGGATTAGTTTATATGGTAATATCGATAAAAATAAATGGATAATATTTTATTATTTTAGTAATTCAAGCTTTAAATTACACCACTTTGTTCGGATGATTATACTTTTAAAATATACTAATTTATTTTATTTACTTATTTATTTACTATTTATTTTTACATGCAAATTTATTTAAATAAAGTAATTATAATCTGTAAAACATATTTGCATTCATTTTTTATACATTTTGGATCAAATTTAACAAAATAGAGAATTTTGTGTTTTTTGAACTTGAATAAATTTGACTAAAAAAACAACTTTGCTTAAAAATATTGAGTTATCGGATCTTCAAACTTCTTTTTCGTTCAGTTTTTTTTTTTTGACTTTAGAGTGATAAAAAGGTGTGTGCACGGACATTACATTTAAAATAATATAATTTTTTTATGCAACCAAAGAACTAAAAAAAGAGAGAAAAAACTCCATTTCTGATTTTTTTTTTTTTATTTATTTAAAATGTATGTGTATATATGTATGGAAGGTGTTATAGAAAATAATAATATCCTCTTTTTATAATATATTTTATTTCAGTTTACTATTATTAATTATTTAAGGGTTTGAGCTTTTCCATTGGGTATTCATGCACATCAAAGAAGTGATCACACTGTATATTTTTTTAAAAAAAAGAAAATAGGTTAAATGACCCATTCATTAATATATAGATAGATATGTATGATTATTTCTTTTATTTTTTTTTTCTATTTTTTCTTACCCAACAATACCAACAATGCCTTCATCAGCAGGAATCCAACCTAAAGCAGAGGATGGAATGACTACATCAAGAGCATCTTGAACAAATTGATAAGTGGTTTTATATTTTTCCCTATAATGATTATATAATAAATGATTAGTTAATTTTATTTATTTTTACTCCCCCTTATTTTTTAATATAAATCTTGATTGGTCCTTATTTTTTTTAATAGTAATTTATATAATGATTATTATTATTATTATTTCTTACATTCTAAAAGCTTTTTCTCTAGCTATTAAATCAGAATCATCTTTTTCAGCGTTACGATATTTACGTTCCTTAGTTAACATATGAGATCGAATACTTAATTGTTTAAATTTATAAAGACCAGAAATAATTGAAGAGAATAATCCTAATAACCACATCTTCTGTCCAAAATCGGTGATTTGTTGAATGTTTTTAGGTTTATAGAAGTTAATAGCATTAGCCTAAAATCAAATAAATAAATAAATAGAGATAAACATAAACAAAAAAGTATAAAAAAAATTAAGTCACACACAACATAAATATATTTATATAGATAATGTACACAATTTGAATTTCCCATAGTATTTATGATTTCAAATACATATACGTATATACGCCCACATACGAATACGCCCTTTTATTTTTTTTCTTCTACTTCCCTATCATCCTCTGTTTTTTTTTATATAAGTACTTACTAAAACGATAACTTCAGCAGAATAATAAAGACCCATTCCTACTTGTTTTAAAATACCAGTGACTCTTAAAACTTCATCTTGAGTAGCAACAGCTTTAATAGCACTTTGAGCAAATTCAATAGGTTTTAAAAGACGGAAGAATTTACGAGCATTAGCCAAATGTTGCTTTAATTCTACCCAACGTTGAATATCAACTTTACTAGCGCCTTGACGAGTAAGATAAAACACATAAAAACGTGAAAAATATTGAATTAAACGACAAGCTCTTTCACGACCATAAGTTGTATGTAAGAAGCGATTTAAAGCATCGACGTGTTGATGAGTAATAACCATTTTTTATTTATATATAGGCAAAAAAAAAAAGAGATAAATAAGAGAAAGAGATGTAAAATAAAAAGGGAGAGAAAGAAAAAAAGAATTTTAATATAAAAATAATGAAGTTAGGAGAAAAAGTGAAAAGGGAGCTTTTACGATTATACCCCATATTTTTATTTTTGCCTTCGGACTTTTAAATATTTACAGACACTATCTTCTCTTTTTTTTCTGGACTAAAACAAATCCAGAACATTTGTAAAACCCATTATATTCTATTAACATTTTCAAAATAAACGAATGAATCATATATATAAAGAAAGATCAATATTAGATTAATTGAAAATCAGATAGATAGTAGATGATGGAGTTTAACGATATTGAAAAAGTATCTTTTTTTTTTTCTCAATCATTAATCTTATCATTCAGGTAAATAGCCTCTAGTATGATAGTAAATAAACTATATTTGGATATTAACGAGTTCAGTGTATTTCTATAAAACAACGTTAATTTAATAATTATCAATAATCCAGCAATCATTAATTCAATCATTTACTGCATATTTTACCTTTAAGAAATGATCTTAAAATTTATTCTTCATAAAAAACTATATATTTATTTTAATTTGATGATTTAATCGATGACATTCTGGATTACTAGAAATTAAGATTTCCTAAAATCTATATATTACTGACTATTTTTTATGCCTTTTATAGAAATTCTCAATTTTTTTTAGAGTCGAGATTTAAAATTCCAGAAAAATGGCATTTCACACATATTTGCTCTTTTACTATTCTTTCTTTTTTTATCTTGTTATTATTATTATAATTATACTTGTTAAAAGTAATACAAAGCACATCGTTTTTAATTTGGATAAGTTTGAATGGATGAATGAATTCAATAAAACAAAATAAGCACGTATATTAAAAAAAAGAAGAATGGTATTGTACAGTTGTTTACGAAAAAAGATAAACAGATATTCCAGCACCATATTTTAAAATTATAAAATCAATGAAATTTGAAATCAAGGGAAGTCAATGGTAAGTGAATTACCGGATGAAATTCAGAAGTATCTTAATGAAATAAAATCAACTATAAGTGAAAAATTATTGTGAAGGTAATAATATTAATATATATATTCTTATTATGATGCCACTGAAGTATATTATTTAGCAAAAAATAAAAATATTGATATTGAAAAAGAACCAATATTAATATGGATTACAAAGGCAGTAATGGATTCAGCATGGCATTATATTAAAAAAACAACATTCATTTCTTTACAGAGCGTGAACTACTTTACCGAATTTGGGAATTTATATTTGATCTTTATGATGGCACTGACTTCGATGCAATTGGGTAAAAAACTTTGCTAGTTAGTATTATTCTTCTGGATAGGATCACCTGTGCCGGTCAAATGGTAATTTCATGAAGATACATATAGGCTTGTGTTAAACAAGTGGTATAATACCAGTTGAATTATCAGCGGTGTGACCAGTAGTCAGCGAATTGACTTCATCCAAATGCATATGAACGTGCTCCATATATAAATAACAAAAATGGTAATACTAGCTATAAATGACGAAACTGTGTATGTAAAAAAATAATAAGAATAATATTAGCTTATTCATATGTATATATATTATAGTAGTGAAAAATCAAGTAGTCCCAATGCTCTTAATGTCAACCAAGATCGGAAATTAGATGGTGCTGAAGAGAAGGCAAAAAAAAAGTGGCTGTAAAGTTGACATAGTGTTTACATCAGGACCAATTGAACTCGGTTATGGAGAAATTAGATGTTTTGATGATCAAACCAAAAGCTTTAAGAATGGCAAGTTCAAACTTCTAAAATTAAAATGAAGTACGCCATGATAAATATAAATATAAACATTATATTAACTCTGTGAAAAAAAAATACAAATTGTAGGGTATCGCAATATGGGTAATAATAAAAGATGCTAATAGAAATGTACAAATAATAAATGCTTTGTTATTTTTTTTTAAATACAACAATTAAAAAAATAGGACAAAGAATATATATGGTTGTGATGGATAATCTATTGGGATACGTTTATAGAGTGCGTAAATCTGCCGAACTATTTTATCCTACTAAAACACATGAGTTTGATATACGTATAGCTGCCATATTAGACCTTGCATTGATAGGAAGAATGATCATGGAAGATTCTCTACATATTATTCGTCACACTGAAGTGCCATTTTTAGCAGAATCTGAAACACCATCAATACATCCATATTTTTCCCGTTACCTATACCTTCATCAGCGTCAGTATCTTCTTCGAAAAGAAGAAAATCCAAGTAGCGTTTCTTTTTTTTTCTCTCTTTTTGAAATTTATATCAACAGTATCTTTATTATTTTAGTTATTATTATAAATATTAATATTATTAGCCTAATCACAATTACTATTATTAGTATAATCACTATTATTATTATTATTATTAATGCGTATATATGTATATATTTATCACCATTTTTATCCAGAAATTAATCTAGTTCATTATAACTAGTGATAAAACATTTTTTTATATTTTCATACTGATATAATGGGATCAAGTCTAATGTAACACGACACAAACTGGACTAGTTGAAAGTTCATAAAAAAATTGTTAAAAAAGATAATAAGTAATAGACTTTTTTTTTGTAAGGTATTTATTTTTATTGGTCACACATAAGCGTAGAGGTGGAACTTGAAAATGACTTGATTCTTATATAAAATTTGATTAAAATAATAAAATAAAGTAGGGAAGAATTCTATATATATATATATTGTAAGATGATAGAATATTCTAATTAATTTTTAAAAATATAATAGCATAGGAACATATCAATCTTATGATAATAAATAATAGACAATACAATGGGGACACATTATCACAAATTAATATTAATGTAACGAAAAAAAAAAAAAGATAGTAAAATTATGCAACAAGTGAAATTATAAAATGTGGTAAATGTGTTTGCAAAATGCAACAATTGATATCTAAAAAAACGATGTGATTTTTAAAAAAGCGACGAGCCAATTTTAAGTTCACGGCAATTTGAGATGAAAATGCAGTATGTAAATCAAATATATAAAAAAGGGTTAATATTTATTATCTAAATCAACATAATAAAAAAAGGGAAATAAGAATAAATAAATAATTAAAAAGATAGATTAGAGAAGGAGAGATAGAAAGTGAAAATGAATAATAATAATAATAATATGAAAATTAGTTATAATCATGTATATTTTTTTTTAAAAAAACAACTAAAAAACCATTTTTTGGGGATTATTACTTTTTTAGAATATGCTGACAAGCATTTTGCTTAAATGTCCCAAATTTGGACATTCTTGATTATGCCTAAGACAATAATATTATAATACCCTAAATATGGAAATATCGGACCTTAAAAATTTTCTTTTTTAATTTTTTTTTTGGTTTTTATTTACATAATCACTAAAAATAAAGGGTAGATAAAAATAATAAAAATTTATGCAAACTAAAACTAGACTAAAAAAAAAATGAATTAAGAATAGAATGATGTTTTTCATTTTTTTTTTTCCTCTTTTTAAATAATAGCCATGAATTTAATTCTCCATTCATCCAATTGCTTTCTTAAATCTTGAATATCTTTTTGAATTTGAGAAGAAGTTTGAACTTTAGCAGATTGTAAATAATTTTTTAATTGATCTAAAGAATGGTCCATACTATCTTGTTGTTGTTGTAAGAAATGAGACCATTGATTTTTAATTTGATCAATTTGAGCTTCAGTATAACCTAATCTACGATAAGCTTCAAGATGTTTATTTTTCCAATAACGATCAAATTGGTTTTTCAATTCTTCTTGATTCTCTTTCATATCTTGAATAGTAGAAGAAGCCTTTTCTTTAATATCATCTTTAGATTGTTGAATCATAGCTTTAGATTTGGATTTAGATAATGAAATATAATCATAAAATTTTTCTAAAATGTAATGATACCAATCTTCTACATGGGTTTTAGCGTTATGAACTAATTTTTGACAATGACCATAAACCCCACCCATCCATTGTTTAGCCTGATCTTTGGTTTCATCAAGATAATCCATTGTAAAAATTTTGTAAGCGTTGATTTCATCTTCCAAGGCATCTTTAATACCATTTAACTGATCTTGTGATAATTGTGCATGTTTTTCTAATCGATGATATAATCGTTGATACCAATGAGGACTGGCTAATTTATGTAATCTCTTAGAAATAATCAATTCATTTAATTGTTCACGAATGATTTGTAATTGTTCATCAGTTAATACATTTAAGTCTTTTAATTTATTTTGAACATGATCTAACCATTGATCAATAGACGATTTTGTATCTTCCATGACAGATGAGGCTTGTTGTTGTTTTTGACGTGAAAATGAAAAGATACGTTGATACCAAGGTTTAGGTTGATAAACTCTAGATTGGAAGTTAGTTTGAATATCATTTTTTAATGAATTTAAAGTAGCTTCAGAAATGACTTTTTGTTTTAAAAGTTTACGATAATATTTATCTAATGTTTGTTCAACTTTATCACCAGTTAAAGTGCCTTGTAATTCCAATTGTCTTAATTGATGTTGAATATCATTAATGTAACCATCCAATTGTTGCTTGTTGATTTGTCTGTTTTGCTGTAATTGAATACGAACACCATTAAGAAAATGATTAATTTTAACTCCAAAATAATTGGCATCATTTTTAGCAGCATCTTGATAATATTTAATCTTTTTAATGACTTGATCCCAGCCTTCATTTTTATTATAAGGTCCAAGGTGATACTTTTGTAAAAATTGATTAGCTTGATCTTTTGTCCAATTAGTTACATCTTCAACAGTGGATGGTGTTTCGAGAGCTAACGTGTTAAGTATAAAAAATACTAAAAGAATACAAAGAATTGTGATTTTTTTATAATTCATCTTTTATATAGGAAGAGTATTTAAAGTAAAAAAAAAATGAATGATGATAAAAAAATAAAAGAACAAAAAAACGTTTATATACATATATTTATATTGGTTTTTATGCTAGGGTTTAAAAAATGTTTTACAATACATCATTATATATCGTCATATATTGAAACATAAAACAAAGAAAATTATAACATGATATAATGCTGATCTGACTTTTTTTTAGTATTAGATTTATCAACTTTAATGCATTTCTATTTTGGAAAACATACCCTTCACATGAAAAACGGAGTGGCAAAGGGATCGAAAAAATAAAAATAGAGTTTTATAGGAAACTTGGTTGATCCTTAAGGAATGAAAGAGATAAAAAAAAAAAAAAAGGTAACATGTATCATCTTCACATTCAAATGATAGTTGATTTTTTTTTTCATATAAAAGATAAAAAATCGTAAATGATTGGAGGAGCACACCCCAACACCCCCACTACCCAACAATTTACAAAAAGGGGAAACTTTTTTTTCTACTTTTATTTAAAAGTTCCGCCATTAAAAGCTTTAAAAAAAATAGGATTAGAAAAGTCCGATAATTGATTTTTTAATATAAAAGCAAAAAAAAGGGCCAGTTTTTTTAACTTCTTTTTCCTCTTTTTCACTATCTTTTCATTTTTTTTTCTTCATTATATATAAATTTATAAACCATGGCTACAGAAACAATGGTTTATGCTTATACCAAATCTGAGGATAGAAAGCCTCCTTTAGCAAAAACTCAAATGCCTCCACTTTTCGATGAAGAAGTTACTTTTAAAAATTGGTATAAATTTATCAATTGGCCACAATCTATTCTTTTAGTTGGTGCTCCTTTAATTGGTTTATATGGTATTTTAACTACTGAATTAAAGACTAAAACTTTAATTTGGTCTATTATTTATTATGCTATCACTGGTTTGGGCATTACTGCTGGTAAATAAATAGTTTAATTTGATAAAAATGAGATGAGACAAATAACTGTTGTCATATATATGTATATATGCATACAAACATCTAATTATAACAATAATTTTACTTACTAAATTCTTATATATATGTATATATATATATATAAATATATCATTAGGTTATCATCGTTATTTCGCTCATCGTGCTTATTCAGCTGCTCTTCCTATGAAGATCGTTTATACTTTAGCTGGTAGTGGTGCTGTTGAAGGTTCAGTATATTGGTGGTCAAGAGGTCATCGTGCTCATCACAGGTACAAAATCATACAAAAAATGACAATAAGCAAAAAAAATAAAATAAAAATTAGAATTCACCAATTAAAAAATCTTTTTGCTTTTTTTTTAATATTTAGATGGACTGATACTGATAAGGACCCTTATAGTGCTCACCGTGGCTTCTTTTTCTCTCATTTTGGTTGGATGTTAGTATCTCGTCCTAATAACCGTATTGGTTATGCTGATGTAGCTGATTTGAAGGCCGATCCTATTATTCAATTCCAACACCGTCACTATGTTTGGTTTGCTCTTTTCTTTGGTTTCATTTTCCCTACTTTAGTAGCTGGCCTTGGTTGGGGTGATTTCAGAGTAAGTTTTTAAATTAACCTTGTATATCTATATAACCTATATTTTAGAAAAAAAATTTTTTTTTCTATTTCCGAATTATATAATTATTTATTATATTTTTTACCCTTAACTAATTTTTTTTCCATTTTTTTTTTTTTTAGGGTGGTTACTTTTATGCTGCTGTTGTTAGACTTTGCTTTGTTCATCATGCTACTTTCTGTGTCAACAGTTTAGCTCACTTTTTAGGTGAAGATACATTTGATGATCATCACACACCTCGTGATCACTGGATTACAGCATTAGTTACTATGGGAGAAGGATATCATAATTTCCATCATGAATTCCCTCAAGATTATCGTAACGCTATCAAATGGCACCAATATGATCCTACTAAATGGTTAATCAAAGCATTATCTTATGTTGGTTTAACTTATGATTTAAAGACTTTCCCATCTAATGAAGTTCAAAAGGGTATTATTCAAATGAAGGAAAAAAAGATTTTAGCTGAAAAGAGACAATTAAAATTCGGTACACCTATTGAAGATTTACCTATTTATACTTGGGATGAATATCAAAACTTGGTATTAAATGAAAATAAGAAATGGGTTTTAATTGAAGGTATTTTATATGATATTCAAGATTTCATGCATGAACATCCTGGTGGTGTTAAATATATTTCTACTGCTATTGGTAAAGATATGACTACTTCCTTTAATGGTGGTATTTATAATCATTCTAATGGTGCTAGAAACCTTTTAACTACTTTCCGTTGTGGTGTTCTTAAAGGTGGTATGCAAGTCATGTCTGAATCTGGAAATACTGCTGCTGCTTATGACTCTTCTTTAGAATTTAATAAGAAGGCTGTCGAATTTGATAAGAAGGCTCAATAATCATCTTTATTTTTTTTATACTACATCATATCATTATTTTACAATCTTATATATTAACCAAAACAAAAAAAAACAAAAAAAAAAACCTCAGCATATATATAAATATATATACTTATTTTTTTTCCCTTCCCTTTTTTTAAATTGCATCAATCTTTTTTATTATTATCTTATGTATCATATCCCATTCTTTTCTTTTCTATATATATATTAAATAAAATATTTTATATCAGTCAATCTTAATTATTTATTATTATTGTTTAATATACCGAATATTTGGGTCCTATTTTTTTATTTTATCATTGTGATACAATCAACTATTTGATAATCCGATTTACAAGAGATTGTCATTTATATGATTTTGACATTGTTGACATTGATAAAGAATAAAAAACAATGATTAATCCATTTTTAAGTTAGTAAAACAATCTAGTTGATCATCTTAATATCCTAAATAAGAACAAAAAAAAACATTTAGTGTATACAGATGATCATTGTTCTATTATGTTTAACATATAATTCATTTTTATTCTAACTAGTAGTAATATCTATATCTGTTGTAAGTCCCTTTTACTAATCATTTTTGCTCTTTTTTTTTATAATTAGATTCCAAAAAATAAATTTATTCAGTTGATGATACCTTATTTAATAGCATGTCTTATTATTATTATTATTTCTAATCATTGTATTTCCATTTTTTTTTCTTATATAAACCAAATGAGTCCGCTTTTTATTAATAGTAATAAAAACTTATAAACTGTTTATAAAGAATATTAACATTAGTGGTGTATATATAAAGGTGTACTATTCTTTTTAAAAAAAATATTGAAATTGTTTATAATAAAAATATCATTATATATAATATGAATATCAATGAAAATAGGAGAACAGTAAAAGAATAAAAAAATCGTGAAAAAAATAAACTCCGTTTTATGTAGAGATATTTTAAAGAATCGGCCATTTAAAATTCATTTTTTTTTAATAAAGTTCTTTTTTTAAATGCTTATTTTTCTTTCCTTTTCCTTTTCCTTTCTTCTTTTTATTATTGCTATTATTATTATTATTGTTATATATCTTTAATATTAATTATTTATTAAAGCAGTTTTAGATTTTAATATAAAGTGAAACTCAAACAATTTGAACAATTTGGTTGTTATAAGGTAGCAAATAAAATAACATAAAATACAAGTATATATAAATATAATAGAAACGACTAAACGCGTTGCATATATATATGTATTTACATAAACTGATTCAACTTGTTAACATTATAGATATCACTTGTATTTTTTTTTATTAAAAAACAAATAAAAACAGTTATATAACGACGTGAAGTATAACTCAAAGTTATATTATATACTAAAATATAAGTAGAAAAAGGCTTTTTTTAATATGACTAATAATTACGTATTTGTCTTTATCCATGGAGCTTGTCATGGTAAATGGTGTTTTGAAAGAAAATTGATACCTATTTTTAAAAAAAACAATTATAGAGCCATTGCTTTTGATCTTCCAGGTAGTGGAGAAGATTATGATACACCTGTTGATGATATCAATATAGAAAATTATACATATGCGACATTATCAGTTATAAAAAACAATACAAATGATAATGATAAAATCATTCTTATTGGTCACAGTCTTGGAGGATTAACAGCTACTTCAGTTGCAGAAAGAATCCCTGAAAAAATTCATTGTGTGGTTTATTTGGCTGCGATATATTTACCATATGATGGAAAATCCATGTTAGATTTGAACTTAAATATTGATATTTCTATTACAGAAGATGGAAAATATGCAAAAATAAACCTTGATGGAGTCAAACAAGTAATTTATCAAGATTGTGATAATGACGATATTGAATTTGCAAAATCAAAATTAAGAAATCAAGCCCTTACACCAAATTTTGAAAAAGTTAGAATTAATGGGACCATTCAAAAGTTATGTAAGTGCTATATTGAAACATTACAGGATAAAGTAATTCTTCCATCTAAACAAGAAGAAATGTACAAGGATCAAATTCATCATGTAGTAAAAATGGACACTTCTCATTCCCCCTTTTTTTCAAAACCTGAAGAATTATTCAATATTTTAATTAGTTTAATTGATTAATTTTTTTAAAAAAGAAACGAGTAGTAAATAATAATAATAATAGTAATAATAACAATAATGATAAAAATCATATGCTATTTTAATTTGTGATAATATATATATATATATAACACTGATCTGTATAATTTTTATAATCAATGAGGTAGGATCTTTAAAATCACAATGATTTTAAAGAAGAAGGTAAAATTGCTGCTTATGATAATCCTGAAAGGTCAATAAAAGACAATTATTCTGCTATCACTATTAAAAAAAAATAAGTTCGAAATTATATACAGTAAACTTAATGATTATATAAAAATACCAGGAAAAAAAAGGATGTTCTTAGTAGTCATCAAACACAGGAACTAAAAAAAATAGATGATCAGGATCATTAAATGTTTTATTGTTAATATCAATATTATACTTACCATTTTTTCTTTTATTATTTGATTTATCTTTTTTTTTTAATTTATAATTATAATAAGCATATATATGTAAATTTCTAAAATAATCACCAAGTTAAAAGTAATAGAAAGAAAAAGAGAAGATCCAGAAAAGTTTATCTGGGCCATGGATCACCGCTGAGTTTTAAAATATTTAATTTGTAGTTACACTTGCTATTTTAAATAAATTCAAGGTTTCCTTTTTTTCTCTCCTTTTCTTTCTTTTTTTCTTTACTGTATTTTATCTATTTCACGTTTACAAATACTCTTTCCATTCCTTTTTTAAATATATAATAATTAAACAAAGTGAAATAACTTTTTTATCTCTCTCCTTTTAATATATTTATCTATTTATTTATTTATTTATTTATTTGATATATATAAATAAAAACATACCCTAATTTTATTATACTTTATCTTATACGTTCCCTTTATTTATTTATTCGATATATATATCATAAAATAATGTCAGCAAGTGTTATAACAGAACAACAAAATCTTAGTTTACCAGATGAATCATATCAATCACCTCATCTTGTTAGAAGATCTATAGTAACAAATTCACAAGTTGATCAATCTTCAACTGTAAATGAATTATCACAACAACAATATCCAAATACAATATGGACAAGATTTATTGAAAAACATCGTTTTGGAAAAGAAATACTTGTTGGTGCTGGTATGACTGGTGTTTTTATTATTATGTTTATTGTTTTGGGTACTTTAGGTGTTTTTAAAAATGCTGAATATCGTGGTTTAGCTGGTATTCCTTCCGTTGGTACTACAAAATATAATGGTGATAGTTGGGGAACTTCAACTCCAGGACATTTTGATATGGGTGGTAAAGGTGATGGTACATATTATGGTAAGTGAAATATCAAAAAAAAGTACATATATATATAATGATGATGATAATTTTTTTAAAATAAATATAGATCCAAGTGTTGGAGTCACTTCATGTGGTGGTTCTTTTACAGCCCAAGATTCTATTGTTGCATTAGTAAAAGACACATACATATATATATGTATATAATATGTTTTGATAATCATTTTCTAATTTTATATAACTGTATATACATATGTATAGAACTATGTAGATTATGGTAGATATGCTGATCCAAATCAAAGTCCTGCTTGTGGAGCTTGTATTCAAGTAACTGGCCCATTAGGTACAGCAAAAGCAACAATTCAAGATATGGTAAATTAATTTATATATATATAAATATATATACAACAAATATTAATATATATAGAAATGATCATTTATTTACGTATATTTATTTTATTATTATTATTATTATTATTATTATTATTATTATTGCATCTTAAAAAGTGCCCCGGATGTGGACGTGGATCATTAGATCTTTCTCCTGCTGTATTTGGGAAGGTTGGTAATTTTGTTGATGGTAGAATAGCTGTATCATGGCAATCATGCTAAAATTGATGATGGTGATCATTTAATATATATAAAATCGGTGATTTGAGTATTAATAGTAAATATGTATTTGTTAATAATTAATATACTTTTTTTTTCTTTAAAAAATAAATAATGACAACTATTTTTCGATTGATTTTTTTGATTCCATACGTTTACTGATTTTAAATTTGGTAACTTCTTTACGTTTAGTAACTCTTTTTATATGATTCTTTGGTATAAATTGATATATTTTATATATAAAAAATAGATCTTGTAGTAAATTTAATTTGATTAAACTCTTATGTTTGCATAAATAAGTAATCAAGAAATCTAATAATTGATTTATTATTTTTAACTAATCTATGATCTTTATTTATACATTTTGGATCATATTAAACTAAAATGAAAATTTCGTTTTTTTAAATTTTTTTGCAAAATCATCATTTTTTATCGATTTTTCCATTCATTTTTTTCTCACTTTTTTTAATGATATTGATTTTATGTATCATTTTTAGCTATACTATACCATTAATAGCATTTTATTTTTTTATATTACATTGAACTAAAAATTAAAAAAAAGGTATATATAGTGAATAGACACCTATAAGTGGGAATACGCTAGTGTATTTCTTATGATAATAAGGATGAATAAATAAATAAAAAATAGTCAGCATGATCGTAAGAAATTAAAAAAAAAAAAAAAAAAAAACTTTTATCATTAACCTATGTATACCTATATATGAGTTGTATTTTATCCTTTAAATCTTTTTTTCATTTTTTTTACCTCTAGTATACATCTAGTAATTTCCTTTACTTTTATAAGGTTTTTTACATTCATATTTTTGCATAAAAATGACATTTTAAAAATGGATGGATCTAATCTCATATAGGATAAAAAAAGATAAATGATTAAAATACAGTATATTTATTTATAAATTATATAACAAAAGCAATAAAAATAAATAAATAAATAAATTAAATAAGTAGTATACAAAATAAATGAATATCATGCTTTTTTTTAATTATTAAATAGTTTTGTTTGCATTTGTTGTATAGTCCTATTTTATTAATATATAAAGAGTATATCAGTACACATATGTAAAGTATATATTATTATTTATTATTATTATCATCATCTTACTCTAATAAACGTATCTTTTCTTCTTTCAAATTATCAACTTTTTGTTGTACTTCACTTGTTGATCTTGCTAATTGCGCAAAATGTTGTTCACCTTTTTGAAATTCAGTCTATACAATTTGTAAATAAACACAAATAGATATATTATTAGTATTAGATTATTATTTCAGGTATTCATTTTTTTTAATATAATAATAATAATTACCAATAAATGTTGACATTTTGCATTAAGTTCTTGCCGAGATTGTAGTCTAACATCATATGATTTTTTTAATCTTTGTGAATATTCTTGTAATGAAGCTAGTTGTTCTCTTTGCTTAATTTGTAATTTATTAATGTCCTTTTGTTTAGCTGCTGTTACTACTTTTAATCTATAAGTGACATTATTCATTTCATCATCTTTTACATCTAATAAATGTTGAAATTTATTATGTAATTTTTCAATTTCTTCTTGATGTTTAGAAACTAACCCATTGATAATATCCTATATATATATATATAATGTTAATAACGTTTTCTTTTAATGAATATATATATATATATATATATATATTAATATATGCATTTTTAATTTACCCCTTGTTTCTTATTATTTTCTCTCTGAATGTTTTTTTGTTCTTCTACAGCTTGTCTCCATTGTTCTTCTAATTCTTCAATTTCTTTTTCTTTAGCTTGAATAATAGCTTGTTTAGTCAAAATATCTTGTTCTAAAGATATAGAAATTCTTCTTGCAGGTGGTCTTTTATTATTATTATTATTATTATTAATTGCTAAAGGATTTGTTACCGAAGCTGGCTGATCTTTAAGCTGTTGATCTAATTCACTTTCTCGTTTTAATTCAGCTTGATATTTATTATCTACTTCTTGGATTTGATTCCTTATTTCTTCTAATTCTTTACGATGAGATGTCAATGTTTCAATATATTGTTTTTCTTTTGCTTCCCATTCATTATTAAATACTGTTATAGAATTTTCATGCTCTTCTGTAAGTTTATTTATTTCATTTTCATGATCATCTTTTAATTTCTATGAATAAATAATAGTAATAATAATAATAGTAATGATTAATATTTTATATTATATATATATATATATATATAGATGAATTACCTTTAACTGTTCTTCTAATTGAGCTTGTTCATCTTCTAAAGGTTTAATTTTTTCTTTTTGAGATTTAACCTTTTCTTCATGTTCTTTAATTAAACGATCTTTTGCTTGTTGATGAGATATATCTAAAGATCTTAAACTAACAGCAAAAGCATTTAATAATTTATCTTGGTTTTCTTTAGCTTCAGCAGACAATTTTGTTCTTATAGGATCTTCTAAAGATGTATTATTGGATAAAAGTTTTTCAATAGATTGATGAATATCATTCAACTGATCCTTCCATTGTTGTTTAGCTGATATTAATTGTTGTTCTTGTTCTTCTTTAAGTAATTTAATTTCTTTTTCTTTTTGTTCATGTTGCTCTTGTAATTCTTTAAGTTCAGCATTATATTTTGACTCAAGATCCTTTAATTTTTTTTCAAATGTTTCTATAAATTCATTCTTTTTTTCTTCAGAATATTCACCACCTAATGTTCCTATTTCATCTTTATTAATATTTCTTAATATAAGTTGTGTTTCGTTATGTTGATTCTCCATGGCTAATTGGTGTTCATTTTCTAAATCAGATTTTTTCTTTTCAAAAGTCTTTTCAAGCTCTTCTAATGATGATGTCTTTCCAGCTTCGATTTGTAATTTAAGATCTTCTATTTCTTTCATATTATTTTCTTTTAATAATTTTATTTCACTAGTATATTGCTCATCTTTTAACTGTAATTCTTTTAATATTGACCTTTGTTGTTCTAATTCATTCATCAATGATTGTATAGATGCTTGTTGATTTGAAGAAATTTCAGTTTTTTTTACATCATATTGTTCATTGATTGGTTGCTGTTCATTTCCTATTAGAGTCTATAAAATGTTATAAAGCATATAAAAAAATTAATATATTTATATATATGTATACAAAATCATAAAATTAAAGTTAATATATATATTACCTTAATTTCTTCTTCAAGTTGATCTAATTGTTTTTTATGTTTTTGATGTTGAGCATCTAATTTATCAGCATTTGTTTTTCTTAAACCTGCAATTTGAGCTTCAAAATTTGTAGTCATTTTTTCAATGGTGCGGTCTTTTTTTAATATATAATCACGTTTCATTTGATTAAGTTTTGATTCATGTTCTGATGTTAATTCAGTAATATTTTTAGAATGAGAATCTTTAAAGGTAGCCTATATATATATATATATACATATATAAAGGATTATTATATTAAGTATGTTATAAAGCATATATAAACGTAAAATAATAATACAATTACTTGACTTTTTTTATACCTGAATTTCATTTCGAATAGCTTCAATTTGACTATCGTTTTCATTTTTACTTTGTTCATTGTCATCATTATTAGGTTTATAAGCTAGATCATTATTAAGTTTCATTTCTTTAGTATTTTGAACTTCTTGTTCTAATGTACTAATAGCTGAACGATGTTCTGATTGAAGATTTTCTAAAGCCAATCTATGTTCTTCAGCAATTTTTTCCATATCAATATCAAAATTAGATCTTAATTCACGTTCTGTGGTAGCACTAATAGCAGAAGATGTTGATGATTGTAAATCTTTTAAAGTGATCATATGTGTTTCATTCTTTGAGTTGATTTGAAGTTTATGTTCTTCTTCAAGTGCTTTTATTTCTTCTTGGTGATTTAATTCTAATGATTGTTGATGTTCTTTTATTAAACTTTCTAATTGCATTGTTTTTTCATTTATTTTTTCTTGATATTGTTCTTCCAATTGTTTCTTTTTTTTAATATAATTGTTATTGCGATATATATAAAAATATTATAAATTATAGATTAGATTTCCATCTTTTTTTTTCCATTTTGTATCAATAATAATAATAATAAATCTATGACTTACAATCTCAGATTCCTTTTTATCTAAATATTGTTGATGATGTTTTTGATTTGCTTCTTCTTTTTCTTGTTCTTTTGTGACTTTTAAATTTTCTAAATCTTCTGATGCCTTATTTACTTGTGTTTGTAAATCAGTTATTAATGATTCTTGTTGTTTTTTAATATCATTTAATTTCTGTTCATATTCAAGATCAAGTTTATTCTAAAGTAATAATATTAAAAGATTTTTTTTAAATTTTTAATATATTAATATATATATATTAATATTTGGTACATATATGTAATTACCTTTATATCTGTTTTAATCGTTTCAGCATTTTCATTATCTACATTAGACATTGTTTGAGAAACCTGTGTTTGATGTTGTTTTTCAATATCTTCCAATTGTTCATGATGATCAGTTTCCAACTTTGAAATTTTTTCCTATGAAAATAAAAATAATAAAAAAACGTTACACATAAAAAAATTAGACTTTTCTAAACTCTATATGATAAATATTTTACCTTGAGATCCACTGTAGTTTCATTCAAATTTTTATTGTGCAACTCTTTAAGAAGCTTAATTTTATCTTCCATTTCTATTAATAAATTTTCTTTATCTGTTTCAAATTGATTTTGAATATCAACTAATTGTTGTTCCATATTCTTTTTTTTTTTTACATGTATATATGTATAAATAAAAAATAAAATAAAATAAAGGGTATAAGTAGCTTTCTATATAAAGTTTTTTTCTTATATATATAAGCTGTAACATTATAAATATTACGTGTATGTTTCTTTCAAGTTCAAGCATTTGTTTCCGTTGTAAATCAACTTTATTCATATCAGAAGAATTACTTTGTTCTTGAAGTTGTTTATCTTGTTCTTCTAATAATAAATTTATTTCTTTGTTATGTTCTTCACGTAATTGATTAGATAAGTTAGTCATTCGAGTTTGGTGAGATTTATGCATTTGCTATTATTGGACAATTTTATAAATACAAACAAAAAAAAGTTTAGTTAATAATTAATCATTCATTACCTCCCCTTACCCCCTAATATTTTCTCTTATCTCCCTCTATTTTTCTTATTTTGCCAATTAAATACAGTTTTTTAAACATCAATATAATATACCTGTATTTCCTCTCTTAAAGATTCAGATGAATCATATAATTCCTTTAATTCCTTTTCATGAATAACAAGTGATGATTTCAAATCCTTATTAACTGATTCCAATTCTTCACGTAACGTTTCCATTTCATTTCTTAAATTCACTTCCATTTCTTGTATTTGTTGTTTTAATCCATTCACCTCTTCCATTTTTTCGTCCGATTGTTTTAATTTTTCTATATATTCATCCCTTTCTGTTTCCTTTATTTTAAGTTGATCTGTCATTTCCAATATTGTTTCTAATAGTCTTTCTTCTTGTTGACTTTGTACTTCCTCTAATACTCTATGTAATTCTTCAATTTCATTTTGTGTAGCTGATAATGATTCTGTTATGTTATTAATTTGTTCTTCATTATTTTTTATCTATATATGTATTTATATATAAATATATAATATTAAAAAAAAATAGATATTTACTATATAATATTTATATTATTTCAATATATATATTTACTTTATCATTCGTATTTGTTATTTCCATTTTCAAATCATTACTACTAGTATCAGAAGTAGTTGAAATTGAAGAAGAAGTTGATAATGATGCATTTTCAGGGGAAGCTACTCGACTACTAGAAGAAGTTGTTGATGTTGAAGTAGAAATAGAACCTGTTCTTTTTCTTGTAGTAATAGTTGCCGTTGAAAGCCTTTTACTAATAGTTGGAGAAGGTGTAACAGAAGGACTTTTATCAGTAAGTGTTTTTGGTGCTGGTGTTTTTGATGCTCTTGTAAGTGTAGATTTTCTAGCCAAAGTAGATGTTGTACTTGAAACTAAAGGAGCACGAGTAGAAGATACTTGTCGACTTACACTAGCTGTAGGTTGTTGTCTTGTACTAGTACTGGTACTACTAGTACTATTCATAGTAGCACGTCTACTAAGAGTAGAAGTAGTAGTAGCAGGTGATCTTGTTGATACTGTAGCTGATGGGTTCATAACCGATGAACGTCTACTTACTGAAGATGCAGGAGAAGGTCCAGTTGCAGATGAAGGTTTACGAGTCAATGTACTTTGACTTACTGTTGCTGACCTTCTAAGACCTGTTGTTGTAGATGGTGTTGGACTAGTAGGTGATTTTGGTGTATTTATTGATCTTCCATTAGTTGAAGATGTAGTAGTGGTACCACTAGTGGCTGAGGTTTTTCTAACTGTACTGACACTTGGTTTGATAGTACGAGTTGTAGTTGATGCTGTACTAGAAGCTGTAGCTGATTTTAATGTTGAAGCTCGTCTTAAAGTTGTAGATGGTGTTGCTGCTTTAGGTGTTGGGGCAGCTTTCGTTTTTATATCTTCTACAACCATATTTATTTATTATTGTATGTGTTTAAAAAAAACAAAAGTGAAAAGAAAAGGGAATATGAAAAAATGGAGGATTTTTAAAATAGAATTAGTTACAAAAAAAAAAAAAGCAAGTTACACAGAGGGCTCATCATAGAAAATAATTGAGGTAAACAGTTTTTATTATTATTATTAATGATGAATGAATGAATGATTATTATTTAAAAATTTATACAAGTTAAATAGCTTTATATTTATTGTAAGTAGTATAACCTATTGTTATTACGGCCAAACCAGTCATTATAGTTGCTAAACCTTGTATTGATAAAGAAGATGATGATAATGATGAGTCTGTCATGTGATCATTATCATCATTATTGTTTGTGGTATTAATAATAATTTTAATTAATTTATTATTTTCTGAGAGCTCTTGTATTTCATCAAATAATGCAATATTTAATTCAAAACATCGAACAGCTTCTTCGACAATTAAATCTAAATATAAATCAAATGATAAGTTATTATTATTAAAATAAAAGGAGAATGATTATTTTAAATATTATTATTTCATATTTACTTTTCAAATGTTCAGTAACTGGTGCTTCATCTAATTGTTGACGATACATATTTTTAAATTCGTTTTGATTTCCAATATTATTAAAATAATAAAAGGAAAGGCCACTATTTGAATCCCAAGTACCGTCTGTCTTTTCCAGATGTAAAATATGTTTCTTTAATCGTTTTGCTAATATTTGGCCACCTATATATATTTAAAGAAAAAATATAAAAAACCAAGTTTAATATTAATTAGAATTAGATGATAAAATGAATAAAATAGATAAAATAGATGTATTTTAATTTTTTAATTTTATCTTTTATTTTACCGCTTAAATCGCCTAAATAACGAGCATAACTATGTGATACCATTAAAGCAGGATTTATTTTACAAGCATTTTCCATAGCTTGAACATATTTTTTGACAGCAGGAGTCATTGATTCAGGTTGAATGATGGTTTTCAATTTTTCTTTTCCATAAAAATATTCAAGATCATTTAAAAGTGATTGTTCACGATTTAATTCATCAGGAAAATAAATCATTTCAATAGCAGGATCATCTTGATGTTTTTCTAATAATTCTTCCATTTTTCTATTAAGTATAATAATAATAATATTAATAATAAGAAAGAGGATAATAAGAATAAGAATAATCAATCATTATTTTCTATTTTTAAAATAAGAATACTTACTTATATACAAAATATAATGAGAGTAAATATTGACCATATTCACTAGCATTGATATCACCTTTTAAGAATCGACTAATAATAATAATAATGATTAGAAAAGAAAAAAATCATTATTTGATTTGATTTGATTTTAATTTACCGAGTGAATTTGCTATTTTCAGCAGCTTTATGCACTGCTTTAGTTCCATGACGCATAGCTGAAGCTAATTGTGGATCATCAAGTATTACTTGGTGTTCTTGAGCTGCTAACATTTTACTAGGGTAAGTCTCTGGAAGAAATCTATCAAGTACTTTACCTAAAAATTAATAATTAAAAATAGTGTTTCAAATAATAAAAACAATGATAAAAGATGAAGAAAAAAAAGAAAAAGAAAAAAATACAATAAAAAAAAAAGAGGTTATATATAAATAATAGAAAGAAAATAAAGTTATAAGAATAGAAAAATTAAGTTACATCTTTACCATTTAGAGACAAAGTGCGCGGAGCTTGGACGGATAATAAATCTTCTATGTCATCTTTTGCTTTATTATCTATAGGGCAACCTCCTATAAAAACATATAAATAAATAAAAAGATAAATACATTATAACGTAAATATTAACCATTACTAATAATTAAAAAAAATAAAAAATAAACATCATCATTCATATTTAAACTATATTATTATTTTACCGCTTTGATATGTTGTGCTATAATATTGATTAACAATAATAATATTAATAAATAAATTTAGTAAAAATAAAACTCATACAATTATTTTTCACACTAGCCGTATTTTTCCGGAAAGGCAGGTTTTTTTTTAGTTGGCTTTTGTTTTTTGTTTATAATTACCATTTAGCCATTTCTTCACCTATATTAGCACCTGGCTTTTCTACTGGTTGTACTTGACTTGTTCCAAATGGACATCCACTATCACTTTTTAAAGGTTGAGAAAAAGGACAAGCACTCATAATAAATATTAATAAAATAAATTAAGGTTGATAAAAATAAATAAATTAAAGTATTAGGTAATGTTGGATTAAGTAATGTGATTAAGAATAACTTATATATATATATTTAAAAAAATAAAAAGAAAAAGAAAGAAGAAAGAGAAAAAGAAAAGTAAGAAAGAAAGAAAAAAAAAAAAACTTTATCAGATCTTTTAAAATGTGATAAAAATATAAACAATCTGATAATCAAAAAAAAAACTTTAAACCTGAGTTTTAAAAATCGGTCAAATTAAAATCAATTAAATCAATTACTATTTTTTGTTTTTATTTTTTATGAACTAATAAACCATTAAACATATCAAAACTGTTTCCATCAGGTTGCAATTCATAACAAGTACCATCCTTTAAATCTGTTGCCACTAAAAACCCATAATCTTTTGATATTCCTTGAATCTTTGCTATCGCATCATCATGTGTTTTTAATGTAACCAATTGATCACTATTTTTTTTAATAAAAAAATAAAAGAGATTAAAAAAAATAAATATATTTGTCTTTTTTATATATAAAATTTCTATCTACCTGTGTAACCAACGGTTATAATATTTAGAAAGGAACCATGACCCTATCCCATGTTCACAAAACTGATTATAAAATGATTCAAATGTCACTAAAATATTTGCTACCATATCTTCTGGTGATAATAATGGTAAAGATGGATCATGTGCTTTGATAATATCATTAATCGAAGTAGTTGGGTATTTATTTGATAAATTTAATCCACATCCAATAATCATAATAAATTCATTATCAATAAAATGTGAATTTACTAGTAATCCACCTATTTTTTCTAAACCTTGTCTATTATTTATGATATTCATATTTCTATTTTTATTGTTATTATTGTTTGGTTTTAATCCGTATATGTCATTTGGCCATTTTAAATATAAAGGTATTTGTTCATAACCCACTCTTGTTCTTACACTTTCCACCACAGCTAGTGATATTAAATACTGTAAAAATACGATTGGTGCATTTGTATTGTCAAGTGAATGTCGAATCATTAAACTAAATTGTAATCCACCTTCCTGAGAAATCCATGAATTCCTTCCTCTTCCTTTTTTATTTTAAAAAATATAAATATATATTATTACTATTAATTCTACAAACATACATTTATATAAATATACATTATGTTATATCACATTATCTTTTTTTTTCATTTTATACCTCGACCAGCGATTTGATGAGTAGCTAGTGTAATTGCTCCAGAAGGTAATGTATTTGTAAATGAATAGTTTCTTTCAAATTAAAAAAAAAGTTAGTCATCTTATACTATATATATATATCCTTCAAACTTACTTGTCTAAAAGAGTTTGTGTACTTTCAATAACACGAGCATATAAAGCAGTATTTCCAAAAAACATTGAATCATTTTCATTTTTTTTTCTCCAAAATTCTAACCTTTTAAAATAATTTTCAAAATTAAATGCTGGTATATAATGAGATGCTGCAGGATTAACATATTGTTGTTGATTATTATTATTATTATTATCTATATTAGTAGTTGGGTTTATATAATATAATTTTGTAATTGGTGGTTTTCCATCCCGTGATCTTTGTAAAGATAATAAATCTATAGCCTTTTTAGATATATTTAAAGAGTTGGTATCATTATTT
Source organism: Cunninghamella bertholletiae (assembly GCA_037043795.1). Taxonomy (NCBI): domain Eukaryota; kingdom Fungi; phylum Mucoromycota; class Mucoromycetes; order Mucorales; family Cunninghamellaceae; genus Cunninghamella; species Cunninghamella bertholletiae. The sequence goes on from JAZGVP010000005.1 coordinate 1,188,411, forward strand.
TCCTGATAATGATCATCATCCAAATTTAATAAATGAAAAGCATTATATGAGCTTTCTATAATATTGGTAACAGGATTTGCAAGATTCATCCAATCTTTTAAAAGTCCAGGTAATATATTGATCATTGCTATTTGATTCATTGCTAAATAAAGTGGTGATTCCATGAATTGTTGGTGTTGCTGTCGTTGTTGTTTCGTTTTTAATAATAATTGAACTTGATCATGATAAGGCAATACTTTTAATCCCATTTTAGCAAACAAAGCACGTAATAATAATTTTCTATCATATTCTGAACGGATGATATCTTTAATTACATTTTTAAGTGAATCTGTTAAATCTGGATTATTAAGATCTTCAGGAATAGCATCATATTCAGGATGAGGGGATATTAAAAGGGCAGAACCTTTTCCAATATTACGACAATGTACAATAGCTGCTGGATGAGGTTCATCTTTACATATTCCAGGAACTTCAAAACGAGCAACTACTTCTACATTAGGATGTTTTTCAGGATGAACAAAATACCCTCCACCATTATAATACATTAAAATAGAAGATTTTAAACTTTCTTGTTGTTGTTGTTGTTGTTGTTGTTGTTGATCATTATCATTATCATTAGAAGTAGAAGATTGATAATAAGGTTCTAATAATGATTTATTTAATAAAATAGAGACTGATCTTGCTCCTTGTTCACTATTATAAACAAAGCCAGGATAAATTGTTCCTTTACTTAATCCAGGATAAAAATTCAATTCACGTGATCCACATACTTCCATGACAGGATCACCTTTTTGAAATTCAATAAATGAAGATCCATAATAAGCACCAGCGCAAATACCAAGATAGTTACCACCATTTTCTACATAAGTACGAATACGTTGATTGGCTTCACCTTTTAAATCATCACAATAAGGTGAATCTCTACCTCCAGGTATAGCTAAAAGTGCACAATTAGTTTCCCAAGGTTCAGTTTTTAATACTTTAGCAGTAACATAAATAATATCATAAGCATGTCCAAGTAAGATTTTTAAAGTCTGATAGGTTTGATATACTGAGTTTGGCGCCGTTCCTCTATCACGATATAATAAAACATTCATTAAAGATCCTTGTTGTTGTTGTTGTTGATTTAATCTAAAAGAATAAGTGGATAAAGGGCGAATCGTCCTAAAGTGATGACTAAAACGGGTAGAGACTGAAAGAGTCAATTCTGTATAAAAATATAAGGTGGTTTTTAGAAGTATTAGCAGATAAATAAATAAATAAGAAAAAAAAAAAGGGGGTGAAGAAAGAAAGAAAGAAAGAAAAGAAAAGAAAAGAAAAAAAAAAGTGAGTGAAGGAAAAAAAAAAATGTATTAGAAAAAAATTCACACATTACTTTTATCTCCACCATTTTTTTTTATTACCGATCATTAAAACTTGCAAAAAGTTTAAATCATTTTTATGATCTTGTCTTTAAGTTTAATAAAAAAAAAAAAAAAAAAAAAAAAAATAGAAAACTTGTATAACTTGTTATTTCGAAAATATTTTTATTATTCGTATAAGTAAATAATAAAATAAAATAGAGCTAAATATAAAAATAAATATGGATGATTTTATGCCAATAAATAGTAAAATAAAAGAAAGTAATCATTTATAATTAATGTTTAAATTCTGAATACGTATAAAAATAATGTACTGCAATTTATTAGCATATTAAAATTGTTTATAGAATAAAGTAATGAGAGTAAAAAATATATAAATTTATTTTTTTAAAAAAGAAAATAGTGCACGAGAATTAAAAATGATTTTTTTTTTATGAATAAAGGTATATAATTAAGATGAAATAAAAATATTATACTGATTGTTTTGAAAGTTGTTTATATCTATTTGATCTTTTATAGATGAACCAAAGTAAGCAACCAATAATATTAATAATCACAATCAATCCTACTTTATTATAAGGACCATCATCAAGTGAAGAAAAGAAAAACGAATGGTCATCTTGTTGATTTTCTTGTTGTTCAATTTGTAGTTGTTTTTGTTTAATAATATCGTAACCAAACTCATCTTTTTCTGAAGGCGTCCAAGTATATGAATCATATGGAGGGCCATTAATTGCATATTGCCATTTTGGATCTTCCCTACAGGTAGTATCTACAATAAATCTATTTTTTCTTTCTAATGTCAAAGTATTATTGTATTCTATTGGATCCATTTTTCTTGAATCCCATGTGGTAGCAAGATGGCGGCATATAGAACACCAACTTACACGATAATTGTGTGCCCCTTGATCACTCCAAAGTTTTATAAATGACTCATCCAAGCGTTCTGTGGGTGGTTTTGTTAAAGCATCATTACGATATTGAAAGTAAGCAAGATAAGCATCATCATTTTCATCCAAAAATTTTATATATTTTGCCAAATCACGTGGATCAGGGTATGCATCCATTCTAATAGCTGCTCTTTTATTTGGTAAAAATCCATCATAAGATGATGGTCCATCAATGATTGGTACAGCTGAATATTTTAATGTATCTGCTAATTTTTCAGTCACTATAGAATAAATTTGATTTATATAATCATTTCATTAGTCTTTTTTTTTTTTCATTTTATCCTTCTTGTTTCTTTACCATAATCTTCACAATTTGAATTTTCAACAGCTAAATAAAATTTATATTCTGACATAAGTTGTTCACGAGTTTTATCATCAGGAAACTTTTTATTATTAAGACAAGAACTGTAGCTATCTACATTGATATATTTCATAAGTTGTTCTATATAAAAATGACGTCCATTTGAAGCATTGCAATTTTTTGCAATCCATAAGATAGGTGCTTTTTTTCTTTTTTGTTTTATAAAATCAGTTGGTAATATTCTATTCGCGTTATCCATCACTGCTGGACTATAATAAGTAAAAAAATATTGACTTTTACGATGATAAGATGCAAGAAAATCGAAATCTATCATTTTTTCTGGTTCTTTTCTAAAAGGTGTAGAAATAGAAGTTTCCTGTGAATATAATATCCAAGGCTGTCCAGGTTCTAGAGTATTGTATTTAATATAGTATAATATAAAATAATATAATAAATGGAACTTGTACTTTTTATTATTATTATTATTATTATTATTTTTATCACCATACTTTTAGATGGACCTCGATATTCATAATCAGGAGCATGAAAAACAACAGCATCAGCATTATCTACATTATTTTTATTTGGAGTGATTGTACACCAAGGACCTTTTGCAGTTGAGTTAAGTTGATATCCATTTGGCATGAAACATTCATCCTCTATTGGTTTATCATTTCCTAAATAAAAAAGTTATATATATATTAGTAAAGCTTTGACTTAAATTTGCATATAATGATTTTTTTTTTCTCTTTACCTTCAAATATAATACTATTAAACCATCTTGTCCAGTGTACAATATAAATAGGCTCTATAATTGTATTTGTATTATTCATTTCAATTTTTTTTTTATCTTTTAATATATTTATAATATTTTAAAATGATAAAACTATTTTATATTTTTTTTTTAAAAAAAAAAAACATTGAATCACACTATTATTAAAATTATTGAATCACTAATGCTTTTTTTTAGAATGATGCTACAAATCGTATTTATATTATTAAACTTATTGATCAATTTATTTTTATTTTTTTTGGAAGATTACTATTTATATTATTATGTTTACTTTCTCTTTTCCCTTTCTTTTTTCTTTTAGAAAAAGATTGGCAGTATACTAATATTTATTTCAGAATATAAAACGCTTTGATCCTTTATCGATAGATTAATAATTGTTTATTTATCAATGATTTATATATATATATATATATATATATATATATATATATATATATATATATATCTATTAATTTAAGCTTACCAATAGGTTTTGACTATAAAAAATCAATAAAAGATAAACTAATATTTAAGAAAGAAAAAAAAGCTAAAAAGCTAAAAAAAAAAAAGGGAGAAATCATATACTTACATATTTATATAAAAAAAATGTAATAAAGTTCAAATTCAGATGCCAAGGCTAGATTAAATTTAGTAATGGTTTAACAAGATAAAAAACATTAATATTCATCTTTTTCTGAATGATTAAATTACAGTAAATATATTAAAACAATGAAATAAATTATATTAGAAAAATATTGATTTATACAAGAAATATGAAATTAAAAAAACCTTTAATCTTACTGACAACATGGTAAACACTGACATCCATTTTTCTTTTTTTCTTTTTTTCTTTTTTTCTTTTTTTTCTTTTTTTTACCCTTGGAAAAAGTATCTTTGATATATTTTTAAGTTTAAGCATTTTTCTTATCTGATATTTTTTACTAAAAATAACAAATACACAATATTAATTATTAAAGAAGTATATTTATATAATGATTAATTTTATATAAATAAATATTATTCACCATTCGAAATAATAATAGGTATTAATATATATTAATAATTATACAAACACATATTAATAAATAATTTTATCCTTTTTTTTTTGTATTAAAAAAATAGCCTTTAAAAAAAATATTTTTAAAAAATTAAAAATCCTGAGTTTAAAGTTAATTGTTTTAATCGCATAAATAATATACATTTACTATTTGGTATATATACAATAAATTCGCTTATATTTTGTCAAACAAGTATATATTATCTGATCTATTTCTAGTAAACTTTAATCTATTATTTTTAGAACACACATTTTGCTATTTTTTCTAAATACAGAAAATATCAAAAAGTGGTAGAATTTTACTTCCTTTCATCTTTTCCTACTTCTTTCTTCCTTTTAATAAGCATCATATTTTATAAATTTATAGGTTTTTATATTTTGCACTAATGCAATATTAATATTAATACTAATAATAATAGTAATAATAGTAATAATAATAATAATAGTAATAATAATAATAATAATAATAATTATATATATATATATTACAAAAAATTATTACGTATATGTATACGTATATAATGCCATACGTAATATATACATGGTACGAAAATTTCCAATTTTGGAAGAAACAATAATTTTTTTAAAGAGAGCCATTTTTTTTACGTGTTCCTTTTTTTTTTTCTTCTTCCTTTATTTTTCTTTTCTTTTTTTTTGTGATAGCAGTTTATTATTATTATAATTCATTCAATATGGCGAGCAATGAAATAGAACTACTTGGTAAATTTAAAAAATAATTAAAATGGATTCTTATATTAATATGATATTATTATTTTATATAGAAAACGTTGAGCTAAAACTGGCTATGTGTAATAACGATGACAAACTGGAAAAAATTATTAATATATTTTTACCACCTGTATTATTAAAGATGTCTAGTCCACATGAACAGACACGTAAAAAGGTATGTTTTTCTTTTATTCTTTATAACATAAATATGTAGACTTTATTTTTCATTTATATATATATGTATTTGTTTATTTATTTATATACATTTATATATTATAGGTTATGGATATATTATCACATATCAATAAACGAATAAAGTCCAATGAAAATATCAAATTGCCGTTTGATAGTTTACTTGCACAATTCACTAATGATAAAGTCACCACATTTGTAAAAAACTTTACTATTATTTATTTGGAAATGAGTGTTAAACGAATGACTTTAGAGGATACTTCTAAACATATTCCACAGCTTATACATAAAATATCAAAAAGACCAGTTTCACAACGTACCACTTTACTTCATATGATACTTCCGGTATAAACATATAAAAAATTATTGTTATCATTATTATTATTATTATTATTATTATTATTATTATTATATAAATTATTTATTAGATACTTTTTTATTTTTATTTTTTTTTATTTTTCTTTTATTTTTCTTTTATTAATATAGTGTTTAAAAAATTGGAATCTTGAACCTGGAAAGCAAGAAGAAGCACGCAGTACTATCTTTCATTTTGATGAAAATCCTGAAGATATTACTTGTTTACTTAATTTTTTTATGGATGTCTTACTTTATCAACCAATAACTCCCAGACAACAAGCAGCAGCAGCTGCTGCATCATCAGCTTCTAATAATACAGAATCAAATAAATCAGCTCATGTATATCCTGGTCTTAGTTTAAATAGTATTGATATCATTACAAATAATCGTAAAGTTTCATGGACATCTCAAAAATTATCTGATGCAAAAGTAAGGTTTTTGCATGATTTTCATTTATTTATTTTTGAAATCTGATTTCTAATTTTTATTATTTTTTTTTTTTTTGTTATTCCCTTCATTTTTTATGTATTTATTTATAGCTTGCCATCCTTCACTTTATATTAACTAAAACATTTACTGATAATGAAAGATTACGATTATTAATTGCTGGTGTATGTGATGCAAATCATTTAGTAGTGTCAGCTTGTGAAGATGGATTAAGAAGGTGGACAGGTGCTGCAGATTTAGAAAATAAGGTAGTTATTCAATCTCTTTATAATTTATATCTTGGTACCAAATCAACCACAAATGGAAGTAAGTAAAGATATATATATATATATATATTTAATCAATAAGTTTATAAATGTAAAATATTTATTTCTTTTTTTTTTTTAATTAGATAATAAAGATGTACGTGCTCCAGCTTCAAATACTATAAAAATTCGTATACTTAACTATCTTGGAAAATCAATCATAGCAGCCAACATGGTAACACAAATGACTCAAGTTGTTTTTGATGGTATTTATGGTAAGATTAATAATATAGAACACACACATATATGTATATATATATATATATAAAATAAAATAAAAAGGAGTATAGAGTAAATATATTTTAAATAAATAAAATGGTTTTATATAGGTGAAGAATCAAATTTAAAGCTTAGAAGATCTACTATGGCTTTTCTTCAATGGTCTGCAAGAATGGTATGTTAAATAAACTAATCTTTTTTTTTTTTAGTTATCAAGAAATCAAAAATCATTAATCCTTTCTTTTATTTATTTATTTATTTATTTATTCATTTTTATTTAATAGTGCTCATCAGCAAATTTAGCTCCAGTTGCCCCCATTATTGTTTCAGGAATGTTAAAATATATAAATGAAAACCCTCAAGTAGCTGGCCATGGTAATTTTAAATAATTAATAATAAATATAATATAATATTTACTAAATGATTTATTAATTATTATTATTATTAATTTTATCGCTTATTCATAGATGCTGAAGGTATTAAAGGGTATGCTTATGTTGCATGTGGTCTTGTTGTAAGAAAAGGTAAAAATAATAATAATGATAATAATAGGAATTTTATTTCAAATGTTAAAAAAAAAAAAAAAAAAAAAAAATAAGATGATGAGTATATATTAATTCATTTGATTTCTAATTTTATTTTGCTCTAATTTGTATAGTTCCTAAAATCGGATTAGAAGATACTCAAATTGTTTCTCTATTTTTTGACAACTTGATTGATGAACAACCAAATATTCGTGTATATGTACAAGACGCTTTATCATCAATGATTGAAATATATGCTAATATTGAAACTACTTCTCCTATATATGATGAATTGCAAAATATTATTTTGAAAGCTGTAGAACAGGTAGATAAAATAAAATAAATATTAAAACAAGAATAATCATTAAAAAAAAAAGAAAGAAAGAATAATCACTTAACTATTATGATTGTCATTTTTATTTTATTTTATTATCTTAGAATAATGCTAGCTCTCGCTATATGGCACTTAAATATAGTAATGGTATTTATCCATTTTCATTACCTTTTGCTCGTTATATATGTTTATTAGGCTCTTCATCTGGTATCACTAAATTAGAAGTCCATGAAGAAGCAACAAGAGGTTTACATCCATTTGTTAGATCTGCTGATGGTACAGTTGGAAGTAAAAATGATATCATTCCTGCTACAGCTTTACCAAAATTCAAAGACATGGTAAAATATGTAATTGAACATCGACCTGGTGATCAATATATTCAAGATTCACGTACCCCTGTTATTAAGGGTTATCCTGCTGAAGTTTATAGTGAAGTACTTCGATTTCTAAGAATGATCCTTATTTTGGAAGCAAATCCTTCAACTATTTTAATTGATGAGTATGTAGAAAGTAAGGTTGAAAATAGTATTGCTGAAGATCCCATAGCCAGAGATAATGTTAAGGCTCAACTTGCTAATTGGTGGAAAAATAATGATACCGATAATAGTATGATGGATGATGATGAGCATCAATCTGTGGAAATGTGGTTAAAGATTTTAGAAAATGCATTGGATCCTTCTTTAAAAGGTAATTTATATATACATGTATATGTGTCTGTCTGTTTGTGTGTATTTATGTGTATGGTTTTATTTTATTTTTTGAATTTAATTTTTTAAATCATTAGATCCTGTCTTAATTACAACGGCGGCAAAATGTTTATTAGAAATCATTTCACTTGGTCCATCATCTATATCAAATGTGTTCAATCCTAGATTGTCACTCTTCAAAACACTATCATTATCAAATAAATTGGATATTCGTTTATTAATGTCACACATTTTTGGTATTATTGCAAGTGATGAAGGTGTTACACAAGAAAACATCGAAACAATGCTTGAAGAATTATGTGATACTTTAGAACTTGAAATAAAACAAAATGCAACTGTAGAAATAGATAGAAAACATGGATCCCTTCTTGCTATGGGATATTTACTCAGTCGTTGTTATTATAGAAAGAGAGAAATCAATAATGCCATTACTCATAAATGTATAAATATATTAGTTCGTCAATTAGAAGGTGTTGCTTTACCTACTTTTAACTTACTTGCTAGTGCTGCCTGTCAATCTATTGCAGAAATAGGAAGAACAACATCACTTAATGCTTTATTCCCCGATCATTGTAATGATGAAGATACAGAAATGACCAATACTACTGATGCTGCTAATGAATCATCAACTAATAAATCAGAAAAAAAAGAAGAAGAGAAAAAGATCAGATCACCATTAGATGTTATTAAAAAACTTGCTTCTTTGGCAAAAACAAGTAAAGATACAAAATTACAAGAAAATGCTATTTTTGCTTTAGGCCATATCACCATTCCATTACTACATGATGATTCATTAATTCAACCTATTATTGATGGTCTCTTTGCTACTGCTGATACTAAACAAGTAGAATTATTCTTTGCTGGAGGTGAAGCATTGTCAGCCTTATTGTTTGGCTGGGATTCTCAAGCACTTCAAAAATATTGTGATATTGCTAACATACCTTTATTACAAGATATTCAAGCTAATCAAGATTATCAAAATAGATCATCATCATTCCAATCTACTATTGATACCATCATTCAAAAATATGTAAAAAGTGATCGTTCTTGGTATAGAAAAGCTTCATGTATTTGGTTATTATCTATTTTGAAATTTGGAAAAACTCAAGAAATTATTACGGTAAAATTTATATTTAATTCTATATTAAAAAATAATAAAAATAATAATAGTGAAGTGAAAATGAAGTGACAAAGTAAACTAACTCTTTATATATATATATATATATATATATATATAGAAAAACTTGGCTATTATTCATGCATCATTCTCTCGTCTTTTAAATGATTCTGATGGTAAGAATTAATGCACATATTTTATTAATAGTATTATTATTATTATTATTATTATTATTATTATTATTATTAAAAGAAGGAAGAATAGCTTTTATACTAAGATTTAATTTTTTTTAATATTTTAGATTTTACTCAAGAAGTAGCATCAAAAGGTCTTGGATTGGTTTATGAATATGGTGATTCTAAAATCAAGGAAGATATGCTTTATTCATTAGTAGGTACCTTTACTGAAGGACGTCGTATTCAAGCGCAATCAGTAACCGAGAACACCGTACTATTTGAAGAGGGTCAACTTGGATCTACACCAGAAGGTGGATCCATCACTACTTATAAAGAACTTTGTTCTTTAGCCACTGAAATGAATCAACCTGATTTAATTTATAAGTTTATGAACCTTGCTAATCACAATGCCATGTGGACCTCTCGTCGTGGTGCAGCATTTGGATTCCAAAACTTAATGGCTATGGCAGAAAAGGAAATGGAACCTTACTTACCTCGTTTAATTCCTAAATTATATCGTTATCAATTTGATCCTAACCCACGTGTGAATCAAAGTATGAAATCTATTTGGCAAAGTTTAGTCAAAGATACTCAAAAGACCGTTGATAAATATTTCAATGAAATTATGGAAGATGTATTAAATGGACTTGGTAATCATCAATGGCGTGTGCGTGAAGCTTCTTGTGCTGCAGTAACAGATTTAGTTCAAGGTAGACAATTGACTCAAATTGAACCTTATTTGGAAAGTTTATGGCGTATGTGTTTCCGTGCTTTGGATGATATTAAAGGATCAGTTAGACAAGCTGCTACTCAAACTTGTAAACAATTAACAAAATTAACAGTTCATTACTGTGATCCTGATGTTGTTTCTGTTCAAGATGGTGCTAAAGTCATGGATATTGTGATGCCTTTCTTATTACAAAAAGGGATTGTATCAGATGCTGAAGATGTTCGTAAATTTAGTTTGGATGCCGTATTAAAAGTTTGTAAAACCGGTGCTTCACTATTAAAAGCTTATATTCCTGATTTAGTAGATAATTTATTACAATCGTTATCATGTAAGTATACATATATTTATTTGTCATATATTTAGCCATGATAGGAAAAAAAAATATCATTTTAATTGATTGTTTTTTTTATTAAAAAAAAAAATTCATGATAGCTCTTGAACCTCAAGCAATGAATTATTTAAGCTTCCACGTTGAGCAGTATAACATCACTCAAGAACAGGTATGTTGATATATTCAAATGATTAAGTGATAAATATATAATGTATTTATAATCCAATACTAATGCTATTTATGATCATGATCTTTATATGTTCATGTAGTTGGATAATGCAAGATTAAGTGGTGCAAAGAATTCACCAATGATGGAAGGTATTGAACATTGTATAAACTTTATTGATGAAGATGTTATGGAAAAACTTGTACCTCGTATTACTTATATCATAAGAAAAGGAACTGGTCTCCCTACTAAGGTAAATATATATATATATAATGTGATATAAATTTAAAAATATGTATTGTCAATTTTAACTCAATTTATTTCCTTCTTTTTTTTTTTCTATATTTTAAAATAAAAGGCTGGATGTGCTCGTTTTATCGTTTCACTTTGTATGAATCGTAGATCTATTTTTGAACCACATGCTGATACAATCTTGAAAGCTCTTAGTGGTGCTATAAAATCCAAAAATTCTGTTATTCGTAAATCATATGCTACGGCAACAGGTTATACTTGTCAATTGGTTACTTATGATCGTTTAGTATCTTTAATTAAACATTTGAAAAAACTTTATATTGAAGATGAAGGTAATCATAGAAAGAAAGAAAAAATAAGGAAATCATTTGATTGGATATACATATGCAACTAACACATTATTACTATTATTACTCGTGTTAAATAATTAAATAAATTAGATGAAGATTCACATGCTGCTTCTGCTGTTACTTCTGTAGAAATCACAAGATTTGCTACAGATCGTATTAAATCCGTTGCTACTGAAATTGTACCTTTAATCTATTTTGGAGAACATGATCCCGAAGATCAAATGAAAAAATTATGGAAAGATGCATGGGAAAATCTTACATCAGGTAAAATTTTAATAATAAATAATAATAATAATAACAATAATAGATATATAAAAAATGAAATATTCATGATTTTTATAAATTATGATCTATTCTAATTAATATTTTTTTTTTTACGTTTTTGTTTAATAAATTTATAGGTACACAAAGCTGGGTTTCCTTATATGTTGATGAAATATTACAGTTTATACAACCTCTATTAAATTCTTCTTCATGGAAAATCAAACAAACAGCAGCTTTAACCATTGCTGATATGTGTAAATCTAGTGGTAAAGAAATGGAAAAACATGTGGATAAGCTTATGCCTGTCATGGTACCAACATTAGCTACAAGATCGTGGAGTGGAAAAGAAAATGTATTAGATGCCTTTGCTCAATTATGTAAATCTGCAAATTCATTTTTTGATAATCCATCAAATTCACCCACTTTAACTGAAGTAGCAAAGGTATATATATATAAATATTTATCTTTTTTATTTTTATTAATATTCATATACTACATTTTTTTTTTTTAAAAAAAAATTAGATATTTATTCGTGAAGCTAAAAGAAATAATCGAGTCTATCAACGTCATGCTTTAGTTTCTCTTCGTGTATTTTTAACTACTTTTGGTGATAAAATCAATGTTTATAATCAAGTAGAATCATTTTTGACAGAGCTTTGTGAAATGGATGAAACTGAATTAATGGAAGAAGATGATAATGATAATTCAAAACCATTATTATTAATGATAAAGGCTAATGCATTTAATGCTCTCACAGCAGGTTATAGACCTTTAGTTCATAAAGATCAAAGTAAGCTGTTTTTATTAGAATAATATTAATTTGTTTAACCTTACTCATGTTTTTTTTTTTTTTTTTTTTTAATATTACTATTTGTACTATACAAAAAAAAATAATAGTTCAAGATGCACATAAGCTCTGTGATACTTTAACTACTTCATTACAAGGAAATATATGGAATGTTCAATTAGCAATTTTACAAAGTTTATTAGTTTTTGTTGAACGTCTTTCTCCAGAAAGCGTTGATGATACCCTTTTAGAAAAAATAACTACAGCCTGTGGAAATTGTTTAGACGATCTTAAATATTCTGCCATCAGAACAGCTTCTATTGATGTATTGGATCAAGTTGTAATAATATTACCAGGTAAATTATCATTATTATTATCAAGTTTAAAATTGAATTATTATTATTACTATTATTTATAATGAAAATGAATACTAATATCTCTTATAAAATTTATATATATATATTAGGTGAAAGCCAGGTAAAAGGAAATCTAAAACAAAAGATTTCGCAAAGTATTCAAAAGGAACCAATTGCTTTATTGAAAGATAGATTACAAAAACTTTCTCAAAAATTAAATTAAATCGTTTTTTAAAATAGAATATCATAAACATATATAGTAATTGCTTGTCATCATTTACATAATCATATTTTAATTTTTTTTCATGAATAAATGATAAATTTCACACTTTTTTTATTGTTTTCGCATAAGGTATTAAATTTTAGGAAAATTTGATCATATAATTTAATATATAAATATATATTATATATATCTTCCTTCAACTCCCCACTCTTTTATTTTCTATCTTGTTTTACTTAATTTCATAGAAGAATAAATTATATATAAAAAATTCAAACAGTCTAAATGAATTATTTTCTAGACTTTTTTTTTAATATTAAGTAAAATATTTATATAAAACGAATTATATTTAACTGAATCGATCTATTTTTATTATATAAGTTGATTATTTTTTTTTAAGTGGAAGAAGGATCAATTTCTTTTTTAATTTTACTATTAATAAAATTAAAAAATTCATTTTTTATTAGTAAAATTAAAAGACAGATTAAACTAATAAAGATGGTATTACAACTTAAAGGAAAAGATAACTTTTATTACAAAAAATTATATATATCGCATAAATGATGCTATTTTTATTATTATATTTAAATTGCTTAATAATTCTATTCATACATAGAAACCTATTCAATTTTTATTATTATTTTTTATTATCTAAACAGAAATAGACATGATTCATATTCTTTTACTACAGAATATACAAATATAAAAAGTGGTACATCATATTATGTAATATGAATTTTTAAAAAATAAATAGAAAAAAAAATCATACAAATATATATATATATAAGGGAATAAAAATACATAAGAAAATGACAAAATGATTTTTTTTTATATTATTAGCATTACTAAGAATACGAAAGAAAATGAAAATGAAAAAAAAAATAATGATTTTATGCAGTCCAAATACGTTGAATAGCTTCAGTAATACCAATATCATTAGTATTAAATTCATAAATACCCCATAAAGTCAAAGCAAAAGAAGCTTTTAAAGTCCACATAGCGGCCTTATAACCACGAGGATAAACTCTTTTTGGAATATAATCAGTAATACAAGAATCAAAACCCATATAAACATGATAAGGAAGAACAACACCTATTAAACCATCCACAACAGGTTCAGCACCATAGATAAATTGAGTGCTAACAAGAGGGACTAAAAGTACGGCAGCTGCTCTTTCAAGATTCCAATGATTGGCTCCAAAGGCATATCCAATTTCTGCTTTCTTTAAACGTTTTTCTCTTTGTTCATAAGTTTCTATGAATATATATATGCAAAATAAAATAAATATATAAATATACATATATGAAAGGATGTTGTTTTTACTTTATATCCTTTTATTTTATTTATCTCTCTTTATGTTGTTTTTTTTCTTCTTGTGTAATATTTATGTACCTTCTGGTTTTGTTGTTTCAGTTGCTTTTTTTTCTTCTTCAGTATTAGTTTTTGTTTCTGAAGTTGTATCGTTTTTTACTGATTCATTGTTTGCTTTATTGTCTTGATTTGGTTTTACAGCTATTTATAAATAAAATATAATAAACTTAATAATGGTTTATAATATATATATATATATATTTACCAGTATATGAACGACGAATGGTATTTAAAGTATAAGGTGATTCACGTCTAATAGAAACTCTTGCTACTGCAGGCGCAAATTGTCTTAACATGTTGATATAATAAAGTTTAAAAAAAAAGGGAAAAGAGGAAAAAAAGGAAGAGAAAAAAAAGGTCAAAAAAGGTTCTTATTTAAAACAAAAAAAAACAGTGACGGCTGAAGTTAAAAAATGATTCTCAATTTTTAAAAATATGATTTAATCAAATCATAAAGTTTAATCATACATGCTATTTTTCTTTTTTTTTAAAAAAAATCATTTGTTTACTAATATATACTAATTCATTTTGTATCTTATTTAATAATAATTTATATCTATGATAATATTATATTAATATAAAAAATACATATTTGCATAAACAATGATGGGTGGCTCAAAATTTTAAACTCCGTCTTTTTTTTTTTTCTTGTAGTTATAAAAAATATTTTTCCTTCCTTTTTATTTTTCACTTTCTTTCATTTATACAAAATCTATTAAGATATATATAAAAAATGGATAGAAAACGACAACGTTCTCCTTCACCAGAACCTTTTTCTGATCTTAAAACTAGTGATGATTCCATATTACATGAAACAACTGAAAGATATAAATGTCCAAACTGTGATAAAAATGTAAAATATTTTTGTTACCGTTGTTATAATGTAGTTGGAGTAGATCGATCTAAAATACCTACTGTTAAGTTACCTGTCAAATTAGATGTGTAAGAAAACGAAATAAATACATAAATACATAAATAGGAAAAATGAAAAGAATAAAAAACTCACTTATATATATATAGAATTAAACATGAAAAAGAAATCGACGGTAAATCAACAGCTATACATGCTAAAATACTTGCACCTGAAGATGTCAATTTATATGGATATTCAGATATACCAACTTATGAACAACCAGAAAGAACTTTATTACTTTTTCCTGGTCCTGTAAGTATTTTTTTTTTTTTTTTTGCTTTTGCTTTTTAATAATAACCATATTATGTATTATATAATTAAAATAAGTATTTCAATAAAAAAAACTAAACTAAACTAAAATCATATTGATTTTTATTTCATTTTATTTAGAATGCTAAAACATTAAAAGAAATCCCACGTGAATCATTTGATAAAATTGTAGTATTAGATGGTACATGGAGACAAGCTACACGTATGGCTAAAGAAACGCCTCAATTAAAAGGATTACAACAAATCACTATTGAGCCACGACAAACACATTTTTGGAGATTTCAACAAAAATCAGATTATCATTTAGCTACAATTGAAGCCATTTATTATATTTATAGAGAATATGCAGATGCTTATGAATCATCGTCATCATCACCAGGTTATCATGGACAATATGATGATTTAATGTTTTATTATAAATTCTTTTACAATCTTATTCAAGATAAATATCGTAAGAATCATGATAGAACTTTTAATCGTAGACATAAAAAAGATTATATTAAATATGAAGATGGAAAAGTACCTGAATTATTATTAAAACAAAAAGAAGAAGAACAAGAAAAAGAAGAAGAAAAAGAAGAAGAAAACAAGACGAAAAAGAAAAAGATTGAAGAAGAAAATAATAATCAACAGGATAATATTCATTCACCAATAGAAAATGAAAATGATAAAGCAAGTAATAATGAAAACGATGCTAGTCAATTAGATAATAACAACGATAATAATAAATAGTAATCAAAAACTCGAATAAATAAAAAAAAACAATTACAGTTAGATAATCAAATGATCATGCATTTTTTTTTTATTATTTGGTATTGATTACATAACAATTGTCACATTAAAAAAAAAGGAAAAAGGAAAAAGGAAAAAGGAAAAAAAGGAAAAGATTAAGGTTCATACAATTTTTTTATTATTATTAATCATTCATTTATTTAATTAGTACAGCTATAAAATTATATTATTTAAGTTGTATGTTAATAGATTAGAAATATATAAGAATAGTATAAGTATATATTAAATAAGGGTAATTATATATTATTATTAATTATTTTTTTTGAATTTCAAATTCAAAGAAAAAAAAAATTACAAGAATTCATTTATTTTTTAGGTTCATTAAGATCACAGAAATGAGGATGTTTAGCACAGAATTTGGGTTGAATAGGAGCAGCATCAATACCACGGGCTTGTAAGTGATAAACCCAATCACTGAAACGAGGCATAACTTCACCTACAGTACGACGGTTACCTTTCTTATCATAAGAACCTGACCAAGTAATTTCAGCAGCAGCAGCACTACGTGGCCAGAGTTTAGGATCAAGTACAGTAGGACCGGCTTGTTCAGACCAAAGAGCTACTTCAACACCTAAAACTTTACCAGGAGTATTCTTAACACCATAAGTAAGGTCATAAGTATAAATTCTTTGCCATGTCTAATGATCAAACAAACAAATAAAAGAATTAAGTAATCAATGCATACACAGCCACATTATTATTATTTTTAGAAAACAGGTTTAATATATATATATATATATATATATATATATAATATTCATTTTATTTACCTTATAAGGAGCACACCATGATCCACCAATACCACCATAGTTGAAATCATCACCAGGAGTTTGAGTTTGAGTAGGGGAAATATAACGATTGTCATCACCAACCCAACCTGAAAAAATAGGAAAAAAAAAAAGGTACGTATTTAGATTATCTATTTTACTATATACTTATATAAATAAATAAATTAAAAAAATAAATCAGTTAACTTACCACCGTTACCACAATCCAAGTAAAAGTAATCATTGTTAGAAACGATAACATCATGACCAAGAGAAGTATAATTAGCTGGAGGAATATTCCAAGTTTGAACAATGACATCTTTATCAAATTTACCACCTTCTCTTAAAGGATCTTCCCAAACAATAGGTCTCTTTTTAGTTTTGGTTTTAACAAAGTCAAAGACATCCTTTGACCAATCAGCCCAAAGTTCAAAAGCAGTTTGATTATGTTTTTTAAGATAAGCAGCAATTTCTTTATTTTGAGTCCAGCAATTAGCATTGATTTCATCACCACCAGTATGATATAATGAATCAGGGAAAATAGATGTAGCTTCTTTAATTAAATCACGAATCAATTGATTACCTTTTTTACTAAGTGGATTTAATTGACCAGCAGGAGGTTCAGCTGCTAAAGGTCCCCACCAATCATAAAGACAAGCCATGACATCAGGGTGAGATTCACCAATGGAAGCAGTATGAGCAGGCATATCCAATTCAAGGATTACTCTTACACCGCGACTTTCTGCATATTTAATAATTGTTTGAACATCTTTAGGAGAATAAATTTCTCTAGATGAGTAAGCCCCTTTTGCAGATAATTCAGGATGAGATTTAAATACTAATGGCCATGATTGGGAATCAGTAGCATGCCAATGAAGAACATTCATTTTATTAAAAGCCATAGCATCAATGGTACGTAAAAGATCTTTGACAGGATAGAAATTACGTGAAGTATCAAGGGAAATACCACGATGGCCATAAGAAGGGGCATCGTTAATAGTAGCAGTATGAACAATTAATTTATTCTTACTTTTTTCATCAACAGTAACCAATTGAGAAAAGGTTTCAAGACCTCGAAGAGCACCCACCCAGGTATCAGAAGTAAGGGTAGCAATATTACTTGTTCCAGTGACTCTTAATTCATAAGACTCATCCACACCAATATCCAATTTAGCTTTATTATCCTTAACATGAAGTCTTAAATGAGTTATTTCTTTTGCTGCTTTCTTTAATGGTTGTTCCTTTTCATAAGGGACTTGAACAGGTTCCCATTTTTCTTTACGGATTAATTTTTGATATCTTTTAGCTGCTTCAACGACATGAGCATTGGTAGCACCAATAATTTGAAAATCAGAAGATAAGGTGGCGGCATGGCCAGTCCAGTTGACTTCTTGAGGAATAGGGAAAAGGAATGTCTTTGCATCAACAAATCCAAGAACGGTTGCTAATGCTCCAATGGCAAAAGAAATCTTCATTTGTATTTTATTGGTTTTCTTAAAAAAAAAAAAAGTAAAGAGTAAATATAAAAGGGAAAAAAGAAAGAAAGAAAGAAAGATAAAAAAAAAAGCTTAAAGATAATAAAAAGAATAAAAGAAAGGAAAAAATGAGAAAAAAAGGAACTATTTATAAAAAAAAGGGTTCCCTTATTTAATAAAGAAAATTTAAAAATTTAAAATCCGCATTCCTATTTTGATTGGTTAGTCATACCTGGGGAGATTAATAAAAAAGAAGGACCTTGATTGTGGAGACCCTGTTTTTCCCTTTATATTATATAAATTTTATAATGAATCTTATTTAATAGTTTTTGTATTATTCATTTTTTATTTTTCATTTTAAAAGAAAACACTGTTACTTTCTCTTTTTTTATTTATTTACTTTAATATATTTACTTTATATATATATATATATATTTAGATGTATATATATACATAACTATACGTTTAATCAATCAATTTAATAATAACCAAATAAATTATATATGTTTACCTTTTTATTTTAATGTTTATATAAAAAACTACCATTGAGAAAAATAATAAAAATGATGAGTTAAACTTTTTTAAATGTTGTACAAATTTTATTAAAGAAAGCTATTACCAAATAATTATATAAAAAAAAAAAAGGATAAAAACAGGTATGATTATATTATATTACCAATGAAACAAAAAAAGAAAAAAGAAGGTTGATAAGAAATAAAAAAAATAAAGTTTATTTAATCAAAATAAGTATAACCTCTTTTTATAAACTTGTCATTAAAAAAAAGAAGAAGAAGAAGAAAATGATGATTATTATTAGTATAATAATAATAATTATAAGATCATAAAAATATCTATTTAACTATAAAAGTAAAAAGAATATAAAAATATATACTTATTATTTATATTAAAATGAGAGATAGAATGATGGTCCATTTTTTTGTTGTCGTTGTCATTTTTCCTTATATTCTATTTTCTTTTTTTTTAAACCAATAAAAATGATTAAAAATATTTTTACATAAAAATTGACACATATATAATGGTAACGTAAGTTCATGTAACATGAATGAAAAATATCCATCTATCATTTACTTATTTGAGTAATAACTTATATACTGACCCGTCTCTTTTTTTCGATCTTTAATAGAATAAAAAAAAATAGTAATCGTTAAAAATTGATTTATTATAAAATAAAAAGATAATAATAGTAATAAGATTATATAAACAAAGTAAATAAAAAAAGATTTATAAAAAAATGGATTTATTTTTTAGGTGCTTTAATATCACAAGCATGAGGATGTTTAGCACAATATTTTGGTTGAATAGGAATAGCTTTAATACCACGAGTTTGCAAATGATAAACCCAATCACTAAACCTCGGAAATACTTCTCCTAGAGTACGACGCTTATTATTTTTATCATAAGGTCCTGACCATGTAATTTCGGCTGCTGCTGCACTTCGTGGCCAAAATTTAGGATCAATTACTGAGGGTCCCGATTGTTCGGACCAAAGTGCTAATTCAATTCCTAATACTTTACCAGGTGAATCTTTAGGAATATTATAAGTAGGATCAAATGAATAAATTCTTTGCCATGTCTAAAATAAAATAAAATAAATAAGTAAATATCGCTTATTTATTTTTTTATATTCCTTTATCCTTTTATTATTATTTAATACTCACTTTATATGGAGCACACCATGATCCACCATCACCACCATAATTAAAATGATCATCTGGTGTTTGTACTTGAGTAGGTGAAATATAACGATCATCATCAGCAAACCATCCTATTTATCATTTAAAAATAATAATATTAATATATATTTATATGATCTTCTATAAAAATATTAATACTGATATTTTTATATACCTCCACCACCACAATCTAAATAAAAGTATTCAGTATCAGAAACAATAACATCATGACCAATAGAAGTGAAATTGGAAGGAGGAACTATCCAAGTTTGAACAATGACATTTTTATCAAATTTACCACCAGCTTTTAAAGAATCTTCCCAAACAATAGGTCTTTTTTTAGTTATTGATTTAACAAATTGAATAAGATCTTTTTCCCATTGTATCCAAAGCTCATCTGCAGTTAAATTGTGTTTTTTAAGATAAGCAGCAATTTCTTTATTTTGAGTCCAGCAATTAGCATTGATTTCATCACCACCAGTATGATATAATGAATCAGGGAAAATAGATGTAGCTTCTTTAATTAAATCACGAATCAATTGATTACCTTTTTTACTAAGTGGATTTAATTGACCAGTAGGAGGTTCAGCTGCTAAAGAATCCCAAAATTTACCTAAGCAAGCCATAACATCAGGATGAGATTCACCAATGGAAGCAGTATGAGCAGGCATATCCAATTCAAGAATCACTCTTACACCGCGACTTTCTGCATATTTAATAATATTATGAATATCCTTCTGTGAATAAACTTCTTTAGATGAATAAGCCCCTTTTGCAGATAATTCAGGATGAGATTTAAAAACCAATGGCCATGATTGGGAATCAGTAGCATGCCAATGGAATACGTTCATTTTGTTATAAGATAAAGCATCAATGGTACGTAAAATATCTTCTACAGGATAGTAATTACGTGATGTATCTAATAATATCCCACGATGACCATAAGAAGGAGCATCTTTAATAGTGACTGTATGAGCAATTAATTTTTCATTATTACTATTAAGAGTAATTAATTGAGAAAATGTTTCAAGTCCACGAAGAGCTCCTACCCAGGTAGATGCAGTTAAAGTAGCTTTACCACCTTGATAAGGAACACCTAATTCATAAGATTCATCTATATCAATATCTAATTTAACATGATTATTTTTTACATGAATATTTAATGAATCAAGTTGATATTTTGATTTTTTTAATGGCTTTTCCTTTTCATAAGGCACTTGAACAGGTTCCCATTTTTCTTTGAAAATGATCTTTTTATATCTTTCAGCTGCTTCAATGACATGAACATGTTTGGCACCTGTAATTTTAAAATCATGACTTAATGTAGCTCCATGATCACTCCAGTTGACTTCTTGAGGAATAGGAAAAAGAAATGTTTTTGCATGAATGGTGCTAATTGTAGCTGCTAAGATACTAATAGCAAATGATATTTTCATCTTATATTTGTTTTTTTTTTAAAAAAAAATAATAATAAAAAAAGATAATGAGCAATAAAATAAAAAAAAATAAACCCAATACTTATTATATATTAATTTATTTGATTTTTTTTTAAAGTTAAACATCGTACCATACCATTTTATTTTATTTTATTTTATAATCCAACACTTAGTTCCGCGTTATAAGTATATAGTAAATTTTGCTCAATTTCCGTGTGTTTGGATATTCAGGATCTTATTTTTTTTTTATTTATTCTCTTTTCCTTTTTTAAATAAAATACAATGACTATGACTAAGGACTTCTTATTTATAAAGTTAAAAATAATTATAATTTTATTGTTATTATTACATATTTGATGATGGTAATCAGTGTATTATATAATAAAATAATAAAATAATAAAAAAATAAAAAAACTCACTTTTCTTTATCAATCCAATTATAGCTACTTCTTTTTTTAATCATAATAATGATATTCATCATAATCATATTACTATTATTATTATTTCTTTGAAGTTGTACATTATAAAGAAATGGTATGACTTGAATTAAGACCAAATTTTTGGGATTCATTATTATAGGTAACGGGTGTTTATATGATTACATTTAACTTTAAATAATCGCTCATTTAGCTTGGTTTGTCTTTTTTCCTATTCTTTATTTTATAAATTATTCTTATCAAAATAATTATAAAAGATAAGAAAAAAATTAGCTCTTTAAAAGTAAGCAATATAATGAATGTAAATATATTGATAATCTCTCTTTTTTTTATTTTTTATCAACTTTTCTCCATATATAGTCTTTTAACTTAAAATACACATCTCCGTTTAAATATTTTATTACACTAAGTGGAAAAAAATAGATGATCATTGTTAAATAAATTTGATGTTTTATTATTATTATTATTTTAAAAAAAGAAGTTTGACATTTATTCAAGATTAATTATGACTAAACCTGATGTGGTTAATGTTTAATTTCATGTTTTATTGATATATATATATTTAAATTGATCTTATTATTAACAAATAAAAAAAATAAAAATAAAAAATAAAAAACTATGATGAAATCCTTGAGAAAAAAAAAAAAAAAAGAATAAGAAATAAGCTTTTTTTCTTCTAAAAAAAATGTTGTACAAAATTAAAAAATAATAATAAAGGGAACTATTATTATATATATAAAGAAAAATAGGGTGTATAGAAAAATGGATTACTTAATAAATTTTAATTTTATTAATTTTATTAAATTGATTTCCCTTTATTTCTTTAGTGTATTCTAGAATACTATTATATATATATATATATAAGCAATGAATATAATAAATATATTTATTTATTTAGCAGTAATTAAAAGCAAAACTCCTAAAGTAAAATTTTAATATATGCAATTATTTACCTGTTTAATAGAAATAAATGGCCTTTTTCTTAGTTATTGCGTTGGTCTAACCAATTATATATTGTTAAACCAATAAATCCTTTAAAAAATAGTATTACAATATATAAACTCTCATCGATAACGTAAGCTTTTTATCCGTGGGCAAAAAAAAGAGAAACACAAAGATTCTTTTCTTTTTTTCTTTTTTTCACTTATATTTTATCTTTTTTTGGAAAAGAATATTTGTTTTTTTTCTTAAAATTTGGTATGAGTATTAAAAAAAAGGGAATTGTTAGTCTTATAAGGATTGCTTTTTTTTTATTAATTTCCTTCTTAATTCAATATTATTTGTAAAAAAAAAAAACTACTTTTAGGGTATGCTATAGCTAAAAATAACGAGTAGAATCGAAGCCTTTAAAAAGAATAACCAAAATTGAACAAAAATTGATGATTTTTTTAAGGTTTATCCCTTGCAAAATTCAAATATAAATCTATATAAATATATATAAATATTGGTTATAAATTACTGGAAAATAATAATCAAGTATTAAATTAGTTAAATTATTTATTTATTTATTTATTTATTATTAAATAAAAATCATTTCATAATTTTTTTTGTTACATCTTTAAAATTTATTCATAACATTGAGGTTTCTTCCTTTTCATCCATCATATCACTACTTTTTCTTAAATAAATAAATTATTTATTATCATTGTCATTATCACTATTGCATTATTATTATAAATCATAAATCATAAAATTAAATTAAACTAAAAAATTACAAATAATAATAAATTATAATACAATTACAAAAAAAATATAATGGAAAAAAACAAACCCTATTCATTTCTGTCAATATTTATATCATTTATAAATTCCTAATCATTTTTTTAAATATAAAAAGATCAATTTAATTCAATTTCTAATAAAAGCTCTTTCTTATATATATATATACCTTGAAATTAAAAGAAGGGTCTTGACGCACAAATGGATGATTAGATAATAATTCAGAAGCTGTTGGCCGATTTTCTGGTTCTCTATTATTTTAAAAACAGTTAATGTTAATATAGAGATAATATACATATATATACTATTATTAATATTATATTATATTAACTTACATTTCAAGACATTGTTGAATAAATTCTTTAGCTTCATCAGGTATATCTTCAGGTATTGGTGGAGCTTGTAATTGCCCTAACTATATATATATAATTTTTTTTTAATGAGCATGCTTTTTAATGACTATGCTTTTTTGTTATTATTATTATTAATATATACATATATACATAAATATATTTAAACTTACGTTGTATAAAACAGCCAATATATTAAGATCACCCCATGGATGTTTACCAGTAAACATTTCAATCACAGTACAACCTAAACTCCAAATATCCACTTTAGCTCCATAAGGTTTTCCAATAACCACTTCTGGTGCCATCCAATAAATGGATCCACGCATGGAGTTATTTGAATTGGATTTATAAGCTTCTTCTTGATTACTAATTTTTGATAAACCAAAATCTGTAATTTTACAACGTCCAGCTTCATCTACTAAAATATTTCCACCTTTAATATCCTATTTTTTTTTTAAAAAAATGAATAAATAAATATCAAAATCATTTTTTTGTATGAGATATTTATATATATATATAAACTTACTCGATGTAAAATATGTTTTTCATGTAAATATTCTAATCCAACTAATATTTGACGAGTAAAAAATTGAATTAAACGAATATTAAAACCACCTTTTAATTTAAGAGAACTAGCCAAACTACCACCAGGAATATATTCCAAAAAGATATATAAATGATCTTCTTCTTTATCAATATCATATCCTAAATATTGTACAATATTTTCATGATCTAAATCCGCCAATAATTTCATTTCCTGGTTTAATGCTTCCATTGAATCCATTAATTTTTCATTTTGTAAATCAGATTTACTTGATGGAATATCTACTTGTTTGACTGCTATCCATTCTCCTGCTGCTACATTTAAAGCGTGATATACTCTACCAAAGGATCCTTTACCTATTAATTTGCCTTTAACCCATTGCATTTTTGTTGGACCTAAATGTTTTTTTTAAAAAAAAGAATAACATCAATAGTGTGTTTATTTATCTTTATTTATCTTTCTATATATGTTTACTATTTTTAATATTACCTCGTTTTTCTACAACATGTTCAGAAGTGGCTGTATAAGAAGAACTAGCCAAAGGTGATATATGAGGAGTACTTTGTTTTTGATTATTCATACCAGGTTTGACTTGTCGAACTGTATGTCCCCATAATTTAGTACTACGACGCCGTTGCATTTGATTATACTTGGTATTATCTAAAGAGAGTCGCCATGTTTGAAGTGCGTTATTGGCTGCTGCTCTGATAGACATACGTTTATTTGCTTTAGCGATGGTTTCTGCAATCATTCTATTATTAGCATTATCATTATTACTGTTATTGTCTATATTATTATTATTATTATTATTATTATTATTATTATTATTATTATTATTATTATTATTATTATTATTATTGTAATCATTATTAGTATTATTCATATTATTGTTATTATTATTGCTATTATTATTAGGTTTTTCTACATCAATCTCTTTATCTAAATCATGATCAGGCAAATAATTATCGATATCACGGTAAAGTTGTTCAATAGAAGGTCTTTCTTGCCAAACATGATTATCATCATCAACTACTGTGTTTTTTATTTTGTTCTGTTCATCATCTGAGTTATAGTTTTTATAGTTTTTATAGTTATTATAGTTATTACTGGTATTATCATTATTATAATTATTATTATTGTTATTATTCATATTAATATTATTAAAAGTATTATTATTGTTATTATTATTAGATAAATGTATTGGTGATGTTGGTATAAATGAATAATCTTCATTACTATTGTTATGATTTTGATAAATGCTATTATTATTATTATCATTATTATTATTATCATTATTATTATTATCATTATTATTGTTATTATTATTAGTTGACCATAATGTATCAGTAACACGACGATGTTGATCCTCCACAAGTTGATTTGTTTCTGAAGATGGAGTAGGTGGTGTATATAATGGTGGATCATCTAATATAACACCTTCTAATCTATGATTAGTATCTTGCAATTGATTATCAGTTGATGAAGGTGGGGTAGGTAATGGTGGATCAGTTAATCTAATACCTTGTATTTTAGGATTTGTTTCTGATGGTACATTATCAGATAAAGGAGGTGTTGATCTTTTTGGTATTTGTATATTATTATTATTATTATTATTAATGTTATTATTGGTATCTGGTATTTCACTAGGTATTATTGTTGTTGTTCCTGATTGTGATGTAGTTTGAGTTGTATATATAGGTCTTAAGTTACGAAAAAATGAATAAGGTTAGTAATCTTTTAGCTTGCTTTATTCCATTTTTAATTTTACTGCTATTATTAATTTTTACCTTTGGGATAGATACCTTGAATATTCATTGTTATTGTTATTACTATTATAAGGGGATGACCCATGATAAATATCAATAGGTTTTACTAATATACGATTGGTAACGTTATGATCAGATGTTTTACATATGTTGATCAAGCCTTCATTACTTAGAGGAATATCTATCATATATATATATATATATTTATATATATATAAAGTAAATAAAAATAGAAATACATATAAATAAATGATGAGACATGATCCACCAGCTGCATTATTTGTTTTTATTTTTTTTTATTTTTTTTTACTTGGGTGATTTCCATTTTCGTGATAGTAAATAAAATCTCTGATATCACCAACTAGCCCAACTTTTTCAATCAATGTACGCATTACTTGTTGATAATCAGTAACATCTGTTAAAACCAATCCAAAAAATGTATCTGAATCTTTTGTTACTTGAATACGATATTCTTGTGGCGGTGGTGGTGGTGAAGGAGTAATTATGGGATCCTATTTTTTTTTAATGCAAAGAAAAAAAAAAGAATATTAATCATACATCCAGAAGTTTTAAAATGATATAAATATATACACATATGATTATGATTCTTATTATTTAAATATATATTTACAGAAGCGGTTTGTTTACGCTTTCCAGCAATTTTCCATTCGTTATTTGAATTTATAGGTGGATTTACTGTTGGCTCCATACTAATAGGGGAAGCTGTAGTAGATGACGTGAAAGATGTAGGATGAGATGAAGGAGAAGTAGATAGAAATGTTAATGGATGAGATGTTCCACTTGATGGAGAGACTGAAATGTTATTAGATCCACGATTTCTTCGAGAAGAATTTCCATATGTATAAGATTCTATTAATTTAGAAACATTACTAGTATTGGAAGTTGTACGTTCAGGAATAAGGGGTCGTATATAATCGTAACCATCAATTACAGCATTATTATTATTTTTAACATCTATTGCTGTAGTATTATTATTATGATCAGTTATCATATGAGGTACAACACGACGAGGTGGTATAACAATTTGTGGTCGTTCTGCTGTTACTGTACGATATCTTTGTGTTTGCCGTAAATTATTGGTTGAAACTAAATATTCTTGATATTGGTTAGAACTAAGTGTAGTGGTGTGTGACTAAAAATAATCTCGATGAATAACAATAATATTAGTTTTATGGTATTTTTATTTTTATTTACTTGTTTATTTTTTTCTTTTTGTTAATAATATTATTGTTTTACATGCTGTTCTTCCTGACTTTTTAGTTCTTGAATTGATATTGCAAGATGTTGTAAATTATTATGAGAAGTAACAGTTTCTGGAATAAGTCTTACAAGATCATTGATAGTAATATTAAGAAACTTTTCACCTTGAATATCATTTGCTACGTAAAAGAAAATAATAATGAAAGAAAAAATAACACATTATTATTATTATTGTTATTATTAATGGTGTTCTTAATAAATATTACCTTTAAAATATGGTATTAAAAGTCTATGCCCTTGTCTTTCTAGCCATAAACTAACTCTTTCTAAAGACCAATTACTTGTTATATTAATTGAACGATTTACTCTATCAGTAATTGTTTTATGAGCATTTGTTTCATTAATTCCAACCACCATTATTATTTTTTTATTGAAATAAAAAAAAAAAAAATAGGTGGTTTGGAATAGTTAAATAAATAATAATAACAGTAAAATGAAAAAGAGAGAGAGACAGATTGAAAAATTATTGAAGCTTAAATATACTGATTTCTATTTTTAAACTCCGGTTTTTAAATTATGGTTTGATAAATAAGAGGATTTATCTAAATATATTTTAAATAGAAGTAAAAGTAGGGTAACATGAACTAAGAATAGATAAGATAAAATAAGTGATCAATTAAAATAACAATAAAATATTAAGAATATAAAAAAATGAAGAACTTATATGAGCATCAAAAGAATAAAATCCTGATTGGCTAATAATCATAAAATGAAAAAGTATGAAAATTCAAATTCAGTACAATTCCATCCACCTTTCCTTCCCTTTTTTTTACTTTTTTTCTTTTTTTCCCTTTTGCCCAGCAAAATAAAATAATAAAATATAGGTGTTTAATGATTTTTTAAATATTTTACAAATGGATGAAAGTATTTTACAAAAGAGAGTATTAGAACGTAATCGATATAAATAAACGAATAAATAAATAAACAATTTTTATAAAGTATATAGTTTGTTAAATATCAGAAACAAACATTGTTTATATTAATATAGTTGAAGATAATTTAAGTGATGCTCAAACAACTATTAAGTTACAGCAAAAACAAGCTCAAGGTATATAGAAAATCACTTTTAACTATCACTATTTATTATTATTATATTTAAACAATATAAGCAATTGAAAATCATAATAGCTAAATATTTTTCTTTCCCTTTTTTGATTATTAAAAAAAAATAGATTATGAAAACACCATAGAGAAATTAAAGGAAAAGATTCGTAGGCAGCGTGAATTGTAAGTTAGATATTTTATTATATATAGAATATTCTCATTAAAATTATTTTTTATAAAGTATTCGTATGCATATAGGTAAAGAAATGCTAGAAGAATTAGAGTGCCCTTTGTCAGTGATACCAATTGATACCAAAAGTACTTCCACTGCGGTCACAAATAAGAGACAAAAATATCGTTCTCTTCCTTGTACTTTTAAAAATAATAATAAAAAGGATAGTAAAACTAGTTCAAGTAGTTTAGTACAGTCAACGCTATATTCATTATCTAAATTTAATTCAAAGAAACAGCCTTCAAAATGGCAAACAATTACTTCAACAAGTAGTACATTTGATTCTACTCAACAATCATTTAAAAATATCGATCATACAATTAATAATAATAATGATAATAGGAACAATAATAAAAAAAATGTTAATAATTATAACTCTGATCATAACAATATTAATAATAACAGTATAAACAATAATAATAATAATGTTAGTAACATTAATAATGAAGATAATGAAAAAGAGAATATTTCACCTATTATATATCAGCATCCAAAGCAACAGGAAGAGTCATTTTTAGATTTTTTAAAAAAGCATTCATCATCATCATCATCATTTTTATCATCAAATTTGTCATTTAATAGAACTCATAATCAAAAAAAAAAGCAGCATCATCATCATGTAAATAATAGTAAGGATCATGTTTGGACTACTGTACCTTCACCTACTTCATCTACTATTATGCCTACTACCTCTATTACTTCTATTAGTAACAATTTAAATATTCACAAAAAAAAGCCATCATTTGAAGATGAAAAAGAAAATGTAACAACAGTATCACCTAATGATTCATTCTCTTTACCCCATTCACCACATAATAATAATAATAATATCAGCTTTATAAATAAAAAATCAAAAAATGTTTATAAATATGATTCAATGGAACAATACAACAAAAGAAATAATAAAAATGATCGGCGTTTACCTTTAATGGAATCTGATGAAAATAAACTTTCACCTGTAGTAAACACTGAAAAATTAAAAAATCCGGCTAAAACTATTATAAAAAAAATTGAAAATGAAAATGAAAATGAAAATGAAAATGAAAATGAAAGGTATATTAAAACAAAAGTAAAAATATATAGTAAAAATATTATGAATTTTAATCATTTTTGTTTTATTTTACTCAATTAAGTAATTATCCTTATGCAAAGACTGTCCGAAAAAAATCGGAAAGGGCAAAATTACCTGGAACTACTTGTAAATGTTGTGTTAAGGTAAATATATATATGCAAATATTATATATTGTTTATGGATATATTAACTATTTATATTCTTTTTAAAATTAGTATTATGAAGCCAATACATCAATGAGTGTAAAAGAGCAAATTGATAGATTTTCAAGGCATAAAGTAGCATATGAAAGGCCGAAGACGCCTCCTGGTTTTTGGGATTTAAGTTTTCCAGCATCACCAGAAAAATAAATATTAATTATACATGTAACTATAAATAAAACATGTAGCTTTATTTAAAAAAATCACTTGGGTAATGAATGAAACAAACAAAATGACTGAGTTTACATTTTATTTTTTTTATAATAAACATTGATTAGTCAATTTTTAATTATAAAATATTTGATTATTAATAGTTAGTACCAAAAGGTTTTTTTTTATTAATTCAATATTTATATTAAAAAGGTGAGTTTTATTTATTATGAGAATACATGGCAAAATATTTTTCCATGAGTATTATCTATCTGAGTTTATTTGGATTTGTTTGCATTCATTTTTTTTATTATTGTTATTTCTGCTTTCCAACTTTTTTTAATTCCTTTTTCTTTCCTTTTTCCTTTTTCTTTTTTATCATTACTTTTAATCATTTCCTTTATTTTATTTATACTCGATATTAATTTATTTATTATTAATCAACATTTTTTTAAATTAGTAATCTTAAATAATAGCTGAAACAATATCAACAATATACAATAATAGCAAGCAAATATATTAATAATAACAATAATAGCAATATAATATAATAATATAAAAATGAATAATAATTTACAAAGAGAAGAGGAAGATCACGCAGAATATATTGGCAAAACAGGTAAAAAACGAGAAAGAGCAACACAAGCATGCACACCTTGCCGTAAGAAAAAAGTAATGAAATAACTTATATTAGTAATAATAATAACTAAAATAATAAGAAATATAACAATTACAATAAAAAGAATAATAAAAGTAGTTAAAATAATAATTTTATAAACTCTTATAAAACTACTATTTTGAAAACAATAAACAATGTTTATATATTCAACAATAATAAAACAACTGCGAATATTGTATAAGACTTTATATATCTACTAATATTGTATACATATTTTTTTCTTTATTTTATTCAATCATATTCTAGAAACGATGTGATGGCACAAAACCATTTTGTAGAAATTGCCAAGAAGCGGGAATAGAGTGTGCTTATGCTGCTTGTAAACGTCGTGGACCACGTAAAGGATATGTACAGTTATTAGAAGAAAGACTTGCTCAGTTAGAAAAAAAAATACCAGGAACTTCAACTTCTGTATCAAATAATCATCATCATAACTCTATAAAACCAAAAATAGAAAAATCATTAGCAAATCATAGTATTGATGTTAATATAATGAATGAAGAATTAGTAGATGGTACTATTTTTTACCTTTTCTTTTTTCCTTTTTAAAGTATATTATTTTTTGATTTTCATTTTGATTTATCTAATCTTTTTTTATTTTCCTTTTTTTTTAATTTATATATACATATATATATATTTAGATATTGAGTTGCCGCCACAAGATATTGTAATTCATTTAGTGGATTATTTTTTCAAATACATCAATTCAGTTTTTCCTTTATTACATCATCCTACTTTAATACAATCTATTAAAGATGGGACTGTATCTCAACCATTACTTTGGAGTGTGATGGCCATAGGTGCTAGGTAAGTTATTATATAAATATATAAATAGGTAAAAGATAATATGGATTTAATGAATGATTATTTTCATATTTTTTTTAAAAGATTTTCAGATCATCCAAAAATTAAAACAGATCCTCCTTATTGGGCTGGTGAAAAATTTGCAAGAAAAGCAGGGTCTTTAATAAGTGTTGAATTATTTGAGCCTACAGTATCTAATTTACAATTTTGGGGTGTCATGGCTTGTTTAGAATACGGAAGAGCTGCTGGTTCAAGGTAATAATAAATTAATACGATAAATACGTACATAAAAAATAAGTTATTGAAAAGGTATTTTTTTTTTTAAAATACATTTATATGAATATATTAATCTATAATAGAGCTTGGATATATGGTGGTTTAGCTTCAAGGTAATATATAAAATAGAATAAAATAAAATAATATATATAATAGTAAGTTTATTTTTAATGGGAATTTGATGTTATTTTGAATAGACTTTGTTTTGAACTTGGATTCCATAAAAAAGAAACTGAACGATCACCAATTCATAAACCTGATGGATCTTTAGATCGAGTAGCTATGTTAATGAGGAGACGTATTTTTTGGAGTTGTTTTAACATTGATAAGTAAGTCAGACAAAAAATAAATAAATAAGTAGAGTGAAATTAAGATAGTATAGGATATTTAGTTTAAATACTAATATATATACTTTTTCTTTTTATATTAACTATAATTTAGATTTGGCAGCGCAGGAAATTCACGACCTCAGTTTTATAACAAGGGTGACTTTGACGTTAGTCTTCCAGATGATGAATCACTTAGAATACTTAATCCACGGTATCAAAGTCTTACTGTAACAAATGAAGAACTTACTTCAGATTCATTACCATCATTTATAGATAAGTACTTGGTATTAATGGAAATATTTGGGGATATTATTAAAGGATTACAAAATGCAAAGAGTAATCATGGAAAACCAATGTGGCCACCTATGGATGATTTTGATAAATTGAATGATGAACTTCAACAATGGCATGATAGCTTACCTGATTCTTTTAAATTTACACCACAAAATTTAGAACATCATCTTACTCATACTAGCCGAGGGAAAATCAATTATTATATAAGCAGTCATATTATTTGGAGAACATTGGTATTAGCACTTCATAGGGGCAGTTTAGCTTATGTAGATCAAAAAGATAGTATTCAAATAGCTTCAACTTTTTCTCAAGAAACATGGAATAAGATTCAATATAGTGTTAATATGTGTAAAACGGTAGTTAATGATGTTATGCCAATTTTTCAAGCATTGAAAGATATTTGTGGTATTAATGTTATTCCTTACATGGGTTATTCTTCTTATATGTTTGCTACCATATTAATGACTTCTACTTTTACTAAAACAGAAGAAGAACATAGAAAAGGTTCAAAGGGATTAGCTCTATTATATGAAATGATTGAGGTAAATTTTATTTAAAATAAGATTTGTTAAGTTTAGAAAGTTTAATTTATACATTTATATATAGTACTTGAGACCTTATTGGCCAGTATGTGAAAGATTAGCAGTAACAACACGCGATTTAATTGTTTCACATAGTAGAATGTATGAATACTCTCAAGATGAATATTTTAAACGAATTAAATATGAATCGCCATCTACACCACCTCAAATTCCCCAAGCACCATCATACTCTCCTGAAATGTCAGAAGGAGATAAACTAAACTCATCCACTATGCCATCGTCAATGACTAATATTCTTAATTCAGACAATACATCACCAAGATCACAATTTTTAGATCAAACTAAATCATCATCAACATCAACTGCTACATCTGCTACGTCAGGTGGGTATCCTTCTCTTTCATATCCAAATCAACAATTATCAACCATGTCAATATCACCACCACAGCAACAACAACAGCAACAGCAACAGCAACCTCAAATATCTACACCATCTGTTTTATCAACCACATCTTCATCAAGCACAGAAAACACAAATGCTGCTATTGGTATATCCTATCCATCTTATATGACATCAAATGGTGTAATTGATTTTAATAGTAGTGCTTTCTTATATGATACTGGAATATTTGGACAAATGATGTTTGATGAATCAAAATTATCTTATAATAATAATAATAATAATAATAGCGGTTCTATGTTTGGATTCAATGATGTACAACCAATGATATATCATCCTACTGCAAATAATAATGCTACGGCATTATCATCACCTATTAATAACAATTCTTCTAATGGTGTTCCAGCAAACCCATCTGGATTATCATATATGAATAAGCGAGTTTGGAATGAAAATTGGCAACCTTAATATATATATTCATACATTCAAAGAACAGCATCTAATCATATATATATATATATATATATATATATATTCACTTTTTATCTTTATTATATTAATTGTTGCTTGTTGTTTTTCTTCTGAAAAAGTACCTTCTATTTTTATTTATATATATATACATATACCTAATATTATATATAGTACATATATATATGTATGGTGATATTTTTGACTATTTTATACTTTATATTACATTATATGCTTTCTTTTTGCTTATTTTTATATATATATATATTTATTTCATTTCATTTCATTTCATTTTTTCTTTTTTTTATTGTTTTGTTTTGATTTATTGACATTTATTATTTTAGTTAACTTTAAATCTAAACAAAAAACAAAACAAAAAAGTGTATATTTATTTTACTTTATCTTTTTCAATTAAACATAATCAATATATTCTTATTTTTATTAATAATTATTTTAACTCTATTACAAAGGAAGAAAGGAAGAAAGAAAAGAAGAAGAAAAAAAGGAGAATAGGAAAATAAAATTTACATATGCTACATGGTATAAATAATAATAATAATAATAATACATGACAATTTTATAAATCATGAATATGTTCAACTTTTCCACAAATCGGTAAATGAGTTCCTCTATATTTTATAATATACAAACCATCAGGCTTCGCTAAAATTGTTTTATTAACTGGACAAAGCTACAATAATATAAATAAGTTAGTTTTTTATTTTTATCTTAATTTTTATTTTATTTTATTTTTATTTTTTTTAGGATTATACCATCACATGTAGTCCGAAACCACCCGATATATATATAATATTTTTATTTTTTATTTTATCTACCTTGTTAGCATTAGAACATTTATAATAAGTACTTTTACAACCAGTTTTTCGTTGAATGGTATTTCCATTATTTTTCCATAAATAATCATCTTTATAGTTTGAATCTTTTGTTTCAATGATTTTCGTGACAGCTTGCATTGACCTTCTTTTTCTAGGTTGATATTTTTTTGATGATTGATGTAAGGTTAAAGGATTTTCTGAAGTTGATGTTTGACATCTAAAAAAATAAATAAATAAATAAATAAATAAACAAATAAATAAATAATGTGAATAAATATATAATTATATTTTACGGTAAAATTGGAATTGGTCGAATTAAACTAGCTGATTGTGATGATGAAGGAGGAGGAGGAGGTGAAGAAGGAGTGGTTATAGGTATAGTATTAGTTGAAGGAGAATTAGGAGGTAACGATGATGGTGATGACGATGATGACGATGATAAAGTAGAAGATAATAATAATGATTGTAAAGGAGAAGGTGATAATGGAGGAGTACGATTTATTTCATGATGATCAGAATCTGGATGATGATGGTCACCTTTATTATTATTATTTGATTGTTGGTTTTCTTTTATTTTTGTTTGATAAGTAGAATATATATCTAAAGTTTTTGATTTTAATCTAGCTTCTTCAGCATATCGTCGATCTTCTTCTACTTTGCTAGTTAATATTAATTTTAATAATTCAGGTTGAGATTTATATTGTTGAATAATATCTTGTAAATGACACATTGCTATTTTATTTATGGATGATTGAGTTAATATAGGTGGTAAAGTTGGTAATGATACTGATGAATTCTCATTTTTATTTTTATTATTATTAAGAAAATGAAAACTCATTTATATACTCTATTTTTATATATTTCAATTATTTTTAAGGAGAAAAGGGAAATAAAATGATAATAAAAAAAAAAATGTATAAATTTATATAAAAATAATAAATAAAGAAAGGGAATTTAAACTTTTTTTTTCTTATTTTCCTTATATAATATTTTTACACCTAACCCCGCAACTTTTTTTAGCTATATTTCCCCGCAAAAATATAGTTTTTTAAAAATAAATTTTACTGGAAAAATTATATAATATATAATTAAAAAATAGTAAAGTAAAATATTTCTTATCAAATTAAAAAAAAAAAAAAAATAATAAAAAACAATAATAATCATAATGTAGGTAAAGGTTTATTTAAAAAACAATAAATATAAAACTTGACACGTCAAATAAAAAGAAAAAAATTGGGAAAAACATGAAAAAAATTATTTATTTATTTTCTTCCCGGACTGAATCAATTATTCCAAAATTTTCCCAAAAAGAAAGAAAAAAAAATGGAAAGGAAAGGGAAGGAAAAGAAAGGAAAGAGAAAAAAATTTTCTTTTTGAAAATTGGGCTTCTTGGATTAATTTGGACTACCGATCCAAATTATTCATTTTATTTAATTGTATTTAAAATACAGAAATGATGTCATTCAATTGCTTATGTACATACCTTTATTAAACTTGCTCATTATTTATGCATGATGTTTATTTTTATATATTCCAAGTGATATCTCATTCTTTTTTAAAATCTTATTTGTAATACAGTCCCAAAACAACAAAACCACAACAATTAAACCACACGAAACTACCAAAAATAAAAACAAATATATAAATAATAAACAATACAAACAAATAAAACAATCAAAATAAATAAATAAATAATTCAAATGTTCTAGGTTTTTCATTTTTTCTACT
Source organism: Cunninghamella bertholletiae (assembly GCA_037043795.1). NCBI lineage: Eukaryota > Fungi > Mucoromycota > Mucoromycetes > Mucorales > Cunninghamellaceae > Cunninghamella > Cunninghamella bertholletiae. The sequence continues at coordinate 1,225,288 of JAZGVP010000005.1, forward strand.
TTATAGGGTAAAATAATTGTCTTTTGGTTAAAAACCCCTATATATCATAAAAGGAGAAACATAGCAAACCATAGAAAAAAAAAGGCTAATAGACAACATGCTTTTCTTTTAAAGCACCGTTCTATATATGTTAATTCAATCATTTTGATTTGAAGGAGACTGATTAATGTAGATGATCACCTGATTCTCATTTTTTTTTTTTAAAATGCAATTTTTAGGTGTGAGAATATTTTTGGCTTATCTTTCTTGTTATCTTTTATTTATATATGATTCATAAAATATCATTGGATATAAAATCTGTGACTTTATTGAGACTTTTCTTTGGGGGTTTGATGATATAAAGGGTAAAACTCCTTTTAGTATAAAAGAAGATAAAAAATACTAAAAGAGGTTTATCTTCTTTCTTCTTTTATTTTATTTTTTTAATCAAAAATACAAAACTTAAACTTTTTAATCAAGTTTCTCTCTCTCTATCTGTCTGTCTGTTACCTCTTGTCTTACTTATATATATATAACAAATTAAAAAATGTTACCCTTATTACAAACAATGAAATCTATCTCTACTATCAAAGCTGCTACTAATACCTCTTGCTTATTAAGAATGGCTCCCATTTTAAATTCAAAACGAACAATTGTATACCAAGTTGCCTCTCCTATAAATTTACCTCCTCCTCATAAGGAAAATCATCATTTTGTTGACCTTGAACAATGTTTTAAAGATTTAGAATCTCATGTTGATAGTATTATTCATGAAGAAGCTGATGCCATTGCTCATCCTCATGGTAGTAGTAATATTCAACTTCGAAGATTTATTTATATGTTGGAAACTAATGCCGAAAAATTGCGTCAGTTAAAATAATCATTGATACTCCTTTAATTTTTTTAGTTAGTAGTTTATTTTTATTTATTTAAAAAACAAAAAAAAACACACAAAAAAAAAATGAATAAAAAAGTTGTAAATATTGTCATATAATTTTTCTGTCTGATGTTTTATTACTATTATTATTATTATTGTTATATATGAGTCATAGTTGTATATGTTAATAAATTTTGTATATGTGTGTATTCGCAAAAATGAATGAGTGTGTGTATGTGTGAGGCTATTGTATGCTTAACTTATTTTTCCGAACTCAGTCAACCTATGATGCAACTATGTATTAAAAGCTATTTATATTTTTGATAATCATAATTGTAATTTACTCGACAAATAATGACATTCCTTTTTATAAATGCATTATGAGTTAATAGAAGCTAATGAACCAATAATTAATTCTATTTTATATACTAACTTTATTATTTGCGTGTGAAAAAAATTCAATAAAAAAAAATTACTCACCTTAAAAAAAGCTCTCAAAAAATTAAATAAATAAAGAGAATGAGAAATTTATGACATCTTTACATTCCTTTGAAGTTATAATGAATAAATATATTTGATAATTATAAATCATCTTCGATCATGAAATCACAGGATTATTAAAATAATTCAGTATAATTAAACATATATTAATTGAATTTTATGTTTATTCTTAAAAGAGAGCTGAGTAAATTTTTAATCATGTGATCAAATTTCTTTTTTACTGGGTTTCTAATGATTCTCTTTGTTTAGTAACCTAGTTAATTACTTTATCATCACTAATGATATCTACTTATTTCTCTTATCATTTTATTAAAGCTGGTAAAATTACTTTTTTATTTTCTTTTTTTTCTTAACCATCACCAAAATTGAAATATTATTACTCGTGACATATTTTTACTCTTTATTCTTGTACATATACTCCTTTGTATTAAATGATAAAAATGCTAACTTCCTTTATTTTTATTTTTTATTTTTTAAAAATTTAGATATCATTGGTCGGTATACACATTTTTAGTTTTATTGCATATATGCCTAGTTTAATAATACTGAGTCAAACCCCATTTATTTCTTCCAAATAATAATAGTAATAGAATAAGTTTTTCCAGCGTAACCATGTTATTATCGATATCAATAGCAGCATTGATATTATTGATAGTATAACTGAAATAAAATCAATTTTGAATATATTTTACTATCTTCTGAGTAATCTTTTGATTTATTTCTGTGATTATTTTCTTTTATGCTGTATTTATTTAAATGCTGTTTTGTTATTATTTGAACACGTAGTATTTTTGTTCATATTCATGTTAAGTATACTTTAATATTTTTTTATCCAATAAAAAATATTTGTTTCACTTATTGTCTATAATAACCATATTATCTTTTCAAGAATAAACGATCTTCATTCATTGATTATATGAATATTGTATTTTTTAATATATAATACAAATAATATTTATAATAATAATAAATAGTAAGGCCTTTTATTTTATATATAGATATTAAAGAAAAGAAAAAATGAAAAAGTAAAAAAAATACTGAGTTTAAAATACCATTATGCCTCATTTTAAATATCGTCATTTTTTTATTTTTTGCTTTTTGGTTTTTTACTTCTCTTTTTACTCAATACATATCTTTTATATCTTAAACTTTTACATTTTTAATTTACAAAACTATATTATATAGCCAATATTTTATTTTCTTATCTTTTATCATGTTTATGGCACCGATATATTCACTTGTTAAACTATTATTTTTACAATTATACCCCGCTTATATGTGTTATAAAGCAATCAACTTGAAAGATGCAAGTCAGTATAGTACTCTTATAATGTATTGGATTACTATTACTTGTTATCTTTTAATTGAATATATTACTGATATTTTTATCTTTTGGTAAAGTAAATAATAAGAAGAAAAAAAAATAAGAGTTCTTTTATAAAGTTACTAATACAAGTTTATATATATATATATATATATATATATATTTAGGTTTCCATTTTATTATGAAATTAAATTATTAATTGCTTTATGGTTAATATTACCCCAAACAAACGTAAAATTATAAAAAGGAGGAGGGGTTATAGTAGGAGAGTGGGAAATATATAATAATAATAACAATTATTTATGGATTTCTTATCATTTTAATTATTTATTTATTTTAGGGCACTTCTATCATATATCATCAATATTTAGAACCATTTCTAAAACGAAACGAACCATTAATTGATCAAGCATTAATTGATATACAAAAGAGAGTAAAACAATATATAAGTATTTATTGGAAGAAAGCAATCGATTTCTTAAGAACAGTGATATCTGATTCTTTATTTAAAGTAAGTGGAAAAAAAACAAAATAAAATAAAAAGTAAAAGGCTAAACTTTATTAATATCATTGATTAATATTATTATTAAATCTAGTCATCAGAAGCAGATACTACTACAACTAATTCGGTACAACCTGATGATGATAACGTCACCAATGATAATAACTCTCAATCATTAACAACAACCTGGAATCCTTATAACCTTTTTTATTCATTAATGCTAAAAACTTCTACTGCGGATCATGTGAAAACGTCACAGCAACAACAACAACATACACAAGAAGCATCATCATCATCGTCAGCGGAAGAATCATCATCCGTTGATAAATCATTATTAGAACGTACTGACAGTTATGATTCTTTAGCCTCATTTACATCTAATAAAAAACAAACACAACAAAAAAGTGATTCATTAGAATCTGCTTCTTCATCTACTAATGATACTTGGGGTAGTTATATGGCAAGCTTTATATGGAAATCCTCATCATCTGTGGCAACTGATAAAGATAAGGGTACAAAACAGGATTAATATCATATATACTATATTTTAAAGTACCCTTTTTTTTTCTTTTTTCTTTTTTCTTCTTTAAAAGAAGAAAAAAAAATAGCAATAATAGTAAAAATAAAGCGATAAAGCTCTTCATTATTATCATTTTCATTATTATAAGCTAATAAAACTATTTATTATTGTTGTTTTAAAAAAAAAAATGGTCACTTGATTTACTTATTTCAGCATTTTTGTTTCTTTTTATTTTTCCGTTTATTTTTTTCTCTCCTCTTCTCTTCTATTTTTTCTTTTCCTTTTCCTTTTATATATATACATAACAAAAAAAATATTAAACTTGTATTTCAGTATGTCTTCAAAACTATCATCAGTCTCACGACAATCTATTATTAAAACTCGTGTAAAAAAAAGGCGTAATGAATTAGCAACATCCATGGATGATCATTTTTTAAAAGCACCTTTTCTAAATTCAGATAATGAAAAAAAGATTATAGAAAAGAAAAAAGGAAAAAGTAAAGCAGCTACTGGAAAAGTTGATTTAAAAGATAATATAACAGTATCTAGAATTTTTAGGAGTAAGTTATATATATATATATATATATATATAAAGAGAGAGAATATGAAGGAAATATTTAAAATTCGTTATTTTTTAATATAGTTCATCAAGAGCATTTAAGTGATATTGACATATTATTAAGATCGTTTGATTTGGATTATAAATATGGACCATGTATAGGCATGTCAAGATTAGATAGATGGGGTAAGTTTTAATTAGAGTTACCGCTTTAAAAATTAGTGATTAATGATATTACTAATTGCATATGTTATCTAGAAAGAGCATATTATTTAGACTTAAATCCGCCTAAAACTATAAAAGATATTTTAATCAATAATGGTAAAAGCTATCAGCAACCTTTGTATTATGAAGCCAATATAATGATCATATAAGTCTTTTTTTACTATTGCATGAATTTCATTGGATAAAATGTACACTTTGGATTTAAATCGCCGACTTTTTTTTCTTTCTTTCTCATTTCCAATTTCTTTTTTTCCTTTTGCTTTCTTTTTAAACTTTTCTTATTTCATATATAAAATACATACATATATATATTTATATATTTATATATATTATTATTATAAATAGTATAGCAGTAAAAAACAATAAATAAATAAAAAGTAGGTGAATATGCCAACTAATAAAAATTCAAACAATTTATGGCATCGTTTTTTAGACAAATATCATCAACATCATAATCATAATAATAATACTGGTACTACTACTACAACAACAAATGAATTCGATACATGTTCCTTGAATTCAAAACAAGAAAAAGAATTACGTTTATTAACGGGAATGGTATATGAAGCATTTGGTGATAAAGATTGGAAACAACAACAGTTAATTAGATGTTTAAAAGAAGCTCATTGGGATAGTCAACAAGCATTATTGGATTTAAAAGATATTCAAGATGCTTTTTATGGTTTACTCAGCACTCCTCCTACCGATCCAAATTTAAAACTACTTGGCAGCGAAAATGATCAAGGAACAAGTTGTTATTTAGACGCTTTACTTTTTGCTATGTATATAGGATTATCTTCTTTTGATCCTATGTTAATAGGTGATCCTTTTGAACCTACTTTTTCTTTACCTGCTTCTCCAATTAATAACCATAATAATAATAATAGCAATTCATTTTTGAATCATCATCATCATCACGATGATTGTGATCATTATCATCTTTTTAAAAAATATCGTAAAAATTATTATCGTCATAGACATAATCATCATCATTCTTCTTCTTCATCTTCATCATCACCATCACAATCATCACCATCATCGCCTAAAATAAAAGGTATTCATCCTCCTACTCGTCGTCGTCATCGATTCTTTACAACTTTTAGAAAACCTTCTTTTGAAAAAGATAAACAACAACAGCAATTTGAACAAGAATTAAACTTAGTATTACCATTAAAAGATATCAATGATCTACAACAACAACAACAACAACAACAACAAAAAGAAGAAAAAGCATTTACTGAAAATGAATTATCAGATATAGAAAAAAAACATCATCTTCAACGTACGTTAAGATTATTTGTTAATAAATTAAGAAACGGTCATTTAGTTACATCTAAAACTGTATCACAAGTTAGATTGGCTTTAACTGAAAACGGATGGTATGGTACCGATAAATATACTCATTTGTATCAGCAAGAGGATGTAACAGAATTATTTTTATTTTTAACCAGTATATTTGAATTGCCATATTTACCTGTAAAGTATATATAAAAATAAATAAATAAAAAGGCAAATATTTTATAGACAGACGTATATTTTTTATACTAACACTCATTTATATATTTATATATATTATTTATTGTGATACAGTTTCAATTAAGATTATTTCATGGGGCAAATAAAGATTTGGATGATGATAGAATTATGATGGATCGACTTTTATTACTTTGTTTACCGCCATCTAGCGAACAAGAAAATGATGATAATAATAATAAAGAGCAAAATATCAAGTTGGAAACCATTTTAATTGATCATTTTTATAATAGTGTCGTAACAGGTGTTAAAAGACATGTTGATATAGATAATGATGATGAAGAAGATGAAGGAACAAATTCAATATATTCTAAATCAAATAAATCTGATAAAAGAGATCCTTCAGAAATTGATGATAATAATACAAATGCGAATAATATTGATATTAAAAGTGAAGAAATAATAGAAAATGAAGAAGATAGTGATGGTGAATCAATTGATAAAATCGAAGTTATCTTGAAGGAATACAATAATGATAAAATTATCAATAAAGATAAAGCCACATCTGAATTACCATTAGATGATAAAAATTCAAATAACGATACTGATAACAATAAAAATGATAACGATAACAATAATAATAATAATAATAATTTACCACCAAAACTAATAACTGAAGTACATGCATGGCAAGCAATGGAATTATTACCTTTCTATAGTAGTAGTAATGAACAAGGTGATATGATTAGTTATGATCAATCTTTTTTCCCAGATACCCATTTAATATTACCTATTGTACTAAAACGATATAATATCAAAGATGGACTGTATACAAAGGATCAGCGAATTGTACAAGTGCCAGATACAATTCCTTTCCATCAATTTATTAATCAAAATACGGAAGATGTTGTTTGCTCACAATGTCAAGTTAGTATGGAATATTACATGTCTTTAAAAAGTGTTGTGTGTCATTACGGTTCATCTCCTTTATGTGGTCATTATATTGCATATGCAAAATTGGAAAAACAGTATACTGGTGAAGAAGTAAATAAAACCATTGATAAGTTAAATGTAATTAATAATAATAATCACATTATTGATGAATATTCTGCAACTTGGGTGAAATTAGGTAGGCTATATATATATATATATATTAATACTTATAATGATCATTAATTTATTTTTTTATTAATATTATTATAATAGATGATTTAAATACACAAAATAGAGTCGAATGTGTAGAAAAAGAGCAAGTATTTGATCAAATATCGAAACATGGATACTTGTTCTTTTACGAGTTAAACAGAATTTGTGATCGTTGCTTACAAGAAAACTTAAAAAGAACATCTCTCATATTTTCAAATTTTCCAAGTCAAGAACGTCTTGAATCAATGAACTCAACTAGTACATCTTCATCAACACAAAAGTATGATGTTGTAATAGATAATGTTACTACTACTACTACTAATAATAATAATAATAATAATAATAATAATAATAATAATAATAATAATAATGATAATGATAATGGAAAAAATAATGAAAAAAATAAAAATAATAGCAATAACAATGAAAATAACAGTAATAGCGATGACAATCATAATAATGATGAAAACAGCAGTAATAGCAATACCAATAATAATGATGATGATGATGAAAATATTAATAGTAATGACAGTAGTAATGATAATACAGCCACGAATGCTTCTTCTAGTACTAAATCAGCTAATGATGATGATACTGAAAAACCAAAAAGGGATTCAGATAATTGTATTATAATGTAAATTCAGTCTGTCATAAATAATTTTGTATTTTTATTTGTATTTTTATATATCTATGAATATTCAATGATGAAAGTAAAATAAAATATATATCGTGTTTATATTTAACATTATATAATTAAAATATGCTTTCTACCTATGTTGATAAAATGTCTTCCACTTTATCACATAATATTTTTTTTTCAAAAAAAAAAGTCATTGAATTAAAAGACCCTTTATCAATAATTATATATATATTATCGCATGTTATCCAACTCACATAAAAAATTACTCTAAAACCTTTTTCCATGTTTTGGTTTGACTAAGTTACAACTATTTTTTTTCATCTTCACTTTAAAAAGCGATTTTTTTTATTCTTTCTTTTAACTGGATTTTTTTTTAATTATTTATCATAAACCTAACTCATCTTTTAATTTGATTGGAAGCTACTTATTCTAAATAATTGAGTGATATAAAAATTTAATATAAAGTAATTAAAAAATCCAGTTAAAATAAAGAACGAAAAAGTGATCATTTTCATAATAAAATTGAAAAAAAACTCTTAAAGCTATAAAAAAATGAAAATGTCTCATTTTTAGAGCAAAGAGATCTTCATGGAGCATGCATTTTTTTAAAAAAATAAATAAATTATTAAATGAAAAAAAAAAGTTTTTAATTTAGTATTTATATACAATTAAATCAAATAATATCATGTATGTATATATATATATATATAATTGTAAATATAAAATATGATCAAAAGTATCAGAGAAAAAAATAACCAGCCAATAAAAGCTGGAGGGAATAAAGCTTAGACATTAATTTCTTTGCCAATGTTTAAGTAAAGACTTAATTGATTTTTTATGATTTACTTGCTGTTGATTATAATTTGACGTTGAAGGTAATTGTGTCGGCATTTCTAATGTTACAAGATTATTATTATTATTATTATTATTATTATTAGAAGATGATGAATTGGTTAAAGCAGGTTCAGGTGGAGCAATAGTCATTCTAACAGGTAATTCAATACTAGCATTTTCTCTTCGTTGAGCAGCAGCTGCTAAATCAATTTGCCGCCTCATATTTCTAGGTAAACTTCTTGCCATCCAAGTACGACTAAAAGCTTCAGCTTGATCAATAGAAATAGTAGGTCCAAATGCTGATATAGTATTATTATTATTACGATTATTACTGCTATTATTGTTGTTGTTATTGTTATTGCCACTGTTAAGTCTACGAGTGCCATGTGATGATGAATGAAGACTATTTGAGTCACTGTCCATATACCTGCGTATGACAGATAAAGAGAAAGATGATCTGCGAGATAAATGTTCTTCAGAGTTATTTGGATGTTGGTTATTTGTCAATTCTCCAATATCATGTTTAGGAATATTTAGCGAACAATCGTATTTACATAAGGGACAACTAGCAGATTTTATTGTTAACCAAGGATCTAGTATATAAATATGAATATATATATATTAACGTAAATTATATGTGATGATGAACATGATTACTACTACTACTATTATTATTATTATAAATATTTATATATATATATATATTATGAATTACCTATACACTCAACATGATATTCATGACCACAAGGTAATCTTCTTACACTTTCACCATTAGTATATTCATCTAAACAAATAACACATGAAGCTTGAGTTTCATACTGTGAATCATTTGAATTAGGTGATACATCATTATTTATATCATTAGAAATGGAACCAACAGAATGATTTGTGTTATTACTATTATTATTATTGTTATTGGCAGTTACTTGGATTTCGGGGGAAACAGAATTTGTTGGTAATGAAGTGTTTATTATTGAGGATGGTTTAGAAATACGTTTTGGATGGACAATAGTTGCCGCTAATGCTTCTGCATTTTCCAATGCTCTTTCTGTTCGAATAACTAAAATGGATGACTGATGTGTAGCACTGTTACCACCATTATTATTATTATGACTATTGTTATTATTATTATTGGTGTTGTTATTACTATTTTCGTTATTGTTATTTTCAATACTAACGCTATTATTATTATTATTTATGTTTGAGCTGTCATCACCAATTATTCTTATTGGAAAGAGGTTAAGATAATTTGAATCGATTACATTTTTGTTCGTATAGCTATTATAAGTAGCTCCAGTAGCATAAGGTCTACGTTGAAGTCGTCGAATTCTCCAAAGGTGCCAATGCATTCCCACTTTGTTGAATATTAGCATTTTTTTTTACAAGTTGTATTATATAAGAGAAAGAAAGAAAGAGAAACAGAGAAAAAAAAATAAAATATTGAAACCGTTTTATAAAAAAAAATGTGATAACGGAAATGTTATTTTAGGGTTTTTGTTAATATTAAAAAAAAAAAATTAAAAAAAAATAAGGTTAAAATGTTAAAAATATATTACCATATTTGAATTTTAATAAACATTTCTATTTTATTGTATATTTCCAAATACATACCTGAAACTAAAAAACTTATTGCCAAAAGCCCAACAACAATAATAAGAGTGAATTCCCAAGCATTAGGAAAACCACCAATTGCAGGATACAAAATTACTTTGACCGCATTTTGGTAGGTGACATTATCAGGAGCTTCATATACTTGATAAGGTTGCTGTAATTGATTTAATAGGGATAATCCTACTTCCGAATCAACAAAATAAACTGGAATAACTATACTACTTGTAACAATGGCCTATTAGTACAATTATGATAAAATAAATAGTATTAATAATAAATAAATGAATTAAGTATATAGATTTACATTTTATTATTATTATTATTATTATTATTATTAATGTTTGTTACTATTATTCCCATTATTATTAACCAATTGATTTTTTTATTTTTACTTACTTGAGCAGAATCTATTTGACCATCGAATGGAATGGTTGAATAGACTATTGCTGCCACAGCACCATCCTGTTGGGAATAAAGTGCTTTATCTGTCATAGAACATCCTCCTTGTCTAACTAATGCTATTTTAGGTTGATCTTTTATTAAAGCAGGTATTAATTTTGTAGTATTTTGCTGACATGATAAGTCTCGATCATATAATATTCCCTATTTTTAATATTAGTAAATAAATAACATGTATAAATATAAGTATACAAAATATTAATAATAATAAAACCTTATCTATATATATTTACAGAAAGACCCGATTGGTCTGGTACAGTAGAATTGACTGGTACAATATTATATTTATAATTTTTAGTATTGCTCCCAGTTAAAGGAATAATGTCAATAGAAGAAGTATTGCTGAAAAGTGTTACTGTTGCTATTGTTTATAACATATAAAAATATATAAAGATAAATAGAAAAAGAAAAGTATAGAAAAATAAGACAATTTAATTTAAATATTGTAATAATGTTGTTTTATTATTGCTGATATTATTTAAGTATTATTACCAGAAGATATATATGGATTCGTAGATGAAAAAAGAGCAGCGTCAATCGTTATAAACCAAAATAAAAAAAAGGAAAAAAAGAAAAGCATCACAATATATTAAAATAATAACTTATATTTATATACATTTATATATGTATTTTATATCTATATAAATAGAAATATAGATAAATAAATATATATAATGTATATATGTATATATATATTTATGTATTTATTATATACATAAATATTTAAAAAAGGGTTATTTTAAATATATATATATATATATATATATATATATATATATATATAATGATATATCGTAGTAAAAAAAAAAAAAATGAACAATAAAAAAGAAAAACAAACCCAATTTAAATTTTTTGCTGCTTTTATTTTATTCAAAAAAATCACGTGGCATAACAAATCAAAATTTAATAGTTTTAAAATGCGGTTATTTAATAATAAAAAATAAACTTTTTAAATGATGTACTTTGATAACTAAATGATAATATTAATATTAATATATAAAATGATGTTCAAAAAAAAGAGAGGGAAGAAGAGGTTTTAAATTATTATTGGTTTAATCTCCACATAGTCTTTGGAAGTCTTTCTAATTGCTTAATAACAGGCTTAATATAAACTAACAACAAAATCAACCCAATAATGACACATAATGATCCTGCATAATAATACCCATCTGTTTCAATTAAACATTTTCCATCTAAATCTTTACATAATTTATTTCCACTTTCCGATGTACATGAAAACTCTATAATAAATAATAATAAAAATTATTATCATTAAATGAAGGAAATTAATATTTTATAAACCTATAAAAAAAATTACCTTGATCTTGAGCATTTGTTATTGAACATTTAGATACAGTGAAGTAATCTACAGCTTCTAAGACAAAGAATTTTGGCCATGTTCCACCAAAATTACTGAATGTATTAAGTAACTAAAAAAAAAACGAAGGATATAAGTTTATTGATCAATAAAAATATATATAAGCAAAAAAATATTACTTACAGTCATGTAAGTACCACCAATTACTGGATCAGCTATATTTGTCATAAATGCTGATATACTAACAAATTGTACTGTTGACATAAATGAACTAAGAACTGTAGATCCCATAATAATTAAAAAATAGAAATAGCCAATATCGCTTTTGCCTTCAGGATATCCAGCAACAACTAACATCCCTAAAGCAGAAAATAATAATCTACCATAAAATGCATACAACCACTAATTGATTGAAAGGTGTATAAAATAACCATGTAAGCATTTATACATTTAGAGTAATAATTTCTTATATCATCATCATCATCATAATTATTATTATCATCATTTTTATTGTTTTAAAGTATTACCGGTTTTAAAGGGCGAACTCCAGATGACCATTTAGCAGCATAATAACCAAAAAATATTTGAAGTGGAAAGTCTAATAATACTGATAATGCCATATCTTCCTTGGAAAACCCTTTTTCAACTAATTTTAATGAAGTAACAGCTTCATGACATATAAATCCAAGCTTAGCAGTCATTAATATAATAACGAATTTTTTCATATCTATATATATAAGTATGTTCTAGTTAGTAAATCTTTTTTATTATTATTTTCATTTAATTGTCTATCTCATTTTTTCCTTTTTTTTAAAAAAAAGCAAAAATCGCATTAATACTCACGTGGTAATTTACAAATACGCCAAATTGTAACATAAACATCTTTTATACCCAAATGTTCTTCGTCTTTTGCTTCATCCTAAAAATAAAAATGAAATATGCATATATGTTACTCTTTCATTTTCTTTTTTTTTGTACTTTTTAATATTTTCCTTTTTTCTTTTTTTAATCTTATCTTTATTTTAAATTACCTCTTTTTTCATAAAGAATAACCAAGCAGTAATCAAAAAATACATAAAAGACCAAAATTTCATATAAGTACCCAAAGAGATAACACCCATCGTATCATCTGGTTCCGAACGTAAGTATTTATTACTGAATTCAGGAGAATTGAAAGCAAGGAAAACAGTGAATGATAAAAAGTAGCCGATATTAAGACCGATTGTTTGGGCAGTAGAAGCGTATGATAAGGATTCTTTAGATAATAATGTTAAAGCCCATCCATCTACAGCAATATCTTGAGTAGCACAGAAAAATACCGTCAACAAAAATAAGGCAGATAACTTATAAATGGGAATATGTTCTTCTAATTCCATCATCTCATCAATTTGACTACCTAACCAATAAAACAGAATTCCTGTTAATATTTGAATAGGAACAATCCATGATTTACGCCGTCCTAGATTTGGATTATAAACTGCATCTACAATTGGTGACCATAATAATTTTAAGGAGTAAGGCCAGGATGATAATGAAAAGATAGCAATTTGTGAATAGGATAAATGTGCTTTTAATAAAAATGGAATGGAACCAAATGAAAGACCAACTGGTACGCCTTGAAGTAAATCTAATATAGTATTATAGTTGATATTATTATCGTCAGTATCATCAATATTATTATTATTATTGTATTTATTCCTTTTAGCTATTATATCTGTTATTATTTTTATATTTATTATTACTATTTGTAATAAAAAAAAAGTGAGAGAGAACTTACATAAAACAACTAATAAAACAAAATTTCCTTGATCTTTTTTACTAAGGGGAGCATTTCCTTCTTCATATATTTGCTTTTTATCATCAAGTGATTTTAATTCATATTCTTCTTTATCGTTTTCAGTTAGAACATTATCTTTTCTTTTATGAGTAGTGTTTAGAGTTGAAGGTGTATCCATTGATGTAGATTTACCATACAATGTTGTATTACTATTGATAGTAGAATTATTTTTATGATTTATATTACTAGAAGACGCGTCTGGTTCATTATCCCTAACTGACTTAACATTTGCAGTGGGCATTAAAGAAATATAAAAATAAGTGTAAGTAAAAGAAAAAAAAAGAGAGAGGGAGGGAGAGAGAAAAAGGGAGAAAGGCATTATTATTAATTAAAAAGAGAGCGGCGTTTTAAAAACACACACCCAATTGAAGGTTATCACGTAATTTAGAGCCCGCCGTAAGCATAAATTGATCATCAAAAAAACTATTATTGTTAATCCTTTTCACTTTATATTTTAAATGTATGATTTTTATTACCATAAAAAAAAATTACAATAACTACATATGTTATTATGTTTAATATTTTTTTTTTATTGCGTTAATATAATTTTATGGTCAGAGTTGATAATAAATTGTGATATACTACAAGAATTTTCATTATTTTAATTCATCGAACTTTGTGAGAATAATAAAAATACTGATGTAAATCATTCATAAAAATCTAAAGATTAAAGCATATTTTACTTATAGATATATAACGTATATACCACTAGAAAAATTTTTTCACTTTCTTATGATCATGTATATTTTTTTTATTCTATTGTATTTTTATAATAATAAGAAACATTTTGATGTAAAATATCAAAAATCCATAAAGGATCTAAGGAGATAATGGCATATTCATTTTATAGTTAAATTCGCTATTATAGAGACATTTTATTATATCACTTTTCATATTTATTGCTTCTATGAATTGATATGTGAATAAAAAACATGCTGATAGAAATGATTCATAAAATCTAAAGATTAAAGTATATTTCAATTATACATATGCATATAAATATATTCTACTAGCAAAATTTTATTATTTCTTACGATCGTACCTGTTTTTTTATACATCCATCTTCATATGAAAATAACAAAGATCTTGATATATTAGAATCAAAAACCTATAAAATAATTAGGCAGATATTGAAGAGTTCATTTTATAATTAAATTAGTTGTTATAAAATTATTTTATTATACGACTTTGCTTTTTTTGTTTACTAGAATTCTCACAACTATATGGGACATTTTCTTGTAAATAATCCATAAAAAATAAATAGTTACATTTTTATAGAAAGTTATTTTTTTATAAACCAAAAAAAAAAAAAAAAGAAGTTGATAATAATGATAAAATAAAGTTCTTGCTCATAGATCTATTTCTTATAAATATATCATTTTATTATTATTTATATAATAAATTTAATATAATATATAAGGTTTTTATAAAATCGTTTAAAGGAAAATTTATATGATTGTTTAATAAAGGCTTAATATATAATATTATTATTTTAAAGCTGATTTAAGTTGATCACTAAACATTTTCAAAGCAACTTCAGGTTGATTAGCAGGTACCATATGTCCAGCTTCATATACACGAACAAAAGTTAAGCCACCACCTTGTTGAATTTGACCAACTTCTTTACCATTGATCTTCCAGGGTTTTAAATGATCTTTACGGAATTTATAATCATTTTTATATTTTAATTGACTAACCCAGGCATAGTTACCATACCAATTACAGATGTAATCAGTATCGCCTGCATAAATGAGAACTTTGACATTATTATTCAATAAATTGGCCACTTCAGGTGCAAAAGATTTTGATCTATTGTTTTTTGTAAAAAATAAAATCAGCAATAATAATAATAATAATAATAATAATAATAATAATAATAATAAATAATTAGATCTTGATTATGTACTTGTCTATATGTATTTCTATATATATATATATATATATATATATATATATATTTACCTATCACCAGTATACATGAAATTGAAACCCTATTTTAATATAGAAAAAAATATATAATAAATATATATTTATAATATTATATTACTTTTTTATATAAATATATATAATCATTAATACTATTGTGATTACTTACTACTACATCACTAGCTTCAAAATAAGATTGTTTTGCACCTATGGCTTCAATGGTAGAGGATTGATTAAGGAAATTAATATAAGTTGAAGGAATTTCTTGATTGGTACGAATATCAGATGAACTTCTACCACTATAAGTAAAAGGAGATTCAACGCTAAAGTAACAATAAGCAAAAGAAGCAGCACAATCTTCATTTTTATTCGTTTTATTACATCTTTTAACTAATTTAAATAAATAAATAAATATGAATAAAATAACTATATAATCCATTTTATTTTTATTTTTTATGTTCTATTAACTTACGAAGTTTGATACAATGTGGAGTATTTGTATTCATTACTTTACATACTTCTTTAGGAAGAAGTGGTCCGTCTAAAGAATAATAATACTAATAATTAAAAAATAAAATTTTAAGATATTGTATATATACATATACTTACATGAAGAATCACATGCCATTTTTTCATAGTATTGACTACATAATAATAAATAAAAGAATGTAAATAATATTTCTACTTTATTATATATATATATATATATATATATATATATATATATATTACTTTTGAATAATAGGATTAACATTCCCATTACCAACACCAATAGATTTCAAAGGAACAGGAATATGATTCTTTCTATTTAATTTATTTTGTTTTAAAATAAAATCAGCAAAAGAAGGAACATAATGACCAGCATAAGAATCACCATATAAATGAAAATCATTTTTTTGATATTGTGGAAAGGCTTCATAAAATATTTGTAAAAAGACATGAATATATTTTGCAGCTTCCCTTGTACTTGAAACTTGGCTATCCCCATAAGAAAACCCTACTTTGGAAGGTTGATCAATAAATAATAAATTGGAAACTTTATTCCAACTACCAGCTTCATTATAAATTGGTTGGCTACTACCATCTTCATTATTGACTCTACAGGGACCTAATTCTTGCCATAAACCAATCATAGATGAGGCACCTGGACCTCCATTCAACCATAAAGTAACAGGTGCTTTTTTAGGTTGTTGACGACTTTCAAAAAACCAAAAGAAATAATGTTCATTTTCTGCTACATCAATATATCCCGAGTACTATTTGTAAAGAAAAGAAAAGGAAAAAAAAAAAAAAAAAAAGAAAGAAAGATAAGTATTCATTAATAAGAAACTCTTTTACTTTAAATATATATATAATATTAGATTACCTGTTTGACAGTTGGATCACAAAATGTTGGCGTTTTAAAAGAGACAGAATGATTTGGATATAATTTACTTTGAAATATATGCGTACCATTTTTAGTGGATAAGGAAGAGACCAATAAAGAACTGTTTGTAGCTAATAAAATTATACTACTTAATAATGATTTTATTTTCATTTTTAAAAATAAAATCAATTAGAAAAAAAAATGTAAAGAAAAGAGAGAAAGAGAAAGGAAGAAAAATATTTAACCCTTTATATAATAAATATCAATATATAAAAATAGCTTGGCAAAAAAAAAGAGCATATATACTAGAAATATTATAATAATAAAAATATCAAAAAGGAAAGATAAATTGGTTTCTTATTTTTGTGGCATTATATGCTATATTTATGCAGTAAATGATTATATAAGATTTACAACTAGTACTTTTTTATTTATTACTAATAATAATAGTAATACTCAATGTTATAATATTGTAGACAAACTTTTACTATAAGTCATATACAACTAAATCTGGAAAAGTAAATTATTCTAATTTTAAAATTGATGTTTTTTCCATATAAACTTATACCCGTATTTCGGTCAATGACAATAAATAACATTGTAATAAATGGGTTTTAATTTTATAATAAACTTTAAAGAGAAAACGGATTTTAAAATCCAAAAAAAAACATATATGTTTTTGTGTTAATTAGGATAAATGATAAACCTGGTAAATTTAAATTTTAAAAGACACATGATTATAGGATCAACGTAAAATACTGCTATAATAAAAGTAATTAGATGGTTATTTTTCATAAAAATAAAAATAAAAAAAGGTACATTCTACTTTAATAACAATATATAACTTTTTTTTTTAAAAAAAAAGAAAAAAAAGTATCTTGGCAAAGAATGTTATTTTAAAAAGTATATTAACATGTAAAAGTATTTTTTTAAAAATAGTAGCATTTATTACTCATTATTTGCACTTTTACAACCAATCATTATTAATTTATATATATAATAGCAAACTAAGTTACCACGTTTTTCTTTGTATAAATATTTAAAAAAAAAAAAAGAAAAAAGAGAAATATCAGATCAGATCATAAAATAAAAACGAAAAAGTATTACTATTACTTCAAATAATTTTAGAACAATTTTAAATTGATAAATATATATGTATATAATAAATGGTCGTTTTTTATTATATATTGTCTGATTTACTTGATTTTTAATTTCAATTTACACATATTTAATTTGCATTACTAGTAATTAAATTACCCCACTATTCAATAAAACCATTTGTTTGATTTACAGAGTTGTACAAATTAGATTAATAAAAAAAGAATGATTACAAGAATATATAAATATTGAATGTCATACACACATTTTATAAATAAGATTCGGCTGGTTGTCCCCGCTTTTCCTTTCATTTGTTATTGAATAAATTAAACATAACAAAAATTAGTGTGTTGATTATCATCAATATGTGAAAAAATAATTAAAAAAATCAAAAATCAAAAGTCAAAAAATCAAAATCTGCCAACGTTTTACAAACTAAATATATTGTCTTAAGTCTAGTAATATTATTTAATATACGTTCTATTATACACTACATTTGTCAACATTAGTTTATTGCATTAACCATTATAAAACATTATATTTATAACGCCGCTTTCACCAAAGATATTTGATAATAAGTGATCTTCAAATTAGTTTATAAATATAAATATATATATATATATATATGATAAAAAAAACACTATTGGATCATATAGTTGCAAATCCACATTATTACAATTGATTATTTATTCAGTTTCGCTTTTTCATTTTTAGCAATTGAAATTGATAATGTGTCCATCATCGTGTGTTATTTTTTCTGCCAACTGATCATCGTTATTATCAATTGTATTTTTTTTTTTTTTATTATTTATGATATTTCCTTTATCATTAGCAATAAATAATGTATTTTAAATTCGATTAAAATTCTGTAATGAATAAAAAA
This sequence comes from Cunninghamella bertholletiae, assembly GCA_037043795.1. Lineage (NCBI taxonomy): Eukaryota > Fungi > Mucoromycota > Mucoromycetes > Mucorales > Cunninghamellaceae > Cunninghamella > Cunninghamella bertholletiae. The sequence goes on from JAZGVP010000005.1 coordinate 1,244,366, forward strand.
ACCATTGACTCATCCTATTATTAATATACATATTATATATCTATATATTTGTTATATTATACTTTTTAAAATAAAAAATAATATACGAAATATTAATAGTAATAATATATACTATCCTTTTTATTTTATTTTGTTTTTATATCTGTATATGAAGTATAAAATAATAGTACGATAAATATCTTTAAAGAAGTTACTGGTATGTTTATTATTACAAGCATTGTAGAGAAGAGAAAATAAAAATAGTACTTTAGTAAATAAATAAATCTTTATAAATAACTAATATAATAAAAAATACATATCCAAGGGCGTATTTAAAATAAATAAAGACTATTTTATATAAACATATTCAAAAATAATAAATAGAAATATAAAAGTAAAAAAAAGAGTAAATAAATATGAAATAGAATAATTTTTATATATACTATTTCAGGAATATAAATCCATCCAGTCAGAAGAAAGTTGAATATATTAAAATTCCGCCATAAGCCACCCAAGGTAAGAATTTTTTTTTTCCTTCCTTTTTCTTTCACAGCTATTTCTATTGAAATTTTTTTTTTTTGTTTTTGTTGTTTTTCTTCTTCTTCTTCCTTCTCTTTCTTTCACTTTATATCGAATGGCTGGCATTACAGTAAAGGACGTAAATCCTCACGGTAAATAATTTTTTTACATAACCCTTCTTTTATATAAACATATATATATTATACATCACCTATTTTATAAAAGAACAAAAAAAAAGTAATATAAGAAAGGATGAAAGAGAGATGAGAGTGAATATATATATATATATATATATATATTATGAATAACGACTTATCAATAATTCGACTATTCTACATAAAACAATACATACTTTAAACACATATACACTCACCAAAAAACATCATAAACAAAAGTAAAGTAATGGATATTCAACAGTATATGACGCTTTTTCTTTTCCGTTTTTCTTTTAAAGAATAAGAACAAGAAAAAGTGCCTACATACTCTCCTATTTTTATATTTTAAATATCAGCTACAAATTTTATAATAAAATTGAACATAATAATATACTGCATCCTATATGGAAAAAAAAATGGAACAAAAGAACAACAGTAACAAATAATATATTTATATATAATGAAAAGAACATAATCCCATCCGTTATCATTAACATTATTTTATAATAATATTTTTGATGAAGATGATGATTGTTCTTTGATAAATATATATCTATGTCACAACAAAATGAAATAATAATATTTTACATCTCTCTCTCTTTCTCTTTTTTTTATTATTATTTTTTCATCATTTATAATGAGTGTGGGGGATGAAATAAATAAAAAAAGAACAAAGGGGAAAAATGTGATATACTGATTTCTTTTATTTATAATAATAACAACTATAGCTTTCATCAAAGCTTACGCTGCTTACCTCAAACGTACTGGTAAGCTCGAAGTTCCTAAATGGGTTGATATTGTCAAGACCGGTACTTACAAGGAATTAGCTCCTTATGATCCCGACTGGTACTTCATCCGTGCTGCCTCCGTCGCTCGTCACATCTACATCCGTAAGAGCGTTGGTGTTGGTGCCTTAAACAAGGTTCACGGTGGTCGTGTTAACCGTGGTAACCGTCCTTCTCACCATGTTGATGCTTCTGGTTCCGTTAACCGTAAAGTATTACAATCTTTAGAAAAGATCGGTGTACTTGCCAAGGATAAAAAAGGTGGTCGTAAAATCACTCAAGATGGTCAACGTGATTTGGATCGTATTGCCATGACTTTAGCTTCTGAAGATGATGAATAAATATAAAAGCCTTTTTTTTAATACAAAAAAAAGAAATAAAAATTAAAATCATTTCAATCCAATCCCTAAATCATTATCATTTGTTGTATTTCTTTATCTTTTTTTTTAATCATTGAGAAATATCTAATTTCATTTTATTATTAAAAGTATTGATGGATTTGTATTATTTGAAAGATAATAATAATAATAATAATAAAGAGAATAATAAAATGTCTAAAATGAAAATGATTTCAGATAAGGAAATATATAAAAGTCAGTTTAATAACGAATAACATTCATCATAAATGAAATGAAACGCTAAAAAAAATCCAAGATTTTAATACACATAGTTCTTTATTATAAAGTATTATTATTATCATATTTACATGTAAGGACTATAACTAATTCCAAATAGACAACTGATTTACCTGAAATAAGTAGTCCCTTTCCCTTCCATCTTTTCTTTATAAAATGTTGCTTATACATGAATGAACTGAAGCAAATTATTTTTTTAACCAATATAATGATAAAGATATAATGTAAAAAGGATGTATGGATATATCAGAAAAAAAAAAAAAAAGAAAAAAGAAAAAGTAGAAGAAAAAAAAAAGTAATGTGAATATAAGAATATGAAAAAATTTATTATTGATATGATCTTGTTGGAGCTAAAGGAGGTAAGACCATTTTATTTCTAGGAGAATGGCCATTTAATGAATTAGATGAATGAGAATGATTATTTGAATCCCATAAATAAGCAGTTAATGAACGATAAGAAGGAGGAGAAGGGTGAGGATGATGATTATTGCTATTATTATTAATATTATTATTAATATTATTATTAGAAAGAGATGGAGGAGCTGGTGGAGGTGGTGGTAATAAAGTGGAAGAAGTTGTTGAAGTGGGAATAGCAGATTGTTGTTGCTGTTGTTGATAAGGATGTTGTGGAGGAGATGGTGGCATGGTTTGAAAAGAGGATAATTTTTTTTCATCCACTTTTTCTTCTTCTACTTCTTCATCTATGTCCATGATGGATGATTTCTTATTCTTGTTTAATAAATCATCATTTACTCCAGTTGTACGTTTTTTATTTTTCTATCGATATTTAAATAATAATAAAAATAATAAAATAAGCATATATATATATATATATATATCTTTATATGTACATAATGTTTTAAATATATATATATATATATATATATTATTACCATGGATGAATCATTGGCAGCTAAATCTGTATAAATCATATAAGTAATATAAGCATGCATAGCATTTCTTTTAATCTTTGGATTATGTTTCATTGAAAAATATTGTAATGCATAATTCTAATTATAGTAAAGAATATATATACATAAGTAACTAATTTCTCTTTTCCCTTCTTTTTCTTTCTTTTTTTATTTATATTTTACCTGATCTGATGTAGAAGCAGAAGGTGGTGGTGGAGGATGATGTTGATGATGTTGATGATGATGGTTATTTCTAGAATAATAATGCTGAGGTGAATCATATGAATCAAAAGAAGATATAGAATTCCGATGATATGACATTGAAGAAGATGATGATGAAGGAGGAGGAGGTCTTTTTTGAATAATGATTTCTCTTCTTTCATAATGACGTCTACCTTTACTAAAATCATCAACATTACTATTATCTATAGCAGCTGCAGCCGCAGCTAGTAACATGATAGGATCTGATCTTGCCCTTTCTAATGAGAAAAAAAGAAAAAGAAAAAAATAGATAGATGAATAAATCATTCTTTATATTATAAATAATCTTTAAATTTTATTCTTTTTTTTTTTACCTCTAAATGGTATTCTTTTCTATTAAATCAAAAAAAAAAAAAAAAAAAAAAAAGAGATCAAATAAAAAAAGTTAATAAATAAATAGACAAATATTATTATTATTTATAAGTTAACTTACTGATGAATGATTTAAATTTTCTGTATTAAAAAAAATAGAGAGTAAAAATTGGAGTGTGAATATTAGTGAGCTTATCCAAACCTTTTTTTTAAGAAAAATGATCAAGTGACGTTATCCTTTTTTAACTATTATTATTTACCATTTTTTTTATAAGAATTCAAAGGTTTTAACTGAGATGAAGTTTGATTAGATAAGGTAATTAAAATATTTCCAGCTTCTTCAGCATCTACTAAATTATTATGATGTCTTGTAGAAGATGATTTAGGTTGAACTTGAGATGGATATTCTTGTAACATATTTATATATATTTAATATTCTTATTAATAATAATATATATAACTTATAAAAATAAAAAGATGACTATATTTATTTATAAATTTAAAAATGTCAAAATAAGAATATGATATTTATAATAAACTGATATACTTTTTCTTTCTTTTTCTTTCTTTCTTTTTTTAATATTAACTAATAGATAAAGAAGTATACATACATAAATACAATAATAATAAAGAAGTATATAAATAATTATTTCTTCTTTATTATAATAATATAAAAAAGGTTATAATAATAAAAGAAAAAGCTTAAAAAGAAGAAAAAGAAAGAAAGAAGGAAAGGAAAAAAAAAGATAGAAAGGGAGGATTAAAAAAAAGAGAGAAAAATTGGGAAATACGTGTGAGTCGAAAAAAGTAAGTATTCTATATATGGAATATAAAAAAAATAATCAAAACTGTGGAATCACGTGCGACCTCTTTTGAATATAAAAATTTCATTATAAAATATAAAAAAAGCCAATAGTATATATATATATATATATATATATATATATATATATATAATCAATTTTTTTTTACTGTTGCTGTTGTTGTTTTTTGTTAATGATCATATTGATGATGATATAAAATACACTTTTTAAGTTCTTCTTCAAATTCTTGAAAATGGAAAATAGAAAAAAAAAATAGGCTCTTTTGAAAGCCAGTCTCCTTGTTTCGCCACATATTATTAAAGCTTGTGTTTAGTAACTTATTTTTTATTCCTTAATAAAACTTAGAAAATGTAAATAAAAATATATACATTTATAAAAATAAAAATAAAAACAAGGAGAGCCCAAAAAAAAGATTGATTGATAGTAATATTCATTCATATCTAATTTTGGAAGTTACATGCTAATTAGACGATTAGCGGAGAGTATATAATAATTAAAAAGAACTAAAAACTTCTACCCTTTTTTCTTCTTTTCTCTTCCTTTCCCTTACTCTTTTTTTTTATAATATAACAATAATAGTAAATAAGCAAATGAATTTTCATTTACTTTTATTGTTTATTTCATTATGTATATCTGTTGTTTATTCAGCTATTCCTTTAGCTGCCGATGCAGACTTTGGATCTAGTAAAAATATCACTATTAAATCTAAAAAAACCAAAACAACCTATCACTTTAAGCAATCTACTTTATGTGATTCTGTTGTTCAAGTAAAGTCAAATATTATTATTAATATTATTATTATTATGTAGATAAAAATTATTTATATTAATTATTTTATATCAATTTTTTTTTTATTCCAATTCAGTATTCTGGATATATTGAAGTAACTCCAACAACACACTACTTTTTTTGGTTTTTTGAAAGTAGAGAAAACCCACAAACTGCTCCTGTAACACTTTGGTTAAATGGTGGACCTGGTTGTAGCTCTTTGACGTAATTTTTACATATATATATTGATAATGGTTTATATATTAATTTTTTTTATTTTATTTATTATTTAGTGGACTATGGCAAGAAGTTGGGCCCTGTTATGTAAATGATAACGGTACAAAAGACATTTATAATGAACGTGGTAGTTGGAATAAGATAACCAATATGCTGTTCCTTGATCAGGTAAAAAAAAAAAAATACCACATAAAAAATCATTTTCAATCTCATTTATTCAATCAATTATTTTTAATCATCATCGTCATTAACTTAGCCTGCTGGTGCTGGATATTCATATGGTGATTTGGTTTCTTCTACAGAAGAAGCAACCCCTTTGGTTTATAAATTTTTATTAAAATTCTTTGATGCATTCCCTCAATATCAAAGTAATCCTTTTCATTTCTTTGGGTAAAAAAAATTACATGCATATGAAAAGAACAAAAAGAAGAAAAAAGGATACTAATTAAAACTCAATCGTATTTATTACTAAATGTATGACAAAAAAAAAAACTTTTTTAGTGAATCTTACGCAGGTCACTATATTCCTTCTATGGCTAATTACATATTAAAGAAAAATAATGGTTTATCAAAAAAGAATCGAAAATATATCAATTTACAATCAGTTGGTATTGGTAATGGTCTTACAAGTATAGTTACTCAAGAGTAAGTTTGATTTATTTATGTATAAAAAAAAATACGTTGGTATGATTTTATTTATTTATTTATATATCTATTTATATATTTATTTATTTACATTTATAGCCAATTTTCCGTAACAATGGCTTGTAATTCTACATGTAAGATTAATATAATCATGAAACTTTTATATATAGACATATTTATTTACTTTTATTTATTTTTATATTTATTTTTATTTAGATGGATCGGTACTTAACCAAACAAATTGTGATCTTATGGCAAGAAATACACCTAAATGTATTCAAAGAAGTAATGCAGATAATACAATAACAATAAAAAAAAAAAAATTCAAACATACATAGACGTTATTTTATTTAAAACAAATAATTAATTTAATTTAATTATTGTTATTATAGTGGAAAAATGTAATAAAACAGGAAAAGTATCAGATTGTACTTCAGCAACAACATATTGTGCCAAATATGTTGAAAATATTTATAGAAGATCAGGACAAAACATTTATGACGTTAGATCTAAAGACGCTCCTCCACTTACCTTTATTAATTTTATTTCACAAAATAAAATTAAAGAATTGATTGGTGTTCCTACTTCACTAACTTTTAATAGATGCAATAAAGAAGTGGTAAAACTATTTATAATTCATTTTTATTATTATCATTACTATCTTTGATAAACATATCACTATTTTAATTAAATATACAAATATATTGACTCTATTTATTTATTTATTTATTAATATAGAAAAACGCATTTTATGGAACAGGCGATTAGTAAGTATTATATATAAAAACACAAAAATAAGAATCATTTTACTTATTTATTTTATAATAAAACAGTGCAAGAGACTTTGCTCCTTTTGTAGGTAAAATATTAAATCAAGGTATACCTGTACTCATCTTTGCAGGTGACGCTGATTATAGGGGCCATTGGGTAAAATATAAGAATAAGCATACTATTATTATTATTATTACTAAACTATTTCTTTTTTTTTTATTTATTTACATATACTATATTTAATTTAGTATGGTAACCATGCTTGGACTCAAAAATTAAAATTTAAAAAGAGCTCAATTTACCGATCTCGTCCATTTTATCCATTGTTCTTAGATCAAAATGGTGCAGAAATTGGCCAATCTCAGTCAGGAGGTGGTTTAACCTTTGTGAGAATATATGAAGCTGGTCATAAGGTATGTATTTATAAAATAAAAATAAAAAAGATGATGATGATGATGATGCTTTTATACACTTACTTACATAAATGTGTATGTATAGGCCGCTTACTATCAACCAGAAGCTGTTTTTGATATGTTTCATAAATTTATTAATGGTGAATTCCAATAATGATTCAATTTCCCTTTATTTTTTATTCTATTTTATTTTTATACCAATTTATCTATATACTTATTATTATTGTTGTTGTATGTATATATAATTATCTAATCATTTTATCTATTCATTGTTATCAGTTATACTTTATATATTTTCATATTAGAAAATAATGATATATTAAAATTAGACTAGAAATATCATTTTTTTATTTTTCTTTTCGTTTCTATATAAAGAATGAACTTTAAAAAAAATCTCCTCCCCTTAATCCCTTAAAAAAATGCATACAAACTATTTATATGAAAGAGAATACTTCAATATTTTAAATAATTTTATATTCAAAAAGTGGGTGTTTTCCATTTTGGAGAATAAATAAATAAATAAAAAGTTGATGATCAAATTAGAGTTTTAGAGATAAATATAGATAGGTGTTTTGATCTAAAAAAGGGAAATTGAAATGAACAAAAAACACGAACATTTATTTTATTTTATTTTATTACCCGCAGTTAAAAATAAAAATACACTTTCATATGTATATATTAAAAATTGTTCATTTTTGTAAATATTTCTTATAAATGTTTATTAACTAATAATTAACGCGATCTTGTCCTTTTTTTTTTTATTAACACCACGCAGCTTAACACGATTATTAATAAAGTATATAACAGGTTTTTAATTTCTCTTTTTTTTCTTTCACTTTTCTTTTCTTTTTCCATTATTGTATTTTATTTTATATTTATATATACATAATAACAACAATAATAATAATAACAATAATGCCCACTTATTTATTAACTATTAGAACCATGATTCCAGTTTATGATATTCATACTATTATTAAACAAGATATTTATCATAATATTACCAAGGAAGAAATAATCAATATTGGTAAAAAAAGATTTTTTGATCAAGTAAACAAATGCTTTAATGGTGGTGTTGAAAGATGTACGGGTTTAGATTTTCGTCTTGAAAACATCGAAGAATATAATAAAGGACATTATCAAGATTTTTGGGAAATGTGTGATACAAGAGTCACGTTTACATTTCCTGGCGGGCCAGCTATTCTAGAAATTTATGAATTCCCATTATTATTTTCAGAAGAAAAAAAAGAAAATACCAACAGTAATAATAATAACAATGATCAAAATAATGAAGATCATTCGACATCACCTTTAGATAAAATACTCGTTTATTCACTTCCTAAGCCAATCGATCCTTATTAAATAAAAAATTATGATATCATCTTGAATCATTTTAGCATCAGTATATATATATATATATATATATCATAGTTTATGGTAATGAAGATCTGTTGAAACCAGAATATTATTATTTTGGTTTATTGTACCATGTATAGAATTAAACAATAATAAAATTATTTTTACTTTAATCTTTTATGATATATTCAAATGAAATCAACAAAGTAATTTGATTACAGGCTATTTACTGGTTTTTAAAAATAATAAAAAAGAAATATCATGATCTTTAATATATTCAAACATGAACGCCGACATGCATATTTTTTTAATCTTAGATTTATTTATGTTTCCAGTCTAAACAAATATATAAATAAAATCAAAACAATTTGAATATATAATTCTCTTTTTTTTTTCTTTTCTCCTTTTCAACCTTTTTTTTTTTTTTTCCTTCACTTATTTTATTTATATATTAACAAATGAAAATTTCTCTATTTTTATTATCTATTTCACTATGGATATCTAACGTTTATTCAGATACTCCATTACCAAATGAATCAAACTTCGGATCTAGTCGAGATATAACTATTACTTCAGCTACAACAAAAACAACATACAACTTTAAACAAACTACTTTATGTGATTCTGTTATTCAAGTAAAGTTCATACTATTATTATTATTATATAGATAAAAGCTATTTATATTAATTGGTTTTACTTTTATTTTATTTTTTTACTATTTGCAACTCAGTATTCTGGATACATTGAAGTAACTCCAACAACACGTTACTTTTTTTGGTTTTTTGAAAGTAGACAAAACCCACAAACTGCTCCTGTAACCCTTTGGTTAAATGGTGGACCTGGTTGTAGTTCATTTACGTAATATATATATATATATATATATATATATACGTATATATTATATATCAGTATTAATTTATATATTGATTTTTAATTATTTATTTAGTGGATTATGGCAAGAAGTTGGACCTTGTTCTACAAATGAGGAAGGCACACAAGCTTTTTATAATGAAAGGGGTAGCTGGAATAAAATAACCAGTATGTTATTCCTTGATCAGGTAAAAAAAAGAGAGAGAAAAGAAAAGAAATCAATATATGTATATACAAATATATATTCAATTTCCTTTTTTTTTAATAATCTATAAGCCTGCCGGTACTGGATATTCAACTGGTGACTCAATTGATACTACTGAAAAAGCAACTACATTAGTTTATCAATTTTTACTCAATTTCTTTGATGCTTTTCCACAATATAAGAGTAACCCTTTCTATTTCTTCGGGTAAAATAAAAACAATAATAATAACAATAATAACAATAATAATAATATGTATAAAAGTATGTATGTATACACAAAAAAGAAAAATTAAAACTCAATTGCATTTTGTTATTTTTTTCTTCTTTTTCTTTTAACAAAAAAGGGAATCTTATGCTGGCCATTATATACCTTCAATGGTAAATTATATATTAACCCAAAATCAAAACTTACAACCTGATGATCAGAAACGTATTAATTTAAAATTAATTGGTATTGGAGATGGTCTTACAAGTGTTGTTATTCAAGAGTAAAGTATTTAAATATATATATATATATATGTATATATATGTATGTATATGTGTCACTATTTATTTATTTATTTGTTTGTTTGTTTCTATGTTTGTTTATTTATTTATTTGTTGATCTACATATTTAGCCAATACGTACAAAAAATGGCTTGCGATTCTCCTTGTAAGTTTAACAAGATCATCTGTTTATTTATATCACTCACGTTTTTTTTCTTTTTTCTCTTTTTTTTTTTTGTTTTTTTTAGATGGACCTGTACTCAATGAAACAAGTTGTAATCTTATGGCACAAAATACACCTACCTGTATTGATTACTGTAAATTAGTTAGTAAAATAATAATAATAAGATTTATAATATTTAATATATCATTTTTATTATTATATTTATATATATAGTGAAAAAATGTCAACAAACAGGAACTGTCTCAGATTGTGTCACAGCAACCAATTATTGTGCTGATAATCTTGAATATATTTATTTAAGATCAGGAAGAAATATCTATGATATTAGAACTACATCCCCACCTACATATCATTATGTTAAATTTATTGAGCGACCTGAAATTAAACAATTGATTGGTGTTCCTTCTGATCAATCTTATATTAGATGTAGTTCAATAGTGGTAAGGAAAATATGTATATAATTCCCCTTCTTTTTTTTTGTTTGTTTTTTTTTATGAACATCATTGTATATATATTTATCTACTTTATTATTGCTATTTTTTTAAAAAAAAAAAAAAATAATGATAATTATAGAAAGAAGCATTTTATGCTACAGGTGATTAGTAAGTGATTTATATATAATTATAATTATAAAAATGCAAGGATTTTATTTAACTTTAGTTATTTATGATATAATAGTGCTAGAGATTTTGCTCCATTCGTAGGTCAAATCTTGAATAACAATATATCCGTCTTAATTTTTGCAGGAGATGCTGATTATCGTGGCAATTGGGTAATTATTATATATCATTCTTTATATATTTATTTATTATTTTATGCTAATATATATATATAGTATGGTAATTATGCTTGGACGCAACAATTGGCATTTAGAGATAGTCAAGCGTATCAATCAAGTTCATTCAAACCATTTATTGCTTCAAATGGTACACAAGTAGGAGAAGTTCAATCGGGTGGTGGTTTAACCTTTGTAAAAATATACCAAGCAGGTCATATGGTATGTATTTTATACATACTACATATTTGTACATATATATATATATATATATAATTAAAGGGATATACCTATACATTTATATTAATGCTCTTTTTTTTTTTCTTCTTTGAATATGTGTATAGGCTGCTTATTATCAACCAGAAGCTGTATATGATATGTTTTATAAATTTACTAATGGTGGATTTTAAATAACCAAACGTTTATTATATTTATTTATTTTTTAAACCTAATGTATGATAAAGTTATATAAGTTAAATATCTTCAAATTAAAATAAATAAATCTTTTCATATCTATATAAAGAATATGTTTAAGTCCTCTTTTCTCCTTTACCCCTCTTTTTAAATACAAACAAACTCTTGCTTAAAGTTGAGGGATCAAATTAAGGTTTATTGATAAAAAAAAATTAAAGTAGATATAGCTTTGGCCTAAAAAAGGAAAATGAAAGCACTTGCTACAAAGAAAAAAAAAGTCCAAATATATCCTTGCATAAATATTAAAAAGGTTTTCTTTATTTCATTTATAATTTTATTTATGTTCATTTTCATTACTATATGCAAGTCTATTGATTTAAAAATAAGTATATTAGACTTTTTTTAATACAATTAGTACCATTATCTTTGTCGACTATACTTACACTATGCTAAAACAATAGAATATAAACAATAATGATATTGTTAGTATCAATAAAAAGGTTTATTTATTTGAAATATATTCATTTTATTTTTATTTTTATTTTTTAAAAAAAAGAAGCTAAACAAATATATACTTATTAAAAAAATTCAATGTTTATTCAGAATACCTGTTTCTTTAGTATTTTTTTTCAATCAATGAATAAAATAACGATGACTTTAAACATACAAAAAAGATAAAATAATGTAAATAACGGTATTTATTAACAACACTTATATTACATGTTATTAATAGTAAGTAGCTTAGAAACTAAAAACGAATTACAACTCATTGAATAAAGTTAATTGGTCAATTGTAAGCTGAGTATCTGTTTTAGTGTAAAATTATAACAATTTTTTTTTAATAATATACCAGCACTAAATAAAAAATATTAAATATTTGGTTTGAAAATTAAGTAGTATATTACAAGCTTAAACTAACTGAGTAAACTAAACTATATATATATATATATATATTCTTTTTTTTTTTTTTTACTTGGCATTAGGTTATTCCAAATTAAGATTTTAATGCGTCGTTTATTTAATTCCGAACTTTCACTTTACTGAAAATATATACCAAAAGTATATAATAAAGTAAACATAATAATTATTAATAAATAAATACTATTCATGATAATCTTTATTTATCATTAAAATATATACATATAAGAACGATATTTCACATATTTTTTGTTTTAATGAAAATGTATAAACAAAACAAAAACAAAAAACCCAAAAAAAAAAAAAAAAAAAAGAACAGCAAATTTACCTCTTTGTTTATTTCTTCAAAATTATAAGCAGACAAACTAACTAAAACACTATTATTATTATTATTATTAAATGCTTTAATGTTTTAATTTTTTTTTCATTATATAAATATAAATATAAATACTATTTTGTCTCTTTTTTTCTTCCTTTTTCTTTTTTCTTTTCCATTTCATTTTTTTTATTCTTCTTTTCTTTTCTTGTATATTTATTAATAATATAAGTAATATAATCCAATGAAAAAACATTTATTTTTATTGTATATTTCATTATTAATATCTATTGTTTATTCGCAAGATAATTCAACTCTTGATTCAAGTAAAGATATTATTATCACTTCTTCAGAAACAAATATAACATATCAGTTTAAACAACCCACTTTATGTGATTCAGTTATTCAAGTAAATTTATTTTTTATTTTATTATTATTATTATTTTAGAATCATTTTACTGACTATGATTTTTATATTTTTAAAAAAAAAGTACTCCGGATTTATTGAAATAAATCCAACAACACAATACTTCTTTTGGTTTTTTGAAAGTAGATATACACCAGATACTGCTCCATTGACACTTTGGTTAAATGGTGGACCTGGCTGTAGCTCACTCAGGTAATATTTACATATATATATCAGTAGTAGTTCTATATTAAAGTTCTTTTTTTTTTATTTACTTTTATTAGTGGACTATTCAGAGAAGTTGGACCTTGTAATATTAATGAAGATAGCACTAAGGCTGGATACAATGAAAGAGGTTCTTGGAATAAATTCTCAAATATGTTATTTCTTGATCAAGTAATATATATATATATAATGAAAAACCAAAAAAAAAAAAAATTCATTCAATTATTTAACTCTTTATTATTATTATTTTTAATGAAACATTAGCCCGCAGGCACAGGTTTTTCATATGGTGATATAGTTTCTTCTACAGAACAAGCAACTCCTTTAATTTATGAATTTTTATTAAAATTCTTTGATGCATTTCCAAAATACAAAAAAAACCCATTTCATATTTTTGGGTAAGATAGATATATAAAAAAAAGATGATGATAATGACAATGAATAAAAATCATTTCTATTTTACTTATTACTTTATTACTTAGTGAATCATATGCAGGACATTATATACCTTCTATTGCAAATTATATTTTAAATGAAAATAAAAAATTAACACCAGAAGATCAGACTAAAAATATTAATTTACAAACAATTGGTATTGGGAATGGCCTAACTAGTATTTTAATTCAAGAGTAAAGTATATATATATATATATATATATATATATATATATATATAAATGTGTAAAGATTGATAGAAATGTTTATTTGTACATTTATTTATTTTTGTTTTTAGTCAATATGCACAAAAAATGGCATGTAATTCAACTTGTAAGTTATTATATATAATCACCTCTTAATATTTTCATCATTTATTTATAATGTTTTTTTCTTTCCTATTTTTATCTTAGATGGATCGGTACTTAACCAAACAGATTGTGATCTTATGTTAAGAAATACGCCTAATTGTATTCAGCGAAGTAATAATAATATTCAGCATAAACTTTTTAGAACTAAATTTAAATGTGATTACTTTTATTTATTTATTTCTAGTTAAAAAATGTAAAGAAACTGGAAGTTTACAAGATTGTGTTTCGGCAACAAGATATTGTTCTAAATACCTTGAAAAAATATATCGACACTCAGGAAGAAGATTCTATGATGTTAGATATACAAATATCACTTTTTATAATTATGTTAGATTCATTAAACAAGATCATGTTAAAAATTTACTTGGCATTCCTCAAAATCGACATTATCATATGTGTAATATTCGCGTGGTAATGTCAGATATGCTCTTTTTTTTTTTTTTATTGACTATATAATCATTTCCATTTTTATTCATTCCTATTTATTTTATTTATTTATTTAGAAAAGAGCATTTTACAGTACGGGTGATTTGTAAGTTTTATAAACAAGTTTTATTTATCTATCTATTTATCTATTTACTAATATATTGTTTATTTTTATTATAATAGTGCAAGAGATTTTTCTCCTTTTGTAAGTAATTTACTAAATCAAGATATCCGTGTACTTTTATTTGCAGGAGATGCTGACTATCGTGGAAATTGGGTAAGATAATAAATAAATAAATAAATAATAGTAAATAATAATAATAGTAATAAATATATTCTACATTATCGTTTATTTATTTATTTATTTATTTATTTTTAAGTATGGTAATTATGCCTTGAGTCAACAATTGAATTTTAAAAATAATGCAATTTATCAATCAAGTTCACTTAATCCATGGATTGATCAAAATGGTGTAGAAGTAGGTCAATATCAATCAGGTGGTGGATTAACATTTGTAAGAGTTTATGAAGCTGGTCATAAGGTATATACATGAAATGAATATAAAAATGAATTTTATATATATACACTTTATTATTTAATTATTAAACATATATATATATGTATATATATAGGTTCCTGCCTATAAGCCTGAAGCTTCTTATGAAATGTTTTTAAAACATCTTAGTGGTGATTTTCATTAGCAATTTTGTTTTCTTAATATACATTATAATACTTTTGTATATAATAATATATACCTTCTTGTTAATATGTGTGTAAAGTAATATATTCATATAATTATTTTATAATCATAGCTTTAATAATTATATTTTATATTTTTTTTTATTTGACCTGTTTTATTATAATCACATTAATAATAATAATATTAAAGTCTAAGAAAAAAATGATTTGATCTTTATGTATAGAACATTCTTTCTTATTTTAAAATAAATAACAACAATAATAAATATAGAAATATAAAGATTTATTGTTTAAAAAAAAATAAACTGGTTATTAAAAAGTTAAGGTTATTTATAAACATAAATAACTGGTCTATCTTAAAAAAAAAAAAGCTTTGTGTTTTTTTAATATGCATATTATTGCAAATAATAAAGTGTTGTTATCCTTTATTTATTTATTCCTTTATTTTGTTTTTGATATTTTTATATTGTCCATTTTTATCCTTGCATATTTTTTAGTGGTAAAAAAAAACAAAAAAAAAAAAGATGTAAACAGTAACAAATCAATTGTTTTCCGTTTATTTTATATATAACCTATTTAATCATTAAAATATGTATATATAAACTATATTATATTTTTTATTATTCTATTTTTTAGACGTATAAAAAAATATATGGATATTTCTTTTCTTTTCTTTTCTTTATTCCCTTTTTTTTATTATTTTCATAATATCTATTTACGCTTGATTTACTTTTGTTGATGATCCACTAAATATTGTCGAATCCAACTTGAACTAATTTTATCTGACCAATCAGCATTATCATTACTACTATTATTTGTATTGGAACTAATAACATCAATGATTTTAATGGCTAAAGGTTCAAAATTCTTTTTTAATCTTTCAATATTCACCATTTGACTTCCTTTTAAAGTTTCGTGAGAACAAATTAATGCTTGAATAGAAGGATCTGTAATGGTTGGGCCAAATGGATCTGTGATAGGTACAATGGAATAATCTAACCCATTTCTTACTCGATGTAAAAATTCACTGACTTTTGATACACGTACATTAGTGGATGCAATTAATTCACGGTTCTTCTTTGAAGTCAACATAACATCATCTATCATTAAATAAATAAATAAATACTTGAATAAAGTTCTGTTTTTATTTATTTATTTATTTATTTATTTATATCCTTCTATAACTAACTTTTTTTTTCCTTTTCTTTTCTTTTACCTGTAACTCCAACAATTAAACTTTTTCTTGTAGATAAAGCTGTCATGGTTAATAAAATCTTATGTCCAGCATGAAGATGATCAAAAGTACCACCAACAGCTACTTTATTAAATATTTCTAATTGATCTTCGTGTACTTCTTCCTTTTCTTCTTTTTCTACTTTCAATGATAATTCTAAAAGATCAAAAGGTACATCTAATGGTGATATACGAAGAGGATTTAAATTTAAACCTTGCCTTCTTTGATTCCATTGTTGAATAAGTTCAGTATCTAGTATATTAAAATAATAATAATAATAATAAAGGTGAATAAAAAAAAAAAAAAAGAAAGGAAAATGATACATTATATATATATAATTACCTTGAGGTAGTACAAAAATGGTATCAATATCATGTTGTAATGCAACATCATAACCACATATCATAGGTAAAATAACATTCATATCAAATAAAGGATTATCATGTTGATAAGCTATAGATACTTGAGTTAAATAAATTTGAGTAATGCATGATTGCCATTGTTCCCATTGTTGTTGAGTTTGAATGGATTGAAAATAATTATGAGAAATATTAGGTAAATTTAATATGATAAATAAACCATATTCTTTATTATTATTATTATTATTTTCTTTATCTTGTAGTTGTTGTTGTTGGATGCATTGTAAAACGGATTGTTCAATCAAATATCTATGAAGCTTATTAATTTCCCCTTTTGGTGAATTCACGGTTAAATATAACATATGATATACTTTATTATTACTATTTTTTAAACTTCTTGCAATTGCTGTTGTTGTCGAAGAAGAAGAAGAAGGTACAGATAAAGCGGATATATCTTTAGTTAATAAAGTAAATTCATTTTCTATTTCATATTTTTTAGGTTGTTCATTTTTTTTTATTAATAATATAGTCTTTTCGCTTTCCCAGATGAGAGCAAGTGGATTAGCATTGTCTTGATGAAGTTCTTTAATAATGGTTGATGTTGAAATATCGTGTTTATCAATAAATTCAATATCAAATAAACAATTGTTTTTGAATTGTTCTTTTTCTTGTTCTTCTATTTTAAAAGTTATATAACAAAATACTTTAGTCATCTTGTATAAATAAATAAATAAGAATAAAAAAATATATATATAAAGTTAAGAAGAAAGAAAAAAGGAAAAAAAGAAAACGCGGGAAAGAAAATTATTTGACCATTATTAAAAAGCGGCGGCATTTTAATTTTCCGTGCAAGGAAACTTTCTTTTTTTTTTTTTTTTCTTACCCTTATTTCTAATTTTCAAATGACATAAAATATAACTGATTATAAATATATATATATAAATATATATATCATTTTTATATTATTATTATAATTATTATGAGTATAATTTATTAATAAATACAAAAAGTATAATCAATATGATCAATTAATTTATAATCATTTAAAGAGGTATAATGAGGATATTCTAATACCCACTTGTTTTCATCAAAGCTACCGATTAAAGTAATTGCAGTTGGCATCTGATCAGGGAATAAAGTAATAAATGAAGGAATAGAATACATAAAATAAGGAATGATTACTTTTTTTAAATTATTAATATCCAATTTTAATTGATTTAAAATAGGTTGTGGTAAAAAAACATCATGATCTGATTTACATATAAAAAATAATGCTGATTTTAAATTTAAAGTAGGCAGCTGTTGGTGGTGATATTGTGGATGATGCATTAATTGTATATATAATAAATTGGATTTATAAAGTTGAATATTATTAACTAAATCTTGATTTTCAACTACTACTTCTACTTTTTTTATTCGTTTTTTAATATTATTTTTATTTTTCTTTGAAATATCTATATTTCTTTCCTTCATTATTGTTGTTGCTGTTGTTTGGTGTTGATTATTATTATTATTATTATTATTATTATTATTATTGTTTTTTTTAAAATATTTATAATAAATAGGATTAGCATTTTTAGGATCATCCAATTCATTTAATTCTAAAGCACTTGAAAAATAAACTGAAGCAAATGAAGGCAATTGTCTTACAAATTTACTTGAACAAGCTTTTAGTAATCTTGCTTTATCCCATAAATCCATAAATTCATATAATTTTAACCTTACAGAAATCATATCTGTAATATTCCAATGAGAAATGGCATTCTTATCTTTTACAATATGTTGATATTTATGCCATATAGGTAAAATGGCATAAAATCGATCTTCATTTTTAGTTGCATTCGAATTAAGAATCATATCTAAATGATGTCGTTGTAATAATATATATTCGAAAGAATGAATAAATTTTGATTCATAAGTTAATTTTTTATGGTGATGATGATGATGATGATGATGATTTGTTGTAGTATTAGCATTAGTAGTAATAATAGATGATGATAATGATGATGATGGTAGTGATGGTAGTGGTGATTGTACTAAATATTCTGTAGAATGATGGTCTGTTGTTAGAGGATGAGATTTTGATGATGATGACGATGTCGATGATGATGCTAAAGAAGTTGATGATATATTATTATTAATAGTATTAGTAGTCATTATTGTTGTTGTTGTTGTTATTGTTGTAGTATTAGAATGACAAAAAGAATAAGAAAAAAATGGAAAAGGTTTTTGTGAATATAAATTATGTAATAACATAATAAATATAAATTTCATAGGCGTATTTTTATTTTTTGCAATTTGATATTCACTTATAACCCAAGTTCGATGAGACCAATCATCTAAAAGATGTTGTAAAAAATCATAAGCTAATTTTAAGTCATCTTTTGAGGCAGCAATTTTATAAATAGAATTCAGCATTTTAGTCATGCCCTTTTTCTTTGATAAAGAAGAATGATGGAAATAACGTTGTAAAGATTCATAAATAAGTTGATTATTTTTCATAATGATATCAATAGAAAATTGATTAGCAATATTAATTTTTAAACATTCTAAATTTAAATCAGGTACAGCCAGTAAATAAGTTGCTTTTTTATAAATGGTTGACATGTGGTATAAAGTTGATTTTAAATGATGAGGGTTTTGTTGATCTATAGAAATGGCATCTATCCATAAATAGGGTATATCCTTTAAATCAGGCTCTTTACGTATATAAAAGATTAATTCAAATAAATCTGATAAACTAAATGATGTGACTTGAGCGGTGTAATCGGGTGTTTTTACATATTGTTTTGGTACTTCCCCCCATCTATATGATATGGCTATATATTTTAATGATTCATTATACATATTTTCTTTGACACATCGTATTTTATTCATATAAGTGTTTGATATATCTATTAGTGTTATGTCGAACGTTTCTAATAGTAAAATACATTTATAAATATATTATATATATATATATATAAAGAAATAGAGATAAGCTATTTTTTTTCTTGGTTTTTTTCGTGTTTTTAATTTTATATATAAAATAGCAAGTACCTTTCTTTTTCCTTTTCTTTTTATTATTATTAATAATTTTATTACTACTACTATTATTATTATTATTAGCATTAAAATATTCTAAAATAGATCTTTGATTCTTTGTTCTAATCCCAATAGGTTTCGTAAAGTAATCATATAAACTGGTTTGCTTCTTTTCTACCATTGGTTTTTTACTAGTTGTAGTAGTTTTATTTAAACTACTATTGCAATTCAAGTAACTATATAAAGTAGCTTGAATCATATTCATATATATATATATATATATATATACATATATATATATATACAGTATATATTTATATTTACTTAAAGTTTATATATTTAATAAATAAATAAAAAGAGAGAATAGGAAGAAAGGTTTAAAACAAAGAGAAAGAGAGAAAGAAAGGAAAAAAATAATAAGAAAATTCAGGCTTATCTTGAGGCTGTGAATTAAAAAAAAAAAAAAATTGATAACTATAGGAAATATAATAAACTTTTTTCGTGTTACACTATATACTTTAACTATGATCAAATTACACATTTTTATTAGAACCCTCTTTTTATTATTCCAATGGATTATTTTGGAGTAACTTGGTATTTTGGGTTATTATAAAAATAGTCACTTTTTAAAATTATTATAATGATGATCTAATTTCCCATCCAATCCACAATCTCAATGGCTTTATTTTATGTACATATTTAGTAAATGTTTCACAGATAAATATTAGATCTTTTTATTTTTCTTATTTTTCTTCCATTTACTTATTTTATACTAATCTCAGAGTATATTAAAAAATGCTTAGCTTTATATATATATGATCTAATTACTGTATATAATTTTATTCATAAGTAAGATAAAAAAGAAAGAAAAGAAAATCGATAAACAAATCAATAATATTTATATAAATGATAATATACCATTTTATAAACGAAACATTAACATTCATTTGTTAAATAATAATAATATAATAACCTATTGGCCACTGAGATTAAAACACATCTTTTCTACATCTTTACTAAAAAGAAATTTTATTCAAGTAGAATATGTATAATTATAGCAATGTGGCTATAAATAAAAAAAAAAAGTCATCATTATGTAATCAAATTTGGTTCATTGTTGATGAAAAATCAATATTGTAATTTTTATTGATTGATATTTATTATAATACTCAATTACCTTTTTTTAAAAAAATACTTTTAGTATTGATTTTTTTTTTTTTTTTTCATTGATGAATCATTTTCATTAAAAAAAAAAAATAAACTGAAGATTTTTTTTTACATATATATTTATTTCAGAATGTTCTTATTTTTTAAAAAAAATAACAAATAAAAAGATAAAAATACAAATTTTCAGATAAAAATAGAATCCTATCAATTAAATATATATTTAAGAACCAATAGGTTTGTTGTTAACATGATTAGTAAACATTTGTAAAGAAGCTTCAGGTTGATAGTAAGGAACTTCATGACCAGCACCATAAACTCTTACAAAGGTTAAATTGGAACCACTAGCATATTGAACTTGACCAACTTCTTTACCATTCAAATTCCAGCCTTTCAAAGAAGAAGATTGGTATTTATCGCTACCTTGGAATTTCAATTGGCTTGACCAAGCATAATTACCAATCTAAGTGAAAATATATATATATAGATATATATAGATAAAATAAAATAAAATAAAATAAAAAAAATAAATAAATAAATAAATGTATAATCATTTAAAATGTAATTTACATATATATATATATATATATATATATATATATATGATAAACTTACCCAATTACAAATATAATCAGCATCACCAGAATACAATAATACGCGAACACCATTATTTAATAAATTAGCAACATGTGGAGAGAAATCTAAAATACCATCACTACCAAATTTACTACCAGCTGAATTGGAACATTCAGTATAAGTACTTGATGCACCAATGATTTTACGTGTAGATGCACTGTTAAGGAATTTAATGTAGGTACTAGGAATTTCATCAGATGTACGAACATCATAGTAACTACGGCCAGAGTTACTATAAATACCTTCAACATTATTACCACAGTAATTCTCAGCATCATCACAATCACTAGATGATCCTGATTCATAACACTGTTGAACTATTATTTATTTTTAAAAATAGTCAATAATAAAAATGATGGTAATTAATAAAAATGATTAATATATATATATATATATATATATTTAAATGAAACTTACTCAATTGTACACATTGAGGAGTATTATCTTTCATGGTTTGACAATCAGAATCAGATAAAACAGATCCATCTATATTAAAAATAAAAGTAATATATATGTTAACGATATGATTGATTATATGCACAATGATGATTATATATAAAAAGTAAACCTACAAGAAGAATTACAAGCCATTTGTTCATAGTATTGGCTATTAAAATAATAATAGAAAAAAATTAAAAAATCAAATATATAAACTATATTCATTTTTTTTTTTTAAATGAAATAAACTTACTATTGAATTAAAGGATTGGTAAGACCATTACCAACACCAGCAGATTGAAGATTAATATGTAATTTACCAGATTGTAAATTTTGATTTTGTTTTACAACATAATCAGCAAATGCAGGAATATAATGACCACCATAAGATTCACTAATATTATTTTTTTAAAAAAAAAAATCAATCAATTAAAAAATCATTAAAAAAAAATTGAATAAATTAAAGAAACATAAATATTGTGAATTCTTTTTTTTTTTTTTTTTTTTACCCAAAGTAATGAACAGCTAGATCTTTATATTTAGGAAAAGCTTCAAAGAAAACTTGTAAAAGATTATAAGCTAATGGTGCAGCATCATCAGTACCATAAACATTATCAGTACCATATGAAAAACCAACACCGGCAGGCTATTTTTTTTAAAAAAAATAATAATAATATATCATACGTTAATATTTCTTTTTCTATTATTTTATGTTTTTTTTAAAAAAAAAAAATAATATTAATTATAATTACTTGATCAAAGAATAACATGTTAGAAACTTTATTCCAACTTCCAGCATCATTGTAAACAGCTTGGCTACCATCACTATTGACTCTACAAGGGCCTAATTCTTGCCATAAACCAATCATACTAGAACAACCTGGACCACCATTTAACCAAACAGTGAATGGAGCAGATTCAGGATTTGTACGACTTTCAAAGAACCAGAAGAAATAATGAACATTAGAATCAACATCTAAATAACCAGAATATTGAACAACAGTATTATCACATAATTTTGGTTGTTGGAAAGTTAAAGTATGATTGGCTACCAATTTACTTGTAAATGTAGTAACCCCAGATTTTGGATCAGTAAAAAATTGATTGTTTTTTGGTAAAGCTAAGGCACTAACATGTCCCAATAAATAAACACTTATACCTGCTAATGTAGATATAAATTTCATTTTTTTGTTATTTCTTTTGGTTTTGTGTTTATATCAGAAAAAAAAAAAAATAGGAAATGAAAAAAGAAGAAAAAATAAAAAGGAAGATCCCTTTTTATATATTTCTTTTTTTTTTTTCCTGGTAACACTCAAAAACTAGATTATATATATTTGGTGGTTTTTGACAATTTGATAAAAATAATAATAATGAATGAATGAAATACATATATGAAATTAATAGATTACGCGATTTTAACCTTTTATAGATGTTATATCTAAATTAGGTTAGTCAAAGCAAAATGATATAAACCCCATTTTCCTTTATTAATTTTTAATTTTCGAAACACATGACTGTGGTTTAATATATATTTGTCCTATTTTTTCTATTTTGAGGAAAAAAAGATAAAACAATTATAATCCAGATTACTTTTTTTTAGTAATATTGGTAATAATATTAATATTGTTTAAATACGAAAAAAAAAAAAAAATTTTAAGAATGAAAAGATAAAGAATATTGACAAATAAAATATTAAAGTTATCTTATGATAATGATTATGCCCATTGAAATATTATATATACCAATCGTTAATAAATAAATTTAAGTTTTGCTGAGATAAAACTGCCATTTTTTTAAGAGTAAATTTAAACGAGTGACTTTTAATAATAAGGAAGAAACTTTTAATACATATTTATGAAAAAAATTGTATATACTCAATATCACTTGTTTATTTAGAATTATTGATATATAAGTTGCTTATATAATTTTTATTTAATTTTATTTTAATTAATTATATATATATATATATGCATATATATATCCTATGATAGAAGTAAAGCTTTTATAACCATCAGGATGAAACAAATTAAATATATTATTACACGTAAAAAAAAAAGGATGAGCAATATTAATAATCAAAACTGATTAGAATATTTATATTTCTATATTTTAAATGACATTTTTTAAAGAAAAAATATAAATAACTAGCAAAAAATTAACTTGTTTGTTTTTATTTTTATAGTTAATTGTTTATATTGCAATATATATCTTAAAAGAGAAGCAAAGCTTTGGACGAACTTGCTTTGAAGTGAAACAAGTTATAATTAGGAAGAAGATTAGGCTGAATACTTGGATCATAACTATATATAAATATAAATAGATAAAAACTATATACTATTACACTTTTTATTTACAAAAAAAAAAAAAAAAAGGATGAACAGCATAATTAATCAAGGTTGATGAAGGTATTTGTTATAGTAAAAATAAAAATTATAATCTATATTTATATATTTTGAAAATCATGATGCTTGTAAATAAAAATAAAAGCTTCTTATATAATCCACGAACTAATGTTACTTTTTCCTTTTATTATTAAATAGCGCAAGTTGTTCTAATTAAGGAAGTGTTTGTTTAATCTATTTTCCACTAAAAGGCAAAATGTAGATTTAGTCAATATGTCTTTTTTTTTTTTTTGCTCATCTGACATATTTTTATTTCAATATATAGATGATAATGAGATATTCAATTTTTGTTTTATTCCATTTAATGATGCAATTCCAATTCCCATTATTATTACCATTTTTAAAAAATGATTTATTCAAGAATAAATATATTTTTAAATTTATATAGGATTATAATAATTTGAAGATGAGAGATGTTGGTATGTATATTAAAATTTAAATCTAATAGTGATTTTAATAATAAAATATACAAGCTTTGTCATTCTATTTTTTACAATCTACTATATATATATATATATATATATATATATATATATAAATATATATGCAGGTATGTATGTATGCATGTATATCTATTTTATAATAATATTTTTTAATTTTTTTTATTCGTTTTTTTATCATGATTATGATTATTTTTATTTTAAATTATTTAATGAATTAATCTAAATCAAGATCCATTTCCGGAGTGTCATTATCACTCTGTTGTTGTTGTGAACTGCTATTATTACTATTGCTGTTGTTGTTATTATTCGCATTGTTACCTGGGCCCCAAGTAAATGCTGCAGGTATATGAGTTGGCCATGTAGTACCGTTACCAGATCTAGTTGCATTTGTAAACCAAGCAAAAGCTGTTGCAGCAGGAGATGCATTACCAGTGTTATTATTGTTATTATTATTGTTATTGTTGTTACTTGAATTATTATTATTATTATTGTTATTAGTACTAGTATTTTGTTGTGAATTAGATGAAGTTGAAGCTGGTTCATTCGATGATGATGATGATGTATTATTTTCATTATTATTATTATTATTATTATTATTATTAATGTTAGATGAAGTAGATTCTTGCTCAGTTGTAGGTGATGTTGATGATTGTGTATTACTTTCTTCATTTGTATTATTATTATTATTATTTTCATCGTTTGATGTTGGTAACATAGAGTGTCGACTACAATGGGAAAGAAAAAAAAATTAAGAAAGAAAAATAATCATTATATCTGTCAGTATTACTCTTATTATTATTATTGTTGTTATTATTATTATTATTATTAAAAAAAGACTTACCAAACAGGACAAGTTCCATTTACTTTTAACCATGGTTTAATACAATCATCATGGAATATATGTTGACAGGGTAATTCAGTTACTACTTCCTCTAAATTAAATTCATCTTTACAAACTGCACAATCTACTTGTTCCTCTATTATTTCCAAAGAAGAAAAATAAATAAAAAAATATGAATAAAAATGTACCAACTTTTTTTTTTCTTTTCCATAAAAAATACTTACTGAATTCCTCTTCGGTTATTTTTCTTGTAGGTAACCCATTAATGACATCTTCAGGCGCAGGTGGAGGTGCTGAACGACTAAATAAATAATAAATCAATGTAAATAAACACGTGAATGATCATACTTTTTAAATTATCTAATACTCTTTTTATTATATTATAATGTTCTTTTTTTTTTTACCCTCCAGTTTGTTCCATCAGTTGAGTAATAATATTATCAAGAGCAGTTTGTGAAAAAACATAATCATTAGGATTACCAACAAAACCACCATCTAAAGGACTACCAGTAATTGCGGATAATATTTGAAAAATACTATATATAATATGAATAATAATAATAATAATAATAAGTTAGAAATTAAATGAAAATGATCAGGTTGATGACTTGTCATTTTTTTTTCTTTTCTTTCTTTTTTTTTCTTACCCTTGCATACCAGCTAATTCAGGTCGATTGTTATTATTAGTATTATTATTGTTATTTTCATTATCACCATTGTCTGCTGATTGACTACTATTATTTAAATTAGTTCCCATTTGGAAAAATGCAGTTGGTCCATTACCACCTTCATTACGGTTATTTGGATTAAGAGGACGGAATTGAATATTACCACCATCTACTAAACCACCATAAATAACCATTGGTGTTCTTCTTTGTTGTTGTTGAGTATTATTATTGTTAATATTTTCATTATCTCCACCATCATTATTATTATCACCATCTGAAGTAGTATTGTTACCTTCTGTAGTTCCTCTAGCTGCATTATTACCACCTCTATTATTATTATCAAATATAGATGATAATAAATTTTGTAACATATTAGCCATTTGATTATTACCACCCATCATAGGGTTTCCGTCATTATTATTGTTATTGGTATTGGTATTGGTATTGTTTTCATCATTATCATTTGTTGTTTCTTCATTATTGTTGTTATTATTAGTTTGATCACTATTGCTACGGCGTCTACCACCAGTTGAAGTGGCAAAATGAAACCTTGTTGTACCTCCAGTTGCACCTGATAATCCTCTAATAAATTGAAATAGTTCATCTTCTATACCATCATCATTATCACTATTATCCATTAATATTGTAGTTGTCGATCCTTCCCCTCCTTGATTCATAAATTCTCTAGGATCATCTCTACTAGTATCATCTATCTATATAAAAAAGAATAAACAAAGTAAAAAATAAGCTATTAAATAAAAAGATATATAATGAGGTTTTGTTTTTTATTTTTCATGATATTATAATATATACTTCTTCAATAAATTGCTGATTACAACGCTGACAAGTTGGATCGGGTGCCATATAAATATCTACTTCTCTACCACAAACATGACACCAGTAACGTGTTCTTGCATTATTATCAGCAGTATTTGTTTCAGATGACATGTTTATTTTACAATAAATATACGCTCTTTTTCTTTAAAGAAAAGATAAATGTAACTATTTATATCCAAAGAAAAAAATGATAAAAGAAAAAGAAAAAATAGATATAATGTATTTATATATTTATATTAATAATACACTAAATTGATAAATAAATAAACAAGGAAGAGAGAGAAAATAGAAAAGAAACCACCAGAAAAAAGACTAAAAAAAAAAAATCCGGAGTTTAAATTTGAGTGTTCGGAAAAAAATATCACCGGATATTATCATCACTTGAAATTTTACTATTTATATAAACTTTGCATACATTTATACAATAATAGTTCTTTTCTTATATTTTAAAAAAGAAAAAAGATTAAAATCACAATATATTGTAATAAATATATACACCTTTTTAAAAAGTAAAATAAAAACAAGATATGAAAAAAGAATACATATTATTAAATCCAGAAGTCAAAAATTTACTAAGATAAAAATACAAATTTACATTTGAATAAATTCATAAAATAAATAATGATCTACAATTTAGAAAATAATAAAAATAAAAAATACGTATAAAAATTTTGCTTATGAATTGGGCTTTCATATCCAAATTAAAATGACTTATTCAGATTTTATAGTATAATATATTTAATAACACTGGTCAGTTGGATATAAGCAAATATCATGTAATAAAAAAAATGATTAATAATTACAACTATTTATAATAATGTTAATAATAATAATTAAAAGATATAATGTGAGTCAAAAAAAAAAAAAGACTTTGCCACATTTTAATTTGATGCCGTTTAATATTGTTATAGAATTACATATATAATATACAAAATAATAAGAATAAATGAATTACATATACACAAAAAAGAAAAAAAGTCAAGAAATAAGCATTCTTCAAAAAAATTAGAGCATTGATTAATCTAATTTGAACTTAATTCCATCCTACCACCTTGATAATTGTTTGAGGTTGTTGGTATATATGTTTTTACCTTTTCATTTTCATTTTGATGTGAACCAGCAGTAAGATGATCATCTATCATTTGCTCTTCCGCTCTAAATATTTGTGCATGAATTTTTTGTTTTCTCTTTCGATATCTAATAAACATAAATATTCCAGCGATAACAGCCTATATGAACGAAGAAAAGGAAAAAAATAAAAGTTAAAATTATTTATTTATTTATTTATTTTCATTTTCATTTTCTATTATTTTATCTTCGTTTTCTATTTTTATTTATTTATTTTACAATGCCTGCAATAACGGATACACTAATAATTGTTTTTTCCAATTTTTCACCCTCCAAACTAATATTATCATTACTATTATTAGTATCGCCATTAGTATTTACAGATGTAGATGTAGATAGAACAGATGAACTTGAGGTTGAAGGACTTTGAATTTGATTAGATATCCAAATAGGATTATATGGATCACTGACATCTATGGCATTTAAACTATCACTTGGCTGATCTTTATCCTGAAAACCAAATACTAAAAGAAGGTATTTGGATTGATAAAGAGTAGCTTTTTTTTAAATATATATATATATATGTTACTAATGATGATGATACAAAAAACTTTTCATTTACTTATTACCAAAATGACCAAATCTGGTATACACTTGTCCTGGTTCATTTACACGAAGCGATACTTTTGTAAACGTATTATTAAAAATGTCGTACACATGATAAACATCTTGTGATACAGTCACTGCAGTGTTTTTTTTTTTTTTTTTTTTTTTTTTTTTTTACAAACAAAAATAAATGAATAAATGAATAAATGAATAAATAAATAAATAGATTTCAATGAATATACTTATTTTATCATACTACATATATATATATATATATATATATATATATATATATATATTATACTACCTTCACTAATTGATATTAATGATCCACCATAAATCAATATATAATTTTGATCTGAAGCTATTGATTATTTTATTAAAAAAAAAGCAAAGTTATTTTCACTTATATATGATAGTAAATTTAATCCACGATTTATTTTCTTACATTCTATAGCTGTGTGTGAACCTCTATTTGATGGTACATCACCACTCGCATTTAAAGTTGACCAATCCAAAGATGTTGTATTAAAAATAAGAATAGTATGAAAATCAATCCTAGTTGATGGTGACGATGATGATGATAATTCTTTTAAAGAATATCCTCCCATAATATAAATTAATCCATTTTTTTTGATATATGTAGTTGAATGATCATACCTTAAAAACTGATCACTTATACCTTGAAAGTACCATTTTGAAAGCTGATAATTATATAAATAAAAAATAGATGAATCATTATTAAGAGCTGAGTTACCCCAATACCAAATTGTATTGTTTCCAAAATTGACAAGATCCGGTCTAATACTAAAATAGATATATTATTTTTATTATTTTTTTTAGATCAAATATTCATCTGTAAATATATATATATATATATATCTTACTTGTAATATTTTATATTTCTTTTATTAGTTTTATATAATGGTATATTATCCCAACTATCATTTTGTGGATCATAACGTATAAAAGATAATGATAAATAATTATTTGAAGATAATAGTTGAGGTTTAGAGTTGTTTGATCCACCATAAAGTAAATAAGTATGGTCAGTCAAATCCACAGTTGCAATATTTCCAAATTTTTTCAATTTATTTTTATTTAAACTATTGGATAGATTTTTCCATTGTATTTCTGATGTATTTAATGTTTGAAAATGATCAAATACCGATAAGTCTAAAGAAACATGTTCATTAATAGCGTGGATATAATAATATGATCCATTATTTATTTTTCTAAAACCTCCAAAACAATATATAGTTGATTGAATAAGTGAACACCCTATTAAAATATAAAATAAGTATAAATATATCTATATATATTGTTATTATTAAGACTTTTTTACCTGGCTGTAGTCTACCTTGTGTGTCACATAAAACTAAAAGAATATTATATAGTAATAAAATATTAGTGTATAGCAATGACTTTATTATCATTTATAATTGTTATATTAAATAAAAAAGAACAGAAAGTATTAATGAAAAGAGAAGAGAAGAGAAAAAAAAAAAAAAAGAAAGAAGACTAAATAAAATATCATATTTTTTAAAAGACTTGGCCATTTGTCTTTTGTTTCACTAAGCCAGCCATACTTTTTTTATAGTGTTCCGTATAAAGAAATTAAAAAAATAAAATGAAAAAAGGAAAAATTAAGCAACAGATAGTTTTTATTAAAAAAATCTACTCATATGAAAAATTAATTTAAATTCCGCACGTCATATTTTTTTTTTTATTCTTTTTTCATAAACAGAATAGTTTATTGTTAAGAACAATAAATGGTTAAAGAAGACAATGACTTTATTCTATGATATCATATATAACCATATATGTTTTTATTTAAAAAAAGAAATAAGCTATTGAGTGGATCAGAAAAAAAAAAAACAAATATAAAAATAAGTTTAAAACTTTAAAATATTGCTAAGCCATTTCTAACTAATAAAGAAAGATAGCTTACTTGTATATTTTAAAGTTACTTGAAAATCTATAACTTATTAAAACATGATATTTATATATATATTCAGATAGTTATCTATTTTAGTTACTTATTTAATATATTTTTTATTTAATAAAGGTCTTATAGAATATTACCTTTAAATTACAAAAATGAGCCACTTTCTTAGTGCTTTTAGTAATTTTCTTTTAATATAAAAAAAACATGCTTTTGTGGCATTTTAGAGTTATGTTTTGGTCAAAAATATTATTTGGCCGAACTGTATGAATTAAAAATATCGGGATTTGAAAAATCGACTTGTGCTACAGGAACTAGCAGTTTTATCAATAAAATTTTTTCTTTCTGCTTCTTTTCCTTTTTCTTCTTGTTTTTCTTCATTTCATTTTATTTAAAGAGGTACCATAAATATGATTGATTTTTTTAATATAAAAGAAATAAGAAAAAAAATTCATTCAAAATATCATTCATTGATGGGGACTGAACATCACCATCATCAACACCATGAAAAAAAAGAGGAAAAAAATGACAAGCAAATACCAAAAGAAGAAGATACAGAAAAAGTATTAGAATTGACCGTGATTGATATAAATAAAACATTAGAACAAAACATAATTCAATGTATAACAAAACCTATAGAAGAATTAGCTTATATAGCGATTTCTTACCGTTGGGGTGAAGTTCAAGAACAAATAGTTCCAACAGCTCATTATAAATCTCATATAACTTCATTTTCAATTCATGACTTTTATAGATTATGCCAACTTTTACAAAAGGAACATGATATTAAAAACATACCTTATGTATGGATAGATACTATTTCTATTGATCAACAAAATGTTGTACAACGTAAAGCTACCATTCGTCATATGAATCAAATTTATGAAAAAGCTTCTTATATTGTTGCTGTTCCTGATTTACATTATGCATACTTGGCCAATAATCCTGCTAATAAAGAATTCATGCGATTCGTTAAAAAACACTCCCTCTATATATATCATTCAATGATGTTGGCATATTATGTAGATCGCTCAGATAACAATGATGATCATAATAATAAAATGATTCAGTATAATCAACAAGCATTACATGATATTGAAACGAAATGGGTTTATCAATGGTTAACATCTGATGATCAAGAAGATAATAATGAAAATGAAAATGATTATTATTATTATAATAATAATAATAGAGATATGATATTATCTTTTCAATCAAATGATTTAAATGATCAGCAACAACAACAACAACAATCATTGATTAATATGATATCAACAAATATTGATTTTACAACATTTATTCAATTACCAAAAATACCTTGGCATGATTTTATAATTAATAATTCTTCATCAGATGATTTTTCAGTTAATGTAAACAGTAATAATAATATTGATCAACAACAACAAACATATAATAAGGGAAGACAATATTTGAATTCCATTTTTGGAAATGATATACTTGATGATATTTTGGAACAACAATTATCTGTAAAAAATAATTATTATTTAAATAATAATATTCATATTGAGCAACGTAGACTACTTAAAGATATTCGTTTACAAAGATGTAAACAATTATCAAAAAAGTATGAAAGTGAATTACAAAATGCTTATAATCTTTTACAATCTTTTACAAATGAATGGTCAAATAGAACTTGGGTAATTAGTGAATATCATATTGCTAAAAAAAAGATCTCTACGCCAATGAAATTAGTCTTTTTAACTATGGATTGGGAATCTATATTTGACTATCTTGATAAGGAACAAACACCGCTTTTCTTTTGGAACTTTTTTGAAAAGAGTCAGCCTACTATTGTTGAAAAATGTAATATTAAATTGGGTGAAATTGACGATGATGGTGGTGAAACTTTATTGCCTGCAACAGAATTATCAGAAAAATATTATCATTCACCTATCACATTAGCTTCGTATACGGATTATCAACGAAATCAAGGAAACAATAATAATATTAAAGGATGGAGAAAAATGGGGGAAATATTTTGGAAAAAATTAAATGATCGATTAGGGAAACGTGAATGTTTGGATATGATATTAAATTCAAATGCAAAAAAACATCAAGATCGATTTTTTGCTATTTTACCATTATGGAAGAAATATTATAATCAAGTAGTTACCAGTCAAATGATTACATCATGGGATATTACAGATTTAATGTCTGTTCGATTAATTTTATTTGATTGGATGGATTTGGATGATAAAGTATGCTTATTACATGCTTGCTCAACTTCATCAACATTATCATTACCTTCTTTTGTCACTTTTTATAAGAAAGATGCACTCGTGATTCCTGATCTTTATGAATCTTCATTTGATATACCAAAGGTAGAATCATATCCTATTCAATCTAAAACAAGCTCAAACAATGCTAATCTATATCTATCTTCTACTACTACCACTCCCACTTATTCATACCCTAATACTATGCCACAAACCGAAATCAATAAATTTGATATATCAATAGTAGAATCATTACCTACTCAATCTAAAATATGCTTAAATAATGATAATCCATACCCATCTTCTACTGCTACCGCTACTACTTATTCATACTCTAATATTATACCACAAACAGAAATCAATAAATCTGCAAATATAACTTTTAATGATAGTATATCAACACCAATTATTCCATTAAAAAGAACTGGTAAAAAAAAATCATATAGTCAATATAATAAAAATACCTCTACACCTCAAAAGAAGATGAGTTCTGTACCTTATTCAAGGACTTATACGTCAGTACCTATAAAGTTAGAAATAAAAAAACCTCAACAAAGTACACCAAATATGAATAAATCACAACCAATTGAAACAACAGTACCTGAAACGACAGTACCTGAAACGATACTACATTCTGATGATGATAACGGTAACATTAATTATGATGATGGTGAAAATAATGATGTAGATGATCATGGAGTTACATCAAATATTTTAATTATCAAATTGGATCAAAGTAATAAAAGTACACCTAATCTTTTATTAGAAGTGAAAAAGTATTATGAAAATGAAAATAAGGAAATATTAAATCTATTTTATGATAAATGGTCTTCTGTTTTAACTGATCATAATTTACAATGGAACAAAGATGAGTTAAAATTAATTGCAATACCATTATTTATTCGTTCTTCTTCACAAGCAACTTCATTTTCATCTTCTTGGAGTTATATTCCACTTATTGGTGATCCAAAACAAAATGAATGGGTACTCTATCGTTATGATTATGAACATGGTAATATTGGTTTTACTCAATATTTTAATGGATTCACTGGTCCTTTTACTGCTAAATCAAATGACCCTTTTATTATTTATTAAAAATACATTTTTTTAAGTAATTATATTTAATAATAAATTAAAGTAATAAAACTTATCATGTGAAATATAAATTTGATTAGTATTACTATTTTATAGTACTGTAATTCATATATCATATAGTTTATGTTCAATTATTATTTTTAATCATGGTTTTAACCCATTAATTCATTATTTTATTAATAATTTTATTTAAAAAAAAAGAAAAAAATTGCACTGTGCTTGGTTTACTTTTGAGAATAAATTTTCTTTTTTGCATGAATTTGCCTTTTTTTTTTATTTCCATTTCTACTAATAAAAAGAAAAGGACCTCTATTTCTTGTTATTTGATTTTTTTAAAACCTATTTCATTTCATTTTTTACTGTTATTTACAATGAAGTATAGTACTTTTCCCCTTGTTTTTGGTCTTGCCCCCTAAAAAAGAAAAAGGAACTCTCTCAACCAATAAAAATCAAAAATTTTAAGTTTTAAAAGCTCAGTTGGTTATTTTTTTTTTTCTATTTTTCTATTTTCCCTTTTCTTTACTCTTCTTTTTTTTTTATGCTTATAAATGAATTATTCTTCTTTTCCTAATGAAATATTACAAATTATTTTCTCCTATTTATCACAAAAATATATTTCAAGATGTGGATTAGTTTGTAAAAATTGGAATCAAGTAACAAGGTCGCCAAGATTTTATAAAAAGATATATATTTATACTCTTCGGCAATATACCCGATTCCTTAAAATGGCAACTGAAGTAAAACTGTCTAATAATAAATTAATTAAATACCATGTTCAAGAACTTATATTTGAATGTTGGGAAGATAAAATAGTAGAAGAAGAAGAAGTAGAAGAAGAACAAGAACAAGAACAAGAAGGAGAAGCTGAAGTAGGAAAAAATAGGAATAACGATATAGGAAAAGGTATTATTAATGGACAAGTGTTTATCACCAATCCTTATTTTATTGAACAATTAAATCAAGTATTTCCAAATATCATATATATTAACTATGTACCTTTATCTGATACAATACCTATTGTACCAACCTATTTACCACGTTTAAAAGAAATGAAACTATGGTGCTCTAAAAGAATAAAAGATTGGACAAAAAGAAATCATCAACAATTAATTAAATTAGAATTGGATATGTTATCAGCACTTCAAAAAAACATGATACAATTACATATTGAACGACTGAATCATCATGCTGGTATTTCATTTCGTAAAATTGTGTCATTTTCTATTAATATTAAGCATGTCAAAGAACTTTATCTTGATTTTGAAAACGTAATTGAACATGAATGGGATGAACGAACTTTGGAAAACATTCATCACTCTTGTCCCAAGCTGACATCATTGACTTTAAAATATTTTGATATGGAACTTTCTAATCAATTTATACGTAATGAAAATAACAATTCAATAAGATCATTATCATCATCATCATCATTTTCACCTTTATCAAGCGTTATCAAACCTTGTACTTCTCTTCAATCATTAGAACTTAAAGATTGTTATTTAAGACATCCTCATTGTTTTTATTATTTATCATCGAAATACCCAAATTTAATTTCATTATCATTACATGTAAGTTATTTTTATCATCCAAGTAATAGTAGATATGGAAATGGTGAAGATGAAAATCAAATGGTTGAAGGAGAAGAAGAAAATGAAGATGAAGATGATGAAGAGGAAACAGATGAAGATGATGAATATCATACTAAGCTTTATAGACTTCCTTTAATGTATATGATTACATCATGTCATCAATTAAAAAATCTACGTTTATTCATTGATATATATGGTGAAAGGATGATTATTGATTGGAATCATAGTTGTTGGCCAAATCAAGAATTATTACAATGGCTTATATTAAATCCTACAACATTAAAAAGTTTGGATTATCCTTTTGATTTAAATACAATTGAATATCATCAAGATGATAATAATATTAACATTAATAATAATAATAATATAAATAGTTTAGAAGAAATAGAAAAAAGAGCAGCATTTTTGGACTATTTGACTTCATTGACATTAAGAAGGATGGAATCATCTACATCAGTTTTAAATTATTTATTAAGAAATGGAAATAGAACTACTGCATCCTTAACAATAACATCTTTATCTCTTCATGGAGGAAGTAAAATACCTACTCCTTTTCTACTTTACGATTGGTTAACGGCGTTTCCAAATTTAAAAGTTCTACATCTAAGTTATATGGAATTGACAAATCAGATATCTAATGATGATCATGATCATGATGATAACAATAATACTAATCATAAAAAAAAATTTTATTTGCTACAAGAACTTAATTTAGAAGATATCAAATTATGTCTAAGCGATGGTATATCAGGTATTTTATATCATTGTCCTCGATTAAATACATTATTATTAGATAATATAGAACTTTTGCATTCACCGTCAGCAACATCTGATGAAATGATACATCGATTTGATTTACATAAATATCCAGAATTAAAAGAGAATTATATTTTTATAAATGGATCTCATTTGGTACTAGATAAATTATGCATCAGTGACATTTATTATTTTGGTCCACATTTTCATCGAACAATTGAATATTCTCCAGTTCCTTTAACTTTAATAGTGAAAGAATTGGGATCTGATCATGTTTCAAAACTAAAAAAAGATAGAATTAATTTAACAAGTGATATTATCTTTATTTGTCAATCTGTAGATGTAGTTAAATTTTCTTCACATTAACTATTTATTTCATTTATTAAAGGAAATGATAATAAGCTAAAATAAATACATATACCATTTTTGACTAATGTATATAACAAAAAAAAAGTATATAAAAAAGCAGTAATTTTCAATAATTTAAAATTAATTGACATTATCAAGTAAATATATAATGATTAAAAAGCATAAAAAAAAAATAACACTACTTAAAAAAAAATTGGTGTTAACTTCTATGTAATACAAAAAAAAGGTGTTATCTTCTAGGTCACTTTTAAATTATTAAAAAAGTATTGAAAGTTACAACTTTTTACTATTATCATTGAATATAAAATTTATTTTTCTTATTTATTAACCGAAAACATATATGCTCTATATGTTTATTTTATAGATTAAATATGAACTTTTTAATAATCATACATTTTTTCATATATTTATAATAACTGATCTTCTAAATATTTCCGATTTATAGGTGAACTACATATTAATAAAAATAATAATAATGATAATATTAACATTAATAATAATAATAATAATAATAATAATAATAATGAAATTCTTTTTTTTTTTTTTTTCAATTATTATAGATTATTAATTATATTTAATAAATTATATTATCAAATGATTATATGTGAGTACGTATGAGTAGATTTATATCAGCTGTATGATAATTATAAGCAATAGGCTCAAAAGGCAATCCTGCTAATATTTTTAATATTAAGACCCCGCATTTTTTTTTCTACTTCTTTTTCCCTTTTTCTTAAAAAAATAATATGGTTACTTTTAATATTTTTATTCTATAATATATTTTTATAATGCTACATATTTATATATGCAAAATACAACGCGATATTTATATATATTTCTTTATTTATCTTTTTTTTTAGTTTTTTACCGTAACTAAAAGAAGTAATCTTTATTGGATAATATAGTACACGTATTTAATTAAGGATTATATTATATTAATATCATTGCATAACATATAAGAAGTATAAAAGCAGTAATAATTCCATAATAAAAGATAGATAAAAATAAAATATATATCTGTGTAGAAGGAATAAATAGTGAGGGCGTCATGGAACAAGATCAAAATAACAAGTATTTACTCTTAAATTGTAGCACACATAAGTAAAAAAAAATATAAAAAGGAAAGAATAAGAAAGAAAGAAAGAAAAACACGTCAAAGATAAAAAAGCATTGGTATTTTAAAAGAAGGAAAGAAAAAAAAAGTAGATGATATCATGTATAATTAAACTTTTCTATATTTATATATATAATCGATAAATTTAAAAATATTAAGGAATAGGTTAAAGACTAAATTGGATGAGAAATAGAGCAATTATATGTATAAGAAAAAGTAAGTTAAAAATTATATTTAAAGCACAACCAATTATTATTATTACAAGATCAGCTTTTATACTACTACCGGAGAATTTGATTTTGATCCCTTATTATTTAATCTTTTATATTTTTTTCTTCTCCTTCTTCTTCTTTTTTTTATTAATTTATTCTTTAGTTTTTCTTTTTTTTTTTTTAAAGGAAGGAAAGAAAAAAAAATGAAAAATCGACCTCGTTCGTATATATCATTACCTTCACTTTATTCTAATGATTCATCAATATCAACACCAATTATAAAACATCCAAGAAGAAAAAGTTTTCAACAGGATGATGATTATTTTAGTCAAAAAAAATCAAATAATTATTACTGCCCTCCACCGCTTCCTATATCTTCTTCTTTTTATAATAAACATCACGACCCTTCTATTATCAAGAAAGAACAAACCCAACAAGAATTCATCATGAATTATTTTTATTCTAAAGAATTACCATCTATAAGAAGGGAAAAAAAGGTTAGCTTGGAATTAAAATCAACTAAAATCATGACAGGTCAATGGATAGAAGGGAATATTATACTTGATTTTGATTTAAATGATATTATTCATTTAGAATTAAGTT
The DNA here is from genome assembly GCA_037043795.1 of Cunninghamella bertholletiae. Lineage (NCBI taxonomy): Eukaryota > Fungi > Mucoromycota > Mucoromycetes > Mucorales > Cunninghamellaceae > Cunninghamella > Cunninghamella bertholletiae. The sequence goes on from JAZGVP010000005.1 coordinate 1,283,307, forward strand.
TACAAGGAATTGAAAGTAAGTTATAGTATATATATATATTTATAAATAGAGTGAAAAAAAGAGAGAATAGACGAGTGAAAGTAAAGAAAAAAGTATTAATTTTGAATTATTCATTCTTTTTTTTAACAAAAAAAAATAGGTGTTATGGATGAATCCTATAATTATTCTATCAAAACACACACACATCAATTTTTAAAAACAACAATCTTATCATTAAACGGATTTCAAGTCGATAGATATAATGGTCATGCAATACAAAAAAAGAATTGGAAAATACCATTTAAATATCAATTACCAACCCATTTTCATCATAGTTCAAGTTATGAAGATAAACAATGTGCTATTGAATATGCAATACAATGTGAAATAATAGCACGATCCATAAATGCCAAGATTCACTATCAAAAAGCAAAAGTAGATGAATTAGAAGAAAAGGAATTCTATCAGGCACAAAAAAATTTAAAACTATATCATCATGTTTTACCAGAAGATTTAAATGAATTTGATCAGCCTATTAAAGAACATAAAAAAATATGGGAAAATATATCACCATCATCAACAACAGCAACATCACTATCATCATTTTCATCAACATCATACTCAACTATGATTGAAAGAAAATCTTCCATGATGAGCTTATCAACATCATCATCATCACCTTATGTTGATTTGATTATTAATATGAATCGTTCTTTTTGGATAGCAGGATCATCACTTTATGTTACTATGCAAATTAAAAATCATTCTATAAATACTATTCAAGATATTCAACTGGATTTAATTAAAAGACAAAACACTTATTTATCGTCCCCTTTAACTTCAGGATTTGATTTAATGCCAATCTCTTCAACTTCGGAAACTATTCTATCTACTCCAGCAAGTTCTTTTGATTGGTGGTATATAATTGAACCAAACCAACATGATCATGTGATTCTCTCTTTGGTTCTTCCTGTAAGTTATTATATAAAAAGATTAAGACTTTTTTAGAAAAAAAAGTATGATTTGTATATATTTATATATATAATCCTTGGCTCAATTCTTATTATTATTATTATTGTTGTTGTTAGGAAAATGAATTTACTATTAAACATCAAAAATTAATTGATATATCTTACGCATTAAGAATTTCCATTTGTTCCTCATCATCGTAAGTAATCAAAATAATAAGCTGGATGTTTTCTAAACTTTTTTAATTATTTTTTTTTCTTAATATATATAGGACTGAAACTGTGACTGAATTACCTATTTATATCATTCAACCTCACACCATAGAAACTTTACAAAGCGAAAAGGATATTTTATTAACATTTAAAGGAGAAGAACATCAGCATACACAAAATTTAATAACAAATAGTAAACATATAAATGAAAAGGATACATCATCTAACTCATTATCTTCAGCATCCACTTCTTCTACTTCGTCACATTATTCTGCATTTTTACCTGTAACAACCTCCTTAGTATCTATAGATAATAATAATAATAAAAAACAACAAGAAACAGAACAACAACTAGAACAGTTGCAAAGAGAACAAAAGGAGAAAAGGGATCAACTTCAAAAGCAGCAAAAACAATTAGAGGAATTACAAAAGAAAGAAAAAGAAAAAAGGTATCAACTTGAAAAACAAAGACAACAGCAGCAGCAACAATTATTTTTACAACAACAACAACGATTACAAAAGCAAAAAATGCAAGAATATAATTACCAACAACAACAACAACAACAACAGCAGCAGCAGCTTCAACAAAATTATCAAAATGATGATATAAAAGATGATTCATTTTATACACAATCATCAGCAGGGGATAATATTAAAAATCAAAAAAATAAAAAATGGAATAAAAAAAATATATACCATTGGGTAAAAAAGAAATCCCATCAATATTTTGATAAACAACAACAGCAGCAGCAAAATAATATAGTAAACACTAAAGAAAAAGAAGTAGAAGAAATTTTAAAATCACCATTACCTACTACTAATACTGATCATCATCATTATCAGCATTATATAATATCACCAGTTGTACCAACATCTTCATTGTCCACTCCTTCACCTTCAAAAACGGCAAGAAGAGTTATTCATTATTATGATAATGGTGATGATAATGATAATGATCTTATATCTTCATCATCATCACCACCATCTTCTATACAAGAACCACAGCCATCATTAACTTCATCATCAGGATTTTCATCATCAGATTCATCTTTTTCAACTTCTACTTCATCCTTTTCAAAAAAAATAAAAACACCTTTATTAACTTCCAAACGACCTTTTATAAAAAAATGTAAATCATTTGTATCAACTCCAACTTCTAAACACGTTTCTTTTATAAAAAATAATCATAAAGAAGATTCTCTCTTTTTTTTTAATCACCATCAACAAAAAGATGATGATAATGACGCCATTTCTCCTTATTCTCAAAAATTAGAAATCCCTCCATCTCATCATCCATCTTTTTTTGTTACTCCTCAAGCTAATACAGTTCATCCTTTTAAACCAAAAAAGAAAAGACCTACCTCGTTTTATGGCACATCCATGTTAAATTATTTAACAAAATAGATAAATATTAATATTTATTTGCTTATTTTATTTTATTTTTTTATTTTTTTATTAATTATTATTCATTCATTCATTTATTTATTTATTTATTTATTATTCTAATTAATATTACATATACATAATTACTATTTAACTATTTATTTACTTTTTAAATGATATCTATATAAATAAATTATAAAATAATCATTATTTATATATATATATATATATATATATAGATATAGATATATAGATATATAGATATAAAAAGAGAGAGAAGGGAGGATAAGGAGTCTGTTATAAAAATATATACATTTATCTGTCTATCTATTTATTTATCTATTTTCTATTATATTTTCTATTATTAGATTGCATCCAAGCAAGAGCATCTTGAGCTTGTTTATCAGGTATTATATGTGGATAATTTTTTAAAATAGCATGATAATAATCTTCACCTAATTTAAATTGTCTTAAAGTTCCAAAATAACGTACAATACTATCCAATATTTTAACAGTTGGTTGTAATCCAAATTTAGAAGAAGAAGTAGAAGGAGAACGACTATTTAATTGAATATCATAAAATTGATCCATAATATCACGACCAAATTCAATAGCTAATTCTTTTGTAAAAAGATTATCCGTCCTTTTTAAAGGTTGATATTGTTGACTATACAATTTTGATAAACATTTTAATAAAGCTGCAATTAAACCATCATCTACTTCTAAAGGTTCTAAATCCTTTTGCTTCTTTTTTTTTAAAGATGGTAATGGTGGCGATGAGATTAATTCTCTTTGATCGTTCAATAAAATGGTATCATGTTTCATTAATTCTAAAGCTTTTTCTTGTAATTTAGATGTTGTACTAGTTGTTTTTTTATTATTATTAGTATTATTATTTACATTAGATTTATTTTCTTTTTCTTCAAATTGATGATTTAATCTATATAAAATATGATGATAAATTCTACGTGTTTCTTTTAAAGGTTGATTTTGAATAAGTGGACAGATATTTAGTGCAGTTGTTAAAGTAATTTGATCAGGTAATGGTAATATTAACTTTTCATCATCAACTTCATCTATTTCTTTTGAATGATCTCTTATCATTTGTCTTACTCTAGCTACTACTTGATTATATTTTTCATTGTGTATATAACAATTTAATAATATATTAAAATGATGAGCAGTTGGTATAATATGATACTGGAAATACATTTTTTCTATCCATTCTTCAGCTCTCATTACAGAGGTTGGTGAATCACTTTTGCTTAAAGTGGATAATAAATGACTAAAGGTTCGTTCATTAGGTTCAATTCCACGTTTACGCATCTATTATATATACAATATAAAGTTGTTATTATAATTATTATTAACACTACATATTATCATCATTATATATTATTATTGTTATTACTATTATTATTATATATTTATATACATATATAGTCGTCTTTTATATATATATATATTACTATTTTTCTCTTTTTTTTTTTTTTTTTTTTGTTTTTTTTACCTGTACAAAAATAGTTTTAGAAAGTTTATCCTTTCCATGTTTAGAGCAATATCCAAGTAACTGATTCCATACAACAGTTGATTGTAAATCTAGAGGTAAATGGGTAACAAACTCTATAGCCTGATCGATACCTTCAACATTTAAAAGTTGAGTAACTCTTTCAGAAGCTCCATAAGGATCAGAAGGTAAAGTATATAAATGTTTATTAGATCTGTTTTCTGCACCTTCTAAATTAATATACCGACGTTTTGAATACGTTATCTTTTTTTTCTTAATCTTATTTTCTTCTTCTTTTTCATATTGTTGTTGTTGTTGAGTTTCTTTCCATTGTTTAAAGCAAATAGATCCTTGACTAAAAAACCTTTGTTGATTAAAAAAAATAACTGAAAGATTGGGTTGTGCTAATGATCTAGTAGGTAATATATTTGATCTTTGTGAATAAATAGTTGAAGAGACACGTTTTAACATTGTTAAAAATAAAAAAAAGAAAGGAAGAAAGAATGAAAGAAAGAAGAAAGAGGTAGAAGAAAAAAAAAAGTGTGGAAATGAAAAAAGAGCGAAAAGTAAAAGACTATCGAAAAATTTTTTATTCAAAAATCTGAGGTTTAAAAACGCATTAAGACGATGATGATCATATATTACTTTTTTTTTTGTGGTTATTTTTATAACAAAATCAATATATCTATACCTATAAAATTTTTCTTTTATATTTATATATTAAATTTACATAATTTTTTCTAATTATATATTAATTATATTTTAACATTATTATATATGATCATAATTATTGTTATTATTATTATTATTATTATTATTACAAATACATTTATATTACTCTAATTGAATATCATTTAATTGATCAATATTATTAAAACTAGTAGATTTTCCAGACCATCTACCACGAGCACCACCACCTTTTGTACCAACCATTATTTTAGTTAAAGAAGTGGTAAAAGATTTTAAAGTATCATCTTTGTTAGATAAAACCAAAAGTACCCCACCTTTTTGTTTATCACCAGAAGCCAAAACAATGATGACAGGATGATCCAATTGATTTAACCAATCTTTATCTTTAATCAAAGCTGCTATTAAATTTAAATAACCCATATCACCACCGCTACCGATATTATCAGAAGATTCATCAAATATGACGATTTTATTTTTTTTTTCGATCCATAATTGATGATGCATATCTTTAATAATAGCTTCAGCCATTTGAGTTTGCCATTTTTTCACTAATTTCAATTGTTGCTTATATTGAGTTTGTAATCTTTCTACACTATCAACAAATTCATGTGATGGTACAGATAATAATTTTGTTAAATTTCTTGAAGTTAAAAATAAATCATTTAAAGTATCATTCACCCGTTGACCAACAATAAAATATAATCTTGTATTGCCACCACGAATAGTTTCTGTTTGTAATAATTTAATAGATTGTAAGTGGCCTAAATGTTCAACATGAGTACCACAACAAGGGTTTTTATCTAAACCTTCAATTACAATTGTACGTAAAATAGCTTGATCCCCTTTATAATCATCAGGTAAACTGGTAGGACGATCCTCGCTAATAGTATTTGTTTGACAGGTGACAGGTAAACACTTTAATATATAATCATTCATTTCCTTTTCCTTTTTATTTAAAAATTCTCTAGTAAGAATGCCTTGATTTTTTTTAGTTGTAGTATCTAATTCTATATAGCTCACTTTTTCTTTCATACACCATCCTACAGTTTCTAAATATTCATCTGATGTTTCTTTATCAGGTAGTTCTAAAATAGCACTAATAAGGTGTTGACCAGAGTGTTGTTGGACATGATCCCAACGTCTTTCCCAATCTAAAGTAATTTTTACTTCGCTATTCACTGGAATAGGTTCTTTGGTATAGTGAATATGTTCTAATAGTTTTCTTTCAACTCTATATACCTTGATAGTATCATTAAAATAACCTTCATCACTTGGTTGTCCCCCTCCTTCAGGAAAAAGAACTACAAATATATCAATAAATAAGTAAATAAAATACACGTCATAAATGAAAAAGAAAGAAATAAGAAAAGAAAAGAAAAGAAAAGAAAAAAAAATACTTACTTGTATCTAATAATTTCACTTGATAAAAACCTTTTTTATCTGGTTTTTCTGTACATGATATACAAGTAGAATGATATTCTTTACAATAAGTATCTTTTTGACAATGAAGTGAGCCTACAGGAACCTGAGTCATATTTTTTTTTTTTTTCAAAAGAAAGAAAGGAGGAGATTTAAAAAAAAAATTGAAAATTGAGAAATATTTGAAATATCGGAGTAATAAAAAAAAACCAGAGATCATTTTTGGAAATAGTAATCAACTTTATTATATAATATATATTTATTGCTTATAAAGTATTATTATATAATAATTATATATATATATATTTAATGGAGAGATTAAAATAAAATAAAAATGAAAAAAAAAAATTAAAAGGTGACATTTTTATACCTATTGTAATAATTATATTTTTACTATATATATAAATATAAAACTTATCATATGTTTTAGAAAAGAAAGTTTTTTATTGGTTAATTTTTTTTCTGTAAAATTATAGTTAGAATGATAATATTGAATTAAATAAATAAACAAATAAGTACACAATAATAATAATAATAAAAACAGCCATATATATATAGAATAGATTAATATTTAATTGATGAATAAATATCTATGCTTTTATAATATAAAATAATGATAATTCCCTTAGATATCTTTCGGTTTTTTCCCCTTTTTTTAAAAAATAACGAGAAAAATGTTAAATAACATTCATCAATTAAAACATATTATGTCGGCATTTTAAACAAAATTAAGGTTTTATAAGTTTATTTTTTTTTATTTTTATTTTTTTTTTTCCTTCTTTCTTTTTCTTTTTCTTTCTTTTTTATATATGATAAAAAAAAAAAAAGATAGATAAAAAAAAAAAAAAAAGAGAGAATGAAATATGCAAACATCAACATCTATTAAACAATATAATTCTACATTAACAAATTCATGTTCATCATCCACATCATCATTACATCAACGTAATATACCCAATACAGATAACCATGAACAAACACCTTTACTAATTAAAAAAAAAGAAGAAATCATTTATGCCAACAGTTTTTATGAACCAAGATCATTTTCTTATTATCTTGAAAATAAAGGAAGTGTTGCAAGAGATCATTTAGGTAATCATGATTTAAAAAATAAAATAAAAACAAAAAATAAAAATATAAAAACCTCCTATAAGAAAAAAATTATTAATCGATTTATATATTATATTATAATAGCCAATGAAAGAACTTTTCTTGCATGGTTAAGAACAAGTTTGGCATTAATATCAGTTGGTGTTGGTAAGTGGATAAATAAATAGAATGATTAAATAGATAAATAAATACTTAATATTTTTTTTTTTATTTTTATTTTTTTAATAGCATTAACACAATTATTTAGAATTGAAAGAAGATTAAACGAAGAATCTGCAGATGATAAATTATTGAAATCGGGCAGATTAATAGGTTTAATGTTTATTATATTTGGTATAATGTTTGTTTTATTTGCTTTATCAAGATACTTTCATAATCAAGCAGCTATGATAAAAGGCTATTATCCTGCTAGTCGTGGAATTATTATTATATCTTCAGCATCTGTATTTATATCTGTTTTACTTTTATTCTTTATCATTATTTTTTATCGTTAAAACTATGCATTTTGATTCTCATTATTTGTTGGTTGTTTTTTATTTATTTATATATTGAAAATAAAGTTTATAATTGCGATTCAAAAAAAAAAAAAAAACATCAACGGAGTTTATTTTTTTTTTCGTTCTAAAAAGCCAATAATCAAACACATGATTTTTTTCTCTATTAAGTATTTTCATCACTTTTTTTTTTCTTTATTATAATAAAAAATAGAAATAATGAAATAAAATAAATGATATAATAATGAATTATTGTTATTATTATTATTATTATTAAGCATATAAAATAATAGTTGTTATTATTAGTATTATATTGACCCTTTTTTTCTTTTCATCTATTATCTATTTTTTTTTTTAATTACTTCATTTGTTTATTTGATGATGCAATTTTTTTTTATTTTATTTTTTTTCTCCCATTTCGATTGTTCCTATAAAGTTGCAAATAACGCCTTTTTTATTTTTTTTTGGATTTCGTTTTAAATGAACCTTAAAAAGGAAAACTCATTTTTTACGTTAGATGGTATAACCGCTTACCTCATTTTCGTCATAATATTAGATCTCCGTTTATATAAATTAATATACAAATATATATAAAATAAAAAAAGCCTCTTTAAATGTTTTATATATTTTTTATACACGAAAAAAAAAAAAAGGATTATTACTAAATAAATACATTTTTATATAAATGATAATAGATAGCAACAATAACCTAAGTGAAGTTTGTATTCTTTGGGGAGGTTTTTGATTGGTTACTGATAAAAATAATAAATAATAACCTTAAAATATTATATAGCCATTGTCAGTTTGTTTATTTAATTTAAAAAAAAAAAATAGATGAATCATTGATTTCCTTATTTATACTTATTTTATTTACAGTATTCTGATTTTTTTTTCTTATTATTATTATTATTATTATTTGATTTATTTTATTTTGAATAAATTAATTTTTTCGTTTTCAATTGTAACATTATAATTACTTTCCACAAATTGAATTTTTAAGATATTTATCATTTATATCAAACATTGGTGTATTATGACTCATATTAATGTTATATTTCTATTCATTATACTAGTAAGTATAATTACGTAAAACCTTGAATGGATAGAATTTATAAATACTAGAAGAAACCAATTATATATAAATATATATATATACATATATACATAATACAACTAATAGAAAATATGTTACAAACATTGAATAAAAATAATAAAAATTCTTTATATATATAATACATTACTCATTAAAAAAAAAAAAATTATTCTTCTTAATAATAGTAATATATTTTACCACTTTAAATATTTCGTGGACAAAAAAGGAAAAATAGTCAGGTACTTAATACAAAGTAAATAGAGAATTTTAATAGATGAAATAACCTGACATTTTGCATAAGGAAATAAAAGATCAAACGTGAATTTAAAATCTTATTGGTTAAAAGTTTGAATAACATGAAAGCTAACGTCATGTGGTATCTTTTATATAAATATATATATATATATATACATTTATATATATATACATAGAAGGTTGCAATAATTAAAAAAGATTATATAATACTCTTTGTCATAACTAGGCTATAATTTTTTATTTTTTATTTCTTCATTTTTATCAACTTTATTACATCAATTTATGATTATTTTATTTTTATGTAATATAGTTGATTTAATATAATGATATTTTTTAAATCAGATAGGATTTATTTTGCAAAGCAAGATTATTGATATACTTACTGTTATAATATATTTTATTTATTAAATATGAACATAAAAAAAGGGAAATCTGATGTTGCAACTAGATTAAATTTCAGCACTTATGTTCACATTATCAATATACTAATTTATGTAAATTATAAAAAATAATTTATATAAAAAGCTGACTTTGTTCAAGTTCACAAAATAATAATAATAATAATAACTTTAATCATCATGCGGTGGTTGAAACTTGAAAAATTTAAAGAATGAAAACATCAACTTAGGTTTTTTGATCATCAAATATTTATTCATATTTATAGCTACTTGTTTTCGAATATTTACTACTTTATTTGAACGACTTTTTACTTATATATTTATATATATATATATATATATAAATGATTTTCTTTCTCTTTTTAATTTTATTTTAATTCAATCAATTTATACCTACTTGTAAAATAAGATAATGATGCTCATTACCATACTTGAATTTATTTATTAATCTAAGCCAAGTTGAGGATTCAAATGAAGACATCATTAAAGCTACAGGAGATATTGTAGCTTTTTTTTTAAAAAAAAGAAATTAATTAGCAACCAAATTTTAATCCAGAATTCTTTTCTTTCTCTTTTTATTTTCGTCAACTTCTTTAAATATAATCCTATTAATGAATTGTTGACTTGTTCAAACTAAACGCTTGCCTTTTTTTTTATTTCAAACTTATTTAAACAATCATTTAATCTTTAATTTTTTTTTATCTTCCGTATTTTTTTTAACGACATCTTCACTATTATTATTATTATTATTATTATTATTATTTATTACAATTTCGTTATTTTTATTTTATTTTATTTTATAACATTATTTTTTTTGATTTGCTTGGATTTTCCTTTTTTGTATAATTTGACTTTTAATTTTATTAAGCGTAGATAATGTCTGTAGTTTTATTTATCCTTCATTTTTTTTATACACTTTTACTATTTTATTTTACTTTTATGTATTATATTTAGGTTACTATTACTTATTAAACAAGTACTAGCGTTCACTATTATTAATTCGAACTTGCTTTATTCATTTCAATTTTTAGTAAAGAAAAAAAAAAAATGATACCAATAGAAACCCACAAGTTGTCTATTTCAAAATTTTTATAATCAAACACCGGCTAATATTTTATCCATGAAAAAAGCGCAAAAAAGATATTGCAGACAGTGGGGTTCGAACCCACGCGTGCTGTCGCACAACAGAACTTAAACCTGTCGCCTTAGACCACTCGGCCATATCTGCTTCAGATGCTGATAAAATTATGGACTTCTTAATAAGGTAATTGATTGAAAGACAAATGCTAAGAGTAATATTAGAAAATAATAAGAATATAACAAAAAATAAAAGAAAATAATATATTATTAGCTTTTATGATTTTTAAAAGTTAAAGCTATAAATATTGATTAAAAATAAAATGAAAAAAATAAAATAAAATCAAATAAAATGAAACTGATCAAATCAAAGTAGACGAATTAAAAAAAAATAAATTTAGCTTCGACTGTTTGTTTATTAAACAAATGCCTTATGCAGAATGGCATTTACGCGTGATATTTTAATTATATATTTATTTTATATTACATTCTTTAAAAATAATATGTATATTTATACATGATTATTATTATAGTTATTATAAGCATATCAAAATATAGTAAAATAAAATAAAAAGGTAGAAACTAAATTAAAAAGAAAATAATAATTTATATTATATGAGATAATTACAAATAATATTTTATATTTTGGATAATCTAGGTAATCTAAAATGGAAAATGATGTTATATATATTAACATTACAAAATATCCTTTTTTTATTTCTACAAAATAAGAAACATCTTAAAAAGTAAGCTATTTATCTATTTTTATCTTTAAAATTGCTGAGTGTACTTAAAATAAAGTTGATCACAAGATCAAAATCTTTTCTATATATATTTCCAGCATAAACGCCCCTTGTAAAAGTCTTTTGATTATAATTTTTAAGACGTGAGTTACTATAAAATTATTATTTTTATTGTTGCCTTAAAACTTAAGCTAAATATCCTTTTTCAGTTTAAACTAATTTTAAAATATATTATAAAAACCAAGTAATATTCTATCACTTCTTTTTTCTTTTTTATTTTGAATCTTTATCTTTTATATTTTTAAATTTATTATGTTAAAGTCATTATTATTTACTTTATTTGTTATTGTTACTAATAAATTATTATTAGTATCAACATTACCATTTGATAACAATACTTCAGCTGGTACTGTTTTTCATAGTAAGCTTTATCCAAATCTATCAGTAACATTTAAAACACCGAGTTTTTGTGATCCCACTGTTAAGCAGGTATTTTTTTTTTTATACAAGAAAAATATATAAATAATCCTTTTACAATCAAAATAAATGATTCACGATAATAATAATATTTATTTATTTATTTATCTTTATATTAGTATTCTGGATATATAGATGTATCTGAAAATGATCATTACTTTTTTTGGTTTTTTGAAAGTCGTCAACAACCTGAAAAGGCACCTGTTACAGTATACTTTAATGGAGGGCCAGGTGTATCAGGAATGGTTGGTGTGTGGCAAGAGTTAGGGCCATGTAGAGTTAATGAAGATGGAAGTCAGGATACTTATAATGAAAATAGTTGGAATAAAGTTTCAAATTTATTATTTATTGATCAGCCTTCTATTACTGGATTTTCATATGGAAGTAGTAATATTACAACTACAAAAGAAGCTACTAAATATATATACACCTTTTTACAGCTCTTTTATGAAGCTTTCCCACAATATCAACCTAATGATGTTCATATATATGGAGAATCCTATGGTGGTCATTTTGTTCCTGCTTATTCTGATTATATTTTGCAACAAAATCAACAAAATAATAATTCAAATCATATTCCTATTCATTTAAAAACTATTGGTATTGGCAATGGATTAACTGATCCACTTATTCAAAAGTATATTAAATATATATATATATATACTTTTAAAATTTAAGATAAATTTATCTATATATATTAAAGTTTTTTTTTTCTTTATTATAGTCAATATTTGGAAAAAATGGCTTGTAATTCAACTTGTAAGTAAATCTGCATAAAAATATACATGTACATATAATTTTTAATATCATTCTTTTTTTTTTAATAGATGGGCCTGTATTAACTCCTGATATGTGTGAAACAATGAAGTTAAATACACCAACATGCACCAGATTAAGTAAGATGCATAAAATCATTGAATTTATGTTTCATTTTATTTATTTATTTGTTAATACTTTTTATTTAAGCTAAAAAATGTTATGAAACAGATACAAATGAAGATTGTCGTCAAGCTACTACCTATTGTAATTTAAGTGTACAATATGTATATTTTAATAGTAATAGAAGTGCATATGATGTTCGTACGAGCGTAGAAGCACCAGAAACTTATGTAAAATTCCTTAATCGAACCTCTATTCTTGAAGCAATCGGTGCCAAAAAATATTATGTTTCATTAAACACACAAGTGGTAAGACTATATATATATTACCATTATTATTATTGGTATTTTTATTTAAAAAAGCATATGTGGTTATAGTCTAAACTATAAATATCAAATTCATATATATATATAAAATAGGTAGCCAATTTTGCACTAACTGGCGACTTGTAAGTTAACATTATCATTTATTATCATATTTATTAAGTAATAATGTATTATAATCTTTTAATAGTGAGAGGAATTTTACACCACAAGTAACTAACTTATTAAATAACAATATTAAAGTACTGGTATATAGCGGGGATGCTGACTTCATCTGCACTTGGTATGGTGGACATGCTTGGGTGAATCAATTAAAATTTAATAATGATCATGTGTTTCGAAATGATCAATTAAGACCATGGTACGCTAATGGTAAGGAAGCTGGTCAAATTCAGCAAAATGGTGGATTAACCTTTTTACGTGTCTATCAATCTGGCCATTTTGTTTCCATTGATCAACCTGAAGTTGCATTGAAAATGTTTACTGAACAAATTCAATAAATTGAAATCACGATATATAAAAAAAAGTATGTTTATAAGGAATATATATTTATATAAACTTATGCATTGTTTAAAAAAATGGAAAAAATAAAATAAATAGTTTTATGAATTTTTATTTAATAATAAAATAGAATCAATATTTCTTAATCAGGCATTTTTATTTTTATTTTTTTATTTTAATTCCTATTTTACATATCAGAAACACGAACAACAGCTTTTCCAAAATTTTTACCAGTGAGTACATTCAAAAGAGCTTGAGGTGCGTTTTCAATACCTATAGCTATGTCTTCTTTGTAATTGATTTTACCACTTAATAAACCTTTGGTAACATATGCAAAAAATTCAGATTCAATAGGGTAAAATTCATTAGCATGAAAACCTTGAATTTTAATACGTTTCGCAAGGACATTAAGCAAGTTTTTGATTGGGTAAGGGTCAGGATTATTATATTGACTCATCATTCCACATACCACAATACGAGAGGAGTGATTAATAATATCAAGTACTATTTCTAAAGCTTCACCACCTACGTTCTTTTATAAATGAAGAATATATATATATGTAGTTTTTATTAGATAATTTATTTATCTCTTTCTATCTTTCTTTCTTTTTTTTTTAATTAATTAATTTTTCAATACCTCAAAATAAATATCAATACCATTTGGACAAAGTTCCAAAAGTTTTGATCTAATATCTTCTGTTTTATAATTAAATGCACCATCAAACCCAATTTCTTTAAGGTATTTCACTTTTTCATCTGAACCTGCTGAGCCAACTACATATAAACCTTCCATTTTAGCAATTTGACCAACCATCTGGCCAACGGCGCCAGAAGCAGAAGATATATAGATCGTGTCCCCTTTTTTTATATCAGCAATTTTAAATAAACCCTATTTTTTTTTTTAACAAAAAGGAAGAATAACAATTAATGAAATTAACAATTAATAATTTGTTAATTTTTAGTTTTAATCATCAATATACCCCGAAAGCAGTCAAGCCTGCTAAACCAAAAGCACCAACATAATTTGATACTGGAAGACCAGTTACTTTAGGCTCATTACGAATAACAAAATTTAAAGTTTTAGCTAAAGCAGCATTATATTTTGAATATTCTTCATGAAAAACAAGTCCATATACCAAATCACCTTCTTTAAAATCTGGATTTTTAGAACGAATTACTTGGATCATTCCATGACTACTAATAGGTTCATTGATGATAAATGCATCAATAAAATATGGAATAGAAGGATCTCTCATTCTTCCTCTCATATAAGGATCTATATATGTATATATATATATAAAAGGAATTGTTATGGTTATGAAATATGTTTTAAAAAATAAAATGCAATTTATATATAAAAAGAGATCACTTACCCAAACTTAATTCCAATGTTTTTGTAATAAATTCGCCATCATTTAAAGGTTGATCAAGGTCAAATTTGTTAGTACGATTGATTAAATGTTCACCAACAACAAATTGCTCATTAGGAATTTTTGTATAAATAACTTGTTTATTTAATACCATTGTAATTAATTATATATATATATTTATGTTTTATTAAGAATAATGTAAAAGTAGATATAATTGTATTAAAAAAAACTTGGTATTTAAAGGTTTTCGGATCATTAAAAATGCCATGATTTTTTTTTTTTTTTTTGGGTTTCCTGAATGGATTGAATTGGGATTGATTTACGTACAATTTTACTATTTTGGAAAAAGAAGGTAAAACTTATTTTTTTTCAGCCGATCTTATTAATTGTACCATTATTAATATTAACGTATTTTTGTAAAAATATAGGAAAAAATTTACCCGTATTTTTCACATAAAAAAAAAAAGCTTACAAATGAATCGGAGATCCAATAATACTTAGGTAGCAAATCTTTATTATAAATACAGGTTTGCAGGAATGATTTGTCAGTTTTCAAAAAGTACTTGACGGTTTTATAATACAAAATATACAGAAAAAGCGACAATTCATCTTGACCACATAATATTAAATAAAAAAAAAATCTAAGTCTTAAAAATATAAAAAATAAAAAGCAGTTTTAAATAATTCAATTTTATAAAAGTATAATTGTCTTCTAATTTAAAAAAAAATAGAAGAAAAATTAAGTTCCTTATACAAATAAATGAAATAATATTATAAATCATTATATACCCTTTTTTTATATATAAAGGATATACATCAATAAAATCAATATCTTTAACATTCTATATATATATTGTTCAATTACACATGATGGTCTATTTTATTTATTTATATTTTCAAACTGTATCAAAAACTAATAAATGATACTTTGAATTAGTTGTATATATGCTCCATAGTAATAAAAATTTAGATAACAATGACAGACATAAAAATATAAAGTTGACAGCAATACATTTTAAAAATTCTTTAATTTCCAAATATATATACAGAATCCAGAAAAGTTACTAAGGTTCTTGATATCATTTGAAGCATGAGTTAGATGACTTTATTAATTTTTTTTCTTTCAAGTATAGTAATTTTTATTTTTATTATTTTTGGTTTTTTTATTTGAAATTCCTGGTTTTCAATATACAGTTTCTTTTCTATTATCAGAAATAGTGTGTTATGATCATGCTTTTCAGATATTTTTATTTTAACTAAGCAAAAAAGTATTATTTATCTAAGCCCACATTTCTAAAATTAAAGTAAGTAAATTAATACAAATAAGCTTAACAGGATATGTATACGTGACAATAGAAAGCAAAATTGAAAAAAAAAGGAAACAAAACAAACTAAAAATTAGTGACTAAAACTAATGCAATTTATTGGTGATGAGCCACAGTACAACCTTTTTTTACTACGTAAAATATCCAGCCAAAATAAAATAAAATGAAAACAAACACTTTTGAAGCTAAACCTATTTAAGCATGATCCCAAAATCTATAAAAATATAAATTTAGAAATTTCTTGTACCTTTTTTCTGTTTTCTATTCATTAATATCATTGTTTATTAAATCAAAATAAAATATAATAAAATATGATACTCAAATCTTTTTTAATAACATTGGCCTTTCTTGTAGTTGATAAATTTTCATTAGTGTTAACGTTACCGATTGATAATAATACTTCTGCTGGTACAGTTTTTCATAGTAAACTTTACCCTAATCTATCAGTAACATTTAAAACTCCGGATCATTGTGATCCTACCGTAAAACAGGTAAATTATCTTTTATGATTAGGAAAAAAGCAAAACAATCCTTTTACAATTAAAACGCATTATTAATAGCGATAATACTAATATTTGTTTATTTTTCCCTCTTTAAATCAGTATTCCGGATATATTGATGTATCAGAAGATCAACATTATTTCTTTTGGTTCTTTGAAAGTCGTCAAGAACCTGAAAAAGCACCTGTTACTTTATGGTAGAGTTTTTTTAAAGAAATAAAAGTATAAAAAAGGAGCAATCTTAAATATATTGTTAAATAAACTTTTATTTTCTTTCTTTCTTTCTTTTTTTAGGTTAAATGGAGGTCCCGGTAGCTCTTCAATGATAGGATTATGGGAAGAATTAGGACCTTGTAGAGTTAAAAATAATGGTAGCGAAGCTATTTATAATGAAAAGGGTAGCTGGAATAAAGTCTCCAATTTACTATTTATTGATCAACCTTCTCAAGTCGGTCTTTCCTATGGTAATCACTCTCTTTCAAGTACAGAAGAAGGTTCTAAATATATGTACATCTTTTTACAAATATTTTATGAAGCTTTCCCTCAATACAAATCAAACGATTTCCATTTTTTTGGTGAATCTTATGGTGGTAGATATGTCCCAACGTATGCTGATTATATTTACCAACAAAACCAAAACAAGGATTCAAATCTTTTTTCTATTCCATTAAAATCCATTGGGGTTGGAAATGGTATGATTGATCCTCTTATTCAAAAGTATGTATTTATTTAATGGAAAAAAAAAAGAGGGGAGTGATTCAAATTTTTAAGATATATACATGTGTTAATCTTTTTTTTTTTCTTTTTTAGTCAATATAATGAAAAAATGGCATGTGATTCTACCTGTATGTATACATTAAAACTTGTCTATATATGTGTTTGTGTATATATATATATATATACTAATTTATTATTATAATTTTTATAGATGGATCTGTACTTACTGAAGATATTTGTGAAACGATGAAATTAAATGAACCTAAATGTACCAGTTTAAGTAAGATTTATAAAAAAATTGGATCCATATTTTCACTAATTTATTTCTGTATTTATTAATCGCATCTTTTTTATTTGCTTTAATTAAAGCTAAAAAATGCTATGAAACTAATGAAGATAAAGACTGTGTTTTAGCTTTTACCTATTGTTCTAATACTCTTCAATTTCTGTATATGCTTAGTTTAAAAAGTGCCTATGATGTTCGTACCTCAAATGCACCACCAGAAGATTATGCCAACTTCCTTAATAAGACTTCCACTCTTGAGTCCATTGGAGCAAAGACATACTTTAGTCCACAAAATTTATATGTGGTAAGGTTTTATATATTCATTTATAGAAATTTATAAAAACAAGTCTAATTCTTTTTTCTTTTTCTTTTTATTTATTTATTTATTTAATATATAATTAGTTACAAAATTTCACAAATACAGGCGATAGGTAATTACATAAATAAAAATTTATATTGTTATAATCTAGTAACTAATTTAGATTTATTTTTGAAGGATCAAATCATCTGCTTCACATTTAATAAATTTATTGAATAATGATGTACCCGTGCTTATATATGCTGGCGATGCTGATTACATCTGCAATTGGTATGGGGTTCAAGCAGTGTTAGATCAAATAGAATTTAAGAATAATCAAGAGTATCATAGCGATCAATTAAAACCATGGCATGCTAATGGTAAAGAAGCTGGTCAAATACAACAAGGAGGTGGATTAACTTTCCTTCGTGTATATGAAGCGGGCCATTTAGTACCTACTGATCAACCTGAAGCTGCTTTGCAAATGTTTACTAGCCATATTAATAACACTTTAAAATAATCTAAATATCTACAACTAATTGTAAAATTGGTTTTAAATAATTATATAAATATCAATCTTTTTTCAGTTTTACTTCATTTTATTACTAATAAATTCTTAATATAACATTAATGGTTATAGTTTTATAAGTTTAAAATATAAATATAAAATAAGATTAAAAAAAGTTTATAAGATATGTCTATCCATTTATTTAACTACAAAAAGCACCAGAGCCAGCTGGAATACCAGTGCAGCTTACTTTTTTGGTACCACCGGTAATATTAATATTGGACCATTTCCAGTTGGAAGCATTTTTAACTAAAATATAAGTATTGGCACCATTTTTAGCTACAGTTCCTTTAACATCGTTAATAGTTAAACCAGTAATAGGAAGATCACCGGTTGGAGTACCAGTTGGAGAGCCATTTTCATAATCACCTTCAACGATGATACCGTATTTTTGAATATTTTGTAATGTAATATGTTGATAAGTGACATTATTAACGGAACCTTTAGCTTTATAAACAGTTTTGACTCTTACACCATTATCAGAATTAACAATAGTACATCCATCAACAAGGACACCATCTACAACATTATTACTTCTACCACCTACAGAACCAATAGAAATACCATGACCTCCAGAACAATAATTGTTAAGGAATTTGATATTGGTACCAGAATTAACAGCTAAACAATCATCTTGATTATAAACGAAGGAGCCAGAAATAGTAACATCATCAGAATTACCTACATCAAATGCATCAGTATTATGACCACCTTTGCTATCACCATCTTTATTATCAAGAGTAATAGAGGAGATTTGAACATGTTTTGCACCATTAACGGAGAAAGCGTGAACGGGTGTATTTTTAATACTTAATCCTTTAATAGTAGAGCTAGTCATTGATTTAAGTTGGAAGAATTTAGGTTTGGTTTTACCACCGTTACCACCTTTACCATCCCACCATCTTTCACCTTGACAATCAATTAAATGCCCTTTTGCACCTTGAACATGAACGTTAGTACCACCAACGGAAATTAAAGGACCTTCCCATTCTTTATAACCAAAAGTAACCTTTCCACTAAAAGTAACATAAGTGTTTGACTTTAAGCCAGTAAGATCAAGAGTTTTGCCAGCTGGGACATTTAAATTTTGAATGACAATATTAGTACAGGATTTCTTGATGTTATTGATATTATCGATGGAATTGCCTGTCAAAGTACAAGATGAAGTAGGTGCTGCACTAATATAGTTTATAAAAGCACCTAAGGCAATAATACTATTAATTATCTTCATGTTTGATATATTTTTTTTTTAAATTAATGTATTATATATATATATATTATTATTATTATTATTTTTTGTAAAAAGTTAATGAAGAAAGAAGAAGAAAAAAATCGAGTTCATTTAAACATTTATATATAAATCCGGGAACTTCTTTTGGTATGTGACACTGTGGTGAAATTGATGGTAGTACATCTGATAAAGAAAAATGTATATAAAAAAAACAACATTCAAGATCCAAATAGAACAATATATTCCGTGGAATAAGTAAGAAAATTACTAATTTTAGTGCAAAGATGATATGAAATATTATCATCATTTACGTATTTGGATAAATTTTATATTGGTTTCTTTTTATTCTATTTTTTTTAAGAAAAGAATATTTATGATTTATTTAAACTAGTGTAACTATTAAAAATAAGTTGTTTTTCATTATAATCGAGACTTTGCCATTTTATGATATATTTTTTACAAAATTAGTAACAAAACGTATTTGTTAAATTAAGTTTGAAGTTAATGAGATCTTGACATTTTCTTTTTCTAAATGTTATAAATGATTAAAGCATTATTGTTAATTCGATGAATCAAATATATTCTCATTATAAAAAACAAAAAATATAGATAAAGGTAATGATATTAAACTATAGTATATCATTACATTAATGATTAAAAAAAATAAAGTTATAAGTAAAATGTTTTTTAGGAACGTAGTAATGTTAAAAAAAAAGTTTGTTTAAGGTAATAAGCCGTTTTAAAATGGATAAATTATCTCCATTAATAATGATACTAATAATAATTTAATATAAATATTTAATAAAAAACATTTATTTTTTTTACTTTGAATGAAAACGGTGACACAAAGATAAATTATGTAATAATGTTAAAATAGTGATACAATCAATCTTAAGTTCTTTTAAAAATCCCAATATTTTTATAGATTTGTAATCAAAAATTACTATGGGAAAAGCATTAAATCTATAGTAAATCTATCTTTTTAAAAACTGAAATTGCCTTCAATATTTTTTTTAATGTGTTCATAATTACACGTATTTTATATGATTTAACATATTGAAACGTTCATTTGTTTTGTATAAAATGAATTGTGTTATTTTATAATATATTTATAATATCTTAGTATAGGTAACATGTGTTATACTGTTCTTTCAGTTTTTAAAGTTAATTTTTAAAAAGTGGGCTCACAATAAAATTTCATTGAACAAAATAGACTTTTTGAAATTATATGATTAATTAAAATTTTAATGTTAATAAATAAATAAATAAATGTCATTGCCATAAAAGTTAATTGTTCCAATGTTTCAGTCAATGATATACTATAAACATGTACATTATAATATATATAATAGAAAAAATTAGTAACGTTTCTTTTCCATTTATATGATTTAAAAACTTTAATGAACATTGTTAATACCAAAAAAATAAAAAAATAAAAGCTACTAATTTATGGTATTTTATCCTACTTGAAATAAATTGTTTTCAGATACATATTAAGCAGTAAACATTTAATAATAATAATAATAATAAATATTAAAAAAAAGACACTTAGAATTTAGTGGTAGTACAATTACTTATTTATTTGCTACATTGGATAGTAATTATAATAAATTTAAAAACATATTAAAAATATATTAAAATCTACCGGGAAAATTCTGAATGTGAACACTTTTTTTTCTTCTTAAATTCAAGAGTTTTACTATATAAAGAACATATCAAGATAAGAAGCGGATCTTAAATTGATTAATAAGAGTTGTAAGATATTCATATTTAGTTTTTTATTCCATATTTATAAATCCGTGTTTTTAATTATTATAAAACATTAACGTTTATATGTATTTCTTAAAAAAAAAGATTCTTTAAATAAATATACATGTTAATCAACTAGACATTTTCGGTCCAAGCCGTTTTTGCAACTTTTACTACTATTTTAATAAGTATTATATATATATATATATATACATTAAAAAATAAGATAAAAAAAATATGCTAAAATGTATATAGCTAATTGGATAAAGTTTTAAAATTTATCAAAAATGTAACTTTATATAATAATAAATGATAATATTAAAAAGGATAGAACCTTAATTATATTTACAAATATATATAATTATCTCTATGCTTAATTCCTTAATGGAAGGGTTGACAGAAGTAGTTTTTTTAAACCATTTTTTTTTTTTCATCTCGATTATATGACAAATGTAACAGTATCTTTTAAAAAATAATTTTTGATAATTTGATTATTCCCAACTGCATGTAAAATATATTCTAGATTTATATTTTTTCGTCCATATTACTCAACGTAGATGATCAATAGAATAAACGTAATTGCACTTTTTTAATAAATTTAGTTATTTGTATTAAGTTATTATTACAGTGTTCATATAGATAGTTTAAGAGCAAAAAAAAGGATGAAGTATAGGAAATTAAATCAACGTTTGGTGCATTATTATTCTCTCACGGATAAAAGGGAAAATTATAATTTTTAAAATGAATAAAAGAATAAGATAAAAAAAAAAAGAAGAATAATCAAACTCCTCCTTAAAATAAGTATTATTGAATTGTTATATTTTATTCATATTAATTTGTACGATTACTTGCATAATCTATATTCAATCCAAGATGCTTCATCTAGATTAAAAAACAAAGAAAAATAGATATTACAAAAAAAAGAAGCTGTTATCATCATACAGCATAAATATTATATAGTATATCATTATATTAACATTATTATTTTATATATTCAAAAAAGCTTATTGTTCCAGTTTGCTTTTTCATTTGCATTTTCAAGATTTACATACTAACTGATGATCATATTATACTATGATTTTGTTTTTAAAAAAATCAGACCATTAAAATTCATCCCGATTTCTGGGAAGTTGGGTTTCACAAAATCTTTGTTATTGGGTTTTAATGTAAATTTGCAGTATTATTTTTTTATAATACAAAATATACATGATGTCAGAGTGTGTCATCACAAATTAAAAAAATTCCAAGCAAGCCACACTATGGAATTGGTATTATTACTCTTTTTATGAGTTGTACAACCAGTCTGATATGTTCATTATTGGATTTGATTACATCTGTTATATCTTGTACCATCATTAACGAAACAATTATTTATTAAATAAATAAATATATATAATAAAGAACAGGACTTCTAAGTAAAAAGAAATAGATAATATGGAACTTATAATAATAATAATAACACCAAAAACAAAATAAGAATATAAATGCTTTTTTTCATCACTATTAAAATAAATGCAAATAGAAAGTAGTCCCTTTTTTATAATTTAATACTATATATTTTTATTTTATTATTTTACAAGTATGAGATTAAAGATAAGTATAAATCACAATTAAGCACTGACTAAATATTGAGTGAAGAAAGAGTCAAGTTTAGCGACAGCAGGTTCAACATATTGAGGAAGATCATAAAGATCAACATGAGTAGCACCATCAATAATAAATAATTCCTTAGGTTCCTTAGCCTTTTAAATAGCTTCTTCACTGAAATACTTGGTGTCAGCATCTGATCCAGCAATTAATAATACAGGGCGAGGAGAAATTAATTCAATATGTTCAAATGATGAATGTTGTGCTAATTTTTCAATACTTCTGAATAAATATTTATTTGTTGAGTTAGGATGTTGACCACGAGCTGTACAATAATAATCATAAGCTTCTTTGAAGAGTGATCTATCGGGTAATGCAGCAAGAACGGTAGGATTTTGAGGAATAAGAGGAACAACTTTAGGTTCGCCACCCTGAGCTTCACGAGTTCTTTCTTTACTAGCTTCAATTAAGGCTTGTTGTAAAGCTTCAGGAGGGTTAGATCCTTGTAAACCTTCAGAGAAGAGACGACCGAAACATGCAGAAGAAACACCAGCAACAGCTTTAATACGAACATCAGTTTGAGCAGCATTAGTAACATAACCTCCAGAAGCACAAATTCCAAAAGCACCAATTCTTTCAGCATCAACTTCAGGTAAAGTAGATAAATAAGTAACAGCACTCTTGACATCTTCAACGCGATGAGCAGGATCTTCTAAAAAACGAGGAGTACCCTCACTTTCACCTTGATAAGCAGCATCAAAAGTAAGAGTAATAAATCCTAATTTACTTAATTTTTCAGCATAAAGACCAGCTGTTTGTTCTTTAACGCCGCCACCAGGATGTGATACTACAATAGCAGCATATTTTTTTGATTCAGTGTTTTCCGGAAGATATAAATTGGCGGCAAGTTTAATACCTTGACTATCAAAAGAAACGGATCTAGGCATGATATATATAAGTTTAATAATTTAAAATAGATGTATAACTAAATAAAAAAGGAAAGAAAACGTAAAATAAAAAAACGCTCGCTTTTATATAAAAAATTTCTGGAACAAAAAACATTCCTACCATATTTGGATGAGACTTACGAATATATAATCTAAAAAGAGAGACAAATGACGATGAAATCTGAGATTGACAATCAACGGAAAATTATAATTGATTGGTTGAATAATAAAAAAAAAATTAAATATAAACAATTGACCACCAAAACGAATAAAAAAAAGTAATGCTTAAAATACCAGAAAGTTAGTGTATGTTATTTATTAATTTGTTAACTTACTCTATACTTTTCATCATTTAAGATGATATACATTTATTTATTTTATGAGAAATAAGAAAAAAAAAGTAATAGGGTCAGTGTTATATAAAAATCATGATTACATTGGTGGGAAAAAAAGATGGGGCAAATCTTATAAAGAAAGTTTTTTTACTTTTTTTACTTTTTTATCTAAAAAATAAAGTAAAAGAGATAAACATATATATATATATATATTTGTACATATGAATATGGTTTATTTATACAATTATAATAAAGTTTTAAAATATTGTACTTTTGCTTAGATATTTATGTGATTATTATCATTATATATGTATAAATATTTGACATTCTTTGAATATATGATTTGTTTTCAATAAATGAAAGTATTTTAAATTATGCACAAATACATAATCATGTACATATAAAATAAAATAAAAAAATAATGGAAAGCTATAAATAGCTTTTTTTTCCAAAGGTATTTAAAATAAGAATTATAAATCATTTTAAGTTCATGCAAAAGAAAAGGGAGTCTGTTTAGAAAAAAGTATCATGTTAATCTCGATAATTTGTATCTAGATATTCGTAATTTTCTATAATTAGCTCCAAGATTCGTAACATCAATCTATAAATGGTAATAGCTTATGACAACCCTAAATACGTTTTTTTATTTTTTTTTTCTTTATGAAAGTGCAACCGTAGATATTTTCTTTTCTTTTCTCTTTATTTCAACTTTATATTAAATTATTAAACTATATATACACGTATCATGCCTAAATATGTTTCTTTTGATAGTCAAGGTTTAAAAATAGCTGGTAACTTATATCTTCCTGATGATACTAGTTTCAAAAAACGCGCTGCTATTGTTATTTCTCATCCTATGAGCGAAGTTAAAGGACAAACAGCTGGTCTTTATGCTGAAAAATTAAGTAAATTAGGATTTATTACTCTTACTTTTGATGCTGCTTATCAAGGTGAAAGTGAGGGTACTCCTCGTTTTTTAGAAGATCCTGCTCATCGCGTTGAAGATGTCAAGAGTGCTGTTACTTATTTATCTACTTTACCTGAAGTTGATGCTGAAAGAATTGGTGCTTTTGGAATTTGTGCTTCTGGAGGTTATGTTACTAATGCTGCTCAAACTGATGTTCGTATTAAAGCCGTAGGTATTGTTAGCGCTGTTGATACAGGTAATCTTTTCACTAAAGGAATAAATAATATCCTCACTTCTGAAGCTTTACAAGAAAGTTTTGATGAATCTGGTCAAGATAGAACTAATGAAGCTAATGGTCAAGCTCCTCGTATTGTACCTATCACTCCTAGTACCGCTGAATAAGCTGATGCTTTACCTGAAAGAACTTTATTTAGAGAAGCTTATGATTATCACAGAACTCCTTGTGCTCAACATCCTAACTCCGTTAATGGTTACTTATTTAGAAGTGTAGACAAATTAGTACAATATACACCATATGAATACATTCATCTCATTTCACTTCGTACTATTTTATTAATTGCTGGATCAGATGCTGGTACTAAATATTATAGTGAAAGAGCTTTTGAAAAAGTAAAGGAACCTAAAGAATTATTTATTATTGGTAATGCTACTCATATTGATCTTTATGATCTTCCTCAATATGTTGAACCTGCTGTCGCTAAACTTGACTCCTTCTATACTCAATATTTGGTTAATGTTTAATTTTTTTTCTTTTTCCATTTATATATGTAAATACTAATTTTTATGATTGTTTTAAATAAATAAATTATTTTCCTTTTACTTTATATTGTATTATATAACATTATGATGTTTTGAAAAGAAAAGTGGTTCTTTTATTTTTTTAAAAATTAAATGATTCGAGACAAATAACGCTGTTTGTACCACATGCTGTATTGTACCTGTATTTTAGATTGTTAGTAAAATAATGTAAATGTGATATGTGAAGTTATATGAAAGACAGTAAATATGTTACATAAAATATTAGAAAAAATGCCACAAAACGTTATAGATATGATAAATGTTATGTAGTTAATTTTAGTGTAGGTATGCTCAGAATAATATCACAAATGATACATCTTTTATGTACAAATATACTTATACTGAAAGCACATCATGGCTAATTTTATTTCAAATATAAATGTCAATAATAACAGTAAAATAACCGCTATTACTAATTAAAATAGTAATAACAGTCGAAAATAAATCTTATTAAAAATTATTTATTTTGGAAATATGGACGGTTTTAAATTATAAAGCAGTTTGATCTTCATGATCATATTCGTCTTTTTCCTCCTCATTTTCATCTATGATCTTCAGTATCATCATCATGGATTGTACAACCAATCCGATTTATTTATAATTATACCTGATATTGTTTGCTCCAATTTTATTTAAACTGGTTTAATTTTTTTTTTGTAGATCAGTTCAGGGTTGCATTAGGATGCTGCATTGGATCTTAATGTACATAGATTTTTTTTGATTACAATTTTACCAGTAATTTCTAAAAAAATAAGCTTTATCCGATATTTTTTAGTCGCTACTTTTTTTTTTAGCTGTCTATTTTATTATTTTTAAAGTTATTGGTGAAATATGTATATTTGTGAGGTAAATATTATAAAAATAAAGTTTATTTTTTAAATCGCATAATACCATCAAAAAGTTTATTTGATTTTATAAGGATCATACTGATAATAGTAGCAATAGTAATAATAAAGATAGTTATCATAAATTTATTAAATTTTAAAATATTATAGTAAACTAGTAAGTAACGCATTATTTATTTGTTTATTTAATTACATTTACTCCGACTAATGGTTTTCGGTAAAGGGAGAATATACGAATGGTGCATCAGTTTTTTGATTTATATCTTTCTTCCTCTTTTTTTTAACTGCTCCTTAAAAAAAAGACAAAAGATATATAAAGCAAATCCAATTTTTATTTTTTTTATTTTTCTCTTTTCTGTAATTTAATTAACTACAATATCAAAAAATGACTAAACAAACTATTACTAAAAAGTACGTTTTTGATGAATCTAATAAAACAATTGAAAAATTAATAAATTATTTTGGCCTTGAAAAAACAATCGTAGTACCTGTTTACCATTTTGAAGAAGTAG
Organism: Cunninghamella bertholletiae; assembly: GCA_037043795.1. Taxonomy (NCBI): domain Eukaryota; kingdom Fungi; phylum Mucoromycota; class Mucoromycetes; order Mucorales; family Cunninghamellaceae; genus Cunninghamella; species Cunninghamella bertholletiae. Next base: position 1,310,812 of record JAZGVP010000005.1, read on the forward strand.
ATTCAATAGCAAAAAAGGTAGTTCAAGAATTTAATCTAAATATTAATTTAAGTGATTTACAATTAAATGCTTCTTGTATGCCGGATTCGTTTGGTGGTTCTTCTGGCCTTTTAGCCTATTACTATTTTGTTTTTATTATTGATGACATGCTTATTTTTAGAGGGTTAGATTATATTGAATTAATCAAAGCTTTAGAAGAAAGAGAAAATAAAATGCCTCAACTTCTTCAGGAACTGCTTACTATATGTATGAAACATTGGAAGAAGGATTTTAAAGATAAATATGATCTTTTAAGAACAGAAACCATAGCTTGGGCAACATCTGTTAATCAGCAAATGCAAGTGAAATTTAATCAAAATGAATATTTTGTTTTCAAGTTAAAATGTCACTGTTCTTATTTAACTTTGGTTTTAATGTTTGCATTCCGTAACATTACTTGTACCTATCTTGAATATCGTACTTTACAAATTACTTATGAGCATTTTATGTTTTACATTAATGAACTGGCTTCTTGTATTCGTGAAAAAAATGATGGTGAATTAACTTCAGTGGATAAACTTTTTGGTACTGCTGATTTCAATCGAATTAGTAATTATTGTACATCACAAATTTATAAAACTTTAGATGAATTTGAAGGTAAGTGTAATCTTATGGTTTCTTTGGAGTTTTTACTATTATGTAAAAATACTGTCTTTGTCCATCTCTCTTCAGATAGATATGAAAAATTTTATCATGAAAAATTTTAAATATTTATTATGATTTTTATTATTATTATTTTTATTTTTATTTTTAATAAATCATTTATTTTTTTAAAATGAGCTGTTTTTTTATTAATTCAATAAAAAATAAAATAAAATAAAAATAAAACAAACTTATTTTTATACATATTTTATTTTGTATTTTTATAATAAAACAAATGTGGTAAACTAGATAAATGTAATGTTTGCAGAATGTGATCATATTTATATTCCGATATTAATGATACTGTTGCACAAACTTTGAAAAAACAGCTAAAAAATGATGGGACCTTTTTTTTTTTCTCTTTTCCTTTTTTCTCTCACTCTCACCTTCTATTATTATATGCTGATATGAATATACTATCTAATGAAATTATTCAACATATATTATTATATTTATCACCAAGATATAGATTTCAATGTTCTCTAGTGTGTAAATCATGGCATAAAATGATACGGAATCCTTTGCACTATCGTATTATTGAGTTACATTCAAAACAACAGATAAACAAATTCACTGAAATAGCATCTACAGTAAAAATTAATGATATACTTATTGGACAGTATGTTCAATGTTTAAAAATAACATGCTTTGATAATGATTGTAATAATATTAAACCGCGATTAAATGATGTGATAGAATTATTTGAAGCATGTCCTAATATTATTTATATTGATGAACAACATATCCCTTATCTTTATTTCTCTTATTTTAAATCAAAAAATGTAAATGAAAGAATCTTACGTCAAAATCTTAGTAAAGAAAAATGGTTTGATTTTATATATCATTCTTTAAAATCACTTGAATTAGATATGATAGCTGTTAATGACCTCATGGATGATATTATACATATTGAATTAGATAATGATCAACAACAACACCTGCAAAAAAGAAAAATGTTAAAAAAATATTTCTATTTTTATATACCATTTGATAATTTTAGAGAAATTATAAAAAATGGTTATATTTTTTATACCGGAAAAACACTTCGATTTTTATCTCCTTTTTATCAATTAGAAAGTTTAACTTTGGATTTTTATACTTATCGACGTTATATATTTACATCCATGTACGAATTCGACGAGCGAAATTTAGAGTCTATCCATCAGTCTTGTCCACAATTAAGATCATTTTCTTTAAAATCCTTTTTTATGAATATATCTACTGCGTCAATAATAAATGATAATATAACACCATCTAATAATTTAACAACATTAAAATTACAAAATAGTTATTTAATTGATCCTAATTGCTATACCTATTTATTAAAAAAATATCCTCGGTTATCCACATTGCATTTGGATCTACATTGGGATGAAAGCTTTAATGAAGATGAAATGAAAAAACAAAAATTTAGGATAGAAATATATAATATGATAACAAGCCTCCAACATGTCAATGATTTATCAATACACTGGAATGATGATAATAATGGTCAAGGTAGTAACTGGCCACACCAAGAACTTTTATTATGGTTGGAATTTCACCCTTCAAAATTAAAAAAATTAGATTATTTTCCAAATTTGGATGTTGTTGAAGAACAATATTATAAATCATCCATCTTACATCATTTAGGAAAGGAAGATAAAAGCCAAAAAGAGATCTATCAACGACGTAGTTATTTAGATTATTTAAAAGAAATGAAATTTTTATTAATGAATAATACAACTTCAAGATCTATGTTGCATTATGTATTAAGGGATGGATATAAATCCATTGCTTCTTTGACGATCACTTCATTAGATATATCGGGTTATCAAAATGATGAAGATGAAGAAAATAATATGAATGAAGCGGATTATTCATTTTATATTTATGATTGGTTATACGTTTTTCCAAATTTAAAAAAATTACGTTTGACAAATATGACTATTATGGAATATGATCAGCAACGACAACAACAACATACTCAAAAACTGACTCGATTTTCATACCATTTAAAAGAATTATGTTTACATCAAATTAAATTAAAATTAAAGGATAAATTTAATGGAATTTTTGAAATATGTCCTTCATTAACTTCTGTAACGTTGGTTGATATAGGTCTTATTCCTAATACTAATAATGATAATGATAATGATGATGATAACCATGAAAATAAAAAAAAAGGACATTTGAACAAATCAGCTATTATTTTGGATCTTTCTCATTTAAAATTAGATAAATTTATATTAAGTTCCATTTTTGATGGCGATCATCGACTTAAAAGTCATCCAAGCTGGAATAGTTGTTCCTATAATTCATCTATAAAATTAACTGTTCATGAATCTTTATTCCATCGTTCATTTGATATAGTAAAAAAAGGGAAGCCTGGTCAAATGAATTTTATTTTGAATTGCCAAGCTGTTGATATTTGTATTTTTGAAAATAGTTATTATTAAAGTGTAGTTGTAATTGGTTAGAAATAGATGTATGATTATTTATTAAGTACCTTATATATATAGTAAATAAAATGTAAAATATAATTTAAAATAATTTGTTATTTACAAAAAAGAAAAAAGTGAAGAGTATACTAGAAAACAATACTGATAATAATAGTGATGTATATATTTAAAATATATATAAAAAAAAAAGATTTACAAAAACAAAAACAAAAACAAAAACAAGCACAAACACAAGCATATATATATATATATATATTTAAAGCAAACCAAACTAAGAAATCGTGGAAGCAAAACAGTCATTGTTCATATGTTCAAATACATTTGGCACCTTAACTTCTTTATTTTTTTCTTCAGATTTATTCCATAACCTATTAAATTCTATGATGTATTCTTTTACCGTTTGCTTAATATTAGTAAAATTTATATTTTCATTATTTACAAAGCGGGCACTTTCGATAGAAAAAGAATATGAAAAAAAAAGAGGGTGGAAGAGTAAAATTAAAATGAGATTATATTTTAATATCATCATTCATTTTTTCTTTTTTCTTTTTTTTTTTTTTTTACCTTCTAGACCAGTTATTACTACCATTGATTAATATTTTGGAATCGATTACTATATATATATATATATATATATAATAACAATGTTAAAATTATATATATTGGTTAAAGATTTATATGGTTTTAATTTATTAACATACCAGCAAATTTATTATGCATACATCCTTTTCGAAGCATACATCCTTTTGGAATTGAACTAATTTATAATTAAAAGAACTAAATAAATTATGACGAAATAATAGTAATAATAATAATAATAATAAACTTACTTTAAAGTTCTGTATGATAGTTGGTGCTTATTTAATGACTGTGTTCCGATTTGAGTACCATCTTCTGAACTTTTGTCAGTGATTATACGAATAATGACATTTCTTTGTTTTGCAATGGTCAAAATATTAAGTAAAACATAATCTGTAATACGATAAACACAAATATCTATGGTCTTCGTAGAAGAAGATAAAACTGAGCAAAAAGTCTACAAGAATAATAATAGTAGGTTCAATTAGTACTATCAATAGGTATATATATATATGTGCATACATACTACTCACATCAAAACCTAGCTGAGATGGAAGAAAATAAGTGATTTGATAATAGTCTTGATATATGAAATTTTGTGGATTATGTCGCTTAAAGTACTTTACTACATTTTTAGCACCACAACCTCTTGGAAACAATTGATTATATTTATCTGAAAGTTTTTTTTTGTTTTCTTGCCAATCCATTTCATCTGTATCAACGTCAAATCCTTGACTAGTTCCATTTTCAATATCACTACAATAATTAACACAATCATCATCATCATCATTCCTTTCCTGATTTCGATCATTTTCATTTATGTCAAAAATATTGCCATTATTATTTCGAGAAATTTCACTTGTTTTTTCTAATGGTTTGTTTGAACAAATCGTATTATTAGTAGCACAAGTAGCACCAGTAGAAGCATAAGTGGCAACTGAAGTAATCGAGGTGGCATCAGTATCAGACGTAGCATCAGCGGTAGAGATAGTATCAATATCAGTATCAGTATCAGTTTCAAAAATAGAATCAGTTTCAGAGGTAGTAGAAGTAATATCTGAACGATTACTTTGAAAATATTGTATCAAGTCATCGATAATAGCATCACATTCTAATTTGTTGTCGGAGTTAAATATAGAATCATATGACTTTGTAAATCCATTTTCTTCAATTCGGTGTAGGTCAATAAAAGCTTCATGAACAGAATCATCATCATAACCTGATATAAATGTATCATAAACTTTACCATATAAAGATAATAAGAGTTTTTGATCTTGCTTATTCTGATTATGTATTTTTAAAATATCATACAGGCGGTGTAAAGCTGATAAAGTGCAAAGATGAGCATATTTAATAGTACTTTTTTGTTTTTCAGGATCTGTAAATTTACCAAGGGGTCCGTAAATGTTGTAAACGATTTCATCGCTTGATATATTTTTATATGCTAAGTGATCTTGTAATCTTATTTTTTTTATATATTTTTTTGCCTTTTCTACAAATTCTTCATATTTTGCCTTTGTTTCTTGAAAATACATCTGTATAGTAGGCAAATTGATAAGTATAGAAATATAATAAATAAATGAAAAAAAAAAAAAAAAAATGGATAATTAATTTGTTTTATAGAGGAGAAAAAGTAAAAGTAAAAAAAATAAAAGTAAAAGAATTATTATTTATATTGCATACAAAAAAAAAATAATATATATATATTTATATATTATAAAAAAGGAAAAAAAGAAAAAAGGAAAAAAAGAAAAAAGGAAAAAAAAGAAAAAAAGGAAATAGGCAATTGGTAGGAACTAATGTCTGTGCAGAAAAAAAAGTCTACTAGTAAAAATTTTTTTTTTTCGTTCTCTTCTCCTTTTACTATTTTTCACATCTTTCTTTTTTTTTTAATCATTTCTTATTTTCTTTTAAATGTTCATCATTATTATAAATTCGATAAAAAAAATATTTTATAAAGCATTTTAAATATAATTCAAATGAAAATAATAGAAGGTTTCCTCTCCCTCTTTTACGGCATGAGGCTCAGCTTCAACGAATATAACAAAAAAACAACAGCAAACGGAGTTTAAAACATCTGCATTAAAAAAAAGAAAAAAAAACCATATACGGAATCAGTTCCTTCCACCATCTATTTATTCGATATATAATAAATACTTAAAATGGTTGCATTTGATTATCTTTTTTTCCCACTCTAAACGTATATTGTTATCTTTGCAATGCCTATTAATTAGTCATGTTACTTTTTTTCTCTCTTTCTAGAAAATCAATATTACAAGTCTAGTCAAATAAATAAAACAAACAAACAAATAATAATGATCAAAATAATAAAAAACAAATAAATAATAATAATCGAGAAAAAATAATAATATTTCTTTTGTATATATTTAAATTAAATATAAATATGTAGGTATAATGTTTAATAACACTGTATAGCTTTTTTTAGTTTTTCATTTTGTTAAAAAAATTAAAAAAGTTTAGATATTCCATAAAATTTTATTTTTAAAAAGGCTTTTATGTTACAATTTCATTTTCTACTCAAACGTTTTATGTATATAAACCTAAAATTGGAAAAATATGCGAATCGCTGTAGATCAGTACATTTTTTTTTATTTATTAAAATGATTACGCTGTAGTGTTTTAATATTAAGGATTAATTCTTCAAAATTTAAAATAATCATTATATACCTTTCTTTAGATAAGATTATTTATTAACAAATGAAATAAAAACAATATAAACAATATTTTATTATATATAATGATAAAATCAATAAACGTATCAGCGAAGCACTTTTTTTTTTTACGTAGAATAATAAAAAAAGTCTGGATAACAATGAGATATACCTTGTCTTATGCTGTATTTATATCATTTTATACTTTTTTCAATGTGTGTTAAATTTTTTGAAATTTTTGACGGATATGTCCATTAAAATGTATAATCACGTTTTCATAGTTGTTACACCTGTAGCTATATATTTAATAATATTAATAAGTAAATTATGTCAGTATTTATCTTAGCATCGTATCTTAATTACCTCTTAGTCCTGTTGTAACTACTATTAATTAGGATACTGCTGTCTATAACTTTTCCATTAAAATAATAATAAAAAGTGTTAATTTGTATATATCATAATGTATATTATTTATATACAATTTGCTTGCGTATTTATTATGTTATAATCTAGTTTTTGATCTATTATTGTGCCTATATATAAAAGTGTAAATAATTAAATATATTTTTATATAATGTATAATCTTTTTTTTTATGTCATGACTTTACGGTGAATGAATTTTGAACTTTAAACCTATTTCTTTTAATTCTTTAAAAATGTTACCATGTGGATCTAAATTTTTCTATCAATGTTAAATACGAATATCTACATCTTTTTTTTTTAGCTTCCTTTATTTTTTTAATAATATCATCATCTGTTATATTATAAACACAGGCACCAACAGATTTTTTTGCAAAGGATAAAACATTAAATAAATACTACGTATATTAAAAATAAAATAAAATAATGCATAAATATATAAATTCATATACATATATAATATTTAAAAACATTAATATTCAAATTTGTCTCTAAAAACAAACTTTAAGCATTTCCTTTTATGATTTAACTTTGTATTGAAAAGGCATTAAAAAACTTTTACTTTTGAATGTTTGAATAAAGAACATAAATAAAAGACTTACAATGTTTATTTTGTTTTCCTTTCATATATATATATATTTTATATCTAAAATATTAAACTTTATTTTATTTCATTTCATAATAAAAGAATTTTTTTTATTACTTTATTATATAAGTATACATGTATAGTAGTAGTGTTTATTAAATTTTAATAGCATAGAATTTAAAAAAAGCTACATATATTTTATGCTTATTACTAATCATCCTCATTCTCATCATCGTCATTGATTACTACAGAATATTCATTGAAATCAATACTATTTGCTATTTTATCTGCGGAACAATGTGTGTTACCTTCATCTACGCATTTAGGAGAGTAAATGCTCAGGAATTATATCTATGTCTATATTTTCAAAAACCTTTTTAAGTTTTTCATTTCGTTTTCTCCTATATCCGATAAGACGATCACTGTAATTCCAAATAGGATATCGTTGTAGTTGCTGTTTTTGAGGTTGTTGAGGTGATGAAGATAGTGGCTGATATTGATTTGGATGGAAATTAGTATTAATTATTGAACAGATATAAAATTGAAAATGATAATTGAAATATAGACGTTGAAATGGACAAGATAGTCGTGATTGTGATTATGGTTGAGGTTGAAGTGACTGAGGTTGACTTTCACCAAGTTGTCGTATTAATTGGCGATGTTGAGCAGGCATATTTTCAATTTATTCTCTTTCTACATTATATCACCTTATTAAATGATTCATATATTCTTTATAATGATAAATAATGTCAAGGAAATTTTGTTTTATATTTTGAGCATACTGTTGTATTTTATCTTCAATATCCCTACGTTCGTTTAGGCTGAGTTGATTAAATCTAAGTTTCAATTAATGAACTATGTATGATATATATATATGGAAAGAAAAATATCAGTAATAATATATGTTGAATATGAAGTTAAAAAATTGAAAACAAAAAGAAAACTATTTAAAAATATAAAGTAAGTTCTTTTAATAAATATACTGAATACTTTGTTTTTACAAGATAAAAAATTTATTTGATACTATATGACCTTATTTTTTTTTAAAAACTGGTAATGTTATAATGAATTGATATATATATATATATATATATATATATATTTCAAAAAGAAGATCTTATAATTATTCAGTTTTTTGTTGAGAAGAGAAATTAATATGATCAATAAACATTTTTAAAGCAAGCTGAGGGTGATAGAATGGTACCAAGTGACCAGAATTATCCATCTTAATAAAAGTCATTCCACCGCCTTGTTGAATTTGTCCTACTTCTTTACCATCCACAATCCAAGGTTTCAATGTATCTTCTCTATACAAATGATCATTTTTAAAACTTAATCGATTTGTCCATGCATGATTACCATACCAATTACAAGCATAATCAGCATCGCCTGCAAATACTAAAACTCGAATATCATTATTCAATAAATTTGCTACTTGAGGTGCTCTTGATTTAATTCTAATAAATATATAAATAAATTATATTAAATTAAAGAAAAACAAAATATACTTATAATATATTTATATATATGTGCTATACCTGTCTCCTGAAAGTAAGAAGTGGTCTCTCTAAATATAAACATAGTAGCAAAAAATAAATGATGGAAAAAATAGTAAATATTCATTTCATTTTTATAATAATGATAATAATCATATTACCACTTGAATATTAAAATCAACATAAGACTTCTTTGCCCCAATAGCTTCAAGAACAGACGGTTGATTAAGGTAGTTTACATAAGGAAATTGTAAATTTGTAAGACGAATGTCAAAAGGATATCTACCACTAAGTGAAATAATATTTTCTAAATTAAACATACAGTAAAAAGAAGCAGTAATACAGTCGTGCTGATCATTTGTTTCATAACATTTTTCAGCTAAAAAAAATAATAAATACATTTAATCAAACAAATAATAATACGTATAATATATATATATTTAGAGAATATGAAAAAAAAAAGATGGGAAATTTACTTAATTTAGTACATATAGGAGTATTTTCTTTCATTACGTCACAAGCTATACTTGGTAATATAGATCCATCTAAAAAAATACTCATCTGATTAATATGTATTTTATATTATTATATAAAAAATAATTACTTACGGGTAGAATCACAAGCCATTTTTTCAAAGAATTGGCTATTTGTAAAAATAAACAAAATAAGTTATTTTATCATTATTGTCAATAATAATATTCATATATAAACCTACTTTTGAACATAAGGATCCGTAACAGAAGCACCAAGACCAATGGATTTCAAATTGATATGAATATGATCTGTACCATCTAACAATTGATTCTGCTGTAAAATATAATCTGCAAAAGCAGGAACGAAATGCCCACCATAAGATTCGCCAAAAAAATGAAAGTCATTCATTTGATATTTAGAAAAAGCTTCAAGGAAAATTTGGAAAAAAATATAAGCTGAAGGACTGGCTTTTTCAGTAGTATCAATATTACTAGTACTAAATGAAAAGCCAGTATTAAAAGGTTGATCAAAAAATAATAAATTAGAAACTTGGTTCCAGCTTCCATATTGGTTGTAAAAAACTTCAGTTCCATTTGCATTAATTAGACAAGGTCCTATTTCACTCCATAATCCACTAATAAATAAATAAATAAATGAATAATGACGTATATATATAGGAGTCTATAGTTACTTACAGTTGGGAAGACGTTCCTGGTCCACCGTTTATCCAGACGGTCAAAGGTTCCTTATCAGGTTGTTGACGACTTTCAAAAAACCAAAAGAAATAACTATCATTTTCTGATACATTCACATATCCTGAATACTGTTTTAAAAAGGTAAATAATAATTAATAATTAATAATAATCAATAATATAAAAAAATTAATATATACATATAGGTTTAATTACCTGCTGAACAGTTTCATCACATAATTGAGGTGATTTAAATGTCACTGTAGCACCTGGGTACAATTTACTATAGAATACATTATCTCCAGTAGCAATTTGTATGGAAGTGACGAATAAATGTGTATTGATTGCAACCAAAAAGAACCTATTTATTAACAGTTTGATATTCATATTGTAGTTAGAATTTGATAAAATTGATTTCTTTTTTTTAAAAATAAAGAGTAGGATGATTAACATCCCTTTATATATCTTTTTTAAAGTAAATAACTTTATTTTTTTTAAAAAAAATAGAAGAATATATTTGTTGTCAAATGTTTTTAATATTATAATGATTAATTTGCAACCTTATATAAATAGTAAATATTTGATAAATGGTATTGATCAAATAAGTATCAGAATGTATATATTGTTCATAGTTAATAATTAAAATAGTAAATATATATATATGATAAATAAAAAAAAACTGTTTTCCATAATTATAAATTTAAGAGATTCATCATTAATAGGTTGACGACAATTCTATTCTTATAAAAATCTTAAATCATCTGTTTATACTCATTTGTTTATTATTTACCTTTTTTATAGATATAAATATAAAAATAAAATAAATACATTAGAAAATGTTGGTGAAACGCGTTCCTTATTTGCTTTATTAAGTATAAGAAAGATATTTATTATGGAATGATTGCCTTGTTCTTGTTTATAAATATTTATTATACTATATAATAGTAATAATAATAAACTCTACTTTATATCTTTTGATGATGAGTAAATACTGTAATCAGCTTTTGCATTATATAAAATAGTTGTATTCATCCTTAACTATTGCTTTTTATAGTAAATATCAGTTATTTATTGTTTGTTATTTCAAAATAATAATAATAATAATAATAATCAAAATTAGATACCACTTTAAATAATAAAAGCAGTGTTATTAAAAAAGAAAAAGAAAAGAAACAAAAAGAAGGGATGGTGTTGTGTTCCTTATATGTTTAAAAGTGAATTGGAGCTTATTTATTGAAAAAAAAAAATATAATTATATATAAAAGTAACAATATTATAGTTTTTATTGAATCAATGATAGCATGAAATTCTTTTAAAGGCAAATAATAATAATAATAAAAAGGAATTATGATTATATAAAAATGGTTTATTATTTTCCAAAGAAGAGTTATTTATTATATATATGGAAAAAAAAATTGAAAAGGCTTGTCAATTTTGTCCATATGATAAATGTTAATGTATTAGGTGAGTGCTGTCTAAGCTTGCTCTTTAATTTTTTGTGTAATAGATTAAAAATTAAAGAAAGTGTTTTTAAGTATAATAAATGTATATTATCTTTATTTATTTATATTATATTATTTATGTTTATATGTTAAAGTTGTGCATCTAATTTTTTTTAACTACACAAAATCCTGTATTATTTTATTTAAAAGATCCATTTCATCAACATCTTTTATATATGATTAACATCTGGTATTGTGTGGCTGTGTTAAGTTGCTGGATTTCCTAATTTGGAATGTGGTACTTTGTGTATAGAAACCTTATTTTACTAAATTTTTTATTAATATAATAGATTTAAATTATAAATTGGTATATAGAAAGATTTTATTAATAAAAATCAGATGATAAATATATTTATAAATATAGTAAAGTATTTATGAAACAAATTGTTGATAAAAATATAGTTTGAATGGAAGGATATTCATTCTAATTAATAGTGAGCTAAGCTCATTATTTAAAATTTAAAAAGGATGTAACTTGAGATTTCCTTTTTTGAAATCGTGTTACGGATTTCGTGATATAAAAGTTGTAACCTCCTTTTTTTTCTTTATTTTACTTTAACTTTGTTTTGCTTGTATTTTTCTTTTCTTTATTTTATTTTTTTAATTTTTTAATTATCTTTTGACAATGGTTAAAAATTTAATCAAATCATTTAAAAAGTTTACTTTGAGCCAAGCAGAACTTCTTCAAAAATCTCTTGCTGAAAATGGAAAAACTAAAAGAAATGCCTTTTTATATTCTGATGCTAATGTAGCTAAAGGTAATAAAAAAAACCAAAAAAAAGAAAAAGAGAAAGACGCGAAAAATAACATTTTTTATTATTATTACTTTAATAGGTGCTTTTACTGGTAATCCTAATGCATTCACTATTACTTTGATTGATATTTGTAGAACAGTAGAAGAAGATGGAATTGTATGCACAACAAAAGATTTATATGAAGATGGATTGGAATATGTGATTTTATCCTATCGTTGGGGTGAAGTACATGAATGGGTTGTAAAAACACCAGAATACATGGCTCATATTACATCTTTTGGAGAAAGTGATATGGAGACACTCTGTGCTTGCATTATGAAAGAACCTGATCTTAAATATATTAAATATTTATGGGTAGATACTATATCAATTGATCAATATAATAAGGAAAAGAAGAAAGAAACTATTTATCGTATGAATGAAATTTATAAAAAGTCAGCTTATATTTTGGCTGTTCCTGATCTACATTATACTTACTTACAAAGATCTACCATGAATCACAGAGCTCTTCGTGCTTGTCGTGACTTTGGCAGACATATTTATACTGGTTTCATGGCTGGTATCAAAGGAAATGAAAGATATGAAAAGCATTTTGATTTATTAAATAGCCGTTTAGTATGCAGTTGGATTTATCATCATTTAGATCCCAAGATGGATATTTTTGATCCTGAAGATTTATTAAATCAATTACAATCCATGGAACATGAACTAGTAATTCAAGATGAAAATGCCTCTGAAGACCATAATTATATTTTTAATGATGAAAGTAGAAGGTGTTATGATTTTATCATAAAAGCTTTATCTGATATAGTATCAAAAAAAGGAGAGACACGATCATCTTATTTACAAGATTATAATGAACCTGATTATTTGGCTATCAAACCTGGTGAAAATGCTGACCAAATTCAGTTTGAAATATTTTTTCAAAAAATCCAACAAGAATATAATCCTGATTTAGGTGATCTAAGAGTTAGATTTGATGAGTGGAGAAAAAAGTTTAGAGAATTAGCTGAAGCATTAGGAGATGCATACGAATTCCTGCTTGACTTGGTGGATGATTGGTCAAACCGTACTTGGGTTATTTCCGAATATCATATTGCTAAAGGAAAGAAAAATAAGTTTAAATACATGTTTATCTCCTTATGTGATATCTTGCCTGATGAATATGATGATGAAGATCAATATACTTCCTTTTTCAGTATTTTTGGAAAAACTAAATCAAGTCCTTATATAGAAGATTATGATGAAGAAGAAACGCAATTGGATAAATTTGAATTTTATGGTATATTAACTACTTTTCATTTCCTTGTTGAAAATAAGTTAAAAACAAGAGATCACCTTGATATGATGCTTAATTCTTATGCTTCAAGACATGCTGATCGTTTCCATGCAATCTTACCTACTTGGGATAAATATAAACATGTTATTGAAGATAGAAATACTATTTCTAATTGGGATATTACTGATTTTGTATCTGTTCGATTGAAATTATACGAGTTTATGGATTTAAAAGATAAAATTAGGTTATTACATGCATGCTCTTATCCATATTTCTATTTTATACCTCCTTCTTTTGCCACTTGTTATCAAAATGCTTGGTTGTATGTGGATGATCTTCACCTATACAGAATTGATGATATTCCTGATGTTAAATATACCCCAGAATGCAAATTTCTTTCTAAGGATTGTCTAGCAGAAGGTGAAGAAGGTGAAGAAGGTGAAGAAGGTGAAGAAGGTGAAGAAGGTGAAGAAGGTGAAGAAGGTGAAGAAGGTGAAGAAGGTGAAGAAGGTGAAGAAGGTGAAGAAGGTGAAGAAGGTGAAGAAGGTGAAGAAGGTGAAGAAGAAGAAGAAGAAGAAGTTGAAGAAGAAATTATTGGTATTGGCCCTTATAAAGACAACATCACTGATATCCAGTTAGAAAAGATAAATGATGGCCACCGGCTTGCAATGAAAGCCAATGTGCTTTATATTATTAAAAATCATCATTACTATGATGATGATGAAGGAGTACTTAAGAGTTTTCCAATAGAATATGACAAACGTGTATCAATTATTATTCCTGTTTATATTCCTAATGAAATGGATGCAAATTGTTCTGAAGAAGATATAGCAAATATGAAACATAGTAACTGTTTTATTCAACTCATGTATGATAATTCTGAAGAAAATGATACAAGTATTGACTATATTGATGTTAGTAGTAAAAAATGGTATTTGTTAAGAAATGCAAACCATAGAGATGAATACGATGGATATTGTACCTGGGTTACTACTTTTGACGGGAAGGTACAATGGTCTCATTCTAATGATACTATCTATATCTATTAGTTTAATTTTTTATTTTTAGTATTATTTATTTCGTTATTTATTATTATTATTATTATTATTATTATTATTATTATTTTGTATAGTTTATTTGTCTTAGTTATTATTGATTATAAAAATTAAAATTTTCTGAACATTTTATATACATTTTTTTTATATGTAGTTTATTCTATCATATTATCTACAATAAAGTACAAATATATATAATTAATAAAAATTAATAATAAAATTTATGTATTTATATATTAAAAAAAAAGAAAAGAAAAAAAAATGAAAAAGGAAAAATACAAGGTTGAATGATAAATAATATGTACAGAAGAAAACCAATTTTATGCTCAATAATGATTTAAAATAAAAAACAAAAAGTTGAGTTTAAATTTTATGTAAAGGTGAAACTTTTTTTTCGTCTCTTTTTATTTCACCAATTTTATAATAGTATTACTTGTAAATATAATAATATCTTTTGAGTATAATATTTAATATTAATAGTAATAATACTAATAATAAAATGAAGATTCAGTGCTTAGATCATGATCCTAAAAATCGAACCACTTTTCTTATTACTATTAAACAACATACTATTTTAATAAATTGTGGGCTTGAAACGCGACTTTTTAAACAAAAACAAGATAATAATAATGAAATACAACAACAATATCAAGATTCTATTATTAATGATAATAATAATAATAATAATAACAATAATAATCAATCTTATATTGATACGCTTGATTTTATGTTATCAAACTTTCATTCATCTATTAAAAACCTACTGGAAACAAGTTCTAGAGAAACAACACAACATTTAGAAAGAAATAATAAGAAAATGTATCAAGATGGATATGATGATGATAATAAAACTTTTTTTCGTTTAAAAAATATGGACACAATTGATATTAAAAAGATAGATTTAATTTTAATTACATCTTATGAAGAATCACTTGGATTACCTTATTTAACCGAATACATGGGTTATAAGGGAAAGATCATAGCTACAGAACCTACAATTGAATTTGGTAGACAGCGGATGGTAGAATTGATTCATTATCACTCTAATTTAGGAAGTCATATATCTCCTGATACTGCTCCATATAATTATTTAAAGCAAGTTTATGAAGATCTTGATGATTGGAGATTGATTTATACTTTAAAAGATGTTTCTTCTTGCATAGAAAAAATTTTACCTGTAAGGTATAAAGAAAAATTAGTAAGTATATATATATATAAAGCAGTAAAAGTTAATAAAGGGTGATAAGAATAACTAATGTATTATATACATATATAGTCATTATTTTCAACCTTAGATATTACACCGTACAGTGCAGGGTATTCATTAGGTAGTAGTCATTGGTTAATTGAAACAAGTATGAAAAAAATAGTTGTTCTTGGAAATGGATCATTAAGAACAGAATTACATCCTTCAGATTTTGATACAACCATTTTTTATTCTGCCGATGTTATACTCGTTAGTGGGATTATAGCAACAGCAAATAGAATAGATACAACAAGACTATTTGACTTGCAGTTAAATAAATTATTAGGTAATGTAGCAAGTACACTTGGGGCACGTCAAAATGTTATTTTACCTATTAGAATTACATCAGGGTTATTATATGATTTAATGTGGATGATCAAGTCTCATTTATATACACTTGGAATGGAAATTGGCCCGGAAAGACATCAAATTCCAATCTATGTTTTGAGTCCAGTAGCAGAACAAAGTTTGCAATATGCAAATATTTGTGGTGAATGGATGACAAACGAATATCAAGAACAATTATGGAAGCCTGAAATGCCTTTACCACATGGAGAATTATTAAAAACAGGCGCATTGACCACTTTTACTGATATAATACAATTAAAAATGAAATCATTTCAACAGCCTTGCATTATTTTTTGTGGCGATCACCAGTGTTTGTCAAAAGGTCCTACTCAGTGGTTTTTGCAAAAATGGGATAATAGTAATGATAACCATCATTTATGTATATTAACAGACCCATTTGAACAACATCAACAAGATGAAATTGATTCAACTATAACAGTCATTAATACTCCTTTAGATATTAGATTAAATTATCAATCTCTATTCGATTTATTACAATTACACTGGAGAGATAATAATGATGGCATGAGTGATAATAAAAGTCGTTTAAAACATTTAATTTTACCTAAACCGTTTGATAACTCATCTGTTGATTTATTGGATTTATCACCATTCAGTAATAACAACAACATTCAAATGACTTGGTATTCTTCAGGAGAAATGATTAATATAGATATAGATATTCAATGGGAACAAATAATGATATCAAATAAGGTAAAGAATCTATTTAAAATATGATTTAACGAAAATAATAACCCCTGTCTTTTTCTCTTTTTTTTCTGCTTTTAGTTTGTAAATAATATACTGTTTTATTAACTCTATTATTGTTTTTATTATTATTATTATTATTTTGATTAATAGTTAGCAAAAGATATGAAATTAAAGCCAATTCCATGGACTCCTTCAGATGAAAAAATAATAACAATGACACCTATATCGGGTCAAGTATATATTTATAATAATCAATTATTACTAAAAGAGTCAAATACTTTGTCTTTAAATAGAAATAATATGGATTGGTTATTAAGAAATACAAATAATGATCTTTCATTAAATGATCAACAACAAGTAGATGTTCAAACAATATTATTAAAATTACACAAGGTAAATAAATAATAAACAATAAACAATAATACATATATATATATAAAAGGGTTAGCATTAAAAATAAAACATCGGGGATTGTGATTAACTTTTTTTTTTTTATTAAAAAAATACAACTGATAATTATAGGTGGGTATTCCAAACATAGATATCCAGATTGATGAAAATGATGAAAAGTTATCTATTACTATCTTTAATGAAGCAAGTATAAATATATACCAAGATAAAATTGTTATTCGGTCTTCGAATGAACAACTTAGAATGTTGATTATAAAAGCTTTGGGTCTTTCAGGTTGATTCACCCCCTTATTTTTAAACTAAAAAAGTAAAAAGAGGATAATATTAAAATTATTTGGTTAATTTTGCATATGCACTCAATACATATATGGAAGCTAGTCATTGAAAATAGAAGGGTTGGTAAAATAAATAGTAAAATAAAATAAAATAAAAATATTCAATAAGAATTCTGTTTTTTATATTTTAATCAATTCTCCCATTTTTTATTCTTTTATTCTTTTATTCTTTTATTCTTTTTTTAAATTTTTGTACATTATCATTCTATTCCCATATATATATATATATTTTAATATATACTTCAACTATATAATTAGACTATTAGTGATAACTTAAAAATTACTACTATGTCGGTAAGTGTCAAAAATTTATATATGAAAAGTAATAAAAAAGGGGAAGTTTAATTAATAACTTTTACTAGATTTTTTTTTTTTTTTAAGACAACATGATTAATGTTATTTTATTTGTTTATCTATTTTTTTTTATTTCTTTTCCATTTTTTCTACAACATAGACCAACAATAAAACATTAAAACCAGCAATTGGTAATAAATTACAAAATAATCCTTTTCTTACAAAAGATCAGTCATTATCATCAATAACAACAAATTCATCTGGTATGAAAAAGCCTATTACTACGAGTAGGAAAGCGACAACAAATAATAGTCAAGCACCATGGTTAAAATCACAAGAAAAAGAGATACCTACTTTTTCAAAACGTGCTTCAATACAAAAAATATCACAAAAAGTATCATCTAATCCATGGAAACAACAGCAAATTACTGCAGCACCGTTAAAAAAGAATTCTACCTCTCCTATAAAAAATTCTACATCACCTTTACCAAAACAACAGCAGTCCACTCCATTATTAAAATCAATTGATTCATCTTCATCTTTACCTATTGAAACTTCTACATCAACTATTATAAAAAAACCATCATTATCGTCGTTAAATAAAGAAAAATCAGTATCGAGAGCTACATTATCAGCATCAGCATCATCGTCATCATCAACATCATCGTCATCTTCTTCTTCTCAAAAACATAATAATAATGATAATAAATTAATTAAAGAAAAGAAATATCATTCTCCTACTGAAAAGCAAATATCATCATCACCATCACCACCCATATATAATCATGTTGAAAAAAAGAGTGCTATACCAACCAAATCAAATAATATAACACTACCATCATCTATAAATAATACTATTAAAAAAAATGATAAAGCTTTTAATGTGACAAAATCATCATCATCAACTTCAAAAATAAATGTTAATTCTTCATTAGTTAATAGTTCTATTTCAAAATCATCTTTAAAGAAATCAAACTCAAAAGGCTCTGATTCATCAATAAAACAAGAAAAAACAACTTTAAAAAAGGAAGTGAGTTTAGATAAAAAAGATGAACAACAAGAACAACAGCAACAACAGCAGCCTGCTTCATCTATTATTCGATCCTTAGGTTCTTCTGTAAAAGATGAAAATGAATTTAATCAAATTTTTAATGATGTAGCATTACCATGGCAGCAACATCTTGAATCATCCACCTCATTATCACAGCATTATCAAAAAAATAAAATAGTAGCAGATTATGATTCTATTTTTCAACAATTAATTGTCTCGCATGCTGTTGCTTCGTCACTTGATTTCCCAACAGTCCAGTTTGATTATGCTCAAACTTTACAAAAGGTATTAAATAAATAAATAAGGAGTAAAAAGATAAATAATAACAATAATAATAACAATTATGATATTTAAAAAAAAGGGAGTTAAAAAAATACTAAATTTATTTATTTATATAAAAAAAAAAGGAATATGCACAAGATATCAAAAAAAATGATATTGATATGATTGGACTACGATTACTTATGGAAATAAAAGCACAAAGATTGATTAGTACTATGGATAAATTATCAACGAATCAAGAAGAAAAGGAACAAAACCAGTCAACTTTTAATGATCGAATGGATAAAATAGATAAATTAATTCATGAGTTATTGAATTACATGAATAAGACACAGTTAAAAAGAGAGCAATATTTGCAACATTTGGCTGGTACATTAGCAAAATACTGTTCTATAATGACAACCACCACTACTACTGTAACTACAACTACAAGAACCATGATGAGTAAATTAGATTCCTCTATTTTTTATCAGATAAAACAAGATTTTATTCAACTTTTACATCAATATTTTCCAATTATTATACCATCTATTCCTCACTCTTTGTCTAGTTCAACTTCTACTGCATCATCACCATCTTCTTCATCATCCTCACTTTCTTTAAAACAAAATAGTGATTCATTTCAATTTTCAGGATCTGAAAGTACAAGTGTTACAAGTTTAGACGAAGACGAAGATATTAATAATAATATTAATGAAGAAGAAAATGAAAATGAAGTAAGATTATACCAAGAAAAATGTATTGCAGCTAAAGAAGAAATTCATCGTTTATTTAAACTATTAAATGATTATTTGAAAAATAAACCATCTAACAATAATTCTACTGAAAAGCCTTTCAACCGTGATGAAAAAATAAAAAAGGAATTGGAAATGGAATTTAAAAAAACATTAGAATTAGAAAAAGAGCAATATGAAGAGTGGATGAATCAAAAAAAGAAAGAATCAAATGAAAAGGAAGTGCTTTTAATTCAATTAAAACAAGAAATAAATTCAAAGCAAACTCTAATGGATGAATTAAAAGAAGATTTAAAAAGAGAACAACAAAAAAATCAAGATTTATTATTAGAACAACAAGAACAATTAAATAATACAGTATCATCATCTAACGAGGACAATAATAATAATGATAAGCAAAAAAATATGGACCAGTTATTAGCCATCATTAATAAAGAAAAAGAACGTAATCAGCAATTAGAGAAATTATTAGAAGGGGCCAAAAAAGAATGTCACTCTAAACAAGAACAAATTGACAAACTCACTATTGAAGTATTTGAGAAAAACCAACTTAATGAATCTTTAGATCAATTCAAAATGGAAAATGCATCCAAACAAGAACGTATAAATGACTTGATGGTTCAATTGAAAGACGAAAAGAATCATAGTCAACAATTAGAAGAACAATTTATTGAAGCTTGTCATCGGGATAAATTAAGACAAGAAGATATTCAAAAATTAGAAACACAGTTAGAACAAATGAAGACACGATATCATGGACAACAAGATTTATATAAACAACAGAAACAAAAATGGGAACAAGAAAAACATAAATTAAATAAATTAATTTTAGATTTTGAATTCAAACAACAAGAACAAGTTACAGCAATGGATCAATTGAAACAAGAACAAAGTGAGCAATTAGCAAAGGCTATACAACAAGAAAAGGTAAGTTACGATGAAGAAAGACAATATTATCTAGATCAAATCAAACAATTAGAATCACAAAATCAGCAATTAGATAAAAAGCACACACAAATATTCATGGAATGGGAAGAATTAAAACAACAACATGATCATGCTGATAGTGAATATGCTACGCTTCGACAAGAAAAGCAAAAATTGGAAACCACTAGTCAGCAATTAAAGTTAAAATTGGATGATCATTTGGCCAAGCTGACAGAAAAGGAAAATCAGTTGAATCAGCAAAAAAAAGAGTTACACCATCAGCAATCAGCCTATCAGCAATTAGAAAAAGATCATGAAGCCTATAAAAAGCAATTTAAAGAAAAAGAGGATAAACACTTGATGAATTATTATCATCATATGAAAAAAGAAAAGAATGAAGAACAATCTTTGAATACCATTGATGAATTATTAAACGAATTATACCAAGAAAGAGAACAATTACAAAATCATATCAATGCCTATGAAAAAGAAAAGAAAATGTCAACCACTCAAATAAGCACTTTGGAAAATCAAATTAAAAATTATGAAGAGCGAGTGAAAAACTTTGAAAAGGAAATGGAACAATATGCCAAAGTTGATTATAAAGTCAAATATGAAGAAATGGTTCATCATTTAGAAGTAGCTCAGCAACAATTTACTCAAAGAGAAAGCGGTTATCTATTACAAAATGCCTCTGTAGAAGCAGAATTAGAACAAGTCTTGAAAGAGTATGATCGCTTATTAGGGCAATTTACTGATTTTAATTCAGAACGTAAAAAATATGAACAACAAATTCAAGATATTTTAGCTCATAATCATCAATTAGATAAACAAGTAGCTGATTTGCAAGTAGTTACCTTAGGTATTAATGATGGAGCTTCTACTACCATGACTTTACGTAAAGAATTTAGACAATTAATGGCTCAAACTAAAGAAAAACATCAACAACAACTTGAAAAAGAACTTCAATTAAGATTAGATTTAGAAAATAAATGCCGTAATGAGAAACAAGAATTAGAATTCTTAAAATGGGATAAAGTTAATGTTAGTGTTCAAACTAATTTTGTTTATATTTAAAAATAATATATATATATATATCATAATAATAATATATAATAAAAAAAAAATTTTTTTTAGCGGAGATGAATAAACTACTTATATAAAATAGGTATATTTTAGTAAAGTTGGAAGATAATATTTATCATCAATACCATATTAAGGCATGGATTAGAGAATTACAGATAATGTTCAGATAACCAATTCCAATAGCGTGAGAGTTATTAGATTTGATGAAAGAATTTGATTGGTTAATTGGAAAAAGATCATGATAATAATAATGCTCATAATAACGATAATAATAATAATAATAACCAAAATAATAATAATAATAATATAGCATTGTTTTATTCTTTTTTATTTCGTGCTTGATAAATAATACCATTATAGATAAAGCTTATTATATATTATTAAGAGCGAAAAGACGGAGAAAGAAAGAAAGAAAAAAAAAGAGTTAAGAAAAAAATAATAACGAATAAAAACTCAGACAGATGACCTATATTTTTTCTCTCCCTTTTCCGCCTTATCATTTTCTATATTTTCATCTATTTTTTATTTATTTTTAATTTTCTCTCTCTTTCTTCTTCTTTCTCTCTTCTTCTTTCTTTCTTTTTTTTTTTTTTTTTATCTTTTTATCTTTTTATCTTTTCATCATTAAACTATTTACTTTTTAAATTTTTAATTAATCCTTCTTATCTTATTGAATGTCACCCGTACGTCAACGTTCTTTAACAAAATGTGTTCAATGTCATTGTTCTTTTAGACCTTTGGTATGGGGGAGAGAAACGGGACAAGGGCCAATGTGTGATAAGTGCGGTGATAATACAACAACTACGGCATCATCAATAATTAATAATAATAATAATGAAAATAATACCATACATACCAAAATATTAGAAGATGTAAATATAAATAATCAGCACAATAATAATGTTCATAATAATAATAATAATAATAATAATAATAATAATGCTATGGGAATATTATCCACAGCGGAATGTGCCAATTGTCATACAGATACCACTCCATTATGGAGAAGAGATGCTAATGGGCAAACTATTTGTAATGCTTGTGGATTATATTACAAATTACATAATGTACATAGACCCGTTAGTATGAAACGTAATGTAATTAAAAGAAGAAAAAGAGTATCTGATGATTCTACAACTAAGGAAAATAATAATAATAATAGCAATCATCAATCCATTATGAAAAAATCAAAACATCAACATCATCAAAAAGAAGAAGATGAATTAGAAGATGATATGATTTTAATTCAAATGGAAACAAATAATAATAGTAATAACAATAATAATAATAGTACCAATACTAATAATACAACTACTACTACCATAAAATCTTCATCATCATCACCATTATTATCATCATCATCACCTTTATTATCATCATCGACTACTTCCCCTTCCCATTCAAGATCATCCTCTCCTTCACTTAATTATCAAGAAGATATTTATAAAAAGAAACAAAAAAGATACGAATTACAACAAGAAATTTCAAGATTAACTAAATTATTATCATCAACTGTTCAAGAATTAACTTCATTAGATCAAGAATTAGAAAAAGATCAACAAGATTTTTATCAAAAACAACATCATCATCATCAACAACAACGACATTATCCTCCTAGTCCTTCTTCAATTGACTTATTAGAAGATGACCAACAATATAAACAAGAAGAAGTAGCTCAATCTTTATTAAATTTAGCCACCTCTTCACCTCCTTCTAATTTACGTTTACCACCTATTTCAACTCTTTCTTCTAGTTTTATATCATAAAATAATATCCATTTTTTTTTCTCTCCCCTTCCACTCCCTTTTTTTTTTTATATCTTTTTCTTTATTTATTATTTTTGTTATTGTTTATTTATCATTTTTTTATGTTTTAAAAAATTACAAATTATTCCCATGATGTTTATTTTTATGTTTCTTTTTTTTATTATTTTATAGGCAAATATTTAGTAATAGTAAATATTAATAATAGTAGTAATATAACTTTTTTCTTTATATATATATTCTTTTTTATTTTTCATACTCACATTTCAACCATTTCTATATATCATCTCATAATAATAATAAAAAAAAATGAATTTTTTAATATTAAATAGGAGTTTTTAATAACAAAAAAATATATAACATAACAAACAAAGGTATAATTTTTTGGTTTTACTTAATATTTTCCAAATTTAGAACCGATTTGTTCCTCTCATCACCCCCAAACAATAATCATTGTCATACCCTTTTTCGATAAGATAATTTTTTTTGTTTTGTAAAAAGAATCTAAGCTCCGAAAATCAACACGTTCTTTTTCTTATTTATTTATTTTTTGTTTATTTGTTTGTTTGTTAAAAATCATTGTTATCACTTTCATTTATCTTTTTTTTTTTCTTTTCTTTTTCCATTCTTATTTTGTCATATGTTTTTCTTTTATTTTTTTTGTCTTGTATTTTATTATTGATATTTTTAATTATTATTATTGTTTTTGACAGAATAATAATAATAAGATAAATAATCAGATCATAAAAGTAATAATAAAAAAACATCGTCATTACCAGTTTTTTTTTGAAAAAAAAAAAATAGGAAGGGAGGCAAGGGGGGCAAAAGGATCTAAATTACTAAATCAGGATTGATAATAAGCCAGAGTCCTGTCATTTGATTGGATATCATCCTATTCTCTGTTCCAATTCTTATTTTTTTTACATAATGAAATTGAAAAAAACATGTTATAGATTAATCTCTTAATTCTTTTTTTTTTATCTTCTCCTTTCTCCTTTCCTCCTTCGTTTATTTATCTTTTATCAATGAGTAGAATGATTGGATATAAGAATCATCAAATTAAAATTAAAAAATATGGGCTATTTCAATATAAACTAAAAGAAAGAATAACTTGTTGATAAGCATATATATTAATTTTTATATTGACGATAGTATTTTATTTATCTTTTTTTTTAAAAAAAAAAAGATAACCTTAAAAGCGCAAGTACTTTCCGAAGCCTAATGCAAATTTTCTTTATTTATTTCCTCAACTTTTAAAATTTAAACTCCCTTTCAGAAACTATTGGTTGAAAAATGAAAAACGTAATAGTTATTTTTTTCTTAATATTTCATTATCTTTTATCAATTAAAAATGATCTACTAATTATTGTTATCTCTTGCAATAAATATATACTTAACAATTTCTTTTTTGGGCATTTTATTCATTTTTACCAAAACTAATAATAATAAAGAAATTTTCTTTCCATTCCTATCTTTTTTGTTGAATGAATATGTATTATAAAAGTAATTAGACAAAAAGCAATTTTTTTTTTCATTATAATAATAATAAAAAACCCATTTTTAGATACATATTTTAACATAAAGAAAGAAATCTATGAATTTCGAAAAAAAACAAATAAACAAATATTATTATATGTATATATATATTATGAATTTAAATTTTTTTTTTTATTAATAGTAAATTTACATATACGTAATTAGAAGTATAAATTAAATGCAAGTTTTTAAAAAGCATAGCCATGTTAAAGTAGATTTTATTTATTTAAGAATTTCACTTAAAAAAAAGAAAGGAGATAATGGAAAAAAATAAATAAATGTAATCTATTTTCAATTGATACCACATGATTTTTACAACTTGGATATTCTTTAGATTCTCTAAATGTACTAGATTATTCCTTATTATAGTTTATCTTCTCATCCCCTAAATATTACCATCTATACTAATCTGTGTATAGACAAAGAAAATATATATAGCTTTATTATTATTTTATTCTTTTATTAAAAACGAATTTATCATCATCATCTAAAAAAATGAAAGTAAACTAAAACCAAACAACTTGAAGAAAAAAATAAATAGTAGTAGTATTTTAAAATAAATTATATAAAAAAAGAAAATATAACTAAATAAAACAAAATTAAATTAAATAGAAAATAAAAGGAATTATTCACTTTTTATAGCCATCATCCAGTATAATGAATTGTTCGCTCTTTTTATTTTTTATTTTATTATTATATGAATTGGTTTAATGGATTAGGTAGTCAATAGATAGTAGGTGTTGTCTGTTTTAGAATCCCCATGTTTTCTATACATGAGAAGTATAAATACCCCCAAATTTTTACCAGTCTCAATATCCTATTATCTCTTTAAATATTTGATAGATTTTTGGTCCTTTTACATCAAGATATTTCTTGTTATCATAAGAAAATGAATGAAAAAAAAAGATCATAAGACAACGAAATAATTTTATTAGATGTATATGTTTGCATACATATTTTAATTTAACTACATGTTAACCTTTAGAATTTTATAGAACATTTGGTCCAATATATTTCTGATTATTGTACGAAAATAGGTGAATTAAAAAATGCAAAGTCATATAGTAAAATATATTTTTTTTATAACAGCGGATTTAGTAATAAAATGAAACTGTCAGCAGCTCTTTAGGTGCTTTATAGAATTTTGATTTCTTTACATCAAAATTTTTCTTTTTGTCATAGGAAGATGCATGGACTAAAAAAGAAGCATGTTTGAGAGAAAATAAAAAACTTTTATTAGTGGTATATTTTTTTATACACATCTTTAAATTAAATGCATGCAAACCATTAGATTTTTATAGATCTTTTTGCATCAATATGTCTTTTATTATACTATGAAGATGGATTAATAAACAAAAAAGTCATGTAGAAAAATATTTTTATAACAGCTGATTTAGTAATAAAATAAATATATCATTATCCTTCTAAATATTTTATAGATTTTCGTTTTTTTTTTTACATCGAAGCCTTTTTAAATATCATAAGAATACAATAGAATAAAAAAAAATTGGCATGATTATAAGAAAATAAAAAGCTTTTATAGGTAATATATGCATTATATACACATGTAAGTGAAATATTCACTAACCTTTAGAATCCTATGGATCATTCACACCAGCATTTTCTTTATTTTGACTCTATCTATCTATGATTAAAATGAAAAAGATTTATCTACTATGTATCATGGTGTAATTCCAGTTTTTTCTCATTTTGTGTGTGACGAAACCTGCGTTTCTTCATTGATTTACCTTTATTCATTAATATGAGTAGCTTATATATTGACTAATGGTTTCTAGTCGTTAATATTGGCATATTATATCCTTGACGTAGGTGATTGGTAGGTGTACAGTATGATTTTTTTATAATTAATTCCTTAGTCTCTTTTACCATGGTAGTATACCATTACGATGTCGTTGAGTAGATATTGCCAAACTTGAGACTTGGAAGGAATAAGTAAATAGTAATAGTTATAACACATTTTCACAAACCATTTACTAACTCACTCTTTTATATATTTTATTATTATTATGATAATTATTATTTTCGGCTTGCCTTTTTTGGGCATAAATAAGGTTATCCTTCTATATACTGTAAAAAATTTGCGTGAGGATAAAAAATTGATAATATGACTTTAGGTGATCATGTGGATTAATATTTTTACTAGAAAATAAAATATAAAAAATGCATTTTACTGCTATAGTTATATAAATAAATAATATAAAATCTTTTTCCTTTTTTTAAATTATTTTTTTTTTTTTCCATTTATTTGAAAATTTTAGCGTCACCACAATATACAAATTTAAACTAATATTCGCTTCTTAAAAAAAATGATAATAATAAAAATAATAAATATATCTTAAATTAAATTATATAATATAAAATAGGATTAAATTGGAATACAATAGATAATGTAAATATATAATGAAAAAAATAAATGTACTTATAATAATAATAATAAAAAAAAAAAGAGTAGTATATAATCATTTTAAACATAATCTGTAATATCAAGAGTTTCAATATTACCACTAAACATAAGTAGACCACGTCCATTAACAATTTCAGCAAGACCTAATTCATGATAAGTGGTTCTAGCACGTAAATGAGGTTCTGCTTTAATAGAAGCATGGCGATATTTAAGAGCATGGTTTTTACGAGTGGAATCTTTAGCAGGAATATCTGTTTTAATCCATTTTTCTGTTTCTGCCATATATTCGTATATAACTGCTTCATAAGTTTCATATACAGGACCCTTTAAATTATCCAAACTGCCAGCAGGAGGAGTGAAAGGTCTTCCAGAACCTTTTTCAATGGTTCCTTTACCAGTAATGAAAGCAGGTAAAACTGCATAATCTATGTAACCACTTAATTCTTCAACATCTTTTGTGAAATGAATCTTTGAAGCAACAACAGGGTCCAATAAAGGTGTGATCATAGTCCAAACTAGAATGAGATTAAATTAAATTAAAAAAAAAATGATGATAATAATAAATAAATCATTTGATATAAACTTTAATCATTTTTACCCCACACTTTTTTTATATTGTTTACAATAAAAATATTATCATTTATATATATATATATATATATATATATCTTTCTTACCTGTAGAAAAAATCCAAGGTGCTTTATGAATTAAACATGAACCCAAAGTTTCTGGATAGTATGCTTCAAAACAACTAAGTAAAAATTTGACAAAATCAAAGTCCTATTTATTTTTTTTTAAAAAAAAGAGATCAAGTAACCTATTTTTAGCCTTTACTTTTTTCCTTATAAAAAAAAAGTTGCCAATTTTTATGCCATAATTTATTATAATTTATTACCATATTGGCAAGAGTGAAATCTTCCAAGTTAAAGACAATACAGCAAGATTCAATAGGTTGATGAACGATCATTCGAGATGTTTCCATAATATAAAGTGTTAAGATTTTAATTACTTCAAAATCTTGATCTTCTTTTCGATGGAAACGAACGTTGATATAACTAATGGTTATTATTATTATTTTTTAAAAAAAGGGAATTAATAAAAGGTTTTTATTTTATATACATACTTTTATTTGTTTCCTTTTAATTATTATGATTTAAGAAATAATAAAACTTACGCAATACCACGACCTTCTTTATCAGGACCACCTAAGACAGATTTATTAGAGTGTAGATTATCAAGAAAAGATTCACCCATACCAGGTTTTAATTTTTCAAGTTCATCACGAATACCAGTTTCGCCAAGAGCAGTAATATCCTCTAATCGCATTACCAAACGCCAACGAAGACAATTAAGCAACATATTATAACCAGCATCTAAATCCCATTTTCTAGCACGCAAGAAACGAAGGACTACTGCATCAGGATTGTCCCCAGCACACATGCTCCAAAAAGTTTTTGCCAATAAACGACCAGGAATTAATGGAATGGCTTTTTCAACAGGTAAAGATAACCATTCAGGATTAGTGGTTGAGCCAAGAAAAAGATCCTTTTGTTCTTCTTTTTTACTACGGAACCCCCATCGTGAAGAGGAAGTTGATGATTTTTTGGAAGATTCATCATCAGATTGATTTTTTGGAGGAATCCATTCAACTCCTTCTTGTTGAAATAATTTTATAAGTCGTCCCCATGTCTTTTTTAATCCTTCTTCTTCTTTAGGTGTTAAGTTGTTAATACGACCAGGTAAAGTTTGAACGGTTGTATTTGTAGTCATTATTATTATTAATATTAATATTATACAATGAAAATGTATATATAAAGCAAAGGGAAAAAAAATAAAGTCAAAATAATAAAAAAAATAAAAAAATAAAGAAAGTAAAAAAGTAAAAAGAGAAAAAGGAAAGAAGAAAGAACGAAAAATGATTCTGTTTTTATATATTTATATATATTTGTGTTACCATCTTTCTTTTGTGTGAACTTCAATAGTTTAATGATCTTTTTTATTATTATTGCCAGTTCCTAATAATATGAATATTTAACTTACCTTTTATTAATTCGGATTTATTGCTATTGCTAGTACTATTACTATTATTAGCATTATTAGTATTATTAACATTATTATTATTTTATTTTACCTGGTATAAAATAATTACTTTTAATGATGATTAATTATATCTAACTTTTTTTTTTGTTATTATTATATTATATAATAAATAGTAGAATAAGGTTTAATTTCCCTTATTTTGAAATTTCAAAATTATGATATTATAATGGTAGTCATTCTTTTCTCCCCATTTTTTTTCTTCACTAGTTTCACTATTATTAATTTACGTATAAACTTTATACGTAAATTAATAATAATTAATAATATATATTATAATATGAATAGTATTAAGCTATTACATATAGTAATATTTATAATAAACACAAAGCAAAATAATAATAATAATAATAATAATAATATATAAATTCAATATGATCACAATTTAATGATTGCGAAAAAAAATGAAAAGTGCTACAAAATTAAATAAAAGTAAAGGTTACATTCATACCAAGATTCACGAATGCCCAGTAATTCTTAAGTGCGCAATTGTGAGACAACCATTCTGCTTATTATTTCTCCGAAATTGAACAAGCTTTAAAAATTTAAATTAAACTTACAAAATTTTAACTGAATTTTGAAATTTACTCTTTCTGCGAGTTTATTTATTTATTTAGTAAATAATTAATGATTATAAAAAAAAAAATTAAGCTTATTTATATAAAATATTATATGACG
Organism: Cunninghamella bertholletiae; assembly: GCA_037043795.1. Classification (NCBI taxonomy): domain Eukaryota; kingdom Fungi; phylum Mucoromycota; class Mucoromycetes; order Mucorales; family Cunninghamellaceae; genus Cunninghamella; species Cunninghamella bertholletiae. The sequence continues at coordinate 1,341,368 of JAZGVP010000005.1, forward strand.
TTATTTATTAGTATTATTGTTTTTTCCCTGTGTCAGAAGCAGTAGTAGAACCAGTACTTTGATTAGGACTACAGTGTGGAACTTCATCCAATCTTTCCAATCTAAATTGTTGAGATTTGTCAAAAATATCAAGAGCCTTTATTACCAACCGAGTTTCAGAAGCAGCAGTACCGTCGTAAGCAATACCGTAATGCAAACCAGGAATACTTAAAGCACCATTATAATATTCCCAAATTTGAGGATATTGGGATAAAATAACAGGAGTACCATCAGTAATTGCTTGACCACGATAATCTTTAATAGCAAGGTAAAAATTTCCACCTGAACTTTTAATATAACCTTCATGGGTAAGAGTCCATACTTGGTTTGGATTATTTGATGGTTGTTCAGGATAAAGAATGATGGGTTGACCTTCAGCGAAATTACCACTCATTACATCAGCTACCAATTCAGAATGAGCATGCTCAATGAAAAACTTATCATCGGGATAAGGTGATTGGGCTTTTACACCAGCAAAACAGACGATGGAGGCCAATAAAAAGGTAGAGAACTTCATTTTGTTTTTTAAAAAATATTATAGAATTAAATAAAAATAAAAAACGAAAAAGAAAAAAAGAAAAATGGCCTTTATATATTAAAAACCAACCCTTTTTTTTACGCCTTAATCTTTGCATTCAGTAGAGCAACTGAAGATCTTCATGGTTTATTTATTTGCCACATTCTCTAAACTTGAAGAAAGAAAATTAACCCTTTTTTTTTACGCCTTAATCTTTGCATTCAATAGAGCAACTGAAGATCTTCATGGTTTATTTATTTGCCACATTCTCTAAACTTGAAGAAAAAAAAAGGAGAAGATTTTTATTTACTCTTTTTCTTTAGAAACTCTTTAATAACATCAAGTATAACACCAAAGTTATTCTTTTTTTCTTTATTTATTATTATTATTATTATTATTGTATACTAATATTAGTGCCAGTATTTATAAAATGAAATTCGTAGTGAAAATAACATTTTCAGACTTTTTGAAATATATGATATTTATTTTATGATGTTTATTTTTTTCTTTTTGACCTCCTTATACCTTTAGTACCTTGTACTCCTTTATACTTCATCTTTTTTTTGTGACTCTTAAAAATTTAAAATGCCCCTATTATTTCAATATTATAATAATAAGCTAGATAACATTTTATGCAAGATGTAGTTGAAGGGAGAAGCTTTTTAAATATTAAGGGGCGATGCAAAAAAAAAAAAAAAAGATATTTGATACAGTGTTTTTGAATATTTAAAGTAATTGGCTAATCATACAAATTACTCCAAACAAATGGTATGTTTTTCATGCACCTTATAGCCAATATTATACAGCTCTGGTTAAATATAAAAAATTACTAAATTTATGACATGCTTTTTAAAATAAATGTATTCAGCCTAATATCATACTTGCATTTCCCTTTGCTTACATTCAAAAAATATATATTCTATGTTGTTGTATTTTTTTCAAAGTACACTCTTTCAAGAAACATAAATTAGAATATATTTTATATGTATTAAATGCATTTTTTTTTTATGTATACTTCTATTTTTATCAATATATATTAATCATCTATTTCTAATAATGATAGACAGTATTTTTTAAAAATATAATATTTTTATTGTAACAAAAAAAAATTTAAAATAGATGAATAGATTGAAAAAATATATAAGAAAATAAAAACTGATTTGATAATGGTATTTTACAATATTATTTTTTTTTTTTACTAGTTTTTTAAATAATAAAAAAGCTTAAAGAAAAACAAGAAAGTAAAGAAAGTAAAGAAAAAAAAAAGTGAAGGGTAATCATAAACATTTAAGCTTTTTTTATAAGTTGCATAAATTTAGACATTTATTTTTTAAGGGGAAAGCCAAATTTCTTTACAAGACTTTCATAGAATTTTTCATTGCCAGCATAAGTATCAATAGCACTTTGTCTTTTAACAATAGCATCAAGATATTTAGCTAATCTTGGTGATGATTTAACATTTGAGTATTGGAAACCTTCTTCATGAGTAACTGCATTTAAAGAATTGAATCGAAGTTGGAAAGGTGCAATGGCAATGTCAACAAGAGAAAATTTGTCTCCAAAGAAGTAGGGTCCTTCTGATGATTGTTCCAAAAGTAATTCATTAAACTATACATATATATATATATATATTAATAACCAATGATATATATGCGTATATATATATATATTCTTTCTTTCTCTTTTACAAAATAATTTTACTTACTCTTTTGAAAGCATCATCTACAGCTTTATCATAAGTTTCTTTGTCATTAGGATTTCTGATATGACCATATAAATTGGGCAAAATCTTTGATGAATAAAATTCAATAGCGAATCTTCCTTGAGCTTTCTTAATAGGATCATTAGGTAAAAATCTATATAATTAAAAAAAAAAAATGAAAAAAAATTGACATGAATAATTATATAATAACAATAATAAATTATTATTAGTATTAATAATATTAATACTTACTCCTTTTCAGGATATAAATCATTAAGTAATTCAATCAACACTAAAGATTCCGCAATAGCAGGATGGTCATCTACTTTTAAAGCTGGTACCTTTAATTCAGGGTTTACATTTACATACCAATCAGGTTTATTTACAAGATCAATTTCAACTTCTTCATATTCAACACCAAGTTCCTTAAGAGTAAGGTTGACGCGTTGAGCAAAAGGACAAATGATATTATTATATAAGATAAATTTATGTGAAGCTAAATATGTATATGCAATATAAAATATAAAAATTAATATTAAGTATTGATATTTATTTTCACTATTTATAAATATTTACCACTCATTGTTATATATTTCTTTTTATTATTATTATTATTTGTAATAAAATAAAATAAAGAAGAGGAATAAAAAACACCCGAAATTTGCTTTTTATATTTCTCGACCGGGGTTTTAAAAAATTACGTTATTTTATTAAATTATATCGAACAAAATGAATTATTAATCTTAAAAAAAGGTTTAATTTGTCATCACCATGAATTATGTGAGCATCATGTAAGCTGAAAGTTTGACTTGTAAAAACCACAGGGAATTTTGTAAAACTAATTTGAAATGACATGACGTAGGAATAAAGCAAAAATAGTAAGAAATTTTAATAGAATAGGATTAATTATGTTTATTTTATTTTTTTTTGCTTTATTATTTATTATTTAATATTAAATACAATTACATAGAAATATATATGAATTTATTTAGCATATTTATATATTAATAAATAAATATATATATTCTTTTTTTTTTTTTGTTAATTTAATGCCAAAGTTGCATAATTAGGTCTCATGATAAATCGTTGATATGCCAAAAATAGCAATATCTTTCGTATACTATTTGTCATCATATGTTGTAGAATGGAATTCATTTTTTAAGGCTTTGTTAGATTAAATATTATAATTAGTATATTTTTATAAAAAAGATACAAGTTAGATTTAGACAAGTAAAAGCGTTTGTGAAAAAGAATTAATTTGATTTTTACTATTATTATATAATATAAAAGTATATTTGTTCATAATGAACTATATTAAAATCCCAACAAAAAATAAATAAATAAATAAATATATATTTTTTAATAAAACTACGTGAGAATTTTATGAAGAGAATCTTAATAATGCTAATATATTTGTCAATTAAGATCTTATTGTTATAATAAAAAAAAATTAAAACGATCTATATTCATTTTCTTTTTTTTCTTATAATTTAATAGAGCAATAATTAATATTCTTTTTTAAATAAGATTCAAATCCTTGTGAAACTTTTAAAAAATATACATAAGAATGGAAATAAAGTTGCTTTTTTTTTTTTGAATGATTTATATGTGTCTATATAAAAAAGAATAATCATCAAGTTGTATATTTAAATTAAATAATACCGATTATACATTATTATGTAATTATAAATTATATCTTTTCAATATAAAAATAAATTATAAATGGAAAAGAGTTAATGCTTTCTGTATTACATTTGTAAATGAAATTATAGTATATAAAAAAAATAAGATTCTAAAAGATATATGATATATGATTGGTCAAACCATTTTTTTTTTCTAAATAAAAATCAAATAATAGCTACAACAGTAGTTATAAAGCCATGTTTATTCTACATTACGTACAATCAAATTAATTCTAATTTGTCTAAATATAAATATAAGTATAAAAATAATAATAACGATAATAATAAATAAAAAAAAAATGCATATTAATCATGAAAAATAAAATAAAAAATAAATATATATTTTTTAAAATGGTATACTATAATATATATATATATATAGAAATATGTTTATCGTCTAGGTTTACGTCTGAGATAAACAAGGAAGATTGTTAAAAAGATATTAAATAATAAGAAAGCAATCAAAATGCCAAAGTTACGCCATTTGGCACCAGGAGTCCATTGATAATTGGTTTCAAAGAATTCTTCACCAGTTGAATATAAACAGTAACCACAATGTTCAGGTTGAGTAGCATTAGGATTAGAAATATAACCAGTAGCATTATATTTCTCAAAGAAATTTCTAGTATATTCATAACAAGTTTGACCAGGAGGAGGAGAAAATCGAACTAAATCATCATCGGTACAACGAATGGGCACATTTTCCATTTCGTTAACAGTTAAACCTTCAATGAAATAATGGAAAGGATCAATCCAATACATCCATGAACTCCAAAATCTAGGTAAAGCAGATGGAATTTGCATTAAACCACAAAACAATACAAGAAGAGAAATAACCAAAGGATTTAAAACAGATGCCACAGTGGGTGATTCAGCAATACAAGATAAGACATAACCTAAAGTGGCACCCCAACTTGTCATAGTAGCCAAAACTAAATAATAGTAACCAGCGGCTTCAGATGTGTTTTTCATGTTGGATGCCCAATACATACCAGCTAAGAAAATGGCAGAATAGAATAAAATATAAGGGATTTCAACTAAGATGGCTGAAATAGACCATGGTAACCATGAATAATAACGAGATGCATAATCACGACGGAAATAAATACGTTCTACCATGAATTTGGGTTGTGCAAGAATGATAATAGTGAAGATCATCACTATACTGATAAAAAGGGCAAATAATTTATCCTTTAAATCTTGCACACTATGGCCCAATTGCCAGTAACTGAAACCAGAAATAATGGATACGACTAATATGTTAATAAATCGTCCAACATTATATTCAGGAGATCTCCAATAAGCTATAATCAACCGTTTTTGAACGAGTAAATATTGAGTCCAAAGAGAAGTGGCATAAGTATGTGCTTTACGTTTTGGATGATGATCAGCATGTTGATGAATATGCTCTAATTCTTCTTCTAATTGTTTAGCTTCATTAGATTGAGCCCAAACTTCAGCCCAGTCTTTACTGACTTTGCCTGCAGTACCAGCACCAACTACCTCTAAAATATATTCAGCAGGGTTTGCTTGAGGATCACATTTAGGTCCACCATTGGATTCAAAATAATCAATCATAGTACGAGCATCAGGACCAATTTCACCATAATAAGCAGTTTTACCACCGCGAACTAATAATAAAAGATGATCAAAATGATCAAATAAAATAGCAGAAGGTTGATGGATGGTACATAAGACTGGCCAACCAGCATCAGCTAATTTACGAATGAAACGAACAATGTTATAAGAAGATTGAGCATCTAAACCAGAGGTAGGTTCGTCCAAGAATAATAATTGAGGTTTGCCAACTAATTCCATACCAATGGTTAATCGTTTACGTTCTTCTACAGAAATACCAAATCCAGATTCAACATCACCAATTTGAGCATCAGCAATATCTTCCATTTCTAAAAGAGTAAGGATTTGTTCAACATAAGCATCCTTTTCTTTACGTGAGACATCAGAGGGTTGACGAAGATAAGCAGAAAATTGTAAAGCTTCACGAACAGTCACAGCAGGTTGATGAATATCCATTTGTTCACAATAACCAGTGATTCTTTCAAAATCATTCATAAGAGCTTCACTATTTAAATACATACGACCATCTACTTTACCAATAGTTTTACGGCGTGCCAAAACATCTAATAAAGTAGTTTTACCAGCACCAGAAGAACCCATCAAGGCAGTAAGATGTCCGGGTTTGACAATACCGCTAATATCATTTAATAATTGGATTTGTCCACCTTTAATAGGAACAGTATAATTGACGTGATGCCATGAAAAGGTAGTACCAGTTGAAATAGAATCCATATTATCTGTGATTTTCTTTTGTCTTTCACGTCTTTCATTTTCTTCTTCAGGAGTTCTTTGTTTAGGTGCTTTACCAGGAAGATATAATTTGGTTAAAGTGCTTGATTTACCAGTAGGACTCCATTCCATGGCTAATGCAGTGATAAATGTGAAAAAGATAAAGAAAGCTATAACAACTACAAAGTCAGGTGCCCATTTTTCCCAAGGCTTATAAGATAAAGCTTGTAATAAATAAGCACTACCAGCTACTGAAGATTCACCTGGAACACCTCCCTGCATTGTACAAGCTTTATAATTCCAATCAGTATATTCTAATTTAAATTAAATAAAGGAAAATTAGCATGTTTTTTCATTTTAATAAATAAATAAATAAATGAATAAACAAATAGTATTTTTTATTATTATTATTTCTAAATAGAAAAATTACCTGCACCATAAGGAACAGAATTACCAGGACCTTCACAAGAATAAACTTGATCTTCCAATTCATTAATCAATAAAGCCTTTGAACCATAAGCAAGTGGATTCATCCAATAAATCCAGAAAAACCAAGGATGCATTTTGCTATAACTAATAATATAACCAGTGTAATTATAAAAGAGAATAATAATGACACTTGATAATTGAGTAGCAACAAAGAATGATGAAGTAATAGCACCAAAGAATCTAAAGAAACCAATGGTAGCCATATTAATAAAGAACATGGTTATAAAATAAGTAAAGAATCTTCCAGCAGTTAAATTTAATCCCATCATGAAGTAAGTACAAATTTCAAATAACAAGACTATAACAATAAAAAATATATATAAAGTATAAATTATTAGTATTGCATTCTTTCATTCTTTTTTTTAATCATAATAGTAATAATCCTTACTTTGTGCGATAGCAAATGGAATATCTAATAAAACCTGAGCAATATAAAAAGCAGAAGGACGGAAAAGAGCATATTGTCTTTGTTTTTCTAAAATAGGACGACCCATCATAAAACGAACCAATTCGGATTGACAAACAAAAGTATTAAAAATAATTGAAAAGAAAATAGCCCCTGTTCTTGAGAAAGCACCAGCACCAGTTAAAGGATTCATATAAAAGCAAGAAGCGGTAATTAAACCTTGAATTAAAATTGTACCATAACGAGAAAGTAAAGCTTCTTTATCCATAATTAATAAATGGAATTGACGAATAGTTAAAGCTTTCACTTGTTGATAAAAGGAAGCGGTATAAGGTGCATTTTTAGATGCTCTCTTTTGATATTCTTGTTGAACAGCTTGTCTAAATTGATCAGCATGATTTTCTTCTTTTAATTGTTGTTCATAATCATTTAATTCTCTCATCATATCTTGATAGATTGATGATTCTTTATATCGTTTTTCAAAGGCAATAGAATCTGTGGGTACACTATCTTCAAATCCAGGTTTAATTTCACGTTCAAGTGGATTACTTAACCCAGTTAAGAAATCAGGAGTAGATTTACGTGGAGGACAATAATAACCCATTTCTTCAAAATAACTTTTTGCTTTATCTATAGGCCCAAAATAAATACATCTACCTTCATCTAATAAGATTAATTTATCAAAAGTATGATAGATACTATTGGAAGCTTGGTATAAAGTAGCAACGGTGGTTTTGTTAAGAATATCAGTCATGATACGTAATGAACGAACAAAATCTAAAGCTGAAGCAGCATCTAAACCACGTGTTGAACAATCCCAAGTGTTAATAGTAGATGAGGTTGTCATTTGTTCTGCAATAGAAAGACGTTTACGTTCCCCACCAGAAAGACCACGGATGAAAGCATTTCCAACTAATGTTTGCATTTGTTTTGTTAATCCCAACATATTACCCAACATATATAAGATTTTATTCACAAATTCAGTTTTTGATTCATTAGGTAAACGATTACCAGGTGTCTTTGTACGTAAAGCAAATTGTAGTGTTTGTTTAGCAGTTAAAGTTGGATAATGTAAATCTTCTTCTCCATTATAACATACTTGACCATGGAATTCCTTAGCAAAAGTAGCTTGATCAATACCGCCAAAATTTACTTCACCATTCACTTCTGTAAAACTTTTACGCATATTAGAAATGATTTTCAATAAGGTTGTACAACCAGCCCCTGGTCTCCCTAAAATCAATAACATTTCTCCATCTTTACAAAATCCATCCAATTCATGTAAAATCACTTTTTGATTGCCTCCAACACCAATACCGAAATATTTCCACACTTTGAACATATCTCCAAGAAAGTTAAATACATTGGGAATAGTATGAGCATCTGCTGCTAAACCCTAACCAATTTAAACGATGATAATAATAATAAACACTTATTAATACGATATATCTGACATCTAATTTTATTATTATTATTATTATTATTTATCTTTATTTATTTATTTAATTTATAATTATATATATAAAGTTAGTTACCTTGACTTGCAAATTACGCCATGTAACACCAAGATGCTTGGGTAAATTTCCAGAAGCTGCGTTATCATCAGATATTCCTTTTAAAAAGTTATCCAAATTGAATACTTCACTTGTATCTCCCTGTTCTAATTTACTTGACTGATGAGTAGAAATTCTACTCATTCTACTTAATTCTTGTTTCAAATCATGATATTCTTCAATAGCAGCTATTAAAAAGATAATATTTATTTTTTTAACAAAAAAGAGAAGGAATTAAAAAAATGAAAAACAAAAAAAATCTCAATGGATGTGTATTATTTTTATTTTTATTATTTCTTACATTGAACATCAACTTTGCCATCTTGTTCATTATATGTTCTATGATTATTATTATATTTATTTTCAACTGTAGTTATTGTTAAATTACTTTTATTTTCATTTTCATAAAGCGTATCTTTTTCTGATCCCATTTTAGAAAAAGAAAACTTTAAATAAAAGTGAAAAAAAAATTGAAGTACAGAAGAAAAGAAAAACAAAGAATCAGATTAAAAATTTTTTTTTCTTTTATATTAAATAAAAAAAAATTTAATACCGCAGCTCATGTTCTAAAAAAGGTATACACTGACGTCCAAATTATTAAAAAAAGAAATATTTTTTTTTTTTTTTTTTTGATTTATAATCTCTCTTTATAACTGGGTAGATTAATAATCTGAGGTTGGTTTTAGATCACAAAAAAAAAAAAATACAAAAAAAATTTACAAAAAAAAAATATAAAAGCTTTTTCATCATTATCTTTCATATGAAAACTTCTTAAATAAAAATTTTTATGTATATATATAAAGAAAATACGTTTTATTTGATTTTATATGAATTGCTTTATATATACAAGCCATTGGTATCCATGTAAATCCTTTTTACACATTTATTGATCTATCTTTTTTTCTCTTACACTATATACTCCGATTTTGTTTTAAAAAAACCAACTCGCTTGCGGGAAATAATAGCACCGAGTTTTGTTGATCCAAACCCCGAGCTAACCATTTTTGTACAATAAGCGTGCTTTTTATAGAAAATAAAAACCTTAAATAAGAATATCACTGATTATAATAAATAACAACAAACATTTATATTTCACGAAGTTCTATTATTTTTTTTTTTCTGGTTTAAATATTTCCATTTTTCCTTTTACTTTTATTGGTGGAAAAAAAATATACATGAGCATAATTTGTATTGATATTATCCTTAAATAAATACCATTGGTTGAATATCATGAATAAATAAATATGTATATATTATTAAGAAACTTAAATTAATAAATCTCTGTATCAAAAAAATTTTTCATTGTAAAAAAATATCGTCAGTTCAGTTCAGAGATAAACTGATTGCTGTACCACCTTATCATACTCTTCTTAAAACTTTTGTATAGATAGCTTTATATTTAAAAGTGTTTACATTTCTACTAATAACAATGTAAATAAATGAGTATATATATATATATATATATATATATATGATTGACTTTTATTATATAAATATACTTTGAATTTTATTAATAATTTCAATAGATAATAAAATAAATGTATATATTAGCATTGATTATTTATTATTAATTATATGAAAAAAGAAAAGCATATTCAAAGCATTAGTAATAAACCAAGCTTAGTCATCATAACGCCATATTCCAATTTAGTTTGAAATTTGTAACAATTCTTACAATACTTTGATATATTAAAATAAAATAAAATAAAACAAAATAAAATACAATAAAATACAATAAAATAAATGCTTTATCCAATATAGCATTAAAAAAGCAGAACCCAAACCTTCAATAATATTTTCTGTAAATCCTAACACAAATTGACTTTGAGGAACTATTTTTTCAAAAATAGATTTATTAGTTTATATGGTATTGTTTATGGATTCTTTAAAAGTAATTATATAACTAATATGATGGAATTAAAGACATTCAATTTCATATATTTTAAATATTGTTGATGCTTACACTTTTTTAATCATGTTTTTTTTTGTTTTTTTGTTTTTGATCTGACGAATAAAAAACCAGCTTCATGCGGCAAGATAGGAAAAAAGAATGCGGCCTAGTAAAACGCCGACAATATATTTGGAAAACGTAACGTAACCTCTTACCATTTATAGATTTGCAATCTCAATCCTCGGTTTCCTCCGTTTCATAAAAAAGTATAGTTCAGTTTTGACATACATTAGAAGTAATATTATATAATTATTTATTTATTATCCATTTTAGATTCAGAATCAAAAAATTATATATATTTATATATTTTGTCATATATTAAAAAGAAATTGAATAGTAAATCATTTTTACTATGTATATGTATACTTATTTCCATTTTTAATATATTAAATTATCTTTGGTTTACTGTACGTATTACTTTTAATTGATTAAAAATATACCTTTAAAGGATAATAGCGTTACTATTATTATTATTTTTTCAAGATAAAGAAAGCCTACTTGACAATTATTCATACAAGATTGATTATTTATGTAATGAAATTTAAAAAGCTAGCGTTTGCTACTTGATGAATTACAGGTGCAGCAGGATATATTAGTGTCAAGTTGGTTAAATCTGACAATGCAAACAGTGTTGAGATATTGGTATCAAATCAGGTTTATATAACATGCTGAGGTTCTAACGAACTCCACGTATTGCTTACTTCAGCTAGTTGATAATTTTCGTTTAGTAGAAGAATTCCAAGTCGGATATCTTCTACACTAACTTCTGCAAAATTACTATTTAGAATTTTAATTTCCTCTATAATAGTAATGTACAGAGGGTGAATTACTGTCAATAATTGTTTATTTTTTTTCAAAATCAATAGCTTCAAATCTATATTTAAGTTTCTACATCATTCAGAATAAAATTATTGCTGTATTTTACCTTTTGATGAATAAACTTATATTAATATCGTTTAAAGAATTTCCGTCCTTCGTTATTTTTTTCCACGAGCTTCATTTTATAACTAAATGGTATTTTCCTTCTGCTTTTTGATGATCTATATAATCAGATTGCATTAATTGTATTACATATCATAAATCAATTCATTGTCACATCATTAATAATCTTGATAAAGATCATCATCTTCCGTTTTGCTATCATTAGTTTCTTCTTCTTCTTCCAAGATTTTATCTCTTCTTTTTTTTTAAAAAAAACGATTGAACGAAGTATTATCATCCACACTGTATAAACTTGCACTAGTACATCTACATGATCCCATTATATGTTAGAAAACAGCTGAGTTTAGCAATAGAATAATAAGTTTATAAAAGTTGAAAAAAAAAAGAAAAAGACGAAAAAAAATAAATATTTAAAAAAAAATGAACTGATAAAAGACGATTTGATTTAAAAATTAAATACAAGAATTCTTTGAGACATATGTCGCATGAAACAGAGTAATAAAAATTAAATAGGTATTTTTCCCCCTTATATATCATAATTGTTCATAAACCAATATCAAGAAAAGATTCAGTTTTCATATAATAGTAATTTAATCCAATTTAGTTCATTAAAACATAAAAAATTTAAAGATAAAAATAACAATACAAAATACTTGAATCTTAAATAACTAATAAAGTTAAATTCTAATACAAGAAAAAATATTGTTTATGTATAAAAAATAAAATAAAAAATAAAACAGAATCCGAAATTAAAAAAATAAAAAAACATTCTTTTTATATACGTATGCATATATAAGGAGTGTAAGCAAAAAGTTGATACATACTAAATTGGTAAAAAAGTATCTAATTACATCTCAGCTGCATATTAAAATGAACAATGAAAATCGATATAAATTAAAAGATTTCTTTGTTTTCTACGTATTTAATTTTTTGCACTCTTTTTTTTACACTTTATTTTTTTTTTTTTTTTGGTTTTTTCTTATTTCTGTTATAATACTTATGTATATATATTGAATCTATAAAAAAATGATATTTTCAACAATTGCAATTTTATATGTATTTTTATATTTATTTGGAACATCCAATGGTGAAATTACATGGGAAGATGCTTATATTAAAGCTAATACACTTGTTAGTAAGTTATCTATACAAGAAAAAGTTAAAATTACTACCGGTACTGCTTTTTCTACTGGTAAATGCGCAGGAAATACAATCGCTATTGATAGTTTCCCTTCTCTCTGTTTACAGGATGGCCCCTTAGGAGTAAGGTACACTATATATATATATATAAATAGAAAAATAGTATATATATTAAAAAAAAATAATGTATACCTATAGAGGAGCATTCAATGTTACATTAGGTGTATCTGGGATTAATGCTGCTGCTTCTTTTGATAAAGAAGGTATTTTACAGAGAGGTATCTACATTGGTAAAGAATTTAAAGGGAAAGGAATCCATGTACATTTAGGTCCCGCTATGAATTTTATGAGGTCTCCTCAAAATGGACGGGGATGGGAATCTTTTGGCGAAGATCCCTTTTTATCAGGGGTAGCTGCAGCTGAGACTGTGAAAGGCGTTCAAAGTCAAGGCGTCATAAGTACGGCAAAGCATTATATTCTTAATGAACAAGAATTAAATAGATTTACTGTAAGGTTTTTTTATACATAAAAAAAAGATTGCTTTTATCCTTCTATATTTTATTTATTTACTTACTATTCATTATTAATTTATTTAATACATAGGAAAGCTCTAATGTAGATGATCGTACGTTGCATGAGATTTATTTATGGCCATTTGCAAGATCTGTTGAAGTAAAGTTATACATATATATAAATATATATAAATATATTCTGAGTTTTACATTAATTATTTTTCCTATATATATTATTGGTTTTTGAAAAAATAAAATAAAATAAAAAAAAGGTAGGATTAGGGGCAATAATGTGTTCATTTAACAAAATAAATGGAACATTTGCTTGTGAAGATGACTATACATTAAATAAAATATTAAAAAAAGGTAATTTATTAATATTATTAATATTATATGATATTTTGATTAATTATAATTATTATAAATAGAGTTAAATTTCAAAGGGTTCGTGATGACAGATTGGTGGGCAGCTCATTCAACTATTGAAGCTGCTAATGGAGGTCTAGGTAAATATGAAACATAAAAATAAGATAAAATTTGTTTTTATATATTTATATTAACTAATAATTGTACAATCTATAGATATGGTACAGCCAGGAAACATTGATATAAATGATTCTGAATCAGGTAGTTATTTTGGAGCTAATTTAACTGAAGCTGTGAAAAGTAATAGAGTTAGTGAAGAAAGATTAAATGACATGGCTCTACGTATTGTTGCTGCTTGGTATAAGATGGGTCAAGACAAAGTAACATGAACAGATAACCTAATTAAATCAATTTTTTTTGTAGTATAATAATAATTATGATAATATTGTATAATGCCGTATTCATTTTTTTTTATATTTATTTATTTTGTCTTAGAATTTTCCTGAAGTTAAAATTTATGATAGTAAACCAAACGTTGCACCTTACGTTAATGTTCAAGCTGATCATTTCAAATATGTTCGTGAATTAGGTGCTGCCTCTGTTGTTTTATTATCCAATAAAGATAATATATTACCCATTACTACAAAGACCAAAAGGATTTCAATTATTGGTAGTGATGCTTTCTTTGACCCTCTGTAAGTGCTTTTCATTTTTTTATTTTAATGATATTATTAATAATACTTAATTCTTGATTCATATTCTAGTATTTACAATCAAACAGCTTGTCCTTATAACTTATGTGATCCAGGTACATTAACTCAAGGTAAAAATAAACCCATATGCATATACATGTTTTAAAAGAGTATTATATAAATATGACGATTCTTTTTTTTAATTAGGTTGGGGTTCTGGTACAGTAACGTATCCAACTAAAATAATTTCACCTTTTAATGGTATTAAGGAACGTGCTGGAAAAGATGTGAAGATTATTGGAACAAAAACCAATTGGAATTTGGATGAAGCTGAAAGAATAGCTAGAGAAGGTGACATAGCTATTGTGTTTGCTAATTCAGATTCAGGTGAAGATATTAATACTGGTCATGGAGATCGACTTAATCTTACTTTATGGAATAATGGTGATAATTTGGTAAATATATAATTATATATATTTAAAAAAAAACATATAATTTAATTCTTTTGCTAATATATATATATATATATATATGTTTATTTATTTATTTTTTCATATAGATTCAACGTGTAGCTGATGCCAATAAAAATACAATTGTTGTCGTTCATTCAGTTGGCCCTATTCTTATGCCCTGGGTTGATCATCCTAACATTAAAGCTATTGTTTGGCCAGGTAAATATTTTTTTTATAATATTTTTATTCTTCTTTATTTGAATCTAATTCAATTACTTTTTTTATTATAAAGGTCTACCTGGTGAACAATCTGGAAATTCATTGGCTGATGTATTATATGGTGATGTCACTCCATCTGGAAGATTACCTTATACTATTGCTAAAAAGTTGGAAGATTATGTTGCTACTCCCTCTCCTGATCAAGTAAGTTTTATATATATTATTAATCATTAAATAATTGAATAACATTTTAATTGGTTTTACTTTTTTATTTTTATTTTTATTTTTATTTTCTACCTATATAAAATTAAAATAGGTTGTCTATTCTGAAAAACTCAATATCGGTTATCGTTGGTTTGATTCCAAAAATATCGAACCTCTTTTCCCATTCGGTTATGGTCTTTCTTATACTCAATTCAGTTATGATAAATTGAAAGTAAATGCTAATGCTAAAAAAGAACAAGTTACAGCTCAAATTCGAGTTAAAAATACTGGTAAAGTCGATGGTGCTGAAATTGTTCAAGCCTATCTTTCTTTCCCTGAAAATGCAGGCGAACCTCCTAAAGTATTACGTGGTTTTGAAAAAGTATTTATTAAATCTGGTCAACAATCTGTTGTTAAATTTAATTTAAGTAAAACTGAACTTAGTATTTGGAATGTAGATTCCCAAACTTGGGTTATCCCTCATGGTGAATTCCAACTTCATATTGGTGCAAGTAGCCGTGATATTCGTCAATCAGCTACTTTCACATTGTAAAATATATGTAATTAAATTATTTATAAGCTTAATAGATGAAATGATTTCATTTATTTTATTTTTTTTTTTTTTTTTTGCTTTTTTACTTATTTTAAACCTTGACATTTATAAAATATCTATAGATTTTTTTTGTTTTTGTTTTTTTTGTAAATCATTATTAAAGTGTTATATATTTATATATTTATTTATATTTTATTATTTTAAGTATTAATCACTTTGAAACATTTATATCTAGTACTATCATAAAAAATAGTATATACAAAAGCGGAAAATATTTAACAAACCAGGAAATAAATAAAAAATAAAAATAAAACATTTTATTTTGTATATAAGAGTTCCATTGTTGGCTTTTTTTTTACTTTCTCTCTTTATTTATCATTTTTATATATACATGACTATATTAGATTTTTACTATAATTTACCAAATATCCAATACAATCACTAATCAAACTCAATATAAACTCAAATGAAGCTTCAATATCTCTTTTTGATATACTTTTTATTCAATACAATTAATGGAATTGATAATGATTGTAAAACTGGACTCGATAAATGTACAGAAGATTATGAATGCTGTAGTAAACTATGTAGTACTCTGCTTGAAATTTGTATAGAATGATAATACTGTTCTTTTTTTTTGTATCTTTCATTTACTTGTTTATCAATATATTTAGACATAAGTTTATACTTTAGAAATTATATAGTTCTTTTATATTCTATTCTTTTTATATTAAATATAGAAAATAAAAAAAAAAACATAAACAGGGCTATCATATAAAAATATGATTGTATTATATAAAAAAAAATAGTGACGATAATAATAATTAGATAATCTATCTTCATTGTTCCTTCCCCCCTTAAAATACCAATTTTTTTATTTATTTTGAATACGTGAAAAATGTTAAGGGGGAATAGACAACATATGTTGAAAAGTATGTATTTATTATCATTTTCTTTTCCTTCTTTTTTTTTATCTTACATTTTTTATTTTTTTAAAAAAAATAGTTCAATATCATGAATTTATTTTATGTTATTTTTATTTATTCTATATTTTATATTAATTTAGTTTATAGTATATGTGTGGATAATATTGATAATCGAGGTGATTTACTGTATAGCCGTGGAGAAATCATTGAAGGCTGTAGTCAACAACGTCCTAATTTATTACTATATTGTAATAAAAATGATCCATCTGATCAAACAGGAACACCATGTCTGTGGGAAGATACAACTTATAGTAATAATAGACAAGTAACTTGTCCTGATAATCAAAACTGTCAATGTGAATCTGATAGAGCTATATGTAAATAATATATACTTCATCGTCCATTTTAATAAATAAAAAAAATCTATATTTTATAGTTAATTCATTTGAAAAAATCTATTTTCTTTATTTTAATAATTTTAATTTTTGTTAATATAATACTATTAAAAGCATAAGCTGTGGTAGATGAAATTAGGTGAGATTATGAACAGGTAGGACCGGTTTTGGAGTTCATAATATATATATATATAGATTCGTATACTTATATATGGATTCCAGTTTATATACAATATTTAAAATATAAAATTAAAAGGATTTTTTTAATTTATATATATTATGGAAAAAAATAGTGATAAATAGATTCAATAAAGAACTTGTACAAAAAAGGAAAAGTAAAAATCATAATGCATAAAATATACTATATATTATAGTAGTAATGATAAATCAATAATATTATACATATTATTAAAAAGAATTATAAAAGAAATGTTTAACGTCAAATAAGGATAAAAAAAGACAATGCAGTCAGAACACAAAAATTAAAATCCAAAATCGAGGCAAAATAAAAGGATTCTTTATACTATTATCATTATTATTATGTTTATTACTATTATTATTCTTATTACTCTTATTATTATTATTATTATTATTATTATTATTATTATTATTATTATTATTCATTAACCTATTTTTATTATAGTTGTTTCTATTTTTTCTTCTTATTATTATTATATATTCACATTTCATTCTTTGCCGTTACATAATTTGTTTGAATCATAGTTATGGATATGTTTATTATTGTTATTAAAAAGAAAAAAATGAAAGCGAAAAAAACATAACTACTTCAATTTCAGCACATTCACATGTCTAAAATACAGAGCTTTAAAAAATCTTGTGCCTTATCTGTCCTCCAAAATACAAAAATAGGGAGTTTAAAATTATTTCACCTTTCGTTGAGCTTTTTTTTAATCTCTATTTTTTCTTTCTCTTTTCTTTTTTCTTTTTAATGAACCAACTTCCTATTGAAATATTGCAATTTATTTTTTCTCTTTTATCATCAAGATATAGAGCAAATTGTGCATTAGTATGTAAGAAATGGAGTCTGGCTTTACATGATACATCATTTTATAAAGTTATCAAAATTAATACTTATCAACAGTTAAAAAAGTTTATTGAAGCAGCAACAACAGTAAAAATAAATGAAGTATTTATAGGTAACTATGTACAAAAGTTATCACTTCAAGATATATACAAAACATCACCCCATCGACTTAGCTTAGAAGATATTGAACTATTATACCAGACTTGTCCAAATGTAAAATGGATCGATGAAATTATTAATCCTCATTTTAATATGACAAATAAACAGCCTTACTGGAAATATCTAACAACTATTTCTTCTTGGGTAACAAGATATGATGATGATTGGTACTGGAGACTTGATCAAGAGGAAAATATACATTTGGCTTCTTTTGAATTAAATGTGGCTGACTGTATACAACGTACACAAGGTCGTCTTCTTTATTTTGAAAAAGATCAACAAGTAAGGAAGAGAGAACGTTTGGATCGCCCTATATTTGTAAGTCAGCTGTCATTAAACAATAATGATGACCATAATACCAACAATAACAACAACAGCAATAATAATAATAATAATACTAATATTACTAATATAGAAATAAAAGGTGAAATGATTGATTGTTTTGGAAAGGTTTTGGTGTTTTCAACAATGTGGCAGTCTTTAAGTTATTTAATGCTAGATTTTTCATCCAGTAGCACTTTTTCCTATTCATCATCATCAAATATATCAGATTATGAGCTAGATGAACGTACCATAGATTCGATTTTTCAATCTTGTCCTGTTTTAGAGCATTTAAGCATTGATTACTTTTTTATGAATATATCAGATCAATATCATCATCAAAAATCTAAATATCACATTACGCCTTCTACTTCTCTTAAAGTGTTACAATTTAACCATTGCATGTTACATGAAGTGGAATGTTTTTATTACTTTTTAAAAAAATGTCCTTCAGTCACTACACTCATTTTATATTTACAATGCTATATTCATTTAGATGGATTTAAAAAAGGATTATTTAGAAAAGGTATATATGATATGGTTACTCAATTGAAAAATCTAAAACATTTATCAACTCGTTTAGAATATGCTAATGATTATTATATGTGTCCAGTTGATCTTCAAGACGGATTTTTCCCTGATATGGAATTAAAAAATTGGTTAACTTATATTCAACCTTCACAATTAATATCATTAGATTACCCTTATGATTTATCATCACCATCTGATATTATTGAAGATAAAGAAATGAATGATCAACAACAACAAGACTATTCTTATTTGAATTATTTAAAAACATTTACTTTGGAAAGTCAAAATGAACCTTCTATCATTTTAAATAATTATTTTTTACGAAGGAATACAACAAATCATGGATCATTTTCCATTACAACACTAAATATATCTCTTACCATCAATCCAATGAATGTATTTAATATTTTTGATTGGTTAGATGCTTTTCCAAATTTAAAAAATTTATGTATTACTAAAGCAGCCATTAGTGATAAAATGAATAAATCTTCATCATCTTCATCATCAACAACAACTGCATATTCTAAATCAAATTACAAGTTAAGAAAACTTATAATTAATAATTCTAAATTTTATTATATATCAAAAGGAATGAGCGCTTTATTTGAACATTGCCCATTTATCAATGTATTGGAGTTAAACACAGTCGATTTTATATATCATTCTAAAAATGATGATAATGCTAAAAATAATAATCCATCATCAATTATTAAGATGAATGCCTCTCAATTAAGGCTGGATAAATTACATATTCAGTATATACATTTAGGTTCAACTCAATCACCAGAAAATCGAATCACAGAATTTATACTTCATGAATCAGAATCAAATGATACTCTTAATTATTTAAAACCAACTCTTCTTGATTTTCCATTGAAATTGATAATCAATTGTCGATCTGTTGATGAAGTTAATTTTATCTAATTTTACTAATTTGTTAAGGCATTTATTTATTTATTTATTTTTAAAAATAGGGAAATATATATATATATACGAGGAATATAACTAGTAATAAAAAATATGTTTTTCATGCAATACTGTATATAACTAACAAGTATATTTTCACATAATTATTTATTTATTTATGGAATAAATATACTTTAATTATTTATCCTACTATAGATCATATAATAACAAAAATTATGTACATATAAGTTATCACAAAATATTAATAATAATAATAATAATAATAATAAAAATACTGTTTTACAGTACTTTAGAGGTTGTTTTGACTCAAAAGAATTTATTTTAAAAATCTAGTAAAAATATTAAAACTTAAAATTTTGGTTTAATGATTATTATTATTATTATTATAAAATAAAAGTAAATAATAATAATAATAATTATAATAATATTAATAATGAATTTTATCTCTAGTAATTTTGAGTAAGGTATGGATTCTTAAAGATATAAAATGCAGCTTTCTTTTTTTAAAAAAACAAAAACAATTAAATACATATAAATCAAAACAAATTGATAAGTGAATAATATTAAGTTGTAGCGTCTGGTTTACTATACACAATATTATTTTCAAAGGGTTTCACAAGGCTATGATCTTTAGTGTGTTGAAATAATGGATCTTTATCATCCATTCTTCTTAATGGTATTGATGCATTACTATTATGGTTTTCTACCAACGTAGTTGATCCAGCGATTACATCATATGGTTTTGTAAATGTGTTATAAGGACTTATTAATACTTCTTGAGAGTTTATATCCAGTGTGTTTTGTTTACGAGGATCTTGCTGTTCCAAGATAAATGCCTTTTTTTGTTTACGTTTACGTTGAATGTAAAAGAATATGCCAAATATTGCTGCCTATTTCAAAAATACATAATTAAAAAAATAAAAGTATATAAGTCAATGAAATATACCGCCGCCACCATTCTCATAATCATTATCATTATTAAATGTGTTCTTACCACTACTACTATGCACACACAAACAACAATAGGAATTAACTTTTCAGATGGTAAACTATTTTTAGTAGTGTTTGTTGAATCAGATGTCGAGGAAGTTGACTCAGTTACCCAACTTGGGTGATATGGATCTGTAATATCTAATGCGCTCACGCTACTTGCTGGAGTATTTTCATCAATAAATCCAAATAATAATAATAAATATTTTGTTGAATAACATGTAGCTAAATTTAATGGATTGATTTAAAAACATATAAAGGTAATAAATAAATAAGATTGATAGTAAGTATTTAGATACGTTTATATAAATATATATTACCATAATGACCAAATCTGGTTATTGTAGATGATGGTGAGGGTGGGGCAAGGTAGACATATTGAAAAGTATTACTAGCAATATTATAAATATAGTAAGTATCGGGAATGTTTTGAACTACAAAATAAAAGTTGTCATTAGTATAAAAATTATAAATACATATATATGTGTATTTATATGACTTACATCCAGAAGAGCTTATACCAATTCCACCATATACCATTAACAAATTAATATCAGGACCTGTTTTTTTTTTAATTAAATAATTGGGAATTCATTATTTATATTTATATTTATACTTTTTCCCTTTCTTTTTTCTTTTTTATAAAAAGCCTACTCTGAGTAACTGTATGCCCTATTCTTTCTGAAGGGCTATCACCTGTTGGGTTCAAATAAACCCATTGCATAGATGTAGTACTGAATTTTCTCATTCTATTAAATCCGACACCATAGAAATAAGTTTGGTTTGCCATTTTATAAATACCTCCCATAACTAGAATGATACCATTTGGAATTAATGTTGTTGAATGTCCGACTCTGACATTACCGTTTCCAACTATTTTGTTGATCCAAATATTCTTTAAATATTTTATTAATAGTGTATATTAGTATATATTATTATTTACCATTATTAAGATTATTATTGTTAGATTATTACCTTTTTATAATCATATACATGGACTACATCAGATACATTTGACTGAGTATTGTTACTATATTCAAAATATATATATGTATATATATATATATATAATTCATTAATTGTACTTTTTATGATTATTTTATTATTTAAAGTCAATTTACATAGTTCCTCCCCAAATCCAAATGGTATCATCACCTAAATTGACAATTGTTCCTCCAGTACTAATAATTAAATAACAATAATAAAAATAATAATTGAATATACGTACTTGTATGTGCTTTGTATATTCATATATAAATTACGTATAATTATTTCCATTTGGTAAAGGTAAAGATTTCCAAGTATCAGTTTGTGGATTATAATTTAAAAAAGGATGACTTAAAGGAGAAATTGCATTATTTACTTGTCCTCCATATACTATATAGCTACTATCTTCACTAATTGATGTTGATGCAGCATATCCAATTCCTTCTAAAGGTGTGTTATTTAAATTTGTTGATTTATTTTCCCATATTATTTTTGTTATGTCAAAATTGGAAAGATTGTTCAATGGTGATAAGTCTATAGCTATATGTTCATTAATTGGATCAGTGTAAATACTTCCAATAAATGTACTGTTATAGCTATTTTTATTATGATCCGAATTGAATTTTGTATATCCTCCAAAACAATAAATTGTTGATTTTATTAATGAGCAACCTATAAATTTGTATAATTAAAATTAAGTATATTTTATTATAATTATTACAATATTCACAAGAATTATATACCAGGAAATAATCTTGCTTCTACATTATTTATTTGACAATTGACTTTATATTCACTTATAAATGATAATACTAATAAAAATATTATATATTTGAATAAAATTTTCATTATAAAACCATTTAAATGATTAATAATATAAAATAAAAGGAGAAGAAGAGAAAAAAAGGAATGGAAAGAAAAGTAGAAAATTAGATTTCTGTTTTACAAAAAATTCTGAGTTTATATTTTTAAAAATATAGAATTAGGCTCTAGCCAATCAAAATTCTTCAATGTAATTAATTCTTTGGATACACTATTGAAATTGAAGCATCAGAATGAAGATCCTTTTTTTTTTTTTTTTCAATGCTGTTGTGGATGGGTTTGAATGATGTTCATTTTACGAAAATATAAAAAAATCATTTTATATCTCATACTTATAGTAATACATAGAATATTATGTTTGGATAATATATAAAATAAGTGTAAGCTTTTTTTTTTATTTACAATAACTTAGGATTAAAGAGATACTTATCCTTTTTTAATAATGGTTTTTATAATCGCAATTATTATTTGTTTTATACAGTTGTTTAAATAAAAATAAATTAATATAAGTTTAGGTTGATGAATAAGGTTTACTAAGAATAGCATCAGAATCAAAAGGTTTAACTACGTTGACCTTACTCTGTTGATATAAATGTTCTTTATCATTCATTTTTTTTAATTGTATTGGTTTGTTATCATTTTGACTTCCACTGATAGTAATTGATTCTTCTGTATAAGAAGGTTTGATATTGTTGCTATTATAAACTGTCGAACTATCTTGTGTATTTAATTCAAAAAAGTCATGTCTATCAATATCTTTACGGGGATCTTGTTGTTCTAAAATGAATGCTTTTTTTTGTTTACTCTTTCTACGTCGAATATAAAAGATCAAACTACCAATGACTACCTATTTAAAATAAAATGTTAAAATATGAATATATATATATATATATATCATTATGTATAATTATTATTTTACCAAAACCACAACACAAACACAAACGACAATGGGAATTAATTTTTCTGATGATAACCCATTATTATTTGACTCATTTTCATTGTTAGCTGTTGGAATGGTAGGAGCTGTAAACCAAGTTGGATGATAAGGATCATTAATATTTAATATACTAATATGATCAGCTGCTGTATCTGTATTTGTAAAACCAAATAGTAATATTAAAAAGTTTGATGAAAATGCAGTGGCTATATAATAAATGAGGAAAAACAAAACAAATATAAATAAAGATAAAAATAACATTATATATATATATATATATTACCATAATGACCAAATCTACTTATAGAAAATGAATCTGAAGAAATGGAAACATATTTAAAAGTATTGGAAGCAATATTATAAATATAACAAGTATCCGTAATAGAATTGACTAAAAGTATAGAATTTCTATTAAGTAAATTTCATAAGTATATAAATATATTAGTAACACTTACGTCCAGAAGATGCAATACCTATACCTCCATAAACCAGTAATAGATTAGGGTCAAGAACTAAATCAATTTCAAAGAAATATTAAAAATAAGGCTATTGTTATACAGTTATTTTTAATTGTTATTATTTTTCTTTACTCTGAGTAACAGTGTGAGCGATTCTACTTGATGGTGTGTCACCTGTTGAATTAAGGTATACCCATTGTAGAGTATTTGTATTGTAATTCCTTAATCTGTCGAATCCAACTGTGTAAAAATTAACTTGATCGGCTGCTTTAAAGATACCACCCATAATATAAATATTACCATTAGATGCTAAAGTTGCTGTATGACCTATTCTGATATTTCCATTTGTAACTTTCTGATTGATCCACATATTCTTTAAATATTTTATAAGTAGTATATATTAGCGTATATCATTATTTATCATTATTAAGTTTATTATTAGATTATTACTTTTTTATAATCATATATATTAACCACATCAGATACATTTGCTTGACTGTTGTTACTATATTCATCATATATAATTCATTAACAAGAGTGTCTTTATTATTATTATTATTATTTGATTATTTAGTCAATTTACGTAGCTCCTCCCCAAACCCATATGGTATCATTTCCAAGATTGACTATTGTTCCTCCAGCACTAATAATTGAAAAAAATAAAAAATAAAAAAAACATTTGAATATACTTACTTGTATATATTTTATATATTCATATATAAATTACGTATAATTATTTCCATTTGGTAAAGGTAAAGATTTCCAAGTATCAGTTTGTGGATTATAATTTAAAAAAGGATGACTTAAAGGAGAAATTGCATTATTTACTTGTCCTCCATATACTATATAGCTACTATCTTCACTAATTGATGTTGATGCAGCATATCCAATTCCTTCTAAAGGTGTGTTATTTAAATTTGTTGATTTATTTTCCCATATTATTTTATTTATATCAAAAGTGGTAAAATTATTAAATTGTGATAAATCTAATGCTATATTTTCATTAATTGAATTATCGTAATTTTGTCCATAATTTGTAATATTTTTATTTTCTAATGGTGAAGAATTTATTTTTGTAAACCCTCCAAAACAATATATAGTTGTTGTTACTAATGAACAAGCTAGTAAAGTAAAGTAAAATAAAATAAAAAAATAAACATACAAGCTTTTTTTTTTCTTATCAACATTTTTATATTGCTATTTAATATTAAATTACATGGGAATACGCGTGATTGTATATTGGTGGATTGACCATTTACTTTATATTGGAAGATTAATAAAAATACAAATTTAAATAAAATATTCATAATAGAATAAGCTAAAAAAAGAAAAATGATGGAAAATTAAATAAGAAAAAAAAAAGGAAAGAAAAGAAAAAAAATAGATCAAAAAAAAAGTTTAAAAAAAAGGAGAATCCTTGTATTACATACGAATCCTATAGTAAATCTAAATAGCCAATCATTTTTGTTAGTTAAAGTTTATGTACTACTATCGGGTTTAGCAATATCATTATTATGAGTTTCAAAAGGTTTAAGCAATTTATCCTTTTTATCTTTCATTAATGATATTTGGTTATTGTTATTTTGATTTTCAATCATGGTAACTGATTCTTCTGCATCATATGGTTTCACAACTATATTACTATAATTTGTTGAAGTTTCTTGAATCATCGTATTTACAATATTGTGTTTACGAGGATCTTGTTGTTCTAAGATAAATGTATTTTTTTGTTGACGTTTATGCCGTATATAAAAAATGAAACCAGTAATTGCTGCCTAAGTCGAGAGGAAAAAAAAAGAAGTGAATTATATATTTCATCTTTACAATTGTTGTTATTAATATTATTTTACCAAAACAGTAACGCAAACACAAACAACAATGGGAATTAGCTTTTCTGGTGGTAAACTATTATTTGTGGTATTCGTTGAACTGGATGATGAAGACGCAGAATTAGTTACCCAAATAGGATGATAAGGATTTTTAATATCTAAAATACTTATAGTATCTGCAGACTTATTTGCATCTGTGAATCCAAATAGCAATACTAAGTAGCTTGACAAATAGGTAGTAGCTATATATATATATATATAAATACAATAATTATTAAATAAAATAATCAAAATGAATATACTCAATTGATTTACCAAAATGACCAAACCTTGCTACAGTCGTTCCACTAGATGTTGGCGAAGTAAGTGGAACATATTGAAAAGAATTATTTATAATATTATAAATATAATAGGTATCAGGGATAGTACGTACTAAAATAAAATAGTGAATAAAATTAATACATTCCATTTTATTTAATCTTTACTAATATATAATTACCATCATTAGTATCAATATGAACACCACCATAAACTATCAATAGATTAGGATCAACACCTATAATGTAAAAGTTAATATTAATAACAATATTAAATAAAAAGATTTGTGTTGTGTGCTTATTTATCAGGTTAGTAATTTATTACATGGTGTAACAGTGTGGCTGAGTCTTTTTGAAGGAATATCTCCTGTAGCGTTAAAACGAGTAATTTGTAAAGTCTTGGTATCATACTTTCTGGATTGTTCAAAAGGTATATACCAAAAATTGGTATCATTTTCTGATTTATATATTCCGCCAAATATATATATATAACCATCTGCTGTTAATGTTGCTGTATGACCAGTTCTAATAGTACCATTTGAAATCACTTGATTGATCCAAAGATTCTACATAAATTATACTATATATATTAGTTTTTATTTTTTTATTTTTTTTTAGTTTACTAAAATTCATTATTATTATTGTTATTATTGTTGTCGTTGTCGTTGTTACTAATATTACTTTTTTATAGTCAAATATATTAATTATGTCAGATACATTTGCTTGACTATTATTACTATATTCATAATATATAATTCATTAACAAGAATGTCTTTATTATTATTATTATTATTTGATTATTTGATTATTTAAAATTAATTTACATAGTTCCTCCCCAAACCCATATAGTATCATTTCCAAGATTGACTATTGTTCCTCCAGCACTAATAATTGAAAAAAATAAAAAAAAATATTTGAACATACTTGTATATATTTTATATATTCATATATAAATTACGTATAATTATTTCCATTTGGTAAAGGTAAAGCTTTCCAAGTATCAGTTTGTGGATTATAATTTAAAAAAGGATGACTTAAAGGAGTCATAGCATCATTTACTTGTCCTCCATATACTATATAGCTACTATCTTCACTAATTGATGTTGATGCAGCATATCCAATTCCTTCTAAAGGTGTGTTATTTAAATTTGTTGATTTATTTTCCCATATTATTTTATTTATATCAAAAGTGGTAAAATTATTAAATTGTGATAAATCTAATGCTATGTTTTCATTGATCGCATTATTATAATGTTCTCCAAAGAATTTATTATTATAATTATTATTTATGTAAATATTTGAATTAAATTTTGTATATCCTCCAAAACAATATATAGTTGATTTTATTAATGAACAGCCTACAAATATACAATTAAAACTAAGTATTTCTTATTATAAATATTGCTATTATTACAATAATTATATAATATACTTGGATATATTCTTGGTTCTACATTATTTGTTTGACAGTTGACTTTATAGTGATATATAAATAATAATAGTAATAATAATGATCTTATACATTTGGATAAAAATCCCATTTTAAAGCCATTTAAATATTGGATAATAAGTAAAGAAGTAAAAAAAATAGTTGATTACAAAAAAAAAAAGAATATTTATATTATGATTTTGTACTACAGAAGTTTCTAATTTACACTTGCACATCACATACAAGATTTTCTAGCCAATCATCCTTTTTTTTTTACCTAATTACTATAGAAATAGAATAAAAATGGTAATAAATGCGCTACTTATTTTTTTTATTTTTTTTTATTTTATGTATCTGATAGTACCAGTTGTAACAAGTACAATCATATTCAATTATGAGCATATTAGACTGGTTGTACAGTCTATAAAATTTAATTTTTTAAAAAAAGATATAAAAACTAATGGGAAATATTAAAAAGGATACATTACTGTATATTAATTATTATAACTTGATATATATGAAGGGAACAGAACAGAAAACCAAACTAAAGTGCCATTTTTTGACTATAAAAACATAATAATATTAATGGTATGATGTACTTTTTCAATATTCATATTATTAAATAATGGTATTTACATATTTTTATAGTATATATAAATATATATATATATATATATAATATTTCCACATATATTTGACTATACAAAATTATTACTAAAAACAAATTTTATACATTTCATTTTATTATTTAACTCTTGAAAGCGTATAAAAAAAATCTTTGCTTTTAAATGTTTAAATAAAGAATGTAAACAAAAGTTTTGTAATGTATCTTTTGTTTTTTTTTTAAAATTTTATTTTAATTTTTGATTTTAATTATTGAACTTACTTATTTATTTTACTCCACAATAAAAAATTACTCTTTTTTTAATTAATTTATTATATAAGTATATATGCAAAGTAATAGTGTTTATTTATTTTAATAGTATAGAATTAAAAAAAAAGTTATAAATATTCTATGTTTATTACTAATCATCATTATAGTCGACCACTACATGATATCCTTTAGATTTAATAAACTGTGCCATACCATCTGTTGTACATTTTTCTCTACGTTTAGATTACGAACCTAGGAGACCATGATGAGAAATTGGATATATGTTTACATTTTCAAATGCCCTTTTGAGATCTCTAATTTGTTTTTTTATCATTATTATGACTACTCCTATTTTCCCAAATAGGTCGTAGAAGTTGTGTTCATTGACATTGTAGTTGAGATTGTGGTGTTGTTTGTTGTATTAATTCATTTAATGAATCAATTGAATTTAGTAAACCAAGTTTACAACTAAGATAAAATTTCTTTTCTTCGTAACGTTGTCGTATTAATTGGTATTATTGAGTAAATGTATTTTCAACATCTTCTCTTTCCGCATTATATCGCATTTCCATTCGGTTCAACTCCTTTTTATAACGATTGTTAAGTTCAAATTGGGATCTTGCCATATTCTGAGCGTGCATTTGAATTTCATGTACAATCTCATTTTGTTCATTTAGTTCGAATTGATCAAACCTATGTCTCATTTTAGTAAGCAAGACATGGTTTATAAATGTATTTGAAAAAAAAGCAAGTAATACTATATTGCATATTAATTTAAAAAAATAAAATAAAAAAAAAAGTTCAAAAATATAAAATTAAAGGATCTTTTTAAAATATATTTATATATATTATGGAAATCAGTAGTGATAAATAATAACAATGAATCATTTCTATAAAAGGTATATGAAAAATGATGAACAAAAAATTCAAATAAAAAAAATTTATAAATAAAATTGAAATAAAAAGCATTCATATATCGAAAAAATCATTAATTATTTTTTTAAAATAATAATACGGCTTTTAATTTGGCTCTTTTTTTAATGAAGTAATGCTGTTATTATATGATATTAAAAAAAATATACCAATAATGCAGTGTAAATATATTATTTTAAGAAAATTATATGTTGTTTATATAATAAGATATATATGGAGTAGGTGTATTTATTATGAGTTATATGCCATATATGTTATATAATTATGAATCATATTTCGTGCCATTAAAATATTATAATTATTTTATATAAAATATAAAATCACTTTATTCCAAGTTGAAGCAATCATGATGATAATAAATAAAAAAAAAAAGGGCGTTGTGTCTAGCCAATAAAAATAAAGATAAAAAGTGATCAAATACAAAATGGTGTCTAACCTTAATCCAAATGTGGATCAAAGGTTTCTCCACATAAAAATAAAAATAATAAAATTAAGCGATTCCTTTTTAGATCAACTCCCCTATTTAAAATACTTTAGATCATAAAGGTATGTTCATGAATATTGTACTTAAAGTATGATAGAATAATGTAGTTATTAATTCTATATGAATAATTTAAAATATATAAAAGTATTTTTGATAGATTCGTCAATTGTAAAAAATAAATACAAGTACGCTTTATTTTTATTTTATTTTAATAAAGGCTATCATCAAGTTTCATATTACATTGAGCTGTTTTATTTTTTCTATTTTTTTTTTTTTTTTACTATCTAAATACCCCAACTTCTCCTTTTTTTTAATTCTACTTTATAATTAGCAACATGGATAATTTTTACAAGGAAGGATAAAAGTATCAAACAATAACAACAATAGTGAACTTGTGTAAAAACTTGAGTAAAAAAAAATGACAATATTACTAATCGCTTACTTATTTACTGGGAAAGTGTACCACCTAAAAAGCTGAGTTCTAACTTTTTTGAAAGAAGTGTGGGGAACAGAAAATCGAGGTTTAAATTAGGGTGTAACTTAGAATGTAACTATATCTTGATCGGTTTTAGCCGATCAAGATATTGTTTATCTTAATTTTATAATAAAAGCTATTGTTATTTATTAATGACTTCATTAATAAATTATTTATTCATTTAGCTATTGAAATTATTATTATTATTATTATTATTATTATTATTATTATTATTATTATTATTATTATTATTATTATTATTATTATTATTATTATTATTATTATCGTTATTATTATCTATTATTTTGTTTTTTATAAAAAAAATGCCTGTTAAATATACCGATCATTCGGTTTAATATAAAAATTTGTATATGATTCTCTTTTTTATTATTATTTGAAAGAGATTTTGATAGGCTAATACTTTTATCGTATTAAACAAGGAAATGAATAAACTGTTACTACTTATATAATAGATTTTTTTTAAATTACTAATCAATTCCGGGAAAAAAACAAGAAGTTAAAGTTTGGAATGATGGAAAATAATCTATTATATAAAATATAAGTTTAGTATTATTTAATATGTATTTTATTTTATTTTTTTTTGATTGGTTTAGTTAATATAAAATAAATTAAAATTATATAATGATTTTACTCATGAAACCCACAAAAAAAAAATTCAGAATTTTGCCAAAACCTTAACTTTTCATTTCCCCGAAAAAATATCCTTGAGAGAAAAATTAAATTAAAACTTTTCCATTATTATTTGGGATCAAGCATAAAATCATTAATATAACTATCATTTATCAATATTATTGATCAACAATTCTATTTTATATTATATCTTTAAAATAAAGTAATTAAAAGGTATTTGCCTTATTAACTTTGATTTTATATCTAATTAAAAGTATAAAAAAGACATATAGAAATGTAATAAAAATTATTATTTTAGGTTATTCTTACCGTTTTTTTTTTTTTTTTCCAGTTTTTTTCATCTTTTTTTATTCAGTTTTTCTTTTTTAAGATTAGGCAAATCTGATGGGAAATATAATCTTGATGAATATACTTCAGTTTATCGATTCGATCATTTAAAAATTATACATATAAATATATTTGAGTTTTTTTTATCTTCTTTCTTTTTTTTATCATATTTTATTATTAACTAAATAAAAATAAGAAAAAATGTTATTTTCAACAGCTGCTATAGCATCTGTATTTTTATGTTTGCTTGGTCAAACCAATGGTCAAATATCTTGGGATGAAGCTAATCAAAAAGCTAAATTATTAGTCTCCAAAATGTCTATTGAAGGAAAAGTAAATATCACTACTGGTAATGGTTTTACAAATGGGTATTGTGTAGGTAATACATATGCAGCTGAAAACTTCCCATCTCTTTGTCTCCAAGATGCCCCTTTGGGTGTTAGGTAAAAAAAAAAAAAAAAAAAAAAAAGAGGTATAATTATATACTATTATTAATTCACTAATTACTATTACTATTTATTAAAATAGATTGGCTTATAACGTAACTGCCGGAGTAGCTGGCATCAATGCTGCCGCTTCTTTCGATAAAGAAGGTATTTCACAAAGAGGGGTTTATATGGGTAAAGAATTCAGAGGAAAAGGTGTTAATGTTCAATTGGGACCAGCTATGAATTTTATGAGATCTCCTGAAGGAGGAAGAGGTTGGGAATCTTTTGGTGAAGATCCATATTTAACAGGTGTAGCTGCTGCTGAAACTATTAAAGGTATTCAAAGTCAAGGTGTCATTGCTACAGCAAAACATTATATCCTTAATGATCAAGAATTAAATAGAATGACAGTATGTTTTATTTTTGTTTTAACCTTGTGAATTTTCTATTTTGTATAATATTCGCTTACATACTATATACAATTTATTTATTTATTTAATTTATAGGAAAGTTCTGTAGCTGATGATCGTACTTTACATGAAATTTATTTATGGCCATTTGCAAGATCTGTTGAAGTGAGTTTGTATTGTTATTATTCTATTTAATTTTATTACTCATATTCATTTTTTTTCTTTAATAATTATAGGCTGGTGTTGGTGCAGTCATGTGTTCCTACAATAGAGTTAATGGCACTCATGCTTGTGAAGATGATCACACATTAAATCAACTTTTGAAAGGAGGTAAATTTCTTACTTTTTAAATTATATATATATATATATATATTAAATTTATTTTTAATCATTAATACTATTATTATTATTATTATTATTATTATTATTATTATTATTTTTAAAATAGAATTAAACTTCCAAGGTTTTGTCATGTCTGATTGGTTTGGTACTCATTCAACCGTAAAAGCAGCCACTGGTGGTTTAGGTAATTTAAAAAAAATAATAATATGTACTAACGAATGCTGATCATGATGATATTATTATTATTATTATTTTATTTGCAGACATGGAAATGCCCGGTAATATTGATTCATCTAACCCAAACTCTGGTTCATACTTTGGTAAAAATTTAACTGAAGCCGTAAAAAATAATCAAGTTAATGAGGAAAGATTAACTGATATGGCCCAGCGTATTGTTGCCGCTTGGTATAAGATGGGACAAGATAAGGTAAAAATAATAAAATAAAAGAAAAACTATTTTATTTTTCAATTTATTCATTTTATAATTTTGCAAACTTTAGAATTTCCCTGAAACCTCTCTCAGGAGTTTTAATGTGAACGAAGCTCCTTATGTAAATGTTCGAGCCGATCACAGTAAATATGTTCGTGAATTAGGTGCTGCCTCTGTTGTTTTATTATCTAACAAAGATAACATCTTGCCTCTTACAGAGGATAATAAAAGTATTTCAATTATTGGTAGTGATGCTTTCACTGATCCAGGGTACGTTTTCTTTAAATAAATAAATATAACTGACATGCTAATTTTATTTTTTCCTTCTTTTTTAGTCTTTTCGATTATACTGTATGTCCAGATGCTGCTTGTGATAATTCTACAATTATTCAAGGTATGTATTCATATAAAACTAAACCTAAAAACAAATACATAGTAATTTTTTTATATATTGTCATTTTTATTTAAAAAAAATAGGTTGGGGTTCTGGTTCAGTTTCATTCCCTGAAATCATTTCACCTTTTGATGGTATTAAAAACCGTGCTGGAAAGGATGTTAAGATTGTTGGAACACAATCTAATTGGGATTTAGATGAAGCTGAAAAGGTAGCCAAAGATAGTGACATTGCTATCGTTTTTGCTAATTCAGATTCAGGTGAAGAATACATCACTGTTGCTGGAAACATTGGTGATCGTAATAATATTACTTTATGGAATAATGGTGATAATTTGGTAAATATATAATTACATATATTTAAAAAAAAGCATATAATTTAATTCTTTTGCTAATATATATATATATATATATATATATGTTTATTTATTTATTTTTTCATATAGATTCAACGTGTAGCTGATGCCAATAAAAATACAATTGTTGTCGTTCATTCAGTTGGTCCTATTCTTATGCCATGGGTTGATCATCCTAACATTAAAGCTATTGTCTGGCCAGGTAAATATTTTTTTTATAATATTTTTATTCTTCTTTATTTGAATCTAATTCAATTACTTTTTTTATTATAAAGGTCTACCTGGTGAACAATCTGGAAATTCATTGGCTGATGTATTATATGGTGATGTCACTCCATCTGGAAGATTACCTTATACTATTGCTAAAAAGTTGGAAGATTATGTTGCTACTCCCTCTCCTGATCAAGTAAGTTTTATATATATTATTAATCATTAAATAATTGAATAACATTTTAATTGGTTTTACTTTTTTATTTTTATTTTTATTTTTATTTTCTACCTATATAAAATTAAAATAGGTTGTCTATTCTGAAAAACTCAATATCGGTTATCGTTGGTTTGATTCCAAAAATATCGAACCTCTTTTCCCATTCGGTTATGGTCTTTCTTATACTCAATTCAGTTATGATAAATTGAAAGTAAATGCTAATGCTAAAAAAGAACAAGTTACAGCTCAAATTCGAGTTAAAAATACTGGTAAAGTCGATGGTGCTGAAATTGTTCAAGCCTATCTTTCTTTCCCTGAAAATGCAGGCGAACCTCCTAAAGTATTACGTGGTTTTGAAAAAGTATTTATTAAATCTGGTCAACAATCTGTTGTTAAATTTAATTTAAGTAAAACTGAACTTAGTATTTGGAATGTAGATTCCCAAACTTGGGTTATCCCTCATGGTGAATTCCAACTTCATATTGGTGCAAGTAGCCGTGATATTCGTCAATCAGCTACTTTCACATTGTAAAATATATGTAATTAAATTATTTATAAGCTTAATGGATGAAATGATTTCATTTATGTTTACTTTCTTTTATCAGTAGTCATTTTTCTTTTTGATTTTTTTTTCAAAATATTCTATAGCTAATATAAATTACAAAATATTTAATATTCAATAAAATAATAAAAATAAAAATAAAAATGCTATGATGTCTCAGCATCTGTAGTCCAACATTTTTGCATTATTAGCAATGGATTAACTAATATATTCACTATAATAAATTGGTATAAGAATGATATGGTAAATAAAGTAAAAGTTACAGGTGAATAAAAAGAACAATCAAAGATTAGAAATGGTAATCTAACTAAAAAATGGAAAAGAAAAGATCGAAGCTCCCTAAAAGTAAAGATAAGGAGTATATACAGAGAATTGAATTACAAATGGCGTTTTTACGTAGTTACACATTTTATCTGATTTTTATTTCCTTTTCATTTCCATTCCTTTTTATTTATTTATCTAGATGTATAAATTCAAATTATCTTAATTTATTATATTATTACTACTAGTATTGGTTGTATTACTTAATCACGATATTGATTTTTATTTTATTTGAATATATAAATACAAATATATACATAAATATCTGTTTCAACATGAAGTTCAGCATTTTTATTTTTGGAGTTTACTTTATATATATCTTTGAACGTACAGGCAGCATATTTTACAAATGATCAATTTTTAAATATGTTTGAGCAAATGGATATTCAAGAACGTGATGACTTTGTTCAGAAATTTGAAGAAAAATTTGATGTTATTGGTTCAGTTAATCAAGCTATAAGTATCGGCAATTAACATATTAGTTCTACATTTTCATGATTGATTGATAGATAGATAGATACAATTTTATAAACTTTTTTAAAAGTAAAATTAATGTATTAAATTTCATAATTTTACACCATATTTAAATACTAATGCGAAGTATAGTAAAAGTAAAAAAAAAAAAAATTTGAATTGTTTTCTCTTTATCTTTAAAACTTCAGTATGTTGTTTAATATATATTTATAAACAAAAATGTTACTACTGCATTCATATTTTGTGACCAATTAAAATTTTTCATGGATCAAGTGAAAAATGTGTCCCCTACATCTTATTACCACTAATAAAAAAAAAGCTATATACATTTAAATCCGAAAATACACATATATTTTATTTGCTGGTTTTTTTTGTGAAGTATTTTGCGAAACGGAAGCATTGTTAATTATAAAACATTATTTATTCGTATTATATTCTTTTAAAATGAATAAATATATCTAAAATATAATTTAACGTGTATTTTAAAAATGACCAACGTTCTTTTTGAATTTTTGCTAATACTCACATATATAAGAGATAGTTTAAAAATAACATTTTTTTCTTGGTATGATTTTTTGTATATGTCATTATTTTATATAAAAGAGAGTATTAAAAATAAATGTATATGAATAAATAATTAAGTAGCAAAATAGGTAAATTAATTAATTAGCATTTGGGGTACTAGCAATTGGGGTACCAACGCTTGAAAACACAAAGAATTGATTACGGTTGTTTGGGTCCTTGGGAGCAAGGTTCATATTCCAATCACTATACTTTGGAGAGGGAATAAGTGTCCATACTTTATCACTTTTTGAATCTTGAATTAATTCGCCTTTTTTACCCTGTATACTAGTAATCTTAAATAAATAAGGCGAATCGCTATAAACAATATCACCTTTTTCATTTACATTTGCATACTTATTTTTTTCAACATTTTTAATAAAAACTGTTTTATTTTTTTGTACTTCAATATTCCACACTTGATTAGTAGAAGCACTCCCACTCTTAGTAGAAACGAGATGTTCACAATTTTTCCCCAAGTTTATATAGCGTTTGAAGTCAGTTGATGAAATGGTCATATCAATAGGTTTATTTTGTGCATTGACAAAAGCAAAGATAAGGAAAAGGCCTAGAAGTAATACTTTTAAATGCATTATTGTTTTATAATTATATAATTAAATAATAGAAATAATAAAGGAATGAAAGTAAAAATAAAATATAAAAAATCACATCTTATTTATACCTTTAGAAAACATTATTATCATTTTTTTTTTAGAATAAAAAAAGTTGGTATTGGGAATTCAAGAAAAAATGTTTAAAATAACGCAGATTATAAGAAAAAAAAAGTCCTAGCTAGAAGAATAAAATATGTATTCCAGTTTTTTTTATTATTATTGTTATTTAAAGGAATCTATAAAACAATGTATTTATACATTTATAAATAACTAAATATAAAAACAAATAAAGAAAGGGTATTTTATTTTAGATATTCATTAATAATGTGTATATAGCTAATAATAATAATAATAATAATAATATAATAGTAATAGTAATAAAAGTAATAATAAAGCAAATGCATGGCTCACCAATCTATTTCTTTTCTTCCTCAAAAGGTTTAATAAGAGTAGTTTTGACATCATCGTTGGTACCTTCAAATGGTTTGCAAGATTGACCTTTTAAATCATCGTCTAAAAATGGTTTAGCAATAACTGTATCAATTGTAGTGGATAAACCATCACTATGTACACTACGATTATTTTGATTGTTATTATTGATAATAGCATTAGGATTATTCTTATTCTTATCATCATTCTCATTGAAAAATGCATTTTCTTGAAGTTCAAAAGTCCTACGACGAGGATCTTCTTGTTCCAATACGAATTGTTTTCTTTTCTTATTTTTACGATATCTAAAGAAGAAGAATGCACCAATAATACCACCAATAACAACGACAACAACTACAATGACAGTTGGAATTATTTTGGAAGCAGTAAATCCGCCACTGCTACTGCCATTATTATTTGAAACTGAATCAGTTCCGTTGTTACTAGGTGGTGGTAGATTGGTTGGAGCAGCAACCCAAGAAGGATTATAAGGGTTTGTCACATTTAATACACTAAGGTAATCAGCTGGGGTGCCTAAAAAAAAAAAAACATAATCATAAATAAGTAAATGACATACCAAAAATGAATTATTTAGCTTTTTTTCATGTTAATTAAAACAAAAAAGAAAAAAAAAACAAAATACATACTTGTATCAGAATAACCGAAAGCTAAGAGCAGTTTATCTTGATTATAAATTGTAGCTATATATAGAATAAATAAATAAAAGTTTAAAACATAAATAAATAATCAAACTTTAATAAATGTATGAGTTAGTATTACCAAAATGCCCATATCTATTGTTGTTCTCTGTATTTTTTGGTAATTGTACATTAGTAAAGTTATTTTGAGCAATATTATAAACATAATAAACATCACTTAGAGAAGTTGCACCATTACTAGCAGCAAGTCGTCCACCATATAATAATAAATATTGATGATCAGAAGATTCAACTACTGTGTGGCTTACTCTCCAAGAAGGTTTGTCACCCTGTGCAACGACCACACCCCATCCTAAACTAGTTGTATTATAAGTGTAAATATTATTAACATCAACATAAATAAATGAGGTTGAGTTGGCATAACGATATGTACCTCCCATTAACTATTTTAAATGATAATAATATTAATATTAATAAAAATAAAAAAATAAAAAAGTAACCAAAATTAGTAATAATAACAATAATAATGGTAGTATATTTATATCTACTTTACATAAATAAGTCCATTACTTGCTAAAGTAGCACTAAAGTCGGTTCTTACGGGACCAGTAAAGAAACCTTGATTAATCCATTTATTACTTTTATAATCAAAAATATTAACTACATTTGCAACTTCAGCTCCTCCAGTATTATTGACAGATCCACCCCAAGTCCAGATTTGATCATTACCTATGTTTACAATGACTGTCTGGGCTCTAAATTTAAAAATAAATATATTAAAGTTTAAAATAAAAATATGGGTTTTTTTTTCTTAATATCAATAATTTTATATTTTTAAATATTTACGTATAATTATTTCCATTTGGTAAAGGTAGTGATTTCCAAGTATTTGTTTGTGGATTATAATCTAAAAAAGGGCTATTTAAATTTATACCGGCAGTTTCTGGTCTACCTCCCCAAATGACCATACTTTCATCAGATAATATGGTAGCACTAGATGCACCATATAAAGCTTGTAATAAGCCTGCTCCTTGATAATTTGTTACAATATTCCATTGAACCATTGATTTATTGAAAGATGTAAAATTATTAAAAGGAGTTAAATCCAGAGATACGAGTTCTGATACTGCATCGGTATATTGCCCTCCATTTGACAGTAGTTGATAATCTGTAAACCCACCATAACATAATATTTTTGTTTGCACAAGTGCGCAACCTTTTTAATATTATATATAAATATATAAATATATATGGATTAGTAATTTATTTTTTTAAAAAATCTGGTTTACTGATCAATAATTGATTATTATTATTTATTTACTAGGAAATATTCTGGATTTTATTGCATTATTTTGAGCAATAACTTGATATAAAGTTATTAGTAATATTAATATTGATAACTTATTTATCATTATAAATAAATAAGCAGTAAAACAAGAAAAAAAAGTGAAAAGTGAAAAAAGAAAGAAAGAAAAAGGAAAAAAAAAAGTTTATGGGCTAAAAATCAAAACTGTGCTTAGCCTTGTATTGTAATACAAAAAATGAATTTCCCTTACTGTTATACAAGATTGTACTTATATAAACATATACATATAGAAAATCGAAAATAGATAATAATAGTAATAATAATAATTCATTATTACTTTTTTTAAGGAATATATAGTTTGAATTATTTATATTCATTAAAGAGTTTAAAATAATAAAAAATCATCCAAATCTGGTTTATCCTTTTTTTTATATAGTGTTTATAGTTTTTAATATAAAAGTTAGCGTTACCATATTTTTTTTTTCCTTTTTAAAATTGAAATCGATAACCATCAATCAATTAAAGTTATCCCATATCAGTGTGTTAAAAAGAATTCAATTGATATACGGTTTTATTGATAAATATTCTCAAACATTTTATCATAAATAAATAAATAAAAAAAAAAGGGGGGTTTAGTTAATAATTATTGTATATTAATCAAAATCAGGATTTTACCAAAAAACTGAAATCCATCTACCTTCGGGGTTTAATTCCTATTTTTAGTCATCTCTTTACACTCCCATCAGAATCATTAAACCTGAGTTTGAATTTTCTAATTTAAAAATCGAAATTTTTTTTGATGAGCATTTTTTAAACTTTACACCATTTAAAAATCACTTTCTTTTAACACTTTTTTTTTTAAAAAAATAAAATAAAATAAAATAGCTACCTATGGGTCAATTTAGTAACACGTACACTGTTCAAAACTCTAACATGATTTATATTTACGAGTATAGGACAAAAAGAAAAAAATATACTTATGATATATTTTTTATGTGTTAGATATATGAAAAGTATATAATAGATATATAAAAATAAATACATGTTAAAATATATAATAATAAATAAAAAATAAATATAATATAATAAATATGTGGTAAATGTATAATAGGGGAAAATGGAAGATAAATAAAAATAAAAATATAAAACTAATAGATTATTTTACATACATATTATCAATAATACTATCATCTATACTTCTTTCATTGTTAACAGATTGATCAAAACTTTCACGTGTTCATCATCCAACAATCCTCTATAGCTTAAACTAATAAATTCATCTATTATCATTCTTGGTATAATTGATTTTGAAGCTGCATTATTCTTCTGCTTGACGCTTGCTTGCCATTTTCTAATCTATTTAAATCTGCTTCACGATCAACAACAGGGAAATAATTATCAACTGTCAGATCAATGACATTATAATTAGTTTCTTTCATAGTTGTACGAATTTGACGTGTTGAAATTAGTAAATGATCAGATGAAGTGGATGGTAGTGATAATAATGGTGAGTAGAGGATGATGATTAGGACATAAATAATTTTTAAATTTAATTATTCAATAATATCTGAACGGTTATATTCAATCATAATTGCTTAATAAACTTGATTAATCAAAATTAGGCTTAAATATTTAACATAAAAAATATATTTATTAATAATTATGATTTTTTTATACGATTAGGATAAATCATTTTATTAAGTATAAGATCAGCTATTTCAGGAGTATTGCTAGTTTTATGATATATATATTTGTACAGTATTTTAATGGTTTAAATTCATTTTATATGTCTTTTAATTTTTGTTGAATTTCTAAATCTTGATCAATTTCATATTTTTTAGCAAAGCTTAAAAAAGTATTTCTAGTTTTTTCATTAGGAAAGAACCGGTATTTCTTTTTTTCATCCATCATAAACTTGTAAGCCAATAACCAATATTGTTTTTTAATTGTTTTCTTTTGTTGTTTTCTTTTTCTTATTGTACTATCACCAACACGACATAGAAATTCAATATAAGAATTAAAATGATTTGCATTTAAAGGGAATTGAATTTGATTTAAAAATGACCAAATGGATTCACCACGCAAAGGTTCAAAATGATGTCCACAAGCATCTAATATAATAGATACAGTAGTTGCATCAAACATTAGCTGGTGTTGGCTTGTAGTAGTTGTAGTTGTTGACATGATATCCCATAAATTCAATACTTGATCTATTTGATCGGTTCGATTATATCCATCCATCAAGGCATTGTAAATACCTATGTCAGGATCTAAATTTAAATCCATTTTAATCAATTGATGCACGTGTTCCAACCCTTCTGCATGTTTTGCTTTACCACAGCAGTTCAACATGGCGGTATATGTATGAAGGTGTGGTTGAATACGTAATGATCTCATATCCATAAACATATCTAATGTAAATTCTAATTCCTTATCAATTTTTTCCAAAGATGATAACTGACCGATTCTATTTGTCATTGTACTAATCACTGTAGTGAAAAAAATACTATCTAATTGCACTTTTGAAGATGAGGATGAAGATGATTGATAATGATGGTTTTTTAACACTTCATAAATCTCTATAGCATCATTAACTTGATTAGATTGAATATAAGCTACTATTAAACCTGTATAAGTAACTATATCAGCATCACATACTGTACTGTGCCTAAATATACGATCATATAATGCTTGGGCTAAATCAGCTCTTCCAGCTTTTGCAAATCCATATAAAAACCCATGATATGCTTTTTTATCTAAAATAATATTTTGCCATTTTGTCATAAAAAGTTGCCATAAACGATCCATAGTAGAATTAATATTATCTTTGGTACTATTATAGGTTAATTTGGATACAACCATTGCTAAACTTGATATTAACCTATTCACCAATGGGTTATTTTCAAAATCATCATCATGATTGTTTTTTAATTTTTTATTGGTTTGCTTTAAAGTTGCTATTGCTTCCTGATATATATCTAAAGCGTCATCAATATCCTTTTTTTGAATAGCATTATTATCATTATCACTACCACCATATATCAATCCTTTTGCATCCATTAATATACCAAAAGTTGTTAAATCTGGTTGAAGAAAGGAATGTACATGAATCATCTCATGGTATAAAGCAGATGCTTTTCCTGCATTTTGATATAATTTTAATATCCCATCCAAAATAATATTACACGTGATTGTATTTGGTTTTAAATAATGATACTGTTTATATAATGGAAGTAAAACTTCATAATAGATATCTAATACTTCATCCATATTCTTCATCACTGATACTTGATAAGCTAGCATGGCATTGATTGTTGAAATATCAATTAATGGGTTTTTATGAACTCGATTAAATTGCTTTTTATAATGTTGTCGTTTGAACAATGGCTGTGAATTAAAAGGTTGACGATGATGATGATGTTCAGTAAGCAATTTGTATAAATGGTTGTAAATGATATTACCACGTGATTCATCTTTTATTTGAGTGACAATATGTAATATGTTACTATAAGTATATCTATCAGGTGAAAATGGCAATTGGTCATATAATTCAAGGGCTTCACGATAACGCCCTTTTTGATCTAACATAGCTAAAACAGTATTATAGGAAGCAATATCTAATTGTAATGATTTATCATTATGTTGTTGCTTTATAAAAGAAAGAGTCTTATCGATATCACCATTTTTTTGATAACATCCTAATAAAGTATTATTTGTAAATGCATTTGGTTTTAATTGATGCTGCTGATCCATTATTTGAAAAACTTGCTCTGCTTTTTCAATTTGATGCTGAACACCATAGCAATACATTAAAGCGTGATAATCAAAATGGTCAGGTATTAAACCGTATAAAGTTGTCATTTTTTTTTCATATATCATTGTTTCTAACCATTTTAAATCTTCTGCTTGATTACTTTTTCTGATTATCAATAGTAATGGCCGCCAAGTTTGATAACGATCTAATTTTATTATATTGTCCCCCTTTTTTTTTTCTTCTCTTTGTTGTTGACTATATAATAAAGATCTTAATTTACCCAAGTGTTTATCATGTATAGCCTCTCTTAAACTCATTTCATATTTTGATTCTATTACTGGTGATAGTCTTTTGTTAGAAAAAGGTAATGCTTTTTTTTTTTGCAATCTTGCTGGCGGTATTGTTGACATGATCCTATGTTGTTGCAACGCGATCTTTTTTGGAAAAAACTGTGACTGATAATGTACTATACGCAGTGGTTCATGATTAAACGTTGTAATAGATTTCTTTAAATATAATAATATATTTCGGCATGATATCATTTAATTTGACTTTTATTTATATAAACTATAATTATTATTATTATTATTATTATTATTAAAAAAGAAAAGAAGGAAAATGGCTTCTTGTTGTTATTGTTGTTTTTATTACTATTGACAAAAATTAAAAACTCCGACTGAAAAATAAGGAAGCGTAAAAAACGCTCAAAATTTCACAAGTAGCAAAAATTGATAATTTGATTTATATAAATAAAGTCTACAGGATAAAATACAATTTTAGCATAAATAAAGGAACTAGTATTATTAATCATAATAAATTATATAAATTGAATAATTATATTTTTGTTGAATAAGTATTGATGAATAAAAAAAAATAGTTGTATAAATAAATATAAATTGATTGATTAAGGTGAGATGAATAAATAAAGGTTGCATAAATAGAATAAGTAGATTAAAAAAATCTGAATAAATAAATAAATTTGATCAAATAAAAAAAAATTGACTAAATGAAGCCCAGACTATGATAACAGATGTTATATAAAAATAAATTATGATTAAACAAAAGAAAATAATAATAATAATACTAAAATTAT
Organism: Cunninghamella bertholletiae; assembly: GCA_037043795.1. NCBI lineage: Eukaryota > Fungi > Mucoromycota > Mucoromycetes > Mucorales > Cunninghamellaceae > Cunninghamella > Cunninghamella bertholletiae. Next base: position 1,385,470 of record JAZGVP010000005.1, read on the forward strand.
ATTTACTTTTTTTTTCTATAATAGAAAATGAAAATCAATTAAGAATCAAAATAAATACTAGATTCTATTTGTTTACAAATTTCCTACTTGGATTTTGCTATGAAATTTTTTTTAATAGTGCTAAATATACATTTTAGGGATTTATAAACTACTCACATATATATAGACAACATATAAATATATATATATATACGTGTACTTAAATCATTTTCAATGATCAGATTTATAAGTGTTTTCAACTTCAGGTTACTTTCCTTTTCCTTTTTTATTCTATTATAACTACAACCACTTTTGTTGTCAAATGGATACAAACGTTGAAAATTTTACAGAGAAGAAAAAAAGTATAAATGCTTGTCTTCTTTTTATTTCTTTTCTTATTTCTTTCTTTCGCATTTATGCCTATAAAAGTTAAGGTGCTTAATCCATCACATATTTAAAATTAAATAACTATAGTTAATAATCTCTGTTTCTTTGGCTTTCTTTACATTTCATTGTTAGTTAATGTGACCGGTTTGCTACAACTTCTTTTCATTTCTTTTTCTATTCATGGATATCTTTTTTTAGATTTATTATTTTTTATAATGGCCCCCATTTCATTTCTAAGGTAGATTATAAACGAAAGAATATATATATATATATATAAATATAAAAAGAAGAATAATTGTTAACTTTTCATCCTTTTATTGTTCGTGGTAATCATCTATTCCCTAATAATTCCTTTAACAAACTTATTTAGCCTTTTATATTATATCCATCTCTTCCGTGCCTTTTTTCTTATTTTTTCTTATTTTTTTCTTTTTTGGGAGATTTCTTTTTTTAGAAGTTAAACGAAATATTTAGTATATATATATATATGTGACTTATAAGCTTCATTTTTTTTTCTTAGATGTCTTTTCAAACTTGCCATTGTGGATTAATTGAGTATTGTTTGTTATACTTGTGTATGGATGGACAATTCTATATGTGAGTATTAAAAATAAAATAAAAAACAAATAAGAGTTTTTATTAATCATTAAAATTCTACTTTCTTTTCCGTTTTTATTTAAATGAGCTGTATTATTATTGGTCATTGTCATTCATCATGTTGGTTGTATTACTATTATTATTATTATTACTATTATTATTACTATTATTTGTCATTTGCCTTTTTTCGTACCTAAATAAAGTTACCCAAGGCTCTTGAATTTAAAGTGAAAGGTGGTTTTTAAATTTTAAGTCATGTATGTGTGGAGCAGAGACACATTAAATTAAAACGAATTATTTTATTTTACCTTGCAATTTTTTTAAGTATTGTTTACTTTTGAGTATAAAAAGAATCAATTTATTTTATTAGATAAAATTATTTAGATATATATATATATATATATATATTATTTTTTGAATATTAATTGGTATTTTTTTTTCTTTTGAATAATAAAGATTAGCTATTTGGTTTCAATATAAAAATTATAAAGGGAAAGAAAAACAAAGAAAAATAAATTAATGTTTTAATAAAAGGTTAATAAATAAATAGATCCTTATTCGACTATTTTTTTCAAAGTAAATCTTTGATTATGATGATGTCTATTAGGAGCAACAACAACTGATCCATCTGGAAGATAAGTTAAAGCATCATTTCCTTTTCCAATTTCATAAACATTATGATATACAGGATGCACTTCAAGTTCATCATAATCAGAACCACCAACCATGTGTCCAAAAGCATCGAAAAAATGTCCAGCTACATGTTCGGGTCCCCAACCACCATGGCCGCCTCCATAGCCACCAACTTCAAATACACCAGGTACATGATGATGTTGATTTTCAACGACATAAACTGGGTCATCATTATAGCCGTGATCTCGATATCTATCTCTATTTCTTCCATTATCATAATTACCATCATCATAATTATAGTCACGGCCATATCCATTATCATGATTATTGTTTCCATTATTACGACCACCATGATTATTATTTCCATTACTATAGCCATTTTTATAGCCATTATTATAACCATTATTATAACCGTGATCATAACCATTACCAGGACCATTATTTACATATTTTGCCATCGTAAGTTGATCAACATTCGCAATCATCAATCGATATTTTCCAGGTTCAAGCTGAGCCAAAGGATTTGTCAAAAATCCAAAACTTGTAACAATATAAATTGATAAACATAAAAATCTTTGAATATGCATTTTTTGTTTTTTTTTTTGTTTTTACTATTTAGTGAGATTAAAATAAAAATGAAAGATAAAAGAAATATAAAAATATCGGATTCGTAATTTCTCTTTATATATTTATGTATATTACTCGAGATAAAAAATTTTAAGTAAATCTTAATAGGAAGTATGTATATAAAAATGAATAACAGTCATAGAAAATTACTTATATGATTATAGAAAAACACATATGGTTCTTATTGTTCATTCCAAATTGGTGAATATTATTTATAAATTCGAAATATACTTTGATCTAGATATCGGGTTTTTTATCGCTTTGCTTGATGGAGAACCCTCTTTTTTCATGCATTCATGTATTTGTTTACATATTTTATTGTCATAATAATCATTATATCTTGTGAACTCCTTCCAATTAAAAAATAAATTATTATTATTATTTATATTATTCATTAGTTATTATTATTCACATCATTTACTATAATATATGAATTTATAAAATATAAAAATAAGTATACTATTCGTACTTTTAAAGCATATTATGTACCCATAAACTCTTTATCATCATTATTAAAATAACTATAATAGTAACGATAAAATGCTATTTTTATCCAAGATACTATTAATAATTTTAAAAAAAACATTCACTAGTCAACTTTTATTTTATTTAAACATAATATATTTATAAATAGAAACTATTACGTGTATTTCTAATAGGAAAAAAAATATTTAAATGTTAAAGATAAATAAAAGTGTTAGAATACTGTATCTAATAAAAAAGAAAGTTCTGATAAGGGGAATTGATAAAAGTTCTTGTTTCTAAAATATCCTGTATTTCGGTTACATTTTTACTTAATAATAATAAACAATTGAATAAATTAAACAATACTAATTATTATTATTATTATTATTATTATTATTATTATTATTATTATTAGCATTATAATTAAAATTTATTAGGATATTATGTTAAGATTTTTGTTTTTATATTTAACAAGTTTATTGTTATTAATCATTTACACTATCAATAAATCAATATAATAAATACAGAAATATGTATAGTAATGCGATACCGCATTTTTACTTTTTTTTCCAGTTATTTCATGGAATGAAAACAATGAAAATATAATCAACTTGAAAATATAATGTATTTACATTTTGATATCGTTGATTTTGGCATTTGATAATTTATCTTAAAAAATACACACTTTTTCTTCTTCTTTCTGTTTACAAGCATTCCAAAAAATAATAATAATAATAATAATAATGAAAGGGACATAGAGACATTTTTTTCATATGTAGATAGAATTATCCCTATTTTAAATTCCATAAGTATAAAGAAATATAGATTATATAATAATAATAACAATGATAATAATAAAACGATAAAAAAATAAATAATACACATGTCAAATTTCTATTTATTTATTTCAATCAGGCTGATGTTCATTATTCCCCTATTTTTTTTTTTTTTTTCATTCTTAATTGAATATCATTCTAGAAAATGAACTCTTCTTATAGAGTGTTTAAATATACAAGCCACATGAAATAATAATAATAATAGTTTGGTTATTTCTTTCATTCACATTTCTTATATTACATAATCAGTCACTATACGATGATCTTTATACTTTTTTTAAACATTTTTAAACAAAACTTTAATTTCCCCATTGTACTTTTTTTTTTACCTCCTTTCATCCCTTAAATCATAAAGCATTGAAAATCCAAAAAACCATTTTCCGGGTAATAAAAGAAAAATTTAAATTACTATGAAATTTGGGTGTTCCTTAGGTTGGGCTCACATCATTACACAAATTAGTATAAATATTTATTTTAAAATGCATCTAGAAAGCTTTGTATGCAACAAGTATAGTCAAAAAGAATAAAGATAATTAGTAATTTTTTATTTATTAATTTATTTAGATATATCAAACTTAAAAAGAATATGCATTAAAGTTAATATAAGCATTATTTTAAAATAGTACATATATATTGGGTTGAAATAGAATAATGTTATAGATTATTTTTTTTATATTTCTAATGCTTTTCAAATTTTGTTTGATCTATTTCTTCTTCATCTTCTTCTAAAATAATTTCTTGACCATCAACAACTCTAACTGGTCCTTTAAACCATTTTCGAGCCCAAATTAAATAATAACCAGTAGACAATATCATGATAAATGCAAAAGGAACAATTGCATAATTCTAAATAAAATAAATAATTAAATAAGTATCAATTCTTTATATATATATATATATATATATTAAACTATATTTTTTATTATTATTATATATTTACCATATTATCGGGTGTTACAGGCCATTGAGTAGGTAAAATGAATAAACAACAAGTAAATAAGATCCAAGCACAAGAAATCCAACCTATAATAATACTAAATTTACCAAGATGCCATGGACCAGGTTGAAAAGTATTACGAGCAGTAGTAACACGTAATAAAATAGGAACGAAATAAGATAATTGAGAACCAATAGTATTAACAGAAACAATAGCAGTATAGGCAGTACTATTAATAATGTATAAGATACCAACAATACCAGCTACAATAACATTAAACCAGACAGCAAATACAGGAGATTTTGTCTTAGGGTTTAAACTATGTAATTGTTTTGAAAAGGGCATAGCACCATCACGAGCGAAGGCATAAACCATTCTAGAAGAACCTAAAGTCAATGCACTACCAGAGAAGAAAATACTTAACATGACAAAAATTAGGAATACCATAGACCATGCTGGTCCTACACCATCTAAAAAGACTTGAACCATTTGAGGTTGGATGGCATTTTCTCCAATGATTTGATCATCATAACTTTTAACCATAAAACTAACGGCAATGAGGAATATAAATCCAGAAATAGCGTTAGAAACAACAGCAAATAATAAAGCTGTAGGTGATCCCTTTTGACCTAAAATTAAATTAAAAAGAAAAAAAAAAAATAGAAAAAAAAAATGGATAAGTATATATATAATATAGATTTTATATAATTTTATTTTTTTTAATTTTATTTTTATACTTACTGTTTTTTGTTTCTTCAGCCATATGACAAGCACTATCATAACCTGATAAAGTATATTGGGATTGTAAAATAACTAAAAGAAAAGCAAATCCATTACTTTCAAAACCTGATCCATTATAAAATTGAGTAAACTAAAATCGATAAACAAATAAAAAATAATTAATAAATGTATTATTATTATTATTATTTTAACGTTAACAATTAAATTTAAGAAATTACAGTAAATTCGGCAGTAGCTAAAGGTTTAGTAATAGCAAGACCAGCAATAATAATAAGAAGTAAACCAAGCATATTAGCATAAAAAGAACCTTGGTTCATAAAACCACTCCAATGAATAGCAATAGAATTAATAATACCGTGAATAATGATAATTCCAATAAATATACCATATTGCATATAAACGGAAGTATCTACATCAGGTCTCCAAACATTAATAATACTTGCAATAAATTGTGCTAAACCAAGATCAATAGATGAAATACCAAAACATAATCCAATCCAGTTATACCAACCAGTTAACCAACAAGCTAATGGTACCCATTCAGATGTAGCTAATCTTGATACCCAAAAATATAAACCACCCTACATATTTAAAGATATAAAAATAATAATAATAATAATATTAACTTAATTAGTTATTTTTTTTTAATTTTTTAGTAATTGTAATGATTTAATTGATTAAATATAAAATTTACAGTGGTTGGATAAGCTGAACAAATTTCTGCTAAAGAACAAGCAACTAAAGTAGTCATAACACTAGTGACGAACCAACCCCATATAACACCTAACGAACCAGCATAGGTCATAGAATCACCCCATAACTATATAAATCAATTATAGCAATAATAACAATAATAATAATAATAAAAGAGGTACATAAATAAACAGATTAAAATTTTCATTTTTTTTTTTCAAAATTATTTCTATTTACAGGTGTTAAACCCGAAAGAACTGAACAACATGAAAAAGCAATGGCAAAATTTGAAAAAGCTGAAATAGATCTACTTAAATCCTTAAAAATAACAAAAAAAAAAAAAAAAAAAAAAAAAAAAAAAAAAAACAAATCAACAAATGATTACCAAAATAAGACATAATGTAAGACAAAAAAATATAAAAGAAAAAAAAGAATTATGTCTGTATAATTTAAATATACTTACTTGTTTATAACCCAATTTTCGTAATAATTCTTCATCAGCAGTCAAAGCTGGAACACCAGCTACTTCAATTTTTTCTTCTTTTAATGATGACATTTATTTTATTTTATTTTTTTGTATTGTGATCAAATTGGTAAATAATGATACCGATAATAAGTGCTTATCTTATTATAAAGAAAAGTATAGTAAAAAGTAGGTTTTATAATTTTCGTAAATAAAAAAAAAAGGAAAAGAAAAGAAAAAGTAAAGAGAAAGAACAAATTATAAAAATCTACTTAGTAGAAAAAAAAGATGGATTAGGATAAGATATATAAAAAAAAAAGAAGTGAAGAAAAAGGGAAAGAAAAAGGAAAAAAAATAATTTTTTATTTATATCCGTTTTTTAATCTTTTCCCCCTTATTTTCACATTACATATATATTTATATAATAATAATGTTTATCTCTCACGTATTAAGCTATGATATACTTTTTTTTTACAGATTACTAGTATTATTTAAGAGAAAAAAAAAAAAAAAGGAAAATGAATTTTATATTAAAGTTTTTAGTGAAACTAAAGATAAAAACTCTAATTTAATAAGGCTATTTTTTATCTTGTGATTGAACTCATTTGGAAAAATATTACTTTGGAATTTCGGTTTCCAAATATGTCCAGCCTATTTGTCAGCGTATCACTTTTTATTGGAGAATTCATTTTATTTTGTCTTATTTTAGTTTAAAGATGTGTAAGATTCAATCATAGCATTTTATTTACATATATATATATATATATATATATATACTATCATAGTAATAAATGATAATAATTAATAGATAACAATAAGAAAATGAAATACTCTTTTATCAGTTCTTTTTTTTTCGGAGCTTTAAAAACTCATTTCGAATAAGTATTAACTATTATCATGTTTTGATTTGAAAAAGGATTTTTCCATTTTATATGTGTTTATATATATATATATATATATGTATATAAATATAAATATATTTATGTTTAAAAAACTAAAGATAAAGTTTATTAATGACAGGAAGTTAATAAAATTTAATATGTATATTTATTATACTATTTCCCACGTTCATGTTTTTTTTTTTTGAGAAAAAAATATGTTAAAAAGCTCTCATTAACTAAATCAGAAATTTAATTATTAAACAAGAAAAAACAACAATAATAAAAATTTGAAACAAAATCTATATTAAAAAAGAAATTTTTTAGTCTTATCCTCATATATATATATATAAATAACGATTCTTGGACATTATATAAAAAATTAAAATATTTACATATATATATATATATATATATTGTCCTGGAAACTCCGACAACTGCTAATAAGAACATTAACATATATAGTTCCATTTTTATTTTAAACGCGTATTTATTAACTATATTAATAATGATAATCATCATCATTTAATGGATTTAAAAGTGCTAGAATATTTAGTAATTATATATATATATATATATATATAAGAAATATAATAATGATAAACTTCAACCAAAAAAATTCTATTGTCTATCTTTTTTTTTTAAGTTTAATCCTCCACAATAAGCAAGGTAAACTTTTTTTATTTTTATTTTTTCCATGATTCGTTTTCCTTATTTAGTAACCCCATTTGTCATATAGTTATTTTTTAGTGCAGGAAATTGTTTTTCGGTTTTCTTATTTTTCTTCTTTTTTTCTTTTTCTTTTTTAATATATAACGATAGGTACTTAAGAATATATCGCATTTTTTTTTTTAAGTGTTTCAAAAACAAAATTCGTATATATAACTATTCAATATTGTAGAAGGATTTCCATTTCCATTTTTATTTTTTATTTTTCTCAACAAAATCGAAATTATCTACTTTCGGCATTATTACCTCATTTTGAATTTTTTGGGTTATCATATGAATTATTATTATATATATATATATATGTATATTTGCAGAATTTAAAATAAGAGTGCTTATTTAATATTTTACTATAAAAATACTAAATATACACGTCTATATTTATATCATATATAATATAGATCATTCATTATCTTTAAGAATGTGTTTATTCTAAGGAATTTGTTGTTGCAAAGAATGTAGAATATATACTGTGAAAGGATACCATGCATGATTATTCATGAATATATTTCTTATATTAAATATTTAAGCCTAATTTTTCATTAATAAGATTAATTTATTAAGTAATCATGATTGAACATGATTTGTTTATATATATATTAATAGTAATTCTATATACCATGTATTTCTTTCATTTCCACTGCATTTATATATTTCATACTCCATTTATCCATTTATAACCATTATTATTTAATGTTTTATTTATTATACCTTATTAATAATTAGTATATACTAATTAGTAATATTTGATATATAATTTTTTTTAAAAAAAAGTTATAAATAGTACGATTTACTTAATTATATAAAACAAAATTTAAAAAATGAATACCATTTTTCAGCAGTAATTTTTACAGAAAAACAAAAAATAAAATAAAATAAAATAAAAAAACATAAATTCATTAATAATTGGATGGTGTATACAAACAATAAGTTCTGATTTTATACATACTAGACATTCAAACCTTTTTTTTTTTTAGCAAAAGAAGAGAGAGATCTTCCTAAAAATTTCATCAAATGAAAATGTTTAATTAAATTAGATATTTTTATTTTAGTTTTACAGTAAATATATATATATATATATATATATATATATTATTTATTTATTTATTCATTGATATTCATATTCATATTCGTTGGGGTATTAAATGTTTCATGATCATGACGACATTCCCATAAGCTTAATTGATATAATGTAGTAACAACTAATAAATGCAATAATAAAGCGTAAACTATTAATAAATATCTTGTCCATTTATGTGAAAACATCATACGTGTCATTTTTAATGTTAATTTATCAGCTGGGTTCAAAGCATTATATCGTCTTCTTTCCTCCTAATAGCAACAAAAATAATAAAAGATGAATTTGATAAATACAATATATTTAAATGATATACATATTATTATTATTATTATTATTTACTTTTCTATGGAATTGAGCAAATGGATTCATATTTTCTTCATAAAGTTTATCATATCTATCTGTTGGATCATCATTAATAGGCGAAGATTTTTTAAATTCACGTCTTGAAGATGTACCCACTGGTTCCATTTGAATAGTTGTAGATTGATTCTATTAAATATATATATATAAATATATATATATATATATATATATATATGTATGAATTAACTTTATTTAGAAAGGAAAAAAAAGAAAATAAAAACATTTTTTTTTTATTATTACCATATTTCTTTGTTCTTCTTTCCAAACATGTACGAATTTTAATCTTTCATATAATTTCAAATTATCTTCTTTAAGACGATCCATTTCAACACGTAAATCATGTAGTTGTTGTTCTAAACTACGACTATGTCTTTCTAATTCAGCATTTCTTTGACGGAATCTATCTCTTTGTTGCATAACAATAGGTAAAATAGATTTATCTTCTTCCTTTGATGGCAATGATACTGTGGATGATGGTTGTTGTAATTGTTGCTGTTGAGGAGTCATATCTAAAGATAATTTTGTATCCAATAATGAAGAAGTCGATGGATTTCGTTGTAAAATAGGTGGAGTAGAATGATCTTCTGATTTTTTCCCAATTCCTTGTAATAAATCTTCTTCTAATCGTTGGATTAATTGTTGTTGGTCATTCACTTTAGTTTTTAATTCTTCTAATAATGTTTTATTTTCATTAAATGAAGCTTCCAATTCATTATGATTGACTTTTAGTTGTGTATATTCATTTTCTAATTTTTTATTTTTTTCCATTAATTGTACTTCTAAACTTTGTTGAATACTATCCTTATTTAAGACTTCCTTTGCATTAAATGTATCATCATCATCATCATCATCACCTCCTCCAGTAGAAAATTCCACATATTTCATAATAGCTAATTCTCTTCTTATTTCATGATAATCTTCCATGTTTTTCAATTTTTCTTTTAATGATTCATTATGTTCAGTTAATGTTTTAGTTTCTGATGCTAATTCTTTTATTTTCTTGGAAGTACGTTGTTCAGTTTTTTGTAATAAATCTTTATAAGTTTCTACATCTTTCATTAATTTTTCCATTTCCAATTCATGTTGAGCATATAAATCTGAATTTACATTAGTACTATTTGTAAATAACATAAAAATGGTTATTGTTTAATTTTTTTACTTTTCTTTTATTTTTTTCTTTTCTTTCCATTCTTTATTTTATTTTACCTATTGTCTTGCTGAGATTCTTTTAATGATTGAATTTCATTTTTTAAATCACTCTAAAGTAGTATATATATATATATATATATTTAATAAGTAAAATGAACAATCTACTTTATTTATTTATTTTTATTTATATCACTTACATTTTTATCTTCCAATTCAACAATTCTAGTATTAGCACGTTCAAGATCCATCATAATGATATCTAATTCAGCTAATTTACCAACTACTTCTTGATCATATTTTTGATTATGACCTATAAGTTGAGCTTGAGTGTCATCATGAGTAGCCCGTAACTGAGCTAATTGATCTAAAGCTTGATTTAACTGTAATTGTAAATCATGTTCTCTTTCTTTATAAGATTTTATTTTATTGGTATATTGTGCTTTCATTTCATTTTCTTTTTGTATCAAGTCTTCACTTTTTTTCTTTTCTTCTAACTTTACTACTGTTTGTTTTAATTCTGTATTTTGTTGTTGTAATTTTTTATTTGTTTCTTCTATCTGATTTAACCTTTGATTTTCTTGTTGTAATTTAATTATTTGCTCTTTTAATTGTTGATTTTCTTTTTCAGAATGTTCATAGTCTACTAGTTTTGCACTTTGTTCCTAAATAACAATAATTAAAGAGAAGTTATTTTTAATTATTTATACTTTTATTTTTCTTTTATTTTTCTTTTCTCTTTCTCTCTATCTTTACCACTGCTGCGTCAAACAAAGGTATAGGGTCTGGAGCATCAGCAAGTAACTTATAAACAGTTAAAAAAGAATTTTCAGCAAACTTTGTCCTCCGAGTGATATTATCAATTTCAGATTGGTATCCTATAATAATAATAATAATAATAATAACAATAACAACCAATACAATAAATATTTTTTTTTTTTAAAAAAAAAAAGTAATCCCTTTTAGCTTTATAATATATATATAATATTACCTTTTAATAAACCTTTAAATTGTTGTAACTTTTCTTCATCAGGCATCTTTTTAAATTCTATTTTAATAAAAAGACTTTAATACTTGATTATTTATATATAACTAGCTATCTTTAAAGAAATGAGTTCCTTTTTTTTTTTACCACGTGTTTGTTCAGCAAGCTTTTTTCTTGATACTAAACCATCTTTTTGATTTTCAACAATAGATAAACCTTGTTCATCTAATTCACGTTGTAAATTGACTAAATTAACATTTTTCCAAAATTCAATGGCTGCAGAAAAGTTTCCATTATTATCTATCATTGTCATCTTTAAATAAACTAAATGAAATAGAGAAAAGAAAAAGCAACAAATTTAAAAATTCAAAGGAAATGAAATATTTTAAAAATTTAAACTCCATTTTTATTTCTGATCATATGACTTTTATAGTTTATACTTTTTTTTTATCATAATGAAATAAATACAAAATTAATATTTTTCTAAATGAGATGGAAATCAATAAATTTTTTTTATCATGATATGAATTTATATAGCCAAAAAAAAAAAAAGTTGGATATTTATAAATAAATAGTAAATATTCTGTTATTATTTTTAATATGTATATAATTTAACTTTTTTACATTATTTTTTTTTATTGTATATATATATATATATATATATATTTGTATATATTTGATTTATTTTAATTTGATTCTATTTTTTTTTTTTTAAGCCCAAGCACCACTTCCAGTAGCCTCTAATCTAATAGGATGAGAAGGTTTAACGGTTTCAACAAATTGAACGCCAACGGATTCTAATTGGTCTAAAACAGGTAAATAAACATCAGGTTGAATAGGACGAAGGACACCACGATCATTGATCTTATTATCAAGAACTAATTCAGTAACCATAGCAGCAGGTAAACCTACGGTTTTAGCCATAGAAGTTTCATTTTCTTGACCATATTGAATTAATGTAGATGTGATGGTTTCTTTACTACCATCTTTATTTTCAATACCAAATTCATGATGCATAGCTACCATATCTTTTTCTCCAGGATGATAACGAAGTTGATGGGCCAATAAATTAGAAAATACATCTAAGGATGTCTTTTGATGTTTTGGATAAGGAACGTTTTCTAAGGATGAGGATGAAGTTAAAAAGCTTAATCCATCAGCAACACGATCCATCATTTCTGGAGTAGTATTTAATTTGGATTTCCATTCATCTTTTCCTTTTCCAAGAACATGATCAAAGTATTGTTTCTATATTTTTTTTTAAAAAAAACATTAATAATAGTTAGTTTAAAAAAAAATTACTTTTATATACTCTCTATCTATCAATTTATATATACATATATATACTACTTACCCATGATGTTAAAGATAATGGTTGTTTCAAATCTAAAAAGCCTAATTGTTTAAATGCATACAATAAATCTGAATAACCTTGGTATCTTAATGTACCTCTAAACATAGTATCCATGTCTTTCAAATCTCCTAAGCCATAAATATCAGCATATCCAAGTGAATTGCGATTAGCCAAACCTTCAAATGTAAAGCCTTGATAAGGTGTACGAATAGTTGGGAAATGTTTCTTTAATAAATCTTCACCAGAAATGCTATGTTCCTATATTATTTAAATATATAAAATCAAATATATATAAAAAAAAATAAGTATATATATAACTATTTTTTTTATTTTTTTTATTTTTTTTTTACCTTTCCATTGGCCCAATATAAAGCATCATTACCACTTGCAGTTAATACACCTCTAGGGGACCAACTAAATTTATAACCTAATGGTACATTAGAAGCTTCAGGAGCAGGTAATCCACCACACCAAGAAATAAAGGATCGAATCTATATATATATATATATATATAAAGAAATCAAGTTATTATTATTATTATTATTATTTTCAAAATAATCAATAAAAACGAATAAATAGTAATGATAATAATAATAATTAATATATATATATATATATACTGTACCTTTTTACCATCTCTTTTAGCTTCATCAATGATTTTCATAGCTGACATATGATCAATTCCAGGATCTAAACCAACTTCATTCATAATTAATACATCGGATTTTATGGCTTGATCACTTAATTGTTGCATTTCAGGAGATACATAACTTGCAGTCACCATATGTTTCTTTTGTTCAACACATAATTTTGCAACATTAGCATGTAAAAAGGCAGGAACAAAACTATTAAAATAGATCATAGTAATAATAATAATAATATTAATAATATGAATATTAATGATAATAACCATAAATGATATATCATATAGTGAAAATATATATATATATATATTACCTGACAACAACATCGGCCTTTGAAATCATATCTGAAAGTTGAGATTCATTAGAAATGTCTAATGAAACAGCTTGAGCATTATCTTTACCAGCAATTAAAGATTGTGCTTCTTGAAGGACATTGCTTGCTATTTTTTTTTTAAAATTAAAAAAAAAAAAAGTAAATTAATAAAATCAATAAATTTACATATAATAATAATAATAGTTATTTTAACTATTATTAATTATATATATTATTATGATTATGATTATGACTATTATTTTACCAACAACCATATTGACATCAGAGCGTTTAGTTAAATGATTTACTAAAGGACCAGAGACCATACCAGAACCAAGTAAAAGAACAGTCTTTTTATTTTTATGAATGGTTTTTGATTTAGAATGTTTACCACCATGTTTTTTAAGATGTTCTTTAAGATTTTGATGATCTTTTGTTAATGAACCGCCTTCAGCAATAATAGCATTACTTAAAGTAGGGGATAAATCTTTAGATGATTTTCCAGGATGAATCTATAATATATATTAATTTTTATTAATATTTGATTTTTACATATATTTATATGTTCTTACCAATTCTTTCAAATAAGGATATAATTTCTCACTGAAATGTTTGCTACTTTCAATAGGTAATTCAGCTGGTAAAATATCAATACCCATAATTTGAATACCTTTTCCTTCAGGGCTATATAATAAATAAATAAATAAATAAATAAATGCATAAATAATATATATATATATATATATATTTATATAGTCTTTTATATATAAAAATATGTATATAATTACTTTTTATGTTCTTCATTTTTAATAGCATCATAATAATAGAAACCATCATCAATGGGAGTAGTGTGAGAAAGACATTCAAAGGCACCTTTTATATCACAAACAATATCAGCTAAAGCCATCATTTTTCCTTTTGGAATAATTCCTTTTTCTTGTTGTTCTTGAATATGTTTTAATTGTTCATTTGTTAATGTACGAGGATATCTTTGATCCCAATAACCACCAGTTACGACACCATTAACATAAGGAGCAATCTATTTTTTAAAATGATTAATTTTTTTTTAATTACCTTTACTTCATTTTTAATTTTATATATATATATATATTACCTTGTGATGGAATTGTGAATGATATTCATTAGGATGATCTAAATAATGTTCAAAACTTTCCATAGGTGCACCATTCTTTTTTTCAAGATAATCTTTTGGTCTTAAATGAGTAGCATATACTTTATTTAATTTGGGATCTATAAAAAAATAAATAAATAAATAAGTTAATATATGTATATATATATATATATAAGTAATATTTATAATGATAATAATAATTTACTTTTATCATTAACCAATTTTTGTAAATCTTCTGGTGGTACAAATTCATGAGGAAGTTCTTTAAATATATCAGTAGCACCCTATATGATAATGATATTAATAATATTTATAATTAATTTTATACATCTATTATTTCATTCTACTTTATTCTATTATATATATATATATATATATATATAAAAGATTACTTACAGTAGCTACATTTCCATGACCAGTAAAGGCAAAAATTAAAGGTCCGAAGGCTTTAGGTGTTCCTTGATCTTCAATAATATTACCAGCATTACGTACAGCTAATTTTGCACTTGCTAATGAAGAATAGCTATGAGTCATACCAACATACTAAGTTTATAATATATAATTAGTAAAGAGATCATCCCTTTTTTATTTTTTATTTTCTCTTTTCTCTTTCCTTTTTTTATTTTTATTTTTATTTTTATTTTTTATTTTTACCATTAAAGGAGTACTATAACCTAATCCTAAGAATCGATGTCCCATACCATGTAACATATCAATCATACCAGCTTTACCAGCAAATTCACCAAAAGCTACTAATCTTTTTTTATGTTCATCAGTCATTAATTCATAATCCATTAAACGAATGTTCTAATAATAAATAATAATAAATGATAATTAAAAGAAATGAAATCACGCGTTTTACTTTTTTTTTTTAAATGTACACACACATACACATACAAACACATATTTATATATTTATATATTTACCTTATCTAAAATAGTTTGTAACATAGGCATATTATAAGGAGTTCCTTTATGAGTATGAGAGAAAAATACATAAGTTTTATCATTTATTAAAGAAGAAGAAGGGACTTCTTTAATACCAAGGATAATGTCAGCTTTAGATAAATCTTCAGTTAAAATAGCTCCAGCTTTTACATAATCATGATCAGGGAAAATCCGTTTTGTACTTGGTTGAACATATACTTTTGTGCCAGTTTCTTGAATGATTTTTTCTATGGCCTGAGGAGTTAAAGCAACTCTACGTTCCCAACGGCTTTTATCTTCTCTTCTTAAACCAATAGTACGGAATTCTTTTCCTTTTGTATCTAATTTACTTTTAACATTGGTAGTATAATGTCTATAATAATTACGTTGAATAGCCTGTATTCTTCCTTTTGAAAACATATTCTTTTTTTTTTTCTATTTAATATATTTACTTATAAAAAGAAAAAAGAAAAAAAAAAAAGAAAAAGAGAAAAAAAAAAAAAAAAAGAAATTGAATTATATACTATAAGATAACTTGTGAGAAAAAAAGCAGGTTTTTCCCACGACGAGAAAACTTTTAGTGCATACTCATCATTTTAAAACTCAGGTAGCCACTCACATGACCAAGATTCCCTTTTTTTTTTACATCAATCAAAGGTATTTTAATCTTTTTATATATTATTATGATTTATTTTTACTATAGTTATAAATATAAATTATTATTACTATCATATAAATTTATATTTAAATAAACAAATAAATTATATATTTATATGTTAATATATATATATATATAATTCATATTTATATATACATATATACATTTATATATATATATATTTATTATAAGTTATATCCATATCATATTTATTATTTATATGCAAAAAGATAAGTTATCTATTTTAGTAAGTTATTTTTAAGGTTCATGTCATTATTAATAAATGAGTACAAAGTGATACATTGTACCTAAAAAAGTTTGTGGTAATAAAAAATATAATGATTTGGTATAGCTTATAATTACATTAATTGTTATATATTTTAACTACCTTTTTAAGGATCCATCTTTTTGTTTACTTTTAAAAATAAAAATAAATGATAATGACGAAATACCTTTAAATATATTTTTTTCATTTAGTAAATTCATTCTTATATATATATATATATATATATATATATATATGTAAAACATTGAAAAATATTAAAACTCCTTTCTGACGTATATTGGATACTAATTATGTACCTTAAAGTGAGTAATGAAATTATACAATATGTATAGAATCAGATTAATGATAATTATTGAACTAACCATGCTTTTAAATAATAATAATAATAATAATACTTTCAAATATTGATAATTTGATTACCTACCATAATATCATCGATGATTTTTGAATAATTATTAATGTCAAATGAAATAAAAATGAAAATTATATGAATGGCTGAAGAGGGCATTATAACCCGTTCCAAGTATAAAAACACATATAGCATTTATTTGTAATAACCTACCTTTTATGTAGTTATTTAATGATTTGATCAGTAAAACTATTTATGCATTTCCATCTTTTTGAAGGTTTTCTTTTTTTTTATTAGTATCTTAAAAAGGAAACCTTTTCAATTTGTATGTATAATGATCCATATATAAAAATAAATATATTTATATACGTTATATACGTTATATACATATATACAAATATATATATGTGTATATGATATAGAGTCTATTTATATTTTTTTTTTAATATTTTACAATTAAAATAATAAAATGATGATGTCACTATTATTTATAATAGAAATCAAATCAAATTTAAAAGAATATGTTTAAAAATGATTCATTTCCAAGCTTTTTGTTCGTTATTAAGGAGTTTGTATCGTCAAATAAGGTTTTGATATTTTAGCGGCATTTCAAATAGCAATAACAAAAAAACATATATATTTTATACTCTTTTTTTTTTTCTTTTTTTTTTTTTTTCTTCTCTTTTCTTTTTATATACTCAACTTTTTTTTCTTTTTCCCTTTACATATATATATCTATATAATTACAACAAATATGACTTACCCACTTATTGATATTAAACCAGCCACAGTTGAAGATGTTCCATTAGTACTTGAATTTATTAAACATTTAGCAGAATATGAAAAATTATCACATGAAGTAGTTGCCACTGAAGAATTATTAAAAGAACATTTATTTGGTAAACATCCTAAAGCCGAAGTAGTGTTTGGTTATTATCAAAAGGATGAATCAAGTGAAATGGTACCTGCTGGATTTGCTTTATTTTTCCATAATTTCAGTACCTTTTTAGGTAGACCTGGTCTTTACCTTGAAGATGTCTTTGTTAAACCTGAATATCGTGGTGTTGGTTTAGGTAAAAAATTATTAACTTATTTAGCTACCATTGCTAAAGAACGTCAATGTGGAAGATATGAATTTGTTTGCCTTAATTGGAATAAACCTTCTCGCCAATTCTATGAAAGTCTTGGGGCTGTCTCTCATGAAGAATGGATTATTCATCGTTTTGAAGGAAAATCTTTAGATGATTTAGCTAATATGTAAATAAATCCAATCAATAAAATAAAAAATAAAAAATTAAAAATAAAAAAAAATGAATAGAGCATATATATTGTATAAATACACAAAAATAAATAAATAAATTTGAAGGTTATATAATAAAAGAAAACTTGATGTTTAAAATTAAGATTATCACATTTCGGAGATGTAAAATATTTAAAAATTATAGGGATCCATATTAGGATATGATGTTTGCAAATATTATATAATAGATCTTTTAATACACTAAAAAAAAAAAAAATTAGATACAACTAAAAAATATATTCAATATATTCTAAACCATATTGAAAAATAATAATAATAATAATAATATAGATAATGATGTCATGACTTTTAACATCGAATATTACATTTAAAATGAAAGCATATAAAAGTTTGATTAGTTAAATATATTAAAAAATAAAAATAAAAATAAAAATAAAAAATAAAAAAAATGATAAACTTAGTAAACAATATTAGTTTTAAGTTTTATTTTAATTATAATAATAGTAAATAGTGAATTTATTTGAAAATAAATACAAAGCATATTTCTTAAAAAAGAATTAGTTGCAAAAAGTGATGATATATTTATATATATATGATTTTTACCTGTTAGAGATAATTTAAAGCCCAGTATAGTATTTTTTTTTTCTTAGTTAAAAATCGAAGATAAAAACAATACAATAAAAATTAAATTGGTATGTAATATCTATCCTTTTTTTTTCTTTTTCTTTTTTCGTTTACAATTATCTATATTTAATAAATGATGTATAAATTTTATTGAATTTTTAAATATATATTAATATAAAAATGATATTGAAACAATGAAAAAAAAAGGTTTGGAATCATCTCTTTTTTTTAAAAAAAATGAATAAATAAAATGGCTTTATTATTTTTCCATAGAAAAAAAAAACCCAAACTGTATTATTTTAAAGTCTTTTTTTTAATTTTTATTTTTAATTTTGGTTGATTTATGTAAAAAAAGATATATAAAGAATATTTTTTAGTTAAATTAAAGAAAAAGAATAAACCTGTATAAAAATGCGGGAAAAAGAATGATCATTTTTTCTTATTAATACTTTTTTTTTTAAATGTTTAATTATGTCACTAAAGGAAAAAAAAAAATTGAAAATCAATCAAGCACCCCACAATTAGAAATGAACCTTAGTCATAAGTTTTTTTGAAAGCACATGTTTAACTGGTTATTAGCTGGTTTTTTTTTTTATTTTACTCTGATTGACATTCAATCTCCGGTTCATTTCTGATGACCAACCTTTTTTTTTTCATTCATTCTTCATTTATTTCATTTTCATTTTTTTTTCTTTTCTTCTTCTTCTTCTTTTTTTTATTTTTACTTTCTTTCTTTGTATTATATATAAATAATCTTTTTTCTTTAAAAAAAAAATGTCTGATTTTGCTGCTCACGTTGTTCATATCAATAAATTCCTTGGTACAACCGTTGGTAGAGAAAAATTATGCCGTCTTGTACAATATTTCTCTAGATTTTATGTATTTTATTTAACTAGAAGTGGTGCACCTAAAGATGTTATCAAAAAATGGTCAGACTTAAAAGGTCATATTGGTAATGCTCGTAAGTTCTTCCGTTTAGCTAAACCTATTGAATTTGCTTATAATGGTGTTAAAGGTCTTTCTTTACAAGATCCCCTTTTACGTATTACTACTGTTATTAAACAATTCAGTATGTTCATTTATTATATCACTGAAATGATTAACTTGGTAAGTAATAATAATAATGAAAAAAAAAAAAAAATCAGATGATAAATAAAGTGAAAGAGGATGAATAAAAAAAAAATGGATCGATTTATTCATGAATTATTATGATCATCATATATGTTTATATAGGGTAATATTACTGGTGTTCGTAAAGTACAAAATATTAAAGATATCACTCGATTTGGTCAAAAATTCTGGTTCCTTGCTTTATCTGCCTCATTAATTTCTGGATTATATAAATTCAAAGTATTAGCTGCTAAAGAAGCTCATTTATTAAAAGCAAATGATGAAAAGCTTGATGAACAATTAAAGAAATTGAAGAAGGATCAATTCACTGCTCGTTATCAATTTGTTCAAGATGCTTGGGATATTGTCATTCCAACTGCTGGTTTAGGTTGGATTGGTTTTGATGAAGGCATTGTTGGTATTGCTGGGTAAGTTTTATTATAAATAAAAATTTATATTCGGAGTGAAAAAAAAATAAAGTTTTTAAAAAGAGGGGTATAATTTTATAGCTATTTAGAGCGAAAAAAAAAAAAGAAAAATCTAAACTAAAAAAAAAAAACAAAATCTAACTCCATTATTTTTTTTTATTATTATTAATTTTAGTATGATCACTTCTTCTATGGCTGTTAGAAATCAATGGTTAAAGACTGCTTAATTTTATTTATTTTTTTAAAAAACATATATCATATATATAAAAATATTTTACATAGATTTATTCAATTCTTATTTATTTATTGTAACTCATTAATTATTATTACTATTATTATTTTTTCTTTCCCTTCAAGTATGCTATAGCTTTACGTTATGTATTATTAATATATGAATATATCTATGATGAAAAAAAGAATAAAAAAAAAAAAGAATAAAAAAAAACATTCACTCATTTGTAAAGAATTTTAAATAAAATAGCTTATTTAAATGTTATCAAAATAATTTGATGATTTAATAAAGGATCATATGAAATATACAAAAACAAACATTCAATACAACGCCGGTTTCCTAATTTAGTGATAATGTTCCAACCAATTAAAATCAATTAATGGTAACAAAAAAAAAACCTTTTTTTTACAATTTTTGCCTTTAATTACCTTTATTTTTATTTGTACCTTGTAAATTATTATTTGTTCCCTTTCCTATTCTTCTCTTCTCTTTTCTTTTTCTATTTCTTTTTTTTTGTATTAAGAAAAACAAAAATAGTGTATGTTCTCTTAATATATATTATTTTATAGTATTTAATAATATATAAAAATGGTAACAACCGCCACCACTACCACTACTACTATATTAAATGAACAATATCAAGATTTAAAAATATCACCACCAAATACTATTATAGAATCAATTCAACTTGAAAGTAATAAAACCAATTCCAATATAAAAGAGAATATTGAATTAGATAAAGAAGCTTTATCAAATGAGGAAAAACAAGGCTTATCACCCGGTGTATTACTATACTGTATTATAGCAACGTAAATTTATTAAGTGCTGATAATAAAAATAAAAATAAAAATAAAAAAGGGTTTTTAACAGGTTGACTAATCAATATGATATATAGTTTATGTTTAGTATCTTTTATAGCTGCTTTTGATAATATGGTTATTTCAAGTAATACACCTCTTGTAGCAGCAGGTAAAAATAAGTAAAATGATTTAAGATCATAAAAATGTAATATAAAAAAAAAGAATTGATATATTATATTTGGTTGTATTCATAAAAAAAATAGAATTTAATGCTTTTAATTTATATAGTTGGGTGAACACGGTAATTAAAAAATTATATCTTATCGATTATGCAAATAACAATTTAATTATTTTTTTTTTTTTGTTTTTATTTTTAATGCATATATTAATAATAACAATAATAATAATAATATTTATATATATATATATATAAGGCATTTTTATTAACAGCATCGGCTTGCCAACCTATTTACGGTAAATGCGTTGATGCATTTGGAAGAAGAATATGCTTTTTATGTGCTATTTTTAGTTATTTACTAGGTAGTGTTTTATGTGGTGCTGCTCAATCTATGGTCATGTTCATCATTGCTAGAAGTTTTTGTGGATTAGGTATTGGCGCTTTTGATAGTTTAATGAAAATCATTGTCGCTGATTATATTCCTGTCAGATATATCGGCTATTATCAATCTTTATTGGGTATATCATGGGGTCTTGGTTATGTTGTTGGTGCTCTTGTTGGTGGTGTAGCTGTTGATCATACTTCCTGGAGAACTGTATTTTATATGTCTATTGGATTGTAAGTTTAAATGTACTCTATTTTATCATTATAAGTTAATAATAATAATCATTATAAATATTTTATTTTATTTCATTAGATGTGTTATTGCATTGATTATGGTATATAGTTTTATTCAACCTCCTAAAAATAAAGTTAATTTTAAACAAGAATTAAGTAAAATTGATTTTATTGGTATTGGATTATGGGCTGTTGGTGTTGTTACTCTTGTATTAGGTCTTAGTTGGGGTGGATCTACTTACGGTAATAATATATTTATATATATATATATATGTTAGACATAGATAATAATAATAATAATAAAAAATAGAAATATATAATAAATGATTAATATTATTATAATATTGTAGCTTGGAATTCTGCCATTATTATAGCTTTATTATGTGTATCAGTAACTATCATCATTATATTTGGGGTTTGGGAAAGAAAATATGCACCTAATCCATTGATACCTAAACGTATTTTTAAAAATAGAAGCAGCGTATTAATATTAATAGCAGCATTTTTATATGGAGGATGTTTTCAATCATTAATGACCTATATACCCTTATATCTTAGTGTGATTCGTAAAGAAAATGCTATGACTACTAATTTGGAATTGTTATGTCTTGTATTACTTGCTTGTATTTCAAATGTTACTACAGGAATTATCATTGTCAAATCAGGAAACTATGTATGGGCTATTCGATTTGCATTAATGATTTTAACTATAGCAGCTGGATTAATGCAATTATTTGATACAACAAGCTCTCATGGATTAATTGTTGGTTTAATGGTTATTGCTGGTATAGGTTCTGGAGGAATGATTAATTCAGAAATTATTGCTGCCCAAGGATCAGTTGTTATTGAACAGTAAATATCAATAGTATTAATAATGAAATATATATATATATATATGAATCTATTTTTTTTTATTTACTTATTTTTATTTATTTATTTATTTATTATTTGGTTAATTGATTGATCAATTCATTAGTGTTCCAATAATAGTTACATTTATGACATTTTGTGATCAAGTCGGTGGGATTACAGGTATTACTATGGCAGGTAGTATATTATCAAATACATTAAATAGTAAAATACAAGCTTTACATATTGATGGTGTGTCAGCCTCTGTTGTTCGTCAGAGTTCAGATTACATGTGGAATTTACCTGAACCTAGTCGTACCTTGGTAGTTAATTCTTATATGGATTCCATACGTGCTTCATTTTGGGGTTCATTTGCATTTGTAGCTACTGGATTTTTAATATCTTTTGGTCTTAAAACATATGTTATGAGAAAACATATTGCATAAACTATATTATTATTATTTCTTATTATTATTACTATATATATATATATATATATATATATGTGTGTGTGTGTGTGTGTGTGTTTTTATGTAACATTTTTTCTTTTTTTTTTAGATATATACTCATCAGTTGTATTATTAAATATTATCGATGTGGAATCAGTAGATTATTATATATTATATATACTTTTAATTTTGATTCCACTAAATAAATATAAAAATTCACTTAATCATTTATCAGTATGTTGTATGTAATTATTTTTATTATGATTATTCAAATGCTATAATATTATTTTTTTTATGCAGATATACTGTATACACTATATAAAAAGAACAAATGCAAATGGTCAACTTTATTTTCAAAATTCATTTCAATTTAAACTCCGTTGTTAAAATCCCCTCATATAAACTTTTTTTTTCGCGTTTTCCTTTTTTCTTTTTCTTCCGTTATTTTTTAAAAAAAGGTAATGTTATAATCAAAAATTCATATTCATACTGTAACAATTTTTTTCCTTATAATATAGTAATATTTGATGTAGCATATAATCTTTAGAGAAATACCATCAATATTACACAAGTATCGAAATATTTTGGTTATTACCTCTATCCATCCTTCTTACTTACTATTTATTATTATTTCAGTTTAGCTATTTATCTATTATTACGATCAAGTTGGATTTTTTTTTCATTCTCTTCCAATTTTTTTAGAACTCAGATATATTAGACAGTTTGAAAAAAGACACTGCGCCCAAAAGCGTGAATTAAAAAAAAAAACTAAATTCACCAGCTTTTTCCATTACAATTTTTTATTATTTTATTACTATTATTATTATCTATTATGGATGAATACACATCAATAAATTTAGAAGATTATGATAAATCTTCTTCAGGTAGATGCTTTATTGAAACAGAAATCAACCCATCCATTGTAGAAGAAATAAGACAATCTGGTTTAGAGTTTGATATTGATGACTTATATTTTATTAGATTCATTAAAATGAATGGACGTACTATTGATCAATGTTTGAAAGATACTTATCATAAACATGAAGGTAACTATTATATAGTTTGGGATAAAAGAACTGACCAAGATAAAACTTTTAAAGTAGTTGAACTTATAAACGATGATGATAATGAAGAAAAACGTAAACCTTCCGAATTTCGAACTCCACCCTGCTTTATGTTTAGTGTGATAGCTAACCTTTCCACTTATAATATGTGGTTTGATGAATATATGGATAATTTGGACAAAAATGGTGTTCTTTTACCATGGCCATAAATAGTTAATGTTTTATTTTAATTTAAAACACAGATCAAAAAAAGTTTAAAAGGTACACTTTTTTTTTCCTTATCTTCTCTTTTATTTTTATTTTTGCTATTTTTATTGTTCCTATTCTTCTCATTCTTCTTTTTATTCTTTTATTTATTTCTTATATTGGGATTAAAAATAATATCTTATTATTATAAATATATTTATTATACTTTAAAAAATGTCCTCTGTACAATTATTGTATGGTGAAGAATTAGTCAATGTAATTATTAATAATACTCACCTTATTTTATCTTTACATTCTACCAACCAAAAAATATCAGAATATGATATTAAACAAATATATGGTATACAGTCACCTAATGATGTACAAAATGAATTAATAATCAACTTATATGCAGTAAAAATTTCGATAACAGATATTACTAACGATATTAAAAAGCCAGAAGAAGAAGAAGGAGAAAGAATAAAACCAGTACAACAAAAGTTTTCATTATCTTTCCGCTTACCAAATAATAATAGTGATATTACGTGGAAAAATGAAAATATCGAGCAATTTATTAAAAAACTATATGAAACAGTATTTCCAAGCTATCAGCAACATTCAACAACAAATGTTTATGGTTTTATCAATCCTACTGCGGGAAGTAGACAAGCACGTCATTCTTGGAATACAATTGTTAAGCCAATGTTACAATCGGCCGGATTTCAAAATTTTACCGAAATAGAGACTTTAGCTGATAGAGTAAGAGAACAAGGGAAACAATTAGGGGAAAAAATTTATCAAGATAATCAACAACAAAAACAACACATCATTATTAGTCTTGGAGGTGACGGTACTTTACATGATCTTTTTAATGGTCTATCTGACTATACTTTAGATAATCATCATGAAAATATACAATATCGTATTGGTGTTATCCCTTCTGGAAGTGGTAATGCTTTTGCATTAAGTTTAGGTCAAAATCAACTTTATTCTATTGAAGAAGCCACTTTAAAAATTATTCATGGTAACTTGAAACCTTTTTATTTAATGGATGTAGACGTTGGTCAAGTTAATCAAAAAAATAACGAAAATCAAGGAGAAGTAGTAGTAGAAGAAGAAAAAGATTGGAGTTTACAATTTAAATCTAGTCAATCCAAAGAAAAAAGAAGACGTATCTTTGTAGTAATGAGTTGGGGATTTCATGCCCAAATCTTATCCAAATCTCGTTATTTAAGATACATCATGGGAAATAAACGATTTTCTTTAGTGGCTTTATTCTTAACCATCTTTTTAAAACAATATCAAGGTGATCTTATTTTAAAAGGATCGGAGCTTCAAAAATATGATAAAGCTAATAAAGCATTAATCTCTTTAAAAGATTCTTATGTACACCTTTCATCTAATGATAGTCGTGGTGGGTTTACTTATTTTTTAACAACCAAGCAATCTTCTTTAGAACCTGGATTTAATATCACGCCTCTTGCTACTCCTTTTGATAAAGAATTGGATATTATAATAATGAGACAAGCAACAGCTGATCATTTAAAACAAGTAGCTGGTTTAGCTTTTCAAGGTAAACAAGCTCATTTACAACATGGTTATGTAGATTATTATAAAGCATCCGAATTGTACCTAAGAGTTCATGAAGGTACTGAAATTTGTTTAGATGGAGAAATTATTTCTGTCAATGCAAACGACGTGATTCATCTTAAATTGGTTCAGCATGATGATGTTAATGAACCTAAATTTTTGGCTTTTGTATAGTTTTCTTCTTTTTTTTTCCCTTTATGTATAAATTAACTTTATTTTATTTATTTATTTAATATATAAATATATACATAAATTTTGATAAATGAAGAAAGGAATAAAATAAATGGATTATATTAATTATATATAACTTATTTAGATACATAAAAAATTCTCTGTTTTATATTGTTGTTTAAAAAAAATCCTTTTTTTTTTAATATATTCTATCCATACATAAGCTGCAAAAGAATTATATTTTATAAAATGTATTTTATTTCGTATAAAATAATAATATGTAAATATATAGTTGATATATTCTTATTGTTTATAGGCATTTACAAATTAAAATTCAAGTTTTAAAAGTATAGCTATGTTACCACATGATGATCACACACCAGTTTGATTTTAAGTTTAATTTAAAATATCAAGGTTATCGAATGTGTTTATTTATTTTTATTAATATCAATATCATAATTATCTATTAGAATTATTATTATTATTATAATTATTACTATCATTATTTTTATTAATACTATTTTAATTAAAAGAGACTATTTTGTTTATTTATTGTTCATTGTTATATATTTAACTACATATGATAATCAAAACAAATTAAAAAAACTTGAAACAAATAGATTAACTTGTAATGCTGAAGGCACAGCTTTTAATATCAGTTAATGATATGATTGGCTGAATTTTTATCATCTCAAAAAAAAAAAAGGTCCCACTTTTTTTTTATGGGACGCAAGCTTTTTTTTTATTTATAATATTCCCATTTTATTTACTCTATTTTATCTTTAATATAACTTCATATATATTTATATATATATACCTAATTATTCATTTGCTATATAGTTTATTACCTATTTTATTTCCAAAAAAAAAAAAAATACCTTTTAAAAAAAACATAGTCTTTCTTTAAAAAAAGCATCTTCTAAAAAATAATTAGATGACAGCAGAAACTCAAACATCAGCAACAAAATCTGCTAGTGCAACAAGAGCTACAACTAAGGCACCTACTACAGCAACCACAAGTGCAACAAGGCGAGCCTCTACGGTTAGGTCAGCAACTGGAACTACAACAGCTGCAACAACAAGCACAGTAAGATCTACAACAGCACGTCAACCTAGTACTACATCTCCTAGTACAACAAGAACAAGACCAACTGTTTCAAGTACTAATACAGCTGCTACTACTACAAGAACGACTACAAGACCCTCCGTTACTCCTGGTGTAACAACTAGAGCATCTAAAACTCCTGTCCCTAGAACTTCTACTGCTACTTCTACGACAACTACACCTGCTACATCTCGTAGATCAACTGTATTATCTACTTCATCTAATGGGTCAACTGTATCATCAAGAGCCACTACTACTCCTACTGTTAAAAAAGCAGTGAATGGTACTACTACAACTGCTTCACCTACTAGAAGAACTATTACCCCTGGTTCTACTACAACCTCAGAAGCTATGTTAAAATTAAAAACAGAACTTAAAGAATTAAAGGAAAAGGTAAAAATATTATAATTATATATATATATATATATATATATAAGTATGTATGTATGTGTGTATGTATAAGATCATGATATTGATTTGTTTTTAATGGATGTATATTAGAATGAAGAAATTGAAAATCAGCTATCATCATCTCAGCAAGCATTAACAGAAAAGGAAACTGAATTGACATCATTGAAAACAAGATTAAATGAATTAAATGAAGCTTTAGAAAAAGTGAATACCGATGCCGACCAAAAAACAGAAGAAGAAAAAGAAGAAGAATTAAAGAAGAAGGAGGAGGATGATAATCAATGTGAAAAATTGGCTACTATTATCAATGAAAAGGATACGGAAATTGAACAGTTACGTAAAGAATGGAAAGAGGCACAGGAACAATTAACAAAAACAGAGTTGGAAATTAATGAATTAAAAACCCAATTAGAACAATTTAAAGTGGTTGAAAATGAACAACAAGCTGAATCATTATTGAAACAAAAGGAAGAATTAGAGGAAAAATGGAGAGAAAACATGGAAAAATTGCGTGATAAATTAGAATCTGAAAAGCATCAATTGCAACAACAAATTAATCAAAAACAAGATGAAATACAGAAATTAAAGCTAGAAATGGATGATTTACGTGATAATATTAAAGAAATGCACGAATCACACCAATTACGTTTAACTAATTTAACAAATCAATTAAATGAGCAGCATTATCAAAAATTAGAAGCCTTAAAACAAGAGCATCAACATCAATTAAATCAGCTAAATGAACGTATGACCATTACGGATAATTCAGATGAACTTGAACAAAAAATTAAGGTAATAATTATAAATTATATATAGTATAATTTTATCATGATGTTCAGTTTATTTACCTATTTATTTATTTATTTATTTGTTTATTTATTTGTTTATTTATTTATTTATTTTTATTTTGTTAGGAGCTTGAATCTCAAATTCAACAAGAACAAGAAAAATTTAAACAAGAATTAGAAAAACAAAGAAATGAAAAAGAGTTGGAAATAAAACAACTTGAAGAAAATTATAAAATAGAAATTGAAAAAACAAAATCTGATTTAAAGGTATGTAAATATATAAAGTCACATGACGAAATACAAGTCCCTGAAAAAAAAAAATTAAACTTTTTTAATAATAGATGGACCTAGAGCAACTTGAAAAAACTCATTTTGAAAACATTGCAAAAATTCAATCAGAGCATGATTCCAAATTAGAAGAAATCGAAAAGGTGACACAGATTCGATTAATGGAAACTCTTCAAAAAGAAACTCAGGTAATAAAAAATGGAAAAACATATATAAATATAGATAAATTATAAAATTATAATTATAATAATTCTATATTTATACATACAATTATGTTCTAGAACAAATGTGAAGAGGAGTATAACTCAAAAGTCACACAATTAACTGAAGAACATGAAAATTCAATGAAAGCTTTACAAGAGCAACTTCAATTGGTTAATGAAGAAGTAGTAAAATTAGAAGCATCTAGTAAAAAAGCTATTGAAGATTTGGAGCTTGAATATCAACAAAAATTACAAGAAGAATTGAAGGAAAAGAAAGCAACAATGGAACAAGAACATCAATTAAAAATTGAAGAATTGGAAAAGAAACATCAGGAAGAATTACTTCATCTTACTACAACTCTTAATGAATCTCATGAAACCGCCTTTAAAGAATTAAAACAGCAACATGAAGAAAAATTAGTTTCCTTGAAAGAGGAGCACCAACGCGCTTTAGACGACGTCCAAGTTAATTTTGCAGCTAATGTTCGTAATGAAACAGAATCTAAATTATTGGCTGAGTTTGAAACAAAAAAGAATCAATTGATTGCAGGTCATCAACAAGCAGTAGAACAATTACAAACGCATCATCGACAACAATTAAATCAATTACAAACTGAATTAGATCAAGAAAAAGAAAAATACCAATCATTAGAATTGGAAAATATTAGAAAGAGAGAAGAAAAAGAAAAAGAAAAGGAAAATGCTAAACCAGCTTTATCTGAAGAAGAAATCCGTGAACAAGTTACTACCGCTTTACAACAAGTTCATGAGGCTGAATTATCTCGTATTCGTTCAGAACATCAAGTTAAAGAAAATGAACTAGAAGCAAAATATGAAGATCAACATAAAGAATTGATTGAAAAGTTACATCAAACACATAATGAAAAAATGTCTCAAATTGAAAAAGAACACCAGGAAACAATGGAAAGTCTCATACAACAACACAAAGAAGAATTAGTAGCTGCAGAAAATGATCACAAGGTAAAAAAAAAAAAAATTGTATATCTATTTTTATAGTACTTATTTTTATTTATTTTTAATATTTGTTTGTTTATTTGTTTGTTTATTAAATTTTATAATTGTTTTTGGTATAATTGCTATTTTAGGATAAGGCTCAACAAGAATTAGAAAAAGCATTATCTGATTTGAAACAAACTCACGAAGAAGCTCTTTTAACATTGCAATCATCACATGATGAAGAGTTAAAACTTGTTAAACAACAACATGAACAGGTATTACAAGAAATTGAAATATTGCATGAAAGAGAAAAAGAACATCAAGGAAATTTGGAAAATTTAAAAACAGCACATAAAAAAACAGTTCAAGAACTTGCTGTTGCTCTATCTCATGCCAGTAAAAATGAAGAATACGTAGCACGCCATACCACTCTTGAAGCTGAGTTAAGTACCTTGAGATTACAACATGAAAAAGTAATTGAAAAATTAAAAGCCGAACATGAAGAAGAGGTTAAACAAAAGCAGACAGCCACAGTGAATGATTTTGAAAGAAGTCTTGCTGATGATTATGAATTACAAATAAGTGAATTAACAAAAACACATAACCTTAAAATGAAAGAATTGCAACAACAAGTAAATGAATGGTCACAACAATATCAACATTTAAAAGAAAATCATCAACAAGAATTGAATCAATTAGAAGAAGATTATAAGCACCAATTAAGCACTGCAGAAGCTAAACGTGAAGCCGAGTACCATCGATTAAAAGAAGATATTGAAGTCAGTGTACAACAAGAAGTAGATGTTGCTTGGAAGCAATTAAATCAGGAACATGCTGAAAAAACAAAAACCATTGAAGAAAAATATTGCCAAGAAATAGATCAATTGAAAGCTCAACACCAACAACAATGGGATCAATTGGAATTCGCATTAACCAACGTTACGTCAAATTTAAACTCATTAAAGTTAGACGCCAAGGTAAATAAAAAAATATATCCAAAACAAAATTAAGGTTATTTTAATTTTTGGAAAAGTATAATGAAAAATTTCCTGGGTCACGTAACCTATTACTAAACAAAGAATAACTTTTTTTATTTTTAGAAATTGCAAGAACAGCAGCAAGATCATATTAAGAATGTGGCGGAAAAACATTCTAAAGTGTGGCTTCAATTAAAAGAACAAGTTCAAAAGAAAGAACAACAGTACGAAATAGATATTAATGAATTAAACACCATTGTAAATGAAGAAAAAACAACTTTACAATCTAAAAATGAAACCTTGTTCAATTTAACAAAAAATATACAGCAATTGGAAACAACACTTCAAAATATTTCAACCTCCTCCTCCTCCACTTCTTCCACACCCACTATACCAAAAAAACAAGATATGGAGAAATTAAAAAACATTAATACTCAATTAGAATCGACTGAATTATCATTAGAACAAGCCAGAAATAGATTAAAAAGCTTATCTAACGGGAATAATAATGTGGAACATGATCATGGAAAGGTAATCAATAATTATCATAAGATAATATTACGGAGTTTCGTACTTATTTGGTATTCTTTTTTTTTTTTTTGATGAAAATAATTGATAGGATCATGCCAAGATTGAGCTAATTCAATTGCAACATGAAAAAGAGTTAGATTTATTAAAAACACAATTCCAGCAAATGTTAGAATTAAAAGACAAAGAATTACGCGAATATTCTCAAAGATTAAATTCTATAACTAATAATCAAAAGAATGAATTAGAAATTCAAAATCAACGACATCAAGAGCAAATTAAAAAGTTGGCATCAGAAAACCAACAATGGGAAGAAAAATTAAAATCAAAAGAAATGGAAATGGGCTGGCTAGAAACTGATGTTGAAAATTATGAGGTAAATTATTTCAGTTTCCGTTACGAAACAACAAAAATTATTTTTGGTTTTCTATTCGGGGTTTGCGGGGATGCTATTTTTAAACTCTATAATATATAAATTTCGATTTGTTATAGAAAAAAAAAGGGAAAAATTCATTGAATATGTATTAATTTATACATTTATCTATTTATATATATTATTTTAAATTTATTTCATCTAGATGAAAATTAAAGAACAAGGTAGCCGAATCCTTCAAATTGAATTAGAAAATAAAAACTTAAGTATAGAGTTAACACAACATCAAGAAGAAAATCAACAAATGCTGAAGTAAGTTATTTTAATACAAATACAAAAAATAGAATAAATAAATAATAAATATTAAATTTTGATGTAACCATTTAAACATTGTTTCGATTTCCTAATATGGTACACTTTTGTTACACTTTTTTATATAGATTAATTGAACAGCTTCAAGATGAAATGCGCAGACTTCGTCGATAAAATAAACATATATAACATAATGGTGGATTATATTTAACTATATTCAATAATAGTTAAATTATTGTTTTATTTATTCCTTTTTTTATTTTTTCAATTGCGTTATTTTTTATAAAGTTACCTAAATTACTAAGTTAAATCATATTTTTATTTTGCCAAGGCAAAAAATTAGCTTTTTTGCTATTGTTATTATTATTGTTTGTTATAGTTATTTATTATTATTATCTAATATTATGTTTATAAATAGCGGCCCTTTATTATTATTAGCTTTATTATTTTAATATAAAAAGACACAACAATTGAAAAAACATTTTATTAATGATAATATATTCAATCTGACTTTAAATTTTGAAAAGTGGTATTTACAAATATTTTTTTTCAAAAAGGGTATTTTTCGTCTTTCTTCTTTTTTTCTTTTTTCTTCCCCTTTTTTTTTCTTTCCTTTTCTTTCTTTATCCTTATCTTCTTTTTTCGTTTTTTTTTCTTTAAAAGAAAAAAAAAAAGCCTAATACTATCCTTATTTACATTTATATCTATATATAATATATGAATTGTACTAAATAATAATATTTTTAATAATGAACGCAACTAATGCTACAACCACTCCACCTTTAAAAAGAACTAGAGCAAAAAGAAGTTGTGATTTTTGTAGACAAAGAAAATCAAGATGTGATGCTGATACTTCTACTCCCTGTTCTAATTGTAGAGCTGTAAATACTATTCATATATATATATAAGTTAAAAAGAAGGACCATATAATTAATGAATAATAATACTTATTGATATCCTTGTATTTTTTTTTAGTGGGGATATAAATGTGAATTTCAAACAGTTAGAAAAAAACGTGGTCCACCAAGTGTGTAAGTTATTAATAACTTGCTTTATATATATATCATTTTTTATTGATTAAATGATTCAATAAAAGTTTGCTTATCCTTTTTTTTAAAAAAAAAATAGCTATGTTGACAATTTAGAAAAACGATGTAAAAAAATGGAACAGTTATTAATGACCTTAACTAATACTTCTATTAAAGATCTTGAACAAAATGACTTTCGACCTACACATAAACGAAATATATCAGATCCCAATGTTACAGATTCCAGTTCAGAAGATGAAGATGAAGATAATTGCCATGACGATATAGAAAACGACAATAATAACAATAACAATAATAATAATGATAATGATAATGATAATGATAATGATAATGATAATGATCTTTCAACTACCACAATGATGAATCGATTACAACATTTAAATATTGATGATTATGATAGTATTAAATATACTGGTCAATCCGCTGGGTTACAATTGATGGATCATGCCAACTTGTTTAAAACAACACAAACAATACCTTGGCCAGGTCGTGAAAATGATATTGTTTTGCAAAAAATAGCTGATGACCAATTTATGGTTGTACGTACTGAAAAATCTTCCAATGGCAAATTAGATACAAGATTAGATGTAGGTCTTTCTATTAATACTTCTATTATACAATCATCATCTTCTCCTCCTTCATCAAGTATACAGCATTTGATACAAACTTCTTCTATTTATTCTGTACCAACAGATTTAAATAATAAGATAAATCCTTCAAAGCAGACAATGGATAAAATGATACAATTGTAAGTTTTCAATGATATATATATATATATATATATATTTATTGTTTAGGTGTAAATTGACATTTTTATTTTTGATTATTTTCATTACTTATATAGATATTTTACTCAGCTTCATCCATATTTCCCTATAGTCAACAAAAATCGATTTTTACAGCTATACCAAACAAATGATAGCCAATTACCTAATGTTTTATTAAATGCCATTCTTGCACTTTCTTTCCGATTTAGCCATCAACATTTTAAAGCTTCATCATCATCATCAACAACGACAACAACTCCTATTAATGTAGAAAATGCGAAGTTATATGCTGAGTATTATTTTCGAAAAGTGATGAAAAAAATCCGTGATTCAATTCGTTCTAGACTATGCCATGTTCAAGCAGGTTTATTAATGACTATGTATTTGGATATGGATAGTGGTGATGTAGACTCTATTCAATGGCATGTTCTTGGTAAATCCATTCGTATGGCTCAAGATCTTGGTTTACATCGTTCTTGCAAGCATTGGCAATTACCTCCATCAGAAATTGAAACTCGTCATAGAGTTTTCTTTGCCTGTTATATTTTAGACCGATGGATTGGTGCTAGAGCTGGAAAACCATTAACTATTTTGGATCGAGATTTTGATACTACCATTCCTTCTCCTTATGAAATTAATGATGATGATAATGATAATGATATTGATAACGATAATGACAACGTTATTAATGATGATAAAAAAAAGACAAAAGAACCGATTTATCGGGTCTTTGTTTTATGGATTAAACTAACAGAAATCCTTGGCAGAGTTTTAAAAGCACTTTATGCACCTTCTGCTAGAATATCAAATGAAAATGCTAATTTAGATGATCCTACTATTTTAGTAGTTTTCAATCGTCGGTTATCTCTTTGGAAAGCATCATTGGACGATTCTTTAAACGACTTCTTTTTACCACATTCCCAAAAAGGTAAATATCTCTTTATTTATCAATTTAATTATTATTATTATTTTTGTTTCACATATCATATTATAATAATATCCAAATACATTTAGATACATAAATATTTACTAATTTATATGTTTAAATATAGTTACTCTACAAATACTCTATAATACTGTGGTACTATTGTTACATCGACCATTTCATCAATTATCTCTTAGCCAATATCCACTTTTAGAAAATATTATCTCATCCTCTCGCCAAACATGTTTAGAAACTATATCTGAAATGGCACAATTAATTAGAACGAGGAAATTCGAAGAGTCATATGGATCTTATTTATTACCGACATGCTATGTTTATGCCATGTTTCTTTCATCATTAGTTCATTTAACAATAGTGGTAGATGATAAATCATGCCAAAAAAATCAACAAGAATTAATGGAATCCATTGACTTATTACAAAATCATCAGCATTTATATACGTCTAAACGTGCAATAGAAATTTTAAATATGTTGATATCACTTTATGAATTAAATGATAAAAAACAAACTATATTAAAAGTAGAAGAAAGCAATGTAGTATTACTCAGCAAAAAAAGTAATGAAGATAATACTAACGGTACGAATCATACTCAGTTAACTAATCAAATACCACAACAACGTCGAATTCGACATCAACATCATTATTCACATGATAACCTATCAATGTTCCTTGCACACTCATCCCAACGTCCTCAGCAACAACAAAAACAACAACAGCAACAGCAAAATCAGCAGCAACAGCAACAGCAACAGCAGCCATTCCGCCGTCGCCATCAACATCATCACTCTTATGATGATATAGCCTTAATGATGTCCCAACAACCGTATCAACCACAGCAACAATATTCAACGTCAACTACTCAACATTTTATGACCCCTGCTATAGTTCAATCAGATATATTAAATAATGAAATGCCAAAAGCTAATTGGTTCCAACGAATGATTAATACAAGCGTAGTAGGAGGTATTCCACTAGATATACATCGTGATGTTGAGATGGATTTATCACATCATCATCATCATCATCCTACTCCTTATAATTCATCCCCTACAAATTCTACTAATGCTAACTTTTTAACTTCTCCTCGTTTAGTATCATCGCCTCCATCTTATTACCAAAATTCACAACAACAGCAGCAACAATCACATCTATTATCAAATACAATGGATTCATCTACATCTACTCTATCTTCACTTTCAACTTTTATACCCAATTTATCCTTACCTGAAGTAGTTGATTCAAATTCTCAGCACAACCAATTAATGATGACAGCTACCACAGCACCTTCTTCTACTTCGTCGTTAGTCTCCAATACAATTAATAATAATAACTGTAATAATAAAAATAAAAATAATGATAGCACGCCTACTTCTCCTTTTCAACATCAGACTCCTATGTTAAATCCATCTCAGTCACTTCCTATTCCTACTATCATTAATCATGATACGACACATTCTATTTCTCCTGCGAATTTAAATTGGCACGATTGGCAATTTTATATGAATCAACAGCAGCAACAACAGCACCGTCATCATAATCATAATCATCAAAATCATCAAAATCATCAAAATTATCATAATCATTCATAATTATTCATATATTTTTTTATTTATATATTCACCTCACTTATATAAATTATTAGTTTGTTTCTCTTCACTTTATTGTAAATTTTTTTTTCATTTGCTTTCCTTCATCTTTATGCTATGTACTTTTTTGTAATATGTATTATTTATCTTTTATTTTATTTTTTTTATTATATATATAGTATACATACGATTTTTGATTTTTGAATTTGATCAATAGCATACTAGAATAAAATTCTTACATAAAAAAATCTATCGATTATATTCCATTACAAAATCTGCGCCAAATTACTTTTTTTAAAAATAAAAAATAAAATCGAAAGTGATATTCTATTATAGATGTTATAAATCTAAATATACAAAACATTGATAAATGATTGATTACAGTATAGTCATTTATCTTCATTAATTATGTAAAAGTGTGTTAAATAAAAATTACACATTTATATACTTTTGTTTCTGGAATATTTACTACTTTAGCATATATGTATTATATTAACTGAAATATATATATATATATCATTTTTCAAAAACAAAACAATAATTAAACTTTGAAAAAAAAAATCATTAAATTACCAAAATTAAGACAAAAAAATAAAAATAAAAATAAAAATAAAGAAAAAACCAAAAATAAAGTGTGATACATGCAGATTATTTATTCAACATAAATACTCTTGCCAAATCTATCAAGATAATTTTTGAAAATGGACAATTGCTTTTAATATATCATACAGCTTGATTCACCAAAAATATGGATGATCTTATCATTTTCACTTTCAACAGAAAATTGAACGGGTAGATTAATAATGAATTGAATAGATTCAACATTGATATAACCTGTGTGTTTATTAATTTGAACGCTTAACATGAATATGGCCTATAACAGCAAAAATAGTTTGAACTAAATCATTTAAAAAAAAAAAAAATAGATGTGGTTTTTCTAATCATTTTGAAGAATTATATATATATAATGAATTAAAGAACTAATAAATGTATTAATAAAAGAGAAAAAAGATCTTTTTGTTTTATATACAATAAAATTAATAATGCTTTTATATTTTATTTTATTCTTCGTATTACGTAAAATAATAGCAATTTATTATATTACAAGAAAGCATGAAAAACTTAAAATAGTAATTCTCTGGGAGATAAATTTCAAACTCAGGTTTTTTTAAAGTCACTTGTTTTTTATTTTTTCAATTTTCCTTCCGTCTATTTTTATTATCATTATTTACTCTCCTTTTTTACAAGATAGTTTAACTATATTTTTATCTTTTTAAACAAGTATGCCACCTCTCAAGGTTGAAAATGGATCAAATATTGTATGTAATAATGAAAAATAAGTAATAATAAAATATTAATAAATTCAATCTAAGTTTTTATATAAATACTTTTACTTTTTTTTGATGATATTAAAAAAATAATAGAGTGAATACGATAAGCCATATGAAGAAGAATTAGCACGATATCCATACTCTATACGAACTTGGTTAAGATATATTGAACATAAGGAACATGGGCCATTTGAAGATTTATGTCACATTTATGAAAGAGCTTTAAAAGAATTACCACGATCATATAAATTATGGAAAAAATATTTAGATTTAAGACGCGATAAATTAAAAGGATCACATCCCATTCATGATAAAGAAAGATATATAGCAGTAAATCAATGTTATGAAAATGCACTTGTTCTTTTAAATAAAGTAAATATATATATACACGATATGATATGATATGATCGATCACTAATTAATATTATTTGATATATAGATGCCTAGAATATGGTTAGACTATTTGCATTTTTTAACAAAGCAACCTATTATTACTTTAACAAGAAGAACTTTTGATAGAGCCATAAGAGCATTACCAGTTACGCAACATGATCGTATTTGGGAAGTTTATCTTGAATTTACTCAACAACCAGCTATACCACCAGAAACTGCCATCCGAGTATTACGACGTTATTTAAAATTAGATCCACAACATGTAGAAAAATATATTGATTTATTAATATCTATGGAAAGATATGATGAAGCAGCTTCACAATTAGTTAATGTCGTAAATGATATTCATTTTAAATCTATCCGTGGTAAATCAAATTATCAATTATGGCAAGATTTATGTGATATTATAGTTGAACATAGCGTAGATATTCACAGTATTCAAGTTGAACCTATTATTAGAAGTGGGATTAAACGATTCACAGATCAAGTTGGATTGTTATATTGTAAATTAGCTATGTACTGGATTAAATTAGGTCAATTAGAAAAAGCAAGAGATATTTTTGAAGAAGGAATTACTACTGTCAATACCGTTCGTGATTTTACTGCCATTTTTGATGCATATGCTGAATTCGAAGAAGAAATGATTACAACACAAATGGAACTTATTGCGGAACGTCAAGAAAGTAGTGATAATGATGAAAATGATGATTTAGATTTAGATTTAGACATTCGTTTAGCAAGGTTTGAAAGATTAATGGATCGACGTGCTTTTCTCGTAAATGATGTTTTATTACGTCAAAATCCTAATAATGTCATGGAATGGGAAAAAAGAGTATCTTTATGGGGTGATAATAAAGAAAAGGTAACGAATAATTATATACATATGTGTGTATACGTAAATAAATGCATTAAAAAAAAACTTAGCGCTCATACTTTATTATTTTATTTATTTATTTTTTAAAAATAATAGGTAGTAGAAACTTATACGAAAGCTATTCAAACTATTAATCCAAAAAAACCACATGGGAAATTACAATCACTATGGTCTAATTTTGCCCAATTTTATGAAAAACAGGGTGATTTAGATTCTGCAAGAGCTATTTTTGATAAAGCAGTTAAAGTGAATTATCGTACAGTCACTGATTTAGCTGAAATATGGTGCGAATATGCCGAAATGGAAACAAGAAATGATGAGTATGATAGAGCTTTACAAGTTATGGCAAGAGCTACTGCGGTACCAAAACATGCTACAGCTGATGGACGTAATCCAACATTAGTGAATTATCATGATGAATCCATCCCAGTTCAACACCGTGTGTTTAAATGCTTACAACTATGGAGTTTTTATATTGATTTAGAAGAAAGTGTAGGTGATGTGGAAAGTACAAAAGAAGTTTATGATAAAGTCATGGAATTACGTATTGCAAATCCACAAATTGTATTCAATTATGCTACCTTCTTAAAAGAAAATCATTACTTTGAAGAATCTTTTAAAGTTTATGAAAGAGGAATCGATTTATTTGGTTGGCCAATTGCATTTGAATTTTGGAATATTTATTTATCGGAATTTATTGATCGTTATGTAAGTGTATATATATAAATATATATAACTAAAAAAAAAGAAAAAATGTTATTTATGAATGAATATATTTATTTATAGGGTGGAAGTAAATTGGAACGTGCTAGAGATTTATTTGAACAAGCTCTTGACGGATGCCCTCCTAAATATGCAAAATCATTATATTTAAAGTATGGACAATTAGAAGAAGAACATGGTTTAGCTCGACATGCTATGAGAATTTATGATCGAGCAACAACAGCTGTAGATGATAATGAACGATTGAATGTAAGTTAATATATATAATTTTTTTTTTAAAAAATAAAAAAATAAAAATAAAAGGAGATAATATTTACTATTTTATTTATTTATTTATTTATTGACTAGATGTTTGAATTTTATGTTGCTAAAGCTACAGCTTCCTTTGGTATTGTTTCAGCTCGTGAAATATACGAAAAAGCTATTGAATCATTACCTGACAAAGATGTACGTGTCATTTGTATAAAATATGCTGATTTGGAAAGAAAATTAGGTGAAATTGATCGTGCAAGAGCTATATATGGTTATGCTTCTCAATTTTTCAATCCAAAGGTAATAATAATAGTAATATACAAAGAGGGGATAGAGGGTTTAAAGGAGAATTCAAATTTATATCTATATCTATATATATATATTAAAAAAAAAATAGGCCTTCCCAGATTTTTGGCAAAAATGGCATGATTTTGAAGTTCAACACGGAAATGAAGATACCTTTAAAGAAATGCTTAGAATTAAACGCTCTGTACAAGCACAGTTTCCTCTTTAAATGATAATAGTAGTAATAACAATAATACAGTTAATAAAATTAAAACTCTTTTCTTATATCTACATACTTGTATACTTTGATATTAAATACTTCTTTTTATGATCTTTGGTATTTTATTTAGATTTTCTTTTTATATCATGTTAGTGTTTCTTTATATAATTAAAAAAATGAGTTTGAAACAGATATTACAATATAAACGATT
Source organism: Cunninghamella bertholletiae (assembly GCA_037043795.1). Classification (NCBI taxonomy): domain Eukaryota; kingdom Fungi; phylum Mucoromycota; class Mucoromycetes; order Mucorales; family Cunninghamellaceae; genus Cunninghamella; species Cunninghamella bertholletiae. Next base: position 1,426,810 of record JAZGVP010000005.1, read on the forward strand.
TAATATATCCTAATTTGTGTATTACTTTTTTTTGGATACTTAAAATAGAAATGACTTAAATAATAATATTATAACATTAAAAACAAATATTTTTTCCCTAATATAGGTTAGAATTTTGTGTCATTAAGTTGTAATTTACTTTTTGAACTTCGTAGAGATCGACTAATCATACAATAATCAGACATATTGGTACTTATTGAACAATAACTAATCATAATATCATCACATAAAAGATCTCTACTTGAAGATATACTTGTTCTTTTTCCTACTTCTAAATATTATCAATGCCTTTGAGAGCGCTCTTTTTTTGTGGCCGAAAAGCAGTTTGAAATTTATTATTTTATCTCCCTTTCAGCTTGCTATGTTGCTTTTTTTTAAAGAAAAACTCTTTTTTACTATTTATCGTTTACATAATTTTATTATTTTAAAAGAAAATAAGAGATGCTATTATAGTATATTGGTTAGTTACAATAGTCATTTCAGCAATCAATTTAAAAATAACAACACAGAAATAAATTTATTTTTCAAAAAATCTCTAAGTCAGCTTCTAATTTTAAATTTCTTGTTCATTTTTAACTTATTCACTTTTTTTTTACTTTTATTACTTATTCATCCCCTTTGTTATTTTATTTCATTATTTTCTTTTATTTGCTTACCTATACATCAAAAATATATTTATGTAGTTTTATTGATATTATTGTTAATATTTTTTAAAGCATGTTTTAAAAAGTCAAGCTACGTTTTTCCACCCAAAATAAGAGCGTTTCTTTTTATCTTTCCTTTTTTGTACAAGATTTGCTTTATTTACTGAAATAATGCTGTTTAAACTAATTCGCTATTTTTTAAATAATAAAAAATTGCGTAAAATAATGCATAATGATGATATTAGCAAATGGTTCTATTCCGGTATTATTATTGGATTGAAATAAATAACTTTTATATTAATACTTTTGTCAAATAAATATATCATGACCATCAAAGCTTATGAAACCCTCAAGTATTATTCAAGATCTATAAAAACCTAAAAAAATCAAATACATAAGGTTGCGATCGTAGATCATAAGATTCTAAATTGATCGGCTGAAGACTAAAAAAAAAACACCTTATATCTAGACAATCTAATATATTATCATGATTTAATGATGTATACTTTTTTAAATAAATAAAAAATAACCAAAAAAAAAAAATAATTAAAAAATTACCTATTATAGTAACTAGTTTGGAATGAAAAATCTGAATTTGAATTTTGATTTACATCACAAAATGATCTATATCCAAAAACATGGAATAAAGTTTTTCTCCACTCATATGATTTTTTTAAGTGGCGTATTACCCTTTTTAAAGGGTTAAATTAAATATTTTAATTTAGTGGTATAATATTTTCTTAAAAAACGGAACTGAATCCGATAATTAGTAATATATATATATGTATATAGATATCATGATCACATCTATTTTAATGATACTTTTTATTTATCATTTGTTTGAAAGAGAGTACTTATCATAATTAATTATTAGTTGCATTGCTTTTTATATTATCATCTTATGTAAACAAATAGAATAATAATAATATTGTAATCATTTTTAAAATGGAAATTCCTTTTTTTGAATAATCTCTTTACTTTCCCCTTAATTTTTTCTTTTCTTTTTGTAAATAATGTATATTAAAAATATCATTCTCATTCCATATATTATAGAGGAAATCCATTATATGTAATCGTACAACACGTAGTAAAAAACATGTATTTTTCTTACATATTAAATTTTTTACTTCTCCTAGAAACTTCCATGCACATCTATATATAAATGTTTCAGTATATGTTTTTTAAAAGGGTAATACTTCCTTATCTTTATATTATGTTAATACATGAAAAAACCTTAATTCTATTAATGCATCGTAGTCAATAATATACTTTTACTTTTAATTTTTTTTTTTTGACAATGAGAATGACATCGAAGGATTCCTTTTTTGTTTATAAATATTTTATAAAAAACAATCGATCGAGATCTACAGCCTAGAATCGAATTTACTTAACTTTTTTTTCTTAACTAAAAATAAATATAGAATACTATATTACACTAACCATTAAAAATATTTTTTTTGAGAAATGTATATGGATAATTTGGAAATGATTTATTATTATTATTATTATTATTATTATTTATTATTATTATTATTATTTATTATTTATTATATTCTAAATCTTAGAATATAATCTTCAGAGGCATTTTGTTACTACAAATTAATATTATTAACATAATTAAAATTAAAAAAAGGAAAGGGGGATAGAAAAATAAATTGTAAGATAACAAATGAAATATTACCCACAAGGAAATGTTTTTATTTATGTTAATTTTGACTATGATCAGTAGACAAAAAAAATACTGATAATAAAATAAGAACAAGTCATATTAAAGTTACAAAATGACCACACAATGATAATACTAATGCTCTGCATTACTCTTTTTATCATAATTACTATCATTTTCAAGCAATACAAAACAAAAGAAAAGAAGATATGAAATGAGACATCAATAGTAATGTTTCGTAAAAAGAGTAATTTCTAAGAATATTTTTTTTATAGATATTTGATATATTTAGAAGCAATTTCGCTATTTATTATTATTGACAATATTTATTTATTATATAGATCTGTTAATTTTATAAATAACACATGCATTTTTTTTTTATCTTATCCTAGTTATAAATTACTTCATTAATATTTTTTTGTTTAAAATATAAATGTCAATTACTTAAATTATAAAGTTCAACAAATTTAAGATTATATTTTTAGATCTGTATATATCGTAAAATTCTAAATAACTGAAAAAATAAAACAAATTCCAGAGGGGTTTTTTATGCGCAATTAGCAAAGCTGGAATTCAAAATTTTAGTAAACATTTTTTCATTGTAATAATAAACATACAAAAAAGACGCTATAGAAAGTTTCATGAATTTTATTTTAGAGATGTACTTGCGTGTTTGTATTGGGGGAAGAGAAAAGGAAAAGGGAAATAAAATCATTATGTAATTTTTTCTATTATTACTCTATTTACAAATATACAGCATAAATAATATGCTTTATATATAACTGTTTTATATATATAATGTATAAAATTTCAATATTAAAAAAATGAATGCAGATGAAATATGTAAGTATACCCATTTCAGTACCCCAGGTTTTTCATATCCTTCCCCCCCCCCCTTGATTTTATACGTTATTTTCTCTCTAATAATACCAGACTTCAGTTCTATTTTTTTACTTTATCTCCTATATACATTATGAACCCCTCTAACTATGTTAACTTTGTAATCGAACTTATATATTGCCATTTTTATTAGTAAAAAAAAAACTAATATAAAAACCAATCGATTTTTCATTTTTCATTTTGTTTTTTTTCTTCATTCACTTTTTATTTATTATTGTTTATACTCTCATTAATTATACCACTTTTTTTTATATAATTTAATTTAATTTTAATTTATTTATTTTTGCTATCTAATTTATTTTTTAACTTAATTTATTTATTTATTTAAAAATTATAATTTATACCCAAAAAAATGAAAGCAGTCGGTATTATTTCAGCAGCAGTTGTTACATGTCTTGTTAGTGTTCAAGCAGCACCCGTTGACACTTCATCTAGTCATGTTGAAGTTCGAAGTGAAAGTACAAGTATTCTTTACAATTTAAGAGACAAGGTTGCTAAAAAGATTCCTGGTTTCAATTCTGACAGTAAACAAAAAAGAAATTTTATTAGTAGCATTTTTGGTAATGATGAAAATCCTCAAGGTAATTGGCTTCACCATTGGAATAACCCTTATTATAATAGTCAAAATAAACTTAGTGATGAAAAACGTTGGGGTAGTAGCTGGGGATCTCATGGCTCATCCTCTGAAAGTATTCCTGTAAATCTTCCTGCAAATCCACCTTCTTATAATGCTCATTTAGGTACTAATGGTGCTAATAGCAATGGCCCTATTATTGATGTCAGTAACCTTAATCAAGCTGGTGATTCCACTTTAGATGTTGGTGGTCTTACTGGTAATGGCCCATCAGTTAATGCTCCATCAGGTAGTAACCCTTCTGAAGGTACTCCATCAGGTAATAATCTTTCTTTTTTCTTTTTCTTTTTTTATCCATATTTTATATAATATTTATTGATTTTATCTTATATCATTTCAGGTAATGCCCCTTCAAACAATACTCCAATCGGTGGTAATCCTTCTGAAGGTGCTCCAACCGGTGGTAATCCTTCTGAAGGTGCTTCAACCGGTGGTAATCCTTCTGAAAGTGCTCCAACTGGTGGTAATCCTTCTGAAGGTACTCCATCAGGTAATAATCCTTCTTTTTTCTTTTTCTTTTTTTATCTATATTTTATTTAATATTTATTGGTTTTATCTTATTTTATATTATTTCAGGTAATACTCCTTCAAATAATGCTCCTTCAGGTAGTGCTTCATCAGGCAATACCAATGGTATACCAGGACTTGGCGACTTTTCATTTGGCAACTTTCCATTTGGACCTGGCCCCAGTATTACAGCAAGTGATAAAGATAACCAAGCTACATTAAGTATCGGTGGTATTAACCGCCAAGCAAATGGTCCATCTGGACCTACTCAACCTGGTTCTAATCCACCTGGTTCTAATCCACCTGGTTCTAATCCACCTGGTTCTAGTCCACCTGGTTCTAATCCACCATGCCACGATGATCAAGGTGAACCAGCTGAAAGTGGATCATCTACTGGGTCTGCTGGTGGTAATGCTCCTGGTAATGGTACTGGAAGTGCTCCCGATAATGGTACTAGTACCGATGACCAAAATACTTCACCTACTGATACTGGAAATGCCCCATGTGAAGGTGCTTCAGACTCTACTGGTGCTGACACTGACGCTGGTACTGGTGCTGATACTGATGCTGGTACTGACGCTGATACTGACAATAGTGCTGGTAGTGATGACCAAAATACTTCACCTACTGACACTGGAAATGCCCCATGTGAAGGTGCTTCAGACTCTACTGGTGCTTCAGACTCTACTGGTGCTTCAGACTCTACTGGTGCTTCAGACTCTACTGGTGCTTCAGACTCTACTGACGCTGGTACTGACGCTGATACTGACGCTGGTACTGACGCTGGTACTGACGCTGGTACTGGTGCCGATACTGACAATAGTACTGGTAGTGATGACCAAAATACTTCACCTACTGATACTGGAAATGCCCCATGTGAAGGTGCTTCAGACTCTACTGGTGCTTCAGACTCTACTGGTGCTTCAGACTCTACTGACGCTGATACTGACGCTGGTACTGACGCTGGTACTGGTGCCGATACTGACAATAGTACTGGTAGTGATGACCAAAATACTTCATCTACTGACACTGGAAATGCCCCATGTGAAGGTGCTTCAGACTCTACTGGTGCTTCAGACTCTACTGACGCTGATACTGACGCTGGTACTGGTGCCGATACTGACAATAGTACTGGTAGTGATGACCAAAATACTTCACCTACTGATACTGGAAATGCCCCATGTGAAGGTGCTTCAGACTCTACTGGTGCTGACACTGACGCTGGTACTGGTGCTGATACTGATGCTGGTACTGACGCTGATACTGACGCTGGTACTGACAATAGTACTGGTAGTGATAACCAAAATACTTCACCTACTGACACTGGAAATGCCCCATGTGAAGGTGCTTCAGACTCTACTGGTGCTTCAGACTCTACTGGTGCTTCAGACTCTACTGACGCTGATACTGACGCTGGTACTGACGCTGGTACTGACAGTAGTACTGGTAGTGATGACCAAAATACTTCACCTACTGATACTGAAAATGCCCCATGTGAAGGTGCTTCAGACTCTACTGGTGCTTCAGACTCTACTGACGCTGGTACTGGTGCTGATACTGACGCTGGTACTGGTGCTGATACTGACGCTGGTACTGGTGCTGATACTGACGCTGGTACTGGTGCTGGTACTGGTGCTGATACTGACGCTGATACTGACGCTGGTACTGGTAGTGATGACCAAAATACTTCACCTACTGACACTGGAAATGCCCCATGTGAAGGTGCTTCAGACTCTACTGGTGCTTCAGACTCTACTGGTGCTTCAGACTCTACTGGTGCTTCAGACTCTACTGGTGCTTCAGACTCTACTGATGCTGGTACTGACGCTGATACAGACAATAGTGCTGGTAGCGATGACCAAAATACTTCACCTACTGATACTGGAAATGCTCCATGTGAAGGCGAACAAGGTGCTTCAGACTCTACTGACACTGATACAAGCAATGATACTGGTAAACCCGATACTAACTCCTCTGCTTCTGATAATAAAGGATCTTCATCTGGATCTCAAGATACAACCAGTGCTAATTTAAGTATTGGTTCCGAAGAAATCTCTGCATCTCAAAATAGTTCTGGCTCATCTGGATTCACAGAAAAAGAGGCTTGCGCAGAAGATGGTAAAGAACATGAAACTGATAATGATTGGTCTGAAGAAAAATTTGAAGATGCTAGTGACAATTGGGAAAATTGGTTTGATGAAAACACCTAAGCTGATTTTTTATTCATATCTTTTAATTAAATATCTTTTTGGTATTATCATTTATCACTTTTACTTTTTTTTATTAGTCATTAGTATATAACTATTATTATATATATATATTTATCAATTTTTATTATATTTAAATATTATAAATAAAACTTTTTGAATTTCAAACAAATCAAAGTTAATTATTTATTTCTATATTTAAATATTTCCAAAATATATTGCAATTATTCATAATTATGTCAAATTAGGGAATGAAATGTGCTTTATTTTATTTTTAATATTAATATATATTTCCTTCTTACATTTTAGCACGTCTATATGATTTTTCATTTGCCCAAGATTTTATTAATTGATGAGCAATAGCAAATTTAGGAGGAACATTGAATACACCTTGATTTTTTAAAGCACCTAGTACTTCGGAACGACTAAACCATCTTGCAGATTCCAATTCTTTATCTTCCATTTTAATTTCTGTAGTTTTTGCTAAGGCAATAAATCCAAACATCAAAGAGTTTGGGAATGGCCAAGGTTGTGTACTATGGTAGTGTACTTGATCTACTACAATTCCAGTTTCTTCTAATGCTTCTCTTTTTACAGCTTCTTCAATAGATTCACCAGCTTCAACAAAACCTAGAACAAAAAAAAAAAAGAGGTATTTGTTTAATTTTTTACTTTAATCACACTCTATATTATCAAATATATGTATATATATTACCAGCAATACAACTAAACATACGTGCCGGCCAATTTTTATTTCTACCAAGTAAAATTTTATCTTCGGTTGGATGAGCAATACATACAATTACAACGGCATCTAGAAAAAAGTCAATATTATTTTTAGAATTAATATTACCATAATTATTGATATAATTTACCTGTTCTTGGATATGCAAAATTATTGATTCCTTTATGACTGATACAATCTACGGAATTTGAAGTACAAAGCAATTTATGACCAGCTTCAGATGATTTTACTTTATTACCACAAGCAGGGCAGAATTGATTCCTTGTGTGCCAATCCACTATATTTTAATATATATATAATGAATAGTTGCTCTTATTTTATATTGCTATTAAAAAAAATTTTTTTTACGCATTGATCTTGCTTGAGCCAAAATGGAAGCTTGATTTTTACTAAGTTGATATGACTGAGGCATTGCAGAAGAAAATATCGATGATGACTTTTCAAGATCTAAATATATAAAATATATATATATGAATATAATATAATATTATATATATATATATATATGTATATTTACTGTCTTCTTTTAATATACATTTATTTATTTACCTTCATGAAATTTAGACAATTCCTTATGCAAAGGTGAAGAAGTTTTTAAAGTTACATCCAGAGCCCAATAAGGCGAACCTTCTGAAGCAATATGGTCGCTATTGTTATTATCTTCCTTACTATTTTCATCAACACCCAAAAATATTAATGTAGGATATCCTAACTCTGTGTCAGTAGAATTTTTAAATTGATCGCTATTTATCAAAGTAGATATTTGATCAAAGTCAGCCAAGTGTAATCCATTATCTTCATTAAATAAAGAGTCTAATTTAGAAAATAATAAGAATTTAGCATTGGATGCATGTAATAAACGGAATAACTCTTCTTTATTTGTACGATACCATCCATATCTAATATTGGTTTATAAATATAAATATATAAAGAGAAAGAGAATAGAAGGTAATAAATAATATTAACAGTATTTATATTAATATAATAATAGAGTATTATTTTTTATTTATTATTTCTACTTTTCTATTTTATTATTATTATTCCTATTATTATTATTATATAATATTAATAATTTTTCTCATGCTTTTTTCATATTAGTAACGACTTTTATTACCTATTAAGAGGATTGCCAGCAAAAAAATTGACATGGTTTATATTTTGAGAAAAAAATGTATTAGAAGGTATATTTTCGTTAAGGGGCATTTCTTCTTTTGCTGGTACAGGTGATAAAAGTTTAGCTAATTGATCATATCCCCAAAATTGCGCCATTTGAGCAGCAGTTTTACCTTCATTATTTAATACTGTTAATAGTTCTGGATTGAATTCCTTGATAAAAGTTGCAATATCTGTTTTTCCAAAACGGGCTGCAAAGTGTAAAGGTGTCCAACCACGCTCATTTTTATCACTTAAAGCTTTAGTGTTTTTTTTAATATATTCAATGTCACCAGAAGCAGCTGCCTCAAATATAGATATGTTGCTCATTTGAAATAAAAACTAATAATAAAAGATAAATAATAATGACAATAAAAGGATAAAAGAGGATTAGTAAGAAAAAAGTTGCTGTGAATAAAACTTTATCATTACTTAAAAAAAAAGAAAGAGAAAAGGTAATTTAAATTCCGACTTTACCTCCACTTCGGATTCTAGTTTTAGGGATCTGGCTGACTTACCTTAATTTTGTACCTTTAATTCCCCTTTTTTCTCTTTTCTTTTTCTATTTCTTTTTTATCTTTATTTTACTTTAATAATAATCATTTTTTTATTTTTATTTTATGAACTGTACAACCAGTTCTATATGTGAATAATTGAACCTAATTTCACCTGCTACGACTTATGCTTTTAAGAAAAAATAAAAAAAGGAGAAAAAAAAACAAAAAAACATCTATAATGCTAAAAGATCATATTAAAGAACTCAGATGTTTCATTTATTTATGTTAAGATATTATTGCACTATAAAATATACATATGAATAATTTACAAACAATAATAATAATAATATATAATAACAGCTATAAATACAAATAATCAATTAGGAACAATAATATCTTGAGTTATCCAGGTATCATAGTCACTACTAACATTAGGGTCACCAAAAATACGTAAAGCTTTTAATATGACACGATAGATACCTTTTGGTATAGTAGTAGGTTCAGTAGCACCATGAGGTATATATGTATTATTCAAAGGCATAGGCTGAGTATTATATAAAACATGAGAAACATAAGTATCAGCTCCAGAAAGGCTACCTATAGATTGATTTGTTTGTTTATTGAGAAGATCAAAAGATATGTAAGGAGTACCAATATTCAAATAGAATAAAAGGCTATTATCTGCCTTTGCATCCAAAACAAAAGGTTCATTTTCATTCGCAAGTTGATAATCAGAACTATTTGAAAAACGAACTTGCCCAATAATAGGAATATCCTTTTGGCGACCAATAACCCCAAAGTAAGGCACAGTTAAATCAGTATTAATTTTTTCATCTGAAGATTGGAAATAAATGTAACCACCATACATAGAATGATCATTTCCTTTAGGAGGAACAACAGTGGCTTTTACTTGAACTGATTGATGAGGCTGGACTTGAATAGTTGATTGTGAAATAAATAATTTGGCTGAAATAGAACCATAATTAATAGATTTAAGAATATTATAACCTGTTTCTTTAAGATTATAAGGTTGAACGCTTTGACTAGGTCTATTACTAATTTTGTAAGTGATAGCTCGATTACCATTGTTGGTGATGGTTAATACATGAGATTTATGTTCTGTAGTAGAAGCTGTATCATTAAAACTAATAAAACCTGGTGAAACATGAGTTGTTTGCATTATTGTATTATAAAGTTGAATTAATCCAGCTCCTTGACGAATGGGTGTATCAAGTAATGTTTCTTTATCACTCGATGTTGCTGGTAATGCATAATTTTGAAACTGTTCTTGTACATATTCAGGCGTTACTGTATGTCCGTTTTTTCTTGCATGTTCTAAATAAAGAGCTACACAACCAGAAATAAATGGTGTTGCCATCGATGTGCCATCCATTTCACCCCATGAATTCAAATATACTGGTAATGTAGAATATACTCGACCACCAATTCCACCAAGATGAGGTTGAAGATTTAAATCATAAGTTGGCCCAAGACTAGAAAAAATCGAAACTTTTCCAACATCTTTTACTGGTTTAGCATATTGACCTGTAAAGTTAATATTGACTTTGTCATGCTGATTCAAATATTTACTTAAACGTATAGCATCATTTTCTTCAATGATAGTTAAACTAGGTATATTTGCACTAAAAGAAGTGTCAACTTTAGATTCTTTTGATACAAAATAAATGACTGCAAAAGCTCCATTTTTTTCAAGAAAATCCATCTTATCAGAGAAAGTACAATTGTTTCCGTCTTCAACTTGTAAAAAAACATATTTATCTTTAATATCATTTGAAAAATGGCAATTATCAGCAGAAATACCTAATACAAGTTCACCATTAGTATATTTTGTATTAATTTCTCTATTGGAAGAAGAAAAATCTACGACGATATCAGCAAAAAAAAAAAAAAAAAAAAAGGAAGTCGTAAATAAAGAGTAAATATTATACATGGTTTTGACTTTTTTTTTCTGCACATCAGTAACTTTGACTTCATATATATTTTGCATTATGAAAAAAAATTCAAAACGCAAAAGCAAATCAAAATTAAAAACATGTATATATATATATATATATATATATTACCAATTTGACCATCAATACCACTTGCTTCAAAGTATTTAATAATTTCATAAGCATTTTGGTAAGAAGCAACAGAAAAAACACCTTTAGAAGCACCAGGTTGATTGATAGTATATAAACCACTTGCACCTTCGTTACCAGCAGCAGCAATGACTATTGATTCAAGAAAATAAAAAGAAAAGTTTATTTTAGAAAAAGGAAATAACAACAATAATAGATTTGTATTTAAAACTTTACCATATTTTCCTTTTTGAACAATACGAGGAACAACAGCATAAGAAGCACTTTGTTCCCAGGCAATATTAATACCAAGACTTGCACTAATAATATCAGCTCCAGCTTCATCAGCTTTCAAAAAACCATCAAGGATGGCTTCATCAGGAGTTAGATCTTCACAGTCAAATACTCTGTACATACCAATGGTAGCGTTTGGAGCAACACCAATGAAGTTCTACATATATAATTAAGAATATTAATTAGTTTATCATCATTTGATACATATTTCTATTATTATTCTTATTATTACTTCATATTGACCAGCTATAATACCAGTAACGTGAGTACCATGACCTGTAGTTTAAGATTTAAGATGTATTATTTAGTGAATAATTCCTTTTTATTATTATCCTTTTTAATCGGTATTAGATATATATATACTTACCAGAAGCTGTAAAAGTATTACATGCGTCTAATGGAGTGGGGTTAAAATTATTTTCATCAGAACGATCACCACTAAGATCGGCACCAAATTTTATCTATAAATATAAATATATATGAATATTAAATCGTATAAATTTTTATATTTAAATAAATTTTATAATTTATTTACTTTGAATCCATCACCAAAACCACCTCCAAGAGCAGGATGGTTATAATCAACACCAGTATCTAAAATAGCAATAGTAATACCATTTCCATATAAGCCTAATTCTTTATGAACACGATCAACTTGAGTTAAATGATGAGGTAAAACAGTTTCAATGTCAGCAGGTTTAGTTAATGGTACATAAGTACTAACATCAGGTGTAATAGTAGCATTATTTTTATGATGAGTATTTTCTATTTGTGGTCTTTTATGATACATGGAAGGATAAGCAGTAAGAACATAGTCGTTATCTAAAACGGCAGCAAGTTGTTTATGATAATCTATATTTTCATTTAATTGAAATGATAACCCAGAAAAAACGTCATGTTTAAAACGTCTATGAATATGAAGATCTTGTGGGGCAAATTTGGTTTTCAATTCTTTAGCCAATGTATCGACACTATCATAATCGGTTACTTCCAAGATATATCTTCCTTTAATAAGACGAGGATGATTGATTTTTTTAACTTTGGTATGTAATAAACTTGCATCAATAAATACATTTAGTAAAGTAAAAATTATTAAAGTAGAACAAAAAATTGAAAATTTCCCTTTCATTTTTTTATTTGATAATATATATATATATATAAATATATATAATAAGGAAAGAAAGAGAGAAATTTGACAGGTTTATATATTATTTAAAATCAATAAAAAGTAAAAGCTTAGCCCCGTTTGGGTCATAGTGAGCTTGGTAAAATGATTAAAGAGAGAGTTTTTATTTATTTCTTTATATTTTTTATAGGATAGGGCTTAGAAGCACATCGCTGGGATCAAAGCAGTAGTTCATTTTTTAAAGTAAGCTCAATAAATAAAATAAAAAATAAAAAATAATCTTTTTTTATATCTTTCTAAATTTGTATGTATTATTATTATTATTATTATTATTATTATTATTTTCATTTTACGCCACTTTTTTATTTTTAAAATCATTTACTTATAAAGTCAGCTTAAGCTTTTGTACGTTGCTTAGATTATATTTATAATAAAGCATAACAATATATACTATATAGTTAAATGGTTTAGAATAATCCTTATATACGAAATAAAACTTAACAATATGATATGCATTATTATATTTTATATGTTTTTACTGAACCCTTTTTTGGGTTTGTGTAACATAAATATTTAAATATAGAAATGCAATGTTTTTTTTATTCAAAACGGTGCGCCTTTTTAATTTTCTCGTCATCTGTTTTTTATAAATATACAAAAGGAAGTCTATCTATAAAAGTAAAAATATTATTAAATGGTTAGTATTAATGAATTTATTGACATTATTTTATATATAATAAAAAATAAAAATAAAAACACTAGGAGAGAAAATTTAAAGAAAAAAGGAATAAGACATGACCTGGGACTTTCATCTTTCCTTTTTTTTCAGGAACCTCTTTTTTTATAAAAAAAGCATCAATTTATACATTTGTAAATAACTGTTACTTCTTGTATAATTATTGAATTATGATATTAATACAAAAACAAAAAAAAAAAAAAAAAAAATATTGAATTATTTAAAAAGTGTAATTAACTAAAAGAAACAGAAAACAAATAAAAAAAAAACTTATAGTTGCCATTTTTTTTTCTTTCTGTCACCCTCTTTCTTTATAAAAATATAACCTATGCCTGATCATCATTGTACTGATACTAATTGTAGAAAGGCTTTTAAATAGTTATAATTTATAAAGTAACAAATCTGATTAATGGAATATTTCATATGAAAAATTTGAGTTTTATTGATAAACTAAAAATATTAATCTTATTATTAAGTTCATAATTAATTATTCCAGAAAAAAATATTGGTTTTTTAATATACAAGTAATAAAGCAAAGGAATAGAAATACTGTAAATGGTTGGTTTTTATAAAATTACATATTTATTTAATTACGTATGCAAAATAATGAACTTATAATAATACATATATATATATATATATATATATAAATTAATGATTAATAACAATATCATTAGAAACCCAAGTATCAAAATCTTTAGGATTATCAATATTGCCGAAAATACGTAATGCTTTATAAACAATATTATAAATGCCTTTTGGAATTGGAACACGTTCTTTGGATGACGATGATAAAGAAGGAATATAAGTACCGTTGAAAGAAAATATTACATTTGGATCCGTTAGAATCATAGATCTAGGTACATAAATGTTAGGAACCTCAAGATAACCAATTGCTTTTTTAGTTCTTTTATTAACTACTTCTTTGACAAGATAACGAGTTCCCATGTTAAATACACTAATAATATTAAGGTCGGAATCTTTACGATACGTAATGGTTTTGTTATGAGGAATGGGTTCTAATTTTGTCAAATCATCAGTAAAGAAAACTTCATTAAACAATGGAATATCCTTTTGTCGTCCAATCGCACCAAAATATGGAATAGATATATCTTTAATGGATCGATTGTTTAAAGATTGGAAATAAATATATCCACCATACATTGAATGTTCTTTTTCATTTCCTTTAGGAGGTATAACTGTTACTTTTACTTGAACTGATTGATGAGGTTGAACTTGAACCATATTTTGTGACATAAATAATTTGGCTTTAAGTGTTCTGTATTTAACGAATGGAATTAAAGTGTAATTATATTTTTCAATTTCATATGGATCAATGCTGTAACTAGGTTTATTACTGATTTTATAAGTGATAGACTCATTACCATTGTTGGTGATGGTTAATACATGAGATTTATATTCTGTATTAGAAGCTGTATCATTAAAACTAATAGAACTTGGTGTAACATGAGTTGTTTTAGTAATGGCATCATAAAGTTGAATTAATCCAGCTCCTTGATGAAGAGGTGTATCAAGAAGTGAAACTTCAGCATTATTAGGTAAGGGTGGTGCCACTGGAAGTGCATAGTTTTGGAATTGTTCGATTATATAAGCTGATGAAACTGGAAGTCCATTCTTTCTTGCATATTCTAAATAAAGAGCTACACAACCAGATAAATAAGGAGCTGACATTGATGTACCATCCATTTCACCCCATCCATTTAAATAACCTGGTAAAGTAGAATATACTCTACCACCAATACCTCCAAGGTGAGGTTTAAGGTTCAATTCATAAGTTGGACCAAAGCTAGAGAAAAAGGAGACTTTACCAGCACTTTCTATTTTTTTAGCATATTGACCGGTAAATTCAATATGCACTTTACCATGTTCCAATTGTTTATTTAATAAGTCACCATATTTTGGATTATTTATTAATAAAACTGGGATTTCTGGTATACCGCCAATATGATAAGGACCTTCTTCCGAATAGTAAATTATGGCAAGAGCTCCTGACTTTTCAAGAAGCTTCATTTTTTCAAAGTTTGTACAGGTATCATTAATGTTAGCTTTTAATAATACATATTTATTTTCAACATCTGTTGGAGTATGACAGGTTTTATTAGAAACATGGCCTTTTAAAGCATTTCCTTGAACAAGTTCACCATTAACATACTCTGTATTAATGCCTCTTGTACCATTAAAGTCTAAAAATAAATTTTAATTGAATAAAAAAAAAAAAGGTGAATTTATATGAATAGCTATATAAAAATTTATAAAATCAAATATTTACCAACAGCATCTTTAATTCCAGTTGCTTTAAATTGTTTCACAATATCATATGAATTTTGAAATGAAGCAATAGACATAGCACCTTCAATAGTACTTGGTTGACCAAGCGTAAATAATCCACTATCACCTGAATTACCTGCTGATATAACAACTATTTTTTTTTATAGTAATAATGTTAGGAATGATAAAAAAAGAAAAAAGAGAAAACTTAATTGTATAAATATATTAATATAGCTTACAATGTCTTCCTTTATTAGCGATACGACTAATAATTGAATGTTGTAAATCTTCTTCCCAAGCGTTAACGGAACCTAACGATGCATTAATAACATCACAATCCGCTTTATCAGTTTCTAAAAGTGCTTCTGTGAGGATTTCACTAGGTGCGCCACCTTCGCAAGGAAATACTCTCCACATACCAAGTTCAACATCAGGTGCTACTCCAACATATTCCTGTTTTCATAAAAAATTAAAAACAAATAGCTAAATATTATATTTTTCTACATATATATATATATATATATATATTGTGTTTACCTTATATTTTCCAGCAATTATACCAGAAACATGAGTTCCATGACCTATTTATTTAATTAATAAGTGTGTATACATCAAGTAAATTCATTAGCCTATAAAAAATAATAATATTAATATCACTTTATATTGGGTTACCTTCAGCATTTAAGTCATTACAAGCATCTAATGGTGTTTTGTTAGGAGAATGTTGTCCAGTAGTACTATTATAAGTATCTCCGATAAGATCAGCACCAAGACTTACCTAAAATTAATATTTATTAATAAAATATATAATAATAATCCATTGATTTATATATATATATATATATGATATTTACTTTGTATCCTTTTCCAAATCCTCCACCGAAAGCTGGATGTTTATAATCAATACCTGAATCGATAACACATGTACGAATTCCTTTACCAGTTAAACCTAATTCTTTATGAACACGATCAACTTGAGTTAAATGATGAGGCATGACTTTTTTAATATCATCAGGTTTGGTTAATGGTGTATAAGAATATTTTGTTTGGTTATATTTAGGTTGATTATCAGTAACTTTATTCTTTTGACGTTGATGAATAGTTGATGGATAAACTGCTATAATGTAATCATTATCTAAAATAGATTCAATTTGTTGTTGATAATCAGTTATTTGATCTAATTGAAATACCAAACCAGAAAAAACATCATATTTAAATTTTTTATGAATTTGAAGTATCTGAGAATCAAAAATGAGCGATAACTCCTTTGTCAATTTATCAATGCTAGCATGATCTTTTACTTCAACGATGTATTTCCCTTTAACAACACTTGGGTGGCTTGATTTTTTAAATTTTCTATGATTTAAATTAGCTTCAGTAAATGAGCTTAATACAATTAATAGGTATAAAGATAAATTAATGATCGAAAAGATATTACTCTTCATTTCTATAGTTATTTTAATAAAAAAGAAGAAGAAAGAATGATGATTTCAACATTACTGCTTCTCTATTTATACTTTTTTTTTCTTTCTAAGAATAATTACGGCTTAGTTTATTTATTGTTAATTTGATTATTTTTAATTCTAAGCTTTGAAATCAAAATAAAAACAAAAAAAAAAAAAGATGAAGTGGCTCATATAATCAAACCTTTAAAGATAGATGACCGTATTATTTCTGAAAAAGAAAAAAGATAAAAAAGGAAATGAGAAAAATTTTGCTAACTTCAGTTACTAATGTATTGTAATTAAATAAGTTTATGCACGGTTCCTGTTGAATTAATATGATTTTTTTTAAAAAAAGAGAGCTGGTGTTTTTTTAACGCACAATTATCCTCTTTTAAAAATAGCGCACCTTTTTGAACTTCAGATAAACCTTATTTTAAAAATAAATTTCTATATTCTTTCATCATCATATGATGAACAAAATACAATTTTTCATATATATTTTAAAAAAAATTGACTATTTGCAATATATCAAATTTTATAATAATTAATAATGATATAAAATGACAGGAAATAATCAATAATAATTTATTGATTATTTTTTAATTTAAATCATTAAAAAATGAAACATAAAAAAAAAAAACAAAAAGTCAAATATTCTAATTATAAAATATATATACTTTCATGACGATATAAGCCAGTTATTATTAATAACATATATTTCAAACCATTTATAAAATCTCAAGTAATAAATAATAAGCCCATTTTTATATTTCAAATGAAAACATAAATTTCATTTTTTTTAAGTAAATAGTTCTTGCATTATTTTTTTGGCAATCTGAGTTTTAAAAAAAAAGTCATTTGAAAAGCCACCAACTTTTTTTTTACCTTCTTTTTTTCTTGCTTTTTTCTTTTTGTGTTCTTCCTTTTTATTATTACATATTATTTCTTGTTACTTTATTTAATAAAAAAAAAAAATAGATAAATAGATAAAGAAAAAAATAAAAAAAATAATATTTTAATGGCCACTACAACTTTACAATTATATTGGGATCTAGCTTCATTAGATGCTAAAACACGATTAAAAGCTACAGAATCCTTAATACGTTCCTTAACAGAATTTCAATTAGCTCATGAAAAGACGTTAGCCAGTAAAGTTGGAATAGCTGATTCAGAAGAATCTTTAGATCAATTATGTGCTACTGATGTGTCATATGCAGTAAGACGTTTACTCCGTGGTTTACCCTCTTCACGTCAAGGGGCACGTCAAGGTTTTTCTTTAGCTTTAACAGAATTACTCTCCATAATTGATTGTATTACTACAAAGTTGGTTTTAGATTTATTATGTCAATATACAGAACGCACTGGTAGTATGTCTGGAGAAGAAGTACGTGATATGTTATTTGGTCGATTATTTGGATTAATGGCTATAGTATCATCTGGATTATTAAAGCGTTCATCACCTTATACTACTAATGAAGATATTCTTCGTATATTAGATTTAGTAGCTGATATTGCAAATGCAAAACATTATTTATTAGAAGTATCTTATC
This sequence comes from Cunninghamella bertholletiae, assembly GCA_037043795.1. NCBI lineage: Eukaryota > Fungi > Mucoromycota > Mucoromycetes > Mucorales > Cunninghamellaceae > Cunninghamella > Cunninghamella bertholletiae. The sequence goes on from JAZGVP010000005.1 coordinate 1,445,283, forward strand.
ATGTTGTAATTAACATCTTACCTTCTCTTTTATCATCTGATCAAAAAAAGGAATATTTGGATAAAATTACAACTTTATTCTTTTCAAAACAGAAAATCACCAATGCCAATGAATTAAATCTTTATTTAGCTATCCTTGAACAAGAAAACTATAATGATGAAGCAATTCAATTTTTATTAAAAGGATGGAAACACCAATATATTTTTGATCCTTCTAATCTTGAAAAATTAGCTAATATAGTAAGTTTGTCAGCCAATGCAATGACAGATGATAAACAACAAATTTCTTGGACACCTCAGTTACATTCTGTTTGGGATCGTTTATTAAATCAAGTATTACCTACATCCAAAGATCAACAAAAACAATTAAAAAAGAATAACAACAAACAATGCACATTTACTGAATTTTGGACAATTGTGGTGGATCAAACACTTTTTGATAATATGGCTAATCATGGTCGTAAATATTGGGGTTTCCAAATCTTTAATGAAACCTTACCAAGATTATCACCTGAACAATTACCATTAGTATTTACTGAAAATTTCATGCGTACTTTAATGAATAATTTATCAAGCGAAGTTAGATTTTTAAATAAAGCCGCCAAACAAACCACATTAATCATTCAAAAGGTAGCTGATGAAAATAAAAAAGTTGGTTTTGCTTTAGTATCTCAACTTATCGGTGGTAAATATGGTCATCAACAATTTGATGCTATGACTAAAACTAAAACTGTTGAACATTTATTAACTTCTATGGATTCCGCTGGTATTCAACAATATTTGGAATACTTGGCTCATACATTCATTGCTCAAGAAGAAAATAATAGGTATATTTATATTATATATATATAATTATTAAAAAAGGAGAAAAAAATAAATAAGAGAGAATATACATTTAAATTAAATATCTGTTATTATTTTAAAAAAAAAAAAATTGTGATTTAGCGAAACTACAATTAATAACCAACGTGAATGGACTATTCAGCAAATGCTTTTATTTATTACTCATCCAAAGACACCTAAAGATGAAAAATGGATCAATGACATTATTCAATTCTTATTAGTATATACCTTTTATGATGTATCACCTAAAAAAGGAAAGAACAATGACCATTATTTAACTCAATATCAACAACCTAAACCTGCACTCTCTGAAAATACTTTAGTCATGTTAAAAAAGAAATTAGAATCATTGATTTTAGCATTATCAAAATTATCTCCTACTACAAAATCAGAAACTGGTCATTTAAAAACCAAAAGATGGAATGGTACTACTAATGATGGTCAATTATGGGCTCAAGTTGTTTATCAACATTGGACATCATTATTAGAATCTAAACCTGGTTCTCTTTTATATCAACAAGATGAAGAAGATGAAGAAGATACTAAAATCATTCAATCCACCCAATCTATTCTTAAAAAAATTAAACAACAAAAACAAAAACAAGATATCAATGAACAAGATAAAAATAAATTAGATGGTTTTGAATACTTATTCTCACATGTATTAGTAAAAACCTTATTAGATGATCAAGATAAGAAAGATAGTATCGGTTTACTTGAAGATTTATTAAATTGTTATGAAAAAATGGATGCTAAAAAGACTTCATCAGCAAAAGAAGATAAGAAGAAAAATAAAAATAAAAATAAGGATCAAGAAAACGGAAATGATGATAATAATGAGCCTCAACCTATTGAAGTCATTGTAGATATGTTGGTCAGTTTCTTAACAAGTGAATCTACTCTTTTAAAGGGTATTGCTAATTATGTTTTTGAAATTTTCTCTTCCTTGTTAACTAAGCAAGCCATGGAAAATTTAATTACTATTATTACTACATCAGAAAATAATGAAGACGGTGAAGAATTATTTGGCCAAGATGATGATGAAGAAGAAGAAGAAGGTGAAAATAATGATGAAGATGACGAAGATGAAGAAGACGATGATGAAGATGACGATGTTGAAATGATAGATATAGATGATGAAGAAGAAGTAGATGAAGAGTTAAGACTTAAAGTAGAAGAAGCTTTACGTAGTCAAGGTATTTTAGCTGAAGAAGGCGATGAAGATATCAATTCTGAAGAAGAAGAGTTATTAGATGACGAAGCTATGGAAGCTTTTGATGAAAAATTAGCAGAAATTTTTAAAATCAAACATGGTGAAAAAAGTCAAAAGAAAAGTAAGTGAGAGAATATATACATATATATATATATATATATATCGATGCTTACCATTTATAACAATAATTTATTTATTAATTTTACATGTTTATATAATATTATTTTTAGATATGGAAGAAAGTGTAGTCCATTTCAAAAATAACGTTATGGAATTTATTATTATTTTTGCTAAAAAGAATCCCAAGAGTCCATTAAACTTAGATATCATTGTACCATTATTACAAGTCATTCAAACAGGTGTTCAACCTAAATCGCCTGCTTTCCAATTTATTTCTAAAGTAAAATCATTTTTGAAAAACAAATTAAGTAAATCCAACGAAGTACCAGAATTTTCAAGCTTTGACGATAAAGCTATGATAGACATTATTAAATCTATTCATACTTATGTTATGGAATATCATCATGGTAGCAAAGAAGAAAGTGATATGTGTACTCAGCTATTACTTTATTTACGCAAGTGTATTGTTGGAACTGGTGCTGATATTTTACCTGCAGAAAACAATAAAAATCAAAACAAATTATTAGAACAATATGTTTCTTTATATGATGAAAATTTACAAAAATACATTAGTAAAAAATCAGTAGATTGTCAAGCTTCTTACTTTGGTACACCTATTCAACGTTTCCCATCTATGTCATGGCCATTTATGAATACTTTGATAAACTATATTCAACCTACAAAATGTGGTAACATTTATCGTCACACCTTGGTATGTGATTGGATTAGTGCTTTAATACAACACAACTTCAATAAAGATATTAATAAGAAACATCAAGATGAATTTATTAAAAAACAATGGGCTACTTTAATTAATGAATCTCAACAAGGTATTCAATACTATATAGATCAATACTCATCTAATGATATCAAGAAAAAGAAAGATAATCCTAAAATCATTAAATCATTAATGAAATTGGTTGGTACTATGGATAGAACTTATACTAAATTAATGAAATCAAAATCATCTGATTGGAATAAGGAACTTTTTACTACATTATCAAACCTTGACCATATGCCTATTATTAGAACTACTTGTAAAACTATTTTAGATCGATCTTAAATTCATATATTATCAATTTAGCATTATAGATTTCATCATTTAATCACGTTTTTCTTTCTTTTTTCTTTTTTTTTTTCTGTTACTAATATTTATCAAATACATTAAATCATTGTTTTTTTTCTTTTTCTTTTTTTTATTATATACTCATGTATACATTTATATATATATTCTTTTTTAATTACTTGAATAAAATAAAAATAAAAATAAATCATTCTACTATGCCAATAATTAACCAAATGTATCCTTTTAAATGGTTGTGTAATTTAAACTCTATGTAAGATGCCTTTTTAAATAAATAACTCTATTTTGTTTTTATTATTTTTATAATTAAACTGTGATAATATATACAAGAGAGAGAGAAAGAGAAAAGAAAGAAAAAGAAGAAATGAGAATTGGGAAAGAGATAGGAAATGAATAATAAATAAACTGATATATATATATATGTATATATCATCAGAAAAAAAAGTTTTAAAAGAATAAAGTGGTGATGACTAAATATACATTAAGACAAATTAATAAAATAGCAATAAAAAATGAAATAATATTTACTAATAAATTATTAGAATAAGTTAAAGGAGCCGGCCAGTGAGATAAAACAATGATATCTTTTTGTTCTGATTGTACTAAAGTAGATGATGACGATGATAAATCGTTCATACAAGTAGCATCTTCGTCATTTAATAATGATTGATGTTGATCATTAGAAGATTGATTTCTTTTTAATAATAAAGAATGATAATTATGAGAACAAAAGCTTGATAATCTAGACCATAGTAATGATAGAGTAGAAGATTGCTTTTTTCTTTCATCTATATTATTATTATCACTATCATTTGAAAAATAAGGCTGAACTAAATCTAATTTCATGATAGTAGGATTAGAAGTGAAATAAAGTAAAGGAACGACTGCAAAAGGTAGTTGAATAGAAAGAGCTACTTGACTTGCCAATAACATTTGACTTAAACCAGATCGACCAGCAAAACAAGCAGCCGTCATAGCAGGAATAATGGCAATAAATCTTGTTAATAATCTTCTTAACCAAGGTCTTGTTGTCATACCTAAAAACCCGCTCATCACTACTTGGCCAGCCAGAGTAGCAGTTAAAGTACTTGATTGACCTGCACACAATAAAGCAATAGCAAAAACTAATGCAGCTGAAGGGCCAATGTATTGTTTTAGTAATGCATGAGCATCAAATAAATCCGACATTTCGTTTGTTGTTGAATTTTCTTGGTGAAAATTAGATGATGCAACAATTAAAATGGCTGAATTAATAAAAAAAGCAAAACATAATGCAACTATTAAATCAATAAAACTATAATGTAAATTGGTATTGATATGATGTGATAAATAATCTCTTAATGCATCCATATTTTTAAATGATTTATCGCTTTGAATTAGAATTCTATCTTTAATCCTCTGCTGTTCATCATCATTGTCATTACCATATTGGTTATTATCTTCCATAAAAATAACATTATGATCCTTTTTTTCACTTTTATTTACTAATGCTTTATGTTCATCATCATCATCATCATCTTCATCATATTCATTATTGTTAACATTATTATATAAGGATATTTTATCATCATCACCATCATCATCTGCTTGATTTTTATTGATTTTTTGCTGTTGTTGAATATTCATTGATTCTTCTTCATTATCATTAATATTGATTTGTGTTGATAATGCAATATCATTATGCAAAGTCATAGGTCTTTCAGATCTCCAAGAATAACATCTTGATTGAACAATAAAAGAATGCAAAAATAAATTATGAGGCATGACTGTAGCACCAATAATACCAATAGCAACATATAAGCAATCTGGATCTGTAAAAATGGATGAAGAAGGTAAAAATCCAGCAAAGACTTGAGGAACATCCACTGGTGACATGACTAATTCAATTAAAAAACATATCCCAACTGCTGATACTAACAACATAACAAACCATTCAAAATAGTGAGCGCCATTATTTTCATTCTTTTTTGAATTCTTTTCATCATCTTCATTATAAAACAATAAGATAATGAGTACATCTGCTGCTGTAATGGCTACACCTGCTGGTAATGATATTGTTGGAAATAATAAATTGATGGCAATGGCACTTCCAATCACTTCCGCTAAATCTGTGGCAATAATCGCCATTTCCGCTAAACAATATAAAAATAAATTCAAATATCGTGGTAAATATTTCTTTGAACAAGCTGCTAAATCCATGCCTGTCACTGTTCCTAATCTAATGGCTAGGTTTTGTAAAAAAATGGCTATAATGTTGGATACAAAAATTATAAATAAGAGCTTATTTCCAAAACTACTTCCTGCTTCCATATCCACTGACCAATTACCAGGATCTAAACTATTATAAGTAATAAATACATAATCCTTCTTTTTTTTTTTCCTTTATATACACATATAATATTTGTCTATTTAGTACAACTTACTATCCTACTGCAACCATAAACCCAGGACCTATAAATTTAAGCAAATTTCTTAAATATGCACCTACTCTTATTAGAGACTGATCACCCATTGTGAAAGAGTGTATGTGTATAAATATATATTATTATATGAATATATTAAAAAGTGAAAAAGAGAGAAAGAGAGAAAATTATAATAAAATAATAGAAGAAAGAAGAAAAGAGAGAAAAAAAAAAAGATTAAAAAGGGATATATGAAATAAAAAAAATCCTGCTGACATTGAATAAACATTAGCATGCAAATTCGAATTAACTCGTTATTGGTTCGTGGTTTTAATTTAAGTTCACTTTTAAGTGATCTATATTAATAAATTAAACTCATAAACACAGTTAATTATTAGAAATAACCTACTTAAAAAACATGATTTAATAGTAAAATACTTGATTATTTGTATTAATTAAAATATATAAACTTTAGGCCGTTTTTTATTTTACAAATATGCTATAATAATAATAATAGGACTAAAAATATAAGGCAATTTTTATAGAATTTTTTGATTTTTTATATAGATTTTCATTTTTAGGACATATTAAAGTTGTTTAGGTAACTTGATACTCTAGTTTTAGTAAAATAATGAACACCAGTATTTTTTTTATTGTAAACTGAAAACTTGTTAAAATAAAACAACATTGTTAGATTAATAATTTTTTTAGTCTTTATATAGAAAAATGATCTTTTGCATTGATTGAATTTATGGTTTTTAAGGAGTGTATTTTTAAACTAATTATTTATAATTTATTAAAGGTATATATTTCTAAATAGAAGAAAAAAAGGTATAAATAATAAATAATTGTAGTTTTATGTAATATATATATAATATATGAAAAAAAAAACTTTTCAGGAAATAAAATAAAATAAAAGAAATGAAGAAAAATTATCTTTAAGCAATTCTAACACTTGCACCATATTTAAAGTGATTAGTTGAACCAGGGTTGATTTCACCAATAACTTCACCACTACATCGAGATCCAACATAAAAAGTAGCAGTTTCATCACTATTATTTTCTGCTTCAATTGGTAAAGGCAAGTTTATATTATAGCAACCTTTAGGGCTATCTCTTTTAATACCATTGATAGTAACTTTCCCCTTTGATGCAAAGCTTATACCAACCATGGCAATAATAAAGAAAAGGAGAGTAGCTAATTGTTGATTCATCTTGATTTAATATAATTTGTGATGGATAATTAAAATAAAATTAATATTAATAATAATAATGAAGAGAAAAAAAGATTCAAAATCTACATCTTTTTATATTAAAGATAATAATAATGATATAATATCTTTCACCCTTACTTTTTGACCTCAAAAACTTTAAATTTACATAACTGGAAACTTTATTTTAAGCCAGCATTCCATTCATCCTCAAATAAAAATTTTCTGTTCTCTATTTTTTTATATGCATATATATATAAGAATATTTTAGAAAATGAAGAAAATAAAAGGATGGGAGAGAAGACTTTAATATAACTGCATTAAAAATGCACTATAGAATACAATAACAATATCATACATCGTTTTCATTTATTAATTTATTTATTACCTCACATATAACATAAAAGAGGAGTTTTTTTTAAAAAAAAAACAGAAAAGAAAATGAATGACAGAAATATTACAATATACTAAATGATTCAAGCCCTTTAGATACATTTTCAAATCGATTATCTATTATGGAAAATACATTATTGACGAATGACTTGTCATCCTATATTAAATATTAAATATTTAAAAACAATGAGTAAAACAATGTTCTCTCCTTTTTCTTTTTTTTTCTTACTTTATAAATAAAGTCACAATTAGTAACAGATTCTATTTCAGTAATAAAAGGGTGATATTGATCATTTAAAATAACATCAACATGATAAATACCAAAGGAATCATGTTGATAAGTAGATGACACAAGACCCAAAGGTTGATTTTGTGCTGAAGCAGCATAAAATATATCTATATATATAGCCAATGAATTAGTCATATATTATGAATAAATAAATGAATTTTTCTAAAAAAAAAATGTGTACTTACCTTTAATAGCTTGATTAATTTTTGATTGAATGGTATCCCATTGAAAATGATGTTCCCTTTCTAAATGACGAATAAAACTTTTATAATCCAACTGAGTTAAAGGTTTGAAATCGGTTTGATTTAAATGACTTTCCTTATCATCAATACGATCTAAATGATATTTATGATTAGCCAAACGAATCCAGAATGGTTGATAAAGAGAAAGAATTAATTCAGGTTGAAGTTTTCTTAACACGACAACAAATCTTAAATCGAATTTTTTTCCATTATATAAACAAGGTCGTGTAATATAATGTTGTGCCAATTGAGGTGTAATAGAAGGAGTATCATATTGGCGTACCAATTCATTTAATTGAGTTATAATACGTAAATCAGGTTTAGTAATCCAATAAGGTTGATGTTCTTGAGCTTGTTGTAAATGATCTCCTATACATGCACTAAGTTGTTCATCTAATTGATAAGTCATGGGATACCATGATGAAGTACCATAACTTGATTGAATTAGTTTTGTTAATTTATATTTATCTGTTAAACAAGAATCATTTTTCCAATGGTTTACTAATTGATGATTACTAAAAGGTGCACTTTCATCTTGAAGAGTCCAAACAATATCAGCTTCTTCAGGTATTTGTACCCATTTAACATTAGTTAAAGTTAATTGAGATTTTAATGAAATAATATCAGTATATACATGAACAAGCTTATTATTGTTATTATGTGGTAAAAATGTATGATAATTTTCTGCATGAATAGTGGTTGATGGTGAAGAAGATTTTAGTAAAGAAGATTCATCCAATTGAATAAGATATTGACGATAAGTATCCATTAATAACTGATGATCAGATGAATTTAATTTTTCATCTGTAGATACAATGCGTTCTTCTAAAGCGGTTAAATAAGCTAATGCGTCAGTATCATTTGCAGTATCTAATTCCAACTTTTGAGGAAGTAAATCACATTTAATAATTTCACCAGGTTGAATATCTTGAATTGGGAAAAGAACACTATAAGGAATCATACCGCTATTGCCACGAGAAAAGATAAATGGAAAACATTTCACATTAGGACGCTCATTATCATGACTAATAGCTGATCCAACTTCATCATTAATATAAAGAGCAGTTTGTGCTGCTGATTGACCATCCGTTTTTAAAATAGTATAAGAGTAAATTTGAATATATGACCACATATTGTCATATAACTTTTGAACTCTTCTTTCCATCCATTGTTTTTTTCTTTCTTCTTTTTCTTTATTTACTTTTTCTTCCTTTTCTTGAGCTTTCCCACTAGCTATTAATTGTCCCAAGACTTGATTTTGTAATTCTTCCGTTTTTTTTTTGAATTCTGGATCAATGGTAAGTTTCTATTATTTATAAATAGACCATATTCACTTATATATTAATTAAACATTCCTTTTATAATAGTATTTATTTGTCTATTTATTTATTACCGCAATAGCATTTACTACTTCATAGTTTTCTTCTTCAAGAGCTAACTTTGCTTGTTCGTAGGAGACGTCAGCTTGATCAGCTACCATTTGAACAATTTCATCAACATGCTCTACTTCCGAATCGGATTGATTTTCGTCAAATTCTTCTTTTTCAATATTCATTAAATTTTCCAACCTTTCTAGTAAATTGGGATTTTCCTTTAATTCCTTTTTAGCTGTTTCCGGCGTTGTTGTCCAAGCGTGATCAATTAAAAAGATATCACTAAGTATTATTAAAGTATTAATAATAATATGTATTAGGTTTTTTAATATGGTTATTTGTTATAAAAGTATATATTATATTTGAAATACCTATGTTTTTTTAATGTTTTATCAGATTTTAAATGAAGTGAGTAACCCTTTAAAGGATCACCATAATGTAATTCCATAACAGATCCTGCATCAAGGTAATCTTCACCTAACTTCATAAATAAAGGCTATTTTTTTTTTATGTATAAAAAAAAAGTCAAAATAAATATCTCATGAGCGCGTATTTATATATAATGAAACATATTTAATATACATGCCTGCCATAGTTCTTGTGGAATAGAAGCAAGTTGATATTGGTGGACAGTAACAAAACTTTCAAAAGCACTCATATTTATTTTGAAAAATTAAAAAAAATAAAAAAGTAAAAAGACCAAAATAAAAAAAGAGTGAAAGGACTGAAATAAAAAAAAGTAAAGAAGTAAAAAAATTTTTAACATTAAGTCCATGCAAAATATCTCAGCCAATCAATTTAATTCTGGTTTCATATATATCCTTCTCCTTAGAAATAATAGTTTTTATATATTAAATATATATATATATATATATGAATGAATGATATAAATAAAAATAAAAGTTTAATATTCATTTTTATTTATTATTGGCTGACAGAAAGATAGCAATTCAAATTTAAAACGGATAAAATTATAAGCTAAATCTGAATCAAACAGAAATGATATCATCAAGAATTACTATTTTCATGAACATTAAAGATATATTGATTTGGATTCTAATTTATCCAATAATATACATGTTATACCAGGACTGATAAAATGATCTGTTCCTTGGTAAATTAAATTTTGACCAGATAATATCTTTTTTTATTTAAAAAAACGCGTAAAAATGTGCACATTGTAATTTTTTTTTATATGCACTTATATTGGTATATATATATATTTATTTCATTTATATCTTGATTATTTTTTTTATCCAAAATAATAATAATAATAATAATTAAAAAATGAAATGTTTAACATAAAAGTATAGCAGATTATTTATTTTAATAAATTGAAATTAATTGTGTCAATTTATTTAACAAAAAGAGTCTAGGTATACATACTTTACTGGTTGAGGAATGATTCCTCAAATTACCAACCATTTTCTGTGATAATTTTACTTTAATATCGAAGTCATCACTTGATTGTAACTTGTACACATAGTCGACTACTTCTATATTATCACATTTCCTAGCCTTAATCGATTATTGATAATTGACTAAATAATTGTAAATTGCATAGATTAGGTCATCTACGAAAAAAAAAAATTATATATTTTTTTAAGTGCACCAATATAAGCGTACCATAATACTTTTCATCTAGACAAGCTGAAGTTGAAAAGCTTCCTGATTTAGAATTTAGCGATTTTAATGAAGAATTAAAAACTCATTTTAAACTAATTCCTGTTGACCCAAGCTTGTCATCTATATTCCACGCAGCTGATAAAGTCGAAGAAAGTATATTTACAACTGCAGAATATCACTGTAAGACTGGAAATAGAAGAAGAATTAAAGGACCCAAAGTGGATTGGATAAAATTGAAAATAATATCCCTACTGTAAAGAATTCTTCTCTTAACTACATTAATCACTTTAAATATACTTTTCACAATTATGATAAAATATTTAAATTTAAAAACCAGTTTACTAGTAGTAAATTTTTAAATTACCATTAAAAACAAAAAATGGAGGCTGAACTGTTAAATGTATTCTTAAATGTGGTAAAAAGTATCAATATCAAGAAGTCTTCTCCTCCAAAAAGAAAAAAAATCAATATAAACTAATTATGATACCAGTGAAAGAAGCCTATATCTCGAAGATAAATAAAAAAAGAATTAATTTAAAATATTTTAAAATAATACTACTAGGAACTAATTTTTATTATTATTGTTTAGGTATACAGTAATTGTCAGTCAAGAAATATGGAAAATGTAAACTCTGAATTTGGTTCTTTGCGTTCAGTATTAAGACGCAAAACATGTAAAACTGTTTGAACAGGGGCCATAATGCCAGTTTAAATATTTTGATTTGACGATGCACGACATTAGGGAAAATGAGCGTTCTACAGTATTTACAAGAAGCTACAAGGATGAAAATTATGATGGTAATGAAAATAGTGATAATGATAAAGGTAATGATAATAACACTGATTATGATAATGCTGATGATGATGATATTTATGATGATCTGATGAATTTTGATTTCCTATCTCAACTTTCTTCTTTTTAACAATAACCTCGATATTTACATCCTTATCCTATCAACAATCACCTTAATAACAACTTAATATTGTATTTGTATACAGTAATGGTAATACGACCCTCATACCTTCTAATTTTACAGTAGTTCAAAATAATAATAATAATAATAATAATGCAACCACTTTTAACACTCCATAGTCATAATAAAGAAAACCAATTTTGTAAGTATATGGTTATATCATATGTAATTTACAAATATTTTCTTTAACATTAAAAATATTTTTTTTTCCATTTCCAATTATTATCGGTTTTCTAATTTCTTGATTTTTAGAATTTCCTATGTGAATTAAAAACACAAGTTAAATTTCACAATAAATCGTGTAACAGAAAGTAACCACTTGATTTCTTAAGTATATATTTATAGCCATATGAAGTTGACTTAAAAGATTAAAATGGAAATTTAAAAAATGGTAACTTAAAAAATTATCTAAATATAAAATTAAATCAATAAATATACAATACCTTATACTCAAGAGAATTTATATGGGAACAAACAGTATTTAAATTCATATAATGATTATAAATTTAAAAAAATAATACATTATTTAATAAACTGTTTTACAACTACCATTTATAAAATCAAATTTACATTGATTATGAGCATGTTGTATATTTCTTGTTGGGTTTTATTTAACCTATCCTTCCATTAATATTTATATTATAAACAATACAAAATATGATAATAGGAATATAAATTTACCATTTTGGTAACATGAATTTTCTTTTTATTCCCTTTTTTCTTTTTTTTTTCCTTTTCTGTTAAAAATTGTATCTATCTCTCAGAGCAGTATATTTTTAAAATAAATAACAAATAAACTGAATATCAAAATTAAAGATATTTCAAGTAATTATAAATTAAAGTTCTTAAATGGGACAATGCATTTTTTTTACATTTATAATTTCCCATTAAAGTATGGTTCCTTTTTTTATAATAAACTATTTTAAATCTATTTTAGATACTATTTAATATTTATTAATTCTACTAATTAATAGAATCACTCTTTTTTTCATAAAACTATTTAAATTTTTTTTCTATTGAAAATAAAATGATTTTTTAAATAGAAATATATAATACAAGCTGATATTAAACTTAAAATGGTTACTCAAAAAGTACAAACCCTGGGTTGTTATTATTTCCTAATATAGAGAGTATGTTTGATTCCAAGAGAATATTTATATTCAATCAAAAAAATAAAATAAATAAATAAATTATAATCTTTATTATTGTTTATAAATAAATAAGTAAATAAATAAATAATGATGATGATGATAGTAAATTAATGAAATATAATATTGGTTGACATTTTTTAAAATAAATAAATGATGATGATAAAAAGATATATTATTATTAAGTATGAATAAAATTAAAATAAATGATGATGATAAAAATATATACGGTTATTAATTATGAGTAAGATTAAAATAAATGGTTAAGGTAAATGGTATAATTCAGCACATTTCTGTTGACAATCATTTTCAACATTTTTACAATTAGCTTCGCAAGTATCATTATTAAATCCACATTTAATCCAACATCTCCCTTGATCAGATATACATTGAAAATTACATTCACTTAATTGTCTAGATATATCAAATTTTTTATAACTTTCTTCAACAATTTTTCTTGAATTAGGTACAACCACAGTTCCTATGATTACACCAACCACAATAATTATAAAAACTATCACACAGAAAAGTATGAGTGGAACATAGATCTGCCATCTTGCAATTTGGAATCTTCTTTTTTTTCCTTGATTATCAACTTCTGTTAAAATTGTAATACCCATTGCTTTATAATAAAATAAAATAAAATAGAGAAGAAGAAAGTAAAACGTGAAAAAAAAAAAAAAAAAGAATTGAATATAGAATGATTTTTTTATTAAAGTTGAAGGTCAGAATTAAACAAGACATTGCGGTGATTATATATGTAAATTTTAAAAAAAGAAAATAACAGCAATATGGTAATAAAAGCTGACTACAAATTTTATTAAAAAAATTATAAAGGTAGTACAATTTATTTTTAAAGATGTATATTTAAAGCTGTTGCTTTTTTTTAGAAAAATATTGCAATAAATAATAAAAATGGTCTTTATATTTCAGAACTTGAAAAAAGTCCTTGATTCTTTTAACCTTTTTATATATAAATATATATCATTATGATTACATAAATTAATTTTTAATCAGCATATAAAAGTATAGTTTCTCTTGAGTTAATAAGTAATAAGAAAAATAATGAATAATATTTTAAGGAAATCGGTATGACAAATGTTACATTTCTGTCATATTTGTAATACCACAATACGAATTGTAATACCGATAAAACATTTGTGATATAAATAAAATGTAACATATATATTTGACAATGTTATGTCAATTAAATATTTCAAATATAATACAAATATAAGTTTTTACACATAAATGATTGTATTTATGTTTTAAAAAAAAAGAAATGTATATAACAATAATAGCTGATTGTATAACTTTATAAAACTCTAGTGAATAATGTATAATTATAATAAATATATATATATATTAAAAAAATAAGATTATAGAATAAGAAAAAAAAAAGGATATTTATATAATATGGTTTAAATTAAATTAGAAGTATATGAACTATAGTTCATTAATGTTTTCCATGTTCTGAAAAGTTGATCTTTGAACTTTTATTCCTGGCCAAAAAATATACCTATGTTGGTCATTATACTTCAACAAGCTTACCATTGTTTCAATACAATCTGCATCTACTATACCAATTTTTTTATTCATTGATGATGATGATGATTATGTTAAGTAAGCAAGTGATCCATTGCAATTGATATCTTTATCATTGCTATGAAATGGTATGAATGCGTATATATAATCTTCAATTTCAAAATAGAACAAAAAGGATCCAAAAATTGTATGTGTATGCAAATTCAGGATCTTTATTTTTTAATTTGGCATACTTGTCCAAAACCATCTTCACTTTAACTATATGTGCAGCATGTCCACCATTCTCCATATACTTCATCAAACTTGAGTACTCAATATCATCTTCCCACATTTCAACTCCAAATTGTACATGATCTATGTTTGTTACATTGTTGCTTAATTTTAAGAATTCTTGAACGTCAACTTGTATTTTTTTTTTTGCTAACTTTACAAACATCGTTTGGAAGTTGATTTAAAGATTTAATATTATATTTAATAAATGGCGAAATATCATCATCATATAGCGATGGCACAGATGAAGAAGATCATACAATATCATTTGGTAGTTCTGTTCCAAATGGTAGTTCTGTTCCAAATAGTAGTTCCAGAAAAAGAACTTTAAGTAATAATACCATGTCAGATACAAATAAAAGAAGAAACTGTAGCAAGAAATAATGTAATATATTATGCTATAATTATTCTTGATTTCTCTTCTTTTCTTTTCTGTCAAAAATTGTATCTATCTCTCAGAGCAGTATATTTTTAAAATAAATAACAAATAAACTGAATATCAAAATTAAAGATATTTTAAGTAGTTATAAATTAAAGTTCTTAAATGGACAATGCATTTTTTTTACATTTATAAACTCCCATTAAAGTATGGTTCCTTTTTTTTTTTATAATAAACTATTTTAGATCTATTTTAGATACTATTTAATATTTATTAATTCTACTAATTAATAGTCATTCATAAATTTATATATATATATATATATTATTGAAAATAAAATGATTTTTTAAATAGAAATATATAATACAAGCTGATATTAAACTTAGAAAGGTTACTCAGAGTACAAACCCTGGGTTGTTATTATTTCCTAATATAGAGAGTATGTTTGATCCCAAGAGAATATTTATATTCAATCAAAAAAATAAAATAAGTAAAAAAGTAAATAAATTATAATCTTTATTATTGTTTATAAATAAATAAGTAAATAAATAAATAATAATGATGATGATAATGAATTAATGAAATATAATATTAGTTGACATTTTAAAATAAATAAATGATGATAATAAAAAGATATACTATTACTAAGTAAATGATTAAGGATAATGATATAATTGACTACATTTCTGCTTACAATCATTTTCAACACTTTTACAATTGGCTTCGCAAGTATCATTATTAAACCCACATTTAAACCAACAGCTCGATTGATCAGATGAACATTGAAAATTACAATCACTTAATTGACCATCTATTTCAAATTTTTTTCTGCCTTCTTCAGCAGCTATTTCATTTTTTCTTATGTTAGGTACAATCACAGTTCCTACGACTACACCAACCACAATAATTATGACACAGAAGAGCGTGAGTGGAACATAGATCTGCCATTTTGGAATTTGGAATTTTCGTTTGTGTCCTTGATTATCAACTGCTGTTAAAACTGTAATACCCATTGCTTTATGATAAAATAAAAATAAAATGGAGAAAAAGAAAGTAAAAGATGAAAAAAAAATAAAAGAATTGAATATAAAATGATTTTTTTATTAAAGTTGAAGGTCAGAGTTAAACAAGAAACTGCGGTGATTATATATTTAAATTTTAAAAAAAGGAATATAACAGTATGGTAATAAAAGCTGACTACTAACTTTATTGAAAAAATTATAAAAGGTAGTACAGTTTTTTTTTTAAAGATGTATATTTAAAGCTGTTACTTTTTTAGGAAAATACTGCAGCAAATAACAAAAATGGTCTTTATTTTTCGGAACTTGAAAAAAGTTCTTAAATTCTTTTAACCTTCTCATATATAAGCATGCATTATTATATAAGTTACTTTTTTAACAGCATATAAGAGTATAATTTTTCTTGAGTTAATAAGATAAGAAAAGTAATGAATAACTTTTTGTAATATACTGATTCATCAATAGAGGCTCATTCAATATAAATAAGATAAAGTATATGATTAAAAATGCTAGTAATTTTCAAGTAAACAATATATATAATTTGATTTCAAAAAATAATGCAGCCCATTATTCTTTATGTATTTTGAATAAACTCCTTCTTACTTATATTATTCATAAATAAAAAAAAAAAAAAATAGGGAGAAATTAGATTTGCATAATTTATTTTTCTTTTTATATATTTTTAGTTAAAGTTTATATATTTTTTTTTCTATATTTACTTGAATAGTATACAAATTACACTATTGAGCAAATAAAAAAATATTGTTAATATTAATGATATTTTTATTTAATATTTCTTGTTTTTAATTTTTAATGGTACATAATTATTTAAAAAAAGAAATTAACAATATTAAGCTCATTATTTTCATATGATAGTTGTCTCATCCTCTGTATATACAAAAAACATTTATAACGATTGTTTTAATTAAATATTTTGATTAAAAAACCTTAACCTTTCGTAATAGTAAGATTATCAATTCGTATTAATATAATGTAGTTTATTGGTTAATTAAAAATGTATACTTCAATCACTTTAATTATTCATATTAAGATTAATAAGTAGCTATTTATTATTATTATTATTATTATTATTATTATTATTAAAGGTGAAAGAATTATTAGCTGTTAATATAAAGAGTTTCTGTATTTACCATAAAAGGAAGAAAAATTAAAATCCAGCTTAGATGAATATTATAAAAAAATTCATTCCTACTTTTCCCAGTTTTTCTTTCCTTTTCCTTAAATATTATTTTTTTTAATAACAACAAATAAAGAAAATTTTTTTTGACAAATATAAGGTGTAATGCCATCTTATGTTACCAATGAAAATTTAAATAGTTATCAATTAGCATTCTGTGGAGCAGTTGCTGGTGTTATGTCAAGGTAATTTATATATTTATTATTACGATAATATATAACTGTTTTATTGATTATGTATAAATCAATTGATAGATTTGTAGTAGCACCTTTAGATGTTGTGAAGATTCGTATGCAGCTACAAAATCATCCTACTCAATTTCCAAGTTTTCGTAATAGAACGTCATTATTGAATAAAGGATCTTCTAATATACCACCTATAAAATATACAGGAGTTCTTCATTCATTAAAAGTCATATTAAAGGAAGAAGGTATAAAGGTAAAAAAAAAAAAAAAAAAGTAAAGTAGAAAAAGAGAAATATATGTATGAATATACGTATATGATATAGATTAACTTATAAATATATATATATATATATATATAAATATAGGGGTGGTATAAAGGAAATTTACCAGCAGAATATTTATATTTATCATACAGTGCTGTAGAATTTTGGACATATAATGAATTAGAAAAAAAGTTGGATAAACTATCATTCAAAATACCACATACATGTAAAACATTTCTTAGTGGCATGATAGCTGGTAGTGTAGCCACTACTATAACATACCCATTTGATTTATTAAGAACAAGATTTGCTGTACAAGGCACTACAAAACATTATACTAGCGTTTTTCAAGCTACTAGAAGTATATATAGCATAGAAGGTATTAAAGGATTTTATCCAGGGATTCGTCCTGCTATTATTCAAATTATGCCATATATGGGTTTATTATTTGCTAGTTATGATGGATTAGCATCAGCATTTAAAAAATTAAGGGTAATATAAAATAGTAATAATAATAATAAAGAGAAGACAGAAAGAAAAAATGGTAAAAATAGTAACCATTATGACAATTTATATACTAGGATGAAGATTTATTATCAAAGCAATATAAATCTACACATGATATGCTAAGTGGAGCAATATCAGGTATATTTAGTAAAACAGCAGTTTATCCAATAGATGTAGTAAGAAAAAGGTTACAAGTACAAGGACCTTATTTAAGCAATTATGTAGTTCAGTCTACTAAATATACAACAGAATCTTGGTTACAATGTATGAAATCTATTGCACAACAGGAAGGGTTTCGTAGTTTATATAAAGGATTGATACCTTCTTTAGTAAAAGTGGCTCCAGCAAATGCAGTTACATTTTTAGTATTTGAAGAAACCAAAAAATTGTTTGTATCTTCGTAAATATATATATAGACACATAGACTGTATAGTTAAAATCCCGCCTTTTTTTAGAATAAAAAATAATAAACCCAACCTTTTTTTTGTTTCAATTCTTTTTTCCCCTTTTTATATAATAGACTTTTTTTGTATACATTATATAATATATATACATATATTAGCTATATATTATATTATTTAATATATTGTAATATATTTTACTTATATATATAACAAAGAAAAGTAAAAAAAAAGGATCATCATTTTTTTTTTTTTTTATAATATAAATATCTAATCAATACTAATAGGTAACTAAAAATATAGTCAAAAAGTAACACTTCATCATCTTTTTTTTTTCTTTTTTTCTTTCCTTCTTTCTTTTCTTTCTCTCTTTTTTGATACTCATTAAAAAGTGAAAGAAAAGAAGTACAGAAATAAAAATAAGAACATTACTTTAATATATAATTATTATGTTTATTTATTTTTATCTATGAATAGAGGTATTTTATCGAATAACAAAAAAGATTCTTTTTTAAATCAAGCTTATTACTGTTTGGGTATATTTATATTTTGTGTCTTGTATTTATTATATTAGTTCTACAAATAAGAATAAAAGAAGAAAGAAAACATGGCTGTAAGTGAATATATATACATAGATGTATATAATAGAGTAGTTAGAATATGAAAATAACAATAATAATAAAAATATAGAACGGATAAACGTGGAAAAAAAAAATAATAAGACATACTATAAATAAAAAGCTTTTGCGAGATAAATATAGAACTCAAAAAATTTTTTTTAATAGGATCAAGATACTAAAATGAAAGAGCTCACAGCTCGTATTGAACAAAATAAAAAAATGCGTGATAAAGCTATTCAAATCTTACCATTATTAAAAGATAAAAATGCTATTAGTCAATGTGAAACTGAAATCAAAGAATATCAAAAATATATTGATTATTTTTCAGAAGAAATACATAAATTACAACAAAGATCTTTACATAGACAAAGCTCTGATGATGGCTCTACTATTGTATTAACTCCTGCTTCTGGTACAAGCGCTACTACTATTGAACCCGGAACACCTATTCAACAACGTCAAGATTCTTCTAATTCTTCTTTACCTCCCAGATCAAGTAGTATCCAACAAACTAATCCTCCACCTTCAAAAGAAGTTACTCCTAGGAAAAAATACACAAATCTTGGTAAAAGAAGAAAAAAATAAATAAAAATTAACATATATTTAAATAATATAGTATGATATTAAAAGGATATTTATACTTAAATTTATATTTATAGATCTTTTAACAACAGCTACACCTTATAATAAACCAAAAGTATCATTAAAATTACATGAATTGGAATATAAATTGGATGTTGAAAAACAAATGTTAACTGCTATTAAACATATGGCTGATTTATTTGAAAAAGATCCAAGTTCAGAAAATAGAAAAAGAAAAAGCGAAGTACAAGGACAAATGTATGAATCTATTGAAAAATTAAATTTATTAAAAAAGGCATTACGTAAATATAAGAGTCTTTATATTGATGAAGGAGATGAAGATGATGATGAATTAGAAACTCCATCTTCTGCCCGCTTACCACCTGGATTACGTCGTCCTATTACTGGTAAATTACAAATGGAAATTGTAGAAGCTCGTGAATTAGCTCATGCACCTACAAGAATGATCAGATCACCTAGTACAGTCGTTGTTGTAAAAATTGATAATAACGTTGTTTTTAGTACTCGTCCTTCTCGTTCTGATAAATGGTTTGAACAATGTGAAATTAATGTAAATAAGGCTTCTGAAATTGAAATTGCTTTATATGATCAATCATATGATACCAATGTCAATACAGCTCCTGGTGGTGTAAGATTACCTATTGGTGTCTTTTGGTTAAAGATTACTGATATTGCTGAAAGTCTTCGTCGTCGTAAAGTCTTACAAGAAACAGGTACTGGCTGGGTCTCTGCTCAAGTAGCCCATGCACATAATGGTGATGCTACTGTAACTTTAAATACCCCATTAAATGTACAACAACAACAACAGCAACAACAAAACTCTAATTTATATAACAACGAAAATGTTCCCCCTTCTTTACAACCTCCTAATAGTAAAACAGAAGGTATTGAAGCTTGGTTTGATATTGAACCTTTAGGTAAAATTGCTCTTCGATTAAACTTTGTTCGTGAACAAACCGCTGGTGGTCGTCCTTTAGATCGTTTAGGAAGAGTAGGTGCCGTTCGTCAACGAAAAGAAGAGGTTCATGAAATTAACGGCCATCAATTCGTTGAAAAGAAATTCTATAATATCATGAAATGTGCTTTATGTGGTGACTTCTTGGTAAAACTTGGTTATCAATGTGAAGATTGTGAGTATACCTGTCATTCCGATTGTTATGGAAAAGTTGTTACCAAATGTATTTCTAAATCTGTTAATGATAAAGTAAGTGTTTTTAAAAATAAATTAATGCAAATAAGAGAAAAAAAAAATAGTCTAATTTATTTTTTATTTTTATTTTTTAAAAAAAAAAATAGGACGCTGATGAAGATAAATTAAATCATCGTATTCCTCATCGATTTGAACCTATCACTAATATTGGTGGTAATTGGTGTTGCCACTGTGGTTATATGTTACCTCTTGGTTCTCGTAATGCTAGAAAATGTTCAGAATGTGGAATTACATGTCATGCTAAATGTGCTCATCTTGTACCTGATTTCTGTGGTATGTCAATGAAAATGGCTAACCAAATGCTTGCAGAAATCAAAGCTGCTAAGAAAAAGACCTCTGATTCTCCAAGTATTAAACATAGTAAACCCACTAAAGCTGAACAATCTCTTTCCAATGATTTATCTTCTTCTTTGTCTCAAATGTCTGTGCAAGGTTCTCCTCAACCTTTACCACCAAAAACACCTCCTATTTTACACCAGCCTGTACCTCCTATGACTACTTCTTCACCTAGTGAATCACCAAAATTAAGTCCTGTTACACAACAACAACCTCTTCTTCCTCCTTCTCAACCACAACAACCACAACAACCACAACAACCACAACAACCACAACAACCACAACAACCGCATCAATCACATCAACCACATCAACCTCCTCCTCATCAACATCATCAACAGCCACAACATATGCCCCCTCATATTCAACAACGACCAATGATGCATGGACAAGGTCCTCCTCCTATGATTCCTCAACATGGTCAACAACAACCAGGTTATCCATTCCCTCAACCTCATGGCTATCCTCCTCAACAACGCCCTCCTCCTCATCAACAATATGACCCTAGATATCCTCCTCAACAGCAACGTCCTCCTCCTCCTCAGCAATATGATCAAAGATATCAACCTTATCCTCCTCATCCTTATAACACTCAACCAATACCCAACCCTCAAATGAGACCTCCCCCTCAATCACCTCATCCTCAACAACCAGGACCTAATATGATGATAAATCAACAACAACAACAACAGCAACAACAACAACAACAGCAACAACAACAACAACAACAACAACAACAACAGCAACAGCCTCATCCTTCTCAACAACAGCCCCATCCTCCTCAAAAACAACCACCACCAACGCAACAATTGGCTAAAGTTGGGTTAGAAAGTTTCAACTTTTTAGCAGTTCTTGGTAAAGGTAATTTCGGTAAAGTTATGCTTGCAGAAGAAAAGTCCAACAAAGACAATATATATGCCATTAAAGTCTTGAAAAAACGATTTATTATTGATAACGATGAAATTGAAAGTGTACGAAATGAAAAACGGGTATTCCAAGCAGCTAATCGAGCACGTCATCCATTTTTAATTAATTTACATTCTTGTTTCCAAACCGAATCAAGAGTTTACTTTGTCATGGAATATGTTAGTGGAGGTGATCTTATGTGGCATATTCAACGAGAGCCTTTCTCCGAACGTAGAGCTAAATTTTATGCTTGTGAAGTTCTTTTGGCATTAGAATACTTCCATAGTCAAGGAATCATTTATCGTGATTTGAAATTAGATAATATTATGTTGGGTTTAGATGGTCATATTAAAATAGCAGATTATGGGTTATGTAAAGAAAATATGGGATATGGTCAAGTGACAGGTACATTCTGTGGTACGCCTGAATTTATGGCACCCGAAATCTTATTGGAACAAAAATATGGTAGAGCAGTCGACTGGTGGGCTTATGGTGTTTTAATTTATGAAATGTTATTAGGTCAATCTCCCTTCAGAGGTGAAGATGAAGATGAAATTTTTGATGCTATCTTAGAAGATGAAATCCTATATCCTATTAATATGTCAAGAGACTCTGTTGGTATTTGTCAACGATTATTAACCAGAGATCCTGAACGTCGTCTTGGTGCTGGTCCTAATGACGCTTTAGATATTAAACAACATCCTTTCTATAGAGGTGTCAATTGGGATGATATGTTGGCTAAAAGAGTTCCTCCTCCATTTTATCCTACTATCACTGATCGTTTAGATACTTCTAATTTCGATGAAGAATTTACCCGCGAAAGAGTCGCTTTAACTCCTATTGATGGTAATATGACTCGTGTTGAACAACAAGAATTCCATCAATTTTCTTATGTTGCTGAATGGGCTGGTGGTAAAGCTCAATGGTAAAAAAAAAATAACAATAATAAACCCTAATAACCTTATTTTTTTTTCCGTTTTATTTATTTATTAATAAGTATAATTATTTTTTATTTTTATTTTAATTTTCTCTCATTTTTTTATTGATTATTATATAATATTTATATATATAAAGAAATAATAAAGTTTTTTACGTCATCTATTCGTTTTTTTACTAATAAAATATTATAATTGTTTCCTTATGAAATATGCATATATATATATATGTATATATATATATGCAAACTGTTAAATTGTGCCTGTTTTGTTATGGTAAGCATTAAACTAAATTTTACTAGATTATTTACATAAAAATCCGGTAAGATGGAGCTATTAACCTGGAATATTACGTTTAAGATAAAGTTATGACAAAATATTTTATATTTTTCTAAATATAATAAAACTCTTTAATTAATTTTGTGGGGAAATATTAAAGTTTTTTTTATGAGAAAAAAAAAAGAAAGTTTAAAGAATACATATTTGATAACAAATTTATAGTTTTAGATAGAATTTAATCCGCAAAAACGTTTTTTCGAAACTACGGCTTAATATTAGAAAAACAAAATTAGATCCATGATTAAAGTTTAAAAAAGTACCGAATATATATAAAAAAAGAGATGGTGGAAAAAGTTTCATAATACATATGATCGGAACCAATCATTATGGTGTGCAAAAAAATAATCATCTCTTTTCTCCACATTTTTTTTTTCATATTATTATGTGCGGCCTTAATTAGGTAATGGAACGGAATTTAAATCATAATTTCCTTTTTAAATTTGAAATTTTTAGGGCCACGAAAAAATAAAAAGGATGATTTAAATCCCCTCACATGCTTTTCACCGTTTCTCTTCTCTTTTTCCTTTTCTTATTTGACTTTTTTTTTCTTCTATAAATTATAAACGTATCTTTATTTCTATTTTTTTTTTTTTATAAATATGACCAATACTGAAACTGTTATCACAACTGAGATTTTACCTGGTGGTGAAACTTTTAAATATCAGGATAAGCTTCCAAAATTACCTATTCCTGATTTAAAAGCTACTACCGATAGATACCTTTCTGCCTTACAACCATTACAGGTAAATATCACGTTCAAATTATTTATTTTCTAAAAAAATATAAATGTTCTGTTTTCTTTGTACAATAGTGATATTAATTCTATATTTTTCTTTTTTTTATTTATTACAGTCTGTACAAGCTCATGAACGTACAAAAGAAGCAGTTCGACAATTTTTAGAAAATGAAGGACCCATTTTACAAGAAAAGCTTCAAACCTATGCAACTACAAAATCCTCTTATATCGAAGAATTCTGGTAAATAAAGCAAATAAAAGGAAAAAAGAAAAAAAGAAAGAGAAAAGGAAAACGGAAAGGAGAATTATAAACACATGTTTTATTTATTATTTTCAAGTTATTAAAACTATACTTTTATTTATTTTCTTTTATTTGCTACACTTTTTAGGTACGATTCATATCTTCAACATAGTGATTCTGTAGTATTAAATTTAAATCCATTCTTTTTATTGGAAGATGATCCAACACCACAACGTAATGATCAAATTGTAAGAGCATCCTCTTTAGTAGCCTCTACTATTACATTTATTGATGCATTACGTAGACAAACCTTAGAGCCTGATGTTTTTAGAGGAACACCTTTATGTATGTCACAATTTAATAGATTATTTGCTACAGCCAGAGTACCTACAGAAGAACATGGATGTTATATGGAAAGTGCTAGTTTAGATCAAGCTCGTCATATTGTTGTTATGGCTCATTCACAATGTTATCATTTTGATGTCTTTGATGAAAGTGGACAAATAGCTGTGACAGAAAAAGAAATTGCTGCCAACTTACGTGCTATTTTAAGAGATGCTAGTCAAGTACCTATTAAAGATATTGCTAAAAATGCTATTGGTGTTTTAACTACTGAAAATCGTCGTAATTGGGCTCGTATACGTAACTTATTACATAAAGACGAAGTCAATAGGGATGCTTTAAATGTCGTCGATACTGCATTATTTATCGTTTGTTTAGATCATGTTGCCCCAGCCACTGTTGAAGATCTTAGTACAAATATGTTATGTGGTACTTATAAATTAGATAAAGGTTTACAAGTAGGCACTTGTACTAATCGATGGTACGACAAATTACAGGTAAAAATAAAATAAAATAAACATATACATAAAAAAATAATGATTATCTAATCTTAAAAAATAAACAAATAAAGCAATGATGATAATAAAATTAAGTAATTTTATTTAATATATTCTTTCTTTTTTAGATTATTGTATGTAAAAATGGTAGTGCTGGTATTAATTTTGAACATACAGGTAAAATAAAAATAAAATTAAGAAAAAAAAATAATAAGGAAAAAGATTTTAATTTAGATAAGGGAAAAGAGGGATTTTTTTTTGATTACTTAATTTTCATTTTTTATTTATTTATTTATTTTTGCAGGAGTGGATGGTCACACAGTTTTAAGATTTGTCTCTGATATTTACACAGATACTATTTTACGTTTTGCTAAAACCATTAATAGCCAAACAAAATCTATATTCCATTCTTATAAACCTAAATCAAACGGTGATTCTAGAAGAGATAATGCTGGATTTACTAGTACTTTTGATATTAATCCTAGACGTATTGAATGGAATATGACCGAAGAAATCACTTTGGGTGTAAGATATGCTGAAACTCGCTTATCCGATTTAATCTTACAAAATGAAGTTAAAGTTTTAGAATTTACAAAATATGGAAAATATTTTATTACTGATATGAAAATGAGTCCTGATGCTTTTATACAGGTATATATAAGAAATAAAAGGAAAAGGTATAAAATGCAAATATTAATATTAATATATATATATATATATATATTAGATGGCCTATCAAGCGGCTTATTACGGACTATATGGTAAAGTGGAATGTACTTATGAACCAGCAATGACCAAAACTTTCTTACATGGAAGAACTGAAAGTATTCGTAGTGTTACCAATCAATCCTTACAATTTGTAAAGACATATTATAGTAAAGATGCCACTCCTCAATCTAAACTAGATGCTTTACGTGCAGCATTAAAGCAACATACTCAATTAACAAAGGATTGTGCTAAAGGTTTAGGCCAAGATCGTCATTTATATGCTTTAGAATGTTTATTTGATCGTTTACATAAAGGAGAAAAAAAACCTTTAATTTTTAGCGATGAGGGCTGGCATACATTAAATCATACTGTATTAAGTACTTCTAATTGTGGTAACCCTGCTTTGAGATTATTCGGCTTTGGTCCTGTTGTTTCCAATGGTTTTGGCATTGGTTATATTATTAAGGAAGACGGTATTGCTGTAAGTTTATTTTCGGAAATCATCAATTTTTTTTTTTTTTTTTTTGAAGGGGATTTTCCGTATTTACATTTTTTTTCTCACGCTCTTTTTTTTAAAAAAAAATATATATAGATTGTTGCATCATCCAAACATCGTCAAACTGAGAGATTATTATCTACCTTAGAAAATTATTTATTAGATATTCAACAAATGTTATTAAATGAAAAATACCCTGGTGGTATGTCTCAAAAACAAAGATTATTAGCTATGGAAGAAGCTCATGCTCTTGCTAATGGTTATTCTTATTTTGATAATGGTGAAGATGACAAGTATTCCGTTGCTACTTCCAACTCCGATTCTAGTACCTCTTCTCCTCAACGTACAAATCGTAAAGTTGGTAAACGTTTGATGATTACAAAGTCTGACCAATAGTTTATTTAATATAACTAAAACAAATCAAAAATCAAAAATCAAAAAAAAAATCTTATATATATATATAAGAAACAGCTTATTTTTTGTTTTTTGTTATTATTCATATTTATTTCATGCTAGTATTTTTTTAAGTTGTAAAAATAAAATATACATTATCATATATATCATAATTTATATATAAGTAGCTGTTTAATGGAAAATTTTATTTGTGTTCAAAATAATGTAAATTAATAACAACATTTACTTGTGATTATATATATATATATATATAGTACATAATATAAGTATAGTTTACATAACTATTTTATACAGCCCTTATTTCTTTTTGTATAATTATTTATTATATTTTATTTTATTATGATATTATATTTTTTTTATGCATAATATATGAAGAATACAATAGAGTCATTTAGCATTTTTAATATACTAAAATTTGTTTTTTTGATCATCACTAGGAACAAATGTAAATGAATAAATTTGCATATAAGTTTTAGCATGTGTAAAGATAGCTGTGACCTTTCAGTACTAATATAACCTTGATATTATAAAAATGTAAGATTTTATTTTTATATAGATGTATCATCTACTAAGAGACAAAGCTCATTAGATATGGTAAAATTATTTATCATCGTTCTGGAAACATCATTAAGTTTCATAGTAATTACTAATTAATTTACATAAGCCAAATCAATATTACAAAATGAATTTTTCATCAAGCACTCTTTTTTCGATAATTCTGGAAACATTTTCTTTTGTTCATCATTTGAAATATGAAAGGCTTGCCTATAATATAACATAAATAATTACATATATAATATAATTTTAAACCAGATATATATACTTAGAACTACTAATCCATCTTCTTTATCCCGTAAAAAAGATAAGTCGCAAATAATAATAAATCCAGTAGAATAAAGGAACGATATAAAGAAAAAAAATAGCTAGCAATTTGCGTTATTAAATATCATTTAATTACTTACAGTCATACAAGCTACAGCAAGCATGTTAAACCTCAACGAATCACTCGATGGGTTTAGCGAAATAAGTAATTTTAATATAAAAAAAAAGAGATTAAAAGAAAAAAAACTATCTTATCCTACCATCCACAGCTTTAGAATTTAAGAAAGAAATAACCCATTCCCATATAAGAGTGAAGAGATAAATATCCATTTAGAAAGATAAGAAAATATAAATAAAAAGAACCTATTGATCCATATAAAGAATAATGTTAATTTTAAGAAAAAATTCATTCATTTAGATAAGGTATTTGTAAAGATTAAGCCATTTAGAAAGGTTAGAAGCATTATTCATCCATTTAGAAAATACAAAACCGCATTAGATAGCCATCCATCCAATAAAAAAGATCAATCATATTATAGTGGTACCATTGTTAAGTAAAAAAGAAAGATAATGATTATCAATAGAAATTTTAATTTTTAATTATGAAAACTAATAAAAAGATAAAAGTAAAAAATAATCAAATACAAAATGGATATCTAAAAACTTCTACAGAAAAAAAAAAAATGAAAAATCACAGTGCATAATATGTATTTATATATCACCCATATATTATACATATATATATATATATATATATATATTATAGTAATAATGATAAATGAATTATATTATACATGCTAACAAAAAGAAAAGAAAAATAAAATAAGAATAAAAAAAAGGTAAAGCGGTTGAAATGGTAAAACTAAAATCCGAAATCAAGGTAAAATAAGGAGATTCCTGCGGCCACTCCTGTGCGCTGTTTTAATATAAAAAACTGAAGTATTAACTAGAAACCTATATTATTACTTTAATGAAGTTATTAACACTTGGTATGTATAAAAAGATTAATCTATTATTTATAAAATAATATTTACCACAAAAGATATCGTTTCTGAATAAAAATTAAGTAAGTTACAAATAAAGGTAAAATAAGAAAGTAAAAAAAAATTGAATATAAAAAAGGAAAAGAAAGAGAAATAAAAAAAAGAGGAAATT
Organism: Cunninghamella bertholletiae; assembly: GCA_037043795.1. Taxonomy (NCBI): domain Eukaryota; kingdom Fungi; phylum Mucoromycota; class Mucoromycetes; order Mucorales; family Cunninghamellaceae; genus Cunninghamella; species Cunninghamella bertholletiae. The sequence goes on from JAZGVP010000005.1 coordinate 1,474,327, forward strand.
GATTTTTATAGCTTTTCCAAATGGTAAAAACTCAGCAGTCATAGAACAGTGCAAAGCATTTCTCTTCTGTTGTGAATTTATAATGAGTTTATATATTATTAATATTTAAAAATGCATTTAATAAAATATATAAAAACATATAGTATAAAATGATTTCATGGCTTCTATATAATTAAGGTTCATTCCATTACGTAAATGGAATAGCTTGTATGTGTATTAACTTTTATTTATAAAAGAACATAAACACAGGTAAATATTTACATTTGCCTTTTACAATTTTTCCACAGTCGCCATTTCCAAATAAAGAATATTATATTACTTTGATATAAAACTAAAGAATAAATAAATAAAAGATAATATACTATTATTTTTTTAATTTTTATTAACTTTCTTTTTTAATTTTTAATATCTTACAATAATAACCTTATATGGAGATTTCAAACCTTTATTTAATGTTCTATATAAATCTGTCTAGAAAATTGAAAAATAATTGTAAGTATAAAAAATTAACCTGTCTAGTGTAAAATATAGCTGTGTAACTTATTCGCTGATTGAAAGAAAATTTTATTTTAATGAATAGGTAAATACAGAATATTATGAAGAGTTAATAAATAATAAATAAATTACTATATGTATATTATGTAAGAAAAGGTAACAATAATATTAGTGTTTCATCTTTCGAAGTCAATAGTAGAAAGGCGAATGTATAAAAATAGTAAAATATACATAATCATATATAGAAATTTAAAAGTAATAAATTCAAGCTTTATTTATTCTTTAATAGTATTAATGAGACTTTTAGTACTTATAAAATAGAACCAATTGGATATGATTCGGAGAACAGTTCTTATTTGATAATTCAAACTACTGTTACTTTTTTTTGCTACTAAAATTAACTTATGACATCTTAAACAAAACAAAGTACCAGCATTAAAAAAGGAACCTACTTTTTATTACACAACACATTTTAAGAGTAATTTTTATGGTTTGTTTCTAGAATCCTCCAAATTTTAACAATCGAATCAATGACATATACGTAGATGTAAAATTTTTATTTGCTGATTTTATTATAATGAATTTTGAAAACAAGCCTCTGTAAGATACTTACTTTTAATTAAAAACAATTTACCAATCATTTTTTTTCTTTAAAGTGCCTCACTTTATAAAATGTAAGTCCCTTTAATCTTCATTGATTATTTATGAACTATCTTTTTTTAAACTATCCCTAAATGATAAAATGATTTTTATTAGAACTAGCGTTATTTTATTTTATTGGCAGTCTGAGTTAATTTATTATGCGAACTCTTTTAAAAAAAACATTGAGTTGGGTTCACTTTTTTCCTTTAAAGCCCATTTGCTAGTTAATACATATAGGGTGTAACGTTTGAAGTTGATATTTTTATTTATTTATATCTATTGTTTCTAATATTTCTAAAGGTATTTTATATTTAGATGAGTAAATGTGTTTTATATATGGTATAATGTTTGTTTGTTTATTTCTTTTTTCTCTTTTTTCTTTTTTTATAAACTTAAAAAGCACTACTAAATGAATAATAATAAGAAGAAAAAAAGCGCGTCCTTATTTTTTTCTTCTAAAATATTTTTCTTAAGCATTATCAATTATGACTTAAAGTGTAGCAATTTGTTAAAAGTTTTATCAAAAACCATAAAATGATATTTATGTCTTAGTTTTATTGTATTTTTATAAATACCAACGACTATCTAAAAAAAAGGGCCCTATAAGTAATTAAAGAACATTGAATATCTATATGATCAACATTAACAATTTCGGTTAGTTTTTTTTAAAAAATAGAGGAATATTAATAATCTTTCAAAGTACCCAAAGATAGCTAAAATGATGATATAAAGGGCTGGTGAAATTGGTTTACAAATATCATTTCAGTTTGCATGATTAAAACTAGGAACTGATTCTCCAAATTGATCAGTACTTCTATTATCTTTAATAATATTTAATACGAGATATTATTAAATTATTGGTACAGTCATTTACTTTAAGTTGCGAATTTCGTTTTAAATATAAAAACCTCTTTTTTTATTAACTGTGATTGAAAAAAATAACTGCATGGGTCTATTTTATAATACTCTAAGCAGTTTTTTTAAATGTGTAACATGCACTACTTGTTTATTGTTATGTTTTTATTTTTTGAATTTACAACTTTAATTTAAGTTTAAAATAAAGAAATAAATATAGATCAGTAATACTTTTGAAATATGGTATTATTATTCACCAAATTTTTGTAATTTTTTTTAATACAACAGTCTTTATTACAGTGTCAAAAATTAATATGATATATACTTATAATTGGAAATGTATCTTTTTTTGGAATATTTTTGATATTTCAACCTTTTTTTTTCTACAGCTAATATTGAAGTAGTGTAACATCAAAATGAAGAGCAAGAATCAAAATATAAATTATGGCTTTATCAAACTCAGCAGCGGAAGCCAAGACTCATTTGGAAACTCTACTTTTTGGTTACCAGGTAAAAAAAAGATGTAGCACTCATTTTGAGAATAGAAGTTTAATATAAAAACGCGTAATCTTACCTTTTATCCTTTTTTCTTTTTCTTTTTCTTTTTGTACTAAAAAAATCAAGTATTTATAATTAAACATGGCCCAAAAAATCGAAGTAACTGCCCTTAACGCTCTTCTTGACAAAGATATTGACAAGAATGGTAGACAAGATCCTTACTTACGTGCTTCCTTAGACTTAAATGTTGAAGAATCTTATAAAGAAACTCAAGTTCATGAAGATGCTGGTAAAGAACCTGAATGGAACCGTACTTTAGAACTTGACTATAATGGTCAACAAAAGCTCTTCATTGAAATCTTAGATAAAGAAAAGGGTGTTGATGGTATTATTGGTGGTACTACTATTCCTCTTCTCGAATTATTTGAATCTGAAAAAGGTGTTGTAAAGGGTAAATTCCAACTCTTTGATCACAAGGGTGAATCTACTGGTGTTGTCTTCTTAGTTATCAAGCTTGTAAATTTCGATAACTCAAGTGAATATTCACCTGATAATGCTGTACACTATGAAGTTGAAAACAATGAAGACCAAATTAAACGTCTCCATAAGCTCCATAAGAAAGAACTTGGTTCTGATATTTTTGCAGGACTTATTGCTCTTGGTGCTGCTGGTGCTGGTGGTTACCTCGCCAAACAAGCTTATGAAGAACACAAGGCTCAACAAGAAGAACAATAAAGTATTTGTATAAATTTAAATGTATAAAATTAAATAAAAATAATGTTTACAAAAATAAAACAATAGAATGAGGCAATTCAAAATAATAGCGTTTACTATTTTTCTTTATATTTATTCTTGTAAATGGGATCTAATATAAAGAAGAGGTATATAATAGTTTTTGTGTACACTGATTTTAAAATTTATTATTAGAAGGAGGTGAGTTATTTTGTTTTTATTTTTTCAAGAAAATTATGAAATAGAAAAGCTTAGTTTTAGTTTTTTCGTTTTTTTTTCAAAGGGAAAAAGAAAAAGGCAATATAAAAATAGTAATTGACGATTAGTATGTAAAATATTAACAATATAAGTACTGTAAAGTAAGCTGTCAAAATAGTAGAGAAAAAAATTGAAGAAATGTCTAATTCATTTTCTATTTTACTTCATTTGTTATATACTTTATCATAAAAATGTCAAAAAAGTAAACAGATAATTTGTCTATCAGCTATGAATAAAAAATATTATAGCTTTTCATTATCTATGTATTATTTTCTGTTCTTGTTAAAACCATCGATTACTTTCATGAAAAAGGAACGTTTTTTAAGTTTTTTTTCCAAGTTTTTATTATTATTATTACTTTTATTTGAGATTTAATAAATTAAGAAAAATTAGGAGTGTATTATATATCAACTATAATCACTTGTATATATACTTTATTATTATTATTATTCTACATAATGGTACAAATATCAGGTTTTCCTTTTGATGAAATCATCGCTAAATCGGAAGAAGCAGAAGATGAAGAAAAATGCTTTATATGATATTCGTTGTCGTAGGAAGGAGTATTTCTAAGTTGACGATTTAACAACTCAGCAGCAGGAGCATAACCTTTAGATGCGGCTTTATCATAATAGGTTAGTGCTTTTGTATAATCAGAAGAAACACCGAATCCGTGTTCATAATAGGTACCTAACAAATAATCAGCTTGATCTAAATTTCCTTGATCAGAAGCTTTTTGACACCACTTGAAAGCTAATAAAGGATTGCTATGTAAATGACCAGGGATACCTTTTTCATACCATTTTGATATATAGAGCATAGCCAAAGCATGTTGATTCAATTCGGTAGCATGAAGATACCATTGAAATGCTTCCCATTCATGTCCTTCTTTTTCATACATTTTTCCCATGTGTACCATGGCATCAACATTTCCTAATTGAACTGCTTTTTCAAGATAATACTTGGATGATTTTTGATCAACATTAATAACGGAGTCCCAAATTGTACTTCTTTTTTTTAAAGAAATGAATAAAATAGTATTAGAAAAAAAAAAAAAAGAACTATGTTTTGGTCATATATGCATATTACCTTTTAAGACCAATTACAGATTCTTCACCTGAATAAATACAACTAAGTAAGTAACACGGTTTAGCACTTGGATGAGGAAGACTATCTTGTTCTAAATGGTACATATCAGCAGCTTTTTGAAGAAATGTAATACCTTGTTTGATATCTGCTTGTGATTTTTCATATAAAAGCATTTTAGCTAACTTATAGCAAGCTAAAATATGATCATGTTCAGCAGCATGTCGAAAGTAAGGTAAAGCTTTTGTAGGATCACCATACTTTTTCCATAATAAAATGCCCATAAAATAATGAGCATCTAAAATTAAATGCTGTTGTAAAGTTGATTTTTTCTTATTTTTATTATTATTATTCAAATTAGCTTGATCTAATTTAATAATATGTAAAAAACATTGTTTTGCCTTTTCATAATAAAGTTTTTTTTTCTTAGGATCAATAAAAGTAGAAGAAATGAACAATGAAGTGGAATCTTGAAGAGATGAATCTAAGGATGATAATGATGTTGGATTAATAGATGATGCTAATGATAATGTGGGAGATGAGTGAGTTAAAGATGTATTAAGTTTTTTTAATGGGTGATTATTATTATTGTTGTTATTGGTTTTTATTGTTTTTGAAGATGTAGAATGAGGTGATGCTAATAAAGATGATGATGATAATGCAGATGAAGATGATGTTGTTAATAACATCATCAAATTTAAATCTTCTAAAGATATAATATCTTTTTCAAAATAACGTTCTTTTTCATGAAAAGTCATATGAATAGAATGTTGTTGTATATACCATCTTCCTTTCATCATTAGAGCTAAAGGACATTTTGCTTTATATAATTTATTTAACCAGTATCCAGCTTCACGTAATAGTTTGAATCTTAAATCTTTTTTTTTAGTATGTTTATAAAGAGATGCCATTTGAACAAGATAAATCATATAAGATAATTGAACCTGATGATCTTTTGTTTTTGAAGCCATACGACGAAACGTAGATATATCATTAGTTAAACTTAATGAAGATGCTATCATAATAGAAGATGAAGATGGTGTAGGTGAAGATAGTGATGTTGACGTAGGAGGCGTTAGTAATTGAATAGATGTATTTAATGATGGTTGGTGTTGTAATAATGGTAATGAGGTACTTTTAATAGGAGTAGGAGATGATGATGGTAATGGTGATAATACTGTTATATCGTTTAGATTTAACAATGAAGTAGTTGTTTTTAGTGAAGATAAATGAATATTCTTATCTTGTTTTTCTTTTTCCTCTTCTTCATCTTTTAAATTAGGTGTCTGAGTATAAATAGAGTCTTCATTCCAAAAGGATATAGGTGTCATAGGTGACATGTTCATAGGAGATGATAAACGTGTTGAAACAGTATTTGACCTTAATAAAATTGACTCTTTATGTTGAGAACCACGACTATAAATTGATGATGTTGGTGATATTAACATGGATGATCGATGATAATTTGATAAAAGTAAATCGGCTTGATCTACCATAAATATATATGCAATAAAAACAAACAGATAAATAAATTGAGGCAATAACACATATAGATAAATATTAATATTATTACCATTATCATTATTATCATATGTATGAGGTGGAGATGTATCATCTTTTAAAGAAGGTTTTTGATGTATATCATATAAATTCATTGTATTAGCTAGTTCAGTTTCCGTTTTGATGCTATCATTATTTTTTATGAGTTGAGAAGGTTCACAAATAGTAATACTTGCGGACGATGGTGATTTTTTTAAAGCATAAATTGGCTGTTGTAAATACTGAGGTTCATAACAACTCCATCTAGGTTTTGGTTCTAAATAATTATTAGTTGTTGAAGTTGTTGATAACCAACAAGGTCCAACACTAATAAATTGACTACTTGGTGATCTTTGAGGTACTTTTGGTAACGGTTTCTTTTTTCTTTTAGGAGGTTCTTCATTTAAAAATGATGAATTAATCCATGATAAATTTACAGGAGGGTTATCATACATATTTATATAATATTAATAAAAAGAAGAAGAAGAAAAAGAAATTAATAATATAAAAAAAGTAAGATTATTTTGTTTTTTAAATAACTTGTTATTCTATTTATTGACCATATTTGGAAGTGGGTATTTGATATACATATAAAAAAAAAGAGGAAAAACTTACTTCCTTTTTTGGGAGATTACTTACACTACTTTTTAAAAGTTATCATCATCTCTTCCAAGTTTTGTTGAATCTATTTACAAAATTAGTTAAATGTTTTATTGATATTGGATACATAAAATCATCAGATAATTGTTAGTATACCTGCTATTTTTATATTCCTTTTGCGTTTAGTAACTCTAGTGTTTATACTTTTTTTCTTTTTTTTTTTCTCCCTCTCTCTTTTTAGTCAAATCTTCTATAATAAGCTCTATATAAAGAAAAAGAAAACTCAAGGAAAAATATATGTTTTATTATGGAATAATATAATTATTGAATAAGTGCATCATTATATTAACATTATTAATATTTTATAGTCATGAAAAAATCTTTGGTCTGTTCTTCTGCTTTGTTCCTTCCATATATATGAAGTTATAATAACCAATACGTAATAATGTACCCCCATTTGAATTGCTTGTTAGTTTTATACCTTTTTTAATATACAAATATATATATATATATTTCTATTTTTATTTTATGGACTGTACAACCAGTCCCAACTGCTCATAACTTAGCCTAATTTTACCTGTTACTACTTACGATATGAAATGATTAAATTGCCTTGTCACGGAATTTTTTTTACCCATTAGGAAATTGTTCCTGTTTTTCTTTCTAACTATAATTAAAAATTAGTATTAAAAATGTAAATTTTTTTTTCTTTTTCTTTACTTCTTTTTTTCTTTTTTGATTATTATTAAAAAATCATTATAAATACCATGACTAATCAATCAATTACTGTAACTGCTGTTAGTGCTGAACTTGAAAAGGATATCGAACTTATCGGCAAACAAGATCCTTATTTACGTGCCTCTTTGCAAATTGAAGGTGAATATCAAAAAACATTTACCGATGAAAATGCTGGTAAACATCCCAAATGGCAACAATCTTTCACTTTTCCATTAAATGGTGAACCAGATCTTTTTGTTGAAATTATGGATGAAGAAAAAGGTGTAGATGCTATCATTGCTTATACTGCTATTCCTATTAGACAAGTTGTTGAAGCTGAAAATGCTGCTATTAATGGTCAATTTGCACTTTTTGATCATAAAGGAAATATTGCTGGTCAAGTTAATTTAATTATCCAAGCACATGGTTTCCATAGATCCAGTGATATTAAACCTGAAACCATTGTTGATGGTCAATCTTATCTTAGCGAAGAACAGCAAAAGCGTGCTAGAAAACTTCATCGTGCAGAGCAAGCTACTGATGTTGCTGCTGCTAGTGCTTTGGCTGCTGGTGTCTTCTTTTTGGGTAAATCTATCTACGATAAACGTAAGGAAAAGAATGGTGAAGAAGAACAAGAATAAATTATTTACATATTTTCTTTTATATTTTCATGTATCTACTCATTGCAATTCATTATAAATTAAATAATATACACACGTAATTCTTATTTTTTACATTAATAAAAAAAAATCTATCAATTTGTATTTCACTTTGAGAACTTAAACGTTAATATTACCCTATATATGTTGACAAACATGAACAAATCAAAAAAGGTTCCATCATTTGTAAAACTTGTTTAATAGCGCCATTTCAAATGATGATGCAAATAAAAGTAATTTATAATACCAAAAAATAATATTGTTTTATCCCAAAAATATTTACGTGTATATTACTATTATTAAATTTATCAAAACAAAAAAAAAGAAAAAAGAAAAAAATATAAATGCTAGAGTTAATAAACGCAAAAGGAAAATAAACGTTGTAAAAAACTACCTTTCTATTCTCTCACTGTCTTTTATATGTCAAGTAAAAATATCAGAAGATTTTACATATCTAAAATAGCAACGCGCTGTTATTTATGTAATATAAAAACATTGAGAAGATTGTTTGGTTTTTATTTGTTTAACTTTATTAAAATGTAAACCCGGGAATTATTATGTTTGCACATATAAATATACTCAGTAACCAATAAAAGAGAAACAGCTAACAATAGTATATAGAGTTAAAAAATCGGTGTTTAAAAGACATTGGTTAATGAAGATAAATCTTTTTGTATCACTTTTGTCCAATTTTCCATTTTGAAATTAAATAGCGGAATGGCCCAGCCAAAAATATTTTTGGAATTATATGAGAGCATCATGCACCTTAAGCTCTATTTTTAAAGACCGTTCTTTTTTTTTTGTATTAATTCTTCTAATGGTCTATTTTTTTCCAAGTTTTCTTTTTTTTTTTCAATATTGTGTAGTATAAATACTCATTCTTTTATTTTTTTTCTTTTTTCTTTCTTTTTCTTCTTTTTTATTTTAAACTTAATTAAAAAAATATAGTAATAAACATGTCTCGCTCACTTATTGTCACTGCCGTTGGTGCTAAACTTGAAAAGGATATCGAAAAGTTTGGTAAACAAGATCCTTATTTACGTGCCTCATTATTCTTAGAAGAAACCTATCAAAGAACTGAAACCCATAAAAATGGTGGTAAGGAACCTTCATGGGATAACCAAGTTCTTCAATTCGAATTAAACGGTGAACCTGATCTTTTTGTTGAAATCATGGATGATGAAAAAGGTGTTGATGCCATCATTGCCTATACTACTATTCCTATTAATCAAGTTGTCAGTGCCCCAGGTGCTGCTATTGATGGTACATTCACTCTTTATGATAGGGAAGGGGAAGCTACTGGTAAAGTGCATTTAATCCTTCAAGCTCAAGGTTTCCAAAACTCATCTGATCAAAAACCAGAATATCCATCTTCTGGTCAAGCTGTTTTCAATGAAGAACAAAAGAACCGTGCCAATAGAATCCATCGTAAAGAAAAGGGTTCTGAACTTGCTGCTGCTGGTCTTGTTGCTGCTGGTCTCTATTTCGGTAAAAAGTACCTTGATGAACGTAAAGGCAAAAATGAAGAACAATAAACTTTTTTATCATAAGCAAAAAAAAGAAAGGGTTAACGCATTTTTTGTATGAAATATATAAAAGTTTTGTTAGTATAAAGTTATTATTATACAAATAAATAAATATACCTGTGTAAAATTTATTCGTTTAATTATTTTTGTTTTTTGTTATTATTGCTTGTGTTTTGTGAATATTACGCGTAATGAAAAGAAAGTATTAAATAATTTTTGTAAATACAACGTGTATAATATTATTAAAAATATAATCAGTAATACCAAGTTACATATGTCATAATTTAACTTTTTTTGCAAAAGTCAGTAACAGGTTCAAGTCAATTAAAATTAATATCTAATTATAAAAAATAATAGGGTCATTTGGAACTAAGCAACAATACCAACTATCCCAAAAAAGGCAAGAACAAAAAAGACCATACGAAATCACTAAATGATCATCTACGATTTGGTAAAAATGCTTACTACCATTAAATGTAATTTAAAAAATTCAGAATAAACAGTAGAAGTGACAGCAAAAAAAAATAGTTTTTATCACCAAAAATCATCTTATAAACATTACTTTATAATAGATTATAAATAGTTCTTTATTTTAGAGTCTTTAATTTTTCTCCAATGGAAAATACATGAGCAAAATTTTTAATACACTTATTTCATTATACGTGTGAAAAGCGAAGAAGAAATGTTTTATAATGTCAAGAATTATACATGTTATTTATTATTTATTTTTGTTGTTTATATAATATATTTGTTAAAAATGGCCCTTAATACAAACAGAAAAAAATAAAACAATTGATGAAACACTTTATTGCTCTATTTATATGAATTTACCCAAAAAAATAAATACATTCTAGATCTTTTTTAGACGGTTAAAGGTTTTTGCGAATTTACAAAATATACTCAAAACTTCATTGGCTGATGAGCTGAGTCATCTTAGCTTTAAAAAAGCTATTTTCTTTTTCTTTTTCTCTCTTTTACTCTTAATATATACAAAACAACAATGTCTTTAGCTCGTGTTCGTAAGTACTTAATATATATATATATACATATATTATAAGATAGATGATGCTAATTAAAATACTCTATTTCTAAAATATAGAAACTGATTCTGCTCCTGCTGCCCTTGGTCCTTACTGTAATAAAGAAAAAAAATAGATAAGAAAAAACGCGTACTTAGCTTTTAACTTATTATTTTAAATAAATGTTATTAATAGCCCAAGCTATCAAGGTCAATGGTTTCGTTTATACCTCTGGCCAAATTCCTCTTGATCCTACTACTGGTAAGATAACTAGTTACAGTACATATTATATTTATACATTATAAAAGTGAAGCTGAATTATTTGTATATAATTATTAGGTCAAATTGTTGAAGGAGGAATTGCTGCTCAAACCCGTCAAACCTTAAAGAATCTTGAAGCAGTTCTTAAAGCTTCTGGAAGTGATATTAATAAAGTTATTAAAACTACTGTTTTTATTAAAAACATGGACGACTTTGTTAATATTAACGAAGTCTATGCTCAAACATTCTCAAGTCATCAACCTGCCCGTAGTTGTGTTGAAGTAGCTCGTCTTCCTAAAGATGTGTTAATTGAAATTGAAGCTGTTGCTTTACATGATTAAATAAATAAAATAATGAATTATTTATATTCATATATTAAACTTGTATTAAAAAAGGAGAAAAAAAAAGAATGGGAAAGAGAAAAATGGGTGTATTTTTATTTTATTATATCAATATATTACATAATCATACATTTAGAATTATTTTTCTTATCATCTAAAGATTGCAATTGTTTTTGAGCCTCTTTACCTATAGTACCACCTTTAGCTATAACCTTTTCAAACCAAAAACGGGCTTGATCTATATCTTTTTGAAGGCCACGACCTTCGAGATACATATTTGCTAAATTAGCTTGAGCCAACTGAAAACCTTGAGTAGCAGCCATTTTCATAAATTCAGCAGCATTAAACATATTAGGTTCACAACCATGACCCTTTAAAAATCTTAGACCAACGTTATACTGAGCTTCAGGTAATCCTTTCATAGCTGCTTTTTGAAAATATTTAAAAGCTTTAACTTGATCCGGTTCTTTTGATTCATTACCTAAACCTGATGATGCATAAACGCCCAACATAAAATGACATTGAGGATGATTTAATTGACTTCCTTTTTGGAAATAATCAATAGCTTTTTGATGATCTTGATGAACACCATAACCTAATCGATACATTCTACCTAATTCTAAATAAGCTTGCCCAATTCCATTTTTACCTGCCAGTTCATATAACTGTATTGCTTGTTGTACTCGATCTGGTTCTTGTCGCATAATAATAGACCCTAAATTCATTTGTGCATATGGATGTCCCTTCTTTGCTAAATCTGACATTAACTTAATACCTAATTCTTCATTTTTAGTAGTACCTCTATATCCCCTATATATCATACTAGCATAACTAAATGTCCCTTGATCATCTTCTAACATCATAGCTTGCTCATAAAGTTTTAATGCTAATGGTGTACCAACTATTATATATATACATCATTGTAATTAAAAGTCTAACCCATTATTATTGTAATTGTTTTTTACTTTATAATTACAACTATTATTACCTTGTGAAAGGCGTAAAATCATGTTTCCTAAGGCTGTCAATTCTGATTTATTATTATTTATAACTATAAAATAATATATTCGTTTATAAGTATAATATTATTTTATCATATTTATATATATTTACTTCTTACGTTTTAATAGCTGATCCTCGTTTATAGGTATGTTATTTTGAAGACTGTTTAATACGAGTCCAAAAATTTGCTTTTGTTCTGGAATAGTGCTTTTTACTTGCTTATTTTTAATCATTAATTCGAGTTGATCATCGGGAGGTAATATATCTTTAACAAAAAAGGAATAGTATAAGACTAGGGTTATTATCTTTGCTGTTATTATCATTAGTATCAAGTACTATTATACCTTTCAATGATAAATCTTTCAAGTCAATTAAGTCAGCAGTATCTTCTCTAATTGATATTATATTACATGTTAATGAACTGTATTATTTTTTATAGGAAGCTTTCTTTTTTCTTTTTCTTTCTTTTCTTTTTACTTTTTAGTTGGTTCCAAGAATGGTTCGAAAATTCCACCTGTCATATTTTTTTGAATTCGTTTATCATTGGCTAAATATTGAGTAGCTAAAAAGTTTCGTTTTATAACATGGCGATGGCAATTATGTACGGATTTATACGTAAATAATATACGACGGCTATTAACTAAAAATAATCGCATAATATACTTTTTTTAGTTTTTAAGGAAAAGAAATAAAAAGGAAGAGTTTATTATCTATTTGGTTCTTTTAAAAAATCAATTCGGCATTTAAATTTTTCTATGATTTGTCTTTATGTCAATTTCTAATTTGCTTTATTTTATTTTAGCCATATATAAAACTTGCTTTAATTTTAATATTGATTGCATAATATTTAATTTTTCAGTAGTTAATGTGTTTTATTGTATAAATATAAAAATATAATAAGTGCTGAAAAATGAAAAAAAAAGGCTATTGTCGGAGATTGCAGCACCATGTATTTTTTATTAAAACTGTCTTTTTTTTTGGCTTTTTTGTTTTACCTTTATATTTTTTGTTTTCACAAAAAAAATGTCGGCTAAAAATATTATCTTAACATTATTTTCATCAAGGACTTGCTCATTATGCACCACTGCAAAAGATACTTTATTAAGAGCACAAAATAAAGTAATAAATGCTAATATATTTTTACATATATATATATATATATATTTACTAATATTATATTATTTTACTTTTTAAAAGATTCCATTTGAATTAAAAGTTTTAGATATTCATAAGGAAGAATGTCCTAAAGAATTTGCTGAAAAATATATATTTGATATTCCAGTTGTGCATTTAAATAATGAATTTTTAGTACAACATCGTGTTGATGAAGCCAAGTTAGTTAATGCTCTTGAAACTTTTCAGAAAACTGGCAAAGTAGAAAAATTTAAATAACAATAATAATAAGACTGGTAAGATTTACATAGTATAATATATATATATATATATTTGTATTGTTATTATTATGAATAGAAAAAATGATTATGGTTTATTATTATTATTATTCTTGATCTTCTAATAAAGATTGTTTTTCTTTCTTTCTATCTAAAATAAATTGATCTACTAAAGTATGATAAGCTTCGGTATGTAAAGATTTTACTTTTTCATGATGTTCATATAATTCTGATAATTCATTTTGAAGACTAGCAACTTGAGCCTGTAAATCATTTGAAGAATCAAGTTGATTAAATAATTTCACTTGATCTCTTACTTGATTTAAAACAGAAAATTCAGATTGTAAATCAGAATAAAGAGGGCCTCTTTCCGTTAATTGGTGATGTTGATGTAAATCAGATAATGTATTCATTAATTGTTGATCAATACCATTTTTCTCTTCATTAGTAATAATTGATCTTTTAAATGATTTCCATGCCATAGGTGTATATTTTTGTTGAGAAGTGGTGATGGTACCAGTTGACAACTCATTTGGTTTTAATATACAAGAAACATTTGTTACTGGTCCTTTATGACTAGTGAATTGTCTTAGTGATTGTCGACTATTTACATCCCACACAATACAATTTCCATCCTCTGATCCTGATATTAATAAACTTCCATCAAATGATAAACTTAGAGAGTGAATTGTATTTCTATATCATTTAAGAATAATATATGATAAAAATAATTAGAATTAAAATTATCTGTAATTAATGAAACAAAAAGGTTTCGTCTTTTCTTATTTTTAGGTATATGTTTATTACGTGTGACCACTAAAGATAAGGCTTGATGATGATGAATCCGTTCCAACACCTTCCACTTTACCAAGACCTCCAAGGGTTTGTATAGATTGATAAGTTTGTTGTTGTCTACGTTTAAATAATTCTACTAAATAGATTTCATTTCCACAAGCTGCAAATAACATGGTTTCTGAAGGGTTGACGATTAAAGTCGAAACTGCTTTTGGGAATAAAAATGTTGTTAATAATTCACCTGTAGCAAGATCCCAGACCTAATTATATAAAGAAATATAAATATTAATATATCATCTTAAAAAGAAAAATAATCATCTATTTTTTTTTTTTACCTTGACAGTAAAATCTAAACTTGAAGTATATACACGAGTAGTTGATAAAGTACCAGAACCAATATAAATATCAGTAACCGGTAATGTGTGATCAGACCAAGAATATAATGGACTAGGTTTTCCACTTAAAGAAATATCATTTATATCGCTATCATTATTATTAGCATGATTATCATCAGCTAAAAGAGAAGATACTAACCAAACATTAATAGTAGCATCTTCACCGACAGAAATAAGTAAGGTATCATCGTTAGAAAAGCCAAGACGGTGTATATTACGATAATGAGCATCAAATACTTTTATTAATAAACCACTTGATATATGCCAAATATAAATTCTTCCTTTAGCAGTAGCGCCAGCAATATATTGACCTTGATGAGAAGCAGCAACAGTGGCTATCTTTTCAGGTGTTAACATTTTATGAATTATTTGATCACGTCTCCAATCGTATACATTTAAAGTAGCTCTATCAGTTTGTGCTGTTAAAATAGAGCCTATTTGTAAAGTGGCGTTTGGTCTAGGAACAAGTGTTAAACCTCCTTTTAATGATAAACTTTGTTTAAAAGTAAATATTGTTGATCCAGAACGTAAGTCCCAAACATATATAGTTGAATCTGTATTAGAAGCGCTAATAACTATTTCTGTAAACATATTTCTTTTTTATGTTATAGTAATAATAAAAAAAGAAAGAAAGAAAGAGAGATAAAAAATAAAAAATAAAAAGAGGGGCGGAATAATGCAAAAGAAAAAAAAATAATCGAAAATAGTAATACTAAGCCACTTTGATAAAAAAAAGGTTTTACTAAATGCATATATATTTATATATATATTTATATATAGCTTTATTATCTATTATTATTTTGATGAACCTTTGTTATTCACATTGTATAATTGCATAATATACATTTTTTAAATTAAATATTGATTATTTTATTAATAATAGAATACCTAACTTTTACTTTATTAAAATTGGTATTCTTTCAAATAATCAGTAATACTTATTTAGTTGACACTAGTTATCAATTAATAGAAATAGAAGAAATTAATAAATACTTCATTAATCTTGGAATATATAGGCTTTAAACAATTAATAAAAAAATATTTTCTTTTTTAAATAAAATTATAGAGAATAGAATAGTAAATGATCACAAAATATACACAGGTATTCTCATTTAATTTGTTATTGAATTTATTTCGCTTATGTCGTGAACTAACATACCCATTTTAAGAATGCTATTAAAAAACTTAATGATTAAGAACTATGGTTGTCTGTATATTTAAGAAGCTATACTTTTCTTTCTAGTCAATTAAGATAATAAAGTGATTTTAGAGATTGAAGGTTAATCTTTTATCATTAAAAGATCTCTTTAGTGTAACGTAAAGATAAAAGTAAAAATAAAAAAAGAAAATTTATTTAATGCTAATTGAAGGAGTTTACTATTTTTATTAAAGTTATTTTAGCGGGAATAAAAATGAATATATTATATATTTCTCTTTTCTTCTTTTTTATTTATTATATATAAATCAATAAACTAAATACGTTTCAAGCTATTGTTTTAGAAGAAAAATAATAATCGATAGAATTCAGGTTACTCTTATTATTGCTTTGTTGTTTTACAACTGTTTATAAAAACCACTAAACTAAAAAGAGTAAATTATATTTATAGGTAATAACTTAAATATTCATTTTTTCCCTTTATTTATATTTTTTTCATTTTCTTTCCTTTTTTTTTTACTTTTTTTATTTTTTTTATTTTTTTTATTTTTTTTATTTTTTATGTCTACAACTGTAACAATTTTGTGCCATCTTCCACCTACTGATGGATTTGGTGGAATATCAGGAGATGTGTTTAGTGGTACTCTTTCCGTTGATAATATATTCACACCTAACCCAAGATTTATCAGAGTTTTACAGGACTTTATAAAAGAAAATGCACCAAATGATCCTAATTTACAAGAAGAAATAAAACAACAAAAAACAGGTTATGTTTATATGCTTGATGGTAGAACAAAAGATCCTAGAGGTACAGTTCCTCCTTGTGATATTATTGGTGGATTTAAAATTGAAAATGGACAAATTGGTAGTTATTTTGAAAATCCTAATTATCTACCCTATACTGCAGATGGTTTAACTACTTTACCTTATAATTTGAATGGTTTATTTATGGAAAGATTAAGAAAATTAAATAAACAATATCAAGAATCATTGAATCAAAATAAATCATGATTCTGATTTTAAAATGTGGCTATGCAATAATTAAAATTTAAATACAGTATTTTCACTTAATTTTAGACAGAATTTATTAACACAAAAAATTTTATTTAGACAATCGAAAAATTTTATTTGGATATACATTTTTTTTAATTCGAATTAAAAAATTTATTTAGATAGTCTGTAAATTATTTTTAGCTAGTCTTTTTAGATAACTAATTTTAGTCCAAGAAAAAATTATTTTAAACCAACTTCTTTTTGTAACATTGTTCCCAATATTTTTTCTGAATGTCTTGTCCAGCGAGTACAATCTTTAACAGTAATTGTATTACAAGCTTCGATAATACGTGAAGTGAATACACAGCTTTTTTTGATCGTGGTCAATTTATTTTTGATCATGGTCAATTTATTTTAATCATGATCACTTATTTTTGATCTCGGTCGCTTATTTTTGATCATGATCAATTTATTTTGATCGTGGTCACTTTTTTTTTTTGATTGGTCGCTTTTTTGATCATGGTAATATTTTTTTTTGGTCTTTGCTATTAAAAATAATTAAAAATCAGGCTTTTTTTATTTAAACTTCGTCATTTGGATATTATAATGTGCAAAATTAGCTACGAAGAAGCTATATGTATGTTTTATTGCGAAGAGTTTAATGAAGCGAATGTAATCACACTTTCAAAAAAGTTAGATAGCATGAAAGATTTACAATTATGTTATGAAAGCGATCCTACACTTCCCATTTAGGTTCTTCGCTCAAATGTGAATGTTAACACTGACAAGTATCATAAATACAAACCATTATCATTGAATAATTATACAAAAAAGAGCAACTGAATATCAGTAATAATATATGGTTTATTATTTTTTTGATCAATTGTATTATATTTTTTGAAAAATAAAATTTTTGAAATTAAATATACTAATAAAAAAAGTTTATAAAGATCTTTGTATTGGTGATATTCTACAATCGAATTCAGACAGAGCTAATGAATCTTTGATAATTTCTTCTCTGTTAATTATTTTTATCTTATTTCTTGTTGGTATCTGGTCAATTATTAACTTTTCTAAATTTTCGTGATCACTAGTAGCAAAATTGTTAAAAGAAATAGTTAAAATTATTTGTTCGATTTCTGTACATCTTATTTAGTATGTATAAAATCATACTTAATTAATGTCATCATATCATTACAACAAGTTGAAATGTCTGCAAAGTCAATTACAATTAAACAAATTTTACTTTTGGTCATTCCAAAATAGCTTAGCATATCTAAAAGTATTATTTATAATAATTAGCATGGTAAAAATTTGTGTATATATTACAGAATTACCTTGTGTATTTCCTGATATGTTATCAAATTTTTCTATAAGTGCCTTGCTGGTGTCACACATATCTCTTGCAGATATTATTTCTGTACTTTTACTATATGGTGAAACATATATCCTATCCACTGAGTGCCTTTCTTTTAGACGTTTAATCATAGTTTGAAGCAAACGAATACGATCATTATCTTCGCAATGATTCTTGGATTTCCTTACGTATCCAACTAATTCATAGTTTTCTTTAAGCTTGTTTATCATTTCCTTGTATTTTGGTACATATTCCACAAGAGACTTAACAACAAATTCTATTAAAAAAAATTAAATTAATTCAATTTACAAATTCCCTTAATTTTTTAAATATTGTACCTTACCAGTTAGCTCCTCTTTAAGTACATATAACTTCCGAAAACGATTACAATGTTCTTCTTGATTTATTTTTACTCTTTTTCTTGATATATTAACATCTAAAAAGTTTACTTTTTTTCTACTACACCAGGTAGTAAAACTATTTAAATTTTTATCATCAAATAAATTGGTAAACTTTTGCACCAAAAGAAAAACATCTTTTATTGATATAGCTTTAAGTTCATATGCTTTTTCATTTTGTGGATCCGAGGTTAAGTATACTTCATTAATTAATTCAATAACTTGGGCTAGAGATGCTAGTTATAAAGTTAATGGTTAAGAAAAGTTATTCATTTACCTATGGTAATACTAATATTTTTGACTTACATAATTGCTGTGGAGGTAATTCATTACCGGATTGTTTTGATAATTGAGGATAGGATTTATATGTAAAAGGCAATGCCCTTATTCTAGTTTTGAATACTAATACTGGATGCTCTGGGTCAGTTAAGTAGCAAATGTCTAAATCTTCTAGACTATCTAATTTTTTTTTAAGTTTAATAATATTATCCTCATTATATTCTTCATAATAAAATAAGCATATTGCTTGATCACGGGTTACGATCATTTAATTTATTAGTAGTATCATACAAAAAAGAGCAAAAAAAAAGAGATTGACCATGATCAAAAATAAGTGACCATGATCAAAAAATAAGTGACCAAGATCAAAAAATATGTGACCATGATCAAAAATAAGTAACCGCGATCAAAATAGATTGTGACCATGATCAAAAAATAAGTGACCGAGATCAAAAATAAGTGACCATGATCAAAAAATAAGTAACCGAGATCAAAAAATAAGTGACCATGATCAAAATAGATTGTGACCATGATCAAAAAATAAGTGACCGAGATCAAAAAATATGTGACCATGATCAAAAATAAGTAACCGAGATCAAAAATAAGCGACCGAGATCAAAAAATAAGTGACCGAGATCAAAAATAAGTGATCATGATTAAAATAAATTGACCATGATCAAAAATAAATTGACCACGATCAAAAAAAGCTGTGTATTCACTTCACGTATTATCGAAGCTTGTAATACAATTACTGTTAAAGATTGTACTCGCTGGACAAGACATTCAGAAAAAATATTGGGAACAATGTTACAAAAAGAAGTTGGTTTAAAATAATTTTTTCTTGGACTAAAATTAGTTATCTAAAAAGACTAGCTAAAAATAATTTACAGACTATCTAAATAAATTTTTTAATTCGAATTAAAAAAAATGTATATCCAAATAAAATTTTTCGATTGTCTAAATAAAATTTTTTGTGTTAATAAATTTTTTATCTGTCTAAAATCGTGGAAATATTGTAATCCAATAAAATACAATATTATTGTATCTCAGCTTAAGAAGTTATAACTGAAATTTTTGGCTTTTTTTTACATATTGTAATTTAAATTTTGGGCACATAAAAATAAAGAATAACTAAAAATAATAGAACAATAAAGTTGATAAATTGATTAAAAACAATGATTAAAAAAGGAAATAAAAAGGCTGCACTAAGCAAGAAGAAAAAAAAACGGGTTTTAGTTTTTTTCAAGTATAAAATGAAAAAATTGCTATTTGTTTTTTTTTTTTTTGCTCTTTCTTCCATTTATAAATAAAACGTGACCAAAATGGATATATTATATTTTTTAACCTTGCTTTATTTAAAAGAATTGACAAAGACTTAAAAAAAAGGAAAAAGAAAAAAGAAATATAAAAAAAATCTAAGCTACCTTTATAAAATACATAATAAATTTGGTATCATAGTTCAAAGAAGCAAGAAATAGAGAACCTAATAATAAGGCACAGGAACTATTAATAAAAGTAATATACTATTGAAATGATGAATTTATATTTATATAATCTCTTTATATTTATGCTTCCTATATTTTTATTACTCAGTAGGTTGTTGGGGATAATGATATCACATCTATCATGAATGTTTTTTTTTTGAAGTTATATGTATTGCTTAATATCATTTACTTGAAATATATTTCAAAAGATTGAACATGTGTGATACCTGTTATTTCTTAATATGAAAAAAAAAGAAAGAGATGTTAAATAAAAATAGAGATGATGAAAAAATGTCAAAGTTGAAAATTTTAGTTCCCAAGCATTTTTTCTTTTCCTTTTCTTTTTGAATATTAAAATTTAAATTCTACTCAATTATAAGGAATTAATGCAATTTTTTTTAAAAAAAAGTCACTTGCTGAGTTATTTTCTTTTTTTCAGTAAAAAAATAAAATAATCTCTTTATCCAGTTTATTTGAAAATATAATGGGAAAAGTGAAAAAGAAAAGACCAATTACACAACAAATATCAATTGAAAAAGCAGGAAAGTTTAAACACTCTAGAGTAGAAACAGCAAGATTAATACGAAGATATCATGTACTAAATAAAGAATTAGCAAAATGTCAAAATGCAAAAGAAATTGATCGAAAACTAGAAGAATCTATTTTAAAAGAAATGGAAGATATGGGAGGCATAGATTGGTATCAAAAGGCTTCTCAATTAGGTCAAAGTAAAGCACGTGGAGGTGATTCTTCAAAGTGGTTAATTCAGACTCTTGAAGAATATTGTCAACCTTTATTAAAAAGAAACGAAGAAGACCCAATATCTATCTTAGAAGTAGGTGCTGTTGCTCCTGATAATTATAAACCCTATTTAAAAAAGTACCCTATTCAAGTGTATCCAATTGACTTAAATCCTCAACATAGTTCTATACAAAAACAAGATTTTTTAACCATGAAACCTTTTAAAAAATTTGATATTATTTCTTTATCTTTGGTTGTTAATTTTGTAGGTGATCCAAAGGATAGAGGTAAGAAAAAATACTTGTATCAATCGATAATAGATATAAAAAAATGCTCACGGCTTTATTGTTAAATATTTGTTAAAAAAAGGACAAATGCTTATTCATACTAGGAATTTTTTATTTAATATATCACAAACATCCAAATTTCATCATTTATTTATTGTCTTACCTTTACCTTGCATTAACAATTCTCGCTATATGTCAAATGATCTCTTTTTATCTATTATGACTTCTATCGGTTATTCACTTATTCATCATCATTTTTCGCATAAACTGGCTTATTATTTATTTGAATTAACATCAATCCCAAAATCTATTCCCGAATTTAAAAAGAAAATATTAAAAGATGGTGGTGGCAAAAATAACTTTCATATTATAATAAAATAATTTTGCATTATTTTCTAATTGCCTATTTAGTAGATATTTTAAAACTCAAAAAAACATGACGTCTTTTTTTATATTGAGAGTAAAAATTTCATTTTTTTTCCTTTACATAGTCTTTTTTTTATTTTTAATAATTTATAAATATACACACATACATATATATACATATATATAGATAATGTTACCTTTATCGTTACTAAATGCAGCAGCAGGGCATCCTATGCTTGTAGAATTAAAGAATGGTGAAACTTTTAATGGACATCTTGTCAACTGTGATAATTGGATGAATCTTACATTACGTGAAGTTATTCAAACATCTCCTGAAGGAGATCGATTTTGGAGATTACCAGAATGTTATATTCGAGGAAACACAATTAAATATTTAAACGTACCTGAAGAAATTGTAGATATTGTGAAAGAAGAAGAAGCTGGTAGACAACGACATTTAAATAATTCAAGAGGAAGAGGACGAGGTCGTGATAATACTGGAAGAGGAGGTCGCGGTAATAGTAATATGAATCGTGGTGGACGTGGTGGACGTGGAGGAAGATCATGATCAACTTATTATTGATATTGTTATTACTATTATTATCACTATCATTATTACTATTGTTACATTTTTTTGAAACTAATAAAGAAATCATATATTTATATATAAACTCAATACACATTTACACATATACTTTACTACTTATTTATTTTCTTTTTCTTTTAACTAACAATGTTATTTATTAATAATAAATATAATAATATACGCAGTCTCTTATGCTTGTCATATTTATAAATATATAAAGATAAAAAACATGCTAAAAAAAGTGATTAAAATTTTTAAGATAATAAATTAATGTGTGTTTTTTTTCTTTTTGATTCGGTTCTATATCTTAAATATGATTGGTTCATTTTTTGTGATCATTTTTTCTGACAATTGTAAATTTTTGAAATTTTCAGATTTTTGATTATTTCCCTTTACTTTCTAGTAAATAAATAAATAATACTATGACTAACTTACAGGATATTACTTCTAATGAACAATATAAAACTATCACCTCTGATAAAAAAAATGTTATTGTTATAAATTTTTGGGCTACATGGGCAGAGCCTTGTCAACAAATGAATGAAGTATTTGGCGAACTTTCCAAAAAGTTTCCTGCTCTTCAATTTTTAAAAGTAAAAAAATAAAAAATAAAGAATATATATACAAATATATATATAATATGAGTGTATTTATGCACATATATATAGAGATAATATAATAGCTAAATATATATTTTTATATTATAATAGCTTGAAGCTGAAAATTTCCCTGAAATCTCTGAAGAATATGAAATCTCTGCTGTGCCTACATTTATTATTTTAAAGGTAAATAGTGCAATAATAAATGACAAATCAAAAATAAAAATAAAAACAAATAACAAAAAAATAAGATCAGTATAATATTGACATATATATACATGTACATAGGGTGAAAAAATTGTTGAGCGTATTGAAGGTGCTAAAGCTGCAGAATTATCTAATGCTGTAGCTAAACATGCTAAAGGTATTTTAACTTCATATAATAACGCTGGTACTATTGACTCATCCTCTACAAAACCTCAAGATTTAAACTCCCGTCTAAAGGCTTTAATTAATAGTGCACCTGTCATGATTTTCATCAAAGGAACTCCCCAACAGGTAATATATATATATATATATATTGCTTATTTTAAAAACCGAGTATTAATATAGTATATTTATATTTTTTATATACTTTATCTAGCCTCGATGTGGATTTTCTCGTACACTTGTTGATTTATTAGCCAATGAAAAAGTCAAATACAGTTCATTTAATATTTTAGCTGATGAAGATGTTCGTCAAGGATTAAAAGCATATTCAGATTGGCCAACTTATCCTCAAGTATATATTAATGGGGAATTAATAGGTGGATTGGATATTATTAAGGAATTGATCGCTTCAGGTGAATTCCAAGAAATGCTCCCTAAAGAAAAATCGCTTTCAGATCGCTTACAAGAATTAATTGAAAAACAACCTGTCATGGTATTCATCAAAGGTACACCTCAAGAACCTCAATGTGGATTTTCTAGACAAATAATTACTATTTTAGATGATCGTCATATTAAATATGGCTATTTCAATATTTTATCGGATGATGATGTTAGACAAGGATTAAAAACTCATGTAGACTGGCCAACTTATCCTATGTTATTTTATAAAGGTGAATTATTAGGTGGTTTAGATATTGTAAAAGAAATGATCCAATCTGGTGAATTTGATCAAGTGTTGACTGCTTAAATCGTAACTTATGTTGTAATTTAAAATAATAATAATAGTAGTAATTGAATTAGTAAAATATAATATTATTTATATTATAAATAAATAAATAATATATAAATATATATATATATTTATTGAAGAGCAAATAAAGTGCACTAATTTTTTTCATACAATAAACCTTTTTACTTTAATATTAACATTGGCTATTTTATATTTAATTTATTATCATTATTACTTCTTTACTTTTCCTTACTTTTCTATATAAAAAAAGGTTAAAATTTTATAACTTTCATTTAGGAATTTATGGCTTGAAAAAGCTTTTAACAATTTATAGAGCTTCATTTTTTTTATATAATATTACGAAAGCTATTTGGGAACAAACTATAAATAACTACTAACATTTATTATTAATGGTAAGCTTAAAAATCGCATCATTAAGTTGCATAAGAATTTATGATTTTTAATATAAACAGTTAATATACATCCAAGTGAATTTCATTTCTATTTTATAATCTATGATGTTTTAAATATATTATAAGTGATCCTTTTTTATGTTGCTATTACTATTATTATTCTTCAACACCTGATGGTCGCTCTATTCTTACTTGTTCCCAGTCATCTTCTGTTTTAGCTTGCAATCGCTATTATATATATATATATATATATTAATATCTATTCAGTATTATTAAAAAATATACGATAAAATATTATTATTTTTACCCAATATTCTTCTTGTATACTCAAACTACGACGATTCTTATCTAATCCTAAAGCTTCTTCTTTTTCAACCTTATTGTTTTAATTATAAATTATACGAATTAACGAGAAAATTGTTATGAATAGTATTATATTAGTAAATATATATATTTCATTTTTATTAATCGACTATTTTCCATTTTATTTCACTCATTTCTCCTAATTATACATATTCAGTTTGATAAATACCTTTCGATGCCTTAAATCTCTATGATCATATTTTGTTTGTGTTAATTGAGCTAAACCAAAGGAAGCCCCTACCATAATAGCGATAAAAGGTAACCCAAATAATACAAAAGGGTGTTTTTTTACTTTTTGTACAAGTGGTGATGCTTGCTTATTAAATGGCTTTGACTGAAAAGTGGGCATGTTTTTAAAATTGCTGGAAAAAAAGAAAATGAAAAAGAGAGCTTGAAATATATAAAATCTTAAAAAGAATGAAATTTAAATGCCAGCATTTAATCTTTGCTAAACTTTTCAAATGAATATTTTTTTAAAAAAATTATACTAGTATAAAAAAGAGTGTATATATTTTTATTATTTAACTCATTGCAATTATATTTAAAAAACGAATATGATATATTAAATAGTATCTATTTTTCTATAATTCATATTTTTTCAATACTTCTTGCTCTAT
The DNA here is from genome assembly GCA_037043795.1 of Cunninghamella bertholletiae. Taxonomy (NCBI): domain Eukaryota; kingdom Fungi; phylum Mucoromycota; class Mucoromycetes; order Mucorales; family Cunninghamellaceae; genus Cunninghamella; species Cunninghamella bertholletiae. Next base: position 1,499,876 of record JAZGVP010000005.1, read on the forward strand.
CTTTTGTACAGGAGCATGCTTGCCAGTCCAAATTTCAAATTGAGCAATACCTTGAGAAATCAAGACATCAATACCTTCAACACATAACCAACCTTTACGCTCAGCTTGGAGTAATAATTTAGTACGTCTAGGTTTATAAGCCATATCGCAAATAATACCTTTAATACCACCATAAATATGATCAGGTAATTGAACTCCACTATCAGCAGGTACAGTAGAGATGATAACACCAGGTTCGATTGTTGCTTCTTCTAAATTTTCAACTACTTCAATATCACACAAGTGATCAAATACCTTTTTTAATTCATAAGCTTTGCTGATGGTACGATTCCAAATGTAAATCTTTTTAATGCCCATCTTGTAAAGTGAGTAAATACCTGCACGAGCAGTACCACCACTACCAATAACTAAACCTTGTTCAGGAGGTTTAGTTGCATCCATCATAAGAGGTTGTACACGACGCATGATACCAATAAAGTCAGTATTTTCACCAATCAATTTACGCTGTTTTACACCATTAGAATCAATATCATAGCGTACTGAAACAGTATTTACTGCACCAATTAAACGAGCATTTTCAGTGACTTCATCTAAATACTTCATAATAGCTACTTTGTGAGGAATAGTAACAGAAGCACCACCAAATGCTTCATCTTGTAATAATGCATCTTCAGCATATTCTACCATATGACATTCAAGTAATCCATAATTATGTGGTAAGCCAAGAACATTGAAACCAGTGTTGTGTAAAGTAGGCGACATAGAATGTTGAATAGGTGTGCCAATCAACCAGAAACGGTTAGCAGGAAGTAACCCAACAAGATGACGAGCTCTATAAATTTCAGCCAAAGTTAACTGTCCAGGTGCAGCCTTTTGTGGTAATGCAGGGTGTGTAATAGGTGTTAAAAAGTTATTAATAACTCTACTTAATTGCCCAATAAGCCCCATATTAATAGCAATAAGAGGTTTGCTGTGGTTAGTTTTAGAAGCACGGAATGTTTCAAGAGCCATATTATCTTGCAATGATTCAGCAGTGCCTACTAACTTAATCAAGTCACCATATCTATCTGCAAGTTCATATTTCACTTGAAGAGCTTTACTATCCCAAGTTGTTTTTCGTAAAACGTCATGCCATGATGCTATTATCAAACTTTCACCTTTATTTGTTACCAAGTTTTCAATAGTGGATGGAGTCCAAATAGTTTCAACATCAATATATTCGCAACCCCATCGAAGACCCCAATGTAAAAGTTCAAACATTTCTTTTTCTTTATCATCTGGGAAGGTACCAGCTTGGCCTTTACTACGAACAGTGAAAATTACTGGAATACTAACAGTACGACGTAAAATAGCTAATTGTTCACCTACATATTCAAAGTAAGTAATATCACCCCTATCATCATCTTGATGTAAAAGATCTACTCGTAATTCAACAGCATCTGTACCTTCACAAATATCTAACAAGCGATCTTCTATTTTACGTATATCTTTCATAGTTAATGAAACGAAAGTAGTTGGTATACCAACACGGTGAGGTGCATTATTGACTTGATTAGTTTGACGACCAGTAATAAAGTTTAAGAATCGAGCCAGATCCCTTTTGATAGCCAACCAATCTGAAGGAGCAACCCAACCATCGTCTGTTAATTCTTTAGCATAAGCAACAAATTCATAATTACATACTTCACGATACCAATTTCTACGACGGCGCCATACTGTCATCATATCTTCTCCAAACATAGGGCGAGTTTTATCGCGACTGAGGTATTGCATGACTTGATCAACATCACGAACCAAATGAAGTACTTTGCCTCCAGAACGAACATGCTCTTTTAATACTTGGCGAGATTCAGGTGTTTCTACAATACCACCACCACAAGATACTACATATTCACGACCATAAGGTGAATCTTTACCTAAAATGTCTCTTAAGGCCTCTGCTTCTTTAATACGGAATTGTTCCCAACCCCAAGTATTAATAAATTCAAATACCGTTGTTTTTAAAGTTGCTTCAAAATATTGATCTACATCTACAAACTTAAAACCAAGTGATTCAGCTGCATGTTGCCCTAAAGTCGTTTTACCAACACCACGCATACCAACAATGACAATAGATTTACCATGATCCACATTTTGACGATGACTTTTGCGAGTATTTGTAGAGTGTCCTAATTGTTTCACATCTTTTAATCGTTTACCTTGGTCCACACCATTTAATCTTACACCCATCTTACGTTCTAAATCATCCCACCATGTTGGCCATGTTTTTTCAACACATTTCTTTTCTTGAATAATAGTACCATGAGGGACAACACTAGAAAATACAGAAAAGCTCATAGCAATACGATGATCATCATAACAATGTACACCTTCAGCAGGAGCCTTAAGATCTTTAATATGTTTGCCATGAATTTGAATACCATCAGGCAATTCGCTACTTTCAACACCAAACTTAGTCAATTCATGTACCATAGCTGCAATACGATTGCATTCTTTTACGCGTTGATTGGCAATACCAGTAATACGAGTTATATTTTCTTCACCAGGAGCATGAGAAGATGTAACAGCAGCTAATACAGAAGCAGTTAAGAAGGCATCTGTCATAGTTTCCATATCTATACTAGGTAAAGGTTTTAATTGACCGATAGGAGGACCAGTAACAGTAGTTGATGTTTCAGTTTGATGAACTTTACAACCCATAGGTTGCAAAACATTAATAGCAAAAGTAGCATCACCTTGAAGAGATTTACTACCAATACTTGTAACAGTGCATGTAGTACCAGTAATTGCTGCTAAAGCAAGAGGGTATGTAGCAGAACTAGCATCCGATTCAATAACATATTCAGTAGGGTTTTGGTATACAGATGGTTGGATACGATAAGTATTGTTAGGTAAACGTTCTACACGAGCACCAAAAGATTCCATCATAGCAATTGTCATATCAATATAAGGTTGAGATATAACTTGGCCACCAACTAAAACTAATTCAACAGGTTCTATAGCATATGGAGCACAAAGTAAAATAGAGGAAACATATTGTGATGAAATTGAAGCAGCTAATTCAATACGACCACCTTTGAAACCACCGCTAGGAGTGACAGAAATAGGAAGAAATCCTTCCTTTTCAGTAGATACAATTTTAGCACCATTTGTTTTTAATGCATCAAGAAGAGGAGCAATAGGGCGTTGTTTCATACGAGCATTACCAGTTAATACAGCAAAAGGACTATTTTCATTTGCTTCAGGTATCATAGTTAATACAGTTGTTAAGAAACGAGAAGCTGTACCAGCATTACCAACATAGATTTCTTTATTAGGTACTGATAATTTACCAGCACCACCATTAATAACAAGAGTTTCGCCATTATCTTCCCATTCAAATTCACAGGCATTTAATGATTGTAATGCAGCTAACATATATTGAGTGTCATCTGAATGTAATAAATTTTTAACACGAACAGTACCTTTACCAAGAGCAGCAATTAATAAAGCACGATTAGAAATAGATTTAGAACCTGGTGTTGTTAATATAATTTCTTTCTTTGGTCCACTTGGAGATTCAGTAACGGGTAATACAAGTTGTTGAGGAGCAAGAACTTTTTGAATATCAATGTCAGATACAACAGAAGCACGAGGTTCAAGAGTTTGACCAATTTTAGCAAGTAAAACAATACGTTTTTTATCCCCTTGATTTTTTTTATCTACTTTCATAACTTCCATGATATCATCAACATGACAATAAAGATTACCAATGCGTTCTTTTACTTTCTTATCATCAAGGCTAATAGGTAAATCATAAGAACTAAGACAACGAGCTAAACGTCCAACACTAACAGGGTTAAGATGACCTAAATTACGAGATAACTCAGCTTCTTTGACACATCCAATAGAGACGCATTCACCATGTAATAATAAAGGTGAAACTAATGCTTCAATACCATGCCCAATAGAATGACCAAAATTTAACAATCCACGTAAACCACCTTCCCGTTCATCATTAGTTACAACATGTGCTTTTACTCGTGCTGATCCAAGAATGACATCCAATAAGAGGTTTTGTTCTACTGTACGTGTTTCGATTTTAGCTCCTAGAAATAGGAAAAAAACAAAAAGTTATTAAAACATTTCTTTCCAAGTCATTTTTTAATTTATTTTACCTTGTAAAGTATTTGTTTCTGTATTAGCGTCATTATTCAATACAGCTTTTCGAATAGCTTCTACACCATTTTCAAGCTTTACAAAATCAGGTTCACTCCATATAGCTGCTGTCTGTTTTTTTTATTTACGAAAAAAATTCCCCAACAAAAATCATTAATTGTTTGGCAAAAAATTTTTGTTATATTTTCTTTACTTGATTATGCTTTTTTCTTCCTTTTGATACAACTTAACCATTTTTTTTATCTTTTATCTTTTATATTTTATATTTTAGTAATAATGAAAAAAAAAAAAATTACCTTGATAACTTCAGCCATTCCATTTGCAAATTCACGTTCAGGTAAAGATTTCAAAAAGACTAAATCCATAAAAATACGTTTGGGTTGCCAAAAAGCACCAATTAAATTTTTACCAGCTGGAGTATCAATAGCAGTTTTGCCACCAATAGAAGAATCTACCATAGCTAATAAAGTAGTAGGAATTTGAACAAAAGGTACACCACGCATAAAAGTGGCGGCAACAAAACCAATAAGATCACCAATTACACCTCCACCCATAGCCAAAAAGCAAGTGTCGCGTGTAACGGCATTAGATAATAACCAATCTTCAATATCATCTTTTGTTTGTCTTGATTTAGATAATTCCCCTGGTGGTAAAATACGCGTAAATATACGTATTTTAGGGTTTTTTTCTTTAGCAACTTTTTCTAATTGTGTTACATAGGCATCCAAATATAATGGTGCTAAATTACTATCTGTGATTAAGACATAATTAGATGCTGGTATATTGTTGACAACGTCACGTGCAATATATTCTGTTAAATGAAAGCCTAAGATAATTGATTCTTCACCAAGAATAGATATTTTGGATACATCCGTATCAGGAAGTGTACCAGTCATAGTTTATTTAGTTATTAAACACAAAATAAAGAATGAAGAGAAAAAAAAAAGAAAGGAGAAGAAAGAAAAGAAAAAGGGAAAGAAGCTTTTTTAAAAAAAAAACATCAAACAGAAACACATATAAAAAAAAAACGGAGTTTTAAAAAATCACTATGATTGGCAAGTTTGTATCAATGACTCATTATAACTTGTGTTTTCCCTGCCCTGATTCTGTTTTTTTTTAGAACATATATATTTTTATAGTAAGATCTTTTTATCATTGCATTAAACTTATATTTAATATTTTTATATATTCTGTTAGTATTCATTTTTGCTTGTTTTATTATTATTATTAATATTACTATTATTTTGAATTGTGAGTTTTATTAAATAAAATGACAGATGAAACTGTTTTATATAATAAACCATTCATCAAATAAAAAAAAATAATTATAAGAATAATTAGAGTATCAAAAATAACAAAAAATAAAAAAAAAATTACTAGGAAAGTTAATAGTACTGTCTTACCTAGTAATTTTGAATATATATATATTTATATCTGATGAAAATGTTCCTTTTTCCATATATTTTATGGACTGAAACCGGAATTTGCATAATAAAAAATTATACTCGTAGATCAAAATATATATTTATTTATTTATACAGGTTACACATACTAACTCGTAAATTAATTATTTTTTATATCTTTACTGTTTTACAAAAATATTAACATTCAATTATGTCATTCAGAATAATTGCCATTATTATGTTTTTGTAGTTATAATTATTATTGTTTGTTTGTTTATTTAAATTATTCTGATTGAATGAAATATTTACAGTAAATGTAAATTTATTTATAATAAATGATTGATGAGTTAATTGAGTATGTAATATATTAAAAACCAATTTATAATAATGAATGATAAATAAAATAAAATAAAATAAAATAAAATAAATAATAGAAAATATATATTATCTAAGTCCAAAGTCTAAGAGAACCGTCAGCACCGGATGAGAATAACCAGGGTTGAGTGGGATGGAATTCAATATCAAGAACACCAAGACCATCCTTAATTTCATGGCCACGTAATATTTTAACAGGAACAATTAAAGGATTTTGTAATAAATCATTATAAACCATACCATAAAAGATTTGAATAGTACCATCATCAGAAGATGAAGCAAAAAGTGGGTATCGTTTATGATAAGACACTTGACGAACAGCCTTAGCGTGGTATTTTAATGAAATATAAGGACGAGAACTAAGATCTAAATCAAACCAACAAACGCGTCTATCATAACTACCAATAATAACATTATCACCTCCAGGGTGGATATCAATACTAGAAATCCACTTAACACCAGGTTGTAAAGTACGTATTAAGGATTGTCGCATTAAATCATAGACACGGACATATAATTGGGTACAAACATAGAAAACTGGCTTAATAGGGTGGAATGCAACCTTTTGAATAGCGCCTTTTAATTTACGGAAAGGTGATTGTGATTGGTGTCTTGTTGTTTGATGAATAAGTACGCCCATATCTTTACTATCAGGAGTAACCGTTGCAAAATAATCACCTTTACGATGCCATACAATTTGTTTTACTCTTTGAGGATGTATTAATCGAATCTTATAACCATACTTTTCATCTTCTTCTTCTGATACTTTCATCCATTTAATTAAACTTTCATTAGTTTTATCATCCACTTTACTTCCATTATGTACATATTGATCTGCTAATTGTTGTTGCTCTCTAGATGCTAAACGAGGTGGTACTACTAATAATACTTCCCCATCACCAATAGATACTGCGAATAACCACATTTCTGAACTAGGATTCCATGCTACTGCGTGAATAGTTTCTTTAAATTGCCACATAAATAAGCATCTACCTGTTAATACTTCCCATAATCTTAAGCAGCCATCATCTGATCCTGACAATATAAACAATCCACTTGGGTGAATTGATAAATTTCTAATACGTGCAGTATGTCCAATATATGAAATAGATTGTTGTGTAGGGAATGGTCGAAGATCTTTTGGACTTGGTAATTTAGGAACCAATGATTCTGGATCAATATTAAGCTAATTAAATAATATATATATATGTTAGTTATATAAAAAAAACAACAATTTTAACCAATATATATATATATGGTACTTACTCTATTCTTTTTAACACGAGGTGCCAAATATAAATCTAAACATCTTTGGAAACGTTCTTGAATAAATTGATTATAAGCAGGTACTTGACGAAGAGATTTATATTTTTTAGGCAAATAATTCTTTTCCCTTTCTTGTTCATCCATTTCATTCCATTCTTTAATTTCATCTTCATCAGGTAAGTATTCCTCAGGAGGATTGTAACTTTCATCATGTTGAGGTAACGCCATTTTTGGAGCAGCAATATGCATAATATGCTCTTCGCGAGGTTTATCTGTTTCATCATTCCAAATATTGTAAAATTGATTAGATGTAGTTTTGGGTTTACGAGGTAAAATACGACCAGTACGAATTGCATGAACGATCTTCATAATTTTTTTAGCTTCCCATTTAGATGGAATGAAACGGCTCTTAGGTTCAGGTCTTGCGCTAAGAGGCATTACTTCAGTTTTACTACTAAACCATTCTACTGTAGGTTCATAAGGGTTATAACCTGCATCGGGTATCTGACCTTCTTGTAATCTATGGATAATATCTAACTCTTCATCATTTAATACAATATCCTTTCCTTCCTTTTCACTATATGCAGATTTCCATGAGTCAGGATCTTCTATAGTAGCTAAGAATTTATCTAATTCATCTCCAGTAGCTGGTTTCATTACTTTTTTGCCATCGATATCATAACCAATATGAGGTAAATCATCATACCATTCCATTGGTATATTTCCCACTGTATTTTCAGTCTTTAAATATATATGTATATATATATACAATAAGTAAATACGTTTTTTTTTACTCTTTATATGTGTATGCATGTATACTTACTTCCTCTGTTGATGAATCACTGTCATAGTTTGCTTCAATTTCGGGTAGCGTATCAATATGCCCATTTTTATCCCTAATAATAATCCAAATATTATTCAATAACGTTTATAATAGAATATATATTTTTTTAATTCTATATATGTGTATGTCTTTACCGTTTATAAGGATTTTTTTTAATTTCTGCAATTTCATCGTCTAAATCAGCTTCATCCAAACTATCACCTTCCATATAATCATCATTATCGTCTTCTCCTTCTTCTCCTTCTTCTTCTTCTTCTTCTTCTTCTTCTTCTTCTTCTTCTTCTTCTTCTTCTTCTTCTTCTTCTTCTTCTTCTTCTTCTTCATCATCATCACTTAATGTTAATTCTGGAAAAACATCTACAGCATCGTCGTCGTCTTGTTGATCATCGTCAGAATCTGAAGGTTCTTCGTCTGAGGAATTCATTTCAATAGCAATGTTATCAAAATTTTCCTTTTCTTCATCTTTAGTTTCTTTTATAGTTCTTTTCCGTGATACTTTTTCTTTTTTTATTGCTGATTTTACCATGGTTATGAATATTATAGATTTTTTTCTATTGCACTTTAAAAAAAAGAGAGAGAAAGAAAAATGAAAAAAGAAAATTATCTGGAAAATTGAATTTTCCCGGTGGCTTTTTGACAGGAAAACGCAGACCAAGCCACCAATTTTTTAAAGTAAAAGCTATTACTCTTAAAAAAAAGTAAAAACTCTTAAGATATATATAAAAAATAGTTTATAAAAATCACATTTTTCTGAACTATCTACCTTATACTACAAATTTACTTGTATAACTAGTTATTGAGATACTCTTCCTTTTTCATTTTCATTTCCAAAAAAGGCAAGTTTTTTTTTTTCTAAAATACAAATTATACATTGGTGATAATAATAATAGTAATAGTGATAATAATAGTAATAATGATTAAATATACCATTAATAACAGCAATGTTAATAATTATTCATTAAAATAAAAAAAGAAGATACAAATATATAATAAAACTTTATTAAACTAGTAAAATATTTAAAGTTAAAAATTTGCTTCATATCTATTTTCATGCAAAATATATTGTGAAACATTTATTTTTCTGATCGAGTTGATGTATATTTTTATTGAGAAAAAAAAAGTTTCATATTTACAAATAAAATAAATAATAAAATGAACGATATAAATGTAATATTGATTGCTGCATATATAAATGTGAGTGAGTTAACGAATGAATATTAAACAAGAGAATCAAAACAAATAATGTAATACTTTTTTGATGCTTTTTCTATTTTTTTTTAATAATAATGATAATGGTAAGAATGATACATTAATCTTCGTTATTCAGTCGACGGCGTTTATTATTCATTTCTATTGGGTTTGATGCTGGTAGAGGCCACGCAAATTTACCGTCATTTGAAGGAATAATAGCAGGAGCTACCATTGGGCGGTAAGATGATGAAGATGAATCAATTATTGATTGTTTATCTACATTTGGCCATAACGTTAGATTAGTAACTGAAGGTGCTCCATTCATTGGTATTTGATGTGATTGATGTGCATTATTAGTATAAGGTGGAGTAGAATCGATGGAAACTGGGTTCATAGTGATAGGAAATGGATAAGGTGCCATAGGATAAACTTGAGTTAAATTTGATGCAGATGAAGTGGAAGATGGCACTTGTGATTGAAAATGTTGCGGTTGCTTTTGTGATGTTAATTGGCTTATTTCATTATCGCTATTGTTGGTTTTAGTATCAGCATTTTGAATATTAATATCATTACAAGTATTATTATTATTATTATTATTATTATTATTATTGTTGTTGTTGTTGTTATTATTGTTATTATTGTTTTTACTACTATTATTATTGTTATTATTATTACTACTACTATCACCGTTATTATTACTATTGTTGTTTTTACTATCATTATTCATATTATTATGTTGAATCATGGACGATGATGTAGAAGATGGCGAAGAAGAAGTTGGAGCAGGCAAACTTAGTGTACCTAATGTTGGAGGAATATTTTGATCTTGAACACGATGAACTCTTTGTATTGCCTTTAAGTGTGCACAATATTTCTCCAACATACTATATAATGTCTTTTTTGAAAATGGTTTAGGTAAAATATCTGTCATACCACTGCCAATATATTGCATAATATCATTATCCGTAAAATTAGAAGTCATTGAAATAATTGGTGTTAGTGCATCATATTGTCTAATATTTCTAGTAGCTGAAATACCATCCAAGTTTGGCATGACAATATCCATAAGAATTAAATCATATTTTTCTAACCCCATTTTACGTAAAGCTTCTACTCCATCTTTAGCCAAATCAATTGAACATCCAATAATCTGTAATAACCTACCACTTAAATCACGATATACAGAGTCATCGTCTACAAGTAAAACACGAGGAGGGACGGTCCAGCCGGCAATATTCATTTTTCTTTTTAAACTAACTGCTCCATTTTGATTATCAGATATAATTGAGGAGGAAGTTGATGGTTGTTGTGAAGATGATGATGATACTATTGTAGAAGTAGAAGCAACATTATTTAAGTTTATGTCTTGTTGAGAAAGAGTTTGTGTTTGAGTTAGAAGTGAAGGTAATTGGTGTTCAGTAGTAGAAATTTCTATGGCAGGTCTGTTATCTCTTAAGGTTGTATTTGATGATAAACGCCCTAGAGTAACAAAAGTCAAACCATCAGCCGTTTTTAACGGGGACCCGATTAAACTACCAGCATTCATACTGACTGCTGCTGATGCAACACTAGCTGGTACGTTAAACGATCCTAATGTTTGTTGACTTGGAATTGTTGGTGGAATGGTAGAAGAATTATTAGACGTTTCAAGCTGTTGAGAAATTGAGCCATCGTTTGATGGTATAGAAGGCTGTTGTAAAGATGATGCTGGTGCATCTAAAATTGATTCTTCCTTCACTTTTATGCTATTTCCAGTCCATTGAGTTTGTAACTGTTGAGTGATTCGATCAAGTTGTGTAGAGTTTTGTCTTGATATGTTAAGAAAAGAGTTTAATAACTCTTGTATTTCTAATTTGGATTTTTCTTCAGATACGTCTAATAAAATAAGTAGCAGTAATATTAATAATAATAATTTAATATGCCATTTTACCAAGTATTATATAAATACATCATACCTTTATTCGTTTCAATTTGTTTTGAAAAAAAATCAAGTATCAGTTTATCTTTTATTTCCATATTCTTTCCCAATCCAGTAAGTTCTTGGATGATAGTGTAATCTGTATTACTAAGCTGCTGTAGTCTTTTTTCCAGTTCTATACGATATTGCTGAAGTTCATTGATTTGAGTTTGCAATTGTTGAGTAGTATGCTTCATATCTTCTAACTGTGAATTACTTGCTAATGGATTTTTCGTATTGACTTTCATCATTTCCGATGTTATAGTGGTAGATGATGATGCTGATGTTGATGCCGTAGTTGATTTATTACTACTTTCTTTTGTAAAAGTATTTGACTCGTCTTTTTTTGATTTTCCTGGCGTTTTACGTCTTATCTCTTCTAATAAATCCTTTCTATCTCTTTTAAACTTTGGATGTACAAATTCCCATGCCTAAAAAAGAAAAATAAAATATGGCTTATAAATACTATTTCATTTTAATGTATATGTTGTATAATATGTTACTATTGCTAAACATTATCTAACCTGATCACCAAATGGACGATTACCATCATCCGAATTTCTTACTTTATGGAAATCGTATTTGTTTAATTGTCTAACAAAACTAGCAAAATTGCAATGTTTAAAATGTTTTGGCAAGATGCTTTTGGAAAATTCATTGGTGTCTTTTACTACAAATGTTGTACCATCAGGACTCCAACAAAAGGTATTTTGAAAAGCTGTGTTTTCAAGCATTCTTTTTTTTAAAAGAAAACATTTTTAGTCATTTATATGAAAATATAAATTTTATTGGTTAATTTGTATTATTTTCTTGATATATATTACTGTTTTATATGTATATGTATATGTATATATTATCATCTTGTTTTCATCTATAATACCTAAAAAGTTTTTGAATAAATTCAGGAACTGCACCATCATTACTTTTTGAATTTATCTTTCCACCTGCTTTTTTATTATTACTTGGACCAGCCATATTTATTTTTTTTTGTTTATTACTATTATTATGTGGTGATGAATAGTCTTCGACTGTAGGAACTTCCATCAAACACTTGTGTATATAAAAATGTCGCTTTTTTAATAATAATAATAATATATATTGATATTTATAGATTATATATATAGTACAATTTAAATGAAGTTCAGCTTTAAAAAATTAATCGATTGGAGAAAAATAAATGGAACTCCAAATATGTATATATACACTTATATATACATATATAACTAATTATATGTATTATTAATATGTATGTATCTTTTAATGGTTTTAAGAAAAAAAAAAAAAAAAAGAAAGAAGGTAATATCCTTTTTGAACAAAAATATTTTTCAATCGGAATTTTAAATATAGTTTTATATGTTTTTAATTATACTGGAAATAAAATAGTAAAAAATCAGAATAGTTTAAATAGATAAAGAAACTCTAATTAAAAATATAATCTTTATGACAACTAACTACTCTATTTTTTACCTAAAATAGTAAAATAACAATTGGATTTAAATACATTATGTTTATGATCAATTGACAGATTTGCATAAATTATATATATTTACTTGGCAAAATATTAATATAATTAATTAAACTCTTTATCATCATAATATGATATTATATAGACCAATTCTAAATAAATAAAAAATCTTTTTATTTATTTAAATAGAGGTAGTAGTATAACAATAAAATACTTAAACTAAATATTAATGGTAGCTACTAATACATATATAGTAATACTTTTAAAAATATTTTAAGGACATCATTAACCATATAACAAATTATGATTGGTTGAAAATGTTAAGTGAAAAGCTATTTTAGTTTTTTCAAGTCATGGATAAATATATTTTATAGAAAAGTATTAATTAATACATCAATCCAGTATGAGCTAGTTAAATTATTAACATAAAATTCCGCATGTCTATAAGTAGCAGAAATAACAAATCTGTTTAGAGAAAGAAATAAAATTAGGAACATTGACAAAACAGACTATTTTTATTTTTTTACCTTTGTGGAAGATAGCAATATACTACTAATACAGATTTTTTACTTCACACACTTTTTTTTTTGCGCATTGGATTTTTAAATTGGCACATCCCAATAAATTTTTTTCTTTTGCTTTTGCACACTGAAATTTAAATTTTGCACACTGAAATTTAAATTTTGCACATTAATGTTTTTATTTGGCGTACTTCTCTTTTTTTTATATTTATTGTAATAATTAGTTAGTACATTTTTTCTTTTCATTTTTTTTATTACTTTTCTTTCTCTATTTAATTTATTTTATTTATTTATTTTACCATATTTAAATTGCTTTAAAGATTTATACCTCATTTACTTCTAATAATAAAAGTAAATATAATAATATTTATAAAAATAAATTATATAACATGACTAATAAATCAAAAGCTTTAGAGTATTGCAAGGATATTTAATATTTAAAGATAAATCATATCTTTTTTTTTTAGTTTTTATAAAAGATCCACTACTTATATATAATTTTTTTTATTTAATCAGCTGTTCATATTTTATAAAGGCTACCAGTTTGTAAAAAGGTAATAAAATATACTAGCCATGTATAATAGTACAATAAAACACTTATTTTTTTTATTATGTTAGGCTGCGTTATATTTTATCTTATTTAAAATACACCTCAAATCATTTAAATGAGATATCCAAAATTAGAACATAGTATATTTATTATGAGAATAGTATAATATATGTGTAGAAGCTTTTTTTATTAGTAGTTAACATTAGTATTACTATCAGTAATTTTATTTTATTTTTTTAAAATGGTATATTCAAATAAAATACAATCGAAAATTTGAAAAAAAAATTTCAGTACATTTTTATTTATTCAGTACAATTTTAGTACATTCTTGGTATAAAAGTACATTTTCATTCAGTACAAAAGTACAATTTCAGTACTTTTCTGAGTTTACGAGGTTTTAAACTACAAAAAAAAAGGACTTTTAGCCAAAAACTCTTCTTTTATCAGCACCTTAATAACCCCGCAAAAGTCCATTTATCAAAATAAGCATAGATAAATTGTCAAAAAAGTTAAAAAATATAAACTAGAAATTTGCTTTATGGATGATCCCAAGAAACCAGTTTTAGTACATAAAAAAATTCTATTTAATCTATTTACATATAAGAAATATTTACTTACTCAACCTATTATAGTATCACCTTCAATACATCAATTTTGCAAGTACAACAACACTCTAAATGAAAATTTTAAACTAATATTAAAATTTTTGATTTAGATTCTGAAATACAACCTATAGAAATTTTAAATGAAGTATAAACAGCTACACTTGTCAACAAAGGCATACACCTCCTTCAAAATTGGCCCAAAGAATACGTATTTTGTTTTTTTTTTTTTTTGTCATATTTTTGGAACTCTTTGATGAATCTATTTTGTGATTGTGTACTAAGGTAATTGACTAAATTTAACACGTTTGACCAAGTCTCAGTACAAAAATGTAAAGATACTAAAGTTGCAATTGGACGTAATGATTTTTCAAGAATTATAGCTATAGAACATGGTGTTTTAAAAGTACTGTTAATAGATATGTTAGAAAATTTAACACTCATTGTAAATGTAAGGCTGGCCGACCACCTAAAATCAGTAAAAGAGATGAAAATGCATTAGCAAGATCTTTTAAAACCGGCAAAATTTTTATTATAGTAAATTCAGCAAGAGAAATTGGTACTAGTAATAACACAACTATTGGCTCTAGTGCAGTTGCGAGTTTTAAAATCAAAAAATCTTGTGGCAAGAAAAAAGAAAAGAGCACTACCAGTGTCACGTGATTTGGAAAAAAAGCATCTACCATTTATTAGGAAGTATACAAGTTAGAGTGAGGCAGACTGGAAAAAAGTTATCTTTGCAGATGAAAGTAGGATCATTAGATTTGGCTCTGGCAGTGGTCAATGAATTTGTAGAAGAAAAATAGACCACGAAGAGAACATGAATATTTTGAAGTTTCTAAGGGTAAAGGTAGTTCCATAGCATTTTGGGGGTGTATAACAGCCAAAGGCATTGGTTATCTTACTTAGATTCGTCTATCATTAGATGTTAATTTATTTTTAAGATTAATGAATGAAGGATTCCAATGGACTATAGACTATTATAAATGGGATATGTCAAATTTTCTAATTTTGCAAGATAATGATTCAAAGCATACGGCGAAAAAATGTAAAGAGTGATATAAATATAATAATATAATATTATTAGACTGACTAACAGGTTCTTCTGACCTGATCTCAATAGAAACATGAGGTCCTTTCTTAAAGAAGAACTGAAAAAAAATTACCCCCAGCCCGCAAGATCATTAAAACAGCTCTGGCAGCGCATCGAAGTGTTATGAGACAGTAAAGGAATGAACGAAATGTCTAAAAAGTTAATAGGTTCAATGCCAATAAGGTATGCTTTAGTAATTGGAAATAAAGGAGGTCATATTCCGTATTAGTTATTGGTAATAATAAAAAACACTTACACTTATTGGTAAATATTTAGTCAAAATTCAATAAATCTTTTTATTTTATTAATTTTACTTTATATTATTATTTTTTTTATTGAGATTTAGATATAGTTAGATGTGTGAAAAAAAATTTTAAATTAAAAAATATAATCAATGGGTTAAGTTTGCAGAGTAGTGTATATGAGTGCAAATCAATAAATATAGAAGAAGTACAAAATCTTACAAATCGGTTTACAAGTATTATGAAAAATAGATCAACAATTTCTTTTGCTTTTTGGTTCTATCAAAAAAAAACTAATGAAACCCCCTTGTCTTAGAAAAAGAAGAAAAAGCGATAAAAGTGATAAAAGATTACGGGAAGTCTACGTATTAAATGAAATTTATTATGGTAAATTATCATCATATTCAAGTTTACATTACCATGGTCTGACATTATTTATTTATTTATGATTATACTTATAGAATCAATTGCCCAAAATATTCGTGAATATACACAACAATATCAAGCATTTACAAATAATTTAAGAAGCGAAAATTATATGATAATCGGTTATGATAGAAAATCGTCTATAAAAGAAGTAAATGAAAAAAGAGTTGACTTCTTGAACAAAATGATTACAAAGTTAAATAAAAGATCATTAACAGATAAATTTTATATATCACCATCATGCGCTGCAAGTAATCCAATACGTCCCAGAGATTTAAATAAATGTACAATAATAAATCAAATAACAGGCGCTGAAGGATCTACCCAAGGTATATCAAAATTCGCCTTTAAATACTTGTTAATAATTATGATACTAATTTTATATACTTTATTAGATTTATTATCCTTCACGAAAGAAACAGAAAGTAATGTTTGTTTAGTAGTGAGAGACTTTACCGGTCTAAGTACTAATAAAAATGATATTATTGAGTTATTCAGGTAATAAAACAATTTAGATTGACAAGTAACTGTAAGCTACTAATTACATACTAAAAGGGAAACACGATAAATTAAAAAATATTGTAGTAGACTTGTTTTCTTTTACAAAGGTGAAATTGTTTAAAAGAGAGTCAGTACTAGACGGCCCAACAATATTATCAGTATTTAATTGCAGAACGAAGCCATATCAAAGATTGAAAAATGTATTACTATCATTATCAACAGCATGAACCTAATAATTATTAATAGAATATTAAAATATAGTAATGATAAAAAAAGGGATATGATTTTTATATGATTGTTTATAAAATAATAACAATAATACTATATTAATATCATTCATAATCTTTATCATATTATAAATAATATCAAACAATAAAAGGAATTATGCATTAACCATCTACTTTATATCTTTTAATCTTGAATCATAAAGAGAACATTCATTTATAACAAAATTAATATAAAATTAATTTTGACAAAAAAGTACAAATGTTTACAACTCTCCAAAAGTACTTGTGCCACTTAGTGATTTATATAAGCTATATACCTATTTTATTATATAGAAATATTCATAATATTTATAATAATTAAAAAGACAAAAATACAAGTTAATATCCATTATGTGTTCATACTCTTTGTAATTGGAAGGGTCATTTTGAATTTTAAAATGTGAAACTAAAACTGGCTTCTTGGGATCTTCCACATAGCATATTTCAAGCTCTTAATATTTTTTAACTTTTTTGACAATTTATCTATGTTTATTTTAATAAGCTCTTTGCCAAAAAAATATACAAAGCGTCTGTTCATAAGCAATGTTCATTTTTAATAATGAATAAAAAATGAAAGGAAAAGTGAAAAAAAAAAATGGACAGTGCTCAAATAAAAAATGAATCCGGTTCAATAGAGAATAATGATAATAATATAGTAATAACTATAATAAATTCGTTTATTGCTTTAAAAACTTCTAATTATAATGTTAAAGAAGTGAAAAAAAAATGAGGTACGCCAAATAAAAACATTAATGTGCAAAAGCAAAAGAAAAAAAATTATTGGAATGTGCCAATTTAAAATCCAATGCGCAAAAAAAAAGTGTGTAAAGTAAAAAACCTGTACTTATTTTCATAGATTGAAGTTGCATTAAAGGATTTTAAAACTCCTCAAAATTGATGTGACTGTCTCAAAACAGTGTTTTAAAATATATAAAAGCTTTCCCTTTTTTCTTTCGTTTAATTTTTACATAAGTCTTTAAAATTTTAAAAATAAGAGTTCCTTCCTCAATATTTTTTTATATCTTTAGTAATGGCTCATTTAGAAAGAAATCAAGATGCTACTGTATATATTGGTAATTTAGACACAAGAGCCACCGAATCTTTAATATGGGAACTTATGTTACAAGCAGGACCTGTTGGTAAGAAATAAATATTTTGATAAGCATATCCCTAACTTTTTATTCTATTAAAACCTATATCTACGCTATATTTAAATAGTAAATGTTCATTTGCCAAAAGATCGAGTAACACAAATGCATCAAGGATTTGGCTTTGTTGAATTTTTATCAGAAGAAGATGCTGATTATGCAGCACGTATTATGAATCAAATACGATTATGGGGAAAACCAATTCGAGTGAATAAGGTAATAGTAAATTATGCAAATAATGCTGATATTAAATATAATTCATTGAATTAAGAAACTTTATTACTGTTATTTAGGCAACTGCAGATAGACGAAATTTGGATGTGGGTGCAACCCTCTTTATTGGTAATTTAGATCCAGAAGTAGATGAAAAATTATTATATGATACATTTAGCGCATTTGGACAAATTATACAAACACCTACTATAACACGAGATCCTGAAACTGGTACACCAAGAGGATTTGGATTTATTAGTTTTGATAATTTTGAATCATCAGATGCAGCCATCGATAGTATGGATGGACAATTTTTGATGAATAAACAGATTAGTGTTTCTTATGCTTACAAAAAAGACGGTAAAGGTGAAAGACATGGCTCTGCTGCTGAAAGATTATTGGCTGCTCAAGGTCAAAAGAATATTCAAATGCCTAATCGACTATTTGCCGATCAACAACAACAACAGCATTTACATAATCAGCATAACATGCCATCATTACCATATCCTCCTCAGCCCTCAGCTTACTATCCTACTTATTAAAAGTACTACTAAATATTCAGCTTTTTTTTTTATGATAAATATGAAAACTGTTCTACTAAACAATCTAACTTTTGGAAAATAAAATATTTATCATCTTGTATTATATAATTGAATTCGATTTAAAATATTATATCAACTAATCATTAAATGATTTTCTTATACTATACGACTCAATTTTAAAATAAAATTGTGCTATACATCAGTTGAAGATGAAAATGAAGTAAAATACTAGCAAATAATAATAGCTAAATATATTATAAAAAAATACCTTTAAACTATTTTTAATCAACAATTTGAATATAAGAAATAATTGTCCTTTCATATATATATACTCTAATTACAAATATTTTTCTTGAACTTTTATTATTAAAGTATTAACATTTTTTTAATATTTTTTTTCATGCATATGTATTTCTTTATTTATGGTGCAATTGATCAAATAACAAGATTAATAGTGTAATACTTTATTATAAATTATAAATCAAGTAAAAGATCTATACCAGCTGCATTAGTTGAAGATGTTTGTGCAGGTGCTCGAATGATATTTTGCTGGATATCAGTTGCATAAGGATTTGTAGTTGTTGATTGGAATATATTGTTTGTACCATTAAATGAAAGTCTATAACAATAAAAAATAAAGATACGTTAAGTTTCCATAGTTAGTATATGCATAAATATCTATTAAAATCTATATGTTTACCTGTTTGCAGCTATACTATTGTAGCCTAAATCATTAAAATTATTAACGGTGCTACTATTATTGCTATTGTTATTGACAGTACCATTGATACTAATTTTATTATTATCAGTTTGCATAATTGATGACTGTGAATTAGAAGTAGGTGTATTAATTGTAGCAACTGCAGATTGGTATAAAGATTGTTGGGGCTGTTTTTGAAGTACAGGAGATGGAGTCAAATATCTAGGTTTGTAATGATGAATAAATGTGGTAGGCGATTTATGATAGATAGATGCCAAACTTGAAATATGAAGTAAAAGTTCGTCCAAAAAATATATATCTAAATTATCGGATTCAGTGGAAATAGATGGTTTATCAGAGAGAACAATCGCCTTAGCACTAGCAGGATCTGTTGAAAGCAAGCGCCAATAAATATAACCACGATCTCGTAAATCAGGATTAGCTGTTTCTTCTGTAGCCCATTTTAACACTTTAGGAACTAATTCTTGGCCAGCAGTAGGTCGCTTGATGAATAATTTTACAGTTGCAGTTAATAAAGCCATTTGAACCTCAACAGGTTCTTCCAGAAAAGTATAAAGGAAATCATCCAATAACTCATCGGCATTTTCAATTCGATCAGCATATTGCCCTATAATCCATATCATAGCTGCTTTTGCTTCAGGTTCATCTAAATTATCTAAATTTTCACAAAGTGTGCCGATGATGCTTTCATATTGATTAGGGTATTTACGAAAAATATCCTAAAACCAAATATATAAATATATACATATGTATGTGTATTAGTATGAGTTATTAATATATTATAATCTTTATTATTTTCATTATTATTGTTATTACCTTGATCACAACTATTGCTTCTTGTACAACATAATTAACTTTTGTATGAATTAAATCTAACAAAGCAGTGATACATCTTTCAGTAGCTGATTCAATTTTTACTGCCAATCTACCAATAGAACGAACAGCTTTTCTTACAAAATCAACATCTACTTCAGTAGCATATTCTTTTAGTTCACTTAAAACTTGATCTACATTATTTGCATTTGCCAGTCTAAAGATGATTTCCAGCTTAGCTAATTTCACATAAATAGGATCATTATATTTACAAAAGAAGACTTTCATGTCATTACGTAAAACTTCAGGTCTACGTTGGATAACTAATAATATATTCCTTAAAGCAACATATTGAACTTCAGGACCAGAAGAGAGTAAGGTAACCAAAGGTGGACTTAATTTTCTACAGAATGCTATAATATCATTTTCTTCTTTCATATAGTTCATCAAATACATCATAACTTTAACACAGGTTAGTACTACTGCTGAATTAGCATGTTGTAATCTAGGCGCAATTCTTTCTGCTAGCATTTCTGCATCCCCTTGTTCTTGAGGAACATAATACATCAATGCTTCCAAAATATATGTTTGCCCCCATCTGATATAAAACAAATTTATGTTAATTTAAATTATATATACATATATATTAATATATATATATATATTGACCACTTACTCAGAGCATTCATTCAAAGCTGCCGCTAATTTACTTGACACTGAGTGGTTAAATTTTAATTGGATGTTATCTGATCTTTCAGAAATTTCAACCAATGCTGCTACTGCATTTGCAATTACCTATATTGTATATATTTATGATTAGTATAAAGTATTTTGCATAATATTTTGTTATTTTAGTGAATCTACCGTTGGATTTGGATCACTTAAAAGATCACGCAACATATCAATAAAGTGCTCGCTCTCTACCATAACATGATCATACATGTATAGCTTGGCAACACAAATAGCAGCAGTCTTACGAACATAAGGATCTTTATCTCTTAAACAATGGCGCAAAGGGTCTACTAAGCAATCTACAATCTTTTCTACTTGTATATAACCCATTGTACGAATGGCTAAGGCACGGATTAAAGGATTTGGATCATCCACATCTTTTATAAACATAGTAATAGCCATCATAGCCATATCTGGTTTACTTCGAGCATAATTGATCAAATATAAATACACCATTTTTTTAATTTCCAAAATAGGTACATTCATCACGTTAAGTATATCCGGAAATAAACTAGACATATCATTCCCCATTGTCATATTAGCTACAATCTTTTTCATCACTGTCTTTTTTCGTTGATGTTTAGGATCTCGTTTTTCTGAATTTAACTCTGCACGTAATTCTTGTGTTTTTCCTATAAGGCAGTAAGTTTGCAATTATATCATTATTAATTATATTATTATTATTTTATATTATTTAATAAATACATAAATAAAATACATTAGTATTAATGAATAATTATAATAAAAGTTAAACTAATGTTGCATATTCATCATTTTATCATCCATCTTTTTTATAATCTAAATTTTTGAACCATTTCAATTTATTTACCTCTCTGAAAGTATTTTGCATCAGACATGACGTTAATAATATATTGTAAACACTAAAAAAATGATGTTTTTTATTCAATTTTAAATATAAAGAGAAGCAAAAAAAAATTTAAAGGGAAGTAAAAATGAACTTTATAAAAAGGCAAAAAACAATAATTTAAAATTTAGTCGCCGTTTAAATTTTGTCAATGCCTTTTTAAAAAATATCTTCATCTGCATCAGACCAGCCAACTGGTTCTTCATCATCATTGAATGCAAAAGTAGTACTTGAAATAAAACTAGGGTTGTTAATTGTCGTTTTTTTTGTATCTTTTTGTTTTTTCTCAATATCTGATTTAAAGATTACATTTTGTTGCTTATCCAGTTCAGTTGAAATTTGATCTGACTGTTTATTTTGTTGTGATGATGAGCCTGCATTGTTGTCAATAGCTGTTAAAATAAAATTATCAGCATCTTCATCTAACCATCCATTATCTTGATCCCAGCCACCATCATCAGAAAGACCATCAAATATAAATCGGTCACTAGTAAAAGATGGCTGGTGTTTTGGTTGCTGTTGTTCTGAAGTATTTGGCTTTATTCGTTCTAACCTAGTAGACATACCTTCCGATATTTCATTTTTAATTTTATTATGTAATAACTTTGAATGACTTAACCCATTATCATCGTTGTCAGTATTTTCGAGTTGAGGTGCTTTTATTTTATTTTCTTCAATAGGTACATCATTATTTATTACATTTAAAAGCTCGTCTTGTGCCCACCCATCAGCATCTATGATATATTGCTGCTCTTTCATTTGAGTACTTTCAATACGTGGTAGTTCATTTGGTTTTGTATAAATAGGGGTACTATTTAATATTGCATCTAAAGATTCCTCTTGGCCCCATCCATCATCATCTATTATAGTGTCATTAAATTCAAACTTATTACTAAGCGCTGGTTGCTGGTGATACTGATCTTGAGATAAACTAGATTTAGTTTGCTTAATAACATTCATATTAGGAGTTCCAATAATATTATTTGAAACAAAATCATCAAGAATATTGCCTTCGTCCCATCCCTCTTCATCACCGGCTTGATTATTATCAAATGAAAATCTACTTTTTATTGAATCATGTTCTTGTTTTTGTTGTTGCTTTAATGAATTATTAGTAAGTGAAGGTGCTATTTCTTCTAATGTGAATTGTGTATTTTCTAACTCATTCGCAACAAAATTTTCTTTTACTAATTTTACATCACTTTTTAATTGAATATCAGATGTAGAGAGCCCTTCCGTTTTCAATGATGGCAGACTCATGTCATCTAATTTTATTTTTAAATCAATATTTTCTTGATCCCATCCATCGTTAAGTTGTGCATCACCAAATACAAATTGATTACTTAAATGAGATTGTTGCTGTGGTTGTTCTGATTTTATTAGTTGTTCATCCACACTATATTCAGTAGAGCAATGATCATCTATTGTTGTGTACTCTAAAATATCACTTTTATTATGTTCCATAGAATCACCTACACCTATATCTAACAAACCTGGTTGACTATATTTAGTGATATTTAAAACTGAGCTGTTTTCCATACTATCTTCATTGAGTTTTTGCTCACTGACAGGTGAAATATTCACTTTATCTTGACCCATACTTGTTGCAATAGATATTGACATATCCAATAGCTTTGAATTATTATATGTAGAATTGGAAGTGAAGGTTTCCATTGTATCTTTCAAACTATCTAAACTTTTCTTACTTTCTTTATCATCCACTAGTATTATTGAATCAGAGTTATTGCATCTTTCATTATTATTTACTATTAAATCAAATACAGGCTTATTACTAGTTGTATGTTGTAGTTGTTGTGAATCGCCAGATTTGATAACTTCTTCCTCCGAGGTATGGTTACTTTTAGCACTTTTTTTGCTACTAGTTTCGTCATCATTCTCTGCATTTACATTTAATAATAACGATTCAATGTGTTTATCATTTGAAGTGTCTTCTGATTTAACGGAAGAATGATACGTTACTTGACCAACATTGTGTAGAATATGCGCTATGATAAAAAGCTAATATAAGTTTACTTGTCTTTTTTTTTTTTTTGATATATATATATTACCATTTTCATTAACATTGACTGATGATTCAGGTTCATCATAGTTATTAACTAGATCTTTTTGTGTTTGTTCAGATTCAACCATATTATCAGATATAAACTTAACTTCCTGTGACTGATCATATTTAAATAGTATTTTTTCCATTAGTTCACTATCTAACTCAGTACTGTTATCATTATCATCTACAACCTCATTAATAATATTTTTATTTGCTGATTCTGATTGACTTAACGCAATATTGTTATTATAATCATTTGTTATAATGCCTTCAGTTGTTGATTCCAATTGATTAGATGTAGAATGTTCGATGTTTTCAGTAATATTTTTTTCAGCTGCTGACTCTAATCTGTCTAATATAGTATTTTCATCACCGCTAATTATGATAACGTTCTTATCTGCTCGTTCTGATTGTTCCGGTTTAGAATTTTCGTTATCACCATATACAGCAATATTTTTAACTAATACTTCTGCTTGATTCAATACAATACTTTCGTAAATATCATTATTATTAGTAGTAGTGTTAGGATTTTGAGTTGATGGTTTGGATCGATTCAATATAATATTTTCTTCATCATCATTATTATTAGTTATTTCTTCAGCC
The DNA here is from genome assembly GCA_037043795.1 of Cunninghamella bertholletiae. Taxonomy (NCBI): domain Eukaryota; kingdom Fungi; phylum Mucoromycota; class Mucoromycetes; order Mucorales; family Cunninghamellaceae; genus Cunninghamella; species Cunninghamella bertholletiae. The sequence goes on from JAZGVP010000005.1 coordinate 1,524,438, forward strand.
AAATGCCCCAAATTATCTAACATAGTATTTTTGTCATCATTATCAATATTATTAGTAAAATTACAGTCAATTTTTCGATTGATTTAATTTAAAATATTTATTTTCTATTACCTTCATTTGCACTTTTAGCTACTGGTTTTAATTTATTTAAAGTTAAATCATCATCGACTATATACTTGATGTCGTTCTTAACTTTAGGCTCTATTTTATCCAATTTGCTATTTTTATTATTATCAGTAACACTGTTTTTAGATACTGTTTCATTTATATTAATATTCTTATTATCACTGTCAGAATTAACATTTTCAGTTGCTGATTCAAATGAGTCCAATTTAATATCCTCTATGGTACCATCTATAGTAATATTTTTATCTGATGATTTCAATTGTTCAAGTTCATTAACTTCATTATCCAACTTTGTTGCATCATCGAATAATAAAGATAAGTGTTGATGGTATAGTTGACTAGGATCATATAATCCTTGTTCTAAAAGATCCATATTATGATCATCCTGATTGTCTTCTTTTAAATTCGCATTATCATACTTTGGCATTTGCTTTTCTATTTCATTAGATTCATATGCATTTGATATATTATTTCTTTCTTCGTCTTCATCCATAATTGCATCTAATAAACTCAACTGATGTTTATCATTATTAGCATCATTAGTCTTTATAACTTTATCATCATCATCGTCTTCAGATTGATCTTGTTGTCTAGAATTTGTGCTAATATGAATATTTTTAATATTAGTATATAAAGGTTCAGTTTCATCCCAACAGTCTTCCTGTTGCAAACTATCATTAAATATAAACCTATTACTACTATCAAATTGTTGTTGCTGTTGATTATTAATTAATTTTTCGGAAAGTTCTTTTTCATATCTTATACTAGTTGAAGCATCTTCACTTTTATCATCAGTAACTAAATTTAATATACCTGAGGTATCGTGGTTATCACTACCGAAATCACTCAAAATGTCTATTTTACTGTCAGTTGATATATCTTGCTGAAGATTATTTTGCACTTGAGAATTTGAAGGTGATTGATTAGACTCGTTTATTATATGGTCATTATCTTCTGAATTGCTATTATGAGTGCTGGTTTTCATTTGTTTATCAATTGTGTTAATTGTTTCATATTCAATTAAACGGGTATTCTTTTCATTATTCATGACATCTATATCTACATCTAACAATTCTGATTCACTCCATCCGTTTTCATCTAAAGACTCGCTATATTCAAATTTACTACTAACAGCAGGTAGTTGTTTAGGAGAGAATTCTTTACTTCTCATAGGTACTAAATCTGCTGATTCATCATTACCAAACTGATCAGTTACTATATCCAATGGATCGTATTGATCCCATCCATCATTTTCATTATTTAAAACTTCATTAAAACTGAATTTACTGTTTACAGTATGCTGTTGAATAGATTTCAGTAACCCTTTATCATCGTAATTATCACTGGCCACTTGTTCTATTTCTGCAATTAAAAAATAAGTTATTATTATTTTTAATGTTACAATTTATATAAATTTATTATCCTTTACCATTTTTAAAACCATGATCATTTGTTAACAATTCTAAAGTGTCTGCTTCATCCCATTTATTATCTGCATCGACCAAATTTTCATTATAATTGAATTTATTACTAATATCATTTTGACTATTATGTTTCTGTTGCGAAATGGGATAAGTTGAAGTATTCTCAGAAATTGGTTTATTTATTTTTTCATTATAAATAACACTACTTTTATCACCATTACCATCGTCATCATCTGACCAATTGCTATTTTGGTTCCATTCATCATTATCTACCGGCTCATTGAATAAAAATCGATCATTAGATAGATCCCGCTGTAATATAACTGAAGTTCGGTTAGTGTTCTTTAAAGGGGAAGGCATATCAACTTCTTCATCACCTAAGGTATCAATATTCTTATACTGGTTTCTAAGATTAAAATTTATTGAAGAATCTGAAGTGGATTGATTATTTATTGAATAGAGTTGTTGTGTTTCATCTTCAGGAATGAGTAACCTTTCTAAAAAAGATCTCTTTGCAGGTTGCTCGTTATGTGGATTGGTTAATGATATTGACCGTTTAGATTGTGATGTCTGAGAATTCAATGTTGGTGAAGATATTGATTGTTGTGGTGTACCACTCAAATCGCTGGATTTAATTATTCGTATTGTTTCATCTCGACGAGGTGTATCAGAAAACAATGAGCATACAAGATGAGTTAATTGATCATGAGTAAAGCCAGCTAAATCGCCACGGTACAGAGCATCCAAAATATCTACCATTGTCATATCCAACATATCTTTTAATATCCAGAAGGGTTGCCAGTTTGGAACCCATTGTCGTAAAGTGACTTCACTAACAGATTCTTCATTTTCAATTACTTTTGAAAAAAGTGTAGCCAACTGTGCTAAACCATTAAGAGCTTGAGCCATAGTTCTTGAAGTATCAGCAGCAATATCGCCCATACTCAAAATGCCATCAATAATTTTTTTTAAAATGTCGTTAGTAATAGAAATTAAAAAGGCTTTGCTTTGTTTTTTAATAACTACATTACTTATATCAGTAATAAATGTGTTTGTTTGATGAATAACCAGTTCAATAGCATTTTCAAACGATATCACTTCTTTATTATGTTGTTGGTGGGGTTGCTGAAGATGTAAATCTATTGGTAAATCTGAATGGTGCCATTCTTCTGTCTTATTTAAAATAGTATCAACCTTTGTCATAAACTGTGCTATTACTATTCTTTTCCATGTATCCCCTAACCTTCTTAACTTTGTTAATACTGCTTCAGTATTGTCCTGAAACTCCAAAGTAGTCATATTATCTGCCAACCAATAGCAGTCGTTACGGAACACCATAGCATGACTAGCATGTTGTAAAAATAAATGACGGTGAAAACTAGGCATTATAGTAATATAAAGCATTATAACTTCCTGGATTGTTTTTCTTAAAGTAGTTACAGTTTCAGGATATTTATCTAGCTCTAAGGAGAGAAGTTGTATTTCTTGGACTATTTGTTGTATCATAGTCAATAAAATTTTTGGTGTTTGAGTGATTTTTCCAGCATCACCATGCTCTTCAGCATCATAAATTTTCCTTAACATAATTTTTCTAGCATCATTCAAAAATAGAGATCGTCGTTGATATGCTACATGTTGATCAAAACGATTGACATACTTTCCTAAAGATAAATCAATATCACCTTCTGCACGAAGATGTGCATAATCTATTATCCACTGTTTTTCAAAATGAGTTGCCATTTTAGCCAGAGCATCCAAGTCATTCAATGCAATAGGTAAATCTGAAAGGGAATTAGATGATAATGAGATGGTTGGTACTATGGCTTTAGTAACTAGTGTATTCAATACATTAGGCAATAGAAGGCGTCCAAATAATTGTCGCAAAGGTTCTAATGAAGATTGAAAATCGTTATTTTCAGTATTGTTAAAAATACCATTGAAAATAAACTGCATTATTAAATCAGTATGTTGTAACATTTTTTCTGCATCAGTACATCGATCGTGGTGCTTTTTTGTTAAATTAACTTCTTCATCATTATTGTTACTAGGTGAGTGCTTTACAATATAAAGAGACTTTTTTATACAACCATCCTCTTCTTGTTCATCAATTGATAATTGTATAGAATGATCAGAAGTTCTTTGTACTGATAAAAATGGATCAATAAAATATTTAATTAATTGACGTTGAATAGAAGCTAATTCTGAATGCTGAATATCAAGTAAAGTAGTTGCTTGCAATAAATCAGTTAAAAAAAAGATTGCATCATTTAGTTTAATACACGACAAAATGGTTATAGAATTCTGAAATGTATTAGAAGTACTGACATTACTACTGTTATCAGAATGCTCATTATTATAAACTATACATTCTGATAATCCATCATGAATCAGAGATGTTACCCACTGGCGATATTGAATAGCTTTCTGCTTTAAACCTTGCCAAGCAATAATATATTCATTTTTTTCTGTAGCTTTTATTTGTTTTAAGATAGAAAAGATTTGCTGTATTGCTTCTACTAATTTATTCTGTTGCTGTGAAGTAATAATAGTATAGACATTATCCAATTGTTGAGATACATTTATTAAATATTGTAAACTAGTTATCGTTTGTTCACATTGCTGAAATTTTGACTGTGTTGTAAGAAAGTGTGAAGTTATGGTTTTAGGAGCAATTTTTGCATCTTGTATGAGAATATCATGACTAGATGAAAGCGCTTCTTGTATATTTTTCTGACCTTGTTCATAAACTTGGGTATTTTTTTTATGAATAGAAAAAAAAGAACCAAGTTGACTTTTAACATTTATTTGTAAAGACTGACCAAGTTGACTAGACGTGTCTTGTAGTGTAGTTAGTACCTGATCAAGGTTAGTGATGTCAACTTCCTTACTATTAAATAGTTCTTGTTTGAATAAATTATTTATATAATCATTTTGACTACTTTTTTGAAAAGTAGAGGTCATTATTGATTATAAAAAATAAAATGGTGATAATATTATTTTATTTTATAAAAAAGTAAGAAAGAAGAAGGGAGGAAAGGAAAAGAAAGGTAAAAACCAAAAGAAATATTTATTGAAAAGTCACGTGGTTGGCACAATTTCCATTTCTGTACAAAAATTTTACTATATATGAGAGAAATTTACAAACACAAGCATTACACTGGAAAACCAAAATTAACTAATACTTTAATAGAATTAAAAAAATAAAACTATATCACTATTGATTTTACAATGACGAATAATAATTATTTTTTGTTTATTTAATAAAACCTAGCATTACTCCTTATTGAATTATTATGCTATTTATTTATTTTAGCTTATATTATGTGAATACTTTACCTCTTATTGTATCTATTTTAATCTGATTTTGCTATTGTTTTTCTTTTTTCTTGTTTGTCTAAGCCTAACCCAAAGTATCTAGTTATAACTACAGCACTTCTTTCCTTTTTTATTAATACATTTATTTTTAAGTACTTGGATCACTATAAAGGAGAAAAAAATTAAAAAAATTAAAAAAAAAGTTCCCTGAAAAATACGAGTATCAACTATGTTTTTTTAACAAAAGAATCAAAATATATAGCATAAAATGACATAAGTTGTATAAGTTTAAAAAATTATCCAGTATAATTGACAGAAAGACACTACTGGATTACCTCACTACCAAATACTTTACCAAAACCATCCCTACCAATGATAGTCAGTCGATGTTTTAGGATAAGCTTGTCAGATTCTAACATACTAAAGAATTTCATTAAACTAATTTTTATCTTCTTTTTGTGGATGGAGGAAAACCCTAAACAAAATCGACTATAAAGTAAAAATAATATAAGCAAGTCACTGTCAACATGTTTTTGACAAAACCAAATGGTTACACCTCCTTATTATCATCAAAAATTTCCAAGTATAAATCTAGTAAAAAAAAAAATGAATAATATTTTTATTAAAAACAATTTGGCAACATTGGAAACTGAAATTAAATATACTGTACTTAATATTTTTGACAAGTATGCAATGAGAGGAAATTAACTTTCTAAGATAAAAAAAATATATAGTAGCAGGTTTGTTTCTGTAGTAGATTTAAGCGATTAAAGAACAATGGGAGAATTAATTGGATGTCCAAAAAGAATAGAAAAATATCGTCAATTTTCTATAATAAAAAAGATCGGATTAAATCAATATTACACCAAATATAATAGAAATGTGGAACATTATAATTGCATTACGCAAAAATATAATAATGTAGAATATTCATTAAAGTATTTAAGTACATTTTATTCAACAACTACTTTTTCATCTGATGTCAAAAAAAAAAAACATTTTGTGTTTTTGAACAAGCACTATTGAATTTATCATAGAACTTTTTACATTAGATCAGCTAGGATCCCACTCTCTTCTAAATGACTATTCAATGGTACAATTATTAGACAACCTTTTTAGAAATGATCTTTCATCAAATTTAACTTACAATATTTTCAGTGAAGAAAACGAGTCCCATATTAATGAAATTACATCTTTCAACAATCAAGAAGAAACTGAAGAACTTGAGGAATATAAATGGATGCAAAGAAATAGCAGATGATTCAACATTTTCACAAAAATTCATTACTAAGAGTCCCTACAAAGAGCTACTACTTAATATCCCTTCCTTCCCTTTTTAGATCTAGTATATATTATCACTTGACAAGTTTATATCATTTTAAAATATTCAACACTTTGTGTATATTACCAAAAATCTCAGCACACATTTCTTTCCATAGCGTTTTTAATAAAATTAATATCAAAGTTAGCTCTCAAATATAAGAAAAAGTAATAGTAATTAAATTATGCATGACAAGCAAATAAAAACGGCAAGATTTCTAAAAAACGACATACGAAAGTTTAAGAAGCGAAAAGCAAAATTAAGTTTGTGACAATTTAATTGGCTAGACCAATTATATTTTCTTTCATATGATAAAGTTTTATTATATTTCCAATTATTCATTTAATTGGCTAAACAGTATTGGCCCGAAAGAAACCGAAAAACAGTAACAGAAACAGCTATTATGGCTATTAATGCCTTATCCCTACTTAATTGAAATATATATTTGTTAAACAAATATTAAATCATGGAAAAAAAACTTCTTGTATATTAATATATATATATATATATATATATATACTAATATTTAATAATATAATGTGTGCAATATTTTTCTACGGTGAACCAAACCGATGAGGGTATAATTTGTCCTACGGCACATCATACAGAATATTTAAAAAAATATTTTTTCAAACTCAGTTCGTACCTTCTTTTAATTGTCAAAATAATTTTTTCCTTTCTTTTTCATTTTTTTTACTTTTATCATCATCTTTCCTTTATTCATCTCAAAAAAATAATAAAACATGTCCACTGAAGGTACTGTATCAGCTGTTCACGCAGAAGATATCGCTTTTGCTAATGCTCTTCATGGTAAAGAAATTAAATCTGGTTTACTTTCCAACTTAACTTCTAAAAACGCTGATGTACATAATGTTGCCACTGAAACCTATACCAAAATGTGGAAAAAAGCTGATACCGAAACCAAGGAAGATGAAGATAAACGTTTAGACAGCTATACTCAATTAGTTAACTCTTACTATAATTTGGCAACTGATTTCTATGAATATGGTAATTAATGCAAAATATAATAAATAAATCAGAGAATATAGAGAAAGATTGACTTTCATAATAGGATCCACTAATTATAAATACTATATTATCATTTACTATCATATTTGACTAATTTATTAACAAAATACATTTTTTATATCTTTTTTTATATTATTGTTTTAGGTTGGGGTGGTAGTTTCCATTTTGCCCGTTATTATCCTGGTGAAGAGTTCTTCCGTGCTATTGCCCGTCATGAACATTACTTAGCTGCTAATACTGGTATCAAAAAGGGAATGAAAGTACTTGATGTTGGATGTGGTGTTGGTAAATTATTATAAAAAATACTATTGAATTAAAAGTATGAAATATTTTATTCATTTATTGCTTTAATTTATCAAAATAGGTGGACCTGCTCGTGAAATTGCTCATTTTACTGGTGCTCATATTACTGGTTTAAATAACAATGCTTATCAAATCCAACGTGCTTTCCACTATGCTGCCAAAGAAGGTTTACAAAATCAAACTAACTTTATCAAGGTAATTAAAAAATAATACTTTACAATAAAAGAAAGAATCAAATAAAATAAAATAAGAGAAATAAAAGAAAAAAATACTTATTAAATATATATATATATATATATTATATATACGTATGTGTGTTTATTTTTAATAGGGCAACTTCATGGAAATGCCATTTGAAGATAATTCTTATGATGCTGTTTATGCTATTGAAGCAACTTGCCATGCTCCTACATTTGAAGGAGTATATGGAGAAATCTTTCGTGTGTTAAAGCCAGGAGGTACTTTTGGTTGTTATGAATGGTGTATGACTGATGACTTTGATCCTAGTAATCCTAAACATCATGAAATTGCTCATGGTATTGAACATGGTAATGGTATCCCTAAGATGAGACCTACTGCTGAATGTTTACAAGCCTTAAAAAATGTTGGCTTTGAAATTGAAATGCATCAAGATATGGCTAATGTAGGTGATGAAATCAAATGGTATTATCCTTTAGAAGGTGACTTACGCAAATGCCAAACTGTCCGTGATTATTTAACTACTTTAGCTATGACAAAATTAGGACGTTTCACCACTACTAATATGTGTCGTGTTTTGGAAAAAGTAGGTGTTATTCCTAAAGGTACTGTTGAAACACAAAAGTTCCTTGAAGTTGCTGCTGATGCTCTTGTAGCTGGTGCACGTGAAAACTTGTTTACTCCTATGTTCTTCTTTGTTGTTAGAAAACCTTTGTGAATATTTTCAATTCTTTCATTTATATAATTTTTTTTATTAATTTTTATTTGTTATTTCTCTTCTAATATACTTTGTGTTATATTTAATAATAATAATCATAATAATCATAATCACAATAATAATCATAATCATAATAATAATAATAATATTCTTTTATTCCAATAAAAATATAATAATAGTGATAAAGTTAAAATTAATAGCTATAGTAAAAATATAAAATAATAAAATATATTATATAATTGAAAATAGTATGTGTATACACTGGATCTGGTTATCTTTTTTTTTAAGAAAAATGCTGCCAAAAAAATTAAAATTGCATATAAAATAAATCGATTTTGTAGTACGATGCATAAATTATCATAATAAATATAATACTATAGTATATATATATAAAAATAAAAGGCCATAAAAACCATAAAAAACCATAAAATGTTATATAACATAAAAAGTGTACAAATAAAACATATAAAATCATATTGATTTTTTTTATCTTTTTTTTTTTTTTTTTACTGTTTGTTTGTTTTTTAGATTTTTGGTTTTTAGTTTTTTATTTTTCTTTTTTTTTTTTCTTTTTTTTTTTTCTTTTTTTTTAATTTAAATTTAGTGCATGTTGAGATAATTGGTACGACCAATCCTGATCATCAATAAAAAAGTTCGATGTTGGTACAAAAGAAGAAGTTAATAAAGAAGTAGAAGTGGAGGGTGTACCATGAATAGAAGGTGGAGGTGTTATCCAAGCATGCTGAGGAGGATTCACAGTGCAAGAAGTTAAAGCCTGTTGTAAAGCATTTATTTGAAAGTGATGATTAACTGTGTTACTATTATTGTTGCTATTATTGAAATAAAAATCATCCAACATATTATTGGAGTTAGAAGATATATTTGTGCTTGATACAGATGTAATATAAGGAGATGAAGTAGAGGAGGATGGAGAAGGTAAAACAGAAGAGGTAGTTGAATAGCACCCAAATGTGTCTATCATCAATGGAGTTTCCAATTTATTCATTTCATTATGAAAAGCAAAGTCACCAAAAGGCTGAATAATAGGGGAAGAAGTGGATGATGATGATGCAGAATTTGTTACAGAGGTACCTTTTGCCATCATTAATTGTTGTTTTTCTTGTCTTTCTTGTTGCTGATATAAGTAATGGTGACTGTTATTATTCTTTTGGTGAATTTTTTTATGCTGATTTAAATTATCTGATCTTGAAAATCGTTTACCACATATTTGACATAAATGAGGACGATGCAAAGTATGTGTTCGCAAATGTCGTTTTAAATGTTCTAATCGACGGAACAGTTTACCACAGGCATGTAAAGGGCACGTAAATGTAGGACTACTTTGATTACCTTGTTTTTTTTGATTTTCTGTTATAAAAGTAGCCAATGCACTAGTTGCTTTTGCTAATGAGTTATAGGAGGAAGTAGATATCATTGGCTTATCTGTATTATGATCAATATCGTTGTTTTCTTCATCATCATCTTCTTCACCTTCATCGTCATCATTAACATCGTTGTAATGTTGATATCGTTGCTGTCCTACATCATTGAACTTATTACTATTAATATTCTTATTATCGATATCATCTTCTTTATAATATCGTCTTTGCTGATGATGATGTAAACCAGCATCTATAGCAGCTTGTACGAATTTGCTAGCCTGATTTTCCAGCTTAAAATCATTACTATGAATAGAGTGAATACTTGGCACAGAATGATGTTTTTTCTTTTTTTCAAAGGGGGTAACATTAGATGATGTACAGTGTGAGGTCACAGATGAAGCGCGATGACGCCTTTGTTTATACGTTGGTGAACCATCAAATAAAGTTAAATTTCCAAATATTTTTTTTTTTATTTGATGATCATAAGAATAAGAAGGTAGAAAAGAATGATCAACCAAGGCCATTGGTAGTTGCTTTGGTGAGGAAGGACATGATATAGTACTTGAACTTCGACGATGATGAGGAGAATGGTGAGAAAAATATGGTTGTTGGTGATACGGCTGATGCTGCATGATGATCGGATCTTGCCCCAGACTAGAGGTGTCTTGTGATAAGATTGGTGCTTCATCATTTCCATTTTTAGAATGGTCAATCCAAACTTTGTTTCTGGTTGGTGGAGCATTTATTTCCTCTAGATTATAGTAATTTAGAATTAGATGATCATTTTTTTTAAATATATATAAATATATAAATAAATAAATAAAAAGAATTTATGCAAATGAATAATTTATAGTAAAAATTAATCATTATTATAGTAATAATAATGATAATAAATCAATATAATAATTTAGCAATTATTTTATTATAGTAATAACAATAATAAATATAATGATAATCATAATGATAATCATAATTAAATAAATAATAAAATTATCTTATGTTTTACCTAATGAAATAGGATTTGTTGTGGGTGAAATATCATCTGAATATGGTAATAGAGATATTGTTTTTCTTAAATGATCAAATAACTCTTGTGTAGTATCCAAAGATAAAGAAAGAGCAGGTTCAGCAATAGCAGTTGAAGTGGATTCTATTCCTAATTTTTCTCTTTTTAAATCGCGTTCTAGGGCATCTAAAAAAAGACGATCATGAGGTACAGAAAACCAATAAAATACTTTTTGTTTTTTTTTTGTACGAATACAATTATTTTTATATAGAATATCCAAAAATTCAGATCTAGGTTCTTCTAAACAAGCATCTTGACCAGGTTTTAAATTTCGTAGATCACTGAATATACCTTCTTCAAATTTTTTTAAATTATGAACAGGTCGACCGAATGCATGAAATCGAAATATTAATGATCGTACAATATCCGTTCCAGTTATGTGATATAGATTATTCCATAATACGCAAGATATGCTTTCACCTGTAGGCAATGGATAAGTTCTTATCATACGATAATGATCATTAGCTGTTGGCGATCCTATATCGTCCCATCCATCATTGGCAGTAGCTAGAAATAATTTTAAATCATCGATTTGTTTCATGCGTTCTTTAAAGTCTTTTTCACTTGGTGGTTCAAGTTTATTGTTGTTTGGGTCCTCCCCACCCAAATGCTGTTGGTTGCTTAGCATAAACGATTTTTTTTTTTGGGTATTCTTTTTTTAACTGAGATTTAATTTACAAAATAAAGTAATATATGAAGAAAAAAAAGCTATATACATAAAAAGGGAGGGAAAAAAAAAAAAAAAAAAGAAAAGAGAAAAAGAAAAGAAAAAAGAAAAAGTGAGAAAGATTAAATAAATAAATAAACAAACAAATAAATAAGGAGGAGGAGTGAGTAAATAGTAAAAAAGGGTAAAGAGCCGCCGAGTTTAAAAAAAAATATTTTGACGCCAAAACTTTACCATCTTGCTGTATTCTATTCTATAATGCCTAATTCCCTTTTATGGATAATATGGAAAAAAAATAAAGCATGCTAATGCAATAAAAAGATAATATATTCCCCCAGATTTTTGAATATATAAATAAGAGCTGTCATTTCCTATAATATTGATAAGAATATAAAAGTTGATTATCAAGATCTTTCTATATAAAATAACAATATTAAAATCTAATAAAAAGACTACACATATATACAAAATTTAAGGGGCCAAGGCGGGATAATTGTGACATCATTTTATTTTACCATTATTTATTTACTATTATTTTAATTTACCTGTAAGTTGATTGGTTCTTATTATATATATTAAAAAAAAAAAGAACAGATGATTAAATAAAAAATGATTATCTTTTTTTGTTGGTATGCAATAAAAATATAGTAACAAAAATCTTAAAAAAGAGTCTTAGTTTAAATAACACGTTTTTCAATAAAAAACGTGGATGTGTTCAATTTTTAGCACTATACTTTAATTATAGAAAATAAAAGCGGATCTCCGCAAATTAATCATGTAAAAAAAGAAAAAAAAGTACAAGTAATAAAAGCAGTGGATATATATATATATTCAGTGCTAAAAAAAAAATATTGATTTATTATTATTTAATACTGCCAAATTGGTAACTTAAAAAAGTATATAATCCTGTTTGCATAAATTTGCTACAAGTATTTCTTTTATTGTATTTAATACTATTAAAATTGATAGTTTATATGTCAAAAACAATTTAATCATACATTAAAATAAAGATCATTCTCTTATTATCAATCATTCAACGTGACTGTTAAAAATATGTAGTTGATTATTCAGCAAATCACAGTTAAAATTTTAAAATAGCTCTATTTCTTTTCTTTAACTTATTTTCTCTCTTCTTTTAAAAATAAAAATGATAAAGAAAAATAAAATACTGGATTTACCTATAGAAATAATAGAAAATATTGCCTCTTATCTTGATATATGCACTTTATGGCAGTTCTTGGATTCCTGTCAATATTGTCGCTATAGTTTGTTAAAAGCAAAAAAATTATGGCACCGCATTGTATTTACTTTTAATAATAACAATGATCAAACCCTACATCTTCTTTATGCAACTTTGAGAAGATTTCGAGATTCAAATGGGCATGGTATACGTCAGTTAGTAAAAGAGATTATAATGGATAATACTGATGATTCAATGATTTCACCCATTGTCATGATAGTCATGTTTCCTAATTTAAAGATTTTAAGTGCAAAACATCGACGATTTAATACTAATTTAGAGGGTGACACTAAAATATTGCAGGAGTTTATAAAACAGGGAACATTAAAAGAAAAAAGCTTATCATTACAGTATTTCAATATATATCATTACTATATGGATAATGAACCTTATTTAGATGTGTTTCAAAAAACAATAAATAAGCTTACTCGATATGATCATGTTCAACTGGATATAAGGCGATGTAATAATTTTATAAATAATAACAGTCTACTTGAACAGCAACTTGCCCAATTAAATCTTTACATAAATGATCTTGCCTCTACTCAAAATAATAATGAAGAACCAGAACATAATGGTTGCACAAAAATAATATCAATTCAAAGCAGATGTTGGAAATGTGATAATTTATTTACTCGTTGCTGGAACTGTCAAACCTACTGTCCAAAATGTAAAACGAAAAGATTACCGGCTATTGCAAATGATCATCAAAAATTAAAATCTCAATTAGATAAGCGTTCTCTTTCTATACAAAAACAACGATCAATGATGGAAGATGATTTAAAAGAAGAATTTAGTTTATTCGAGTAATTTTTCATGCTATTCTTTATTTTAACAATTTTTATTGGTCTATATTTATTTTCATCTAAAATTATGATTACCAAACTTTAATATTCCAAAATAAAATAAAATAAAATAATAAACTCCTCTTTCTTGTATTTATTATATATCTCTTGTATTTACCATTTCTCTTATATTCATTATATTCAATGACAAAAAAGCCTAGTTATTTATCAATTTTGATATGGCTAATACCTATTGTTACTTCTACAACTTTTAACCATTTTAGAGAAGGTAATAATAATAGAGTAATAATAGTTATTGAAAGTTAATATCCTTTCCATTTTTTTTCAGGTCCACCCGCCAAATCATGGACGTTAAAATATAATTTGATGTTAAAGATCGTTCAATCTTATTTAGCTGGTCCATCTAAATTATTAACTTTAAAGCAAGTACAAAAAGCATCTGTAATGAGAGGCTTACCATTACCAAAATATTGTAATTCTATTCCTATTACAATTCCCCTTACCTACCAAGAGCAGGGTGGTAAGATCCTTGAAACTTTATTTGATGAAAAAGTGAACAGAATGATAGGTTGGGAATGGAACAAAGATCGCTATAACTGTAATGAAGAATATAAAGGAATTTGGATTCAACCAATTAATAATAATGACAAGGAAACAAAAAGAAAAACACTGTTATACTTCCATGGAGGTGGATATTTTTTGGTTTGTTAATATTTTATATTAGTATTTAAAGCTGAATCATTTGTAATAATGCATATTTATTTATTTATTTGCATACAAAAAGGGGACTTACAAGTTATATAGACCACTTTTGGCAAAAATAGCAAGATTAGCTGACTGTAATATATTAGCGGTGGACTATCGCTTAGCACCTCAACACTCATTTCCTATTGCAGTAGAAGATGCTTTAGCTGCTTATCTTTATTTATTAAATCCTCCTTCTGATTCACCTATAAAAAGTATTCCAGCTCACGAAATTTACATTGGTGGAGATAGTGCTGGTAATAAAATAAGAATAATAGTAATTAATGGTCAAATAATATAAGTTGCGATTGTTTTATAAAAGTAGATAATTTTTATATTTATAGGAGGAGGATTAACATTAGCATTGTTACTTACTATACGAGATACTGGCCTTCCTGTACCCGCTGGAGGTATACCGATATCCCCATGGACCGATTTAACTAGATCTTTACCCTCTTGTGCAAGTAATCAAATTACTGACTATTTGCCAGGTATTTTTAATGTCTGGAAGAATGATATACCTACTCCTGAGGATACCTTATTAGCAATGGATAATAATGATTATACTGATGAAGATGTTGGTGATCATAAGTTAATAGATGATTGGATGGAAAAAGGACAATTACAAGTATACACTAAAAATAGATGTTTAAAATTTTATCTTGTTAGCCCTATTTTTGATAAATATCAATTGCATGGTTTACCTCCTTTATTAATCCAAACTGGTGACGCTGAGCAATTTAGAGATGAATCAATATGTAGTGCTATTAAAGCAACAGGTCATCTTAATTCTCATCCTCCACCTCTAAACTCGACTACCCATCATTTTACCTATCCCCCAACTAAAGTAACATTAGATTTATACGTTGACCAACCACATGTTTTTCAATTATTATTCCTGGGTACTAATTTGGCTACACGGGCAATTCAACGATCCATAGAAAATATGGCTGAATTTATTCGTGATCAACCTTCATCAGCATCAGATCCATTAATGATTCGATTGGTATCACCTGATGGTCATTCTAATAATGTAACAGATGATATGATTAAAGTACATGCTGAAATATGGGATGACTGGCAAAATCACTTAAAGCATCCTAGTTTGAAAGCGCGTATGGATAAAATCTTAACACATCGATTGTAGTTTAAATTTGAAATACTCATAATAATAATAGGACTATGATAGAAAAAAAAATGTATTTTATAAAGATTCCATATATATTACTTCTTTTCTCTTATTTATTAATTTTATTGTTTTTATTATTATATGTTACATATATTTAATTCCATAAATAAAGAGTCCAACTTTTACAAAATTAATGTATAATGACCATCTTTATATAAACACAGTTTACTACAGATAATACTATGTACATATTTACTGAGATTTATTGATAAAAAGTACACTTTATAAAACGCCAATATTGAGATTTAAGTTTAAAAAATTAAAGGTACACCTTATTAATATATACCTTTTTATGATTATTATAAAGTTATTGAATTTAAAATATTAATAATTTTTGGTCACAAAATTCAAATATTTTTTATTTTTTACTTGCTATGACCAAAAAAGCCTAAAAGAGTATTTTTTTTTTTTAAAAAAAAAAGCGCGGATTATTTTTTTTTCCATTTCAGTAAAACCAAAACCACACATATGATTATTTCATTTTGTATTATAATAGTAAATGAAATCTTTTCTCAAAAGTTACGGTTTATATATATATTAAAAAAAAAGTAAACAGATGATATTAAAAACTGCTATTCATGTTTTTATTCCTTATATAATAATAATAATAATAAAAAATATGTATATATGAATAGAATCTTAAAGAGTGTATTTATAATTTATAAAGAAATATCCATTGCATCACCTTCTGTTATATCAACTAAATTCTTTACAGATTCATTAAGAATTGCAGTTGTGCCTCTTGGATAAGTGTAGCGACCTTCTTTAATACCTCGATCATTTGGTCTACCATAATTACGTAAATAATCTGTTTTATCTTTTTCGATTACGCATACATCGACATTTGAACCAGAACCAAGATCATTAAAAATACCTGCTTCAATAGCATCATTTACTATTTGAATTGCTTCTTCTCTCTAATTAATAAAATAATAACCATAAAATTGCATTAGTTATTCAATTACATTACATTATATTATATATATATATATATATATATATAGAAAGATAGTTACGGTCATATTAGGCTTCCATCGACTTTCAAAAACGCTCATTGCCGCTAAAGAACCTGATCCCATAGTAACATAAGGTAATTTATCAGTACTGCCATGAGGGTATACTGTATATAATGCTGGACCTGTAGGGTCAAATCCTCCTAATACTAATGCTGCACCAATATGTCCTTGATATTTGAATAACATTTGTTTCAATAATGTCATTGCTGTAACAACACGTGATTGACGTCCGGTTGACAATCTATGTAATTCCATTTGAGAGCTAATTAAATTGGTGGTGAATTCTGTATCTGCTGCTGTACCTGCACCACAACAATAACTTTTAAAACAATAATATTTTATGATTGTAATTTAAAGTAGTAATAGTAATGTTAATAATTCAGTTATATATATATATATATAATTAGTTTATCTATATATTACATATTAGGAGCAATGTAATGAATCTTTTCGCAATTCTTATCTGCAACAATAGGACCTTCTGTAGCACGAGTATCAGCACCTAAACAGATGCCATCCTAGTATTTATAATATTAAATAAATATCACTTAATTACAAAGTCAAATTTAAGTTATACTTCAAATAAATTTTCTCTTTACTTTAAAAATAACACCAACGATAGTGGTACCAGTACTTGTAGCTTTAGGAGGACGAGTTCCTTTTGATTCTAAAGCTTGATTTCTAAAGTACAAAAGGAAACAATTAGAAAATTATCTTTTATGATTTATTCTAAATGAATATAAACTTTGAATGCTTAATACCTAATAACATTATCGAAGTTAAAACCACCTTTTGGTAATGTGTATTTAGTAGCCATTTATAAAGTGCTAATAGAAATGTAATAAAGTGTAAAGTAATAATAATAATAAAAGGAAAAGGAAATGGAGAAAAAAAAAGTACGCGTCAGTCACTTAAAAATTATAACTAACAAATTTATCAAAAATTCAAAATTCAAACTCAGCAAAATCTAATTTTTGAAATGTTTAGCTGCTACACACAATCTCAACATATTTCAACAAGCTAAAAACTAGTAATTAGTTTGATCTATCTTTATCATCTACTACTACTACTACTACTAATAATAATAATAATAATAATAATAATAATCAGTAATAATTTGTAGACTAAAATATTCTCTAATAGTTTATATATACTTCTTTTGAGTGTTAACATATTTGTAAATATTGAATCATTGATGACTTTTATTAATTTTGATAACTTTAATAAAGATATTGGTTATAAAATCATTGAATTAAGCATACAAGCATTTTTATATCATATTTAAAAGTACTTTTTTATATAAGACTTAAAAATTAAAAATTAAATTCACCCTCTATCTATTTTTATCTAAAAATAAAAGTTTATTTTTATTCTTCTTCTTTGACATAACATTCAGCTTTGATATTCTTTTTCCTTTTTTAGATATTAAATATTAATATATATATAATATTAATCATTGATCTTCATTACTATATTATATATATTAATATGATGTTGATTTATAAATAATATTTTATGTTATTTTTTTTAAAAAAAATACGCAATAATGTTTCACTTTTCCTTTTTTTTTTTTATGTGACCTTTCTCTCCTTTACTTTAAAATATAAAAGTATATTATGCATTGTGACTTTTTCATCTTTCCTTTTTTGTACAAGTTCTTTTATTTCATAAAAAAAATTGCATTTTCTTATATATACTTTGATCATTCATTTTTTTTTTCTTTTTTTCTTCATCTTTTATTAATTTTTATAACTAAAAATTACAATTTATACTGGTGATCCTTATCTTTCTTTTTGTTGAATAATGGTAATTTAATGTGTTTGGTCTATTGTGGTTTTGCATTTTCTAAATGATTAAATTTTTACAAAAACTCTTATCGAAATGGTTGTACAGTCTTCTCTTAATCTTTTTAAAAGGGTTAATATTTACAATATTTTTATTTAAATGAATGATGATCTTAAATTTAAAGTTCTTCTTATTATGGATTAATGGATACTTTTTATTAATATTTCTTATCTATCTAAATGGATGCCTCTCTCTTAACTCTTATATTATGAATGAATCACTTCTTTCTTAAATTCTTAAACAGTGAGTGGTAGGATGAGCCAGCTTTTTTTTTGTACTAAGTATCTTTTTTTTTTCTTGCTGTTGCCTATTGAATGATTTGTTGAGGTGTAGATTACTTGTTATGGCTTGTAGGACTGTAAGTAAATAAGCAATATTTAATAACATAGATTACTAACTTTCTTTTTCTTCTATCTTTTCTCCGCTTCCTTATATTACACCTTTTATTCCACTGATTTTTATTACTACTTTTATTATTATCAATAAAATTTGGAACATATCTGAGTATTGGTGGTGCTGGTGGTATATATGACGGGATATAGTTATTAATTAAATAATCAAAGTATTTCAAATTATTTAAAGTGATGCTGCAAAATGATAGGTGATGATCTAAACTGTAATAAAAACACTTACAGCTGAACAACAAAGGCCAGGTATTACAGAATACCAAAAACTCCACCATAGAATTGAATGTTGTAATTTCCGCGATTTTTTTGAAGCAACGTACAAGAATAAGTTACCATAGGGCATATATTGTCACCAAGAAGAACACACCAAGTATGAATGTAAGCAATCAAAAGTTAATATTGTATGCTATAATTGTTATGGCAATGGACATCGCTCTTTTGAATGTCTAAGAAAATTCCTATCAGTCTCTTTTAAAAAACAAAGAAAAGGTAATTGTTCAACTCAAGTAGAAAATAAAACAGAAATATAAAAAAGAGTTAAAATTTCTCAACAATGAAATAAAAGAAAAAGTAAAGAAACTATATAAAAAAGTTTTTGTTTTAGAAAATAAAAGAACACCAAATACATTTGATAATCAAGAATCCACCGATGACTCGGACGATGATGAGGATTTATCAGAAATAGATGAAGATAATTTAGAGAGAGAAATTAATGATATTTATAAAGAACAAATGAAAAATAATAATCTTCTCATTAACGATGAAGAAATACAACAAGTCAGAAAACAATATAATCAATTGTTAGAAATAAATAAATAAAGAAGCAAATGAAAAATCTTTAAAAATCAATTTAATTTTCAAAAAAAAAATTGTATTAGCAACTTTATCAAAAGTTAAAGAAATGGATGGTCATATTACTATGGTTAAGGTATTATTTTATTATTTTCATTATATGATTTACATACTCACATTTTTGTAATTATTTTAGTTTCGCCAGGTGTACACTAGTATATTACGGAATAATGGTACCTTAAGTCCTTTAACTAACACTGAGATCAATCGTTATCAACATTTACCATCCTAAAAAGTAACAACACTACGCAAGACGCATATAATTCCAAATATAAGACCTTCATGATTTTAGAATTAAAATAAAAGGTATATCTCCAATAAATGAAATAGTTATTTTATTTTTCATACTTTTATACTATTCATTGCATACTTATCCTATTATATACTTATATGTTAGAATCGAAAAAATAAAATACTAATACTTTGTATTTTTATAAAAAGTATCAAGAGCTTTATAATTTCATAACATTTAATAGAGAAAAATACTGTGTATATATCTCCAATAGCATTAGATATAAAAATATTTATGACAAAGTACCCCTCCCCTACCTTTGTGCATTTTTATTCTTAATAAATCAAGTAATTCTTATTTATAAAAAAAGCTGCTATCCATAATATATATTCTGTATTTATTTTTCGTTTATTTTAAATATAAAATGAAAATAAATATCATATTTATTATTCGTAAAGAGACATAATTATATTTTATACTTTGATTGATGGAATTGTTTTTTTTTTTTTTGTATGAAAGTTGATGGAATTGTTAAGTACGGTGTACATACAATAAGTCTATAAAAGGAAATTTTTGCTCACTAAGGTATTTAAACAGTGAATGATATTTTAAATGGTTATATTATATCATAATATGTGTTATTTTTTTAAATAAATATTATTACTACTTTTTTATAATTTATTCCGTAGTTTATGGTATCCTTACACACATAGGAGGGAAATAAAAATGGGGTTATATGATATTGATTTTCTTTTTATTGCTTTTGTTTATATACTAAAATGTTTCAGCAATTTTTATTTAACCATTACTAAAAATAAAAAATAATCATCATTTATCATTATCAAAACAATAATAATAATAGTTTTATTTTTAAATACTAATAAATTATTAATTATTTTGCTTTACTGGTACGGTCTCTCCAGAGCGCGTAACATTTCTCTAAGTCTTATGCTTGTATGAATGTATGAAAATATTGCATTATATTGTGTCACGTGCTTCGGTAAGTTAGGTATGAATCAGTTTTACGGTCACAATTGTTTGTACAACATCAGATAAAGAATTTGATTGGTCCAAAATGTTTTTTCACCTGAATAAGTTTTTTTTTTTTTTTTTGCTATTATTATTATTATTGTCTTTTTATCTATTATTTTTTTATACTGTACATATTTAATTTTTCTCACATATATAAACAAACCTATACAATTATATATACATATTCGATTTATAATTATAATGACTAATGTATTAAAAAGATCACGAACATATGAAAATAATTCAGGTATTATATATATATATATATATATATATATATACTTATATATTTATATTAAATTAATTTTTGTTTTATCACAAATAATTAGTTATATCTAAAAGGCAGCAACAACAAAAACAGCAAATATATGATGAAAATAGCCTACCCATTTCATTAACTAAATCAAATAATATTAGTAATAATAAAATAGCAGCACTTCAACATACCATTAAAAACACATCTATTAATGAAATTGATTTATTCCAACAAGCAAAAGCACTTTTTCGCCGTACAGCTATACCTGCAAGATTAATAGGACGTGATCATGAACTTTCTATACTTCAGAATTTCTGGGAACAACATGTCATTAAAAATCAACCTGGATGTTTATATATATCCGGCTCACCTGGAACAGGCAAAACAGCCATGTTGGATCATGTTATCAATTCTTATCAAAACAATAACAAAAATAATAAAAATAATAAAAAAAATGTGCATCAAACAAAAACCATAGTGATCAATTGTATGTCCCTTAATGAGCCTAAAGCTATTTACGCTAAATTAATTACAGAATTAAAATCATCTTCTCAGTCTACTTTATTATCATCAACCGAAATTTTACATCAAGCTGAACAATTATTAAATGGAAAAAAAAATATATTAAAGTAAAAGCAAAAGTTATATATAAGCATTCATTATTATTATTATTATTTTTATTATACTAATTTAAATTCATTAAAAATTATATTATTAGTGTAATCATACTAGACGAAATTGATCATTTAGTGACTAAAGATCAAGAAGTATTATATAAAATATTTGAATGGGCTTCTTTACCTCAATCAAGACTAGTCTTGATTGGAATAGCAAACGCACTAGATTTAACGGATCGTGTATTACCTAGATTAAGAGCAAAAAATTGTGAACCTCAACTGCTTCACTTTAATCCTTATCAAGTAAATGATATTTCAGCTATTATTAAAGATCGATTAACGTCACTTAATGAATCATTAATTCAGCCACCTGCAATAGAATTATGTGCACGTAAAGTAGCAGCAAGTAAAGGTGATTTACGTACTGCATTAGATGTCTGCCGTCAGGCAATTGAAATAGCTGAAAAAGAATATAAACGTAAAACCAACATCAATCCTTTAGGCAATAACAATTCTCAACAACAGCAGCGACAACAACAGCCTAAAGTAACTATTGCTCATATTGTAAAAGTACTTCAATCTGTATTTGGTAATCCTATGATGGAAAAACTAAATCAATTTAATCTCCAACAAAAAATTGTATTAGCAACTTTATCAAAAGTTAAAGAAATGGATGGTCATATTACTATGGTTAAGGTATTATTTTATTATTTTTATTATATGATTACATACTCACATTTTTGTAATTATTTTAGTTTCGCCAGGTGTACACTAGTATATTACGGAATAATGGTACCTTAAGTCCTTTAACTAGTACTGAATTGACCGATATTATTTCAACTATTGAAACAAATGGAGTAGTAACTTTTAAATCAAAAAGTAAAGATATAATGAAAAGACAATTAATATTAAATGTTCAAGAATCTGATATTCAAAAAATGATTGACCAAGTGCCTATATTACAATCATTATTTAAAGTTTAGTGATTATTACTATTTTTTTTTTTTAATATGGATTATAATGTATATGATAAATAAAGCAAAAAAGAAAAATGCCAAATAAAACATCAATTTTATTCTTGAAAAATATAGTGAGGATTTTCAGATTAAATAAATTTAGACGAGCCTAAACATTAGATTTAGCACCAGTGGTGAAATCACTAGTTTATTATCCAAACCTCGTTATTAATAAAAATGGCGCTGTGTCAAAGTGAATTTAAAACCCATGTGGTTAATAGCTCAAATAAATACACTATTTTCAAGTTTATGAGTTTAATGAAAGTGTACGATGCATAACGATAACCCACACAAATTTATAAAAAAAATTTTTAATCATCATATCCAGTGTGCAAAATATAATATTATAACGGAACTGGGGTTGAAATGAAGCACACAAAAAACGTCATATTGTTCCAAAATGGTGAGAACATTTTATAAGACCTAAATGGTTTTATTTCTCTATTCTTTCCTCTTTTCTTTTTTCTTTTCTTTTTTTTATATTTATCCTCATAAAGCTAAATAAAAAATGGGTTTAATTATCTTATTTGTAATAATAAGCCTTTTATATACTTTATCTGCTCAAAATCAGCCATTGCAATATCATTTCGGTGAAAAAAAAGAAAATACTTCTTTTGTACCAGTAGATTTATTTGTAATGAGCAAATGTCCTGATGCAGTGTATTGTGAGAATGTCTTTAATCAAGTATTACAAAAGGTGAAAGTACCTGTTCAATTGGATGTTAACTATATAGCTGAATATAGCCCTGCCGATCAACCTTATCAACATATATGGTAATAAAATGTGATAATAGTAATAGCTTTAAAAACAATATAACTAAATGCAAATTATGTGATGGTTAGTAAACATGGTGAAAGTGAATGTTTAGGGAATATACAGCAGTTATGCTATCATAATACATACCCAAAAATCAGTCAATGGTTTCAATTTAACTTGTGCTTAAACAAACATTATAGAATGATTGGATTGGACAATGATTTAGCTGAATCATGCGGTAATAGAAAATGAAAATATCAAAATTATAAGTAATAAATGATAAGTAATTAATATTAATAAATTTAATATAGCATATCAGCTAAATACGCCTTATGAACCAGTAGAGGAATGCACTCAGAGTGAATTTGGTGTTGGTTTATTAATAGAAAGTGCACAAAAAACGAAAGCACTGCATATTTCGTAAGTGTTATATATCATAAATTATCAATATAACTAATATTAATTTATATACTATATGGAAAATTATATTTTAGTAAAAGTTGTACTATATTCATTGATAATAAACTAAGATGTATCCATGATGGCCATTGGAAGGATTGTAAAGGAGGATATCAAGTTGAAGACTTTGTAAAATCCATTGAAGATGCTTATTATCGTCATCATCATTAATAATATTTTATGTCATGATTATAATTATACTAGTATTTTTTTTAAAAAATAAACAAATAAATGAATGAAAGAATGAATGAATAAAGTATGTAGTATGTTTTATTTCAATGCAGTTTTTATATCAGATTTAGTATTATGAGTCTTAAACAATATTTTTGATTCCACTTTTTTTGGTTTAATATTAGAAACTGTTTCCAGTATTTTGATATGAGTACTATTATAATGAATTGGTAATGAGGGATTAGTTAGCCATGGAGTTTGAATCAAAGAAACTTCATGAAGACAAACCCTTAGAGCCTCTTCTTCAACGGATGTGTTATTGGAGGATAATTTTATTAATAGACATGATACTTTTGATAAATAGAGAATCTTTGATAAAGTTTTTTCAGCATTCAATGGTAGTGGCACTAGTTTAATACCAGCTAAAGCAGACATCGTTAAAAGATGTGTACATAATTGTAAAGGTTTAATATCACGACGACATACAAATAAAACTGGAATCAAATCTTCGCCATTATTTCTGTATACTTCCATTTTGTTTGTATACTGTCTTTGGTGTTGAATTATTTTCTCTAAATGTCTTGTTACACTATTAATTCCAAATATTATTCGCATATCAGATAATATTACAGGCTTCTTCATTTCAAGGGATTTTCCCCCTATTTTAGATAATGATCGTCTATATTGTCCAATAGGTTCTAATATCCTAATTATTTCATATTATATAGAAAATAAATTGATTTGATGTATTAATTATAAATAGAGGCGTGTATATATAATCAAAAATTACTTTAGTAAGTTATCTAAAATTCTTATGTTTAGATCAGTTTGAATGCGTGGCCTATTAAAATGCAGTAAATAAAATGGCATCTATTAGAACATCAGTGTACTATAAATCTATATGATTATTTATTACCATTTCAAAGTATGTGGAGTATCAAGAATATTACGATATGTTATTTTATTTGTTTTTGCCTTTTTTCTTAAAACATAATTACTATTATCATTAGTAACTGACATTATTAATAAAAAGTGAAGAGAAAACAAAAGGAAAAAATAAAAAAAAATAATAATTTAAAAGCTTGCAAATTTCAGTGTCACAATAAGAGACGGAATTAGAATCTTCAAGATCAGAGCCTTTTTATCTGGGCTATTTTTAAGTAATTAATAATTCTTCGATGACAGTTGTTTGTAGAAGAGTATTTACCAATGCTACTTATAGCTGGTATATCTGCTTATTCGCTACTAAATAAACTACAATAGAATTAGTTTTTTCTGACTATGTTATTTAGATCTGTAAATGTTGATGTTTAATAGAATTGAGATACGTAACCTTCAAAAAAATTGTTCATTTTTTTTTATTAAATAAACTTTATCATAAAAATAGATAATTAAGTATAAAGTAGTTGTTAATCCTTTTTGAGTCATAGAAACATAATGGACCATAACACTAACAAATCGAGAAGAAATTTTAGATTCATTAAATGACTTAGGTTGGCTTTATATTTCGTTTCACTAACAGTCAAACCATTATCAATAAAAAATAGTATTGGCATTCTTATACCTAAAAAGTCATCCCAAGAATATATTTTTTTTTTATTAATATGAAGTTTTTTTAAAAACAAAAGAATAACAATGATTAACTTTTATTGTTCAAAAACGATAGGAATGGGGTATAATGTGGGTAAACGAATGGATATATTTAAACAATAAATTCAGTTGTGATAAATTTATAGAGAAAAAATTCTACATTAAATAGACCATAATGCAGAAGAAGATGATAAAATTATAGCTGATATATCACGATAACATCCATTACTATCAAATACTAATTGTTTCCAAGTAGTATGTAGAATATTAATATCAAATTCGCGTAAGTTTGAGTTTAACATGGTATTGACAATGATACTTATTGCAATATGAGTTTCTACTCGAGTTTCACACATTCCGTTACATCCACACACAATACCTTCCATATCTCTTTTGCATAAATTACGTATATGACATTTCATGTTTTCGGGCCAATGTTTCACATAAACATTACTAATATCATACTTAACAGAATTAGTTAGATTATCGTCCATAGCAACAAAATTCCATAATTTACGAAATTTGTCAACATAGGATACAGTAGTATTATGTAAACCTGAAAGAGTTATAAGTTCACACACATCACCATGCTTAGATAGTAACATATTGAGTAAATCACAATCATACATCCAGAGATAGCCCAATGAGTGAAAGACCAATATTTTAGCTACTTCAGGACGCATACAGATACCAGACAATCCTTCAAGTGCTAATTTTCTATTTGTAACGATGCAATGGAATATTGTTTCTAATGGCAGTTGTCGAGCTTCAACATCTACACCACTATCCATTGGTTTACTTCTGGCCAATAGTCTCTCATTAACACAATGAGATAATAAAATATTAGCTGTAAGTTCATATTCTTCATCAGTCAAAATATATCCACTGTAAGCGTGAACACACAACCATACTGTCATACCGCAACTATATAAATTCTGTCTACTAGTTTCTGTAGGTGGACGATTAGGTCCACTTTTCAACCACGCGTTGTAATCGTTCATTAAATTTTTATTAATATCTGAGTCACAATATTTGTTGATGTATTCTGTAAATGCATTAAAACTGAAAATGGCTCCACATTTACAACTATGAGCATGTTTTGAATACATAGCCATATCATATATAGCTTGATACAATTCAACATTCCATTGGCATAATATAGCACTCCAAAGATGAATATATTTATGTAATTCTTCAGCTTTAGGACAAAGAGGATTTGGTTGACGTTCGTATAACATTCTATTTTCAGAATTAGTCATTTTTGTTCTAACACAGATAATGCTTTGTTGTTTGGTTGCTTTTGATGTAAATAGTGTTTATCCTAAAAGTGTTTCTTAAGCGAAAGAGAGCCTACAGAAATATAATTTTTTTATTAGAAATAGGCAAAATATATTTTATTTTATTTTATTTTAAAAAGAGAACCAATTAAACTGAAGGTAGGTAAATAAACAGAGAAATATGCTTCATGTAGTCCTGAATTTACATCATGTAGCCCTGGCTTCAAATCATGTAGCCCTGAATTTACATCATGTAGCCCTGGCTTCAAATCATGTAGCCCTGACTTCAAATCATGTACTATACCAGTAGTTCATCATTGGTAGTTCCAAGTTTTTTAAAATCATACAAAATATAAATATTTATTGTTACATGATTAAAAGAATATTATCCTTCTGGATAGAATCATCCGTGTTAGACGAGTGGTAATTTCATGAATATTCATAAAGATTTGTGTTAAACCAGTATAATACCAGTTGAATGACCAGTGGTGTGATCAGTGGTCAGCGAGTTGTCTATATTCAAGTGCCTGTGAATGTGCTCCAGAAAAAAATAAATATTTTTTTTGTATTAATATGGAGGGTTTATTTATTTAAAAAATAAAGTAAATCATATCTAAAAAGAAATTAGAAATCAAATTAATTACTACTGCTAAGAACGGATTATGACGGGTTCGCTTTGTTCTTATTTTTATCAATTGTGGGCTTCAGTTTAGGACTAGTTTGATTATGCATATTGTTGTTCCTCACTGAGTATGTCTCGAAAATATTTTTTGTTAGATAGTTATTTTTGTCTCTGTTTTGGGTGAATTTTCATCATCCGGGCCCATGTTTGTTCGTTTAAATACTGAGGCGTATTTTGAGGCTAATGCTCTATCTCTGTAATCTGTTTTGTTTTCTGTACTTGTTTGGGATGGTTAATATTCTTTTTGATGATGATGCCCTTCATCTTCGTTTTCATAATGTTCAGTATCTGATGGTTCGGATATTATCATATTGTCTTCGTATTTTGTGGTTTCAAGGTTTATTGACTCTGAATTCTTTAGCTGTAGTTTCTTCTTTTGGCATAGTTTTAATTTAGGTGGAGATTGAATTCTTTCTATGCTATTTTGCATAAGACTTCATCGCTGTTTTAAAGTCTTCGTCTTTCATTGGGCAGAATCTTGCAATATGTCCTTTCTCTAAGCATCTTGAGCAGGTGATGTTTTCAATAGTTGGGCATTCTTTGGCAATATGACCAGCTTTTCGACATTGAAAACATATTACTTGAGTTCCTTTGTAGCTTGCTGGGACATATCTGTCCGAGTGCTGTAAGTATATCATTCTTTGTAATGGTGCATAAATCAGATCTTTAGAAGCTTTACTAATGTCTAATAACGCCGATACTTGACCCTCGAAATAGCCTTTATGTAATCTTTTTTTAATTTTAATTACTCTTCCGTAAACCAATATTGATGCATATATGCCCGATATTAGAACTTTCATGTCTGCTACTCCTGGTACAAAGTTTAATATTACGCATCTTAGCTCAGGTGGAGAGATTAAATCATTATCTATAACAGGAGTGGCTCTGTAAGTTACTTTATTAATAATTATTCCTTCTTCGATAGATTTTATAGCATCCATATCTTCAGCAAAATTAAACTCTAGCATATATATGCCTTTATCATTTTTGATGTATTGTGAAATAGGGGTTACTCTGGTGATGGTACTTATTTGATCATTTATCAAATCATATAAATTACTTAGGGAGTCGATTTCTTTTTTGGAATTTCAAAAAGGACTGCTTCTTCATCTAGGGACGTTTGCTATTTTTTGGTGTTAAATAAGAGCTTTATTAATTAATTATAAATTATAATCACATGGTTGCATAAATACATATAAATTATTTCTATTAAAATTAATCTAAAGTCTGTTGATAATAATTGTATCTAATGTTTTTCCATGCTTTTACAGCATTGTCATTATTCCATCGGTTTTCACCAAGTTTGGCTGCCCAATGAACTGACCATATAGTCTCTAGAGCCGTACTTATTATGATCCTAGTTTTTTCAACTAATTTATCTTCAGTATTATATGTGATATAGTCCCTTTTTTTTGTATGAAAATTAACTTTATTTAACAATTTCTTTTAACAATTTCTCATTTTTCTTTAAAGTTAATGGATTTTCAACTAACTATCTAAATGTATGGTATTTTCTTATAAATATACTAAATGTAGACTATACATTACTATCAATCTAGATTAATATTATTATAATATTGGAAGACCTTCCAACTTGCTAAAGCAAAATCTGTCCTCCATGTTGTTCCTTCAAAGAAATGATGCCAATGTTGTTGCCAAAGTATCAAAAGGATATGCCCTATCAGTACCAAAGTATTGTCATTAACTTTATTAGTACAATTAAAAGTTATAGATGGCCATATATTTTTAAATCTCTCCTGTGGTATATTTTTGGAATGGAGA
The DNA here is from genome assembly GCA_037043795.1 of Cunninghamella bertholletiae. NCBI lineage: Eukaryota > Fungi > Mucoromycota > Mucoromycetes > Mucorales > Cunninghamellaceae > Cunninghamella > Cunninghamella bertholletiae. Next base: position 1,553,957 of record JAZGVP010000005.1, read on the forward strand.
AAGGCTTTCCAAAATTCCTTTTTCTTTTTGCAATGGAGGATGAAGTGTTGGTCATCTTCGAAGTCAGGACAGAAGAAACAGCGAGGAGTTTGAAACTTGGTTGGTATCATCTGATGTAATCTACAATTTGTTGGTAACTTGTGGATCAAAATTCTCCACCATATTTCTATGGCTTTATGAGGAATATTTAGTTGCCAAAAATTGGTCCAATCAGTCTTAGACATTAATGCACCTGGAATTTGTGACAGAGGAGGATGCTTGACAGGATAGATAGGTGAACCTTGGGAGAACCAATATCTACGCAAGGAACTCGGAGGAGCTTTATGCATAATTAATGGATTGGAAGAGGAGGACAATGAAAACTTCCATTCTTGGAAAATACTGGATTCAGAGTTATTGAAAATAACCTTATTACGTTGAAAGAACCTATTTTTAAGATAAGGGTGAATTTTCAGTTGGTCCAAAAATAGTGAGGATAATATGGCATCGTATTTTATTCGACTACGACTATTACTAGGAGGTGTCTCCATAAGATCTTTGGCAAACCAGTTAGCCGGTATCAATCTTTTAATATCTAGAATAGGTTTAGATATCCTAGGTAATTCATTTAGTACTAAGGCTCTCCTAAGAGGCAGATATTTAACTGCAGTCAGTGGCCAGTTATTACTGTGATTTCGTTATTTATTTTTTGTTAGTTTTTTCTTCTTTTTTGAGTGGAAATTGATTATTTTTTGCTCGCTTAAATGTTTATCCTAAAAAAGTGTTTTTTAAGCGAAAGAGCTCTTTTACTTAAAACAAGTTGTTTTAAGTAGTTGTTTGGTTGTTTGGCTGTTTTTTTGTTGTAGGTTGAGTATGTTAATGTCTGTCTATGCCGTGTAAACTTTTATCCGAGTACAAAAGTGTTCCTTAAGCGAAAGAGAGTTAAAAGTTATTTGGATAAAAATTTATCCGTATACTAGAGTTTTTTTTTAAGCGAGCTTTTATATGGAAAAATGAATAGTCAAAAAAAAGCAAAAAAATTAACGAAATAAGATAGATATAGCAAAATCTCGTTGCAGATAGCAAAAAATATAAATAAGTAGAAGCAAAAATTACAAAAAATATAGGAAACTATGAATAGCTATATTTAGAAAATATTATTCCTTACATAGTAATATATTTTCTATATACCTTATTTAGTATTTTAGAAAATCTATACACTTAACTTATTTTTTATTTATTCCATGTTTCTAAATTATTTAAAAACACTTCTATTTTTTTTATATAAAGAAATGTTAGGAAATTAATAATTCCTAAATATGGCACATAAGAACTATATTGCTATGTAAGGAATAATATTTTCTAAATATAGCTATTCATAGTTTCCTATATTTTTTGTAATTTTTGCTTCTACTTATTTATATTTTTTGCTATCTGCAACGAGATTTTGCTATATCTATCTTATTTCGTTAATTTTTTTGCTTTTTTTTGACTATTCATTTTTCCATATAAAAGCTCGCTTAAAAAAAAACTCTAGTATACGGATAAATTTTTATCCAAATAACTTTTAACTCTCTTTCGCTTAAGGAACACTTTTGTACTCGGATAAAAGTTTACACGGCATAGACAGACATTAACATACTCAGAACTCTCTTTCGCTTAAAGAATACTTTTGTACTCGGATAAAAGTTTACGCGTTATAGACATACTCAAATAAATACTTCTAACACAATAACCAACCAAACAACAAAGCATTAACAGTGAAGAAACACCTTTTACTTATATTAAACACGTTATAGAAACATATTAAAACATAAATATAAGTAAATAAGTCAAATTCTCTTGAAATGACAATTTCCAGGGGAAATGCTTTAGAAATGGAGCCAACGGAGTCATGGGCTCAGAAGGTTGCAAAGGGACTGAAAGCTAAGGTTCCTACCCCAATGATGCAGAAAGACATCATGGGTGATAGAATTGACCTACAACCGGTCGTAATATATGAAGACGTTCATTTGAAAGATCATTTACGTATTTTCAAATCTGAACAGATCATTCAACAAACTTTGGAGGACAATTCAGTCATTTTCGAAATCCCCAAAAAAGAATTTGCTACATTTTCAGAAATGTATAGAGTCATTGAAAAACAGATTGGAAAGATCGACGGTGTGATTGCTCTCAATAAGTTTGGAACTAATTTGAGAGGTAATATCTTTATTGAAGTTACTTTTATGGACAACGACCATAATAGTAAGGCTATCCAAGAAGGTATTATTTTTAAGGAAGTCAATTACAAGGCCAGCCCTAGCAAGTTGACCAAATCAGACACAGCTCCTAAAATGGTAAGAGTACATTTAAGTTATGTCCCAAAAAAGCAAGCAGCCCTAGTAGAGGGAATATTCGAATCCATGCGTCGTTATGGTAAAATTTGTGAAATAAAAAAAATGTTGTATGATGGTTTCTTCGAAGGTCAAGTCTCGGTATTATTGGATATCAATGATGATGATAATGAGGTCAAATATCAACCTTTACAACGTATGTTGTATATGGAGTATTGGGACAGATACCTTCCTGCCTCCTTTAAAGGTGCTCCACCTGTCTGTTATCAATGCAGACAGTCAGGACATATTAGGAAGCATTGTCCTATGATGAAACAATTAACATGTTCCAGATGTCTTGAAAAGGGGCATACAGCAAGATTCTGTAAAATGAAAGAAGCTGATTTCCAAAAGGAATTGAGCCAATATGAAAAGGTTAAAGAAAATCAAAGTACTACTAAAAATAATGTTGAAAAGAAAAAGACAGACAAACAAGAAAAAGTAGATGACGCTAAATTAGCAAACGTAATGGTTTTAGATAAGGAAGAAAAATCAGAAGATGGCTTAAATAAAGATAGTTCATCAAAAAACAAAACTAAATCTTTTGACAAATTAACACCATCTGAAGATACAACTACTTCAGAGAACATTTTGACAAAAATGGATTGGGTTATAAATGATGAGGATGATGATCAAGATAATGATCAAGGCATCTTTGGTGGATCTTTGGCTTCAAAGTATGCTCCAATCACCTCTCGCACCACAATGGATGTAGATCAAAAACCAAAATTGGACGAAGATCAACATATGTCAAAGAATACTAATGATACATTAGTAATGAAACTTTCTGAGATGAATAAAGGCAAAAATTCATCAACATTAAGTACATCATTAACTAATCGAACAATAGGATATAGTCCTTCTGGAAGAAAATCACGTCTTGCTTCTACTGGAACTGATTCTTCTAAAGATCAGCTTCAGTAATTGTTACTACTGCAAATATACATATATATATATATATATTTATAATTTTATATAAAAAAAAAAAAAAAAAAAAAAATATATATACAATATGACATTATCCATAATCAATATATCTTCCTTGAATGCACGTAGTGTACTCAAATCTAATCATCCTCAAACACAAAAAGAATACTCTCGATACTTACACTCACAAATTCATCCTCAAACTGACGTATTATGCCTACAAGAATTAACTGGTTCTTCGAGACATAATCATCTATCTCCATCTGACATACAAACATTACAGTTTCTTTTTCCAAATACTTGCTGCCTAATTTCTAAATATACAGCAATTATATGCCTTAATCCTAAATTGACTATTATAGACCAAAGTATCAGCCTTGATGAAAGAATCACAGCTGGTACTATTGTCTCTACTGATGATAATCAACAATTATGTTATATAACTAATATCTATGCTCCAGCAAATCGAGATCATAGAATACCTTTCTATAACAATATTCTTAATAATCCACAGGTGATAGCCCCTTCTTTACCGAACAAACACATATTGCTTGGTGATTTCAATATACATATATATGACCATCGACATTATACCTACTGTGACCATCAACCATGGATACAGCATCTATTAACTAATTTTATAGATACTTTTGCTACTAACACTAATGACTCTGGTCGTATGTACAAACCCATGTCAACCTTTAAAAGAGGTCCTACTAGATCCACTGTTGATTATATCTTTGCCTCTCCTGACATAAAAGGAGATTTAATAAAAACTCTGCTAGCCTACTTGCCTTCTGAATGGACTGATCATCACCTATTAACTATGTCATTACATGTTAGTGAGTCGACTCAAATGGGACCAGGTACTTGGAGATTTAATCCACAATTTCTAGATGATACTGAATTTCAATCCATCCTGTCAGAGACACTTCATAATCTAGTAAATAATATTGACTTACAGACCATCAATAGACAATTATTATGGGACAAGATTAAATTAAAAGTAAAGATATGTACCATCCTTTATAGTTCTGAGAAGAACAAAAAGTATAAATCTAGTATTGAACATTTACAAGAAGCAAGACAAAATGCGGTGTCCAACGAAGAACTTTTGAAAATAGAACACCAATTGGACGATTTATACAAAGTTAAGACACAGCAGTTAATAATTAGATCCAACACTATTTGGTCGGATAAAGGTGAAAGAAATAATAAATATTTTTTCAATACCTTAAAAGCCAGAACTAAACGGATGACTTTAACAGCTATTCAAAATCCAGTAAGCAATGTTATCCACACTGATATAGGAAACATTATTAAAGAAACTAGAAGTTACTATAAGGATTTATATAATACTGAAGATGTTGATATTGCTGCCATTAATGTCCTAACCAGCAATATCTCTGATCATAACAAACTATCTTCTCAAGATCAAAACCTTCTAACTGCTGATATCTTACAAGAGGATATAATAAACATCATCAAACACAGTCCTATTCATAAGAGCCCAGGTTTGGATGGTCTAGGTTTTGAGTTTTACAAACTCATCCTAAGTATGCATCCCAAATTATTGGAGCTTCTTACTCTGATCATGAATGATGCTTTAAATGGATTACAACCCACTACTTGGAGAGAAACCAAAATGGTACTTTTATATAAAAAAGGTGATCGTACTCTTTTACAAAATTGGCGTCCGCTGTCTCTAATCAATTGCGATGCAAAATTATTTACAAAAATGGTAGCAAATAGATTAAACTGCTGTCTTCCAAAAATTATCAACCCGTATCAAACTGGTTTCATGCCGCACCGTTTGATCTCTGATAATGGCTGGATTACACAAACTCTGATGCAGCATACTGTAAATACGAATCCTGAAGATACTTCAATAGGATTACTTTTAGACCAAGAAAAAGCATATGACAGGATTCATCCATTATATCTTCAAAAAGTGTTAGAGTGTTTCCACTTCCCATCCTCTCTGATAAATAGCTTAGTTGATCTTTTCTTTAATACGAAAATATCTTTATCCATAAATGGTTGGTTGGCTGCTCCAATATATCAAAAACGTGGTTTACGTCAAGGTGACCCAATATCACCTTTACTGTTCAACATTGCCTTTGAACCTTTATTACGCATTATCTTAAGTGAAAATAGTATCAATGGCGTGCCCATACTTGATCAAAAGATAGAAATAATTGAAAATAAACAGTATCCAGTTACTATCAAGTTATTAGCTTATGCAGATGACCTTATGGTATTCATTAGAGATTTAAAAGAGTGGTATTATCTTAAAGGTATCCTAAAGCTGTATAGTGAAGCCAGCAATGCCAAAGTCAACTTTCAAAAAACTGTTATGTTCTCAATAACAGGTGCATCTCATATTGTCTGGAAAGAAATAGCTAAAGCAGACCAAATATCTTGGCATGACAAGCAAAACCCAACGGCCATCACTTACCTAGGTTATCCAGTATACTCTAGTAAAGAACAGCTTAATACCTTTTTATGGTCAGTTGAAAATAAACTTGCCAATCATATTAACATACTACGGCAAAGATCCTTATCAATTAGAGGTAGAGCTATAGTAGCTAATTCGTTAATCCTTTCTCGTTTATGGCACATCCTACGTGTCACAATAGTCCCTGAAAAATGGTTATCATCAATTCGAAGAAAAGTATATGAATATGTTGTGCCTTTCTTTCCGAAACCGTCATACCATTTCCTATGCTCTCCGAAAAATCAAGGTGGAATTAATCTAACTGATATAAACCATCAGTTCAAAGCTCTTCATATGGTATATATCAATAAGATGATCACCCCAAATGACACCAACTTTCTATATGATATCTTTCAACAATTCATCAACTATTACACTAAACAACCTTCTGTCATTCCGGTTCTTATTGACCCACAATATTTTAATAAAAAATTCAAAAAGTTACCGCAGATGAAACATATGATCAAAATGTTATCATTCTTGCCTCCATTAGAAATAACATCAAACTGGCCACTGACTGCAGTTAAATATCTGCCTCTTAGGAGAGTCTTAGTACTAAATAAATTACCTAGGATATCTAAACCTATTCTAGATATTAAAAGATTGATACCGGCTAACTGGTTTGCCAAAGATCTTATGGAGATACCTCCTAGTAATAGTCGTAGTCGAATAAAATACGATGCCATATTATCCTCACTATTTTTGGACCAACTGAAAATTCACCCTTATCTTAAAAATAGGTTCTTTCAACGTAATAAGGTTATTTTCAATAACTCTGAATCCAGTATTTTCCAAGAATGGAAGTTTTCATTGTCCTCCTCTTCCAATCCATTAATTATGCATAAAGCTCCTCCGAGTTCCTTGCGTAGATATTGGTTCTCCCAAGGTTCACCTATCTATCCTGTCAAGCATCCTCCTCTGTCACAAATTCCAGGTGCATTAATGTCTAAGACTGATTGGACCAATTTTTGGCAACTAAATATTCCTCATAAAGCCATAGAAATATGGTGGAGAATTTTGATCCACAAGTTACCAACAAATTGTAGATTACATCAGATGATACCAACCAAGTTTCAAACTCCTCGCTGTTTCTTCTGTCCTGACTTCGAAGATGACCAACACTTCATCCTCCATTGCAAAAAGAAAAAGGAATTTTGGAAAGCCTTTCTCCATTTCAAAAATATACCACAGGAGAGATTTAAAAATATATGGCCATCTATAACTTTTAATTGTACTAATAAAGTTAATGACAATACTTTGGTACTGATAGGACATATCCTTTTGATACTTTGGCAACAACATTGGCATCATTTCTTTGAAGAAACAACATGGAGGACAGACTTTGCTTTAGCAAGTTGGAAGGTCTTCCAATATTATAATAATATTAATCTGGATTGATAGTAATTTATAGTCTATATTTAGTATATTTATGAAAAAATAACATACATTTAGATAGTTAGTTGAAAATCCTTTAATTTTAAAGAAAAATGTGAAATTGTTAAAATTGTTAAATAAAGAAAGTTAATTTCCATACAAAAAAAAAAAAAAAAAAAAAAAAAAAAGGCTTTAATACCTAATGATTCACCAAGGATTTTCAAACAAATACCAAATATTGAGAAAAAGATTCCAAATAACTGGTATGTTAAAGACCTAAACAATCGAAAATATGAAGGATACAAGAAATTTAAAGAAATATTAGAATTACTTCTATTTGATCTCATAAAAGCCATCCCTTCTATTAGTAACTATATCTTCAGACCCAAAGACAATCCTAATACCGGGTATGCAGAAGATGTTACAAAACAATGGTATTTAGAACCTGATTCCAAAAATCTTATTCTGATTCATCAAGCTTCTCCAAATAAGTTACGCAAATACTGGATGGACAAAGCTCCTCCATTGTATACATACAAACGTCCACCTTTGCTACAGATACCAGGAGCTCACTTGAAGAAATCCGAATGGAATACTTTCTGGAAACTAAATATACCTCATAAAGCAATAGAAATATGGTGGAGAATTCTAATATGCAAGTTATCTTTCAGATCAACACTACACAGAATAATCCCCAAAACGTTTAAAACTCCAATTTGTGCCTTCTGTAAAGAGTACGAAGCAGATGAATATTTCATACTTTCCTGCAAACGAAAAAAGGAATTCTGGAAATATATTTTCTTCCTCAACAACATACCACAAGATAGGTTTGATAATATTTGGCCATCAATAACGTTTAACAAAACGAACCTCGTTGATAAAAAAACTTTGATCCTTATTGGCTGTATCATTAATGTTATATGGATCCAACATTGGAAACATATAAATGATGACACCTACTGGCGTACTGATTGGGCTTTGTCTGTTTGGAAAAATTATAACAACTTATATAGCTATAGTTTTCTTTAATATATTTGATAATCATAAATTTTAATAAATAAACATCTTTTTAATGCAAATAAAAACAGCCATCCAAAAAGTGAAAAATTAAAAACGAGGACAACAATTTTTAGTAATTTAATGCATACTTTTTTCCTTTTTTTTCACTTTTGAAGATTCAGTTAACATGTAAAAGCAAATGCTTTGTTTATTAGCTAACTAAAATCACGTAACTGATGATATACTTTCAAAATCTAAAGAAAGATGTGGAATATTCAGTTTAGTGGATCAAGAACTAATACCAAAACATAAGTATATACATATTTATCAATTTACCAATATTATAAATGTATTTTTATTTTTAAAATCATTTAGTATTTCAGTTCCATTGTTTTATTGTTTAATTTATTATACATTATTCATCATTATATGATCAATAATAATGTAGTTTTATTTTTAAATTCTATTAAAGCATTAACTATAATCCATCTGCGTATTCTCTCGTGTGTATAACATATTCCACTTTTCATGTTTTTATAAAATCTCAGCTCCTGGATTCATGATTGGCTCTTTTTAAATTTTCAAGTCAATTTTTGGTTGGTTTGATAATGAGATGCATATTTTTAACCTTTTTTTAAATAAAATTTAACTTTTAAAACTCTTTATAATTTAAATAATGGCTGAACCGACAAAGGAGCAAATTGAGACTGTATTCAAGAAATTAAAGCAAAATAGACACAATAAGGTAGTATCATTACTTTTTACTTCACTTTTTTTTTCTTCCTTTTTTTTTCTTTTAGAAATAAAACCATAATGACACAATTGTACTTACAATAATAATTTATACTATTTATTATCATCATTTTCGAAAAGATATGTTTTGATTGTATGTCAAAGAATCCGACTTGGTCTTCTATACCATTTGGTGTTTATATATGTACTGAGTGCTCTTCTGCTCATCGTAATCTTGGTGTACATATTAGTTTTGTTAGGTAAATGACTAATAAAATTACTCGCGTTATCCTTATTATACGTATAAATAAAATTTACTATTATATACTAATTCTACATTTTTTTTATTTTAATTTATAAAACTATTATATATTATTGTTATATATAATTGTATAATAAATTAAACTGCTTTGTATCTATTATAAAGATCAACAGTACTTGATTCATGGTCTTGGGAACAGCTACGATATATGAAAGTTGGTGGTAATCAAGCAGCAATGGAATTTTTTTCAAAACATCAATTAGCAAATACAAAAGATACTCGATTGAAATATGGTGGTAGAATTGGTCAATTATACAAAAATCAATTAGAAAAACGTGTTCAACAAGATATCAAAGAGTAATGAAGTATATATTAATACAAACATATATATACGTGTATTTCTTATAGTTTTTTTTATTTTTAGAAATCCGAATAACGTTGTAATTGAAATTCCTAGTCAGTATGAGGAACCTGTTACAAATGCTGCTACACAGTCTCCTTTATTATTGCAAGAAACAGATACAAAAAAGCTTCCTCCTACTGTCACAGAAAATATTGATGATATTGAAAATAATTCTATTGCACTCTCCACTCAGGCTACGAAAACTGAATCAAACGATGATAAAATAAAAAATAATGAATCAGTAAACATAAATCAGACTACTACACTTCGTACTAGTAAACCAAGGGTTGCTAAAAGACTTGGTACCAAATCAAATAAACTTGGTGTAAAAAAGGTAACTGGATTTAATTTTGAGGAAGCGGAAGCCAGTGCCAAGAAAGAATTAGAAAGAAAACAAAATTTTGGATATGAAAATACAACTGAAGAAGAAAGCAATACCTTTGGAGAAAAAAATGAAAACGAAAAACCAAAAGCACTCTCATCTCGATTTTTATATACTGAACAAAGCCAGTCATCTGCATCAGCACCATCTACAGTTTTAAAAGATAGCTCTGTTGAAAAATTAGGATTTGGTATGGCAAGATTAAATACTAATAATGAAACACCATTATTGAAAAAAACTTATGAAACTTCTTACGAAACTTCTACTAGTGCTAAAGAAAAGTTTGGTAATGCTCGTGCTATTTCTTCAGATCAATATTTTGGAAGAAATGAATATGATCCTTCTATTAGTGCTGCTGAGGCAACTAGATTAAATCAGTTTTCAAATGCAACATCTATTTCATCCTCTCAATATTTTGGAAGAGATGAAGATGAGGATCATTCTTTTTCAAATAGAGGAAACACTCCTATGTCAGGTAATGCTGATTGGGATGGAATACAGGATCAAGCAATTAATGTAGCTAGGAAATTTGTTGGCCAAGCAACTGCCGATTTAGAAGCTGTTAAAGATCTAGCCGAAAATGCCACTTCGAAGGTAAGAATTTACTAATAATAAAATTTTATGATAATAAAACGTGCGTTTTAACAACTTTTTTTTTCTTCTTTAGCTTCAAGATATATTTCAAGATTTACAGGTAAACATAAAATAGGTTATAAAATTTAGTACTTTTCTAATGCTATTATTTTATTTTATTTTATATTTTAGCAACGATACAATTATTAATTTTATTCATATTCCTTTTTATCCATTATTTTATTCATAATTACTTTTGATATATTATAAATAAAATTTACTTTCACAACTATGAAATACATGTACATGCATATATATATATTTAAAAGCTTATATTATTTATTAGCATCAACACCGCCTGGACCTAAATGAAATCGCTTTGTAACTACTCTAGGGATTTCATCTTCATGATGTGTCACCAGGATAAAAGTTTGATCTTTTTTCATATGGTTTTCTAACCAATCAGTTACTTTAGTAATCATATTTACATCCAAACCTTGAAATGGTTCATCCCAGATAATCAAAGATGGCTGTTTTACTAAGGAACGGACCAATAGTACCATTCTCTGTTCACCTGACGACATTTCTTTTAATGTTCGATTCAAACATGATTGAATATTAAATTCTTTAAATAAACGTTCTATTGTCTGTTTTTGTATATCATTTAATGTACGTGGTACTACCACATCAAAAAACCCTGTACCAGCTGCTGTTAAGCCAGTTAGCTGCTGATTAAAATATAAATGGATCTCGGGGCTAACTAAACCAATTTTTTGTTTTATTTCCCAAATAGATTCTCCTGTTCCTCGAGGTCTGCCAAAGAGGCTTAAATCATTTGCATAAGCTTGTGGATGATCACCAGTAAGTAATGATAAAAGAGTAGTTTTGCCAGATCCATTAGGGCCTAAAAGCACCCATCTATCCCCTCTTTTAACACTCCATGATATATTATTGATAATTTTTTTTCCACTATAAACAACATTAACATTATTTAAAGTAATAACATCTGGCCTTTTTTCAGAATTAGACATATCTTCCTCTTCTTGTTTTTTTAGTAGCTGTTGTCGATATATTTCTTTCTCTCTTCTTTCTTGATCCAATTTCAGCTTGTGTTCCTTTAAATATATTTCAGGACTGCCTTGCCAAATAATTTTCATTTGATCCAAAACTAAAACATTAGTGGACCATGTAGGAAATTCATCTTGGGGCCTTGATATTAAAACAATTGGGATGCCATCTTTTGTTGTGATTTCACCCAATAGGTCTAAAAGCTGCTTTCTGTGTTGAACATCAAGCCCCACTAGATTTATTATATAAATATATGTTATTTATACTATTTTTCTTTTTAAATAAATAATTAAAAGCGTTATCACTCACTTAATGGTTCATCTAGTATCAGCATTTTTGGACGGCGTAAAAGAGCTCTAGCAATTCTTGCACGACGCGTTTGACCATTTGATAACTTTACAAAGGATAAATGTAATAATGATGTCAAATCTAACTGTTTTGCTACTTTATTGATTAACTCCTGTGGATGATGTTTTCCGAGATAAGTCATTAAAGTTAAATCGTTATCAGGGTCACTATTGTATTATTATTATTATTATTATTATTATTATTATTATTATTATTATCATCATAAAATGATGGATATTCAATTCACAGAAATCGTTTGACATTACCTAAAATTAAAGCGCTCTTGATAATAATGCTGACTATAATTAAATACACCAGACTCTTCTTTAAATGACACTAAATTAACATGATCAGAAGGATAAGGTGATATTTCTTTATCTGATTTATCAATAAGTGGCCATTGAATAGATGATAATGGCCGTGCTAAATGTTGTCCAGATAAAATCTCTGCTAAAGTAGTTTTACCAGCATTGACTGGACCAACAATTATCCATTTTTGATCGCGTTGGATTGAAAAAGAAAGCTGTTCAAACACTGGTTCCTTTTTGCCATAACGATATATTGTTGCATTTTTTATTTCAATTAAGTTGGAGGCGGTGTTAGTATAAAATTTGGGCAATAAAAATCTTTTATTTAATAAAGCAGCTCTTTTTAAATTAAGCATAGCCGAACTGAGGTTAACAATGAATGAGAACGATAAAAAAAGAGTACAAATAAATATTTAAAAAAGTTGCATCAATCTGACACATAATTTCTTTCTTTTATTATTGGTCAGTAAGAAATTTTAATTTTTAAGTTTACCCAAATTAAAATATGTATATCACCAATTATTATAAATACCTGTTATTTATTAGTTATGTAATGAATAAATAATTTAAAACACTGCTGCATTGATTATATATATATATTTATATACCGCCAATAAACTTACACTTATATTAAAGCTTTTATTAATATGCAATTTGTTAGACTTTCAACGATTTAACATTTTTAAAATTTGAGTTATATACTTAAAAACCATAATGCTTATCTAACGCTTCACTATTCAACAAAAAATCTGTATCACGTCCAATCAGCTGCTATATGATAATTCGTTGTAAAATAGAAAATACATATATATTATTGATTTAATAATTTTATACTACAAAGGAATTAAACATATAATATTGGGTTTTATGAATTTATTGGTTACCGCTTTTTTTACTTTTTTTTTGACTTCATCCGCTTTTAAGAAAATATTTATTAATATATATCAGTTTATAAAATCAATACTCTAATTATTTCAAAATCAGGGGCTAACCTTAACTGATCAATCCCACAAGTTGGATAATTTATTTTTTTATGTGTGACCTTCTTTTTCCTATTTTTAAAAAACGTCTTACTTTAAATTTAAAATAATTTACTATTGAATTATTCTATTATAAATGTCTTTTCATAACAATCGTAAAAGAAAAGAGAGTTTCACTGACAATCTTAATATCGACGATGCATTCAAAGGCATAGGATCCATAAATAAAAAGATTCAAAATGCTTCGAATCAAGATATATTAAATATTGCTTTGAAACAAATATTGGCTAATTTATCGAAGTAATAAAAGAAAAAGAAAAAAAAAACTTACATATAAATATAACTATAAATATATATTATATTTTAATGTTAAATAGATATCCTACTATTAGTTTAACGTCAATTGATTTATTTCAAGAAATGAACAATAAACTATCAACAAAACAATATCAAAGTATAAAAGATTTCAAGGTATAAAATAGATAAAATCATATCCATAATTCTATAGGGAATATTAGTATGTGAAAACTAACCTATCATTTTTATTTAGTTGGATATTGACAAATTATTTGCGATTTTACGTTCAAAATGTACAATATCTCTTCAACAAGACATTGATTCCTTATATGTAACTGTTTTATCAAGTATATCAATAGAAATGCGTTCTCCAATTTTTAAAGATAATGAAGAAGAGGCTATTGAATCTATTTTGAAACCTGATAAGAATAATCAACAACGTACAGCTCTTTTTCGACCTTCATTGGATGGGTTCGCTTTTACTGATGCTAATAAGAGCCATATCAATGGCAATGAAAATTTACGTAAATGAAAAAAAATTAATGTGTATCCATTGTGTTCATTGATACTTATTTATTTTAATTTTTTTTTTTTTTTACTATTTGCTTTTATCATTATTATATACACTTTTTTCATAGCTGCTCAACTTCAGGCAATAACTATTCATCCAATAAATTCGAGTGATACGTATCATGTACCTTCCATGAAACATTCGATCCAACCACCATTTCGATTCCCTCCTAAGTTTCGCAAACATGAGGATAAGCCTATTATACCAAGTAAGTGTAGCTAGTTGTGAATAGTCAAAATCATAATAATACACGAAGTATTATTAATAGGTATTGCATCTATTCAACTCTTTTTTTATAATTATTATTTTAAAGCTCAATGGTTAGATTATGGGACATTTACAAGTTTTGCACCTGCTTGTGATTCAAATAATGCGAATACAAGCTATGAAGCAACATATATGGGAAGGGCAGCAAAAAGATTTAGACGATGGGAAAGAAAACAAAGAAAATCGCATTTTATTGAAAAAATGAATCAAGATGATGAAATAGATACTAACTGGTTGAAGGAAAATGGATTAGATGCAAAAGCAATTATAAATGCAATGTCAATTGGCCATCATGACAATTCAACAAACAAAAATATATTACCGGATGAATTATTATTAAAAAATGAAAAACTGATTGAATCTTTATTACAATATCAAGAATATCGATTTGTGCTAAATGATGCAACCATTAATGAAAAAGAACAGCAAACAGGTAACTATAAATTATAAACGTTGTATATTCTCAAAAGTTACGAATTTAATTTTCATTCATTACTTATTAAATTTTGAATATAGCTGAATTATTACAGAAACAACTTTATGATGTTCTATTACAATTATCACCAAATGATATCATTCAACAAGAAGATGTTGATTTAGCAATGGAACGAATGCCAGTATTGTTAGATACTGCTTATCGTGGCGTGCTATCTACTTTTAAACCATTTGCATATCCAACTAATGATAAATTGGACCCATTACCACCATTCGCGAATATGACGCCTACTTATTCTAAAGATAGATGGCGTTTGATTGATTTAACTGGTCACCCTTCACCTAATACACCATCGACATCAGTAGACACTGCTCCAAATTATAATCATAATAGCAACACAATTAATAATGGTACTTCGACCACAATTGAAATTAATAATTAATTAAAATGTAAAATGTCTAAATAAATAGCGATGAACAAGACTTTAATTGTTTTTTTTAAAGAAATAGCCTATATGTATCGATCTACTTTTAAATAATTAATTCAATTTATAAAATACAATAACGGCACTACTTTTAATATTTCTGTATATATATATTTTTATTTTTGTTTAAACTATATTATTTTAACAAGAAAATATAAGGCAACACTATATATACTGATAAACTGTACTGTTTACTTAGAATATAAAGTGTTTAGAGATAAATTATAAAGATGAGCCAGCCATATTGTTTTTATTATATAATCTGTCTTATAAGGGTATATCTAAAATATAGCATTTCCAAATCAAACTTTTATGAACTTTAACTTACTTGTCGTTTTGATTCAACTTATCGCTTTTTGGAAATCTACTTGTCGTATTATTTTGCCATTTGTACTTGACATTTAATTATTATTATTATTTAGTAGTTTAAATAAAAAAGTTTTTTCATAAATACGATAGAGGATTATAAAAGAGCAATATTGAATGGACTACTAAATAATTCATTGTTATTTTCATTTCGTCAGCAATTTTTTTAAAATTTTCGACCGAAACTGATGCATAGTTATTTAATTTCCACGGCCAAAATGACAAACCTAATGCCACGAATATATGCGTAGAAGGTAAAATCTAGTAAATTTTTGTTAGTTTTTTATTAATAGACGTTGATGTTGTTGAAGGGAAAGCACAAGGTATAGGCTATGAGTTAGTCCTATAATAAATAAACATTGGAAAAATATATTAAACAAAATAAAGATATATATATATGTATGTATGTATGTATGTATGTATGTATAGAATAATTAATGTGGATCTATAGTCCAAATATTTATTATAACTCGTATCCTAATTTGGGTCTATAAAATATATTGTTAATAAAAGAAGTACTTGGTAGACAAAAGTATTCTCTCCATATCTGTCATCATATTGTTTAATTAAATGTTTAAAATGCTTTTCTCTAATATTTTTAATAAACCGCTTAGTAATATCAACTAGTATATTTACTTATTTTATCATTACAACATTGTTTTCTTCAGTATCTGCTGCCATAATCAAAATTTTACCTAAAACTTTCATAGTGTTTTTTTAATTGTTTGTATAACTGGCTTATATACGTTTTTTAAAATGTTTTTTCAATTTAATTAATCCATATTAATGAAATTTTATTAGAAAATCTGGATAGAGTTATAACATGAAAGAATCATGGTAGTTGTAAACATCCACTAGGGTAATCTTCAAAGGAATATCCTTTAGTATAAACTCAGTATAACGATCACTCTGTATTAGTAAAAATTAAATTGGTACATGAAGAAGTATTCCAGCAGGCAATTATCTGTTATATGTAGGGACAGTAACTTCATTATGATATGTAATTGATCATTTAAGTGAGGTAACTTTTTACAAGCATTCATAAATGATTTCAGCGAGAGGAAGAAACAATAGTAGGGTTGTTAGTATAAAATATAATAAATATTTTCAAAAAAGATTTACTAATATTTTTCTTTAGAAGAGTAAATCACTTTTTGTATAAATATATATTTTAGGACAAGGTTTTGATCAATAAGTTAATTATATTCAATCTACTATTGAAATTAGATGTATTCAGTATGATATCCATCAGTTTAGAAATTAAAGTAACTATACAGTTTGTCACTAGTACTTTAACTTTCTATAATCGTTTACCTTTTACAGGTAATATCCTTGATATTTTCCAGAGACTTGATAAGAACAATAAATTAGCTACTAGTAATCTCCCTATTAGAGATAGAGATCAAGCCTTTAAAAATTGAATCTGCTTATTTATCTTACTAAATTAGCCATTGAGAAGGTCAGTAAACTATTTAGAATCAGTATACATCGGATAGCCAGGATAAGTTATATTCCGTAGGCTATATTTCTCATAAGATATACCAGTGTTATTAGCAATTGTAATACATTTTACGGACCTATATAAACTGATGTAAGTTAAAAACACAAATAAAAGTGTTTGTTTAGAAGTATACTCATTAAGAGGTTTAGCAATGTATTTAATTTAGCTATTTTCCACTTACATTTAAAACATTATCTATATATATTAAGTCTATCCGTAGGTACATTATTAGCTGTATCACTCGAGAAATCAAAATCACAATATGCAATATCAAAGAGATTTGATGGAAGATCCATTAAACAAGAATGGCTGTTGTTGTGTGTGTTTTTGGTTAAATTTATTTTTATTAAAAATTGGAATTAGCTTTAATATAATGTATAAAAGTAAAAATTATATGTAATGAGCACCAATACTAGTTTTGTAAAGAGTAAAACTTAAATATATAAAATAAAAATAAATAAAACATCATAAAAGTGAAATAAAGTAAAGAGAATAAAATAAAATACAAACTTAAAACCAGTAAAAAAAAAATCCAAATTAGGAAAGTGCTAAAGTAAAATAAAGATCAGCAAATGCATATAAAAAAAATGATACAATAAAATAAAGTGAAATAAAGGTTAGCTGATACATATATATATATATAAAGTGATTAAAATAAAAGAGAAAATAAAAATAAAAAAATTGAGAATTATTTTGAAGAACGTTGACAGAAAATGTCAATCTATCAATAAATATTTATTTGGTTCATTTTTACGTTATTATTTTTCATTCACACTATTTCCAATACCTTTTTTATAACTATTGTCAATAATATTTTTATTTTTTATTTTTTTCTTAATTAAATAATTGCAAGCTTTACATTACAAATATATTTCTATACAAATAAATAACTATTGAATATATCATAAAACATAAATAATTATAAATATTTTACAATTTGAATATATCGATATATGAATCGATTTATATGGTGTCCGTAAATAAGCACTTTGAATTTATAGTTATCAATAGGTAAATTTCATAATAAAAACGGTTAGAAACGTTTTCTAATACATATTACAGTATAAGTCTTAAAGAGAGAGAAAAATGACAACCGGCTAAACTATACAACAAACAAAAATAAAAAGAACATTAGTATTCTAAAAATATGATGACAGTTTGGTCTGGATATATTGTACTATCATGACTATTTGATTTGAAAATACATAGTTCTGACCATATATGGTAAGTGTTACGTAATATTTTCTTGAACTGCGGCAACAAGAATCAAGATCTATATTAATAGAAATAAAAAATCCTTTTTTTTTTTTTCAAATATAATCCTTTTTTACAAAGAATTATTTTTCAAAAATGAGTACATATGATAATACTGCTTTTTTTGAAAAATATCAATCAATGGAGCGATCTCAAAAAGGATTAGAGGGCGCTGGTGAATGGCCTGCACTTAAAAGATTATTACCTAGTTTTAAGAATAAACGTGTTTTAGATATTGGTTGTGGTTATGGCTGGCATTGCTTTTATTGTGTTGAGCAAGGTGCTTCATTTGTTATCGGGATTGATCCTTCTTATAAGATGCTTCAAGTAGCAGAATCGAAAAAAATCGATAAAAATTTAAATTCTGTCAAATTCGAACAAATAAGTATGGAACAAATGGAATTTGAAAAAGATGAATTTGATATTATAATTAGTAGTTTGGCATTCCATTATACAATGGATTTCGACCTAGTAATTAAAAAAATCAAGCATTGTCTTAAACCTGGCGGCAAATTAATATTTTCAGTGGAACATCCTATCTTTACTTCACATGGAACAGGTGATTGGTATTATCAAACTAACAGTGAAAATAAAAATGAAAATGAAATTGTTCATTGGCCGGTTGATAATTACTTCAATGAAGGACCTCGCCTTCCTAATTTTCTTGGTTGTGAAGTAAAAAAATATCATAGAACTTTAACAACCTATGTAAACACTTTACTAGTTAATGGCTTTCAGTTAAATCAACTTGTTGAACCTCTACCTGAACCGGAATTATTAGCTAAATGGCCAAATGAAACCCGCCGCCCTATGATGTTGATAATTTCTGTTACTAAAATATAAGTGTTTTTTTATAAATTTGTAGTTATAAATATAAAGATTTTCATTTAAATCATGATATTCCAATTACTTATTAATAGCAATAAAAAAGACATAAAGAATATTATTTTATAATGATATGCAATTAATAATAATAATAAAAAAAAACATGAAATTGGTTATGCTGACCTTGGTAGACAGCTTTACAATTAAATTTTTGTAGCATAAGAGGCTTCCCGATCAAATCATTTTATTAGATCAGAATCTATGTCCTGATATAATATATTTAGGTTTAATGATTCCATCTTACAGAATAAAAAAAAATAGTATTTATTTGTAAGATTACTAAACTATTTCACAAATATTATCAAATATAATGTTTACAACTCCTTGCATTCTTATACCTATCTTATAACTTTATAAATGTGATTATATATACATATGCTAGTTGTTAATACTGTTCATAGGAATTATATCATAATCTTTAGTTTTCTTTAATTTCATTTTTTCTATCACTGCTTGCTTTGCTATTCCTACTGCTGTTGTTAAAGGACCTTCTTCTTCTTTTATATCAGATTGCTTTCGTTTTTTACGAGAATTATTGTCATTCCCATTAATTGTGCTTGATGAGGGTAATTCATTATCATCACTATCTTCATTGTCTAGTAATTGTGTATTGATATTTTTACTTCCCCCTTTTAATGAAGATTGTATAAGAATAGGTTTTAGTTCATATTTCATACAAGCCCATTCTCCACCTAAAGTCATAATTAATATAGCTAAGATTTGAATAAACCACCAACTAAGATTGGTTGGAAATTTACCAACATATATCCAACAAGCTAATATATGACCACCATGAAGTGTTAATACAAAATCAAGTACTTGTCTAGCTCTTTGAACGATTACTAATATCAAAATAACATCAACCATAGCATTTAGCAACCAAACTAATCCCAATGTCCAACCAAAAACATTATCCATAGTGAACATATTAACCTGGAATAAAGCATCAAGAGTAATAGGAACACCTGTTAGGCTAAAAGCAATCCATAATATTAGACTGAGTATAATGTAATAAACAGACTGTAATGATATAATTTGAGTTATATTTAATATTGGATCCCATCCAGTTAATCTAAATGAGGACATTTATATATATTTATACATATATATATATATATATATATATATTTGTGTGTGTGCGTAAGATGAAATAGTTGAAGAATACTAAAGTTGAATTATTAAAAAAAGTTGGAGTAGAAAAAAAAATTGCTGATTATTTTTTTTTTCACTCAGCAAATTTAAGCTTTATTTTTTTTCATGTATCCATATTCAATTTATAATAATAATAACACTCATTTTTTTCTTCTTTGTATATACATTGTTAAATAAAACATCTACACACTTTATATGCATATTTACTATTACTATTAGTGTTGCTGTTGTTTATTATCGTTTATTATTGTTATTTTAATAAAAAAAATCTTTAAATGTATTTAAAAGATATTAATGTTGATAATAATAATCATCTACCATTTGTTATGATATTACTGTACATGGGCTTATGAAAGCCTCTTATTGCAATTAATTCTATAAATAATGTGTCCCTGAAATCATTATTATAAAACTAATTAAAAGCCTTGATTATTCATTGAATTTGCATAAAAATGTAAGAGGAAATTGATTTTTTTTATCACTTTTTTTTTTCCTTTTTTGTATAATCTGACTTTTAATTTTTTTAAAGCATTCACAGAATAACCACATATATCCATAAATAAATAAAGATGAATCAGTTAAATAAAAGTGAGAAAACTGCTTTTTGCTGAGTTTTTACTTGGGTTGATATTTTTCACATTAAATACTATCATTAATAGAAAAAAAAAAATAGAAATATTTATAGTTTAACTTATAAATCAATCATTAATATGGCATTATATATCTTTTCAAATTATTTCAGTTTTCGTGTGACGGCATTTTTTTTAATCACTAAATTATTTTTTTTCCTTTTTTTTTTTCTTTCTTTCTTTATTTTTTCGAGAAATAAAGACAAAAATAGTAATACAAATGGATGATACTGGAAGTTCTTCTAGTAGAAACTATAAACCAGTTGAACATGATAAAGTTATTTATTTAATTCCAATTAGATATATTAATCAAAATAGATACATATTGCTGTCAGATTTACAAGCAATCATACCCGCAGCAAGTGCAGTTTTATCTAATGATAAACTGATCCCATTTGAATTAGACCCAAATACATTAACAGAAGTTCAGCCTAAACGAATTGTAGTTAATGATATAGATTCTATATGGCAGATTCATACACCACCTACTAGTACTGAAATATTAGATAAATTATCCTATTGTGAACATCGCTTGAATTTTTTGATAAGACACTTGATAGAAGAAGAGGACGTGGATACATTTAATACTCAGTTAGATAATATACCCCTATCAAATTCATCAGATTCATCTGCAAATTCAACGTCCTATCATCAACAACTTACGCTAGAAAATAATGATAGGAATAACCACGTAGATATGGAAGATAATAGTCTTAGAGGTAGAGGTAGAAGGAGAACAAAAAGCTTAAGAAGACAACAAGGACTCAGTCCACCACCTGCTTTTTCTTTACATCATACTGATACTTCCAATTCATCAACAGTTCACTCTAATATACCATCAACCTCAACTATATATACAAACGAATCAAATCATTCTAGTGATGTTACAGCTACCATATCGAATCATCAACCTTCCAATACCATTACCGCTGACTACCAACATGATAACATTAATAATAGTAATAGCGATAGCAATAGCCATCCAAATTCCACTATTTCTAATAATCCCACTTCTACAAATTCAAATGCTGTTATCATTCCACCTCCGCCTTCTTATGAAACATCTATTTTTGGAAATATTGGCTTATTGGTACAGAAGTTAAGATTATTTGAAGAGCATATTCCTAATCGACATAAATCTCCACGTTGGCTAGCGAGACGGCATGAATGGGTTAGTAATGAGCCAACAAATATTGAACAGGTTGCTTATCAATTGATACAGCTAGAAATAGCTTTGCTTTGGACAGCAGTAGAAGAAATTTGGATCAATGAAAGGGAAACTTGGCTAACTTTAGTAGCAGGTGCAAGATCTGAACGCCATTTAGCAGGTGCCATGGTCAATTTAGAGAGACATACACTTGTAATGGATGATGATTGGCAACATTGTAGAGAAGATTGGTTAAATGAATTGTTGGAGATTATTGTTAGTACTAGTTTTTAATAATAAATGAAATTTATGTGCACTATACCATTTTATTAGCCATTTTTGATTAAAGATATTGTTTATAAAATACTTGGTGCATTAAGTTTATATAATAGTTATCTGTGACGAAAATATAGTTTTATAGCAATTTTATTCTATTTGATTGTATGGGATAAGCATTTAGCATTTTCTTTATTTCATCTGGGAACTGAAATTTTTCAAATAGCCTTTTTAGGATCTCAATTACCCATTAATATTAGATAAATATTTATGATATTCCTTCGTGAAACAATTTATAAGATGACCATAACATAAAAAACTACATAACTAATCTGTTTTAGAATTATAATTAAAAAAATGCATTACTATGATAGTATATTACTAAAATGTCAACAATTCTAATCAAATTTACTCATTTTTTTATATAATCAATGCCTAGATATCATTCCCTTTTGATATGGAGATTATAAAGAGAGATGATAATATACTCTTTATTACTATTACTATATTATTTTCCAACAGGAAGTATATAATAATTTTTTAAATATGATGAAAAAATATACTATAAATATATATTAGTGTAAATAGATACATATAAAAGTAATTTCACATGCGTACTTTTTTGAGTGTTAATCTACTAATATCCTCCATTGTGACTTTTTGTTCACCATTAATCTGTCCAGAGTCTAGATCTTCTGCTATACCTAAAGCTGTACGAATTTCTAACCAGTCCTCTTCCTCTTCCTCTTCATAGTAAGCTTTAATCACTGCATACTCATCATCGCTCCAGCTATCCTCTGTTATTGTTACCCTTTGATCATCATTACTATCCTCATTAAATAATAAATCTTCCTCTTCATCATCTTCCTCTTCCTCTTGATTAGTAGAAATGGATAATATTGCAGCAACCATATTCATTGTTTCAGAATCATCTGAATAAGAGAATGCTTCACGCAATACAACTTTTTCTTCAAAACTTAAATGGCATTCTATCATTAAATTTAAGGCGTACATATATTTATATATGTATATATATAAATGTGTTATTATTTATTTGAATTGATTTTTAAAAAGAAAAGTGTAAGATATGTTTATTTAAAAAAAATTGTTTTTATGTATAGTTTCCTAATTTGTAACACGTCAATTTATTTTTATTTGCCGTTTCAATTATTGGATTGAAAATATTTACTGATTAAATAAACAGTTAAAGAGTCAATCACCTGTGTTCTTAATATCATCATTAATTTTATATTTCCTTGTTTTTCATCTTCCCATTTTTTCAATGATGTTTTAATTTTATCTAGTAGATTAATTAAAGATTTAAGATGATTACTTGCGATTATGTTTCGTTGCTCTTGATCTAATCCTGGTTTTGCAATCCATAAAACAATTTGAGTGGTTAATAATATGATGCTTTGTTCAACTGAATTCAAAATAATATCTATGTCTTCTTGGCGATCAGAGCGACGAATTGATATTAAGTGTAAACTTGTTTCAATAAATTCTGTTATAACACCAAAAGATATGCCTTCGCTTGAAGAAGTGGTTGACTGTGGTTGTAAAATAGTATTTCCAAATGGCCATTTTCGCATATCTTCTTCAAGCAATACAGTTTCTGCATCTGTCAATATAACCATAGCGCCAAGAATATTGCCTAAAATCAATAATGTTTTTTCTGTCACATGTTTCATTAGAACACTGCACTTTTCATCTTCTTCTCCAACATCATTTTCTATTACAGTTGATTGCCGTAATTCCTCTTGGTTAATAGGAAAAAGTTGAGCCTGTGTATGGGTTGGATGAGTCAAGAAATAATGATATCTTTGTATTAAAGGTAATCCAGAATTCTTAAAGGCAATAAATATACCAGAAGCATATGATTTCATATTATTTAAATATTTCGATAAGCCAAAAAATATATTTGTTAATAGTTCTAATTCTAATAGTAATGCTGTAGATAGAGATTCAGAAGGTGCTAATCCATGTTGTCTGCGATCATTTTGTCCATTAGCAATTGAAAAGCTACGATCTACTTGATTACCATATTTTTGTATAAATAACGCAGATTTTCTCAAAATATCATCAATTCTATTATCGTTAAGAGAAACTGTCGATCGTATCATGTTACTGACTACTTGAAGCATCTGACACCATATGTTATGTAATGGATTACGCTCTACAAATGTATCAAGTGTACCACTATGGAATCTTACAAAAATATCTAATGTACCCTGTTGTAACTGTTTAGATAATTTATTATTACAGAGGAGATGCATAACATCATGTTGTTGTAATATTAATGTTGATTGTGGAATATTTGAAAGGGTGATTAAAAGATAAAACGCGTTTTCAGCGTAAGGTGATATTATAATATTGTGTAATTTATTATTTTCAACTTGGTTTTGACTAATATCAAAATGAATAAATAGATAAAATAAATATTTGGTTATATTATTATTACTATTATTATTATTATATATTTACCTATCCATTTCATCCACTAAAATCCGAATACCATGGGATATTAGCTGTAGCAATAAGGGCATTGTATCATTACGTTCAAGAGTAGATAACCAAACATTCATATCGACCAATTCACATTGGACTAATTCACCCATCAAAGCTAAAATTACTGTTACATATTTTACAAATTCTTCTTCTTCATTGTCTTCATCATTTTCTACTTTTATTTGTAATTTTTTTGAGTTCTTAGTAGCTAATATTTGCGTAACATTGAATAGTTTTTTACATAAGGCATTTAAAAGAGTAGATAAAGAATTGATTAAATTAGCTTTCATTTCAGTATCAGTAATATTATCAAACTTGATATCTGATGGTAATAAACGAAGACAGAGCAAAATAGATTCAAAACAAGCCCGATCAATATACATTTGACCTTTTGAATCATTGAATAGTAAAGCAAAATATTGACCACGATCTAACAATAAGCATATATTTGGTATCAATACTAATAAATTCTTAGTAAAGTCGCTATGAACATTTTCCTCATTCATATAGTCTTCTATCAGTGCTCTAATCAATATGATTGTTTCTTGATAAGTTTTCCATATAACGCCATTTTGATGCTCATTACTTGCCGTAATTTTTAAAAGGTGTTCAATTAACCCTCTTAAAAATGAATATAATGTTAATTTCTGATTTGTATTCGTGTTTTTCCATAATAATTGTCCAACATGACTTGAAATTGCTTCTAACATAGTTTTAAATGCTTGTAATGAAACCATATCTGAATCTGCTAAAGAATAGTTGAAATTAGCTGAATATAATTTTGTTAAAAATTGAGAATATTTCTGTCGTCGTTGTCTAACTGCTTGTACCTGAGGTGTAATAACTAATTTATCAATATCATCTTTTTCACGTATGCCATGTTTATATTCTACTAATTTGAAGTCATCAATTATATAAATAATAGAAGAATGCAAATCATAAATATAACTTGATCCATATTGACGTCCATCAGTGTTATTAATATCATCATTCCATCCTACAGGCTTCATCTTGCAAAGTGGTAAGTTCAATTGTTCAGCCAGCTGCTGTAATTCTTTTCCTAATTGAGGGTTATAATCATTCTTGACAATATTGTTTTGCATCCATGATAATTTATCATTTAATTTGGTTATAATTATTTTTAAACCTGTTGGTAATTTATCACTTATGTTGACCTTGTTGCATTTTTCCAATTTAGAAGAACCAAATGTTAGCTGAATTTCAAATGATATTAATCGCATTAGATATGCACGACTAATACGCATACAGCACTGTTGTCTTAATAAATGAATACTATTGCTATGCTGTTTTTCCATTTTTTTCATCAATGTGCTAAAGCTATAGTTACCATTCTTGAATAAAAAGTCGAAATTTGGTGTTATTTCATCTTCAACTATATTTGTATTGAGCTGATTAAATAAAATACCTTCTACAGCTTGCCAAAGAGCATTATCACTACGAGTACGTTGAACTAAAGCATAGTGATCGAATGCAGTTTGCCAAAAAGTAGCCAAAAACCTTAACACATTTGATAAAACTGAAGGCTTATTAAGTGAAAGTGACTGCCAATTATTTAAAATATCCACTGCTGCACGAAGAGCTGATTCACTCGATTGATTACTACCAATATTTGCTATGGTTGATGGCGTAGTTGATAATGAAGATGAAACTGGTGGTTTTTGTGGTTGTCGTCCTATTTGGCTAGTATTAGTATTAGTATGATCAAGTAATTTTACAGCTGTTTTTGGACTTGGCATAATAGTATCACCACACTCCATAAATAATAATGCCAAACTTGGTTGTGATTCCAATAAAATAGTTATCATTTGCCAGATAGCAGTTAATAATTGTTCAGATTGTGTTACATCTTTCGCAATTTCTATATAATTTTTAATAACTTCTTGTGCTTGAGATTTGTCACCAAGATATTGAACAAAATTAGGTACCATTTTCCATTTAGATACAGATATGCATAAAGCAGATATTATATTAGTGGCAAGAATGGGCAAATCTGGATCATATTTATAATTAATCCATTGTGCTAAAGCTAATAAGAAATCCGTTTTATGAGAGTGACTTGATATATGTTCCAATAGTTTTCTTTCCAAGACACTACCTTCAATATGTTTTATTTTTTGATCTATGGATTTTTGATGTTCCTGTTGTGCTATTAGTTGTTGATTAAGTAATAAAGATTTGATGAATACAAACGTAGACTTTGTCAACTGTTCAGCTTGTCTTGCAATTTTACTATAGCCATCAGCATGTAATTTGTTCAATCTTGAAGCATTATACGCCATTGTATCTAATAATGGAGTTATAGCATAGTCACCATGATCATTTAAAAACTTGTTTAATACATCTTGACGTAAGTTAATAAAACAATCTTGATTAGTAAAATAACGTTCAATATGAATAAAAATTGCCATAATTTTGGTTCCAATCAAATACTTTTCATAAACATTTTTATAGCTCCAATCCAAATAAGAAGGTAACACATCTTCTAAAATATATTTTAAGAATGCGTAAATAGATTTAAGATGATCACCTCCTTTTTCATAGTTGTATTTTAGGCTTTCCAGTAAGCTTGAAATAAAGTCCAATAGAGATAATAATAATTGGTATTTTTCAGTAATTCTTTCTACTTTTCGAATGATATTAATCAAAGGAATAGAGTTTTCTTCCATACCAAAGTAAACCGGGGTACGATTAGGAAAGATGTTTGAAGTAAAAACAAAAGACCAAATAAAGTCTGAGTAATGAGGAATCAATGCAGTAAGACATCGAAGTGCAGAGGCTAATAATGCTGTATTAGTTGTTGAAGTTACTAAAAGTATATCACATAAAATAGACATTAAAAGTGGAACATGTTTTTCTTCTGATTTAGTGTGCTGCTCAGTTTTTAATGTTTCAATATGGTTAATTAAAGTAGTAGTCGAAGCAGAATTCAATAGTTTTTCAAATAATTGTAATATGATCTGAACTTCATAAGTATCAATATTCATGAATTTACTGTCATTAAAGTTATTTTTTGATCTATCATTTTTTTGTTGTACTAATAAAATTAGTAGATGTGTTAAATAATGTATAATAGAGTATGAATACTGCCAATCAACAACTTGGTGTCGGTTATCTTGCAAAACTATTGCTCCTTTTGTGCCAGGTAGTATGACCAGTTCAGATATTTCTACACCAGCATAAGTACATGTATTAAATATGTTAATATGGTCAGTTACTTTGATTAGAATATCATCTATAGTTGTTATTTTAGACATATCAGATGGTTCTAATGGTATTGTCAATGTGGGAGCCAATGTTGCATAATCAAATACTTGTTGAACTAAGCTATTATAGTTGTTATCATCGGAAGTGCCAACCAAAGAAGATAATAGTTGAACAAGATCTAAAAAATTGTAAGGAAATCGATTTTGAACGGTAGTAAGCAATGATAAGGTAGGGTCAGCAAAATGTGCCCCCCAAAATGACTGACAAAGTAGTGGCTCATGCTGCAATAAAATATTATAGCATGATAAAAGGCTTTTATAAACATCATTAGGAAGGAAAAGATGGTTGATAGTAGAAGTAAAGCCTTGTAGTAAATCAAAAATAGTCTGATAATAGATATATGCATATCCATCATTATTAAGATCAGAATTGACTAGCAATGTGTTTAAAAATTCAAAGCAATCTAATTTTAAAGCTCTACCAGTATAACGCTGATCCATATTTGGACCTTGTTCGATGGATGGTTGACAATGCACTGTATCCAAGTAGCGAGTTGATTTTACGCGATTACTATTAAGAAGGGATGTATCGATTCGCTGCGTCCCATTTAAAATTGCATTATCATCAGAATTAGTAGAAAGTACTATTGTTGATCGAAGATAGCGAGCCCAAGCAAGAAGTGGAAGAGAGTGGACTTGTTGATCACCTAAAAAGAGCATAATTTGATTAATTTTTTCTAAAGAAGGTAAAGAAATATTAGATTCAGTCAATATTGGTGCTTGTAAAAGTTGAATAGCTATCACGATGCAAAGTTGAGTTACTTGAGTACGTAGTTTTTCCCCTTCAATAGTATCCAAAGCATAATCAAATATAAACCGAGTACCAAATCCATTAGCTTCAAATTCTTGATAAAATTTAAAAATGAGTTCACCATCACATGGTTCTTTTAATACGAATAAAAGCATAATTTCTAATAGTTTTTTCTGTTCTTTTAAATTCTGAATTGCATATGAGCGGTTTAAATGGATGGTTTTACTGAAGCTTTGTGGAATTGTGTGACGTACAAGTTGTGCATATTGATTCAATAACTTTTCCAAAAAATCACTCTTTTTTTTAAGTAAACTTCCCACAGTAGATTGAGCAATAGAAGCTACTGTATTGTTAGTTTTTTCTTCATTTACCGTAACTGTATTACAAAGAGAGAGTAAACTTGATAAACTTGCTAAAAAAAATAATCTTTCTTGAAAATAAGCACTTGTAAAGGCAGAAAATAAATTATTCTGATTATTAATTGTCTTTAATTGATATGTTGTGTAAATCAAAGCAGCATTTAATTCATTTAAGTTTAATTGCTGTGCAAGTTGGATAATAGAATTTTTTTCTGTTAAAGTTATTATAATAGATTGATTATCTACAATGAATGGTTTATCAGATGTTATTTTATTACGTGCTGTTGCTGAAGGTTCTCCAAAAACATCCAATCCAAGCGCCAATTGATCTAGCTTTTCTTCTAATAATGTTTGAAGCAGATCCGTTGAAGCATTAATATCAACACTTTGTTCAATAATATTAAACAATTGACGAAAAGTTCTATTTTTAAAAATAATAGGAGTAAATCAATACACATAATTTTTTTAATAATAATATATTTATATATATATCAATTCTTTATCACGTCTTATTTTTTTTTTACCCGTCAAACTTTTCGTCAGGATGTGTATAGGACATTTCTTGTGAAGAATAAAGAGATATATAAGAATAAAAGGTTGTATAATAAAAAGAAAAGCAAAAAGTGTCGCGCTTTTTTTTTTTGATTTTTTTAAACACAGCTTTTCACGGTCACTTTTTTGCCTCTGTTTTACTTTTTCCTTTTTTGTATTTTTATTTTATGCTAGATATATATGAAGAGCCGGAAATAACAGAAAATAATATAGGTATGTATTATAAATAATGGAATTAAAGATGCTCTTTTTAAAAAAATTATAACAATTAATATCTAAATATTATTATTGTATGATATTAATAATATTTTAAGTGGATGGATAGACAAAAAATATATCTTTTTAATATTATTAATCCAATCATTTGTTATATATATTTTGGCTCGGTTTTTTCATATACTTTGTTTTCTTTTTCTCTAAAAGAAAAAAGAATAATAATAAAAAGACAATGTTTTATGTAAAATTATATATATATATAAAGGGGGAATGTATAAAAAACAATGGAGAAAGAGGGAAAATTAATAGTAAAATAACTATCATAAAGATCCATAATAAACAACTATACTGGCAGTTGTATTTAAATTATGTAAATTTAAACTCACATTAAATGAGGAATAACCAGGTTTTTTGTATGCAATAGTTAGTATAAGAGGAAATACTCTGAAAATCGGTATATGTAAGCATGTATTCTAGTAAAATTATTTAAACAAAACTAAGTATGAGAAAAAAAAATCCAATAAATGTGTTAGCTGAATGGACTTATTTATTTAAACTTCTTTTTTCCATCATATAAAATTAACTGATGTTTTAAAGTTTTTAAATATATACCAACGTAAATTTAATTTAATTTTTTATCTATCTTATTTTTTTTTTGCGTCTTGGAAAAACTTAAATATAAAACTAATTCAATAAGGTCTACTGATAATTTCTGTATATATGAAGCATGTGAGTATGTAGGTAATATCATCGTTATTATTGTTGTTTTCAGTCTTTTTTAAGTTTTTTTTTTTTACCTCCAAGATCATCATCATGATCATCACTATTTCCGTTTTTGGTAACAATACCAAAATCAAATAAACAGGTGCTATTATTATCATTTGATTCCTTATTTTTATTATGAGCGTTTTCTTTTACTGATTTAAATGGTTCATTTATAGATGTCAAAGTAGACGAGTGGGCTAAATAAGACTCAAAGTGAATTGGTTTTTTATATGATATCCGATTTTCATTCCATTCATTAGCTTTTTCACGTTCATTATCAAAAGTAGTTAGAGTATAAGGCTTACTGAATTCAGTTTGCTTTATTCCATAGTCAGTTATTTGATACCATGAATAAACTAGTTGATAACATTCTTTTAATTCATTGATCCATTTATGTGTCATAGAATACAATCTTGCAAAAATACCCATATGTACTATTACCATTGATACAAAATGCTCTAGTTGTAGAAATGTCATGTATTCTCTAATATATATATATATATAATATAATATAATATAAATATAATATACATATAGTATAAAAAATATTTCTAAATACTGATTATTACCTATAAGCTTCTACAAGAACCACTAACAGCTATAAAAGCAACATACATGTAAGTATTTACAAATAACAGTTTTATTTTCCTCATTATTATTATTTTGTAATTACTTTATCCATTATAATAGAAGTAATAATCAGTTTTTCTAACATATATTCACAATATTCTTTAGTAGGAATAGTAGTAAAATCTCCTTTACATTTTTGTATCTCATTATTGTTCCAAAACATCCTATAAAAATCTGTTAAATGTTTACTGATGTCTACTCTTTTAAATCTATGCAATAATCGTCGTACCTATAGAAGTAGATAAATTATTATTATTATTATTATTATTATTATTGTCATTCATTTATTATTAATTATATATGCTTATACTTCAGATGTTCGTTTAAATCTATGAAAATGACGATGCTGATTCCTATTTTTATAATTTAAACGATCCAAAATAGATACTTCTACCCAAAATTTTTTTTGCTGAGAAAATGAAAGTTGTAATTTATTAAGTTGTCCTAAATTGGTTGAGTATTCTGTATCAGTGTTTTTATCTAATCCATCTTTGCTTAAAACTCGTTGAGCTGGTGGTTGTGTATTCATACTTTTGTATATATATTCTTGCAACAAATTCGTGTTTATAAGTAAAAGTTATTTTTATTAGAAAGAAAAAGCGAGCCACTTTTTTTTTAGTGCTGAAGTTTAGTGCGGAAGTTGAACCAACAAAAATTATTGGTTGAAATTGTGGCTATAATTTTATGCTGTTTTTAAGCAAGTTTGGATCCTAACTTCATAAATAAGATATTTTTATACTTCTTAAATAATTAGAACTGCTAATAATATATATATTTTTGATTTATTAATAAAAGAACAGTTTATTTAGTGACTCAAAAGGATTATATGAAATAATCAGTTTTTTAAGAAGAGCCTTAAATGATTAGAATAGTAGGATCAATTGATCGTACTATTTAATTTCATTTAAAAAACAAGTATATCGTTTATTAAATATGTTTTATTTTCCTTTAAAATGTTTTTATATTTCTTCATAGTTATTCATATTGATAAAAGTTATATATTCTTAGTTCATAAATATAAAAAAAGTAACTGGAAAAACTAAATAATATATACTGTCTATTCACAGTTCACTTGTGCATCTCATCGCAAATTGAAAACGGCAAGTGGCAAAATTATGCGACAAGTGCATTTGTAAAAATTTAGCTAATTTTAAGTTTACAGCAATTTGGATGAGGAATATCTAATACAGTTTACATTAAAACTATCTATTGTGTAACATCATAATAAAAACGTGACCGATTATTGGCCATTTAAATAAGAGTTTTCTCCTTCCCCTTTTCTTTTTCCCTTTTCCTTTTCTTTTTAAGATATATATATATATATATAAAGATATGTCTGTAATATCCGCACAGAGTAAAAGATCAGCAATCAAATCTTCAGTAAGCACTACTCAGGATGATTTATTATCAGTTTCAAGTAGGCAAAGGCAATCTAAAAAAGACGAAGTAAAAACCAAAAAAAAAGGAAATAGTTTAATAAAAGTAAAAGTATTGTTTGCTTATCAAATTCTATTATATAAAATAAGGCTATTCGAAAAAAAATAGAAAATGAACTTAATAAGAAAAAATCTACTACTTCAACAAGATTAAGACAGCATACTAATAGAAGAATAGCAGGTACAGTCTCAGCATTAAGACCTGCTCATGCTTTAACTATTCGTGAACATGTTTTAGTTATTGAAGCTGCTCAACTAATGGCTGCAAAAAGAAGTGATTGTGTGCTTGTTGTTGATAATGATGATCATCTAAGTGGTATTTTTACTGTAAATAATTAGAATAATAATGTTTATATATGTATAATTGTTAATTTTATTAATTTTTCCTCTTTGTAGGCAAAAGATTTAGCTTTTAGAGTTGTAGCTGAGCAATTAGATCCAAGAAGTACAATAGTAGCCGATATTATGACTCATAAACCCTTGTGCGTTACTTCTGATACAAGTGCTCAAGATGCCCTTAACTTAATGGTTTCTAAAGGATTTAGACATTTAGTAAGTTAGGTACTACACGTATATTTACATTCAAAGTATTTATTTATTTATTATTGATTTTACTATTTTAGCCTGTTTGTAATGAAGAAGGAGATATATACGGATTATTAGATATTACAAAATGTCTATATGAAGCATTAAATAAAATGGAAAGAGCTTATAGCTCCTCTCGTAAATTATACGATGCATTAGAAGGAGTTGAAAGAGAATGGGTAAATAGTCCTGTTCAATTTGTTGCATATATGGAGGCTCTACGGGATAAAATGTCATGTCCTGACTTAAATACCGTATTGGACCATTCTGCTCCTGTTCAAGTACCAGTTAAGGCTCAAGTAAGAGATGTTGCAAAATTAATGAAAGAATACCATACAACTGCTGTTTTAGTTATGGATCACGGAGGGTTAGCTGGTATTTTTACGGTAAATATTAAAAAATAACTTTTTATAAAAAAATATCGACTCATTTTTTTTTAAAATCGCATGTTTTATTTACATTTATATACGAAGTCAAAAGATATTGTATTACGTGTCATTGCAGCAGGTTTAGCTCCTGATAATTGTTCAGTTGTACGAGTTATGACACCACATCCTCAATGCTGCTTACCTTCTACAACCATTTTAGAAGGATTAAAAATCATGCATGGTATAACTGTGATAACAAAAACAATAATAAATAGTATATGAAAATTGAAGGAATAAATTTAGTAAACTGTTATTTATTTATTTATTGTTAGATGGTCATTTCCTTAATTTACCTGTAGTGGATGAAGATAAAAATATCATTGGTCTAGTAGATGTTCTTCGATTAACTTATGCTACCTTAGAACAGGTATTTTTTTTTTCTTTGTTGCTTGGAAATCATATATTTCTATTCTTTTTATCTGTATACTAACTAATAACTATATATATTATAGATTAATAGTATTGAAGGTAATAATGGAGAGGGAAGTAGTAAATTTTGGAATAATATTGCAGCAAGTGATCATCATACAGATACAGATTCGGCTATTTCAGATTCCTTATCTCAAGCAGCCAATTCAAACATGTTTCTCCGTAATTCTCATTCGCCTTCAACTACCCCTCAGCCAAATCGTCGTGGTTCTATTATAGATGAAATTCAGCCTTACGATAGTATTTCTTCTTCTAGACAGCAGCAAGAGGATAATAAGTCGACCGTGTCTTCAATGATCTCTAATACAAATACAACAAATAATGGAACATTTTCATTTAAATTTAATTATGGAAATAAAACATTTAGATTCCGCAGTAATGATTATTCATTTTCAGATTTAAAAACTATTATTAAGCAAAAGATTATGGCAGATCATTTACAATTATCTCAATCCTATGTTAATATTGAAAATGAGGATGAAAAAGATGATAATTGGTTAAATATATCTTATATGGATGATGAAAATGATCAAGTATTAATGACTACAGATAATGATTTACAAGAAGCTATTCAATTAACCAAGAAAATGGGACGTGATAGAGTAAGATTGTTTGTACATGATTCTATGTTACCATCCAATAATGAAAATATATTGAATGAAGAAGTAAAAATAGAACCTACTATATTAATACAATCCACGGCTCATCAAGTAAAAAATGAGGAAGTAGAAGTAGGAGTAGAAGAAGAAGAAGAAGAAGAAATAAACGAAGAAGATAGTCACCATGGTGAAAAGATAACAAGAAGTCCTAGTAGACAGCAAAAAAGAAAAACTTCTAAAAAATACAGCAATGATGAATATAATTTACCAATCCCACAAGAATTGTTATTACCTGCTTCTATCGCTTTTTTAGGTGTAGTTATATTGGGTGTATTCACTATCTCAAAATTAACTGGAAATAGTAGTCATCACCCAAAATATTAAATCAATATATATTTAGATATATACTTAGACCATTTTTTTTATCAAAATCTTCGTTAATTATTATTATTATTATTAATAATATCAGTCTTTTTATTATTAATTTCTTGATCTCTATAATATGCTTATTAATTTTAATCCAATGATGTAATAAAGTTTTAATTTGTAATCATAAGAATATTGTTAAGATTTGGGCTTTTTCATTTTTTTTCTTTCCTTTCTTTCGCTTTTTTTCACTTTTTCACTTTTATTATATTATTCAATATTTACTATCTTATTATTTTATTATTTTTTATCTATTACATTCACAAACACATACATATATGTTATACATATAAAAAATTCGTAATGGGAAATCGCATATCTAAAAAAGTTGATAATTGGTCACAATATAAGCAATTAGAATATGGCTCTTTATTACCACAAGAGATTTATCCTCTGCCTTGTGATTGCGATATGAAAGTAGTAAGAAAATTTATCAAGGAGGGTTTACTAGCACCATTCTTTATAGGTATTTGAATAGTATATAAGTGTCGTATCTATATCTATATCTATATTTACTAAAACTTTTTTTTAATGAAAAGGTATAAATGAACCAATAGCAAATAATAATGATAACACGCAGCTTCTGCCTTCAACTGTTGTAAAGCCAAATAAAATAAGAAAAAAGAATATATTTCACTTAAATACAATTGATCAGCATAGCCAAGCAAATAATTTATTATATTCGAACATTGTTGAGTGTCCAATATGTTTTTTAGTAAGTTTTTTTTAATGTCTGAATAAATATAATCTCTTACCTTACTAACTTTTACTTTTTCTTATTTAACCATATATATACTTAGACGTACCCTTATTATATCAACTATACTAGATGTTGCTTTAAACCTGTATGCACAGACTGTTTTTTACAACTCCGTCGATCTTTTAATGCACCTTTAACACCAGTTTCTTGCCCTTTTTGCGTTCAGCCTAATTTTGGCGTTGTACACCTTCCTCCTATTTGGAGTAATTTTTTTCAAGTATGAATAAATATAAATAATTAATATATACAGGCCTATACTCAATAATTTTATTGTTTATTAGGAACTTCAATATAAACGCGATGACATATTGCAATACGTAACAGAAAATAACAAGAAAAAAAAATTAGGACCAAATGATCCAAAAGTGATTTTAGTGGGTAATTACATACTAAAAAGAAAAATACTAATAATTGGAAATGGAAAAATAATAATTTTTTTTCTGTTCATTTTTAGATCAAATAAGACCAAATTGGCAAGATCAATTATATTTAAATCAAAATTATAAACGATATTCAGGAAACCTATCTGGAGGTGGAACTACGAGAAGGGTTATAATTCGACCTAATTTATCATCAACTTCTTCAAATACAGTGTAAGAAAAGATGTATTTTTATTGCATTTTTATTTATTTTATACCCAACTAGTCCAACCTTCATACATTAAACTTAAATTTCTAGCTGAAGTTGCTTGATCAATAGTTTTTGATACCTAAGAATAAATTTAAAATAAAAATATTAAACTCTTTTCTACATTACCTTATTTTGCTTTGTTTTACCTGTTCCTTAATATCCATTGCATAGTTAGAATCAAAATCGTATCCTTCCAATTTTTCTTGAACTCTTTGAATGATTTTCATTACATGTACATTTTGTTGTTGTTGAACTATATTTATATATATATATATATATTAATAATGAAACGATTTTACAGTATTCATTTATATAGTCTTACCATTTTTTATAACTGGATTTTCATCGATAGGCTGTATAGGGTCAATATCAAACGTTTCCAGCACTTTTAAAGACGAATAAAACTGCTGTAATTTGGTCATTATTCCTTGAATCATATCAACCTAAGTAATAAAAAAAAAGGGTATTAGGTATGATAAAAATTATTAAAAAGCATCTAATATAATCATATATGTTACCAATTCATTTGAAGTAAAAGTAGGTTCTTGTTCCAACTTTTCTTGACATGTAGAGATATAGTTCAATGTATCTGAAATCACCTATTATATATATTGGAAAAAAAAAACAGAAATTGAGAATATATCACAATTTAAAAAAAGGATTGTAAATTACCTTTGCACTTTGTTGAGCAACATGCATTTCATTGTTCTGTTCAATTTCCATCATTATGATTGATTCTAATAAAGATAATAGATTCGATGACTTGTAGTATTCTTCCAATGGACTGATTATATGTTTAATTTTATGTTTAATGGTATTAAACAATTGAGAAGGAATGCCATCCAATTTCTTTTGTCCATGATGCTGGTGATTTTTTATGCCCATTGTTGTCATTGATGAATTAGCAGCTGAATCTAATCTAGACATTGATAATGATGATGAAGTCCCTCCTTCGGTTGTACTTATATTAGGGTATATCGATTGCAAATGGTATTGAATTTCTTTTTCCATCTGAATACCTTGTCGACATCCTTTGCGGTAGTTTTCCAAATGTACAATAGCTGAGTACAATGAATTTAAGAACGTATACTAAATAAAATATAATAAAAATTTAAACTATCTACATTATTAAACTACAGTAATAGCTAATTATATATACCTTTTCAAGTTCTTGTTGATACAATGGTTCCCAATAGCTTTCATCAGTAGAGGATGCTTTTAATATAAAATCATTTAATGAATGAAGATCTGATAAAATATTGGCTATTTGGTCAGCTCTTGCCATCATTGTTGGAGAAACCTAGTAAAATAAACGAATATATAGGTTACTTCTGTATTATTTCTCTCTTTATTATTACTTTCATTATTATTATATATCGTTTTATATTGTTACTTGATTAATGAATCCTTGCTTGATATTTAAATAAGATATATTAAACCATTGAAAACGATGATAATCAACTTGGTATTGCTTCAGTTGTTTTTCATAATCTTCCAGTATAGTATCATTCTATTAAAATATTGAATATTATATGAGTAATGCGCATTTTTACACATATAGTATATATATATAACATTACTAATTTTAACAAATATGCAGAGTAGTTGCCAATGCATATATTTTCGAAAGGATGGCTATTAAGTTGAGGCATTAAGTTTGTTAGTATTGATAAATACGATGGAAGTTGAATATCGTATAAAAACGCATTTATGAATGACTTAGTAATATTAGATATAGAAGTGGTTAATGACCAAGACAGCAACAGTGAAGATATCCAAACATCTGAAGGTATCATGTTAAAACGTTTAATAGCTTCCTTCAGTAATTTAGTAATTAACTATTAATATACACAATTTATTATTAGTCAATAATTGTCCCAAATTATAATAATATTAAAAAAAATAATACCTCTTTTTTCAATTTGGAATATTCATCATTAAATTGGTTTTGGCCCATCTTCTATTTATCAATAATAACAATAATAATAGTAAGTAAATGTTTCCAATTTATATTTATATTTTATATATGTATATCCTTATATATACTTTAGAATAAATATAAAACATATCCATTGGTAAGAAGATATCTTGAATCTCATTCCATAGTTTTGGTTTCGAATTCTTTTGATATTCATTATAATCGATACTTAGCTGATTACATTCGTATAACGATAATGATAAGAATAACAAGTTAATAAAATAAAACAATATAGGTAAATAAAAAATGTTACTATTATTTTTACCATGGCAGAGTGATCAGTTACATCTAAATAAAACGACAGTTCTTCAACTAAATTCCGAGATTCGAATAAAGAGTCATAAATCTTTTTACAGAATTGCCAGCAATTAGATTCAAAACAATATAATGCTATTGAAGATCTGGAAGACCATTTCAATGTTTCTAACATGTCACTGTTTTCTACAATTTTATCTTATAATCATTATTTAATAAAATCATTTTATATATATATAAGGTATTATTTTTAAGGAGTTAATTTACCTAGTTCAAGATAAGTGAAATAATGAGATATGGCTAACCAACCAAAATTACCCTCTTCTATAAGGCTAAGACCAAGATAAGTTTGTTTTTCTAATTTCTGTTCAGTATTTGTGATTAACTTGAGTTCACAGTTTGTTTGATTATGTTTATATTGTAACAATTGATTGATGTCGTGCTTTATATTATTAATTAAGACATATTTATTCATATTTGAAGTTGGGTGAATGCTATTAAGTGATTCATACTGATTATTATGTAATTCCTTCTTGATGAAATCTGTATATTGTGTTAGTTGACTTACAAATTGATAAACAGTATTAGAAATGTGTTGAATAATGGGTATATCATCCAGTAGGTCACGGTTTAATTCTGTTTGAATAAAATCCAGTTGATTGGAAATATTCACGGAAACTGAGGTTGTATTGCTTTCAGTGACAGATGTAACTACTGTGGTTGTATTACTGTTGTTAATATTATTTTGATTAGTATTTCTAGACGATGAATGTTGGCCAACATTAACATTGGAAGATGATGATAATATTGTTGAGGATGATCTCATATTATTACTATTACTATTATTGTTGTTGCTACTACTATTATTGCCACTATCACTATTATTATTATTATTATTATTATTACTATTATTATTATTGCTGCTATTATTGTTAACTGTTGAATTATTAATTGTATTGGTAGTTTGAAGTAAGTTTGCTAAAAGATGATGATATATAGAGCATGTGTCTTGTTGTTTTAATTTCAAATAAACAGGATGTGCCAATTGATAGTAAACCTTAAAATCTTGAGCTATAAGTTGATCAATATTATCACGTTTATTCATCCATAAGTTAATTTTAGATTCTAAATTATTTTCAAAAGGTACTATAGAGTCTGTTGTTAAATAATGCTGATTAATCAAGTTTTTAAGTATAAAACGATCTTTAATTAAATAACTTAATGCTTCTTTATGCTTTATTTCCCAATGTTGACAAGTTTTTAAGATATTTACAAGTGATTGCTGGTGTATGATTTTATTATCTTGACTCTCACGTAATCGATCCAACATTTCCTTTTTTTTTTCATCATCATCAATTTCTTCTTCGCCTCCTTCAGTTTGTTTTGTTGATTCTCTTTCGTCTTCATCATTATCGTCTACTTCGTAATCTTCTCCATCACTGTTATCCAAAGTGGTTTGAAGATGACGCTGCTTATCTTGAAGTTCTTGTTTGATTGATGTGAGTTGGTCAATCATTACCGTGTACTGGTTTTCCCGAGTAGTAGTGGTATCACTTAGTGTTTTTGCAACTTTGTTTAAATTAGTTTGTAACTCTATCCAATGACTTTCATGATTCTCATGACGATGAAGTGCATGTTGTTCCCGCCAATCTACTAGAGGATCGTAAATAAACGCATCCAATAATCCGATTAATAAATCTTTATGTTGGCGCATAATTCTGATTGTATGTTCAGCACTTATTTTAAATAATCCATTATAATTATGTAGCTCCATAGCATAAACTAGATTTTGAGTTAACCGGAAAGGTACACGTTCTGGTACTCGAAGACTTTCTCCTTTTTCAAAACAGACATTATAATCAATATGAATAATATCACCTATTGTATCGTCCATCAAGATATTATCCAAATGGCGGTCTCCTAAACCAATAACATAGCCTACCATTGACATAACGGCCATAGAACGTGTTAAAGACCTTGATTTATTCAACCAATGTCCACTATTGCAACTAGTATACCAAATGAATTTTTCTAATAAATCTTGAGGTGTTTCTTTTATCATTTCAGAATAAACTTGCTGCAAAATATGAGAAGGCCAATGTCGCCGATTGGCAGTAACTCTTAAACCAGCTTGTTTTAATGCCCCTAGAACCTTTTCAACATATATTTCAGTAGGTCTTTTTCCATTGTGATTGAATCTTTGCCAGTTTTTATAAAATGAGAATAATGGTGTAGCATTATTAACCCATTGAATCATTCCCGAATGACCGCTCATTGGTATAACTGCATAGGTTCTAGCTTTTAATCCACGAATACTAGCTTCTGAATCTTCATTTAATGTTATATTAATTGTATTTAACAGTTGCATAATTCTTTCATCTAAATGTAAATCTTCCAGACCTTTAAATAGATATGTATATGTAGTACCATCTGTACTATGGATATCCAATTTCTTAGGCTTTGTTTTTGTGGGTAAAATTATTACTGTAGATCCAAAATGATTGATATACTGTGGGTCATATTGATCAAGCTGTTGAGCAGAAAGACCAGGCATTCTAATCACTGATTTGGTGGATGTCTTCTGCCAGTTAGCTAAATAGGGTGAAATACGGTCTAAGTCAAGTATACGTAGTTTTTGAGTTTCTGTTGCTAATCGTTTGTGGATTTGCTGAAATCTATCCCACCCTTTACGATAATTCGATTTACTTTCGGGTTTAATTAATAAATCAAAGGCTCTTCGAATTAATTTCCCAAAAGTTGTATTAAACCATTGTTCATGTGGTGTCATGATTATAGAACTATCAATGGTGTTATTTATTAATTTTTCAACAGATCCAATAATATATTTCATAGTATTCGTGTATATTTCCATAAATTCATTAAAATGATTATCTACTACATGATTGATCAAAGCTAACTCTTTATCTAACTGTTCATAATGTGTCATCACTTCAAATTGTAAAGAAGCTAAGTGGTGTAGCCATTGCTCTTCCCATAAAACCGTAATTTTCTCAACTTCTTCTGCCATTCGTCTAGTAGAGATCCATAAATCATCTTTTCCATATTGCATCATTCTATTTGCTTGCTGCTGTAGAATTTGCTTAGTATCTTTATTTGTTTTTTTGGAAGAAGAACCAACCATGACATCATATACAATGTCATTTGGAAATGTGTCTACAAGCTGAGTAATCCAATGATTAATAATACTCCTAACAAAACTAGATGGATGGTTTAATCTTGCAAAAAGTTGGGGTGTTATATGTTTCCATGCTATCATAACCATAATGCCAGTTTTATCATTATTATTTATGTATTCATTAAATATAGGCTGTAAAGCATCACCATAATTCACCAGGATTTGTAAAAGTTTTAAGGTAGATAATATGGTTTGACTACTATGATTATTGTTACGATAATTTTGGTGGTGCTGTTGTTGACTATCCACAATACTATTAAAACTTTCATTATTACCTACAAATTGTAGATATCGGAAATAACCAACTGTTGCGTTTTTTAAGTGTTCTATTTTGTTCAATTGCAATATATCCAAGATTTTCAAAAGTTCAACAAAAATAGCTTTGTGAAGTACATATTTATTTATAACATCATCCTGTTGAATATCATTTAAAACAATACTAGAGGTACTGAACTGGTCATTACAATTACAAACTTCAATAAAGTGTTTTTTAAACAGATATAGAAACCTTGCTTTGACTTGTTGGTATTGGTCTTCTGCTAAACCAATATGATATTCCCTCAAAATTTTTATCCACTTTCTATCTAACCATATTAAGATTGACTTATTTTTAATTAATATATCTGCTGTATCATTCAGATCAGTAGATGATGTGTTTGTGGTAGCCATAATAGTATAACTATTTAAATCTGATGTTATTGTTTTTTCGTCGCAAATACATAAAGCCTGCTGATAATGATAAGTAGCATAGGAAAACCAAGGTTTTGAACAGGTAGATGGTACTTCAATCGATTTTTTTAATGCTATTTCAATAGCTCGCTGAAAATAAAATAATGATGTATCCGCAAATGTTTTATCAATGATACTATCATTATATTTATATTCTTTCATAAAGGATAGTTCTGGTGATTCTAATGGAGACTCACTGTAGTGCAATTTCTTTTGTAATAAATGTGCCAATGTTAAATATGAATCAATAGCCAGCTGGTCTTTATATTTACTATCAAAGTTCTCTTCATTTAGCTTAATAAATTGATTTAAATCTACAATAGCCTCTAATGTTTTGTGTTGATCATCCTTAAGTTTGATTTTTTCAAAGACCGCTAAATCTTTGGTTGCTTGATAAGATTGACAAATGTCCAGAAAGAGAGTAGCTGTTTGATAATTATATTGTCTTCTCGCTACTTTAGCAGCTTGTAATTGAATCATTGGGTATTTCTCTGTTGATGAATTAGCTAATCTAATCCAATGATTTGTATCTGGAATAGAGCACTGTGGTATTAATTCACTTTTTTTGATAGTTTTTAACCAGTCTTCAGCAGAACGTTGTAGTTCTAGAGGTTGTTGATGAATAATCTGTAATTCAATAAGATTTGTCCGATTATGATAGCCATCATTGAATACAAAATCTTCCACTACAGAATGTAGTAATCTATCCTTAAGAATATTTGTAAATTTATTATTATCTTTTTTATCCATGACACAATGACGAAATTGGGTAAGTCTATTCAGTTGAATACATTTATCTAATGAAGTATGAGAGCTAATAAAATCCGTTAACTTGTTGCTATTAGTATGATCGATTTTCCCATTACTGTTGGTGGTAAAATTAACGAGATTATTTGTTATTTCTGTGCTGAGCAAGTTTGGGTATTGTTCGCAAACTTTTTGAATAGATGAATAATCCTCCAGCGAAGTATAAAAGTTAATCACCTAGTAAGATAATATCAATAATTCGTTAAACTTAAATTAAATTGAACTGAAATAAATATATAATGTTAAATTGGTTAACTTACTTGGCCATGAAGCATTTCTAAAATACCATAGAGATCATCAATAAAAGGATATTGAGATAGTAATTCAATAGCTTCTTCATCATAACCCATAGCAAATTTTGTAGCAATTTGAAACCATGAAATAGTGTCACTATTAATATTAATGCTTTCATTGGTGTATTTACTTTTTGGCAAAGGACCAATCCAATTAATAAAATGATAATCTTTTTCAAATTCTTCTAGAATACTTTTAGGTACGTTTTTCAATAAATGCTGATACCAAAATTCTAACCCAACAATTGAATCTACTAATTTATGTCTAATACATAGCTCTACCATATCTTTAATATATACATTTAAATTTTTATACCAAGCGATGAGAACATCAAGTGAAGCCATTGTACTAAGCTGTGTTTCAGCGAAAGATAAATAACTAAATGTGTGTTTCAGTGCCAAAGTATCAAGGTGAACAATTTTTGCAGATTGGATCATAAGTGGACGAATCCGTGTAAAATAATCCTGACAGGTTTTACGATTGGTGCTAAAAAAAGTGAAACTAGGTTTAGGTACAGTTGGTAATGCATTAGTTGAACTGTTTGCAGGATCTGATGAAGAGGCATGATATATTTGAATTTCTAGTCGATCTAATAATAATAATATTATAGACAAAGAGCGTTGATGTTGTAGTTGTTGTTGAACAGATGAATTTTTAACATTGACAAAGGAATGTAGAGTTTTTTCAAAAGCTGCAAAAGTTTGCTGA
The DNA here is from genome assembly GCA_037043795.1 of Cunninghamella bertholletiae. Taxonomy (NCBI): domain Eukaryota; kingdom Fungi; phylum Mucoromycota; class Mucoromycetes; order Mucorales; family Cunninghamellaceae; genus Cunninghamella; species Cunninghamella bertholletiae. Next base: position 1,598,754 of record JAZGVP010000005.1, read on the forward strand.
GGTCCCCCAAAAGGTGTTCGTAGCCTTGATAAAATGCAATATCGAGATATTTCCCATATAGACCAATAATATAGTAATGAGATTGATCCATTCATGATATTTTCTATATAGTTTTCGTCTATATTTTTATTATTTATTTTGATTAATTGGTTTACACCATCACAATAATTTAAAATTCTTTTAGCCCAATCCAATGAATCCACTGTATTGTTTTCATCATTATTATGACGGCTAAGCATGGTGTTTTCATTTTTTTCATTATCACTAGTAGTATTGTTATTAATAAGGTGCTCATCCAAACCAAGTTGTTTCATTACAATTTCATAATGAATAGGACGGAACATACCAGTGTGAGGAGTTGCCATAATTAAAGTTTTTAAAGACGTGATTAACTCGTCTGGATGATCACTAGCTTCTGATACCATAAAGGGATTAAGTTCACACAGTAACTTTTTACTTACTTCTTTGAGTGATACATTGCTACTAACTGATAATTTCTTAGCATGATGTAAAATAAAATCTATTTCTTTAGATGACCCAAATAGCTGCCAATAACCCCGTACTAGGCTAACGATTTTTTCTTTTACTTGCCAATTTTTTTCATATTCTTTATATGAGTAAAATCAAATACATGAGTATATAAAGAATGTGATTAGAATTTTAAAAGAATAATTTTAAATTATAGTAAGAATATTGATTATCAAGTATTACCTTCTGCTTTTAACAATTTCAAAATTAAATTAGTGAAAGAAGGTATTTTGTCATTATTATTATTATTATTATTATTATTTAAGGTAGTTGCAGATGATATCAATAAGTTGAAATATTTTAAGAGGTCGTTTTTAGTATATAAACTAAGTTGCAACCAGCAATCAATTATATCATGCAATACTGACGATTGAATTATATCCTTTTCCAAGTCTGATATGGAACATGATGTAGACCAAGAATTTAATAATATATGTAATATATGTTGAAAAAGCTGAAATTCACCTTTTTGCCATGACGAATACAATAAGTGAGTGATACGATATACATGTCGCTGTTTTAGATCCAATGGTACAGAAGATGGTGTTTTTAAGTAAGTTAATAATAGTTGACAGTAAGTTAATGGATTCATTTGTATAGATGCAGGTGTTTCTGATTCTATATTATCAACAGTGTCATTATTTTTATTCCTATCTTTGTTCATTTCTGACTGATGCTTGTATTGGCTATCTAATTTTAGTTCACTCCATTTCCTCCATAATGAATAGTTATAATTATCCCATTCTAATTTTAACTGATTTTCATCTAATGGGTTAAAGGTAGGTTCATCAAATGAATAAGCTCTAAATTTAGTTTTATTTGAGATTTTTTTCATAATTGGCATGGCAGTTTTAATTTCATAAGGCCCTATTAACGTTAGCCATTGGTGACTAATATCATAAAGTAAGGATCGTGATGTAGGTGTTGTTGTTTGTATAACATACTGTAGAAGTAAAAGTATACCCTGCTGTATATTACCGCTGTTATCTTCTGTTATTAAAGTATAGAGAGAAGAAGAATTAACATCAAGTAATAATTGCTTTAACTGATCTGTAGGTAAAGATACAGTTACCATTTTTAATAAGTAAGTAATGTAAACGTCAGTAGATATGTAGTTATATTGATTTTGCATTGTAATATAATTAAAAAATGAATACTGTAATGGTTGAAAGGATATTGGATGAACCTTTATCATAGAAAAAAGTATATTATTTGCTATAAAAAATAAACAGCATATATTAGAAGTGAACATTTCTTTTAATTATTAATTAATAACCATTACCTTGAAGTATCCATTTTTTATAATCTTTAAAAGAATCTTGATGACTTTCTAAAATGTCGATAAATAGTGATAATGTGTTTGTACGTAGTTGATCAAAAGCGTTTAATATAATATGATACTGAAGCTCATTTGTATTTAAATTAATAATTAAAGGAGATATGGATTGTAACAATGAATTAAAACATCCAAGTAATAAATGAAACAAATCATGGCTTTCCTTTTGTTGAATGCGCTGATAAATGTCAGTTAAAAAATGTTGCAGTAATTCAAATCCAAATGAATATTTAGATTTCCAAAAGGGTTCGTAACTTATAAATGCATCTAAATCAATGAATTTTTATTACTATATATTAGATTTCTTTTGAATAACACAAGCACATAAACTCATATATATATTTACCACTTATCGTTTTTCTATCGTTATTTGATATAGTAGGATCTAAATACCAGCCAACTAATAAGTCAATAATATCTTGAAACTGGTTAATAAAAATGTTCGAATGATATTTGGCCAAACATTTCAAAATATCCAATATGTCTGTAAGGTATTCCATAGCGTTAACAGTGTCTAAAAATAAAACAAGCGTTGATAATATGGACGGAGATAGTTCTTGTAATTGTCGATGAGTAAAAGAATCTATTTGTGCATTAGTAATAGTTTTAAGTAATAATTGAAATAGCCATGAAATAAATTCCTTTGAATTTTGTTGACTAATTTGTTCCAATACCCAACCGATTAATATATCAAGACGCGTATAACAAGCCGCATTAGATATTATTGATATCAAAGCTTTTTTAATCTGTTTATCTGTTTCCTCATAACTAATTACTTGAATTAATTTTTGTTGTTGTGAATATATACATGTTTCTACAATTTGCATCATATCTTGTCGGTACCATCTTATATTACCATTAGTCCTTGCTTCAATAATAAATCTTTCCAAGTCTTTTGCATATTCTATTCTTTGTTGGTCATTATGATGACCAATAAATATAATATTTAGTAATCCTAATACATCAAGCCGTTCTATTTTTTTAGGTTGATGCTGCTGTAGGGAGTAATATTCCATTGTTAATTAAATTATATAAATTGTCCTTTTCTTTTGTTTATGTATTCACATGTAGATACAAAAGAGAGAGAGAAAAAAAAAGTTACTTGCTAAAATTTTTTAAAGAATCGGACTTTTCATTTTCAATCGAATTGGTTTAAAATCTAAAATTTGCAGCCAAAAAAAAGCATTTCGTTATTTCTTATTTCTTTTTTTATACTAAATAAATATGTAATATGAATATAATTACTTAATTTTTTAAATATAACTATAAAGTACATAGTATATAGTATATAGTATATATAACATGCTCAAGAATCGCAGCTTGAGAACAAAGTAACTGAATAATTAAAACCGGATTTTATTTGTTTAAATTTTAAAAAGAGAGAATTTTTTATATCTACAATTAATAGTTTTTTAAACACATAACACGTAGTAGAAAATACCCTTGAATTAAAATATTCCGAAAAGTTTAACATTGATTTGCTGTTTTTTTTCCTTTCTTTTTCTTTCCCAAATCAAATTTTATTTGTACAATTTGTTATAATTTATGCCATTATCACCTAATAATAATTTATCCTCAACTACCAACGCTATAACAAAAAGCACAACTTCACTTACGGAAAATGATATCCAAGATAAAAATGCGCATAACATATCGGATAGTATTAATGAAAAAAAAGATAAGGTAAATTAAATAACTTTATAATATATATATATATATATTAAATCTCTCTTCTCTCAATTTATATATACTTAAACTATAATAGATAATGGAGGCTAAGACAGCTATTGTACTTTTAAATGATCATATTTTTACCAGAAATCAATTTACCCAATGGAGATTATCAATTTTGTTTAGACCATTTTATAAAAATGAAAAAAATGAGGTATAATAATAATAATAAATTAGCAAAAATATGTTCTAAACTATTGCTATTATTGTTTATAGTCAATGCAAATACTATATATATCAAATGATCCTAATCATTCTTGGTTATCTGAGGATAACAATAAAGACGGTAATAAATAATAAAATAAATTCTTTAGCTCCTTTTTTCCATTAACCCCTTCGTTTTTATTATATCATGTTATCCATATTTAGATATTTTGCCTTATTGGGATCAAAAGAAAGGATCAGGTATTATTTACCAACAGGAAAATAATACAGCCATAGAGAAATATATGATTACGCCAAAAACAAATGTAATAACATTTATGAATGAAACAAGACTAGTATATATACTTGATCTTAGTTTAAGTTCGGCGACTGTTGGGAATACCCAGTCAAAAATATTATTAAGCTCAGTTTTTAATACATTAATCAATTCTTTAAAAAGTGTTATACAGCCATTCAATCTTGATCAGCATGTAATGATAAAACCTATAATAAGAATATCTGTATTAGTAGATTGCTCACCTTTTGCGTCGAATATTAATGTAATACCAATGTTATTCAATCATCCAACAATACGTGTATTTTTACAAAATAAAATATTAACACCCTCAAATATAGACCTGATTATTGGTGATTTAAATAAGCAATTCTTATCTCTGCAAAATGAACTTAATCAATTTTTAAAGCAACTGCAAAAAAAAAGAAGAAAGATGGGTTATGATCTTGACGTAAGCTTTGAAGAAGAAATGATGGCTGAACAATCTAATAATAACAACGATGATGATAACAATAAGGATAATAAGGATGATATGGATCAACTAACAGATAATGGAAATAGAAATAAAACATCAAGTGTTTGGGGTATAGGAAAAACAGGTGCTAATTTGTCACGTATACTTCAAGTAGGTGTATTTGCCTTTGACTTATTACCTAATAATGGTAGGTCTCAACTTATTTTCATTACAGATGGTTCACTTCAATTAAGTTCAATGGGTAATCAATCATCTCTCAATAATCAACAAAGTCAAGTTCAGTATCCTCAGTTACCACAGCATCATTCTCATCAATCTCAAGAAGATATTATTGTTGGTTATTTGAGACAATTTACTGAAAAAGATATTCAATTTCATGTTATTCTTGTAACTTTAACAGTTAATTTTATACCCGGAAGAAATTTTGGTTTTTTACCTGATATTGATCTGTTAAAGTACATTGCTCTTTCTACAGGTGGTAGTGTAACAAATGCTGATCAATATGAATATATTCCAATCATCGATCAAATGGATTATATTTATAATAAAGTAGAAAAGGAAGGTGAAGAAGACTATTATGATAGTGAAGATGTGTTAACATTACACCCAAAATACCATCACCACCATTATCGACGTTATAGACATCATCAATATAATAGTAAAAAACAGCCTTTAATTAATAGTAATTGTAATACATTTACTAATACTATATTGTACAATTATTCGTCTATCATAACTTATCCTCCTAATATATGCCATCGACAATTTATATTACGTGAAAATCATTTAGAAAGAACACGCTATTTTGAACATCCATTCTCAAAAATTAGTAATAATCATATATGGCAATATAACTTCCCATGGGATCCTAATAGTATGACACCTCCTATTGATAGTAGGCTATTAAAGTATCGTGAATATCCGATCTTAGATAATGTCTCTATGGTTGTTGCAGCTCGCGTTCGTGATGGATTCCAACTACAATCAGTGTTTTTTATAAATAAGAAAAAAACACATATCCAACTAACTTTTGTATTACGCTGGCAATGTCATATTTTTATTGAATATCGTATCAAATCTCTTTGGCTGAATGATAGTAGTCATGATTTTTTTGAAAGAATGGTTTCTCCTGAAGCTGAAATATATATTCGCTGCGATGTTGAGTTTGCCCATATGCTACAAAACTGGAATTTATTAAAAAAAAGGGTTCAAATGGTAAATCTTATGCTTGCAAAGCAAAGAGCCAAGAATTCAAACATTAAAACGTCACATTACTCACCATCAGCTTCTACTTCAACACCTACTGTATTACCTATGTATACCAAAGTTGAAAAAATACTTTCGTTTTTATATCAAATAATTGGTTCAGATGAAACTTTAAAACAATACATTATTCAATTAAAAGATGTAAATGATTTATCTATATTAAAAAATAAATTCTTCTTATATTGGAATCAACAACTACAACTGCCAAGCAGCCTTAATAATAATAACAGTAGTAGTAGTAGTAGTAGTAGTAGTAGTAGTAGTAGTAGAAGCTTTGTAATCACAACCAAAACCGATCAAAATAAAAGCAAGTATGATTACCATTTACGGTCTCACTATAGTGACTGGTATGATTTTGATAGCATAGACTTACTGATTGGCAATATATCACCTTACATGACTCCAAAATTGGCTTCTAATTATAATCAATCCTTTTCAGAACAACTACAAGGTCAATTAAATGAAAAATTAACAGAAATTCTTCAGCTTATAGACGAGCAATGGGCAGATTTTCATTACCAAGAAAAGGATGGTAAGATAGGATTTGTAAAATTGATGGAGCCATCGCCTTCATTTTGTGAAGTAAGATTACATCATATTTATGGTCGGTGTGTTGCATTGCGGCTATGTTATTTCAATGCGTATCAAAGTAATCAGCAACGCCTGAAGTTAAAATATGATTTATTATCTATTCTTCAAAATCAACAACATATCACTATATGCTCTCGACCTTTACCTTTATTGTTGTTACGTGATAAATCCCACTTTATTTATTCAAATGAAGATATTATTCTAAAATATAAAAATAGTAGCACAAATATATTTTTATCAAGCAGCAGCTATTGTCAAAATCATTCTTCCAATTTTAATTTATGGTATTTATCACTTAATAGAGGCTTTATTGGCAAATATATTGTGCATGAATATCTTAATCACATGTTATGGACATGGCCAGTAAGTCAAGATAACTATTATGAACAACATAACATGATGCCAATTAGTGATGTAATCTTTCAAAGCCTTTGCCAAGCAAGATTAAATCTTGATTACCAGCTTATATTTTCTATTCCTAATCATACTCATTTTTATAAAGAATCAGATAAAGGGTTTGGTATTCAGTACTTCATTCATAAAACATATCAAGGAATAAGAACAGAATTATGGATAGAACCTTCTGGTTGTTTTTATCGTATAAGGCAAGCAACTCTAGAGATAGATCAAAGTATTATATCACAGTTGATAACTTTTGATCAGCTTCATAGTATTGGAAGAAATAAAACTAAAAATAAAGAGTTATTAAAGTCATTATCTCCATCACTAAATAATGTGGAACAAGGAATTGAAAATGAAAATAAACACATAAAAAAAGTATTATTAAGTCAACTTTTTGATGTTTCAACAGTCCTTAAAAATAGTCCATTTGTTTTAGCAAGCTTTCCATGTCCACCATTTCATCAAATTCTTGACAATGTAAATAATCTTTCACTCTCTTTCAATGTATTAAAAAATCATGGGGTTAGCGAATTATTAAATAACTCAGCTAAAAAACAATTACTTAAATTATCTCTTTCGAATCAATATTCTGTCTTTTTACATTATTATTTTGACATGGGCATAAATGAAATGACAAATAATAATTCTATTCATATGTTAGACCAATCGAATCCGGAATTTTGGAAATCGCTGATATCAAAAACAAATCAAACAATATTTAATGGCATTCATAATTTAAATCAAACTCGATGCTTTATATCTATTATTAATTCCAGATCTTTTTATTTGATAATTACACCTGAATTAAATTTTTTTATATCTCATTTATACAATAATAACAGTTATACAGTTGCAACTTCAAAAAAGAAAGAGAATAAGAACACAGAATACGATGATCAAGAGTTGTGTTTTTATTTATTTGAATGTACTCGACAAAAACCAATGGCACCAAAATCTGAATCATCTATTAATATTATTAATAAGTCTCAAGTATATGCTTCTGATTTTCATCTACATCATCTCTTTTTTGACTCGTCTCAACTATTTTTATTCCAGCCTAAGTATTGCTTTAACAGCGGATTAATTAACAATAGCAATAATAGTAATAATAATATAGATAATAATAGCAAACAAAGTAATGCGATCAATATGATCAAAAATATATCCAAAGTTTACGCTGTATCGTATTTAAAATCTATGTATACGTTCTTACTATTATCACAGCCACAATTGGAAAATACTGTTATTCAGGAAAATGTTATAAAAATCATATCACTTTGTTCTGAAACAACTATTAATATTGATATTACGAAATATATTTTTATTTTTGCCTTATTGAACCAACAGAATGATAACTTATTATTAGAAAGGTATATATATATATATATATATATACTTATACTGTTTTATTTATTTATTTATTGATTTTATTAATATTAGGGATCAACATATACTAAACAAAAAATGGAAAAGTATAGTGTATAAATCATTTGTTCCAATGAAAATGAATGTTAATAAGAATTTATTAAAAGAAAACGAACAAAAAAAAATGGTTTGCTATTATCAACCATTTAATCATATGAATCCATATTTAAAATCAAAAAGTTCTACCGAGCAATCAGAGAGCAAAGTAGATTTTCATCATATGGTTCAATATTGTCAGCATCCTTTGTTTGTTCGGTTTGATTGCACTAAAGATAATTCAATATGTAAAGATTCTATATCAATTATAATATTATCAGAATCAATAAAGGAAATGGCAAAACAGATCAACATTGAACATAATATGGATAGGAATGAATATCTAAATTCAGTTTTTGAAAATGATTATGGATATTCAGTTCAAGATAAGAATAAAATGGCATTAAGCTTAGTTTATTTAACAATTCCACCAAGCTTAAATGAAAAAGAGGCTGAAATAGTAAAATCGTCGCCACTTTCGTTTGATTCTTCCATAGAAGCAATTCAATCAACTCCATATTTACATATTTATCAAAAGGATATTATTAGGTATATGATTGAACAATTGCAGTTATTATTTACTGAGCAAACTCTTTATTTATTATTAATATTTTATAAATCTCATCCAAGCATGGTGATCCCTCTATCTATATTAAAGTATCTTGATTCTATACTATCATCAACAAACCATTTACATCAAGTAAAGTATTTTACATTTGTTAAACATCCAAAAAAGAGTCTTGATATTTTTATGAACCAACTAGAATTACAACCAAATATAAAACGCCATGATAATTACTTTTATTCTTATGAACAAGATTATTGGTTGTTATTAATTGTAAATAAACAACAAGTGGATATATACTGTTATTTTATTAATATGGATTGTGAGTCCGTATCATCCTCTGACGAAATGACGACGACTATATATAAAAAAACCATTGATATTTTATCAAAAGCTGAAAAGAAAACCAATCAAATTATATTACTTCGTCATTTACATGTAACTAGGATATGCAGGTAATATATATATATATGTGTGTGTGTAATTTTCGTTCTATTTTAGGTATTGAAATTTTATTATTTTAGTAAATATTTAGAGACACTTTCAATAAATAAACAGAATGATAGAAAATTTATTGAAAGCAATAATTTAAATGAAGATATTACAGAATCATATTCTAGCAACAATACTAGTAGCAGTAGTAATGATGACGGTGATGATGATGAGAATGGGTCAGAAGAAGAAGATGAAAGCAGTATTGATAAGTCCAAATTGGTTCCAAATCAATTTCGATGTCCTATGGTATACCAAAAAAAATTTCCATTACATTGGCGTGTTCCTCTTGGTAAAGCATTAAACCATCTTAAATCTGAAGTGTTACGTCCATTTATAGTTAGAAATCGACCAGATATGTACGTTATCGAAAAAGATGATAATATAGTTTACTGTAAATTGTATGAAACAACAACAAATAATGATAATTTAAGTGTTAACACTCCAATTCTTCGCCAGCAACAACAACACTTCGATCAATTAGATGAAAATGGAAAACAATTTTCATCTGCTACGAGTAGTTTGAATAATCATACAAATAATGAATTAGTATTAGATGTTTTTGGAATAGAATGTCCTGATTGGATTTGCAATGATTTTGTACAATTAATAGATAATAGACTATTTTCTGAAATAACTCTCAGTGAATTGCAAACTTTTTTTTCAAGAAATCCATCCAGCAAACCATCTTTAGAGGTAATGGAAAAACTTATAGCTATGATAGATATTTAATAGAATTTTAATTATTATTACTATTAATATTTTAAATTTAGGATGTTCAATTTTTGTTACCGTTTGAAAAAAGACAACAGTATCATAGAAGACAATTTTTAACAATTCCAAAATTAGTCAATAACCCTGTCAAATTTTTAACTTATTTTAAAAAGTCTGTTTTAAACTGTAATGTTATAAAGCCATTCTGTGGAATCAATGTTATTACAGAATTACAAAAATACCAACGATACTGGTTTTATCATATGGCAAATTCTGCGATAAAAGAGCGAATAAATCATAAAGAAAAGGAAAATAGTCAACTAAATGGCTGTAATGATAATAGTGATAATGATAGTGACGATAGCAACTATGGTGATGAATTGACCAAGAATAGTAATGATGAAGAGAAAGCTCTTGAAAAGGATGATCTTTGTTTTTATTATAATCTTAATAAATGTATGCCTGTTAAATCTAATAATAAACTTGAATTAAACAGTGGTCAAGGTATGGCTGGAATTTGTATGTCAATTACGACATCCCAAAAAAAAATCATTCATCAATTTCCATCATCTTCATTTCAATTTGATCCTTCACTTATCAAACAGAGTTTAAAAAACTATTGTTGTCCAACAAATAGAACATATAATACTGAAGTAAATAATTACGATGATCACTTTAATAGCGACAGTACTGATTATCTTTTATGGATAGATCTTTGGATTGTCGGTTCTGTTGATGATACCATTCTCATGAACTATTTTTACCAGATTTTTCGACAATCACTTTGCGATTACTTTATTGAACAAACTGTTTCTATAGATCTTGGTGCTATCATGCTATCTAATACGAATTTACTACAAGCAATTGATGCTCATGTTCATACACATCGACAAATGAGCACCATTATTAGAAAAAAGTTTATTGATACCATTTTATATATGTTGAAAATATCTCTTGCTTGGAAAAATCCTATTGTACACGAAATGTCTAAAAGTATTCATATTAATCCATGGAATATGAAAGAAATTATTCAGTATTTAGATAAGCAACTAATACAAATTGATCCTTCATTTGAACCTACTGTCACATGGAAAAAAGTAACTCCTAGTTTTGACTTAACTACTAATACTTATCATCATCAAAATTCCAGCAATGAAAGTGAAGATACTGGCATTAATGAAAATGATAATGAAGATGATTCATCTGATTGGCTATTATACCGTGGTAAACCTATTTATTGTAGAAATAATGTACAACAAAATATAAAAATGGTAGCTATAAGTGGATTAAACGAATTTGTTGAACAATTTGGTGGAGGTGGATTGCATCATTCAAGTATTTTTAACAATATAGATGATAATACACTTACAAATGTGACTACAAATAGTTCAAATCCATTTTCTCAGTCACATTATCATCATTTATTACAAGAAAACGACTATTTTGATTACAGACGTTCAAGTATAGATACATCAAAAAGTTATCGTGGAGATTCAAGAAGAACATCATCTGGGTCACGTGAGACTAATGTAAGTGCAGGTACATATCATATCCATCCCAATTTACCTCGGTCTTATTCATCAAGTACAAGTAATTCTTATTTCAAATCTAATGAAATTAATAAGCAACAACAAAATCATCATCCACCGCCACTTATTAATAATACTATTATTACTAATGACATTGGTGATTCAATGGTAGCACCACAATTAGATTGTAGAAAACATTGCTTCTTTATTATGATTTTAGACATTCAGCATGTTACCATGTATGCATATAATTGGTCACTTTCATCTTGTCAACCCCTATTTAACACAATGATGAATATGATTCATCGTCAACAGTTACGTTCTGACGTATTAAATAATATTTTACAACAAAAAATGGGGCTATTTCATCATACAATTAAAATGAATGATATTGCTGCTAATTATATATCTACTTATAATGCTTTAGAAGATTTACAGTCCGCTGAAACTGATAATACAAAAACAATAACAACAGCAGCAGCTAGCACTTCTACTACTAATACTAAAGATCAATTCATAGCACCTTCACAAACTATCAGTAATAGTAACTTTAGAAAAAAATCGATGATCCCATTTGACCGAAAATTAACAAATCGAAAAAAAGAAAATAGCATCAATGGTATTAATAATCAACAACGTGAAGATAGTGCTAATAGTAAGGATGATAAGAGCAAAAGAAAATTTAATAAAAAGAAACCTGGAAGCGGGGGTAGATTTATGATTACAGATTTGAATATACAGGATGTAATAATGCTACCAGTAGATGAAAATGAAGAAAAGAAAGCTTTATCTGTATCAGTGAATACATCCATTCCAGCACATTTATCTTCAAGGCTATCAATGCTACATCAGTATGAATTAAATTTTGTGTTAACGGATTTAGTAACCACTTCCATTTTTGATAATTATCGATTTTCCTCATCATCAACAGCAGCTTCTTCAAATTATTACTATTATTATACATTATTAAGAGAAGATGATTTACTAAGGCGCCATGGCTATGCATTTATAAAAACATATATTGGACAATCTAACTTAAAAAGTTTTCATAAAAAAGCATTATACATTTATTCAAAATGGTGTAGAAGATATGGTGAATTATCTTTATTGAATAAAAATATTCAACATCACCACTATCAAAAGCATAATGATAGTAATAATAGTATTGATAAAAACGGGGATTTGGTAGATGAAGATGAAAAGTTAACGAGATATGAAGTTGGTGAAATTTTAAGAAAAGCAAGATTATTACACTTTTGTAGATCTCCATTATTTTTTGGTAATCATCATCATGAGCAAAACCACCTCCCACTTTCTTATTGTAGTATACCACTACCATCAAATCAATTGATTACACCTACTTCTTCCAATTCATTAAATTTAGGTGATGCTGACGAAGAAATGGTCAAGCTTTGGTATAAAGATTTATTATCATCATTTGTTACTAAATATACAACTTATCTTCAAAAATTAAATATGCAACCTATAGAATTTGCTTCACAAGATTATGAAGACAATCAACATCATATTTATTATTCAATAGATGAAGATTCATGGACAAAAACGGCTAGTTCCATGGCTACAAATAGTACTAATGCAAGTATTTATAGTAATAGTGATAACAATTCTAAAAAACAAAAAGAAAAAGAAAATGGAAAATACAAAGATGATATTGATAATGATGATCAAAATGAAGAAAATAGATTTTATTACTCAACTATCGATATTGGACATGGTATATCACTTGATTATCCAGTTGTATTTCTACTTAAAGTATTTGATGGAGGATCGATTATTTGTGAAATTCGCTTTACTCGACACTGTTTTGTATCAGTAACTCTTTATGCATTACACCGTCATTATGGAAGAATGGGATATAATCGACACCAACGTGAAGATAGTGAAACAAAACGATTGGTTTTAAAAAAATTTGAAGAAAACGTTAGTCACTTTCGCCATTCTATTCATATAAATTCATTTGTTTATGATTTTCATTTATACTATATTCAGCACATACTTTTAAAAATGAATAATCTTAATGCTACTATGAAAAATGAAATAGATGATAAAACTAATCAAAATTTTACAGATAGTGTATCTCTATTAAAAGTTTTACATCAGTTTGCTTCTTTTTATAAAACACCTGTTCGTTTTTCAACAAATCGGTTATTCCATGGCGTATATGAACTTAAATACGATAAAATATTAACAAATCAAGAATTCTTTCAATATTTGTACCATCAGTGTCAGAATTTTGGTTTTTCAACGGTCACAAAAAATAAAAAACATGTTGGCATTTGTTTTACAACATCTAATATATCCTTTTATAAAAACAGAGATATGAATGAAGATACTTCTATATTATCATCAACTTCAAACTCAACATTTGAAAATACAAATTGGAAACACACGTTAGTACTATCTCCTATTTCGTCAACAACATTATGTAAAGAAGAAAGCGAAGAAAAAGAAAAAAATAAAATTTATATTCGCTATTTTATTATATCTGTTTATCAACCTCAAAAGTCACCTTTTAATATGGTTAAAAATGTATGGAAAAGCAACATAGCTCCTAACGTTTATGAATTAATTGCAAATGCTCGTAAAAAAATAGATCAAATAGTTGCACATATACTACAATACCATCAATATAAAATAAATTGGAAATTTATTTACCAGTATAATCAGCAAAATAAAGAGAATAGTAACGATAAAGACTTAGAAATGCTCCAATTGTTAAAAAATTTTCCATCCGTAAAACTTTCTACCTTAGATATGAATATACATCGGTTATTAAATTTGAATGCAGTTGACTGGCATGAATTTATTAAATTATTCTCACAAATGCAAATGCAATCTAACTGTAAGGTCATTACTCTACTTGAAGACACTTATCAGCACATTTTATTCTATCCTCTATCATCATTCGATAGTAATAATAATGATAAAGAACTATATATGGATTTCTTAATACATTTGAAAATACGTTTAATTAAAAAATATTATAATGAACCAGTGATTGATGCTTATTTGATCAGACGCGAACTTCCTTTAGATAAGTTTCATTCTGTTCAAGAAAAAGATTACCTTGAATCTTTTGGTCAAACATTATGCTATCTTTTATGGAAAGAATGCCATCCTTAGTTATTATTTTTCTTTTCTTTCTTTTTAAAAATATAACAAGTCCATACACAGATGCATATTTAAATATATATATATATAAATAGATTTTATTTATTTTATACTTATTTTAATCTAATAGTTTACATACAATACCGTTACCTTAATAAACTATATATTTCTTAATATATATATATATATGTAATATATAACGCAATTATGTAACACCTTATAACGACTTTGATAATGCAAATATTGTTCTAGCAAAACAAAATTTAGAACAACTGATAAACTATAGATGTAATTTAGTCTATTCTGTTCATTATTCTTTTTAACTTAATATTTAATTTAAAAAGTGCTTCATTATTTACTCTAAGTTCATTCTTGAGTTACCTATTTATTGTCACCTCAGCCATAGTATTTTGTTAGAACTGTATATATGGAATGGAGGAGGAGTTGAAAATTTTCAAAGCAAAATTGTAATTCTAAACATTTGAACCTTCCATAAATGGTACCACGTGGACCATGCTAAAATTCATGTATTTTGAGCAATTCTATTGGTACTTAATTTTTGTATCAATTAATTGACAATAATTAGCATCTTTTATGTGACGTATTTAACATATATATCATTATGACTATTCCATATATTCTAATATCCATTTATTAGGAATAATTTTCAATACAACAATACTTTTATAATCTTTTTTTTTATACTTTAATAAATAAAGTGTGTTATATGGCAAATGGTATTCAATTATGTAAAATACTTTTTTTACTTTTATGTTATAATTATATAAGATATAAAATCGGCTTATGTGTATGTTTATGGAATGTATACGTAACTATAATTGATGCGCTATTCTTTTTTCATTCAATTTATATATATATATTCTATGTATATGATGGGTTATATTAATGATATTGTTTATTTGGAGTTTGTTTAATTTATGCTTTTATATTTTCACTCTACTATTTCCTTGGCTCTAGATCGCGATCATCTAACTTTTATAAATAAATTAGGATATATATATAGATAAGCATATAAATTTATTATTTTAAAGTAAAATTAGAAAATATTTTTTCCTTAGTTTTCATGTCTAGATGCAATAGTTGTATTTAAAAAATTAAATTAAAGGGGGATATTTTCATAATGTTTTGTGGCTAATCGATTGCTTTATTATTATTATTATTTTATTTTATTGATATATATATATATAGTGTTTTTTAAAAGAAAAATCGATAAATTATTTACTTAAAATGGCATTAATTAATACTTGTTTTAATATATAAAACACAGTTAATCGGAAAAACAGATCTACATAGTATATATAAATGCTTGTAATATATCAGTATATTTTAGGCGTATCATAGTTTATCTTATACCACTTTTTTGAATTGAAAGGGAGCAACGAGATAATATATATATATATATATATATATGGAGGGGGGGAGGTACGTAAGAGTAAAAATGAGTAAAAAGCTGTAGGGTAATGAAAAAAAATATAATTTTGTATAAATATAAAAAAGGGAGACTAATATTTTTTTATTTAAGGGTTTAAATGAAAAGCGGGTGAAGAATGAAGAAACCAGCATAACCTTTGTTAAAGAAATCCTAAAAAAACCTTATATCAATCGATATTTTCACTCTATTTTTATATGTATATACATTTTTGAATAATATTAAAAAAATAGAAAAATCAAAAGCTCTTTTCTTTTTTAATTTTCTTTTCTTTTTTTTTTCTTATTCTTCTTTTTCATATATATATATATATATATAAATAAGTACATATTCGTTACTTATAAAAAAGGGAATATAATGAATAATCTAGATAATAAAGAAAATTTATCAATAGATGAAAATATAATAACAGATGAAACAAGTTCTTCGCTATTTTTGTAAATTAATAAAATAATATTTATAATATTCTGGGTAACTAAAGAAATTATATATATTTAAATAGTATCTCTACCAATGATAAATTCAGTTATTCTACTCCTTTAGACAAGCAAGAAATACAACAACACCAGAGTCAAAATCATCAGCAACACCGTCAAATGTATCGGCAATATCAACCTCATTTATTTTATGAACATCAACAAGGTTGCTACAGTAACTCATTACCTAATTCTATAACTGGTAAATGTTGCATTAAGTAACGTGCCGGACTTTTAAAAAATATACTAATCTGCCGTTTTTTTTTCTATTTTACTCCCTTTTTAAAACAATCATAAAATATCCCTTAATTAGATTCAGTGCAAGAATATGACAATATATCTGAAAATTCTTCCATAATTGTTAATCATCAAGCTAACAGTAGATTCTTTGATAATATAGACTATAATCATAATAATAATAGTAATGCAAACACAACAAACGCGTTAAAAAATAAAGACTGCAATAGCAATGTAATACTTAACAACTTTTCAGCAGCTTCTTCATATACAAATATAAAGTCTTCTAATAGTAGTCAGCATATATCAACTTCTATAAATGATGTTGATATTTATAGCCATGTTTACGAAGAAATATCACATGCTGGAAGATATTTAAAATGTGCACCTTCAACAGAATCTTTATTAGCTTTATTAGACGTCAAGCAAAAAAACAAAAAAAAGTATTATAATTCATCCACACTCTCATTACAACAACAAATTCAACAACAATCTAATGATTATAAAAAGTCGCCTTCTGCACCTAATTTTCATACTCCTTCTTCCTCTTCTCCTTTGATAACAGAACAAAAATCTTTTTCATATGAAAGTAATGAAAATAGAATTCAAGGCGATATAAAAGAGAAACATGAAAATGATCATCACGATGAATATTTAGAAAAATATCCTACCTGGTATCAAGCAAGTTTATTAGAAATGAAAAAAAAGCATCATCAACATCATGGAAAAATACCTACACCTATTGAGATTGATCTTTTACTAAAGCGACTAAAAAACTGCTTTGGGTTTCAACAAGATAGCGTTGAAAATATGTTTGATCATATACTTACTTTATTAGACTCAAGAAGATCAAGAATGGATTCATGTGAATGGACAATTAAAACATTACATGCCGAATATATAGGTGGACCTCATGCTAATTTTAAAAAATGGTACTTTACTTGTCAATTTTATCAATTTGAGTACCCTGATATTGAAGATATGGAATTAAAATGGCAGCTTATGATGGAGCAAAAAACAAATATGGAACGAATTCAAGATATTAGCCTATGGTTATTAATTTGGTCAGAAATGTCAGTATTAAGATTTTGTCCTGAATTACTTTGTTTTATTTTTAAACTTGCCAATGATTTTTATGCTTACTATGAGCAACAAAATACGGTTAGCAATGGTTCAGATCTCTTTCCATCAAAAATTGCTGAAGAAAGTGATTTTTTAAATTATATTGTAACACCATTATATCAATATATTCATGAGCAAGGCTGGAGGCAAGACGAAAGAAGAAGAGAACGTGATCATGATAAGATTATTGGTTATGACGATATGAATCAATATTTTTGGTCCTTTAAAAATCTGTCCACATTGACATGTTCATTATCAGAAAAAACAATAAATCATGAAAAAAAACTTAACAGTAAGAAAAAGAAAAATTCAGATCGGCAATTAATAATGCAATTAGAATCATATCAGCGATATAGTACTTTAAAATATATTGAATGGCATAGTGTTTTTAAAAAGACATTTAAGGAAAAAAGAACTTGGTTGCATTTGGCTGTGAATTTTACAAGAATATGGTTAATCCATATTGTTTCTTTTTGGTTTTTCATCATCCCCAATGCAACTTCTTTATATCTTGATATATCTAATGTTGATTCATCATTAGATTTACCTTCTTTAAAAACTCGTAGTGAACTTGGTAATTTAGATAATAAATTGGAAAATATTACAGATTTACAACATTACGTGGGTTTGATAGCATCAAAAGAAATGACTGTAGTATTATCTATGACAGCTTTAGGTGGTGGTTTGGCAACGCTTTTAATGATTTTTGGTGCTATTGTAGAATTTTTTTATGTACCTATACATACAGTGTATCAAATGAAATGGCTTTTTAAACGACTTTTTGTTTTATTTCTCATCTTTATCGTTAACATTGGTCCATCTGTTTATTGTTTAATGATTCAACGTCATGGCCAATTTTCTCAAATCATTGCTATTATTCAACTGATTATTAGTCTCATTACCACTTTTTATTTTATTTTAAAATCCCCTTCTTCGGCATCTGCATCACCTGAAGATTATAAATCTTTTGTCGCTCATTTTCCAAGTTTAAGTAGAGAAGATCGCTATCTTTCTATTGGTTTATGGGTTTGTGTGTTTAGTTGTAAATTAATTGAATCTTATTTTTTCTTGGCTTTGTCTTTTAAAGATCCTTTGACTAGTATGCTTACAATGACCATCAGAGAATGTCCTAGTAACAACGGTGATAGGTTATTCTCTGTCTTATTTCATTTCATATGTAAATACATGCCTCGTATTATCTCCATTATTATGATATTAACAGAACTAGTACTATTCTTTTTGGATACTTATTTATGGTATGTTATTTGGAATACAATTTTCTCAGTCATACAAAGCTTTTATCTTGGTGTCTCTATTTTAACACCATGGCGTAATGTGTTTGCAAGATTACCAAAACGTATATATACAAAAATTTTATCATCTACCTATTCTGATGAAAATAAATATGCTAATCCCAAGTTACTTTGTTCTCAAATTTGGAATTCTTTCATATTATCTATGTATCGTGAACATTTA
The DNA here is from genome assembly GCA_037043795.1 of Cunninghamella bertholletiae. Taxonomy (NCBI): domain Eukaryota; kingdom Fungi; phylum Mucoromycota; class Mucoromycetes; order Mucorales; family Cunninghamellaceae; genus Cunninghamella; species Cunninghamella bertholletiae. Next base: position 1,618,176 of record JAZGVP010000005.1, read on the forward strand.
CTTTCATCTGATCATGTTACCAAATTACTTTATCAGCAGGTAATAAAAAATAAAAATAAAAATAAAAATAAAAATAAATATAAAAGTAAAAATAAAAATAAAAAAAGGTAAAATTTTACATATAATTAATATAATATTTATTATATTTTACTATATTTAGAGCCCAGTATTGCATGATGGTAAGACTGTTTTAAAAGAACCAGCATTTTTCGTCTCTCAAGAAGATTCAGCCTTTGAAACGGAATACTACCCTCCAGAAAGTGAAGCAGAAAGAAGGTTACAGTTTTTAGCTACTAGTCTTTCTTCACCTATGCCTGAAGCTTTACCTGTACCTCAAATGCCTACATTTACAGTCATGACTCCCCATTATGATGAAAAGATAATTTTGAACCTTCGAGAAATTATTAAACAAGATGATCAACATACTAAAATCACTTTATTAGAATATTTGCAACATTTACATCCTTTTGAATGGGAGAATTTCGTAAATGATACTAAATTAATGGCTTCCGATAAATTACAAGAAAATGAAGATGATGATAACGATACTAGTTTTTTCGGAAAAATGAAATCAGCCCATGTTACAGAAGGTCAAGATATTACTGATACAATATCTACTGCAAGTAGTTTTACAGCTAATAACAGTGATGACGATGATATGGAAGATGAGGCCATTATTAAATCGACTTCTATAAAGTCATGTTCTAAAAAATTTAATAAAATGGATGATTTACCATTTTATTGTATTGGTTTTAAGAATCCAACACCTGAGTATACTTTACGTACACGTATTTGGGCATCTTTAAGATCACAAACTTTATTTCGTACAATAACAGGGTTTATGAACTATCATAAGGCAATTAAATTATTATATCGTGTTGAGCATCCTGAAGGTGTACAAAAAAATCAGCACCCCTCTAAAATATTGGATCAAATGGCCAATAGAAAATTTAAATTTTTAGTAGCTATGCAACGTTATTTAGATTTTACTCATGAAGAAAATGAAAGTGTTGAATTTATATTTAAGTCATATCCTAATCTACAAGTAGCCTATATTGAAAATAATACTAGTGAAGGAAAATATTATTCTTGTTTAATTGATGGTTATTGTCCATTGAATGAATTTGGTAGGCGTCAACCTAAATATCGTATTAGACTACCTGGTAATCCTATTTTAGGCGATGGGAAATCAGATAATCAAAACACAGCTATTATATATCATCGAGGAGAATTCCTACAACTAATTGATGCTAATCAAGATAATTATTTGGAAGAATGTTTAAAAATTCGTAGTGTTCTCGGTGAATTCGAAGGATCGATGGCTTCATCTTATTTAAATCAACAAGATCAAGAATTCTCTCCCTATGATCAAGAAATCTTGACTCAATCAAGTTGTTATCCTGTGGCTATTGTTGGTGCCCGTGAATATATTTTTTCCGAAAAAACAGGCGTATTAGGTGATGTTGCTGCCGGAAAAGAACAAACTTTTGGTACTTTAACTCAAAGAGTCATGGCTACTATTGGTGGAAGGGTAAGTTAATTACATTCATATTATTGCTATTGTTTTCAATAACTAATATAATATATATATATATATATATATATTATAGCTTCATTATGGTCACCCTGATTTTTTAAATGCTATATTTATGACAACTCGTGGTGGTGTTAGTAAAGCTCAGAAAGGATTGCATTTAAATGAAGATATCTACGCTGGTATGAATGCGTTTCAAAGAGGAGGTAGAATCAAACATGTAGATTACTATCAATGCGCTAAGGGTAGAGACCTTGGATTTCAGTCTATTTTAAATTTTGTTACTAAAATCGGTTCTGGTATGGGTGAACAAATGTTATCAAGAGAATATTACCATTTAGGAACAAATTTGCCTCTAGATCGATTCCTTACTTTTTACTATGCTCATCCTGGATTTCATATTAATAATATATTTATTATGTTAGCTATTCAATTATTCTTATTGGTAATTTTATTGCTTGGTGCTATTCGAATTCCATCACTATTAGATGCCAATTTTAATCAATGTGATATTAACGATACTATTAATAATGGTGAATGTATGTCTACCATGGATCATCATTTAATTCCTGTTTTTCATTGGATTAAACGTGTGATACTTTCTATATTTGTTGTATTACTAGTATCATTTATGCCATTATTTATGCATGAATTAACAGAGCGTGGATTTTGGCGTGCATTATCTCGACTCTTCAAACATCTCACATCTATGTCTCCTATGTTTGAAATTTTTGTAACTCAAATTTATTCTCGTTCTATTTTGCAAAATTTATCTTTTGGCGGGGCTAAGTATATTAGTACAGGACGTGGCTTTGCTATCACTCGGCAATCTTTTTCAAGCCTTTATATGAGGTTTGCCAATTCAAGTTTATACCTTGGTATACAGCATTTTATGACTTTATTATTTGCAAGTATGATTGTATGGATACCACATCTTGTTTACTTTTGGTTTACAATTTGTGCACTTATTCTAAGTCCATTCTTATTTAATCCACATCAATTTTCTATGATTGATTTTCTAGTAGATTATAAAGATTTATTATATTGGTTTTCTACTGGTAACAATAATAGTAACAACAATAGCTGGATTTCATTTCATCGAATGCATAGAATACAATTAACAGGTATTAAACGACATCAACACGCAAATCCAAAACTTTATCAAATTAGGCCTAAATTAAAGGTGATATTATTTTCAGAAATTATTTTACCATTTATTTATGCATTAATTTGTACGGTTGCTTATATATTTATCCATCCAACTGCTCATTATGGTGGATTATTACGCTTAGGTGCTTTGACAATGGCACCTATTGGATTAAATGCTATCATTTTATTACCTTTATTCTTTTTATCTATCCTCTTTGGTACTATTCATAGTGTGGTCTTTGGTGTTGAATCAAAAACGAGAATTGGTGGCTTTATTGCTGCTATTGCTCATACTTTATCTATTGTGTTTATTATTGGCTTTTTTACTTTTATTTATTTCATTGAACACTGGAAATTATCTCAAGTTTTATTAACTATGATAGCTATAGTTGCTATTCAAAAGTTCATTTATAAATTCATGACTATTTGTTTAACACGAGAATTTTATCACGATCAATCTCATCTAGCTTGGTGGACAGGAAAGTGGTTTGGAAGAAAGGTAATGCATATAATATTATATAATATAATAAAATTCTTATTTATTAACATGTTTTTATATATTTATACATATACTTTAGCTTGGTTGGTATATTTTAACACAACCTTTTAGAGAATATATATGTAAAATCATAGAAATGGGGCAATTTTCAATTGATTTTATTATTACTCATATAATATTGGTTGTACTCTTTTTGATTTGTTTAATACCAAATGTTGATCAATATCATTCTTGGATGTTATTCTGGACAGAACGGCCAAAAAAGACTTCTATCTTTAACTCGAAAAATAAAAATAAAAAACAACATCAAACGAGTACAAGCACTATTCATTATGGTAGTTTTTACACTATTCGTCAACAGAAAACACGTAGAAAAATCGGTTTCACTTATGGATTTTTATTTGTTTGTATTGTTATTTTCATGTTGATTTTATTCATTGCTCCTTCTTATTTAGGTCCTGCTTATTTTAAATCTTTAGATTCATTATTTAAATCCATACCCATTTGACTTTTTAACTTTGATAGGATATTGACAAAATAATAGTAGTAACAATAATATACCCATATTTTACCATATATATACACTAATATCAACACGTACATGAATTATAATATTAATAGATATTAATAAACTTTATAAAATATATAATAATTTAGAGTTTAATTTATCTTATTTTTTTTTCAATTTCCTAATAACAAAAATTTGGTAATGTTTTGAGAATTTCCCCTTAATTAATTTCCCTGTACCATTTTATCCTTTCCTTTCCATAATTCCTTTCTAATAGCATATTTTTGAACTTTGCCGGTACTTGTTTTTGGTATACTATCGACTAAAATTACTTTTGAAGGGCACTATAAAAAGAAATATCCAATACATGAATATAGATTACTTATTTTTTCATATATTTTATTGCTAATGCTATTGTTTTATTATTATTATCATTATTCATAAACATACCTTATAACCAGCTAAATTTTTTCTACAATGAGCAATGACTTCATTTTCACTAACGGTTTGATTTTTATTTCTCAACACAATAAAAGCATAAGGACGTTCACCCCATTTTTCATCAGGACCTCCTACAACAGCACTATATAAGTGTATGTAACAGCAGTTAGCATTTATTGATTTATTAATTTTACACTATGTTATATATATTTACCATTCGGATACTTGTTCTAATTGAACAATGACACTTTCAACTTCAAGAGAACTAATGTTTTCACCACCAGAAACAACAACATCTTTAGCACGATCAACAATTTCCATTACACCATCTGGATGACGACGTCCTAAATCACCAGTCCAAAAGAAGCCATGGCGAAAAGCCTTTTTTGTTTCTTCAGGATTATTATAATAGCCTAACATATTAAGATTACCAGAAAAAGCAACTTCTCCGATTGTTTTACCATCGTTAGGAATGTCTTTACCATGTTCATTAAGAACTCTTACCTCATCTGTCACAATAGTATTAAATCCAGCTCGTGCCATCTTAGTATACTTCAATTCATCATCATGTTCTTGCTCTAAATGCCAAGAATCATATGACATTACATTAGGACCATAAGTTTCTGTTAGACCATATACTTGAGTGATTTGAATATTATATTTCTGTAATCTTTTTACTAAAGTACTAGATAGAGCAGCTCCACCACTAACAACTTTAACAGGTTGAGGTAATCTTGTTGCATGAGGATGATTACAAAGTTCATTTTGAATCGTTGGTGCCCCATTATAATGTGTAATTCCATCATTTAATAAATGCTTCCAAATCAATCCATAGTCCATTTTGTCAAACATAATTTGAGTGCCACCTACAGCAGTCATTGCCCAAGCAAATCCCCTATCAAAGTAAATAAATAAATGATAAATACATAAATGATATAATAATAATAATAAAATGTACTTTACCAGCCGTTGCAGTGAAATAGAGGAGATGTCCATAATAAACGACTGGAAGAAGATAACCCGCAATGAATACACATACTTAGAGAGCCCAAATATGCTCCACGGTAACTTACCATCACCCCCTTAGGTTTACCAGTACTTCCTGAAGTATAATTAATTGATATGGTTTTGTTTTCATCTTTGGTAAGTGGGAAATCTTTCCATGCTATCACCCCTTGTTGTTTAGATGATGCTAATAATTTTTCATAAGGATTGGTACTAATGCTGATATCGTCTTTAAATACAAGAATAGGTATTTTAGAGGTCATTTCTTTAGAAATTTGACCAGTTTTTAAATAAGTTTCATGAGTAATAACTAACGAACAACCTGAATGTTCTATTACATATCTTATTTCTGGTTCAGCCAGCCTTGTGTTTATTGGTACCATGATACATCCAGCTGTTGGGATACCATAAAAAGACTCTACAACAGGAGAAAGATTGGTACATAAAATACCTACTCTATCGCCTACTTTTAATCCATAGTGTACCATCAATCCTGTTGCCAATTGTTGAACTCTTTCAGTTAATTGTCTATAAGTATAGTGAATCCCTGTATGTGAAATCATAGCTACTTTATTTGTATATACCATAGCACTTCTAAGTAAAAAACGAATTGGATCCAAAGGTGTAAAATAAGGTAATTGGTCTTCTCCTCTTTCTAATCTTACTATAAAATGTAAATATATATATATTAGATTAATGATATTACGTTTTTTATATATTTATATATTATTTGCATTACAAGATTCAATAAATTTACGGTTAGATATTTCATCCTTTCCAGTAGAGAGATGGTTTGATATAGAGGTCAATCGGTGATTAGCTTTATCTTTTAAATGAATAGAGTTCGTCATTATTGCTTAAAGAAAGTAAAAATGAAAATGAAAAATAAAAGTAAACAAATAAATAAATAAGTTTAAAATGAAGTGAGAAAAAAGGTACATTATTTTGCTATTTGGAGTAGTATAAAATTTAATTATCGCTCGAATTTGATTGGATGAATTTACAGTAATGCAGATCATTACTATTTTTCCCATGGATTTTAATATTTATACCGGAAAATGTTACACCTACAAGAAAGATCCACTTATTTACTGTAGAAAATACTGGTGATTGAATTTTTTAAACATACTTTATAAAAGATGAATAGCAATATCAATAAAACTACATAAGTATATATTTCATGTATGGTTAACTAAATAAAAATATAAAACAAATAAATAAAGGAGATGAACAGGTAATAAAAGTAAAAGAAAAGTGAAGAAGTTAAAAATGAAGAAGGAATTAAAAATTAGAAGCTGATTTAAAAATTTTTAAAAAATAAGTTTACTTTTATATTAGTAATTCTAAATTGATTACTGAAATTACTGTTATGATTATCCAAAATAGGGAAATAATTTATCTGCTCTTAAAGTAATAAATTATATAAGCAATAAGTAGTAAAAGAAAGCTTTTCTTTTAAAAAAAGTAAGTGAAAGAGAAGTAAAAAACAAAATTCAATCATCACTATTTTCGACAATAAGTGAATCTATCATTTTCTCCATCTATATTTTATACATTTTCGATTTTTTATATCAAAATGTTCCTTATTATCATAAAAATACAATAAAGTATAAAAATAAACATAATCGTAAATAAAAGCCTATTATCAGAGGTATGTGATTATATACATATCTTTAGGTTATATGCATACCGACCTTTAGATTTATATAGATATTTTGCATCAAAATGTTTCTTGTACTCATTATAAGGTGGATGAATAAATAAATTGAAAAATTATATGGTAAATTTTTTTTATAGCAGTTTTAATTATAAAATAAACCTGTTATTATCTCTGGATACTTTATTGATTTTTTATTTATTTAGATCAAAATGGTTCTTATTATCGTAAGAACAAGGATGAATAAAAAAACAAGCATGGTCATGAAAAAAAATTTTTTTGTCAGTAATCAATATATTTCAATATTTGTTAGTGGGATAAGCTGTAAACTTTAGATTTTTATGCATCAATTACACTGACATGCTCATTGTTGTAAGGTTTTTTTTCTGGTATAATTCCAGTTTTTATATTTTATTTTATTTTACATATTCCTAAATTTCTCAAAATAGCCGATTATATGCTAACGCCTGATCACCTAGTACTATATTAATAAAGATAAAATTTTAGATATTGTAAGATTTTCCAGATACAGGTAAATTGAAACTATATACTATAAATAAGTCCATAAAAGCGGTTTTGTATTATTAATTATTTTGTTATCATTTTATGTTTACATTTTTTTTGGTCTCACTCTAATTGTAACTGTTAAAACAACAAAAAACTATGAAGAAAGCTGTCAATTTTTTTTAACAAATGAGACAAGTTTTGTTAATTTTATCAATTTCAATGAGTTCCATTTGATTAAGTTGTTTATTTTTTTTTCTATAAATAGATGTTACTAAATTTTATTCTTATTTTATAATTTTATAATTTTATAATTTTATAATTTTATAATTTTATCATTTTTTAGATGTACTTCTTTTCTCTTTTATCTTTATCATACTTTTTATTTTTTTTATGTTGATTATTTTATATATTTAACTTACCAAAGTTTAATAAAATAAATATTAACAGAAGCACATGTAACATCTTGCAAATGATTTAAATACAAATATGATTAATGAGCCAGAAAATGATAATCTTCTTCATATGAAAGTTGATCATACAGTAATATTAGTAGCTTATAATATACTTAATTATTGTTATCATAATCTAACTATTTCTTTTTTATTTTATTCTATTCCGTCAGAGAAAAATGAAAAAAAGGAAAAGGTAATATACAATATCACACATCAGATAATGGTTAAAAATGTACTAGAAAGAACATATATAAAACGTTCATATAGTAAGATTGATAAACTATTATTATATATTAATATTATTATCATCATATTTATATGATTGTTTATTTTACTGTTCTCTTATAATATTATAGCTGATTGTTTGCTATTAGCCAACATGATGATCATTTATAATTATCATGAACTACTTAGGAATTCACAAACATTAAAGGTCTTTAACTGTTGGGTAAGAATTTACCAGATATTAAAATGATTCCAATTATTGTGGGGTGTTGTGGATAGTGTCTAAAAATTTTTCTTTTTCATAAGTTCCATGAAAGAAGCGATATATATATATATATATATATATATATTACTGCCAGGGGTATAGTGAATATAATACTACTGACCTGACGAAAAGGATTGATGACATGAAAGATGCTAATATTTGCTATTTAGAAGATCATACTGAGCCTATTTTTGCTTGTGCTCTAACGATAAATAGTCGACCCCTTTTGCTATAATCGGTATCAAAATAGGGAGCCATTGCAAGCTATAACTGATAATCGACAAAATTATTGTGAAACTAAATTTAATAATGAAAGTAACAACTAGTAGTTGCTTAACAATATCTAAAAAAAAATTAATTTTATTAAACACTCATGCCTATATTGTCCTATTTCATAACTTAGTATACTTACCCTATGGTACAAAGAACGAAGAGGATTACGAAGGCAAAAATATTACTAATAACGATATACTCTCTGTAATTTGGAAATATACTAATTTATTTGATGAAGAGACACTTATCTCATTCAATAAGTGATGTTCATTAAAGAAAGTATACTTCGTGGAAATTAATGCGAAAAGAAAAGTTGGCAATAATGGGAAAGTATGCATGTGCTTAATCTATTTTGTAACAGTATATCGGTATGAAAAAATATATAACTTTTAACATTTATTTGTTTTAATTATATTTATAGATGATATGGCAAAAAAAATATTGAATGATTTACTCGAATACCAGTTGTTAGAATGAACATACAATGTCAAACGGAAGTTAGTAAATATTACAACTATAATAACAAGAAAAAATATACTCTATGGAAAGTAACTAAAGATCTAGAAGTTTCAATTTTTCTCCTAAATAGGAAATAATTTATTTAATATTATATTTTAAAAATAAATTTGATCTTTTGCAATAAAAATGAAATATATAACTTGCTGTTAGAAAGTGTAAGTAACTAATTCTATATTTTATTACCATTCAATATACATACCTATCCATATATGATGTGTTCAACAAAATATGATAAGAGTAAATACTGTATAAAATAAAATGTAACTTAAATAGAATTCTGGTGATTTTTTTATCTTATTTATATAAATAACAGTAATTTATTAGAGAAAAGACATCAAATCAATTTTGAGAAACTAAACTAAAAAAAGGATACCTATATATGTCATTTAATATAATGAAAATCTTTGAATAATAAAAAAATACTATCTTGTTTTTTTTTTAATAAACAGAATTTAGAACTTTTAAACCCTTATTTAAAAACTTAATCACAATTGTAAAATCCTTAATTTATTAAATAAAAAACAAATATTTTTTTATCTATTTGAGCTAAAATACCATAGCAGCATTAATAGTAGTGACGATAAAAATTATATTTCAAAAGTTTACCAAACAGGTTTTTTTACTTTATTAATAAGCTTTTATAAAAGTTTATTTTAAGTTATTTTCATTAATATTTTAATTGAGAAAAACCAAGTTTTTACTATTTTTTATTTCGTTTGAAAAATATTCTTCTTTGACCTATTACCTATTTTAATAAAAGGAGATGACCATATAAGCTAGCTTATTCTCCTTAACTGTTATGTATGCGTCTTATTATTGGATGTTTTAAGATCATCTCGTTGCTATATACTTTTTTCGTTGAATTATAAAAAACTGAAAGAATTTTTTTTTATTTCAGGGATTGACTATAGTTACTATAATAGTCAAAATTTTCATTGTAATAACTAACAAATAATGAGTGCCATGTTATCGTTTTCATTGTGCTAGTATTTACACACAAATATATAATATTCTCCTATTTAATCAATAATATATATACACATACACACTCATATATATAAACTGATTAATAAAATATTTTAAAAAATGTATTCGATAAAACATATTTTTTATGCAACAAATGAATTTAATAAAAGAAATTTGAAACATCAAAAGTTCTAGTATTATAGGAAAATTGGTATCATCTGATTTAATTCAAAAGCATACTCATAAAATTTGTAGGTAAATAAGAATTTGGAAATCAAGGAGGTATCTCGATTAGCTTAATATAGCAAGTACTTGTTATATGTACTTATTTATTTACTTATTTTTCATTTTTTCTAATTATTATTTTATATATTTGACTTTTTGTCATTAAATAGATGTGTTTATAAACGCCTGCACACACACACTCACGCACTCTCTCTTTCTCGGAAGTAATTTTAAAATAGATCGAAGGATTTCAACTATCATGGTTACACGAAGCTCTAAGTATCAACGTTAAAAAAAGATTCAATGATCTAGTTTTTCTTTTCACTCCTTAAAATACTGTAAATAGAATCAACATAATATTCATAATATAATAATAATAAATCTTGGTCTGTGCTATTAAGTATTTAGAATTACTTGCATAGTATAATGCTATCTTGTATCAATTATAAATGACATGAAAAAAAAAACTCCTTATGTGTATATATATTATAAACATAATAAAAACGATTATAAATACTTTTCAATTTCTTTTTTTGTACAACAAGCTTTTATTTTCTTGAATCAGAACAAGAAGTATAATAAATTACATATACCTATAATTGGTAAATGTGATAACTTTTCAACATGTTACTATTAGCCAACAATAAACCAAATAAAAATAAATATAAAAAAGTCTTTGTTATTTTTTTCCAACTGAATCATTTTTTATATTTTTTTAATTGTTTTATATTCTTGGATAATTAGAATAACAAAAAGTAATAAAAAAATAGGAGCATAAAACTATAAGCTTGATTGTATTTTTTTATATAAGTTTTTTTTTTGCTTTTTTTTTTCAAGTATAGAAATAAGCTAGTTAAAGAGAATAAAGTAAAATAAATGAAAATTAAGGAGAAAAATAAGAAAGGACAATAAAAAATCAGACTACATTTGTATACAGTAAGGGATAATGAAAAGAATCTCATTTCCCCAATCAAAAGTGTGTCTTTCACTCCTTCAAAATAGAATAATTATTTAAGTTTATTATCGTTCAAAAAGTAAAAATGGAATAACCATTTACGATGTCATTTATTCGATAAGAAGATATATAAATTAGTTTGTTTACCCGTTAATCATGTTTTTGTTGAATTACTAAATATATATATTTCGTTCTCATTATGTATTTCTGTTTAAATTTATACAATATATATTTTATATAAATATAAGTGTAATATATATATATATATATATATTATATTAAAATAAAGAATTTAAAAATATTATGTATATATATATAAACAGGTATCATGGTCGAAGATATTAAGAAAAAAATATTTTTTATTCTCTGTATAAAAATATAGAAATGCAAAAAGCGCGAGGTAGTATTTTTTTAGGTTCAAAAGAGTGAAACAGAACTTGTTTATGTTTATTTATTAAAATTTATTATATTACATTTTTCTTCTTGTTTATTTGAATATATTCACATTTATAATAAGGATATTGTATATCAAAAATAGTATAAATTATAGTTTTATTTGTTTATATACTAATAAATAAATAATAAACATCTTTGATTTGTATTTTTATTGACTTACCATCATCTTTGAAGTTTTGTTTTTTTGTTTTTTTTTTTTGTTTTTTTCTTTTGAACTCTTATTTCCCCTATTTATAACTCCGAGTCATTCGCTTCTAAAATGATTTTTTTTTACCCCTGAGTGTGTGTGCGTAACTGTTTTTATATATAATAACATATATATATTGAACTTTCACCCACTCACTCATTCACTCTCCATCTGATCTCGTTTGACCCTGTTTTTTCTTAAAAAAAAATACTATCAGTATAAATAAATAAATAATAAATGAGATGTCCCTATATCTTATTTTTATTCCGTTTTTCAATTTTATTTTCTCTCTCCCTGGGAAAAAAAAATTAAAAAGATTTATATCTTTGTTCTTTTTTCTCTTTTTTCTCTTTTTTTTCATTTCTCTTCTTCTTTCTTTTTATTTTTCATTTTCTTATTTTATTCTTTATTCTTATACATTATAAAATATATTATACATATACATACTATTATATACATAATTATTAAAATAGATAACATATATTTAAAAAAAAATTGAATATATCATGGAAGCAGATCAGTCACGCCAGGCATATACATCAATGATGAAATTTACAATTGATGGTCGGCCATATATAAAAGTAAAATTAAATTAAATTACATATATATATAGATATATATTGACAAATATAAATCATGAGATAAAAAATTATAAAAGTATCATTTCTTAAAAGATTATTTATTTTAATATATATTATTTAAATTCAGGATATACATGATTTATTTGCAGCATTAATAGTCCAAATTCCATTAAGTACACATCGATATTTATTTAGAAATTATAATAATACATTTTCATGTGAAGAAGCTATTACAGCATTAGGCTCATTAAAATTTTCACATACAGTGCGAACACCTGATCCTAATGATCCATCCCGATTTACTCGTACCACTACTACAACTACTTTTAATATGGCTAAAGATATGGCAAAAGCGTTATGTCAACAATTTCAACAATGTCGTTTAATTGAAAATGCAGTAGATTCTACTAATATGAATATTAGTGATCGTACCATTTGGCAATTAACGCCTAAAGGATTATGTGTTTTACAAGATTTTTGTATTCGTACAGAAGTAGATATGGAATCCATGAGAAAATATTTTGCTGATATTCGTCCTATTCAATTAGTTAGATTAGAACGTCATGGTGATGATGATCAAATATTAGTAGGAAGGCAACATATTTCTTTAATTTTTATGGTCATGATATCTTCTTTACCTCTGGATGATAGTAGCAACAATAATGGTAATAACAATCAACAATTACCAGTACCTCCTTTAACAAAATCTTCTTCTACAAAAAAAGATGGTAATGTTGGTTCTTCTGGTTCTTCAGTATCTTCATCTGGTTCATCTGGTAGCTCTTCTTCTCCTTCTACTTTAGCACCTTTCACTATGTCTACTCAAGTCGTCAATGGTGATTCAAGAGTACAATTATTAGGTAATTATTTACTTACATTATCTTCTAAAAATGGTAAGAACCCTTCCGCTAATACTATAGCAAGTAATATTAAATTAAGTAATAAAAAAATGCGTACTCTCTTTTCTACACAAATGGCTTGTGATTGGTTAATCGATTATAGTACTGTTAGCTCTTATGAAGAAGGCGAAGTACTATTAAATGAATTTATTAAATATGGCTGGCTTGAATATCAAGATAGTAAATATGAAGATCAATATGTTCGTATCTCAAAAAATGTTATATTAGTGGTTACTTCAAAAGGAAAACAAATTATTATTGATACTCATCAACAACAACAAACTATTTCAAATAAGTCTAGCCATCATAACAACAACAACAACAACAATAACAATAATAATAATAAAAATGATAAAGAATCTGCCACTCAAATGAATAACGGAAATGATGAAGCTACGTTACATGAAATTTTAAAACAAGATCCTGAAAGTGTAATGATAACAACTACTACAACATTAAGTGATTCAAATTCATCCGATATTGTATTACCAAGACGAAATAATAGTACATCATCTAATAATAATAATAATAAATCAAGACCACCAAGTGCAGCTATGGATTATTCACCACCAGCTGCCATTATATCATCAGCTAATAAAGTGGAAGTAAAAGAATCTAACGCAGTTAAATTAAAACAAATATTAGATGATGCTCAATTAAGATCATTGTTTAAAGATTTCTTAAGACAAAACTTTTGTGAAGAAAACTTAGATTTTTGGATTGATTATTCAACATTAAAACGTAAATTAAGAAATCAAAGTCCAGCATTACCTTCACAAAATCAAAAAGATTTATTAGAAGATGCATATGATTTATGGGCTACTTATTTAAAACCAGGGGCAAGTTCAGAATTAAATGTAGAACACAGTCTTCGTCAAGAAATGGCGAGAGTGGTGAACGCAATGGTTTCAGTGGTTCCAACTTATGCACCAGGCACACAATCCAATAGTAAAACAGCATTGGTGATGTCTTCTCATTCAGTTTCACAAGCTTTAAGAATGATTTTAAAATGGTTGGATCAAGTCAACGAACATATCTGTCGTTTAATGGCTACAGATTCTGTACCTAAGTTTGTCCGTACTTCAAAATATCGTAAAACTATGGAACAGCGTGAAAAAGAAGAGGATATAGATATCGTTGATCTTCAAAAACAAAAATTGGATAACTTATTTTTAGATAATAATAACAGTAATAATGATAACCCTATTAATACTACTACTTCCACTTCAACATCATCTAATGCTACAAATACTGTTTCTTCATAACACACTCCTTTTTTTAATTATACTTTCTTTTTTTTTCATTTACATATAAATATATCTAGTTCAAAAAAAAAGAAAAAAGGTATTCTTGTTTATTTTAATCATTTTTCCACATTCTCCTTATAAATATATATATTTATCTATTATTAGTATACTATATTCTTTTATATACATAAACATAATAAATCAAATTGCATTTTTAAAAAGTCAGATTCGGTAATTCAATTTTTTTATTTTATTTGGCTCAACAAAAAGCTCTTTGTTTTTTTTTCTTCTTTACAACATATATATATTTGTTTATAATAATATGTCAGTGCCAGCTATTTATGGAAAAATGTTTGGAGCAGGTCTCTTTTTAGGTGCTGGATTGGAGGTTTTATTAATCAAGGGCAATTACTGTATGTATTTTTTTACTTTTATTAAAAAAAAATAGATATAGAATTAATCAAACTAATTCTCATTATATATATAATAGATGAAATGTTATTAGCTTCAGAAGCAAAAGCAAAAAGGAAAGAATTACAACAAGAACAAGAAGATTTAGAAAGAATGAAGCGTCTTAGTGAAACAACTGCTTCGAAGCAACAATAAATAAATATATAAAAAACGTGTGTATACTCTATAAATATACAATACTTCATATACAATTGTATAATAAAAGCACTATTGTAAATATAAATAAAGTTTAAAGGAGGTGGTGAAAGTTATGTTTTTATATGAGTCAATATATTTTAAAGGAGTATATACGCCCTATTAAGGTTTTTAGGAGATGATTTTTGAATTAGATTTTTTTGGTGTGTGTATCCCTAATTTTTCAGTTTTATTTAAGAAAATAGACTCCTTTTTTTAAGAAAAAAATTACGAAGATATTTGAAGTTACTTTTATAAATACTATGTTGCTTAAATGTTCTGTTAAAGAATAAATAAAAAATCCTTTTAATAATAGTGTATGAGTATATTTAATATTTAAAAAGTAAACAATGATAGTATTGCTGATAAT
Source organism: Cunninghamella bertholletiae (assembly GCA_037043795.1). Lineage (NCBI taxonomy): Eukaryota > Fungi > Mucoromycota > Mucoromycetes > Mucorales > Cunninghamellaceae > Cunninghamella > Cunninghamella bertholletiae. The sequence continues at coordinate 1,633,741 of JAZGVP010000005.1, forward strand.
GGTAACGGTAATATCAAATAAAAAGAAAATTAATAATAATAAAGCCAAAGATAGAGAAAGAGTAAAAGGACACAACCAGAAATTAATAGTTTATAACCATAGAAAAAAAACATTAGTGATAACGTTGTACTAAATAATGTTAGAGACAACAATAATAATCATTAGCCAATTCGAACAAGTGAACTATTACAATGATCACAATAAGAATCGAATTTTTGATAAGATAATGATAAGATAACAAATTAGATCTTGGTAATAGTTCTTCACCTTTTTTATATATAAATTTATGTCATTTTTAAAAAAAGTATTATATCATAATTGATTTTTTCTTTTATCTATTTATACTTTTATTATTGAAATATAATATCAGTTCATATTTATATCAGTATGATCAACATAATTGATATACATTTCATACAATATAAAAACAAAAAAATAATACTGTAAGACAGTATTAATAACCGAAAAATCAGAACTTACATATGGTAATATAGAAAGACGCGATTTTTTCTTATATTAATGCAAGTTTTTTTTATTTATTTTCTCCAAATCAAGAATTTAAGAATATTTTTAATACTCATTTATTTTCCCCACTTCTCCTTAGTTTTTTTTTTATCAGATACATGTTTTTATTATAATTATTTAAAGTTTATTTCACAGCCTTCTTCTCACTTTTGCCAAAAATGTATTTTTCTTATACCTAAACTAAACTAAAAATTCTATGTTAGAACTCCTGATTAGCATAATATACAAATTCAGTAAACGAGGTAAATCAAAAACAATATGTATGAAGCTTGAACAATGAAATGATTTATAGAATAATGTCTATTTAATCCAATATTTTTTATTTTTATTTGCCTTTCTTTTTCTTTTTTTGTATATATTTTTATATTACATAAATATAGACATAAATATGAAACATATTGTTCTAATACTAAGTCTTTTATTTTTTTATCAAGTGTCTTCACAGGAAAGTCGTGCTACTCCTGGTAATATATATATATATATATATATATATATATATATATATTGAATATAGATTGTATGATACTAAAATTTTTTTTATATACTTATTAGGTTGTGCACTCGTACAAAAAAGAATTTATTGTTTTGGAGGAACTATTGCTTTACCTGTAGATGACACCCCTAGCACTGATTATAATTTACAAGCTAGTAACGAGCATCTTTATATAGATTTATCACCATTAGATGAACTTACAACATCATTAGAAAATAAAACCATTCAATTAGAATGGAAACATGTTACTAACATTTTTAATGGTCAAGTATTACAACCGCGTACTTATCTTGGATCTGCAGCTCTTGAAGATGATAGCTATGTTTTATATGGTGGTTGGCAAGGATCTTCTGATGTTTCTCATTTTAGAAACTTACAGTATCCATTTTTAAGATATGATACTCGTTCAGATTCTTGGTCTTCATTAGATTTATCTTCTGATTATATGTATACAACAGCTTCTTATTTTGTTAATATGGGTAATGACCATTTATGGATTTGGGGTGGTCAAAGGTAATTCTAAATATATACGCTTACATATGTATATATACTTACCATGTCGAGTATTTTATTTTTATTAGAAATTCTACTATTTATACAGCACCAAATTTTTTAAGATTATATGATTATAAAACTGTAAATACATAAAATGATAAATTATAATAATAAATAAAATAATAAATTAATTAAATTATTATATATATTAATTTAATTAGAAATTATGGACAATTAATGAAGTATCGAAAAACTGGTGGATGAGAATTGATCATACAGCTACATTAGCATCTGATGGAAATATATACATTTTATGTGGTGCTTTTCAAACAGATCAACCTAATTCATTTAATATGGCACCATCAAATCAAATCATTGTTTATCATACTCAAACATCTCAATGGACCTTTATTAATGCAACAGGAGCAATACCAACACCAAGAGTAGCTCATACGACCAATCATATTCCAAATACAAATTATTTGATTGTTTATGGTGGAAGGACATTAAAAGTTAACTCTTTTACAAATTGTAACGATGTTTGTTATTTATATGATTTTACAAGGAATTCTTATAGTGCATGCAATTTATCTGATAATAAATATAGATATGGTCATTTTGGTAAATATATATAGTCGCTTTTAATAATAATAGTGAATATATACATACATATTTATATATGAATGAATCTAATCCTATTCTCTTTTATATATATACTCCACAATGTGTAGCAACAATATACAATAATAAATATTTATTGCTTGTATTTGGATTTTCTACAAAAAATATTGATACAGATTCTTTTGATATGCTAGACATATCTGATCCATCAAAGATTTCTTGGGTATCGGTTGATTTGGAAGTAAAAGGTGATTCCCTTTCTCCATTAGCAAAACCAACTGCTATTGCTATATCTGTGCTCATTGCAATTATTGGGTTGACTTTAATTGGCTCTTTGATTTATTTCGCTAAATTTTATTTAAAACAAAGAGAGAATGATTGTGAAATGAATAGTAATAATAAGAATATTGCATCCTCTATATCTAATAATAGTATAAAAGTAAATGAAAAATCAACTACTTTAATCAAAAGTTAAAAAAAAATAATTGCAAAAGTATTTTTTTTATATATAATATTAAAGCTACTACTGCTAATAATAATAATAACAACAACAATAATAATAAATTTTAATTCAGTATTAAATAAATATAACTTTTAAGGAAAAGAAAAAAACTACCAGCGTCTTACTCTTAATAGATTTAGTTAAACAGATAATATTCAAAACAAAATTAAACCCGTTTTTTTGTGTTTGTTTTATCATTATAAGGAGTAATCAAATTTAGTAAAGAATATAAAACCTTAAAACACGGATGTTTTTTTTTTTTTTAACTTTTAAAGCTGTTTTTTGATTTTTAATATTCATGAATAAAAAATTAGTTCAACCTTAAATATATCTTTATGACTGTTATAATTGTAGCAAATATTTTTATTATTATAGAAAATTTACTTTTTAATATATACATATGTTATGTATGTATTTAAATTCATATAAAAGCAGCCCAACCAATAAACATTTGACATAAATTTTTAGAAGAGGTAGCATCCTGAATTAGTTTATCAATGGCTTCAGGGACGCTGTCTTTTTCGTTATCAATCTTTTCAGCCATTCTTTGCATTTGTAGTTTAGCCATTTCATGAGCACCAGCTAAACGACTGTGCTTTTTCTTCCAGTCAACGATGGGGTCATAGGCTAATGATTCAAAGACACTAAGTAATTGTATTCTATGTTTTCTTAATACCTCCAAAGTTAATTCACAAGCTCTGTGGAACATGCCATTGGTTTTGGTGACCCCCATAGCATCTACTAAGTTTTGTGTTAATCTGAAAGGAACAATTTCTGGTACAGTTAATGATTGGCCACGATCAAATAGCATATTTACATCTACATGGACTGTGTCCCCTGTGGTGAAATCGAATAATAAATTTTCAGCATGTCGATCACCTAATCCAATAACATGCCCTACAATTGACATCACAGCTAATGTTTTAATATATCTTGATCTACTTGTATACCATTGAGAAGGTTCAGGAAAATGATTTAAAAACCATTTATAAAAAACTACTGGGCATTTAGGTAAGACAGTTTTAACAAAAGCAGCTCGTTTTTCATCTAATTCTTTAGCCGATTCTAATAAATGACGAATTTGCAATGACATTTGTTTCATTTCAATGCCATAATTTAACCATTCTTGACCTACAATTTGTTTTAGTGGTTCTAAATAATTGATCCATTCTATTAATCCCCAGCTTTCACCTAAAGGTATCACAGCATAGGTTCGAATATATAATTGATAGTCATCCGCATTTTTAGCTTGTTGCTTTCTTAAAAATTTATTAATCATATAACTAAATTCCATCATTCTTGCATCCTTTCTTAAATCGTCATTTTTTTTACTTAAAAAGTGATAATTACGTCCATCACTACCCATTAATGTAATTTTTTTAGGTTGCTGTAAAGATCGCATTACAGTAACTTTATTTAAAATACTTTGAATCCTTGGTAAGTCTTGTGGATAGGGTTCATGTTCTTGCTCCTTTGGTAAAGAAGCTGATGATAGATAGACTTGTGGATAATCTGGGATTCGGGGCAATAATGCTATTTCTTGTGGAATGCACATTTCTAGATTTTTCATTTGAAGTAATCCAGGAAATTTTGTTAAACTAGTACGTCCTTCTGATCCAAAGTCTTCTTTAGCTATCAAATTTAAATATTTTGTTAATTCTCTTGTCTGCATAATTATATTTGAAATAAGAGCTGACTGTTGCTGTGATTTCTGAATAAAATATAATAAAGTATAATAAAATAAATAAATATAGTTATATCTTTCTTTTTTTATAATTAAATATATTCAACTTATTACTTCTGCATTTTCTAAAATGATGGTTGCTCTTTCTTGTAAATTTATAGAATTAGAATTTAAAGCAGATTGCAATTGCCAAATAGTTGTTCTTGGATAAGTAATAAATACTTTTAAAATAATATTCATCAAGATGGTAACGACTTCATTATCTTCAATAGCCAACCTTGATACTAAACGGGGTAATATAAGACCAAATTGATAAGGTTGAAGTTTATTTGTAAACTTGATAAAAAGATTATTTGTATTGGCATAACCTTCATTAATAGCATTTAAAACGGATTTATCACTTACTTGTTGATGTTTATCATCTACAAAATTAAACCAAATAGATAAGACCCTAGACATAGCATGATAATAATAAGTAGATCCTCTTTCTAACGCCTGCATATATAATTCCGTAATGGTTTGTATGAGGCGATAGTAACGAACAGGTTTACGTTTATCAGCCATGCGTTCATAAAATCTTCCACCTATAAAATATACTTTTTCTGATAAAGTATCTAATCTTCTTGCCTCAAGTAAAATGCTTTGTGTAACCTTTGCTGGTAAATTGCCAGCTTCTCGATATTTAGCTAATAATAGTTTGGCTTTCACATTATTGTCACAAAGAACTGGATTTTCCAATATTTGTAAAGCCACTTTTAGTTCATCTTGTTTAAAATACCATTTAGCATGTTCAATACTAGCATCAACAAGTGTTGCTGGTAATTGTATTGGTGCTTCTTGTTGCTGTTGCTGTTCTAACATCACCATATTTTGTTTTAATTCTAATTCTGAATATGCTCCATAAATTGATTTTAAGGCCATATTCATATCCTCTGACTTTCGAGCAGCTTTTGCTAATAATAGCCATAGTTCTTTTTCTTCTTCATTTATAATTTTGATACTCTCATTTCCTAAATCTCTATATATATATACGTTATAATCATTACTATCGTTATCAATAATAATATCATCGTATTAAATGAATATATATATATATATATGTTTACCTTGTTCCAAATTTAGAAGTAATACGTAATTCAAGTATCTTTCTTTGAGTGCGATAAGATGGCTTCATTAATAAAAATTTAGTTTTCCATAATAAATGTTGATAATCCATTTCATCCTGTCTAACCTTAACATCATTATGAAGTTGGTCATCCCATGATTCATAGATCGATTCTAATTCATGTATTAATTGCAAGTTCAATATAGTGTCATAAGATTGATGATAAGATCGATAACCAGAATGACATAGGTTATTAATTTGAATAGATTTAGCGTGATTCAGATCTATATAAAAACCTATTTTATTACTGGATTGCATATGGCCTAAAGAACGAGCTAATAAAGAATCAAAATTTTCTTCCATAGGTAAATCTTTTAATTGATGTAGCAATTTCCATTGTGATGTTTTCCAAGCTGCTTCTATACAATAAGCATTCATTTCTGGATTATTCTTTCGCGGATATGTATAAGCAATTATTTGTTCATAATTTCCCAATTCTTTTAAACAGGTAACATAACGATTTTGAATAGTTGTAAGATCCATAAATGAATCAAATGTAGATGTAGTAGCAGCTGTGGATGTTGAAGTAATAGCATTATTATTATTATTATTATTATTATTATTATTATTATTATTATTATTATTATTATTATTATTATTATTGTCTTTATTATTTTCCATAGATTTTAATAAATCTTCATAACACATTTTTGCATAATTCCAGTGATTAAGATGTTCAAATCGATAGATCTCTTGTTGCCTTGATAATTGATGTGTATATAGAGCCAAGACGGCTGTCATATTAGCGCATTCTTCCATACGGATATAAATTTGAGATAAGCTGTCTAAAATATCAGTTGTAATGGATCCATGATGCTCTGCAGTAGTTTTAATAAATAATTCTAAATGCATTAAAGCTTGAGCATAAGCACCAGATCGAAATGCTGCTTTAGACATTAAATCATGTGGAATGTTATTCAAAAACTTTTTAACATTTTTACTAACTCTCTTATTACTTGCTGAGATGGATGTATTTTTTTGTTGTTTACGTTTCATCCATGTACGACAATGCTCTGTAATAGCAACAATGATTTTTAAAGATGTTTGTATGGTTGAGTTATGTTCATGATCATTGATTTTTAATGTACCAATAATTTCATCCATAATTAATTTTTGATCAGATTCATCTCCATTTAATAATAAATGTAAAACTAAAAAAGGAATTAAATGTTGTGTAAGATGATTTTTCATGATTTTAACCAAAGGAATGCATGATTGAAAAATGATTTTGACTTTAGGTGAGATGGATTCTCTGTCTAATAAAAAGTAGAAAAAGGAACTTAACCATTCATCATAAATGGATACATCAGATGATAAAGGTGACAGTGAGGATGAAGTACGACTTTTTAATATTTCATATACAGGTAAAGTTGGTTGATGCGTTTCAATATCAGCTGTAAATTTAGAATACAATAAAGGTGTTAAAATATCTTTAATATCATCGTTTAAAGTTGTCATCCACATTTTTCCAATAGATTTTTGATGATGTGATTGGTTTAAATTCAAAGTTTGAGGAGTAATATCCACTGATTTTAATAACTCCTGAATACAATATTGACAATATTGACGAATCATTCTATTTTCATTGTCACTCATAGTTACAGAGTGAAAAGTTGGCAATATATAATGAACAATTAAATCTAAAACAAATAATTGATTTTCGTAATTTTGTTCAAAATTATCCATAACAATACATTTAGAATGATCGTTATCACCAAAAAACAACAATCCATCATTTTCATTTTGATTTTCAACCTCCCCTTTTGTCTCTATAAACGATAATCTATTTGGATCTATGGCACCTAATAATCCTAAACACGAAGCTGCTATATCACATACATCTAACCGATCTGCATTACTTTTTATAATATTAAGTAATACGCTATAAAGTCGTTGTAACACTCTCCACAATTTATGATAAGGGCAATTGTATAGTACTACATGTGGTGGATACATTGTTAATAATCTGTAAATATGGTATAATGTTTCAATTGATGGTATAATTTCTTTTTGTTGTATATGATCCATAATCTCTATTAATTCCGTTGCTAATGTATCTGAATCTGTAGTTGAACTATTTTCATCAGCTAGCCATTGCTTTAATGGAGTGAATTCTTCATAAATAGGTAAATCAGGAATTTGATCTAAGAAGTGTGTTTTATCTTGAATCACCTGACTTTTAATACAATGTGTAATATCTTCTACAATATTTGTACGTGTTGTTGAATCACAAAGAGGAAATATATGTAACATACCACGAATAATATCACCTAATTTTTTATTACTATTATTACTAGTTGATATTTTTAATAAACTATTCCATAGTTCATATATATATATAGGATCCATTATATTATCCATAATAGTTTGTGCCATTGAAACTAACTATATTTAATAATAATAATAATAATAATAATAATAATAATAAAGATAAAAATAAAATTGAAATAAAATATTTAATTAAAAAAATAAATATTTATAAGCAAATTGTTATGAAAAATACTTACTTGTGATATATGTTTTAACATTCTTGTATTCATCATATCCAATAGAATTTTTAAAGATGTTAAAGTATTATATTGTTCCGTAGATTGAACCATTATATCACCGGCAATTATGATATTAATTTCGTTAAATATAGCAAGCATAAAGACTTCTAAATATTCTTCTAAAGAACTTTCTTTATATTCTATTGACCAATTTTTCAATTGTATCAAGCCATTTATTATCTAAATTCATATCCATCCAAATCAATAATAAAAAATATTCAGATAAACGCATAAATAAAATCAATAATTATATTAATATTTTATTTCTTACATGCTGTCTATTAGGTCTCCATAATTCTAAAGCAAGTAAGCTAGTAATTTTAGTAATATGAGCCTGTAATACATCATTTTCGGTAATAGTTTTAAGCGTATCCAAATATAGAGGTAGTTGATTTGTATTATTTTCATGAATTAAAAAATGTAATATAACAAGATAACCGTATTCATAACATAGAGTTGGTACTGATATTGATAAAATTGAAGCTATGGATTGTAATAATAGGTGGTCTGTTACTGAACGTGCATTATTATTATTATTATTATTATTATTATCAAAATTATGATTGTGAATAATTTGAAATACATAAGGTAAACCGACATCCAATTGTTCATATATATAATTAGCAAGTGATCGATCAAATAATAAGATAATAGTATTATATGCAGATGCTTGTTTATTTTCAGCAGGAAATGCTTTACTTATATCATCAATAGTTATATATAATAATGTTTTTCGTTGATCTATATCAAGTTGTTTTAATAAGGATCGTTTAATTTCAGTTGGGATCGTTTCTATAATGGTGTTCGCTTCTACAAGTTCACCTAATATAATATGTTTAATAGCTTTTAAGGTATGATCCATATGAATTTATATGTACAATAATAATAAAATGAATGATATAAAAAAGGTTTTAATAAAAACTAAAAAAAAGCAGCTCTCTTTTTTTTCGTGATTATTTAAACTTTTCTCATTCGCGTGTGGCGGAGTTTTTTCTTGAAAAGAGGAAAGTATACTTGTGTATCCTAAAAAGTTAACATTTGAACTATTTGAATAATGACTTGTATATGAGAGAATAAAAAGATTTTAACTCATCATCAAATTAATTTTGATAAATATTATAAATAAAAACTGCCTTTTAAAAAAAATATTTTGGCAGCACTTAAAAGATAATTTTTTAGTTTTTTGCATGTAGATTTTTTTTTTCCTTTTAAATATATGTTTATAAATATAATATTCAACATCAATTATATATTTATTAATCATGATAAAAAAAAAAAAGAAATGAAAATGCTCATTATTCTATTTTTTATTTACGATGATATACATGTTTAATATATTAACAAAAAAGAAGTAAAAAGGAAATAGTCTAAGATTGATTAATTTGAGTTGGGAAAGGAGGAGGAAGAGAAGGGAATAGTTTATCACCTTTCTTTTTAATGGCATCTTTAATATGAACAAATTGATCATCATAACCAGGTACAGAGCCTTTAACATAAACAAGATCTAAATCTTCATCTATTTTAACAACTTGTAAGTTTTGTACAGTAACACTTTCACCACCTAATCTACCAGCCATTTTTTTTCCTTTAAATACTTTACTAGGCCATTTTCTTTGACCTGTTGAACCTGCTGAACGATGTGATAATGAATGACCGTGTGATGCTGGTAAACCTTTAAAATTCCATCTTTTCATTACACCTGCAAATCCTTTACCTATTCTATATTATATAATATATATATATATATATATATATATATATATTAATCATCATTGTATGAATTCTATAAACTATATATGACTTACGAAGGAGCAGTAATATCAACATATTGACCAACCATAAAATGATTTGCTTTTAAAGGTGTACCAATAGGTAAAATAGCATCAGGTGTTACTCTAAATTCTGATAATTTTCTTCTAAAAGAAATACCCAATTTATTAAAGTGTTCTCTAAGGGGTTTAGTAACATGTTTTTCTTTGATAGGTGTACATCCAACTTGTAAAGCTGTATATCCATGTTTTTCAGTTTCACGTATATCTGTCACAATAACTTCTTCTAACTGTATGCAAATATATATTAATGTTATTATTTAAATAAAATAAATAAAAGAAGATTATTATTGCTGTTATTATAATTATTCCTTACTTGTAACACAGTAACAGGAATACGAACACCTTCTTCAGTCCAAGTAGAAGTCATACCTTTCTTTTTAGCAATGATACCAGTTCTAATAGAAGTAGGTTTCCATTCTTGTGTTGTTGTAGTAGTTGCTTGTTGTAAAGTAGTACTTGTATGAAAACCAAGAATACGGTTAGTAAAAATTGATACATTATTAGAAGTCCATTGTTGTTTTAATATAGATTGAGTAAATAATTTTAGTGACATTTTCAAATAGAAATATATATATTAAAAAAAGGAACCAAAAGGGATAAAGTGAAAGTTTTTTTTTTTCTAAAAAAACCTGGCACCACCCCCTTTTATTTAAAAATTGTGACTGAAAGTTATAAAAATTAAAGTCAGCCCATTTTTTAAATCGTAAGAAAGTGTGGCTTATTGAATTAGTGGAGTAATCAATTTGCATGAAATTACATTAAAATTCCGAAGCACTCATTTAAAAAAAGGGAAAAAGGCTAAAGATTTGTATTTATTATATTATTTATTTTGTAAACAATGAATATGTGGTTAGTTTTTCTTTACTTTCTTTTTTTTTTTATTTCTGTTTACATTAGAATGATAAATAAGTATATATAAATTTGTAACAAATAAATAAACAAGGGCGTATATATGCATTATATTGCATGATCTTCTAATAAAGCAAGTATATAAAAGTATATATTTATATATATAACTTTATAAATATATATTTAAAGAAACTTGCATTCCTCCATTATTTAACTGGTTTTTTTTTTGCCAATTCTTCTTTTATATATTCTTCTTCTTCTTACTTTCTTTTTTTTTTTTTCTTACTTCCTTTTTCATTTTTATTATTACATACAAATATATATTAATAAAAAAAATATAAATTAAGTATAATGACATTATTATCAGATTCAGTAAAAAGAGAATCCACTATATCTACTTTATCAAAAACTTCCTCGAGTTCATCAGCTTCTTATTCCAGAAAAGGTAACCCCCTTTAATGATTAGTTTTTTTTTATTTTTACTTACTAATTACACTTTTTCTTCTTTATTAAACAATTAAATAATAATAATAGATAACCATTTGGTAACAAATAAATATTTCCAATGTCTTCCTAGTGATGATGAAGATGACGATGAAGATGATTTTGAAGATGATGACGACGATGATGATAATCAAGTTTTATATAATAGTACAAAAATAAACCAATCTTTTTATTCTATTGATGTCAATAAAAATAAGTTAAGCCAACATCAGCAATATGGTAAATTACATACATAAATATATATATAACAATTATATAAATAAGTTGAATAAAAGAGTAGAAAACATCACATAAAGAATAAAAGGAGTTAAAAAAGAGGGGAGGAGAGGAAGGAGTCTCTATATATATTTTTGTTATTAATAAAATATTAAAAAAGAATTGGATATACAGGAGTCAAGTTTTTTTTTTTAAAACTAAACTTTACCTCTTTTTTTTTTATAGTAAACCATTCTAATCCAATAAAACAATATCAGAGACATTCCATTGGTACATTAAAAACTTCCCCAACATTATTACCTATTACATCAGAACAACAAAAACAGCAGCAACACCGTAAATTATCATGCCCAGCTCCATCGCCATTTAATGATAATGTTCGATCATCTTATGGTATCTTAAATCCTCAACGTACAACTGTTTCATCTGGTATGGATTTAATGATGGCAAGAGAGCAATATATAGAACAACAAAAAAATAAAAAATCAAAAAAGAAATTAAATCCTTCAAAAGCACCTATAGGTGGTTTATTAGCAAAATTACCTCAGCAAGGTTTACTTAATATAAGTTTTCAACATCAACATATGATACACCAACAACAACAACAACAACAACAGCAGCAACAGCAATTATTATTACAGCAACAACAATTCCTATTTCAACAACAACAGCAGTTACTCCAACATCATCATAATCAACAACAACAACAACCATTCACTTTATTAAATCATCCTAATAATCAACATTACTATCCATCTACACATTTAACAAGTGGAAAATCATAAATAAATAAATAAATAAAGTTTATAAAGCAAATAAATAAAAAAAATTAATATTATTACTATTTACTATTATAAATTACAACTACTATTGTTACTATTTTTATTGCTATTACTACTAATACTACTGTTACTATTATTATTATTGTGTTTGCTTCTTTTTTTTAAATTGTAAATAAAGTAATATCATATGCTATTTTCGGTTAACAATAGTATCCTTTTTTTTTTAATAAATAATCGAAGACAATAATATATATATATAAAGAAATCAATTGTTTTATTGTATTATTTACCTAATAGAAAATCATCAATATTAAATAAAAGAGGATCATCAAAATTAAATAGAGAAAATAAATCATCCCCGAGATTATAATACTGATTATTATTATTATTATTATTATTATTATTATTATTGCTATTTAAAGCTGATTGAAATGTTGTAGACGTAACTGTTGGTATCATCATAGTATTAGAAGATGAAGTAGAAGGTATAAATTCATTTTGTTGTTGTTGTTGCTGCTGCTGCTGCTGCTGTAGCTGTTGTTGTTGTTGTTGTTGTTGTTGTTGTTGTTGTTTTTGTTTTTGCAACTCTTCTTCTTCTAATTTAATAGTCCATAATTTATAATCCATCAACAAACCCCAAAACAAACCAGCTCCTAATCTTGTTTGTAAATAATTAATTTCAGTTTTAAGTGCGCCTAAGGAAGACATTAATCTTAATTTATCAATAATCTTGCCCCCTCTTGCAGCAGGATCATCTTTTGACATAGATATTTTATTTAATAAGGAATATGATTCTTGAATAGCATTTAAGGAACCTTCTTCATCCAACCAAGGTTTATAAGATGACGTAACTAATCTAAATAAAATCATTGTAGAATTAATTAAATCCCTAATAACAAAGACTGGCCAGCTTTGATAAGTTTTATCTTTTTCTTGTTGTTGATACATGGATTGAATTAAATGAATCGTTTGAATGCATACATAAGAGATGGGCGTGATACTACTCATTTTATCGCGATCTAATGAATCAGGTGATAATAAAAAAGAATGTAATTGTAATTTAGCATGTAAATAAATTAATTCCGTTATTGGACTCATTGGCGAAAAATCCATCCCTAATTGAGATAAATCTGTTCCTAAATTAGTGTGAATTAATTTACGACATGAAGGTTCAATCCCATTATGTGAATGTAATGTTGAGGTTGTATCTACACCTAATGTATAAATACTTCTATTTAAAAGATGCAAAATGTGAATTTGTTTTAAAAAATCATTTAATGATTCATCATTATCATCGTCATTATCACTATTACTATCACCAGCAACGTTATTTTCATCTTCAACTTCTTTTTCTTCTACTATTATTTCTACTTCTGTTTCACCTTCTATCGAATGATTACTTTTCTTTCTTTTTCTACTTTTTCTATTATTTTTATGAGATGTATGAATAGCTGATTTTTTTTCAATATGAAACTCTGATAAAAGTGAATAATCTAAATTTGCTGTTGCTGGTACACCATGTAAATCAGCTAATTGTTGATTAACAAAAAAACTTGCCATCCACATTAATGCATGAAATTTAGCTCTTGTTTGTTCACTAGTCTTTATATGCTGTTTATCAAAGAGTAAGAATTCTGTTTTTCGAAACCAAGAACGATGTATTCCTAATAATAATCCCATATGAATAGCTTGACCAGAATACATCCACGACATATCTTCTTGTGTTGATCTATGAGGTAATGGCCATAAGCATAATAAAACTAAAGCATAGATATGTGCTAACGTTTTAAAAGGTCTCAATATATAATGGGATACCATACCAGTCTTTTGTATTAAATATCTAACATGATCAGAGATGGACTCATGTTCCTTTCTATTATTATTATTATTATTATTATCTAATGACATACGACTTGATACAGCACATATTGTCCAAAATAATATTTCACTACCAGTATACTCTGTACATTCATATAATAAAGCTTTTGGTGTTAAATATTTTTTCGGAAACACAGGTATATATTTATATTGATATTGAAGAAAAGAATTAAAAAGCTGTTCAATCCTTGAAGAAGATATAATAGAATTGTTATTTAATACTTGATGTCGAATAATTTGTTGCGTATTATGGTTGTTATTGTAATGTTGGGATTGTTCATGGGATATACTATTGAAGGACAGTAAGGAAGGCAATAAATTATTATTATTATTATTATTATTATTATTATTATTATTATTATTATTCTCAGCTATTTTAGCTAAAGGTGGAGTAGAAGAAAGTGCTGTTATTAAGGATTTGGCTTCAGGAGGTGTTAAGGTGGTAGTAGAATTAGGTCGTAGTTTGTTTTTTTTTGATTTATTAATATTCATATGCTGTAATGAATTACTATCCATTTCACAAAAAACTTTTCCTTTTTCACAACGACTACATTTATTTGGAAACCTTTCTACAGCATCACAACGTAATTTCATTCGTCTACACTTTGCACATGCTGTTGTTGATCTTGTTCTTTTTTTCATTAATTTATTTTATGTATATAGATACAAACTTGGAAGAAAAATGAACGCAAAATAAAAATAAAACTCCGCCTTTTATTTAGGGTTTCGCTTAAAAAAACTACCGAATACAAAGATATAAAAAAAGACAAATTAACCAATAAACGAAAAATCAAAATTTTAGAATGTTTGAAAGAATGTGGTTATATTAGAATATATAAAATTGAAAAATTATGAGCAGAAAAAAAAGCATAAATGTTAAAGGACGGTGTAAATAATAGCTTGGCAATTACTGGTCTCATATTATGGGATATCTATTTTTAAAAAAAAGGTATTGTACAAACTATAAATTTATAACGTGCATGGATTTTTCTTTTATAAGTTTGAAATAGTTTACAGTTTTTATTTTGTAAAAAATAATAATAATAGAATTGATTGATTACATATACATTTATATGTATATCTTATAAATTGAATAGTTTCTAGATAATAAATGATTTTCTACATATTATGTATATAAACTTTAAATTTACTATAATTATTTATATATAAAAATTACCAGCTATTCTTAAAATTTAACTGGGAGCTGTATTATTTTATTTTCAGTGAAAACTTTTAAGTTTTTCTTTGACATAATATGTCGCGAGATTATTATTAACACATTTTGAAAAAAGAAATAATTTCTTTTTTAAATATAAAATTACTATATATATAAAATAGATTATGGTTTTTATTTTTGAAAAAGAATATTTATGTACATAAAGTTTTCATTTTTTTTCTGAGATTATTCTTTCATTTCCAAAAACCATCCAAATAATACCAGCTTGTATTACAATTAAAATAGTATATATAACTTTAGTTTTTATTTATTTGTCTATTCTCTTTTATTTTATTCCTAATCATTTTATAAGTTTATTTACTTATCTATATTTTACACAAAATGAAATTCTTCGCTATTCTTGTTGTAATGGCTGTAGCCGCCCTTTCTACTGTAGTAAATGGTCAAAGATGTATTGATGGTTTGATTAAATGTGGTAGTATTTGCTGTATAAGCTGCGATGATCCTAGCTGTAGACGACCATAAATGTTCTTATATAACCTAATATAATTTTTAATTGAAAATCTAAAGTATTAAATAAACATTTTTATAATCATCCTTTTTTTAATTTCTACAACTGTGAAAAATGCCATTTCCTTATTCGGAAAAAACCAGTCGGTATTTTAATTTTTTTGCTGTATAATAAAGCCACAAAATTATTTTTTCGAGTTTTCTTCCTTTTTTATTATTTAGCTCATTATTTATAAGTCATGTCAACTGATAATAAAAGAAAAAGATCATTAGACGTAAAAGAGGAAAAAGATAGTAAAAGAGTTAAATCTCAAATGGAATCAAATTCTGCCTTAGATTCGGTTTTCTCAAGTATTGTAGTAGCTGAAGGTAATGAAGATTTTCGTATTATTGTTGGTACATACGAACGCATACTTTATGGTATTAATGCTAATTGGATAAAAGAAGGCGATGAAAAGGTAAAAAAGAAAAAAATTAATAATTTTATAATGGCTTATTCTTGATTTTTTTTTCCCTTTTTATTTTTATTTTTATTTTTTAGAAAGGAAAAAGTTTAAAGTTAGCACCTATATTTATTGTACCAGCACATACAGGTTTAATTCGAACTGTTGGTATTGGTAATCAATTTCTTGCATCTGGTAGTACAGACGAAATCATTCGATTGTATGACATTAAAAAGAGAAAAGAATATGGATCGTTAGGTGGACATCACCAAGGTGATATTTTAGATATTCAATTTCATGACAAATATATGTTTTCAGCAAGTGAAGATCATTCTATTTGTTTATGGAGAACAAAAGATTGGGAATATATTAAAACATTAAAAGGCCATAAAGGAAAAGTTAATTCTTTGGCTATTCATCCTACTGGTAAAATTGCTTTATCAGTTTCGTCGGATCGTAGTGTTATTGTATGGAATTTAATGACAGCTAAAAAAGCAAGCATGACAAAATTACATGGTAATAATAGTTAATTTTATATATATATCATAATATTTAACCTTTTTTTTGTTTTTATAATTATTGTATTTATTTATTTATATTTTATTCAACTCTATATTTAGATGAAGGATTAAAGATATTATGGAATGAAAAAGGGGATCAATATGCTATTTTATTTAATAGATGTATAAAAATATATAACGTTTCTGTAAGTAATCTATATATATACAACTATCCAAAAAACAATAATAATATCAATGATAGTAATGATTTGTTATTATTATTATCTTAGGATGCTCAAGTAGCTAAAACATTTGAACATAGATCTAAATTCCATGATATAAGCCTTATTAGTATTAATGATCAAGAATATATAATAAGTGGACACGAAGATAAAACAATTAGAATATGGAATAAAGAAAATGATACACCTATTGAATTACCTAATAGTCATAAAACTAGAGTTAAAACTATATCTATTATTAATAGTGAAAATGTTCAAGTATTGGTAAGTACTTCTTCTGATGGTTGTATAAAGTGCTGGAAATTAGATGACATCATAGCTAAAAAAGGAAAAGATATTCAACCTATTGGAGAATATAATACTAAGAGTAGAATTACTTGCTGTGTACTTCATCTCGGTTTTCATCAATAAATAATAATAGTAATAATAATAATAATAATAATATTTATACATTTTTATATCATTTGCATCATCATACATTATTATATTTAAATTTTACCTCCTTTTCAATTTTTTCTTTTTTGATTCATATTCCGCTTTTTTTTTTATATGGAGTTTCTTTTCTTCCCTTTTTTTTTAAAACCGCCACCATTTTTTTTATTATTTATGTTTTCCATTCTTATAAATTATCATCTTTTTCATTTATCATAAAATAAATAAAAAAAAGTTTTATTATTATACTTGTATATATTAAACACCTAAGTGAAAAAAAAGAGAAAAGAAAGGAAAAAGCATTTATTTTTACTTGCTTTAAAAATAAGTAAATAAATAAATAGAATAAACAATAAAAATAAAAATAAAAAAGGGAAAGATCAAAAATCAGCATGTCAGTATGGAACAAAAGGACGCGACCGACTTGCTTCCTTCTCAAGGTGGATCATCTTCTGCTTCTTCCTCCTCCTCTTCTTCAGTAAGTAATCCACTTATTAAAGAATCTATTAAAAAAGCCTCTAAATCAACAACTAATAAAACCTCCGGTACTGCGAAAAAACAAAAATCAAGCCATGCTTGTGATTTTTGTAAAAAAAAGAAGGTAAAATAATAGGTAGTAATATATTGTATAACATATAATAATAATAACAATTATAGTTTTTATGTTACTTATTATTTATTTATTATAATAGGTAAAATGTGATGGATTAAAGCCTTGTAGTAGGTGTAACAAATCAAAAGTGGAATGTACATACGAAAAACAACAAAATAATAAAGATAATTCTAGTCAAGCTTTAATGCAACAATCTAGCATCGAGAAAAGAATAGATACATTAAAACAAAAAATAAATCAATTAAAGGTAGATAATATTTCAAATCCAAACTATATACCTGCCGATGATCCTATATTATATCCACCCTTACCAATGAAATCTATAGGTAATATAATACTATGCTTAATACTGTTATTTATAACAATAAAATTCATAGGTAGTAATTAAATTATAATTATATATACATGTATATTATTTTAGATAAGTTTTCAGTCAGTATTATTGGGCAACCATATTATGTACCTGATTTTAATGCAAGAGTGGATAGATTACCAATCATGTCAAATGTAGATCCTGAAATTAGAAATCCAAATGAAGAAAATTTGAAAAGAAATCCACCAATAATAAATCAAGAATTAATATCCATTTATTTTAATCATTTCCATCCTTATTTTCCTATATTAATACCTGAATATCAATCTTATTTAGAAGAACCCATTTTATTAAATTGTATATATGCTATAGCTTCTCAATGGATTTATATATACCAAGTTCATCAATCTCAATCACCTTTATCAGCATCATCAACATCATCAGTATCATCCTCATCCTCAACTGTACCTCCAGGTCATAATTATTATAATAGAGCTATATCATTAATGGAATTATATGCTGATTCGCCTAGATTATCTTTTGTTCAAAGTTTATTATTAATTATTAAATATCAGGAATTAATTCAACGTCATGGATTCTTATACAGAACACGTTATTATTTTAAAATGGCTATAAAAATGGCAAATGATCTTGGTTTATCTCGTCCCATTCAATGTCATCCTATTTTAAATGAATTAAGAGGAAGAGTTTTTTGGGCTATATATATATATGACATATTATTAAGGTAAAAATAAAAAAGAAAGGAAAAATGGAATATATATAGGAAAAATCATTAACATTTTGTTTATTGTTTTTTAATTTTCCAGCACTGAATTAGGTACATCTATGCATTTCCAAACAGAAAAATTAAGGTTACCATTACCTATGCTTTTACCAAATGAGCAATATAAAAAAGAATCTTATGAAACTGCATTATATTTTCATTGGCTAACTATGGTTATGAAAACACATGCAACAGTATTAGATTATCTAAGGCAAAAGTATCATAATCAAGATCATGGCAATTTATCTTTATTATACCAACATATTAAGGCATTGAAATCTCAATTACAAAAATGGGAGGGACCAGGTGGTGGGAGGGTGAACTTTTTATTCTTAGCCTATCATTTTACAAATATACTTTTATACAGATCTATTGCTTTAGATTTTATGAAAAAAGAAAAAAAAGAAGATACAAAGAAAAAAGGAATAGAAGAAAAGGAAGAAGAGACAATATTAAACATGGATGCATCTATGGTTAAAAACATATTATTAGAAGAAGCATCATCTATTGTTAATATTATACATTCCATTTTAAAAGAACATCCAATTATCTGTTTACATTATGCATTTCGAGGTATTCAACAGATCATGCATTATTTAATAGCTGCAAGAACTGTTTTTATCATGTATGAGCAAGTAAATCATCAACTACAATTATTGGAGTTAATTCATCAATTAGAAAATATTACTCCAGTCATTGAGCTTCGACAGGCTACATCTAATTACTCTATCCATAATGAACCTATTAATAATAATGAAGATGATAGTAATAATATTAATAATAATGGCAATAATAACAACACTGCTACTACTGTTTCTTCTGCTATTATTAATAATGATGAAACTACTAATATTACACCAACATCTACAACTGCTTATCCATACCCTCCTGCTCATATAAATACCGATCAGCAAACATTATCTCAATCATTTATAATGCAACCTTCCATGTCAATGGTAAATTATATGAATGATGACATGACACACCAACCTTTACCTCAAGCAACTATATCTTTACCTAGTACCATTTATACTAATACTAATAATAATAATTATAATAATAGTCCATGGATATATTCTTCTTCAGTATTTTGGACTAATCCTTCTATACCTTTAAGAGTTTCACCTCAACATTCTAATACTAACTCTTCTAATAATATTGATAATAGTAATAACAATAATATGAATCTTTCTAATTCCCCTATTAATACCAGTTATCAAGAATCTTATTCTTTACCATCATCACCATTACATAAAATGACATTATCTGATCATTCAACTACTTTGTTTGATCAACAACAGCAACAACAGGAAGAGCAACAGCCTATGATGATGGATTTATTAATGAATCAAAACATTTATACGGATACCACAATGAGTTCACCTAATTCTACTACTGAAAGTCATGTACTTTATTCTCAACAATAATAATAATATATATATTTAAAATGTATTTCCCATTTTGATAATGAGTTAATATATATAATATTAAAACTTTCAATTTTGTTATTTTAATATTAATTTCATTTCATTTCATTTTATCTTTTGCAATTTATCTTAGTATTTTTTGTTTTTATTTAGATATCCTTAATTGATTAATATTATATATAATTAAAAATAATAAAAAAGTTACTCTGTGTTTTATTAATCTTTTACTTTATATACTATGATAAATTTAATTAAAAAATAAGTAATCAAACCACTAAAAAAGGAACCAAATGTTTTTAATTTAAATTTAGGTGAAGCTATATTAACATGTTTTGGCAGACTTTTGGATTAGAGTTATTATTTTATTTAGGTTTCAAAAACAACCAATCACAAAGAGGAAAAATTTAAATTCCGCCTCGCGATAGTTTGAAAAATGCGGCAATTTCGTGTTTTTTATTTTTATTTTTTCACTTTTTTTATAATACTAAATAACAATGGATGGTGGTATGTATATATATATACTATTATAAAAAATATATAATTATTATTAAAATCAATTCTTTTATACTTATTTCTAAATAAAATAATATAGGTTACTTTGCCGATGAAAATGTTGATCGTCAACAAAGTCAAGAAAAAGTAAATAATAATAGTAATAATAATATGAAAATTAATAATCTATTCATGAACATTATTATATATATTAAATATTATACGTTTAGAAATCAAGAGGAGAACAATCTTTACGTCCTGTTACAATTAAACAAGTTATTAATGTAAAGCAAGTACAACCTTCAGTATTTCAAATCGATGGACGCGATATTTCTCAGGTATATTAGAAGAAAAAATAAAAGTGCAAAGGTTTGGTATTTATCTTGTTTATAGATTACTATTGTAGGGGTTATTCGATCTATTACAGAGCAACAAACTAATGTTAGTTATAATATTGAAGATGGTACAGGATCTATAGAAGTAAGAAAATGGGCTGAACAAAACGAAAGTGCTCAAGACTTAGAACATAAACGAAAATTAAGGTAAATGGATATCAGAAAAATCAGAACTATATATATATATATATATATATGCGTGTGTGTGTCATCTTTTATAATTTACTTATAATAATGTCAATTTATTATTATATCTAATAGTGTGGATCAATATGTTCGTATTGTTGGAAGAATCAATAGTTTTAATGATCGTATAAATGTCATGGCATTTTCTATTCGCCCTATAACCGATTTTAACGAGATAACTTATCATCTTTTAGACACTATTTATAATCACTTAAACTTTTCAAAAGGAGGTGATAGTATAAAGGTAAATATTAACAGAGAATATCATATATAAAATAAGGGCATATAATTCGTTATCATCATCAACTTTTAATATATATTTTTAGGATGATCCTATGCAAATTACACCTGACTCTATTAGTGAAAGGATATATAACATAATTCAAAGTGATCATAGTGATGATGGTGTTCATCTTGATCAAATTAAGCGATCTTTAAGTTCTACTTACACAGATTCTGAAATTAGAGAAGCTATTGAACACTTAACTGTAGAAGGCAGATGCTATTCAACTATTGATGATTATCATTTTAAATCAACCGAATCAGAAGCTTATTAAATCACAATGTCATTTATCATTCGTATATAGAAATATATATTTTCCAACACATATTTTTTTTAATATATAAACATATTTCAATGAATGATATTCATGATCTAAAATAAGTATTTTTTTTAAGTATATATTTGTATATTATTGATAAGTTTAAATGATAATATGAAATTGTCCTTCATTGAACATTGGATCATCCATATACATGTTTAAATATGATTTTATTTATAATAGAGCAGATTCAATACATAAAGAGAAAATTGAGAGAAAAAAAATGTAAAAGGGGGTATGCATTATATATCACTATTTTATCAAAAGTACAAAAATTAAGTGTACGCATATATATATATATATATATTAATCCTTTTTATTTAAACTTTCATCAAAGTTTTCTTTAGCTTGTTGCTGCTGCTGTTTTTGATCTCTTTCTTCCCACATATTTGGTACCTTAATTTTTACAAAAGTAGGATAAACTAATTTATCAATATAGACATTCCTTAATTTTGTTTGTATTAAATCAGTTAATTTTGGTATATCTTCTAATTTTGTTCTTGATCCAATAAGTGATTGTACTTGTAAATCTAGTATAAAATCGGCATAAGATGAAATAGCAATATATCTTTCCAATGGTTTTTCTGGTTTTGTTGTTGTTTTTGGTGGATTAATTAACTCAATGGTTAACTATAAAAATATACACATAAGTTTAAGATTAGAGTTCAACATCATGCATCATAAAAAAATAAAAATGACTTACTGTTCCTGAAAATCGTACAACCGATAATAATAAGGAAACAGGCAATGCAGCAAATGCTTGTCTAGGCCAGTTTAATATTACTTGTGTAGAAATACCTAAAGTAATTTGATCATTGTATTCAAAGTCAATTTCAGCTCTCTAGAATAGATATAAAATAAAAAATTAAAATAACATTGATAACACAAAAGGTAAAATTTGTGTGTTTACCATAGAACCAATTTCATCAGATGGTCTAATTCTTGCATTTCTAAATATAGGAAATTCTTCACCAAGATTTAGCTCTGTTACATGAATTGGGCCCTATATAATAGTAT
Organism: Cunninghamella bertholletiae; assembly: GCA_037043795.1. Classification (NCBI taxonomy): domain Eukaryota; kingdom Fungi; phylum Mucoromycota; class Mucoromycetes; order Mucorales; family Cunninghamellaceae; genus Cunninghamella; species Cunninghamella bertholletiae. Next base: position 1,656,969 of record JAZGVP010000005.1, read on the forward strand.
ATTATATTACCTATATTAGCTAACTATATAATAATTACATTCATTCATCGTATGAAAATTATTATTTTTTATTTATATATACATATATTACCACAAATCCTGGTCTAACATCACCATTGATTATTTCATCGATCATTAAACGTAGTCTATTATTAATTTGGGCATCATCACGATATTGATAAATTGCTTGTGCTAATAATACGTTAAGCCAATCTGTACTTTCTGGTGGATGGTGAATAACATCATAATAAGTTTTTGAAGTTATTAATGCAACAGGTTGAGCATTTGTTACTGCTGGATTTGTACGAAAGGAAGGTGAAGTTGATAAGCGGGAGGGTATATATCTCTATTCATGTAAATATATATATATATAAATTTTATTACAAAAATTATCTATTTATACAATACTATATATGTTATATATATACATATATATATATATACCTTTTTAACACGCTTGACATCTTCCATAAATAAATATCGTATAGCAATGACTAATATAACAAAATTGGTTAATAAACCTAAGAAGAAACCTTGCATAAAAGATAAAGTTCGAATATATTGACATGTGGATTTTCCTTCCAGAGTATAATATTGTAAAAGCTCTTTAAATTCAGAACTTAGTTCCATATTGTTGTATTATTTATATTTTTAAAAATATCAAGTGTATAAATTATTAATAAAAAAACTTGTATATATATGTATAAGTATTTATTTATTAAAATGAAATTAACCAATCAAAAATAATAGTGTTTAAAAAAAGTTTAATAAAGAATAATGAAAAGAGTAGTATAAAAAATAAGTCATTTATTTTTTTTTTAAGCTGGAAAAAAGAGTCAAAAGAGCCCAAAAAACTCCGATAGATATTTTTTTTAAAACCCAGGGGAAAGGTTATAGGTGCTCAAGAGGAATGACCTATTACCAAGTGGTTTATTTCTTTACCTTTTTTCTTTTTCTTTCTTTCTTTTTCATTCTTTTCTTTCTTCGCTTAAGTATTTAACCCACATTACATAGTATATTTAAATATAGAAATAAAAGATAAAAACATACATAAGTAATAGTATTTTTGGACATTAAGTCAGTATATGGTACAGTAGATATTAATATCGAATTGCATTCACTAAAAGATATCAAATGAATGTATGGATTGAAACTAATACAATAGTATTTCAACCTAAACAATTTCATTCTATCACAGCTGTGTTACAAAATCAATATATTCACCACTTCTATAATCAACATATATAAATAGTTTACTTCACTTTTTTACGCAACTGTTCGTTAACTTTAATATCTCGACAATACCTTAATTACTGATAATAACATAAACTCTCTCCTTTATGCTGATGATGTTACACAAAACAGTGATTAAATACAATTAAAAAAATATAAACACTCAAATATTTTTATTATAGCTTCTTTAATCATTCATATTATATAGAATTATTCATAATTTTACTATTATTATGCAAAAATACGTAGTTTGTAGAAATATAATTATCCTATTTCTCTTTAATAAATAGTTTATCTTTATTTCTTACTGCTTTGTTAAAATAAAAAATATCATTAGAAGTTCCTAAAAAGATCATATGTCCCAAAAAGATAAGGTTGGTAATAAGCCTTCTTTTTTAAAGCATAAGTAGATAATATTTATGTTTTTATAACTAAATATACTTTTAACTAGTATAAAAGTATTTTCAGTAGTTTATGATTTTTCTATAGTATCTTGTAAGTTAACAATAAATATGAAAAGGCTCTCTTCATTTTAAGATAGCTGAATCACCATGATATTTATGAATCACGATCAATATTCAAATTTGTAATACCATAATGAAAATTATATGCAGCATTGTTTGTTTTTATATTTTCTTTACTAAAGTATAAATATAAACAAATAAAAGTATTGCTTTTTATTATTATTAGGTTTTAAATATAAATGGTTTAAGCAATAATAGTAATAATAATAATATTAATAGTGGTGGAAAAAAAAAAAAAGAAAAGGCAAGAAAAGAAAGGGTAAGAATGATGCTGATACGACTGTAAGTGCTGACTTAAAATATTTTTGCTTTTTTAGTAATATAAGCTGTACAAATAAAAAAAATCATTTTCTTTTTTTCCTTTTTTTATTTCAATTCCTTTTTCTTCTTTTTTTTCTTCTTCTTTTTCTTCATTATTACACTTTGATTTGTATTTATTTTTTCAATTTTAATGGACTTCGAGGATGAAAATTTATGTGAAGAATCTATTAATAGTAAGCTAACATCAAAATATCTTTTTTATTCCTTCTTTAATCTTTTCTTTTCTTTTTTTTTGTTACTGTGACAATGTATTTTTATTTATTTAGATATTGTAGAGAATATATTTTCATATGATGATATTAAACGACATAATATGCTAGATGGTTATTATTTTCATGACGCATTTTTTATATCACCGTTATTTAGCATTCAGGGCAATTATAATATCAAAAAGTAAGTTTGATATTTTTGTTTTAGAGCATAATAGTTAATACTAATACTAATACATACATCTCACACATACATACATATATATACATGTAATGAATAGTATATTCTTATTATGGAAAACATTAAATAAACAAGAACCAACTGTCGATAACATATGTTTTGATGGTGAAACGTGCGTAATCTATTTAACGCAGCATTTGAAGCCAAGATTTTTTCCTTGCCTTAGTATTAATATACCGGTGATAGTAACCTTATATTTTCGCGAAACAGATATAGATAGTGGATTGTGGAAGGTTTATTTACATGAGGAAACATGGACAGTGGAAGGATTAATTCAATCTATACCTCTGTTGGGATATTGGTATCATAATACGATAAAACAATTATCCGGCAAATTAATGGTTTATTCTGGGAAAATGTTACATTCTGCAAATGAAACAGCATTAATATTAAATACAAGAAATCAAGAAATCGATTATGAAACTAAAAAGTTAGCTCAAGAAAATGCAATAAATCGTTCATTCTCCACTTCATCTTCAACAGGAACAGGATGTTTACATGATAATGGTAAAGAAGAACTATTTATTACACCTACATCATCATCATCCTTACTTAATAATATTAATTCTGACAATAATTATAAAAAATTATAATAAGATTTTACTATATTATATGACTATTCATTTACCATTACTATTAGTATCATATTATACCTATTATACCAATTTATTTTATTATTTTTGTTATGATAATTTTGATCCATTTTACACTCAAGCATTTTTTTTATGTGCTATTAATTTTGAAAATATAAACAAGGTTAACAAAAAAAATATTTAAACTTTTTCTTTATATTTAACAACTAAATATCTATATAATAAAAGATTTTAATATGAGTTTTATCTTTTTTTTAAGTAGAATTGATTTTATATAGTATTCGATATTCTGTTAATATTTATTTTGTTGATTGTTTTGGTTTTCGGTAGCAATCTTTTCAGCCTTCAGCTGTTTATTCTTAGTATTATTAACTATTGGTCATATTTTGTACAGATAAGTTTCCATTTTTAAAAGAATATCAAAACAAATTTGAAAATGGGTAATAAATAATAGCTATGTAAGAATATGATAAAATATAAACTAAAAGAAGTAGTTAAAATATAAGATAGGCAAGAAAGGTAGAAGTATATAGGTATATATAAAAATGAGAATATTAATAAAATAAGTATATAAAAAGTTAGAGAAACAAACAAAAACTTGTTTACGTTTAAAACAGCAATTTTTTTTTCTACAGTCACTTACTACAATGAATACAACATGACAATAAAATACGCTTCTTTTATCACTAGGTATACTTTTATACAATAAGGTTACAATTTGATTACATGTTTATAAATAGTAAATGTAGTGTTAGCATACCATTAAGATAAATATATAAAATGAGCTATTGATAGTGTTTTTTGATGATAAAAATTATTTTATAATAATAATAATCAAAGAAAATGATATTAATAATATTAGATAAATAAAAGTAATAATAGTTTAATTTGCAAAAGAAAAGGAACCAAAAAGAAAGATAATCACCATTTTATGTTGTAAATTTTTATCATTAATTTTTTTTATTTTAAAAATCCGACAGAATCTTGAATAACCGCCTTTTCTGAACCAAAATAAGATTGTAGTAAGCTTCACACAAAATTATTGTTTTCCCTTTTAATAAAAAAACTCTTCTTATTATACTTTCATGGATATTGAGAAAAGGAATTTAGGAGATCAACTTGGTAAATAAAATACTTTTAAAGTATAAATAAATTATTTTATTAATGAAAAACATTTTTATTTTAGATGAATTGATATCACAAACATATATATTATTTCGATCAACACCTTTAGTAAATTTTTTACTAAAGAAAAAGGACGATATAATACTAAGTTTACAAAAACAATTAGTAGATATACTAGATTTAAGGGCAGATATGAATATAGTAGAGACACCAATAGTAAATACGCTAGTAGAAATTCAAATTCAATATATGCAAATTGATGATTGGGAAACAGGTGATAAAAAAGAGAAGTACTTTCAAAAAAAAATAATTTTATTAACATACGGATTACTTTTATTATTATTAGTGGATACTACACAAGCACCTTTGGAAATTAGTATCAAATTATGGATGAACAGACAAATATTGCCTAGCATACAACGTTTTATATTTTTACCAGCCACTGTAAAGAGAAAAAATCTGCTTGATCAATCGACACAGGATTATCCATTATTATTAGTGAACTCAAAGAATAATGATGTTATAAATATAGTAAAAGAATGGCTACAGTTATATTTTGGTTGTCATATTACAAAATTAGGTATTTCTGGTGGCATCATGACTGATCTGATAAATTGGTGGACAAATTCTCTTATTCGAGTGAAACCTTGTAAAAATATATTTATACATATATATTTATATGATCATTTCCTTACTTATAGATTTTTTTTATCCTTTCTTTAGTTGAAAAATATGCATTTTCATCTGAAAGATATTGTTTGGAATTAACATTTGAAATACCTACTATAGAGGAAATTTCAGCCATGACAGTTCAGATACCAATGAATCAGCTAATAAAAATGCATGGATTGTAAGCCTTAACATATGTGCACACACACTTATACGTTATTATTATTATTATTATTATTAATACTAATTTAACGGGATTCAATCTTATAATAGAATATATGGCTCAAAAATATCAATGATGGATTTTATTTATGATTATATTTACGATACAACAAAACTCAAAGTACGTAATTTTAGTATAAGTAGGGTAGGAACCCCAATTGCTTATTTATCAAATAAAAGCCAGTTAAAGGTATTGTAATATCAACATATAAACAATAATGTATTAATATTAGCATCTAATATCGTATGATTACTGTATATAGTTGTTACCAAATGGTTTTCCAAGATCACAACATATTGCTCTTTTATCTGAATTGAGTGATTTAGCTGGTACTCTTTTTTAAAAGAAGGTATATATAATAGAGCTTAACGATAATAAAATTAATTTTTGCATAGGTTAATTTTTTTTTACTATTTTGGTTGGTTGATGATATTTTGACCAATATTTTGTTTCCGTCCTTTTTTTTAAAAAAAAACTTGTATAACCTCAATTCTTTTTTGTTTGTTTTTTTTTCTCCTTTCACTTATCTACATATTTTTTATTCTTATTCTTTTTAATTTAATATATTATAACTATTATAATTGTTAGTATTATTATTCCAAATTTTTCTTTACTACTTCCAATACACACTCTGTATATATAGCATAGCAGTTTTATCATCAACACATGAAGGAATCATCCCAGCCTAAGGCATTAAACATATTACGACCGAATCAACCAATATCATCTGCAAAAAGCACAACCTCTTCAACTTCAAATGTCATTACTAATAGAAAGCCTCGTGTTACCACTTATATCACATCAAACAATGATAAACCATCACTTAATATTTATCATCCACCTCAAAAAGCACCTTCAAGGACCAACTATAATGGAAAACTTAAAAGTAAAAAATCCTCAAATAGTATCAATAGTAGTGTAGTATCTAACTCTTCTTCAGTACATAGTCAGCATTATCCATATACATCTTCCACAGTTTCTTCTAATTCTCATTATTTATCGAATAATAGTAATATCCAAAAAGATCGACCTTCTATAGAAATTTATAAGCCTGGTGCAACGCAGTTACAACGGCCAAGTTACTCAAGGACATCTTCTATGACTAAATCATACACAGCACCTGTCATAATATCTACATCAAATAGTAATAATAATAATAGCAGTAGCAATAGTAGTAATAGTAACAATAATAGTAATAATAATAATAATAATAGCAATAATAATAGTAATAGCGAAAGTAATAGTAGCAATAATAGTACTATTAGTATTAATAATAACAGTAGTAATAATATTATAAATAATATTACTATCAGCAATAATAAAACTAATAATAATAGTAAGCATTACACAACGACAGCCACTATATCATCTCAAAACTATCGTAATATTAATAATAGCAATCCTCAACTCTATCATATCACAACTAATAACAGCAGTTTTAGTAGTATATCTGTTGATCATCAAAGTACTGTCACTTCACCAACAAGAATTTCCATTTCTCAATCTTCTTCTACGTCTACAGTATCTAGTGAAGGTAGTCAAAAGAACTATATTAAACGACAAGTAACAAGCGATGAAATAGAATATATATCAACAGATGACGAAGAAGATCAAAAAGGAGATGATAATAATTCCAACTCATCACTCGAAGAGAATATATTAAATGAAGCACGTGTTAATAGAAAGGTAAAAAATATATATTTGTATTAAGCTATTAAGTTCTTTTATTTTATTTTTATTTAGTTTTTCGACTCATTATTTGGATTTTTTTTTAGATTGCGGATTTAGAAATATCAAATAAATCATTATTACATATCAATGAAATGCTAGAAGAAACTCTAAAGAAGCAAACAGCAGAAATGGCAAAATTAAAAAAACGAATCCAGTTTGGTGATAGTGGGGATAATAATGATGGTACAAATCTATTACTAAATAATAATGAATTAATTCAACCATTACCAAGCTCAGACTTATCTGAAGATGAATGGGAAAATGATAAATCATTTCAAAAATTATGTAAAATGATGGATGGTTTAATTGAACAAGCCCAGTTGGCTGTTAAATTTGAATATAAAGGTGCAGGTCGTGTTATATCAGTATATAATAATGATAACGAAGAAAATGATAGTAACAATCATACTGAAGATGGTAATAATGGATAATAATATACATTTCTATATATATACATATATATTACTCATATGATGTTCTCTCAATATACCATTTTTTTTAAATTTTCAATATACTATTTATTTTCTTTTAAAACCGAATTTTTCTGTAATGGATATTTATATTAATATACCAAATACATATACTACTTTTATTTGAATTACTATTAATAATAATAAAATAAAATGAAAGCAAAAACAAATAAATCATATCATCTAAAATATAATACCAATATATATATAATCTATAATACAGTTAGTTCGAAGGAGGAGGAGGTTGATCAAAAAGTGATTTTATGGATTTTGCAAGCACTGGTTGCTGTTTTTGTTGTTGTTGATTTGGAGTAGGTGATACAGCAGCCAATAATGTTGACACTAAGTGATCAGGGTGATTGCCTGTACTTGTAATATCTGCATAACTTTGTATTTGTCGTCCTGGGTTTAAATCGGAAGGAATAGCGGAAGTAGAGTGTATATTTTCGTTTTTATTGCGTTTTGCTCTAATAATGTTAATTATAATATATAAAGTATAATAAATGAATAACTAGTTTTTTTTTCCCTTTTTGGGCTCTTACCTTTTTCTCATTTGGCGATATTCTAATTCTTTTTCATCATCTGAAAATTCCAACTCCTATATAAAAATCAATTTTATCAATATTCAATATATTAAGATTATACACGCTTTTTTCATTCTTTTTTTTTCTTTAAAGTAAAATAAAATAAAATTACGCTTTCATCAACTTCCTCATCATATCTATTGCTTGCATCAGATCCCTTAATCAATTTTAATACTTCTACTTGAACAGTTTGTGATTTAGCATAAGATGGAACCCAGAAAACTTTAGTACCTATTGATACATTTGGCATTTCGTCCTTTGCATTGAATCTAACACTATAAAAAGGTCTTGCAATTGGTCCAAATGTTTCAAAAATTTCACCAAGCATGCTTCGATCTTCAAAGCATAGTAATGATTCCATATCTAGTACATTTTTAGGATTAATATTACTTTGTATAATTACTGCTTTATCAATAACGTTTAATACATCCCCAATATATTCAATGTCCATATCAGGTGTAATAGTATAGTTAGGTATTTCAATTTTTGGAATATCCGTCATTTCATTTTTAGTTTTTACTGGGCCCGAATCAACACCTTCATCCTCATCCTCGTCAATTCCGTTGCTAGATAAAAAAAAGTTAAAAAGTAGAATATTGTAAATCATAAATATAATTTAATATATATATATATATATATATACACTAACCTTTTATTATTATTATTAATTCCTGCATCGACTACTGAATCATCGTCATCATCGGATGAGAGTTCTAAATCGCTACTTTCATAGCCATCTTGATCTTCCATTTTATTTTCAATTACAGTATCAAGTATGTCCTTTACTTCATTATTTGTTTCCTAAATGATATTTAAAATTAATATTTTATCAAAGAGTTTACATATAATTTCATTCATATGTTATTACTGTCATTTAAACAAGTAGTTACCGGCTTATTATTATCATTATCATTATCATTATTTTCTACTGTTTTCAACTCTAATTGAGTATCAGATAATTGATTTGTATTTGAAGTTTGCAAATTTTCAAAGGTATTAGGAGTGTTATTACTGACGTTATTAATAATAGATTCTGATTCCATTTTACAAGTAGAAAAAGAAAAGAGATTCAGAAGAAAAATTTTTTTGTGGCTCAATGCAAAATGTTCAATTTTTAAAACTCAAAAATATAGCGGAGTTTAAATACACAACTGAAAATGAAATTTTTTGTGATTTCCTTTTTGATATTTTACTTCATATTCATTTTTTTCATGATTTCACAACTTTACTATATACGTTTCTTTAATTTTTTATAAATTTTGAATCATTATTCATTTATTAATAAACAAAAGGCTCTGTCCATTATTTTTAACTTTTTGTGTTCAAACGTTTTTATTTAATTTTTTGTTTAGTATTTAATTTTTATTCCTTATTCATTTTTGACTGCTTTTTAAACTCTATATTCTAATTTTTATTGAATATACATCAAATCTAAGCGTTCTCTAACTTTTAAGATTCTGATATTTTTATTTATTTTCTTGATTTATGTTTCTTCTTTCTTTTTATAAATTTATTTCATTTTTTTAAAGAAAAAAGAACATGTGAATATAAAAATGAGGTACAATAGGAAGTTAAAATTTATCCAATCATATTCATTTTTTTTGAAGGTTCCCTTTCAAAAATACAACTTTAAATTTCAATTAATTCTTTTTTTCTTCCTTTCTCTTTTTTTTGTATTTCCTTAGTGAATAAACATAACTACTTTATAAATTTTATTAGTTTATTTTCTCTTGTAAAATGAAACATTGTGCCGTAATAACTGGAGCTAACAGTGGAGTGGGATATGGTATAATTCAGCATTTATTAAAGCAACAAAATAAATTTGAAGATTTGATTATTGTGATGGCTTGTAGAAATGCTTCTCGTGCAAATCAAGCAAGAGAGAAATTATTAGAAGAATTCCCTTATGCTAATATCGATATTGAACTTGTTGATGTTGGAAATATGGCATCTGTATTCAAGTTTTGCGATGCAATTAAAAATAAGTAAGTGTTATATTTAAAATAAAATCCATATAAGCTTAAATAACCTTTTTTTTTACTTAAAATAAACGATTATATTTAGATATACTTCAATAAGTCATTTATTTTGCAATGCTGGGATTTTAAGTGCTCTTGGAATTAATTGGAAGCAAACCTTAACAATGCTTTTACTTGATCCTGTTGGTCTAATAGAAAAATCTGATGCTACTAATCAAGCAGTTGGGGAAATTAATGAAGATGGTATTGGGAAAGTATTTGCTGCTAATGTACTTGGACATTATGTTATGGTAATCAATACATAACAATATATGTATATATATATAATAGTAAGAATTTATCTATTTATTTATTTTAGGTAAGAGAATTAGAGAGATTATTGGCTAATTCTGGTGAAGGTAGAGTTATTTGGGCAAGTTCTATAACAGCAAATTCATCATGTTTTGATATCAAAGATTGGCAAGGAATTAAAAGGTAAGTTTTTTTTAAAAAAAAGAAAGTGTATATACAACAGTAATAATAATAAAGCATGGTTTACTAAAATGAAAATATATTAGCGATATTCCATATGAATCATCAAAATGGGCATGTGATTTATTGTCAGTAGCATGTCATGAAAAGTATCAAAAATTAAATCTACCCATATCTTGCTTTACTACATCACCTGGCGTTGTAGCTAGTAACATAGGTGACTTACCTCGATGGATTACAGAGTTAAGAAAGTTGTTACATTATATAATGAGATGGGTTGGAGTTACTTCACAAAATATTACAGGTTATAATGGTGCTTTTGCGGATTTTTTTGTAGCCTTAGAACCTTTATCCAAATTGGATTATATAGTTCGGTATTTAGCATCAACAGACCGTTGGGGAAAATCTTTTATTGAAGAACAATGTTTGAATATTGATAGAGCAATCGCAAATCAACTAGAAAAAAATTGTGATGGTGTTTATCAATTATTTAAAAAATCTTACAGCAATTGATTTTATTTTATTTTTTTTAATTTTATTTATAAATAGAGATACCTTTACTTTTTTTTCTACTTTATTTTTATTATTTATATTTATTTTAAGTAATACTAATAATATTAATAACATTAATAACATTAATAAAAATATCAACACTAATAACAATAATAATAATTAATAAAAGTTTAATTATTAATACAAATCAAGCAAATCTCATACCCTTAACATCTGATTACCTAAAGTGAGCCATATAATCTTAATAGATTTAATTAGTTGTCTTATTTATATAAATATGAAGGTTTATTCGTTCGACTTTTTGTATAATAATAAATTTTGAAACGTTCATTTTAATAAAAGACAGTTATATAAGATAGTAATAAAATAAACTACAAATATATGCACTTTTCACATGACCGTCTGACAGTGTTCCACAAAGCTTACTTTCTAGTGTAGAACTATTTATTTATGATAGTTTATTGTCTAAATGACATTTTGGATCCAAGTGTTATATATATATATATTATCGACACAGTACTTGAAAAAAAAAAGGAAATATATTATTTGGCTAAAAAGAGTAATATCAAATTGATGATCAGAACAAAAGATATGACAAAAATTTTTTAATATTATTTAATTACTGGCGATATATAAAAAAGGAGCTAATGAGTCTTTTTTGCGAAATATAATTTTTACAAGAGCTACTTTTAATTTCAATTCCGAGACAAAAAGTACCTCTATTTCCTAATTGGTTAAAATAAATATCTCAAAAAAAAGAAAAAATTACTGTATAAAAAGAACTCAAATATATATATATATATATATCTTTCTTTATTTTATATAACACTTCAAATATCGTTTGATATACCTGAAATTATTTATTCGTTTTATACAACAATGATTCTTATAAACAGTACAAAATATGCTTGTGCTTGTAATAAAAAAATTAAATATAAATAATATATACTACATATTAATATATATACTAATTATTATTTTTATATATGATCATATTCATATATACATATATATTTCCTTATGATTAATATTATCATTTTTAAATAGCATGTATTAAGGTCTGTGAAAAATCTTATGCAAAAAAAAAAACCTCATCAAAACATAATATAAAGTAACAATCAAATGGCGAAATTAGCTCACTATCTTTTTTTTTTTTTTCACTATTTTGTTACTTAGGGTCACAGATCAACAAGATGCAAACATACTGAACGCAAGCTTTTTCCAATACGGAAAAAAGGTAGACCTATAAGCCAATGTGATCAGTGTAGAGAACTACGACAAAAATATCGTATTCATCAAAAATGCTTGTGTAAAAAAGAATCTTTTCAAAAAGGTAAAATTTAAAAAATAAATGTAGCACAATAGAGTTTTATAAATGTTGTTTTTTATTTTTTATCATTTTTTTAATAGACAAACCAAATATAATGACAATATCTTCCATATTAGCTTAAAATGATATCACTAGTGACAGTAATTATTTATTATAGTTCCTAAATTTGTATATACTTCAATGATTCTTTATATATTAATTGATTAAAATAAACATTTTAAAATTAAACTGAAGGAATTGTTTTTAATTTATTCAGTAAAAATTTGACATTGGCAATTACAGTTGCTTACGGGACAACTTGTATGGTTCTGAAACCAATCAAGCATATGTATAGCATGTCCTCCATGCCTGCATGTTTGACACCAAGTAAACCATAAATCAAAGCTAGATGGATCTAGATGATTTTAAATTAAATGAATTATATGATGAAGTCAATAAAGTGTGTTTAAATTTATTTTATATATTACCTTGATTTGAGTCATTAGCTACCATCGCTTGTCTTGTAGAATCAATCGGTGTACCCATATGTAATAAGCATAATGCACAACGTGGTAAAGGTTTGCGACAGCTAGGACATACCGTTGCCTAAGAAAATAATCAATCAAGGGTATATTAACGAAGAGAAATAGCTTATCATATATTTATATATTACCTTTTGTTTTCCACTAATCCGACCTCCACCTGAAGGAGATATATTTGCTTGAACGTTCATTCTTTTTCCATCGCGACTTCGTAAATTTTGAGCTAAAAGACTATGACCTAAAGTTTGAGCACAATATGTACATCTTACATAAATTTGGGGTGATGCAATATCTTCTGATGCATTCAAGTATTTTCCTCTTTCAATATCAAATTTAGCCCTGGAATGCCAGAGTTGCCACCTATCCAATAATAATCGATAACTAAAGAATAATAATACTTTTATAGTAAGTACTTTCTTTTTTTATTATTAATTATATGTATACCTTTCAATCCATTCTTCTGCACGAGTGTCTTGTATTCTTCTAGGAACAACAAAACTAACAAGTAGTGCCGCCGTTTGAATATCACCACTATTATTAACCATTCTTTCTAATAAATCTATACCACGTGTTGTGCTCAACCCAGTTAATATAAGTCCTGATATATTCCCATCAGAAATCATTGTGTCCATTAATCGAACTAAATACATTGTTAACTATCAAATAATAAAAAAAATTTCATTTTTTTAAATTTTTAAATTCTAACATATTTATATAAATATAAATATATAATACCTGATCATCATCCAAAAATCTAAGTGCTATAACTAATCTTTCATTCAATGGAATAGCATCATCCATTAAAACAGGTTCCCATTGACTAGTAGCAATAAATGAAAATATAGCTTTTAAATATGGTTGGTTAGATAAATCCTGACTAAGAGAAAGACATAGCTGCTCCCATAAATGATTAGGTTCTTCCTTATTTGAATTTGATATATAACCAGCCAATATAGCTGACATTAATTTATGCTCTTGATCTAATTGTGAATTTGAAAGTGTTTGAATAGCTCTATTTATTTGTCCATTAAATACAGACCATGCTGCAGCTTTATCATAGTTTCCATTTAATTCTAATTGATTAATCTTTTGTTCTAATTCATCTTTTGTTATATTGAATCCACATATGTTTAGTGCATATCTTCGTTGATCTAGTTTTAATGTTGTTGGGATAATATATAATGCGTTTTTATTTAATGCATCAATGTCCGGTGAAGATGGTGGCACTGCATCCTTTTTTTTTCCTTTGGCATTAATTGATAATTTTGATTTAGGTGATGATAATGTGTTTTCAGGCCGTGGTGTGCTAGAAGGAGATGATTTACGTCCTTGTGTTCCTAAATTAAATTTATTGTTATTATTAATTTACTTAAATCCAATCATTCTGAAAAATTATTCAAAATTTACCTATCCAAATATTATATATGCCTCTTAACTGATAATCCATGTTATTAAACTGTCCAGTTTTACTTGTTACTTCGATCGCATCTAATATGTATTTAAATTATTTCAAGTATTTAATATTGTATATATTATTTGATTAAATATAACAATATTATATTTACTTTCAATCCATGACCATATCTCTCCTAGTTGTCTATTATTTTTGATAATAGTTTTATTTTGTTTTCCCTAATAATGATATCGCGTATATATATGAATAAACACACTCTATATAATAAAATATCTATTATTTTTGTTATATATTGTATTATAAACTACTACTATTCAATTATTTACATTCATAAAATAGCCTTCTAAAACACGCTTACGCATGACATTACATATATCATTTTCTAGTTGTTGTAAAACTGATTCATCATTTTTTCTACAAATAAAATATTATTAACGAAATATTCACTTTGACTATTAAAAGGTAATATTCTTCAATAAAATAATGAAGAAACATGAAAATTATTTATCTATTCTTCTTTCCATTTTTTTTGCTTACTTGTTGGGTTCTTTGTTAAAAGTTTGTATTCCATATGGAGTATTGATTGTCATAGTATTTTCTGAAGAATATATTTTGATATCATTTTTATCTGATATTAAGGCAAAACTACCTTGCGGTTGCCAAGTGATATTATTAATATATTGGCTTCTTATTGTGTCATTGTTTTTCATTTTAAAATTAAAGGAAAGAAAGAGAGGAAAAAAAGTAAGAATCAAATAGGGAAAAAAAAAAATTGAAAGGTTAATAGCGGCATTTAAATATGTAATTTTAATATCACACCTTGAATATATTTTTATGATAGCCCTTTACACATTTAGCATACAAACTAATATACATAATTTAAATATTTAATTTACCAAGGCAAGTTTAGTTAATTTTATTATTGTTATTGTTATTATAAATTTTAAATACAGTAATATATATTTATATATATGAAGTTAATTATATATGTAATATCAAAGGAAATAATCAGGTGTTTTCTTTACTGGCAGTCCAAGGAAATCATGTTGAGGAGCAGCTTCGAAGATTTTATAGTTCCTATTTAAATGATCATCTAACTCTAATATTGCAGCTACATTACCACATCTATAACAATAATTAGGTGCGCTCCATACTGTTACAATTTTATCATTAAACATTAATTTATAGCCTTCCATAACTAACTGATGAGCTCTTGCTATTAAGTCTAACTCATTTGTATGTAAAAACTAAATATACAATATTAAAAAAATTATATCAGTATTTAGTAATCACTTTTTAATGGTATTTAACTACTTTACTGTTTCAACAACATCTCCACCAAACAAGTACCCAGCTCCTCTTGGACTATATCCCCAACCATCAATTTCTATATTATTATCAAAAATATTGATCATTAGTAAAAACAAAACAATATACTTTTAATAATAATAAAAAAGAATAAATGTATTTACCTTCAGGATCTGACCACAGTAAATCACACATAGCACCATCATGAGGTACCTCTTGTTTTCTATCAATAGTTCTGATTTGATCCAAAGTATTAATTGTAGGAGATAAACCACCATGAACACAAAATATTTTATCATCAATAATAGCACTTAAACTTAAATAATCAAAAATATCGCAACAATAACGCCATACATTGGATGATCCATATTTACGCTGACATTCGTCATAGAATCCATATACCTGTGTAATTTGTCTTGACTCATGATTTCCTCTAATTAAAGTGATACGATCAGGATATCTTACTTTTAGTGCTAATAATAGTAAAAAAGTTTCAACAGAATAAAATCCTCGATCCACAAAATCGCCTAAATTATAAATATATAGATAATAAATATAGAAAGTTTATAATAAATCGTTTTATAAAGAAAAAAAAATCAAAGTATATATATTATGTTTACCCATAAATAAATAGTTTGTTTCAGGACAATCACCACCAACTCTAAATAGTTCTTTTAAATCGTGGAATTGGCCTACAAAAAATGAATAAGTCAGAAAAAAAAAGCAATTTTATATTTCTATTGCACTTTCATCTTATCGTGATCGTTTATTAATTTGAACAATACCATGAATATCTCCACAGATCTAAAACCAATTATCAAATAAAAGTTGTTTATGATAAATGTCATATATGCTTATAATATTTTTAATCATCACTATATTGGAAAAAGGTTTCTATTTTACCGTAACAGGAGCATCAACTCTTTGAACGTTACTTTCTTCAATTAAAATTTCCTTTGCTTTGCTGCAAAGTTCTTTTACTTCTTGTTCTGTAATAATTTCACCTTGTCGTAACTTTTCCAATTGGCTTTAAAAAAAGGAAACAAATATAATATATATATATCTTAATATCTTCGAAGTTGTTTTAATATTTAATATTGTTAATATAGATTGATTTTATTTTTACCGATCTAGTTGTCCCATTGAATTATATTATAATTTATGTGTTGTATATAAATTTAAATACACTAATATATATATATACTTGTATATATTATAACAGAGTACGTATAAATGATGATATATATATATATATATTTACTTTTTTATTTATATATAAATATATATTTAAACATATATAAATATAAAATAAAAAAAAAAGAGGAAAGTGAGAAAAAAGGTTATTTCCATTTTTTTAAAAACCAAAATTAAATTTAGTCGTCACACCATTTTTTTAAATTCCTATACTTACCTTTTTATTGAAATATGAGCAAAAAAAAACTTTACAACTTAACATATTATTATATAAATTATTATTTAATACGTTATCTTTATTAATATTTATTACTGTTATATTTTTATTTTATAATACAGGTATTATTACGTTTCTTATGTATACCAAAGTGATATTTATATAGACGCACAGGCAATTACCTATTAAAGAAATACTAGAAGCACAAATTAAATGGAGTAATTCATCATAGTTATGATACTTGAACAGCATTTTAAAAATAAGTAAACTATAATTGACTTTACAATAATGAAAGATTATTATAATTTAAATTCAATATCGTTTGTTATTTAATTATTATTTAAAATATTAATAAAATTAAATGGCAAAGGAAAATAAATAATATATGGTAATTTAACATTTTGATTATTACTGTTGAAATTATTATTATTTTATAAAGTAAATCCAAAAACGATATTAAGTGAGAAGTATAATTTATCATATAAATATATTATAGTTATATGTCCAGATATGATAGTTTTTTTTATTCTTATATTACTTTTAATATATAATTAAAGTAGTAAAAAATAACTGTTGAAAACAAATCAAGTAAATAAAGCTTCTTGTATAATTTTCTTAGGTACTTTCTAATATATTAAACATCATCATTATTATCATATGACATTTTCTTCTTCATTGCATTTTATTTTTGCACCACAACTTAAAGTTTACTATGTTTTTTTTTTTTTTTTTTTTTTTTTTTTTTTTTTTTTTTTTCATGATGTTTATTGAATTGCCTCTTGATGATTAATATTAAAAATGTGTGTATTTAGATATTAGTGTAACTAAAACAGAGGCATAAAAAAAGTAAACTGGAAAAGTATTCAAGCAAAAAAAAATAGCTGTGTGTAACCAATTTCACTAAAAAAATCCCCCTCTTTGTTGTGACGACATTTTTTTTATTTTTAATTTTTGGGAAGGGCTTTTTTTTTCTCTTTCTCTCTCTCTCTACTTTTTCTCTTTTCTAACTTTTTTTTATTTGGACTGATAATATGGGTGCTACACAATCTAAATCAGAACCCGTTATTTTTTACAATCAAAACGTTCCCCTTCAGGTATTAAATAATAAAAAATCCGAATACTGTTTAAAATTACTGTTTATCTAAATGTTCTTTTTTTTTGTTACATATATCCAAAACAATAAATATATGCAATAAATACAGTTCTCTCAAGGATTAGTAGATTCATTGGAAACACGCCAAAAGGTAAATATATATGTATATCATCACTAGGATAAACTGGCAATAAAAAAGTAAAGAAAAATAGGGTATTAAAATAATTTTAGTCTACATCTAGCCGTTCTGACGAAGATGTTGAATCACTTGTACGCCAAAGAGTTGCAGAAGAATTAGAGCGTGCTCAACAACAACAACAACAACTTTATGGTGAATTATCTAAACAAAATATTAATCATGATCAAAATTCAGTAGCTCTTAAGACAGATATTGAAAATTTAATTCAACGTATTAAAAGGTATACAAAAGATATTTCCTTTTTTACCTATGAAAATTGACATAGTAATCATTCATTTTAATTATATATAAATAGATCACCACATAAAGATATTCCTAATGAAATTGCTGAACGTCAGGAAGCTCTCGTGTTATGTTATAAGTAAGTTAGATAAAAATGAGAAATCAAAAGTTTTTATTGATGATTTATATTTTATGCTTTTATTTTTAGAAAAAACGAAAGTCGTGTACTTGATTGCTGGCAAGAAGTAGAACAATTCAAAGAATCTGTATCTAAAGCTCAAAAACATTTTGTTGCTACTCATCAATAAAAATAGTTGCATATAAATAATACATATATATTTATATATAAGCCAATTCTCATTATTTTATTTTTATATATAGAAAAATATATGTTTTATACAATAACATTTAACCAAAAAATATATATCTTTAGAACAATATATAATAGCTGATTTAATACAATTAAAGTTTTATTTATTTATTATCATTAATAATATTTTCTTTATCATTATTAAACTGGTGCATAAACAATTCGTAATACATCACTTACTACATCCTCCATGGCATTATTACTATTATCTTGTTTGAATTGGTTGTTTATTTTCATTCGGAGACGATGCCCAACAACCTTTTCAACAGCTACAGCAACAAGATCAGGTGTTAAGAATTTTTTTTTGAAAACAGCTGCTAGGGATCTATAATATCAATTAATAAAAAAATTAATATTTAAAGGAATGAAAATAATGATAATAGCAATAACGATATACAATTTACCTTGTTACAATAACTAAATCTTGAGAAGTTCTTGCTGTTAAACCACCCTGAACAAGATGATGCGTCCTAATACCGACAACAATATCACGAATATATCTTGTGATATCAATATTAATATGAACTTTGGAAGCATAATCAGCTAATGATTTTATTTCTTCATTTTGAAATAATGCCATTCTACGATATGCTTGACTTTTGGACCGAGTATCATTAGATAATACAGTTAACGGAATGGGTGTGGAATTAGAGTTTTGAAAGAATTCTTCTTTAAATCGATAGCTTAAAAAGAAATGATCCAGCTAATATACATATATGTGTGCGTGTATGTTAGTAAAATTTCAAAGTGTCATTTTTATTTGTTTACATTACCAAATGTGAAGAAATAGTATTATGATATGATGTTTCAGGTATGATAGCAATTGTTAAAAAGTGTGGCCTTGGTGTAGTATATCGAGTAGTATTTAATCTTATTTCTTTGTTAATGATCAACTATTTTTTTTACGATATCAATTTTAAATAAGTATATATATAATAACAATAATAATAATAATAATAATAATAATAATTTAATGAGGCTTACTTCTAATAAAGCAGCCTGTACTAATTCGTTGGCATCATTTAAATGCTGTACAATCAAAGCTTGAGCTAAACGATTTGTTCCTGAAGTGGATACGATATTACCATTTGTACTTGTTGTGGAGTATTTTCTTTGATTATCATTAATAGGTTGTTTTTGCTGTTGGTGTTGCTTTGGTATATAGGAAAATGATTTTGATGGCCGAACAGTGAAATCTAATGGATTTATAGGAGAAGAGTTTGGATATTGACTTGTTGATGGTTGTTTTTTTAAAATATCATTATCATATATACTATTTCTTCCAAAAGTAGTCATTTGTCTATTGGTTGAAGAAAATGAAATATCCTCTTCATCGTTATTTGCTGATATAAAAAGATCATGAACAAATGATGTTACAGATGGATTACTTTGGCAATTAATATTAGCTGTTGTAAACCCAAATAAACTACGGCAAATCTATATGCCCAAAATATAATAAACAACTTAACTATAATAATTTTACTATCATTGTAGTTATTATTATTATTATTATATATACCTCTGTTGTCATTTGTGCTACTTGAGGTATGCGTTGAACTGGCGCCATTAAAATAAGATGTTTATTTTTGCCAGATATTAGGCATAATAGTATGGAAATAAAAACATCTTGGTGAAAGTTTATACCTGCTTGTTTACGAAGCATCGCCATTCTTTGTTTAATCCATTCTCGTGAATCTTGTTCTATCATTAATAATAAACCACTCTTTTTTTTTAACAATGAAATTCTAATAAATAGGAGAATAAAGGGCCCACTCGGGTAAGGTCTTTTTTTTTTAAAAAAAAAAATCAACTGAAAAAAAAGTTTTGTGTGCCAAATAAAGAAAGAGAAAAGATTTATAGATTGAGGTTTATTATATTTCCTTATTAATTTATAAAATCAATATCTTTTTATTTTATTTTTCCATTATATATATTCTTTTATATAAATTTTATATCATAAAAAACCAGTGGATTAAATGAATAAATATTTAAAATATTATCGGCTGACATTTTACTAAAAGATAAACCAGCCATTGTTTTAGTAGATTCTCCTCACATTTCATTTATATATTAATACTATTTTGTTAAATTAATCAAATATAATTACAAATAATAAAGATATCCGCAATTTAATATGGCATGTTTTATAAAACCTTACTGTTTTTTAGTAAAAAAAGAAAAAAAGAAATGTCAATAATATAATCAATCAATTAATAATTTTATTTTATTTTTTGAAAGAGCTAAATAAAATTAAAAAAAGTATTATTTACAATCAAATGAAATATATATATTTATATTTATATTTATATTTATATACTGATGTACTAGTTTTTCAATAATTATTATACAAAGATATCTTGATTATAATTTAATTACTTATATTTAGAATTATAAACTCTTGTAAATATACTATGAAAGTATAAAACTTATTCCTAATATAATAAAAATAAAATTTAAATATGCCCAATTATTTAAACATATTTTTCATCTATGTTTGAAATTTTGCCATATTGAATATAAGTGATACAACCCAAAACCCCTTTTATTTTTTTTATTTTTTTTATTTTTTGAGATTACAAATTATTAAAATATAATATAAATTTAGGAAAATGTACATTAGAAATTTATCAAGTGAGTAAATGCATACGCAACCTGTAATACTAAACCTAATTAATATTAACTTTGCGCCACAACTTTTACCTACAACTGTGAATAAGCTTAAATGTTGATCCTAAATATTTAATCGTAAACAAATGTCAATTAATCTAATTTATTATTATTCAATGGCAGCAACTATATATATTACAATTAGCTTTTTTAAAATTGAGTTGCTATTACTGTTTCTTTAATAAATAATAAAAAGATATCAAAAAAATATTACTATTTTTTTATTTATCTATTTTATTTTTATTTTTTTTCCATTGGGGTATTGATCTTGCCAATGATTAGAATCTATAAAACTGATTGGATAGTGTTGATATTTAAATTCGTTATCGTGTTATACAATATATTAAACATCTTTCGCTTTCAAATTTAATACTTACTAACTATATTAAGATATGGATATTGAAACCGTATCTTGGATATATTATAATTTTTAGATTTTAAGGAAAAATTTGCCTTTTAAAGAATTAAAAGATGTGAAAATTCGCTACTTTTTATTTTTACTTTTTATTTATTATTATTCTATTTTTTTTTTTTGTATTATGTATATAAATAGAGATACATCTTTAATTTAATTTAATTTTTGATACTTAATATTTAATTAATATATTTCTTATGGTTACAATATTAATCTTAATACTACTTTTATTTTATCAAATAACCCAATATTATTTGTCAACGTGAAATAGTGAGAAATTTTATTATTGAAAAAAAAACCTTATATCCGTAAATTGAGTTCAATGTGTTATAAAAAGTGAAATTGATCATTTCTATAAATACTTGCAAAGAAAATACTTTTTATCTCCATTTTCTTTTTATTTTAATAATTTATTTTATAAACAATGGTTTCTATCTTAATGAAAAGTATTGTGGCTTTAGCCCCTTTATTGGCTTTGGTAAGTGCCACTAGTCCTCAAGGTATTGATGTCAGTAATTATCAAACTAATATTAACTGGAGTACTGTAAAGGCCAATGGTGTTACCTTTGCTTATATTAAAGCTACTGAAGGAACTTCATATACTAACCCATCATTCAGTAGTCAATATACAGGAGCTACAAATGCTGGTATCATTCGTGGCTCTTACCATTTTGCTCGTCCTGATGTTTCAAGTGGTGCTACTCAAGCTAACTATTTCGTTGCCCATGGTGGTGGATGGTAATTAAACTGAATAGTTATATATATGTATATATTATTATTTTAAAATCATTATAAATACCCTAATTTTAATTTCTTTTCTTTTTATTTTATTGAATATAATGCATTCAATTAAAAAGGTCAGCCGATGGTATTACTTTGGTAAATATATATATAACTTAATGAAGTCATTTAATGGCACACTTTACTAATTTTTTTCTTTCTCATTTCTTTACATTTAAAATTTTTAGCCTGGTGCTCTTGATATTGAATACAATCCTTATGGTGCAACATGCTATGGTTTATCACAATCTGCCATGGTAAACTGGATTAAAGACTTTAGTAATACTTACAAAACTAAGACTGGCCGTTATCCAGTCATTTATACCACTACTGACTGGTGGACTCAATGCACTGGTAACAATGGGTCCTTTGGTAATGATAACCCTCTTTGGATTGCTCGTTATGCTAGCTCTATCGGAACCTTACCAGCTGGTAAGTATATAGTATTGATAATATGAAATGATATAAAAATATGATAACAGTAGTAAATACTCAATGAAATATTAATATATTATTTTAATAGGCTGGCAATATACCACTTTCTGGCAATACGCTGATAGTGGATCAAATCCAGGTGATCAAGACATCTTTAATGGTAGCTTGGATAATTTAAAGAAGTTTGCCAAAGGTGGATAATAGAATCCATTTTTTAATTATTTAATTATATTATGCATTTTTATTTTGAGTATTTTAACAAATAAAACAGTTTTATAAAATATGCAGTTAGTGTAATGATGGCTTTTTTTTTTTCTTTTTTTCATTATTAAAGAACTAAAGATTATATATAAATTAAAATCAAAATAAAATATATTTATATAATATGATATATATATCCAAAGTAGAAATAATCAAACAACTCATTTGAATTTAAGATTTGGAGAAAAATAAAAAGGAAAGCTTTTATGGATATATGTATATATACATAGGTTACTAATAAATGTTTTTTATTTACTTATTATAGTACTTCTTTTTTTGCCCAGCCATCTTATGGAAATAAAAAAACTGTTTTGATACGAAGATATCAAAAACCCATAAAAAATTTAAAAGGTTAATGACAAATTCTTTTTATTACTAAACATAATTTAAAACTACCAAAATAATAAAATTTTATTATTTGACTTTTTATTTTTATTATACCATTATCTTTGTATGAAAATAGGAAACATATTGATCTCAATCATCCATAAAATTATAGGGATTGAAACATACCTCACTTATTGACATATGTGCGTGTACTTTTTTTTAATTTCCAATATAATGTTATATATGTAAAAGAAAATACTTTCAAAGTATAATATACATAAAAATAGTATGTAGAATTAATATCTATTAAAAAAAAGGTGAAAAAAAATGAAAAATCGGCAAAAATTGATGATTTTTTAAAGTATAACTCCCTCGCAAAAATTCGAAAGAATTTGAATTTTGGTTTTTTTTTTTCTGCTAAATTTGATCCAAAATGTATAATTATAGAATATACATTACTTAGAAACAATAAATTCGTTTGATTAATTATTTTATTAAATAAATAAGAATCACTATATACATTTCTCTGTATATTATGCTGTATATGTAACTGGAAACCACCTGAAAGCATCTTATATATTGCTATAACGATTTTTATTTTAATTTTAATACAAATATGTTTCATTAAGTCAGATTTATAATAAAATATTATATATATAACATATATCTTTTTTTTTGAATTATACAAAGAGGATCACTAGGCATATACTAATAAAAGAAATCATATTTAACTAGAAAAGTTATAGAGGTAAAATATCAGAAAATTGAAGAATCATTTTTTATTTCTTTCTAATTTTTAATGCTTATATCAACTTGTGAGATTATTTTTTTCAAATGATATTCTATTAATATCATATAAAACTAAAGAAAAAATACACATTGTAAAAAAGATTAATATACTGTCATACTAAGTGTATATTATTTATATTATTTACAATATTTCATTACTGAATCAAAAATTTATTATGAAATGGATTAAGTATAGTACATAAGAATATTATTTAAAATGTAGATCTTCATTTAATTTAATTAATTTTTCTTTAATACTATCTATATTGCTGGTTGTATCCGATATTAATAAATTGATTTGTTGATAGAGTTTCTGTTTATGTTCTGTAGCTACTCTTTGCAATTTATTAAATCTAAAAAATGAAAAAAAAATTATTTAATTACATTGTCATTTATATGTAATGTATATATTTCTTACTCTTGTTCTAAATCATATTGATATTGTTGATTTTCAATTAATTCCCTGATTGCACCATCTTGTATATTTCTTAACTCCCTTTGATCTCGGTCAATTTTTTCATTATACTTCACACTTTCTTTCATAGCTTCTTCTTTATCAACTTCATATTCTGCTGATTTTTTTGTATATCTATCTAACATCCTTTGAAATTCATTTGTTCTATCTTTTAATGATTCCTGAATGTCACGTAATTGCTCTACTAATTCAAGTTCAAGCACTTGATCCTTTCTAATACTATCACTTAGATCACCTTCCATTCTTTTTAAAACAGGCTAGTGATATATTCAAATAAATAAGCAATTAGTAAATTTCATAATTATTATTATTATTATTATATCTATTAATGCATTACCAAAACATCGTTTATTAAGTCCTGCGACATCATTTCACTAGAATTTGGATCAAATACCAAATCTGATTTTACAATTGATTCAACTAGTTCTTCCAGAGGTATTTTTTCCAAAATATGAGTTAATTCATTATATTTTAACACTGTACGTTCAATCTTAAAAGAAGAAAAAAAAAAGGTTTAATTATATTTTGATTTTGATATATATTACTCACTAATATTATAATCATTTTCTTACATCTGTTCGCGCTCTTTCTATTTGTATCTCTTTTTCCCATGCTTTTTGTTGTAATTCTTCTAATTCAACTCTTAGTGCTTCACTCTCTTTTTCCTTTTGAGCAAGTAAGTCTGTCATTCTATTAATTTCTTCATCAGTTATATTTTTGCCTACTAATGACAATGCTAAATCTGATTTATTGCCTTGAAGAGTAACTATATCAGATTCTGTTGGACAGTTTTTAAAAATATATAATAACATAAACTGTTAGCTGCATCAATTCATTGTTTATATATATATATATATATATATAATATATATTTACTGATTCGATTTATTTCTTTAGAGATGCGACTTAGATATTCCTTATATTTGAATACTTTGTGTTTTTGCTTTTCAATATGATCTTCTAGCTTTGATATTTCATTCTGAGCATCTTTTTTTCTATTCCTTAATGATTCTAAATGGACCTATAAGTAACCATAATAAATATAATTAATATGTATTACTATTATTATTTTTGTTGCATTTTTTAGTATTGTTAATTATAAAAAATTATATTACCAATGGCTTCTCTAATTCTTTAATCTCTTTACTAAGTTCATCTTTTTGTTGAGTTAATTGCCTTATTTGTTCCATACCACCCTCATTGATGCTTTCAAATATGATATATAATTCATCTTCAGTTGATTTGAAATCATCATGACCTTTCATAAAAAGATTGTAAGTTGAAGTAGTATAGTCAAAAAAAAGCATATCCATTTCTTCTGGGCCAATTTCTTGGTTTATGTTGAGTGTATTATTTAACTGAGATACTGCTTCTTCTGCCATTTTATCAAATTCCTATACCAAAATATAAACAATTGAAATAATAATAGTAATATAGCATTAAAAAAATCATACGTGCGCTCTAAGATATGAAAAAATGGCAATGATTTTGCGTATAGTTTTGTACTTACAACGCATTGATCAACTAGCCATGATAAAACGTACAAAAAATTAGGATATGAATGTGGTGCTGCTATTTGATATAACTGTTTGCTAGTAAATGCTTCTGCATAAGGAAATCTACGAGTTTCACATAGTAACTGATTTAATTAAGACTTCTATTATTTATTTATGATATATTTATTACCTTAATGATTTTAATATCGTAACAAATTCATCTTCAAAACGTCTTCCTCTTTTATATGGATAATATGGATCTAATTTTAAGTGTAAAAATTTGAATTTTTTTTCATATTCTGATAAAGTCATACTTTTTAGTTCCCTTGTTGTTAATCCTCCACCTTTATATCCAGTTCTATAAAGGTATTCTATGACTTTTTGTTGTGCCAAAACTCTAAATTCAGTATCTTTGATTTCTTTTGGTAACATTTTTAACTTTTTAAAAATAATACTCCCTCCTTGATTAAATAGTTGAGCTGTAGGGCTGACATATTCAGTGTGTGGTATCATATTACTTATACGTCGTTGTTGAAACTGTGCCTGATTTGAATGAGGTGCTACTCGTAAACTACTTAACGGTTTATCTCCTTTTACATCTTTGTGATCGTTATTATCTTGATATATATTCTCTTTAACAACTTTAAAACTATCAATCGATAAACGCTGTAGTTTATTAACTATTGGTGATTTCAAATTAAGGGGTCGTTTATCATTATATGACATTATTTAACTTTGTAACTTTTTTTTTTATATTTATTTATTTATTTATTGAAAAGGAAATAAAATATGAAAAAGAGAAAAAAAAATATAACAATGCCCAAATTTAAAATTTTAAACATCAGAATTAAAAATTTTAAAAACAGAATTGACAAAAATTCAAACATCGCTCTATTATTATTATTAATGCTAACCATTAAAAATGTTTTTTCCAAGAAAGCATAGGATAGCAAATTATTACAACTTTAAAAAAAGTAAGAGGAAAAAATAAAAATAAATAAGAAGAACAAGTGAATCAAAAAGTATATTTTACTGTTACTATTTTTTATTTATACTGTTGGTTATAGTTTTTTAAACTCTTCTTGAATTTTTGAAAGTTCGGCTATTTTAATAATTTTCATGCTTTTCCCCAAAACCCCCAATATTTTTTTTAATTCAAAACTCATTTTTAATACTTTTTATTTATTTATTTTATTTATTCCTTCTTTTTTTTTCTTCTTCTTCCTTTTCATATTATATACTTGTTTATTATCATTACTATTATTATTATCACTGAGTTAAATAAATATGGATGCTCTATTTGATAAAGGAGCATACTTATTGGGAGGAGGAGTAATAACAGGTGATCAATTAAAATTGGTGGTTTCTATCTTATCCTCTTATATTTTTGCTATATTCTATCGAAACTTGGAAAAACCAACCGTCAAGCACTTATATTCTATTACTATTGCTTTATTTACAACTCTAATAGTACTTAAATTATATATTGGTTTTCTTCATATCTCTTTAACAAGTCTTTTTTCTTATCTTTGGATGAAATATGATCACAGCTATCGAGGTCCATGGATTAATTTTATTTTTGTAATGGTATCTATGTCTATTTGGTAAGATGTTTTTTTTATATTATATTTGATCATGTTTTTTTTTTCAACTTTTAATGAAAATATCTGTTTATCTTTTTTTAGTCACATTGATCGTCAAATAAAAGGCAATTCAGGTGACACAACACTTGATTATTCCGGAATGATGATGATTGCAACCATTAAGCTGACTATGTATGGATTTAATATATGGGATGGAAGAAATGAAAAAAAAATATCATTAACTGATTATAATAAGCAAATGAAAATTGGTCAATACCCAAGTATATTGGAATTTAGTGGCTGGATGTTGTTTTTTGGTGGTTATTTGGTTGGACCTGCTTGTGAATATATGGATTATCTTCGTTTTGTGCATGAAAGTCAAAAACAAAAACAAAAACGCCCATCTTCACTTGTACCTACCTTAAAAATCATCGTCAAAAGCTTGATTTCTATTACAATATTATTATCTTGTTCTTCAAAATATAGCTTTTCCTCTATGTTAAAACCTGAATGGCAAGTAAACTCCATTTGGAAAAAGTAATATATTTAATAAAGCAAGAGGAAAAATAATTAAATATATAAATAGGATGATATTAACCAATATATATATATATATATATGTATATGTATATTTTAAAGATTATTATTTATCCAAATAGTCGCATTTATTGCAAGATGTAAGTATTATACAGTATGGTTATTATCGGAAGGTGCATGTGTACTTTGCGGTTTTGGTTTTAATGGATATGATGAAAAAGGAAATCCTCTTTGGAATAGAGTAACAAATATAAATGTCGCTCATATTGAATTGGCACAGTCCCTTAAGGAATATGGTGATAATTGGAATATGTGTGCTAATAAATGGTTGAAAAATTACGTGTATTTACGTGTTACACCACCAAATAAAAAAGCTGGATTAAAAAGTACATTAACTACTTATGCGGTATCTGCATTCTGGCATGGTTTTTATCCTGGTTATTATAGTAAGATTATTGTTGTTAAATATAAATATGGTACAATAAATCATTTATTTATTAATTTATTTATTTTTCTTTTTTCTTTTTTAGTCATGTTTTTATCTTTAGCATTATTCCAAAATGTTGGTAGAATGACTAGACGATTAATCCGACCATTTATGTTAGATGATAAAAACAGACCAATAATAATAAGAAAATCCATTTATGATATTTTAGGTGTTGTTGCTACAGCTTTTACTGTTAATACCATGTCTATGTCTTTCATTGGACTTTATTTACAGTCTATATTAGTAGTATGGAAAAACATCTATTTTATTCACTATTTACTAGGATTAGTGGTATTTATTTCATTAAAATTAGCATATGATTATTTATTAAAACTGCAAAAGAAACGTGCTCAACAATTCGGATATAAAGCTACAGTAGTAGTTCCAGCATCCACTCCAAAGGCAATTGATATGGATGTCACTGATTTGATTGGAGCAGAACCACCAGAAGTTGATCCTAAAATAGTGAAAAAGCAAAATTAAGTAGTCATAATAATAATAGTAATAATATAGGCTAAATCACTTTTTATTACTTGATTATTATTTGTATATTATATATAAAAACCTTAAAACATCATTAATATCATTACCATTTATATTATTCTTTAGTAATAATATTAACGAATATATATATATAAATATATATAAATATAACTAGAATTTTTTTTTATTAATAAAATGCTAATAATTAACAAAAAGTGTATTTTAAAAAATAATAATTATCTGGTATTAATATATTTACGTAAATACTATATTTTAAGATATCATTGATATACATTAAGCTACCAAGCTAAACGAGCAAGGATACTATTAGGGAATTTAAATACACATAATTTACGTAATTCATCAGCAACAATAATCATAGTAGCCCAACCAAAAGGAATAAAATAATATTGAACAGGTATTGGTGATGTTCCTAAATAAATATTAAATACAGGTACGTATAAAACGATTAAAGTAATGGAAATTGAACCAAGCATAGCCAAGAATAAATAAGGATTTCTATTTTTGCCCCATAATGGATTTGCTTGAAACAATGAAAGCCGGCGAGTACGACTAGATAAAACATTACCCCATTGACAAATAACCAAATTAACAAAATAGACAGACTGGGCAGTATTTAATAATTGAGTAATTTCAGCTGCAGAACGGCCCATGTAACCATTAGGACTATTAAAATTAGAAAAGGAAAAGAAAACATCCTTAGGACCAATACCAAATGTAGACAAATAATAATAAAACATAAACATAGAGGATAACATTTCCATTAAACCAATAAAGCCATAAGCATGAAGAAGTAAACGAGTATTTACCAATCGATCTTTTTTTGGACGACGAGGAAGACGATTTAATAAACCAGCTTCTGGTTTTTCCATCATAATAGCTAAAGAAGGCATCAAATCTGTCAAAACACAAATAATAATCATTTGAAAACTAGATAAAGTTTGTGGAGAACCCAAAAATATGTTTACAAGGACAGGAAATAATTCTGAGAAACTACCTGCTGGAAGAAGATAGATGATGACCTTTTTTAAGTTATCAAAAACCAAACGACCATTTTCAATAGCTGTAATAATACTTGAGAATTTATCTAATAAAACCATATCGGAAGCTTCAATAGCTACATCGGAACCTTGACCCATAGCGATTCCAATATCAGCTTCTTTTAAACTTGGACTATCATTAACACCGTCACCTGTCATGCCAACAACATTTTCTCTTTTTTGGAATTCTTTAATAATACGTAATTTTTGATCAGGAGTTGTTCTTGCAAAGACAATTTCTTCATATTGGCATACCTGTTCCCATTGTGAATCATTCAATAGCATTAAATCAGTACCAGTTAGTAATAATGAATTTATAGATCCATTATAAGGTATGGTCGTATCTGATGAATGATCTGATGTTTTCATTTCTAAATCAAGTTTCTCTTTAAATATTTGGTCCTTTGTATTTAAGCTTTTATTTGCTGTATTATAAGGATTATACTTTTCAATTTGTTGGACTTCCAAATTTGGATCTAAATTATCAATAGTATGAGGAAGTTCGGTTGTGAAAATACCAACTTGTCTTGCGATGGCAGCAGCTGTTAATGGAAAATCTGTATTAAATAAATAAATGAATTAAGAGATGATTAGTTTCAATTACATAAGTTCATATATAAAGTATATAAAATAAAATTACCTCCAGTAACCATATAAAATCTAATACCTGCATTACGACATATTTGTACAGTTTCAGCACTTTCAGCACGAGGAGGGTCTACAATGGCAATTAAACCAACAATTGTTAATCCTTGATTTTCTCCAGTAACCCAATCAGCAAACATGGCAGAGTTAGATTTAGATTTAGTAGGTAAATCTTCCATAGGAATCACTTTACGAGCCATTGCTAAAACACGCTTTCCTTGATTTGCCCATTTTACTTGTACATTAGTTAAAATTTCACGGCGTTTACTTGTTAAAGGTTCAATAGTACCATTAGGGAGCATGACATATTCGCATTTATTTAATAAAATATCAGGTGCACCTTTACAAAATAATACACAATCCGAAGTACTTACTTTACTTGAAGAAGTGGATAATGAAGTAGCTAAACCATTAGTAGAGGGGTGATAAAGAGAAAGCATCCACTTGTTTTTAGAGTTAAAAGGAATTTCAAAAATAGGATCTGCCTGAGATCGAATAGAATCAACAGTAAGATGAGTGTTGATAAGTGCACTAAATTTTAAAATGGCACTATCAGTAGCATCACCTATTACATTCATGGTATTTATATCCTTTTTATCTACATCAGACATATCAAAGCTAGCGCCATTACATAAAGCTGAAACTAGTTGCATTTGAAAAACTTGTTTATAAATATCATCGTCTTGATTATGAGTTGGGTTTGTTAAGAGATCGTGACATCCAGAAGTATCTATTTCTCTATCAAAGATAGATATATCTGATACACGCATCCTATTTTCAGTTAAAGTACCAGTTTTATCAGAGCATAATACATTTACACTTCCTAAAGTTTCCACTGTAGTTAGTACTTTACATAATACATTGACATTCTTCATTCGATTAGCAATTAAAGTTAAACATAAAGTTACAGCGACAGGCATACCTATTTATTTTATGAAATACAAAAAAGTGAGATATTGACTTAGTTTTAAAATATTTATATCAGTAATTACATATTTATTACTTATTATACATCCTTTTTTTTTTTAATTAACCATTACTTACCTTCAGGTACAAAAGCTACTATAACACTAATTACATCAATCAAAGCATTGCTTACACTTAAGTAATCTGGATAATCCACACGTAACCAGGCAGCCCATGTAATTAAACAAATGATACCAACAGAAATAGACAAAGAAGCAATAATGATGACAAAACGTAAGATTTCTACTTGAAGAGTTGTACGTTTATTTGGATCACCCATTGAGAGTTTTGCAATTTTACCCATAATAGTTGAATCACCAATGCTGATAACTATACCAACACCATTCCCATTAATGCAACTAACACCCATCATAGATATATTATGAGATTCCAAAACATTATCATCTGTAGCATCTACAGTACCTGCTATAGGGTCTGATTCACCAGTTAAAATCGATCTGTCGAATTTTAAGTCATCTGAAGTTTGAATTAACCTAATATCAGCTGGTACTTTATCACCCATGCTTATTTCTATAACATCACCAGGTACTAATTGAGTAGCATCTACTGTTATAAGCTTCCCATTTCTAATAACTTTACAATTTGTGGAAATCATTTCATTAATTGAGTTCATGATGCGACTGGTTGACCAATCTTGCCAAGCGTTAAAAAAGGCTTGAAGAAATATCACCATCATTAAAATAACAGCTAATGCTAAATTCACAGGCTGAGGGTTTGGATTGCCAAGTGGCTTCCAAGAAATCCTATATTAATAATGAGTACCTTTGTTATTATAATCTTTTTTAAATATATATATATATATATACTCACCAGCAAATTATACTTGCAAACCACAATAAACCACAGAATCCACCGAAAAAATAACTAAAAATTTTATGGAGCCAATTGCTTGGAGGAGGAGAAATAATATTTTTTCCATAAAGTTCCACTCTTTTATTGACTTGATCAGTTTCCAAACCTTGTTCTTTGCTCGTACTATATTGTTGTAGTACTTCTAATACACTTAATTTATGATAAGTTACTTGAGATATGTCTAATAAAAATATTAATTAGTTCAATGTAAGATTAAATAAATAAATAAATACATCAAACCAAATTTTTACATATTTTACCTTCTGTTAATCTTTGATCATTAATTTTTTCTTTTTGTAATTTTGACTTCTTTTTTTTATCATTTTGATGTTCAGAAACTGTAATAGAGAGCGTTCGATAAGCTATAATATCTTGATTTCTAGAAGTAGTACGTCTCAAAGACTTTGGATCGATTTTCTTCTTCCCTTTTTCTTTTTTATTATATTCAGGTAATTGAATTTGTATCGTATCTGCTGTCGCCATATCTTCAGTAAAATAAAAAAAGATAAAAAAAAAGAAAAAGAGATAAACGAAGTAAAATAAATATCATTTTTACTTTATATCAATAACAAACTGAGCATAATTGTCACATTTTTTGCGTTATTTTACTAAACCCCTCATATATATGATCTATTTGGTAAATAAAGCGCAAAAAAAAAGAGAAAATATCTGGTTTCACAATAGATTTAAATAACTTTATTCTTTTTATATCACGCAAATTACAAACTTAATAGTTGAACTAGCCACCTTCAAAGTTAAAAATCTAATTCCAAAACAAAATTGAGTAAGACGTTTTTCACCGTTGATAATAAGTTCATTGTATATCAAATATACCAAAGTAATTGATGTTAAATAACATCAAAGTATTTAGTAAAGTTACTAATATACTATTATAAATTAAATAAATCCATATTTCCATTTGATATCAATTCTCCTCATGGATGATAACAATTATTCAATAACCAACTTACCTAAGAATGAAATACAAAATGATCTTCAAATAATAGATTAAAAACACCAAGATACTATTAAATAAAATCAACAAGATGGGAACCATCTAGAGCTATTTTTTTTAAATAATAATAATAATAAATTGTATAAGCTTTTAAAAAGTAACAATAATCAGTTCATATAATGCACTCTATAAAACCTGTTTATCTCAATTACTAAAAAAGTTTATTTTGTGTAATTAACTGTATGTGTACATATATATTCTCTGAGTTGATTTAAATTTTACTTTAAGTATAAAACAATAAATGATTACATAAGATTGACCTAGAGTATTTAATGTAATGTTGAATTTAATATGATACTATTATTTATCTGCCTAATAAGAAGACATTAGAAAGATTACTACTAAAGATTATAAATAATAAATAGCATAAAAAGCTTTTTTATATCTAAAATAATAATACTACAATAATAAAATGAGTATGAGATTAATATACAAATTAAAATAATGAAGTTTATTACTTATCACATGAGTTTATCATGATATGTTTTTAGATTTTTTTTTTAATGTTCAATTTTATCAACGCTATTATCATTTTACTAATTATTATATATTATATATTTTCATTTTTTTCTATTTCTTTTGTAGCATCAAAAAGTACATCTTCTTTTGAAGCTGGAGATGAAGTATTTAAAGTTACTGATGGTGCATTGTTAGTTACTGGGATAGTAGCATTTGATGAAGATGAAGGTGTTGTAGATGGTTTTGATAATCTCATATCTAATGCTTTTAAAGCTAATGCTCTTCTACGTTCAGCTTCTGCTCTTGCGCTTCCAGGTAATGATGTACCACTATTATTATTCCTACCTAATTGACCTTCTAAGTCATAATTATTTGAACGATAGTGTGTAGATGGAATGACACGTAATTTGACGAAAATATTATAAACTATATTGGATATAAATCTAATAATAGGACTATTTGTTTTTATAATAAAAAAAAAATAGAATAAGAACCTCTTTTTTTATTCTCTTGGTTTTTATCTTTTTAGCTTTTAACTTACTGTAAAAATTCAGGGAAGAAAGTAACTAAAGCAAAAGCTTCACTTTGATCACCTTGAATACCATCTTGGACACGGAAAAATCGAATATAAACCCATCCAACAACCCATCCAATATTTACCAAATTATAAAATACTACAGCCTTAAAAAATATCAAACTAACGATACTGATAAATGTTGCTACACCAATAAGATTCTATATATATATATAAGCACTTAGTTTCATCCTTTTATTATTGTTATTATTATTTATCTCTATATAGTATCATTGATTTTATTTTTATTGCTATTTACCTTAACTCTTATAGAAACCATACCACCTAATACAGCTAATCGATGTTCAGGAATTAGATACTTGAAGGCAACTAAAAAAGCTGAAAAAACACCAGGTAATCCATTGATTTGTATATTATATAAATAAGTATCATCCCCTGATAAATAAAAAGATAATACTAGACCAAACCATGTTATAACGTTGGATATAATGCCTGTTATAAGTATGAATTTTAATAATTCTCTGCTTCCCCATACTCTTTCTAAATATTTTCCACATAAAAGTAATACTACAAGTGAAAATAAAAGCTTGAATAAAAAAAAGTAGTTAATAAACAATATGAATATTAATTAACTATATTTACTTACTGTGAAGATAGTATTCTCATAAAAGATACTAGTAACAAAGGTCCATGGAGCAGATACCAATAAACCTGGTACTATACCAATAAAAGGGCAATGATATAGAATAATTCCTTCCGTTTCTTGTTGTTGTTGTTGTCGGTATACATAAATAAATCCCATCCCAGAAAATATTATTAATGAAATTAATAAACTTTTTGTTAAAGTAGGAATATTAGTTACTGCATTCTTTAATAGTGGTGCCATTTTTTAGAGGAAATAACTCTTTGTTTTTATTTTTAATATCGTTGTTATTGAGTACTTCTATGTCGCCTTTTTTTTTCTTTCTTTCTTTTTTGTTGGCTTTCTTTTTTTCTATTTAAAAATATTGTACTATATACTTTTATATAATATTATATTTATAAAATATGTATATAAAAAATGAATGTTTATAGTGATTTAAATCAGAATATATATAGCTCTATAATATTTGATTTTAGAAAGATGAAAAAAAAAAAAAAGGGATAACAAATTTAATGACAAAAATATTTTGTTTAAAAAGAGTATTTTAAAACTCCGCGAATTTTGGTTATCATCATTAATTTCTATAACAAGATCAAGCTAATACTTAAAAAAATTTATATCAAGATCATTTTAAAAGCTTTACATGCTATTTATTTGATTTTAAATTATGTATCAAAAAATTCAAGCAAAAAAAAACATAAGTAAAAACATCAAGATTATATAAATTATGTAGTATGAAAATATAATCGAGAAAAAAAAAGCATCTATCTTGTAGTTAACAAAAGCGCGTAGATACTCTTTACCTGCATTTTTTATTTACTTTTTTTTTCTTTACTATTCACCCTATTAGCTATATTAAAAATTAGCTTTTTTATATAACCCCTACCTGCCTTTTTAGGGATTAAATTCTTTTTAATATTCGTTATTATCATTTACTTCAAATCATTGCTAAATAAGATGATTGATTTACAAAAATATAATATAAAAATAATGTTTAATGAAAACTGCGTTTATGTTTTTATAAGCAAGAAAATGATATGACGTTTCATGTATTTCGAGATATAAACAATTATGCTGATCTTTTTTTATATGAAGATAATAATCAAAATGGGATTTCCTTAATCAAGAAACCCGACTATAACAAATGTTATCGTTTTTAATTCCATATTTGAAACTTTAATAGTGTGGGATATATTTTTAAGATATTTTAAAATAATAATTTCTACCTTTTGTTATCTCCTGACTCTCACCGTCCCTTTATTTTAAGCTTTTTTAAGAACTCTTCTTCTCCCCCCCATTTCATGAATATAGATTTTTATATTCTCCCCCCCCCAAATAAAATAAATAAATAATAATATTTCCCTCCTTAACATTTTTTTTAAATCTCTTTTTCTTTCCTTCTCTCTTTTTCTTTTTTTTTTCTCTTTTCTTTCTTTTTTCTTTTTCGAATTTTCTCTTATTTTCCTTTACTGTATGCCATAAATATGACACCACCACCAACTATAATTCAAAAATTAGCAACTGCCAATGAGCAAGCATGGTTAACAATAGGTATTGATAAACTTTTAATATTTATTAATTTAATATTTTTTATTTATTATTACTATTTATGTTTTTATTTTATTATGGTGATGATTAATATTTTTAAACAAGTTTATGTAATACTTATGGGAAACAAAAAGAAAAAACTGATTAAAATAAAAGAAAGAGATATAAAAAAAATAATAAAAAAATGATGATGGGCAGTGTTACCGAGTTGGGAAGAGATGAACCCAAAAAAAAAAAGAAAAAAAAAATAGGTTTGAATTATATTTTAATAACTCCCTTTTTCATAAAAAGCGAACTTTTTATTTATTTATTTATTTGTTTATTTACATTTTATTTGTGTTCTAAAAATTGATGGTTTTTTTATATCTATTTATTTATATGCGTGATTATATCCTGTGGAACCTAAATTTTTACCCTCCTAACCTTTTTGTTTCAATCCTACTTTTTTTTTTCGGGGGGGGGGGGAGGAAATCAAAATTTTGGTTCTATTTTTTTTTTTTTTTTTTTGCGCCACGATCTCTATATAAAGTTAAGACTTATTTTGTTAATTTTTTTTATAATATATTTTTAGGAAATCTTGCAGAGTTAATGTCAGATTGGGAAAAAGCCATTCAAGCATATGAATCAGCACTTCGGCATAATCCATATAGTATTCGAGCATTAACACAAATAGCATCACTATGTAGAGGAAGAGAACAATTTGATCAAGCAGTAGAATA
Organism: Cunninghamella bertholletiae; assembly: GCA_037043795.1. Taxonomy (NCBI): domain Eukaryota; kingdom Fungi; phylum Mucoromycota; class Mucoromycetes; order Mucorales; family Cunninghamellaceae; genus Cunninghamella; species Cunninghamella bertholletiae. Next base: position 1,694,922 of record JAZGVP010000005.1, read on the forward strand.
TTTTAAAAGAATATTAACGATGCAAGAAAATAATGGTGAAATATGGAGTAGTTTAGGTCATTGTTATCTAATGATGGATTTATTGCAAGATGCATATAATGCTTATCAACAAGCTTTATATCATTTACCTAACCCTAAAGATCCAAAACTTTGGTATGGAATTGGCATTTTATATGATAGGTATGGTTCTATTGAACATGCAGAAGAAGCTTTTTCTGCAGTTACGAAAATGGATCCTCATTTTGAAAAAACAAATGAAATCTATTTTCGGTTAGGTATTATTTATAAACAACAGCAAAAATATGATCTCAGTTTAGAGGTAAATATAATATCATAATAAAATTGATATCAATAATAGAAATAATATATATATATATATATGTATATACGTGTATGTATGTGTTTATGTATGTATACTTAATCATTCATTTTTTGTATTAATTGTTTTAGTGCTTTAATCATATCTTATCACATCCACCAAAACCATTAACAGAAGTAGATATTTGGTTTCAACAAGGCCATGTTTATGAACAACAGAAGGAATATGAAAAAGCAAAAGAAGCTTACGAAAAAGTATTAGGGGAAAATCCAGATCATTCTAAAGTATTACAACAATTAGGATGGTTATACCACCAACAGAATACAACGTTTACAAATCAACATTTAGCTATACAATATTTAACAAGATCATTAAAATCAGATGGACAGGATGCACAATCTTGGTATTTATTAGGCAGATGTTATATGACAGAGCAAAACTATAATAAAGCTTATGAAGCTTATCAACAAGCTGTTTATCGTGATGCCAGAAACCCTACATTTTGGTGTTCTATTGGTGTATTATATTATCAAATCAATCAATACCGAGATGCTTTGGATGCTTATAGTAGAGCTATTCGTTTAAATCCATATATTAGTGAAGTTTGGTATGATTTAGGTACTTTATATGAATCTTGTAATAACCAAATTCAGGATGCTTTAGACGCTTATCAAAGGGCCGCTGAGCTTGATCCTAAAAATCCCCATATTCGTCAACGACTAGATTTACTAAAAAGAACTCATGGTGTAAATAATTCTAATGTATCAACACCTATACCTCAAGATGTAGACAATATTTATCAATATAATTCTACTTCATCTTCCTCCCACCCATATCAACCTCCACCATTGTCTTCTTCTAATAATAGTCATTCCACAACAACATCATCTACCATCTTACCTCCGCCTCCATCATCTTCGATACCTTCTCCTTATCAAAGACATGACCGTCCATCATTGGTAATTTATAATATATAATACGTAATATACGTATATATATATATATGTGTGTGTGTGTGTAAAAGAAGGGGGAATAGAGTAAAAGGAAGAAAGAAAGAAAAAAAGGATATTATGCTAGGAGATAGAAACAAAATGTAGGAGTCTTTTTTTAAAAAAAATTGTTGCATTTCATTATTTTTTGGGGGAAGGAAATAATAAACAAATGGTGATATTAATTAGGAAAATATATATTTTTATATATAAAAATAGATGTCACCTAAACATGAACAGATTATTGGAAGAGAATTACCTATACCACCATTAAATAACAACAATAGTAAATTAATTAACAGATCACCACCACCAATCCATCATCAACCTTTAACACCAACTTTATTAGCGGGAAATAAAAAGGAAGAATCATCACCTACTTTACGTAGAACTTCTATTTTATTTGATGATACAAGAAAAAGAGAATTAACTTCCCCACCTTCTTCTATTTCTCCTTCTAATGAATTAAGAAAGAAACAAAAATTATCCCCCATTCTAACATAATATATATATATATATATATGTATATTATAATTATAATTATAGTTTACCATATATCTGTTATTTGTAAATAGTATGTTTTATTATTATTATTATTCCCTTCTTCCCTTTTATATTATTATTATTGTTGTTTCGAAATAAAATAAATCTGCGTGATTATATATGTATAAACTTATAAACAAACACGTAAATATAAATATAATACTATTATAGTTGACATCTTTTTTTAAAGTTCGTGTGTAATCCGGTTTTATCGAAAATTACTATAAAGTTCTATATTTCGTTCTCTTCTACCCCAAGGAAAAAAAAAATTTAAGCGAATTTTTTTTTTTGAACTAAATTACACTAAACTTTAAAAAAGTTTTTTGCAGATGAACTTTAATACTAAATTTATTTATTTTGGGGGTGAGATAATAATTTTTAGGGCAACTTAGATAAAACATTAAACATGTGTCAAAAAAGAATGTAACGTTCAACAAAAAAAAATATAAATAATTTTTTTAAGTGAACAAAGTTGGCTATATACACCCTTATTGAACTTTATTTTATTTTTTAAGGTTTACTTTGAAAACAATATATATAGCATACTTTTATTTTTGAAATAATTTGTTGTACAAATGATATATATATATGTATTTATTTATTTATTTATATAGTATTAAAAAGAATAGTTTAATATTATTAAAGTATATGTATAAATAAGAATCATTATAATAGTAATAGTAAGTAATAATAAAATTAATAAAAAAGGGGAATGAAATTATTACATATGTTCAAATAATTATATATTTATATATGTATATGTATATGTATATTATGAATCTGCTAAATACATTATGGCCATTGATGTTGAAAGTGGAGTTAACGTTATTTGATTTGAATTTAAATCACGTTTAAATGATAACGCATTATGTGAAAATCGTTCTCGATCTTTCTTATTTAAAGTCCAATTAATACCTTCCATCAATTGATTGATAGCCTAAAAATAATAAAAATAGCATTAAATGAATATAACAAGAAACATAAGTAATTTCTTTTTTTTAAAATAAATAAAAGAGAAAAAAGTATACCTTTGTAATAAATTCTCTTCTTTCAGGCAATTGATGCTGAATAACATAATTTGTATATTTCATTGCATTCTAATAAATAGAAAAATAAATAAGTACTTGACTAACAGCTAATTAATAATTGTATTTATATATTACCTCTCTCTGAAGTAAAGTTAATACATATAATGGTCTCGATAATTGCCATTGATCATTATTATCATCAAATAATAATAAACCAAATAAGGTAACAAATAATGAAACAATAATATGGGGGTTATCTTGTATATATTCCAAACACCAATGAGACTGAGAATTAGATGATGAAGAATTAGCGGATGCATTAGATGATGATGATGATCTACGAATAATAAAAGTAGAAGTAGCTCTCTTTTGACGTCTGGTAACTAAGGCTGAATCTTGGAATCTTTCAGTTTCTTCAACGATAAATGTAAATATATGTTCCAAAGTTGAGCAAGCATGAGTACGAATATATGGATCCGATAATTGAACTCCTTGCTCGCATGCTTCCATCATATATAAAAATGGTTTAATCCCTAATGCTGGCAAAGTTTTTATTTGCTCCAAACTGAATTCATCCATCATTTGAATATAAGCCTTTGTCATCTTTGGAAAATTCTATAATAATAATAATGGTCATATATTCCTATTACTTTTAGCACATATATATACCTTTTTTTTTGTGTTTATCATTACCACTAAATCAGTAATTGGAATATCTAACATCATTTGAAAAACTGTATTAAAAGCATCGTTAATAGCCCTATCTTGATATAACCAAAACACACCAAAATTAATATATTTTCCACCTAAACATCTTGCTAAAATTTGAAAACATATCATAATCCCTTTATATCTATAAATAATAATATAAATAATAAATAAATTATTGAATATTATAGATAATATGTGCATATATTATTACTTGTCCTGGTATTTTCGGTCCTCTTGCAGAACATTTCTATCAATAATATGACGTCCTAAAGAAAAAGAAAAAAAAAAGCAACAAAGATAAAAATGAGTACAATAATAATATTACCATTATGATTATATGCATTTTAATTTATTTACCATAAGTACTTAATAGCTGACTAGTATCTTTAAATAGTAGGATACCATTTGGAGAGGAAATATCAAAGTTTAATCGTTGACTTTTATTATGCACGAGTTCAGCTACAAATTTTAAGAGAGTAGTAGTAACCATAGAATCACCGGCCCAAGCTTCTAAACCACGTAAAACAACTGGCATATAATCAGGATAAAACCAATCAAAGAAAAGGAGGTATTGCTTCCTACTTTGCATAGACATAATGAAGCCTCGTAAATCACGAAAGATATCCTGTAAGGCTCTCTAAAAATAACAATAGCAAATTAGGTATTATATCGCGCATACAAACACACATACAAATATATATATATATATATATGCTATACCTTGACAGCTATTTGTTGGAAAGCTTCAATAGAGTCTAATTGTGCAAGTTCGTCTAACCTTTGTTCAAAAGATTTCATAAAAGTATCAAATTCCAATTCATTAACCTCTTCAGCAAATAATATTTTAGATAATACTTGATAATATAACATTCGATGATGTCGATGAACATCATTATTTGTATGATGATCAAAGAAAGACAATCCACTATTCATATGATTTTGTAATAAATATTGAATGGCATCAATTTTACGTAAATTTCTCAATGCACTATATCCACTTGCTAAATCATTAAATAACTCTAATGTCTGCTTAATGATAGTTTCATTATCACCCCAGAATTGAAGATTAGTCAATCTATATAATAATAATAATAGTAATAATAAAATAATAAATTAAAAATAAATATATAAATTTAGGGCATAATTCAGAAAATATAAAATATTTAAATTGATATTCCTACATTTTCCTTGTAATGACATTTAACATCTGAACTTGATCACTGATACCAAATACTTTAGCTAATTGAATATAAACAGATTTTGCTGATGCTTCATTAATGAACGATTTTCTGAATTGTTGGAAAAAATAAATAAAGGCTGAATCCAATTTTGGATTTAAAAAAGTAACTCCATCCTGATGTAGTAATTGTTGATTAACTTGCATTAACTGTAATACTTTAGTAGTTATCTCACCATCAATTGTATCTAACTCTTCAGAGCTTAAAAAGGATGGACGATTGCCGATAAACACAGCAGCAAAATAAACTAACCATGCAAATTTAGTTTCAATAACATCCAAAGCCTCTTTAAATTGCTCACTTGTTGCTACCATATTACTAGTTGTTTGATTAAACAATTCCTTTATATAAATGAAACAAAATAAATTTTGTTCATTAATTAATTAATTAATTATTATTATTATTATTATATATTGTATATGCATTAAACAAACCTGATATTCAACAGCAATAGGATCAAATATAGATATAAGAGTACTACTCGATTCTCGATATTGCAATCGAGCAATTCTTCCCAACATCATTAAGGCATCCACTAAATTTTCTTCATTTTCAAGAGGATCATCTAACATTTCTTCAATTCGAATCGATACAGACTGTACATTGGTAACAATATAAATACGTACCAATTCTACAGTGACAGACTCTAATTTTTTCACAACCGCTTCGTCTAATTGTTGATAATAAGATATACTTTCCACAATACGTGACCAAAATCCTAATAAATAATTAGCTGTATTTGGTGACCATTTCCAAGATTGAAATGCCTTTAATGTAAAGTCTGCTACTAAATGAATCCAATCTTCATAACCTTGTTTTTCTGACATATCATCCAAAGGTACCATTGAACGAAATCGAAAGAGCAATCGACAAAATTCATTATAATTGTCTGAATCATTCATTCCTTGTGATAATACGATAATATTTTGGATCCCATTCATCATTGTAGTAATAAATTTGTTTCTTTCTATATCTCCAGTAAATAGTGCTTTTCTAGTTGATGCCAACATCACAAGGCATTCCATTAATTTAGATGAATGTGGTGGTGAAAACTCTTGATAAGCCTGGAAAAATATATTTAAAAATTCTTCCTGTTCATAAACTGATCTCCAAGAAGTAGGTATCTAAGAATATATATATAAAGAAATGATAAAAAAAAAGTTAGTTGAGCTTATAAATGCTTCACTTTTGCTTTTCAATCTCTTCCCAATACTTTCCACAAATATATATATTAAAAATTGACAACAATAATAGCCTTTTATCATAAAAAAATCTCCTTACCTGTACAGTACCAATATCTTCTCCTGATTCATCCAAACTAGTACCAGCAAAATCATAAGATAAACAATTTATCAATACTCGTAAGGTATATTCACGTAATCTTTCTTCTTGTCCAGGATTATTAAATCCAATCGTATGATCAAGTAAATTTTTTAATGTATCATATGCCATTTTAAAAATATCCAATAGCTGCGTATCACGAAATCCGGAAGCTAAAATTAAAAATTAAAAAAATTAAAAATTTAAATTAAAAGTGATATCCAATGTTTCAAAAAAAAAAAAAAAAAGATCATGAATATAATCACCTGCTTTTCGAAAAGTGGCAGAATATCTTGGTATAGTCGCTGAGTTAATATCTTGAATAATTACACTTAATAATTGCATACCAATAATACGATGATCTATAGAAGCATTTAAAAATTGCTCAATATCCTTTAACACATGTTGATAATCTTCGACTTCAATCCAACCCATTCTTGTTAAAAGAGCAATCACACCTCCTAATTGTGTCACTATAAACGGTGATATATCTGGATGCAAAAAAGTATATTCTAATAAAAATGTACCTGCTCACATATAGGATTAATTAATACTTGAATAGTTTATATTACACATATAAAAAGCACTAATTTGATTTTATTTCACACACATGTACTTATTATTATCCTCTTGTATATCTCTTGGTACCTATTATCTTCGTATTTATTAATATATTGCATATTTATTTACTTACGTAGTTGGAGTTTTGTATCAATATCAAATATAGTAAATTGACCTTTTATTAATTGTTTCAACCGAGATAAACAAAAGGTTTGTACATAAGGATTAGGAGTAGCTTCTAATAAAATCCGTAAAGCAGAAGCTGCTTCAGTAGGTGTTTGGATGACTAAGGAGGATGATGAAGTAGGTGAAATTGAAGATAAGAAATATTGCTGTGCTAAAGTGGAATCTGTAAAAGTTGGAAACTCTTTTTCTAATTCTTGTTGAACTTGTATTCTTTTTTCATTGGAACTTGGATTATATAACTGTTCACAAAGAGAGGTATAATATTGAATTCTATCAGTTTGTTGCTCCATATTTCAAAAAAGAAAGAAAAAGTAAAAAGTGAAAAGTAAAAGTAGAAGAAAAGAAAATTCACAAATCTATAAAAAAAATCCTTTTTATTATTATTCAATCAGCTTTATATTTTTAGAGATAAAAAAAAAAGCATATATATATATATATATATATATTTAAACTCTTTTATTAATTTAATATATTTTCAATAAATAGTTTAATTTTACTTTATGAAATAAATAGATGAAAAATAAGAAAGTATAATAATAACGATAAAAGAAAGAAAAGAGAAAAAAAAAAAAAAAAAAAGGTGATAAAAAACTTTAAATCAGACCAATTCTTTTTTTTTTTTTGGAATTTTGGTCCTATTATTTATTTTATTATTTTATAGACTAATAAAATGAAGTAACCAAAAATACTGAACCAACACAAATTAAGCTGCTTTTATATTATAATGTATTATATTACTAACATTGCAAATAGAATATTTTGTTACTCTAATTATACAGGCATTTTATTTTTATTTTTATCGTATTACTAAAGGAAAGCATATTATATAAAATAATAGTTATGATTGGATTAATGATATTGAAAAGGCATTTTTTTTTTCAATCGTTAATTTAATCATCCAGTTAAATATTGTTAATGTGATCACAAGATAAAAAAAAACTATTGTTAAACAGACGAACGTTAATTCGATCATTTACTATAGTTAATCAGTAAGTTGTTAGTTTTCTATATTTTGTTAAATATAAGGAATAAGGTGTGTCATGTTTAGTGTTTGATGATTCATAAATATCTAAAATACCAAAATGAAAACTTCTGAAAATGTTATATTTTATAAATATTTTAAGATAAAAAAAATTACTATGATAAAGGCTGATTAAAGATGATTCAAAATGCAAACAGAAAACCACCTACAATAACAATAAATGATCATTTAATATAACGTTTGAAAAATAAGAACAGACATGGCTAAGAAATTCAAAAACGTTCAATATATATATATATAAAGATTATTATTGAATAATTCATTATTCAATTGGAACTTAACGATGCTGTTTTCTTTTTTTCAAACCATTGTTTATTTAAACTGAAAAAAAAAGTCTATTTGAAAACTGATTTGATCAGTTTATATTAATTTTATTTATATTTTTACAAATAATTTTATATTGATTCTTATTTTTTAAAAGAAATAAAAAATAAATACAAATAAAAGAATTGAATAATTATGCAATATGAATGATGTACTTTTTTTATAAAATGATATTTATATAAAATATTTATGGAAATAAAAGTTAATTCATAAAGTTTTTACGTAAGAAAGATGAAACTGATTCAAATACAACAAGTAATACACCTATAAAATAATATAACATAATCATGTAAGCTTTTATATCCTTTCTACAACAACTATCATTATTATTATTGTTATTGTTATTATTATCATTACCTCCACCAGGACCTAAACGTAATACCTTGGCAGTAAATCCACGATAAAGTGCTGCAACACTAGTAAAACCATTTACAATAAATGATTAAATAAATACGCTATCTTCCTTTTTTCATATGTTCATTATTGCAATTATTATTATTATTATTATTATTATTACTATTATTAATATTTTACCCTTCTTCTTTAGCAACAGTGGCTACAGAAGATAAAGCCCAGTTATATTTCTTTGGTCCTTCACCAGTATAACCTTGAATTCTAGATTTAACAACATCTAAGGGATTATTTAAGATAGTACCACATGTTCCTCCGATTGTTCCAGCAATAAAATTATTTCGTAATTGTTCATTTTTAGTATCTGCTTTAGGTAATAAATCTTTGATTTTGAAAATACTTCCAAAATAAGCACCGTTCCAGAGAGCATGTCTCCACATAGTAGCTTCTAATCCGTTAAATAAAGCCAATGGACCTTCTTGTTTAATTACTTTTGCCAAAGCATCAGTAGTACCTGAATATTTAGCAGCATTACGAGGATCTTGCATACGAATTTTAATTAATTCAAAAGGAACAATAATAACGGCTTCAGTGATACCAGCACTTACACCTGTAGCAATAGCTAATGATTGTGTTACTTTTTCTAATCCAAATGCTTTTTTATAAAGAGCTGTATATTGTTCATTGGCTGCAAATTTAGTAGCTCTTTTTGGGGCTTCTACTAAAATAGGTGCAGCAATACCTCTATAAAGGGTTGCTGGTCTAAATATTTATATATTTATAAATATATATATATATAAATATTCGTACATTAGCGTATTAATATATACAAATATAGCTAGTAGTGGTTCTATTTTTTTTTTCCTCTTTTATTGCTTTTCCATATAAATAAATGGTTATTTTTTCCTTTTTTTTTTTTTTTTTTTTTTTTACCCTTCTTTAGCAATAATGGTTTTAAAACTTTCAATAATACCAGCGTTAGCACCTGAGCTTAGCTGAGCACGTGTCTTCACCACTATTTTACAGAAAAGAACAATAAAAGTTATTGTTTTACTCTTTTATTTTGTTTTATTTTTTTTACTTATTTTTTAATATTTATATTTAAACTTTTTATAAAAAGATCACTTTACCATCCAAAGGGTACATACACAAGATTTCAGTAACACCTATACAAGTGGGAATATATTACATAATGAATAAATTCAAATCAATATATAAAAATATGCACTAATATTTATCTTATAACTTACCTGCAATAGCACCAGCTAAAAATTGAAAATGGAATGGAAGGGGTTGTTGAGCAGCCATAGTATTATATATATATTTATATATATTTATATATAAGATAATAAGTAATAAATAAAAATAAAATAAAAAGAAAGGAAAAAGAGGGAAAAAAAAATCGAAAGTTTCGCGACAATTTAATAAATATGTAACCCCAAAAAGATAATCATATTACATTGGTTGCGGACATTTAATATTATTTGTCATAACACTTCTTTTTTTTGGTATTTCCTGAAAAGCATTGGTTAAGCCATCATATGAAATCATGATGAAAATATTCCGTTTTGTTGCTCAAAATAATTTAGAATAGTAATAAGTTCTTATAATATTATTATAAAAAGTATGCAATATTTATAAAATGAAAAAAACACCTTATATATAGTATAAAATTAATTTTAAGTCGATGGAGAAAAGAAAAAAAGAGAGAAATTAAAGAGATTATCTTGATCTTTTTAATATTTTGTAATATGATCAAAACATCAAATCTACTGAGATCTATAAATAAACTCTTATTGTTTTTTGTTTTTGGAATCTCACAACATAATTTTATTTTGAAAAAATCTGAAATAAAACATATATAATAATATACCAAAGAGGTTTGCTAAATAACAGCTATAAAAAAAATGATTAAATACACAAAAAAAGAAATCACTAATTTATTTTAAAGTTTACTAACTAGATGATAAAAAAAATTAACTTCAAAAAATAAACAAAAAACTGTTATTAACAAAAAGCTACTATTGTAAAGTCAAAACATTTGAAAAAAAAGTAGAGTTGATCTTGTTATTACTATTTTTTTTTTAGTCTTGTTTTTGATCATTTTTTTTCTTCATGAGGCTGACCTTGAGGAAAACATGGAGGACAGTAACCATGATGGCAAGGTGTACACCAACCAGGACGTGAAGGAGGATAACCTGGATAGCCAGGACCGCCACCAGGATAACCAGGATAACCAGGATAACCAGGATAACCAGGATAACCAGGATTTTGATTGACATCTTGACTAATTACTTGTTTTTTACTAGTGGTAGGTAAAGATTGAGCAGCCCAGTACATGCCAAAGAGGACAGTTAACAAAAATAATAATTTCATCATTTTGATAGTATTAATTTTTTTTTAAGAGAACAAGATGAAGAAGAATGAAAAACTTCGAGTATCTTGTCTTTTATAAAGAAAATATTTATCAGTTAATAAACCAAAGTTTCTAATTTAAATGTTATATATCAATTTTCAACTAATTAATCTTTTTTTTTTTAATAATTCTTACTGATTAAAAAAAACACAACATTTTATAAAAGCTAAAAATAGAGGTAAAGATAATTATAGTATATTCTTCTACATTATCATTACTATAGTAAATATATATAAATGTTTTATTAAAAAAGAAAAGTATATTCCTTTTTTTTTGTTTATATGAATAAGATATGAAAAAATGTGTTGAACGGTATATGAAATTAAATGATTTTAAAAAATATAAAAAATAAATATGACAAAAATGAAGTATAATATATGGGGATGGATTTACAGAGGGTTGAGACTCTAATGAGGTATGTGTTGAACATATACAATTTGCAATTCTTGTTGAAGAAAAGCAAAGAAAAAAAAAATAAAAATATATAAAACAAAGAAAAAGAAATATACACAAAAAATATATAAAATATAAAATATAAAAGATATAAATAAATAAAATGAAAAAAAAAATATAAAATATAATATAATAAAAGATTAAAATTAAAAAAAAAAAAAAATAATAATAATAATAATAAATAAATAAAGGTAAAATATATAGAAAGGATCATAGTTTTTTAAGCATTAGAAAGAACGGAACGTAAAATAACGCATCGACGTTCTAACATGTCCAAAAAACCATGCATTTGATCCTTATTCATACGAGCCAAAAGACTCTTGAAACGTTCATCTTCTTCTTCCGTCAATTCCTTATTACGTTTTTTATTTTCATTCATCAACCAATTAGTTTCCTCCTCCCCATCGTTATTATTACTACTACCATTTAAATGATCAAAGGAGCGCTTTATACCAGAAATAGCAGGTAAAATTAAAGGTTGTTTACTTGCCAAGGGTTTTAAAGGAGTGATATTATCATTAGACCATTTTTGATGAGTTGTGACAGATGATTGAATAGGTTTAATACTACTATTATTAGGAAGTTGTTGTTTTTGACGAACATGTAAAGGACGATGAGTACCATATTGCTTATAATAAAGACCACAAGCATTACAAAGAGAATGGGCACGATCAGGAGTACGACGCCATAAAGGAGTTTTTGTCACATGACAGTTAAAACATTCTAATTGTCGTGGAGGTCGGACTTTTTTAGGCTTTTTAACTTCAGATTTATTATTTTCATCTTCGTGTCGTACAGTATCAGTATTAGTAGCAGCAGCAATAGTAGTAGTAATGGTAGTATCATCATCACTTAAAGGAGTGGCAGGAAAATCAAGTAAGTTTGATAAAGGTGAATCAGTAGGTGTAGTTGGTGGAGTATCTACAAAAAGAGTACTGTCTTCAAAAGTTACAAATTGGTTTAAGTCTACTTCTTGTGTACCATTGGTAGCCAATAATAAAGCAAGAGTTTGCTCATTTAAAGGATTTAAAATAGGTGACATGAAAGAGTCTAAAGATGTAGTAGGTGATGAAGCTGGTTCACTTGGAGTAGGTGAAGGTAAAAAGTTATTTGTAGTTGTTGTGAATAAGTCTTGAAAAAGATCAGGCGATAATAAGAAATCTTGACTCATATTTATATATTATTATAATGAAGAGGAGGAGGAAAATGAAGGTTGATGAATTATATATATATATATATTTGCTTGAATGGTTACAAACAAATGATTATTTAAAAAGACAAAAAAAAAAACGTATAAAAAAAAATGTACAATAAAATAGTAAATAGAACTATTTGGAATGATAAAGAAAAAAGAAAAGAAAAGAAAAGAAAAAAAAAAGAGGAAAACTATAATAAAAAAGTTTTTTTATATAATATAATAATAAATAACCCCATTAAAATTTTTTAGCCAATCAGAGTCTCCGAATTGAAGAAGCAGGAACTTTAATTCTTTAGAGTTCCCTCGCAAAACCTTAAAAAACTTTTTTTATTTATATATATTATTTTATAATACTTTGCTTTTGTTATTATTATTTTCTTTATTATTACTATAACTGTTATTAAGAATAATACAAAAAAAAAAAACCAATATGAAATGTTACTTTTATATAATAATAATGGTAAATATATATATATATATATAACTATTAGTGTAAAGTTTCATTTTTATCTTTCTTTTTTTAACATCATAAATGATGACTCAATAGGTCGGGAAATAAAATATACTTTATCTACTTCCAATCAATATTAATTTCGTAGTGTTACAAAGTATATATATATAAAAAGTGAGACTGTCTTATATTCTGCTGTTAGCTCCGAAAAAAGGTACAGTTTTTTTAAAAAAAAAGAAAAGAAAAGAAAAGAAAAAAACATAATTATATATAAAAGGAAAGAAATTAAGATATATAATTATTATTTAAAATAAAAAAATATATATAATAGAAAAAATGACAATATTAATAAAAAAAAAACTCAAAGTTATCAAGGGATCAACAATAAAAGACGACACGTTTTATTTTTATTTGGAATTATTTCGACGTCAGAATAGTTCCTTCGAATGTAAATGTTAAATTCACGTGTACTCTTTTTGACTATTTACTTGTACTTAGTTATTAATTTTATTAATGAAAAGATAAATATATGGACATGCTATACTTTATTATTATTTTTTTTTACTAGTTCATTATATTAATAAATGAGACATATTCTTTTTGGTAAAATAATTATTGTAAATAAAAAAATAAACAAAGTATCAAAAGAGAAAAAAAGGATTATTTTTTTTAAACTGGTTTGTTTTACTTCTTTGTATCACTTTCCCTTAAATAGAGTATATTCCTGAACTTTATTGTTTTCAACATAGATATTTACAATAGTTTAAATGTCATATAAAATCAAAAACCATATCAAGTTTATTTATTATGAAACTATATTTATAAATTATTTAAATAAATACAATAAATGACCAATAAACAATATCTGAATATAATAATAATAATAATAATAATAATAATAATAATAACTAAAAATAAAAAATAAAAAATAAAAAAAATATGAAATGATTTCAAATAAATACTAATAATCAGGTTTATATATCATTGTTGATAATATATTTATGCACTTTTCTATAATTAATATTTTATCTTTATGTCTATCTACATGTATATAATTAATACTTTCTTTTTAATGAGTATTGTTATTATAATATATATATTATTAATTTTTTTTAATGATAATAAAATATTAACCACTTTTGCTCCGCCACTTATGCCTTTTTTTCCTTTTATTGTGACTGACTTTTTGCTTTAAAAATGTGGAATTTTTTTTTCTCTCTCTCTTTTTTTATCTTTTGTTCCACATACCATACTCATACAAATATATATACATATATATAAAAATGGTCAACGCAAAAAAAAGTAAAAAGCAATTAGCTACTGAAAACAGTTCTAAAAAAGTAACTTTTTCACAAGAAAAGAAAGTTAAAACTTTTGATAAAAATAAAGCTCTTATTGGAAAACGTACAGCAAAAGAAGCAGAAATTGATATTCAACAACCAAAAAAGGCTTTAAAGTCTTCTTTAAAAACTAAGGTAACTGAATCTGTAAAAACAAAGTTAGAATTAGAATCAAGTGATGAAGACGATGAAGACGTAGAAGAAGAAATAGAAGAAGAAGAAAACAATGATGTTGAAAATGATTCTTCTGATGATCAAGAAGAAAATTTACGTAAAGAAATCATGGGTGATTTAGTAGAATTTGGCGATTCTGATAGTTCTGACGATGAAGAAGCAGAAGATAGTACTGGTAAAAGTGCAGAGTTAATCAAATTAGCAAAAAATATGAAGAAGGCACATGAAATTGCTAAAAAAAGATTAGAAAATATAACACACAAGGTAAAGTATATGATTTCTATAATATATATATATATATATATATAATATAATAAAGAATAGGATGACTAAATAGAATATATGTATATACATATATATTATATTTAGGAAAAGGAAGAAGAAAAAGGTTGGGTTTATGTAGGTAGAATTCCTAAATCTTTAGTTGAAGATGATCTTCGTAAATACTTTGAACAATTTGGAGATATTGAACGATTAAGAATTAGTAAAAATAGAAAAGGATCATCCCGTCATTATGGATTTATCGAATTTTCATCTAGTGAAGTAGCAGAAATTGTTGTTGAAACCATGAATAATTACTCTGTAGGAGGACATATGTTACAGTGTGCTGTTATTCCAGTTGAAAGACGTCATGGTGATACATTTAATGGATGTGAAAATAATCATTATCATGCTATAAAGTTTAAAAAAGATCGTGATCTTCGTACTAAAGATAAATCTCTTCAAGAATATATTGATAGCTCTATAAAATTAATCTCATCAGAAAAAAAGAAAATAAATGCTTTGAAGAAGAATAATATTAATTATGAATTTAATGGATTTGTAAGTATTCATATTAATAAATATGACTATTATTACATACGAGACTTTTATTGATTTTTTTTATTATTATTTATTTTAGGAAAAATCATTTAATCATTGGAAGCCTATCTTCGATTTACAATTAAAGAATTCTGAACTTGAAACTGGATCAAAAGGCAAGAAAAAATCCAAAAAAGCCAAACGTGTTATCTTGGAACAATAAACTATCATATAATTATAATTTTATCATTTTCTATTTATATATATATAAATATATTGCATTTTTATTTTATTATTATTATTATTCATGTAATATTACTTTTTATTTAGTGTAATATTCCAATATAAAATATAATATTTTTTTTAGTTTTTTTACATCATATCAACCAATATATACTATAAATATATAGTATATATAACCATTTATTTATAATATTCAAAAAATAACATAATTAAACAATAATAAAAGAAGCATAAAATACATATTATTAATAATAATTTTAATTTTTATATTTATTATAATTTCAATGCCAAATAACGAAAGGGGTAAATTTTTTAATTTTATAAAATAAACTAAAACATCTATAAATGTATATTATAATCGTATATAAATAAATAAATATATATATATATATATATGTATGTATGTATGTGTGTATGCGTAAGAGGTAATGATTTACAAAATAAAATAAATAAAGTGTAAAAAAAAAGGAGGAATTAATTATATATTAATTATATTATTTCATGGTGATGATTTTTGAGCTTCAGCCATGACAACAAACTTTTCTAATACTTTTATAAATCCTTCACGACCAATTGATGCATTCTCAGTAAATCTTTTTAAAGAGAAATCTTCAACTAAACTTCCCCATCTTGATATAGAACTACCAGCTGAAATAATTGCTTGTTGGGAAAATTGTGTTCTAATAATGTGAAAAAAACAGTTTATATTAGTTTATCACAAATAATCATGAATTAAATAATAATCATAATCATAATCACAATAATAAAAAACACTTACCTATTTTTATTTTCTGGATGTTGTTGGTATACAATGTGTTCATGAACTGATAAAAGATTAGACATAGTCAAATTTATACTTTCCATTTTAAGTGTTTTCTTCTTAGGATCGATAACAGATATTTCTCGTACATATTGTTTAGTATCACCGCCAATTAACTACAAGAATATTAAAATTATTAGATAACATAAATATTTATATTTATATTTATATTTATATTTATATATATTATAATATTGCTATTACTACTTTACCTTTAAAATAAATCGAGGAACAGATTGCTCTACAGTGATTAAACGTTCAGTTGTCAATACACCAGTTTCAGGATCAACAGTACGATTTAACACATCTACATGTTGAACATGGGGACAGTTTTCATTTGGGTATTTTTGCCATTGTGCAGCTGATACAAGATTCCATTCATAATTAAAATCATGTATACTTTTGAACAATTTCATATTAAAAAAGGGATATATAGATATTTATTATGTATTAAAGATATAAAATATTAAAAAAAAAGAAGAAAAGAAAAACAAAGAAATAAAACAAAAAAGAAAAAATAAGTGGAGAGAAAAAAGAGTAATTAAAAAAGGAGAAATAGATTTATGATTGATGATGGATAATAAAATTTTTTCATATTCCGTTCTTAACCGATCCCATCCACCAATCCCCAGAATGAATGGTTTTATTTATGCTATCATCTTAAAAAAAAAAGTCGGATAAATTAATGGATTATCAAAACATAACAAATCAGCATGGATAAAAAATTTTTTTTTATTTTATTCGTGTTTGAATTTCTATTTAAATGATGCTCCTTTTTCTATGAAATAAAATCATATCAATTGTTAAAATGATTAAATTTTTAATACATATTAAAAAATTATATAATAAATTCGTAATTATCATATAAAAAGAACTTTTAATGCTTTATGTGTGGCCCTTGTTTTTCATTGAGTTTAAAAAAATAACCAATAGTAATTGAGTAATGTGATAAATATATAAAGCATGATTGCTACTGCCAACACGGATATTTATTATCTTTTTAAAAAAGATGTATACACACATATATATATATATTCAAAACTGATTTTTAAGTTATGGTGAATTATTTTACTAATTTTAAAATCATAGCTAACTTTTTATTTATGAAGAATAGCAATAACATATCCGTGAAATCAAACTAGTGCAGTAATATAGTTAGCAGTGATGGTAAAAAAGTCTATTTTCTCTCCCTTTAAAAAAGTTTTTTCGTCCCTTTTTTGGTTTTGGAGTTCCTCTCCAAAACAGGTAATTAAAAACTTTAAAAATGAATTATTTATAAAAAGTCAACTTGTGGGGTTTAGTTTACTAATTTTTATTATATAAATATATAGATTAATATAATGAACACGCTTTTTTTTTGTAGATAATGATCTCGTAGTTCCGAATCAACTTGTAATATATAATAATATAAATATAATATATTATTATCATATGATTAATATATACTATTTCTTACTTAAAACGTTATAATCTTCAGAAGAATGATTCATGATTTATTTAAAGGAAAATTGATAATTAAATATTTAATAAAATACATGTATAAACACATACACATAAATACATACATTACATATATATATATATATATGTATATATATATATAATAACAATAAATTAAGGACGTTGTTCATCTTCAGGTACAGTTTCATCAAAGTCCTTTTTTACTGCTTTATAGAAATGATTATCAAATACATGTAAAGCAGTTAAAGTTAAACATTTTGATGCGAGCATAGCATCTTTATGAGCTTGTGGAGTACCGGCAGCTTTAGTGAAATCTATAGTATGATTAGGTGCATCAGTATGAATACCAAACATTGGATGGAGAGAAGGTAAAACATAACTAACATTTCCAAAATCTGTTGAGCCGCCAGCCTTTTGTTCTTCTCTAGTAGGGAATTTAATGCCAGCTTTTTTCATATAGTTTGCATAAGTATTTGCCATAACATTATTTTGTACAACATCTTTAGTGGGTGTTTCTCTCCATTCCCATTTTACTTTACATCCAGTAGCTAATGCAGCTGCTTCAAAACATCCTTCCATCTTTTTCATAACCCTATCTAAATCAGTGTATTTAGTTGTTCTAACAAAGAAAAATGCTGATGTATGTTCAGGAATAACATTGGGCTATTTTTTAAACAAAATTAGATAAATTAATAAATAATTATATGTATATATGTGTAGGTGTTTTTTTTTTTTTTTTTTCATTATGATTTAGTAATAAAATACATACTGCTTGACCACCATCAGTAACTATACCATGAACACGATCAGTAGGTTGGAGTTGTTGCCGTAACATACTAATATTATTCCATAATTGGACCATAGCATCCAAAGCATTAATACCTGCCCATGGACTTGCAGCAGCATGAGTAGGTTTTCCAAAGAATTCGATTTTAACATCTGTAATGGCAATCATTCCAGCGTGTTGTGCATCTTTTGGTCTAAAATAACAATGGTAATAATAATGATAATAATAATAATATAAATATTAATAAAATCATAATTACACAAAAATAAAAAAAAAGGAAAAGAATTTACCCAGGATGGAGCA
The DNA here is from genome assembly GCA_037043795.1 of Cunninghamella bertholletiae. NCBI lineage: Eukaryota > Fungi > Mucoromycota > Mucoromycetes > Mucorales > Cunninghamellaceae > Cunninghamella > Cunninghamella bertholletiae. The sequence continues at coordinate 1,713,981 of JAZGVP010000005.1, forward strand.
TTAAACAAACATCTACATTATCTTGGAAAGCACGTTTTCCAACCATCTCAATCTTACCAACAGATATTTCTTTATATATAATGAATAATAATAATAATAATAAAAATAAAATATTAGAACAAAATTTGATTATTATATACTGTTAATCTCAATATTATCATATAATAATTATTATATTTACCTTCAGCAGGAGTACCAAAAAGAACAACTTTACCAGATACCTTTTTATGATCTAAGGCAGCTTTAATACCAAGTGCAGCAGCTACGCCAGTAATAGCAATTAAATTATGTCCACAGCCTTGTCCTAATCCTGGTAAACCATCATATTCTGAGCAAATACCAACACGTCTTCCTTTACCTTTACTATATTCTGCTACAAATGCTGTATCCATACCATAAGCATGACGAGTTACTTTAAAACCTTTCTTTTCAAGGTAGTCAGTTAAAAGATCATGAGCATGCTTTTCCTTCATACCAACTTCAGGGTTTTCAAATAACTATATTTTTATATAAATAAATAAATAATGTTTAACACTATTGGATATAACTTTCTTTCATATCATTGTTTTTTTTTCTTTCAAAATGTCTATATTTATGTCACTATTTACATCCAAACTAATGGCGCGAAGTTCATTATTAACGCTATCAAGGGTGGATTTAACAATATCTTCTAATTCATTATCCTTTTTTAAATCCATATATTCAAAAGCCTATCGAGAAAATGTTTAAAAATAGTATTAAAAATAAAAGTTGTATATGTTTAAATAACACTTAAATATAAATATTTACCTCCGAAACACAGTCTTCATAAGCAGGTAATTTATCCATAGAAGGAATGGAGGAATATGTGTGAGGTGGAAATAAATTATCATCAGCTGAAATAGAAGTTGAAGGTTTTTTTTGACGAGAGAATAAGTTGGATAAACAACAGAAACTGCTGGAGCTTTCTTCTTCAATGGGTAAATATGGCATGTTTAAATAAAAAAAAAAAAGGTATATATATATTTATATATAAAGGAAAGGAAAGGAAGAAAAAAAGAAACAGCTTTTTAATATTTGATGGGAATAGTTTTATATAATGGGCGGCGATCTAAAAATTTAAGTGTCCCACAAAAAACTTAAACTTCTTACAGATAGATACCGATGCATCGGTATATAATTTCTATATTTTATTACTATTAATATTAATTACTATTAAAATAAATTAGTGAAATGGTTATCGTTAGTAACTAATTATTTTGTTTTGCCATGTTTTTCTTTTTCTTTTTTTTTTTTATTTATAAATATACAGTTGGATAATATGAAAATGAGAAAATTAAAAGTAACAATAATAAAAGAGAATTATAGTTTATATTAAAAAATAGCAAATAAAAATTTAAGTTGAAGCTTCAGCATGATTATTACTTGATTGTTTAGCATCACTTTTATTGCTTGTAGAACAAACAACTTTATGGCCAGATTTCCAGTGTTTTCTTTGACAATCGCGAGAGCAGTAAGAAACACGACCACATTGACCACATTTTTTAAATTCACCTTCGGATTGCTCAGTATTTTCACAGAAGGGATTACCGCATTGATGTCGTTTGACTTTTTCAGGAGCGGCTTCCTTTGCTAAATAATGGATTAATTTAGCTTTTTCTTCTTCAGATAATTTTTCAAAGTTTTCTAAATTTTGTTTTTCTAAAGCAACTTTAGCTGCCATTTTAGCACGCAAGACTCTTGTTAAATAATGATATGCTTCTAAATCACCTCTAATTAATGCCAATTCCAAATAATTTTGTGCTTTATCCATATCATATAATCCATAATCTTTTGAACCGAAAATTAATCCCAACATTAACATAGCATCAGCATCACCATTATTGGCTGCTTCTTCCATATAATCAATACCTGTTACAATATATTCTTCTTTATCTTCACCAGGGTTTCCAGCTTCCTTTGCTAATTTTTCATCTTTTGACATTAATAAATACATTCTTCCCACTTTATAATAATAATAAAAATTAATAATGTTGATTAGAAGTGAGAAAAAACCTTATTTTGATTATTTTTTTTCGGACATTATTGCCCTTTTAAAGTAACAAAATAGATTAAAAAAATAAAAAAATGAAACATAAAAGTACTTACATGCATTAGAAGATGGTGCATAACCCCATTGTTTACCACTTTCAAAGAAAGAAATAGCTTTTTTAATATCACGGAAAGGTAAAGTAACATCATTGTTACCTTGATGAATAATACCAAGATTATGAGCTGAATCAGGATAACCTTGATCAAATGCTTTTGTATAATAGTTTAATGCATTTTTTACATCTTGATTACATCCAATACCATTTTCTAAAAAGAATCCAATTTTATGGCAAGCCATCTAATAATAAATATTTGAAAGAATAAATGGTTGATTGATTGATTGATTGATTGATTGACTAATTAATTGATTATTGCATTATATTATTATTATTTATAGCATTATAATTACTTTTTAGTAACTTACAGGATTGCCTTTTTCGGCAGCTTTTGAATACCATTCATAAGCTAATTTCTTTGGATCTTGTCCAGGTAAATTCTTTCCTTTAGCTAATTTTTCTTCTTGAGTATAAAAGGAGCCAATTTGAACAGCAGCCATAGAATAATCATATTCATCACAAGCACGTACTAATAAATGTTTAGCACCTTCAAAATTAGGACTTGCTACGGGTGACATACTTGCATGATCATCTGGAGTGGCTGGATCACGCCTTAATCCACCATATAAAAGACTGCCCAGTAAAAGATCATGTAATGAGCATTTTTCATTATCTAATAACTTTAATCCTTCAGCTGCTTTATCAATATTCATATCAGATTTTGATAATCGTGTTACTGCTTCTTGTTGAATTTTTTCAAATAATTCAAATTCTTCTAACCACTTTGTATTGGCTCTTTCCAACTATGAAAAAAAAAAGTAAAAAAAACATAATAAGAATGTGTACATAAAAAATCTGTTCCTCTCTTTTTTTTATTACTATTGTTAATATTATTTTTTTTATGAACTCATATTTTATGTTTATATTTAAGCAAATAAACAATAAATTGAACTATCTATACCTTTTTTCCAACACTGTTTCTTTTTTCATATTCAACAGCTAATTGTTGAGCTGCATATGGTAGAGCAGTAGGTAATTGTTTTGCAAATTCAGGATCAGTTTCATTATATAATGCAACTAATAATTTTGACTGTTGTTCTGTTAATCCTAAAAAGGCGGGTACTTCTATTTTTCCTTCATTTTCGTCAATAGGTATTTGTTCATTAACTTCCATATTATAAGTTTTCTATATATTATAAAATAAAAAGTAAAATAAAATAAAGAGGTAAAAAAAACTTGGTCTTTTTTTTTTTTGTTTTCAGGTTCGACGGCTTATATTTTATCGGAAAACACGGTCACGAAATTCATGCAAAAATTACAGTTGGACAGCATTTCAATCCTTTTGATTTTTATGTTAATTTGCAGTACTGTTTGTATTAAAGCTACCTTGAAAATATTGAATAGCTTTATTTACTTATTTTTAAAAAAAATAAAAAAAAAAAGAAGAAGAACATGAAAAAGAAATATTGCGAAACTTAATTTAATATTTATTTAAATATCCAAAATTTAAATTTTATTATTTCCCAATATGGGTACAAATTATTAAATGTTAATATTAAATAATAAAAATACGTAATTAAGATTCAAGACTGTGCCTAATTTATATATAAAATGTTTTATACGGAAATAAATATACATTTATAATTAATTTATTACAAATAAAATATAATGCCACACTTTAGAAATGACTGTAAGGAAAAAAGAAAAAAGGAATGTGATTACAGTTTTTTTACATCTATATTATTCAATATATATTTATAGAACAGTTTCCATTTCATTCCCAATATTGGAAATTGCGAAGTATACACTATAGGAAATCTATAAAAGTATTCTTTTTTTTTTTTGCACATTATAGATTTTTTACAATGTAATATTTTTTTTAGCAAATAGCGTATGAGTGTATGTCATATATATAAGTTATTAATAAATTTTTTTTATTTATTTATGGACATATTTTTTCTTTTTATCCGTCCATCTTCGTATGCTGGTAAAAAATCAAAATTTTATAAAAGAAAAAGAGATATCAACAAATTCATTTTATTACTTCTATATATATATTATTTAAGGAAATGTGCTTTATATTCTATTATATCTTCATTGGAAATGTATATTTATTTTATTTCTTATTTTGGGCAAGTTAATAAACTTTGTAAACAGTCGTACACACTTATAAATATATGTCCATCTCATGTTGTAAGAGTAATATTGATAATTATTTAAAACTTGAAAATGGAAAAAAGATTAATAAAATTACCAAATTTGCTATTTTTTAATTTTTAATTGCCGCCCTAATCATATTTGAAAAATTATTTTCAATCAATTTTTTATTCTGGTTTTCTTTTTAAGATAATATTATTGTATGACTTCTATTAAAACAAAAGATAATTTTGACTCTATTTCAGAGGTTAGTTCTATATAAAATATGCTTTTTATTTTTATTTTGCTTTTTTGATTATCATTATAACTTTTATTACTATTATTTTAGTCTGACTCTTATTGTTATTGTTTATTGTTATTATTATATAGGGTTGTTTTTTAGTTTTACCTAATACAAATGAAATCAATATAACTAAAAATAAAAGAAAAAGGGCTAAAAGAGGTATTAAAATATATCAAATTGTTAAAGCACATATACTATATATATACAAATATAGATAAATATATAAAACGGTAAAGATTGATCAATTTTCATTTTAAATCCAAATAGTATCAAGTAATTCAATTAAACGGCGAACAGCACAAGACTCAAAAACTTTAAAACATGATGGGTTTCAACAAATGTTTAATGGATTAGAGTCAGAAGAATGTATGCTTCTTCGTAAAGATACTTATTATTCATTATGGATTAAAACTGAACAGCTTATGAACGTAAATAATAATAGTAATATATAATATCAAATATCCAAAACATTTCAACTAAATATAATTTATGCTGCATATATATTTATGTATACGTGTATATATAGGATGTTTTACTAGATTCAAATCATACAGTTCGTGAGAACATCAGAAAGTTTGTTGATACGTCAGATGATATGAATAGTAATAGGTAAAATACATACATATATGCATAAATATGAAGTTATGCTATTAAGTACCTATATAATTGCGTTTATGTAGTCTCATATCCATGCCTTATTTTGAAATACCAACAGCTCTGGTTTTTGCTGGTATTAATACACCTGATCATAATACTCAATTTAATGAAATTTCCAACACCTTAAAAGAGCATCAACCACATCATCATTATGTTGCATTACTTGAAGCACAAAATTGTCAATCTATTAAACATTTGATGTCATCTATGATGGAACAATTAATTGAAGAAAATCACATGGATGTTGTATTATCTAACAATAGTGAAAATATCACTAGTTCTGATATCCATATGCATAATAATAGTGATAACAATAACAATAGAGGTAATGATAACAATATTACAGAGGGACAAAACGAAATTGATGTTAAAATAGAAAAAGAAGCGGAAACAGAAGCAGAAGCTGATGGTAATGAAGAAGAAGATTATGGGATGAATGAAGATGGAAATGCAAATGAATTATTTCATTTTGAAAGTAGTTCTGCAATGATGATCACCAAGCCAACCAAATTACCTAATTACGATCTTCAAATTCTTGTTGGATGGTATATGGAAGCAGTAAAAAATTTATCAAAGCAACAATGGCCAAAAATTGTTATTATTCTTCAAGATTTTGAATCTTTTGAACCTCATGTGCTTCAGGATTTCATAGCTGTTATGAGTGAATATCGGGCTACTTTACCAATAGTATTTGTTATTGGCATTGCTACCTCTACGGAAATCTTACATCAATCTTTAGATAAATCAACTCTAAGTTTATTACGTATTGAAAAATTTTGGCTACAGCAAAGTGACGTATGGTTTAATAGAGTATTGGATTCTCTTTTTATTGATTCAAATTTTACTTTAAAATTTGGTGCGAGACCCTTTAAATTTTTATTAGATCATTTTTATTTATATGATTTTTCTATCAGTAAAGTGAAATCTAGTATAAAGGTAAAACAAAAAAGGGTAAAAAAAAAAAAAAAAAAAAAGGAAAGTAAAAATTTGACTACTTATTTTCATATTTATTTTTAGTATGCTTTAATGCATCACTTTTATGGGAATCCGTTATCTATTTTTATTCAATTATATGGCTCATCTTCCAAAGTGATATCAGCTACATTAAAGCAATGGTATCAAGACAATATAATTAATGAACATCATGCAGCACATATTAGAATGTTAAGATCATTCCGAGACTATATTGAATCAATCAGTGAAACCAGTCCTGCATTAGCATTAAAATTACTTGATGATGATGAATATTTGTTAACTAAGCAATTACCAATTTGGATGTTAGGACTTGATGATTACCAAAAGGAGTTTAAACGTGGTATGGCATTATTACAATTATTGCAATCTCAATTTCCAGCATTTACCAATTTAAAAAAAAAAACAAAAAGATTAATCTATTTAGAACTTCTAGAAAATGCTAACTGGGAGCAACAATCTGATACTTTACACTGGCTAATTAATTTGGTACGTAAATTAAGCCCAACAGACTTAGATCCATTTTTAGAAAAGTTAAGGTTAAAATTATTGGAGGACAGTAATGAAAGCAATGCAGCTTTAGCTTATGAAATTAAAGAAAAACAATTTAAATTACAATCTATTGTACAATCAAATGCAGATGAATTATCAAAAATGAAAAGAAAAGAAAAAAAGTTAGAAGGGCTTATCATTGAACAAGATTACACAGATACTGAAGGAAGTAACAGTCGGCAAACAAAAACAGCTGAAAAAGTACAAGAAAATGCTATTGCTCAACTAAAATTAAAGGGTTCATTAATTTCTAAATTAGCCTTTGATGTAGCAGACTGGTTCCGGGAAAGATTTAAGTAATATACATATATATATATATATATATATATATATATATATATATATATGTATATAAATATGTAAATATATAGATCAATAATTATTAATTTTGTTATCTTTAATAGACATGATTTAAGATCCTATACTAAGCTACCTATGCATGAATTAATTTACTATAGCCATGTGAAACTACATGAAAAGGTAATTAAATACATAAAGAATTCTATGATAGATTAAACTTTTGAACTAAACATATATATTATAGTCATTTGCTCCACAAATACGAGGTACGATTCAATCAGCTTTAACGTTACCTCAATACTATTTAAATTGTAATTGCTGTGAACAAGATAAGAATGAAGAATATAGTATATTATCATCAGAACATGATACTTGTATATTATATAAACTGTATTTAGAATGTGGTAGAATGATAAACTTGTATGATTGGTTTGTTGCTTTTAGTTGTATTATTGAAAGAGAATCAAGGCCAGATGATCACTCTTTAAATGAAAACGAGGTTCAGTTAAGTATTAATATCATTATCATTATTGATTAATTTAATTTATATATGCATTATATATGAGTATTACTTTTTTCTTTTCTTTTTACTATATTAAAAGAGTATTAACTTATTTTTAATATTATTTAATGTAGGGCAAGGTTTATTAGATCAGTAGCGGAGTTGCAATTCCTTGGATTTATCAAACCTACAGGACGTAAAACAGATCATGTAGTTCGTTTAACATGGTCAAATATATAATAAATAGCAAGTATTTACTCTTGTTAATCATACTGCCTATATTTTTTCTCTTTTGCATTTTAATTTTTTAAAGATAAATAAATATAAAAATTTGTATGATGGAAAAAAATGAATACATACTAATAAAAGAAGAATATATATATATATATGAGTATGAGGATCAACATATATATATATTTATATATTGTTTCTACAAATATCCTAACCTTATTTTATATATTCTAAATATATGCATCAAAAAGTTTCTATTCTAAAAAAGAATAATCAAAATTTAGCACCCCCTTTTGTAGAAGTATTTAGTTTTAATGCCTTTTTTTTTCTTTAATATTATGGTTAATAGTATAATATTTGTATATATAGTATATTTTTCTTTTTCCATTTAAGAAATTTATACTGATATAATCAAAAAACGATAGCTGTGTAGGATAGATGATGATATATTAAAAAAATATTTATTAAAAAATACCTTTTGTAATTGGAAGTGATTATCTTCATATTATCAATGTAAAAAAAATAAATAAAAAAAAAATACTTCACCAAATAAAATTAGATCTTACCTATTTTCATCATCTTAAATAATATCAAAAAAATTTTCATCATCTTCAGTAAAACCAAAAAAAAAATAAGTTACCATCAATTTACTATTTAATTTGTAAGTAGAACATAATCGTATCCAATACATATCTTTTACTCTCTTTCTTTTTTTCTTTTTATGTTCTAATTCTACTTAATAATTGGTTTAGTTAAAATAATTAAGAACTATTTTTTTTCTCCGACTTTTTCTTATTCAAAAAAAAAAGTAAACCAGAATGTCTCTAAAAAAAATTAAGGGGGCAAAATCCTTTTTTTTTTTTTTTTCATTGTTATTTAAATCTCAGGTTATCTCTTTGATAAAAAAGTTTATCAATTTGTTATCAGTTCCCTAAAAGCAATGATAACAAAAATATAATTATATATATATTATTTATGGTAACAATGTATGATCACATTTTGATGATGTATATCATAAAATGGATAAAATATAATAAATTAATATATATATATATATATATATATATAAATATGAAATCAAACGGATCAATATCCTTTTTTATGTCTTATTAAGAAACTGATTTGTTTACTTGCTTTTTTAAGGAAATAGAATTTTCCAGCGGAGAGAATTGGGAAAGTAAAGTAAAAATTTTTTTTTCCCCGAGTATATATATAAGTATATATATACCCATCTCCGATAGGTGATGTTTTCTTTATTTTAAATGATGTAAATCCCAAGTGACACATTAAAATAAAAACAATGTAATATATTAGCTTATTTTTTTATTATAAATTATATTTAATAGTAATAATAATGATAATAATAATTAATAATAAACACTTCTAGTACAGTGAGTAGGAATAGCTAAATCTGTTTGAATTTCTTTTGCTAAGTCCCAAATATAAAAGTCGATTAGTATAGCATTTATATGATTTTTTGGTGATAGTGACTGAATATGTTGTCGAACTAGTTCCACTGACCAAATAGAGTTACCCCGTATTTCAACTTCTTCTGGACTTCCTGAGAATAAAATCTCTCTGTTTTTTAACTTGTTTATTAATTCAGTGTTATACTCAAGTAAGCTCAGGTGATATAATGCCTATTATATATAAATTTATATTTAAATATAATGTTTAGATACCATCATCCGTCAAGAATAGTAATAGTATATATATATATTTTTAAAAAAATGAGGTCTTTTTTTCTTACCTGTGGAACTCTAAATAAAAAAGAATCAAACCAATAAAAAAAATGAGCCATTTTTTTTCGGGTGAATTATTTTTCGCGTTTTTTTAATTAAAGTAATATTTTTTTTTTTTACCTATAGTCAGCAAACATAGTAATAGAATCTATATCGTAAAATTCCCCATAAGATTTCCCATTAAAACATGCCCTAATAATGACATATACCAATATATATTTAGAGCAAATAATATAAGGTAAGAGAAATTGATATATTCTCACGACATTTAAATAGAAATATGAGCACTATTCTTTTGTAATAGGAGTTTATATTTTATAAAGATCTTACCAAATGTCCGCAACGAGAATTTGAGCACGTTTTAGTATATAAACTAAAAATAATAAAAAAATATAAGCTGATAAGTATAATCAATATTAATATAAATACATGTAAATATATACCTTTTCGATCTTTAAATTCGTGAATATCACGAAAAGAAGGAAAGTATTCTAAAATAATATTAATAAGTGATTGAGCTGAATGGTTGGCTTTTTGAATACAATAAAAAAAAGAACCATTAAAGTGTTGACATAATACTTGACCAGCATGTTTCATTAACTGGATTCTATCTGATAATAATGGTATTTCTTCTACAGTATCCGATTTAAAAATACTTGCTAATTCTTCATCAGATGCTTGTTGAAGGTAACTTGGTTTTGTTATAGGTATACCATTATCTATGGCTAAATAAAATAATTAAATGAATTGAATAAAAAATAAGATTAAGATTTGTAACATAAAAAAAAGCTCTTCTCCATTTTTCTAAAAAAAAAATTCATGCAAATAGATAATGAATTACCTTTATTTATTGCTGCACATAATGACCAATATCCTGTATAGGATACACCTTTATATTTAATAGCATATCTATCAGGATGTGATTTGCTTTTATCTTCTGAATCAATATCACTCCAAAAAGAAAAGTTTAATAAATCAACCAAAAAAATCCTAATTTCAAGTAAAAATGATAATGATTATAATGATAATAAATATTAAAATTTCTTCATAGTTTTTATTATTAGTATTATTTTTATCATTATTATTATTATTATATTGATTATTATTGTTACTGTTGTTATTGTTGTTTTTCTTTCTATTTTTATCCCTTTCTCATTTTTTTTTTTACCAGTCTATTGTATCCTGATTTAATTCTTTCGGATTGAGAACATGTTCATTCCAAGTTCCTGTACTATAATTCTTTTTTTCCATATTTTGAAGAATCTACATTTATGTATTATTTTATATATTAATAAGTCAATATAAACTATCATTGTAAAAAAAATTTTATTACTCTTTCAGCGGCTTGTTTGACATTATGAATCGGTATTTTGACATAATCGCTATTCTATATTATATATATGACTAATTAAACTCGTGATATTCTAAAAAAATTATATATAAATATAATTATATATATATTACTTCAGCAATATATTTAGCACTGTCAAGGACACGTTCTGCCATATGTTGTTATAATATGAGGTCAGATGGGCAACACAAAAAAAAATAGTAAAAAAGGAAGTCCCAAAATAAAAACACATATATATATATAAAGAAACCGGGGAATCAAAAAAAAGTGTGATCAACAATAACTATAATAGGTTGAGGTGATTAATTATGATAAAACTAAGCTAAAAGATGCGCATTAATATCATTGTTTATTTCCATTATATAAATTTCCAAAAAAGCCATACGGATCTAATTAGGTCAGGTACGAAAATAAAACAATAGGATGTATAGAATTTTCTTTAAAAAAAAAGACTATCATCAAGAATATCAAAAAGTGATGGATGACTAAATAAGGAATTCAACTGAATTAGCTTTACCCGACCGGAAAAAAAAATAACTCTCGAAAAAAAGATAATCATAATTGTTTAAATATCTGAGAATTAAAAAAAAAAGGGCTATGTGATTATTCAATAACGTATTATTATAATAATTATTAATATTTTATGTTTATAAATGATAAAATCTACGTAGCACCATTAATACCCCGCTTAAACATTTTATAATTTATTTGTTTATTTTTTTTATGATTTCACATTCACTTTCCATGTGTCGTCATTTATATAAACAATACTTCATCAAAACAAATAATCAGCTATAATTATATAATTATATATTTTACTAATTGTATTAATGTTATAATTATAAAAGAAAAATGAAAAAAAAATATAACTAACAAGATCAACATTATTAAGTTTATGAAAATAGAATAACCTAGTCACTTTTTTTTGTTTTATTTTAATGCCCGGTCAAACAATTTAGAGTCAAGAACGTGAATCAGGTTTTTACATGATCTTGATTGACTTAATAAGAGCTTAAAAGGTAAAAGGGGAATAATATCAGCAATCTATCCACATGTTCTTACTTCTTTTATCCGATCTAAAATAAATGATAAGCCTAAATAAAATTTTATATATTATATTGATTTTTTTTTCAAATCAATTTATTTATTTATTTATATATATTTATATATATATTTATTTATGAATTAACAAAAAAAATTATTAAGTCAAGGGTAAAATAAGATCCTTATATGGTTGTTTTTTTTATTCCACTTCGATATTATTGAAACAAGTTTAAAATATTTAACCAATAAAAAAATAAAAAGTATAAACCCTTTTTGAATAAAAAAAAATGTCTTAATGAAAAAAATTAAGCCAAAATGAAACTCCGGGCGACTAATAAAAATTAAAAAAGATATATTATATTTTAATAGTAATAATAATATCACTAAGAAAAAGGGGAAAAATATAATAATTTATTCAATCAAAAAAGAGTAACCAAAGATATCGATTTAAGTAAGTTTCATAAAATAGTTTAGTTGTCTGTACCTAATATGGTGACACTGAATTTAAATATTACATATATATATCTAAAAAATTTTTTTTTTCTAATTCTAATTGGTAGTACAGTCGGAGTTTTAGCGTGAATCACTTTTTTTTTTCAATCCATGTTATAAAAAGAAAATTTGATTTCATTTCTTTTTTCCTTTTTTTTTTCTTTTTCAGCTAAAAACTCAAATCTATTTTTTTCTCTTTTTTTTCTTTCTCTTTTATTTCCTTCCTTTATCACCCTTCTCATTTTTTTTTTATTTTCGTAATTTACCACACCTTTTAAAACCCATCCCTTCACTCTTTTTTTTTTATATCATATCTCTTTACTTTAAAGCTATCTTCAAACCATGTCTGAAGGTCATACTAAAGTAGAGGTGACTGATGTTGAACCAGTTCACCAAAAAATTAATGGTGACTTCACAACTTTAACAGTAGAAGAACTTTACGATAAAGAAAAATTCGATTTATCCACTATGGAACAAGGTGATGCTATGGCTCTCTTAAAGTAATTTAAATATAATAATATGATTGATAAATAAACAAACATAAAAATGAAAATAAAATATTTATAAGATGTGTATTGTTTTTTTATATAGAACCACTCGTGAAGGTTTAACTTCTCAAGAAGCTGCTGCCCGTGTTGAAAAATTCGGTCGTAACAAGTTAGAAACTAAGGAAGTTAATCCTATCTTACAATTCTTGGGTTTTATGTGGAATCCTCTTTCTTGGGTTATGGAAGCTGCTGCTATTGTAGCTATTGCTTTATCTAATGGTTTCGGTATGCCTCCTGATTATCCTGATTTTATTGGTATTGTCCTCTTATTATTAGCTAACTCTATCATTGGTTTTATGGAAGAACGTCAAGCTGGTAATGCCGTTAAGGCTCTTATGGAAGCTCTTGCTCCCGAATGTAAGGTTAAGCGTGATGGTGAATGGAAGACTTTAGAAGCTGCTGAATTAGTTCCTGGTGATATCATTGCTATTAAGCTTGGTGATGTTGTTCCTGCTGATGGTCGTCTTATTGCTGTAAGTATTTTTTTTTCTTTCATTACTTTTTTTCCTATCTATCAATCTCTAGAAAAAATTTTTTTTTCTATTTTTCCTCATCTTCCCAGCATTCGGGAATTCAATTTTAGTTTCAAAAAAAGAAAGCATTCTCATTTTCTATTTATTTATTTATTTATTTATTTGTTTATTTGTTTATATTTTTAGGCTCACGGTCAAGTATCTATTGATCAAGCTGCTTTAACTGGTGAATCTTTACCTGTTGGTAAAGAAGTTGGTGATGAAATTTTCTCCGGTTCCACTGTTAAGCAAGGTGAAGCTGAAGCTATTGTTATTGGTACTGGTTTAAACACTTTCTTCGGTCGTGCTGCTAAATTAGTAGGTGATGCTGGTGAAGATACTGGTCACTTGCAACAAATTCTTGCTTCTATTGGTAACTTCTGTTTATGTACTATTGGTATTTTCTTAGTAATTGTTGTTATTGTACAATATGCTGCTTTCCATTATGATTATCGTCGTGGTATTGATAACATCCTTGTCTTACTCATTGGTGGTATTCCTATTGCTATGCCTACTGTCTTATCCGTTACCCTTGCTATTGGTGCTAAACAATTAGCTGAACATAAAGCTATTGTTACTCGTATCACTGCTATTGAAGAAATGGCTGCTGTTACTATTTTATGTTCTGATAAGACTGGTACTTTAACCTTAAACAAACTTATTGTTGATAAGCCTACCATTAAGACCTATGCTGAATATGATGGTGATGAAATCATTAAATTATCTGCTTTTGCTTCTCGTACTGAAAATCAAGATGCTATCGATTTCTGTATTGTTAACTCCTTACCTGATCCTGCTTTAGCTCGTGATGGTATTGAAGAATTAGAATTCAAGCCTTTCAATCCTGTTGTTAAACGTACTGAAATCACTTACAAGGAAAATGCTACTGGTCAAGTTAAGCGTGTTACTAAGGGTATGTCTCACACTATCTTAGATCTTTGCTCTCGTGATAAGACTGAAGAACAAATTAAGGCTTTAAATGATGATGTCGATGAATTTGCTCGTCGTGGTCTTCGTGCTTTAGCTGTTGCCGTTGATGATGTTCCTAGTGGTGTTGTAGATGGTGAAGGTGTTGGTTTCCGTTTAATTGGTCTTTTACCTATCTATGATCCTCCTCGTTCTGATACTAAAGAAACTATTGACCGTGCTATTGCTTTAGGTGTTCAAGTTAAGATGATCACTGGTGATCAATTGGCTATTGGTAAGGAAACTGGTCGTCGTCTTGGTATGGGTGATAACATGTTCTTATCCAAGACTTTGAAGGAAGGTCCTCCTCCTGGTTCTGGTTACACTGATGTTGATGATATGGTCTTACAATGTGATGGTTTTGCTGGTGTCTACCCTGAACACAAATACGAAATTGTTGAACGTCTTCAAAATCTTGGCCATATGACTGCTATGACTGGTGATGGTGTTAACGATGCTCCTGCTCTTTCTAAGGCTAATGTTGGTATTGCTGTTGCTGATGCCACTGATGCTGCTCGTTCTGCTGCTGATATCGTCTTAACTGAACCTGGTTTATCTGTTATTGTTGAAGCTATCATTGGTTCTCGTCAAATTTTCCAACGTATGAGAAATTACTCTATCTATACTTGTTCCGTCACCATTCGTGTTGTCGTTGGTTTCTCTATTCTTTGCTGGGCTTTCCAATTTGATTTCCCTCCTTTCTTAGTTTTGATTTTAGCTATTCTTAATGACGGTACCATTATGACTATTTCTACTGACCGTGTTAAACCTTCTCCTTATCCTAACTCTTGGAACTTACGTGAAATTTTCACCTATGCTATTGTTTATGGTATGTATTTAACTCTTTCCACTGTTGCCTTCTTTGCTGTTGCTTTCAAAACTGATTTCTTCAAGAATCATTTCGGTGTTGAACGTTATGAAGATCAAAATCACGGTGTCTATCACTCTATTATCTACTTACAAGTATCTACTATTTCTCAAGGTTTAATTTTCGTTACTCGTTCTCGTAGTTTCTTCTTCATGGAACGCCCTTCCGTTATGTTAATGAT
Organism: Cunninghamella bertholletiae; assembly: GCA_037043795.1. Classification (NCBI taxonomy): domain Eukaryota; kingdom Fungi; phylum Mucoromycota; class Mucoromycetes; order Mucorales; family Cunninghamellaceae; genus Cunninghamella; species Cunninghamella bertholletiae. Next base: position 1,729,465 of record JAZGVP010000005.1, read on the forward strand.
TGCCTTCGTTGTTGCTCAATTAGTTGCTACCTTCATTGCTGTTTATGCTGACTGGGGCTTCACTAAGATTTACGGTTGTGGTTGGTCTTGGGCTGGTATTGTTTGGATTTGGAATTTCGTTTGGTTCATTCCTCTCGATTTCATCAAATTCGCTATGCAATACATTTATGAACCTAAGGGTGGTATTGAAAAGGGTGCTCCTGTTAGCTCTCGTCGTGCGTCTGCTATGTCTGGTACCTCTTCTGCTCGTTACTATGCTAACCGTACTCGCTCTCTTAAATCCATGGAACGTCCTCAAAACTTCGGTCAAAAATTATTGGCTAAAGGAAAGAGAATGTCTACTGATCCTAAGGAAATGCGCCGTTTCTCATCTGTTCAAACCTCTCAAGCTGCTCAAGTTTTGAACAATTAGATTTTTTTATTACAAAAAAAGAATATTTAATTATTTAATTTTATATTTGTAGTTTTTATTTCTTTTTTTCTATTAATTATTTTTCCCATTTTATTACTATTTTATTATGTAACAACAATCAAATGAAGATTTATTTTTTATATTTCTAACTTAGTATTTTTTTCCATTATTTTCTACTCTGTATATTTTCCTTTAATTTTTAGATTTCTCAATTTTTTTTTTTACAACAATTTTAAAAAATAAAGTCATTCTTAATTTAGATTAAGTTTTGATTTTTTAAAAAACAAAAAGCTTTTTTTCTTTCGAAATGATCAGTAAACACTATTTTGATTTTATATTTTACTTTTATGGATAACAAAATTATAATTGTTAATAATAAAATTGCATCATTATTTATTATTATTCAATATTAAAGAATGTTGGTTTTTTTGTAATCTGGAGTTAGAATTTCAACTCCATTTTAATTGTTCTTATTTTTTTTTTGAGTTTGTTGGGTAGGGGTAGGGTAAGGGGCATCTTTTTTTTGAGGATCAGTGTTATCAATCTTTTATTGATGTCATTTTGGTTAAAATATTCCATAAAAAATTAAAATTTCTTTTTTCAATGTAATTATTGAATACACATTTTATTTAATTAGATAGTTATTTTTAAAAAATTAATAAAATATTTACACAATAAAGATGGGAACAAAAAAGGTATATTACTTTTCTCTATTTTTTACTATGTATTGAAATAAAGTTTTTTTTAAAAAAAATATAATCGGTCTTAACCGATATTACAAATTAATAAAATATATAGACTAATATATACAAATGAAAAAAAAAATCGAGCCAGAATATTTTTTTTTAGTAAGTATAAAGTTGATATATATTTTATAATTCAATTTTTGGGTTGTGTTTCGTACCTTTTCCAATTTATAAAATATCGGAGTTAAGTAGAGTTAACAAAAAAAAATAGAACAAAAGAAAAAAGGAAACAAAAAAAGGAAAAAGGAAAAACTGTATTAGAAATGCTTTTTTCATTATATATATAAGAGTTATTTAATACTGTTCATAATACGAAGATTACTAAAATATTGATATACTTTAAATAATCATATTATTATTAATGTGGAAAATAAATCTATTATCCTCAAATTATTTGATTTAAAAAAAGGAAAAAAACACATGTATATGCACATATCAAAACCTTAATCTATTGGGTTAAAAAACATACAACTTGAAATCATAGATGTTACAGTAATTTTAATTAATTAAATATATAACGTAAACATACATACAGACTTAAAGAAAATAATAAGTTGTTATGCACATATGGATGCTATTTTGTATTTTATTTATTTATTTATTTATTTTTGATATTGCAATATATAAATAGATTTTATTACCCCAGATTAAATATAATAACGGACTATTATTTTGAAAAAAATAGTAATGATTTTTATTACATAAGATATCTCATAGTACTTTTGAAGAAATAACTATTACCTTTTATATTCAAATTAAAATAAAAATTTTTTTTAATATACATTTATTATTTTTCTCTTTAAAATTCATAATATACTAAATATAAATTATAAATTGGTTGTGAAGATGATCTAATATTGATAATCATTTCTTAATATAAATAATATGACGTTGCTATTAAAACATTGTAGTCCATCTTATTTATTTATTAATTTTGTTTTCCGTTTCACCAAAGATTACATTGAAAAAATTAAAAGCTAGAAGTAAAAAAGTTTCTACATTATTTTCTTTTTTAGATATAGTGAAGTTAAGAATTCTTGTTATTTAAAAAAAATATTTGTCGTGTTTTATTTTTTCAATTGTCTCGTTTTTTTGTACCTATTATAAAAAGTAATGGTACAGATTGAACATTATTTTGTTCGTTTAATAGTGTCAGTAGCTTTTTTTTCTATTAAATAGTTAAATTTTCTTTTAATATGAACCTTTTTTTTGTATATATATATATATATATTACAAAATATAATAATAATAATAATAATAATGAAAAAAAAAATATAACGAACTTTTGTTTAAAAAGCGACAAGATTTTTTTAATTCCATGATATCTTAAAAATAAAATACTATTATATAATTCTATTCAAAATAACATATAAAATGAGGAAAATGGCTAGAGTTTTCATTGATTCCAAAAAAAAAAAAACGGTGTTTCAAAAAATAAAGTAAAAGATCATTGAGCCAATAATTTCCTTTTACTGTTTTTCATATATTATATATAAAGAAAAAATGTGGTAGACTATTTGAATTTTTAAAAATAAAGCGGGAATATTTATTGAACTAGTAATATACTAAAAAACTCAAACATTCCTTTGAAGTTAATTCATAGTCTTTTTTTTAAAATATATTTATGAATGATTAAATATATATATATAGGTCAATTTTCTATAATTAAAGTTAAAATAACTTATTTATTATTTATTAATGCTTTTTGCATGTTTTCAGTTTATGATTTTGTGAATTACGTTTTTTACTTTCCTTAATAAAGAGTAATAATAGAAATAAGAGCAATATTGATAGTATAATATTAAGTAATAGTAAATAATTTTCAGCTAGTTTTATTAATCAATAAAATTAAGAAATAAAATGAGGCAGTGCTTATCAATTTTAATGATAAAAGATAATCACAGTCGTACAAACATTAAAAAAAATCAAATCAGCTTTTTAGGATTGTTTGTTTTTTTTATTTTATGACCATAAGTTAAAATCGAACCAATTAATAATGCTGGAACTCCAAAGTAAATAAACATGGATATCATTATTTTCATACCAACTTCATCCTTTGGTATGTTCGCAAGTTCAGTAGCAACTAGTTTTGCAGATGGCCTATTCATCCAATGTAAATATAAAAGGACTCCAGTTACAGAATAGTTAGGAAGATCTTTAGAAGAAAAACAAGAGGCAAGAAGAATTACTGCTAATTCTAAATAAAAGGAAAACGTAGGATGAGTTCCCCAAAGGTTAGTGCCTCCAATTTTCATTCTTGTGAAAGGATCTGATACTAAATCTTGATTATGAACTAACCAATCGCCAATAAAATGTGAAAAAACAGCCAAAAATCCTGGTGCAAATTGACCAGTAATAATACCATATAGGACTGATAATACAAAAGTTCCTAAAAGACTATGACTATAATCAATATATCCATCAGCACCCATGTAACCAGCTTCAGGGTTAAGTGTAAGTCCTTCATACTCAAAATAGCTTAATATACCAAATGCAATATCAAGAATCCCTACACCAAATGAAAATATAAATGGTGATACATTTGGATATCTTTTAACAAGTACTGTTATAGGTGCAAAGTGACCACTATACATATCTTAATAAAGAAAAAAAATAAAGTATAATAAAATCAAATTATAAAATAAACAATAAAAAAGAGAAAGAAAGAAAAAGAAACATAAAATCAAAAAAAGAATTTTTTAACCAAACGACTTGCCTTAAAATTAATTACGTATATCTCTTTTATTACGCAAGCCAACTCACTTTTTTTTTTATATTACGCAACTTCTTTCAATGATAATCTATTTAGTTTATTTTTAAAAATATTAATACCATCATGGTTTTATACATTTTTATTTTTATAAATGGTTTTTAAATTTGATACATCTATTTTTTGATTGGTTGAATGGATGATACATAGCTAAAATAATAGTTACTCAAATGAAAGCAGTTTTTTAATCATTTTTTTATGCAAATTGTTTATATATACAACAGTTTTTTTATTTTATTTTTTTGGAATAATTACAATATCATTAAGTATAGATGAAATTAAAGACATAAAAGAGTTTGACTTTTATTTTAAGATATTTATAATTGAACACTATAGTTAATCCATAATTATTTTGCTATTTATTTATTTCTGTTAATTCTTACAAATATAAAAAACATGATACAAATAATCCATAAAAATCTAGAAATTAAGACATGGCTCTCTTTTATATAAATATATATATATATGAAACTAACAAAAGTTTTTATTTTTTATTATTACTTTTATTTTTTTGTTCATCCATCTTATAACAATAAGAAACATATTGGTGCAAATAATCCATAAAAATATAAAGTCTAAAGAATATTTCATTTATAGGTATTTGTGTATAGATGACTATTCACAAGAATTTTATATTTTCATGTGATTATGTTTAATTTTTTATTCGTCCATATTCTTATGGTAATGAAAAACGTTTTGATGTAAAGAAATTAAAATTCTATAAAAGAGATAAATAGATAATGCCAGATTCATTTTATTACTCTTTATCATTTAAAAATTACTATTTTATTATATGCACTTTCATTTCTTTTTTTTTATATTTATGAACTTTTAAAATAATAAGGAATATACTGATGTCAAACATCTATAAAATCTAAAACTTAAAGTTTGCTTTACTAATATATATATACTTTTTTTTAATTATTAATACAATGCTACATATACAAAGATATTGCGTACCTAAGAATTATAAGTAGAATCAAAATATATTAAAAAAAAAAAAAAAGAAAATAATCATTTCCAAGTTGTACTGCTTGAAAAAATTCGAAAATTTCTTTTTTGTTAAATTTGATCCAATATATATAAAGTAATGAATAAATCAAGTATTAAATAAACTTGATTACCTATTTTTATCAAATATGCATATAAAAGTCATTTTATAATTTTCAAAGCATTTTTAAAGTTAATATATATATTACATTACACTAAATCGAGAATTTATCCTTTTATATGTATATTATGTATTAGCTTTTCTGTGGAATCATATAAAGGGAGTTACTTGGAGTACACTAATAAAAAAATTATAAATTCTTCATAGGTGCGTCTAGAAATATATTTGTTTTGATCATATATTCTAAAGCAATTATATTTACTACTCTGTATTTCAAAACAGTTACTCGATTTCATCAAAATATTTAATTAGCTTTATTTTATAATAATATTATGCTTATTTTTATTTTTATTGTTTATGTTTATTTTAAAAGTATACCAGCCCTTTTATTTTGATTTATAGTTCAAACTGATATATTTTACAGCAATATTGCATCAATATTTTCCAAAATATAAACTCCGCCTTTCTTTTAAACTTTTTAGGAGAAAACTAATTTCTTTTACTCTTTCACTCTTTTTCATTCTTTTATTAATATCACTGTTAATATATTTTATTTTATTATATTTTATTAGATTTCTTTATTTCTTTATTAAAATATGTACGCCGGGCACTTAGCACCTATATTAGTGCTTGCTAAAAAATATCCTAACGTATCACCATTTGTATTCACATTTGGTGTAGGATTTCTTGATTATATTTTTGGTTTATTAAGTATATATGGATACGAAGGACTTTTTATCAATCCAGACGCTGGGAGAATGGGAGTAGATATTGATGTCACTTATAGTCATAGTATCATAGGAACCATTATATTATCTAGTATATATGGACTTATTACTAGAGAGTTTGTACCTGGCTTTTTAGCTTCCGCTTCTCACTTTGTTGGCGACTGGTTGGTACATGGTGATGATTTATATTTAGACCCTTTTACAAAGACAGTTGTCGGTGGTACTGGGTTATGGGTAACACAGCCAATATTTTCTTATTATTTTGAATTAATATGCTGTCTTGTTTGTTTTTATTTTTCTGGAAGAGATAAACCAAATCTTGCTGCAATGTGTTATATATTATACATTCATTATACGATGCGACCAGGTAAGGGAAAAAAATAAGAATTAACAACTGATTGTTAAAAAAGAGATGCTTGAAATAAATAATTATTTGATTTAAAATATATAGGTGCAACCACTCTTGCTGGTGAACTATTAAAAGTATCTGAAGATGAGAGAGGTATGCAAACTTGTAATGCAATGGTAATTTATTTTACCGTACCAGCTATTATAATTGGTTCAATTTTAACCTATGGAAAGCATTTAAAAAATAAAAATAAACAGTTTTAAAAATATAAATAAATAATATATAAATAAATAAAATAACCATTACTAATGTTACTAATACTATCATTGTTTTTATTGTTGTTTGATTCGTTGATTTATTAATCGTTTTATCATTTCTCATTTTTTCATTTCCTTTTATTAATCTCTTCAAATAACAAATGAATAGAAAAAAATTATACTATTATATTGTTTATTATCAAGTTTTTTTTTAATCGGCATTTTAGAATGAATGGAATTATAATACCTAAATAATAAATAAGATAATCAGTACGAGTATTTGAAATATCTTTTTAATCTTCTCAGATTTCAATCCTTTCAGTAATTAGCAAAGTGCTTTTCTTATTTTTTATAATTTATTTGTAGATACATGATTTTAAAATGGACATCATAATAGATTATTTATATATAATGTAGAATTTAAAAATACAATTTATTTGAATTTAAAATCTTATAATTTTTAATATTAAAAATTTCGCTTTGTTACTTGATGTAAAATTTATGCAAAATATAAAAGAACAAAACTCTATTTTTATAAAAAAAATAAATGAACAATCTCATATGAATTGAATTAAAAATAAATTTATACAAAATAAAGCATAAATAATAACATCATATAAACTCCTACGTTCTTACCCTCTTATTACTATTTTTTTAAAAAAAAATTCGTAAACAAGTTCTTTTATATATATTTTAAAGTTAAATATTCCGAGTTTTTTTAAAAAAATTAAATTGCTTGATTTAAGAGTAAAATTTACTAATGGATATATATTTTATTATTATGCAATGAAAAGAAAGGATATAAATAAGAGTACAAGTACTGTAAATGAATTCATAGTTGTATTTATGATAGCATTTGAAGTGGTATCTTGAGAATGATCGATAAATTCATCGGCATGTGTTTTACCAAAATCTGCCCCATCCATATGGTATACTTTTTCATTTTCATTTTTATTATTGTTCTCAATATTATTATTGTTGGCATTAATGTTATTATTATTATTATCGTTATTATTTGAGTTATCTTGTTTTGTTGTATTGACTTGAATAGTTTCTTCTAATTCAGCATTTGGTAGATCACAAACATTTTGAATTTGTTTCATTTGTTCAGATTCTAATTCAAATATTTTATCATCACCTTTACATTCTGAATAACAAGCTAACATTTGCTTTTGTATGGAGCACTCACAACTGACACTTTGTCCTTCACAACTGGCCGATGCTAGTTTGGCAGTTTTCATGCAAAGATCAAAACTATATTATTAAAAAAAATTAATCAACCATTCAAAATATCATTTTTCTTAAAAAAAACTTACGATGCATTGTTTTCACAAGCCAATACATAATTTGTCAACAGTGTGTAAAAAATGAGGTATATGATGTGCTTCATTATTGATGATTGTTTTATGAAAATTTTTCTAAGAATAAAAAATTGAATAATGAAAAGAAAAAGAAAAAAGAAAAAGAATATAATTATATAATTTTGCTAATATAATTTTTAGAAATGATATGCCTTGTTTGTTCATATTTAATATTGATCATTATAATAAATCTCCTTTTAGAGATAGCCGGAAAAAAAATAAAAAAAACTAATTAAAATGATAATATCAACTTTTTATCCAAATATTGAAATCAACTTTTTTTTGATGACAAAAGAGATAGTAACTTCTATTTTATTTTTCTAAAAATTAATAAAGAATGAGAATGATAGACATAGAGAGCGAGAATACATAAATAAATAAATTATAATAAAGTTGTTGTTACGATAATTTGATCTTTTTTTTTGTGTGTTTTTGTATTTTTTTTTTATATTGTATTATATTGTAATGTTTTAATAATGATGATCCTTAATAATATCCAATTTATTTATTTAACCAATGATAAGCTTGTCATCAGCAAAAGAGTATTCTATAAAAAATAAACACAAAAATAATTTAGAATCAAAGATATATATATATATATATGCATATATGATTGCATCAAATTTATTATCTATTTGTTTTAATTACCTGGAATTTCAAGGTTAAGAGGAGCAGGACCTTTTCTGATACGACCAGAAATATCATAATGAGAACCGTGACAAGGGCAATACCAACCACCGAAATCACCAGCTTCACCAATAGGGACACAACCTAAATGAGTACATACACCCAACATAACTAACCATTCAGGACGTTTAACACGTTCAGCATCTTGTTGAGGATCACGTAATTCAGCAACGTTGACTTCGTTAGCTTCAGCAATTTCTTCTTGGGTACGATGACGAATGAAAACAGGTTTACCACGCCATTTGATAGTAACGTTTTTACCTTCAGGAATAGAATTTAAATCAACTTCAGCTTTAGCTAAAGCTAAAACATCAGCAGAAGCAGACATGTTAGCTAAGAAATCAGAAACAGTAGCTTGGGCACCAGCGGCTGAAATTAAACCTGTAGTACCAATCATCATATAAGCAAATGATTTACTAGCATCACCGCTGCTTTTGGTTTTTTTATATTTGGAAAAATCAGGTACTGTAGTGGTGTGTTGTTGACGCATTTGTTGTTTTTGTTCATCTTTATTCATAATAGGAAGGTGATGTGTGAATGAAGCTAAACTGCTTTTGCTGTTATTGAACATTCTAGAAGAACGAACTACAGTATTTAAAGTCTTATTCATTAATGACATGGTGTACTTATAATTTAAATAAGTAATATATATATATATAAATTAAAAAAAAGAAAAGAGTGGGGAGAATAAATAAGATATAACTATTTTAAAAAAAAGGCTTTGAAAGAATAAAAACGGCTTCCTCTCTTTTTTATTATTCATTTTCAATTTTTTTTTTACCATCCCCCAATGACCCTTGATTTTTTTGTAAGTCACAATTTTTAAAAAGCGACAAAAATCATGCTGTATGAATATTGTTTACTAATAAATGTAAAATAAATATGAATATTATTTATTTTATATTATTACATTATAATTATAATATATTTATACTTATATATATAATATAACTGTACCTTATTTTGCTGTTTTTTTAATAAAGAATTTCCTTTATAAGAATTGAAAAAAATGAGTTAAAAGAGAGAAAGAAAGACATTTTTAAATTGAAGTTCACTTGTATTTTAAAAATGTCGGAATTTTAAAATATAAAATAAGCATTTTTCATTTTTCGTTTTCTTCCTTTAGTTCCTTTTTTTTTTCCTTTAAAAATAAAGTAAATACTATAAAATAAAAATCATGAGCCACCATTGTCACCATGAACAGTGCGATCACGATCATGATGATCTTCCAGGTTCTGGTGATCAATTTTTATTATATTCACGTATTGATCTAGATAATGTGCGTTGTTTAAATGAAAGTGAACCTGATAGTGGAAAGAAAATCATCAAACCTTGGAATGAGCGTATGGATAATGCAAGTTATTTAGAAAGTGATGCTGATGAACAATTACTCATATTTATACCGTAAAATAAATGAATACTATATAAATACTCATATGTATAAATATATATTGAAAAAGAAATATATTTGTTAATCAACTATTTATAATAGGTTTACTGGTATTGTAAAGCTAAGAACTATATGTCTTCGAACAACAGTTGGAGAGCAAGCTCCTTCTACAATGAAGGTGTAAATAAATAAATAAATAATAATGAAAGAAAAAAATAGAAAAAAAGAAAGGAAATATATACAAAAAAAAGCAAATGATTAGTTAATAAATATGTATTTATTTATATTAGGTTTATAAATCGTGATGATATGGATTTTGATGCTGCGGAATCATATACACCTACACAAGAGTTTGATTTAGTTCAGCATGATGATGTTGCAGAATATGGTACAAGGTAAATAGTAATGATTATAAAGAATAAGGATTATATATATATATGTATGTGTGTGCTTGAATGAGTAATATATATTATTATTATTATTATTATTATTTATATAATAGGGTGGCAAAATTCAATAATGTAAGAAATTTAACATTATTTTTCCCAGAAAATTTTGGTGGAGATACTAGCATAATTCGATATCTTGGATTTAAAGGAGAATGGCAGGAAGTAAGCTAAATTAATAATAATATAAAATCTATATATGTATATATTGTGTATATTCATTTTATTTTTAATACATTATTTTAGATGAAACGTGATCCTATTATTACAAGTAAGTAAATGATTTAATTTATGTAATAATATTGGATAAAATTGACGTTTAGACTATTTATTTATTTTTTCTAGTTTACGAAGCCAGTGCAAATCCTGCAGATCATAAAATACCAGGTTCAGAAAATAAAATGGATCATTCTATACAATAAATAAAGATTAGCTATTATTATTATTATTATTATTATTAGAAATAAGGAACAGTTAACCAACCATACATTTATTAACTATATTTGGCTATTTGAAGTATTTTCAATGTATTTTATTCTTATATTATGGATAGCATATATACTAGTTTATTTTTAGGATGCAGACATCAATACTGACAAAAAAGGAGGAAAAAGGGAGTTTTAAAAAAATAAAATATCCAAATCGAGTTTTTTTAATTCTTAATAATATATAAAACTACCTAATTGGTCTAAATATCACACTTTTTTAAATAATGTTGCACAACTAAATGAGATTTAATTATCAAAAATAGAGAATATAATTTTTCTTTTTTCTTTTTCTTTTTTCTTTTCTTTTTCTTTTCTTTTTTATAAATATATTCTATAACCCCATTCCAATCCTTATAATAACATAATAAAAATGAAATTTACCCTCGTTTCTGTAGCTGCTATTGTTTTAACTGCTCAACAAGTTTTAGCTAGTGGTCCCATTGCCGGATGTTTACAAACTCACATTGGTAATATATATTAAATTTAAATATTCTTCCTGTTGATCGCTTTATTCATTTTTTTATCATTATTATTATTTACTTATAGTAACTGCTGGTGATTCATGTGAAGGTATCGCTGCTAACTTCAAGTTAACACCTGATCAATTTTATGCTATGGTATAAAGATAATAATGGATAAATAAGATAAAGTACTTTTCTAATATTTTAATATATATTTGTTTATATTTATATGTAGAATCCTGGACTTCATCATCTTGGCGATCATGTAAATATAATATATATATATATTTAAAAAAAAAAAAAGAAGAAAAATATAAGTATATGGTTAATTAAACAACATGTTTATTATATAGATCTGTGATAACTTAGACGATGGTAAACCATACTGTGTATGTACTAAGAAACCTTGTGTAGCTGAATCAAACACCAGTGGTAATGCTACTGCAAGTGGTGCTACTTCTAGTGGTGCTGCTGCTAGTGGTTCTGTTACTTCAGCTGTTACTAACCCTTCTTCCTCAGCTGCTTCTACTCCCTCTTCCTCTTCTGCCACCTCTGGTAGTGCTGCTGGATCTTCTTCACCCGCTTCTGCCTCTGCTTCCTCTACTCATAGTGCTGCTAACTCCCTCGTTGTACCTACTATGATGATGGGTCTTGTTGGTATGGCTGTTGCAGCTTTACTTTAAATAATATCTATTTAATAATTAATATGTATGATAAATGTAGTAGTGTGTGACAAACGAATTTAATATTTTAATTATCTAAATTATTTACATAAATTTACTATTTACTATTTCAATTTTTTTTTTAAAAAAAGAGAGTATAAAAATAGCAATTTCATGCGATTTATTTATAAAACCAACTCTGTTAATAGTGATATTTTTTTTGTTTGATCTCAAAAAAAAAAGACATTAAAAAAAGAATTAATATTTTAATCAATATATGATTTGATATAAATGGCATACAAAATGTTTATTTTAGGAAAAAAAGACAATATTAGATACATTTTTTTCTTAAATAGCACCATTTAATTTTCGAATAAGCATTTTTTCAAATTCAATTAAGGAAAGCATGATAATGACACATATAATAACCATGATCCATGATGGACCGTCAACAGATGTTAACTCTAACCAATGAGATATACCAGGGGCGTAGATTCCAAGTAACATTAATCCAAATGACAAAAAGAATGCACCAATAAGCCATTTATTACCAAAAATTCCCATAGTAAACATAGATTCTTGAACTGATCTTGCAGTAAAAGAATTGGATAGCTGCATCATTGTAATAGCAGTAAAAGCTAGCGATCTTGCATCTTCAAGTGAATGTTTTAAATAATATAAAGAAACACAGTAAGTGGCAATTGTTAAAGAAGCGATAGTAATAGATTGACAAAAAATAACAAGCCAGCTAACTTTTGTCAAGACACCACGTCGAGGAGGTCTTGGAGGTCTTTTCATGATTCCATTTTCTTTTGGTTCAACACCTATAGCCATTGAAGGTGGTATATCTGATATAATATTAGCCCATAAAATCATCATCACGGTTAATGGTGTTTCTAAGTTAGCCATTGCACATATTAACATTAAAAAAATTTCAGCGCCATTACAACTAAGTAAGTAAACAATGAATTTAAGAATATTATCAAATACGTGTCTTCCTTCACTAATAGCTGTTACGATGGTAGCAAAATTATCATTTAATAATACAATATCTGCTGCTTGTTTAGTAATTTCTGTTCCAGCTATACCCATCGCTACACCCACATCTGCACTTTTAATAGCAGGTGCATCTATAAATACATATTAATAATGATGATTAGATTAAAGTTTTCAATTTATATACTTTTTATTTTATTTTACTTCTTACCATTAACACCATCTCCAGTCATAGCAACAATTTCACCACGTTTTTGTAAGGCTTTGACAATAGTTAATTTATTATCAGGACTAACACGAGCAAATACATTTGGGAAAGGATCTAATTCAATCAAAGCATCTTCAGATAATAAATCTAATTCTCGACCAAGAATAGCTCGATTCTTGAAAAAATAAATCAAAAATAAAAACACATATGAGATATTATTTTTAGTATAATCAACTACATATTTTAACTCACCAAACCATGAACATTTTTTTTAAAAATTCCTAATTTTTCAGCAATAGCAGTGGCGGTATCAATATGATCACCTGTAATCATCATTACACGAATACCAGCTTCTTGACAAGTAGTAACTGCTTCTTGAACACCATTTTTAGGAGGATCCATTAAACCAGTCAAAGCAACAAAACCAAATTCATTTTCCGCTAAACTAGTAATTTTATCAATACCTTCTTTTTCAATTTGTTTGGATGATACTTTTATTTTTTTAAAAGCTAAACCTAGTACACGTAAACCTTGAGAAGCCATAGATGAGCTTTGTTTTAAAATTTGTTCAAGATAATTGTCATTCATAGATGAAAAAGTTGTTAATAATGATTTATTATCTGTGGATGATGTTGATGGTGTTAAGTAAGTGTTACATTTTGCCAATACTTTTTCAGGAGCGCCTTTACATAATACCCAATAGTCTATTAGATCATCTTCTACTTGCTCTTTTTGATTTATTTTCTTTGGAACGGATGGTGATGATGAAGATGATGATGAGGGTAAATCATTAAAAGAAGATGAATTTGTCGCACCTTGTTTATAGATAACACTCATTAATTTACGTTCACTATCAAAGGCACGTTCATGTACTTTTATCATTTTTTCATGTTGTTCCCAATAAAGCTTATCTAATTTTCCTCTTTGAGAAGCTACTGTCAATGCAACTTCAGTTGGATCGCCTACTGCTACCCATTCTTTAGTTTCATCATCCATGGTAACACTTGAGTTATTACATAAACTTGAAACCATAAAAGTATATTTTAAATGAGGGGTATATTGCTCATGCAAATCAGTATTTAATGGTTCATATTTTAAAACGGTATCATCATTGATTTGTGATTGGGAATTAGTATTATTATTTAGTTCACTTGAAGTAGTTAATGATTCATTGATACTTTCTGATGATATATTATTAGTGAAATTTGTTGTTGGTTGATGAGTTCCTTTTCTGTATTCTGATATCTCTTTAATAATCTCACCTTGATTTGGATCCATCGAGGTAGAATCTAAAAATCTATAATAAATATCATCACCTGTCCAAATTTCAGCCACACCCATTTTCCCTTCTGTTAAAGTGCCTGTCTATTAAAACGAAATATTACATTTTAATAATGTTAAATTTATATATAGAAAAAAAATCCTTTCTTAGAAATACCTTATCCGAACAAATAACCGTAACACTACCGAGTGATTCCACAGCTGGTAAGGTTCTTACTATACATTTACTAAAAAAAGTAACAATAATAAGGTTTGTCATGAAAAAAAAAAGAGATTAGAAATCAGTGAAATTTCTTTTTTTTTTTTTAGTTTCATTTATTGATCATTTTCACTTACTTTGCTGCCATTCGTCTAACACCTAACGCCATCGTTACAGTAGTAACAGCCACCAAACCTTCGGGAATGACGGATACTGCCAAGCTTTTGGAATAAATAAATAAACAAATATATTAATTATTTTCTAAATATATATGAGTGTGTATATTTGTCATACCTCAAACCAACGTTTATCATAGTTATAGCATCTTTCTTCCAAGCAATACCTATAACAACGACCAAGACACATAATATGATTGCAATCAATACTAAATATTTCCCAAGTTTATCCAATTTTTTTTGTACAGGAGTTTTAGTTTTCTTTTTAGAACCAGCTTGAATGGCAGAACTAATTTTCCCTATCTAAAATATAATAGAACAATAATGATAATAACAATAGTAATAATAATAATAATAATAATAATAATAATAATAAAAAGAAAAAAAAGTTTGAGTAACTTAATTATTTTTCAAATTTCTACGAATTCTTTCTTACTTCAGTCTGAACACCAGTTCGTACAACTATAGCTTTCGCACGACCACGTGCCACAGTAGTCGACATAAATGCATTTCCTTTACAATCACCTAATGGAATTCTTCTTGACTATTTGTTATATATATAATCAGTAATATTAGTAAACAAACAAACAAACAAGTAAAAAGCATATACACATATACATATATACATATATATATATATATAAATATATATATATATATTTGTTTGTTTATTTGTTTATGTGTTTATTTGTTTTTTTTTGTCTTACTTTAGCTTTAATAGGGTCAATAGATTTTGCCACAGGAAGACTTTCACCGGTTAAAATACTTTCTACAACTTCCAACTGACTAATTTCAATTAATCGAATATCAGCAGGTACAGCATCACCTTCATCCAATACAATTAAATCACCAGGAACTAAACATTCAGAATCCAACAATTGAAGTTCACCATCACGTATCACTCTAGCTTGAGGTACAGATAAATTCATTAAAGCATTTAAAGTTTTACTAGCTTTCCATTCTTGACTAAACCCAATAATGGTATTTAAAACAACTACTACCAATAACACTGCCATACTATTAAATTCACGTTGTCCAGCTTCAACAACAGCAGCAGCCAGTAAAATCAAAACAATAAAGTCAGTTAATTGAGTCCATAACATTTTCAATGCACTAGGTTTTGGTGGATCAGGTAATTTATTGATACCATAATGTTCACGTAAAGCGGGAATTATATCATGAGATAAACCTTTATCTTTATCTGTATAAGAATACATGGCCAAAATTTTATCTACAGATCGATCAAAATAAAGTCTTGGCGGAGGAGGTAAATGTAGTTTTGGATGATATTGTGGTGGTGGCATCTTCGAATTTGTTTGTTGTTCAATTTCAATAGCCAATGGTGTTTTTAATAAAGTTTCCATATCATTATGTTCACTTTCTTTAACAAGATCATGCCAATCATTATTAGTAAATGATTTTAATAATTGAATCATGGCTATAGCACTTCTTTTTTGTTCTTCAGTAGAATAAGATCTACATCTATGATGAATTTTTAAATGACTTCTTAATTCAAAAGTATCACGATTACTAACAGCTGTACGGAATTCATTCACTATATAATATATATTATTAGTGTTACTATTATTTAATATGCATAACAAACATATATATATATATATTTATACCTTCTTCTAAAAAATCACCAAATAAGAAAAAAGCAGCATCAGCAGCATCAGTTGGATGTTTACGCAATAAATGACCTTCAGTATGACCAGTATATAACAATAAACCCTCACATAAACGGTTCATTAAAGTTGCATCCAAATTTGGATGATAGCCCCCTTTGATTCGGAATTCCATAACATATCTTAAACCTTCAAGCACTTCATCAAGGGAAATGGATTTATTTTCCTTTACATCAAATAAATCATGAACTACAAAAATAATATATATATATATATATATTATGATCATTAAGTACATATTTTTAATTGTATAACATTAACAATAGTTAATATTATTATTATTAATGGATATATATACATTTATATAATTATATAACATTAATCACAGTTATTATTATATAAAGTAACATTATTTCTTACCATGAACTTCAATTTGCTGTTCAATAGATATTTTTCCATCAACAAATGATGTTGCATCAATCACATTGTGGTCAGTTTCTTTAATATCTAAAGTAAAATGTTTTTTTTCAATACTCATTAAACTTAAAAGTAAAAAGGAAAGAAAAAAAGAAGAAAAAATAGAGTTGGTAAAAGCGTGCGAAATTTATATTTTTTTTTCACTACGCATTTATAAATTTTTATATAAATATATATAAAAAGATAACGATAAAAAAAAATTCTAGATAATATGAGACACAAAATAGGAAAAAACCTGGGTTAATAATTGCATCAAATAAAGAAAATAGGTTTGACTTAACAATAAAAATTATATATAGTAAAATTAAAAGCCAGTTAGGTCAATGACCCTTTTTAAACAGGAAAAATAAACCTCCGTTTTGGTTTTAAAAAAATATAAATTGACTAAAAATGGGCAATTAAAAACTCGCCAACCAGCCAAACAGTTGATTATACTAATGAAAAAACATGATACTATTCGTAAGTATAACATATTAGTTGATTATTAATTAATTAAAAGAATAATTATTTCAGCATTTTTTTTATTTATCAATGGCCCTTCCGATAATAAAATAATGATTATCTATTTAAAAACAAGAAGATCTAAATCCTTAATAATAGTAATACATAATGATCATCAATTTATTTGTATATATAGATGAATTATTAAGAGATGAAATATTTATTATACTTACTATTAAAATGTGTGCATATAAACATTTTTATATATAAACAATTAGAAGTTGTTAACGCTGTTTTATTTATTAAACTAAATATAGAATGAAATAAAAATAGGCTTGTTATATACTTGATATAATAATTTTTTTTTGTATTATTACTTGATATAATTAAAAAACTTAATACTGATATGTTTATATTTATTATTAATGTGGATTAGGCTCGATATAATTATAATTAACTCTATTTTATTTTGTTTATTATAAAACTTATCACGTTTAATAATATGAAACAATATAAGTTTTTTCTATAATAGTAATATATGATGGACTTGATTAAATTATGATTTACCTATTATTTTATTTTAAATACGTAATATAATATTTATTGTTATTCTAACTTTTTTTTTCTGCTTAATCACGTGACTACGTGATCAATGTAAAGCTTTTCTATTTTAAAACAGCGCATTTTTTTAAAAGTCACTGCTAGAAAGCATAATTCTTTGAAACACCTCTTTATTTTTATTATTAGGTTATTGTTTTCTTTCTCTCTCTCCTTTTTCTTATTCTTTTTTTTTAAAAAAAAAGTATTACTTAAATCATTTACTTTTTACTAAAACTATACATACTTTAATTTATATTAATAATAGTAACAACGAATAAATGTCTGATAGTCAAAATTATCTTAAGAATTTATCTCAAAAGAAATATGCATGGATTGAAGAGGCAACAGCAGCAGCAGCAGCAGCATCTACACCTCAAAAACCTACAGATCAAACAAATGAGCAAAATATTCCTTCTTTAGAATCATTAAAATCACGTAAAAAACCACGCCCTAATAATGAAAGTATTTCTTCACCATCTATACTTTCAACAACAGAAGAACCTAATGAACAAGAAGATAAAACTGCATCTAAAAAAAAATTCCAAACACCTTCTACCATATCTCAACCTAGCTTTAAATATACCACTTTCCCAATTAAAGGCTATACTATTTTACCAACTAGAAATATTACGAGTACTTTTGTAAAATCGGATACTACTTTTGTAAGAGGTCATAAGGCTGGAGACGAAGCCATTTGTCCTCACGTAAAATATAATAGAAATAAAAAATATCAATAAAATAAGAAAGAATGAAGTCATAATAATACTCATGGTAATATATTATTATTATCTAATAATCATGTAGGCAGAGGAAGAATGGCATGATACCATTATTATTCATCCAGGATCACGTAATCTTCGTATTGGTTTAGCTTCAGAAGCTTATCCTATCACAATACCACATGTTATTGGACGACGAATTCATAAAAAGAAACAAGAAAATAACAACAACAGTCATACAAATAGCGCTGAAAATAATAATAATAATAATCATTCAGCCGCTAAAGAAAAAGAAGAGGAAAATAATATGGAAATAGATGATGATAAAGAGGATGATGATGAAGAAGCAGATTCAAAGAGTCAACAGTATTATGATGCATTAAAGGAAATGAGAAGTGAATTAACATGGAGAATGAAAAATGCAAAACGTAGAACATTACCTAATGCAGATAATCAGGTCATTAGTTTTAATAGTCAAGCTCCTATGGAGACGATTTTAGATCATAATGATCCCTACCGTGTAGAATGGATTGATGTTAATAATGGAACAGTTGAAGATGTATTTGTTGGAGATAAAGCTTTACGATTACCTCTCAATAATAATGATAATAGTGATTTTCAATTGTTTTATCCTTGGAAAAATGGTACTCTTAATCATTATGATTACGCTTCTTTACAAGCTGTAATAGGCGATTTGCAAACTATTTGGACGAGCGCGATACATAATGAATTAGGAATAGAAGATAATACTTTTGAAGTAAATATAAATATAACTATATTATATATATATATATATATATTCTTTAATTAATTAAATTATTACTATTAATATTTTTACTATAGAATTATAATGCAGTATTAGTCGTACCTGATTTATTTAAACGTAGTTATATTTCTGATTTAATAACAATGATGTTACAGCAAATGAAATTTAGAGGCATCTTTGTACAACAGGTATATCCACTAATATATATTAATGAACAATTTTTTAATTTATACTCTTATTTATTTGTTTGTTTGTTTATCGATAGTCATCCATCTGTGCAACTTTTGGAGCAGGAGCATCAAGTGCATGTGTAGTAGATATTGGAGCACAAACAACTACGATTGCATGTGTTGATGAAGGGGTTCCTATTGTAGATTCAAGAATGAGTATTAATGTTGGTGGCGATGATATTACAAGAACTTTTGCTTCGTTTTTAATAGAAAATCAATTCCCCTATCATGAATTAAATTTATCAAGATCTTATGATTGGAAATTAATTGAAAGTTTAAAAGAAAAATGGTGTACAATGAATGAAGCAGAAATAAGTATTCAAGTATATGATTTCTTTGTACGTGCTCCTTATCAACACACATATAAATATCAATGTAAGGTATATGATGAAGTATTTTTGGCTCCTTTATGTTTGGTCATACCTTCTATTTTAGAAGATAAACAAGATGATATGCATGATAATCAAGATTTAGATGGATTTAATAGAAATGGCGTTATAGATGATATTACTGAAGAATCAAATGTAAATATTATACACATTTACATATATATAAAGTTATATTTACTTATTTATTTTGGTTTTCATATTTTATTATTATTATTATTATTTTTATTAGACAAGTAATGCAAATGCAAATACAAGTTCAGCATCATATTCAGCAACAAAATCAAAAACACCTTCACAAGTAGCAACACCTGTAAATGAAGGAATAGAAACCAACACAGTCAATGAGGCAACACCGTTAATATCAATCACATCACTAATTAATAAAAAAAAGAGTAATAATTATAAATACTATCCCATTGATATTGCTATAGCACAAAGTATACAGTTAGCGGCAGGAAGTTCGGATGATCGACTTAAAAGATTCTTTACAAATATCATTGTTGTTGGTGGAGGAGGTAAAATAAGTAATTATGATAGAGTATTAGAAGATCGGTTACTGTCTACTGTTATTGCAAGATCATCTATGATAGAGAATGTTGAAGTATTACCAGCCCCTAGAGAGTTAGATCCTCAATTATTAGTATGGAAAGGTGCTTCAGTATTATGTAAATTGGATGTTGCTAAAGATATGTGGATTGGTGATTTTGAATGGAGTGAGGTCGGATCTCGTTTATTAAGAGATCGGTCTATGTTATTCTAAAGGAATAGAAATAATAATAATAATAATCGGTCAGCTGATTTTTGACTTTATATAAAAATACACTCAATTTTTTTTCTTTTTTTTCCTTTTCTTTCTCTTTCTTCCTTTTTCGTTTTCATTTACTTTTAGAAAAAAAGAATATACATTATAATATATTAATTAATAAATCATGTTAAATCATTATATTTACAAACCATTTGAAGGTGATATGCTGTTTTTTACAATTGGATTAACTAGTTTATTCTTATTATTATTGGATCGAATAATAGTTTCCAAAAAAGACGATAGTTACTTGAATTTAAGTTGTATTATCATTTTCAGCATTTTATTGTTATTAGTGCTATTCTTATTACTGTAGGTATGATATATATATATATATAAATTTAATCGCATATATTGATTAATATGCAATCTACTAAGTATATTTATTTGGGTTATTAGTACTTGAATAAAAAAATAGTAAACCAGGTATACATATTAACAATAGTTCTATATAAACTGACAGCCTATTATGAAATTTAGCACACGGTCATGTGAATCTATTTGTCAAATTTTACTTAAAAATAAACAAAGAATTATTATTTGATTTGTTATTTTTATTTATCCTTGTATTTAAAAATGATTAGTTATATATAGTATTTGTAATTGTGTGAAATATAATTATATTTTATAAAGTTAATATATTTAAAACTGCATGATTTAGGCAGATATTACATAGAAATAGCTATTTCGGTTAAAAATTTCTCCTTTTAAATTTCATCCTTTTTTTTTGATTTTCCTTTTTCTTTTCAACTTTCATTATTATTATTTTAAAAAAACATGCTTGTTACACCTTTAAAAGTTTTTACATCAGTACACTCTATACCCAATTCTTTTTCTAATAGTCAATCTCATCGTTTACTTATTGAAAAAAAGGAATACGATAATTCTTCAATAAAAGTAGAATTTATTTCTGGTAACCATTTATTACCATATGAAATATATATATATATATATATTGTCTTCTGTATTTAGCTTAATTCAGATTTTATTATTTTATAGATAGTCATAAAGTACTTACAACAAAGTAAATGGAGAAAAGTAAAAAAGATAAAAGAAGAAGGGAATATATATTTATTAGTATATTTATTTATATATTCGGTTATGTTTATAATATAATAGTGAATATACGTTTAATGATTGTCAGTATGTCAAAGAAGGTCAAAAAAAAGTTTATTTAGATCAAATAGAACAACTTGTTGATACAGCTTTTCAAGGTAAATCACTTTATATATATATAGCAATATATAAATATCAATTTTTTTTCTTTTATTAAAGCAGTACTTACATAATATTTATTTTTAGGATATAACAGTGCTGGTGTATTTATTAACGCAGAGTAAAATATAAAACACCTAAAAAAAAACTAATACTTAAAAATTAATTTATTACTATTATTACTATTATTACTATTTTAAGGGAAGCTGATATGGATGAACAATACTCAGATTTATCAAAATCTTTAATTAATGCAATAGATAAGACGTGGAAAATAAAAAATCAAGAGCGAGAAATAAATGGTTTATCACCTATTAAAATGGAAGGAGGGTAAGTTATATATATATACAGAAGTATACAACGCAATAACTGATCTGTTGACTTTTTATTTATTTATGAAAATAATAGTGTATTTGGATTTATAGATGAATATTGTTTTAATTATATTAATAATCAACAAATGAAAGGTAACTGATATTATTATAAATAAATAGATAAATAAATAAAAAGCATTTGTATGTTTATATTTATTTTTTTTACTTTTTTTAATTAAACCATTACAAATGATAATATAGACGATTATATGACAGGAAATGACTTAGTACCATACCTTCAACCAATGCCAAATACAAATGAACTATATCATTGTATTAAAACTATCCCTAGAGGATTACCATCCGTTATATTTCTTTATTTGACAGATAATAAAGGTTTTTATTCTCGTTTAGCTTGGATTGATTTTCCTTCACCTTTTACTAAAAACTCGCCATATAATCAATCATTTCTAGCACTTCGTAACCTTATTCAAATTCATCTTAACAAGTCTCATGAAGGAATTATTAAAACAAAAACTTACATCATGCAACGAATGTTAATGGATTGTTTTCTTAGTCATTATAATACTATGATCTTTTCACAGTATAATGTAATTTTTTTAAATAATACATAAATATTATTATTTTTATAATGGATTATGTAATTAACATTACTTTATTGATTAATATATGCTCATAGGAATATACAACGAATGATAATTTAGATTTAATAATGCATTTACTCCAATTTACTTCTGAATTAAAAAAAATTAAATGCAAAGTAATTCCAAATCAACAACCTAAAATTCATAAATATAACAAAGTGTATAATGTAAAGTGCTGTAATTGGAATATATATATATATATACGTGCGTGTGTAGGTATGTAGGTATGTATGTATTAACAAACAATTTTTCTTGTTATAGGAATATGAATATCAACTAAAGAGAGATTTGGAAGAATCACAAAAACAATTAGATTTTTATCAAAAAAGCTTTTTAAATTTATCAAAGGATATTAAAGAACAAGAAAAACGGGATCTTACGTTAACACTAGATATTGATACTGTAATATATATGTCACCATTGTCAATATATATATATATATATATGAAGTATTTTGATAATTGAATGGTTTTTTTATTTAGTTAAAATTTAAAAATGAAGTGAACCGTGAACGTATGCAACGCGAAAAATTAATGAAAAAATGGGAATTGGCCAAATTTAGAAATGAATTTAGAAAATATAATATTGCACTAGGTAATTACATATACCTTCTTACACATTATATATATATGTATTCAATATATGAATGCTTTTTTTTAATAGTTCAAGCAACTGTAGCTCGTGAATCCTATTCATTTACCCAACAAGATTTAGAGACTTTATTGGATATGGAGAATGTATGTTAAATATTTTACATTAACCATTGATATATTTTTTAATGACATTTATTATTACTTTTTTTTAAAAAAAATAGGAAACAATAAGAAATTTACAACAAGATAATGAATATAACCAAAAATTAGTGACAAAATTGGAAAATGAACTAATAGAACTTAGTAGAGAACTAGCTAGTAAAAGGTCTATGAATGAAGAACAAACAAGAAATTATGAATATTCTATGGAACAAATACTTCGAGAGTATTCTGTTAAAGAAAGTGAATATATATCTAAATTGACTACTTATCAACAGGAGATAAAGAAACTTGAAAATGATATACAAGCATTACGAAGAGGATGATTTTTTTTTGTTTTGTTTATTTTTCCTTATATAACATAAATAATAAATAATAATAACAATAATAAACTATACAGATAACTGAAGCGTAAAATAAGGTGGTTTGTATTGTCTATTGAATTCGGTGTTTAAATATTTATATAGGTGCGGATGATTAGTGTGTATTGTAAAAAGAAAAGTAATGATATTATAATATATAAATTATTTTGGCATTTGTTGTTGGCCCATATTTTGTTGCATTTTTACACCAACTTTAGTATAAACGTCAACAAATTTGGCGACACATCTATCAATACATACAGCTTCACCTTGAGTTAATTCACCTTGAGCATACTCTTTAGAAATACATTTAGCATGACATGATTCAGCAATACTTTATATATATAAATAAAAGAAAATAACAAGTATAAGTTATATATTATTGACATTTTTTTTTCTATTATATAATAAAATATATATGTACACGAATTGTCTTTTTATTATTATTATTGTTTTTTCATATTTATATTATTTCTATTTACCGATTGAAAAGTTCAGTGACCATTTCAAGTTCGTGTTCAGCCATAGCAATATTTTGAGGATTGACTGCTTGAGATTGTTGCATTCCACCACCGCCAAAGAATGACATTTTTGCTTATATTATTATTAAAATAAATATGAAAATGAAAAAAAATAGAAGAAAGAGAAAAAAAAAAAAGCCCTTGCTTGGGCTATTTTGCTTTTCTTTTTTTTTTTTTTTTAAAAGCCATAAACTCCGATCACGCTTTTTTTTTTAAATGGAAAAAGTGGTCACGTTAATTGGACTATACTTATTTAAAAGAACTTTTGTAAATTCATGCATATGTTTATATCAACTCGATTATTTAAATAATATTATATTATTATCAATGGTTATCTCATAAATAAAATTTTAATGAGATTATAAAGGTTATTTTTATTTTTATTGATAAATATTACTTTTTTTTCTCTATGTTTAATCAAAATTGACATAAAAAAATAGTCAATAATTATATATCATATATCAGCTCATTAAAAAACATTTAAGTGTTAATATATATATATATGCTATCTATTTTTAAATAATAATTACTAAAACTTATTTTTTATATATGAAAGTGAATTTTAGTAAAAGCTTAATTCATCAAATTCAATCATAGATTATGTTTATTTTTATAAATATTCAATAATCCACTTTAGGTTGCAAGTTGCTATTTATAAGTAATGAAATTTTACATATGTTTTTTTTTTTTGAAACAAAATAAATACTGTATGGTCAAAAAAAGCAAATACCTTTATTAGTGAAAACAAAAAGTCATTCTATTTATGGAAGAAATTTGCCTGAGCCTGTTTTTTTTTTTGTGTCATCGAGATTGGGGAAAGCATATGAAAGAAAGAAAAAATTCAATAAATCCGAAATATTAAAAAAGTTTATTTATATGATTATAAAAAAAAGCATATTTATATTCATATAATAAAAATAATAATGATAATATTAATAATTAAGAGTAAAATGAAAAGGGTATAAAAGGAAGATTAGTTATTAGTATTAATGTTTTTAATTTTTTTTAATTTTTTTTGAGTATTTGGATATTAAATAAATAAAAATATATACATAAAATAATATTAGGGTTAAATATATATATATATGAACTAGAGAAAAAAACTTATGATTTTTGTGCAAAACAATAATGAATATTCATAAAAGATCGTTGTATTTCCATTTCTTGATCTAAATGATTTAATATCAATTCTAAATCTTGATCAGATTTACATTCCTCTTGCTTATTATCATCATCATCATCATCCGAAATATAGGCTTTTACTGATTCAAATAACAAATGAACTTCTTCTCGAAACATAACACCTAACCTACCTCCCCAAACACCAATCGGTAAAGAAACATAGCCTGTAGTTGGCATAGTCGCTTCTTCTAATAAATCTGGTAATCGGCGTGCTAATCTTGGATCTAAAGACTTGGATTCCATTAAATGTATGACTATATATAAATATAAATATAAATATAAAAATAAATAAATAAAATAAAATTCTCACACTGATCTTCAATCCCCTTTTCCATTACATATATATATATATATATATTATTCTCATTCCCCCCAATTTTTTTTTCCTCTTTACCTTCAGAATTTAATGATTGAATAGTATTACTCATAGTCTTGATATTAGATGATGATTGACTATGATAAATTCTCATATCCATTTCAATTATTTCAATATATCCACCGATTTTACAAAGTCTCCAACATTCTTTGATTAATTGTTGATATTCATCAAATGTATATGCCATGATTAAACACCTTAAATCAATTAAATCAAACGATTGATCAGGTAATTGTTGTAAAGCATTTAATATAGAAGGTGTACAATGAATGAATTTCATATTTTTTGGATTTCCTGGTATATGAATTGATTCATCATAATATTTACTTTCTTCCATTCCAATTACTGTCCATTTAGGATTAGATAATGCAACATCAATACACCATGTTCCATCCCCACATCTATTTTTTTTTTAAAAATAATAATAATAATAATAATCATAATGAATAAAAGAATTTCATATGAAATTAAAAAAGAATTTTGTTCAATATTATTATTATTATTATTTTCATTATAAATTAAAATAACGATGATAATTATTCATACCCAATCTGTAATACTTGCTTATCTTGATAATAATTTTCCATAGGACAACATATAGATCGACTTTTAAAAGAAAAAAGTAAAAAAAAAAGGATCAGCTGAGTATAAATCGAAAAAAAAATGCTACTATATATATATATATATCTTTTTTTTTTTACCCATTTAGTGCTAACTTCAATAATTCATGTTTCAAGGTCCATTTACATAAATAATGTGAATCCAAAAAATAATCATCAATATCATCATCCTCTAACTCATTTTCGCTTAATTGACCATTTTTCATAAATAAAATAAGAGGTGACGCAGGTTGGGATGATTCATACACAAAGGATGTGATAGAATGTCTTTTACTATTATAATTATTATTAATAGTATTAGTATTACTATTAGGTAATAAAGAAGAAGGTCTTCTTGGCATAACAACATCATTAAAACTATGGGATAAATGAACTCTTTCTTCTTGTGGAGGAGTGCTATAAATGCTTATGGCTGGTGTTTGTTGTTGTTGCTGTTGTGGCTGTGGTCTCCATTTTTTAAATTTAGGATACTGAGGATGTTTTCTACGGGTTTTTAACCATAAATCACTAAGCCTTGATCTTTCTTCACTTGTTCTATTTTTACATGAACAGGAAGAATATCTATCGTCAGATAAATTACTACCTATAGTCTGTTGTGAATGTCTTCTTTCATTAAAATAATTTGTATCATATCTTGTAGTTATAGATAAATTTGTATTTGTTGTTGTAGCTGTTGTATTTGTTAAAGTTGGTGAAGTAGGTAATATAGAAGTGGAAGGAGATATTGTTGTTGAAACATCAGTTGTTGTTGTTGTTGCTGATGATGAACTGTGCCATTTATTTAAAGGGTGCCATTGTGAAAATAACCCAAAAAACCAAGACTTTGACCTGGTTTCATTATTATTAGTTGGGCTCATTATAAATAAACTCTTATTATTATTATTAATTCCAACTTTAAAATCATATACTATTTAAATGTAGTTGTCTTTAAATTGAACTTATGAGTTTATAAAGTGAAAAATAATAATAAAAAGAAAAAAGAAAGAAAGAAATAAAACAAAAACGAAAAAAGGAGAAGATGGAGTTTTAATCTATTTCTTCTTATTTAAAAAGAGAAAAAAAAGAGAGAAAAAGAAAAATAAACAAATAAATATAGGTTTTTTTTGCTCTCTCCTACTTTTTTTCTTTTTTTTTTTTGCAACAAACAAAAAAAAGGGGGGGAGAAAAGAGGCAAGAGTGAGAGTTTAATTGGGTAATAATGATTTTTAGTGGCTGAATTGTAAGGGCTCCGATAATAAATTTTGCATGAATTTTCTATTTCCTTACCTTGTCCCCAAACTCTTATCTTCATATGACTTGATCATTATTAATCCTATTTCTCTAATTTTTTTGGTTGTTTTTTATTATTATTAGGCGATCATTTGAATTTATTATATGAATATTTTTATTTAATAATGAATTATAACATAGAAACATTACTATACATAATATATTATATTTATATACATAATATATTATATTTATATATATAATATATACATTTTATGGTAATAATAATAATAAAAACACACTTTTTAGTAGAGCATTCGAAAATTTAAGTGTGAATAAGAAATTAGAAAAAATCGATCAGGTGTGTTTATTTTTTGGTTTTTGATTCTAATAAAAAACCATCTGATTATAATACATGAATTTATTGATAATGGTGTTATAAGTTTATAAAAAGTACACGTGATTTTAATAAGTTTTAAATATTTATAATAATAAAATGCTATTTTAGTTGATTAAAATACATAAATAAATAAATAATTAATGCTATTATATCATATATGTTTTATATCAATCTAATTCCCAAAAAAAGAAAATAAAATTCCCTTTATGTTAATGTTTACACTGTAATAAAAAACAGACTACATACATGTTTTATAATTATAAATAAATAATTAAATTGAAATAAAAAAATTTGTTGCGTTGTCATCATGTTCGGTAATAATAATATATGTATATTTGTATAACAAAAATAGAAATAATAATCACTAAAAAAGATGATTGAATTTATGATATTGAAAAGGTGACTTTCTATTATTATTATTATTATTATTATTATTATTATTATTATTATTATTATTATTATTATTATTATTATTATTCAATCGTTAATCCAACAGTCATTAATCCAATCATCTACTACATGTATATATTTCCCCAAAGTAATATTATATTAGTAAACAATGTTTAATAGTTTTGTAATTTAATACATTAATGATTGTATTTACCATAATATTTATTTTAAAAGAACAAAAACTAAATATACTATGTTAAACATTAATATTAAAGTGATTATTAATATATGGTTAATATCCATATAAAGTTACAGATATGTAATCTATAGAGAGAGAATTAAATTAAAAAATAAATTAAATTTCAGTTTCCGAATATAAAAACGGCTTCCTGTTTTCCCTTTTCATTTTTCTTTCTTATATTAATATATATTTATTAATACCTATTTTTTATTACTTATTTTTAATAATTATTTTTATTTAAATTAAAAAAAATGGATGACTTATTAGATCTTAATAATATGAGTTGGTCTACTAATCCAACTAATAAACCATCTCAAAAAGAAAATAAACCAACACAGGATGTTTTTGCTGATTTATTATCTTTTACTTCATCAACATCTTCAACTCCTGCACCTTCTCTTAATGAACAAAGACAACAAAATACTCCCATTTTTAATTCATCGCCACAATCTTCTCGTCCTTTAACTCCTGTAAGTAATATATCTTTACAACAACAACAACAACAACAACAAAAGTCACAGCAACAGCCACAGCAACAAATTTTAATGCCACGTATTCAGTCTTCCATCTCATCTTCTACTACTCATTCTAGTAGTAACTCTTTAGAAAATCTATTAGATCCTTTTGGAAAGTCAAATAAGCAGAAACAAAACAACAACCTTCCTTTAAATGCTATGTAATATTTTATTCCTTTTTCTATACATATATAAATAAATCATTTGTTTAGTAATAAAAATTTTAATATCTTACCCTTAACTATTTATTCATTTTTAGGCGTTCAGAATCCACTCTTCAAAATAATAACAACAGTAACAACAATAATAATAGTAGTGATCCATGGGATTTTGATTTATTATCCTCTTCTTTAAAAAATAATAATCAGGTAATTTTTATTCTAATGATAATCACATACTTATATATAATTATTGCAATATATTCATTATATACAAATATATGTATAGGTAACTGAAACTACCACAACACAAAATAATTCTATAGACCCATTTGATATGGATTCATTATTAACAAACGCCAATCAAAATAATGTACAAAGTACTTCATCAAAAAGTTCAGCTTTCGAATACCCAGCTAATAATGATAATGATGAAGAAAGTAATCCACTTGGTATATTAGCTAAACCTGTAAATGATATCGTTAAAAAGGTAATATATATATATAAGTTTCTTATAATGTGCAATGATTGATGAGTATATATATATATTTAATATTAGGATTCACCAAAAATATCAGAAAATAAAATAGAATCATCTAAAGAGTCACCCAAAATACAGGAAGTAGAAGTAGAAGTAGAAGTAGAAACAACAACTTATGATGATTCATTACTTGCACAATTAGTAGAAATGGGATTTGGTATTGAAGAATCAAAGATTGCTCTTGAAACTAGTGGTAACGTCGATTTACAATCTGCTATAGATATCATTGTTCAACAAGCAGAAGCTATGAGACAACAACAAGAACACTCACGATTAAAAAAAGATAAAAAGAGAAATGATAATGATAATAATGATATAGACAGAGTCTCATCTCCAACTTCAACCATATCTTCAATGTCAAATAGTGAATTATCTTTTCAACAACATAAAGAACGTATAGTAAATCAAGCTACAGAAATAGGTGGGTTTTTATATAAAAATGCTAGTTTATTTGTTAAATCTGGAAAACAAAAAATTTCAAAAGCAATGGAGGATTGGCAGGAGCAACAAGGTCAACAAGGTCAACAACAACAGCCACGTCAAAACAGACCTAAATGGATGACAGATAATAATTCAATAGATGATATAAATGATAAAAATGATTCTCATTTAGAAAAATATGTAGATAGTGATGATGATGATGATGATGATATTAATAATTATAATAATAACAATGAAAATAGTATTAAAATGATGGAAGATGAAAGGCGTCAAATGGAGGCTTTAAGGCAAAGGCAATTACAACAGCAAAAACAGCAACAACAACAACAAAAACAAAAACAACAAAAACATAAAACTTCAAAATTCTTATTTGATGATGATGATGATGATTTTGAATATGTATCCCCATCAAGAAGGAGACATACTCCACCCCCATCTAAACCTCAACAACAGACCCAACCTTCCATTCAAAAACAAGCACCTGAACCTATACCAAAAAAACCAATCATTGAAGTATCATCTTCTATTTTAACTGTAGCAACACAAGATCGTGAACATGGCAATAAATTATATAAATTAGGACAATATGGGGAAGCTGAAATAGTATATACAAAAGGTTTAGACTCGTTACCAGAAGGACATTTTCATATTATTCTTTTTAGTAATAATCGGGCTATGACAAGATTAAAAACAGGTGATTATAAAGCATGTATTCAGGACTGTGATGTTTCTATTCAATTATCAAAAGAAATTATAACTCATTATAATGGAAAAGTACAATGTCAAGGATTAGATATTTATGGAAAAGATCAATTAATAAAAGCTTTACATCGTAAAGCGGAAGCTTTGGAACATTTAGAAAATTATGAAAAGGCTTTAGAGACTTATCAGACATTAGTTCAATGGGAAGGTGTTGGTAATGTAAAAGTAAATCATGGATTAGCAAGATGTAGAAAAATTGTTAATGGATCGTCATCACCATCATCATCATTGTCATCACCATCTCCATCACCCTCATTATCTAATAATAATAATAATAATAATTATAATAATAAGCGTTCAACACCTAAACCATCACTTACTTCAATTAATTCACCTACTGTTAATGATAGTAAAGCTGTAGCAGCTATGCGTGCTCAAGCAGCTCAACAAGAAAAGGATGATGCTGAAAGATTAGCTAAAACAGATCAAGTCAATGATAGATTAGCTCAATGGAAACAAGGAAAGGAATTGAATTTACGTGCTTTATTGGTTACTTTAGATACCCTATTATGGGAAGAATCGCAATGGAAACCTATCCAAATGAGTGATTTGATTCAACCTAAAAGATGTAAAATTCAGTATTTAAAGGCTATTGGTAAAGTTCATCCTGACAAGGTAATTTACATGAAAGATATAATAATAATAATAACTTATATACACACACATATATATATAATCATTTAATATTTTAATCATAATAATTTTTATTTATTCAACATTTTTATTATTATTATTTTAAAAAAAACAATAGTTACCCTCAACTGTAACTGTAGAACAGAAAATGATTGCAAGTGGTATATTCAGTACTTTAAATGAAGCTTGGGATGAATTCAAAACTCAGAATAATTTATAATGCGATCATATTCGGTGGCTAAGTATGAATTTAAAATCAGCTGTGACACCTTATAATTTTTTCTCTTTTTCCTTTTTCCTTTTCTTTTTCTCTCTTTCTTTTCCCTTTTTTTTTTATTCTTATCTTTAATATTCATTAAAAAATGGTAAATAGATAAAAAAAAGTATACATACCAAAAAGAAAAATGTTATTTTCTTTTCTTTTCATCATATAGATTTTTTTTAAACTACATCTAAAATAAAATGATTATAATATTTATGATGATTTATTAATTTATTATATCTATACATGTATATATTATATATAAAACTATAGCCTCAAAACGAACATATTGAAGAACACATTAAGAAACATGGTCGTCGTTTCGATTATGAAGAGAAGAAGTATGTTTTTGGAATAAATAGCTTTGATCCAAACAAAGAATCTTATTTTATATTAAATATGCATTTATATTGACCTTATTTTATTTTATTTTTTTAAATAGACGTAAGAAAGAAGCTCGTATGGTACATAAGAATTCACAATTTGCACAAAAAGTACATGGTTTGAGAGCTATTTTACATAATAAGAAACGACATGCAGAAAAGATTCAAATGAAGAAAACTATTAAACAACATGAAGAAAAGAATGCTAAACAAAAATCTGCCGATGCTGTACCTGAAGGTGCTGTACCAACTTATTTATTAGATCGTGAAGGAGAAGATAGAGCTAAGATTCTTAGTAATATGGTGAAACAAAAACGTAAAGAAAAGGCAGGAAAATGGGCTGTACCTTTACCTAGTGTACGTGGTATGGCAGAAGATGAAATGTTTAAAGTAGTTAAAAGTGGTAAAAATAAAAGTAAATCATGGAAACGTATGGTTACCAAAGTTACTTTTGTTGGTGAAGGATTTACAAGAAAACCACCAAAATATGAAAGATTTATTCGTCCTATGGGTTTACGGTTTAAAAAGGCTCATGTTACTCATCCCGAATTAAAAGCTACTTTCCAATTACCTATTATTGGTGTTAAGAAAAACCCTCAATCTCCTTTATATACTCAATTAGGTGTCATTACAAAAGGTTCCGTTATTGAAGTCAATGTATCAGAATTAGGTTTAGTAACTACTGGTGGTAAAGTAGTCTGGGGTAAATATGCTCAAGTAACTAATAATCCTGAAAATGATGGCTGTATCAATGCTGTTTTATTAGTATAATTTTTTTTATATCTTTTATTCTATTACTTCATATTCATTTTTCTTTTTTATATATATATACATAATTTATTATTATAAATCATTTTAATTTTTTTTTTCTTCTTTCAATTTTCATCTTTATATGTGTATCGTTTTCATTTATTATTTTGTTACCCGCATCAATTCCTTTTCCTACTCCTTTTTTTTTAATCACTATTTTTATATTATTTTTTTCACTATGTATCCTCCATTTAACCATTAAATAAATAAAACACTATATATATGTATATATATAGGATGCTTTTATTTAAGATATTTCTGTTTACTATTAAAGTATTATGTATTTTCTAATAAATAAAATGAATAAATAAATACAATTTTTTTTTCTATTCTATTCATAATCAAAAAGATGTGAAAATGCTTCTCCAGCTTCAATTTCTATCATATATTTTTTTAGTGCATCTAAATCATTATGATTTCTAAACTTTCCTGAAGTTTCAAATTTTAATTCTTTCATATCTTTAAATTTTCGATGTAGTTCAAGATCATCCATAGATTCACATTCAAATTTTTCTTGGAATTTTGTTGATATTTTTTTATGACTTGATGGAATATCGGCCCAAGATTTCGTTTTAATATCATTAATGAATTTGGCCACATTCTTTTAATTATATAATAAAAATAAAAAAAATTTCAAAATGAGATGATCTCTGATTAAAAAAAAAGGATTGCTTCATGTTTTTTTTATATATTTATTTTACCTCTGATGTTGATTCTAAACAAAGCATACCTGGTTTGCCACTAAATAATAAGCCTGTAATATTATAACCCTATTTTATTTTTATTTCATATATTTTATTGAATAAAAAAAATAATACTCCATAAGAATACTATTTACGATGATGATATTTATCTTTTTTTCTTTTCTTTTCTTTTTAATACCGGAGCCCAATCAACAATATGATTCCTTTTTTCTTTTGTATAAATCATAGGTAACCATAACCATTCACGAAGAAAAACAATAGGCCCATTATTTAACTTTGATATCTTTTGTTGTTGTAGTTGTTCTTGTTTCAATAGTATTTCTTTTTGACGTTGTTGATATTGTTCTATTATAGGTAAAGCAAGTGTAGATGCATGTTGTAATATTAACATGATTTGAGTTGAAAGATCAAGATCAGGATCTTGATCTAATTGCTCTTGCCAATAGTTTGACCATGTATTTATTAAAGATTCATGTAGTTCTCTATCTAACCAATTATTTTCACTCGAAGATATATTCCATGAACAGATATGTTGTTGTGATAAAGAAAGTCTTCCATCAATATTCAATATTAATATATCAGTATCCGTTTCATTATCTTTATTTAAAGGTAAATGAATTCGAAATGATAATGAAGTTGCTTGAACAGTTGGTATTAAAGTTGACAGTTCATTTTCTTGTGAATGTTGTAAAATTTGCTGATATAAATTATCATCTTCTATTGATCGAAATTCAAATTCATTATCAAAATATAAAGATTGTAATAATTCAATCGTGTTTACAATATTCTCAAGTGACTCTTCAGTAATGTTTGACATGTATATAAAAATAAAAGGTTGAAGTCAAAAAAAGAAAAGAATAGGAATAGAGAAGGAAGGGGAAAAAAAGGGCATCAAGCGGAAGTTATATTTGAATTTGTTTTATATG
This sequence comes from Cunninghamella bertholletiae, assembly GCA_037043795.1. Classification (NCBI taxonomy): domain Eukaryota; kingdom Fungi; phylum Mucoromycota; class Mucoromycetes; order Mucorales; family Cunninghamellaceae; genus Cunninghamella; species Cunninghamella bertholletiae. Next base: position 1,764,627 of record JAZGVP010000005.1, read on the forward strand.
CTCAAAATGGAAATTCTTTTTTTTAATAAACAAGATGTAATTAAACCTTCATAACTAAAAAGTTGTTTTTTTGAAGAATAAGCTATAATTATTTAACATACTTAATGGCCAATTAATTTTACTTTTTTTTATAGTGGTTGTTAAATTAAAAACCTTAAACACAAATGACTACTTGACTAAATTAAATTATTGTATAATGAAATATATATATATATATATATAGGATATCGTGTATCAAAATATTAATTATCATTTATTATAGAATCATATACAATGTTTCTTGGTGATAAGTATAATAATTATTTTTTTGTTTATTATCTCTTGGTATATTCATTTTATTTAGAAAAAAAAGTGAGAAGAAGAGTATAAAAGAAAAAACCAAACTTCTATATTTATGCTTTAAATTCTCTTTGATTTTACTTTTTCTTTGTAATAATAAAAATAAAAAAAAACAAATAAACTTTTAAAAAGAGATTCAAATCAGTTAAATATAGACATGATCATATATAAAATAAATAATCATGCATCCTATTTTATTATTCAAACAAAAAATAGTCATTTAAATATTCTTCACTAAGAAATAATACCATTATCATGACTGAGTTTTAATAATATTCTTTTATAAAACTTAATGATAATTTCTTTATGCATAGTTTTGAACTTCTTTAATATGACGTATATCTTTTTTTTTATTTTATTATATAGATATATTTATTTATTTTTGATATAAATATGTCATGAAACTGTTATTTTTAACAATTATGAAAGAAGTAATTATAAAAGTTATATTTACAACAACATGAATCATTCTTTAAATAAGATTGGAAAAATAATAATAATAAAAAAATTCAGACAGTATTTAAGGATGCTTCAAATGAAAAAGTTATTTTGGAAAATAAAATGAACGAAAAAGAAGTAAATTTATCACAAACAATAAATTTTTCAATTGATTACTTAATTATCAATTAAAAGAATTAAAGTATTAGTTTTCCTTTTTATATTGATAAATACGATAACAAGGATGATGATGGTTATTGTTTAACGATGCAAGTCTTATATTCCTATGAAACTAATAGTAAAATGAACAAATAAAAACAGCACTTTTACTATATCACCTATATTTGATAAAGAAGAAAAAAATCCTATTAATATAATAATAAATAGTTAATCTATTGGTTTAGTTAATTTTATACATAAAATATATATATATATTTTCAATTTTTAATACAATCAATTCAATCATTTAATTGAGTTGTTCAAATATATTCAGCTACAACATAATTATTTATGCAAGTTAGAAATCATGGTTCATTTTATTATGAAACATTTTACTCCAAAAAAAAGGTTCACCTTTAATTTTTTAATCTCCGCTAAACAAAATATAAATTTGGAGGTGGTTTTTTTTCACTTTCACTTTCCTTTTAATAACTTTTCTTTTTTTAAGGAAAAAAAAAAGCGTTTTATAATAATAATATTAATAACAATACGAGCAATATAGTATAATACTAGGAAATATTGATATAAAGTTTGTATACTATACATATATAAAATGAGCACTAATCCAGGAGCTCATTTAGGTCAAACACCTTTAAATATTGCAAAACTACGTGATATATCTAGAAAAGAATTACCTGAAATATTAGATAAAGTAATAAATACATAATACGAAACTTGGCAGGAATATATATATATATAATATTCATATCACTTTTTATTTATTTATATTAGGTACGTGGTAAAAAAGGACTTGTACTTGATCCTCAATTAACTGGGCCTTTAAGTTTATTAACTGACTTTAAGTTACTAAAAGTAAGTTTATAAATAATATGTAAAATATAATCTTTAAACATCATAGTTTTAATAAATGATGTATATACATGTATGATATGATAGGATCATGGTGTTGAAAAAATTTATCAACTTGACTCTACTAGTTTTGAAAGTGACTGTAGTGGAGTAATATATATTTGTCGACCAAAAATGGAATACATGCGGTATATAGCAAGTAAATAATATATATATATATATATCTTTTATTTTAAACCGTATATATATCTTTTGTTTTAAACTATCTATTTTATTTATTTAATAGATCATATTAGACAATGGACAAGAAATGGAAATAAAATCGATTGTTGGTTATTTTTTGTACCTGAAAAAACATTAGTATGCGAAAGAATATTGGAAGAAGAAGGAGTAAAAGGAGATATTACAATAGGATCATTTGGTATGGATTGGATTCCATATGAAGATGATTTAATATCAATGGAACTAGATACTTCTACTTGGAAAGAAATATATTTAGATGGAGATACAACATCCGTTTATTATTCAGCAAGGGCATTAATGAAATTACAATCCATTTATGGACTTTTTCCAAAGATCATTGGTAAAGGGGATGCAGCCAAACAATTAGCAGAATTATTATTACGTATGAGAAGTGAACAAGCAGTTATTAATGAAGTGAATGTAAACTCATCATCCTTCAAGATGCCTTCTTTATTAAATACCGTATCTAATCATATAGATCAATTAATTATTGTTGATAGAAATATAGATGTTGCTACACCATTATGTACTGAATTAACTTATGAAGGTTTAGTAGATGAAGTTTTAAGTATTCGTCATGGATTTGTTGAATTGGATGCTAGTTTAATTACTCCTCAGCAACAAGCTCAACAAGCACCATCATCCCCATCTCCAACAAATAATTTAAAAAATACTGCTATGCCAACAACAGCTGGTCAACCTGGTAAAAAGAAAAAGCAAGTTCTTAATTCTTCTGATAAATTATTTTCTGAATTACGCGATCAAAATTTTACGGTTGTTGGTGGTATGTTGAATAAATTAGCTAAACGAATTAATGAAGATTATGCAGTAAGTAATCAAGTGTACACATTCGTATAATAATCGATCTATTAAATTAAAATTATATTAATATATGTATATATTATAGGAACGCCATCAAGCAAAAACGGTAGCACAAATTCGAGATTTTGTTAGTCGATTAGGCGATTTACAACAAGAACATCAATCTTTACGTATTCGTAAGTATTATTTTCACTCTATATATATATATAATAAAGATAGTTATATTAATAAATGAATCTTTATATTTTATTACTATTTCTATAAACCAGATACTAGTATTGCTGAACAAATTATGGAGTATACTCTTACAGATGAGTTTCATAAAATTTTAGAGGTTCAACAAAGTAAGAATGATAATAATAATAATAATAATAACAATAATATAATAATAATAATAATAATAATAATGTTAATCATATTATATAAGTATATTTGAAAAGGAAAAAAAATATTAACATAATTTAAATATATTCTAGATGTGGTAGCTGGAATAGATGGAAATAAAGAACTTGATTGTATAGAAGAAATGATCGATAAACAAAAACCTTTAATTCAAGTGCTTCGATTACTATGTCTTATGTCAATAGCTCAAGGTGGTTTAAAAGTTAAAGTTTATGAACATTTTGAAAAAGAAATTATCCAGGTAAATATATATAATGGATTTTTTATTTTTGATTATTCATATTACTAATTTCATTTTTAGACATATGGCTATGAACATATTGGTACACTTCATCGATTAAATCGACTTGGATTATTACTCAAACGTACAACATCAACCCCTTCACGTAGCACCTTTTCACAAAGTCGAAGAGCATTCAAATTAATTGTAGAAGATGTGGATGAAGTTCATCCTAATGATATTTCATATGTTTATTCAGGTTATGCACCTTTAAGTATTCGATTAGTTCAAACTGCACTTCAAAAATTAAATCCACTTAACTCTAACTCATTACCATCTATATCAGCTGCAAGTAATATATTAACTACTACCGGAGCAGGTACTGCTAGTTTATTTTCTTATGTTAGTGGAGGTGCAAGTATTTATGGTAACAGTAGTAACAATAGTAATAATAATAATAATAATAATAATGGGACAGATTTTAAACAACCTGGTATATTCAATGGTAAATCTGTTCTAAATGGTACAACAATAACAAATGGATGGCAAGGTGCCAATGAAGATACCCTTAAAATTTTACCTGGTAAAGCTTTTGAAATTGTCCAAACTGTAGAATATGGCACTGAAACTAATGCTGCATTAATTAATGCAAAAAGTAAGTATAAAAATAATGATTATAAAAGTATTGCTATATGAATATAATTTATTTAAATATATATATATATATATATATGAAATAGAACATGGACTTCAACATTCAAAAACTACTGTTATTTTTTTCCTTGGTGGTTGTACTCATACCGAAATATCTGCTATTCGATTCCTTGCTCAACATGATGAAGGTAAATATAATTTATTATCATTATTATTATTATTATTATTAGCTTATTAATATAATAATTTTATTGTTATGTAATAATAGGACGTGAATACCTTGTTGCTACCACTCAACTAATAAATGGAAATACCTTTTTAGAACCTATCATTGAAAATAATCGAAGACCTACTTATGATAATATTGGCGTTTCTTAAAATAATATATATATAAAGTTAAATACCCCTTTTCTCCATTTTTTTTAAATTTTTTAGGAAAGGAAGGAAATGTAATAATCAAGGTCTTAATATATACACTTTAAAATGATAAATGTTTATTAAATACATCTTCTAATTTATTATTAACTACAGTATTTTCTTTTTTAAATGACGTGAAGTTAGAAAACACTTGTTACTTTTTTTAAAAAAACACTAATCATAATCATTATTATCATGCTTTTGTAATAAAAAAGAATAAATACAAAAAAAAAATGCTCATACTATAAAAAGTTTAATTATGTAGTAGTAAAACAAATTACTGACGCAATTAAGCAAGCAAAATAATTTTCAATTATATATCATTGTATTATATGCAACAAGCACAAAAAAAAAAAAAGATGAGGGACAATACTATATCATTAATGTTATTAAAGCTATTTTGTATCTTTAATTAAAATAGAAATGATATATTACTAGAAAGAACTAAAAACAATAGATATATAATAAAATAATAATAACAAAATATAACCTGGGGACACTTTGTGGACAGAGGTAGAAGTGCTCTCATCGTAATCCTGCTTGGAGATCCACAAGTTCTAGAAAGTAGAAAGAGAAGTTAAGATAGCACTACCTATCCAGACAGAGTGTTTATGGTTAGTAGGGGTAGCAACCTTAAATTTGGCAGAAGTAAGGGCAAGAATAGTGATTTCTTTTTGCATACAGTCTACAATACCAGGATACCTAGCATTACCAACAGATAAGGCAAAGTTGCCATAACATTCTTTACGAATATGACTATTACACTTCGTTATGGGATTATACACGTTTTCGTGGATATTATAAGATTCAAGACTAAATATGGAAGGTTGAAAGAGAGCCTCAGAAGCGCGGAAACGTTCATCACTTACAATGATAAACTGACTATCAAGCAATTCATATGAGTTTTCAAGAGAATGTGATAAGAAACAGTGTTTATTTCTTGTTCAAAATCAGTATCAACATAGCAGAGTTTTTCTTTAGTATCACGAACGACTTCACAGTCGACAGTAGTATTGAAATTGTATCCGCATTCGCCTTAGATGCGCATCAAATAATTAGTTATATCGCGACCAGCCAAATCTAAACATAAGATAGCATCAGAAACAACAGAATCATCGGAAACAGAGTCAGGATAAGTAACATCATCACCAAAGTCAAAAACAATACCAATGGTAAGACTAGCATCATAAAGAGATAAGACAGTTTGATTGGAAACATAGAGAGCAGGAGTATTGAAAATTTCGAACATGATTTGAGTCATCTTTTCATGGTTAGGCTAAGGATTCATAGGAACTTTAGTTAATAAAAGAGGGCATTCTTCAGGAACAAACTTAAGTTCGTTATATAAAATATGATGCCAAACCTTTTCCATATCCTCCCAGTTGGTAATTATACCCCGTTCAATAGGATTACTAATGTTTAAGATATCACACATGGATTGAGATTTACCTCTAACATAAGAATCATTTTGATCCTTACCAACGATGGTGGACAAAACACAATATGAAATATCATCATTACAAAACCGGCTTTATACGTACTGGGGGCCATTATAAATAATTAAAGCACCATTTTCTTTCATATTTAATAAAATTGAATTTTTAAAAATAGTAATAATTAATAATAAACACTTGCTTTCAAATACTTAATTTAAAAAAAAATATTTTATAATCATTAGTTTTATTGGTCACACACATATGGATAATAATGCGACTTAGATAAAAAACTCATAGAAAAAGATTGAGAATAACTTGATCATTAAATTTACTTTAAAAACATTTATATTTTTAGGCAAATAAAAAAAACTTGATTTTAAATGCATTTTATTTTTCCTTCATTCTACCCCTTTTGTTTCAAAACATAAATAAATAAATAAATAAATAAATAAATAAATAAAACGTCATTTGATCTGGCGTTTTTGAATAATTACAATCTAAATTTTTTTCACATCTGCTATAGAGTTTTTATAATTGTTAAACTAGTAAACCTAATTTTATTAATTTTAGTAAGATAAATATGATATAAATTATTTTAAAAAAAATTACACCCAATAAATATGGATTTGATAATTTTTCATGAGTTTGTTTAAAAAAGAAGAGTAAGAATAGAAATAAAAAATTAGATTTAGTATAAATAATAGTATAGCTTTTATAAAGTTAAAATAATCAACAAAATTGATTTGTGAATAAAGTGGGAGAAAGAAATCTTTTATTAAAATAGAATAAAAATATGCATAAGGAGGTACTTTTGTACCAAACGTTAGATTTAAGTTTCTTCTCTTACAACGAATTATTAGCAGAATTGTAAGAAATGAACAATTTCAAATCCAGATCAGGTCCTTTGCCTTTAAATGAAATTTTTTCAAAAAAAAAAAAAACGTTATTAACACCTTTTGACTTTATCTAAAGATCTTTAAAATTTGTTAAAATCAGATAGTGGAAAAAGAATGTCATTTTATTAAGCATCAATAAAAAAAAGGTATTTATATAAAAAATTATCATAGCACAAAAATGTGTAACCATCATAAATAAAAGAATAAAGCAATTTTGATTATATTGTAAAATTTAATAAAAGCCGAATATTGCCAAATTATTTCATTCTTTTTCCTTCAACCCTAGAGTGAAATCCAGGAGTTTGATAAGTTTTATCCTATCGAATGAAAGCAGAAGGTCTGTTGTTGAGAGAGATAACGGATTGTGTGAGTAAGTGGATATTTTTAGCAGAGTTTAAATCTTTATTGAATAAAATATTACATTTATTGAAAATAAGTATTGTATAAAGAGATTCAGTGTCCACTTTTTTATGTTCCAAGGATCTTTTTAAACACTCACAGCAAGTCTTCGTTTTTTAAAAAAATAAATAAATAAAAAGTCAACGATTCTATGAAAGGTAATTATATATTATTCATATAAATATATCGCTATATACACTTACCTTAGTAGTAAATGCTTCATCCACAATACACAAAATTATTTTCTAATTTTTTTGAGCAATTTTGAAGGCATCTTTTACTATTTTTGACATATTACGATTCTTGAATTTATGCTTATTACTAACACTACTCCAATTGCCCAGAGTTAATACGAGCAACTTATTATAAAGTGTGTTTTTTTTTGAATAACCTCTTGATCTATAGTTTTTATTTCTTCATAAATTGTTTTTTTTTTTGTTTCTTAATCAATTCCTTTTGGCAATTCTACTGCACTTTTAACACTGATTTTACAATCAAATACTTCTTCAGAAAGATTATTTACAGCATTCTTACTAATGTTCTATATTACAAAAAATAAATAAATAGAAGAAAAGGGTTACAGAGAATAAATAAAAATATTAAATTCAAAAACTATTAATATCATTATTTGTCTACATATATATACTAAAATTGATTACTCTTACTTCATAAGTTTTTACAATACAATTTTTTACGATTGTGGCAGACTGCTGGGCTAAATAGTCCAAGGAAGGTTTGGTGTTTATTTTCGGTTTTTGTTGATAGAAACTTTATATAATGATTCATTCTGAAACTGTGCACCATATTTTTCAAATATAGAAGTTAGAATATTTGTTAATGAATTATTCTTCCTTTTTAGTTTATTTCCTAATACTAATTGTATACACAATTTGTGAAAATGAGGAGAAAATAATAATGGTGAAGCATTAGGAATTTGCTCAATTTGTGTATTTTTTTTTTTGGAATTACCTTTTCTTTTTTTAAAATTGATACATTCTTTACTATTAGCAGTTTTATGACCATACGAGCAAAGTGTTTACAATAACTTAAAGTTATTGCATAAGTAAAACATAAAATATAAAAGAATTGTTATATAATAATACTGATATTTTAATCTAGTTTATTATTTTCTAATCGCTCTTTATCAAGTTTTTCTATTTTAAGGTGTATTAATATTTGATATAAATTCATTATGAGTAAGACCTTCAAAAGGATCATTTGTTAAATTTGCTGTTTTCGTTGGACATTGGTAATAGTAAAAATCGTTAGATTTTTAAACAAAATAATAATAATAATAAGAAGGAGAAGAATAAAAGTTAACTAATAATGGAATATAAAAAAATAGAAAAAAATAAGAAAAAAATGAAAGAACAACTTATTTTTTAATAGGTATTGAATGAAATTGGAAAATTAAAACTTAGATTTCGTGAATTGGCGGAAGTCTAAGGGAAGTCTTAGCCAAATTTAAATTAAGAATCCTCTATTCAACCCCTTTTTTTCAAAAGGTAAAAAAAATATAATCATAAAAAAAAAACTACAACTGATCTTTTTATCCAATAAAAAAACTTGAAAATGGCAGCACAATTCCGGAGTTTTGAATAATGATAATTTTTTTTATTTCCACATCCTAAGTTTTTTTTTCACACCCATCTCTTTCTCTTTTATTTCATTTTCTTCATATTTTAAAATATAATATTTATAATAATATTATAAATATCTATTGTATATAAAATTTTATTATTATTATTATAAATATATTTACTTGAATTTTTTATTTTTGTTGCTAAACAAAAAGCAAAAAGAACTTTTCCTTTTTTCCTTATTTAAAAAAGGAAGAAAGAAAGAAGCATATTTCAATTTTCCTTTTTTAAATAGGAATAGAAAAAAAAAATATGGCACCCATAGTCTTAAAGATTAAGGGTAATAAAAGTTTCTCACCATTTTCTAATTTAAATTCGGAAGAAGATTTATCTAAAACATGGCGTGTATGTACCAAAGTTAAAGATTCACTTGAAAATGGATCTCGTTTAGAAAATTTATCCTGGCGTTTATGGTTTAGACAACATTCTCATAAAGCCAATAATATACCATTTCAAAAACTATCTAAAACAACAACACAACAATTAGATCATAATAGTCAACAACCTAATTTAAAATTATTAAAAGTAAGAAAGAAAACTATCAAAAAGGAAGTTATTAGACAAGTTCCATTAAGTAATAATAAAACTTATCATCAACCAAACTTTATAAATATTAAACAAGATATCGATGATAATAATGATAATAATAATCCTTTATCAATAACTGATAATATGTCATCATTATCACCAGCAACAGTAACAACAACAGCAGGAATACAATCAACTAGTTATTTTACTTTACATCAATTCACTTCAGATCAAGCCAATAATCAAAATATAGAATTAAAAGATATTTTTAATTGTTTTAATAGTGATAATAATAACAATGAAAATGATAATAATGAAACATGTCAATCTTCACCAATGGATTATATAACATTACAATCAAATAATCATAATAATAATACAGATACAGCCTCTAATATATACCAACAACAACAAGATTGTTCATTTATGTCATTATCTGTTCCAACAAGCCCAACAGATCATATTCCAATGACTTCAAATAATTCGGCTATGTATGTTTCATCATCATCATTATCATCATCAACTACGATGCCACCGCCACCTCCTTCCAATGGTATATTAAGAAATAAATTAATGAATGATCATATACCAAATTCTTCTTCTTCTTTAACACCAATAACAATCACTCCTCCTTCATTATCTACATCTTCTTCTACTTCAACTTCTTCTCATTTAATATCTCCCATCATGGATGACTATTCTGTGTAAGCTTTAATAATAATAATAATAATAATAATGATTAATATCAAAAAATAAAAAGAAGTAACAATATTAATTAATTGATTGTTTTTTAAAATTATAATAAGTAGACGTTCTTTAAATTTGACAAATAATAATCACAATAATAACAATAATCATAATAGCAATAATATGGAATCACTTTCTACATCATCGTTATCTTCCTCACCATCATCTCATGTATTCCCTGCTTCAGCACCCACAACCCCACCCCAACAGCAAAATTCCAGTTTTTATGATAGTGATAAACCTATTTGCACAAATTGTGGAGCTACATCGACACCATTATGGCGTAGATCTTCAGAAGATGAATTACTTTGTAACGCTTGTGGTCTATAGTAAGTTTAAGATAACAATAATAATAATAAGCGTAAGTATAAGAATAATATATTTATATAAGGCAAACTTTTTTTTTATTATTTTTAAAAAGTCAAAAATTGCATAATGTTCCTAGACCAAAATCATTAAAACCTCATAATTCAAGAAAAGAGACAAAAGATGAAGATGCTATTCAATTAGTGTGTTCCAATTGTTCAACTACTACTACACCACTTTGGAGACGAAGTGATGAAGGATCTCCCCTTTGTAATGCATGTGGTTTATATTTAAAACTTCACCATGAAAAGAGACCTTTATCGATGAAAACAGATGTTATTAAAAAAAGACAAAGATATGAGAGTAAAGATTCAAATCATCAACATCGTCCTTCTAAATTAAATAAAAAACATAAATCTGTACCAACTTCTCCCATAGAAGAAGAAAAAATCTTGATATCTCCTATGACAACTGCTTTTCCATTCAGTACTTCTTCTTCTTCGACCATGGTTACTCCTTTAGCATCTCCACATCATCAACCCGCATTAAATATGTACCCCATTCATTCATCTTCATCTGATTTCATTCATACATCTTTACCATCGTCATCAACATCGTCACCCATTCATCCTTCTACATTTCATGAGCTTCAACATCATCTATTCCTTCAACAACAACAACAACAGCAGCAGCAACAGCAACAACAACAACCTCAACATCCTTCATTAAACGCTTTTGATTTCTTTTAAAATATAATGCCGTCCTTTTCTTACTTTCATCTTTTTTTATACTTTTTTTTTTCTGTTACATATTTTCGATTTATATTTATATATATATATATATATATATATACACTGTTTTATTTATTTTTCAGTACTTACATTTATATTTTATATAGTATATATCTTATAAATATTTATTATTTGACTTTTTTTTCTCTAAAGAGAGAAAAAAAAGAATCATTTTTCCCCTTCTCTTAATTTTTTATTTTCATTTTCATTTTTCTTTCATTATTCATACATATATATATAAGAAAGGATAAAATAACCTATATTCCCAACTCTGTACTAAAAAATAACAATATCATCAAATATTTCATTTATAATTCTATATATATATTAAAATAAAGTAAACAATATTTATAATACATAAATTTAACATAGGAAAACTTTGTTCTGTTTTTACCTTTTGATTTGAAGTGCTGGGTTTATTCTTCATCAGTAATGACTCAATTTCATTTTTTATAAAAAAAATGATGATGATGATGAATAGGTCATTTTGAAAGATATAAAAAAAATAATATGACTTTTTTTAACATTATATTAAATATTAATATGTGCATTTTTCTTTACTGATATGTAATCATACCCAATGAATTGAATCTACAAAAAAAAAAAAAGTTTAGTGGCGCAGTTATTAAAGAAAAACTTTTTTTCTTTATTGTTACTAATAAACTGAAATGGAATATAAAGAATCATCTTGATGTTTGAATGTAGGATAGAAAGTAAATACCAAGGATTAAAAACAAAAGAATGTGATTCTACTTTAGATTCCAAACAGTTTAAAAGGTCTTGATTTTCATTCCAACTAAATAATCACTGATAACATTCTTGCTAAATATATATATACATATACATCTATTTATATATATGTATATATATAAATATATATGGTTTTTTTTCTTTTTTTTTCCTTTTTTTCTTCTTTAGCTTTATTCACTTATATTTGTAAAATGAGATAAAATAAAATAAATAAAAAAAAGGAAGTAGTAATAATGTTATATAAAAAGAAAAAAAAAAGAAGGTACTTTTCCAGAATGAACCTATATAAAATATATACAATTATAAATGGATTATTATAATTGTACATACATTTATATGTATTGAAATTATATGTATAAAAAAAAAAAAAGAAAAGTAAAAAAAAAAAAAGAAAAAAAAAAGGTTAAAAAAAGGGGATTAATATATAAGTTGTGGATAATATCATATATATATATAGTTAAAAATAATAATAAAAGTCTAAAAAAAAATGGAGAAGGGAGGGTTTAAAAAAATAATATATATAAAAATAAACAAATAATGATAATAATAAGATATCGTATAAATAATACGAAAATAAAACAAATAATAATAAATAATAATAATAATATATATGTATTTATAATTTCTTTCTTTTTTTCTTTTTTTTGGAGAGTTTCGATCATTTTTTCTTGTTTTTTTAAATCATTTTTTTGTTTTGATTTTTTTTTTAGGTTTCCGTAATGTAATATATAATTATATATTTATATACATATATAATTTTCTTAAGAGGCTTGTTTTATCAGTTTTCCATTTTTAATCACACCAAGCAGTAGTGGTTGTAGCTGAACGGATAGGAGGAATAATATGATTACGTTGATAAGGATGATAATGATAAAAAGAATCACCACATCTATTGCTGTTACTATCATATCTATTTAAAGGATCCCAAGGTGATGATCTACGATGAAAACCGGGTGGAATAGATGATCTGTTATTATTATTATAAAATTGACTTGATGAGCGATGATTATTATAAATAGTAGGATGAATGGGGCCACCTTGTTGATGAGATGTATTAGTAGCTGTAGTAGTAGATGAATAATGGTGTTGTTGTTGTTGTTGTTGCATGGCATAAAGATGATGATATTGGTTATTACTATTGTTATTATTGTTAATATTATTAACAGATGTATTGCTATTATTATTCATTGACCAAATGTTAGAAGTAGGCGATGATGATGAGTGATGATGATGATTTAAATGATAATATTCTTCTTCATCGGAATCATCAGATTCATCACTTGATTCAATATCATCCATTAAAGTTTTATTACTGTCGTATAAACCTAAACATTGTAAAGTTGAAATAATAAAATCATGACGCTGATTTAAATTTTGGGACCAAGTAGTAGACATTTTATCACGACAATAATCTAAAATGGATTTCCATTTTTTGTAATCATCATCTCGTACAAATAAAGTATATTCTAAGGCTTCTAAAAATTCAGATTCCATGATATTTAAATCTTGTACTTTCATGCCACTAACTTCAGACCAAGTCTTATTAGTAAAAGTATTATCATCCAAAAACTTATTAGCCAACATTAGAGCAACAATGAATAATCTATATTCTGAACCTTCAGCACCTTCAATGGATGGATTGGATTCCAATAAATGGCAAATATATTTTAATCCAAGATAAACAGCTGATTCAGTCAATTGAGTAGAAGATAAAACTTGTAAACAAAATCTTTTAAAAGCTGGACTTGCATTTCCATTCACACGATTACCATTTGTACATGATTTCCTTGAATGCCACATTAAATAAACAATAGTGGCAGAAAAATCAGCTAAATCAATAGGTGTAGCAGTGGCTGTAGGGGTGGGAGGTGGTGATATATATACTTGTTGTTGATGTTGATGATGATAAAATAATGGTTCAAAAGCTGAAGAAGATCTTTTTGATTGAAATCCATTATTGTTATTACTGTTACTTGATAAGGGATAAGGTAAAGTAAAAGGTTGGTAAGTTGAGGATGATGTAGTAGATGTGGGTGGTGGAAGAGAGTACATTTGTTTTGTAGGGAATAATGTATAAGGTTGAGTTGTATCCACACGTAAATGCATTATTATTATTAGTTAGTAACAATAATCAATTAAAATAATACACTAAATAAATAATAAATAAGAACAGTCAATCATTTTATTTCTATTTAATATGGCTGACAATAAAAATAATAAATAAATAAATATATATATATATATATATATATATATATTTGGCAATACTTACAGTATCTACTACGGTTTTTCTTTTCTTTTCTTTCTTTTTTTTTAGTATTCACCAATAAGATTCAACAAAGAGAAACAGTGAAGGTGCCCTTTGGAAAAGGAGGTGTGTGTGTGAGTATTTAGAAGGAGGAGGAGGGATATTTTTAAGGGAGAGGAGGGGGGAGGACTAGATTCTGTTATTTAAAAAAAAACCTAGTGATTAAAAAGAGATTTGAATAATCCTTTAATATAAAAAAAAAGATCTTTAATCGAACAAGTGAATGCTCAATATAAGTTGGAATGTAAAAAAAAGTATAAAAAACTAATCTTCTTTTTTAAACAAAAAAGAGATTACAAATTAAAAAAAACACTTGATGAGAAAATAAAATGTCTTTTTTAATTAGTGTTTTTTAAATCCTTATTTTTTTTTTCCGTTGCTTGTTTATTTTCTTTTTAATACTTTTCTTTCTTTTCAAAAAGAAGAGTAATAAATAAGAATATAATAAGTGTTTATATATTAAAAAAGAAAGAAAAAAAAGGTAAAGGTAAGAGGAAAATAAGACTTTAAAGTAAGAAAAGAAAAGGAAAAAAAAAAAGAGAATTGAGATTGTTTTATTTTTGAAAAAAAATAAGTGAGTGTTATCATTATTCAATTCTGATTGGATGGTTAGGTTACATATTTATAGGATGCAACTGAAAAAATTTTTTTATATTAGGAAAATAACAAAATAAATAAAATAGCGTAGTTCATTATTGTATCATGTGTATCAAGTCAATTTATATAAAAGGGTTTCACATAACCAACTAATTATATTTAATTATTTAGTCCATTTTTTAAAAAATAAAATAGATGAAAATGGTTTATTATTAGTATTATTATAATTATTATTATTAATATGATGATGATGATGATTATGAAGGGAAATATTCTGAAACAGGAGAACAAGGCGATGAACTAGATGATAAAGTATGACTAATACTAATATTATCTTCATGATCCTTGGGCATAGAAGGTGGTAAGGGAAAAGCATGATGAATATCTGAAAAAGAAGATTCTGATTTAATACGATCAGGATAATGCCAGTCCTAAAGTGAGAAAAATAAAAATAAAAATAGAGAAAGTGATGATGGTAAATAAATAAGTATTATAAGGTGGGATGAGAGTGAGAGTATAGATTATTTTACCCCTGAGTTTATTATTTTTTTTTATTATATTATTATAATCGAAGTAATATTTGTATATATTTATGATCAAAAAAAGAGGGTATCATTTAAACTCCGATCTTTTTACCTTTTGTAAATCTAACACCTCTAATTCCATTCTTTCAAAGTCTTTTTCTAATTGAGTAACGATAGCATCTTTCATTCTTAATTCACTTTTTAATACTTCAGTTATTTCATCCTTTTCATTTATTAAATGATATAATTCTTCATGATCTGACTTTATTTTTAGTATTTCTTGTTTTAAAGCATTATTTTCTTTTTGTAAAGAGCTTGCTAAATCTCCACTTGATATATTAGAATGAATAATAGGTCGACATAAATGTTGTGCTTCTGGTTTTTGATCTTTACTTTCCTCGGGTGGTAATGTTAATACTGAACATCCTTGACTTAATGGTAAATTGGTATAACAGCATGTTTTATCACAACTTGCTTTTCCATCCAACTAATAAAGATATATAAGATTAATGACCATTGATTTTTTTAATATATATATATTTATATGCGTATGCAGTTATATAATGAAAAAAATAAAATAAAAAACAATGAAAATAAAATAAAAAAACTTACCTGTCGATATAATAAGTGAATCATTTGTACCAAGTATTCATATTCTGGCCCAACATTTTTCATTTGCCGAATTTGATCATTTTTAAGGTTATTGATTTCTTCCTGCAGAAAATTAATAAATAAATAAATGAATAAAAAGAGAAAATGAAATTAATTAAAAATTGAGTAACCTTATTATATATATATGTAAAAGATCAATGATGATATAGATCTTCTACTATTTTTTTTCCTTTTTACATTTTTAATTGCCATATCATCCATTAATAAGCGATTACTTCTTTGTAGTTGTACATTCATTTCTTTTAATGATTTTATTTCTTCTTTAAGTCCTTTTGTTTGTTCATCTATTAATTGATCACAGTCTAATTTCAATTTTCTATTAGCTCGCAGTAACTTGACATTAGAAAGTGTAAGTTGTTCCATATCGTGTTCTAATTGTCTAAGTCTGGTATGTACATCTCCGTTTTGGATTTGTCTTTTTATTGGTATAGTTGGTTCTTCTGATAACTAAAGGTATAGAAATATATATATATATATATATATATATGTATAAATATGAATGGTTAAAAAAATGATTCTAAATGAAGATGAATAAATAATAATAAAAAATTGACTTATTTCTTTATTTTCTCCTTTTCCTTTTTTTTTTTTTTACCTCTAAGGAAGTCATAGAATTCGGCATTGAATAGTTCATAAGATTATGAACTGTGTCTAAATTATCCATACTAAGAGTTGCTTCAGATAAACGATCCATTTAAACTATAAAATAATAAATATTATATATATATATAAATAAAGAAAGGAATGAATGAATAGATTAAAAAAAAAGGTGATTAAAAAAAAATACTAAAGTGAAAAGAGAGGAGAAAATAATAAAAACATGGGATAAAAATGAAAAGGAAAGAACCAACGAGTACAAGAACTTATAAAGGTGACTGAGTTTAAAAATTAAAAATTGGCTGATTTTTTGCTCTACATGTTTATATAGATCTTTATTTATTATCCTTTTCCCTTTTTCTTTTCTTTTCCTTTTTCTAATATTATTGTTTATTGCTTACATTAAAAATTTTTATATATTAATGATTTTCTATATAAGTTGAGGTTATGGATTTATATTAGTAGTCAAAGTATTTTAAAAACATCTAATGCATCACTATTTTTATTAATAAATCTTTTAATAGTAATTAATAATAATAATTATATAATAAGTTATAAGCAAATAATAACCATAACTCTTTATATAAAGAATATATTTATAATAATATTCAACTTTTTGTTTATACGTTATTTCTTTTGAATTAAATAAATCATCATCTTTATTATCTCGGTTACTGTTTTCTATAAAGAAATATATTAATTACTTTGATAATAGCAATGTAAATAGGTATTAGCTTTAAACACAGCTAAATGCAATTTTTTACTTTAAATGCAGACAAATTAAAAGGAGTTTTATTTTATTTTTACTTTTTTGATCAAGGATAAAAAAGGGTTTTAAGAATAATATAGTTATTTGATCATACAAATAATACTACCATTTAAGAATTTGTCAATACATTTCATTTATAAAAAATTATTTTGTGCAATATTTATTATTGTAAAGTTGCAATTATAATGCTAAAAAAATTTAAACCCAGCTCTTTAACACTATCTATTTAGGTCATTGTTATTTTTTTTCCCTCTTTTTAAACCTTTTTTTATTTTCCATTTCTTTTTATTTATTTTTCTTTCTTTCTTTTTAAAATAAAAAATAAAAAAGAAATAAAGGAAAGAAGAAAAAAAGGAAGAAAGAAGAAAATAACAGCTGAATTTTTTTTTCCCAAGGAATTTATATATGAGTTTAACTAATGTAACCATTTTAAAAAAAAGAAGAGAGTATACTATATAAATAATATTAAAAAGTACCTAAATATATAAATGTATTCTATTAATTTTTTTTAAAAAAAAGGACAACAATGGAAAATGGCCTTGTGTATCCAATCATAATTCGCTTTCACCTTTATTATCGAACTTATGGAATAATTTTATAAAACATGTTCATCAAGATATACTTAAAAAGGATGATATATTGGTATATAATATAATAATTACTATTATTATTATAAATCATTTATATTAACCTTCTATTATTTATTATAGAAAATACTTAGTTATTGCTTTAATATATCATCAACTATGACTGGGCAAACACGCATTATTTTTGAATCTTTTAAAACAGCTAAATTACTATTACCAAATAATAACAATAATAACAATGATGATGAATATAAAATTAATCACCAACAAGAACAACAATCATATATAAATGGATTTTTAGTTGGATTTTCATCTTGTTATGCTGCTAGTTGTAGACCAGATTTACCAGCTTGTTATACTCCTACATGTCCTAATAAATTATATACCCAGTGGCTTCATATTTATAATAATCATGTTTCAAAAACGGTAAACAAAAAAAGGAGTTTGTTATGATCTTGTGATCCATTTTAAAATAAATAAATAAATAAATAAATAAAACTATTATAATCCATAACGGGGTTTTAACTTGTCTATTTTTTATATGTATATAAATTTACATAGGAAGAAAAAACTTGGACAGAGCATGTTCCTAAGCATATTTTAAATACATATCCAATCAGAGAAATTAAAAGACAATCAGCTATAGCAGAATTAATACAATCAGAAATAGATTATTGTAAAGACCTTACCATATTAAAAGAAATATATGCTATTCCATTTTTAAATAGTCAACAACAAATCATTAATCAACGTCAACAAGATAAATTTTATGCCATTGTATTTGATAGTACTTTAAAATTAATTAAATATCATCAACAACTTTGTTACCAATTAGTACACCATCGTCAAGATGCTTCTTTGTTATTTGTTGATTTTGTGGGCAATGCTTTATTACAACATAATTCTCTTTTAGTAGATATTTATTTGACACATGCGAATATTCATGTGGAAGCTTTACATATTTTAAATAAGGAAATGGATAAAAACATTTCGTTTAGAAATTTTATTGAACAACAAAATGATCATCCTCTTACTAGAAAATTAGATATTCATCATTATTTAACTAGACCCACTTTACGTTTACCAAAATATAAATTACAATTAGAAACGATTGCTAAATATACAGATCATATGGCTGATCAAGTGGCATTGGCTGCAGCTATTGATACTATACACGATTTATTAAATAGAATGAATGATACTATTAAACGTGCTGAAAAAAGAATTCAATTATTAAGTATGACTTCTTCTATTTTTTCTTCTACTTCTTCATTATTATTAAATACAACGCTTTTACATCATCATCTTCAACAGGCAACTCTTTTGCACCATGATCGTTTACAATTATCAAGAGTCACTTCTCATTCTTTAAGAGTCCAAATGTGTCATGTTTTTTTATTTTCACATGCCTTATTATTAACAAAACCTAAAGGTCCGCCGGGAAATGAAACATTTGAATTGATTGGTAGACCCATTCCATTACCAATGTTATCAGTTACTCTTCAGCCTAATAATTTAATCATTCGTCGTTTATCCATAAAAAAACAACAAAAGAAATCAGATTTAAGGCATCGTTTTAGTTTAATTTCTAATATCTCTTCATCTGAATCATCCGAATCATCATTATCTGAGACATCTGAAGCATCATCCACTTTTTATACGACTTCAACTTTATCTCCTACAGCTGCTGCTAATAATACTACTACAAATACTACAGCAACTACATATTCCGAAATTCAAACTCAACTTGATCAACCACTACCATCATCACCACCACCATCTCGTATTTATTTAAAATCACCTGATAATTATAAACAAACCAAATTAGGATGGAAAGCAGGTATAAGAACATCATCAATATCATCATCACCTACTGTCACAGGTTTACATGTTAGAGCAAGATTTTTTCAAGCATGGAATGATATAAAAAAATTTCAACATCATAGAAAGACATTTCCAACTTTGGAAAAAATTGATAAAGATAAAACAACAAATCAATTAAAGCAAAAACAACAACAACAACAAAAAAGAACGAATTCTTCCTCATCTTCCTCATCTTTTTTTAAAATATCATCAAATTTATTATCAGATCGACAATCTATATTATATTCTTCACCATTATCTTTATTAACCAATTCATCATTGTCATCACCTACTTCACACAATTCTCAATCTACATTATTTCATTCACCATCATCATCATCAACATTAACATCAACATCTCAGCAGCAACAATCGTGTATTAAAAAATATGGACAAACAAGATTAACTATAAAACATTTAGCTTATCCTGAATATCATTTTGATTTAAGATGCCAGCATAGTCAACAAAGAGATCAATGGATTGAATGGATTCAAAAGGCTTTAGATGATTCTTCAACAAGAATGATGATGAAACATCCTGATTTAAAAAAAAATAAAAATCCTCCTTTTAAATTAAATATGATTTGTGATGTTCCTGTTAGTTCCAATCATGCTATTCTTATTAATGGAGATAAAAAATTATTAACTGGATGTGGAAGAATTCATTGCACTTTACCATTTGGTAATTCAATTTTTTATAAAATAACAATAATAATAATAAAAATATATTAATGAATTTGTATTCAATTTTTTTAACATTTAATTTTATATATTTATATATAGAAACAACAAAAGGACACCATCTGATTGCGTTAGGAACTCAGTATGGTTTATGGTTAGCTTCAAAAGAAGATACAGAATTTCAATTATTAGATATGATAGAATGCCATCAATTAGATATTATTAATAATAATATAATCATTACAAGATCGCATAGAACTTTAAAAGCATATATTTTAGATCAAAATTATCTATCAAGAATAAATAATAACAATAATAATAATAATGAGGATGATGATCATTTATCTACTACTTACCCATACCACTCATCATTACCACCACCAGAATCATCATCACCAACATCATTTTTATCATCAACAACTTCAACATCACAAACATATCTTTCAACCTCTTTTACTTCTACGACAATTAAAAAATCAAAAGTTATTTATTTTAAAATTGGTACATTATATAAACGACCAGTATTATGCTATTTAACAAAAACAATTAAACATTCATTACTTAAACATCACAAATCACATTATTATATAACTATTATGTCTTTAAAATCAATACATCATCAACATCCTACTTTTAAAAAGGAAAAGGTAATATAAATAATAAAAAGGAAGATAAAAACCAATTTATATAATTATTATTATATAAAATCATAGGTAATTCCATTACAACTAGAAGATGCTGTTACTTTTGATATTTATAATAATCGCATATATATTAGATCTTTATATCATGGTATTGAATGCGTTGATGTAAGAACAAGTCATTCCACTTTATTGAATATGAATCAACATCAACATCGTTCTACTCCTTCTTCCACATCATCTTTTTTTCCATCATCATTTTCATGCGATTACTCTTTACAACAATCTCAACATCGTCATAAAAATGATAATGATAATAATAACAATAATAATAACGATGATAGTCAATTACATTGGATTGGATGTTTACATATACCTAAAGATATTGATTATCAGTCTTCATCATTGGCATTATTATGTAATCGTCAACAAGCTTATATGATCAATATCTCCACAATGACTTTATTCCCTGAAAAAGAATTTAATATATCTTTTGAATCTAATGTAAAATCTATAGCAATGATATATCCTTATTTAATTCTATTTTCTACGAATGTTATTGAAATTCGACATATAGAAAATGTAAGTAAATATATATACGTATGCATGTGCATCTTATCTTTATTATTGAAATATTGATTTATTGATTTATTCTGTCTTTTTTTAGGGTGAGTTGGTACAAGTGATTCCTGGTCAACATATTCGGTGTATTTATTTTTCTTCCTCTCAACAAGATTCCTCTATTATTCACTTTACAATGCTAAAACAAACAGATCATAATATTTTAAGCGTTTATCAACTTGCCCAATAATTTAACAATTCTTAAATATATAATATTAATGATTCTTCTTTAATACATAATAATTACTATTTAATAAACAATAAATATACTATATTTTATAAATCCTTATATAGTCTAACTCTTTTTAAACCCCCGCTATTTTTTTTTTTGGTATTTAAGGTGAATTTAATTTGACCTATTTTTCTTTTTTCTATTTTCTTGCTTTTCTTTTTTCTCATATCCCCATCACTTATACATTTAGGCAATCTATTTTCTTATTCTCCATGTTCTTTTGTTTTACTTGTAAGTCATATTAATATATATATATATATATATATATATATATATACGAATATTTTTTTTTATTAATGTTATTATATTTAAAAACACAACTCTTTTTCTTTAGTTGGTATTGATAATTTTAAACGTAAAAATCACCAAGTTGTATACACTTGTCCAAACTGTTCAGCAAGAGACGTCTATTTGGTAAAAAATAATAGTTGCTTTACATTTTGTTTTATACCTCTTATACCTTGTGGTGGCACTAAACAATTATATGAATGTTTTACTTGTGGGCGCGTGAATGTCCATCCTCCTCCATATTAAAGCACCCTCCTTCTCTCTCATCTTTTTCTTACTACTACTACTATTATTATTATTATTATTATTATTATTATTATTATTATTTAACTCATATTAATTCTATTTTATATTAATTGCTTATTTCTATCTTATACTATTAATACTAATATAATACTTATTTTTTTTACTATTTCTTCATATTTATATATAGATATGGTTATATATATATATATATATATAATTAATAATATTATTGATAAAAAAAGGAATACATATTAAAAAGAAAAAAGAAAGAAAAAAAAGG
Source organism: Cunninghamella bertholletiae (assembly GCA_037043795.1). Taxonomy (NCBI): domain Eukaryota; kingdom Fungi; phylum Mucoromycota; class Mucoromycetes; order Mucorales; family Cunninghamellaceae; genus Cunninghamella; species Cunninghamella bertholletiae. Next base: position 1,787,590 of record JAZGVP010000005.1, read on the forward strand.
AAAGAGGGAAAAGAGTAAAATATGTTTTTTTTTGGTAAAGGCAGTTTATTTAAAGTAACAAGTTTATATTAAACTCAGATATAATCAAGAGTAATGCCGAAATCTTTGAACAAATATAGATATTTAGATATATAATTAGACTCAATATGCAGCTACATATAATATTTATTAAAAAGCATAAAAAAAATGATACAAAGGTAGTAAAACCTTATACATAATGTAAATAATAATAATAATAATATAAAATAGATTAAAATACAAGACAGATAATAAAATGGCTAAACAATTTACCTATTCGGCGAGAACGAATGAAAACTTAATATAAAGACTTTTTAACAAACAAAAAAAAAAGGGGGGGAAGGCTCATTAAAAATACACTTACTTTATAATATTTCTCACAATACTTTTTTAAAAAAAATCTCTTCTTTTCATTCCTTTTTTTTACTCTTCTTTTCTTTTATCTCTTCCTTTCTTTTTATCTCTTTTTTTTTATCTCTTCTTTTTTTATCTCTTCTTTTTTTTATATTTATATTTATTAATACTAATATTATTTATAAATAATATATTATATGTCTAACGTACAAGAAAAACCTTTACCTTTTGTTTTACAGCTTACTGCTGGTGGAATTAGTGGTGTTTTTGAAATCTTGGCACTTTATCCTTTAGATGGTAAGTCATATATATATATATATCTATAATAACTAAAATAAAGAAGGTGTATATATATATATATATATAGCTTATTCTTTATTCTAATTTTTCTTTTTATTGGCGCGTGTATATATATATATATATATATATAAGTGGTTAAAACTAGAGCACAGTTAAGTTCGGGAAGTAATGTAGGTGTAATATCAAGTTTTAAAGAAATCATGAAAAATGAAGGTATATCAACACTTTATAGAGGAATAGGATTTCCATTATGTATAGAAGCACCTAAAAGAGCAATCACTTTTGCTGCCAATGAACAATTTACTGTATTATATCAACGTTACCTTGGGTTAAAAAATGATAATATACCTAAATTAGCAATGGCTACTGGTAAAATGATGAGTTTGATAAACAAACAAATAAATAAATAAACAAAATAATAATAATAATAATAATAATAATCATTTATTATAAAAATAGGGTTCACCTCTGGTTTGACCGAAGCTCTTGTTATTACACCTTTTGAATTGGTGAAAGTTAGATTACAAGATAAACTTAATGTAAGTATAATAATAATAATAATAATGATTAAAAATGAAGAGAGAGAAAAAGAAAGAAAAACTTATGGCTGTTGCTTTTTACTTTATTTTACTTTAAAAGGCAGATAAATATAAAAATGCATATGACGCATTAAAAAAGATTGCCAAACAAGAAGGGATTTTATCACTGTATAACGGGTTAGAAGCAACAATATGGAGACATGGATTATGGAATATGATGTATTTTGGAAGTATTTTTACAATTAAAGATAAATTACCTAAAGCAAATAACAAAAATGAACAATTAAGAAATAGTTTCATAGCTGGGACTTTAGCTGGGACAATTGGTACTATTGTAAATATTCCATCTGATGTTGTTAAATCTAGAGTACAAGGACATATGGTAGGACCAAGAAAATATAACTGGACATTCCCTTCAATTTATACTATTGGTAAAGAAGAAGGCGTTAAAAGTTTATATCGAGGTTTTGTGCCAAAAGTATTAAGACTTTCTATAGGTGGTGGTTTGATTTTAATCATCTACGAAAATATATCTGATTGGATGAGACATTATTATTTACCGGCATATAATGTTTTATAGATATAATAATACATATATATATATATGTACACAGATAGCAAATTAATGATTATTACTATTAAAAAAGTTGATCATTTACTGTTTTTTTTATTATGCTTCATATTTGGATCTAGTATATATAGATGAAATCTTTTTAATTTATTTATTTATTGCTTTCTATTTATATATATATATATATATATGCATATTATAAATGTGTATATGTATATAATATAATTAGATAGTAATGATGTATTAATAATAGTAAATATGTATATCAAAATCGTTTACACTATTTTTGGATATCATATATGGTAATCATAAAAAAAAATTCGTTGGGTCTAAATTTCAAATTTGTACTAAATAATCAACATTTAGCTGGTCTATTCTTTTTTTATTAACATATATTTCATTTTTAATCTTTGTTCTATTTTTCCATAAGACCATTTTCATTTGGATTATTTTTATGAATATACTTCATATTTAGTGACCATATATCCTTATTCTCTTAATGTTAATACAAGTGAATTTTCTATCTAAAAGTTACAAGTACTTGTTTCAATATATAAAGAGTTTTCTTGTACATCAGAGGAGAAGTTTGTTAAATAAATAATCTTTAAGTAATTGACTGCATGATCTGTATTGTTGTATTTTTGGTATAGCCCTAATATAATTTCCCATGTTTCCAATATTTTTAAGTGCAATGCTACTGTAGTTGACTCGTTCTTTATAAAATTCATCCATTTCTTTATGACCTGACTTATAAATTGTGATAATAATATGGAGGAAGAAATGATATTTAAATATATTCCAGTATTTGAAGTAGAAGTTGGGGACAAAATTGAATTTGACTAAGTGACCATTTTACGAATCTTATCAATTTGCTTATGATGCATCAGCGCACCGACTAGAGATAATTTAATACCATTCAAAAACCCTTCTTGTTTAGCCCTTTTTTTATTTCAATTCTTCTAATTGCTTGATTCAGGTATTCTTTAAACTTCTTGAAGTTAGTGGGTGTTCGCTTAAATTTTAGCAATTGTTTATAATAGATATGTAAAACAACAATGTTAAGATTAATTTCCCCATTATCAGAAGAAGACAAGATGATATTTAAATCATTATCTGAAAACAAAGTAGGATCTACTACCATAAGTCTAATAAATCTTTTTTTTAGAAAAGGTTAATTGTTTGTATGTCTGATGCAAGGTGTCCGTTTGTAATTGCTACTTTTCTTTCCTTGTTTGTTAGGTTATCTAATTTTTAAGTATTTGGATCCATATAAAAAAGAAAAGAAAAAAAAATTTAAAAATAGAAGGATAAAGTAAGTTATAGTAAAAATATAGACATTAAATAATGGTTTACTATAAATATTAAATATTACTTATTTTATTAATCCACCAGGGAATCTATATTTATAGTATATGAAGATAGAGGCTGTGTAAGTCGAAAAATTCTTCCAGCATAATTATCGAAAATATACCTAATAGATCTACCTTACTATCGGGTTAATTGTTTTATCAAAACTCTCCTTGATAATAAAGACCAGTTGATGCTTTAAGGAAAGTGTATCGCTATCTAAATTATACATACAAATCATCGTATAAACTAATTTTTATTTTTCATTTTCTTCCTGTGCGCGTAGGTAAACCCTAAAAGGAAATCTGAAGAGAACAGCGAATTTTGTGAAATTTAAACTTGTGACTGAAAATTAGTTTTTTTGTGACTGAAAATTACAAGTCAAAATACCCCAAGTTCTTTGAAAGACTGATATCTATCTCTATTAATATTATATGATGCAATTGCCAAATAATTAAAAAAAATGATCACTAATAATAGTTCAAAAAGGCGTGGAGTTTTAAATCCAAAATATCATTATTATTATTTTTAACTGTACCAAAATTAGGATAATAATAATAATAATTATAATAATAAGGATTAATAAATATATATATATAAATATATATATATTAAAAAAGGAATGATTCATAATGAAATTTAATATTTTGAAATAGAGATAGTATTAATTTTTTATTAGATTATCTGTTTTCTAATTTATAAATAATCCTTGTTCAATTCATATATTAATTAATAATAATAATAATTACTAGTGTTTTCGCATTTAATAAGCAAGAGAGCCTTTTTTTTTTTTGCTCTTGATTTTAACTTTATTTATTAAGTTTATTTGTCATAAAAAGTTACATTTATACACAAGGTAACAACATCATTTATATTTATTTTATAAATTTTATATTGATTAATAAAATAGAATATTAAGAAGTTTTTAAGCTTGAAGATAATAAAAATAAATTTGAGTTTTAATGAGATTAATGAATCTAAATAATGTTACCTGAAAATTGATATATAAATATAATATATATATATATAAACTATTTAAAAAACTCACTAAACTATTTTTGTATCTTTTATTTTGGTTATTGAGTATTTAAAAAAAAATTCTTTTTATATCTGATTTTATAATTGATCTACTACTAAAAAAAAACTAGGTCCCTCATTTTTTTATATATATTTGTATTTTTTAACTTTATTTGAATGCCTTTTTTTTCTTCATCTTCTTCTTGTTCTTCTTTTTCCTTTTTTCTCTTTTTTTCCTTTTTTTTTTTTTCTTCTTCTTCTTTTTCTTTTTACTTTATATACCTCTTATATATATATATATACATATATATATAAATATATATTTTTAATAGTAAAAATAAATGTTAAGGTTGAAGATCATCATTTTATTTTTAATCTCATTATATAATATATGCACCAATGCTATTCCAATTTCATCAACATCAATATCATCACCTGAAACGTCATCATCATCATTATTAACAACTTCTTCATCATTACCTACAGATACTTCATTATATTCAATAACAATTAAACTAAATCATCAACAAAAAATAAGATTCATAGATAATTTAACTTCTCTAATTACTTATCATTTAACTTTTGATCATATTGATAGAATCATTTATCAATTATCTCAACATACTGCTAATATACTTCAATCGTCCATGAAAATAGAATGGGATGAAATTAAAAATGATACAATTACTCCAATAGATATGTCTATACTGATAGATCAGCTTCAAGGAGGAATTGTTTGTAAGTATATATAAAAAAAATGATTTTCCTTATTTTTCCTTATTTTTCCTTTTTGTCCCTGTTTCTAACTTTTTTTTTCTTCCCTTTTTAATTTCTCTTTTTTATCCCCCTTATTTTTTTACCTTTATTTTTTTTTTTTTTTTTTTTTTTTATAATACAACTCTCTTTCTCTCTTTCTTTCTTTCTTCCTTTTTTTTAGCCTTTATAGAAGATAGATTACCTAATATATGGAATCAGCATTTAAATTTAGATTTAAACATATATATTCAACAACAGTTATTGAAATGTAGTCAATCATCATCATTAGCATCATCTTATTTATGCTTAGAGCAAAATAATATTAATCAATATTTACATGAACAATTAAAAGTTACTTGGGGACAAATAGTCAACCAAGACTTACCTATTTTATTACAAATTGTACATAAACAAGTCAATGGTATTTTATTACAATTATTAAATAATGATAACCATCAACATCAGCATTTTAAATTAACTTGGCAATTAAATCATGAACAATTAAAACAGCTTGAGTATCAATCTTATTACAATGATGAACAACATCATCATCCTACTTTATATACTTCCATGTTACAAACTGTTTTATCATCAACTTAAAAAAAAAAAAAGAAAAAGAAAGTTTAAAAATGTATATCCCATCATTTATATTTTTTATTTTTTTAATATATATATATGTGTGTGTGTTATCATTTATATATTATATACATCATTATACCCAAATAAAAGTATATATGAATAAAAATTATATTAAAGAAGAATGTTTTGTAGTAAATTTATACAATCTAATATTAGGAAGAAAAATAAAATGAAAGGATGAAAAATAAAATAAAATAAAATAAAAAAAAAGGATGATCTAAATAATCTATGATATATATATTATATATATTGAAGGGGAGGGGAGGAAATAATAATAATAATAGTAAAGTAAAATGAAAAATATACAAAGAAAATATAGAGTAGGGGTAAAAAAAATTATTATTATATTGTTATTATTTTTTTTTTTTTATAATGATGAGGATGAAGATGATGGTAATGAGGTATTTAAATTAGATGAAGAAAAATGATCATAAAGTCCATATTCTTTTAATCTTTTTTCTAATACAGAATCAATACGAATATTATTTTCTTTTACCGTCTTCACCCAATATTGAATTAAATTTCTATTATTTAAAGTCATTAATTCATCTAATAATACTGTATACATTCTAGTAGGAGGATGCTGTAAACCCATATCATGACAATAATCACCCATAATAGACTCCATTTTTTGATAACGTCCTTTTTTGAGCCATATGATCATTAATCGTTCATAAATTTCCGTAGGAGGTCGCCAACCTTTGGATCTCATTTGATGATAAACTGTATCTGCTAAACGAGCATGTCTTGGATATTTTGTTAATTGATCTAATAAAATTTTATAAGTCATACTATTGGCTAAAATAGGTTGAGATGGTGCTGATGATAATATTGTTGGAAATAAATTTTCTCTTTGATTAGATAAAAATAGCTTAGTTGCTAAAAATACATTTTTTTCATTTTCTCTTTTATCATCATTGTTATTATTATGCATTAATTTTGATAATTTCATGTTATTTAACCATATCTGATCTTTCTTTGTCGCCTTTGTATCCATTAATAGCTGATGAAATAATTCTTCTTCCATAGGTCCTTTATTTTTTTTATACAAAGCTAATAATGTTCTTAAAGTGGTTTTATTAGGTGATATTCCTCTATCTGACATTTGACGTAAAATCTCTAATACATTGTTTGCCATTGGTTCATTTCCATTTTCTTCTTTTGCAGCTGTAAGTAATAATAAATTATAATCTACTACATCAACACCCGGTTTATTTATTTTTTCTTCATTAGATGTGAAATGTTGTTGGGATGATTGATGCTGTTGTTGCTGTTGTTGTTGTTGCTGTTGTTGTTGTTGCTGTTGTTGTTGTAATTGTAATTGTGATTGATATGGATACTGATCATTTTGATAATAGTTATTAATATTAGTATTATTGTTATTATTAAAAGTAGATTGATCTAGATGATCAAAGACTGCTTTTGCTGAAGGTATTTGATTGATTTTAATATAAGTAGACATTAATGAAGTTAAAGAATGATGGTGTAAATCATGTAATCCAACTGCCCTTTGTACCGAAACCACTTTTTGAAATAATTCAAGATCCCCAGTTTGTGCACAAAGTGAATAAATGATATTAAAAAATCGATTGGTATGTAAAGTAGATGCAGTGGATTCATAAATATGTGATTGGTGAAGTGCATCATTGACAATTTGATGTGCATATTTATAATGTTTGGTTCGAATGAATGATTGAAGAACACGGGTATATAACCTTAAATCCAAACTTAAAGGTGATGTTTTCATCATATATTGATATAATCTATAAATATCCATATGATATTTTGCTTTGGCTGATTTAATTAATAATGATTTACTTTGTTCTATTGGGAATATTATTTCATTATTATTATTATTATTGTTGTTGTTGTTGTTATTATTATGATTATTATTATTATTATTATTCATGTCCTTGTTGGTTAAATTAAAATGTAAATCTAATGCATATCTTAAATTATCTTTAGCGATGTAAGATTGTAATAAATATCTACCAATCACTTTTTTACCATGATGATGACCATAATAAATAGCATCATTTAATAATTCATGAACCCAATCTAAACGATCCATGCGAATACATTGTTGTACAAGTTGTAATAATCCAGCCATAGGTTGCTTTTTTAATCCATTATCAATATTATCATCCGTACCATATCTTTTATAAAATTGACATTGATCTCTATATAATTGCCTTGAATCGGTATAATTGAATTCATTCTTATTTTTACCGTATTTACCTAATAATACCAACGTTTTTTCTAACCCAGTTGAAATCAATTGAAGCTGATTTGGCATATCATTACTATTGTTGTCTAATATTTGTGATGATGATGTTAACCAATGGGGACAATGAGTTGATACTAATGAAGCAGCTTGGTTAGTATAATTTTTTGATAAAAAACCAGACATTAAATAGCCTAAAATTAAATCATTTTCTTCTTGAATATCATTTATATCATTTGTGGGTAACTGTTGTTGTTGTAATTCCTTGAATTTTTGAAAATAAGAAGTGGATAATTTCATCATTTTATTTGAAACAGGTAGTTGTTGCTGATCTTGATATCTAAAAGTAGTTGTTAAAAACCCAACCATTATCCGATACATTTTGGGAGTAGGATTCGCTATTAAAGATTTATTTTCCATTAATTCTAAAGCAAGATCTAATTCACCATTTTCTTTATAACAAGTTAATAACCATTCTGCATGAAGTGGTGTAAATTGATGAGGGGTATGATATTGTATATCTTGTAATATATGTATAGCATTCACATTTAAAATGGCAAAAGATGGATGAAATGTACTTGGCTTAATGATATGATATAAATTATTTAATTGTTCTATGGTTAATTGATGCCATAATTCTGGTTGTTGTCGAATGGATTCATAGAGTGTTATTAATTTTTTTCTATAGTTTCTTTTTTTAACAACATTCTGATTTTTTCTATTTTGTTTTAATTTTGCCGTTGTTGCTGTAGTAGTAGTGGTGGTTGTTGTTGTTGTTGTTATTGTAGAGGGAAATGGATGTAATAATAAATTATTTAGTTCATAAAGTTCAGGATGATCTATTTCTGATGTAGATGGTAATACTATATTCAAATATCTTTTTTGTAGTTGATTGAGTGAAGAAGAAGAAGAAGAAGAAGAAGAAGAAGAAGAGGAATGATTTAATAAAGGTTTAGTACTTGTTGAAGAAAGTATTAACTTTTGATTTGTATGACCAATCAATCTTGTTGCTACTGTTGATGTATTATTGGTTGAGAACTGTCGTGTTGTCTTTGTATATAAAAGTCTATTCTTTGCTAAACAAGTTCGACATAATACTCGTGATGCATTGATCAGTTGTCTAGATCTCAATACCCCTTGAAGTAAGAGGAATGACATTAAAGGGGGAAAAAATATATGAATTGAATATAATCTTCACCCAATATTTAATAATAATAATAGACTAAATAATAAGAAAATAAATACTAAAGTAAGATTAACAAAAGTATATACATATATATATTTATACATGTATATCTCTTTTCTTTTTTTTTTTATGATTTATTACTTTTTAAAATAAAAGAATAGGACAAAGTAAGAAAAGAAAATAAGAAAAAGAAGCGGACGTTGTTTTTATTTCTGTTTGTTTTTTTTTTATTGATGAAAAAAAAAAAGCAGGACCCGGAGTTTAAACTCAGACCTTTTTTTTCTTTTTTTTTTTTTAACACTATATGAAAGTGATCAATCTTTTTTTAGAATATTATACATATTACTTTTATTTTTTTATGACCATGTTTATTTTTATTTATATTATTCATTTACTTAGGATAATAAAAAACATATTGAAGTAAATTATTCATAAAGATATAGCGATTAAAAAGTACTTTATTTATAGTTATATGTATATTACTAAATAAAAGCTTATTTTTTTTTATCCACCTACCTTTGTATGGAATTAAGAAACATTTTGATGTAAAAAAAAAAAACAAAAATCTATCAAATATTTAAAGAGAAAATGGTGAGTTCACTTTATTACTAAAACTGCTTTTATAAAATTATTTTATTATACCAAGTCTTATTTTTTTTTTTTTTCTGTTTCTTTCTATGAATTAATATCTTAATAAAATACATATTGATATCAATCATCCATAAAAAATCCAGAGATTAAATCATATATCAGTTATTGGCTTATGTATAGTTTTTTCGCTAAAGTTTTAAAAGTATGATATAGATAAAAATAATAATTAGAATTGATATAGATTAAAAATATAAAGAGAGAAAAAAAAATTGTGTATTTCTTTGAAAAATCCAAAAATCTGCTATATTTGGTTTAAAAAGTATAATTAAAGAACATAAATTACTTAAAAACAATAAACCAAGTATTAAATTAACTTGATTATTTATTTTTTATTAAATAATAAATAAATAAAAGTCATATATATATATATATATATATATATATATAATATGCTTATAACGATGCTAATGCACTTTCATCACCAAAATTTTTCAATTGGCAATATATTTATAAGTATGGATAAAAAAGAAAAAAAAGTAATTTGGGTTACTTTTTTTGGCAAAGAATCCATAAAACATCTATGCCATGATTATTAGTTTTTTCAATGGCTACATTACTTTCTATAACATTAAAGCCAGTATTTTTTAATATAGAAAGATATTGGGTAGTGCCAAGACTACTCCAATACATATTAGTTCCCATCCAAGTTCTACTCATATCACCATCATCATCTACTTCAGGGTTAAGACTTAATAAGAAATAACCATTTGGTTTTAACCAATTGTAAATTTTTGGAAAAAGCTCAATTTGATGTTTAGGTGATAAATGAAAAATAGAAAATAAAGCCATGATACCATGGAATTGATTATTTTTAAAACAATCAACACTTTTAATACTCTGGCAAATGTATTCCTTTGCGTTTGGGAATACTTGTTTTGCCATATCTATTTGGCTTTGCGATATATCAAGAGCGATGATATTTTGACTTTGAGTTAAATTATAAAGTTCTTTGGTCCATCTTCCTGAAGCACATCCAATATCTAGTAATTCTTGATCTTTTTTGTTATCTTCTTCTACATCTTGAAGTAATAATTCGCTAAGTTTCTTAATATAAGTTAACCTACTTGTATTTTCAACTTGATGATTATCCCAGTTATCATATTTCGTGGCAATTTCATTATATCCGTTGGCAACAATGGTTTCAGGATCCATAATAATTATGTATCAATAATATAGTATTTATATATATAAAATAAAAATAAATAAATAAATAAAAAAAAGGGAACATTTCTCTATATATTTATAGTTTTTTATTTTTTTTTTTATTTTTTTTTTATTTCATGATTCCGCGGGTTTAAAAAAATCATTTAAAGTTGATAGGATATAATCAAACCTTATATATATATATATATATATATGAGTAAGAGTAAGAATGAGTAATAATCGGTTAATCACTTTTACCAACTCTATTTATGTACGATAAAGTATATGAGAAAAAGATAGAACAAATATCTATAATAGGAAAAGGAAAAAAAAATAAACTTTGGTGAACATCAATTGCAATTTTTTTTTTTCAGCTAACACCTTATTTGGTATTTTTACTTCTTTTGGTACCATATATTTTAAAACTCATTGAATGAAAAAAAAAAATAGATTGATACATCTTATTTTGATAGAAATAATTCTATTATAAAACTATCAAATAAATAAACCAAATGTTTATTTTACTAATTATTAATCTACTAAAAAAAAAAGAAAAAAGAAATGAAGTATGAAAAAATATATCTTCATACAAACACGTTATTATGTTCAGTTTATTAAAAAAAAAGGTTTTCTTATTGACTCTTTTTTTTGTACAAAAACCAATAGCGTGTATATTTTAAGCAAAATATTTATATATAATTAATTTTATTAAAGCAGAAATGCATACAATTCAAAAAAATTGTTTATGAAAAATATATAATGGATCATAAAACAATTTTATTGTTTTATTATTTACAGTCAATAATTTTTTTTTATATCTCAATATTTAATTTTTTTAATTTATTTTTTCTTCTTTTCTACTTTTTTATTTTAATTTTTTTTTTTAAAAAAAAAAAATTGAACAATAAATATTTGCAATTAACATGATTTAATAACTTGATAATAATAATATTAGAATAGCAATAATAATAAACATAAAAAAAACATAAAATAGATTTTACACTTGTATTTTAAGCCAATTAAGTAAGATTTTTGTGAAACGGAGTTCCAATTTCATTTTTAAGAAGAAAAAAAAAAAAAGAATTGTGTTGCTTATTATTATTATTATTATTATTTTTTTTTATTTCTTCAATTCTTATTTTTCAATTGATGAAATCTATTTCCTTTGTTAAAAGTGAATCAGAGACTAATCAATATAATAATAATAACAATAATAAGAATGATAATAAAAATAATACAGCTCTAGGAGTTGAAATAGCTCAACTTTATGAATCGATTATATCAACACCCTCCATTTCTACTTCGACAAACGCAGTAAAAACGAATTCTGCCACTATTTCATTCGGAAAAGATGAGAATACTAAAAAAATAAAAGAAGATATTTATTGTAAAGCTTGTGATATGATAGTAAAGGATCCAGCACATTTTCGTGGAACAGCTCATCTAGTTAGTAGTCAAAATGAAATAACATCTCAATATTCTCCTTCTTCTTCTTCTTCTTCTTCTTCTTCTTCTTCACCTTCTTCTTCCAATATTACTTCTACTATTACACGACTTGAAATAGAACATGGACAGGATTTAGCTTTAAAATTAATGAAAAAAAGCGGATGGGAATATGGACAAGGATTAGGTAAAAATAATCAAGGAGAAAAATATCCTTTAACTGCCACTTGGAAACAAGATAGATTAGGATTAGGGCATCCAAATACAGTTAAAAAAAAGATTACAAATAAGTCCATTCTTGAGCCTTCTTCTACAACTACACCTCAACAACAAATAATGAAAGGAAAACAATTAGCTGCTAATGCTAAAGCTGAATCCAGTTTAAGATCAGCAATGTTACATTATATGAATAATTAAAATGTATATATATATATATATATATATATATATATATATATAATGTTGCTATTCTTTTTATTATTATTATTGTTATTATTGTTATTGTTATTATTATTGTTATTGTTATTGTTATTATTGTTGTTATTAATAATAAACGTGTATGTATGTATATATATCTCATCATGTGATCAATCATCAATTATAAATCAAACGAAACTATAAAAAACATAAACATACACAAAAAAAAATTATAGATCTTTGTTTCACAAAGATTAAAATATATACATATTATAAATTTTCAGCATTTCTTTTATAATGCTTAATGCTTGTTTCAAGTTATTAAACGATTACATTATTAATCCTTAAACTGATCAGATATAACAATCATCGAGCCAATGAAAATATGGATGAATCATACATATTAAAAGTTTTCAAGATGAAACAAAATATCCTTATTATTAATACTATACATTATAAATTAAAGGATAAAAACAAAAAACAAAAAAAAATAAATAAATAAATAAATAAAAACAATACAGTATGATCTAATGTATTTACCATAATAATATAATAAAACATCTATAATATCATAATAAAAAAAAAACGTTTTTATTTATTTCAATAAATTTACATAAGCTGATAACTGTGGTAATAAAAAATTAATTATTATAAAATGACAATTTACAAACAATCTACTGGTGTGAAAGTAATACATTCCAAAATCAATTTGTCAACTAAATAAATACTAATAATAAGGCTAGGCCATGGCTTTGATTTAAGTTATGGTTAAAAAAAAAATTATTTTATTATTATTATTATTATTAGCTTAGTACTTTCCATAATTATTACAATTTGGTGTCATCCAGATCATGCAATAATATTGAATCTAAGCAATTTAAAAAAGAAAATCTAAGCAATCTAAAAAAAATCATATGCATTTTTTTTTTTTTTTTGGTATTGTTATTTACACTGAAGAATTCTTGTAATATGGATTGAAACTATTTATATATTATTTATATTACCTTATTAATTCAGATCGGCAAGAGCACACAATTCGAGAATAAATGATTAAAAATAAAAATAAAGATAATTATAGAAAATAAAGATAAGCCATTGGTTGTGTATTTTGACTATTTTTTTTTTAAAAATCCTTAATCACTAAAAAAAAAAAAGGAAATGTAATAGAAGAAACATTCAACTAAAACGTGATAAGTTTGAAAAATAAATGGAATAAGAATTATGAAAGGAAGTAACACCATGGTTTTATATCCAAATTTAGAAATAAATATAATTTTTTTTATACGTCATTATTATATTTAACTTTTATGTTTTATTTTTTATTTTCATTCAATTATTTTATTATCATTATTATTTGTTTTTGTTATTTTTTGTTTTTGGTAATAAAAAAAAAAAATGGAAAAAAATAAGATCTAAGACTGATATATGTATATTTATTTATTATTATAAGGATATAACTAAATTAAAATATAAATGAAATATATAAAAAAGGAGGTAATTAAAAAAAGATAAACGTGGTCAAAGTTATATTTTATTTTTATTTTTTATAGATAAGTATAATCATCAGTTTTTCACACACATATAAATATAATATCGCTTACTTAAACGAAAAAGAAAAAAAAAAGAAAAATATGATTTTTTTTTTAAAAAAACAATAATCTTATATTTATAAATATATATATATATATATATATAATAAAAAATATGTGGTCATACCTTTTTTTTTATTGTAAAGGACCTATCATCTTGTGTAACTCCTATAAACTTACATTTATCTTTCATTTTATATATATATACTGTGTATTTTCTCTTTTTTTTTTTTTTCAATTAGTTTGAAATAATATATATATAAATATTTTAATATAAAATAGTATCAAAAAAGTAAAATATGTTTTAGTTGTTAGTTACTAAAAAAGTCAAGTTAATAAAAAAAAGGTAAAAGTTCTTTTTTTTTTCTGTCAATCTATAATTAAGTGGAGAGAAGGTGGGGGGAGAAGATAACAAATTTTCTTATTATTTGGGGGGGGGGAGGGAGTTCAAAGTAAAAGTAAAAGATAAATTGGTTGGTTATAAAAACTCCAATTTTCTGGGAAAAAATGAAAATCTAACCCCATCCTATAAAAAAAAAAATCTTATCTTTTATTTTTTACCCAATTTAATAATTTATTTTAGATCTCAGGAGCATCGAAAAAAATAATAATCTAAAATAGAGAAACTTGAAGAAATGGGAGAACAAATAGAAGAAAAAAAGAAAAAAAAAGGGGAATAAGTTATATATATTATTTTAAAATAAAAAGGTGGTAAATTAATCAATTCATTTATAATAATAATCATCATCATCATTTAATTATTTTCATTTACAACTATTTTATTTATTTATTTATTTATTTATTATTATTATTATATCTCATTCCGTATACTCTCTCTCTCTCTCTCTCCTTAACAGTAGGTTATTTTCTTTTTTTCTTAAGATCATATTAAGGTTACCTGAGCTTAAATCTTGAAACTATCTAGAAAAGGAAATCCAGACCCATATAGGAAATAATTTGACAAAACAGTATCAAATAAAAGTTATTTAATCTCACAATTTTATAAATCTTATTTATTAAAAAAAAAAAAAAATAGATGCAGGGAGGGTAATGATCATTTACAAATAATAATTAATAAAAAAAAAAATAGTAAAATATATATAAAAGAAAAAAAGAGAAAAAAATAAAAAAAAAAAAATAAAAAAAAAAAAGAAAAACAAACAAATATAAAAATAAAACATATATATATATATATATATATATATAAATATATAACGATGAGGTATAAACATAAAAATAAAAAAAGGAGTTTTTAGGGGCTTAGGTAAAAAATAAAATAATAAAAATAAAATTATATCATAAGAAAATATTCATTGTTATATTTATCATGGTTGATCATTCATTTTTTTTTTTTTGATTAGTTTCATTAGAAGTATTAGAATCTGTAGTAAGGGAAGAATTAGCGGCGGCAACAACAGCGGCAGCAGCGGCAGCCTTTTTTCTTGTTAATTTAGCATAATCTAAAAAAAAATAAAAAATAAAAATATAAAATATAGTAATAATTTTTAGATTAGGTAAATAAATAAAAACTATAAATATGATGAGGGAAACTTACGTAAACCACATGCATTACAAAGTGTTCGTGCACCATCAGGTCCTCGTCTCCATTCAGGTGTCTCTGATATATTACATGAATGGCATCTACCTTGGAAATTGGCACGTTTCTATTTATAAAAAAAAAAAAAAAAAAAAAAAAAGAAAATAAAAATAAATAAATAAATAAAAAAAAAAATATACTCTTTAATATTTAATATATATATATATATATATATATATCACTTACTCCTCTTTTTCTTTGTCTTATAGGATGTGATTGCCAAGTGGTATCTTTTTTAACACCACTTGAAAGAGAATGTCGTGCTAATGGAGATGATAATCTTGGAGACATAGATAAAGAAGGAGATGAGATAGATGATGATGATGATGATGATAATGAAGATTGGTTAGATGTTGTAGATGTAGATGATAATGTTGATGTTGATGATAAATGTGTAGATGATGATGATTGTGATAATTGGTATTTTCTTAATCTTAATAAAGAATTTAATACTTGATTGGCTTTACCAATCATTTCATCCATCCATGGTTGTAATTCTGTTGTATGTTGAGGTGATATTAAATAGGGTTTATAATGAAGAATATTTTCAAATAAACCATGAGATTGTTCTACTACTTGATCAACATCTGATGCTATACTATGTACGTTACTATTATTATTATTATTATTATTATTATTATTATTATTATTATTATTATGATTATGATTATGATTATGATTATGATTATGATTTATTTGCTGTTGTTGATGATGGTGGTATTGCTGTTGTTGTTGTAATTTATGATGATGATGGTGATCTTCATAAATGGATATATCTAAAGAACTACGAGGTGGTGATGGTGGTGAATAAATAGATGGGAATGATGATGATGATAATGTAGATGGTGTAGGTGGGGATAATAATAATGAATTTTTATTTGGTATATATTCATCAAGACTACTAATAGGTGGTAAAACAAATCGTTCTGGTGATGTTTTTCTATTTATTTATTTATTTTTTTATAAATAAAATAGAGTTTATTAGTTTAATTTTTTTTTCTTTTTATAAAACAATCAAGTTATATATATATATACCTTTGATAGTTAGCAGATATAGATGAACTCATAATAACAAAAAAATAAATAAATAAATATTATTATAAATATATATGGTAATAATAATAAAAAATATTCAAGAAAGAAAGAAAGAAAGAAAGAAAAAAGAAAAAAAAAAAGAAAGAAAATAAATTATTTAGTATAAAAGGATGAAACAAAAGTCAAAGAAGAAGGGGAAAAAAAATAAGATACTTTAAAAAAAAAGGAGTTTTGAAAAAAAAAATAAAAAAAGAAAAAGAAAGAGAAAGAAAAGTAAAAAAAAAAATCTTGATTTAACCGATGTTTATCCTAAAATGCTTTATATAAACCTTTTTTTTGGTTTAATAATGATGATTGGCTAAGAATGTAAAGATGATTAAGCGTGTGACGAAAAATGTAGCAAAAAATTCCCATTTTTGTCTTTGCCACTATTTTTCTTTTTTGAAAAAAAAAACTCAAAACTCCCCAATGATCACATGTTGTATTTTTTTTTCTTTTTCTTTTTTTATTCTTTTAGCATTTCTCACCCTTATGGTAGATATAAACTTTTTTTTTACCCCCAAAAAACTAAAATTTTTTATTTATTTCAATGTTGAAGATTTGATATGGTGTAAATATAGCCACGTGGTGTATTCGGTAAATAGCATAAACATCTGTATTTTTTCTAATCCCTCATTCATCCCAGCAAAGTAATTTAATCTGAATAAATTTAAAGTTTTTTAATTGGTTTTATATGTATTATTGACACATATTTATCAATGTTTAAGTCATTAACGATCGATAACAAATATTGTATTACCTATTCACACACATAATTTATCAATCTTTCCTTTTTCTTTTTTTTTTTAAAAAAAAAGAATAAAAAAAATCCCCATTCTACTTCAATAAAAGAAAAATACTTACAATAAATGCATTCAAATTTACTAGATTTGTCGAATGACATTGACATAAATTGAAAAAATTGAAAAAAGGTAAAAAAACGAAAATTGGTAATACAATATTAATTGTTTAACATGATCTTTTTATAAACCAATCTTCATTTTTTCCATACTGAGAAAAAAGCATGACAACCCGTAAGGTAAAAGAAAATAAAAAAAAAAGAAAAAGCCATTTCTCCCGAGATTGCTAATATGGGTTAATGTTTTAAGACTCCGGATTGGAAAAAAGGGTTTTTATCTGGTTTTTTTTTTTCTTCTTTTTTATTTTCGAGCGTAAGAAATTTTGATTATAAAAATATATAAAATATATACTCCTTAATCAATGATAATGTAAAAAAAAAGATGATCTTTTATTGATTTTCATTTTAAGAAAAAAAAAGATCTTTTCTATCTTTACTTTTTTATTTATTTATTTCTTTTTTGGATCTATACATATATGCAGGTTATATATTATTCTATTTTATATTTGTAATATTAAAAATATATATATATAATGATCAATTATAGAATCAAATTAATATAGGGTGTATGTTTAGTTTTGTTTTGGGAGAATCACGTTAAACTTTGTTTTAATTAAAAATCATATAGATAGATCTTAAAAAAAATCCAAATAAGGCATGGTTTACTTATGATTTTTCTTTTTCTTTTCTTTTTTTTTTTTTTTTGTACCATATTTATTTTGTTTTGAATGTGATGATCAAAAAGGATGATGGTTGGGTTTCCATCATTTAAAACCCCGTCCGTCAAAGATTAAGTAGGATTACCATCATAAAAAGAAAGGAGCTATCATTTCTTTTTTTTTTTTTAGAATCTAAAAATACGATCAATTGACTTTATTATTATCATTATTATTAATATTTATAAATACAAAATTAAAAGAGAGAAAAGTAAAAAAAAAAAAAAAAAAAATTCAATGAAGATATATTAGGAATAGTAAGAAAAATAGGCTTTTTTTGTTAAAAAATAATAAATCATTCATTTGACATGCCTTTTTTTTATAATGAATTAAAAATATACATATATATTATATTATATTACATTATATTATATTATTTTTGAGTAACTTGGTTAAATCGATCGAATCGAAATGATTATTTGTAATATAATGTTTATTGTTTAATAATGGTAATAATAATAAAAAGTAAGATGTATTACTTGCATGTTATTCCCAGAGAGAGATATATATAAATATATATATAAATCTCTTACTTTTTCCCCAACATTTATCTTTGTTTCATAATAATTGATTATTATCTTAAAAAAAAAGAAGGTTATATAATCATCTGATTAAAAATAATCATAATAGTAAGAATTGGCCAAGCTTTTCTTGCAGTTTTTTTAATTTTTCATTATTATAATCAGCCTTCGGAGACTCAAACCAAAAGAGTTGAGAATATTCAAGATTGATGTATTTTTATTTATTAGAAGTATTATTTATATATTTATTTGTGTTACATTTTTATATTTATCATAATAAAAACTCTATATATTTATAAATATATATATAGCAAATGAACGAAAAAAAAAATGTTTGTTATTTAATACAAAAATCAATAAAAAAAATCCCAAATATTGTATCATTAAAATCAGGTTTATAAATAAAATGATAATAAAAAAAAAAAAAAACAAAGTTTCAATATAGGACAGTATAGTACTAAAACTTTGTTTACCCCAACCAATTTTCTTTCATTTTATCTTTCTTTTCTTTTTTTTCTTTTCCAATAATCTAATTATTTATTATTATTAAAGTTTTCATTAATTAGTTTAAGATAATTGTTTTATACATTTTTGATAGACTTCAAATGGTATAGTATATACAATTGGATCACTAAAAAATATAAAAGCTAAAAATACACCTTCTAAACTTGTCATAATTAAACTAACCATACAAAGTGCAAAATTTGCTGAAAAATCAGGGTCAATTAGTTGCATTTGTAAAATAAATCCCCAAACGTGGATAATAAATGGAACTAAAAATAAATCAATTGAATATTATTATTATTATTAATAATAATAATAATAATAATAAAAAGAAATATAAATAATCAAATAAATAAGAGGGCAATATTAATATTACTATTATTATTATTATTATATATTTTACCACAAGGATATAAAAGACTTCGAACTACAATTTTTGTAAAAGCAGTATTGTGAAGTTTTGAAGTTTTCATAGGAGTTATAGTATCATTATTACTATTATTATTACTACTGCTACTACCTTTATTAATCATATTTGAATAGCTATGAGATTCATTATTAATATCAATAGTAATCGAAGTAATGTCACTATTTGTTGTTAATCGATGTTGTTGTTGCTGTTGTTGTTGATCCAAATTTATATCTTGAGGATGATGATCACTATTATCCTTTATTTCTGTCGTTGATAATTTTTTAATCATATTAATAAATGGTCGAGTTGGATTAATTATTTGAAATTGTTTATTTGTTCTTCTTTTAACTCCATATATTGTCCACATGGCAATACTTGATAATATAAAAGCAAGTGTAGTTATAAAAAATAAAAAAGAATAGTAATAATCCCATGATTTTTTTTCGTACGTTCGTTCAATAAAATTAGAATAATACCTAATTTAATGCATATATATATTATCATTTAAAAACATTTCTTTTTTCTCTTTCTCTTTTTAATTCATAATAATAATAATAAAAACCCCTTACCAACAAAAATTATCCACATTAAAATATATGGGTTTAATCAATCTTGAATCATTATTAGTCCCAAAAATACAATACAAACTGCCAATAAAGGAATAAATACTAGCAACAGGAATTAAAATATATTCAGGTCGATAAGACCATTTGATATTCAATACGAATAATAAAAATAAGTGAATCCCAACCACAGATAAAAGACTACCACTTAGCATGGTTAAAATAGAATTAACAATGAGAAAGGCATGGCAATAACTTGTATTTACATCTTTTTGCAATGAGACTAAATCCAAAATATGATTAATTAAAGCTACTATAATGGAAAAGATGACACAATGAAGTGATACTCGGTGTGCATCTGTAGAATGGTAAAATAACATATATACATAAACTATGATAACAATACCACTTGCAATAATGCTTAAGAGAGTGCATACAAATTCAGTTTTGAGAAATATTTCATATTGATTATAATCAAATTGAAATTGAGCCTTTGGATGATGGTAATCAAAGATACTACTATTGTTGTCATATATTTCCGTATCTATTGCTGATACATTCAGAATTCTATTAATCATACATGTAAAAGTTAAATAAGTATTCAAAAAGTAAAAATAAAAATAAAAATAAAAATAAAAGTAAAGGAAAATAAATATAAATATAAATATATATATATATATATATGTATATATATATATATGTAATAGAATATAAAAAGGGAGAAGATATAGACCTATATATTTCTATATATCTATCAAAATAATTAAAAGTATAATTTTTCTGCTTTGTTTTTTTTTTTTATTATTGTTATTTATTTTTTGACAGATGACTATTATGGAATAATAAGGAACAATGGAAGAGAGAGAAAAAAACGGAAAGAGGTAAAAGAGCAAAAAAAGGAAAAACTCTCGTTAAAAAAAAATAAAATAATTTTTAGTATCTCCGATTTTTTTTCTATTTTTCTATTGTTTCATATTTAATTCGGTTAATTAAAACTTATTAATATTCTACCTCTATTTAACAGTACATTTTGTTAAAGTGGCATTTAAAATCTACTTTTTTTTAATAATAGTGTTACCTTTTATTATAGGCTATAACTATATTGTTACTATTATTAACATTATTATCTATTTTATTATTAAAAAATAAATATATATGTATATATGCATACAAAGAAGAAACAATCTAGAAAGTTTAAAATCGCAAGTGTTTGAAAAACATTTAAACCCCATCATCAAATGAAAAAATTTATAACTAGGTAAGTTATGACGTATTAAATATAATCATAACCTAACAACAAAGTGATTTTTTTTACATACATAAAACTGTTTACCATTAAAAGTAATAGTCAATAAAATAACGATTTTTATTTGTCTGCATGAACAGCAACAACAAAAAAAAGAAAGATAGAAAGATCATACGTAATTTAGTATCATCTATGTTCCTGAAGCAGAATTTTTTTTTATTAATTGATTATAATAAGTGAAATGAACTCCATCCCTAATATTTATGCAAAAAGAGAGAAAAAAAATTGTGACTGGGTTTTAATCTTTTTTTTCTTATGTGATTCTATTTTTTTTTTTTTTTACAATGCCTTTTTTCTCTTTATTTATTTATTCTTTTTTAAAAAGATGACTTCAAATAATCCAGAAGATATTATTAAAGATAAATTAATAAACTATAAGCCTAACGAAGAAGAAAAAAGAGCTATTCAGTCAGCTTTATTTAATTTTATAACCTATGGTAGAATTAATAATGGATATTTTTAAACTTGTATATATCAAAATATAAAAAAAGAGTAGTTTTACTTATATATATAGTATATGGATACTTATTATTCTCATTTCTATTATTATATAATACAGCTTCCGTTGGTGCTGCTGCTTTAGGAGTTAGTGGTAGAATGTGGTGTATGTATATATAAAGAATAAGTAATAAAAAAATGTTTATTTTGGTATTATTTTAACTAATCTTTATATATATATATAATAAATAGCAAAATCAAGAGCAGCTCTTGGAAAGAAAAGAACAGCTATCCCAGCAATTTGTAATAATTAAATATATAATAAAATATCATCATTATTATTATTCATATTGGTTATTTATATTAATAATGATTATATGATTAATAGTAGGAACATTTGCAGGATTAACATTCGGTGGACTTCTTGGTATGAGTCAAGGTATGAAAAAGTTAAAAGAAGGCTTACCCTTAGATTCACCTTTATTATCTATTATTAAAGAAAATGATCAATTAAAACAACAAAAATTGGATGAAACTTTATCTGAAGTTATGAATAAACATAATAAAAATTAAATAAACAATAAATAATAAATAAATAAATAAATAAAATAATATACATATTCTATTAATATATTTTTTTAACTCCTTTTTTCTTTTTTTATAAATATATGCTAATTTTTCCCGCAAATATAAAAATGCGTTGGCTTAATACTTTTATCTTATTCGACAATTATTCCGAGGAACAATGCAATTTTATAAATATATATATAAATAAAATATACAAATATATACAAAGACCTCATTATTTTTTTTTTTTTTTGATTTTTCTTTTTTCTTTTCTTTTTATCTTTACTCAATATATAAAATAGAATAATATTAATAATATTAATAATAATAATAATAATAATAATAATAATATAAGATGACCGTAGATATTTATCAATTTGATGATTTCGATTTAATATCTCCTCAAGTTCAAAAATCATTACCATCAAATTACAGTATTCGACCACTTGGTTCTAGTGATATAGAAAGAGGTCATTTACAAGTATTAAGTGTATTAACTGAAATAGGGAATCATTCAAGAGAAGATTGGTTGGAGCAATTTTTTTATATGAAAAAAAGAAATGATACATGTAATATATTTATATATATATTAAAAAAATAATAATGATTAAATAAATGTATATATATGTATATATACATACATGATTTATTCATATGTTTTTTTTTTCTTTCGAAAAAAATTAGATTATAATATAGTAATTGTAGATAACTCTACAGATTCTATAGCAGCTGTTGGGACATTATTAATTGAACGTAAATTTGTACATCATAATGGTATAGTGGGACATATTGAAGATATTGCCGTAGCTAATAATCAACAAGGAAAAAAATTAGGTCTAAGAATGATCGAAGCCTTACAATATATTGGATTAAAAAAAAACTGTTATAAAGTAATTTTAGACTGTAGTATTAAAAATGTTCCGTTTTATGAAAAATGTGGTTTTACCCAAAAAGAATGCCAAATGGCTTGGTATACTCCAAAAAATGACGATAAATCTCATTTATAAATAAATAAATAAATAAATAAAATACAAATACCTTACTTATCATTCTGTTTAATTTTTTCTTTATTTTTTGTTTGTATTTTAATACGTTTTTATTTATTTTTATTATTTGCTTTAAAAAAGAAAAGGAGATAGACAAACTTTTTCTATTACAAACTTTTATTTTGAAATTAATTATAACATATATATTTATATATTTCTATACTATTTAACAAAGTATAATCGTATATATTCTTTTTATATATTATATTAATTACTTTAATAAAAACCAGTTACTAAAAGTAATTGATTATAAAAATAATTTTAACTATTATATATATAATTAATATAACTTTTTATTTCATTGAAAAGAGGGGGGGGGGTAAAGATAAAAAAAAGTAATGATCATTTAAAATTCCGACTAAGGCTTTTTACTTTATTTTGGGAAGCTTTTCATCCCTTTTTTTTCTTTCTTTTTTTCAACTGTTTTTTACTCAATGATCTTTAGATTTACTACTGAAAATATTATTATTAAACACTCAGACCAACTTATTTTTCTTATTTAAATCTATTATATTCATATTTTTATTATTATAATTGTTATTATTATTGTAAATATACTTATATAATTCATTATCACTATTATTATCATTTTGTTTTCTCTGTTTTTTATTATTATACAATAGATTTATATATACTTTCTCCCTCCCACTCTTCCCCCCCTCTCCCTCCTACTTTTTTATTTTAACAAGAAATATAAAATATGTTTGAATTTGAAGAAACCATGTTAGGGCTTAGTGATCAGCTCGAATATCTAAAAACGGATGATAATAACAATAATAATAATAATAATGTTAATAATAAAAATAATATTCAATTACCTTCTGGAAAAGGAAACAATATCATAAAACAACTAAAGGAAATAGATTCCAATCCTCCTAGTCAATACAATAGTGATACCGATGAACCAGCACCTCGACAATCGAAAGAACATTGTAGAACAAAAAAATTAGAATTATCTAAAGATTATATAGCTGAACCTTCCAAATCTAAAGCCAATAAAGATGATTTTGATACTTTATGTGTTCTTGGTCGTGGAGCGTAAATATATAAATATATATATATATATATTATATAAAGAAACAAAGAGAATAATGATAATAATAATAAAAAAAGGGTTGATCTAATAAATAAAATTGAAAATTAATCTATATCTTTTTTTTAGATTTGGAAAAGTATATTTAGTTAAACATCAAAAAAACCAACAATTATTTGCCATGAAAGTTTTAAAAAAGGCATCTTTGGTAGTACATGGGAGACAATCCAATCAAATCAAAACTGAAAGACAAATTTTAGAAGAAGTACGACACCCTTTTATTGTAAAATTGTATTATGCTTTTCAAACTAAAGATGAGTTACATATGCTGCTAACTTACTGTGTAGGTGGTGAATTATTTAGACATCTTAATCATGGTAAATATATATTATACATAAAAAAACCCATCGATATATTTCGATTTGTTTATTTTTACTTAAAAAATAATAATAATCACTATATATATTTTATAGAGGGTATGTTTAGTGAATCTATGGCGAAATTCTATGCAGCGGAGCTTATATTAGCTCTCGAACATTTACATTCTCTTGGTATTATATATAGAGATCTAAAACCTGAAAATTGTTTATTAGATGAAAAAGGTCATGTTGTTTTGACTGATTTTGGTTTATCAAAAGTATCTATGGATGGAAAGACAAATACTATTTGTGGTACCATCGAATATATGGCACCAGGTATTATTATAAATAATGAATAATAAACGTTTTATTATACTAAAACGTATTATTATTAATTCGTTTTGTTAGAAATATTGATGGGGTTACAATATGATTATGTTGTGGATTGGTGGTCTTTAGGTATACTTATATATGATATGTTAACTGGTTCTGTAAGTATATATATATATATATATTTATTTATTTATATAAAACCTGAAATAATACCATTCTTAATCATTTTGTTTTATATTCAAAAACATAGCCTCCTTTTAGTGGTAAACACAGACAAAAAACAATGGATTCTATTTTATCAAAAAAAATCGCAATGCCATATTATTTTACTTCTGATGCAAGGGATTTATTATCAAAGGTAAGAATAAATTGATAATATTATTGTTTTAATAAACTAATATATATATATATATATATATATTAGTTACTTCGAAAAAATCCTAATGCTAGACTTGGTGCCAAACCCAAAAAAACAGATGCCCTTCGTAAACATCCTTTTTTTTCAAAAATCAATTGGAAAGATTTAGAAAATCGAAAAGTTACACCACCCATTTGTCCAGTAGTGGTAAATATATATATATATATATTATTATTATTAATACTACTAAGAATATTTATTTTTAAGTCATATAACTTTAATTTTTTATTTTATGATAATAATAGACTAATCCAGAATTAGCAGAAAATTTCGATTCTGAATTTACAAATCAGCCTATTGTAGGCTCACCAACTCAAGATAGTTTTCTCCAATACCATCATTTTAGAGATTTTAGTTTTGTTGATTCTTCATTAATTTAAAACATATGGTTACATATTATTAAAATATATAAAAGTATACTATGTGTTAGAACACAAGTTTATGTTAGTATTCTAAAATAGTTTGCATTAATATGATTAAAACTTAAAACTTATACCTAGTTGTGATTGGTGGGAAGATTTTTTTTCTTTTTTTTCGCATAGTGTTGAACCCATGTAAACATATTATTACAATAACAAAAAAAAATAATAATAAACATTTGTTTTAGGGCTTTTTATTTATTTATTTATATTTTTCTTTTCCTTTTTTCTTTTTTTTCCTCTTTTCTTTACTCTTTCTTTTTTTCTTTTTTTTTTAATAAAAGAAATGTCACATAATCGATTCAGTGTTTTAGTAGGCGACGATGATCAAGAAGTAGATAAATTGGGTAATACCAAACCATCGGAAAATAAACAGATTCCACCACCTCGGCGTACACATCAACCAGCTAGTAAGTGATTTTTTTTAGTTAGATAGATATATATGGAAGGACAAAAATAAATTGAAAATAAAAAAAAAAAATTCACATTATTATTATTATTATTATTATTTTAAATAAAATAAAGTGTCACCACCATCAAGAAAAAGTCGAGTAAAAGAATCTGAAACATTTGAAGAATCACATAAAAGTCAGCATAAGCCTAATGATGGTACCAGAGGAAGTCATAATATAAATAGACATGGTACAACTGAAAAACTTCGCGGTCGTCCTTTTGATCGTCATAGTGCTGCAGGTGTTGAGTAAATAATAATTAGAATGCATTTATAATTATAAATGATACATATATATATATATATATATATATGTAATCAGTAGCATATGATATTTATTCTATTATAATTAATTGTTTTTTTTATATTATATATATTAGTATACAAGGTACAAAGAAAAAAAATAATCAAAGCTGGGGAAATTTAGTTTCATCTGAAATAGAAGGGTAATAAAAGAATTATTTTCTTTTTATTTATGTTGAATGTAAACAAACAATAATTAACCAAATAAAAAAAAATTTCTTCATTTAGAGCTCAAGATAAATTGTCGCCCAATGATCCAGCAGCGACTGACCCAATCACTAATAATCCACCTGCTGAAGAAAATGATCAAACAATTACTTTTGAAGCATATAAAGCTCAACAAGCTTCATTAAAGAAAGAAAGTCAATTAAATGTAAGACCACCTAATGTTGGTTTAGATGATGATTCATGGAAAAATAATATTATACATAAATCGGATAATGAAGATTATTTTTCTGGCAAGGTAAGAAAAAAAAAAAATGGAAAAAAAATAAATGAAACATTTTACCAAAAAAAAAGTATTTATTTATATATTTATGACATGAAAAAAAAGATTCAATAATAACAATAATAATAATAAATAATAAATAATAAATAATGAATATTAATAATATAAATAATAATGATATATAATAATTATAATAATACTATTATTCTTATTACTATTATTAAATATATATATTTATATAGGGTGCAACAAGTAAAACTAGAGTAAGAATTAAGAAAGAAAAAGTTTTTTTAGAAATTGATCCTCCGAAACATCAGTCCAATAATCGAGGCCGTGGTAATAAGCGTCGAGGAAACGGAAGAAACTATAAGACTAGAACTAATGAACAAATAAATTTGGCTGATAATAGTGTATTTCCTACTTTAGGTTAAGCAATGAACAAAGAATACAAAAAAAAACATTTTGTTTATAAATAATAATAATAATAATATTTTGATTATTATTTTTATTTTTATTTTTTTTTAATATTTACAAATATGAATAATAAAGAAAGTTGGCTTTGTTTTGATTTTTTTTTTTTGTATTTTGATAAATAAATCATTAATTATTATTTTCTAATTTTGAAACTCGTAATGATAATTAACTTTAATGTAATACAAATTGAATTCCCTTATTTGATTGGATTAATTTTTTTTTTTTTATTATTATATATAAATTGATCAATCTAAACTAGAATTTTATCTTTATTTTGCATATTAGTCTAAAAAAAAATAAATAAATAAATATATTTCCCCCCTTTTTTAATTAAATTACTTTTTTTTCTCTTTTTTTTTTTTCTTTTATATACATATTGATTTACATAATTTATAAATAATTTTCATCTTTATCTTTTTTTCTTTTCTCTCTTCTCTTTCTCACTTTTTTTTCATCTTTTTTTTTCATTTTTCATCTTCTATTTTGTTTTATATATTTCTTTTTTTTCTTATTTTGTAAATAATACATTATCCACTTTTTTTTTCTTTTTTTCTTGTAAACATATATATTATATATTATTATGATACCTTCCACCACTTATAGTGCTCCATTATCATCTAAAAAAGAAGGATTTCCATTAAGACCATTATCAGCCAATTTATCCTCGCCTACTTCTCCACTTGCACAAAGAAGAAACCGTAATAATAAAAATTTATCATTATGTCTTACACCATCCACTACTTCATCTAATAATAATAATACAAATTTAGATATTAATCATTTAATACCACCCTCTACACCTTTTACACCTTTTAAAACAAATCAAACTAGCAAACATTATGAACATGGACCTATTTGTATATTGCCTGGGATTTATCTTGGTGATGAATCCAATGCAATCAATGATGCACAATTAAAATTATATAATATCAATTATATTATGAATGTAGCTACTGAAGTTAATCATCCAAGAGTGGATTCTTTTGATAAATGGGAAGAAGATCAACAACAACAACAACAACAAAATAATGAAGCATTATTACCTTGTCCAACATTATCTTCATCATCCTCATCTACTAATTCATCATCCTCTTCTTCCTCATTATCATTAACATTATCCTCTTCACCAACAAGAACAACAACAACAACCAATAATAGTAATAAAATAATTAAATATAAAAAAAGATCATGGCATCATCAAATTATGGATAATGATCAATCTAGTTTAAAAGAATTACATGATGCAGTAATGGATATTGTTTATGTAAGAGAATTAAATAAAAACATTTTAATTCATTGTCAATGTGGATTAGCAAGATCAGCCTCTATTATTGTTGCTTATATGATGTATACTCGTCAATTAACTATGCAAATGGCCATTATTGAAGTGAAAAAACAAGCTCCTCATATTAATCCTAATTTCTCTTTAATGTATCATTTACGTGAATATGAAAGATGGCTAATGGTAAAACAAGGTTCTTGGTCATCATCTAATAAAAAATCAATTCAACATAAATCTTCTACTGATACAATTAAATCAAACCATAGTAGTTTTGTTGCTAAATGGAAGAATTTTAAATATAAATCTATTTATCGTCATCAATGGTGGCGTTCTTCTATTCCTAACAATACTGATAATAATAATAATAACAACACTACTACTGTTACTACAACTAATTAAAAAATGAGTTAAGGTTGGGTCGGCTGGGTTTTTTTTTTTCCATATTTTTTTTTCTTTGGGCGGGTCATCCCAAAAAAAAAAAAGGAAAATAGAAAATTTTTTTTAATAGTAATGTGTAACATTGATTATATATAACAAAACTTTCCCCTTTTTATATTTATTATTATTATATTATTATTACTTATATATATTGTATTCATTTTTTTTTTTTTTTTGTATAAGTTATAATGATTAAAAAAAATAATAATATTACTATTATTTTGTATATAGTTTCATTATTCATTATTATTTATTTTCTTTATATATATATATTTAGTATTTAATAAAGGAAAATTAAAAATAAAAATGTTATAAGTATATTCTATATTTAAAAAGAAGAATTGGTAGAGTTCTTCGGTAACACTAAAGTCATATAAAAAGTAAATTCAAAATATTTAAAAATAAATTCATATATATATATATATATATGTATTTATTTATATATAAAGTTCTATTCTTTATTTTTTGTTTATCTAAATTCAATATTTAGTAATAATCAATTTAGTATTATTTTTTTTAAAAAAAACGATATTATATAAGATAAAAACAATAGCTGGGTGTAAAATTTCATCATTTGTTAACTATATGGTCTAAACTTGCAAATTAGTACAAATTTTTTTTATAATAATAAAAATTTTCTATCTTTTTTTTAATGCATAAATTAGTGATTTTTATATGGTTAATAAATATATATACTAAAAATAAAGAAACTAAGATACTTGGAATAATCATAATAAAAGTAAAAAAAAAAAAAGAGATTAATCCAAACAATTTTGATATAACATCATATTACAAAATAATTTTCTCTTAATATCATCGTTAATTAAAGCTTGATTAGCCACATGGGCTTATCCAGGAAATCAACAATTCTTCTTCCAATAAAATTTCTTTTTTTAAGATGACTCGTAATCGTAATATACATCCGTTCATGGGCTAGAACTGCATTAATAGAGTTTATTTTTTTTATTTTTTCTATTTTTTTTTTGGAGAAGGATGGATTCCATTCATTAAGGATATATTTATATAAATATGATGAGGAAAAAAAAAAATTAAAAATGACACAATGGAAAATTTGTATGTTCTTTTTTAAAAGATTAATAATAAAAGTAATAATAATAATAATAAAAAGTTTAAAGAATATAACGATTGTAAATAAATTTCATAAATAGATTTTCCATTTTAATATTTGCCAATTTTTTAAGACTAATTTCGATAAAACATTCACTAATTTATGCATTTTAAAAAAATAGGTCGAGAGAATGCTTTTTATATAGATATTATATATATATATATATATATATATATAGATGATAAAAAAAGTTTTTTTTATTATAAATAGAAACTTAAGTATATATTTGTATATATAAAATGATGAAACTATTCATAGATATTTATATATAATAAGGAGAAATGGAGAGAGGGGGATGTTGATGAGATGGGGAGTAAATTTTTTTATTTATTAAGTAGAAGATTTCTTATCATCAGGAATAAATTCTTTTCCAGCAACATAAATGACTTGTTGTTTTTCATCATAATCTTTTTTCATGGTTGGTACAGGAATATAATGAGTAGCGATTTCTTGGTCAACAAATTGAATATCTTCATTATTTTGTTGTTGTTGTTGTTGAATTTGTAAAGTATAATTATGAATAGCAAAAGCAAAGTGAAGTTTTAATAACATGTTAGCAGCCATAGCAAATGCAATAATCCAGGCTGACTTAATATATAATTGTTCACAACTTTCCATATCTAAATCAACTGAATCATCCTGAATGATTTCTTTACAAATGTCTGTATGTAAAGTAAATAACATGACTGAACTTCCAATTGCAAATAATGTATGTACTGCAAAGTCAGCCCAATAGTATACATTAAATATTTGTAATTTTTTTACATTATTCTAATAATAATAATAATAATAATAAAAGATAATAATTTATTAGTATTTGAATTTTTTTTTTTTTCTTGATCAGCTGATCATTTCTATTTTCAGTACGATTATTAATTATTTCTTCTCTTCCTTTTTCTTACTTTTAATACACCAATAGTACCGGCTAAACAGACAAATCCTGAGAGATAAGAATATAAAGTTAATCCATAGACAGTTCCTTGATCAAAATCTTGAAAAGATTCTGATAAGGTAGTTAATGTTAACCCACTATAAAAATGAGTAAGTGTGCCAACAAGTGCCAAGAAGAGTGTCGCAGTTCTTTTTTAATTAGTCATTTTGTTATTTATTATATATAAAAAGGGAAAAAATAAATAAATGAATGTCATTAATATATATGTATATATCATTATTTTTTAATATACTATTTTTTTATTTATTATATTTATATTTATATATATACCTTAAGTTAATACAGAAACAACAGTTTTTCATTATGTTTAATAAAATAAAAAATGTAGATAAAAAAAGTAAAAGAGAAGAGAAATAATAAAAAAAAACCTGGCTATTCTGAAAATAAAAAAAATGGAGCCTGTCGGAATTTGAATTTTCTCATGGATTGAAAAAATAAAAGCATGTATTATAGGCTCTTCTGGGTAAATTATGGCATGCCCGTAAACATATGGAGAGACTTTATTTTTTTTTTTTCTTTTTTAAACAAAGGTATCATCATTTAAGTAAATAAAAAAATAATAATACTATATATTTAAGCGGTAAAACGTAAATATTTATTCCGAAAGTATTTACATTATCATTGATTGGATAATATTTATACTCATTTCCATATTTAGTTTTAAAATTGAATCATTGCCTCATTATCTAATACTTGTAAAAACTTGTATTGTTATGTTTGAGTTTTTTTAAATATGATAATAATTATCATTACAATATATATATAAATATATATATGTATATTTTAAAAAATAAAGAACATATACTAAAAATAAGATTTATTGTTTAATAAATTATACTAAATATTCTTTTTTTTATCCCTTCTTTATTCCATGGGTTTCAAAATTGTTTAAATACCACATATTTGTCATATTTTTTTTTTTTTTTTAGCTACGCACAAATATTAATATATATTAGAGCAATATCTTTTTATTATAAAGCTGAAATAATGTCCAAGTTTTTATTTTTTTATTTTTTTCCAATTTTTCTGTACATACGTACACAAAAAAAAGTAGAAGCTGAGGAATAAATTTTTTTTAATAAAATTGCTTCTATTTTTGGAACAATTAATAAAAATTAATTATATAGTTTGCATGAGTTTTCAACAATTTAAACTATCCATATAAGACTAGCTATTATATATATATATATATATGTGTGTGTGTGTGGTTTACTTTAATGATATTATTATAATTTAATATGTCATTTATTTACTCATTTTTTATTGCATTAAAAAAGCCCATTCGTCATCTATTGATTTTGTTAATTCACTATGTTGATGCTGATGTTGACTATTACTATTACTATTATTATTATTATTACTATTATTATTACTATTACTATTATTATTATTATTATTATTATTATTATTATTATTATTATTATTATTATTATTAGAAAATAAAGTACTAGGATCATAGTTAGTTGGATGAGATGATAGAAATGAAGATGGAGATGGATTATTGTTAGGTGGAGATGAGGGAATAAAAGAAGAAAATATTGGTGTAGAAAGAAAATGAGAATGATATTGAAGTGAAGATGCATTAGATGTTGATGATGCTGATGAAATAGATGAATAGCGGCTATTATGATTAGAATAATGGTTATTACTATTACTATTACTATTATTATTAAATAGGGTTGATGGATAAAGTGTTGGATGTAAAGTTTCTAATATGGATTCATTAAAAGGATAGTGACTTATATCTTGTCTTGTAGTGTCATAAGGTGGTATAGGTATAGTAGTAATAGTAGAATGTAATGTTTTTTTATTTTGATTCAAATTATTAGTTATGGATGGTGTTAAACTATTAGGAATAGCAAATAGATCATTTAACTGAGGTGTTGTTGTTACTGAGGATGATGATGTTGCTGTTGCTGTTGCTGTTGTTAATAATGGTATAGTAGTAGGAATCATCACTGGATTATCTATAATAGATGTTGCTGTAGTTGTTGCTAATGATATATGATTAAAACTAAAATGCTGTGTAGAATGTGATTGAAATGAGGTGTCTATATTATTATTATTATTATATTGATTTTTCCTAATAAAATGGTAGGATTGATTAAGTATTTCATCTTTATGATAATATTTTTTTTTCTCTGGAAATGAAAATGAAGGATAATTTTGAAATAATAATTTATTCAATTGTTCTTGATCTATATCAGCACGTGTTTTTGGGTTATTTCTGTATTGTCTTGAAGGTAGTGGCGATGTTGTTGTTGTTGTTGCTGATAAAGGTGTTGATGATGTATGATGGTGATAATGCTGCTGATAATGATGATTATTATTGGTGTTATTATTGCTAATTGGAAATTCTGCTATATATGGAATGTAAGATGCTGGTAATTGTTGATATATAAAAGTTAAATGTTTTTTTGCAAGTATGGATGCTGATGATTCTTTATATAATGCCTTTTTTAATTGTAGTAATGAACTTATTAAAGCATTGGTAGCAATATCCTTTTCTTGATAACGATCATTATTTTTTTTAATAGTTGCATAATGAAGTTGTAAAATTAGAATAGGTATAGCATAACCTATCGCTCGATATTTCATAAATGTAAATGACATATTGGCATTTGTGTCTTCGTTATTATAATTATTATTATTTGATAGAGCATCAACCAATTGGATAATTTCATTACTTGCTTTTGTGCAATAAAGTATTGCATCATTCTCATTTTGATTTTCTACATTATCCTTTTTTTGAAGAGATGATTTATTTATATCGCTGTCAAAAAAATCAAAACTTGATAAACATTGGCTACCAAAGAGTTGAATCGTTAAAATAGAATTATAAAAATGAAGAACCATGTTTGATAACGTGACATCATATTTAGTATTCTTGGATATAATCAGCGAATTTAATTCTTGGCACTTTTCCTATTATATTATAAATATATAAGTATATAAATATAGTTATTTTTAAATAAATAAATAAACAAATGTATACACACAAACACATATTATATACATATATATATTGACTTACCGAAATTGTTTTCATTGTTATAGATTTATCATAAAACTTGTTTGATAAAAGAAAGTAAAAAAAATCAACATAATTTGCCAATATGTTCCATGTAGATGAAGATAGTTCAAGAAAATGAGAATCAATTTTAGATGAAGGAGCAGGACGAGGAGAAGAAGGAGGAGGAGGAGGTAATAAAATATCATCATGGTAATGTAAATAGATTGAAAACCAGACTTGCCAAGCATATAAAATATATTTTAAAATAGCTGTTGTTCTTTTTATGTTATTATTATTATCAAATGTTATTGATGACGACGACGATGACGATGACGACGATGTTGTTGTTGTTGTTGTTGATACTAATCTATCCATCCATCCTTGAGCTAGTTTCAAAGTCATATAAGCTTGCTGTTCACACACACAACTACATTGATAATGAATAATTAAAATGGATACTTGGATTAATAAAACAAGTTGTTGAGCATTGTTATTATTATTATTACTATTTTGGTGTGATGATGATGAAGAGTGGCTTTTTAGAAATGTAAATTGAATATATCGATGATAAGCCATTTCATAAAAATAATTAGCTACTAATTTATAATGATTTAATCCAAGTACTTGGTAAGCAGCTAAAAATGTTAATGAAAGGATGATTTCCAAAAGTAATAATAATAATAAAGTATTATTATCCTCTTGTTGTTGTTGATGTTGTTGTTGTTGTGATTTTTTTCTTTTTTTCATTTTATTTTCATGATTTATTGTTGAAGGAGAAGGTGAGAAAATTGGAAAATAAGGTTCATTCTTCAAAACAAAATCCAAATCCGAAACATCAATAAATAAAGAATAAAGAGAATTATATTTTGAAAAAATCAAAATAGTATCCTTGATGAATTCAATTGGTAATGGATTAGGTTTCAAGGATGAAGAGGATTGTAGATACCACCTTTGAAATGAATCTTGAAAACCTGACCATATTTTATTGGGATGAAATGTTAAATGATAAAAATCAAATAATAATGGTGGTAAATTGGTAGTATTAGTAGTAGTAGTTTGATCCTTAAAATCATGTGTAAATGTTATTTTATTGAAGTATTGCCAATCAAAATTTGTTGTTTCAGTATTACTACTACTACTACAACTACTATTATTATTATTATTTTGTTTCCTTTTATCATTTATTTTTGTTGTTGTTTTAATAGATAATAATAATGGTGATGATAGGCTTTTATTGTATTGTTGTTGATTTATTGGGTTTGGTTCATATTCACATTTTTTATTATCCTTTTTACACCTTTGACAGGGTTGAACTATTTATAAATATAATAATAATAATAAGTATAATGAATATAGAATATAGAATATTAGTTAATATATATATTTACGTCCATCACATTTCATTTTCTTTGTTCTACATCCTTGACATGCTTTAGCTACTTTTCTTCTTTTTAATGGGTAATCAGTTACTGAACATGAATGCCACTTTAAGTTATTACACATTCAAACCGTATAATATATATAAACAAACATATATAATATAAATATATATATATTAACATATATATACATACAAATATATATATATATGTATATATGTATATGTGTTTATCTGTATTTCTGTTTAATTTTTATGTTATTTTCTTGGTCCTTTTTCTTTTTTGAATTATAAAGCTATATATATTTTAGTATATTATTAAAAGAAGAAAAATAAAATAATAAAAAAGCAAAATAGAAAAAACTCAAACAATAATAAAACAATGTCCCCTTAAATGTATTAAATGCCCTTTTTTTTGTTTTGTTATTGTTATTGTTATTAAAAGAAAGAAAAATAAAATAAAAAAAGAATAAAAGTAAAATAAAGCAGAAGGGGGGGAGGAGCAAAGATAAAAAAAAAAAATGTAGTAGAAATTTTTTAATTTGTTTATTTCAGTTTACATATAAAATGTATAAAAAGCCATTATTTATTTATTTATTTATTTATGTTTGTTATATAAAAATGATAGCGATACTATTTTATAAGTTTATTATTTTTATTATGGTTATGCTTATTCCTTTTTCATCGAGTAGTTTATTTTAAATTATGATTTATTAATTTTAATAAAATTATTCAAATGACCTTTTTGTTTTGATAAATCTCTTTGTATTCATCGGGGTATTTTTTTTTTTTTTTAAAATGACATATACACATTTTAAAGAATGATCATCACTTGTCAAATAATATGAAGAACTAAAATAAATAAAAAGGTATTTTATACTAAATCAGGTTTAAAGGGTTTGATTCCGAAGGTACCGAAGTTTTTTATTATAATGGTAAGTTTTTTTTTTTTGTTTAACCTATAATTTATATATGTATATCGGGTTTTCCTTTTTCTTTTTTTTTCTTCTTTTTAATTTATCTTCTTCTTCATTATCATTAATGAATTTCATTTATTAAATGTAAAGATAATAAGTATTAATTAGATAATTACATATATATATATATATATATATATATATTTGTAATTATTTAACTATTAGCGATTTATTATCTATTTGTTCATCATTACGTTACCTAGCTAAATAATCTTTCCCATTTTCCCATATCACATTGGTTACACATTTGACGTTATGACCCCGAACAAAAAAAAAGTTTAAATTTAAGTGGATGATTGGTTATTTTGGAAATAGTCATAAATAACATAATAATAATAAAAATAAAACTATAATAGAATGAAACAATTTTCTTGTATTATATATATATATATATATATACATTTATATATAGAATTGAAACTGTAGAAAAAGCAATCTGTTCTTTTTCTTTAACCTTGAGAAAGTCAGTATTATTTTTATTAAAAGTTTATTCCTTATAAATATATAAATATATATATATTAATATAACTGAGTTTTAACATTTAATTCATGCAAAAAAAAAAAAAAAAAATATATATAATAGTATATATATTATATAAAAATAAATGGAGCTTTAAAAAAAAAAGCAGTTTAAAATGAAAAAAAAAAAAAAAAAAACACCCATGCTGAGAAAAAAAGAAATATTGTTTGGATAATAAGTGAATGATCATTTAAATCAATTTTCTTTATATAGATATGTATTTTGCATGGATAGAAAAAGAGGATTTTGACTTTATTTGTACATACCTACTGGTTAAAACAATAAAAGTCATTTTTTTTTTCATCATATAGAAAAAAAGTATGACTAAACTAACCCCCCAAAAAAAAAGAACAATGCTCGGGAATAATCAAAGCTATTGGGCTTAAAGGAATGTGATTATGTACAAAATTATTGATTACATGAGATATTATGTAGTTTATAATTAGTATATATATATAATAATAATAAAAAAAATTTTTATTACGCCTTTTTGCTTTATAAATTTCTTTTTTTCTTTTTTTGTGTTGCAATAGAATAATTTTACTTATTTTATATAATAGGAATCTCCTTAATAAGGAAGTTTTAACAAATTAATGCTAGTTAATTTTTAATATTACATACATTTTTCTTTTATTTTATTTTTTTAATGTAGTTTGGCTTTATCTATTTTATATATCTTTTCTATTTTTCTATTTGATGTTTCCATTTGATATATATATATTAATATATATAAAAATATATATGTAATTCTTAAAAGGAAGCTATAATAACGAAGGTTTTAAACACAGATAAGACCCAGAACAATTTGGGAATACAAAAGTGGTTGTACTTGAACAATAAATAAAAATAAAGTTAATGACAACAAGCTTTTTTTTTTTTTTTCAAAATAAATAACATTGAAAAAAAGTTTATATAGTTATAAAATATAAAATAACCTATTTCTTTTTTTTTTTTTTCCAAATAATTCTTAAAATACTAGTTAATTTTTTATAAAAGGAGAATAGTATATGTACCTATGTATAAATATATATAAATTTAATACTTTATAAAAAAAACCCTTTTTTAATTTATTGAGGTAATATAACTCGTGCTGGCTTACACAGTATTCTTTTGAATATTGGGTTACTGTGTTTAAAAAAAAAAAAAAAAGGTTTTCTCCACTAGCTATAAAATGACACCCCCCAATAGATAGAATCTTTATACTCAAAATTATTCTATTCTTTGATCTTCTTTTCTCTCCCCCCAAAAAAATAATTTTGATCCCCTTTGTTACTATTAAAAATGTCTAACAAAAATAAAAAAATTAAAACTCACTCCTGTTTTGGTTCACATAAGCTTTTTCTTTTTTAATTCTGATGTTCTCACCAATCTTTTTCTTTTTCTTTCTTTTCTTTTTACTCTTTTTTTATTTTTAAACCTTTTTTCACTCTTCTCTTCTTTTCTTTTCTTTTTTTTTTTTTTTTAACAACATATATATATATATATATATTTATTTATATATATATATATACTTATATATATAACTGTTGTTATTTTATTCTTTTTTAAACACTACCCCCTTTTCTTTCTTTTATAATATTACACTCCCTCTCTCTCTTTCACTTTTTATATTAAATAACAATTGTTATTTTATTTCAAAATATAGTAATAATATTCACTTTGATTTTTATTTTTCAAATTCATAACTTTTATTTTTTTTAAATTATGGATGAAAGAAGACTTCAAAGGGTTAATGAAGATCAACCATTAAACCCTAGAGATTGTATTATTGATTTACTTGAACAATTGGACGATAATAATTTACGTCAGGTACTCAAGATTGAATTAAAACGTTTACTAACTGACCATGATAGGCTTGTTACTATGTTACAACAAAGATCAGAAATGTTAGAAAATGATAATGAAAGCCTTAAACTTACTTTAGATTCAATGCAGCAAAGATATGAAAAAGCTGTACGAGAAATGCAATTTTACAAAAAGAAATATGAAAAAGTAGCTCATGAATTAAATACAATAAATACATCCAACTTAATGATAGAATCACGATCAGGTGGATCAGAATTAACATCTGAGAATCATAATCATAATCATTATTTAAATCATCATCATCATCATCACCCACAGCATTCTATATCTACTACATCTACTAGTACTTCAAATACAGTACCATCATCCATTTCTACTCCTTTATCTCCTCCAACTCCTTCTACTTTACCACCACCTTCACCAATGAATCATCATCATCATATACAACAACAACAGCATCAACAGCATCATCATCATCATCATCATCAACAAAATAATAGTAATAATATTAATAATAGCAATAATCATAATAATCATCATCATCTTATGAATGATAATGAAGTATATGATCCATTAGTTACAGCAGAATTTATGAGACAAAAATCATTAGCGAGTAGATCAGTAAGTACAGCTTCCTCTTATGCTCCTTCACAATGGTCTAGTTCCATAGCCACTTCTACCTCCTCAGCCATTTCAGAAGGTCCACCTTTACCACCTTCTACTTCAACTCCTCCTATTATTGCTACTACTAATTCTACGACTACTACTGCTACTACTGTTCCTACTAGGGTTCGTACAAGACAAAATTCAAATGCCACTCAAGCTAGTGCTTATAGTAGTAATACAACTAATTCAAGTGAT
Source organism: Cunninghamella bertholletiae (assembly GCA_037043795.1). Classification (NCBI taxonomy): domain Eukaryota; kingdom Fungi; phylum Mucoromycota; class Mucoromycetes; order Mucorales; family Cunninghamellaceae; genus Cunninghamella; species Cunninghamella bertholletiae. The sequence continues at coordinate 1,827,981 of JAZGVP010000005.1, forward strand.
AATCAAAGTATATATTCTACTAGTCAAAAATCAGATAAAGCTTCTAAACATCAAAGTGTATATAGTAATGGTAGTGGTAAGTAATAAATAATAATAATAATAATACTATATATATATATATATATATAGGTTAAATTATTTTTAAAAATATTAATTTTATAACTATTTTTTTTATTTTTATTTTTATTTTTTACTTTTTCGTGGCAATTTTTTGGTTGTTTTCTCATTTTCTTTTTGTTTAAATTAACTTCTTTTTTTTATACTCCTTTTCACTTTTTTTTTTCCCTCTGTCTCTTGATCCGTTTCACACCTTATATATATATAATCTCCTTCATCTTCTCTCCTCTGTTTATTATTATTATTATTATTTTTTTTAAAAAAAAATAACAATTAACAATTATAATAATAATAATAATAATAATAATAATAATGATAGGTTCTGTTCATTCCGCACCAATGACTCCTGTAAGATCTTCTACAACAACTTCTGGTTATTCTGGAAATTCATTAATACAACAAAGACGGGTTGATCCTTTAATCTTTGGTGGAGCTGATGGTTTATGGGAAACAATAGCAAAAAGTAAAGGAAGTGATGTTACTGTAGAAAAAATCATAAGGTAAAATATTAAAATAATTAATAAAAGAAATAGAAAAAAAAAAAAAAAAACAAGTCAAAAAAAAGGAGTTATTAGATGGAATAGTATCATTCATTATCATGGAATATATATATTAAGAAATGGATCAAAATAAAATAAATAAACATCATGATAATAGACAAAAAAAAGAAAGAAGGAAAGGGAGAGAAATAGAAAAAAAAAAGTGTAAACAACAAGAGTGATTGTAGGAAGAAGGGGAATATAATATACATAAAAAAAAATTATAGGAGAAAAAAGAAATAAGAATATTAAGAAATTATTATTATTATTTAGTAATTTCCTTCGACGAGGTGGATCACCTAATACAGCCAAACAATCCAATTCGGCTAATGCTGTTAGATATGGTTATGGATTAATTCATGCATTAATTGTTACAAAAGCACCCGGATCACTCGACTTATTACTTCAACAAGGAGCTAATCCTAATGCAATGACACTAAGTACACAAGATGAAGATAAAGTTTCACCATGTTATTTAGCAGCCAAAGTAGGATGGTTAGCAGGATTACAGAAATTAGTGCAAGCTGGTGGAGATTTAATCAGCAGTCGAGGTGGAGGAAATAAAAATAAAACAGCATTACATGCAGCAGCGGAACATTGTCATGCAGCCGTTGTAGAATATATTGTTCAAGTTACTCGAGGTGCTCTTAATAATGTAGTCGATAATCAAGGCGCTACAGTATTACATTATGCTTGTGCTTCTGGCCATACTGATCTTGTTTCTTTATTAGCAAGACAGTGTCAAATCCCTGTTTTGCAAGCTGATTTCCAAGAAGAATTACCTTTACATTGGGCAGTACGTCAAGGTAGATTAGAAGTGGTTACTTTGCTTATTGAACGATTTGGTGTTGATTGTAATGCATATATACCTAAAAAAGTCCCTTCTCCTTTAGATATTGCCAAATCATGTGGTCATAAACGTTTGGTTGATTATTTAAAAGGAATCGGTGCCTTATCAAGTAAAAAATTAGATCGTAGAAGAGAAGAAGAATTATCTAAACAAGTACCTGATCATTTCGCCTCCACTTTAGCCAAACATGGTCTTTTTGCTGAAGGTGATGGTTTTTAAAAAGGAAAAAGAAAAAAAAAAAAAGGAAAAGGAAAAAAAGAGATTGATTCTTTTTTTTTCACTAATTATTTTTTTCCTTTGTTTTATTTACTTATTATAATTACAATTATTTTAATATTTTATATTAATATTTATTTATTTATTCATTTTGTATACCTTTTGGATTACTTTTTTTTTTTTTTTATCTTGTCTAAAAATGAAATTTAACTTTCTCTTTTTTTTGCTTTCTTTTTTATATTTGTAATTTTTTTCTTTTTTTCAACCTCTCTCTTTTTGAGTGTATGACAATAAATGAACAAACATTGGATGTGTGTTATATTTTTTTTTCTTTTTTTGTGTTCCCTTGACGGTCGAATACCAAAAGAAAGAAAAAAAAAACAAAAATGAAAAACCGAATTATTATATATAACTCTAATTTAATAAATAAAAAACCGCATATACTTGTGAATCTAATAACTTGATATGATGATATATCTAATTGACAGTAAAAAAAGGGGAAGGGGAGGGAGAAAGAGGAAAAAAAAGAAAGAGAGTTGAGGGAGAATAGAAAAAAGTAATCAGTCAAAAACAAAAATTATAGTAAATTGATTGATCTACATGGTAAATAAGTGGCAATTTAGTAAACATCATATTTATCTTGATTAAGGAGGATCCCCTCTTGTATATATATATATATATATATATATATATATATACAAAGTTTATAAATGTGTAACTGAAGTATATATTTGTTGTTAAAAAGAAAGGTACAACATCGTCAACTCCGCTTTATGAAATCGCCTTTTTAAATCCAAGCCATTTTCTATCTCTCTCTTTTTTTTTCTCTCTCTCTCTCTTTTCTTTTTTTTCTCTTTTTCTTTCCTTTTTTATTACTTTCTTTTTTTCAGCTATATAACATATAGACTATATAAATATATAAAATATATAAAGGTTTTTCTTTATAATTATATTATTATTATTAGTTTTTTTTTTTTTACAACTTTTTTTTCCTTTTATACCCCCCGTTCCTTTCTTACACTAATTCCATTCATTAATACTCATCTCCGTTACTCCATTTTTTTCATCTCTTTTTTTTTTGGTGAGATACTTCTTTTATATATCCTTTTTATTCCCTTTTCCCCTTTTTTTATCTTGTAGGTTTTAAACTTTTGACATAAATATTTATATAATATATAAATATTCAGCTTCTTAATATATCTTTATAACAAGTATATACAACAAATATGCCTATTTTAGCAGTAACCAATTTAAAAAGTAAATGGCAAAAAAGAATATCAAAAACGAAATCAGTAGATCTACCATCACCACCTTCAGATACTGATACTAATAATAATAATAATAATAATAATAATAATAATAATAATAATAATAATAATAATAATAATACCAATAACAATAATAACAATAACAAGACATCATCAAAAGATAAAGATAAGAAGAAAAAAGCTAAAGATATAGCACCTAGTCCTGATTATTTATTAAATGGTATCAGTAACTATGTATTTGACCGTCCACTTGGTCATGGAAAGTTTAGTAAAGTTATGTTAGCAAAACATTATTTAACTGGTGAACAATATGCTATCAAGGTAAATAGTTAGAAAAAAAAATATATGATAAATATAAATAAAAATACGATGGATAAAAAAAAAAGAGGAGAAAACCAAATATTAAGAGGAGAAAAAAAAAGAAGTAGAGGAAAGTAGAAAAAAAAAAGGGGAAAGAAAAAGGTTTGATGTTCTATTAGAAAGCATGATGAAACTTGTATTATGTTTATTAAAGACATATGTTAAGGATATATATATATATATATATATATGTTAAAAAAAGAAATAATGAATATATAAGTATATATGTATGTTTATATGTATAGATGCGTGTGATCATAATAATAATAATAATAATAATAATAATAATAAAACAGTGAAATAAAAAAATGTGTGAAAATAATATAAAAAAAATGGGATGGGTAACTATTGTCTAAAAAAGGGGATTTCAAGAAGAGAATGATATTTTTGTTAAATAAAATAAGGGGAGCTTGAAATAAAAGTTATGCAACTCATTAAAGTCTAAATCTAATAATAATTCCATTTTTTTTTCTTTATTTTCTTTTTTAAAAATTATTATTTAGGTGATTGATAAACGGGTTCATGAATATCGTGTTATGTCCCGATTAGTTAGAGAAATTCATTTAATGGAGGTATTAGAACATCCCAACGTTGTACGTTTATATGAAACAATAGAAACAGCTGATTCGTTATATTTAGTGATGGAATATGTACCAGGTTATAATTTAGATGAACACTTACAACAAAGACATGGTTTATTAAATGAAAATGAAGCTAGAGTTATTTTTAGACAAATGGTAGCTGCTGTAGATTATTGTCATAGTAAATGGGTTGTTCATCGTGATTTAAAGGTAAAGAGAAAAAAGAGATTAAATACTTGTTATCTAGTTTATTTATGTATATATTTAAATATCAATTGATTTTTTTTATTTTAAAAAAGGCACCCAACGTTTTATTAAAAACAAATGGTCAAGTAAAATTAGCTGATTTTGGTTTGGGGAATCGGTTTGGATTACAAAGATTAAGAACAATGTGTGGTAATTTATTATTCCGAGTTACAAAAAAAAAAAAAAAGAAAAAAAAAGAAAAAAAAAGGTTGGTCTGTGCTCACCATTATCATGTTATTATATATAAATAGGATCAATGTTATATTATAGTCCGGAAATTATTTGTGAACAAAAATATATTGGACCTGAAGTAGATTGTTGGTGTCTTGGTGTTACCTTATTTCGAATGACCTCTGGCTTTGAACCATTTTCTCATGCTCGGAGTAAGTATATATATAATAGAATATAACTAGTATGTATAGTAAAATGGAATTTTTTTCAAATACAGGGAACACATACACAAAAAAAAAAAGGCTTAGTATCAAAAAAAGAAAGTTTATCAATAACCTAATTTTATATAATCTTATTTTATCTTATTATCTTTTATTTTTTTTAGCATTTGGAGAATTAAGAAAAGATGTGATTAGTGGAAATTATCCTATGCCAACATTTTTCAGTGAAGGATTACAACAAACCATTCGTAAATGTTTATCAGTAGATCGACGAAGAAGAATTGCTGTACGAGTTGCGTTAAAAGATGATCCATGGTTAAATAATTATGGAAAATTAAATGATTTATTTACGGAAAAAAAACCAAGCTATTATGGAAGTTATGATAACAACGATCCTCTTGTTATACAAGGTGTACCAACAGAATTAGATGAAAATACTAGACATCGTATGGAACGCGAAAGAGCAAAACGTCAATGCATTAGAGATATAGAAGAAGAGAAAACAAATGGGCATAGAGTGAAAAGAACAGTTGTTTATCATCCTATTAATTCTTCCATTTATTTTACTGGTAATGCAGCTCATTCACCTCGTATGGAAGAAAACGCTCAAAATCAAGAAATATTACGTGCAGAATTATTATCTGATTTGAAATCGGAATTATCTCAAGTTCAATTAACCCCACTTTCTCAACCTCCAAATGGTCAATCTTCTATTCAACAATTTTTCCACAAGTTAAGACGACCTGAATCTATTTTAACTCTTTCATCAGCTGCTTTCACAACAAATGGTGTTAATCTTAGTAATGTGAATCTTGCTTCCGTTACTAATAATAATAACAATAACAATAATGATAATAATAATAATGGAAATAATAAATTTTCTTCAAAATTGAAAAAGACAACTTCTTCACTTAGTTTAGCCACTTTATATAATCGTCCAAAGGAGCATATTAATTATTATACCATACAAACTTGTTTCCGTGAATCATCTTCAACTACAATGATATCAAATTTTTCTATATCCTCATCTATATCTGGAAACCAAAGTTTATCTATACCTTCACTTCCACCTCCTCCTCTTCCTACTAGTACTACAACTTCATCTACAGATAACTCAATAACAACAACAACAACGACTACTACTAATACTACAACTAATAATAACAGTAATAATAGCAGTAATACACAACATCGTCAAAGTTTCCAACAGGCCATGTTATTTAATGAATTTACTCAACAACAACAAGATGAATATGAACTTATACTTTTAGTACAATCTGCTTGTCAATTACTTGGTGTTACTTATCAACATGAATCAAAGACTAAATTATTATGTGTATTAACTCTTCGAAATTATACCATTGATGATGACCGCCAAAATAATGGTGGTCATGGTGGTAGTAGTAGTTTACTTAAAATGAGAAAATCTAAAAAAAATTTAAGAAATTCAACATCATCTGCTAATCTAGTTGGTCAAGCTAATGATTCACATCAACAACAACAACAATCAAAACAAAAAAGACATTCTTATCAAAGTAATGCTAGTTCAACTTATACATCTACAAAAAGTAGTATGATGGATCGTATTAGTAATAGTAGTTCAACAAGTCGTTGGAGTAAACAATTTAGAAGACTTTCTGCTCCTTTTCAACAATGGCCGTGGTCTTCTCAATCTTTTCATCCTCATTCTTCAATGCCTATTAGTGGTCCAAGTTATACAATGAATGGTGGTGGAGGTAGTGGAGCTACAACAGCTACTTTTGGTTTAATAGGAAATAATAATAATAACAATGAAAATCAACCACCATTACCCCAACAACAACAACCATCAAATTCAAATAATAATAATGAAGATGAAGATGAAGATGATGAAAAATCACAAAATAAAGATGGTATTGTTGTATTTACTATGGAAACTTATACTTTACAACAAAATAATAATAATAATAGTAGTAAACATCCAACTGAATCAGATTTATCATCAACTCCAAATACTGTTGCTCTTCGTTTTGTAAAAGTAAAAGGTTCAACAAAAGTGTTTAAATTAGCAACTGGATGGATCAGTGGTGTATTATCAAGTCATCAGCATGCCTTAAATAGTAATCAATCTACACCTATGTCAAGTACATTGAATGTTGTTTAATGGTGACTGGTTCGTTTTTTCTTTTATTTTTTTTATTTTATTTTTTTGTGTACTTAAATAGTATCCTATTATATATATATATATATATAATTATCATTTATCCATATATTATTATTTATTATTTTCATGTCATTTTTTGCTTTTCTATTTCCTTTTTTTCTTCTTCTTTTTCTTGATATTTGTTTTATTTTTTTTTTCACTGTATATTTTTTTCACATATCACATGATTTAATATTAATGTTCAAATAAAAAAAAAAATGAAAGCATTCAATTCAGAATTTTTAGTGATTTACGTTCTTATTTATACATTGAAGATCAAATTTAACAAAAGAAAAAAAAAAATGTCAAAATTCATATTTTTTGAATTTTTTCTAAGGAAGAGGGCGTACATCTTAAAATATCAATTTTTAATCAAAATTCACTTTTTTCGCTTTTTTTTTTAATATATATCGATTCTGCTTATCCATTTAAGCATATTTCACATATACCTATAAGTTAGAAGTACAGACACTAGGTTAATCTGTATTAATATAGTGACTTTTTTTGTTATATTTTAAATATATACCAAATATAATGGTAAAATAAAGCATTAATAGTTAGATGGACTCTTTTTTATCGTATTATTTTATTTTGTAATAAAGTTATGCTATCCATCAGCTTTTTAAAAGAAAGCACATGTATATAAATAATCTATTATATTTAAATAGTATATATAAATATAGGATATACATTATTTATTTATTTATTTTGAATACCACTACATTTGTGATTTTAAAATTTTAAAGAAAAAAAGCGAGTATAAATATCTTGATATTCGCGACGTAAAGGAATTTTATCTACACGGCTAATGATCACTAAACCAGTAACTAATACAGCACTTACACCAACAATAAGAATATTTAATTTTTGATCATTTTGCTTCCTTTTTACAATCGATTTTTGAATAGGTTGTTGCTGATCTTTATTTTCTTCTTCTGATGATGATGATGATGGTGCAGTGTTATTAGTAATAGTATGATTTGGTCTAAAAGTACGTTGATAAGCTAATCGAAATCCACTGATTGTGTGATATACACCAGTACCAATTAATGCTAAATGTAGAGTCCAAGTAAACCATTTTTTATTTTGTAAACCCCAACTAATAATACCTACATCAATAAATGCTGAATCGCCCATGATTTTTTTAGGTAAACCGCGTGCCAAAACATAATGTCCAATTATTAAAGGTACAAATAGTTGCCCAGTAACATCATGATAAGGCAATACGCCTGATCTTTTGCCATTATTGTTGCTATCTAGCTTTAATGTGGCTGAGTCATTATTACCATTATTACTCTTATTATTATTGAAATATAAATATCGTATAGTTGATTTAGTAAAACCTGCTAATAAATGCAAAGCAATACTATTATTTACTAATAAACCTTCCATATGTTCATCTTGATAAAAAGGTCGCCCTAATAATAGGGAAGAATCCATGGCTGAAGGACCTCCTATTAGAGTGGAAGCTATTTGTAAACCGTGTATTATGGCAAAAGAACTAAAACTTACAGCTGAAATAGCTTGTACTTTATTAGCAATTCCATAAACTTTGTAAATAATATATCTCGTATCTGGTGTGGGTTTTGATGAAGAATTTGTAGTCATTGTTAATATTAATATATAATAACAAAAAAGAAAAAAGAAAAAAGAAAAAAGAGAAGGGAAAAAAAATAAAAAAAATCAATGTGAAGTGAATTTATATAAAAAAATTAAAACACCGCCTTTTTGCCCTTAATTGTATAGATGAATCCAGGGATTACCATGATCCATGTTACGATGATGATCCATGTTACGATGACGACCCATGTTATCATGACTCGAGTGGTGATGATATTTTGTTCTTTTAACCAAGTTATTCTGTGTACTTCCAAGCATATGTTGAGATTGATTTTCTTTTCCTTTTTCCATAAATTCACTTATGGTATTTATTATATAATCTATAGGATATGAGCTTTTTTGATCCATATCTTCATCTAATAAATCTAATTGCACCATCTCCAGTGTTATTAATATATCTCTACTCTTTAATGTATTCCAGATTACTTTTTGTAATTTAGGTTCTAAATACCTATGATATTTTCACAAAAATAAGAAATAAAGAAATAAATACATATATTGATATAAAAGATGTAATTTGCTATTCTTTTTTTTCTTTTTTCTTTTCTTTTTTCTTTTCTTTTTTCTTTTCTTTTCGTTTCTTTTCTTTTCGTTTCTTTTCTTTTCATTCTTACGCTAAATTATCCACAAACTGATTTAATTTTTTAATGACTAATGGGTCTCGGCACCCATATTCTAAACGATCCAATATAACATTTAAAAGTTGTCTAGTGAAAACTTCAAAAGTAAGATCATCTTGGGGTATTGACTCTAATATATTGATTAAAGGTAAAAAAGCGATTCTTGGATCAGCCAGAGGATCAGCAGAGCATAACTTTAATTGCCATAAAATAGTTTGTTCTACATAATTCTTTCCAAAATGAAGTAATGTACTAATAATACAATGCATATATATGTTAGTATTATCATTTGTTACTATCATTACATTTATTTTTTCTTATTATTCTTATTTTGATTTACCCAACTAATTCAGGATCTAAGGCTAAATCAGAATCCTTTGACAAACAAGTTTCTATGACTTGTTTTATGATAGTTTTGTCAGATTCATCAGTATTTTGATCTAATACATCTAAATAACACTTGATCACATATCTGTCATTTGTATTCATTTCATATGCCTCTTTTAATATTGTTTTTAAAGGTCTTAATATTTCATTATCTATATGTAATCGATGATTTTTATTCCAATCGTCATAAGTAATAAGTGCAAAGAATTTAGTCATAGCAGCATTCTTTTTTTGTTCTTTAAGAGATAAATGCAATCTATTTTTTTTTTTAAGACGAATAGATTATGTTTATACATGTTTAATAAACGCATTGACATTTTTTTTAAATATAATTTTATTATTATTATTACTTACTCATCTGAGATATATTTACGAACTTTCAAATATTTATCTGGATCATCATTAGCTAATAAATGTAAAATATATTCTTTGATGTTATCTTCATTCTAAATGATATGATAATAATAAAATGATATATAGCTTTTAAGTGATATGTTCTATATTTATACCAGTATAATTATTTAAGATTTTTTATCATGATTTTTAATTAATACTTACATGAGGTTTTCTTATACCACTAATTGTAACTTTTAAATAGTTGGTCAGATCTTGAGGATCTAGCTGTCTTATTACTTCTTCACCAACCTTTATATATATTTATATATATTAATAAAGATATATTTAATAAAAAAAACATATATATATACACATATTATAAAAATAATAATTACCTTCCAATAAGAAGAGGGATGGTATACACCAGTTTGTACTAAAGCTGACAATAAGGCTAAAGCGTTACTATAGTCTTTTTGTTTGAGGTATTTTAATAAACGTTGTTTGCTATTATAAAGTACAGTGTTGATTCCTAGTTCTAAATTAACACCATGTCTACCTGGTTTTTTTTTATGTACATCCGTGATTTTTGGTATATTTCTAGTCATTTTTTATACTGATATTATCTAATTTTATTAATTATACATTTATATATATACAGATTCTTTTTTTTATATGCTTTTATGTTTTTTTACTGAAAGAGAGAAAGCAAAAAAAACTTTTTTTTTCACTTTCCTTATTCATAATTTTTTAAAACTCAGAGTAAATTTGTTGTTTTTTCGAAATATAATAAAAAAAAACAACTTTTGTGAAACTAAGCTTTTTTTAAAATCTACGCAATGAAGTTTTATATTTATTGTATATATAATGGTAAGCTTAAGTAATATATAATCATAATAATAAGAATAATAAAAAATATTAAGAATATTATGGATAAATAATAATAGTAATAGACAATAAGAATAACTAACAAAAAAATAAAAAAGGTATTTAAAAGTGAGTGTATTATAATATAAAACAGTATTTATATATATATATATGTTGAATAAAGAAAAAGCCAAATAAATAACAAACAAAAAATAAACAAAAATAGAAAAAAAAATACATATGGTATGACAAAAGTTGTTACTTTTTTTCTTTATCTTTCTTTTTTTAATCATGATCCATTAAATAGGCATCGTTTGTATCATTAGATGATGGTTTTTGTTTATTAGCCAAAGTTGCAGCAGCTTGCGTAGCTTGTAAAATTAATAATTGTTGTAATTGCTCTGGGGTTAATGATAATAAATTTTGCTGCATTTGATGTGATATATTGATGGATGCTGGTCTGTGCTGTTGCTGATGATGGTGATGAAGCTGTTGTTGTTGCTGCTGTTGTTGTTGTTGTTGCTGTTGTGCCATTAGTAAGTTGATTAAAGATAAATTAGGTGCACTCCCAAAAGATGTTAAAGTATCTCTTTGTGGTTGTTGTTGCTGTTGGGTATTAGGTAAAATGGACCGTTGTCCATGATTTATTAATGATTGTTGTTGTAAAAGTACATTATGGAAAGCATCACTTGAGGTTGATGAATGATCAGGTAAAGAACCAGAAATCATCATAGATGGTTGAGTATTAGTAGGTGTAGTAGGTAAATTGTTTTCAGTTTCATTATCGGTAGTTAAAGAATGTCTTCTTTGTCTTTTATTTAAAACTGATTGATTTCCCCATCTTTCAGGAGGTGCAAAAGTAATAGGACGTGATGTCGTTGTTGTTGTTGTGATGCTATTATTACGTGATGTGATAGATGAATTTGCTGAAGTAGGACTAGAAGTAGTAGAGGTAGTAGAAGTAAGTGGTGCTATGGAAGTAGGTGCTGATCGAGCATTATTTAAATTGGATGTAGAAGAAGATGATGATGATGAAGAAGATGGTGCTATTGAAATAGGTGCTATGCCTTTATCTCCAAATCCACCAGGTGCAATATTAATCATACCTGTTCCAGATGATCGTTTACCAATAACACCCATGGTTGGTCCACCTATTATATTTCCATTCCCAGATTTATTTATGTTGGCATGTAAAAATGATCCGGATGATTTTCCTTTTATTCCACGTCCACCGTTTATAGAATTTCCATTGTTATTGACTGGATTATTTGCGTTTGCTGCACTTCCACTTCTATTTCGTTTTTTAATAACATCTGTTTTTAAACTGAGTGGTCTGACAACACCATGTAATTTCAAAAATAACCCACATGCATTACAAAGTGGTTGTCCTTCAGGATTACGTCTCCATAAGGGTGTTGTTGAAGTTCCACAGTTAGTACATTTTGTTGCTGAAGTTGAACTTGTAGAATCTTTCCGTGATGGCGTATTATCTTCTGTTTTTGATTCTGATCCTGATTTTGTTGTAGTTATTGTTTGGGTATTAGAAGGTGCAGAGGATGATAATGTTATTGATGGTGTGTTATTATTATCATTATCATTATTAGTTGTAGATTTATTATTATTGTTATTATTATTAAGTTTCTCATTCGTATTTGTTATTGTTACATTTGATGATGAATCTTAAAAAAAGAAAAAAATCATGTGAGTTTTTAGTCTTAATATACATACATATTTTTTACTATTAATAATTTCTTTTTATTATTATTATTATTATTATTATTATTATTATTATTATTATTATTATTATATATGACGAAGATGATAATAATCATACCTGATGAAGTTGATTTTGTATCAATAGGAGTAAGTGGAATAGTATAAGGTTGCTGTGATAAAGGAGATGATGGTAAAGTAGAATTAGTATCCTGTTTATTGGGTACATATAAATTTAACATATCTTCAAAACTGAGTGAACCAGGGTGACGTGAAGATAATGATGATCTATTATTATTATTATTATTATTATTATCATTGCTATTATTATTATTTAAATTCATTAACAAAGAAGAATTTGCTGTTGAATCTGATTCTTGTAAATGTGTATTAACGTCAGCAAACCCTAAACGGGGAAATAATGCCGGCTGCTGATCAAATCCAGATTGTTGTTGGTGTTGTTGGGAATTTGGGAATGATTGGCTTAAAATATTTATTCCATTATTTGACATAAAAGAAGGTTGAAAAGACATTCTAAAATCTTCTTCATTATCTTCATCCATATCTGAATCAGTTGGTAAATCAACTGGAATAGTAATACTGTTTGTTCCACCAGCAGCATGTGAAAAAAGCGATCCTTCGGTAAACTTTATAAAATTAATATATATATGTATATATATATACATAATAAAAAATTTTAAAATAAACTTCTAGAACAAATAAAAATATTCCCTTTTTTTAATAAACAATAATGAATTTATATTTTACCTCTTCATTATTAGCATACTGATTTGGATCTATATGATTAAATCGTAAATTTGGTGATAAAGGTGAACTAGAAGTAGTTGCAGTATTAGTAGAAGAAGTTGATGCACGAGCTGAACCATATACTAAAACATTTTTATTAAGTTGTGATGATTGTTGTTGTTTTGACCTTGGAGGAGTCCGTTGAAAGGGGGGTCCACCACCCATAAAATCAATCAAATAAGGGGGTGCAGATGATGAAAGCATGGTTGTAGTATCATCTGGTGCAGGCGGGGAAGAAGAATGGGTATTTTCTTTCTCCCGTTGTTGCCGTTTATTAATATCATCATCATTATTTTTAATATTTTCACTTTTATTCTTTATTTCAGTATTATTATTATTAATATTATTATTGTCCATCATATCGATATCTTTTTCTTCTTCCATTGGTTCCGCTTTTATTTCAGCTTGAGCTTCCGCTTTTGCTTTTTCTGCTGCTTCCTTTTTTTTTAATGTCATAGCCATCATACGCCAAGTCAGATTTTCTAAACGTGACCCATTAGGTAATGTATCTTTTGCTTTAGTATATAATCGCCATACTTGTGTTGCTAAAGGATCTTTTTTTTTTGAATCATCATCGCTATTATCATTATCTGAATCAGAATCGTCCATTGCTGTATCTGCTTTTGGTTTACGGGGTGGAAATAATGAATCTGATAACAGAGTGGCTGCAACAGATGGTGGAGGTGATATTGCAGTTGATTGAAGATCAAAATTGTTATTTTTTTTAGTTGTTATTGTTGTTGGTTTTTTCTTATCTGACATATTACTATCCATTTGAAATGACTTTCTTTTTTCCTTCTTCTCTCTTTTTCCTTAATTAATATGTTAATAATAATGTGTTATTTTAAAAGTTCATAAATAAATAAAAAACAAAATTCATATATATATATATATTTATATATTAGTATATATATTATATTTATATACTCTTTATTAATGGTATAAAGGTAAAAAAAAAGAAATGGAAATAAATAAATAAAAAAGTGACTAAAAAAAAATAGAAGAGAGAGAGAGAGAGAGAAAAAAAGGACCAAAAAAAAAGTGAGGAAGATTATTTCTATATATTGAAATTATCTATGAAATCAGAAATGAATGAGGAGTTTAAAATAATCCCCAACCAATGAACATTTTATTTTATAAAAAAAGGAAGTATATATTTATATATACCTTCAATCCATTCTGTCATAGTTTTCATTCATAAAACTTTTTAGCCAATCAAAAGGATAATATTAGTTTTCTTGGTTTAAAAAAATATTATAGTTAGCCACCTGACAAACCCTTTAATGTCATAATGATTTTTTTTTTTCTGTAAAGTTTGGTGTGTGTTACACTTTGAATAAATTCGGTTTTTTATATAACATGACTTTATAACTATTCTTTTTTTTTATTAATACATGAAAGTGTGAGCTTGTTTACAAAAAAGGAATATAAAGAAGAGAAAAAGTAATATAATAATAAAAAGTATTAAACAAATACAAAAGATATCTAGAACAATAATATAGCTATAAGAAATAACTTGTTTGAAAGGTCAACAACTGTATTAAGTGTAACCTAATTAATTAACATTAATAAGGAATACAATCAGATAATGTATAATGTTTTTTTTAAGGATTATGTTTAAAATAAAGAATTATATGTATAAATTAAATAATCAATTTAATTAGAAATGGTAAAATGTAAACATATTTATAAATATATATAAAATAAACATACTATAAAATGTTATTATTCAAGTTTTTTTAAAAACAATGGAGGGGAGAGGGAGGGTTCTTCCAAATAATTTTAAAACATAACACTACGTAGTAATCCTTCACGACTTGTTACGACCACTTCATTTCCAGCAACAACATTAACATCGATACCACGGATTTTACGAGTATTGGATAAATCAAAACCACCTAAAGTAATAGATGATGAAGCTGCTACATTATCAATTGTACCTGTTACTTTACCGGTTTCAATATCTAGCACCGTTACCATACCATCTTCTGTTAATAAGAATAATGATGTACATAAAACATTATAGGCTGCATACTTGACTGTTGTTACAGGAAGTTCATTTTCATCATTATTCATATCATTATCTTCTAAATGAATCATTGTTGTATCCATGTTGTTAGTGCTATTGTTATTATTATTACTATTATTGTTGCCGTTATTATTATTATCATTATTAATATTATTTACATCATTTGGCTTATAAAATGAATGAGAAAGTATCATTGTTTGACCATAAGGTAGTAATGGTAATGGTACAGCTTTTGCAATAGTTCGTAAACGGGTATTATTCCTTAAAAGTAATCTTAATCCAGTTGGTACATAACTTGAAAATCTATGTTGACGTTCTTCTGATATTATACGTTCATACATTGTTCTCAATCCTAGTAGTCGTAAATGTTGTGATCCATATTTCCACCAAGGAAACGTTTTTGACCATTCTAATTTATTTTGCCAATCATTTAAATTTATTTCATTATGGTGATGATGATTTTGATCACTGTTTTTTTCTTTTACTTTTACTTCGTCTTCTTCTTCTTCTTCTTCTTGCTTATACTCTAAAGGGTCCCATAACTGACGTAATAAAAACGAAATATCCCATACTTTAATCTCCAGTCGATCATTACGATTATCACCTACTGCTATTAATCGAAATCCTCTATCAGCTAATTCATCTTTATGAGGTATCTCACCGTTCCAATAAGGAGGTAATACCATTGTTGATTCTAATCCCCAAGGCTTTACTTGGCTAAATCCAAATAAGAAGTTCTCAAAATCATTTTCATTTTCAACCTGTTGTTCCTGTTGTAGCTGTTGTTGCTGTTGTGCTAGATTCTCTTCATTTATTGCTTGATCACCCTAAATATATATATACATATATTAAGTATTTTCACCTTTTTTATTTATTTATTTATCCATTTATTTTTATGATTATAAGATATTTTTATTTATTTATATATTTATTTAAATATTACCAAAATACTATCAATAATGTTGATAACATCTCCCAATCTATTGTCGTGAGCTTGGTGTTCTTGTTGATCAGCACGAGTAGGAGGTGGAGCTGGAGGAGAAAGTATATTATCACCAGTATGATTATGTCTACCTAATAATTGTTCATGTTCTACTTTCCACGGTAAAGTGCCAACTTTAATACCAAATCGCCAATCATATATAGACAATTCATTATTATCAAGTCTTCCTGTACAAATTAAATGATTTAAATAAAATGGATATCTAAAGTGAATCATACAACTGACAAAAGTTCCTAAATGGACTGTATAAATAATTTTTGCAGGTATAGGTGCTGAAGGATGCTCGTTGTTATTATTGTTATTAGTAGTATCATTGTTGTTGCTGCTTTTGTGGATATTTTCCATATTATTAATATCATGAATATTATCATTGTTACTATTATTATTATTAACATTATTATTAGTATTAGTATTATTAAGTGGTATATTTATAGGTGATGAAATATGACTTGTATTATTATTTAAATTAAATGATAATGAAGAAGAAGAAGAAGAAGAAGGTAATAGTGATGGCGATGATGATAACGATGATGATGGCGACTGATTATTCATATTTTCAACAAATAATCGCATGATCGTTTGTCGCTGTCGTTCATTACGGGGTTGAACGTAAAGTCGACCAGGTAACATACGTCGTACAAAAGAATGCCAAACCACTGGCGTCAAAGCAGGATCAACTACATTAGAATTGCCTCGGAGATCAAATTGTAAAAGTTTCCCACTCCCGTTAGAATTTGTATTTACTCCAATAGTAAACATAAATATTGTATTTTGTGGATCATAATTTCTAGATTCTGGTGCAACCATTTCTAACCAATCTTTTAGATTTCTATCATTACTATTCGATGATGCCGCTGTTGTTGTTTTTAATTCATCATCACCAAAAGACCATGAATAATCAGAAAAGAAAAAGACTTCTCTACCTAAAAATTCATCTTGAAAAGGAATATGAGCTAAACATTGAGTAACACCATTATCATATATACGATATATAATAACAGCTTTCCATAAATCAGCACGATCATCTGTTAAATCTTCATTTTCATCGTCATCGCCAGGATTTTCTTCATCATTTGCTTCTGAAGATTGACCAATCACTAAAGCAAAAAGTCGAACTTTAGGTTGAGATGGATCAATACGTATAGATTGAATACCTACCACTTGACATGTAATTTCAGGCGGAACAATATTAATTTCTAATTCACGTACTAATTTCCATGAAGGATATTCCCAAAATAATATTTTATGTTCAGATCTACTTGTTGGTCGATAATGACGACGGTTACCATCTGGTTTTCTATGTTTCCCTGTTGCTACCATCCCTGTTCCAGTCACTCGATCAATATCACATACTAAAGGATCTTGAATACGAAAAGGTGGTGGTTGATGATATGATGAATTATTATTGTTATTGTTATTATTTTTTAATGATTCTCTATCAAAACTTAATTCTGGCATTACAATGGATGATGCATAATTAAGACTATACGTTTCATGATTATTATAATTATGATTATTATTATTAGATGATGTAGTTGGCATATCAATATCCATTAATGGTAGGTTTGGTAATGATGATAATTGACCACCCTCTTCATCTTGTTCATCCTCTTCTTCTTGTTGTTGTTGCTGCTGTAGATATTGAGGAAAAGAGGGTGTTATTTGTTTATATGAAGAAGGTGGTGAAGGTGACGAGGATGAACGTGCTAATTCATGTAATTTTCTTTTACGATTAATGACTGAATCTGAGGATAATTCATTTGGTACAAAATCAAAATGAAATGATTTTGTTTGTTTTTTTTGTTTTCCTAGATGTATAACAAATTCTTTCCAATCTATTAGCGGTTTTAAATGTGCATAAGGTACATTATGTCCCCAGTTTTCATAATTAAAATGAAATAGTTGATACCATAATCTTTGGTCTTGAATTAAACTAAACAAAACAAAAAAAAAAATAGATTTAGTTAAAATACAAAATAAAAAGAACATTCATTCATATATTGTTGTTAATAATATATTGTTAACAAAGTATTATTATTATTTTTCTTACTTTACCGATTGAGTTTATGAGAGACACTTCCTATCTCTAGTAGCTGCCATTCACTTGTTGTAGTGAAACTAATAATTCTTAAAAGTATTTCATCCGGTAAAGAATCCATGTATAATAAATATATGATGTGTATAAATATCTATATATTTTTAAAACAAATGAAATATGTATATTGATAAAGTAATATTTACTAAAGAGAAGAGAATAAAAGTGCAAAAAGTGAAAAAAGAAAACTAAAACTAAAAAATTAAAGTCAGCTTTTCTTTTTTCCCTTTTCCGGTTTATGTAAAAAAAAAATTTCATATATGGTCATCTGAGACTCATTTCGACTTAACAAGTTGAGAATAAATAAAAATAAAACAATATCGTCATACGACCGACCCTTTAATAAAATTGATATTTATTCAATAACTATATTACCATTTTTTAAAACTCTTAGCCAATCAAAAATTATCATTCTGTTTTTACGCTTTAAATTGATAAGTTGATTCGAGACATAAAAATTTATTGGCCAAAGCATATATAAGATTTCAAACACAGATTTTTACCTTACAACCTTAGACAACTTAGATCATAATACTTTTTCTATTTATTATGCTAATTAGTTGATAAAATACCTGTGTTAACAACTCTTTTTTTTCATTATATAATTTTATTTATCATTTAATATCAACAGCAAAAAAAGAAAAAAAAGTAATGATCAAATAATATAATAGAAAAGGTATAAAACAAAAATATAATTATATGTAGCAAAAAAAAAAAGAGTTGGTTGTGCGTATACGAAGTTTATGAGAAGGAATAATAGAATTGTAAAGTAAAAAAAAAAAAAGAAAGAAGAAAAGGAGGAGGAAAAAAATATGTGGTGATGATGATATTTATTTATATATATATTTATTTTCGATTTCTTCTATTGGGTGATTTCTTGATACAATTTATCTAAAAAAAGTGTAATTCAAAATTGGTATTAGATTATTATTATTATTATTATTATTATTATTATTATTATTATTATTATTATTATGAATGTGTGATCTTTTTTTTGTATATACGTGTATATACATTGTATTTATATACTTACGTTTTAATTCTTCTTTAGTTAATTGATCTTTATATCTATCGAAATCAAAAAAGCTTTCGGGAATTGGTGGTGCATCAGGTTCGTCATCAGGATCATGATACTATAAAATAATTTTTAAATTAATAAAATCATCCATCATATATATAACTATTTAATTACTTACAGGTTCCAAATATGGGTGTCTTAAAGCTTCTTCAACTGTATATCGTTTAGCAGGATTAAATGTTAATAATTTCTCCAATAAATCAATGGCTAAAGGATTAGCATTTGGGAATAATCTAGCAAATGGAATACGTTTTTTGAATGGTAAACTACGAATATAATCTCTTGCCTATTAAAAAATAAAATAGAATTAGAATATGAAAAAAAAAATGAAGGGTACATATACATAAATTATTATTCTTATTATTCTTATTTATATTCTTTACCCTTCGACTCTTAATACCATAAAAATCATCCATTGTAGGAGTTCCCAATACATCCAAAATTAAAGTTAATTGATGATGATAATCACGACCAGGAAAGAGTGGTTTACCACTAAGCATTTCAGCCAAAATACAACCTACAGACCATACATCGATTGCTTTTGTATATTCTTTAAATGTTAACATGATTTCAGGTGCACGATACCATCTAGTTGCAACATATTCTGTCATAAATCCGCTATTTTCATCGGCTGAGTTAGATGACCTAGCTAACCCAAGATCACAAATCTATATATAATAAAATTAAATAAATATATATATATATATGTATATAAAAATAATCAATTAGATATCTTTTTTTTTTTTATCTTACTGCTTTCCCCTTAATATACATTTATATATATTCTAATTAACATTTTATTTTCCCTTAATTTTTTTTCTTCCTTCCTTTTTTATTTACCTTTAAATCACAATTAGCATTAAGTAATAAATTACTTGGTTTTAAATCACGATGAAGTACGTTGGCTGAATGCATAGCCTTTAAAGCACGTAAAGTTTGATAAGTAAAATATTGACAATGATCGTCTGATAAGTCTTGTGTACGAATAACTCGGTGCATATCAGTTTCCATCAATTCTTGAATAAGATAAACTTCAGTAAACTCTTCATAAGATTTTGGTTTAACAATATCAAGTATAGAAATAATCTAATATACATATATTTATATATTTGTATATATAAATAATTTAATAAGAATAAGAATATACTGCTTTTTTTATTTCTTTCTTATTTTGTCTCTCTCTCTCTTCTTTAATATAATACAATATTTACTTACGTTTTCATGGTTAAAATATTTTAAAAGCTTGATTTCACGTAAAGTTCTAAGACAAAACATAGCGTGGTCGAAAGGCATAATACGTTTAATAGCAACTGTTTGACCAGTTGGTTTATGAATGGCAGAACTAAAAAAGATAAAGTTATATTAGCAATATATTTTTTATTTATTACATACTATTTTTATTACTATTATTTACCATACAACACCATAAGCACCTTCACCAACAACATCGACTATTTCATATTGGTCACCAGCATTAAACTGTTGTAACCTTGCAACTATTTCTTCTCTTCTACTCTGTGCCATTGTAAATTAAAATATATTTAAAAAAGGATGAAAAGGAAAGTGAGAAAAGAAAAGAAAGAGGGAAAAAAAAGAAAGAAAGAAAAAAAGAAAGGAGTTAAAAAAACCACCAAAAAAAGAGGCGGACTTTATATTTCTTTGTATTATTATATTGCAAATTTATTGTTTCTTTTTTTGTAGATGGTGATAATACTTATATGTATATATAGATACATGTATATTATTTTTATTTCTTATTATAATGGGGTTTTTTTTAATGAAATGACTTAATTATATTTAAATATAAATGATTCTTACAGTATATATATATATGTAAAATAGATTATATATAAATAGAGTAAATTATAATGATAATATATAAATGTTTTAAAGAACAGTATCCAACCCTTTTTTTTACCCCATTTATTATATCTTACATCTATGTATACCAATGTTTAATTTTCCATCTCTTTTGATCGTTTTATTATTATTATTATTACTATAAAAAAGAAGGAAAATCATATTCAAAAGTTTATTTAACAAATATCAAAATCCGATCTTTTTTTACTATCCCAAAAAAAAAAAAAGGCGTTTACACGCTTTTCTCATCAAATATGGGGTTAATCAAAGTCATTTTTCTCATTTGAGTAAAATGGTACGACAAATAAAATTTAGCGGAAAAGAAAATAAATTGAAATATATATATTTAAACATATAAAGTGCTTAATATTTCATTTAATAATAATAAATATTTATTAATTTAGCAGCAGTATCTTGATGTATTTTATTTAAAACTCAGGTAATATATGAATATTTGTTGCTTTATTTATACATACATATATATATACTTCCCTTAATTTTTATAATATTATTATTATTAATAATAGGGCGTTATTTAATCCATGTCATGTATTGAAAATAAGTTAAAAAAATTAATCTGAATTTTAAATGAATATTACTTATCTCACTAAAAAAAGTACTTCCTTTAATCATATCTAGATCACTTTTTATAAAATAGTTATATTATATATATATAAGAATAGCAAGTGATATATATAGATGATAAGTAAAAGTGAAATGAAAAAAAAAGAGAAGACAATTTTATTACTTAGGCGCAAAAAAAAGGCAAGTCATAAATTGGTAACATTGCATAATTTTAAAAAAAGATAAAATAATACAAAATAATAAAATAAAGAATATAAAATAAAAAGTAGCTTTTATCTTATTAAAAGATTTTGAGACAGTGTGTGATAGCAAAAATTTTGAGCACATTTAAATATTTCAAAGGGAAAATCGGTCGGAGTTTTACAATAATCACCATTTGAATAATAAATTATAATAGCATCAATTTTTTTCCTTCTCTCTTCTCTAAATATTTTAAAAAACAAATAGTAATATTATTAATAATAATAAAGATGGTGTGTAAAAAATGTGAAAAGAAATTAACAGCCTTAGCAGCACCTGATAAATGGAAAGATGGTGCTAATAATGTTAAAGGTAAATATATATATATATATATTAATTATTCAACTGAAATAAAGATGGATTTATAATAGATTTGAACATTTGTTATTTATTATTATAGCTGGTCAAGAAGGAAGAAAGATCAATCAGAATAAATTATTATCCAAGTCAGCAAAGTTAAGGTATTATTATTATTATTTATTATATACATATAATGGAAAAAAAGTACTTAATATTATTATATATATATTAGATTCAATCCTTATGAAGCCAAATGTAAATTATGTAAAAGTAAAGTTCACCAAGATAAAGCACATTACTGTCAATGTAAGTTGTTATTATTATTATAATTCTTATGAATATTATGATTATGATTATTAAATTTCTTGTTTATTTTATTTTAAAATAGCATGTGCTTATAAAAAAGGTATATGTGCAATGTGTGGAAAACAAGTACTGGATACAAAGAATTATAAACAATCAGCCAAATAAATCATATTATATATTTGCATATTCCCCCCTTTCTTCTTTCTTTTTTATCATCTAGTTCTTCAATTATTATTTTTATATATTAATTTGTACAGCATTATCATCATTTTATTAATAATAAAAATATAATATATATATATATATATATATATAAATATAATACAATGAATTTTAAAAAATTGATAACAATAAAAGATGTTATTGTTGTCGTAACCAAGCAATAGCATCCTGTTCAGATATTGCACCAAAATAATTATTGGTAGTTGAAAAGGTGATTTTTTGTGGTTGTGATATCATTGGCGCAGTCATGGCTTGTTTTTGTAATTCTTCATATAGTGCTTTTCTTTCTTTTTCTAACCTCTCTTTTTCTTCTTTTTCTTTTCTTTTGATTTTTTCAAGTTCGATTTCTTTTTTTTCTATTTCTTCTTCTTTTTCCAACTTGATATAAAAAAAGATATATATATATATATATATTAATAATTAGTTTATATAAATAAATATATACTTTATCATTATTATTATAATAAAAGTGTATTTACCAATTTTTTATGTTTTATTTGATAATTAGAAAGACGTTGCCTTAAATTATGTAATCGTTGTCTTTTTTCCCTTAGTTGATTTTTAATGAGTGAATGGTCACTTTTAAGTTTATCTACTTTATATCCTATTTCACTTTCATTCATTTATATTCATATGAGTTAAAAAAAAAAATACAGAGAAAAAAGGAAAAAAATTGAAAATCCAAAAATAATAATAAAAAGGCGGAGTTTGCTCAAATTTTGATGTATTCCTTTTTATCTTTATATAAAGTAATCTATTTTAGAGAATATAATAAATATAATATATGTGATATATTAACATTTATTAACATATTAATCATTATATTAAATAATGATTTACTTGAATAGTTATAGTTAAAAAATGAAATAATATGAAAAAAAACAATGATATTTAATTACTTATAAACCTAATTAATTCATTTACATAAATTAGGTTAACTTTTTTTTACAAATATATAAATTACAAATTACCTTTTTTTCTCTCTCTCTTTTGTCATATTATCATTATTATTATTATTTATAAAAAGTTGTTTTTCAAATTATCTATCTATAATATAAATTTTTATTCATATTAGAAATGTATTGTCGAAATGCGGATTTTTAAATAATCTCCTATAAGCACAAAAGGCTATTTTTTTTTTCGTTGGATACTTTAACAATTAAGTAAACAGGATACTTTTTTTTATTTTCGTATGTTTTTTTTTATTAAAATAAAAGTCATAATAATAATAAAAAAAGAGTTATCAAGCTTTCTTGTTCTTGTATTTTGTTTTTTTCTTTTTTTATTTTTATTTCTCTTTTTTTTTTTCGGAATATTTAAAATGAAATCAAAGGCGATATTGATTTTATTAATATCAATTACAACATTAGTAAAATCAGCAGAAGAAAATCCTAATAAAATAGAAAGTAATACAACCATATATATAATGCAATAATATACTGAATCTTAATTTTTTTTAACTTTTTAATATATATATATATAGAATTAACAACATCTATCCATTCTAAATATGATGATTTAACTGATTCAACTATACATCCATTGATGTTATCAACTGCTTCATCAATACATGAATCATCAAGTAAAGGAAAAAAGCATTATCTTAATAAAAGAAAAAAAGATTCAGAAGATAACTATGATAATGATTATGATGAACAATATAATGATAAAAAAAAGAAAAAACATGATAATAATAATAATAATATTAAAAATGATGATAATAAAGATGATGAAAAAACTGATAAAAAAAAAAAAAAATACAAAGGTGAAGAAGATAAAAATCATGATGATAAAAAAGAAGATAATGTAAAACATAAAATAGTTTATTTAACTCCACCGTCATCACCAGTATCAGCACCAGTACCAAAATCATCATCATCATCAGAAGTTCATGAAGTTCATGTAGCAAATAGTAATAAAAATCAATACAACGCTGATTCTTTATCCTCTAAAAAAAATAATAATGATCGACAAATACCATCTACACAATTAATTGATGGCAATGATAGTAATAATAATAATCAAGGTAGTGATACTAATAATAAGAATAGTGATAATAAGAATAATCAAGAAAGTAAAAATGAATCAAATGAAAAATTAAGTGATAACAACAACAATAGCAATAATAATAACAGTAACAATGGTGAAAATAATGGACCTCATGGTATAGGAAAAGTAGGAACTGCACTTTTAAGTGTAGGAGGGATTTTAATGGTAGCTTGTATTGCAGGAGGTATTTTAGTTTGGAAAACTTATCAACATCATCGATCGCCTTTATCTTCACAACATCAACAACAATATCGTGATCGTAATCACGATCAAGAAGAAAAATTCTTCGATCTTTCTTCAGATATACCACCTCCAGCTGCAGCTTCCATAATAAATAAACCAAAATCAAAACAATCATCTCTTATAGATGCAGAAAGTATTACTTCAAATCACCATCATCAACAATATAACCCTTCCATTAATTTAGATGATTCAGATTTACCTGTATCTCAAAGTCAAGCTTCCTACATGATGAATTGGCAAAATGAATTAAATTTTAACTATTCAATGGAAAAATTATTTAAAAATACTCGTGAATCTACTAAATTAACTCATTCTCAATCAGAGTCAAATATTCCTCAAGATAACAAAATTAAAATTGATTTAATCCATAAAGATGTTTAAAAATATATATATTTATATTTATTCCTATTTTTTTTAATTTTAGTTTTTAATATATTTTCAATGAGCTTTTTTTTTTAAAATTAGATATACAATAAAAAAAATCCGATGATTTGCTTTTTTTTTTTTTCCTTTTGAAAATGTATTTAAAATAAAAATGAAAAATAGTAAATAATAAGAGAAAAAAAACAACGAAAAAAAAAAAAAAAAAACTAATAATGGTAGAATTAGTGATAATAATTATAATAATATATATATGTGTGTGAAAAAATAATAAGAAAAAAAAACGTTTTATATACAATTTGATGTATATGATCCTTCTACTCTTAATACGTTTTTAAAAAAAAATTATTGAGCCATCATCATTCCTTCCATACCAGCACCACTTTCCATTTGTTCCTTAACAAACATTTCAAAGTACTAAAATAAATAAAATAGAATAGAATAAGTAAACATATATATATTCTTTTTCTTTTTCTTTTCTTTTCATTTTTTATTATTATCATGATTATTTTACCTGGAAGATAATGGTAACACATAATAAGATACCTGTACCAGAACCAATAGCACCAATCATATCAGCAAAGACAGAAACGGCACCAAGAGTAGCACCACCAAAGGAAGCAGCGACAGGAATAACACGTTTTAATTCTTTATACATAGAAGTATCACGATAACCAGCAATAACTAATTGTTGATCTTTTAATTGACGAGCAACATCACGAGGGGAAGAACCAGAAACTTCAATCCAAGTTTTGGAAAGTAAAGCACAGCTAGTTAACATGATACCGATGTAAATAACAGTGTGAATAGGATCTAATAAAGCATCAGTTAAACTGTGAGGAGCAGATAAGTAATAAGCAATACCACCTTTAGCAAATAATTGAGAAGAACCTTCAAGAGGTTCCCATACACCAAGAAGACGAACTAAAATATTATTTTCAAAACGTTTGAATAACATTTGAGAAATCATAAAGATGTTGGAAGTCATGGTAGATTGTAACATAATGGGCATGTTGGAGGTATAAAAGAGCTTAATGGGGTAAGTACCACGTTGACCACGAAGACGGTTGGATTTAACAGGTAATTCAACACGGAAACCTTGAAGATAAATAACAACCAAAAAGACAACGAGAGTTGATAATAAACTCATAACATTAGGTAAATTAGTACGATAGAAGGCTTCCTTAAGAGCACGAGTCTTATCTTGACGGCTCATGAGAAGATGAACTAATGAAATTAAGGCACCTTCAAATTCATCACCACGACCAGTGTTAACTGTAGTAGGAGAGAGAGCCTTCCAGAAAATGGTTTCACAAATGTTGGTAGCAATGAATAAATTAATACCAGAACCAAGACCATAACCCTTTTGAAGTAATTCATCCAATAACATGGTAATTAAAGAAGCAACAACTAATTGAATAATCAATAATAAACATACACCAGCACCAATTTCCTTAGGATTACCATATAAACCAGTCAAAACAGATACAGTAGCATGACCAAAAGCAATAATCATAGCAAACACTAATAATCATAAATAAATAAATAAAAAAAGTATTATTATTTAAATATAAATACATAAATATCTATATATCCTCTTAATTTTTTTTTCTTATATATTAAACTTACATTTTTGAGCACCACTGAATAAAGCACGATCTTCCTTTAAACTGTAATCAACTTCGATAATATTAGCACCAGATAATAATTGCATGATCATACCAGAAGTAACAATAGGAGTAATACCAAGTTCCATAAGTGTACCACGATTAGAAGCAAGAATAACACGCATCCAGAATAAAGGATCAGAAGAATCAGATGACATAATACCATATAAAGGTACTTGAGACATTACCAAGAAAATAAATAATGTTACAGCTGTCCACATTACTTTTTGACTGAAAGGAACCTATATATAAATACAATATCATTAACAATTATTGATTACATGTAAATAAAATAAAATATAATAAACAATACCTATTTTTATTTTTATATTACACGTAATTTATTTATTATATCTATATATCTAACTATCATATCATAGTTTATAAAGTATATTATCCAAACACACGCACCCATGTATACACCATACATATTTTAACACTTTCTTGATTTTATTAATATCATTTTTTTTATGTATTTATTAATATATATTATATAGACATATTTATATACCTTTCTATCAGGTTGAGCGATTTCAGGCAATACAGCCATAAAGGGTCGAACAAGATGTAATATTCTAACTATAAATAAAAAAAGGGTTCATCATCAAGTTCATCTAAAAAATCTTTTTCTCATAAAGCTCTTTTTTTATTTTCTTGTATTTTATATATGTATACACGATAAACAATCGCCCCTTTTATATACATATATTATTTATATCATTCTTTATATTTATAAATATTAAAAAAGGAAGAAAAAAAAAATACTTACAACCCATTTTTTTTTATTTATATATGTATTTAAAAAAAAAAAGAGAGAGAGAGAATAGAAGGAAAATAAAATAAAGAAGAAGAGGGAAAAAAAAGTAGCTATGTCAAAAATAAATAACGGTTCTTTAAAAAAAAAACAAATGAGATATTCGCGAAATTAACCAATCAAATTAACCCACACTGCGAAATGAATTTATTTCATTTCTTTCACCGACAGCTTTGATTTAAGAGGGAGATTATAAATTTTGGAAGAGAGAACTCTTTCTTTTTTTTCCCATTAAAACTACTTTTTCTTTTCTTTTCTTTTCTTTTCCATTTAGTACAAAATTTATTTTATCTAATACTCATGAAAAAAAAATATTAAATATAATTTATGTTATAAATCAATACTAATAATTATAATCATAAGAATATTTTATTAAAAAAAATACTTCATATAGAAAAAAAAATTAAAACGTTTATATAAACTAAGTAGGAAGTATACATGATTTGCATTAAATAATATTGAAAAGGTACTTTTTTTTTCAGTTCTTAACCTGATCATCCAGCTAAACATCATTAATATGATCACAAAATAACGATATTTAGACAGTTAATGACTTTTATTTTTATGGATGCATTATCTTTTATAAAACATTTTACGGAGTTAATAAATATATCATTAAATTTGGTTTTGTGAAACCATTTTATATAGACGCATTGACTTTTTTAACAAATATATATATATATATATATATAAAGACTTGGTTATTTTTATTATACCATACTTTATTTTTTTTATTCTTACTATATATACAACAAAAAAAAATCATAAATGATAAAATATAAGAATATTTTTTATTTTCTTTGACAGTAGATGATTGAAAAAGGTAATTACTGAATTGGTGATGTTTTTTAAATAATAATAATAATAATAATAAAGATTATTAACAACCAAATATTGTTATCTTGTGATCATTTTAATGATATCTAAACAAATGATCAGATTAATTATTAAAAAAAATATTTTTTTCTAGTATCTTTAATCTGATCTTTTGTGGTGGCACTTAACTATAACCAATTATTTTTTTTATCAACTTTTATTGAAAAAAATAAACTAGGATTATAATAAAATAGGTTATTTAGAATAAGTATCCTATTTTCACTTTTTTAATTTATAAGGTAGACTTTGTTTAAAGTTAGTAGGTTGACTGGTAATTTGGTTGGTGCGGTGGGGAGAAAAGTGCAATCATTAGTATATATAAAAAAACTCTATATAAGGCAGAATCGACGTTTAAATATTTTTATTTGTTTTGTTCCTTTTTTTTAACATTGTTTATTATACACACTTTTTTTTATTCAATTAAAAATCATATATAATTATTATCAACTTATATACATATATAAATAGCATTAAACTTTTTTTCCATGATAATATATATTTATATATATATGTATATTTTTCATGTATTAATTACTTTTTTATATGCACAAAAACTATCGGAATTTTAAAAACCACGCAACGATTTTTGGTTATAACTAGTTCCGTCATACTGTAATTGTTTTTTCAAGCTATATAATGATTTCTATTATTACATACATCTTCTTGAAACAGTTAGAACATACATAAATATACTATAATTATTATTATTATTATTATTATTATTTATTATAAAATAACTTGATTAATCATACTATATTGAGCATCAAAATCATTTTAAAAAGTACATTATCTATTTTTATTACTGTTTATCATTTTTAAACTATACATTAATAGGTAATAAATTTAAACCAGTTGTAATACTTGATCATTATACAATACTTACATATTCTACTTTTTATTAGAAAAAAAAATAGAAAGTTACTTTTCTTTTTTTTAATACCTCCTGTTGAGTAGTTTCTCCTAACTATATAAAAAAATATATTCTAAGACAGAAAAAAAACAGAAGCACTCCTTTCTCCTATATATATAAACTAGTATTAGTTTAATTTGATTTAACTACATATATTAAAATATATGGTAACCAAATTTAATCCGCCTTTAATTATTAATATAATTTAACAATAAAAATTAGAAAAATTTCAATAATTTATCATCATTAGTACAAACAAGAAAAAACAAAAAAACAAAAAAACAAAAAAATGAAAATGATTATATTATATTAGCATATATGTTTTTTTCTGATAAAACAAAGAATAAAAAATAATAATAATTAAACTATATAGAAAAAAAGCTAATTATCTCCTTGTTTTAGTTTGAATTATGTCTTTTTTTTTATACTAGTCTTTTCTGGATTTATTATAATTATTTTTAGTTCGTCATTTTTATTTTTTATTTGCTAACTTTGAGGAGGATCCCATTCAAGGAGCTATCAACTAATACAATCTAAACAAAAAAAAAAAGTAGAAAAAAAAACGCACCAAAAATAAACAAATAAACTAAAAGGGTAAAAATGGGTTTTTGTAGAAAAAAAAAGATCTTCATATATAAAGTTTGGATTTTTTTAAATAAATACCCCTTTTTTGGTTTTTTTAAAATACGCATATATGTCAAATAGTAACTTGTTATTTTAGAGAATTGGTTTTTTACACTTGAACATTAATAGTTAATGTAAATGTATATATAATAATAAGTAATAAAATGGTCTCCTTAATCCATAACCACTATTATTAAATACATTAGTATTTTTTTTTATTTTTTTTAGTTTTAGTATAGAAAAAAATATATATATATATAAGAAAAAATAAATATAAATTTATTCATTTTTTTTTTCTTTTCTTTTCATTATTAATATTCAATTTAAATTATTCATAAGTATTAAACAAGAAACAAAATAAAATGCAATTATTCAAAGTATGTAGTATGTTTGTCATGATGATGGCACTTATCCAAATGGATTCCATGGTTAGTGCTACTGGTGCTAATGATCATTTAAGTACTTCTACTGAAGGCCAAACTGGTCAAACTGGTCAAACCGCCGGTAGAGTAGCTGGTGAACCTGGTAGTGTAGGTAATCTTAAACCTGGTAAACGTGACACACCTGGTGTTCGTCAAGGAGCAAAAACTCCTTATGGTGGTAGCTTCTACAGACGTAGTGATGAAAAAAAAAAAGTTAAATCTAATGACAATCCTGCTGCACCTGGTAGTTCTAATGGTCCTACTGCACCCGGTTCAAACCCACAAAAACGTACCGATAAACCTGAACAAAAGGCTGCTCCTGCCAATGCTCCTGCCAATGCTCCTATCAATGCTCCTGCCAATGCTCCTGCCAATGCTGATGGTTCTACTGGCGTTATTGGTACTAATAATGAAAATGCTGAAGGCGGTATTCAAGCTCCTGATGCTTCTGATCCTCAAAAGAGAGAAGAATCCAAAAAGGTTGCAGACAAAGAAAAAATTTCAAAAGGCGGTGTTTCTAAATCTCCTGTTGATAATTCCGGTACTCCTGGTACTCAAAAGAGAGAAGCAAATAAAAAGGTTGGAGGAAAAGAACCACCAAAAGATGGTGTTCCTAAATCTTCCGCTGGTACTCCTGGTTATCAAAAGAGAGAAACAGCAAAAGCAGGTGCAAAAAAAGAAGATAAAAAAGATAGTGAATCTACCACAGCTAATAGTAAAAAAACTACTGAACCTCAAGAATAAAGGAATTAAATTTTAAATAAAAAAAATATAAGCATAAAAGAATAGTTACTTAGTTTTATATAATAGTGAAGTATTAATATTTTTATACAAATATATATATATTTAAATATCAATAAAAATTGTTTTTATTATTTTTGTTTGAACAATATTTATTTTTATCATTATTCTTGCTATATTTGTTATTAAAGTTGATTATTATTATTATTATTATTATATATAAATATAAATTAAAGTCGTTTAGCGATTAAAATAGAATTAACAACATCATGATGAGGATGAAGTTCCAATACGACTTCCAAAAGACCAGATAGTGTAGAAGAAGTATTTAATTCAATAGGAGATAAAGATGGATATAATAATTGGCGTAAGCCATGAGCACTTCGAATTAATAACCAGCTTCCTGGACGCATCTTTTTTGCAATATGAGTTAAGATATCAAATTTGTTATTATTATTAGAATCATCATCAATATTACCACCAACTAAAGCACCTAAACATATGACATCAGCTTGATCATATCCTTGATATAATGTAGCATCGCTTTGATAATAAAAAAATCTAGATTGGATTTCCTTTGGAACAGCTAATTTTTTTGTTAATTCAGTAGATAATCGAATAGCTTCATGATCAATATCAACATTATCTATCCTTTCAATAGTAGAATGATGTTGTAACATCATTTCAATAGATGATAATGGTAATGGCCCTGAACCAATGAATGTAATGTGCTTTAATGAAGCACCTACTCCGAGTAATGCATAACATTCTATTTTTGTTAAATCTACATAATTTTGATAATAAACAAATTTTGATAATTGTTCTTTTGTTCTTTTTATCCAATGATGATGACCATTAACATTATCCATAGTCACAGAATCAATAGTAGTAGATGACAATGCAATATAGTTTGACCAAAAAATTTCTAATTGATATTCTCCTTGGCTACATAAATCCCTTAAAGAATATAAAATATCGAGAATAGAATGATCATTTAATATTTGGTTAATTACATTTTGATCAATAGGTAAGATGCATATATGAACTAATTTTGTAAAAAGAGAATTGATATGTTCACTTGGACGGAGATGTTGTGCATTTTTTAATTGTTGATAAATATTCAAAATTTCTTTTATTAATGTTTGTGTTGTTGGATTAATAATAGAATTAGATACCGCTACTTCATTATTACTACTACTATTACTATCATTAGATGCTTTTAAAAGCGTAGTTGTATTATTAATATCATAATCTAATCCTATTTCACCTGATAAATGATGAACCATTTTTAAATCAAAAGATAATCTATAAGAGTGGGGAGGAAAGAGAGAGAAAAGAATATTATTTATTAATTATAAACTTTTTCTACTTAAATATTAGATCTTACATTGTTTTTTTGTAACGTAAAAAATTTTTGTAAAAAAAAGCTGTACTACTTAATCTAGATTATCAGTTCACATGATATAATATATATATATATATATATATTTATTTTATATTTATTATCATCAATATATATTATATATATATATATATATATATTACCATTATAATAATAATAATAAATTAGAAAAAAGAATAAGTAAAAATATGAATTATTTTATTATTATTACTATAATGGTTTTTATTTTTTATTTTTATTATTATAATAATCATTATGTTTATTATATATAATAAATAATTAGGTATCTTTCTATATACTAAAAACTTTAATAATTTTAATTTAATTATTTATATATATATATGTCACTAAGGTTGTATACTTTTCCTATCCCTTTCCCGTCTTTCTCTAAAGCTTCTAGTACTTTGTTTTTTTCGCACACCATGTAGGGACATTGCATATTCTTCACTAAGACTAGTAGTTACATTTCCTTGAGGCGGTGGTGGATAATGAGGATTTTGATCCATTTCATTATAATTTTGATATTGATCAATAGCATCATTAGCTAAAGGTGATGTGGGAGTATTTCTACCATGTTGATAAGCTCCTAAACTACGTCGTTTTCTAACTATTTCGGCCATATTTTCTATATTATTATTATCTTGGTGTGTCATTGTCGGTGTTGTGACCATCGGAGATGAAGATTGACTATTTATATTATTTGCTCTTGATTGTAAATTATTTGCTGATGCTGACCTCCATAGAGATGGACTTTTCTTAATTGCATTTGATGTTACTTTTGTATCAATAGTTATAGGATGTTGTGAATATGTAGATTGTATAGATTGATTATTTATTGAATGCATGGAAGTATTAGCGCTATTATTATTATTATTATGATTAGGATGATCAGTTTCATGATAAATATTATCATTATTATTGTTATTATTATTATTATTGTTATTGTTATTGTTATTATTATTATCATTAGTGGTTGCTGTTGAAGTAGATGCGATGGAGTTATTAGTTGTGATACGAGTTATGGGTAATAAGTCACGTTCTGCACCTTCAAATGCTGGCTTGACCCAATCAGGAGGTTCACCTACTGTACGTTTAACTGGGTCCTTAAATCCTTCATATTTCTCAAAAATAGTAAAATCAAATGGTTTAAATCTTTCTTTAATCAGTGCACGATCTTTTTCATATTTAGTTGAATCAGATGATTTTCTATGTCGACTACTATTCCTTGCTGAAGAACCGAAATCGTCTAAAAATAGTTGTTCTAAATCAAACGTTGGATCAAAATTATTTTTATCAGATGATGGTTGAAAAGGTGGTTTTAGATCTTTTGATTCCAATCTTCGCCAATCTACTGATCTAAAGAAAGGATGCTGAATTAAGTTTACCCAGCCTTGATAACCTTGTCCTAATCTTTTTGATGGATTCATTTCTAAAAACTAATATATATATATAGTGGAATTTAGAAAATATTAAATTTATTTTTTTATTGTTAGTTTTTTTTCTTTTCTTTTAATTTAATTATTTATTTACCCCTTGCATAACTGATAGACATTCACCAGAAACTGATCGTTTACTACTAGAATAATGGACATGACCACGTCTAATAGCCATTGATAATTCATCACTTGTGTCATAATCAAAAGGTTTCTAATTATGTATATTAATACTATTATTTAGATTATTTGATTTGTATTTTCCCTTAAAAAAAGATCATCAATTATAAATTACCTTTCCATACACACATTCATAAAATGTAACACCTAAACTCCACCAATCCACAGCTTCATTATAACCCCCTCCTTTATATACTTCAGGAGCTATTAAAAAAAATTATAAAACATATCAATAATGTATATATATAATATTTACATACAGGTTAAACAAAAAAGAAAAAAAATTACCCATGTAATAGCTTGTCCCAGATGAAGAAGTTATTAATCTTTTTGAATGTATATAGGTGGCAATATTAAAATCTGCTAAATGCACATGTCCAAATTCATCCATTAAAATATTTTGAGGTTTGATATCACTGAGAATAATAATAATAAAAATTTCCTATTAATCAGTTTATATGTTTATATGTATATATGTATATATGTGTATGATTAAATTACCGATGCACTACGTTTTTACTATGAAGAAACTTGACAGCTGATGATAACTCGGCAAACCAAAATCTAAGAACATCTTCAGAAAATTGATGCTTTGATGAAATATGATAATGAAGATCACCTCCCAACCTTATATAAATAAATAAATAATCAAAGTGGTAAATATTTATATTTTAATTATGCATAGCCACATAGAAATATTAATATTTTTGTTTTTTAATATAATGTTTATTGATATTATTTATTTATTTATAATACTGCTATTATTATTTGTTTATATTACTATTTTTTTGTTTATATATTTATATTTTTTTAAAAAAGAGAGCAAAAGAAAAAAACAAAACAAAACAAAACACTTACATAAGATCAGTAATCATATACATATATGTATCGTCTTGAAAAGCAAATCGGAGTCGACATAAGAAAGGATGATCTAGTTGTTCTAATATAGTTCTTTCTCTAATAATATTTCTTACCGCATCCATTCCAATACAATCATCTATATTAATACATTTCATGGCATATAATTGATGGGAATCACGATGTTCTACAATTCTTACCTAATAATATATAGATACAATGATATAAAATATATCTTTAATATTTAATATAATAATAGTAGTAATATTTATGTATATATTACTGACTTTGCCAAATGTACCGCGGCCTATTACTCTCATAGTTCTAAAATGAGATGCTCGGATAGACACTGAAATACGAAAAGAAAATGGTTTAGTGTTCTTTTTGTTCTTGTATTAAAATAACTTTGCTGATATATATATATATATATATACATCAACTAACCTTGGTCATCATCAGGTCTTTGATTTGCGCCCGAAAACGCTGAAGACAATAATCCAGTAATGAAGCGAATTTTGTATAATGTATAAATGAATAATGATAATAAAAAGGAAAAAAAGCAAAAGTAGAAGAAAAAAAACGAAACGCTGAAAAGAAACGCTGAACAAAAAAAAAATGGAGGAACTAAAGGGGCGTTTTCAAATCTACTTTTTTTTGTCCGAAAAAAATGGAGTTTAAATTAGTAAGTAAATTAGTTTTTTTATATGTTACTTCCTTTTTTATATGAAATTAGCATAATATTTATCGCATTTGAAAGGAAATCTGATAAAAAATTAACATTGACGTTCCCGGACCTCCAGAGTGACAGATTTCTTAAGTCTTTTAATTCTTCAATAGTAGCTATTAATAATTTAGTTATATTTGAATCATTTCATCAATAGAAGGGGTTATGTTTAACCTTTATTATTTTCAAAAGATGGAAAAATACAAAGATAAGTATGATCATAAGAAAATAAAAATATATTATTAATAATCTATGTTTTTATATATGTGTATACAAGTAAAGTGTGTTTTAAACTTTATATTTTTATAGATAATTTAAATTAATACAGTTATTACTTTTTGTAAAAATTTATTAAAAGAAAATAAAAAATGATTTACCAATTCTAAATTTATTTTTCAATGATAATTTTAAATCATTAAAACATGTTACATAAAAAATAATTGTTTAAAAAGTAATTACTTTTATTAATTTCATTTAATAATAAAACATTAATACTATAAATGCTTAATAAAAAAATATAATAATACACTTAATAATAGTAATAGTAGATAAAAAGAAAGATCAAATGTAAAGTCATAATAACTAATGATGGAAAAGAAGTGATCGGACTTTTAATTATTTTTTATTAAACAGATTTAATTCAGGTAAACTTTTTTTTTCTTCCTTTCTTTATTTACTATATTTTAAAATAAACAATAAAATATTACAATGCTACCAATAAAACAATTTACCAAATCAAGAACAGCTTTATTAAATTTGAATTTCTATATTTTAAATGGACATTTATTAAAAAATCATACTAATAGTCAATTACGATCAACTGTTATTGTACCTTTACGTTTATACAGTTCTTCTCCAAATGACGAAACTAATACAACAACAGCTACTACTCCTACTCCTCCTTCTATGGGTAAGTTTCGTGAAGCTCCAGATATTATTGGTTTAAAAGAACCTCCTGTTGTTGATAAAAATTCTTGGTTACAACGTAAAAAACAAAAGCTACGTGATTTTACTGACTATGAAAAGGCTTTTGCTGCTCATGCTGCTGAAAGAAAGCACTTGTAAGTATTTTAAAATATATGCATACATATATTCTTATTATTATTACTATTATATATCACCATAAAATCAAATAACAATAATAATAATAATAATAATAGTAATAAAATAAATCACTAATATAGCCTATTTTTATAGGGTTGAAGAAGCTACCAAATCATATTTTGCGGACGTTCATGGTAAGTTTACATAACAAAATTTATTTTTTATATTTATTTATATATACCTAATATTATTTTATTAAAATAAATTGGATATATAGAAATGAGACAACATGGTGGGAAAATGTACTATGCAAGAAATACATTAGTACCAGCTGATAAAGCTGGATATATGCCTGATTTTGAAGGATCTGATGTCAATAAAAAAACAATTCATACAACTGATTCATTACTTGGTAAAATCACTCTCATGTCATTTGTTTATGCTAAATACGGTGAAGCACACGTTAATTCTTTTATTAACCCTTTTTTGGCAAAGTTTAAAGACACTGATTCTGTTCAAACATTTGAAGTAAAAATAGATAATTATATATAGCATTTGATAAAATAATAATAATAATAATAATAATAATAATAGAAATAATAGAATTGTTTATTTAATTAATCATTTCGTTTATTAATTAGTTAAATGTTCAAGAAAATCTTTTAAAACAATTAGTATTAAAGGCATATGTTTCAAGTATTCGTAAAAGTCTTCCTGAAGAACGCAAGGTAAAAAAATAAATGCATATATATATGTATATTTCATAGAAAAAAAAAGGTATCATTATTATTTGACTAATTTATATACATTATATATAAATAGGATAAATATGCATTTTTATTCAAGGATATTAAAAAAACTAGAAAAATGTTAGGCATGACAAATGAATATATTGGTTATGTTTTCTTAGTGGATGAAGATTGTAAAATTCGATGGACAGCTCATGGAAATGCCACTGACCAAGAAGTTGCAAATATGTTGGCTATGACTGAATATTTAAATAACAAAAGAATCAAAAACTTAACCAATTCAACATAAAATCTAATGGTTAAATCCTTTAATGACTCTTTTGTTTAATGTAAATAGACTTAGATCTTTTTTTTCTCTTTTATTATTACTATTTTTTCTTATTTTTTTTTAAAAAATCAACATATTTATATATCTAGATAAAAAAAAATATTACACATAACTTATATATATATATATATACATATATATACAATATTTATTATAATGATCTATGAATACAAAATTTTAAGATTTGCTAAGTTGGTCAATCTTTTGAACTAATTCTACAACTTGAGTACGATACATATCTTTAACATCTGCAATATCTGCTTTTAATTCTTCTACTTGTTCTGTTCGTTCTCCAAGTAATTCTAAAGAAGCTTGATATCGTTTATCTAATTCATCATAATCCTTTTGATTTGCTTGTAGTTGTTTATACTCCTTCCGTCTAAAAAAAAGATTTTAATACATATGATGTGCTATTATTATTATTCTTATGAAGTAAAATATGTCTTTTTTTTTCATTTAGCTTCTGCTACTTACAATTCTTCCATTTCATTTGACATAACAAGGATTTCATCCGATAATTCATCTATAATTATAATAATAATAATAATAATAATAATAACATTAGAATAAAAGAATGAATAACAAAAATAATAAATATGGGTTATTTTTTTATCATATATTTAATAGCTTACCACGGGATTGAGATACACTTTGTAATTGTGTTTGATAAAAGTTTATTTGATTTTCCATTTGTTTAATTGCTGCTTGAAGTCGATCTATGGCAATATTTGTTGGTAAGTGGGAATATTGATTAACGTTGGTAAAGTTACTATCTATACTTGATCTTGAACTAGTTGATGGACTTTGTGACTAAGTATTAGTAATAAGAATAAAATATCGTTAATACCGTTAATACTAATGTATTCATATATATAGTTTACCTCAGGTCGTCTAATAGAATTAGATGAATCATCATCAATCTTTGGTGTATTAACAGCATTAGATGGTAAAATAGGTGACGGTGATACAATAGTCTTTTTTACCTTAGCTAATTCTTGTTGATGCTTGTTTTCCCATTGTTTTCTTTCTTCTTGTAAACGTTCTTTCATTAATTTTTGATATTGTTTTTTAATATTTTCAATTACTTCCGATTCTTTAAGATTTTGTTCAGCTAATAATTTTTGCTTTTCTTCTATTTCTTGTTGTAAAGTTATATTTTTTTGAATTTCTGTTTCAAGAGATGATTTCAGGGTAAATCTATCTTCTTGTTCCTTAGAAAGATCTTGCTCTTTATGGGATAAGCGTTCAGTCTGTTAAAAAAAATAATTAATTAAATATTTGGATATATATATTATTAATTATGTATTCAATTATATCCTTACCAAAGATATCATTTTTTCATTTGCAGATTTAAGTTCTTCTTTCATTTTACTACACTCAGCTTCAGCTTGTTGTAAACGCATGGTAATTCTTAATAAAAGATGGTAATATTTATTCAGATGAGATGCATATTACGAAAAAAATAAAAATAAGAAAAAAATTAGTATATACTGATTATTATAATTGTTTATATAGTTAGATATACCTTTGCTCTGCTAAATCTCTATTTTTGATGATATTAGAATGTTGAGTCTGTAAATCTTCTATTTGACGTAATAAAGGTGCAGTTGTTTCTTCTACATTACTTGATAATTCATCGATATAAGCATCTTTTTCTTGTAATTTCATTTGAATTTCCTATATAATTTTAATATATATCATACATATGAGAATGAAAAAATAAAAAATAAGATAAAACTCATATATAGGTAAATAAGGGATTTTTTTTATTACCATTAATTCTTTGCGTAAACTATCTTCCCTTGCTCCAGCATCTGATCCTAATGCTTGCAATGCAATTTGTAATTCCCGAATTTCTGATCTTAACTTTGATTCCATTGTTTCAGAAGATTCCTTAACTTTAGTTAACTCTTTATGTAATCTTTCATTAGCTGCAACCTATTTTAGATTATTATATATATATTAGTTTATACCCATTACTTTTATTTTATTTTTCTTTCTTTTATTCCTTACTTACCTCCTTTTCTAAAGCTGCTGCATGTATTTCTTCAGATTCAGCTTTGGCTTTATTTTTCTCAGCTTCTAAATTTTCCAAAGTAGTTGCTAATTCACCCTATTGTTAGTAAATACATATATATATATATATATATATATATTTAGCATATATATATCATATTTTCATTTAAATTTAGTATATATTACCTTTAATTGTTGGTGCTGTTCTTTTAATTTTAATGAATCAGATTCTAATTTATTAATATGTTTTGTTTGTTTCTCTGTCATTTCCGTAAGCATCTTTACTGTCTCTATAGAACGTTAACATTTAAACAAATGATCAGATACATATATATAATACGATATTATAAATTATTACCTTGAGCACGTTTTTCAGATTCCATAGTACGTTTTGATTTAGTATTACTTTCATTAAGATCTGAAATTGTTTTATCAAGTTTTTTTTGTAATTCTGTCATATATTTTTCTATTTCTTGTTTTTCAGCACGTAATCGTTTAATCGTTGTTGTTTGCTTCAATTCATTTTTAGATAATTTTTCACCTATAATATACATACATAATCAATAATCATTTTATTTTATTTTTTATCATCATATAATAAATCAAAGGTATTATATATAGATTCACCATCTTACCTTCTTGAAGTAAACCTTGAATTTGTTCATCTTTGTTCGCTAATTGTTTATTTAAATCTTGAATTGTAGTTTCATATTTTTTCATATTTCGAGAAGATGATTGAGAAGTAGATTGATTTTTCAATTGATCCTGTAATGATTTAATTTGAGAATTAGATTCCTCACTTTCTTGCTGTAAACTATGTATTTGATCATGTAATTTTGCAATGGTCTCCATAGCTTGCAGTAATTGTTGTTCGCGTTGTGCTAAAATTTTATCCTTATTATCATTGGATAATGGATCAGATATTGTAGTTCTACTAGTACTTTCTTCTGTTGCTGTAGAAGTATCTTTCATATCATCATCACCATCTTTATTATCACTATTATTGTTAACAACATTTTTATTATTACTATTATGATCAATAGCTGGCGTGGCTGTTTCATGATTATCATTAGCCAAAGGTACATTATCTTTTTTATTAATAGAATTATTATTAATAGAATCAACTTCAGTTTCTTGATGAATTGTATCTGGTTCTTCTTTTTCATTAATTATACTATCATTATTATTATTATTGGTATCTAAAGATGAATTAACATTTACATTATTGATTTCATTAATTTTATTTTCAACAGTACCATCATTACTAATTTTATTATTTACTGAGGCTGTTGATTTTGAATCATCTTGTACTACTTTATTTGGCTGTTCTTCAGTGGTTGACACTATATTTGTTTCATCTTTATTGGTCATTTCATTGAACTTAATATCATCTTCATTACTTTCATCATTAATACTACTACTATTATTATTATTATCCTCATTTTTTGAATCATTTGTTGAATCCAGTTCATTTTCATCTGATAATTTGTACGAATCATCTGTTATATCAGTTTTTAATTCCACATTTGTTGCTATACGAGTATCATCATCATCCTTAATAATGATATGATCTGTTTTTTCTAAATCATTCATTTGTTGTTGAGCTTGAAGTTCCGTATTTTTATCTTCTTTTATGCCTTTATTCTCCTTTATTTCCTTTTCTTCTTTTACTTCCTTTTCTTCTTTTACTTCCTTTTCTTCTTTTACTTCCTTTTCTTCTTTTACTTCCTTTTCTTTTTTATCTTCAGCTAATGTTTCGTTAGATGGGTTTTTATTGATATCTATTTCACTAGAATTACTATCTGCTACTACTGCATTATTATTTTTATCATTATCATTATTATTATTACTGTCCTTTTTATTTTCAGATTCAACGGTATTATTATTATTATTATTATTATTATTATTATTATTATTATTATTATTATTATTATTATTATTATTATTATTATTATTATTATTATTATTATCATTATTATTTGATTTGTCCTTTTCTGTTTGCTTTTGATTTGCCTCTTTAATAAGTTCCTCATTTTTTTTATTTTCATTATCTGATTCAGCAGCAGGTACTGATGTTAAATTATCTGTTGAATCTGTGGACCGGATGGATGAAGGTCTAGATGATGAAGTAGATGTTCGCCCTCTTTTATCTGACATAACTGCAGCTAAACGGGCTGAAAGATCACTTTGTTGTCGTCTAGCTGTTGCTGGCTGTGATGTTTTTGATGTTGATACCATTTGTTCTTTTTTATCATCTGATTTATTTACTTTCTTAGGAACAGCCGTTATCATACCAGTAATAGGATCCATATACATTTCTGTATCTTCATCTGCAAGTAAAATATATAATATATTCTGTAAATATGATACTTTATCAAATATATACATATATATACATACATACATACATATATATATATATATATAAAGCTTTTTTTTCTTAGTTTACTTTTTTTATTGTTACGGTTATTGTTTTCCGGTGGTTGTTCTAATAATGTATCAAACGTATTTTCTACATTGGAAATAGCTTGTTTAAGCAAACCGCCCCATTGATTAGTATTACCAAAAAAACTCATGGTAAGTTAAAAAAAAGAGGAAATAAAATAAAGAAACTCATTTGGATTTTACCTCCTCATTTTTTTTAAAAAATCGGAGCTAAAACATTAATTTCTGGTTGAAAGAATAAATGTGGATGAAGTTTTTATTAAATTAATTATGATTCAATATTGTGTATGTTTCTTTTCTCTACATAAAAAAAACAATGACTAAAAATACAAAAATAATTATAGTCTATTATTATTATTATTATATAAGTTTATTTTAAATAAAAGGATATACAAAAATTAAATTAAAAAGAACCACCTTCTGATTTAAATATATTATTTCTTTCAATTTTAATAATGCTAAGATCTATTAAATACATTAATATCATTGATGATTGCAAAGAATACACAATAAGAGAGACATCATCTTGATAATCACAAACAGATACAACGGCAATAGATACAATTAATCGTACACAAGGAATAAAATTAATCAACACAATTCTTAGTATGCCAGAACGTAAGATTTCTCTTATAATCTTATAAGAATCGTAATTTGGGTTTAAAGCGTTTAGTGCTGCAGTAGATACTTTAACTAAATAGATGGATGACCATATATCAATTATAGATAAAAGGCCAAGATATATATAATTACCTATAAATATGATATTACTTGTTCTATCATAAGTTCTATAACATGCTGCAAATATTCTCCATAAAAGAATAATGGCAAATAGAAGGTTGTAACCAATATAATATATTTTTTCACATCTTCCATGATCAATAATTTTTATCAATTTATTAGTATATAAAGTAAGTCCAAGTTCCCTATTATATATATATATATTATTTAGTACGTTAGTATTTATTTTTTCTATATTATGTATATACTAAAAAGTATACCTAAAAGTCCAAAGTACAAGTGATATAAATAACATAGGCCTTAATTTATTAATATCATATATTTGTATTTCTGGTGGACCATCAGTATAAATAAGAAGTATATCAGCTACAAAACCACTTATACATGTAATGAAGAGTAAAATTTCTATGTAACCTCGATGTGTATGGTATAACAACAATAATGAAAATACAAGTGAAAAAATATTCATTAAGCCATTTTGCTCTAGTATAATCCTTAAAGCATAGGCTGGTGTGGCCATTAAAAAAAAAAGAACAAAAGGTTTCAATTGAAATTAAATAAACAATAATCAAATTAATTAAAAAAATAAAATAAAAAAGATCGGAAAATTATTTTTGTTTTGCATGAATCCATCCAATGAAAACAATATAAACGTGACCATTGCACTAATGTTTATTTTAGGACATACAATCTTGATACCCCAAGATGTTTTTTCTTTTATTTATATTTTATTTTTTTCAAACCCAAGAAATTAAATCATAAGTTTTATATTATTTCTTCGAATAATTACCAATATTTACATACAATTTTATTAAATATTAAATCATATATACCATTCCTTTTTTAAAATATTAATAATAATAATAAAAAGTAAATATTATATATAAAAGTTTAAATAACTAAATATTATGATTATTATACTATAAAATGTATTTATATGTATGTTAATTAGATGATAGCATTTCGTACAACAAGTACAGGACAAGGGCATTCTTTGATACATCT
Source organism: Cunninghamella bertholletiae (assembly GCA_037043795.1). Taxonomy (NCBI): domain Eukaryota; kingdom Fungi; phylum Mucoromycota; class Mucoromycetes; order Mucorales; family Cunninghamellaceae; genus Cunninghamella; species Cunninghamella bertholletiae. The sequence goes on from JAZGVP010000005.1 coordinate 1,872,449, forward strand.
TTCAGATACAGAACCTAAGAAGACGCTCTTCATAGCACTTAGACCTCGTGAACCAACAATTAATAAATGAGTAGGATTAGATTGAGTATATTTTGGTAAAGCATCTTTAGCATCACCCCAAAGAATATGTTGTTCACTGGAAATATTTAAATTCTTTAACTGATTGGCCATACTTTCCAATAATTGGCGAACTGATTTATCTTGAGTTGCATCCAATTGTTCAATGGCTTCATTGACTCTTGTAGGCGTAGTAGTGATCATTGGTAATTCTTTACCTGTACTATTTCTTCGACTTCCAGAACTTCCCCATCTTGGCATAGCACTTACAAGAATAATATGATCAGTCTTTGGATTAATAATATTTTTTACTGACCAGTCAAATAATTTATGTGCATCTTCTGATCCATCATAAGCTATCACAATACGTCTTTTTTCCGTTATTGAAAGTTCGCCAGACATTTTTTTTTAATCGATATGTATATATATTATAATAATGTAATAAACAAAAGAAAAGAAAAGAAAAAAAAACGAGAGAAAAAAAAAAAAAACGAGAGAAAAAAAAAAAAAAACAAACAAACAAAATCATTTATTTATGCATTAAATAATCCTTGACAATAAACAAAAGAAAAAAAAGATTACAATCGGTGAAACAAAAAAAACCAATGACACCATAAAAAAAACATGGCATGATTCCATCGTTTTCCTATTTTAAACCGTTCATTTTGAAACGGACTTTTTTTATATATTTATTAGATCAATGTAATAAAAAGTTTATTTGATTTTTGTTATATCTATACAATTGATATTTATCTGACTATTAAATATTAAGAAGGAAAGTAGAGGAAGAAAAAAAAGGATCTCTTTTTTTTGTTTTTGTTATTACTCTTTTTTTTCCCTTTATTTTTCTCTTTTTCTTTTTTGGATTTTGGGAAAATCAAAGTTACACATCAATCTTTATACCATTTTTTTGCGTGTTACGAAAAATAGAAACAGTTACAAAACACTTAAAAAACATGATCCCATTTTATTTTCAGGCTTTTAAATTTGATGAAATATGCCAAACAGTAGCTTTAACATTATGTCCACTTATTGGTAAAAATGATGGAATAGAACCGCTTTGTTATGCAAGAAATGTAGAATTTGCTAATACACTAATATTTCAACCTGGTAAAAAAATAAATAAAATGAATAATATGAAAATTGAATATTTAAAAAAAAAAATCACACTACAAAAAAGAAAAAAAAGAAAGAAAATATCAGGATCGGAATTCTAATTATCGTATTATTATTTAGCCACATTTATGATTAATATTATTGCCTTATGTATGGCAATTGTTATGATTTATCATATTAAAACAAAATATACTGCTGTTGGTAAATATCAATAATAATAGTAATGACAAAATAAATATAAAAAAATATGCTTTATAATTAATTACTATTATTATTATTATTATTATTTATAATATTTAAAATAGGTCGTAAAGAGATTACAATGTTTTTTCAACTGTATTTAGTATCAGTATTATTAGATATGTTATTGGTTACAAGTATTATTCCTACTGCATCTAGTTTATATCCGGTAAAGGAAATAAAAAAGAACAAAAAATGATATCATATTAAGAATTAAAAAAAAAAATAAACTAAAAAACCATTTATGTATTTTTAGTTTTTCACAGCTGTTCATTTAGGTTTAGGGAGTGCTATATTTTGGTGTTTATTATTAAATGGATTTGTTGGATTTCAATTTGCTGAAGATGGTACACCAATCAGCTTATGGGTAATTAAATGATTAATGCAAATTCATTATGTATATATGTATTAATATGTAAATCTTTTGTTCTAATCTTAATTTATTTATTTTATTTTTTTCAAAGTCCATTCGAATTAGTACCTTTGTAGTATTCCTTATTGTTGGATTTATCGCCTTGGCAACATTTAATAATATTGGCCCATTTAATTATACATCACCTGTTGGATTATGGATTATTTATTTTATATTCAATGGAGCCGCTATTTTAATATATGTTGTATCACAAGTATTATTAGTAGTTTATACATTAGATGACAGATGGGCTTTAGGTGATATCACTTTTAGTGTTTTATTCTTTTTAATCGGTCAAGTTTCTATGTTTGTATTTTCCATTTCCTTATGTGAAGAAATGAAACATTATCTAGATGGCTTATTCTTTGGTAGTGCCTTTAATTTATTAGCTGTAATGATGGTATATAAATATTGGGATTCGATTACAAAAGAAGATTTAGAGTTCTCAATTGATGCAAAACAGCAAGAATGGCAAACTTTATTAATAGATGATTATGACAAAAAAAAGAATGCCTTTTAAGATTTTTTTAATTGGAATAGAAATAAATAATAATAAAAAAAAAGGATGATTGAAACCATCTGACTTTGCTGTCTTTTAATTTAAAGAATTATGATCCAATTAGTATTAGCTTATGATGTGAGTAAGTGTACATGTATGTATATATATGTAAGTGGGTGTGTGAGTATAAAATTTCTTTTTTTACTTTTTTTTCGAGTGATTTTTTTTGACATTTAAAAAGTTTTTTTCCTTTCCTTTTTCTTTTTAAGAATTTTTTTTTCTCACTTCTAATTTTCATTTCTTTTCTTTTCTTTTCTTCTTTCTTCTTTTTTCTTTTTATTATTTATTAAAACAAAATCAATATATTTATTATTTAATTTATTTATATACAAAATATAAATCATGGCTGTTATGTTTCGACCTTTTCGACTATTAATCAATGATATGCAAAAAAAATCATCCAAGGGATCAACAAAAAATCAAAGAAGAAAACAAAATTTACAAGTAACTATAAGTAAAGAACCTCCAACCATATTATATTTTGAACGATTACAAGGTGAACAATGCTGCGAATGTATATTTGATCCATTAGTATTACATGATGAAGAAAAGGATCATCCAGATTTATTTGCAAAAAATCCAAAACCATGGCAAAAATATCCTTACTGTAATGAATCTTCAGCTGACAATAATCTCATCAAAAAGATCATATCTGTGATGAGAATAAAATCTTAGTACTACAATAACAAATATATACCTAACTTTACCCTAAAAACCAAAAAAAAAATTATTTATTTTCATTTTTATTTTTTTAATTCAAGCATTTCAGTATATATGTATTTTACCCCATTTAGCATTTTCATGTTTAATATTTTTTTTTATTTATTTATTTGTACATATAATAATAAACATAATAATCATTTTTTACGCCCTTGTTATTTATTTTAATTTATTTACAACACTTATTTTTTTCTCATGATGATGATTATTTTTTTTACTTAAAACTAGTATTTAAATTTACTGTGTAACTGTTTCTTCTTTGTGAGATAATAGGTTGCACTTGTTTAAATCTTGAGTAAAAACGGATTATTTTTTAATTTTGAAACAGTTTTATAATTGAATATAAAATGAATTAATCTATTTATCAACTCATATAATTTTGTTGTATTATTTATTTATTATATATATTGAAACGAAAAGTAAATCAATGCTAATTAATTCAAGTTTGAAAAAGCTTTCATTTAATAAAAAATCCTGAGATTGAAAAAAAATAGGCATTTTCCAAAAAGAGAAAATGTGACTTGTTTTAGTTTTATGGATCAACCTTTTTAAAAAAGACCTTAAAACTACCTATCTCTTTTCCTCTTCCATTTTTTTCTTAGTTAATAAAATAAGAGAAGAAAAAAAACATAACAAATAAGCAAATATACATACATATATATATATATTATATTTTTATATATAATTAAAAAGAAAAGGCTATTTTTTAATATTCCCTTTTCCATACTCCAAAAAAAAGGTGCAATTATATATATCTATATAACTATATATATATATATATATATATATTTATACATACATATAATTACAATAAAGGTAAATAAAATCGCCAAAGTTTACAAGTATGATTATATTAATTCATACTTTTATTTTATCTATATATATATATATTATTATTATTATTATTATTAGAGAACTTTGTATTTATCATGTCAGATACCCAAACATCTTGTTTAGTTGATGTTACTAATAAAGCTACTATTGTTGATATAAAAGATAAAACAAATACAGTGGAAATGGATACTACTGATCTTTCTCTAAGTATACAAAATGATAGTAGTAATCATATCAAGAATATACCAGATAAAATGGTAGTTATAGATCAAACTATATCAACCTCACCTTTTTCATCGTCAATGACTTCTACTGCATCCTCACCTTCGTCAGTAAGCAGCACACAAAGTCTTACTTGTCAAATGGAACATGCACATATACATACAACAACAACAACACTTAAAAATGAAACCTTAGATTCATATAATAATAATAATAATAATACTTTAATTCAATCCATAACTAATGATAATAATAATAATAATAATGAAAAAAAAATCCAAAAGAATAGTAATAATATAAACAAAAATAAGGAACGTTGGTGTAGATATTGTGGATGTTTAGAAGCTCCTCGGTGGCGCTATAGTCCTCACGGACCAAATACGTAAGTCTTATCAGTATTAATATTTATTTAGTTATTAAAAAAGAGAAGAAAAGATTAAAAAAGGAAAAGATTAAAAAAGGAAAAGAATAACAAAGATGATTAATTTTTTTTAAGGAATTCAATTATCATTGAATTTTATTTTATATTAATAGAGTATGTAATAAATGCTTCTTTCGCCATAGCAACGCTGTAAAAAGGAATCAAGTATGGGAATTTGATTGGAATACAAATTATTACCCAGTAAGACCCGGAAAAGAAAATATAGAAACTATAGAGAACAATTATACAGATGATAATAATAATAATAATGATAGTAATAATTATAGCAATAATAACAATAATTTACAAAAACGACCTCGTCTTACACCATCACCGACTATAAAAACAAAAGAATCAAAAAAGAATATAATGGGGCAACTTTCAAAATCAACACTACGCGGTAAAAAACAATTCCTCAAAGCGGGATTATATTCTGGTGCTACTAATAGCAATAATAACAATCCAACTAATAAATTGGAGAATGAATTCAAATTTGAACTTCCTATTCACCATGGACAGTGGATATTAGAAACAGAAACTGATTTTGATTTACCTTTGGATATAATGGAAGATTATGAACACGATAGATTATTTTTAACTGGGAATTCATCAACAAATAAACCACCAAGATATACTCGTCTTCAGCATAGTAAGTATTGTTTAATTATGTATTTATTAAAAAAAAAAACACGAATGGTTTATTTATTTATACTTATTTTTTTTAAAAAGATGCATTCATTGAACGAAAACCTCGAAAGGCAGATCAGCCATCAATATGTCAGTGTGAAAAACCAGAAGATGGTTCTTTAGGTTGTGGTGAAGATTGCTTAAATAGAATGATGTTTATTGAATGTGATTCTGAAACTTGCCCTTGTGAAAATAAATGCTCAAATCAACGATTTAAAAAACGAGAGCTTATTAAAAATTTAGAAATATTCTTAGTAAGTATATATTTATATATTGTATAAGTTAATAGCTTTTCATATTCCATCTTCTAATTTTTTTTATCGTTTTTATCTTTACCTTTTTTTTTAATTAGACAAAAGATAGAGGATGGGGTTTAAGAACATTAGTACCAATTAAACAAGGATCACTGATTACTGAGTATTGTGGTGAAGTCATATCAGAAAAAACATGTCAACAACGTATTCAAACAATATATAGACGTCAAAACAACTATTACTTTTTGGATTATCATAGGGGTGAAGTTATTGATGCCTGTACAAAAGGCTCTGAAGCAAGATTTATTAATCATGGATGTGATCCTAACTGCCATATTGAAAAATGGTATATATATTAATTTAAAAGTTAGAAAACATGTTAATTATTTATTCATTTTTTATTTTATTCTATTTATTTAAAGGAATCGAGGTGGAGAGTATCATTTAGGTGTATTTGCATCTAAAAATATTGAAGTTAATGAAGAACTATTTTATGATTATAACTTTTCCTGGTTTGATACTGACACTATTGGTCAAAAATGTTTTTGTGGTAGTAAAAATTGTAGAGGTTTTTTGGGAAAAAAAAAGAAAGCATGAAAAAAAAAGTAATTGGTTATTAATAAAAAAATGAAATGTGACTTTCCTTTCCATTTTCGGAATTTAAAATATCTCTTTTTTAAGCTTCCTTTCTTTGATGTCTTATTTTTTCAATTTCTTTTTTCTTTTATTTATTTTTCAGCCTTTGTACAATTAGCATCATATTATATAACGCTTATAATTTAAATAGTAAATATACATATACATATACATATCATTAATAAATAACTATGTCAGACGAACAAGACTTTGGAAATCTTTTTGGATCAGAAGACGAAGCCTCTGATATTGATGATGAACAATCACAATCTTCTCATCACACTCAGTCTCCTCCTCCACGTCAACAAAGAATAATCGAATCCGATGAAGAAAGTGATACCATTATGTATAATAAACAACAAAATAATGTAGATGATTTATTTGGAAGTGAGGAAGAAGAAGAAGAAGAAGAAGAAGAATCAAAAACACAACAAAGAACCTTAAAACGCGCTGATAGGTAAAAGGAAAAAGTCAACTTTATGTGCTTATATTTCAACAGTATGGAATGACTCTTTATTTTGAAATAAAAAAAGAAAGAAAGAAAGAAAGAAAGAAAGAAAGGAAAAGAAATGCTTATAACTAATATTTTTCAATACGTATTATATTTAGTTTTAAACACTCAGAAGAAGAAAAAGATTTTGAAGAGCCTAGTCAGAATTTACAAGAAGATTATGGATACAATGAATATGAAGAAGAAAGAAAACAGCATCGTGTTGAAGTTGAGTTGAATATGCCTGCTTTACCTATACCAACAAGTATTGATGGAAAAGTATGAAAACTAAAGAAGAAGAAAAAAAGAAAGAAAGAAAAGAAGGAAAAAGAATATATATCAATTGTAATAATTATATATAAATGACCATGCTTATATTTATGTATACAATTATCATTTAGTACTACTTGGCAAAATTACCGCGATTTTTGGATATAAATTTAAGACCTTTTGATCCTACAACTTTAGAATTAGAAGTACCTGAAGATGTATCAGAAGCTGAACAATTAGAATCCATTAGACAACAAGTAGAATCCACCATTCGTTGGCGCCATCGTATAGATGAAAATGGTGTTGAAGTAAATGATCAATTATTTTTATTTTATTATTGAAAAAAAAAAAAACGAAGAACGAAATAATACTCATATTTTATTTATTGTATTTAATTTAGAAAATAGAATCAAATTCACATTTTGTAGAATGGGAAGACGGAACAAAATCATTAATGATTGGTCAAGAATGTTTTGATGTAGTTACAAAATCAATGCAAGGAAAAGAGTATACATTTTTATTAGCACATCAAACATCTTCTGGTGTATTAGAAAGTCATACTCAATTCACAGATCATATGACTTTCCAACCAAGTGCAGTTCAAAGTTTAACTCATCGTCATTTAACTGCTCATATTGCTAATAAACACGTTAAACAAACACGTACAAAGATGTTCTACACTGAATCAGATCCTGAAAAACAAAAACAAGAATTGGAAGCTCAAGAAAATGAAAGATTACGAGCTGCAAAGAAATTAGAAAATCAACGTAGACGTACAGAAATACAATTTAATACAAATACTTCTTCCCGATTAAGAGATTATGATTATGGAGATGATGAAGAATTAGAGGATGATATTAACGGAGGATCAAGAAGAGGTAACGGTGGGTATACTGGTGGTCGTAGAGGTGATAAATATGATGAAGACTTTGTCGTAGATGATGAAGAATATGATGAAGAAGAAGAAAGACGTATGGAACAAAGATTATCTCATGTAAAACAAAGTGGTATGAGCAAATATAATAAACGTGGATATTCCGACGATGAAGAAGAAGAAGTGGAAGATATCAATGATAACGAAGAAGAAGAGGAAGAGGAAGAAGTGGTTGTAAGAAGAAGAAAGAAAAGACATTTGGATAGTGATGAAGATGAAGATGAAGATGAATAAATATTTTAAAATATATACATATATAACAACATCGACAACAACAATAATAATAATATTAATGCATAATCACATTCTTGTTTTTTTTTTATGTATTTATTTGTTTGTTTATATGAAAATTAAATTATATTAATAAACATAAACATTTTTTCTTTTCTGTATCATTTAAACCAATGTACTATATATATATATATATATATATGTTGATATTGTATTTATAAGGATTAAAGTTTACTTTGTACACACACAAAAAAAAAGAAATGATAAAAACATCAACTTAATATGGATATATCAGGAAAGGTTTAATCGAATTTTTAACATATATTTCCGACTATCAAATTGGATAGGTTTAATTGGATACAGGCAGCCCATTTATTCATATATCATATAGACACCCCTTTTTGAAAATAAATAATGATGGTGATCATAAATATTATAAATATTTACATTAAATGATATATCGAGTATACATATTCTATATAATTTACTTTACTATTATATTATATAAAATAAGCACACAAAAAAAAGACAAAATAAAACGAGAGGAAAAGTAAAATAATTATGTACATTTAGATCAGTAAAGTCTATCACTTTATATAAGGCCGTAAAAAAAAATGGCGGAATTTAAATACTTTGCCATCTCTAGCATTAGAATGCGGACCGTCAATTATTTAACACGTAATCCTTTCTTTTAATTTGTATTTATATTCTATAAGATTCGTTCAGTTTCTTTCTTTCTTTTCCTTTTCTTTCTTTCTTTTTTTTTTCTTTTTCTATTTCTCTTTTTTCTTCATATTTCTTTTAAATATATTTATAAAAACATATAATGGCTGATTCTGAACACAAACACCAACTTTTGTAAGCATTTATACATATAAAAGAAAAAGAAAAAATAGCTTTTATTATTATCTTTTTTAATGTAAGTTATTAATCTATTTGTTCTTATATTCTTACATGAATAATAATATTACTAATAGACCTAATTCAGGAATTAGTGATCAACCAGAAGTTGATCCTAGTCATGATCCTGCTACCGCTATTTTACGACGAAAATCTTCACCTAATAAGTTAATGGTAGATGACGCAACTAACGATGATAACTCTGTTATCACTTTATCAACTGCTACTATGGAAACTTTACAATTATTTAGAGGTGATACCGTACTTGTAAAGGGTAAGAAGAGAAAGGAAACTGTGCTTATCGTTCTCGCTGATGACGAAGTGGAAGATAATAAAGCTAGAATCAATAAAGGTAAGAATATAGATATAAAATAAATATATATATATATATATATGAATAGGAAATAAAAAAAAAGATATATATAATAATATGTGATAACAAATGATACGCGTTCTCTAAAATAAAAAATAATAAGGGGTGTGTGTGAGGATGATTATTATACACATAATCTATAATTTAGATACTTTCCATTTTTATTTATTTATTTTTTAACAATCAACTTATTTTATTATTATCACTTTTTATTGTTTTTATTTTTTAGTTGTACGTAATAATTTAAGACTTAGATTGGGTGATATCATCAGCATTCATCCTTGTCCTGATATTAAGTATGGTAAACGTATTCATGTTTTACCAATTGATGATACTATTGAAGGTTTGACTGGTAATTTATTCGAAACATATCTTAAGCCCTACTTCTTAGAAGCTTATCGTCCTGTTTGCAAAGGTGATACATTCCTTGTACGTGGTGGTATGCGTGCTGTAGAATTTAAAGTTGTTGAAACTGATCCAGAACCTTATTGTATCGTAAGTGAATTAAAAAAAACTAGAATTATATACATAGATATATTAATAGTTCTTTTTTTATATCTTTTATTTTGAATTAAAAGGTTGCACAAGACACTGTTATTCATTGTGATGGTGATCCTATTAAACGTGAGGATGAAGAGCAAAGTTTGAATGAAGTTGGTTATGATGATATTGGTGGTTGTCGTAAACAAATGGCTCAAATTCGTGAATTAGTTGAATTACCACTTCGTCATCCTCAATTATTTAAATCTATTGGTATTAAACCTCCACGTGGTATCCTTATGTATGGTCCTCCTGGTACTGGTAAAACTTTAATTGCTCGTGCTGTCGCTAATGAAACTGGCGCCTTCTTCTTCTTAATTAATGGTCCTGAAATCATGTCTAAAATGGCTGGTGAATCTGAAAGTAATCTTCGTAAAGCCTTTGAAGAAGCTGAAGCTAATGCTCCTGCTATTATCTTTATTGATGAAATTGATGCCATTGCCCCTAAACGTGAAAAGGTTTGTTAAATGTTATATTAAAAAAAGGATGATAATACATATGCATATATATATATATTTATTTTTTAATTATTATTTATATAAAATAGACAAATGGTGAAGTTGAAAGACGTGTAGTATCACAATTATTAACTTTGATGGATGGTATGAAAGCTAGATCAAATGTTGTTGTTATTGCAGCAACCAATCGTCCTAATTCTATTGATCCTGCTTTACGTCGATTTGGTAGATTTGATCGTGAAGTTGATATTGGTATTCCTGATCCTACTGGTCGTTTAGAAATCTTACGTATTCATACTAAGAACATGAAATTAGATGATGATGTTGACCTTGAACAAATTGCTGCAGAAACCCACGGTTTCGTTGGTGCTGACATGGCTTCCTTATGTTCTGAAGCTGCTATGCAACAAATTCGTGAAAAGATGGACCTTATTGATTTAGAAGAAGATACTATTGATGCCGAAGTATTGGATAGTTTAGCTGTAACAATGGAAAACTTCAGAGTAAGTATTTATTATTCATTATTGATATACTTATTTTTTCTATTAATATGATTTATTATTTTTTTTTTTTGTGTTTGTATTTTTAAAATTAACCACTTTTATTATTATTTATTTTTTTAGTACTCACTTGGTGTTTCTAATCCTTCTGCTCTTCGTGAAACTGTTGTTGAAGTTCCTACTGTTAAATGGGATGATATTGGTGGTTTAGATAATGTTAAATTGGAATTACAAGAAACTGTACAATACCCTGTTGAACATCCTGAAAAATTCTTGAAGTTCGGTATGAACCCATCCAAAGGTGTATTGTTCTATGGTCCTCCAGGTACTGGTAAAACAATGTTGGCTAAGGCTATTGCAAATGAATGCCAAGCTAACTTTATCTCTATCAAGGTATATATACATATATAGCTAAAGTATTTATTTATATAACGTGACTATAATTTTATTAATTTTATTATTATTATTATAGGGTCCTGAATTATTAACTATGTGGTTTGGTGAATCTGAAGCTAATGTACGTGATGTATTTGATAAAGCCCGTGCTGCCGCCCCATGTGTTATGTTCTTTGATGAATTGGATTCTATTGCTAAAGCTCGTGGTGGATCCATGGGTGATGCTGGAGGAGCAGGTGATCGTGTACTTAATCAAATCTTAACTGAAATGGATGGTATGAATGCTAAAAAGGTAATGAATTTTTATTTTATTGCTATATTTTTAAAAAAAGAAATTGGTATTGGTTTTAATCTTATATTTTCGTATATATGTATGTTTTTTTTTCTTTTTCATAGAATGTATTTGTTATTGGTGCCACTAATAGACCTGATCAAATTGATCCTGCTTTACTTCGTCCAGGTCGTTTAGATCAATTGATTTACATTCCTCTTCCTGATGATGCTTCTCGTCTTTCTATCTTAAAGGCACAATTAAGAAAATCACCTGTAGCTGCTGATGTTGATCTTGCTTTAATAGCCAAACACACCAATGGTTTCTCTGGTGCTGATCTTTCAGAAATTTGTCAACGTGCTGCCAAACTTGCTATTCGTGAAGATATTGAAAAGGACATTGCTAGAGAAAAAGAAAGAAAGGCTAAACAAGAAGCTGGTGAAGATGTTGACATGTTGGAAGAAGAGGATGATGAAACTCCTGCAGAAATTACCAGGTATTTTTTTTTAAGAAAAGAAAAAAGGGTTAAAAATATTGATCACTTTTTGTTTTGTATTATTCATCTGATGATTAATCCCTCCCCCTTTTTTTTCCTAAAATATTTATTTATATTTATATAGAGTTCACTTTGAAGAAGCTATGAGATTCGCTCGTCGTTCCGTTAATGATTCTGACATTCGTAGATATGAAATGTTTGCACAAAACTTACAACAACAACGTGGTTTTGGTACTTTCAAATTCCCTGAATCTGATAGTGCTGCAGGTCAAGATAATTCTGGTTCAGCTGGTGCTTCTGGTTTTGGCCAAGAAGCTGGTGATGATGATTTATATGCTTAAAAAATAATAATTATAATATAATATTAATAATAAAAAAACCCTATCTTACACCTCACACACAATACATTCACAAAACACACACACCTTTATGTAGTATGAACCTTCCTCTCTTCTTTTAGTTTCTATATTATTTTTATTCTTATACTATTTTTTTATTATTTCTTTATTTTTATACATAGGTTTGGCAACATATTCTTTTTTTTTTCCTATTATTACTTGTTTCTTTGTTCATTTTTTTTAAGTTTTTCTTTTATATAAAAAATCACTAAATAAAACAAATTTATACATTATAGTAAGAATATTGAAATTAATTAGAATTTTCAGCTGTAGATATTGTTTTTTTATTCATCCATTTACCTTATAAAAATAGGAAACATAATGATGTCAATTATCTATAAAATCTATAGGTTAATGCATATTTTACTAATAGATGTGAATACTTTTAAAGGCACTGTGTACTTAAGAATGATAAGTAGAATCAATATATATTAAAAAAAAGAGTGCGTGGGTGAGAAAAAGTGTATGATTTTTTTATTTTTAATTTTAGTTGACGAAAGGATGGTAGATAGCTATTCTCCCTCTCCTACTACCAATGATGCCCTCGTTATGGCTACTGATGTTTCTATCGTCGAAGTTCCTGCTGATACTCCCACTTTTGCTCCCGTTGTTTCCTCCACTGTTACCATCCCTAAAGCCCCCGCCATTACTACTACTACCATTACCGCTCCTGTTAATGACAATACTCTTATAATCAGTCTTGCTGTTCTCGTTCTTAATGATGTTGATTCTACTATTACAGCTGCTGTTGTTTATAACCATGCTGCACTTGCTTCTGTTACTACTGACTCCGTTCTCGCTGCTGCTGATACTTCTGCTGCCAGCGCTACTAATACCACCACTGCTGATACTACCATCGCTCCTATCGATAATGAAGGTGATAAAAAAGAAGGTAATGTAAATTTTCATAATTTTTAGTTTTAGTTTATGAAGATGAAGAAGAATCAGATGATAATTTCTTATCTTCAGGTTATGAAGTATCAAATTATGAAAAAGAAGAAAAAGAATATGATGAAGATGTAGATGAAGAAAAAGCTAATGAAAAAAATAATACTACTCCTATTATTACTATTTCCACTATTATGTCTCTCGTTGCTCTTTCTACTGCCACAACTTTTGGCTTTTCTTTCGCTCCTACCTCTACTTCTTCTGCTTTCGCCGCATTTAAATTTACTTCTACCTCCATCAATACTTCCGCTTTAACACCTGTCCTCGTATCTACCTACACTTTACCTGCAATAGTAATAATAATAATGTGGAAGCAAAAGCAAGGGAGAATTAACTAAAAACAAAATGAGGAAATTACAATCTATCAAGAATTGACATATAAATTATTGGATGAATTTGGTTTTGTATAAAAATATGAACCTTGTATTGATATTTATACTTTTACTGATGTGATAGATTTAAAAAAGAATAAATATAATCAATGTATTTTTTAAAAAAATAGAAAAAAAAAGTGAAATTTGACCAAAAATTAAAGTATGTATATCTTGCAAAAATTCAAAAACCATAGATTTTGTCAAAAAAAAAAAATTGCCAAATATGATCCAAAATGGATAAATAAGAATGTAAACCACTAAAAGCAACATATCAGCATGAAATTAGATTGATTATATATATATATATATAAACGGAGATCGTATACAAATATATATTTATACATTATGGTATTTTCTTTTTTTAATTATTATTTATTAATTAATATATTAAATAAAAAAATCCATATTTTTATTTCTCATTACTATGAATTTCTTATCGCTATTTTAGAATAAACAACTTTATGTAAAAAAAAAAAAATAAGAAAAAAAAGCAAAACTTATGAGATTCAGTTCTAGCAACTTTAAATTTTCAACCTCCGAATCAACTTTCTGCATAATAATATACCTGTAAATCTCCTAATTTTTTGGTTATTTTACAATATTTTTTTTCTCAGCATATACCTATCTAAAACTGATCTAAATATTAATCTTTTAATAATAATAATAATAATACCATTATGTATTAATTGTGTAAATATTGGCTTTTTTTTTCTTCATGTAAAATATAAGAAAAATCATTTTTTAATTTATTTATAAAATATGTAACATTTTACCAATTTTAATAGGATAAATAAATATTAAAAAAGATACTTCTTTTATTTGTATATTAGTATTTAAAAAAAAAAGGAACGAATTTAAAATAAAGGAGTGGAAACTTAAAAAATAAAACTATGTATAAATATATATTTGTATGTATGTATGTATGTATGAATATATATAAAAGACGTAAACGTTTCTTAAATTAAGTATTAAATTATTAAACATTAAAGGAATGAAAGGTGTATAAATAAGTGTATAAATTATTATTATTATTACTGTTATTATTATTATTGTTATTATTATTTTAGTTATTATAATTATTATGATTATAGAGATAAAAAAAATTTTTGTTGTTAATTTTTTTTCTTTTAATCAGCAACACCAACTAAACGAACTAAATCAATAATGATATTTGTCAAATGCCCTGCAGCAGCATCCAATAAACTAAGTGGATAGAACCCTGATCCACATACATAGCCTTTTGAAGCTTGTAACAATTGTTGAATACATAATGCATATTGTTTTTGAATGACTTTAAGTTCATTAATTTTTTGATTTGAAACAGTTTCGTTTTTGTTGACTCCATAATCGTCTTTTTCATTGTCATGATCTTGGTCATGATTATTATATTCATTTTCATCAACTTCATAATCATTACCTTCATAGCTACTAATACTATTATCACTTTCATCATCTTCACTATATACTTCTTTTCGATTATTAATAACATTATATAATTTATCACATTGGTCTACTTGATCTGTGATTGATTTACATATTGAGATAATGGATTTAACTCCTGAAAGAACCTCATTAGGTGGGTTTGTTCTTTTAAATATATAAAAATAAATAAGATATAAGAAATGATACTAATCAATATATATATTAATATTACCTTGCTTTTCTAAGTAAATCATCGATAGAAGCTTGATATTCAATTAAGGTATTATATGAAATTATTCCAACTCCATTTGCTCTAAATGCATTATTGATATCAGGTTGTTTAAGTTCATAAGTAGAAGTTGCACTTGATTCTAAAGCAAATATAAATATATATAAATATATAAATTAACATTACATATACACATGTATATATAACGCCAAAATATCATTACGATGATTTTTACTATTATTATTTCTAGTTAAATTACTTTTAATATCATTTAATTGTCGTTGCGAAATATCGTATTTAATTTGCCATTGCTTTACATCATCTTTCAATTTCTCCATAACTTCATTTGTGTAATCACGTTCTTTTATTAAAGCATCACTTGCCATTGCTAATGTGTCCAATCGTGCTATTAATTCTTCCATATCCTTTTTTGTATTTTTTGTTATCTAAATAGGAAAGGAAATTAAAAAAAGTAATTAATAAACTCTTAACTATGTTGATCTTAATTTTCTAATGATCTTATTTTTTTTTCTTTTCATTCATCAAGTATATTTTTTACTTCTTCTTGATTTTGATATTGAGCTTTCAATTCTTTATATTCTTTCTCTAATTGATTATATTTTTTAAGTAAGTCTGCATCCTTTTTTGAAACTACTTTAGATACACATTTACTTTCCAACTCTTTAATTTTTTTATTCAACACTTCAATTTGTTTTTCATATTTTTGTTGTAATTGATTCATTTCAGCTGAACTTGTACTATCGTTTCTTTTATTGCGAGGACTTTCATTACTCTATAAAAAAAGTAAAAAAAGGATATTAATATATATATATATATATATATATATAATTTTGCGCATTTTCACTTACAAGTTCTCTATCTACCATAGAATCTAAATCTGCCATTAAGCTTTCTAATGAATCTGTCCAAGAAGAATCATTTTGTTGTAAGTCGTAAGTTTGTTGTTGTTGTGATGATTGTTGATCTAATTCCAATGGATGAAGATTTGATGTGTAAGCATTATATGGCTGTTGCTGCTGCTGTTGTTGTTGGTCATACTTTTGTATTGTAGCAGTTGGCTGTGGTGATAAAGATAATTGATAATATTCATTCGTTTGTAAATTATCATTAGTATTATTATTAAATTCAAAATCTTTTGGTGGTAAAGGTGGTAAGGAATCAGTCTATGAAAATAAAAATAATAAAATTAAGAATCATTTATTAATATATCGATGATTAAATTTCTTTTCTTTTCTTTTATTCTTCTTCTTACTTTTTCCATTTTAGTATGAGGATATCGTCTAGTCAATTCATGATATACATCACCTGCAAGGTCCATAAATCGAGTAGTTGGTAAAGTAGCTAATTTTTGTCTTGCTTGATTTCTTCTTGGGTGGAATTCATCGTGTACGGGTAAAAATGGTACTATAATATATATAAAAGTTGATGATTCGTTAGTTTAAAAACGATTTGTATTTTCTATATCCATTTTTTGGTTTATTTCTATTTTTTATCACACGTTAAAAATACCATCTTTGTCATCTAACGTTCTCCTTGACATTTCATCGTAAACGTCTCTTGCTAGTTCCAAAAATTGACCATTATTTAATTTTGATAATTTTACTCTAGAATTAATACGTTTTGGTGCTACACCATTAATAGATTCTATTTTTATTTTTTAATGTAATATAAATATTAAAAAAAGAAATATTATTAATATCATTATTAATAAAAATATTTATTGTTAATTTTTATATATATTTGTATATCTTCTCTTTTTATTTTTTTAGGGGGTGGGGTGATTATACTATTTATTTATTTATTTATTTGACATAACAATTATTTATATACCTTTTTCAAGGTATGTTATCAAATATTCTTTTAATTCATTATGATACATTTTAGTAATGGATAATTCGTTAATAGTTAAATCTTTCACTTGTTGTTGTTGGCAACCAACTGGCGAGGATGCTGAGTTAAGTGATTTTGAAGAATCTGTTGAATACCAATCTTCATGGCACATTGACGAAGGTGAATCTGGTAAAGCCATATTTTTATTTGGTGTTGTAAGGTTATTATATCATAAAATATAATACTGATAATGTTATTGACGAGTGAAAAATAATCCACCTTATATATGAAATAAAAAGAAGAAAAGAAAAAGTAATTGAAAGAAAAAAGAAGAAAAGAAATGAAAAGTAATATATAAGAAAAAAAAAAGAGGAATGAATAAGAAATTAAAGTATATAAAATAAAATAAAAAAAATAAGGGGGAGACAATAAGGCAAACAATCATACCAATTGTTTGATGAAATAAGGAGGTAAAAAGATCAATAATAAATTGTAGTATTTAAAGGGGACATAAGATTTTATTTTTCAGTTTATCTTTTTTTAAGGTATATTATTTGTAATATTCTTTATTTCTTCTAATAATGCTTTTGCTTCTTCGTGATACTAAATACATAAAAATGAATAAATTAATTATGTTCCCTTAATTATTTTATTAATACTTATATTTTAATTACTCATACTTACTGGAAAATTAAATGGTAATACTTCTCTAGCATATCTTTCAGCTACATCATATCTTTGGTCCGCTATCATATATTTAGCTAAATATAATTTACCTTCTGCTATTTCTTCACTATCATTCTAATCATAAATCATTAATCATTATGATTAATCGTTAATAAAAAATCTTAATTTATAATATTATTCTTAATTTTGCTTTATTTACCTTTCCTTGGTTTTCTAAATCCGTAATTGCTTTTTCATATAATTCTGCTGCTTTATTTGGTTTTAACATTTTATCATAGATACGTGCCAACTGAATGGGTATATCATAACTTCCTGGATTTTGGGATTCATTAGCCCTTTCATAACAATATTGTGCTTCATTTTGCATATTTGTCAAACGATAACACTGTGCTAAAGCATTCCACATTCGTCCATCATGTGGTCTATAGAATAAAAAAGAAAGAAAGAATAATTAAGCTTTTGTTTAAAAATAGAATATAAATCTATATATATATATGTATTTACTTTAATTCAGTTGCTTTTTGATAGTAATATGTTGCATAATAAGGTAATTTAAGAACTTCATATGCTTGTCCTAGTCCATACCAAGCTATATAACTACGAGGATTTATATCTATCAGTAAAAAAAAAAAAAAAAGAAAGAAAGAAAGATATGTTTAATATATATATATATGCTCTTATTTTTAAATAAAAGATACATATTATCGCTTTTTTACTTATTACATACTTATTGCTCTTTTATAGCATTCAATTGCTGCATTTGCATTTTTTAATTCTATATAATCATGTCCCAGTAAAGTCCAAGCCCAAATATAGCTTCTATTTAATTTTAGTGCACGTTTAAAATACTCAATTGCCATTGCTCCTTCACGTTTACAACTATAATAATTGCCTATATATAGAAAAATATATAAGTTAATGAAATTCCGTTCTTTATAAAGTTAGATTTTTTTAAAATAATAATAATAATAATAATAATAATAATAAAATTATTAATAATAATACCTATAATACAACAAGTCTCTGGACTGCATTTATCAATTTTTTCACTTTGATGAGCCAATATACTGAGTAAATTTTGATTTCTCTTTATATATAACAAGTTAGAATAAACATCCATATGATCTAGTCGATAAGGATTTTGTTTTCTTATTTGCTCAAAAAAGTTTTGAGAAGTTTCATATTCTATAATTATTAATATGTATATATGTAAAATGATTAATACATTACATAAAATAAAATGAATCTTCTTGTTTACCTGCATTGCCATAATATGCCAGTGCCAATTGTCCTATTATATAAGTACTCTCTGGGAATAATCCAATTAAAGGAATCATATATTCTTCAAAAACCCCTTTTGCAAAATGTAATTCTATCGTTAAGTTAGCTAAAAAGAAGTCTTTCATAATACTATTGGGCAATTTTGTATCTAATAGCTTCTGTATATCATTAAACTAACATTATCATATAAATAAAATGTTAATACTCTATTATTTTCAATAAAACAAATAACCACATATTAACTTACCATTTTTTTATTCACTACCATAGTACCAAGTTCTTTCCAAGCTGACCAATTATATTGATATTGTTTGATTGATTCTATTAACATATGAGCTGCTGTTTGATTCTCACCTCGCTGTCGAAGTACAACACCAAACCTAAATTTTATTATATAATTAGTTAAAATCTTATATGTTATCTATTTTTATAAAGACTATCTACAACTTACAAATATAAACAAAATGCATCTAACGGCTGATCTCCTTCATAAGCTTCAGCTAATTCATCATGTATAGAACTAAGTTCTAAATTTTCTGTTAGAGAGCTATCATTAACACCTAAAGCCAGAATAAAAAGAAAGTAAGTAATGATATAATATAATAGATCATTTGTACTTTTTTTTTATCGCTATTGATATGTACATACTTAATACATCATAATGTTGTTCTTCTTTTTGTTTTTCCCCTAACTTATTATTATGATTATATGTATATATATATATATATATA
Organism: Cunninghamella bertholletiae; assembly: GCA_037043795.1. Classification (NCBI taxonomy): domain Eukaryota; kingdom Fungi; phylum Mucoromycota; class Mucoromycetes; order Mucorales; family Cunninghamellaceae; genus Cunninghamella; species Cunninghamella bertholletiae. Next base: position 1,892,387 of record JAZGVP010000005.1, read on the forward strand.
TGTATGTATGTATATATGTATATTAAATTAATAAGAATATATAAAATTTCATTTCCATTTTAATTTATTTATTAATTCTTACCAAATACCTTGCATAAAGTCGTAAAAATCTTAATCTTGGATTGTTGTAACCTTTTAATATAAAGTTAACGTTTTCAAACTGTCTTAAATGAAATAAAGATCTGGCGTATTGGTATTTATTAAACTCCTGTTCGTTTAAAGATGGTAAGGACGCGTCGTAATTGTTGTAAAAAGTATGTTGATGTTCGAACTGATTAGATAAATTTAGTGTTGATTCATCCAATCCTTCTAAAAGTTCTGCGGACCTTTTATTTATATTTATATATGTAAAGTTGTTTTATTTATATATTTAGTATTGTTATTTAATATGATAAATCGAATTGCAAAGTAATAGAGCAGTTTGATCATTATAACAATGGCAATAATAATAAAGTAAAAAAGAGAGATTCATGAGTATATAATAGAATATTACACTTTTTTGTTTATATTGATTTACCATTTAGCTGCAAGAAAAAGACATCTATCTGTGCAAATTATAACTGATTCCTGTAATTGTCTTCTAAATCGTTCAACAAGAGCACTATCATATTCTTTTAATGCTTTATTATTAAAGCTGACCTTCATTTTTTAATGTTTAAAAAAAAGAATAAAAGAGAAAGGAAATGATTTTTTTTGAAATTCCGCCCTGTTTTTTAATTTTTATAAAAGAAAAAAGAAAAATCGAAAATTATTATGCAAATATAAATAAAATAGATTTTCATTTTGTTTATGATGATTATAAAAAACAATTGTTTATATTTTAGTCTAACTAATTTTTAATGAACTTCCTTTTCATTTATACATTTTTTATACACTTTCTTTCTTTTTTCCCTTCTTTGATCTATTTTGTTATTTCTGTGTAGTATATTTATCACTAGGATCCAATAATTTTATTCAGTTTACCGCAGTTATTATAAATGTTACACGTAATTTTTTTCTATAAAAATAAATCTTTTCCACTAACTTTCGAAGTAGTATTGTTAGCATAATCTGATTCTATACAAAGTATATTTGAATTGATTGAAGTTCAACTTCGACAATACACTTTTTTTGATAATGCTTCCCGGATAAACTTTATTCCAATCCAATATACAAAATATTTGGTGTTAATATTTTATTTTAATTTTTAATTTTTTGGAATGAATAAAACTTAACCTTTTTATTCCACTTTATCATATTTTATTACCGCACAAATCATTTATTTTTATTCATTTATTTATAATAATTACTTATTTTTACTTATTTTTATTTTAACATAAAGAAACATATTAATTACCCAATAAATTAACTTAATCTATTGAATCAAAACTCTAAATAAAGGGCTAAAAATAATGAAATAACGATTAAACTTACTACTGATACTATATTTAATTCACAAATAACTAATGGTTCATTTTCAAGTGAATAATTCAAATAATTATGAATCAAGTCAACATGTATACAATTTTATAATATATAAATGAATTTTAGATAACATTAATTTTTTAAATAAAAATATACTGTCTTTCAATGAAGTAACATTATTCATCATTTTGATATATTTTATTTTTATTTTTATATATTCAACTTTTTATTTATTTATTTACCTATTTAAAAATATGTATGACATGTTTTTTTTTTTTTCTGATCTATTTTGATAGACACTAACACCTATTTAAATATTTAATACCAAAATCTAAATTTGTATTATGCAAAAATCCGCAGTTTCAATAAAATGTTACACTGTATTTATTTCTTTTAAATTAAATATAGATTTTTTTGAAACCTTTCAAAGTGATATTGTTAGCTTAATATGTCATGCATTTAACAGATTAACTATTGATTGGGGTTCAACTCCAACAATATACTTTACCTCTCTCTTTTTGCAATGACTTCACGCTTAATCTTTTATCCTATATTAAAATCCAGAAAGATATATTGTGTTGTGGATTTTTTTGATCGTTTTTAGAAAAACTTCCTTTCTAGGATTTAATAGTTCAATTTAATAGATTATATTTAATAATGTAGTGAGTACCAGTATATTTTTTTATAAGTAAATACAACTTAGTTTAGATTATTTAAAATAATTAAAAGTTTAAGGTAAAATAAAAAGTATATAATATTGGATAATAGCATAAGAATTAATATTTAAAATAAAAGAAAAATAAATAAAGTTGGATTATAATCACCAAATAAAAATATAAAATCAAGAATAAAGATGCTTAAATAAAATATTAATATTGAATAAAGATCAACAGTATTAAATAAAGTTAAAAATTAATAAAGTCAAATTATTTAGGTTGATAATATGTTATTATTAAAAAGAAAATATATAATTTTAAAACTGAAGAATGAAAAAGGAAAAAAAAAAGGAAAAATTAGACCTATTTATACTAATTCTTAAAAAGTATAAAAAAATAAATAGATAAATAAATAAATAAATATAAAATGAATGAAATTAGATGACTATATAATAAAAATAATGAAATAGTGAATAGTGTTATGCAAATGAAAACATCTATACAAAATATATAATCATGTGATCATTTGACTCTAAAAACGAATATATTTATCTCTTGTTATTTTTCTTTTTCTATTATTTTATTATTTATGAAAAATGAAATTTTTCTTACTTATAAAGTGTCTGAAGATAAAAAGAAAAGAAATAGAAGAAACAACTGCAGATATATTTAAATCAGAAAAAAAAAGAATATTAGCAATTATCATATAAAAAAAGTTTTAGCATAACTTGAAATTCAAAGTCGGATATTATTTTCAAAAAAAAAAAAAGGACGATATTCCAAAGAAAGATATCGATGAAGTTGTTGAAGATATATCCAAGAAGTCTCATTAAATTAATAAAAACTATTTTAAAAGTTGATGAAAGAAATGAACATAAAAGGCAGGATTTTGCTTTGGCTGTTATCGATAATATTCTGCAAAATATTATGATAAAAATGTAGAAATATTAAGAGGAAAACAAATTGATGATGAAGATATTATAATTGCTACTGATAAATTGATTTTAATTATTATTGAAGCTAAAAAAAAAGATTGGGACCAAGGAAGGGCACAAATTCTTATGCAGTTATATAATGCCTGCATTCAAAATATTAAAAATGGTGCACCAAAAGAACATACAGAATGTACATGGGAATTTATCTGGTGTAAAGGAAACGATATAAGTAATAACAATGAAATTAAATCAAGCATAATATGGAAGTATAAACAAAAATTTGATCCAATTGAAACGAGTTTAGAAATCAAACAAGAACAATGGAAAGATAGAATGGCACCACTAATTAAAAAAATAAATTACATGATTGATCACTCTTTAAATCAGCTTACTAAAAGTGATTTGCAATAAAAAAAACTGTTAATGGAAATAAATTAATGCTAAATGCTTATATATCATTGATATTATAATAAATTTGAATATGATTTTTATAGAAAGTACAAATTTTACCGATCTTAAGAACCAATTAGGATGATGTATGCATTTATAATAAAAAATTATTCATAATATGATTAAATGCTAATATTTTTTTTCAAAATAAGTTTATATTTTATAATTTTATATATTAAGCGATATGATCTTTTAATTTAACAGTTAAATGTTAATTAAAAATGAATGGCTTATTAAAAATTCGTGATTTAAACAAAATCTCAAGAACTAATCATATGTTTATATATAAAATCTACAATTTAAATTTATTGGTTAATGTTAAAAATATGAAATTATATTTTTTGGCAATATAAATGTTTATCATATATATATATAAAGATAAAGTATGTATTAAATTTAACTTCCATCAGGTTCCTGATTTGGAAATACGAAGAAGTATATTAATTTACATTCAAATGTATATATCAATATTAATACAATTAGTATAATCTAATATATCATCATTTTATTATATATTTATATTTTGCTTTTTTTCTTTCTTTCTTTCCATAAAACAAAAATGAACATATATTTATTATTATTACTTATTTACTAAATGTCAAATAATGTTCTTTAGAGGAATGTAAGTTTTAAACTCAGTTAAGGACTCTGTGGCTTATTTTGGATCCTTTTTTTTTATAGAGGAACTTTTTTTTTCTATCTTCCTTTCCTTTCTTTTTTTCTTCTTCTTATTATATCATATACATATATAACAATGTCTTCTATACAATCACTTAAAGCACCTTCTCTTGTTAGTAAAAAAACACAAAAAGAAATACAAAAGGATGACGATGATGTTATGATCGATCCTTCAGCTTTACCAACTAGAGTAATTACTACTACTACAACTTCAAATAATAATGATACTGAAATGGACGAAGATAAACCAAACTTTGCTCCTGCTACTGCTTCAGAAACTGTAATGCATATATAAATAAATAAATAATAGTATAATATAGAAAAGAAGAGATAAAAAGAAAAAACAAAGTTTTCTTATTTGTATGACTAAAAAAAATTACTTTATTACTATTGGATATGACTTATAGAAAGTTACAACAGGACAACGAAGAATCCCTATACCTCATCACCGTATGTCACCTCTTAAACGTAATTGGATGGAAATATACTCTCCTTTAGTTGAACATATGAAATTACAAGTTAGAATGAATGTTAAATCAAGAACAGTTGAAATAAGAGTAAGTAATAATATAATATTAATAATAATTAGTGTTTTAAAAGGAGAAAAAAAAGAAAAAAAAAGTTTTCTTTGTGAGAAAAAAATAGTAGTAAATTAATATATATATTATATATATTATTTATATAGACATCACCTCAAACAGATGATACAGGAGCATTACAAAAAGGAGCTGATTTTGTTCGGGCATTTGCACTCGGATTTGAAGTAGCTGATGCTATGGCTTTATTAAGATTGGATGATATTTATTTGGACTCATTTGAAATAAAAGATGTCAAAACTTTACATGGTGATCATTTAGCTCGTGCTATTGGTCGTATTGCTGGCCGTGATGGTAAAACTAAATTTACTATTGAAAATGCAAGTAAAACTCGTATTGTATTAGCAGATACGTAAGTATTTATTCTTATTATTATAAAGAGATGATCATATATAAATATATATTTATATTAAAAATAACCAACTTATTCATTTATTATATATTCTATAATATATATTAGCAAAATTCATATTTTAGGATCATTCCAAAACATCAAAATTGCCCGTGATGCTGTAGTTAGTTTAATTTTAGGTAGTCCTCCAGGAAAAGTTTATGCAACTTTACGTACCATCTCTGCTCGTATGAAAGAACGTTTCTAATTAAGGAGCACCTCTTTTATATAGTCATTTTATAAATCTAACACAATTTATATAGATTTGATTTATTATAATTATTATCTCTTCATGCCTTATTTATATCAATCACTTCATCTTATTTTTTATCACTTTCCTTTTTTTTTTCTTTTATCATCAGCTCATTATTTAATATATATTATATTATATGTATATATTCTTTTTTTTTTCTTTTATTATTATTACTATTCAATTTTTTATCATTACATAATAAACGTCATAATAAAATAACTAAAATATTACTCTTTATTTTTTAATTTTATGTTACTATCTAAATGGAAAAAAAAATGAATGAGATTATATATTTAAAAAATAATGCCAATAAATGATTTGATATATATAAAAAAAAAGATAGAAATATCCATACAAAAAAAGAAAGTGAGTTACTTTTTCTTTGATACTTGACGTTGAAGACGATTCAATTCACCTTTACTAATAGTTAATGTAGCACCTTTAATTCTACCAACACCATTTGTGACTCCTGGATCTCTTACTCTATTCTTCTTTGGCATAGTTACATATAAATGTTTAAGGGATTTATCATATAATCCAGTATCTTTAGCTTCTTGTAATTTCCTTAGTTGCCTTTCTTTCTTTTTTGCTTCTAATCCAATATGCATTGATAATGATTTTTTGACCTTTCCTGTTGACTACACATATTAAAAAATAAAAATATATACAATCATGTTAATATTCTACTTAATTGTTATTTGACATTTATGATTTTATATATATATCCTCTGACCTTCAAACCTAAATTATCTAATTTTCCAAGTAAATGTTTACGTTTTTCTTTACTTGTCATTTCATCCACATCTAGTTATTTAATAAAAAATAATCATCATCATATATGAATAAAAACGTTATTATAGTGTATTTATATTTAATTATTATTATCATTTACGATATTCTTCTAATAATCTTGAAGTTGCTAATAGTTCTTGTAACTCTTTATCTTTTTTAGTATTTTGACTATTATGATATGAATATACGCATAAGTATTAGATAAATCTTATATAACAATAAAATGATTGATCGAATGGCTTTTATATTTACAAGCATTATTATTATTATTATCACAATTATTACATTTCTTCTTCATCGTCTTCTAATTTATCCGTTACGTTATTATTATCAGTGTTGGGTATCGTATTATCAATATTTGCTTTTCCAGACTATAATATATATATATATATATATATATAAGGCAATAGAAGAATAAATATATAAGCACCATATATTATAAAAGAAAGTCTATTTTTCAATAATATTTACTTTACCAAAAATGCTTTTTTTGCTGCTTTACTTTCAAATACAGGACGTTTATTTAAAGTAGATCCATCAAATACAACGACTTTTGGTTCCTCTAGATGTCAAATAAATAAATAAATAAATAATGTAAATATTATGATTTAGATCACCAATAGTAATAATAATATACTTTACCTTTTGTTGATTTTGATATTTTTACATTATTAGTTGATGATATATCTGTTGTTTTATTACTTTTTAGTTTTTTGGCCTCCTTTGTTGGAATACTATATATATTAGTTATTATAATAAGAAGGATTTTTTCTTTTTTTTTTCAGAAACGTCAAACTATTATTATTTGTTTTTAAAACTTACGAGTGTAAAGAACGCTTTTTATTAATAGCTAAATTCTTTTGAAGTAAAGAATTATTAGCAGTATTTGATTTGACACTACTAATAAGACTTGCTAAGGAAGACATATTATGGTATTGAAAAATAGAAGAAAGGAAAAAGGAAGTAGTGAAAGACAGAAAAAAAAATTTGAAGAAAAAAGCTTAAAAGAGAGTCACGTTTTCCTTTTTTGGAAATGGCCTAAAATCTAATTTTTTTTGCATTTTACTGTCAATAGAATCAAAACTTAACTTTTTGCATAAAATAATAAACCATGCTTGAAACAAAAGGAAATCATATACAATAATATGAATGGTTTATTTAATTAATTATTTTTAGCTGCTTTCTTGATAATAAAGAATATTCTTTCACTTTCTATATATGTATATAAAAGAAAGAAAAAAATACATAAACCTTATCTTTTAGAAAATTCTAATAACACTAATATATACTATCAAGAGGAAAAAAAAAGAGAGCCTTTATTGTTTTAACACATAAAAAAGTTTTGGATTTTTTTAAAGTCAGAACAAATGTCACTATTTTTAAAACTATGAATCATAGTTTAAATAAAAAAAAAAAAAAAAGAAAAAAGAAAAAAAGATGGTAGTTACTATAAATTATAGTTTTAGTATGCTTTTGCCATACGATTGTGTAGAAATTACCTTTTTTATAATTGTTCGAGAAAAAAATTGAATTTAAAAAAGTAAATAAAACGGGGTCTCCTTTTTTTTTTTTTCTTCCACTTTTTCTTTTTCCTTCCCTTATTATAAATTTCAATATTTAAAATACTTTGTAAATATCATATTATTTTACAATGTATTTTTCTTTACCAACTAGTCAGGAGAGAGAAAAAAGGCAGCTAGAAAGGGAAAGAAATAGGAATAACAACAATGATACGCTTCCATCAATAAATACAACTACAGCTGATTCTTCAACCTCATCGTTATCTCCAAAAACCATATATAATAAATATAAAAATAACAATATTAGCGATGAACGTTTTGTAGAAATAGTTGAAAACTTGGAAGACCATTGGCGATCACCTCCTATATTAACACCCACTACTTTAGCTTTAATATTTAATAATAATTGGGTTGAACCTAGTTCCTCCCCACTATCAAATAATAATAATAATAATGATAATAATAATAATGATAATAACAGCAATAATAGTAATAATAGCAACAGCAATAGCCGTTTAAATAGAAAAACTTCGATATCAGATAATGTAATATATAAAGAATAATATGATTTAATAATAATAATAATATTAATAATACTTTGATTAACAAGGGGGAAAAAATGAATCAATAATAATTGATTTTACTTTGTTAAGTTTAGTTCAATATTGATGAAATCAATCGGTGATTATTAAAAAAAGAATTATAAATCAGAATTTATTAAATATGATTTTTTAATTTATTAATAATAATAATTAATATAGGATGCTATTTCTCTGGCATCATTACAATGCTTCTTATCCCAATTCCAAAAAACACTAGGTCAAAATATTCCATCTTTAGAAAAAATAATAAAGGTAAAAAAATAAATAAAATAAATAAATAAATTACCAAAAACAACAAAAAAAGTCTGATTTTTTTTTTTTATAGGAAGACGAAACTCTTCGTAACATTCGAAATGGTAATACAAATATAGCAGTCCATAATGCAATTGATCATCTTACCCAATTATTGGCTATGTATAACAATCAACATTCACCATCCACTTCTAATAGTCGATGATGTTTTTCTTAGTATAGTTATACCCATTTTTAGTTTATATTATTTATCAACGTTTGTTATTAGTATTATTTTTTTAAAAAAATAAGTTATATTATATATATATATATATATATTATATGTTTATTTAAAAGAAAAAAGTTAAAAAAATAAATAGTAAATAGTAAAATAAAAGTAAAAATAAGGTATATATATATCAAATATTAATTAAATAATAACAATAAAATAAAATAAATAATACGAAAACTGATAAAAATAGTAATATATAAATATTATTATTTATTTTTAAACTACAAATTTTCCAATTCGGATAAATCAATATCTTTTCCAGAAAGTTCATTTTCAAGTTCTTTCAATAAGGCTTCATCTTCATCATTTAAATGAGCTGTTTTACGTAAACTGACAGATTGAATTTCTTTTGGTAAAACGCGAACAGGAGGGCTGTTAGTTGTTAATGTGGATGGTTGTTTTTCCAACTTACTTAATTGAGCTTTCTTTTCAGCTTCTGTCCATTCTCTTTCAGCTGCTGGTACTAATAGTGTTTCCAAAGTATTATCATCGACATGCTTAACAACATCTTCATATTGCTAAATAAATAATTAAATAAAGATTATTTATAAAAAATAAATAAAAAAATATTATTATTAATATATATATATATAATAACTTACACCACGATATTCACCACCAACAAATAATTGCGGTACTTCTTTAGCTCTTCCTTCGTTGGACCCATTATTATTACAACGTTTCATATATTGTAAAGCAGTTTCACTAGAAGCAACATCCACTAATTCATATTCAATTTGGTGATTAGTTAATAATTGTTGAATATGATCTTGATTTTTTTTAATCTATTATATATATATAAAAAAGCATTAATAAATAATTATCTATATTTAAATTTTATTATGATTATTATTTACCAAGGGGTTACCACTAACGGAAGAAATATAAATTTGAACCTTTTTGGTATCCATGGGAATTAAAATAGGTTCATCATTTGATTTACTTGCTAATAAAACACGATTTTGACGAGGATTAGGGCCAGATGTTTTACGTAACATAGATAAAGGTTGAGGAGCTGGCCAAGAAACGGCTTGAGTAGGAATATACTTGGTAGAAATATAGCCTTGAGAAGCACCTAAAGTTTTTAATTGGTCAGCATGAGTTTGTTGTAAATCAGATAAAGCAGATTGATGGGATTGTTCCAAATTTTGTAATTCAACGGTATGATTATGTTGAGCTTCTTCAAAAGCAGTTAAAATCTTTTCCAATTCATTATCTAAATATTCTTGTTGTTGTTTAGCAATTTCTTCCCCACTCAATTTTTGTTCGCTCTTTGTCTTTTCAACTTCTTCCAATTTCTTTTGTAATTCGGATAATTCTTGTTTATGTTGTTGTTTGATTTTTAATATATTACCACTTTGTAATGTTTTTAATTTTCTTACATCATCTTCATGTATTTCACGTAAAGCTGATAAAGATTGTTCTTGTTCTTTTAATAATTTTTCTTTTTCAGCAATTTCCAATTCATGTTGTCTTAAACTTTCTTCATGAGCTTTCTTTTGTTCTTGTAATTGTTCTTGTAATTTTTTTAAAGCTTCTTTTTGGTCCTCATTATTATCGGCTGTAGTAGTTGCTGATGCACTTTCGTGAATTTGATGACGAAGATCATCTAATTCCTTTTCTTTAATAGCCAATTGAGCTACTTTATCTTCGTTTTCAACTTTTAAAGATTCTAATTGTTTAGCAACTTGTTCCATAGCATTTTTTTGCTCTTGTTCAATTTGTTGGCGTTGTTTTTCCAAAGCTTCTTCCCTTTCAGCTAATATTTTTTCTCTTTCATTTAATTCATCAAGTAATTGTTTCTTTCTTGTTTCTTCTTCTTCTTTTTCTTTTTCATCTTCTTTTGTTTCATTAATAACAACATTAGGAATTTGATTTGCTTCTTTTTCTAATTTCTCTCTTAAAAGATTAATTTCTTGTTCCTTTTGTTTTAATGCTTCCTCCTTTTCTAACAATAATTGTGCTTGTTGAATATCTGTAAGTGTATTTGAATTTGAAATAGGTGGAGTTGGTTGATCATTTATTACAATAGAAGGTGTAGCTGGTGGAGAAGTCGTTGCTAACTGCTGTCTTAATAGCTCAAGTTCAGCTTGTTGTTTAGCGATCAATTCTTCATTAGCATCATACTATTTTTATTATTTTTAAAAATAGCAATAATAACAACAATAATAATTATAATAATAACAATAATAATAGTAAAAAAATAAAGAAAAGAGTTAAAAATGATTAATACATATATTCAGATAATATTTTCCACCTTTATTATTATTTTTTTTATCCCTTTTTTATTCTTTTCCTTCTTTTTTTTTCATTTTTACTTTTTCCCCTTTTATTCCCCTTTAAGTTATCCCCTTCATTTTTTTTATTTGACAAATATAGATACGTGCTATTCTATTTATTATTAACATTATTATTAGTATTTTTATTGTTACCTTCACTTTCAAGTTGTCAAAGTCTTGTCTCATTTGAGCAACTGGAGATTTTTTTAATGATACTGTACTACTATTACGAGAATGAGTAGTAGGACGAGTAGTAGTAGTTCCATTAATGCCATTAGTAACATTTCGTACCGAATAAATACTACTACGGGGTGAAGTTGAAGGAGAAGTAGGTCGACGTGGATTTGGACTAGTAGGACGTTGTTGTTGATGATGAAGAGGACTAGGAGAACGTTGACTATTTAAAGAAGTACGAGAAGCTCTATGTTGAGCTAAACGACCATCTACTGAAGTACGAGGTGAAGCAGTTGGTGGTGGTGGTTGTTGTTTAATTGACTTTGTATCCGTTTTATTGCTTCTAATACTAGGGGCTTTAAGTTTACTACCACGTTTAGTTGATCCGCCACCAGTGGTACTATTTATTCCTCTATTAGTACCTGGAACATCGTCAGGACTAAGGTAGTTTTTCTTTTCTTTTTTTCTTGTTCCAATGCAGTTCATCTTTTTAAGAAAAGAAAGAAAGAAAAAAAGAAGATGAATTTATTAAGTAAAAAAGGTAATGGGAAAAAAAGAAAAGAAAAGGAAAGGAAAAAGCAAAAATGAAAATTGAATCTTTTATTATTTAATAAAAAGAGTAAAAAAGGAATATGTTATAATTACAAATTTGGAAAACAAGCATTAAACTCCGATTGATTGAATATTTGAAACAGAGGCGAGCAGCCTTTTATTTCTTCATCTTTCTTTTTTTATTAAATTTATTGATTAACTAAAAATAAATGATGGGAAATAAAATTATCAGGGCAATATAACTTATATGTTTCAGTATTATAACTTGAAATAAACAAATAAAAAATCACTAAAAGAAAAAAAAAAGAATTACTAACCAATCTAAGAAAAAAAAGTAGAAATAGAAAAAATGAAATGAAGGTGAGTATATATATAATAAATGAGTCAATTTAAAATAAGCCACTGGAGTTGAAATTTAACTTTTTCGTATAATCTGACATATCTCTTTATTTTTTTCTTTTCTCTTCCCTTTCCTTCTACCCTCTCTTTTATTTTTCTTCTCTTTTCTTTACTTATACTAAATTAAGTAAAATCATGCCCACCGTTAACGTTGATAAACAAAGACTCTTTGAAGCTCTTGAAAGAGAATACAGTAAATACAATATTATTATTATTTCAATATTTCTTTATTTTTGACTATACAAATATAATATACATATATATATATTTATCTATATTATTTAACCTCTATTATTTTTTGTTTTATCTTTTTCTTACTTTCAACCTTCATATATATAGCTACTGAAGAATTCAATGAACTTTGTTTTCGTTTCGGTATCGAATTAGAAGAAGATGTAATAAAACAATGTTAATAATAAGTTGATGATAATATTTCGAAATACGCCTAATATATAATATTTGTATTTGATATAGACTTCTGAAGATACTTCTCCTAATGCTCCTGAAAGACCTGTACTTAAAATCGATATTCCAGCAAACAGGTAAAAAATAAACCAACATGTATATCTACCACCTTATATATAATAATAAAAGTATTCAAGTTTATTATTTTTATTTTTATTTAATCTTATTTTTATTTTTTGAAATGGTTTACATATATAGATACGACTTATTATGTCAAGAAGGTCTTGCTCGTGCTTTACGTGTTTTTGAAGGAAAAGCAAAACCAGTTGCCTATAAAGTTATTAAACCTGCTGATGGAAAATTACAAAAAATCGTTGTTAAACCTGAAGTAAGTTGATAAAAAAAATAGAGAGAAAAAGAGTATGTAAAAGTAAATACAAAAGATAAGGAAGAAAGAAAAAAGAGAAATGGTTTATATAACAGTTAATATGAATTATTCATATTTAATTAAAATAGACTGCACAAATTCGTCCTTTTGTCGTTGGTGCTATTCTTCGCAACGTTACATTCACACAAGCAAATTATGATAGCTTCATTGATCTTCAAGATAAACTTCATAACAATATTTGCAGGTAAATAAAAAAATAGCAATGATAACAGTAATGGTGATAAAATGATGATAAAAGATAGAATGTAAATTAAATATGTATTTTTCTTTAAATAATAATAATAATTAGAAAGCGTACTCTTGCTTCAATGGGTACTCACGATTTAGATACAATTCAAGGTCCTTTCGCTTATGAAGCTTTACCTCCTCAAGATATCAAATTCATTCCACTTAATCAAACTGTTGAAATGGATGGTCATAAACTTATGGAATTTTATGACGTAAGTATCTTTTTTTAATAGTATTAATGATGATGATAATAATAGTAGTAATGAAAATAGACACTTATTATTATATATATATTCATATATTAGAGTGATCGTAACCTTGGAAAATTCTTACATATTATTCGTGATTCACCAGTTTATCCAGTTATTTATGATGCCAATCGTGTAGTATGTTCATTACCACCTATTATTAATTCAGATCATTCTAAAATTAAATTAACAACAAAAAATGTTTTCATTGAAATTACTGCAACTGATGAACATAAAGTAAATACAGTTTTAAATACTTTAGTAGCCATGTTCTCCGAATATTGTGAAGAACCTTTCACGTAAATATCAATATCAACATATACAATATGGGTTATCTCTATTATTAATATTAATATTATTATTATTTTTTAAAAAAAAAAATAGTGTAGAACCTGTAGAAGTAGTTTATCCAGATGGCGTCGTTAAAATAACACCTAATTTAGATTTACGTGATGCTAGTGCCAAGGTAGATTATATTAATTCATGCACTGGTCTTGATTTAAAGGGTGATGAAATTTGTGAATTATTAAACAAAATGACATTAGAAGCCTCAATTAATCCTAAAGATGATAATGAAGTACTCGTTAAAGTACCTGTTACTAGATGGGATATTTTACATGCATGTGATATTATGGAAGATGTTGCTATTGCTTATGGCTATGATAATTTACCTAAAAAAATGCCAGGCGTTAACACTGTTGCTACCGCTTTACCTATTAATAAAATGAGTGATCATGCTCGCCGTGAATTAGCTTTAGCTGGTTTTACTGAAGTAGCTCCTTTGATTTTGGTAAAAAATAATAATAATAACAATAACATATACCGCTTTTTTTTTGTTTTTGTTTTTCCTTACTTATTTTTTATTTTTATTTGTATAAATAGTGTTCTCATGATGAAAACTTCAAATTCTTAAACCGTGTAGATGATGGAAATACAGCAGTTAAACTTGCCAATCCAAAAACTATTGAATACCAAGTAGTACGTACAGCATTATTACCTGGTGTATTAAAGACAGTTAGCTGGAATAAGAAATTACCATTACCTCTTAAAGTATTTGAAGTATCAGATATTGGATTAAAAGATGAATCTCGTGAACGTCGTGCTCGTAATGAACGTCATGTATGTGCTACTTATAGTGCTAAAACATCTGGATTTGAAGTCATTCATGGTTTATTCGAACGTCTTATGACCATGTTCAGTACCTCTAAAGCAAAGAAAGATGGAAAAGAATTAGGTTATTGGATTGAAGAATCTGATGATGCTACTTATTTCCCTGGAAGATCTGCTAATATTTATCTTCGTTATATTGATTCTGCTACAAATGAACGTAAGGTTGAAAATATTGGTTCTTTCGGTGTATTACATCCTACTGTATTAGCTAACTTTGAAATACCTTATCCTACTACTGCTATGGAATTCAATTTGGAACCTTTTGTATAGATAAAAAAAATATATAAATAAAACAATATATAAATTATAATAATATCATTATTATTTTTTATTTTATATTACTACTAAAATAAAATAAAAGAATCACGTTTATATATATATATATATATATATATATATTTATGCGTTATTTTTAGTGTAAAAAAAAGGTAACCAAAAAAAATAATTTTAAAAGGCCGATGCTTGTATATATAAATATATTTTTTCTCTTTTCTTTTTTCTTTTTTCTTCCTATCATTTTTTTTAGAGTTTACTTATATTATTTGTTAATGTTAAATCCAAATGCTATAGAATTTAATCCTACTATAAATCATACTGAAAAAATATCAATAAATAATGAGGATAAAACAATAGTAACAGAACCGAAAACGAAAACAAAACATAAAAAGAAAAAAAAGCTAACTACTGAAATACAAACCAATACTACTAAGGATGAAGAGATAACAACAATCACAACAACAAAAGAAAATAACAAAATTAATAACAAAAATAAAAATAAGTCTACAAATGATAAATCTAATAAAAATAAAATCATTTCTTCAAATAATAAAAATAATAATAATAATAGTCAATCAACCAAAAAAAAGTCTAATTCTTCAATTAATATTCAAAATTCTTCACATATACAAAATAGGCAACAACCTAATGATAAACAATCCTCATTAAATAGACAAAAAAAACAGCAACAGCAACAGCAACAACAAAGAACAAGGAGAAAATCATCCCATCATGAAACTCAGTCTAGTCAAATTAGCCATGAACCAAATATGGATCAACCTACTAGCTTTATTACTCTACAACATTCCATCGATCCTATGTATACTATAGTTCAACATCCAACAAAAAAAACAATAGTACATGGTTATGATAGATACATATCATGGGTAATTTTATTTTTTAATTAAAAAAATGATGATAATCAATATTATATATATATATAAATGCATACTAATAATGATATTTCTTTTGTATATCTATAGATTGAAAAAAGTCTTCAAACATATGAAGTTGTAACTTTAGTTGGATCAGATCCAGCTTTGGCTGATTTAATCTCTTTAATATCTATTATTCAATTAAAAGGAATAGGTTCACATCATGGTAAATAAATATATGAATGAATGTATAAAATAAAATTTATATTAAAACATATTATATATACTTCTCTCTCCTTTTTTTTAATTATATAGAATTGGCAACATTTACAGCTGATGGACCTACTAGTTGTATTCAAGTGAAATTACATAGAAATTAAATATTTAGATGATTATTTGTATTATTAATATTTTTGATTAAAACCATAGTAAAAATTAATATGTCAATCCCAAAATGGCTGAATGAAACATATTTGAAACTTTAATTAATATTTAACACATCATCAGTAGGATAAAAAAAAATGAACATATTTGAAAACTATATATAATTTACAAATGTTATATTATATATATATAAATATATATTCAAATGGAAAGCATTCATTAAAAATAACTAAACAATACAATATAACTCTAAAATTTTATAGCAGCAATTTTTGTTGATTATGGATAAAATACAAAACTATAATAACTATTATTCTTAATTTTTGATATGAATGAGTCATCATTTATTGAGTAGATCAATCAATATAAGCATTTAATAAGTAATATATATATATACCATAGTTTGGATACTCCATATATATTAAATATATTAAATATTATTTTGATTTTACTAAACAACCTCTTATTGCATAAAAAAAGGATGAACCGTTATTTAAAAAAAAATCAACAGAATTTAAAGCCAGCCTTTTTCCTTCTTTTTTTCTAATTACTATTTTTTTAATATAAATAATACAGATTAAATGGATTATTAATTAAATAACAACTACAATTATAATAATGGCAGATTTTGATAAGGCACTTGATGAATACCTTCAAGTAAAAAGACAGTGTCAAAATAAGCATAAATTATCATCAGCTACATTTAAAGATAATTATAAAGCTAACAAAAATAATAATAATTCCAATAGTGATAATAATAGCAATTATAATAATACTATGTCCCATTCATATGACTATGAAAGATATTTATATAATGAAGAAAAAGATTTGTGGTACGATACTATAGCAGGTGCTTATTATAAATATGATACAACTTCACAACAATATATACCCGTATATATATCCTCTTCAGAAGAAAAAAACAAGAATAAACAAATAGAGGAAGATAGAATAATAACGAATGTTGAAGAAGAAAATGATAGTAATAACAATAGGAAAGATAATGGAGAACCTGAAACGGATGCATGTTGTCGTATTGCTGTTTTGACTTCTAAAATAGTAGAGGAAGGACTAGTCAAATTAGTGGATGCCAATGGTATAACGATAGGACGTGACAAACATTTGTGGGATGAAAGAAGATGGCGATTACCAGATATGGAAGTCAGTAAATACCATTGCCAAATATATTATGATGAAGAAAAAAAGTGTTTTTCTTTAATTGATGTTGGATCACAAAATGGTACTTTATTAAATGGAATTCGATTATCTGAAAAAAAAACTTGTAGTTCTCCTCATTCATTAAAACATGGTGATCAGATTCAAATAGGCGATACTTTATTAGAAATCCATAATCATGAAAATGGTTGGCCTTGTGAAAAATGTCAAACATCTGCTATTAATGAAAATGAAAATAATAATAATAAACCGATGATAAACCAATATTTATTAAATAAAATAGAAGGGAATAAAAAATCAATAGATGATCATCAATTACAACGTCAAGAGAGATTAAAAGAATTAAAAAAATTAGCATATCAACAAAATAATGATTTTTCGTCACCATCATCTTCTTCATCATCTTCTACTCCTATTACTATTGATAGAGCGAAATTAAGAAGAGAAAATAATCGAAATTATGAAAAGCATTACCTTCAACGACAAAAGGAATTATCAGAAGAGATAGAAACGGATATTGTTAATATACATACACCTGTTAAAGGTAAAGGTAATGATATGTTAAAAAAGATGGGTTGGAAACAAGGTGAAGCTTTAGGAGCTTATGGTCAAGGTATTATGGAACCAATATTGCCAATAATACAACAAGGACGTACTGGTATAGGAAAGCCAACTTCAACTATGGCTACAAATAATCAATCTATTTCAATGAAAGATCAAAAATGGCAAAAAATGCAAAATAGATGGATGGAATGATGTGTAACCTAATTTATTTTTCTATAAAAGTAATTTCAAAGCCCTTTTTTTTATTCCTTATTCTCTTTTTCTTTTTGTTATTTTTTCTTTACCTTTATTTAAATAATAATAAATAAATGATATAAACAACACTTTTCAACCATTTTAACTGTAATGGTTCGATTCAACAAACAGTAAATAAAGTATAGTCATTTAAACAAACCGCCTTAACTGATTACTTTAATATAATACAAAAAAAAAAACTTAATTTTAGTCTATTTTAAATCAAAAGTAAAGAAAAAGAGGAAAGTAAGCACCTTTTATTATAAAATACACTTTAAATAATATTTATTAATTATACTTATTTATTTTAAAAAAAGTGTTTGATATTTTGTTAGTTGATATTGAAAATATAGGATACAATATAAAGTGTATAAAAAAGAATATGATAAAGAGTTGAAATATATTGCTATCTTATCAATGGGATGAACTTGAAGAACAACTAATACAAGCATCTGATTATACTTCTCCTATCACTTCTTTTGATTTATATCATTTAAAAATGTTTTATAATTATATCAGTGAGGAGCCTGATTTAGAAGAAATATGATATTTATAGCGAGATGTTATATCAGTAGATCAACAAAATCATTCAAGAAAAAAGAAAATTATGTTAAAAATGAATGAAAATTATAAAAATGCAACTTATATTTTAACTGTACCTGATATACATATACATTATTTAGAAAAAAATCTATTAAATGAAGCAGTGTATTCGATAAATGAACATTATAAAACAATTCATAAAGAAATTCATTACCATTATCATTATCATATATATCATTCATTAATTAAAGATGAAGATATAAAAGAAAATGAAGATTTGAAAAAAAAAATATAAACTTTTTACCTATCTTATAGACGATTAGTCTAATTATACTTGGGTGATCAATGAATATCAGATTTCAAAAGAAAAACATAAATAACATGGAACATCATAAAAATATGCATTTATATGTTTACTTTTTCATAGACAATTAACATTTTTCTCATATCATTTTGATGATGATAGGCAATAACAATATACAGCAAATAATGAAAATAATAAAATAAATTATATACACGTGGATGATCCTAAAACATTTAATCAATTTGTAAAAAACAAGATTTACACAACGATCACATTTAGATACAATATTAATTTCAAACGCAACGAGAATGAGGATAGATTCAGTACAATCTTACCTTAATGGAATAAATATAGACATATCATTAAAGTTAAAAATACCGTATCAGGATGGAATATAACAGACATGACTTCGGGTAGGTTAAAATTATATGAAATTATAAATTTTGGTAATTTATGGGATTAAGCTACTTTACTTTATGCATGTTCAAAAGGTGATGATAAAATTATATTACCTTCTTTTACAAATGATTGTATTATGCATTTTCTAGTATCGTTTGAAAAATATTATGTCAATGCTGCTCATAAATATTATGTCAATGCTGCTCATAAATATTATGAAAAGCCATTATTAGATTGAAAATTTGACTAGTATTCAACTAAACTATCATTATCTTCCTATCAAATTTAATGCATATTTTATTATAAAATTCGAAGAATGGTATAAAGAAGATATTTTACAATCTCACTCATCATTAGTAGAATGTAATATTTACTCTACTCACTTTGTATATATACTTTTTTTATTTTTATAATACCTAGTTATATGCATGTTTGTCCTCCTGATGATAGTATTGTAATTTGTCTAACTGATAATATGTTTAAAAAAAATGGATATTATTTACTGATATTGATGATCATGTCTTTAAATCAAAACACTTTTGTTCTGATGATTATGCTCTTAATATATATCGATTTTTAATTTATTTATTTAAATAAAGTAAATATATGATATAATATACATTTTCAATTCAGCGTATGAAATAAATTTCTGAGACTCATAAAAAATATTTATTTATTATAAAAGTATAGACTAGGCAAAGAAATTAAAAAATAAAAGTTAATCTGTTTTTATTCTTTATCAAATTATTTTTTAAGTATGAGGGTTTTAGAAATTTATATCTTCTTAATAGTCATCTCAACCATACATTTTTTTTACCCTGGATATCAATTAGAAAGAGGAATCCATACAAATAAAATTACTTCACTTCTTTATATTTCTTCTTAAAATACTAATAATAGTAATGAAAAAGTTGAATCAATAAAAAAATAAAAATAAAAAATAAAAAAAAACATATGATAAAATAATTTTATGACAACATATTTCATAATAATAATCTACTATTACAAAATAAACGACAATAATAACATCGATTAAATGCGATATTATGATTATATGATTTCTTCTTGATTAGTATGAGACAAGCACCTTCTACAACATATACAATTAATAATGGTTATAATAATGGTTATTCTTTAAAACTTGTAATAAACATTTAATTATATGTAAAAGATGAATATTAAATATAAGAAATGATCATATATAATTAATATTAACACTAAACAGAGTATGATTGTTACACCTTAAAAAAATAAAATAAAAGTTATGCTGAGCATAAAATAATTAAGTACAAGTAATAAATGCTTATAAACTTCATTTTAAACGTGATTATTACTATCATATTTACTATTTTTTATCATATAAAATGATACTAAATACATACTTTATTACATTTTTATATTTATACGAGCTTTGCTGAGATTTAAAATCATGAAAAGAGTGCCCAAAAGCAGTCACATATTTCTTGCATATAAAAGAGTTTTTTTAAATTTTCAATTTTTCACTTTTTTTTTCCTTTCCTTTCCTTTCCTTTCCTTTATTTTATTATATATTATACAATCAATATTTTTATTATATGACTTATGCTTCTTTGTTTTTGTACCACCTATTTACTTAATTTTATTATTTGATTTATATAAAAAAGATCTTTTATGCTTATATATATTTTTATTTGGTAAGTTTTCTTTATTTCTTTTATTATTGATTTGTATATAAAAGAATCTTCATATTAAAATATACTTTTTTGTGCTTTCTTTTTTTAACTAATAGTTTAAATAGATATCGCTCTACTTTCAGCAACAACAACTTATATTCAAGCCTTTCTATTTATTGATTTTTTGAGTAAGGTAAATATTTATTTTTGATTTAGTAGTCTAGAAATAGTAGTAGTAATATAGTTTCAGCCCAAGCAAGTCAAGTAGTCAGTTTCCAGTCAATTTTTTTAAGGTAAGTTAGTAATAAAATAATAGGTATAAATAAAAATGAAAATGAGGATAAAATAGAATGAATGGATAGTACTATTTTTTATTTTATCTTCATTTTCTTTTCTTTTCTTTTTTTTTATCCAATCCATTAAAGAAAATACATATATAATTGTTGTTAAACCTTAATTATGTCTAAATAAGTAAATAAAAAAAATAGTTTTAGGTTATTATATCTTTATTTTGGTTTTTTATTTTTAAAATTAGAAAAGTGTAGTGTTTTTTTATTTATCCTTAAAAATCGTCTGATGATCTTTAGAACCTATTTGTAAAAATCAGTTTTAGTATGAATCTTGTATAAAGTTATTTATGTATTTATTTTAACAAAATAAAATGAATAGTTATGCAAAAAAAAAAAAGATAGTAAGTATTTATATATATAAAGATGGATGGAAAAAAAATGTATATGATATAAGGATGTATAAAAATAAAATAAAATAAAAAGATGATAAAAAAGAAATGATATATGAATTTATGAAACTGGGCGATAACCAAGACGTCTTCTGTTGTAAATTTTATAAGATAAGAACCCACAAAAACCTAAAATAGAAGATACGACCAAAATAATGATAATCAGCACAACAATTGACCATACAAAAGGTAATCCAAATACACCTCTATGAATAGGTATTAAAACAGTATCGATTTCCATAACACCACCACTTGCACGAAGAATAGTTGATTTACCGAGTCCGGTAATTTTTGAAGTAAAATCTTCATTATCTTTTATAGAAATGATTAAATCATCTTTACCATTTTCTACTTGTTTTTTAATAATAAGTTTATCATATTTTGATAAATAAGTTTCAAAATTAGATTGCCAAGTGGAATAATCTTGTTGCCAAGTTGTTTTTAATAAATGAAATTTAGCGATACGTTCCAATTGATAAGTATTATTATATAAATTTTCTAAATCCACTTTAGCAAAGGCCTTTTCTGTTGGTGCCAAGACCACACAATCACTTTTATTTAATACATCTGTCATATTGGCTAATTCAAATACTTTTAACATGGTGGTTGCTCCGATACCAACAAGAATATCATAATTATTGATTCGAACTTGGTCAGGAATTTGAACTTCATTTAATTTATGAACAACTCCATTTTCAATCACTATGTTCTTACTTGTTGTTGAAGATGCTTCATTATCAACAATCACCCCAGCTTCAGCATCTAATCCATTTGGTTTACCTACCACTACATGTTGCTGATCCTTGGTTCCACGGATGAGTAAGTTGATATTAGCAAGTGTGTTTACTTCATGTGTTTGTGAAAGCATATCATCATAATATAATATTTTATTAGCCACATGATAACGAAGAATGGTTCTTAAAGCGTGATTTCCTGATGGATGCATGAGATATTTTGCTATTAATCCTAATCGATCAAACGCTTCATTTGTGGGTACAAATAAGGTTATTCCTTTTGTTTTTAATAATTCATCTGTTAATTTTGAAACATATAAAGTTGCAATAAAAGTGGATAAGTTTAAATCTACTGCTAATCTTGATAGCATATCTGAAGGAAGATTTAATGTATTTGATACCATATAAATAATACTATTTGGTGTTTTAACTATCGAAATAAAAGGAAAAAAAAAATACTTAATTTAGAAAAAGACTATCTTTTTTTCCTTTTCTTTTCTTTTTCTAATTTTTTTTTTTTACCATAATCACCAATGACTCTTGCACGATCAAATTGAATAGATTTACCAGGTTTATTATTATAAGTTAAAACTTCTTCTTTTGCAACATAAACAGGTATTCTTTGTAAAACATCACCCATTTCAGGAGATAAAAATTGAGTTTCTAACATTAACCCATCTCTTAAAATATCAGAAGTCCAATTACCCTGTAAGAAATGATATCTTAACCAATTTTGTTCCTTATGACTTGGAAGGGTTGTTTTATCAATGACATCATTATTTGGAACAATAAATGTATAATTGGCGGATTCTTTATCTAAATAAGGTGCAAGTCCATATCTATCAAATAAGTTTGCATATTTGGTAGCATTAAGTCCATATAAATATTTCCGTGTATCAAATATTAAATTACTTGGTATAGGTGTTTCTTTTAATTCATGCACTACGCCTATATTTTTTTTTATTATTATTAAGAGAGAGAAAAAAAATTGCCAAGAGTTAGTTTCCTTTTTTGGTTTGATCTTTCACTTTCTTTTTACCATTTGAAGCCAGTATATCCTGTTGAATAATAAGAATATCATTCACCGTTATGGTACCATCTTCTTTTACATCGATATCAATTTGATTACCATTTAATGTAGTATCTATTTAAAAAACAAAAAATAATAATGAGTAACAAAAACTAAATAATAAATAAATAAATGAATTAAAATTACAAGTAGATTTTCCTTTAGGAAAATTAATAGCATAATTAGAACCATCAATAATAAAATAATTAAAGTAGAGTTTTAAATCCTTTAATCCATGTTTAGAAATGAGGTAATCTTTTTCTATCGAGTTAAACTTCCCCAAAGGATCATTTTTTGATACAAATAATGTAAAAGGCTTTTTTTGTTTTAAAATGTTTTCAAGCTCTGCTATTTTTAAATAATCATAAAAAGGTTGATATTGCTGTATTATATTATCTAAATAAAAAAAATATGTAATTATAAATATATATATAAATAGGATTAAAATCATATATCCAATATATTACTCTTGTTATTTTTCTTTTTTCTATTTTACCTAAAGAAGTAGGGGGATTTAACACTTTATCAATAGCTTGTATATAGATACTATCGTTTACTTTAATATCCTGAGTGATAATTTGAGCTTGATTAACAAATATCTTTTTATTTTTCTTCCCTTCTTCAGTTTTAATTTTTAAAAGTTGATGTTTCACAGGTGCTTTTTCTGTTTGTCGATTATCTGGTTGATAGTTTAAAGAGTTTAGTAATTGACCTTGATAAAACTCTTGAGTTGTCATTCCTTTAGTAGTAAAATGATATAATAAAATTTCTTCATTTATTTGTGAAGTATCACCACCATTTTTTTTATATTCATCAAAAGCTTTATTATCGGGTGCAAATAAAGTAGTAGTTGTTAAATTATTTATAAAAGTTTCTAATCCTGTCTTTTTTAAATGACCAACTAATACTTCAAACCGTGTATCCTCAGATAGTACATCAATAATGCTTTTTTCACATAGTATTGATTGAATAAATATAAATAAGTAAATGAAAGAGTAATAGAATATATGTTTAGTATAATATTTCATTTTGTTTTTTTTAATAGATATATATGTGTTTTTAAAAAATAAAGAATGATATAAAAAATAGTAATAGAGAAAAGAAAGAAGAGGAAAAACAAAAAAGGAGTTAGCTGTGTCAAATATAACTCAGTTCTTTTATGCTAAAAAGGGGGTCATGTGAGCTGAACAATAAAAATGGGCAACCGTACCCAGATCTTTTTTTACTGGTTTATGTTTTTAAATTTCTTTTGATTTGATTGGATGATAAGAGTATGCATATGAAAAAATTGATTGCTTAATCTATTTTCAGTTTCTTTTTTCATATTATAGTGTGATGATGATGATGCATCGCGTTATTTGATCAATATTTAATTAAAATAGAAAAAAAGGGCGTAGCACTCGGAATTTATTTATTCCCCATCGTGCTCTGACTTCCATTTGGAACAAACTTATACATACATAATAAAAAAAAAGTATAAATGGATTTTTTTTGTTGGATATTCTAATCATTGTTTTTTGTTTTATTTTACTGTTAATTAATTAAATATTCATATTGAATACAACTAATCAAGAAAAAAAAGAATAAGAGAGAGATATGATGATAATAATAATAATAAAAAAATAATAAAGAAAAGGGAATATATATTTATAAAAATTAATGATAAAAAAATTCTAATTACTGCTATCCTTAGCTCCAGTATCAGTATCAGTTCCAGATTCTGATTTGGCTTCTTCTGCTTCAGCTTCAGCAGCTTCAGCGGCAGCTTCTTTAATTGCTTCCTTTTCATTGGCAATATCTGTTAAAGCTTTAGCAGCCATATTACTGAAAATACGACGAACCATAAAGATTTCATTTGTTTCTTCACTACCAACAAGGATGCGACCATAACTATCAACAGCAACACCAACAGGAGTGAAACAACCACCAGATTGACAAGGTGATTCTTGTTCTAAAATAACTTCAGCAGGTTTATCCCAACGAGGTTTATGACCAAGATCATCAAATGAAAGATGAACTAAACTATGACCTTCTGGTTTACCTGTGGCACCACGATAAGCAACAATGGGGGTATCTGTCCAATTACATGGTAATCCAACCGATGTACCTAAAGTTTGTGCATTTCCTACTGAACATCCTACTCCCATATAGAAATAAAGACCTGCACTCTTTAATCCTGGTGCTAATGGAATAGCTGGTTGCTGATTATTATCTTGTTGTTTACAATATTCATCCATATTTACTGAATCATTAGAATAAGATGGATGACCCTATATTTTTAAATAAATATATAAGTTAAATCATTTCCCTTTTTTCTTCTACCTTTCGAATATATATATATATATGTGTATTATTAAATTTACCCATTGAGCACCTAATCCACGAGATTGTGAGGTATAAGATGATAAATCATATTCAGTAAAACAGAAAGGAAATCCATAATGTCCAGATGAAGCTCCATAAAGATTAATTTCTTCTGCAGGTCCATTTTGAGATATATCTATTTTAGAAAAAGATAAAAGAAAAAAAATTTGATATATATTTGTAAATAAGAAATTTAAATACAAATGATTATTATTATCATCATCAACATTTACCTCCACCCATATCAGCACGTTGAATAGATTCAAATGGATGATCAACACCCCATAAACGAGCTTGAGCATCAAAAGCCATTGAACCATGAGAATTTGTACCATAAGCAAATACCTAACATAAACAATAAATAAATGGTAAATAAATAAATAAATATTATTCTTAATTATTATATATTTTTGTTTTCATCTTTTGGATTATTTATTTATTTATTTATTATGATTACTATTATTATTATTTTTATTATTACTACTATTTATTTGTTTATTTATTTTTGATTTGTTTATTTTTTTATTAATCTCTCTTTCTTTATATATATATTTATATATAGAACTTACTAAACCATCACTATCATAATCAAAGCCATTTTCAGGAATATTACGGAAATTAAATTTCTTAATTATAGCATTATTTTGATCCATTTTATTTATACTTCCAGGATCCAAGTTGAAGACACCAGAACGGGGAATAAAAGCATGACCGAAAGGATCAATAGCCACATCAGGCATACCATCTTTATTAGTAGGATTAATATTAGAAACAACTTTACGACCATTTTCTAAAGGAGAATGTTGACCATCAGAATAAGGGAATTGATAAACATTATTTGTAGTAGCGATATAAAGATATTTAGTATCTAAAGCTAAACCATGGGCTAAAGTTTCATCCTTTTCAAATAATGATCCTTGTTGTTGTTGTAAATCTAATATCTTGACAGCATCTACATTACCACATTTATCCATACGTAAAGAATAAATAGCATTATTACTTGATACAACAAGTCCATGATTGACACGATCCATAATTAATTTACGGGGTTCTTTAATTTGATTGGTAATCAAGATAGATTCATATCCATTCATAACTTTTAATGGTTGTGCTGGTTCTAATTTGGTATTTGGATCACATAATGGTTGATCTTCTTCATGAGATAAAACTAATGGATGATCAGATGCTGAATCGGGTACTAAGGCTTGATTTACTCCTACTCTTATTCCTCCAATTTTACTATCAGGATTATTTCCCATGGCAGTTGCATCAAGAGCATCCCCAATACTATCTGCATCCATACTACCACCACTGTTTTCACTACTTGATGAGGATGAGGATGATGATGCCGATGAATCATCCACTACCCCATTACTTGATGATGATGATGATGATGATGACGAATCTTCTAATTTTTCACTGCTTGATAATGATGAATCTTCAGCAAATGGACGTGCTGATACACTATGTATACTTAATATAGCTAATGATAATGTAATGAATAAAATTCTTTTTCTAGATACCATTATAATATTTTATTAGTATAAAAAAAAAAAGATATATAAAATATAAATAATATTATTATAAAAATAAAAGAAAAAGAAAAAAAGAAGTGAAAAAAGAAAACCTTTATAAAAATAAAATTAAATTAAAGCAAAGGAAGAGGTGTGTATACGGAAATAAAAAAAAAATTCTGATAGCTTATTTAGTTACAAACTGTATGATTAAACACAAATTGACATCTTGATCGGATTTTTTTTCTTTATGAACCATATTGTGTGATCTGATTACTTTTTTCCTTTTTTTCCTTTTTTATTATTAGTATTATTATTATTATTTTATCGCTATAATTATTATTTTATCGCTATAATTATTATTTTATCATTATAATTATTATTTTAATAAATCATTAATATATATATATATATATATATAATAGTTGTAATTATAGTAGCAATAGCGATATTAATAAATATACTTTTATTATTATTATTATTATTATTATTAGTTATCAATTATTACCTTTTTGTTTTTGTTTTTTTTTTTTTAGTTGTTTAATCTATTTAAAATTAATTTTTCAATTTCTAATACAGTTTCTAAAGAGATAGTAGCTCTTGAAGGAGTGTCATCATTTATATTTAAATCTTTTATGGGAGAAGAGATGATATTTTGTTTCAATAATTCCAATTTTGTAATAATAGAAGTACCCCAACGATCCTTAAGAGTTAAATCCAAATCGGGGGCACCAAGTAAAACTTTAACGACAGGTAATTTTCCTTCTAAAACGGCAATATCAATAGCTCTTCTATGTTCAACAGGTTCAAACCAATTAACACGCCATCCGCATTCTAAAGCCAATTTAATCAATTTAATATCGCTTGAATGAATAGCTTTTAACCAAATATAACCAAAATCTTCCAATTCTGATTCAGCTAAATGAGCGCCAGCACAACGAAGCATACGAACTACTTCACTTCTCTTCTTTGATAATGCTTCATACAAAGGTGTATGGCCGGATTTATCACGTACATGTAAAGAAGCACCATGCTTTAATAAAAATTCTACAATTTCTATATGCCCTTCACGACTTGCCACATGTAATGGAACTCTTCCATCATAATCTGTACAATTCATATTAAGTTGATCACCCATACTTTCACATAATAACGTTAGTCCTTCCATATCGTTTGTAGCTGCTGCAGAAGATAATAAAACAGGGGCAAGAGAACGTTCCGCTGATTGTTGATCTTGAAGAGAAAGAGTTAAATCAGGATTAATAATTCCATTTTCAGTTGAAAGCGTTGCTGATGATGATGATAATGATGATGGTGGTGTTGAGAGTGATGCTTGTTGTGCTACCCATTTTCCTTTAGCAATCCATGACATTAAAAATTCGACCAAAGCATGGGTTCTATTTACTGAAGCACTGAATTTAGGTTGTAAATTTTTAACAGTCAATTCCCCTCTAAGATTTTTAGTCATTAATTGTCTAACTCTATCAGGATCATTAGGTATACGGCCCAAAAGGTAAGATAATTTGGTTAAGGCGCATTCAGGTGTCATGTCAGCTCCTGCCACTACTCCTACTTTTGCTAATTGTTTTCCTGTTGCATAAACATCTGTCACTAAACCTTTTCTACATTGTGTACAATTAACAATTACAACACCACGATCACTTGCTTCCTTTAATGCATTTAAAAGATCTGCTCTGGCAGGTGCATTTCCAGCTCCATATGTTTCTAATACCACACCTTGAGTAGGTGCTGCTAACATCATACGTACAGTTGTTTCATTGATACCAGGGAATAATCGTAATGTTGCTACATTTGGATTTAATTTTGTACTGGCGGAGAATTTACTGATTTGTGTTGGTCTAAGCACAAGTGGCCATCTTACATCTAATAATATAATAATAATAATAATTATAATAATAAATAATTAAATTAACAAATATTATTATGAAATAAAATAAATAAATAATAAATATATAGCCGATATTACACTTTTTTTTTAGCTGGAAACATATCTATATATAAGTTTTATATACACTTTACCAATATTAATACCGACATCAACTAATGAAGGTAAATTTGGAGAATCAAAAGCTTCAAAATCTACAGCACTAATTTTACTTGTTCTATTTCCACGGTATAACTTTTTACCAAAGTATAAACTAACTTCCGGAATAACAAAATGACCAGCAATTGTTAAAGCACCCAAAAGATTTTCTACTGCATCATTTCTTACTTCTGAAAGAGGTACTTGAGATCCAGTAATAATGACTGTTTTTCTATTAGTAATCATTTTAAAAAAAAAAAAAAATACAATAACACATACACACACATATATATATATATATATAAATCAGTATTAAAATAGATTAATTAATCATTAATAATAATAATAATAAATTACCCAAGTTCTTCAAGCATAAAACTAAGAGCACTAGCAGTATAAGCCATTGTATCAGTTCCATGAAGTACAATAAAAGCATCATAATATTCATAATTAACTTCTATATCTTTAGCAATACGGACCCAATCTATTTTTTTTTTTTTTTGTTTTTATTTTAAAAGGGAAAAAAAAAAAAGATTAATAAAATGTATAGGATTATATTATAATCAGGTATATATTACCATCCATGGTCATATTACAAGAATCCAATAAAGGTTCATATTCAAGAATAGAATATCTATATATATATATATATATATATTCATTAAAACTTATACATAAAAGATCATCTGTTATTATTTTTATTATTTGTTATTTTTTTACCTAATACGTTTTCCATATAAACTAACAGGAGTGATTAAACTTGGTAATTGTTGAATAACTAACTCCTCTTTTTTGGTATCCTTTTCACGTAATATATAACGAACCGTATTTGTGATCTGACCAAAAGGAATATCTGTTTTGTTGCCATTATTATTATTATTGTTAGCATTATTATTTAAAGAAGGAGAATCATTTTTTTGTGGATCAGAAGAAGCAAAAGTATCTAAACTATCAGTAGAATTAGTTCTTGACATGGTATTATACCCTTGTGGCTTTCTAGGATCATGAAATCTTTGTACTTTAGATAACGATTTTGCAAGATAATTGGGAAACTGAGATAATAATAGGAAAAAAAAATTTCCTTGTTAGTCCATTTAATTCTCACGGATATCTCTATTAAGTTTTAATGTCAAAAATAAAAATTAAAAAAATCTTTTCCGCTTTTTACCGGAATGTAACCATGTTCAACTGTATGCTTCATTCCAATAGTACCACCAGTATAAATAATAAGTACTCTTGAAACATCTATTTAGGGATATATACATGAAATGAAGTAGAAGAGGAAGAAGATTAATAAAATAAATAACAATAGCAATACAAGTATGTATGTATTTATATACACACACATACATATATATATATATATATATATTTATATATGTATAAAGGTATTTTTGAATAAGTTAAAATAGTTTACCTGGTGCAAGCATATCTTGCCGATCAACATTTAATTGATATCCTACTACAGCATTATCATAAACCATACTCTTTCCTGAAGAAATATCTGGAGTTGAACTATTAGATCTAATAGGTGTTAATAAGCTCATTTTAAATTTATTTTTGGTTGAAAAATAAAATATGGGAAAGAAAAGTATGAAAAAAAATTGACCTGAAAGAAAAGTATGTTGTGTAAGCGGAGTGCTAATATTTTTTCACTTTAAAAAAGAGATGATGGTTTCCATCTATCTTTTTTACTTTAAAAAGTAAATAAAAATAGTACAATAGCAATTAATTAAAATAGTAACAACATAAAGTTTATACTAACATTGATTTTATTGAACTTTAATAGTTTTATAGTAATAGGGTTTTTCCTAATTATTACTTTATATTAATAATTAGAGGCTAAGTCATAAAATAAATTCAATGATCATTACATTTTTTTTATGACACTTTTTTTAATATTACTATTATTCTTTTTGTTATTATTTTTTTTATTGTATAATTAATTATCTTGAATAAAAATAAACAAATAATCACTATTATAATTACTGGAAGAATTCATATTATTCTATATTGTTTATGGCTACATGATTATTTATCGCAGTATATATGTGATTTTCTTTTTTATGTTTAAAATCATTAAATCTATGTTTTATTACATAAAAGCATTCAAGTTTATGATTATTATCCCTTCCTTCTCTTAACTTATCTATTTAAAACTTTGCTGTATTTTAATACACTGATTATATTAAAAAACTGTTCTAATATACTATATCTGTATATCATAATCAATAGCCATTCACTAGTTAAAATTTATCATTTATTATTGAAAAATAAAAAAAGTCTATTTTGCATGTATAATATAAATATAATTTGATTCAATTTTTTTTTTTTTTGGTTTAACTGCCTAAAATATTTTTTCTTGAATTGATTAAATGACTGTATATAATTTTTTACCAGTAAAAAAAAAAAAAAAGAAACAAAATCAAAAAAAAAAAATTCCCGTAACTAATAACTCATTAGAATAATTATCAACGAATAAATAGTCCAAAAGTCATCGGAAGTCAGTTTGTCCGAGTGGTTAAGGAGTGTGACTAGAAATCACATAGGCTCTGCCTGCACAGGTTCAAATCCTGTAGCTGACGAGATTTTTTTTTGCAACTTTAATTTTTAAAAGTCCGGGTCGGACTTGTGACTGTAAAAAATGAACAAGTATAATTATGAAAAGAAAAAATGGATGATAATTGATAGTATATTTTTTTATTATTAAATATTGAAATGAATAAAATAAGTTAAATTCAAAGTAAAAGAGTAACCATCAATATTTATATAGTAAGTACAATTTAAATAGAATATAAAAAAATTAAAATCCAGAATTTACAAAAAGGGAAATTCTCAAAAATCAATGTTATAAAATTAAAATGAGAATAAAGTGATTATAAAAAATAAGGACATAAACAAAATGAATAAAAGGAAAAACAAGAATAAAAATAAAAAGAATAGTATAGTGGACAAAGTAAAAAAATAAAAATAAAAAGATAAAGGTACATGTTTTAATATTAAAAAAGTATTCATAATACAAATATAATTTAATAATTTTCTGAAATAAGTTTATATATTATAAATTCGTATATTCCATGATATAATCCGTATAGTTTGAATAATTCTAAATTGTTTAGATTATTCAAAACTAAATAAATTATTAAATATTCATGAATTAATTACAGTATCAAGAGATAAGCCTATTATTATGCATGATAGCCAGCCTTAAATTATATGAATTAGAATCAAAAGCATTATATCATATTTTTAATAATGGAAATGTATATCAAAATGATCATTTAAAAACGTTTTCAATATATATATATATATATATATATATATAAAGGTACAGATTTAGTTCGGATAAAGTTTAATTGATGACTTGTTATTTTGGACAAAGATAAAAATCAATTATTAATTTTTTTTTAACGTTGACAACATAATTTATGATAATCTTGGGATTTATCTTAACTATCTTCAATTATTATTATTTTTTACTTTATTTAATATTAGTGTAAAATCAGTAATTAAAAAATGCCATTTTTAATTTAATAAATATAATCCATTTAATGTATTATCGTAAAATAAAATAATTATGTTGAAATAATAATTTGTCAAAGCAAAAAATAAAAAATAAAAATAAAAACATTTTATAATATCTCCCATAAATAAAAAGACAATTGTTAAGATAAACAATAAACAATATTTAAATAGCATAAAAAAAAATCAGTGTATAAAAAATCAAAATAACACAATGCTCCACTTATATAAATATATATAAATAATATGCTTTATATCCATTTATTAAATAAATGAAATAAAGATGTAAACTTTCTGTAAAATACATTTAAATATTAAAAAGAGAGATAAACACGTAATCTAAAATTTATACACTTTGTATAATTTTATTATTTAAAAACAATAATAATAATATATATATATATATATATATATATCATACTATATCTAAATCAATCATAATAATAATAATAAGGATTCATTTCTCATCAATTTTTTTTATCATCATCATCTAGATATTGTAATTTAAAGTTATATATAAATATACATACATATTTATAAATATTAGTCATAGAATAAATATTTTTTTCTAAATTTATATAATAAGATGTTTAAAACATCAATAATAATGATAATCAACCCACTTTTTTTTTTTTTTTTTACCAGGTGAGTAAAAAAAAAATGTAACTGAGAGATTATTGCTGCAAATAAAATATTCTGATTTGCCAATTTAAAAATTTTTTAGAAACCAGGGAAATAAAAATCTTTAGAACCCGAATTTTTTAAAAATGATTGTGATCGATGTTTTTATTAAAAAGAAAAAAAAAAGAAAAAAAAAAGATCCATATATGTTTAATAGATCATTTATTAAAATAAATAAATAAATAAATAAATATAATGTTAAATAGTAATAAATAATTGTTAAAAAACAATAAAAAGAAAAATAGAAAAAAAAAAGACACTTACTATGATCGTATAAGAAATTTGAAAAAAGTTGGATCTCCAACATTTCCAAACTTGGAACTCTTCTCCCAAAAAGAAAAAAGAGAAATTATTGCTATCCACTAATCATCTTTTTTACTTTAAAATATAAAAAGTAAAAAAAAAACAAACAAGATTTATTTTCTTTCTTTCTTTCTTTTTTTTTATTATTATCTTTTTTCTTGATTAATATAAAATATAAATACAAAATGGTTCAACTTACTAACTCATTATTCATTGCTTCCATTGCTACTCTTTTCTCTGGTATTTATGCTCATGTTGAATTTACTAATAGTACTGCCAAGGTAAATAATAATATTATTATAAAAAAAAATATCATCTATTTCTTTATATACATATAAATAATTCATTCTTTTTCTTTTTTCTTTTAGCCTAATACTGTATTAAATACTTCACTTGCTGTTCCTCATGGTTGTTCTGGATCTGATACCATTGGTCTTCAAGTAACTGCTCCTGAAAATATTGATATTGGTATTACACCTTTACAAGTTCAAAATTGGGTAAAATAATAATAATAATAATAATAATAATAATAATAATAATAATAATAATAATAATAATAATAATAATAAAATATCATATAATCATTTATTTATTAATTTTAATTTCTTTTTCTTTTTTTTTTTAGACACTCCAAGTAAATTATCGTGATGCTCAAAATAAATCAGTAAAAGATTTTAGTTGGACTGGTGGTTATATTGCTCATGATGGTCGTCAAGAATTTGGTGTAGTATTAAATATTCCTCAAGTTGATCTTTCTCAACAACCCAATGTAACTGCTTTATTCCCTACCGTTCAAACTTGGTAATTAAATAAATAAATAAATAAAAAAGATATTAACTTTTATATATTTACGTGTTTTTTATTATTATTAATTTTATATATAGTATTAATGGAACAAGTAATTGGACTTCTGATCCTAAGGCTCCTGGTTACAATGCTACTATTAATAAACCCGCTCCTGCTATTGTTATCACTAATCAAGTTATTACTGATGATAATCAAGGACATTCATCAAATGGTACAAGTGGTGCTATTTCAAGTTTAGGACAACCTATGGGTGTATTATTCATGACTACTTTACTTGGTGTTGCTGTTGTTTTAGTATAAATATAAATATATCGTATTTTATATTTTATTAATTAATTTATTTATTTATTATATATATATATATATATATATATATATATATATATACTTTATTTATTTTTAATGTTTATAATTTAATTTATTGTTTTTACTTTTTTATATATATATATATATCTATATAATATACAAATATTATATTTTAGATTTTTCATATTGACTATATCACATGATAAGAAATAAACTTTTTATTATTAATGCGAAAAAAAAAAATAAAAAAATAAAACTGAGTATGAATCTTTTTTTTATTATTATAATTGGATTTGTATAATTTTTTAAAATGATAAACAAATATATATATATAAAAGAAAGTATAACATAAATCATGGGATATAATAAGAGAATAAAAGAATGAAAAAAATAAAAATAAAAAATGAATACTTTAACTATTATAATATAACAACTATTTTAAATTTCCAACAAAAAAAAAAAAAAAACATTCTTCAAACAATTTCTTGATCATCCATTTTTTTGAATTCCAGAAATCATTTTCAGGTTTTATTATTATTATTATTATTATGCATAATTATCCATCTGCACATAAGTATTCACTTCCATCAAATGTTATTTAATCAGGACAGTAGATGAGTGGATTAATGATTGTTGGATTAACAATAATTAGGATATTGTTTTTTTTTATTTTCATTTTAATAATAATAATAATAATAATAATAATAAACTGTGATCAACTATATATCTTTACTTTATGATCACCTTAAAGACAAATATAACTGGGTGATCAGATTAATCAAACGTAAAAGAAAGATGTCTTATTTAATTGTTGTTAATCTAATCATATATTATATATGACTCTATTTATTTTATTAATTAAAAATTCAATACTCATTTTTTCGCAAACATTTTTTTTTTAATACAATGAATAAAAAAAAAAGAAAAAAAGAAATATGAATATACTATTTGATTGCATTTTTTTATTTACTTATTTAGATAAAAAAAGAAAGAACTCACTTTAATGAACAATAGAAAAAAAGAAAGAAAGAAAACAGGTAATGGATTTTTTTTTTTATTAAAAATCAGCGCTATTTAAAAACAAAACAGTATATGTCCCCAAAAAAAAAAATATAGAGGTGGGATCGGAAAAGACCGTCACCAATTTATTTTTTTATACCAGTTTTATTTTACTTCTTCCCGACTTTTTTCTCTTAAATTTTACTTTATCGTTTTTTATCTTGTTTTTTTTTTTTTTTAGTTGAAAGGCTATTTTTATTTTTTTGTTTATATTTCTTTTTTTCCCTTTCTCCCCCTTTTTTCTTTTTCTCTCTTTTGTTTTATTATTCTTATTTCAATTTTTGATATAATATAATTATGCATCGTATTTTATCAATTGGATCTACCAAATCAACTCTTAAAGTTGCTGGTAAATAATATAGAAGAAAGAAACGAAAAAAAGTTATATATATATTATATATACATGCATTTATTTATTGTTAAAAAAAAAAACGTGGTGATAGTTTATATATAAATGGAATTTAAACTTTATATATAGGAGAAAAAAAAAAAAGAAAGAAAGATAAACCAAACAATATTTATAAAGTACAATATTA
Organism: Cunninghamella bertholletiae; assembly: GCA_037043795.1. Classification (NCBI taxonomy): domain Eukaryota; kingdom Fungi; phylum Mucoromycota; class Mucoromycetes; order Mucorales; family Cunninghamellaceae; genus Cunninghamella; species Cunninghamella bertholletiae. The sequence continues at coordinate 1,929,175 of JAZGVP010000005.1, forward strand.
ATATATATATATATATGCTTTATAATATATGTTTATATTATTATTTTTAATCTCATTAGGTATTCATACCTCTGCAACACGTTTAGCCATTTCTAAATTCAACTTACCAGCTATGAGTCCTACTATGACAGAAGGAACTATTCATAAATGGCAAAAAAAAGAAGGTATTATAAGTTTTTTTTTAAATAAAAGTAGAGTTTTCTGGAAGTATATGTATATGTATGTAGATATAGATATTAAATATATATATATTGTTTATATATATAGGTGAAGCTTTTAGTGCTGGTGACGTTTTATTAGAACTCGAAACTGATAAAGCTCAAATTGATGTAGAAGCTCCCGAAGATGGTGTTCTTGCAAAGATTGTGGTAAATCTTTTTTTTTCATTTAATATATTAGAGAGACAAATAATGAAAAAGAATTATAAAGAAAAAAAGAAGGAAGAAAAGAAGGAAGAAATGATATATATATAATGAAAATGAATAATGTAATACGCGTGAATATATATTAAAAAGGAAAAGTGAGGAAGAATAGAATGAAATAATAAGGATGATCTCTCACTCTTTTTTTTTTTAATTCTTTTTTCATTATTATTCCATTTTTATACAATTTTAATTTAGCTTTCCGAAGGACAAAAAGCACCTGTCAATACATTAATTGCTTTATTAGCTGAAGAAGGAGATGATCTTTCAAATATAGAAATTCCTAAAGATGAACCAACTTCATCCAATCAACCTAAAGAAGAAACACAAGGTAAAAAAAAAAAAAAAAAAAAGAAAAAAAAGATCGTCTAAAGAGTTTTTTTCTTTTTATCTTTAAGTATACATGTTTAATATTTTAATTTAATCATTATATATAAATATAGCTTCATCTACACCTACTCAACAAAAACAACAACAACAACCTTCAACACCTGTTACTCCTATGAGTCATCATGATATTGATACAAGTAAACTTAAGAAACCATTATCACCTTCTGTTTTTGGATTAATTATGCGACACCATATTAAGGATATTGAATCTATTAAAGCATCAGGTCCAGGTGGGCGTATTTTGAAGGGTGATGTACTTGCTCATTTAGGTTTGATTACTCCTCAACCAGCACCAAAACCAAGATATTCTGTTGCTCCTCCAAGGGATCAAATTGAATTTGCAAAAGTAAGAAAAAAAAAAAAAAGAAAATGATAAGAATATATATATATATAAATCCTAAAAAAAACAAAAAATGATCATATTGATAAATGATGATGAAAAAAAAAAAAAGTATATATGTATATCAATCTCCTTTTGAAAAGGAGTTGTTGCTATTTTTTTTTTTTTAAAATCAGTAATGTTTTATGAATGCTGATCAATTAACAGATCATCTAATAATAACTTTTTATTTTATTTATTTATTTATTTAACAAGCCTGCTGATGAAAAAGTTGAAAAATCAGAAAAGAAAGAAAAAGTTGAAACACTCCCCAATTTCATTGAAAGACAAGTCAGTATAGATGCAGTATTAGATTTACGTAAAGTTACATATATATATATATATATATATATAAAATCTAAAGGGAAAGAGATGTAAAAATTGTTAAACTAACTAAAATTCTTATTTTTTTTTTTTATATGTAATGTAATGTATGCATAAATAAATAAAAAAATAATAATCTGATATATATATATATATATATATTTATAGAAAAAGGTAATCAACAAATAAATGCCATTCTTTCTAAAGCCGCTGCAAAGGCCCTTCAAGAAGTAAATGGTGGAAAGATTTATTCTGCTAAAAGTGATGGAGGTATTGTTATTGATCAACAAAGAACCAGTTATTCTGGTAAATACCTTGGAGGAGCTTTCAAGTAAGTTGTTTTTTTTTTTTTGATTTTATTTAAAGAAAAACTATCATTATTATATATATATATATATATATATATATATATAATTATATGTATTTATATGTGTTTATTTATTATTTATTTATTTATTTATTTATTTAATGATTACTATTTTTTTTAGAGTATTCCATTTAGCAGAACCAACTTATGATTTTATTTCAGATAGTTATGTTACATCTAAACCATATACTTTAAATGTTAATGAAATTCAACAAATTCAATCATCTCAAAAGAAAGAAACCATGATCGATATTATTGATTATCTTGGTGGTGGTAACACATCATCATCATCTTATAATAGATTAAATAATAATATTACAAAGAAAAATGGATATCATGTGGATATCAAATTACAAGGTGGTACTCCTGGAAAAATCATTAGTGATAAAAAAGCCAAAATGTTTTTGGATCGTTTAGAATATTATATTAGACATCCTGAAGAAATTATTGTATAGAATATGACTTTTTTTTTATATATTTATATATTTGGTAATAAATATAAATAAATAAATAAATAAATAAATAATAATAATAATAAAAAAAAAAAAGAATGTATAAAGAATATATAAATAAATAATAATAAACAAAGTTTTTTTTTTTTGTGTAAACAAAAACTTTAATAAACAACATGATGTAATTTGTTATTTTTTTTTTATAAATATATATTAATTATCATCTTACTTTATATATATTTTATTTATTTATTTACTCCCCCCAAAAAAAGGGAGCACACAGACAAAAGAAGGGTATTTTATATTATTATTACTCTTTTGTTCCACAATGTTTATATATTTTATATTTTATACAAACATATGTATCAATATATATATATTTGTATATTATATAAACATAGCTATATCTAGTAAATTGACGGGTTATATATATATATATATATATATATGTATGTGTATATCATCATGATTAATTATCATTTGATAATTGCTTTAAAGATGATGATTTAAAATAATCGTTATTATAATATAAAAATGTAAATATTTATATTTTATATTTATTATTTATTATATAATTAAATGGTTTTTTTTAAGTAAATGATATTTTAGAACTGGCTGTGTTGAAACCTATTTCTCACTTTCTTCTCCTCCTCCTCTTCTCCTCTCCTCCCCCCTCTTCTCTCTTTATATTTATTTTGATATTCGGCCACATAACTCCGACGCATTTCTGATTAGTTTTTTTTTTTTTTTTCATAGTTACATAATAATAAGGGGGAGTGAGAGAGAGAGAGTAAGAAAAAAAAAAATAGACAAAACTAAAAATCGTGGTACACTTACACACACACACATATACAGTAGCCTACTTTTTTTTTTTTTTGTATGTAATCTTAACCTATTTTTTTATATATAATAATAATATTATAATAATAATAAATGGTCTCGTTTTTTTTTTCCCCATTCTAATCAACACTTTAATTTAATTTTTTTTTTTTCAATGTTAACCAAAATAATTGATCTTAAATTTCTTTTTATATATAATATATTAGATTTGAATTTTTTTTGGGCTTTTAAAATATAAAGAATATATAAATATATATAAATATATATATATTCAAACATTTTGGTTAAAAAAAATATTCTTTTTATGCATTTCTCCTTAAAAAATAATAATAATAATAATAATAAATACAAATGCCTTTTTTTTTTATGTTCAATCCCGTGAAACTTGTTTCTTTTTTTTTTTTGTTGTTTTAACCAAGTTTTTTTTTAATTGTAGATCCGCCTCTTTTAATGTAAAGAGGGTTTAAAGTTTCATGCAATTTAAATATACATATTATTTATTATTATTATTTTACCAAGTTATATTTGTTTTCCCGATTCATTCTAGTGACACTATTTTTTTTTGAATCATGTTTGATGATTGTTTTTTTTTTTTTTTTTTTTTTTCCATGTGTATATTCTTTCTTTTTCTTTGTTATTATTTTTATTATTATTATTATTATTTTTTTTCTTGGGGGGATTTTTCTTTATTTGTAATATATAAAACCAAATGATTGGATGACATGTATTAAATATATAATTCTTACTTTTTCAAGTATTTATTATATATATATGTATGAAAACTAAACTAAAGACTAAAAAAAAAAAAAAAATAGTAATAAGAATTTAGTTTCAAACACGTGGCAAAAAATAAAATAAAATTATTATATAGGTAGGTTTCTTTTTTTTTAAAAAGGAAGATGAAATTTTTTTTTTTATATAATTATAATGATTGTAATTTTATATTGGTTGAATTAAAAAATAAATAAATAAATAATAATCTAAGATAGGAGAATGAAATTAAAAAAAAAATAGAGGGAAGAATAGTTTAAAGCGGGGGATGATTTAAAAAGGGTTTATATATATTTATGTATGATGAATCTAATTTTTTTTTTTTTTAATAGAAAAAAAGAACAAATCAGATAGATCATTTAATAAAAAAAAAAAAAGTAAGTTTTTTATGGTGATTATAAAATTATTAAGAGAGGGCTCCGAATAATCTCTTCTCAACTCTAAATAGAAATAGACGACTCAATCTTGCCTTATTTGTAAACCGACGTATCGGTGATTTAAAAAAAAAAAATAGAGAAATCCTTTAAGTTATTATTATAATTATATTGGGGCTGAACATTTTTTTTTATCAAATTTAACTCACGTGGAATAAGCTGATGATTTATATATATATAAAAAATAAAATAAAATAAAACTAAACTAAAAATAAAAAAATTCCATTTTACTTTTTTTTTTAATGTGTAACAATCCACTTTTTTTTTTTACCTTACACAAAAAACCATTATGTCGATCAAGCATGATTATTTCTAAATATATAAAAAATGAATGAATGGTCGTACATCTCTCTTTTTTCTTAAATGGCTTTTTTTTTCTTTCTTTCTCTCTTGGCAACCTAGAATGTTTATATTATAATTTAAGATAGATTAAAAAAAAAAAAAGATGGGGGACATACATTTTTTTTTTTATTGACACAAAATCATTTTTTTTTTTACTCTCTTTTTACCAAAAGTTACCCAAGTTATCTCGATCTTTTTTTTTTTTTTTTTTTTTTTCACTTTCTATTTTATCAAATAAATAATGATATTCTCACATCTTAATTGGTTTAACTTTCCCTTTTGACATCACTTTTTTATATGAAATTAAAATAGTGTGATGGCTAAAAATATATTATATATATACAATTTTTTTTAACTAAGATGTTCAGCAATTCAATTTCATTGGCTAATATGCAGAGAGAATAATAATAAATAATAATAATGATAATAAAAGGAAAAAAGGGAATCGAAAAAATAGAAAAAAAAAATTACAGACGTATTATAATTTATCCGTTCATCGGCTTTATTATTATTATAATTATAATAGTAATAATAAATTTAATCTCTTTTTTATTCTCTCTGTCTCTCTCTCTCTATTTCTTCTTACTTTTCTTAGAAAATAAAGAAAGCCAAAAAAAAGTAAAAGAAGAAATTGAAGATTATTAAAAAAAAAAGAAAAAAAATCATTAAGAGAAAAAAAAAAAACATATCATTATCCATCCCATCTTGTAATAAAAATGCAATTTAAATTTAGTATGTTCTTTTTTTTTTAAGTGTGCTTTTATTTATTTGTTGTTTTTATTTTTAATGAAAAAAAAAAAAAAAAAAAAGAATGATAATGCGCGCCTTTCTTACTAAAAATGGATCAACCTCATCGTTTCTCAAAAAAAAAAAAAAAAGAGAAATGAACCTCTAAATTTTTTTTTTGCACCCGCATTGATGGTGAAACTTGTAAAACTAGTTAGGGAATAAATTTGATATATACTGCATTTGCAACGTGTGATTTGACAGGTGTGAAAAAAAAAATAGAGAGTTATAATAATAAAAATAATAATAAATAAGTAAATAAAAATAAAAAGCAGGTTTTTAAACTCAGTGGTTTTTTTTTTTTAGCATAAAACTTTCTTTTTTGTGTAAGAAAGAAAAAAAAAACTTAATATAATTTAATCATGTATATAAATATATAAATCATATTAGTATTATTATTATATAAACAAATAAACATATAAACAAATAACATAAATAAATAAATGAAAAAAAAAAGGTTGGATGAATGATTTTATTATTATTATAAAAAATGAAATGTATATATTATAAGGAGAAGAGGAATAACAAATGAGTATATGTAAAAAAAAATATGTATGTAATATCTATAATTTGTGACATTATTATAATATATATATATATATCTACTTTTTTAGGGTAAAAAAGATAAAAATACTAAGAGTATGTATATAAAAAAATAAGAGAAAAAAACCCTTAAAAAAAAAAAAAGAAAATGATATAAGCTAAGCCTAATTATTATAAGTAAAAAATTCTAAAGGGTAAAAAAAAAAAAAATTAAAATATACAAAATGATATATGATATATATATATATATAGTAAAAAGTATTAAAAATATATGTATAGTAAAAAAAAAAAACCAGTTTTTTTTTTCTAATTTAATCGATTTCTAAATTACGGACTCTTGTTGTAAGTAAGCAAGTTGAATAATGATGAGAAGAGGAAGCTAAAGCTGATGATGATGATGACCAACTAAGAATAGGACGATGACAATCATTATAGTTAGGTAAGATCATATTATGATGATGATGATGATAATTATTAGTTGTAATAGGTTGAATATATTGATTATTATTAATAATAGGTTGTTGATGATTGATTATATTCATAGTATTATTATTATTATTATTGTTCATCATGATATAATTAGAAGGTGATGGTTGATGAGATTGATTATTATTATTATTATTATTATACATCATTGGATGAATAGGTTGATAAGTTTCTGGAGGAGTATATGGCATTTTAGGTTGATAAGATGATGTAGTAGTAGTGGTAGTAGTTCTACGTTTATTATTATTATAATGACAACAATCATCATCACTATCATCATTTTGAAATGATCTTTTTAAATGAGGAGTAGATGATGAGGATGATAATGAAGGAGGAGGTGATAAATAATGAGATGACATAGATGATGAGGATGAAGTGGATAATGATGAGGATGGTTTAATATTATTAGTATACGATAGTGAAGGTGGAGATGGAGATGGAGATGATGAAGATTTTGGTTGTAATATGGTAGGAACAATCCAAGGATGACATTGTAATATCCACTTAAAAAATTGATCATAAGGAATATGAATATTATATTGTAAAGCAGATAAAAATTCCATTTCCATAATATTTAATTCTAATACAGGGATATTAGATACTTCAGACCAAGTTTTGTTTGTAAAAGTATTATCGTCTAAATATTTATTGGCTAATACTAAAGCGGTAGTGAATAATCTTACTTCTGATCCAATAGATGCATGAATATAAGGATAAGCTGATCTTAAACGATGAATATAATATAATGCTACCACTATACATGCACATGATATTTGGGTTGCTTTTAATATTTTAGAACAAAATTGTTTAAATGCTACGGTTCTTTTTAATGGTTGTTTCAATTGTCCCCATATGCTTGGAATAGCTAATGTACAAAAATCTGCTAATTGTTGTGAATTGGAACATGATAATATATTTAATAATGATGTTGATGGTGTCATGATTGATTTATTTATTTTATTATATATATAAATTAATATATATATATATATTTATTTAATATATAATAATGAAAAGAAAAGAAGAATTAAAAAAAAGAAAAAAGAAAAAGGAAAAAAGAAAGAGAAAGAGAGAGTTTGATAAATTATATAAAGAAAGAAAAAGGAAAGAGAAAGAAAGTAAAAAAAAAAAAAAAAAAGTTAAGCAAACTTTTTTATATTTATATAAAACAATATAAAGTTTATATTGCCATTTTTGGACCAAATGCTTGGAAATCCCTTTTTTTATCTTGGGGGGAGTAAAAAAAAAAAAAAAGAACTTGATTCAACCCAAAAAAAAAAAGATGGTCAAGAAACACAGATTATTTAAAAAAGGATTTATCACTAAAAAAAAAAAAAGATGGTGATGTGTATTTTTTTTTTTTTTTTTTTTTTTTGGACTCCCCCCCTTCTCTCTCTCACTCATTCACTTTTTCTTTTTCTTTTTCTTTCTAATCTCTCAATTTGTTATTTTTTTTTTTTTTCTCCTCTTCGAATTTCTCACTCAAAAAAAAATAATTTCTATTTACTTTTTGACTCTTTCTTTCTTTTTTTTTGTACTCCCCCCGATTAGGTCTCGGAATATTTATTTTTTCATTGTCCTTCATTTAAACAAAATGGATGATGATGATGATGATGAATTTTATGGTTCTCCGCCTTAAATAAATATATAAATATATATAATAAGTTTATAATAATAATAATAATAAAACTCCCCTTCCATTTTCTGTCTCCTCCTCCTTTCCTTAATAATTTTCGATTCGTTCTCCCCTTTCCCCTTTATTTATATATATATATATATTTATATTTATGTATAAATATATAACTATTTATTTATTTATACATAAATATGATATTTTTTTTTTTTTTTTTAGTTTAGTTTAGTTCACTTTTTAAATTAGCATAGTACAACGAAAATCATTTATACAAGTTTTTTTTTTCTTTTTTCATTCATTTCAATTGAAACTCAGTGCCTCTTTTTATTTTATTTTTATTGACAACAAACCAAAAAAGAAGGTTTATATATATATACTATCCTACCATTTATCGATTGATTATATTATGTAACAATTTCAATCCATTTAGTGTTCATGTGTGAAATGTGGGTTATTTTAATTTTTTTTTTTCTCTTGTACATATATAAATATATATATTTATATATATATTTATATAATTTGATAATCATACATTTTATTTATTTTATCTTTTTTTTTTTTCTTCTTCTTCTTCTTCTTATATTTATATTTATCTGTTATTTTTTTTTCTCATTGTTTATTTCGATTCATTATTATTAATAATATTATTTATCAAATTAAATAAATAAAATAGATTAATGTTTAAATAAACAAATACAATAATAAGGAAAAAGGAAATAAAATGAAAATATGGATTTTTTGGGAGATTTAATAATATATATTTATATATATATGTATATATATAAAGGTATCAACATTACATATATATACTAATAAAATGCACAAGACGCCACGTCTTTTTTCAAGTCAAAATAAATATAAATCATAATAACAACAACAAAAAAAAAAAGAAACCATGCATTTCGATTTTTTGCGTTTCAGGAGGTAAAAAGTCTTTTTTTTTTGGATAATCTCAGATGAATTAAGAAGAGAAAGAGAGAGAGAGGGAATGGGATTAGAGAAAAAGGTTATATAGATAGAAGCAAAAAAGAAAAAAAGAAAGAAAGAGGGGGAAAAGATGAAATATAAAATATATGCTTATTTTTTTTTTAAAACAATGAAATTTTTTTATTCCCCCAAAATCATTACAACTCCTAATATTTATGCTTAATTCTTTACCTTTTTTTTTCCCTTTATTATTATTTTTTTTTCTTTCCTTTTTTTTTTTTGACTATATTATTGTTTATGTTTGGAATGCATCGGTTTAAACAAAGACAATTTTTAAAGAAAGAAAAAGACATGTACATCATATCCATATATAAGGAGATTATTAGGGTATGTTTATATATATGGGAGTTGTTTTTTTTTTTTTTTTTTTTGATCAATGGTATTATCATTTATACATATATTTAAAATTTCATTTTCGATCATTAAACCGAAAAAAAAGTAATATACAAAAAAAGATTCTTTTTTTTTGGTTTTTTAAAACTCCGTGGCTATTGCACTTTTTTATACACTTTCATTTTTTATTATTATGATGAATGATTCTTTTTTTTTTTTTTTTTTCCTTTTTTCCCCTATTTTTATTTTATTTTTTTACATAAGGTTTTTCTTTCTTTCTTCCATTCTTACTTTTATGTATAAATATATATATATATATATGTATAAATAACAAATAAATAAAATAATAATAATAATAAATAAATAAATAATAATGGAGGAAGAATATAATATTCAATTAAAAATCCAACTTCCTATATTAAAACAACCCCTTTCCATCACCATCCCTCATCAACATATTTTAACTACTAATAATAGTTCATTAAAAGCCATTGCTTATAGTATATGTCATCAACATAATATACCTCCTTATTATACAGTTCCTATTCTTTCTGCTTTAATTTCAACTTGTCAACAACTTAATTTATCATATATCCCTCCAATAACTACCAATACTACTCCTACTTCTTCTTCCTCTTCTCCTCTTCTTTTACAACAACAACAATCACGTCAGGATTTTATTAATAAATATCAAGATAATACTATTCAATATCATATTAAACCTGAAGAAGTAAATATATATATATATATATATATATATATATATAGATATCTATCTATCTATCTATCTTATTATTTTACTAATAGAACTAAATCCATTTTTTATTTTATTTTATTTTTATTTTATTTTTATTTTATTTTTATTTTTTTTTATTTAATATGTATATGCATGTATACGCGTTATTTATTTTTACTTTTTTTATTTTTATTTTTTTTATTTTACTTTTTATTTTTTATGTAGGATGATTTCCCTCGTGCCTTTTCTACATTGATTAAAAGTCCAATAGGTTCTATTTTTGATGCTTTATTAAAATTAGATCAAAGTTATACTCTTTATATTAATGATTTATTAAATAAACATCATCAAGCTCTTATTCATTTACAAACAAGGTATATATAAAATATAAAATAGTAAATATTCAAAAATGAATAATTAATGTACATATATATATATATATATATATATATATTAGACATGCTCAAGAAATGGATTCTCCTTTACAACAACAACAAAATCAACAAATAATTACTCAATTATTTGCAAAACATGTAGAAGAAATGGAATTAATGCAAGCAACATTTGCATCTGATATTTTACAAACCCATCAAGATCAAAGAAAAGAATATAGGGATTTTGTTATGGAATTATATCGTGAATATCAATTAAGATTATCTCAAATTAAAAATAATAATAATAATAATAATAATAATAATAATGATTCTTTAATAGATATAGCTAATTTAATTGATGGAAAAGAATTAGTAGATTTAGCTGCTAGTAGAACATGGAAAAGAAATGATACTTCATCTATATCCTCATCATCTGCTAATTCTTTATCCCCATCTACATCATCATCATCTCCTACTTTAATTCAACAACAACAACAACAACAAAAAAATAGACAAAGACAAGGATCAACAGCAAGTAATAGTAATCATCGTAGATTATCTTTTCAACAACAATTACAACAAAATCAAAATAATAATAATAATAATAATAATAATAATAATGATCCTCAATTAATGAAAATGATTGATAATATTTGTGAAATGGGATTTACAAAAAATCAAGCTGAAGTAGCTTTATTATTAACAAATAATCAAAGTGTTCAAATAGCTATAGATTTATTAGTAGATAATATAAAACAAGTAGATGATTATATTGAACAACAACAACAATTACAACAATCAAAAAGAAAATCAACTTCTTCATTATCTTCTTTACAAGAAAATTGGAATAATAATGATGTAAATAATAATAATAATAATAATAATAATAATACAAATTATAAAAGAAATTCTTTTCAAAAATTAATTTCACCATCTACTCCTCCTCCTCATTTACCTAATCAACAACAACAACAACAACAAAAATCAAATTCTATTATGAATGGAAAAAGTTGGAATCCTATTTCTTTTTTACAACAACAAAAACAAGCCATGGAAAATACAAATCTTAGTTCTGTAAGAAAAATAGGTGGTTGGTTAGGAAAAGCAATGGAAAATTTCGGTATTGAACATGATGAAAAGTAAGTTTATGAGAAAAAAAAAAAAAAAAAAGAGATTTATTTTATATATATATCTATTGATCACATCTCATCTTTTTTTTTAATAAAGTGATCCTACAAGATTTGTATCATCATCTGGAAATCAAAATTATCCATCTCAACTTGTAGAATCATTTACTATCAATTTAGGTACAGCACAAATTAAAACCACCCATAATTTAAGATTAATGGTAGCAGATCTAGCAGCTGATTTAGTTGATCCTTTACCATTTGATGAACAAAAGGAATTGGCTTATAAAGCTCAAACCACTATGAAATTATATACAAATCAATTATGTGGATTAATTGTTTTAGTAGAAAAAAATGAATTAATACAACAACAATATAATAATAATAATAATAATAAAGAAGAACAAGAAGAAACAAATAATCAACATTCTCTTAAATTCGATTGGAAGGATTATAAAGCTGGTAAAGGTAGTAATAAGAGTTTATTTGATCGATGTCAACGTTCAACTGAATTTCATTTCCCTTCTATGGAAACTCAATTGGATACCATTGAAAAGGATATGAATGAACATCCAGATGTATTAAAAGAAGGTTCCTTTTTTATTACAAGACATTCCAATTTACCTTTAAATCAAATTGTTTTTCATTTAATTATTGATAGTGATGGTAAAAAAAAAAAAAAAAAAAGTAAAATGATCATAATTTATAATATAGAGATAAAAAAAAAATAAAAATAATGATGATATTAATTGATTTTGATTTTTTTTTCTTTTTTCTTTTTATAAAAAAATAATTATAGCTATCTTACAAACTGAATTATCTAATCGTCATCCTTTAATGATTGGACTTCGAAATATTTTACGATTAACTTATAAATATGATATTAGTAGTATATCCATCCCATTATTTTTATTACCTGATAAATATTTAGAACAACCAGAGCATTATATGCCAGCTACTTTAGAACAACAATCTCATCATACTAATTGGTTATCTAAACGTAGTGATGTTTTAATGAAAACTGTAAAAGCATATTTAATGGAATCATCTAGAGGAGGCAAAAGTGAAATGCATAATGATAGATCTGATAATAGTATGATTGGTAGTTCAGGTTTAAGAAATATTGAATTTTTTATTCCTATGCAACCAAAAGTTTATAGTCATGATCCTAATAACAATTATCATCATCATCATAATAATAATAATTCAACTTCTATTATAAGTTTTCCTCTATCATCTTCTTCTACTTCATCTTTAAATTCTACAAGTTTAAATAATCATAATATTCATAATAATAATAATAACAATAACAATAACAATAACAATAACAATAATACCCAAAATAATAATCATCATCATCATCCTAGTATGAATAACAATGGAAATAATAATAACAATAATAACAGTAATAGTAATAATAATAATAGTAATAATAGTATTAATAATAATGATCATCCTAATTTATCATCATCATCTACTACTTCTTTAACCATTAATACAAATCATAATATGGGTCCTTCTATTTCATTACCATCAACACCAACCACTACTTCTCATCCTTCTGTTATACCAACTCCTCAAGTTGAACAAATATTTCAGCAATTAAGAACTTTACTTGTTAATATATTTAGAACTAGTTAAAAATAATAATAATAATTTCATGTAAAAAAAAAAAAACATTTTGTATTAGTCATTCTTTATTTTAATTATTTCTCAATTTAAAAAAGAGTATTTATTACACAAGGAAAAAAAAAATATTAAGTAATAAAAATATATAATTAATCTCTTTATTCTATCTATAATAATAATAATAAAAACCCAATATTCTAAATTTATTCTATTTTTTTTTTTTTTTTTTTTTTTTTTGGGGGGGGGGAGAAGAAAAAGAAAGAAAGAGTGAAAGGAAAATAAAATTAGTAGGAGAAGATATAAAGAAAGTTTCATCTTTTAGATAATCAATTAGGTAAATTGGGTTCAATATGACCGCATTTATTTTTATTTTAATAATCACGATAATTATACTATTAATATGTATAAATAGATAAAATCCGAAAACAAAAAAAAAAAAGCATATTATGCCTTTTTTTTTTCTCCTGTAGTTTTTTTTTTAAAAAAATTAAACTCCTCTCTTTCTTTCTTTTCTCCTCCTACTTTTATATAAATATATATATATTTGTAGATCCTAATTAATATAATAGTTTTTTTTTAAAAAAAATTATAATCAATTCTATTAAAATAATACATCCTATATGATAAATGGGGTTCTTTTTTTTTTTAATTAATTAATCGTTAATAAAAGCATCTTTTTTTTAAAAAAGCATAAATACAAACATAAAAAAAATAGATGAAGCATATATGTTTCAAAAATTGATAGATATGGTTATATTTTTATTTATTTATTTATTTACTTTTTTTTTTATTTTTATCCTTAATAAATTATATTGATGAGAATGAAAGAGAGAAAGATTATTGATTATATATATATATATATATATATAATAACAAATAATAAATAATAATAATAATAATAGAAAAGAGGGAGTCTTTTTTTTTTTACTTATTTTATTTTATATAAATAAATATATATATTAAAAAGTTTCAAAATTATATATTATCCAAAAATTTAAAAATTATTACTGAAAAGCATTTCAATAGCAGCATTTACATTACCACCCGTAGCTAATAAAGCACGAATATTTTTAGCAGCATCCCAAAATCCCATTTCATTTAATTGTTGTAATTGTACTTGGTAACGTTCTTCTGGTGATCTATTATCTATTGGTGTTGTTGTTGATGATGTATTATTATTATTATTATTATTAGGTAATCCACTACCACCTCCCATCATATTACCAAAAAGAGCTGCCATATTTTGTTGTACTTGAGGATCTATACCACTACTTCCATTATTATTACTGTTATTATTACCAAATCCTCCTCCTCCACCTAAACTTGCAAATGGATTAAATGGTTGTTGTTGTTGTTGTTGTTGTTGTGATGATGTATTATTATTATTATTATTTCCAAATCCTGGTCCTCCAAATCCCATACTTGAAGCAAATTGTTGCATAGCTGCCATTTGACGTAAATATTCAGGATTACTTAACATTTGACGAAATTCTGGTGATTGTAACATAGTACGTACTTGAGGTCCCATAGCAGATAATTGCGGATTACTATTAATAATTGAATCTAATACTGATGGGTTTTGTAATATACTAGACATATATTGTAAAAAGGCTGGGTTTTGCATCATTTGATTCATTAAATTGGAATCTGGTAATCCTCCTGCTCCTCCCATTCCTCCTCCAAATCCTCCAAAATTATTATTTCCTCCCAATCCACCTAACATACTAAATGGATCATTCATACCACCTCCATTGGCTCCACCAAATAAACTACCAAAAGGATTTGGATTAGATGATGTATTATTAATATTATTATCATTGTTATTATTATTATTATCGTTGTTATTGGTATTATTATTATTATCATTATTATTGTTAGTTGATGTAGTTGTAGATGTGGTATTAGTTGATGTCGTAGTAGATTTAGCTAAAATAATAGTAATGGTAGTAATACAAATGATATACATGTTAGTTATATATATACATATATATATATATATATATACACATTCAAAATTATTTTATTTTATTCTTTTTATATATAAATATATATTAGTTTTTTTATTTTTTATTTTTTATTTTTTTTACCTCCAACAGGCTGAGCACTTTTCACCATATGTACAGTATTACCATCAGCCAATTTACAATCAGCTAATGTATCAGCATCTTTAAGAACACGTCCAGAATAAATTAATCGTTGTCTATCAGCAGATACATCAGATTGTTCAGCTATAGCATTTTTAAGATCAAGAACAGTTTTAGTTGTTTCAATAGTAATAGTGAATTTTTTATCACTAGATGATTTTATATTAATATTAATAGTTGACATCTTTTTCAATTTATATACGTTTTTTCTTTTTAAGGATATATATTAGATTAAAAAAAGAACGGTGAAAAGAAAAAAAGAAAGAAAGAAAAAGAAGTTCATAGAAAAATTGGTATATCAATATAAAAAAAAAAGAAGATTGAACCTCCGATATCCTTCCATTATTTATGTACTCAGTGACGTACACGTAATATCCAAATTTAGAACTTACACGCAATCGTTTCTATAACCTTTTTTTATTTATTTTTAAAATTAGATATTTTCAAGGTACCAATGATGGTAATAAAAAAATGATTTAAAGAAAATCTATCTATAAAAGATTTAAAAATAAATAAATAAATATTAATAAAACGTATATACATATTAGATCAATTTTTGATTTTTTTCTTTTTAATAGATAAAATTTCTTTTAGTGATGATCAGATTAAAAAAGATAATAGTAATAATTTAAAAAAAATATCAACATTATTTATTGCATTTTTAACTTAAAAAAAAAAAAGAATAATGTATATATGAGTTTTTATATAGATATGAATGTGAAATATGGTGCCTAAAATATATATGAATCTGTGTGTTTTTAAAATAGTGAATAAAAAAAGTTGTACATGATTATTATTATTATTATTATGATATTATTATGTTGTAAAATATATATTTATATATTTTTTTCCATCATGATTTGAAATAATTTTACTGTAATCTATTTATATAAGAAAAAAAAGGATAATAATTTAAGGTTTTTTCTCTTTCTTTACTTTTTTATCCTTTTTATCCTTTTTTTCTTTCTTCTTTTTCTTCTTCTTTTCTTGTTCAGTGTTATCATTATCATCATCATCTCCTACTGGTCTTTTTCGTTTTGATGAATCTTCTTCATTTTCTTCATTTTTAGTTTCAATTTGCATTTCTTTTTTAGTTTCATCTTCTAATTTTTCTGTTGTTTTCTTTTTCTTTTTCTTTAATTTCTTTTCATCATTATCTTTCATTTGAATATCATTATCGTTATCATTATTTTCTTGTTGTTGAGGATTAGTGAAATACCCATATGGTTTATATCGCATTTTTAATCCTTCTGGATGTTCTCTTTTTGTAATTGGTGAATCACGAATAGATTCTGATAATTCAATACCATCAGGAATAGTTACTTCTTCATCTAAAATTAAATAATTGGAAAGCTTTTTGGGTGCTATATAATATATTATATAAATTGAAAATAAAATAAATAAGTCAGTAAATAAATAAATAAATAAATCATCCATTTATTTTTCTCTCTTGTTTTTCTTTTTTTTAAACTTACCAAATACAAGTTTACCAGAGTTTTCTTTAGATGGTAAAAGACAAGTAAAACCTAACATTTCTTGACCACTAATACCAACATCGGATTCTAAAGTTTTACCTTCTGGTACTTTATATAATGTAAATTTATCATCATCTAATTTTAATTGGGTAAGTGCTTTTCCTTCTGTTTTTGGGTATTTAAATGATAATGATTTTAAATTATCTGATTTAATCTAGAATATACATATTAATATATATATATATATATTAATATTTATATTTATCATTTATTCTTATTCATATTATTATCATTATCTTTTTTTTTTTTTTTTTTTTTGCAAAAAAAAAAAAATATTTACTTGACGAGGAACACGAATTAACCATAATTCTTTATCATCGTTATCTTCTAAACCTTCAACATCATACACAGTTGCTTGTTGTTTTTTTGAATCAAATTCTGTAAATCCTTCAGGTATTCTTTTTTTTTAAGTGAAATGGTAATAGTGAAAAATAAAAAATAGGTTAATAAGACTTACTTTAAAAATATATATATATATATATATATCATAGAAAGTATTATGTAATATCTTTATTTACGATGCTTCAATATCTAATGACATTTTTTAAGTATTTATATTAAAATAAGAGAGAAAAAAAAGAAAACTGCATTTTTTTTTGAAAGTTCTTCCTTTTTTGATCAAAGAAGAAAAAAAAGTCACTTTTTTTAACTTGCCACTTTTTTTGTACAGCAGTAAAAGAAAAAGTCATTCATGTCTGACTTTAAAAAAGGACAGTCAAATATTAATAGTTAAAAAAAAAAAGAACAGTCAAATAGAAAAAGGAGATGAACCAATCAAATGTAATGAATTCAAAAGTGACTATTTTTGAAAAGTAAAAATTTTTTTGTCGGAGTTTCAATAAAAAACTATAAAAAGGCGAGCAAAGTTTGCAAATTTGATGAAACCTTATCCTCTCAGGCCTTTTGGCTAAGATCAAGTGTAGTATCTGTTCTTTATAGTTTAACAACTATAATGTGGTACATAGTACCACTGTTGTTATTCTAATTTTTTTGCGCCTGATTCGATGGGCTCTGGCTTGCTACCTCATCGAATCACAGATGTCCTTTGCCTTACACTCCTTTGCAATGAGACGTCGATATGGGCTTCTTATCTCTTTTCTTAAAAAATGAATGAAAATGAAAAAAAATTGAATATTTTATATATATATTTGTACATATGTTTATATATTTATATATATTCTTATTTTGTTTATTTTGTAAAATAAAAATAATAATACATTGACTGAATGAATTTGTTGATAGATAGATAGATAGATGGATGAATGAATAGTGTTGGTATTTATTTATTCTAGTTTAATAAATAAACAGCAATAATATTACTAATAAATATATACATATATATATATGTGCCTATTTATTTGTTTTTATTATTATGATTATTTAGACAATTATAACTAAATTATTTATAAAATAAAAATTATTAATAATATATGAGATAAAATGGTGTTTTTTTTAAACTTGAATAAACGAGTTAGTAATGAATGATAGTAAATGAGTCAGAACATCATCTTTCAATGGTTTTTTACTCCTATATAGTTAGAGACTATAGGAGTTTTTTTTAAAATAGGAATATATTTATAAATATAATAAAAAAGGTTCAATTACTGTGCCAATGACGTATGATATCATTAAATGTATGAATTAACCAATGAAAGTGTATCAGGTTAATTTTTTCTTAATGAAGATTTTAATTATTTTTATTGGTAAATTTCATCAATTCATTATAAGAAAATGGTAAAAAAAAATTCCCATTCATTCATTAATATATATATTTAAAAGTATATCCTATTCATATTTCTTTGTTTTCAAATAAAAAAAAAGTAAAAAGTAAAATATAAAATGACTATCTAATTTATTATATAAATATGGAAGATTGATTATTATTCATATATATATATATATATATATAAATACTAAAAAATGTTGAGAGAATATATATTTATATAATTATATATTATTTCAATGTATAATTTTTTCCCCTCATCCCCAAAAAATCAACAATTAATAAATGTTCATGAATATTATTCGTTTTCTTATTGGTACATTTATCTTTATTTGGTAGTTTTAAACCCAGTATTTAACTTTTTATTAACGTTTGATTTGCAGAAATAGCTAGCAACTCCCACGAATAAATAAAATAGATTGAATGGGGTGTACCAAATATATATAAAATATCAAGACTTGTCTGAATTTAAATTCCCAAAAAATAAAAAAAGACAAAAGGTTTAAAATTTATATATATTTATAAATATATTGCATGATTTCCTTTTTTTTTATCTCTCTTTTTTCTTCTTTTACCTTTTTTTTTAATACTTATCAAAAAATAATTAAATAAATTATGTCTAGTTTACCATTATATTCTTATATTTATAATTCTTTACAACATAGCTGGAATGTAACATCTATTACATCAGCCATTCTTTCTATTAAAGATATGATTCCTTTTACTTTATATGAAGAAAACCAAGATAAAATAAAGAAAAAAAAGAAAGTGGAACAACACAAAAAAATAATCGAAAATATGGCATTATATCCAAGCCAAATAAAAAAAGCTTCTGAAGTCGTTGATTTTTTTACACCTAAAGCAACCATAGCTAATAATAATATTATTATAACACATAAAGAAAAAAAGTCTACTACTGCTGCTACTGCTACTATTATTATGAATAAAAAGAAATATAATAAAAAAATACTTTCATCTTCATCTCCATCTTCATCTTCATTTCATTATGTGACACCTCAATATAGAGCGCCAAGAAATCCTATTGTATTAACTCATGGATTAAATGGTTATGATACCACTGGGCCTGATCATATTCCTTCGTTACAAGTACGTTATTGGAGTGGTGTTGAAAAAGCCTTTACCGATTTAGGTGCAAAATTAATTATCACAAGAGTTCCTAAAAATGGTTCCGTTTCTACTAGAGCTAATGCTTTACATTCTATTTTATCTACTTTTATGCCTAATCAACAAGTTAATTTTATTGGTTATTCTATGGTAAAAAAAATAACATGAAATAATAATAATAATAATATATATATATATATATAAATATAAATCAGCTCACTTTTTTTAATATATCTTATTATATATTTATATAAATATATATAGGGTGGATTAGATTGCCGTTATTTAATATCACATATTCCAAATAAACCTTATAAAGTAGCTTCCTTAACAACAATTAGTACACCGCATAATGGATCTCCTTTAATGGATTATTTTCGTGATCATTTTGGTGTTGGAAAACAATCTGAAAACAATCATAATAATGATTCTAATACAATGAATCCTATATCTTGTATGAAAGGAGATTTATTAAAAACTGTTTTAAGAAGAGATAATGATCATTCATTCAAACTATCTTATGATGATGATAATAATAATAAATCATCATCCAATACTTTTAATTTTTCAAAACAACATTTATTCCATTATCTTGGTCAATGGTTGGATTCACCTGCTTATAGTAATTTAACAACAGATTATTGTACTCAAGTATTTAATCCTTCTACACCTAATGATCCAAATGTTGGTTATTATTCTTATACTGCTAAAGCATACATGCCTCACCAATGGTCTTCCATATTAGGTTTATCTTGGCAATTGATTAATGATATTGAAGGTGATAATGATGGTGTCGTTAGTGTTAAAAGTGCCCAATGGGGACATCATATTAAAACTCTCGATGCTGATCATTGGGATTTTCCTGGAAAAAGGTAATTTATATATGAATAGATAAATAAATATGATGTATATATGCTGATGATGATGATTTTTTAACATAAATCCTTTATCTATTTATAAATAGTTTTATACCTTATCGATTAAAACCAAATAATGAATTCAATCAAAACGAATTTTATGTTGAATTAGCTAATTATTTATATGAACAAGGATATTAATTCAAATAATTCTCTCTTTCTCTCCTTCCTTTCCTTTTTATTACACATATATACACATATATATAAATATTTTTATCTTAATGCTTTTACTTTTTATGATATTTTTAATTATCACTTTAATTACTTTACTTTTACTATGTTACATTATTGCTTCTTTTTTCTTTTTTCCCTTTTAATCATTTAATTTTTTTAATAATCATGTAAATATAATCACAATCTTAATTCTTTTGTATAAATAAATAAATTAATAAATAAATAAACTATTATTTTTTAATCACTAAAAAAAGTAAAAATTAAAAGGAGAAACGTAATATTACTAATTTTTTTTAATAGATAAGTATATATGTATAATTTTCTTAACATTAGTTTTATTCATTTGTTATTTTTTATCTTTTATTTTTTATCTTCAAATAAAGAAAAAAAAAAACGAATCATGGGGCCAAAAAATCCCATGTGCAATATATAAATGACCAATTTTAAATATATGCAAATATTTCTTTTTTTTCCTTAAAAAACACCAACTGCGCACTATGAAACTCGATCCTTTTTTTTTTTTTGTAACATGTAACCTTTATGGGAAAAAGATCCTTTTTATTTCAAGTTTTATTTGTTGAACCTTAATTTTTGTATACTTCGCTTATGTATATCATGTCATCTTGCTTATTCTTCTTGTTTAACAAATTCCAAAAAAGAAAAAGAAATATGTTGATAATAAATCCGATAGAACTTTTTTTATTATTATTATTAACATCACAAAAATAAAACTAATAAAGAAAAAGAGGTATTCAAACGTTTTTACTTTTTTTTTATTTTATTTTATCTTATTTTATTTTTTTTTCGAGGGAAATCCATCTACTATTTGGATTAAAATGAATGATGTATCTGTTTTCTCTCCATTTTTTTCCTCTTCTTTCTCAATGAAGCTAACATAATTGGTAATGGTTATAGTTTTTTTTAGATATAGTTATATTAGGGTGTTTATATTAATTGGTTGATATAATAATATATTTGAGACTGAGAATTTTGTATCATTTTTTTTTTAATTATTCGGTTTGTTATCAATTTTTTATTTATTTTATTGACAATATATATTTATTTCTTGCATGAATTTATTTTCATTCTCATAATACTGGTAGGAAGGTTCTTTTTCTAGAAAGTAACCATTTTATTTTATGATGACTTGATTTTTTTTAGCTAATTCACAGATTGGGTATAAAATTCATATCCATGTATTTTTTTTCCCTTTCAATTAATGATTTCCTTTTGGTTTTTGGTAACAAAATGTCAAAAATAAAACAAAATAATTAATCATGATATATATAATTTCAAGTATGATATACATTGCCCTTTGCTTTTTTTTTTTTAACATTCCGAATAAACTGTTTCATTTTGTTTTATTTTTTTATTCTATAAACATAAAAGATATTTATATACAAGTATATATATTCTTCTTCTTCTTCTTTTGTATTTAAACATATATACTGAAAGAAAAAGTTGATTAAATCTTTATCTTCATAACAAGAACATGAAAATAACTTTATTCGATGAATTGAGTTAAAAGGAAATTGCTAAGGGATTATATAAAAAATCATCTACTTTTTGTATGACTATTATATATTGTTTTTTTTTATAAAAAATTGTTATTATCTCTTTATGTCATCTATGGGTTTTTGAATTTTTTTTTTTACATTAAAATGTTCCTTATTTTCATAAAAAAAGCAAGTGTGATCATAAGAAAATAATTTTTTTTTATTGATGATCTAAATACATATAGATATAAGCGAGGCATAGTTTATATCTTTAAATTTTATGGCTGATTTACACCAGTATGTTATTTATTTTCATAAAAAAAGATGAGTGAATGTAAAAAAAAAGTAGTAACTTAATAATAATTACGCTAAAAAAAAATCTACAGTGCACAAAAAAAGAATAATCCATTTTATAGATTGCTTATAAAATGAGCTAAGCAATTCTCTTTTTTTTCTTTAAAATTATTAGCAGTCAAATATCTTTATCTTGTGGTCGTATTAACGATGCTTAGTTGGATGATCATATTAGGGATTATGAAAAAGAAAAAAAAACGGCGACTTTTCAATATAATTAGACCAATTATCTATTGTATATATTTTAAAAAGGAAAGGAAACAAAACATATTAAAAAAGGCAGATTTAAAGTGAATATATATTATATAGTAGTGATAATTATCAATACAGAAAGTTATATCCTATTTTATATAGATATTCTCTTTTATTTTATTTTGGTCTCTAATACCTGAGATTAATTTTCATGTTCCTTGATAAAAAAAAAGCTTTTATAAACCCTACGTTTTAATATTCTTCTTTTAGTAAAAAGGGAAATTACACGAGCTATTTTTTAATCGCCGCCCTTTATTTTATATTTTTTAATACTAAGAAGAGATAGAAAAAGTTTTTAGCTTCCTTTTTTTCTCTTTCTTTTTTACCCTTTCCTTTTTGTTTAATAATATTTTTTAAAAGTAAACTAAGTAAGAAAAAGAGGCGTTTTATCTTATATATATATATATTTCAGTTATTACTATTTTTGTTTTTAATCTATATTGATAATACTTACTGCCAAGTGTTATTATTTTTATATATATATATTTACTAATTTATTGTTAATAAATAGACAGAGAATATTAACTTTCTATTTTATTTAACACATATATAACAGATTAATAATAAATAAAGTGTGATGAAGGGAAGAAATTCACCAGGCAATTCTTCAGACGGTCATAAATCATCTTGGAATGATCAAGAATATGAACAAATTATTGAAGGTGTTAAAAAAGTTTATAACGCAAAAATAAAACCTTTAGAAGTAACTTATAATTTTGAAGGTAATACAAAAAAAAAAAACCAATATAATAGAAGCTATTTTATCTTTGTCTGTATATCTATAATATATATATATGTTAATATTTATATATTTATATATAAAAGAAAAGAAAAAAGGAAAATGGTATTTGTATTATAATTTATGTTTTTATATAATTATTTTTTCATGTATTTATTTATATTTATGCAATTCTCTTTTTATTATTAATTTTACTATATAGGATTTCATTCTGCGCCATTAACTGATTCTGATATTGAAGCCAAACCTATTGTATTACTTATTGGTCAATATTCAACTGTAAGTCCTTTATATATATATACATTAATCAAGTCGACATATATTGATGGATTGATTTATATATATGTATGTATATATATTCTATTAATAGGGGAAAACAACATTTGTAAAATATTTGTTAGATAAATCTTATCCAGGAGAACATATTGGAGTAGAACCAACAACCGATCGATTTGTATCTATATCCTTTGGAGAAGAAGAAAGAGTGATTCCAGGCAATGCAGCAGCCATGAATAAAGATTTACCTTTCCAAGGGTTAAATCGTTTTGGACAATCCTTTTTATCAAGATTTCAAGTATCACAAACCAATTCCCCTGTTTTACAAAATATGACCATTGTAGATACACCTGGTATTTTAGCTGGTGATAAACAATTAGTTGAACGTGGTTATGATTTTACCCAAGTCATTGATTGGTTTGCTCAAAGAGCTGATTTAATTTTATTAATGTTTGATTCTCATAAATTGGATATTTCTAATGAATTTAAACTGGCCATTCAAACTTTACGTGGTCAAGAAGAAAAAGTAAGAGTGGTATTAAATAAATCTGATATGATTGACCAACAAAGTTTAATGAGAGTATATGGTGCTATGATGTGGTCTCTTGGAAGAGTCATCTCTACTCCTGAAGTATTGAAGGTCTATTTATGTTCCTTTTGGACTGAAAAACCTCCTAATTGTTTTGAAGATTGTAGAGAATTGATTGAAGCTGAATCTAGAGATTTATTAAGGGATTTGAAAGATTTACGTAGAAATGCTGCTATTAGAAAAGTCAATGAAATTAGTAAGCGTGCTAGATTGGCAAGAGTAAGTCCTTTATTATTATTATTATTATTATTATTATTATTATTATTATTGTATATATATATAATTATATATTTATGTTTCTTTTTTTTTCATTTTAATAATAATAATAATAAAATAGGTACATGCTTTAATCATTGGTCATCTTAAAAAAGAAATGCCTTCTATGTTTGGTAAGAAAAAGAAAAGTGCAAAATTATTGGCTAATTTAGAAGAAGAATTTTTAAAAATTCAACAACGTTATCATATTCCTCCTGGTGATTTCCCCAATCCTGACAAGTTTAGACAAAACTTATCTGTTTATGATATGGATAAATTCAAAGCATTAAAGGAAGATTTATTAGCAAGAGCTGATGATGTAAATATAGTGAATGAATGAATCAATGAAAATAATTATTATAATAATAATTGTAATAATAATAGTAATAATAATGATTTCTTTCTTTTTTTAAAATGCATACAGGCTTTATCTGAAGATTTGCCTAGAATTATGGCACAATTCCCAGCTGGTAATGCAGAAATCGCAGAGCGTTATCGTAATCCATTTGATAATGATGCTTTTAATCAACCTAATCCTGGCGAATTACCACCATCTTATTGGCACTTCACTTCTGTTGATAAACCAACCTATGCAACCATTTTTCAATCATTAAATCCACATGATGGTAAAGTAAGTGGTGCTAGTGTTAAACCTGTGTTAATGGAAAGTGGGTTATCTACTGGTGATTTAGCACAAATTTGGAGATTATCTGATTGGGATAGTGATGGTTATTTAGATGTAGATGAATTTTCTGTTGCTATGCATTTAGTTAAAGCTGTTCAAAAAGGTGCTGTTTTACCTGAAAAATTACCTTCTACTTTAATGCCATCAGGAAAATTATAGAGATCCTCCTTCCTTCCCTTTTTTTTTTATTTAATTCTTAATTTAATTTAACTTATATTTTTATTCTATATTACATTCTTTTTTTAATCCCTTTTTAATAATAATAATAATAATAATAATAAACTTTACACTCTCTTAAAATAAAGATAAAGCAAAGGAAAGAAATCAAACTATAAGATAATTATTTATTAGAATATATTTTAAAAGTATTTTTAATGTGAAAAAGTAAAAAAAATAGATCTTGATTTGGGCATATTTAAATTCCGTTGTGTACCTTTTTTTGCATTTTTTCCCTCTTTCCTTTTAGTTTAATTTTAATATTAAAAATTTATTTTATATTATATATTAATTTAAAAGTGTTATTAGTCATGTTTCCTTCAATTACTATTATCACTATTATTAATAGTAATAAATGAAGCTAAGAAATTAATAAAATATAGTTGAGGGGATTTAAAGTTATACTCAGTAACGCTATAAAGAACTAAAATGAAGTAAGATAAACAAATACACTGTATATTACAGTTCACCCTTTCTGTATTTTATATGATTAACATTAACATGAAAATTTTAATATGGACAATAACAAGTGTTTCAAAATCAATTATTAATATAGTATAAGTCAGTAAACGGTTTGTCAAAATGAAAAATACAGAAGAAAAAAAAAAGAAACTTAGTAATTGCTATATATGTAGTATATAATATAATATATCAATATATAAATGTTTCTATACACACGATACTAACTATTCAAAATCAAGTTTTATAATCTCATATTATTGCAAAATTATACAACAGATTATGTATGATGACTATAAAGTTATTAAGATGCTTTTTTCTAGGTAAAAATTATTATCATAATATAGAGTTCAAGTTGACACTATTCAAAGTAATCCATTATTGAAATAGTTATATATAGCAAATATCAAAAAAAAAAAAGGGATACATATTAATGTATCCAATAGAAAGAATAACCATTAGTAATGTTGATCATATCTATATTTAACATCAATATATTTAAATTGAATCATTCATTGTTTATTAATATTAATCTGGTATCTGAACAATTTTATTTTGGAATAGTTTGAGTGGATTTAAGATACAAAATTAGAGTATATAAAATTAGAATTATTTTGGTCATATTTGTGCCATAATCTATATTATCAAATGAATACATTCTTTTTTAAATTTCTTTGAGCACTTTGCTTTTGACCAATAACAAGAATCCCTAAGTATAATCAGTAAATAATTCTTAATATCAAAAGTCTACACCATTGAAAACTAATTAAGAAATAAAAGTAGCAAAATGGTAGGAAAT
Source organism: Cunninghamella bertholletiae (assembly GCA_037043795.1). Lineage (NCBI taxonomy): Eukaryota > Fungi > Mucoromycota > Mucoromycetes > Mucorales > Cunninghamellaceae > Cunninghamella > Cunninghamella bertholletiae. The sequence goes on from JAZGVP010000005.1 coordinate 1,956,268, forward strand.
AATAATAATAATCATAAAAGCCAATAATATAGCTATTACAGCTTATTATTATTATTATTTTTCATTATTGAAAACTACTTGTAAAATTCAATTAAAACCAAAGTCATCCTTTAAAAAAAGATAAATTTTATGATAGCATACATCAGCATATACTTGTAATAGTTACATTGTTTTTTAAAAAACGAAAATCTTATTCAATAATATTATAAGACTATTAGATTTAAATTTTCCTTATAGATAGTAGCTATTATTCAACGTTATTTATTATCATTACATCAATCAGCAAAAATTCTAAGTAAAACAAATATTATTAATCTCAACTATACAACCTATTAATATTAAAACAATATGTTTATTTAACTATGTACTAAAATTTTTAGTTATATCTCTTATATTTTTACATTATTTACATAGTATTATTATGCAAAAAGTTGAGTAATAAATTATTATTATACATTTTACATCATAATACAACAAAATAATGCAGAATTCAGTATACATTTCTATGAATTTATAATTCAGCAAATTAATAGTAATAATTACTAATAAAAAAAAATAGTAATAATCAATAACACTAATGAAAGATAATTCGTCTTTTAATTGCATCAATACATACAATCACCTCTATAGTTTTATAAATATTCCTAATACATTTCATACTTTCATTTTTGTTATTTATTATTTTTATGACTGTTTATTTTATAATACACAATATCTGGTGACAACTCTATTTTTATCTACCACTAATGACGGCTCCAAATTACCAATATCCTCTCAGTATCGTTTCAACATCCTTTCAACAACCTTTCAACATCAGTATAAGTACCAGTATTAAAAGGAAAGTTCCAGTAGAATTGTATTTAGGTAGATTCATTTAAAAGAAGCCTATGGAGGAAACAAAAAAGAAGAATCAAAAGAAGTTATTAAAATAATTAACCAAGACAAAAAATGTGAACTCATTTGATTTTTTATTATTATAAATCATTATGGTTAATGGCAATAGTATTATTTTTTTTAAAATCAAATGCAATATAAAAGACAACAAATAGTAATCACAATATAAATTAAACAAAAAGCATAAATAAATTATTAATATATTTTTATTAGAATTGGAAATTGATGTACCTGAAAATGTACTTTTAGTTAATAATCAAAGATAGAACTTGGATTTTGATCATCATGAATATTTTCAACTGGCTTATTTTAAAGCATCTCCCATTTTTATAATTCGTCTTTAATTTGTTCCATGACAAAAAAAAAAAAAATGAAGCAGTGGATAAATTTACAATAAATTTTTAATTCATTACTTAAATAAGATTTAATTTATAAATAATGGAATGTAGACTCGTTTAGTTGTTTATTACATGATAATGATGAATGAGCAAAATTTAAAGATAATTTAATGGATAAAAAATGGAATACTTTGAAATATACAGAAAGTTCTTTAAATAATAAATTCACAGTACATCAACCAAAATTGGATTAAAAGACATAAAATAAAGGATCAACATTGCAATATATAGGCATACATAAATTTTTGAAATAATAAAAATAATAATAAAGATTCACGTAATTTGGTTCACGTTCACTACATGCATTACTGTACTTGTTAAAAAAACAGTTAACATCATACTCTTATAAATGAAATAAAATCAAACTAACTTATCATGTCAAAATTTTTAATGAATATTCATCTAAAAATATTAAAATTTACACGTAAAAAACACCACTTTAATTATTAAATTCAAAACACACGTGCTGATTTATTTATGATGTACGTATATTCTCCTAATAATAATTTTTTTTAAAAAAAAGGATTAACTCTATAAAGTAATCAAACGGTATTATCGTACACCAATTAAATATTAAATCATCTACCAATTGTACAATTGAAAACACTCATAAATTGATAGTTTTAAATAATGCAATCGTGATATTAAAAAAAGTAATAAAATAATCTTCAAATCTATTACTAATTCCTGCAATGAATGGTAGTTGCAAAACAGATGAATTTTATTAAACAAATATCAGAAAATATCAGGTTAATAGGTGAAAAATAAAAGAAAAAATCAATACAAGTAATCATACAAATAGTTGTATTAATTCATTATGTAAAATAACAACCGTAATCAAAAATTAGACATTAACAACTTCCACACCAAATTTATTTACAGATAATGACAAGTTATGTGTGCGAAAGAGGATTGTGATACTCATGATTATAAACATTTTATTCATAAAAATATTTAACATACTTTTAACTCAGTTTGTATTTAAAACAAATGAAAGACAAAATTATATTCTGAAGTCTTTAGCAACTTTTTGGAAAATACTTAAAACAACATTTTGACAGCGTAATAATCTGACCAATTTTGTCAATTTGGTAATGATTATTTTTTTTTAAGTTTTGAATGAGTAGAAAGCAGCTTTGGGTTTAAACCAAACAATTTATGATTATCAATCCTCTTTTATTGAAGAATATTCATATTTTGAAATACACTCAATTGATGAATTAACAATTTACCAATACAATTAATTGATAATTATTGGGGGAAATTCAATATTACTTCGTTTTATTAAATAAAAAACATAATTTTTTTTAAAAAAACGTTACTTTAATTTGAAACTTAAACATCAGTTCTAGAGATATATTTAAAGGATACTTTAATTTTGAATAATATACTAGTTTAAAATGTTATAAAGATTCCAATTATTATGATTTATTCTGAAAATTATTAAAATTGGAAGATTATTTATAATTCTTTTTAATTGAATCAATTCTCTAAGTATATTGGACAAAAAATGGAAAAAAATAACCTTTAGGTGTTTTATTTCCTTTTTTTGATAATTATGCCAAGAGTTTGGAATTTTAAAACTCAAAATTTATTTTTTTTAAAAAGAAAAAAATAAAATGTTTTTATTTTTGTCCTTTTTTCTAATATTATCTAATAAATAGCATTATTATACAAAAATTTGTTTGAATATTCATAGTTTAAAATAAAATAAAACAAGAAAATAGTTAAATAATGATTAATAATTAAAAATTGAATTTTTATTAAATAAAAAAATGGAATATGAAATAGTACATCTTCCAAAAGAAAAATGGAAAGGTAAAAGATTATTGGTGGAAACTACAAACAAAAATAATTATTCTAAGACATTATATGATGAAAAATTTGAAGATACTTGTGCATGGGGAATCCTTCAGAAAGATAAATTGATAGCTACAATTGAAACTTATTCTGAAGAAAAAATAGAATATCTTAGAATTATCAAATTGTGGGTTGATATATCATATCAAAATCAAGGATTAGGAAAAGCGCTTGTAAATACGGCAAAAGAACAAGCAATAGTCGAAAATAAACAAGCAATTATTGTAGAAATAACCCACTATAATGAAGATACAATTAGCTTTTTTTTACATGAAGGTTTTACTTTAATAAATGTTAAATCATCATATGAAAGCAAAGAGGTTATACAACGAAGAGATATAACTGAATTAAGATGGATTCTAGAACGAAAGAAAAAATTATCACTTCAAGATATTAAAATATGCCAGGAAAAACCTGAACATTATTATGAAGTGGAATTAATGATACAAAATGCCTTTTGGAATAAATTCCGAAAAGGATGTAATAATCATTTAATGGTTCATAAACTAAGAAAAAGTGATGAATATATACCAGAACTTAGTCGTATTGCATTTAAGGATGGAAAAATAATAGGTGCTATCTTTTATTCACGTGCATTTGTGCAAGATGGCAACAAACGACATGAAGTATTAACTTTTGGACCACTTGGTGTAAGTAATCAATGGCGTGGATGTGGTGTTGGTAAAATATTATTGCAAGAAACAATGAAAATAGCAACAGAAAAAGGTTTTCGTGCTATAATTATTTTTGGACCACCAGATTATTATCCAAGAGTTGGTTTTAAAACATGTGATCATTTTGGTATTACTACAAAATATGGAATAAATTTTGATGCATTTATGGGTATTGAACTTATTCCAAATGGATTAAAAAATATTCATGGAAGGTTTTATCAATTACTTGATAATACATCACCTGAAGAAATTGAAGAATATAACAAAAAATTTCCACCATTACAGAAGCAGTATTTTCCATCACAGTTATTTTAATTAATATCGTGGATTAGAAGTAAAATAAGAAAATAAAATAATAAATATTTTAACTTAAATTGTAAATGATTAAAACATTATTGAAAAAGATATTTAATGGATGAAATTTATTAACATTTTAACTTTATTATTAATTTTTTATAATGTTATGACAGAATGAAAAGAGAGTTACAAAATATTTATGTTTACGCAAGGGTAAATGGGGTTATTTGACTTTTTGATGATATACTATCAGAATACTGTACCATGGGATAGACTAATAGTCTAAAAAGTTTAAATAGTATATAATTACTACATTTGGAAAGAGTTAAGAGGAACATTCAATATTACTTCGTTTTATTAAATAAAAAACATATTTTTTTTTAAAAAAACGTTACTTCAATTTGAAAATTAAGCATCAGTTCTAGAGATATATTAAAAGGATATTTTAATTTTGGATAATATACTAGTTTAAAATGTTATAAAGATTCCAATTATTATGATTTATTCCAAAAACTATTAAAGAATGGAAGATTATTTATAATTCTTTTTAATTGGATCAATTCTCATTATAAAAATATAAAAAATAATTAACGCAACAAATTCTGCAAGTTTTGGATCCTACTTAATAAAGCAAAGTAAAATCGAAAGGTTTTCAAAAATTACCAATTATGGAGCACATTCACATGTATTTTGATAAATGTAATTCGCTGACCACTGGCAACGTCGCTGGTCATTCAACTGGCATTATACTACTTGTTTAATACAAACTGGGTGATTATTAAAATAGGACACAGATATATTCTAACCACGTGTTCAATGAAAATTTAATATATTCATTTTTAATTTAATTTAATTTTTTAAACAGGTTATAGTGTTTTCATTAATTTCAACATCCGTATTTTTTTGTTTTAATTTCTCATTATTTTTATTGAAAGTTTTAAATTGGTATACTTTTTTCAATTTTTTTTAGAACCTGCTTTTTTCATGTATATTTCAAATTCCCCATTTTTTTGTTTAATTTTATATACTTCTATATTATACTTTTTCATATCTTTAATAAAAATACTTCTTTTAATATTATGTTTAAATGTTTCATCTACAATAAAATTAAAAATATCATCCATAACAAGGTTGTTCTTTTATTTTTTAATATATAGTTTTTCAATTTTTTTGATAATTATTTAATTCCATTCATATTATTATTTCCAGTTCACTTAAGTATATAATAAAATCATTATGTATTAAATAAACTAGTTTATTGACATAATCCGGCCTTACTTTTTAAATAAACGAATAATAAAAATACATTTCAAATACTTTAATTTATCGAGTGCTAAATAAAACATCATTGATATTTTTATAAATAAAAATAATTTAATTTTTTTAATCTTTTAAAAATTTAGTACATAAATTATATTCCTTATATCGTTTTCTCCATTGAAATTCTCTTAAATATAATACTATATCTTTTTTATTTCTATTTCTAGGAATTATACTATGTTTTAAACCTTTCTAAGTGCCTTCTATTGTATTTGTATGTACTTTTGTTATTGGCTCTTTAAAATATTTTTTATTATTGACAGTTTTATGTTTATATCCAATATTTTTTAGATTATTGTATCCTTTCCAACAATCAGTATGTATTGTAGTTCCTTTCTTAACATGCTTTTTTATAGTTTTTTCAATATTATCAATATTTCTTTCTTTAATTGGAACTAAAAATAATTTTTTATTTTCAATTTTTATTTTACTTTTGAATCTACTTCTTTCTATGTCTCCTATAATCCAAGCTCCTTCAACCCAATTCCCTTTATTATATTTCCTTTTAGAAATTTTAGTTTCATCTCTTTCTACAATAATATTACCTCCTCCTATTCTATCATTACTGCTAAATTTTATTTTATTTTTTAAGTATTTTCTAAACAACTTATTATAAGAAGCAATTGTATTTCGATTTAAGTCTAAACTTGAAGCAATGAAACTATTAGGAACTTTACCTAAAAACTTATATAAAATATGTAATTGCTTGTTTAATGGAAGTTTCATTTTACTAAATATTATTCCTCTTAAAGGTGAGTAAGATTTACGACATTTATAATTTATACAAATATACAACTTTTTATTTAAATATAATTTATTTTCACTATCATATTTACTACATTTTGGAAATTTATTAATATAGTCTTTTTTAATTAAATATTATTGTGCTTTCTCTTCATGAAATAATTCTTTTAATTCTCTATAAGTTTCAATAAATATAATCTTAATTATTTTATCGTATTATATTTTTATATTTAAAGAATTTAAATTTTAATAAATTTAACTTATCAGAGTTTAAATTAAATCTGTGTGTTATTTTAGAATACACCCGACAAACCTTTATGTATCTTCATGAAATTACCGTTTGTGTTGGACAAATGGTAATTTCATGAAGATACATAAAGGTTTGTATTAAACAAATGGTATAATATCAGCTGAATGACTACTGGCATAGGCAGTTGTCAGCAGGTTGTCTTTATCCAAATACATGTGAATGTGCTCCCTCGCAGAAAAAATGTGTAATGTCTCGAGAGTTAAACATCCTTGCATTAATTTTGAAATGTAAAGTATTTACAGTATGTGTTAATCCTATTTCTTTATTTTCCTTTCTTTTTTGCAAATATTTTGGTTTTTTTACTACAACTGTTACTACTTTAAAATATCAAAAATATAATAGTACGGCATACAGTACAAGATTAAAAAAGAAATATATAGTAGAAAATCTAAGATGAGGTGAAACACATAGAGCAATTGCTTCAAATATAATGTTTCAAAAGGGACTGCATATGACATTAATAAAATAGTTCAAGCTAATAATGAAACTCGTTACGGCCGTCATTATAAAATCACTAAATATTCAGCTGATTTACCGGTAAAATCAATTAAAACAGGGAAGATTTCCAATGCAATTGAAGCACAAAGGTATTTAAGTTTTTATAATTTATCAAACGTCAATCCGTAAATAATTAGAAGATTATTTAAGAAATATAATCTTTATGTGCATAAAAATTAAAAAAGACACCATTTTCAGATGAAGTCAAAAAGAACTGTTTAAAGTTTTCCAGGATGTATGGACAATAGAATATTACCGATTGGGAGAAAGTTATCTTCGCTGATGAGACAAAGAGGATTGTTCTAAATTACTATGATTTTAAATTTAATGATGTTGTAAAATATTTAAAAAATTTTAAACATTTTATAATTTTTTTTCTTCCAAAAAATTAAATAAAAAAGCATGACTAAGTTTATTAGAAACTTAATCATAGTTAAAATACATTATAAATTTGGGATGTAATATTAATTCAAAATAAATTTTTAATTTCTAATTTTTTATTAATTCCAATTATATATTTATTTTTTCATTTTTGGGATCATTCCTCATAGTGAATACAAAAATATCAAAATATGAAGATTTTTATTTTTTAATATTTACAAAATTAATATAATAAATAAAGTAACAATTTAATCATTAAATTTAATTATATAATAATAATGTTATGTTTAATATTGTCGTCTTTCAAATCAGAGAATAAAAAATAAATACAAAAAGATCATTATAATTATAATTGACAATAATACACTAATGTTTTGGAACAATTAAAAATGAAATATAGACGAATATCTGCGGCTATTTATCTAAAAATATTCCGTATATTTATGTTTATTTTAAAATTTTAATTTGTTTATATTTTTATGTTTTTATTCAGTCTTTTTTGTTATTTTTTATCCATATAAGCCACGCAATTATCTTTTGTTTTGCCAATTCAGAATTTCTGTCATTTTAAAATAATTTTTGATAAATAAGGATTTTTTTCTAAATATATAATTAAAAATAATAATTAACCCTAAGAGAAAAATAAAATTATAAACTTATTGAATTATTATAAACATAATTTATTAATAATTTTGGTGATAATATTCAATATTCCATTTTGATATTTTAAAAAACTTAAACATTTATAAAACTAAGTAATGCTGAATGTTCCTACTAATAAATAAAAATGATTAATTAAAATAATAAATTTAAAAATTGTAAATTTATTCTAATCTTTTTTCAAATGCCAAGAGAAATAAAATAAAAAATATTTTTTATTCAAAAATGATAAATTTATTTTCATAAAAAATGTAATAATGATGGGAATTACAAAAAACAAAATTTAAGATATTGATGACCTTATTTTTTTCTATCATGTGATTACACTAAATTGCAAATTGTAATGGTATAAACATTATTTAAAAATACAATTAATCATGATATAACAATTTTATGTAAATGTTTAATAATAAATTATTTTTATCATAAATAAAAAGGTTTGTTGGATTTGTTAGTCATAATGGTATTGGTCCCGATAATCTATTAAAAAGAAAAATGAAAAGTTTAAAAATTATCATCATAAATATATATTAATATATAGATATAGGTAAATATTAAAAACAATATTTAAATTTAACATTTGGCAGATGAGGATTGTTCTAAATTACTATGATTTTAAATTTAATGATGTTGTAAAATATTTAAAAAATTTTAAACATTTTATAATTTTTTTTCTTCCAAAAAATTAAATAAAAAAGCATGACTAAGTTTATTAGAAACTTAATCATAGTTAAAATACATTATAAATTTGGGATGTAATATTAATTCAAAATAAATTTTTAATTTCTAATTTTTTATTAATTCCAATTATATATTTATTTTTTCATTTTTGGGATCATTCCTCAAAGGTGTACTGTTTTGCTGGCGAAGGTAATCAGTGGGTGTGGGGCGAAAGAGGGAAGTCAAATAAACCATATGAAATTAGTGAAGTACTAAAGAGTGGTGGATGTTCAGTTTCGTTATGGGGATGTATAACATCAGATGGTTTTGGTTACTTATCATGTGTTAATCCGTCCATGGATGCCCAGCTGTTTATTGGTATTATGAATGATGAATTCAAAAAAACTTTAGACTAGTATGAATGGAATAAAACAAACCTTTTATTATTTCAAGATAATGATTCAGTTCATACGGCAAAAAAATCAGAAAAATGATATAAAGACAATAGTATCAGAGTGTTATATTGACCAGCATATCCACGAGATCTCAACCCAATAGAGAGTGTTTAGTCATACCTTTAGAGGAAGTTACGTGAAATTATACTGAATTTACCAAGAACCTAAATGACTATGGAAATGTATTGAGGTAACTTGGGATGCTAAAGATATAAATTACATGGCAAAAAAGGTAGTACAATTCATGCCCAAAAGGTGTGCTTTGATATTAAAATATAAAGGTGGTCGTATTCCTTACTAGTTTTTGTTTTTAGTTTAGTTAATTATTTTATTAAGTTTTCTAGACTAACCAAACAAATAATAGTTGGTAGTTACTTCAGTTATTAAGAAAAAAAAATGAAATAAAATGAAATTATTGGGCAATTTGGAATGCTGGTGTAGTCGATTATAAACGAAAACATGGTACTCGATTAATGTATATGGGAATAAGTGTAACTTATATAGCAATATTAATGACAATAATTATTTACATCACTATGGATCCGGACTGTTTATTTTTAAAAAAACAATGTAGTAAAAAATGAAATGATAAACATTTTTATATCGCCATATAAACTCAATATAATAATTAATAATAACCATGTATTGAACATTTACGGCACATAAAATATATTTTTTTTTTTTAGAATGGGTTTGTTTAAAGTCAAATTCAAAACCAAATAATAATCACATTATATAAAAAAATATTTTATTATGGCGGCCAGCTAATATTAATTATTCAAAAGTAGTGTTCAAGATTATATGTGGAACAAAGGATCAGAAAAAAAATATACATTATTAGATGACCTATCACATTTTGAAAATAGAAATTGCAAAACGGGAAAAAATAATCAAAATCATGTATAAGATGAAATGCTTTTTGCCTTTATAGCGCCCTCATTGAATATATCCTTTCATTAATTAACTCACCATGAATCTCAAAAATATCATTCAATATTACGGATTATATTTTAACCGATAAAACAATACTTTTTTACCATGATTAACTTCATTTAAAAATGGGAAAAACATCGTGAAACACTGGAAACAGTTACAGTTTGCTATCTATTTAATAAGAGATACAAAAAAGTGCAATTTCAGACTGAACGAAAAATTTTTTACATAAATGAAGCGTTTGCTTCATCGTATTCAGCTTTTTCAACACGATTAAAGAATTGATTCAATTATACACAGTTGGTACTGATACTGGCACTAATGCGCATAGTAATTCAACTCACTCCTGAGTTAAATAGCAAAGTAAGAAATTTTTTTTCGTTGAGTGATGTGTAGGGAGCACATTCACATGTATTTGGATAAAGGCAACCTGCTGACAACTGCCTATGCCAGTAGTCATTCAACTGATATTATACCACTTGGGATGTATCCCAATATAACGCACAGAAAAAATTTAAACTCAATTACTTTAAAAAATTTTTGAAAAAAAAATTGAATATTTTTAATATAATTAAATAATAGTGTCATGTTTACTGAACCGTATATAAATTTAAAAGATATATTTGATAATGAAGAAAAAGCTTTAGAATATTTAATTAAAAACGATTATATAAATAAATTTGAAAATTGTAGTAAATGTAATAATGAAACTAAATTATATTTAAATAAAAAATTATATATTTGTAAAAACTATAAATGTCGTAAGTCAATTTCTCCATTAAAAGGAACAATATTTAAAAAAATGAAATTACCTTTAAATGTACAATTACATCTATTAAATTATTTTATATTAAAAATGCCTTGTAGTAGTATTGCAGCGACATTAAAAATAAGTAAAAATACTATTACATCTTATAATAAAATTTTTAGAAAATATTTAAAAGATAAAATTAATTTTAATAAAAATATAAAAATTGGGGGGAGAAATAAGATAGTAGAAATTGATGAAAGCAAAATTGCAAAAAGAAAATATAATAAAGGACATAAAGTAGAAGGTGCATGGGTGATAGGTGGTATAGAGAGAAGTAATTTAAAAAATAAAATTAAAAATGAAAATAAAAAATTATTTTTACTACCAATAGAAAAAAGGGATGTAAGTAATATTGATAAAATTATTAAGAAATATATTAAAAAAGGTACAACAATATATACTGACAAATGGAAAGGATACAATAATTTAAAAAATATAGGATATAAACATTTAACAGTAAATCATAAAAAGAATTTTAAAGATCCTATAACTGGTGTTCATACTAATACCATTGAAGGTACATGGAATAGTTTAAAACAAAGTATAGTTCCTAGAAATAGAAATAAAAAAGATATATTATTATACTTAAGAGAATACCAATGGAGAAAACAATATAGGGAATATAATTTATGGAAAAAATTTTTAAAAGATTAATAAAAAAACAATGATTAAATTAAATAAAAGTCTGAAATTAATAAATTATAAAAAAAAAATTGAATTTAATGTAATAATAAAAATATAATCAATAATATTTAAATAATGGAAGATAATCCATTTTTATATGAAAAGTTTATGAAAGATATTAAACGATCCTTTATTCCAACTAAAATTTTTAATCAAAATAAATATAAATATAATATTACAAATGTAGAATTTAGATTAAAGAAAGATAATATAGTATATATAATTTTAAAATTAGAAAATGGAAAAAAATTTGAGCATGTATATGTACTAAAAAATAAAACCAATAAAAACAAAATTAATAATGATGAAATGAATATAAATGAAATAGTAAAAAATTTAGAAAATATGGATATTGATAAAAACTAATATATATTTTATGTCCTTTATATGACAATAAACTGTAGGAGGAGGAGGAAATATTAAAATTAAAATATAAAATTAAAAATACGAAAAGAAATGGAGGAATTTATGGGATTCAACATGGCCATATAGACAGTAATATTATATATTAAAAATTCAACATTTTTACTAAAAATATTATTGGTAGTATATTCCATTTCTATTGATATAATGGGTAACCAAAAAATATAAAACCAAAAAAAAAAATAATGTGTCCTATGTTGGGAATTATTCTACCACTTGTTTAACACAAACCTTTATGTATCTTCATTAAATTACCATTTGTCCAACACAAATGATTCTATCCAGAAGGATAATGTTCTTTTAATCATATGCCAATAAATATTTATATTTTGTATGATTTAAAAAATCTTGGAATTACCACTGGCGAACTACTGGTTCAGTACATGATGTAAAGTCAGGGCTACATGAAACGTGCTCCTAGGCTTGAAACTGTGATAGTGATTTCCATCAAGCATTATAAAGTAAAAAATAAAAATTGAGTTGTTATTTTTAGTTTTTAAAATAATAAAGATGACAGTGATTTGAGCGATAATTAATAGGATGGCTAAGCCACTATTTATTTTTATTTGTTCAATTTTTTAATGATTAAAAATTCATATTACTGTCAACATTGAATTTATGCATAATGGTATTTTTTTTTAAAATCAAATCAAGAAAACTTGGTGTACAGGACCAATTTGTTATCATTATTTTTTCACTAGTAATGATGAAAATTTATTTTGAGATTTCATCTTTATTAATGCTTATTGCTCATTGTTAGCTGCTTATATTGAATCAAACAATGACCACTGCTCATTTTTCAACTCAAAGAATATTTATGCAACCGAGCAATAGTTATAAAAAATGATCAGTATCAATTCGTTTTTTTTTTCTGATTTTGTATTTTGTCAGTGAAATTAAATGCAAATAATCTTTGGTAGAAAGGTGAGTAATGCTGCTCTCTTTTTTTTCTTGCTCTTGCTTCCATTTTTAGTAGTTAATGCATGATCATTGTGACTGCTTTTCTGCAGATTTGAATTTACTAGGTTAGCATCATTTATCGGAGTAATGATATTTTTCCTTCAAGTAAGAAAAAAAATAAATAAATCCAATAGTAGCTACACACGTCATGAGAGTTATTCGTTATACCTTTGTTTTTGTTGCCAGTTTTTTCCCCTTTTAACACTGTTATAAAAACCAAAAGTAAAAAAATATTGCATTATTACTGGCCAATACATTTAAACTCAGTAATAAGAGTCCAAATTTTTTTAGTTTCCAGTTTCCAGTTTTCCTTCCTATTCTTTCTTTTTCTATTTCTCATTATTTTCTTTCTCTTTATTTACTTTTTATCTTTTTTCATTTTACCTTTCTTTCTTTTTTATATTATTTTTATCACAAATATATATTGACAATGTCTGATTCTGAAGAATATGAGGTGACATATAAATTAAAGAATTGATATATTTATTTAATATTGGATTAGATCTACTATTATTAGAAAATGATATTATATGCTATATAAGTTAAAAAAATGGGTTTAAAACTTATTTTTTTTTTTTTTTTTTTTGTTCTTATATCGTTGTTGATATTTAATTTCAGTTTTAAATGATCCTTTTTTATTTAAACAAATATGGAATTATAATCTATAAGATGCTTTATTTTTTATTTTTATTACTTTTACTATTAATTATTCACTTTTAATTCTTATACTTGATACAATTCCTAAACTTATTCCTTATTTTTGTGACTTTTTTAGGTAGAACGAGTAGCTGGTTGCTGGGAACAAAAGGTAAAATGTTTATATTTATGGTCGCAGTTTCATTTATTCAAAGTTACCAAAAAAAAAAAAAAAAAAAGCATATTCCATATTCCATATTCTGTACTTTATATTCTTTTCTTCTTTACTAAAGGTATTCATTTATTTATTTATTTTATAGACAGGTTCTACATATCTAATTGAGTGGTATGGTTATGATAAACAATATAATACCTGGGAACCATTAGAAAATTTATTAGGCAATATACAACTAATTGATCAATTTGCTGAAGCTTATAATGCAGAAAATCCAAATGACCAATATGTACCTGAAAAATTAGGAAAGTATTTATTAAAGGATACATATGATCCTTTATCTGATACAGTAGATACTATTAAACAAAAATATACTGAACCAGTAACTTCTAATAAAAGAACAAACAAGTCAATGGCTACAACCCCATTTACAACTAATGCACGTTCAAAAAAACAAAGAGTAAATGAAAATAAACCAATTACTACTAATTCTAATATTCGTATTGAAAGATTAAAAAGTGGTCAACTACTAAAAGATATTGTCATTAAAACCTCAGTAAGTGATATAACTATAAATATATAAAGTAAAAAGGGATGGATATTAATTGATTTAATGCATGTATATATTTTTAACTATGGGGACCCTTTTTCTTTCTTTCTAGGTATCATATGGTCAAAAAGCTATTGTTGATGTTATAGAAAATCGTAACGATGCTAATCAATTAGCAGAAACATTATTAACCAACCATACTGAAGCTACAGTAAGTGACTTGGATGATTTAGTTAAATCAATTTTAATATTGATGATATTTTTTATGTTGTTTATTGGATTATTTGGTGGAGTAGTTAACGTATACGAAACATATTTTATGCAATGTTTTTACTATTTTAATTACATAAACATAACTAATTATCAACATGAAACTAAAATAATGAATAAATGAATATAAAAAAAATATTAATAATCACAAATAACCAATTATTATTTATTTATACAGGCACAAAATCATCCTCTTGTCGTAGATCAAGCAACTGGTAAAAAAAAATTTGCAAATGTATACCCACCAGTCTATGTCATAAATGAAGTTGATAAATTTCCATTCCCAAAGTTATTTGTCTATATCGATGATTTTTTATATGGTAAAAATGTAGAAAAACCAGATCCTGATTTTTTAGGCGGTTGTAATTGTGATGATGTCTGTTTTACACAACGTAATGTCTCTTGTCATGCTCCTGATTTACAAGCTTATAGAAAGTCTGGTGAACTTAAAGCAAACTTTAATGGTGCCATTGTAGAATGCAATTCTAGATGTCCATGTGACGAAACTTGTTATAACCGCGTCGTCCAACGCGGTCGTACTAAGCCACTTGAAATCTTTCGAACTAAAGGTAAAGGTTGGGGTGTCCGTGCTACTGCAGATATTAAAGAACGTACCTTTGTAGAACAATATATAGGCGAAGTAATTGGACAAGCAGAGGGTGATCGTAGGGGCAAAATATATGACAAAATGGGTATCTCCTACCTCTTTGATATGGATTTAGCTGAAGGTGATGATAATTTAGCAGTAAAACATGTTATTGATTCATATATTTATGGCAATGCAAGTCATTTCTTTAATCATTCATGTGATCCAAATTTAGTTGTCTATGGTATATTTTATGACAGTGCTGATCCTACTTTTCATCGTCTTGCCTTTTTTGCAAAAAGAGATATTAAAAAGGGAGAAGAATTGACTTTTGATTATTGTGGTAATATTGCACCTGACACAACATCATCAACAAAATTTCCTTGTAATTGTAATGAAAAGAAATGCCGTAAATGGATTCATCGATAAATGCTCTTCATTTGTTTATTTTACTTGTATTCCCCTTTTCTTTATTGTTATTACTACCTCTCTTTCTCTCTTTTTTTTAATCTATATACATATATATCCTTTTTTTTTTAACATTATAATAATTATTATTAATTTTCTCTTAAGGTAATTCATCCATTTTATAATTATATTTTTTATTTTTATTATTCTTTCATTCTTCCATATACCATGACCCTATTTTCCATTTTTTTTTTTAGCAAAAAAACAAGTATTATTATTCTTTATATCCATTAGTAATTCTTTACATATATATATCTTTATGTCAAGCCATTTGATTAACTTTTCTTTCTTTTTTTAAAAAAACATAACAAAACAAAAAGAAAAAATATGTTGCATTCAATACTCAATAATATTAAATAATAATTAAATCAAATAGATATTATGTACTTAAATATCAAGTTTATCCCTTTAAATAATATTTTTTTTATCTTGTTATTGCATTAGTGGTACTCGGTTGAATGATCAAATTAACAAATGAAATGAAAAAAAAGCAAGTGGCACTTTGCTTAATCTGTTCAATTTTACAATTTTTTTATTTTTATCCAAATTTAAACACAGATGCATGAATTTCTTTAAAGATAAGATTCTTCGAGTATATAAATTTATAAAATATTTTTTATTTGATAAAAAATAAATCATCAAATTAATCTAATACATTATTTAATTCTTTTAAGTAATTTTATATTCTTTTTATATTCGATTTGAGTCAAATTCAACAAGAAAGAAAAATTGGTAATTTTTCGAATTTTTCAGAAGAGGTATATGCCTTTCAAAAATCATTGGTTTTTGTCAAATTTCACTTTTTTTCTCACTTTTTTTTAATATATATTGATTGTACTGTTCATCATAGGTATAATATACCTTTAAGAGAGCTTTATTATATGTATATAATGTCGTATTAACAATTAAAAAAAGCATATATATGTAAGTAAGGTATCTAGTAATAATTCTCTTTTTATTCAAGTATAATTCTTTTAATTTTTTTTTAAAAAAAGATATTTATTTAATAAAAGATATTCATTTAATAAAAGATATTCAATTACCCTAATTGTAGAGTATATTGATAAAACAATAATGTTTTATTTAATATGATAAGTATATATAAAAACAAAGGGTAAAAATTATAGTTATAATAATAAACAATAATAAATAATAAAAATTAATTAATTATAAATATATATATATATATATATATATAGATATACATAGCAATAAAAATATTAACTTTAAAGGAATATTTAAATATATATATTAATGTATAATAATAAGTTATATATATGTAAATAAAAATAAACACAATAAATTAACAATTAATAAATAAAGAAAAAATAAAATAGGATATAGGTATAATAGAGCTTTTTTTTTGCTTTTTTTTTAGTTTCACTTCATTTCTTTCATTTTTTTCATTTTTTTAAAAAAAAAGCAAGCAATATATGTATATGTTAAGCTTCTTGTATCGTAGTGGAATTGGCATCACGAGTTTCTAATTGCATTTTCATAGCATCCATTTTTTTCAATAATTGTTCAATACTATCTTGATCATCTGACATGGACGCTTTTCTTTGTTGCCTTGTTTGTGCAGCCACTTCAAGTTTTTGTAATTTGGTCTGTAAAACATATAATTTAGAACGATGTAAATCTGCATCTTGTAAAGCATTGGATAAACGTTGTTCCATATTAGCGGTGATTTTTTTAATACCTTCTTCATCTACAACCGTATGTTGATGTTGCTTTTCTTTCCATGAAACTGAATTAATAGAATCATCAGAAGATGATGATAAAGAAGATGAAGGTGTTGAAGAAACGCTACTATTATTACTAACAAGAGAAGAGGATGAAATAGGTGGTGGAGATGATATAACAGATGAATATTGTATTTCTAATTTTTTAATATCTTCTCCCATATCGTGTTCAAATGTTTTACATACAAGTTCTAATGATTGTTGTCTATCTTGTAATTGAATTTTTAGTTCTGCAAGTGTAAGTAAATAATCACGATTAATGCTATTATTATTATTATCTTCTAATGAAGATTCATTATTGGAAGCTGATAAAGAAGTTTCTAATTTATTTACACGTTGAATAGCTCCATGAATTCGTTGAAGTTGACTTTGATATTGATGTAAAACATTATCGCATCTACGTTTCACAGAAGCAATATTAGTAACGGATGATAATGATTCTGATGTTATTGATATACTAGAATTCGTAGTATCCATATCTACCGTTGATGTTGTTGATGTTGAATTTTCTGGAAAATGATGTTGAAGTGAAGAAGGAGAAGGATATTGACTACCTAAAGAGGTTCCTTTATTATTATTATCATCATTTTTAACGGACCAATGTTTATAACGTTCTTTTAATGCAGCATATTCTAATTGTACATTTTCTAAAGAAGCTAATGTGGATTGTAATAAAGTAGATTTTCTACGAGCAGGATCTCTTGAAAACATTTTTTTACGAGCTTCTAAATCAACGTCCATATTTCCATTAGTCATTGATTGTTGTTGTTGTTGATCATCAAGATATGTGGATGATCTTCTTCTAGCTCCACTTATAATTCCTAATGATGACAATTGTTGTTGTTGTTCCAATTTTGTATGTAATGTAGATACTTCTGATTCTAATTTAGATACTTTCTTTTGTAATAAGTCACGTTCTTTAACAATATTAGTCATATTATTATTATATTCATGTTCCTTGATAGTTAATTGTTTTTCAAGTCCCAAAATATATTGTTCCGTATTATCATCCATTTCTTTAAATTT
Source organism: Cunninghamella bertholletiae (assembly GCA_037043795.1). Taxonomy (NCBI): domain Eukaryota; kingdom Fungi; phylum Mucoromycota; class Mucoromycetes; order Mucorales; family Cunninghamellaceae; genus Cunninghamella; species Cunninghamella bertholletiae. The sequence goes on from JAZGVP010000005.1 coordinate 1,974,683, forward strand.
CATGATCCTATTTTTAAGTTCTGTTAGTAACACTTCATCATGGGCTGCATCTTTTACAGAATGTGATAACCTTCCTTCTAATTCTAAAATATATTGCTGTTGCTGTTGATTTGTTTCAGAAAGTTTGTTCAACTTGTCTTGTAAATCATTTATGGTAACGGATTGTTGATCTGTTAATTCCTGAAGTTCTTCGATTCTAAAATCAGACTGATTTAATGCTGCTTTTGATATGGTTAATTTAGATTCTAAACTAGCAATACTTGTTTCATATTCTTGAATGACTGGTTCAACAAGATGCTCAAAATCACTTCCAAAAAGACTATTTCTTTTATTATTTTCTGCTTTTAATTTTTTTAATTCATTTTCAACCATGACGTTTCTATCTCGTGTGACAGTTGCCTCTGATAAAAGCTCTTCAATTTGACGTTGTAAATCAGCAATCACAAGCTGCTGTTGTTGATGACTTTCATCTTGGTATAATTGTCCATTAGAATCATTTAAAGTAGGTGTGGATGGTACGGAATCTATCATAAATTGATTATTATTAATTCCTTTTGATGATGAATCACGTTGTTTTACTTCATTCTTTAGTTTCATAATCATTGAACGTAAAAGTTCTATATTATCTGTTGTCATCCATTCTTCAGCTTCATTTTTTTCCATCTTATTTTTAATATTTCTAGCACGATTAGCATATTGAAGTGTATTTAATGTTTCATTAATATTATATTCCATTGGACTAACACATGCAATCATTAATGTCATAGCACTTCCTCCAAGTGAATCTTGAAGTAAACGAGTTAATTTCGAATCACGATAAGGAATGTGTGTACTTCTTTTAGATGGATCCCCTAAAGCTGAAATAACGTTACCAAGAGCTAATAATCCACCATTAATATTAATACCTTCCTTTCTTCTATCACCTTCTGCTGCTGTACGTTTTAACTTAATTTTAAAAAAAAATCATTTTTAGTAAATTATGATTATTGAATTTATTATTATTAACCTATTCATTTATTTATTCTAATAATTTACCCTTTCACTACCTGCCAAATCCACAAAATGGAATTTTGAAGTTGTAATAACCCATTCACCATCTTCATTTGAATTATCTTCATTGACATTTCTTAAACCTACAGTACTAAGAGGTCTAGCTGGTTTAACTCTAGGTGAAGCAGGACTTGCTGCTCTTGGTGTAGAACTGGATGAATGATTTGTTGGAACGAATTTTTCTTGTCTTAATGATACTGAAAAAACGGCGTGAGATCTTGATGACTCTGCATTCATATCTGTAGCTCCGATGGCACGATTTTGTGTTCCTTGTTGCAAAAACCTTAATTAAAAATATAAATAAATAAATAAACAAATAAACAAATAAGTAAAATAGTATTTTATATTATTATTATGATGATGATGCTTTTACTATTTCTATTTTTCTATTATTATTATTATTATTATTATTATTATTATTATTATTATTATTATTATTATTATTATTATTATTATTATTATTTACATTAATACATCTTCAGTACTATTTACAGTCATTTCTTTTACACCTGTCCAATAAATTTGACCTTTTGAATCTTCACGAATAGTAATGGGAGGGCGTTCATTAGGTGGAGCTCCATTTAATAAATCAATTAATTCTTCATTATAAATTTCTACAAATGAGACTTTGACAGTATATTTATATTTTGATGATGCTGAAGTAGAGGATGCTGATGATGATTGAGGTGGTGAAAGAGATGCTAATAAAGATGAATTATTATAAGATATTCTAGAAAGTGGCCGTAAACGACCTTTAGTTGTTCCATCTGATGAAAGAGAGGTTGCTGGTGAACTTGGTCTTGTATTATCATTCTGGTGTAACAAATCAAATAATAATGCCATTCCTCTGGGTACAATACCACTATGTTCGGGATCACTTCTTCCATTATGTTGTGCTGTGCCCATAGTATAAGTTTTTCCTGATGATGTTTGACCCTATTATATATTTATAAACATATATACTTTTACTTTAATGAAACAAGATACTAACAAGAATAATAAAAAGAAAGATATTATATAATACACAAATAGCATAATAATCAGACTTACATATGCAAGAATTGTAACGTTATAACCTAAAAAAAAATTCAGGGGAATGGAGTAATAATTTTTTTTTGATACAAAGGAGAATTATATTAAGCTTAAACAATAACAATAATATATTTGAAACCATTTTTCCCATATATAATATAATGATAGTTTTTCTTCCTTTTTTTTTTACCTTCCATAAATTTATGTATAGCTTTATCCCCCAAAGTTGAAAAAATATCACATTGTCTAGTATTAGGACCAAATACATGATCAAATTTAAAGGATTTATTATGTGGTGGTGATACTAATACTGTATTTTCATGTACTCTTAAAACATCATCATTAGTTGCATTAGCAAACCGTGGTTGAATACGATCTTTTTCAGATAATGGTCTAATACGTACAGCTGGATATTTTCATCAGTATATATATATATATATATATATATATATATTATAATAAAAAAAAAGAGAGAGAAGTATTTTTTTTAGCAAAAAAGAAAAAGAGAGAGAAAAGAAAAAAAGAAAAATAGAATATATATAATATATATGATGTATGAAAAAAAGTCCCCTTACCTACTTGTACAGCAGCTAGAGAGGATTGATCCCCGTCTTTTGATGTCATTAAAATATTAAAAGAAAAGATTAAATAATGATTGAAATAAAAAAAAAAAAAACGAATGAAATATTAAAACAATGAATGAAAGGAATAAGAATAAAGTATATATAAATATATATTTATATTAGTGTTTTTTTTTAAGTGAAAAAAAAGGAGATAAAAAAGTGAAAGAATAAAAAATAAAAGACCATAACTGAATTTAAAGTCAAAAAGAATTTTTTAAAATACCTAGTTCTTTAACAAATATAACTATGACTATATTTGGAATAAATTAACTTTAAATAAGCCTTTTTACTTTTTCACTTTTCTTTTTGCTTTAATATGCTTTTCTTTTTTTTCTTTTTTTTAAGAAAGAGGACAATTATTTAATAAATTAAAAGAGAAACATGCAATGATAATATAATTAAGGAATTCAATTTAGAATTAGGCAAGAAAATGGAAAAATGGCGGAATTTAAATTTTATCGAATAAAATAAAAAGGAATTTTTTGCTTTTGTTTTTCTTATTTTCTTTTTCTCTTTCTTTTTTATTTATATATATAGAACTTGTGAAATTTCAGCATGAAAGAATATACTAGAGAAGAAATGGACCAAATGTATAGGGCTATGAATGGAGAATCAGCCTGGGATCGTATGAAAAGAAAATCAAGAGAAGAACCATTAGTACCTGCTGGTAAAAATAGAAATAAAAAAGTCCTATATTCTTTTTATATATATGAAATAAATATTTGTTGTTTTATTAACAGTAAGGTTGGTTATTTATTTATTTATTTTACTTTTCATGAATACAATACAATAAAAAAATAATAAATAGGTGTTGCTTTAACATGTTTTGCTTTAGGTGCTGCTACTTTTGGTGTGAAAACTGGAAATAAAGCTTATGCTAACAATATGTTTAGACTTCGGGGTAAAAAAAATAAAATGATATGAAATAAGGTTGCTCTAATATACAAATATATATTGATACACAGGTTTATATATATATATATATATATATATATTCAACTAATTTTTTTCACTATTACTATTTTTACATATATATAAAACTTTAATTTGTTTTTAGTTGCTGCTCAAGGTTTTACTATTTTAGCTATGGTTGGTGGATCACTTTACTATACTTATAAAGAAGAACAAGCTAAAAAAAATAATGCAAAGTCAGAATAATTTTTTTTATCTTTTTAATTGATCATAATTTAAATATATCCCTTCTTCTTTATAGACATCTCTTCTTTTTTCCTTCTTTTTATTTTCTATTATATTTTGGAAATCATCTTTGTTTGAACTTTTTTTGTATAAAAATATTATATATACGTACATTTATTATTGTAAATTTTTACAAAATGGTTCTATTGTTTTAATACATATATTAGTTTTTTTTTCCTTCCTAAATAATCAATGAATCGCCAGTGATAATACCAATATATCCATAATAGCCAACATTAGATGACTCTTGTTCATCAATAGAGGAGCCAAAACATTTATTTACTGAATCTTGGTTATGCAAAGTAATATCTGTCATAGAAGCTAAAAAAAGATCATGTTTTTGCTTATTTGATAATGATGATATATTGGAAGGTGATTGTTCATAACGAGATAACAATATAGTTGTTGAATTATAACTATCATTATTAATATCATTATTAATATCATTATTATTATCATTATTATGGTTGTTTTCTATAGTATTAACATTATTATTATTATTATTATTATTATTATTATTATTATTATCATTTGTGGTATCATGTTGATCAATAAGGTTATTATTACTATTATTGTTATTATTATTATTATTATTATTATTGTTATGACTATTATTTTTTATAAAATTTAATTCATCATTCAAATAAATGTCTGAAGTAGCAATAGCTTTAGTTTTTGTTGTTGTTGTTATTGATGACGATTTTTTAATTAATCCAGAATTTTTATGTTTGACCCACTTCCCTAAGAATAATGGTACTGATGATGTACGTTGAAGAAAAAGATGATGAATTAAAGAATCACATCCAGTATAAGGTTCATCTATTATTTTTGATCCAAAATATTTATGCCAAGTGATTGCTGTTAATTCAACACATTGCATTAAAGATTTATTACCATCAGATAAATTAGTATCATTATGATTCAAAACATGGCCGAAGACATGAATACAATAATGAGCATATTGTTGGGGTGATAAGATCATATGTGTATGCCAACAAACATCAATATCTATGGTTGGAATAGCTGTTAATGTAGAAGAAGAAGAAGAAGAATTAGATGTTGTCATTATTTCCTTTTTGATTAAATGTAAAAACATTCCATATCTTCGAATAGCAAATCTTAAAGTAGATATTTTTGGCCAGTCTGTAGCTACTAATTTGTTTATAAATTCATATTGGCGACCAATGGCTTGCATTAAATCAATACATAAAGGTGAAATGATATTAAAATAACAATTTTTTGTCATCATTAAAAGTACATCCCATGTCCCCTTTCTAAATCTTTCTAATCGTTTTGTTAATCTTTTTAAATGCTTATAAATATTGATCCATTGGCATTCTTCTGATGAATTTAACATGGATTCTTTAAATATAGGTTTTTGATCATGTTCTTGTATTAATTGTGACATTAAATACAGATTGGCACTTTCAGTGGTATTTAATTTTGCTTTTTTCCCAATACAATCTACCATCACACCTCTTATATATACATCATTAAAATCATTAAGAGAGAATAAGTATATAAATAAACAATGAATTAAACATACATTTTCTTTTTTTTTTTTTTAATTAATGTGTAATATGTATATACAATCAGCTTACTTTAATAATATTTGTTTTCGAGTAGATAATAGAAAATCTTTTATAAAATAATAGCATGAAATGGTTTCACAAGAATTGATTGATCCACAATGTTTACATAAAATTGATTTTTGACTATTAATACGCATTTCACAATATTCTTCCCTACAAAATAATAATAATAAAAAAGTAGAAAAAAAAATCAATACACATTTATTGTGAAATTTATTTATTTATTTGTTTGTTTTACCAAGATGAATCTTGAGTTTCGCGGCAGAAATAACATGTATATAAACGTTCATTTTCTTCTTGTAATATCTCCAAAGTTAATTCATAAGGTTCACTTGGTATAAATGCACACCAAAATCGTTCAGATATAGGATCTACTCCAGAATATGATTTTGTTTTTACATCTCTCTAATATTAAAGTAAATTGAAATAAATGATATATATATATATATATATTATTTATATTTATTTATTATTCATCATATATATACTTACAGCTTTTTCAATAGGTAAAGGATAATTATATACATACTCCCAATTATTTTTAATTAAATCATCATAATATCGATAAGGTGATAACATATGAACATACCAACAAAACATAACATCTATTTATTTATCCATTTAAAAAAACATTTAATATGATTATTTTTAATTAATATGGTGATTACTTTAATTTTAAGATATATATATATATATATATATACATATATTTACCCATAGGTGGCACCATCATATTTTGTGTAGACTGAAAAGAGGGTTTTTCACGTTGTAACAAACGTAACCATTGAATATAACGCAATTCAGCACGACATATATATAAATAACGGGACTGTAGAGGTATTCTTTCTAATATGGTATGAATAGAATATAAAAAAGAAATATGGTCATGACAAGACTGGGTAGTCACACTATCAATAGACTTTTGATGTAAGCAGCTTGTATCTTCTAAAGTTATATAATCGGGTGGTGGGTTATCAATAGCATAGATTGAATAATCAGGTGGTGTTGAATTGTTACTATTGGTGTTGTTCGCTTCTATTACTTCATTACTGTTATTATTATTATTATTATCAATATTATTGTGCATTATTTGTGAGGTAAGTGTTGGAATTATTGAATATGACATAGCTATATCATTATAATATTATATTATAGTATAGAGTATTATTGAATATTGAAATATTAAAATATTATACTATTAGGGAAAAAAAAAAGTAATAGTAATAATAAAAAAGAGAAGAGAGAGTGAATATTAAAAAATGAAGTTAAAAAAGGAAAAATATTATTATTTTAGATAAAACCATTGGCCAAAAAAAATTATCATCGATCTGTGATTAAAAATTAGATATTCTGGAGTTTTAAAAAATGGTAAGATTTAACCTTACAGCATTAAAATGCACATCAAAAGTACAAAAAACTAAAATGGAATTGATGGAATAAAAATAACAAATTTAAATTCAAATTCATCTAAAAAAAATAAAATAAAATTAAACTGAGATAAAAAAAAAACTATATAAATTTGTAACTTTAAAAAATAAATAAATAAATAAATAGAATGAAACAATGACATGATTTTTTTATTTTATTTTTTTTAATTTTAAAAAGAACAAATGATATAATAAAAAATACAATGTAAATAAACAAAGGCATATATGAATGATAATAAATAATAATGATAATAAAAAAAATAAAATCAAAAATAAAATGAATAGTAAACGAGGAAGGGTATTAATATCTATATATTTATATATTTCATTTTTAAAGTAATTTTTTTCTTTAATCCATATATTGTGGAGGGGGTTTTGAGGGTATTCTTTCCAATCCATTAGCTTCCACTATTGGAAATGAAGGTGGAGGAGGAGCTACTAATTGTACTTTGGAAGCCCGTTCTACTTGACGACGAAAAGCAAAATAGCAAGGACATAAAAAGACATGAGCTTCAATACTACAAGAACTTCTTCTAGAAGAAGGAGGAGAGGATTCGGGAGTTACAGGCATACGTTGACCACTTTTTTTTTCTGATAGTTGGTTATTATTGTTATTATTATTATTAATATTAAGGTTGTTCATCATCACATTAGGTATAGGTATTTCTGAATAAGATGGTAGTCTTCCAAAATCTTCTTTTAATCTACAATCATAGACAGTAATTGGAAATTCAAATTTAATACTTTCATATTTTCGTTCGGGGGTATGATTATCTAAATCCTTTTCAGATCGATGTTGTTTTCTTAATTTATTTAACCATTTTGAACCAGTATGTTGATGTTGTTGTTGTTGATCATGATGTAGTATATTTAAATCACTGTGACTACGAATCATAGATGCTCTTCTTGACGTTGCTGGAGTTGATGGGGATGATGATGTTGGTGATGATGGTGATGATGATGGTGATGATGTATTATCAGGTAATGTAATAATAGTAGAAGATGATAATGATGATGAATGGCCATGATTCGTTGTCATTGTATTTAAATTTGTAGATGTAGTAGTTGAAGGAATAGGAGTTGATGGCATAGAAGATGATTCAGGATAAGAAACAACAGCATGAATGGTTAAATGATGTTTAAAAGAAATATCTTTATAAGAAGTAGAATGATGAAAATTACGTATACAAGTAGGAGTAGCAAAAGTAAGACGATAATTTAACGTATCATAAATATCCATTGGTTGACCATTTCTATTAAAAATGGATGCCCATTGTTTATTTGCAATTGAAGTCGATTGTTGACTATTATTATTATTATCTCCTTCTACTTCTTCTTGATCCAAGTTGGTTGAAGAAAGAAATGAAAGATGAAAACGTTGTTGATCAGTTCGAAGGGCTCTCATTTCCGGTACACAATAACGTCTACTTTCTACAACATAAAGTTCTAAAAATTCTAATCTGACACGTTTCATTTGTGGCTGTATGGTAAAACGAAGATGAAATAAATCACCAGAAGAAAAAGCCACTTGTTCTACCATGACTTGAATATCTACTCCTTGTAATGATTTTTCAAATGTTCTTGATAAATTTGGTAATGAATTATTGGTGAGTAATGCATTGGATAAATAAGTTCTTAATACTAATACTGATTTAGTAATATGCCAACTGTTTAAAAAGGATATACCAGGACTAATCACGCGGGCTTCTACAGAATGTTTAACACGACCATAAACATCTTCAATTGTTTCTACTGTTGACTAAAAGAAAAGAAAATATATATATTATAATTAGTTCAATTATTTTTATTCAATTCAATTATTTTTAATATACTTACATTTGGTATAACAAATGTAAATAAATATCTATGAACACCTGCTGGCAATTGAATATAGCCTTTTTTTTCATGTTCAGCTGTAAAAACAACAGTTGTTTGTTCATTTAATGTTTTATCATATGAAAGTCTAGTTCCACGAGCACCAATACCTATGAAAAAAGAAAAAAAAAAGATTAAGTATATACATATATTAGTTTCTTTTACTTTTCTTTTATTTTATTTACCTTCAGGCCAATAAGTAGTTGCTACTGATTTAAGAGTTACTTGAATACTTGATACTTTAGTAGCTTTGCCTAAAGATAAAACTACATTACCACTAAACACAACTGAATTCTCTTCAGTAGATTGACCACTTAATATGATTGGTTTAAGAGGATCAAATGATAGTCGTTCACTTGAGAGTAAGCCAAGATGCATTTGTTGATATTTTTAATACTAAATGGTAAAAAATTGAACTATTTTATTATTATTATTATTATTATTATTATTATTATATGTCAATATTCTTTATATATAAAAAAAGGAAAGGAAAGGAAAGAAAAGAGAAAGGAAAAGGAAAGAAAAGGAAAAAAATTTTGAAATGAAAAAAAACTTCAGCTTATTGTGGGAAAAATGTAAGCCAATGAAAAATCAAAATTCAGTCATCTCCGAGTCCTTATTTATATAAATATTTTTGATCTGTTATTTCCAACAAACCAATTATTTTACAATTCGGTTATGAAATTATTAATATTATGATTATATTTATATCTACTTTTTATCTATACATATTATATATTATATAGATATATTAAAATAATAAATTTACAAGTCTTATTAATAAGATTATAATAGTATATAATATTAATATATATTATAAATACATAAACGTTAAACTGTCATTTTTTCTTTATTCTTTCGAAAATGGAAAAACTTGTCCTTTTTACTTCCATAAAAAAAAAATATGAAAGCGCCACCCTATTAAAAGACAAAAAATTTTAAGCTCCGTATTTTTTTTCCCTTTTCTTTCCTCTTCTTTTTTTTCCCTCTAGAAAACAATACAACTTAATAATAATAATAATAATAATAATATATATGCCACTTATTATTATAACAGGATTCCCTTCTAGTGGAAAATCACAAAGAGCTCGTGAAATAGAAAGTTATTTGAAACAACGTTTAGAAGATGAAAATAAATCTATGCGTATTCATTTAATCAATGACGAATCCTTACATGTATCAAAAGAAGCTTATAAAGGTATTTATTATTTATATATACATATAATATAATATACATATATATATATATATATATATGAGTAAAGGTATAAATACTTATTATTATTTAAAATAAAAAAAAGATGCTAGAGAAGAAAAGAAGGCTCGTGGAGCCATGCTTTCAGCTGTAGAACGTTTATTAACAAGAGACGATATTGTTATTGCTGATGGACTCAACTATATTAAAGGATTTCGATATCAATTATATTGTGTTGCCCGTGCCCTCAGTACACCTCATTGTGTGATACATGCAGGAACTCCTTCAGCTTTAGCTAAAGAATGGAATAGCTCTCGTGGTGAAGAGGGTTATGATGAACAAGTGTAAATCATATATAAGTATACTATAAAAAAAGAAAAAAGAAAAAAAGAATAGAAGGAAAGAAGGAAAGAATATATGTTAATATGGACGCATCATATTATTAATATTATTAGATTTGATGAACTTGTTACAAGATATGAAGAACCTGAAGGTAGAAATCGTTGGGATTCACCATTATTTACTGTCATTTATGATGATGCCACTATACCAGGTGATAAAATATGGGATGCTGTTATTCTTCGTAAACCACCACCACCTAATTTCTCAACTGTTTCGGTAAGATAAGAAAAGAAAGAAAGGAAAAAGGAAAAAGGAAAAAGAATGAGAAAAAGGAAAGGAAAAAGAAAAAAAGAAAAAAGTAAAAAGAAAGATAAAACGGATGATTTTATTTTAATATTTTAATTTCTATTTATGATCCATCCAATAGAAACCCGTATCAGATACAAATTATGTTTATGAATTGGATAGAATAACATTAGAAATTATCAACGCTATTATAGAAGGACAAAAAGAGTATGGAGCTGGAGGATTACCAATGACAATGCCAAATTCAACATCCAAAGTGATCAATCCTTCAAGGATATTAACCCTATCCGAATTAAGGAGATTAAGAAAACAATTTGTATCATACAATAAAATAAGAACCACTCAAGATATGTCTCGGTTATCTAATATGTTTATAGATTTTTTAAATACCAATTTGTCATAAAAAAAATAAAGTTTTTATTGTTTAGAAATAGGGAAAAATAAAAAACTTTCTTCCTATAAAGAACATCACGTGTTAGCTCCATGTTAAAATAATATAAGTCGGCCATTTAAAATATATTTTTATATTTAAAAAATAGGTTTTTTTTATCTACTTTCTTCCCCTTTCTCTTTCTTTTCTTTCCTTCTCTCTCCCCCCACTCACCCCCCCCCCACGTTTATATATATATGATTATTTATTATTTATTTATCATTTTTGGATTTGTTTTCATCTATTATTTTTTATGTAACAAACATCTTAATTTGTAAATGTTTGTCAATAAAAAACTTGTAACAGTTTATATTCCCCGTATTTCTTTTATTTATTTTTTGATGTATTTATTTTTCCTTTTATTATTATTATTAACTAATTTTTACTACAAAAAGATTAAATGAAAAAAAGAAAAAAAAAAAATAAAGATAAAAAAGAGTATCATATTTTTTACATTCACACAATAACATATTAGTTTTCTTTTTTTTTACAATAAAGAGACAATTAGTATTAAAGCGCGGAGTTTATTTATTCCAAAGAACTTTCTATGAAGTTTTTTTTATCTTCTGAACTATCTCTATTTTCCCTATTTTCCCTTTCCTTTTTTTATTTCTTCTCTCATTTTCTCTCTCTCTCTCTCTCTCTCTCTCTCTTTCTCTTTCTCTTTTTCCTTTTTCTATTTTTTTTTTCTTCGTAAATTCTTTTTTTTTTATTATTTTGTAATCATATATATATATATATATATATATATATATTTATATTTATATATACTTTCTTTTCATATATATTCGTATATTCTTTTTTATCACTTTTTTTATTTTAATATTTTAGCTTTATAAATACATATATTTTAAACTTTATAATGAAGATCATTCCTATTGGTGTATTAGATGATAATTACTCTTATATTTTAATTGATGAAAAAACAAAAGAAGCAGCTGTCATAGATCCTGTTGAACCTATAAAGATTTTAAATGTCATTAGTCAAACTGGTGCAAAATTATCAAGGTAAAGTATCAATTTTTTAATATAATAAAATAAAGTTAATATGTATATTTTATGCGTATATATGTGAGTTATATGCGCATGTGTATATGTGTTATATGCGTGTGCATAGTATAGAGGATGAAGAGGAAAAGGAAAAGGAAGAAAAAGAAAAAGAATTGTATGTTATTTAGATTAAATTGTGTTATTTATATTATATATATATATATTATAGTGTATTTGTTACTCATCATCATTGGGATCATTCTGGGGGGAATATAGAATTAGTAGGTAAATATCAACTTCAAAAAAAAAAAAAAAAAAGTTTCGTCCTTTTATAATATCATATATATATATATATATATATATATGAAACGGCTATTTGGATAAATATATATATACAAATATATATGATATTTAAGAATTAGGATCAGGGTAACACAATTTTTAATCAATCATTTTTTTCTTTTTTTTGATGATCTTATTTTTTATATATATAGCTAAAAAACCAGGATTAGCAGTATATGGAGCTGATGCAAGAATACCAGAAATTAATTATGTTTGTAAAGATCATGAAGAATTTAAATTAGGTTCTTTAGAAATCACTCCTTTACATACACCTTGTCATACAAAAGGTCACGTTTGTTATTATGTGGTAGATCCTGCTACTAACGAGAAGGCTGTTTTTACGGGAGAGTAAGTTTTATTATAGATAAATATTTATTTTTATATTAATTATTAATAATAATCATTTAAACTTTATTAATTTTCTTTTTCTTTTTCTTTTTGAATACTTTTTATAGTACATTATTTGTTGCTGGTATTGGAAAATTCTTTGAAGGTGATGCAAGAGATATGTACCGTATTTTATTCCATGTTATTACAAAATTACCGGATGATACTTGGGTATATTGTGGTCATGAATATACAAAACAAAATTTAAAAGTAAATATCTATCTAAAAATAGAAAAAGAGAAAGAGAAAGAGAAAAAAAAAAAAAGTGATATTAAATTAAATTAATTTAAATTCATTGATTGTATTTTTATTCTATATATGATGATTACAGTTTGCTATTACATTAGAACCACATAATGAAAATTTAATGGCAAAATGGGCTTGGTGTCAAGATAAAACCATTACTGTACCATCAACTATAGGTCAAGAAAAACTTTATAATCCATTCTTAAGGGTAAATGAACAAGCTCTTCAACTCATAGCCGGTAAAAGTGATCCTGTTGAAGTTTTACATACTTTACGTGAAATGAAAAATTCATTCAGATAATATTAGACAAAATAACATATATATAATTAAAAAACTCCAATAATAGTATCATCATTATTCTATGATTATATATATATATATATATATATATATACTTTATGTAGTATAGTTTAGAACATCCCCTTTTTTATATTTTACTCTATTTTTTCTTAATTGATTAAAAAAAAAAGACAATACATATCATTTCCTCTTGAATAAAAAGTCATCTTTTTTTTTTCCCTTTTCCTTTTTAAACATCATTATTATCATTATTATTAGTTTGTTTTGTTTTTTATTTTTGATTAGTTTTAATTAAATCTATAGAATGTCGAATCATATCTATCATATTGATGAATGAATCAATGGATTCCATATTTCGTACGATATCACGTGCATCGATTAAATCTGAGTTAGCATCTTCTACTTTTTTACTCATCTTATTCAATTCTTGACTTTGGTGTATCATTTGAGGCACTCTTCTATGAATATGTTCTGATATTTTTGATAAACTTTGAGAATTATCTTTTAAAGATAATTGCAAAGACCTATAACAACCATTTTCAACTATTATATGTATATATATAAAATAAGTAAATAGTAATAATAATAATAATAATAATAATAATAATAATAATAGTAAAGAAATAAAAAGTAAACAAATAAAAAGTACATCAATACATATAAAGAATATTATTAATAATAATATAGTTTACTTTCCTCTTTGTACTTTTTCTACAAAACGCTGTTCGTTGCCTTCAGATTTTGTTAAAGGAAATACAGATGCAACGTTTAATAAATTTAAACTGGAGTTTGAAGCCCTTCGTGCATAATTAGTAAAGTGATCTAAAGAAACATTACTCCAAGAAACATGATCTGTCCAACCATATCCATTTGCCATTGTTAAAGAGGGTGAAGAAGGAGTTGATAATAATGGTGTTTCGTTTGATGGACTAGTAGATGATGGTTGGGTCATTAGTCACTTTGTATTTTTTTGATAATAAAAAAAGGGAAAAAGAAAAAAGAAGGAAAAAAAAAGAGATTTTGGTTTTTTTTACACTTTAAACAAAATTATTCAATCCCCGTATTTTTCATTTTATATAATAAATAAAAATATTAATTTGCTTATTTTATCCTTTTTAAATGTATGAATATTAATGATAATGATCACACATATATACCATTAACTTATTTTTTATTATTATTATTCATATTGATATATATATGAATATGAATGATAGTGGTATCACATAAAAATCTTCATTTTATAAAACAAATAAATACCATTAGTTTATTTTTTTTATGTATTTGCTTTTTTGAATATTAATGATGGTAATGATGATAATGATAATCACTTAAAAAAACTTTAAATCCAATTCTACACGTTATTTAATAATTTATTATATATATCTAAAATAGTGTTTTTGTTCTTTTATAATTTTGAATCCCAAGGATAATCATTATTAAATAAAGCATCTAAAGATAAAAGATTCTTTGCCAATTCCCAATGTTTTTCACGACGACGTTCAGTGTCAGGATTACTTAAATCATGACCACATATTTCCAAGACTTGAGAAGGAGGTACAGTTTTACCTGAACCTTTTTTAAAGACGATTTTTGATAAAGCTCTACAAGCAATTACTTGTTCCCCTTTTTCATTATCAAATACAAATCGATGTTCAATAATAAGCCATTTTTCATTCCATGTAAAAATTCTTGATTCTACTCTATATTTTTGAAAAGGTGGAATTTCTTTTTTAAATAATGTAAGTACACCTCCATTATGTCCATATATATTATGATTAGGTTCCATCATCACTCTTGTAAATATACTATATAAGACTTGAATCCGACTAAAATCTAACATTTTGTTGTATGAACTATTTATTTATTTTTTAAATTTTTAAACATGATAGTTATTCATATTAATAAAAAAAAAGTTTACTTTTACTATATCTTCTTTTTTTTCATGCATATGAATAAAATCATATTATTATTATTATTATTATTACCTATTATTCTAGATTTGGTAATCCATTTATTTTTTTATTATGGATGGGTTTTAATTATTAAATTAGTCATGTAAATTATACCACATATATAATATATATTTTAATAATAACAATACTTTTATACTTACCATGTGTTGATTGTAATCCATATCATCTAATAAACATTTATGATCTTGAGACAGCACTTGAAAGAGAGCTATAAAAAAATAATAATAGTAACAATAATAAGAGAGCCTGTTTTAGTTTATATAATAATAATAATAATAATAACACTGAGTTTATATATGCATTTTTTTTATTACGAAGAGGATTATTATTATCCTGTTTAGCTCTTTTCACCATTGCACGTAACCATAACCAAGAACGAAAAGTATATCCAAGTGGTAATGATTTTGCATGAGCAATAGAAAGTAATACTATTGGCACTGCTAATATTAATTTAGTTGAAGTAAATGGTGGCATATTATATTTTTATATATCCTCCAAAATTTTTATAGGCTGGAGTAAAAATAAAAAAAAGAGTAAGAGAAAATAAAGAGGGGAAAAAAATGAAAAAGAATTTAAATGGCCGCTTATATTTTTGACAATTGCTTAAATAGTAAATAAATAAAAAAAATGAATTTTACAAATCAGCAATTATGTGAAGACTGTTCCCTTTTTGGACAAAACCTTTTTTTGATGCAATTACTCAAAAGCTTTTTTCATTTTTCATTTTTATTGATCTGGTATTTAAAAATGATAAATAGATATATATAAATCTGAATTTCTTTAAGCCAAAAATTAAAAAATGAATAAAAAGATTTTTTCTAATTTTTGATAATACAAAATTGTATTTTTAGTTTCAAGTATCATTCACCCTAAATAAACTATTACATTGCTAACTCACCAACCATTTAGAAAATAATAATAGTAATAATTATAAGATCAAATCAAAAATAAAAAGATAAAAAATAAAAATATCAATAGAATATTCACAAGGCTTGTGAGTGAAATTATATTTTAATAAAATTACGAAAATAAATAAAAAGCCCAGAACTATCATATCTTATTGCATCTTTTTTTTTATACGTATTATTATTTTTATATTCAATTGACTACAAAGTAACATAGTAATGGCTAAAATATTATTAATATTTTATAATTAATTTAAATCAAAGCACGGTTAAATTATTTCCTACTCCGATATATTTCTTTATATGTAAATTCAAACGTAATTATTTTTCCACCAAATTCTCCCTAAAAGGAAGTCAATTACGTTGCATAATATTTCTAAAACAAATTAAATAAATGGGAAATAGAAGAATATAAATAGTTCATTTTAAACTTTTTTTTTGTTTAATTTTTTTTTCTTTTCTATTATTATTTAATAAATACATTACTTCTTTTTTTAAAAAAAATCAATAAAAATATAAAAAATGGTCTCTTCCAATGAAAAAATATACGTTATTGGTGCTACTGGTAATATTGGTGAAAGAGTAGTTAAACAATTACTTGCCAAAGGAGCCCATATAACCATTTATGTACGTGATGTAGAAAAATGTAAAAGCTTATTCCAAGAAAATAATCAAACATTAACTATTGTTCAAGGTGATTATTCTGATTTTACACTCTTTGAAAAATCCATTGCTGGACATTCAAGATTATTTTTATTAATTGCTGATCTATATCAAATGCCTGTCATTAAAGAAAAGGTAGCCAAAATAGCCTATGAATCTGGTGTTAAACAAATTGTTGATCTTTCATCAAGATTCGCTCAATTTCCTTGGCGTACATCATATATTGGTGAAGCTCATCGATTATCTGAAGAAAAGATTTATAATTTAGCTTTAAAACATAATGCTTATACAGTTGCCTTACGACCTTCAAGATTCTTTTCTAATCATTTATTTGCTGATGCACCTTCTATTAAGGCTGAAAAGACCATTTATGGTAGTCAACCTCCTGATGAAAAAGTAGAATGGATTTCTACTGATGATATTGCTGATATTGCTGTAGTTGTTTTAACTGATCCTATTGAAAAACATAGTAATTTGGCTTATACTATTATTGGTGATTCCGTTGATGGTAAAACACGTGCTGAACTTATTTCTAAAGCCACTGGTCATTCTATTCAATATAAACATGTCAGTCATGAACAACTTTATCAAAATTTATTAAATAATGGCCTTCCTAATCCTATCGCTTTGGATATTGCTACTGTTGTTACTGATTTGCCTCCTACTCATGTAGCTAAAATCATTCTTGGTCGTGATTATGAAACTTTGGGTGAATGGTTTGAAAATAATAAAGATAATTTTATTTAACTTTATATATATGTGATTATAGTTTGTTTATCTTTTTTTTTTTTTATAATAAAGAAATCTGTAAAATGAAATGAAATAAAATTGGATTAAAAATAACAGATGATGATACTTAATGATTAATTATATATATAAGGTTTATTTGTTACATTTCTATATAAGGATAATAAATAAACTACACTTATCTTTTACTATCTTCGGTGGCAAATGCTCATTTAAAAATGAACGACTATGTATTTATAAAAAAAAAAGACATGATTATATTAATAAATAATAAAGCTAATGTTGCCAGTGATTTATTTTTGTCTTTTTATTTACATAAATTTTTACCAACTACCCAAAATATACAAATCAGTTAAAAATCAGTTTTTTGCTAATTCCTGGATTCATCTTAAAAACTAAAATAAAAAATACTTAAATATATATGTACATGTTAATAAAAAAATTGGTAAATAGAATGTTTTAAATATAATATCATAACAATAAGAAATGTATCGATATATATAATCTATAAAAACCTAAAGATTAAAATATTCTTTATTTAAAAATATATTATATACATATATATAACTAATAAAAACTTATTTTCGTATGATCATGCTTATTTTTTAGTATTGATCCATCATCTTTTCATAAAAAGAAATATTTTGATGTAAAAATATCAAAAATATATAAAAAACTAAAGAGACACATATACATACTAAAGGCAATCTTCATATTTACAAATGATAATATAGCTCTTTTTTTCAGTTTACCTATTTCCATAATAAATATGCGTTTGATCTGACAGGAATACAATAATGATCCAATTGAATAATAATTAAATTTTCTGTCCATATTAGTTCAGAATCCATTTTATATTTGTTTATAAGGTATTTAATGTAATCTTTTTCTTCCTCATTCTGTATATATTTTAGTAATGATTTTTTACATCTTTCATAAGCAACATTAATATTATTTTTTTCAATCACCTCTAGATAATTCATATAATAATGACTTGCAAAAGAAGGCAACATAGTGTTATACTGCGAATAATTTGAACGTACAATTAGAAATCTTTCTTTGTCTCATAAATTATCATCACTCATGATTTCATATAATTTTAACTTTAGTGAAGTCACATTTGCAATACTCGGATACTGTGTTTTTACTTTTAATTTTATGTTTATATTTATCTCATGATGATAAGATTTCATTGAATCTATCTTCATTTCTAGTTACATTTGAATTTAGTATCATACTCAAATGTGGTCGTTACATAACCTTTTCTTTTACAAATCGATTAGCTGTTACAAACTACATATGATTATTAATAAAGAAATTGACGCATTATTTGAAAGTAAAAAAAAAAAAAAAAAAAAAACTATATAACTTATATGAAACAATTAATATAAAGAATTATTATTAATCTATTTCTATTATTTTACAATAAGAAATAGGGAAAACTGAACACGAAACAATTATACTATGTTATAGTACAGGTGAAAGGTATGACGCTTTGATAATATTAACTGATAAATCAATATTATACTATGGTGAATTATTTCCAAAGCACTATCTTTCAAAGGTAAATTGAAGTTTTTTGTTTTTTTTTTTGGAAATTAAAAAACATTATTTTTTAATCTCTAAATATATATATATATATAGGCAAATTAAAATACTTTGATATAAATTGCAAACACCTATAATAACTGTATTATGCAGTAAAAATAATGTGTATACATATTAGGGAATTTGGATTTAATATATGGTAATACCTATTTTACAAAAAATGACTTTGATTATATAATATCTTCATATACTAATTTGAATTATTCTTCTTTTTTAAAAAAAAATCAAATACATGATCATAATAATAATAATATTATTATTACTGTTATTATTTCAAACTATATTTTATGCTATTATTGCAATTTTTTTAATTTCTATTAATACTAATACTTTGTGACTTGCCGTTTTTTTTTCGGCGCGCCAATAAAAGATTTCTTTAAATTTGAAACTTTTTTATCCCCCCTCTTTTTTTTTTTTTATTCTTCTCTTTTTTTTTTAACTATTACTGTTATAAAATAATGGCCAAACCTATTTCAGCTCGTGAAGCTTTTGAATTACATAAATCTGCTGTAACTAGAGATTTCATTGCTAAACCTCGTTTAGGTATATATTATTTTTATTTATATCACCTTTTTTTATTCCCCTTTTTTCCTTTTTCTTATATAAGTTATTATTTGCTCATCTTTTTTTTTTCCTTCGCTATTTTTTTTCTGTATATAGATTATCGTACAGTTACAGGTGTTAACGGTCCATTAGTTATTCTTGATAATGTTAAGGTATAAAAGTTTGATAAAAGGATTATATAAGAGTACAATTTATATGTATATATATATATATAGATGTACCTTTTTTTACTATTACAATATTTTTGTATTTATTTATATATTTACGTATTTTAATATTCACGTATTTTTTTCTTTCTCTCTCTTTCCTTTTAGTATCCTAAATTCTCAGAAATTGTTGACTTAACTCTTCCTGATGGCTCTGTACGTGCCGGTCAAGTTTTAGAAGTACAAGGAAGTAAAGCTGTTGTTCAAGTAAGACAATGTATTATTATTATAGCACTCTTATATTTCATTTATATACTTTTAAATAATGATGATAATAATCTCGAACTTTTAAACATCCTTATTTGTTTTGTTTCATTATCATATTTATTTATTATTTTCTTTTCTTTATTATAGGTATTCGAAGGTACTTCTGGTATTGATGCTAAACAAACTCATGTTAAATTCACTGGTAATACTTTACAAATTCCTGTCTCTGAAGATATGTTGGGTCGTGTTTTCAACGGTTCTGGTAAACCTATCGATAAGGGTCCTAAAGTTTTTGCTGACGATTACTTAGATGTTAATGGTATTAAAAAAAAAGAAAAGAAAAAAAGAAGCAATAATAATTATAATAATAATAATAATATAGTTAAAATATATTGGGCTAACATATATATTAACATGATTACATTTATTTATTAATCTATTATAGGTTCTCCCATCAATCCTTTCTCTCGTATTTATCCTGAAGAAATGATTCAAACTGGTATTTCTGCTATTGATACTATGAACTCTATTGCTCGTGGTCAAAAGATTCCTATTTTCTCAGCTGCTGGTTTACCTCACAATGAAGTAAAATATAAATTCATATATATAATAATAATATTTTGATATTAATTTCCTACTATATATATAATAAATAGATTGCTGCACAAATCTGTCGCCAAGCTAGTCTCGTTCAAAAATTAGCTCCTACTAAAGATGTTCATGACGGTCATGAAGACAATTTCTCTATTGTCTTTGGTGCTATGGGTGTTAACATGGAAACTGCTAGATTCTTCAAACAAGATTTCGAAGAAAATGGCTCTATGGAACGCGTCACTCTTTTCTTGAATTTGGCTAACGATCCTACGTAAATATTAAATATTATATATATATATATATATATAAAGTAAGTGCATCTAATCCTTATTTTATTTTTTTTGGTATTTTATAGTATTGAACGTATCATTACTCCTCGTCTTGCTTTAACCACAGCTGAATACTATGCTTATCAATTAGAAAAACACGTATTAGTTATTTTAACTGATATGAGTTCTTATGCTGATGCTTTACGTGAAGTTTCTGCTGCTCGTGAAGAAGTACCTGGTCGTCGTGGTTATCCTGGTTATATGTACACTGATTTGTCCACTATTTATGAACGTGCAGGTCGTGTAGAAGGTAGAAATGGTTCTATTACTCAAATTCCTATTTTAACTATGCCTAACGACGGTAAGATAAAAAGAAAAAATAAGATAATGATAATAATCAAATAATATAAAAACGATATAAACTTCTGGCTAATTTTATTATTATTATTATTATTTTATTATTAGATATCACTCACCCTATTCCTGATTTAACTGGTTATATTACTGAAGGACAAATCTTTGTCGATCGTCAACTTTACAATCGTCAAATTTATCCTCCTATTAACGTCCTTCCATCTTTATCTCGTTTAATGAAATCTGCTATTGGTGAAGGTATGACTCGTAATGATCATGGTGATGTTTCTAATCAATTGGTAAGTAATTATTATGATGTATGTATTTATTTATTTATTTATTAAATTCATTTATTATTACTAAAAATTAGTATGCTAAATATGCTATTGGTCGTGATGCTGCTGCTATGAAAGCCGTCGTTGGTGAAGAAGCCTTAAATCAAGAAGATAAATTATCATTAGAATTTTTGGAAAAATTCGAAAAGACATTCATTGCTCAAGGTCCCTATGAATCCCGTACTATCTATGATTCTCTTGACTTAGCATGGTCTTTACTTCGTATCTTCCCTAAGGAATTATTGAATCGTATTCCTCAAAAGGTCTTGGCTGAATATTATCAACGTGATCGTAGCAAGACTAAACAAAGATCTAAAGGCGTTTTCGATACCACTGAAGAAAATGATGATTAAATATAATATACATATATAAAATATCAATATTATTATTTTGATTATTATTATTATTACTATTATTATGTCTTATAATGTATACACACACACTTATATAAAAAAAAAAGAATGAAAGAAAAAGATAAATCATATATGATATCGTATATATATGTTTTTATTTTATTTTTTTTATTTGTTTACATTCTTATTACAATGTTTGTTTCCTTTTCACTTGTTATATACGAAAAAATAAATATACAACTGTAGTTATTACTTTATTTTTAATTGGTTTTCTTTTTATTTTAAAATATATAATTGTATAAAATATGAGTAGATTAAAAAAAAAAGAATTTACTAATAATAATAATGTAAAACCCCAAAAAAATATTTATTATAATAAATTTATACTTCAACTATTCTATGTATGTCATTTTATTAAAATAAGAAAAAAATGGCCAAATTTCCAAGGGGTATGTATACCTTGAAAAATTTCAAAAAATGCGAGTTTTTCCAGTCTGTTGATTTAAACTCCGTGCTGCATGATTTTGGGGGACCTAAATTTGGATCAGCCATAACTGCTTTTTTCTTCATCCTTTTAATTACTCTTATGTTTATATACATATAAACTTATTAAATATCAAAATAGTATATAATTCATCATTTGCTTTCTTTCTTTTTCTTTTTTTATCTCTTTCTTTTTTTTATTTATTATTAACACAATCATAGTACACCACTTTAGTATAAAAATAAATGTAATCACTTTTTTTAATTAATTAAATAGATCTATTGAGTATTGTTTATTTTATGAATATTATAATATTATTATATATATATAAATGGGTGAAATGAAATATGTGAATTTTTATATGATGATTTTTTCCTTTTTTGTTTTGTTTTAAATTTCCCAAACAAATTCTTTAGGTTTTTCAAAGGCTAAAGCAGGTGTTTTCTTGCGTTTACGTTCAATTTCAGTTTTAAAGAACTATATTCATGTTTATAAAAAAAAAAATCAAAATCAATACTACAGTTATTATATACACTATTATTATTATCATTCTTATTATTTATTACCGTAGCATAGGTATGATCTAAGAAATCTTCTAAATTATATTTAGGTTTAAGGAATTGTTCAGAAAATATTTTAGCAAGTGTAGATACATTAGCATAATAATGTTGACTAAGTGTTTGTAATTCCCATAAAGATGAATCAATAGCATTACTTTTATATGGATCATTAGTATCAGCATCAAAAGGATCTTCTAGTTTTTGATCTGCTGCATTTGATGCTTGACTATGAATCATACTCATACAAGTAGGATGACGTTTTAATAAATTATAAATAAATGGTACAATAATGACACATGCTGAGGGTGGGGCTGATAATGAAAGTTGTGCTAATTTTTTAATAAATGCTGCAATTAAAGCTGCTGGTAAATAACTATAAATATATATATATATATATATTAGTTTATATTTTGATCTTCCTTTTTTTTTTTTCCTACAATTGTTATTAATATTGATTACTTACGCTGATGATAAGAAAAGTTCCAATAATCGGAAAAATCTAGAACGGTATTTCATATGTAATACATTTCGATCTAATAATGAATATAATTTGTGATAGAATTCAGGATAATCTCTATAAAAAATAAATAAGTATATATATAAAACATTAATAAATTATATTAATATCATATATATATATATATTTCTTTTCGACTTACAAATTATGTTCATTAATTAAAGTGAAAACACCATTAAGAGCTAATAAACTAATGGCACCACCAATATTATAAGCATCTGTTAAGAAATCCATTAATAAACGAGGATCAGTCATATAAGGAAGTACACGTTTATGAAGGACTAGTAAAGTTCGTTTATAATATTCATCTGTCATTGGTAATTTTAATATGGCTAACCAACAATTTTGAAATGATTTTTTGTGTACTGAAAGTTGAAGTAATGGTGGTAATTTTTTCCCATTTTTTTTATTATTACTACTCTTTTTATTATTAGCATTATCATCATCATTTTTTCCTTCTTCATCTGATAATGATCCACCTAAAATAGCATCAATATAATTTTCTTGTTGTTTATTGTCATCATTATTATTATTATTTTCATTTATTTCTGGTTTTAATGTCCAAAAATCATCTATTTCAGAAGCTTCTGTAGGCATTGTTGAAATGGATTCTGCAATAGTAAATGAATTAACTAATAATTGATATAATTTTAATTTGTTGGTATTATTATTATTTTCTTCTGATTTTTGTCGTTTTGTTCCTTTTTTTTGTTTTTGCTGTTGTTCATCATTTTGTTCTTTTAATGTTTTTTCAATAATTTCACTACATATATATATATATAACTAATTAATCTCCTTTTCTTTTTTTATAAATATATATATATATATATATATATATATATATATATTATTTAATTTTCAACTTACGCAGTATCTTTATAAAAATAATGTCTAACATCATCATAAACATTTACATATTTTTCAATAAATTCTTTTTGTAAAGGGCCAATGAAATGAGGAGTAAATAATAAAGAAGATACCATAGGACCAAAGAAATTATTAGCAAAAGTAGTTGGAGCTTTAGAATAAAGTTTATTAACTTTACTTTCAGTTTTTAAAAGATTCATAAGAATATTTAAAGCAGGAAGTTGTAATCCTGGCTCGTCATTATCTAATAAAGATCTTAAACTAGATGCATAATCCATATATCGTTCACGTAACCAAGTATTAACAGCATCAGATGTCTCTTTTTGATTTTTATTATTATTATTTGTTGATTTTTCTTCACCTTCTTCTTGTTGTTTTTTAAGTTTATCTTGTTGATATTTTTCCATGGCTGTTTTAGGTTTTTTTTGTTTAGTTGTCGTTATTGTTGAAGTATTACTATTATTATTTGTTTGTCCATGATGTTTTTGTAAATCCCCATTTTCAAGTAAACGAGTAAATACACGATGTAAAGCATGTATAGCTGCATGAATGGTTTTTGGTTGTTGAGGTGGTTGAGTTAAAGTAATTAAATCTACAATATTATTAAGATGTGATTTATCAGATAATTCAGCTTCTAAAGTTCTAATCTTTTGCTTTGCTTCTTTAAAGTCTAAAGGCTAATTATAAATTATAAAATAGTATAAATATAAATATGACTCCTATTAATCTATTATTATTATTATTATTATTATTATATTTAGTATTTATTTATTTTACCAAATCATTTCTTTTTCTTTTAAGTGGTTGAGGCATAATGATATATTATTAAATAAACAGTTTAATCCAAAAAAGAGAGAAAAGAAGAGGAAAAAAAAAAAAAATAAGAGGAAGAAAAAAATTGAAATTCAATTTTCTCGATATAAAAAATAAGCCACCACTACAATAAAAAGCTCTCTTGCATAAATACAATTAAAATTCCGCTATCAGGCACTTCGTTATATTTTTATGAATTATTTCATATTAATATAAATAACAATGCGATAAATGAACGACACTAATCTAATATATCATCTGAAAATAAGATGATCATTATATTTACCTCATTATTATTTTTGAGGAAAAAAAAGAAAAAAAGAAATATAAACTAAAAAGAAGATTAAATTAAACTAAAAATATATACATTATGTAATAACAAATATGAAAAGAATTACCATATTTATATATAAATTTGATATATGTCATAGGTATAAATATAAAAATATATATATAGAATGGATATTTATAACCGAGATACTAACCGTTAATTTTAATAATAATAGAAAAGATCTTGATTCTATTTTTTTTTCCTTTTTTTTTGTTTGGATGAGTTATTTTTTGAACCAGGGGCAAAAAAAAACTTAGTTATATAGATTTATAAAATCAAGCCTCTTTCTTATTTAAATTAAAATACCAGATATTCGGATTATTCATGAATAATGATAGTAATAATAATATTATTTGTTTGTTCATCTTGATTTTAGTTTTTTAAAACATTAAACAAATTATAACGTTAAATAATAATAATAATAAAAAAAGTAAAGATGTTTACTATTCACTTTAACTGTTTCTATTTTTTTTTAATATATATAATATATGTAGTGATAAATAAATCACCATGGTATAAAAGAAAAAACTTATTTTATTAAGAATAAAACCATTAACTATTTAGGAAATCTTTTACTATTTTGAATAAAATAACAATTGACCTGGTTAATCAAATGGATAAGCCAAGAATGTGGTTAACATGCTATTTCATTTTTATGCATTTTTTAATATATTTATTATTTATTTGATAAGATGACTATATATATATATATATATATATATATCTTCAAAATAATTAAATAAAACCCTTTATTTTTATGTAATGTATGTATACTCAGTTTAAAGTTTTTTTTTTTTTTTTTTTTTTCGGTTCGGTTGATTAAACGGTATAAAATATAATCCAAGAATCAAGCTAAATAAATTTTGATCATCTAGTGGGATGATTTTTTATTTATGCATATTTGTTTAATAAAATAAGAAAGAATCGCCATTATAGGATTATCATTGGAAAACTTTATTAATTAATTTACTTGGAAAAAAAAAGGGCATAATTGTGTTTATATATATATATATATAAGAATAACAGGGAAATTCGTAATCTATTATAATTGCATAATTTTTTATAAATAAATAGTCATCATTATTCAAAATCTTCTTTTCTTAACTTTCTTCTTTTTTTCTTCTTCTTCTTCTTCTTCTTTTTCTTCTTTCCTGTTTTTTTTTTTCTCTTTTACTTTATTTTTTTTTCTAATTATTAGTAGTTTATATATAGAAAAAAAATGTCTAAAGGATTAATATCACATAATTATAATTTTATTACTACAAGTTCTGATGTTCCAACTTATCAAAAGTAGGAAAAAAAAAATCTCAATAATAATGACAAACTTTTTAATTAGAATTATAATTTATTTATTTAACTTAGTCATCAATTTTCTTTAACCATTCGACAACAACCAATTCAAGCAAGAGTATGTACCAATAATGAAAAAGGTAATGCATATACTCTAATTAATATTATAATAATAATTTATTAATCTGTATTCTTTTATTCATTTAAAAAAAAGATCGAAAAGCAATTGAACCTCCTCCTATTATTCAAATACAATTAAACAATACTACCAAAGAGGAAAAAAAGTAAATAAAAAAAGAAAATAATCAATATATATATATATATATATACTATTTCATTACTTATTTCAATTGATTTTGATTAGGAACTTTTTACAAAATCCATTTTATTTTATGTTTGTTAATCTTGTTCATCCAACAACTTATGAAGACATTAATCAAAACTATCCAGTTTTATCTGGACAAACAGTTTCATCTATGTATAAATTAAAAGATATTACAAATGATGGTAGGAATTAAAAAAAAAAAATGGCATTTATGTTATTATTATTAATAATAATAATAAATAGTAATAATCTTACATTATCTATTTATTTATTCATTTAGATGGATCCTTTTTCTGTTTTGGAGATTTATCATCAAAAATTGAAGGTGAATTTAGATTAAAATTTACATTATGTGAAATCCTTAATACAAGTACTATTAATCGAATGCATATTTATTCACAACCATTTCATGTTTATCATTCTAAAAATATGCCAAAACCTTTAAATACCACTTTTTTATCACGTTCATTTTCAGATCAAGGTGTTAGAATAAGAATTAGAAAAGAACATCGTATTCAAGGGTAAAAAAAATATTTACTTATTATTTATACGTTATTGAATATTAATTTTTTTTATATTTTATCTATTTATTTATTTAATAGGCCACCCATTCGTAAACGTAAATATTCTTTAGAAGAAAATGAAGATACAAATTCAATAAATGAAAATAGATATAGTAAAAGATTATCAACAGTTAAAAATTTCTCGCCTATTCTTGAAAATAATAATAAAATGGAATTGAAACAAAATGAAGATTCATCCTATAATCAACAACCAATTTATTGTTTAAATGAAAATGATAATAATAATAATAATAAATTTAACTATCAACTTCAACCACATCCATTAGAAATAAAAACTGATAATAATAGCCATCATCATCAAAATTCTCACCCTATATCATCTGCTACTACAACTATAAAAATATTACCATATTCACCTCCATCACAAGCTTATGATTGTCATTCAAGGTCATCTATATCATCACCACTTAATATTTATCAACATAATCCATCACAAGGTGATCACCATTGTCATCAACAACAAATATATCATCTTTATCCATATCATCATTCCTATCATTATTATCCAAGTCCAAAAACAATTAAATCATCATCACCATCTATTTCATATAATTTAGAGCAACAACAACAAAATCATTTAAATTTAAATGATAAAATCATTTTACCACCTTCTCCAAGATCATCCATTGCATCATCATCATCTACTGGTACCTCTTTTTATTTACCATCACAATCCTCTTCTTCTAATTCTTTATCTATACCAACAACATCGTCATCATCAATTTATTCACATCGATACTCTTTACCTTTATCACCACCTATATATTCTAATAATTTAAAGGGAGGTTATTATAAACATCATCAATCACTTCCTTCATTACCATCTTATACAAATCTTCGTCATTATATTCAACAATCACCATCATCTAATGAAATATATAACAATAGTAATAATAACATTATTCAATTACCATCTATTCATTCCGTATTAGCTAAGAATCAAAATAATAATGGTAATAATAATTCTATAATGGATGATTGTCATATAAATATACCAAAAAAGAAGGATGCATGTGAAGAAAGTGCTGTAGAAGCAATGATACAACTTTCACGTCCATCAAATGTAATTTCTTTAAATCAACATCACCATCACCATCATCCTGAATATAATAATATATTATTGGATTCTTCTCGACGTACATCTACAAATATATTAAATAATTTTATGTATTAATTGTATACTTAAATATATATCAATAATGTTAGTAATATTACATATTTAAAATAATAAGAAAACTATTTTTAAAAAAAATCATTAATGTATTTATTTATCTATTTATCTATTTATCTATTTATTATAAAAATAAATTAAATTTAAAACGGTATTTATCTATCTTATATTTATTTATTTTTCATTTTTGTTTTCATAAAATTCTCTTGGTTTCAAGTGTCCCATCAAGAAGAGCATTTCTTTTCTTAATTGATTAATTCCTGCACCAGATTTTGAACTTACTACCATGATCTCCTTTATAGCGTAATTATACTTGTTTAAACTATCTCTAACAACTATAATTCTTTTGGCAAGATCTGGCAATACTGGTATATCACTTTTGGTCATTATAATTTGAAATTTTACTTTGTTACTATATATATATATATTTAATAAAATAATGATATTAATAAATGATAAATACTATATATATATATATATATATATATATTCCATTCATTTACTTTTCCAACATTTGAAGAAATTCATGATCCGGTAATTTTAATCCTATATATATAATCATATAAAAATTGAATAAATGCATAAATATTAAATATAATAGTAATGAAACATGCAATATATTTATATTCTTACCATGACGAGCATCAATAACAACGTAAAGACGTTTTAATGGTTTTCTTTTAGTGATATATTCTTCCATCTATATTATATATATATATATTATATAATTAGTATTTAATATTAAAAAAAGAGGTTATTCATTTTATTCTATCTTATTTAAAATACCAATTCTCTCCATTGTTTTCTTTGTTCTTCATCCACAAAAGCAAATCCATATCCAGGCATATCTACCATGGTAAATAATCTTCCAACATTAAAAAAATTAATTTGTTGTGTTAATCCGGGCTTATCTGATGTACGTACAATGGTTGTTGATGCTAAACTATTTAATAAACTTGATTTGCCTACATTTGATCTTCCTTTTTTATTGTATTTTTGTATTCAATCAATTATTATTTACATTTATAAAAAAAATCAATTAATTATTGTTTATCATAATGTATGTAGAGGTTTAGTGTACATATATATATTCATATGTTGTTTTGTTTACCTACAAAAGCTACTTCCTCCAAATTATCAGGTGGGAATGATTTAGGTGTTTTAGCTCCAGCTAAAAATGAAAGTATAGGAAACTATAAACAATATAGAATAAATATATATATAAGTAATGATTTTTTATTCTCTTTATATTATATATAAATATATCATATTATTATTATTATACAGTATATGTTGGTTCAGGGGAACTGGACTCTTTTTGTAACAAGTCCTTTTTATGCTTTTGTTTATTTAAAGATTTGAATTTTTTCGTTTGACGTAAAGTACCAAATCCAAGACGTTCCAATTTTTCATATAATTTTAAAGGTGGCTGAATTCGATTAAACTTTTGCCGATTAGATAATTCTTTTGCATTAGTATTTTTTTTCATTTCCATATCTTTAAGTGGTTTAAAAAAATTAAAATCACTACTACTATTATTACTACTATTACTATTATTATTTAAAGTGGCTGGACTATTACTTATTTTATTATTATTTGTTGTATTTATTGATCTATTTATCATATTCCATCGTAACTGAATAGTTCCATTTATATTCTTTAATTCATTGTACTTTCCATATTTGTTAATTAGTGAACTAGATCTACTACTAAACCATAATATATTTTTCATTCTATTTAAAGTTTATATATGTGTATTGTATTTAAAAAAAGAAAAAAGCTTCAGGTAAAGGAAAAGGAAAAAGGGAAAAAGAAAGAAAATTCAAATCCCGCGTTTTTTTTTTTTTTTCCTTTATATAAATAATAAAACTCCACTTACCCTATTTCCTCTCTCTTTTCCTTCCTCTTTCTTTTTATTGCTATATTATAAATATGGTATTAAGAAATATTTCTTTATATAAAATACCCTTTTCATTAATATATAAGGTCAAATCTGTTTCAAATTTACATTATATATCAAGAATTAATTTTTCTTCTTCACGATCTATTGTTTCTCAAAGGTCTAAACTTTTAACTACATGCATAAAATATCCAAAATATGAATATTTAACTTTCAATTCTTCTTCAATATTATTAAAGCAACATAAAAGATTAATAACAACAATAGCAACAACAAATATTAATACTTTAAATAATGATAGTGATATTATTTCCAATAAAATGACATCTATACCAGAAACAATTTATGCATTATCTACTTCACCTGGAAAGGCTGGTGTTGCTATTATTCGCATTTCTGGACCACATGCAACTCAAGTAAAAAAGCAATAATAATAATAATAATAATAATAATATGATTTTTTAAAAAATAACAATAACAATAATGAAAAAATTATCATTTTTATTAAGCTGAATAATAAAATAAAATAAAAATCATCATCATAATATAAATTTATATAGGTTTTAAAAACAATGATTAAAATGGATTCTAGTAACATCAAACCTCGCCATGCTTATTTTAAAAGAATATATCATCCATCAACAGACATAGTCTTAGATCATGGTCTTATTTTATATTTTAATGCTCCTCATAGCTTTACAGGTGAAGATATTATAGAATTACATATCCATGGTGGTAATGCTGTCATACAAGGAATTCTTAATGGATTAAATGAGTTACCTTATTTTCGATTGGCCGAACAAGGTGAATTTGCAAGAAGGTAAATATAGATAATGATAATATTAATTAAATATTAATCTAAATTTATATTAGAGCATTTGATAATGATAAATTAGATTTAACTGAATTAGAAGGTTTGGCAGATTTATTAAATGCTGAGACTGAAATGCAAAGAAGGATTGCTTTACGACAAGCTGAAGTATGTAAAAGGAAAAAACGATGGACATATATATAATTATCATCACCATTTTAATTATTATTTTTTTATTTCTCTTTATTTGAATAGGGTGGTTTACGTATCCATTTTGAAAAATGGAGAAAAAAAATTATTCATGCCATGTCATTAACTGAAGCAGTGATTGATTTTGGCGAAGATGAAAATATCGAAGATGGTGTACTTAATGATGGTAAAAAACATATATAATAAAAAAAAATGCATTCATATTTTTTATTTATTTACTATTTATTGGTGGATTCATATTTATATATTATAGTCACTTCTAATATTAAAGAACTTCGACAAACAATTAGCGACCATTTAAATGATAATCATGCCGGTGAAATTATTAGAAATGGAGTTCATATAGCGATTGTTGGACCACCAAATGCTGGAAAAAGTTCATTTTTAAATAAATTAATTAAACGTGAAGCAGCCATTGTATCAGATATACCAGGAACCACAAGAGATATAGTTGAAGTAACTATGAATTTAGGTGGATATCCAGTGATTATTAGTGATACAGCAGGGTTACGTGAATCAGAAGATCAAATAGAAATGGAAGGTGTTAAAAGAGCAAAAGCAAAAGTAGAATCATCTGATATTAAATTATGTTTATTATCTGGTTTAGATTTAGTTCGTTGTCATAATCAAAATAAAGAAAACATTGACCAACAACAATTACTCATGGATCCTATCATAAAACAAGTTATTGATCATGATACTTTTGTTATATTAAATAAACAAGATATGTTTAATGAATATATTTCTTCTTCGGAATTGGCACAACGTGTTCAACTTGAAACTGGTGCAAAAAAGGTATGGACTCTTAGCTGTAAAACTGGTCAAGATTTAGATCTTTTTTTGAAAGATATGATTCAAGTATTAAAATCCAAGTAAAATAAAAATAATATAAACATCATATATATATATATGTTAATTGATATGTTTATTTATTTATTTTTATTTTCGAAAAATAATTGTATTAGATTTGATAAATCCATGGCAAACCCTATACTAATTACTCAAGCCCGTCATCGTCAACATTTGGAAAATTGTTTACACTCCTTAGATACATTTTTAGGTAAATACTTATATTTTGTATTAGTTATTAATCATTATAACATTAATAAATATGGCCTTTCATTTATTTATGTATATGTATATAGATATGCCAATCGAAGATATTGTTCTTGCTGCAGAAGAATTAAGACAAGCTGCTAATTCATTAGGAAGAGTGACTGGTAAAATAGACGTTGAAGATGTATTAGATGCTTTATTTGGTCAGTTTTGTATAGGAAAATAATGTATTATACTATATTATTATTATTATTATTATTATTATTATTATTATTATTATTATTATTATTATTATTATTATTATTATTATTATTATTATTATTATTATTATTATTATTATTATTATTATTATTATTATTATTATTATTATTATTATTATTATTTACTTGTATAAATGGGTGTATGTATTAAATAATTATAGAAAGAAAAATATAAAAAAAATAGAAATAGAAATGGGAGATCTATATATGTATATATTGAAGAATGGAAAAAAAAATAGAAGCGATAATTAAAATAAAAATATATAAAAGAGTAAAAAGTAGATATATGTCAACAATTTTTTTAATATATGTTCAATGTGATCTTAGATCCACCACTTTAATGTCATAATTTTCTTTACTAACGTGAGATGTATTATGTGCATCCTAAAATAAAAAAAGTATTAAATAAATGTATACATTTATATATATATAAAGAAGAAAAAGAAAAAAACTTACAGTATAAATAGGTACATCAGGATGTGGATGGAAAGCTCTTTCAATTTTACAACTACTAATAACATCAAGACCTGGTGGATCAGTCAATCGAAATATACCAAAGCTATATAGAGAATAAAAAAAAGGATTAATATTATACATGTGACAATTATTGTAAAATTATTAACATTATTATCAATGTTATTATTACTTTGGATTGTGTTGTGGTGCACAAACAATAGCAACTGCTTCAGGAAGCATTAATTGGTATGAACAATGAGTATGTAAATCAACGGAACTTAAAAAGCAAGATTGTGAAGGATGTGTATGAATCCAACCAAAAGTTAATAAATCATTTGTATCTTGATATTCAAAGAGCTCTTCTTCATTTTCAGTAGTACATGTATCTGATGTTCCAGTTTGTTTTGGTATAATAAGAGTTGTCATTTTTAATATATTATTTTTCTGATTTAAAAAAAAAATAATAATAATATATATATATATATATATATATTAATCAACATGATATACATTAACACATTCAAATGTATTCATTAATCTTACTAAGGTGCCAGCTAAAATGCCACATGTTTCAATATTTCTATCTGTATTATTCTTCGCAATATTTAAAAACTTGTTTTGTAATGAAGTAGGTATAATAAATGTACGTAATGGTTCTCCTTTTTCAGTTGTGACTACATTAATAATAATAACAAACACATTAATTTTAATTTTAATTATCAACACAGATCATCCTTTCCTTTTTTTTATTCTTATTGTTAATATAAATGATTATATTACTTACCTCCACTAAAAGGGTGATGTGCTTCAGGTGATGGTGGTCGAATTCGTATATCATCTAACTTTATCTTTGGTGGTAAAGCAGGGCCAATTAAAGATGGCTGTTGCTGTTGATTATGAATATGAGTTTCCAAAGCTATTTTAGGTGGCAATTCGGGTACTTGTTCTTGTTTAGTCTCAGGTACGGAAGGCTTTGGAGGAAGTTGTGGTGGTTGATAAATACCTGGTGTTGTTTTATATTGATTATCAGTATGGGGTTGATATGTAAATCTAAAAATAAATAAACAAATAAATAATCGACTATATAAATATATATACTTTAAATTATATATACAAATATATAATTATCGTTATTTTTATACCCATCGCTTTTGTTCTCAAATAAAGTATGAGGATATTGTGCTATGGTACTGGATCCTGATACTGTAGTATTTTTATGATCATACACTCTATAAAATAATATATATAAATCAATATTATTCATATTTTTACTATGTCAAATACTCATATCATTTTTAAATAATAACCCTACTTTTTTTTTACTTTATTTAGTTAACATATAACAATACCTTTCTTCATTATTACCAACACCAATAACATCTTTTAAAGCGTTTTGTAAATTCCATTCTTCTTCACTTTCAAGTTTCACTGATTGTTTATCAGTTTCAGGGTCATAACGCGTTGGATTTATAACAGTTTGCAATTGTTGAGAATGCCGAGCAACTATTTCAGATTCTCGTTGTTTTTCCAAAGCTCGTTTTTTTTTTATAAACTGTTCATACTGAGCATCTAATAAAGGCTTCATCACTTCTAAGGCATCTAGCGCTTCCAAACAGCTCTATTCATTATTTTAAACTATAGGTGTTAGTAAGTAAGAAATATATATATATATATATATATATATATATATATACAATTGCTTTTTAAAACAATGCCAAGTAAAAAAAAATAACCATTTGTACCTTTTTTATTTTATTACGAGCCTTTTTATTCTCTGGGTCTTTATACTTTGTGTGCTTTGGAAGTTCAGTTAAACCTAAACTATTAATACAATAAATAATAAGATAAATATAAACTATTATTATAAATAGTATTATCATTATTATTATTACTTTGTATATTTCATATAAAGAATATAAGCATGTTCGTAGTCATGTTCTAGTTTATATATTCTGGCTTGTTTTAAAAGTAAATCGGCAGAACGAAAATAAAGGCGAATAGGTGTATTAGAATCAACATGAAAGGCAGCTAATTGACCTAGCTCTATTGTTGATCGTGGTTGAAGTTGCGTCATTTTTTAAAAAAAAAACAATATATATATATATATATATTTATATATATATTTATATATATATTTATATTTGTAGTATTATTAAAAAGTGAAAACGAAAAAAAAAAAAAGAAAAATGTAAAAATGGCGAATTAGGAATTTTGCATTTTATTTTTAATCAGCGCACTTTAATTTGTGGTCAAGATAATCATTGACTAAAAAAATCTAATTAAACTTAATAAGAGCTTTACTGTTTGTTGCTGTATATCAAATTTAAAGTTTTGGCATTATTATAAAGCAAAAATAGCTTGTATAAAATAAATTGAACTTTTATATTTTATACTTTATTATATTGCCATCTATATATATGTATATATATCATACTGAATATAATTAGCCATATTTTCCAGTTAATATATATATATATATATATATATGTATATATTAACGACCACTAAAAGTTATTTATTTTGTTATTATAATATTTCTTTTTTTATCTTCATATAGTTTTATTAAAATAAGAAACTTTCTGAGGGAAAGAAATCAAAAATATATAAAGTTTCTAAAATGATAATGAAATATTTATTTTATAATTGAAAATACTGTTATAAAACTGTTTTATTATAACTTTTCATTTTTTTTATTTATCCATCTTTTTATCATGTCTAAATCTTTATCTTTATTAGTATAAAACTCGTTGATCGAGCGTCAGCATATGATCGGCTATTTTGAGGGATTTAGGAATATGTAAAATAAAATAAAATGACAGGAAGTGGAGTAGAGGTGAATGTATATATTAATTTTTAGTTGTAGGAAAAAGAAAAGGAAAGGGAAAAAAGAATATATATATATATATTATATAATGATAATAATAGCACTACTTAGGAAAGAATTTTTCACCATGATTAGGTTCCTCCTCTATTATAAGTTGTAGATTTGATAGTTATTATATTTTATTAATAATTTTAAGCACAAATGACCATATGTATTACCAATAATAATTATACATTTGTTTAGACGATTATGGAATGTTATTTATAGAGTCCAATAGCTATAAATGAAAGAATTGGTTAAGTGAGTGCTGGGTAGATGATATTTAATAATATAATCTAAATATTCAAGATCATCTATTAATAAATTACATGATGTGAAGCGATGATAAATGTGTGTAGATTGATTGCTACATCTACATCCAAATAATGAAAGGAATATAGATGGTATCCTGCCATGTGACTTTTGATTAAAAGGATACATTCTTTTTGCATACAAAGAATAAAGAGGATTGAGTAGACTTTAGGTTTTTATCATTCTGCAATCTTTTTATGGCTCTTTTGTTTGAAGTTTGTTGTTGGAGATGATGCTGTTATTCTTTATATGTTTGGATGTGTTGATCTATTTCTGAGTCTGAAGGTAGGCTCATTTTGAATTAATATATTGATCTTGTTAGGTTAAAGGAATTCCACAAGGCATTTTTTTTTTAATTATTGTCTGTTTTCTATGTGTTATTTTTTGACTCAGTAAAATAAAAACAATATTGGATGATAATCTTGGTGTTAAACTATGAAGCCTTATCAAGAACTTGAATTGAAGGATATTATATCTTGTTATAATAATGGTATATTACATACGCGTTCAATAGTTGTAGTTAATGCCTTTGAGTTAACTGAATAATTCGTGTGGAGACTTAGACATAGATTTTGTTCTTTTACTAAATCATTTTTATATTTATATATAATGTCAATTAATACTATAGCAAATTCAAATGTAAGACGTATGAATTGACAGTAAATTCTGACAGCAATGAGGAAGTCTAGGTTATACATATGTACGTCATATTTACGTAATACATTCATTTACTTGATGGATTTGATAATGTTATGGCTTATTACCTGGTCCAGTTGGATGCAATCATCATTGAAGTATACACCTAATTATTTAAAGGAAGAAGATTGTATTAGATATTGATTATATATATTGAAGTTGTGAAGTGGTGACAAATTGATTATGGTTGATTTGGATGGGTGTCATTTGTAGCCATAGTGGTTTAAATGTTTTTCAGCTGCTTTTAACATTAATACTACGTCTTATGGTGACCCTATTGGTACTACATCATCTGCATACTGTTGAGAACTAAGTATTGTTGTAGTTGATTTCACTCAACATTTTCTTCTATCTTTATGTTGTAGTCCAAGTAATGGTAATTATGTGTGTGGTATGTGAGCTATTGGTAGATTATTTATTGTTATTGAAAATTTACAATCAAGCCTTAACGTTGAAGGTATTTAATATATGAATACAACATATAGGAATGGAGAGAGGATCAACCTTTGTAGGATACTATTGGATGGATATATGTATTTATATTCAAATTTTTTACTAATAACTTATAGTTGAATGTGTTCAATCATATGTTTGATTAATAAAAATAGATTAGCAACTAGCTGTTGGTGAAGTTGATCCCACACGACTGATTTAAAATACCACACTGACTATGAAAACCTCCTTGTACAATGTCTAATGAATTCATTTGATCGAGAAGAGAAGATAATAAAAGACGTTCTAAAAGTTTACAGAAATGTGATGTTAGCGATATTGGACGATAATTAGCTGGATCATTCTTTTTATTATGAAAAGAAATATATTGATGGAAACGATCCATAGAAATATAAAAGTTAAAATACATATATATATACTCTTTTTTAATTATTAATACAATTTTGTACACACAAAGCTCACATGCACTTTTAAATATATGCTATACCTAAAAATGATAAGTAAAGAATGTAAATTACTTAAAAACCAAGTACTAAATTAGCTTGATCACTTAATTGAATTAATCATCTTTTTACATTTTTTAAAAAAAAACTATATATAATTTTATTTCTATCTTTCTTTTTCTTTCATTTTATTACTTATTTTTAAATGATAATTTTTTATTTATTTTTATAATCGAATAATTTAAAATAAAGAGAAAGGAAAAGGAATATTTTATTTCTGTTTTGTCCTGAAATTAAAGAAATTTTTTGATATATTTTTTATTTCGCTATCTTTTAATGTTTTTTTTTTTTTACTTTTCTATTTTCAATATTTTGTTTTAATTGAACGTTTTCTACAGAAGTCCAACTTTTATATATTTGGTTCTATCATTAAGATTATTTAAACGCTTATATATTATGTTTTATGCTCATATTTTTTATTTCTTTATAGATCATGTTTATTTTACTTCTTTTATATTTGATAACCAAATAAATATTCTTCTTGGATGGTACATTCAACAGCATAATTATATTTATTTTTGTTTTGGCATAAAACGATTGAATCTCTTTCTGTTTTTACTGTACTCTTATTTTTATTTTGAATACTCCTTTTTAGTAAATTTCTGATTTTAAATTTCTTAGCATTGACATAAATGAGTTTAAAAAATAAAATAATAAAGAGCTTTTTTTCCTTTTATTTATTTAAATCGAGTTTGTATTTTCTTATAAAAAAAGTAACTGGTATTCATTACTTGTAGTTTATTAATTATACAAATCTATATATTTTAAGTAAACCTTAAAAAAGAAATCTAAATAAAAAAAATATATACAATATTTATTATATTTACTAATATCAAGTTTCAGTAAAATAAGTCTTACTAAAAACACACATAAAAGAATTTTAAATAGTTGAAAAATTTATAAATTATAATAACTAACATATATATATATATATATATATATATATATATTATAATAATTTATTAATAAAATAACGTAAACTTGTAAACATTATATAATAAAAGTATTGGTTAAATTAAATTATCCTCGCAATTTGTATTCTTTTTTGAAAAAAAATTACATTTGATCCTTGAATATGGATTTTTAGATTTAAAGAAATCTGAAAATTCGTACTCAAAATTTGTAATTTTATTGCATTTGTATACAATCCATTGCCTAATTCTAGGTTTTACTTTATGTAGGTTATTTTAAACTAAGGTCAAAAAACAATGTGTCAGCACTTTAAACTGACTTTTAAATACCAAAAATATATGTTTATATTTTAAACAAGGGAGAGAAGATGATTTTTATTTATTTTAAACAAAATGTTAGTATTTATATTTTTTCAGACTAAGCATATTTATAATATGAATGAAAAAAGGAAACAATTTTGAAAAACCGCTAATCGCACCGACAAATGAATTCGCTTTGATAAACATTTAGCCGTAAAAATGTTGCAAAAAATCGTGAAGAGAGTGGGATTCGAACCCACGCCTCAAGAATGAGACCAGGACCTTAACCTGGCGCCTTAGACCAACTCGGCCATCTCTCCTCAGATGAGGGTGGAGGAGGGTTAACCGTAATGAACCAATAGAAAAATCATATAAATATTTTATTATAATCCATTTTTTTTTTCTTTGTATTATTAAGTAATAAAATTACGTGTACTCATTTTATAAATTCAATTTTAAAACAGTATTTTTAATTAATTTATTCACTAGTACATCAATAAAATAAACAATAGGAGCAAACATTTTAAAATTTAAACCTAATAATACAAAATATTCATCTATAAGCAGATGAATGATATTTGAAATAATACGATTTATTAAAGTTTAATTTGAAGCTATGATTTTCATTTTCATTTTCATTTTCATTTTCATATTCTAAGCCCAACATAAATCCATAATTTATTCTAATTTGTGTTATATTGTTTTATTTCTTGGCATATTTATTTAAATATTCTCATATGCTATATTTTTTTTTCAATAATAATAATAATAATAATAATAATAATAATAATAACGCTATTGTATTTTTTAGCATGATTTTTTTTTATTTGAATTCACAAACTCTGGATGCCTGTATTTTTTGCATTTTTTTAAAAAAAGTTAGCTGTTATGTTTATGCTCAAAATATAGATGGTGATAGTCAAGTTATTGGACGAAAAGATATTGCTGATGCCATAAGAGGTGGTTTAGAAGATTGTAAACCCTGGAATCAATGTTATGTTGGTAATGTAGGTCACTTTGAAGTTAGATTTGATAGTGCTTAATAATTATAAAACATCTGTTTAAATATATATTAAACATGTTTAGTATATACGATGTTAATGTGGATGAATATTTTTAAAAGAAAATTATTTTTTATTGGGAAAAATTGCAAACATTTTGTTTAAGGAATAAAATAAATAATTATTTTGTTAATCTATTAATTAAATTTTATTTTAAGTACTATTACATAGAAAAGAAACACTTTATAATATTAATAGATTAATTTTTTAATGATATTTAGTACCTTTTTTCATCTTATCCAAAAACTGTTTTCATTACGTACATTTTATATTTCAAAAATGAAAAAGAAAAAAATAAATAAATAAATAAATGGAGCAAAAAGAATAAAAAAATTGTTATCTTAAATTTAGATTTTAAATGAAGATAAAATGATTGCATATAATCTTTATTATTTAAAGATAAAAAGAAAAATGAAATTGTTTTAAAAAAGTGAAACTTTGTATTTAATCATATATTTATCATATTGTTCTTCAATATTTTAACAATATTACATTAATCTAATGAAAAATTGTCATAAAGCTAAATACATGCACTCTTATAACATGAATAATAATAGTATTTCTTCAATTAAAAAATATTGATTAGTTAAAGTGGAGCGTCCATATAAAAAAAACATGAATGGATTCTAAAAAGTAAAATAAAAAATAAAGATATTTTAACAGAGCCGCTTGTTCATACTACAGTAAATAAACAAAAATGACATATCTTTTATTGAAAAAAATATGTATATATAAATAGATATAAAAAGAAAATTTTAAAATACATTGTTGTTATCATAATTATATTCATTTTTGTCCATAAAAGTTAAATATATTTATATCATCATTTAGGAAACCAAAATTAACCAAGATATAATTAAATAAAACAAACAAAGAGGATATACTGTAAGTGCACGTCTATTATTTAAATGGATTTGAGATTCTGATAAAAATCCAACGGAAGCTATTTAAAATAAGATAAAATAATAATAGCAATGATAATGAATAAAATGCATTTATTTATTTATATTATTATTATTTATTCCATTTTTTTTTCTTTACCATATGTTGACCAAGTAAATGTAACAATAGCTATTGGTAATCTTACCCAAATTAATTTAACAAAAATGGATACAATAGATGCGGCAACAAGTGGGAATAAACAATATCCAATTACACATACAGATTGAAAGAAAGATCTATGATACATATATATAATAAGTACATTATAAAAAATAGTACCTATTTATATAGATAAATATCGTTATATACACTTACACGGCACCACCGAGTAATTTTGCATTTAAAGTTACAACTGCTGCTCCTAACCAAACGATAACGAATACACCAGTAAAGATAGACACACTTTGATCAGTAGGTGCTCTTGTACTCAATGTACTACATAAACCGATTAAAAAATCATAGTTATTACCATTTTCTTGTTTTAATACTATTTTTCTTTCTTTTATTCTTACATGGCAAGTGATAAGCATAATAATAAAGGCCCCCATAAATCCCCTATAATTAATAATTATATTCATATAAAGAGTGATAATTATTTTTAGCTATTTTAACACTATATATATATATATATATATATATATATTTAAAGGTTCCTTACAATCACGTAATACGTGTCTATCACCCTTTGGATGAAGAACTTGTAACATTTTGTTTCCAACTTTTTTTAAATCACGTAACTATATTTAGTTATTTAAATAATAATGGTAATAAAGATAAGTATAAAATAGCTAGTTATTATTATTATTATTATTATATATTTATCTTATTTAATTACAATTGTAACAGAAACTGGTTCATCTAAAGTATTCATACCCTGATATTCATTTGATGAAATAGCTATTGGTTGGTTTGCTGGTGGAGGAGTTGAACGCGTTGAACTTCCAATATTACCGGATAAACTAGGATTAGCAAATGGATTAGAATATACTGGTGTATTAGAATTATTAAAGGTAGTATTATTATTATTATTATTATTTGATGGTTGTGTTGACTGTCTTGTTGATTGTCCACTTAAATCTAAATCAGGTTCAATATAAGTTGAATATGGATCAGACGATGAAGCAAAAGGATTATCAAAATCATTATTTGAAGATTGAATATTAGAAGAAAGCATATTTAATAATATTTTATTATTTTAAATATCTTTTATAATAGATATGGAATATATATACTACTATTAATAAAATGAGAGTATAAAAAAAGAGGAGGGAAATAAAAAAGGGTTCAAAAAAAAAATAGAAAAGGAAAATTTAAAGTCAGTCCTTTTTAAATATTGTATTTAATATTTTATGGCTCCTTTTTTTTTAACCTCTTCATTCTCTCCACCTCTTTTCTTTTTTTAATATTATACTTTTTATAGCCACTATATATATATATATATTATATTATATTAATATCAGTATATAAAATTTAATAATGTCAAATTATGATGAAGTATCAGGGTTTTCACCAAGCCAACAACAAACACAATCACTAGTTAGTGAAAGCTGTATGGATTTTTTTTTAATAGAAATGGTTGAAACTATTTGTAGAACTACCATCACAGAACCTGATGCTGATATTGATGCTGTATTTTATAAATTAGAAATGTTGGGTTATTCTGTTGGTCAAAGATTAATAGAAAGGTATATATATATATATATATATATATATATTATATGTTCACACTATATTTATATATTTATATAAATATGTATGATAAAAATAGATTCACCAAAGATAGACCTCGCTTTGTAGATACTTTAGATGTAGTAAAATTCATTTGTAAAGATTTATGGACTATTATGTTTAAAAAACAAATTGATAATTTAAAAACAAATCATAGGGTAATTTTTATTTATTTATTTATTTTAATCAAACACACGTAAAAATATATCTGAGAAAAAAAAACAGTAATGATAATTTATTATATTAATATTTGTAGGGTGTTTATGTATTACAAGATAATAGTTTTCGATGGTTTATGAGGCTATCCACCGACGTTGGAGGTGCTGATTCTGCAAAAAAAGCAACTCCTGTAAGATAAAATAGATATATAAAAAATAAATACATATTAATCTTGGTAATAAAATTAATGATAAATATGATACTTTCTCTCTCTTTATATATATACATAGTATCTTTGGTTTCCATGTGGTATTATAAGAGGTGCTTTAGCTAATTTGGGTGTAACTAGTGTTGTAGTTGCAGAAACTTCAAATCTTCCACAATGTAAGATATATATATATATATATAAAGTGACTTATAATGGTTATTTAAATTTTCTTTTTTACTTTCCTTTCTATATAGGTACTTTCCAAATCAAAATAGCAAAATAATTATAAATATATATTAAATGTATTTCTATATATTATTATATGCGTCCTTTTTTTTTTGATAATGTACAATAATGCTAATATTAATTACCATATTAGTAAAGAGTTTAATACTCTCTATTTTTTATATACCATAGTTTATAATTGATATGAATGGATTCAAAAATTAATTTTGATTTATATTTACTTGGAATGGCGAATGAATTATTACTGAATACATATTTATATTTGTAAATCAAAAAGAGGAAATAATTGCTCATAGAGCATGTTTTGATGTACTAAATAGTCCTAATAGAGAAATTTGCCATAAAAAAAAATAATGGGAATATTACCAAAAAATAATAATACATATTTCACCTTAATATATTTTATTTAATACTGATTATTTTTGGGATTAAAAATTATAAAATCATATAGAATAGTCATAAAAAGAAAAAAGAAAAGTGATAAATGTATCCAATATATGTATAATATGTAATAAATCATACAAACTGAAAAAAAAAAGTACAGTAGAAATTGGTGCAAGCGTACAAAATATTTTAAGCAGCATTTTTAACTAATAAAAGTTTTTTTTGATGTA
The DNA here is from genome assembly GCA_037043795.1 of Cunninghamella bertholletiae. Lineage (NCBI taxonomy): Eukaryota > Fungi > Mucoromycota > Mucoromycetes > Mucorales > Cunninghamellaceae > Cunninghamella > Cunninghamella bertholletiae. The sequence goes on from JAZGVP010000005.1 coordinate 2,019,430, forward strand.
AAGTTTTATTCAGTTTTTTCGAAACCGTTAAACGTGCCTTCCCATTTAGTAGAATTTAAAAATATTACTAACATTTTTACATATTATATTACTATTATATTTTTACCATTGTTATAGATTTATCATTCTTTTAATAAAACACTATTATATTTCTTAATGATATAATTTTACGAATATATTTATACTTTCTTTAAAAACAAAGGAACCATATTTTAAATAGAAAATAAGAAAGAAAGCAGAAAAAATTCGGCAAAAAAAACCAGTAAGCTCAGAAAAAATAGAAGTTACCGAATTGTATTTTTAAATTCCGCTGAACGGAATACATTAATCATCTCTGCATACAGCGGATATACAAAGAGTATGCAAGGGAGAGAGTTACATTATTTCAAAGAAAGATAAGTAGCATACATTGCAGGATCAACCAGTCCAGAAGTATTGGATTTCTTGGTTTTATTTAAATTAGCTTGTTTTTTAGAGACTTCAAATTCTTCTATATGTTCTTGTTCATTTTTGATAGTATTTACACGACGATGCTTTTTACCAAATTTTAAGAAAGAGGTTCTTGATTGTTTAGCTACTTATCCGCTGTAAATTGAAGTTTAATATTTTATTTTAGAAACTAATTCCAAATTGTGGGGTTAAAGATTTAAATTATATTTGTTTCGTTTAATACATACTTTATTATAATTTAAAATTTTTAATTCATTTATTTTTAACTATTTAACATTTAGAAAATATTAGTATCTTTATTGTTTATAATAATATTATCATAATAAAACGAAACAGAAACAGGAAAATAAAAATAAAATGGCTTCTTTTTATTTCATATATATAATACAAGGGACCAGATATTGTTTTAATGATCTTGGATAATATTAATTTATAAATAAATAGATTAAATTAACTTGCTGTAAATTAAAATGAAATATAATGATAATGAAAGGTTGTAAATTGAATTTAGATATTTAATAATTTTTATTACTATAATACTAATATTTATAAGTATTTAAATAAATATAAGTAAAAGTTCTTTTTCTTTTTTTTCTTTTTTAAAAAAAACATATATGATAAATATTCATTTTACTATTATAAAAGATATAAGTATGGTATACTAAAAGCCTGTATTTTTTTCTTTTTTATGTTAACATAATTATTATCATCATTATTATCATTATTATCATTATTAATGAATTGTTATTACTAATACATTATATATTTAAAGGCGAGAATAAATATAAGTAGGATTTAAGCTAAGAACAGAGGCTAATTTAGGATGAACTTCAACTTGTAAAGATTTTAAAGGAGCATGTTCACCATCAACGGCAAAATAAGCCTTTTGACCAGGTTTTGGTTTAGGAGTGAATCTAAAGGCCTTGATTTTATAATATTCAACGATTTTTGAATTGATATGATTACCTTTTTCAACATTATTAAAAATATCTAATTGTTTAAAAACACCATGACCACCACGAACTAATAATAAATCCAATAACCCATCATTAGGTAAAGCGAAAGGATGACTTAACATACCACGAGCCAATAAAGGAGTTTTGCTAGTTAAAAACATAGAAATCCTTCCATCTATTTTAGTCCAATTTTCTGGAACAGGTTCATTTATTGGTGGAATAGTATCATTAATATGACCATCTTGTATTTGTTCATCATCCAAATCTAACCAACTAGCTGATTGATAACCAGATTCATATTGACTTTCAATCGTCTTTTTATTACTTTCTACAATATCAACATAAGCTTCCATACCATAACTATTTTTAGCAATAATTTCTTTTAATAATCCAACAACGGTACGGCTATCTCCCATCCAACGCATATCTTCTGTTGCTAAATCTGCATACGAAGTAATACCATAGTTTTGTGATAAGAATGAAAAGTAACGATGATCATCATAGGTTACTGAGCAAACATCCAATGATAATGATCGACCTAGTAAATAAAAAAAAGTAATAATTTGAATGTCATAAATTAATAAAAAAAGATAAATCATAAATAAAAATTGAAACTGTTCATATTTTTTATTATTTATTACCTTTAATAACTTGGACAGCAGTATAAACAGGATCAAAACCACGTCTTTCACCTAATAAACAAATACTAAGAGCATTACCAGTACCACCTGGAATAATACCTAAAGGTACTTTACGAATAGCTTGACGAGCATCAGATCTTTGTAAAAATCCATTAATAACTTCATGTATAATACCATCACCACTAACAGTAACAATAGCATCAAATTTTTCAATATCTAATTCTTTAGCTACTTTTATAGCATGACCTTGATATTCTGTATCTATTTAAAGCATGAAATAATTATCAATAATAACGAATTAGCATATATATATATATTATATTATTTTTAATATTATTATACTTACATTGATAATCTACAGTACATTTTGCAGCTTCAAATATGGGTTGTACCTGGGTTTCAAACATGGTTCTTGCTTTACCTTGACCACCAAATGGATTAACTAAAACTTTGAGTCGTTTTTCAGATTTAATACCTATTTTGGAATGATCGCGGGGAAAAGGGTTGAATTTTTATTATACAAAAATATAATCATATTAATATTGTATTTAAAAACAGTAACACATGAAATTTAATTATTATTATTCTTATTTTAAGCTTTTTTAATTGTCAAATAATAGAAATTATGATTTTTATTTTTATTTTTTATTTTTTTTATTTTTATTTTTATTTTTACCTTTATAAGCACCATCCATAACAATTTTACAAAAACCAATAGCTTCATCTTCCTTTCCTTTTTCGACAGAATACATAAACTTATAAAGATCTACTTTACTTTGATCATCTTCAGGGTGTTGAGGTATAATAGCATTGATTTGTATCATACTTGTTTTTTCATTAAAAAAAGCATATAATATATTAACGTTATCAATAGGTAATAAAGTTGGATCTGGCAACTTGGGTGGTGGTAAAGGGATACAACCACAAGCATGTCTAGCTTTTGCTATATTGTTTTATTTTATTTATTATTTTTATTATTATTATTATTATTGTTGTTGTTTTTGTTTTTTAAAAATTAAAAATAGAGTAAGTTTTATTTATATATTAGTTTGTATTTATGATAAGGGTAAAGTGTCAAAATAATAAATAATAATAATAATATAAAAAAAAAGGTTTCATATCTATATCTGTATATCTATATTTATCTATATTTTTAAAATACCTTTCTTTTGAGCGTTAAAGTCACCATCAATTCTTAATCCTTCACCGTCGTAAGTAAGCTCAACAGGATGATGTACTTTAGTTACTTTTATTGTATGAGCCATTTTTATATATTAATGACTTTTATATTTATTTTATGTATATCTTTTTATAAACAATAACAACAAAGAATAAAGTTTTATTTTAGTGAAGAAGAAAGAAAAAAAAAGAGAGAAAGGAAAAGAGAAGTGAAAAAATGTTTTTTTCCCTTTTTTATTTTTTACTCAGATTTAAAAAAGAATGGGTGTGTAACAAAGAAGGGTGTTTATAGGTTTCTGATGAAATGCTGATATATAAATAATAAGAATAAGAATAAAAAATAAAAAGTTTATATGAACAAAGAATATATATGAATATAAAAATAAATATATACATATACACATATAATAAACATATATATAAACATACATATATATTTATATATTTTATCAAGGTTTGTCTTATATAGATATATTTAAATTAATAATAATAATTGTAATAATAAAAGGTTACATAGCCATGCTTGCTTTTAAAGCTTCTAATTCTTGTTCTTCATCATCTTCTACTACAGCTTGTTTACGTTCTAATAGAATAATATATATATTATGATAAGTAATTCGTAATAATAATAATAATCGTAAATGATATATAATCCATTTATTTTCTTTTTCCTCTTTCGTTTTCACTCTTATATATCTGTTTTTCTCTTTTTTTTTCTATTTTATATACAAATATGTTTTTTTTTTTACCTGGGTGATGAACAGGAACATTAGGTGTATATACTGCAGGAGAAGGTGTTTCAAGCATTTTAGCATCTAATTCTTCTTGTTCTAACTCTTCTAATTCAGTTAATAATTCATCTTCATCCAATTCTTCTCCCATACCAACTGGTCGTGATATAGCTTCTGAAATTTCATTTGCAACATCCATTTGATCACGAATATCATCCATAGTAGCATCCACTTTATTGATATCCCTAATATTATTACATGATAATAATAAAATAAAATTTAGAAAAAGAAAAGAAAGAGGAAGGGGAATTTAATAAATGATTTTGTTTTTTATGTAGGTGCAAAATGCCAAGTTAAGATGATTTTGATTTTTGGCAGAAAAAAAAATTGCCAAGCTGGCAAAAAAAAAACACCTGCTTGATTTTTTATATTCACTACTTTTTTTTTTTTAACTTACATTGATCCATGAATATTTTTCATAGCTTCAGCACCAGCTCTCATAGCACTCATAGTTTCTAAATTAACATTAGCATTTTCAATTGCCATCATTTGCGTTTCTATAGTCATTCTTGCACCATTGATTTTTTCAATATTAGCCTCATAAGCTTTTTTTCGTTTCAGGGCCATAAGTGCAACTATAATTACATAGATATATATATATAAGTATAAATAATAAATACTATATCCTTTTATTATTGCTAATATTGTATTACCTCTTCGATTTTTAGTAGCATTAAGTTTAGCTACTTTTAATTCACTTTCTACCTTTGTTTCTAAATAAGTTTGTCTTTTTTCAAGCATATCTAAAGTGTCTCGTAATTTATAAATAGCATCTTTTGCAGTTGTTTTAGTTTTAGCCTTTCCAAAAAAAAGATTCATTATACTTTATTATTATTATATATTATTAGAAGTTATGTATATATATATATAAAAATGACGTAAAAAGGTATTTATAATATATTTATAAAAATGAAAAGATGAAGGAAAATAAAAAGGAAAAGGAAAAAGAAAGAGATAGGCGAAAAAAAAAATCACAAAGGTAAAAGAAAAAAAATCGGAGTTCAAATATCCTTTATAAAATAAGATTGGATAGAGTGAATTTTATTATTTTCCTTTTTCCACCCTCATTTTTTTTTCTCCCTCCCTCTCTTTTGTTTATTATAAATAAAAAGTTAATAATGGCTTTAGGTTCCAATTTGGCCGATATTGCTCATAAATCCATGGTATTATTACTTACCGGAACCACCAGTAAATTCATAAATACAGTTATAAATATATGAAAAAATAAATAGTATATATATATTCCATAGTTTATAATTCTCACAACCCATTTTATTGTTTATTAATAATTCTTAAAAATCATGTAATAGTTTATTATGTAACAAATATCGGCTTTCATGTTAAACACAGAATGGATTTGAAAAAAGAAGGTCGTTTGGAAGAAGAATTAGCTAGAATGAGTGCAATTGCTTTTGGAAAAGAAGAAAAACAATCCTCTACTACTACCACCACTACCTCAGCTTAAAAATATTATTATTCTCTTTATTGCTTTCTTTTGTAAATGATATTTTTACATATGACATTTTTGTATTATTTTTTCCTTTTCCCTTAAAAAATTACGAAAAATATATTTTGCATACATACATCCATACATACATTTTATAAAAAAAGAACCCAATTTACCACATAAATATTTAAATCAATAAATTAAATATGTTACATAGTTTTATTTTAAAAAGGTTGTTATTATTTTACAAATATACTATATTTGTGCTTGTTGATTAACGTTATTTATTGCCTAAGCGTAGAATAAAAATAGAGTAATGATGATAATTGTTGTTTAATAAATTTGATACAAACATACATATATATATTTACTTACCTTTTCTATAGTTTCATCCGATAGTATGGGTAATTTGTTTGGTTCATGTTCTTGTACAACTGTCATCTTTGAAGGAGGATCCTAAAAACAAAGGATAAATGATTTATTAGAAATTCATTTTGAAATTATTTGTATTATTTATTTATTATTATTATTCCTATTATTTTACAAATATAAAAGCACATAAATCTTGAGGTAAGTATTGACCATGCTCAGTAATCCATCTTTGCCTTTTTTGCAATTCATCCTGATAAGAGTCTTCCAATGTTTTGATTAATTCCTTTTTTAACTTTTCTTGTTTTTCTTGAGTTTGAAGTCTTCTTTCTACTTCAACAATTAAATGATGATATGAATAAGTGAATTGTCGATACCATTCCGTTAATGAAGAAAGTTGTTCAAAATAATGATCTAGATTTTCTTGATGTTGTTTCATTTCCGATTCCGATGTATTGACTTTTTCGGATATTATATCTGCCAATCCATTGGGTGCACTGAATTGATCTAAGTGTTCTAATACTTTAATTAAATCTTTTTGTATGGTTGAATAAATTTGCATACGTACTTGGATTTCTTCATTAACTGATGCTACAATATATAATGATTCATGTAGATCATTTAATATATCAGGAAGGTGATCATGATCATCTAGTAACACTATATATATTTATAAGTTGAAAAAAATCAATCAATCAGAAAATGATAAGGTTTCTTATGCTTTTTCCCATTTTATGCTTTTTTAAATATATTTTACCTGTAATATCTAATTCACTATCTGGATTTGTTTGACATATACTAATAATAATATGTATATTATATTAATAAAACAATAAGTAAATTTCTTTTTTTTACTTTCATGATGTTATCATTTATTACCGAGTTGCTTCTCCTAATTGGTCATAATGATTCGTTAAGCTTGTTAAAATATCAGCCATATTTGCCATTTCAGTTTCTTGAATATGTGTCTTTTCATTAATAAATGTAGAAGTAGGCTCATCTAAAGATACAGATAAGGCATTTTCTTGCATTGTAGCTAGTTCACTTATACGAGTTGATAATTGTTTTGATAATGTTTCCATTGAGCTACATAACATCTATATATATATATAAATATATCATAAATATATACCATATATAGAATATATTATATTTAATATATATATATAACTTTACTTCAACTTGTCCAATTTCATCATCAGCATGTTGTTGTAATTCTAATACAGCTTGGTCTTGAATATAATCAAATAAGGTGGCTCCATTTTGTTGGAAGTTTTTGATATTATTATTATTTATTGGTTGATTGAATTCTAATATACCTTTATCAATAACACAAGATCTTAAAAGGTCAAAAATAGATTGTAAATCAAAAGAGACTTTTTCAAAAGTAGCCTCACGTTCCTATATATATACATATGTATTATTAACAAATAAACTTACTAGTGTAACTTATTATTATTATATAATATATACCTTTATAATAGTTCTAATATTTTGTGTTTTCATAATAAGAAACTCACGAATTCTATCCAAAGTAGAAAGTTGAACAAGTATATGATTATGAACAAAAATAAGCTTTGGCCATGTTTTTTCAATTACATCAGTATGTTGTTCAGTTTGTTGAGATAATATATTTGCTTGCTCTCCAATACTTTGACCTGTTGATAATGCTTTTTTGGCAGCAAGTAATAATTCTATTAATTGTTCTTCCATGTAAATTATAAATGAATAAATTTTAAAAAGGAAAAAGAGAATTAAAAAAAGAGGAAGGCAAAGCAAAAATAATTCGAGATTTTAAAAACCAAAGTTAGCGGAGTTTTATTTTTTTTATGCTTTGAAAAAAAAGGATGCAATTATAAATATTTAATATCAATTGGATGAGAAGAAATACATCCATTTTTACTATGGCCACAACAATTATTAAAAGCAATACTACATAAACGACCACCCCTAAATAAATAAATAAAATAAGTTATATATATTTCTTTTTTTCTTATTTTATCTATTATTACTCTCATTTTAAAATAATCATAAATAATAATAATGATTATATATATGTAATGTTTATATAATTTTTACCCATCAGTATCACAAAAAACATTACAATCATTCTCTTGATTAAAGCATAAAGGTACATCAGTAAGTACACCGCATCTAACAGGAAATTCAGATTTATCTGAGGCAAAAGTTAAACAGGTTAAAGAAGCAGATCCACAGCCTTTGTTGTGGGTAATACTTTGCTTTATAATATTCTTGTCAGTATCGAGTGAATCATAATAGTTATCTTGAATGATGCTTTCTTCTTTAGTAGGTCCCGTGATATATTGATGATGTTTACTTAGTTTCATGCCTGATGACGATGATGAAATCATGTAAATATCAAAAATAATATAAAATAAAAAATTGAACTTCATGTTATAATAATAATAATAAAAGAAAAAAAGAAGAAGATAAAAAAGTAAGAAAAGAAAAAAAAAGTTTCTCTCTTTATATATAAATAAGGGTTTTAACCATTGAGGAACTTTTATTTTTAAAACCCAGATACTGACAGTTTTTTTATATATATAAAGACAAAAAAAAAATGATCATTTTCTTCTTTTCCTTTCCTTTTCTTTTTTTGGCAAACAAAAAAAAAAATGGCAGACGACGAAATAGATTTATTTAGTGAAATAACAGAAGAAGAAAAACAAGTATTAGCAAAAAGACAAGAAAAAAGTAGCCAAGAGCAACAAAAACGTTTAAATGAATTACTTCAACGCTTACCAAAAGATCGAAGTATGAGAGACAATAGTTGGATATTTGCACAACAACGAAGAACTCAACCACAGTTTAGTCAACCATTTATTCAGCCAGCCATTTTAAGTTTAAAAGAATGTCAACATATAGTTGAAGATTTAATTCCACAACAATTAAAAACATCTTGGACAAATTTTAGACACTCCGCTTTCCCAACCATTGATATTCCTTTAAAAACAACCCCTTGTTTACAATATTTAATACCTATCCTATATGAAAGATTAATCGAACCTATTATAACACCTTATTATGGATTTGGTCCTTCTCAGCTTGGTTTTCGTGATGTCTTCTTAGTTTTATATGATGCTGAAAATCATGGTCAATATGCTCAAACTGGCTTAGCTCCTCATACTGATGGTAGTTTAATTTCTTTTAATATTTTAATTAATTCTCCAGATGATTATGAAGGTGGTGGAACATTTTTTTATACAGAATCATTAGTTAATAATAATAATAATAATAAAAAGGATGGAATCTTGATAAAACCTTCAAATACTGGTGATTGTGTCATTCATTGTGGTAAAACAATGCATCAAGGGGTTGATATTACAAAAGGAAAACGAATGATTATTGTAGGATTTATTGAAACTATTGAAACAATTAAAAATGACGAGCCTTTATCAAAATTAAGAAATATGTAACATATATACCATTATGATAGAAATATTAATAATAAAAGTATTAGAATATAATTTTATTGAAGAAAAGGATTTTTTTTAGTAAATAATAGCATAAAATAGAGTATATGTACATAAAAAAAAGCATGAATGAATTAGTAATAGTAAATCCTATCTACAATTTGATGATCCTATAAATATAATATTAAAAAAAAGGAAAGACATATATGAAATGAGGGAATAAACTAATAAATAAATAAAATGGAAGGGGAATGATAATAATGGTTATATATAATTGATTCTTCTTTTTTCTTTTTTTTAATCAGAACTAATTCTTGTTAAAGATTGTTTACTACTATGGGATTCATCTACAGAAGGTGATCTACTAGATGGAGGCTGATCTTCATCATCGGTCATCATTACATATTTTCCATTTGAAAAAAAAGGAACTGGAGTAGTATGTTGCTGTTGTTGTTGAAGATGATGATGATGACTATTGTTATTACTTATCATAGTAGATATTTGATAAGGTTGATAAGTTAATTTATCGTTGGATGGTAAAGTAGGTTGATGAAAAGTTGAAGCAGGAGAAGTAATGATTTGTGTGTTAGTAGCAGACATATAATGATTAGGATTATAATCAGAAGGATAATTGCTATCATTATTATTATTATTGTTCCAATCAGTATGGTCATCATCGTCATTATTACCAAATCCACCATATTGCTCACTTATGGGAATTGAATTAAATTTATGTCTTTTTTTTTTCTTTTCAGATGGATAATAATTATTATTATTATCAGAACCGATTTGACTATTATTTGAAGTATAGGTTGAACCTTTTCCTCCACTTGGATAATCTCCACTGAAATCTAAACCAGGCATAGCATCATCACGAATAGGATTACCACTACTAGGCTGTGTTGTCACCCAATGAATGGTAATTACATTGACCATAACATCTACAAAACAACAAGTAAGACAAATGACACCTCTTTCTTGACCATCTAAAATAGTTAAAGCACATACATTAGCAAAAGATGCAATTAAACAAACTACAGATGCAACCATTGTACGTTTTGCTACTTCACGTAGTCTTGATGTTTTTTGATCTACATTTGTATCTTTATCGATTTTCATCAGTGGTCGAACAAATAAAACTGTCATGTATAAATTAATGATCTATATTAAAAATAAATAATAAAAATAAAATGATCAGAATGACAAAATAATAATATATACTCATATATGTTTGGTATTATTATTGTAATTATATGTTATTTACAAAATCATAAACTAGTAATGGTATAGATGCAGGTGCTTGTAAACCAATAATGCATGTTCCATCTGATAATAGCCAAGCATTATGAAAAATAATCTAAAGATTAAAATTAATAAAATTAAAGGGTTGAGTATTCATACATTTATTTATTATTGATTTTTTTATTTTTACCATGATTATAAAAATACCAATGTATGGTGTTAATAATAAAATATGGAAACGGTAAGAAATAGTATCCCAGCGACTTGCTCTACCAGCATTAACAATCCATACTTTTTCAATCAACCTTTTTTTTAATTTTAAAATAAAATAAATATATTAAAGAATAAACTATCAAATAATAAAAAAAATGATAATAATTTATGATCTTTACCAACAATAAATACAAATTTTTGTACCAGAATAAAAGACATCACAAGCAAATTCAGATAATAAGCAAGATGTATAATTACCTAAGAAAAAAATAAGATGAGTATTTATATTTTCTTTCATTTTAATTGGTCCATTTAAAAATCCGCATTTTTTTTACCATTATTTGTTAATACTAAAGCTAAACCACTGAAAGTAAAAGCCCAAGAACAAATATATAATAAAACAATTAACCATCTTGAATAAGAAAGAAATCTATATTGAATATTATAAGTTTTAATTCCAAATAAAACTCCCATTATTGTAACTCCAAATAATCCAATAAATTGGGATGCTATTTCTCCACCATCTGGTTGAGGTGTAATAACAAAATTAGTGGGTGGAGTATACGTCCACATAATTTTTTTCACTTTGTTTTTCTCTCAAAAGAAAGAAAAAAAAGAACTTATATTTAAAAAAAAAGAAAAAATGGGAAGAAAAAGAAAAATAAAAAGAGATATAGAAATTAACTCTTCTTATTTACTATTTATATTTACATTGTTTTTTTTTTGGGTGCACCAAAAAAAACCTTTTCTTGTAACACTAAAACCTTTTTTAATATGTAAATTGTTGCAATTTGTATATAAATATATATATATATGTGTAAACATACTATACATTAATTTATTTTTTTTTCTATTTAAAACAACGTATAATTAAATAAATAAAAATAAAAAATACTTTATTAAATGATATATGAATGGTTATTCTTTATTTATATACATTTTTATTATGCCTATATAAAAGAAAAAGAATTTTAAAAACTTCAAAATAAAGAAAAATTATATCAATATGGTAAATAGAAGGGTTGTAAAGTTTTTTTTTTCTTTTGTGTTCTATTTGTAGATCATTTCCTAATTAAAATGTTTGCCTTTTTACCAAGATAGTTAGTTTATAACAACTCTATATTTCTAACATTTACTTTGGCTATCCTATATTTTTTCTATATTTTCATTTCTACATTTTTTCAATTTCTTAATTTTTTTATTATTATTAAATAATTACTTTTTCCTTCTTTTTTTTCTCTAAAAAATAGGCGAAGAAGAAGAAGAAGCGAAAACGAAAAAAGAAAGGTATTCATTTATGAGAGAATCTCCTTAATAATAATGAAGGAGTACCCATGTTTTGTTTTGAGTACTCGATAAGCATGTGCTATTGTGATACAATTAATTTTGTATTATTGTTGTCATTATCATACTGGGTTTTAAACCTCACCTTATTATTTTTCAATCTCTCTCTCCTCTCTCCCACAGCCACTTGACAATTGTAACCTTACTTAAATTGATAGGTTCATTCATCATTGTCAATTTTTATTTAAAAAGTGAAGTTGATCTTTTAAACATAAGCTGGTTTGATTAATTTTATTCTCATTTTAGAATTAATGATGAAATCATATACTATAATAGTATTTTATTTTATTTATATACAATGATCATAAGATTTATTACCCGGACTTAAGATCCGTGGTAACATCTTTATTATATTCCCCTTTTTTTTAAAAAAAAATACTTGAGAAATTGAAACGTAACCAAAACTTTTACTTTGTTTGTTTATGTTTTAATAATTTTATATACATATATGTATAATAATGAGTTTTCCTTAATAGTAAATATATGCTATCAAAATTAAAAAAAAAAAGAATAAACAAAAAATACATTATTTTTATAGCAATTTCTTTTCAATGAGAGTTGTTTTATTATCTTTAAAGATTTAATTTAATATTTTTTTTAAAAACGTCAAGCTGTAAAAGACTTGTTACATGATATTCTTAATATATTTAGTACTTCTTGCCAAAAATAGCAAGTTGAAGGTAATCATAGCCACTATATAAAAAATAAAACATTATTGTATTAGTGATCTCGTTATTTTTTTCTTTTCTTTTCTTTATTTACCTCAGAACACCAGCACTAGCAACACCTCTGATGACATTAACTAATTAAATATGGAAGAAAAATAAATATATATTAATATAAAACAAATATGTATATTGCGTATTTAAAGGAAAAAAATAGCTTACCACCAGCACCTTTATAAAGTGATTTAACACCTTCTTTAGCAATGATTTCCTTAAATGCAGCTAAAGAGGATTCATATTTAACAGTTGCACCTGAAGTCATCATCATACGCCTTCTTACAGTATCAGTAGGATAAGAAGCTATATTTATAAATAAATTAAAAATGAGTTTTTTTTTGTTTTTTAAAAAAAGTTGCGAATTGAAGATATTATACAAATATATAAAATAAAAATCAATAAATATATTTTAAAAATAAATTACCTAAACTAGCAGCAGTGGTAACAGACCAACCTAACAAGAAAGAAGCAACAAAAGAATTTCGAATATCATCAGGAAGTAAAGGTTTAATAGTATCATAAGTACCAAAAGAAAGGCCACGATAGATAACAACACCAACCACAGAAAGAGTAAATCCTCTATAAAGTCCGGCAATGCCATCAGAAGCCAATGTTTTTTTATAAACATCTAACAAACCATTGAATTGACGTTCACCTTTTAAAGATGACTTTGTATCATTAGCTAATCGAGTACGAGCAAAATCCAAAGAATAAACAAACAAAAGAGAGGTAGCACCAGCAGCACCACCAGATGCTAAATTACCAGCAAACCAAACCCAATAACCATCTTTATTTTTATCTTTATTAAACATTCTTTTAAATTTATCACGGAAAGCAAAATTTAAGGCTTGAGTAGGAAAATAACGTACCACATTAGCGGTATTTCCTCTCCAGAAGGCCATCCATCCTTCTTCTTTCAATATACGGCTAAAACAATCCGATATACCTTTGTATGGAGTAGCAAGTCGTCCTTGTTTAATCATTTCATCTTGATTTTGAATTAATAATTTGACTCGTTCAATAGGAGCTGCTCCAGTCTTTGAGACTGCGGCAGAAATACCACCCATAAAGAAGTCCTAAATAAGATAGGAAAAAAAGGAATTTAATATTTATATAAATTATATATATATGTATATATAAAAGAGTATATATAAATATATTACAATGATAAATTGGTTTTGTTCAGTAAATGAAGTCATTTTTTTTTATTTTAAAAATTAAAGTACAAGGCTATGTACGTAAATAGAGAGAGGGGTAGAAGTTAATTAATAGAATATTGATGAGGATTTAGCAAGAAGCAGAAATAATGCAAATCATATATATATGTAACGAAAAAATTAAAAATCGGAAATTCATGGGAAGTCATTGAAGAATGACCCTGGGATTATTCAAAGCCTGTAATAAATTTAAACTTTTTTCTTTATCATCTTCTTTTTTCGTATTTTATTTAAGTAATAGCATTTATTTATTTATTTTTATATAAATTGATGATGAAAAATTTAATAATACCATTGGTACATATATATATATATATATATCATTAATACTATTATATTACTTATAATAAATGATGATTTCCATTCAGTTCAAAGAAATCAATAAAAATGTTACACAACGAAAATGTCCCCTTTTCGCTGCGCAGGTATCACCTATTGATTTTTCTTTTTCTAACAAGTTTTTCCTTTTTTAATAATGAAAATATGGTAACTTTCGTATCAACTTTTCCGAGTCCTACTAGATCCCAACTTCATCGGATGTCCCTTTTTATTTTATTTATAATCAAGCCTTTTTTAAAAAATTGGGCAATATCAGGTCTATTAATATTTTGGAAAATAAGCTTTATTTTTATAATAAATTGCAAGATCATACACATATGGAAATTATTAGGCAAACATCCATAAAAATATAAGGATTAACACACATTCTACTCGTAAATAAATATATAATATTAAATAAATTACTAACAAAAGTGTTTTTTATTTTCTTACGATAAAAAGATACCTTTTGAAGTAAAAAAACAAAAATTCATTAAATACTTAGAGATAATCACAGATTCATTTTATTACTAAATATGATCAAAACAAATGATAAATAATAATAATAATAATAATAATAATAATAATAATAATAATAATAATAATAATAATAATAATAATAATAATAAAAAGCTGTAGAATAATTATATATATAAGAAGAAAGTGATTTTTTATATTTTAGATTAAAAAAGTAAAAAAGTCATGGAGTTTTTTAGTAGAATTGGTTTAAACGGAAAGAGCTTAACTCATTTTTTTTTCTTTTTATTTAGTGGGTCTATTTTTTCAATTTTATTGGAAAAATATGTTTATTAATGTTCAGATAATTCATTTAAATAATTATAAAAGAACTGAATAGTCAAAAAAAGCAATGAAAAAAATCATATAGAATCATAGGTGAAGTTTCCCTTTATACAAGCAGAGACCGTATATAAGCCAATATTTGTTACACAGTGATTTTTATTTTTAATGTGAATACTTCCTCTTTTAATTCGTTATTTACAACAAAATATATTTTATATAAACCATATATCGATTTTACTACAGAAATAATACAATTTATATTAAAAGTTTTTTTTTAAATAGTTACTATTGGTTAAAAACTGTCACATCATAATCAGAGTTTTAAAAATCGCTTATTTTTATTTATTGGTTTTCTTTTATTTTTTCTCGCTCCTATTTTCTTTCACTCATTTTTTCTTTTACTAGTTTATAATGAAAATGATTTATTGATCTATACATCTTAATTAGATTTAGATTAACCTATTACTATTATTATAAAGTATCACTTTTATTATTATTTGCTGCATCTCCTTTTTTTTTCCTTTTTTTTATGATACACTCTCTAGGGGTCTGTTGCGTCAAACAGTCTTAATTACCGTTGACTATCGTAAGCGGCCAATGGATAGTGGTTATGCCCCTTCTCCTAAGGGTCCTCGTGCCTGGCGTAAATCTCTCTTGTAAGAGTGCCACCTATGTGAAAACGGTTTATAACTGGAGATGTTCTTCAACCAACACGACTATTGTTAAAAAACTTCCTGAAACACACATCTATTGCCGTTTTCTAATAAAAATGAACTAATAGACATTCTCCCTTTAGTATAGTGCTTCTCATTTTTACGGTGTTCTCTTTAGTGTAATCTCTCTTTAGTTGAAAGAAGCAAATTCATTTTTTCTCTTTTCAAGATACAAATTTGATATAATATGCTTTTAGGGTGATTTTACTTTTAATGATGGCTTATTTATTGGTTCTCTTTGATCTTTGGTTTATATTTAATCATTTTATGTTTAACAAATCATCATATTTAAATTATAACAAACTTGTAAATTTTTGTTTTATTACTTTTCTTGTATCTTGATAAAAAGCAAAAACAAAAAAAAAAAAGGAAGTTGATAGGCACAGGATATTATTTAAAAAACAGCTTTTGATTTTTCTTTCACAGTATTGGTGTGAATGATCCATAAAAAACTTAAAAGTTAAATCAAACCCCGTTTATAAATATACATAGACTTTTAATAAATGTTTTTTTTTCATGTTTAGTATATCTTAGATATATATTCATATATAATAAACGGAATAATCTTGGATTATTGTCTTTTTTTTTGAATACAATATGTTTATTAATGTCCAGAGGGTTCATATACATAAATAATAATAATAATAAAAACGAATTGATTAATAAATAGAAGTAGTGGAAAAATCATATACATTTTCTTTTAACTTAGTATCAAGTGGTAACCATTGGTATATAAGTATCGTTACACCCGTGATTTTTATATTTTTAATGCAAACCATAAATTTTATTAAACCAACACTACAGCAAAAATCTTATTAAAGATACAATACAAATTTAAGTTCAACACTTTTGTTGTATTTTTATTATAAAACTAGATTATAATGTAAGCTTTATTTTTCAACTTCACTATAAAAAATAGTCTTTTCTATTCTTTATTTGACTTAATTTTTGTTATTAATTATAAAGTAAAATTTATATCATTCAATTTTTTAGAACCAAAGATTTTCTATAATCATTTTAGATGAAATAGTCCCATTGTAAATAACTGAAAAAAAGGAGGTAAAAAGAAGTATAAAAAAGCCCAATGGTTGGTTTGAGCTTAAAAAATTGAATTCAAGAGTACCCTTTTAATTATGAATTTCTGTTTAATTTTCTCAACTATTAGCTATAAGGCTAACTCATCTTTTACTATGATAATAAACTATTGATTCTTAAAAATTAAATGGCATAAGGTTATATATATATATTACTTAACAAAATTAAGTTAAAATAAGGAATAAAAGAATCATTTTTATAGTGAAATTGAAAAAAAAACTTTATTTGTAACCTATTCAAACCAAAACATGGAAAAAGGCTTTAGAGTAATTCTTCATGCAAACTGGATAACATGCGATAATATATATAAAAAGTTATTGATAAAGAGTCTTTTTCTCTACTGATTCTTTCTTTTTTTTTTTTTTTTAAATAAAAGATCATATGATAAAACAAAAGGTAATTACAATAAAACTTTTTCCATAGTACAAATTAATTATGAAATAGTTGTATTATAATATATTTATAGACTACTAACAAAAACTTTTTATTTTCTTATGATGAGGCTATCTTTTTATTGATTCATCTTTATATGATATTAGAAAATATGTTAATGTCAATCAACCATAAAAATCTAAAGTTTAAAAGCATATGTTGCTATAAAAAGAAAAAAAAATAGATCATTGGTTCAGATATGAATTATTACAATAAATAACTATTTAGTTTAAATTATAAAAAATATAATTTCGTATTTTTATATCTTCTGCAAATAAAATATACAATAAAAAGTCAATCATATAAGAAGTATACATATATTATATAATAAAAATAAAAAAATAAAACTAATCATTTATACATTGATATAAAATATAGAAGATGTATATATATATGCATTTTTTTTTCCTTTTTATTTATTTACTTATTTTTCTATGATATTAACTATATAAATGAATTAAATAATAAATTTGGCTTCTTGTTCAGTTAAAATTTTAGCAGATTTTTTAGCATCATAGAATAAATCGTCTACTTCTTTAACATCATCTAATGTAATACCATTGTGTCCATTAATTTGTGATAATACATTTGCTGGAGTGAGAAGTTGTACAGCATAACTAGTATAAAAAATAATAATTTATAAATTAAATAAGTTCTTTATTCTTCTTCTTCCTCTTTTGTTCTTTTTATTTATCATTCTTTTACCGTAATGAGGTATTAAGTCCACATTCAGCAATGTGATCAATAGCCAAACTATCTACAGTTAAAGATTCAGTTCTTGCACGAATCTTAATAATTTCTTTAATTTCATCCAAGGTATAAGGTAATGTACGAATAATTAATAAACGGTCAAGTAAATCTACAGGAATACCATGTGGGGATACAATATCTTCAGTACCACTATTTTTATTTTTTACAGATATATAAAAAGGTTATTATTAATTTATATTTTATCTTCATATAAAAGTGTGTTTATATATATATATATAATTAACCATTAATAAATCTTACCGAACAGTACACATTCCACGATTAGTTGCAAAAATGACAATTGGAGATAAAGGTGATTCAAGAGCACGATTTAAATATGTGAAGCATTCAAGATCAAGCATATGAACCTAATAGTGTATGTATATAAATATATAGTCGTATTCATTTAATACATACAACTTTATATTATAATCTTATTTTTTTTCTTATGCATAAAAAAATATTCACTTACTTCGTCAATAAATAAGACACCAGGTACTAATTCTGCTACGCCTTGATCAATGTATTTATTTACTACTTTGTTAATTTCTTTTCTTAATTTTTCAGTGATTTCTGTTTTCTTAGGTTTAATCATTTGACTCATCATTGACATAATATCTTGACCACCCTTATTATATTAATTTATATATATATAAGAGAAAAGAAAAATAGATAAATAAGTAAAAACTTATATATAATTCATTATTTTGAACTTACTTGAGGTCTAGCATTAGCAACATCTAAGTCATGTAAAGTAACATCTTGGATGACTTCCTTTTTCTTATGAACTTCACCTTTTGGTAATGGTACATATTCTTCAGCTTCCAAGTCAAATTCTGTAGCATAAGCATCAGATCTACCAACTCTCTAATAGTAATAATAATGATGATGAAAATGGATAAATAAATTATTATGATTATGATTACTGATTATTATTATTATTACCTTAACAGCGCCAGTATTTGATTCAATATAAATAACATCACCCACAGTTACATTTTCTTTTTGAATAGATTCATATATACTAGGATCTAATTTAAGTTGTTTTGTTCCTTTTACAGTTTTTAATCCAATAATAACATGAGAAATAGTTTTACCGTAACCACCTAAAGGATTTTCAGTTTCTTCAGGAGTTAATTCAGTAACTTCTCCTTCATATACTTCTTTTGTTTCCTTTATACGTAATCCAATAGCACGACGAAAGTTTTCCATAAGTACTTCAGTTTTTTTAATTTCTGAGGAATATACTTCAGATCCAACAATAGGTCTGAATGGTACTTTAGGTCCTAATTCTTGTGAAATAGCCATAGCAATAGCTGTTTTTCCTGTTCCTGGTGCACCTGTGAATAATAAGGCACGGCCTGCCATTTTTTTGGATTTAATAAGTTCAACTACAACACCACTAGCCTATACATAAATATTTATAATAAAAAACAATAGATAAATAAAATAAAAATAGTCATATATTTATAAATTAAAAAGAAAAGACAAAACTAAGCTTTTTCTTTTTTAATAATAATATTATTATTGATATTATTATCGTTGTTATTATTCCTTCTTTATATATCCTAAAATAAACATATTTTATTTAATTACTTCTCTAGCATTTTCTTGACCAACAAATCCTGAATGAATAGATTCTGCTGTGCCGTCTTCAAGTAAACCTAAGCCTTTAATATGTGAATGAGCTGCAACACGTTTTTCACGCTTATTTGATTTTACTTGTTCAATACGCATATTTGTTGATGATGCTTCTGATGTAGTAGTATCCATGATTTAATATAGTTTATAAGAGTATGAATAAATCTAATAATAATAATAATATATGTATAAAAAAATAAATAATAAAAGTGAAATGAAAAGGAAAGGAAAAGAAAAAAAAAATTCAAGCGCGCTTTTTTTTGATATTGTGACCGCCTCTAAACATTTTTTTCTTTTTTACACTACGAAATTTTTTAACCAATAAAAATCAATATTAGTTTTATATTTGAATTTTACTTTTGCATGAATTGGTATAATTATTTAGCGATTTATTATTTTACTTTCTTTATTTTCATATATCAATTTTTACATTTTGATTATTATACGATATTATATATATAGATGCATGAGATTTTTTTTTACCATTTAACATAAAAAATGTTTATTAAAATAAGAGGGAAATAAAAGCAAATCAAATTTTTATAAGATAGCATTGAAATTAATTTCAAATTCCGACTTACTACTTTTAATATTCGAACTTCTTTTTTTTATCGGTTTTCTTTTCTTTCACACAAAAAGGTAAAAAAATTATGACAACGAAAAAAAAAAGAAATCATCCATCCATCCATCCATCCATCCATCCATTTAAAATAAAAAAATGAATATCTAATTATTTATATACGTATATTTCATCATCATTATTATTATAGGCATCTTTAAAAGTCCTTGAACAGTTAATAAAACATGTCAAAGCGAGAAGCCAAAGAAAACTACTTCCTCCGTTTAAAGGAATACTTAGACACTTACAAGTCCATCTTCATTGTCAACGTTGACAATGTCAGCTCCAACCAAATGCACCAAATCCGTCACTCTTTACGTGGTGACGGTGTTGTTCTTATGGGTAAGAACACCATGGTTCGTCGTGCCTTAAAGACCTTTGTTGCTGAACGTCCTGAATTCGAACGTCTCTTACCTTTCGTTAAGGGTAACATTGGTTTCGTTTTCACTAACGGTGACTTAAAGGAAATCCGTGACAAGGTTCTTTCCAACCGTGTAAGTTATTTTTTATACGATTTATTACTATTATTATTTTATGCATAAAAAAATTAACAACTAAGAAAAAAAGAGGATGGTGATCAGAATATATAAGTACGAAAAAGGATGATTGATTTTAATTCTATTTTTCTTTTATTTAAAAAAATCAATCATATTATATATGTATATTTATATATTAGGTTGCTGCTCCTGCTCGTGCTGGTGCTATTGCTCCTGTTGATGTCATTGTTCCCGGTGGTAACACTGGTATGGAACCTGGTAAGACATCTTTCTTCCAAGCTTTAGGTATCCCCACCAAGATTTCTCGTGGTACTATTGAAATTGTATCCGATGTTAACTTGGTTGCTGCTGGTGAAAAGGTCGGTCCTTCCGAAGCTGCTTTACTTAACATGTTGAACATTTCTCCCTTCACTTATGGTATGGGTGTTGTTCAAGTTTATGATGATGGTTCCACCTTCTCATCTGAAGTTCTTGATGTCAGTGAAGATCAATTAGTTGCCAACCTCTTATCTGCTATCCGTCAAGTTGCTTCCATTTCTTTAGCTGTTGGTTATCCTACCTTAGCTTCCGTTCCTCACTCTCTCATCAACGGTTACAAGAACTTATTAGCTGTTTCCGTTGCCTCCGATTACACTTTCGAAGGTTCTGAAAAGATTAAGGAATACCTTGAAAACCCTGAAGCTTTCGCTGTTGCCGCTCCTGCTGCTGCCGCTGCTACTGAATCTGCTGGTGCTGCTGAAGCTGCCCCTGCTGCTGAAGAAGATGAATCCGATGATGTAAGTTTTTTTTAAAATAAATGAAATAATATAAATAAAGATAAAAAAAATAGATACTTATTTTTTATTTTTTATTCTTGTATTTTTAAATAGGATATGGGCTTCGGTCTCTTTGATTAAAGTGTCCACACTTACAGCATTTTATTAATATGATATTTTCTTTTGTATTATATAATAAAACTTAAAAAAAGATAATACCTTTTTTGTTTCAACATATATGATCTTTGGTCAATAAATATTATATTTTATTATATGATGATGGTTTATAAATTTATCTGTTGAATTAGTTAAAATGATGATATGATGGATCTATAGATATTTTTTTTATTTTGTTAAAGAAAAAAGTTCAAGACCATTTAATGAACAATCAACACAAATCGGTTTTCATTAAAATGTCAATTATTATTGATGTAATTAAATTGATCAAACCAACACATAAAGAATTTTTACTAAAAAAATCAAAATATAGTCCCCTGAAATATTAATAATAGTCGCTATAAATGGTTATCATTATTGCATGAATTAAAGTGAACGGTTTATACATAAAAATAAACCATTAATAATTTAACACTTTAAAACTTCCTAATACATTTCAATTTTTATTTTAATTATGATCAATTCAATAATCTCGTTTCTTTTTTTAAAGTCATCTTAAAATGAAATAAACATTTTTTACACTTGCAATAGATCATATTTTAATTTATAGATTGCCTTTTTTTCTTTCAATAATAATAGCATAAAAAAATCAGAATAAAAAACAAATGCATAAGATTAGATAATGTAATTATTTATCCTAAACAAGTGAATTTTTTTTTTTACTTTTTATTTTTAAAACGATGAGAAAAAAAATTAACGAATTTTTATCCCATCATTAATATTTTATTCAATTATAATTAATATTAAATTTAGTAGAAAGAAAAAAAAAGTAAAAAGAAGGTCAAGCAAAAATAAATAGAAGTATATAAAATTAAATAGTATTATGTAAAAAAATAAATTGTATTATCTAAAAAATAAATTGTACTATCTAAAAATTAAATTGTATTATCTAATAATAAATTAAATTTGAATTCCATTATATAATTTGAATGTTATTTAAAATTCAAAATCTAAAAATTATCTTATACCATGTTATTCTATAATCTTATGTGTAACATTTTATTTTTGGGAATATTACGACATGATTTTAAAAAATGCATAATTTTTTATGATCATACTGTCATTTAGAATTAAACTTTCTACCAAATTCCCCTATATGGTATAAGTGACTTTTTTATATATTATTATTTGTCGTAATATCTTATGTGAATTTTTAAGTATGTTCTCATCACTCTTTGCTGCATCAGTGCTATTGAAAAGTATTACCCGGTTTCGAGTATATATAAAAGATTCAATAAACCTTTCTTTTTCTTCTTCTTGTTCATTATTCTTATTATTTTAATAACAAATATTTAAATCAATAAAAAAATAAAACAAAAATGGCTCCCAATACTAAAGTTGTTATCTCTGAAAACGAAATACTTGATTTCAATGACATTCATAATGTAATTGAATGCTCTGATACCAAGGTAAAAGAAATAAAAAGAAATATAAAGAAAGATTATATACATATAATAATGATCATTAATCAATCAATCAATTAATATATACGTATATGCACATTAAAAAATAGTATCCACCTCTTGAACCTTATGAACATATTGATCCAGGTCACTTAGCTGATCCTAATAAAGCTTCACTTTATGATAATGCTACTTCAATTAAAGATCTAACTCCTCATGTTGGTACTGAAATTAAAGGCATTCAATTATCTCAATTAACTGAACAACAAAAGAATGATTTGTCTTTATTAGCTGCTGAACGTGGTGTTATTTTCTTTAGAAACCAAGATATTAATCCTCATCAACTTGTTGAATTAGGTAGACATTATGGACCTCTACATATTCATAATTCTGCTCCTCATCTCCGTAATTTACCTGAAACTATTAGTATTTATTATAATGAAGACAAGTAATGCATATAATAATAATAGCAGTAATAACATATAACAGATCAATTTATTAATTTAATTTATTTTGTTATTTAAAAAAATAGTCCACAAGTAGTTGCTGGTATTGAAAATAGAATTTCATCTGATGGTGTTCATACTGATATTTCTTATGAACATCAACCTGCTGCTTTATCATTCTTAAAACTTGAAGTTTTACCTCCTTGTGGTGGTGATACTTTATGGTGGTCTGCTTATCAAGCTTATGATCGTTTAAGTAAACCAATGCAAAAATTTGCTGAAACTTTATCTGCTGTTCATACTGGCGAATACCATCAAAGATTAGCCAAAACAACTGGTAAGTTGTTTATTACTTTATTTTTATTCTTTAAATAAATAATTTTGACTTATACTTTTGCTTTTATTTTTTAAGGTCGTCCTATTCGTCGTGAATTTCCACCTGATACAGTTCACCCAGTTGTAAGAACTCATCCTGTTACTGGATGGAAAGGGTTATTTGTTCAACCTGGTTTTACTAAATCACTTGTTGGTTTCACTGCAAAGGAATCTGAAACTATCTTAAAATTACTCTATGATCATGTTGCTGGTGGTTATGACTTCCAAGTCAGATTCAAATGGGAAGGTAATTAATAAAAATAAAAATAAAAATACTATATACATATATATATATATATATATATATTAATATACTTGTATTTTTTGTTTATTTATTTATTTATTCTAAATTTTTATAGAGGGCAGTGTAGCTGTATGGGACAACAGATGTACTTTTCATTGGTAAGTATATAAATAATGTTTATTATTTTTAAAACCTTTTAATTTTTAATATATATAATTTATAAAACTAAAAATTTAATTTATTTCAATTCTAGTGCCATCTTTGATTACTTTGAACAAGGTCGTCGATTCGGTGTACGTGTTACTCCCACTGGTGAAAAGCCTTATTTTGATCCTAATAGCAAATCAAGAAAAGAAGATTTGGAAGAACGTCGCAAAAAAGCTGCTGCTGTTAAACAGTAGTTTTATTTATTAAACATTATTTAACACAGATTATTATACCTTCAGGTATATATATATATATTTATATGTATATATTTTACAATTAGTATATAACTTATTTTTTAACTAACAATAATAGCACTAATAAATAAACCAATCGATTTGGTAAATACTAACAAAACTTAAACATGATTTTATCATTTGACGTATACATATATATATATATGCATATGTATATTGATTTAGCAATATGTAATAAAATTTAAAATAGTGTATTATTTTTTATGTCTCAACTCATATGATCTTTAATCAAAAATTATAATTCATTTTTTATTTGATAATAAAATTTATATTTTATACGTTTATTGAATACATATTTTTATATGATCATAGAATTTATTTTTTTATATAATTATAGATTATATTCTTTACATGATGCCCTAAAATAGAAAAAAGTGCATATTACTTGTTGAATTTATAAAGTTGTGAAAAAAAAGAAACGTTTTGAAATACGTCACTAGATTCTATATTATATTTATATTTTTTTTTATTTTATTTTTATTTTTCAAAACAACCACTTTTTTACTTACATAAAATGTAATTTACAGTTTTAGTTAAAGTGGTGGCATGATAGATCTTTTGATAAATCTTTATTTTGTTGGAGAATAATCATCAGACTATTTATTATAAATGAATAATCAGCAGTTTTTTTTGCACTGAATTGTTTGCTATGATTTTTGATGTAAATAAACTAATCTAATCAGCAAATGAAAACTTTTACTAATAATAACTCATTTAAACAATCATCTTTATTGAATAGTTTAAAATGAATACTTGATATATCAAAAAGAGATGAACTATTAAGCAGATCATGGTTAAAAAATTGAAGTGTGTTAAAAACATACAGAGTACTAATTTTTTCCTAGATTTGATTTTAATGATGTGTATTATTCAGAATAAAGATTGTAATTCTTCTATAAAGAATCTTTTGTTGTTTCTTTAAAGAATAAATTAAATTCATTGCTTAATTTTTAAAAATAAAAAGTATGTTTATCCATCATTAATTTTCTACGGATTAATGAATATATATATATATATATATATATTATACAACCTTTAATTTCAATTTTTTTTGGTGGAAATCATTTAGTGATTAATTTGAAAATCTTCATATAAATTTTGCGTTTTTAAAGTCAGATTATTTTTTCCTATAGTTGTAATAGATTGTTATAAACAAATAGTTTTTATTTTTTTTAGATTGTGAGAAAGAAAAATTAATGAATTTTTATTTCATTATAAAAAATATTTAGTTTAATAAAAAAAATAAAACAGATTAAATAAAAAGAAATGGAAAGCTAAAGCAAAAAATATTTAATATTATATAAAAAATAAACTGTATTATCTAATACCAAATTAAATTTGAATTTAATTATATAATATTAAACTCAGAAAATTTGCCCTATTTTAGAATTACCAAATAATTTTAAAAATTGTAAAATCTTATTATTACTATTTAGTACTAAATTCTATCTATAAAGCATATGTGAACTTTTTATTATACATCTATCATGCTTTATGTGAATTTTTAATTATGTTCTCATTTCTTTATGTGACAATAATATATACTATTTTAAAGTATTACCCGATTTCAAGTATATATAAAAGGTTCATGAATCCTTTTTTTTCTTCTTCGTTATTCTTATTATTTTAATAACAAATATTTAAATCAATAAAAAAATAAAACAAAAATGGCTCCCAATAATAAAATTGTTATCTCTGAAAATGAAATACTTGATTTCAATGATCTTGCAAGTGTAGTTGAAAACTCTGAAACCAAGGTATTAATAATAAGAATAATAATGATAATAATAATAAATTATGATACACACACACATATATATATATATATATATATATACATACACAATAATGATCATTAATTAATCAACTAATTAATCAATTAATATATATATACATACATATATATATATATATATATATGTATATATTAATAAATAGTATCCACCTCTTGAACCTTATGAACATACTGATCCAGGTCACTTAGCTGATCCTAATAAAGCTTCACTTTATGATAATGCTGCATCAATTAAAGATTTAACTCCTCATGTCGGTACTGAAATTAAAGGCATTCAATTATCTCAATTAACTGAACAACAAAAGAATGATTTGGCTTTATTATGTGCTGAGCGTGGTGTTGTATTCTTTAGAGATCAAGATATTAATCCTCATCAACTTGTTGAATTAGGTAGACATTATGGACCTCTACATATTCATAATTCTTCTCCCCATATTCGCAATTTGCCTGAAACTATTGCTATTTATCTTAGTGATCGAGAGTAATAATACTTGCATAAATAATGATAATTAAGTGTAATGAAATGATTTTTTATTAATTTTATTATATCATTATGATTTTTTATTTTAAATAGTTTTAATGCACGTGCTGATATTAAGGGTAAAATGGCATCCGATGGTGTGCATACTGATATTTCTTATGAACATCAACCTGCTTCTTTATCGTTATTAAAACTTGAAGTTTTACCTCCTTGTGGTGGTGATACTTTATGGTGGTCTGCTTATCAAGCTTATGATCGTTTAAGTAAACCAATGCAAAAATTTGCTGAAACTTTATCTGCTGTTCATACTGGCGAATTTCATGCAAAATTAGCCAAAGCAACTGGTAAGTTGTTTATTACTTTATTTTTATTCTTTAAATAAATAATTTTGACTTATACTTTTGCTTTTATTTTTTAAGGTCGTCCTATTCGTCGTGAATTTCCACCTGATACAGTTCACCCAGTTGTAAGAACTCATCCTGTTACTGGATGGAAAGGGTTATTTGTTCAACCTGGTTTTACTAAATCACTTGTTGGTTTCACTGCAAAGGAATCTGAAACTATCTTAAAATTACTCTATGATCATGTTGCTGGTGGTTATGACTTCCAAGTCAGATTCAAATGGGAAGGTAATTAATAAAAATAAAAATAAAAATACTATATACATATATATATATATATATATATATTAATATACTTGTATTTTTTGTTTATTTATTTATTTATTCTAAATTTTTATAGAGGGCAGTGTAGCTGTATGGGACAACAGATGTACTTTTCATTGGTAAGTATATAAATAATGTTTATTATTTTTAAAACCTTTTAATTTTTAATATATATAATTTATAAAACTAAAAATTTAATTTATTTCAATTCTAGTGCCATCTTTGATTATATAGAACAAGGTCGTCGATTCGGTGTACGTGTTACTCCCACTGGTGAAAAACCTTATTTTGATCCTAATAGCAAATCAAGAAAAGAAGATTTGGAAGAACGTCGCAAAAAAGCTGCTGCTGTTAAACAGTAGTTTTATTTATTAAACATTATTTTACACATATTTTATATATTTTCTATGATTAGTACTCTTTTTATTTTCCTTTTTATTTAAATAACAATAACATTAATAAAAAAATCTACTAAAATAATTGGTATAATTAACAGAACTCACGTACAATTCTATCATTTGATATGCATATATTAAATAAGCCTTCACTACGGAGAAAATTTATCGCAGATACATTGTATTTCTATAATACAACTAGGTTACAAGTAAAGTTTTCATTTCAGCTCTACTATAAAAGTAATTTTTTTTATTCATTATTTTAATTAAATTTTTTTTTTTAATCATCATACATTACATTTTATATCATTCGACTACTTAGAATCAATAACTTATAATAGTAAAAGATGAGTTAATTTTATAACAAATAGTTGAAAAAATTAAGCAGAAAGTCATAATCAAAAGAACGGTCTGAGATGATATAAAATGTAATGTATGATGATTAAAAAATTTTATTTGAAATAAGGAATGAAAAAATCACTTCATTAATGAAGTACTAAATAAAGGTGGAAAATATTAAAAGGTTGAAAATGGTGGGATTTCATTGGCTAAAAAAATATGTACCTTTTTTTTTTGCATTATTGTTGTGAAACAAATTTAATTTATTTCTATATATAAATTTTATGTATTTTTATTGTATGTTATTATTATTTAAAATAAGATAAAATAAAATAATAAATATAAATAGCAAATAATGATAAATAATAATAATATTAATAAATTCATTAATATTTAAAAATAGAAATAAACATTTCATAAGCATATTTTTTAAATTCTACGAATGGTTTATCATTTCTTAAAAATAAAATATCCATATCATATAGCCATTTTTCAAAAGCAGAATATTCAATAATTTCTACTTCTTCATTTGTATTTATTACTTGTTGTTCTTGTTTTATTATTGAATCTTGTTTAGGTTCTTGATTAGTCATTATTGACTCTTGACTAGTTACTGGTTCCTGTTTTGTTATAGGTTCTTGACTAATTATTTGCTCTTGACTAGTTGCTGGTTCCTGATTATTTATTTGTTCTTGATTTATTGTTGATTCTTGATTTATTGTTGGCGGTGTATCATTATATAAATCTAATAATAACTTTTTATGAACAGTATAAAAATCTAAGGGTGATGATACTGGTGTATTCTTTCTTTTTTTGCCTATCTTTTTTTCATTTCGTTTTTCCATTTCAGTAATTACTGGTTGAGTACGAAGGTGGGATAAAATAACACTAAGAATTAATTTTAATAATGGATGTCTTAAGTCTAATAATAGTATTAATAAAAAAATAAATTTAAATAAGTATTAGAAAAAAAAATGATAAGAAAAATGGCTTTCTATTTAAAGATAATTTTTTTTATACCTGATCTTGTACCATTTCCATAGAATTGAATAACTTGACTAAATGTTAATAATGCTGCTTGTTTAGTTATAGTTGGTTTCTTACTCTTAGACTTTCGAGGACGACCTCGTTTGGATTTAGTAGCTGGTCTATTATCATTTTTGTTTTTATTATTTAAATTCATCTTATTATTAGAAAATTTATCAGATGTGGGTTGTGATTCTCTTAATAAATTATTATTACTATTATTATTATTGATTGATATTTGTTGTTGTTGTTGCTGTTTATCTTCTTCTCCTTTTAGCTTGTCATTTGTATCAATAGTGACATCACTACTAGCTATATAAATAATAGTTGATCCTGATTCATTATTTTTAGGCTGGGTGTTTATATCTACAACAGCATCATCATTATTAGTGTTAGTTGCGTCGTCAGTACTGTTTTTAGATTCAGTATAATTATTTATTATTAAATTAGCTGATTCATTATCATTAGAAATTTCAGACTGAGTAGTTGTTGAATTTACAGTAGCTGATGATACTATTTTATCATCATTATTATTATCATTAATTGTAAATGAAGAGCTATCATTGTTATTTGTTTGAGGAAGATTTGATGTTGGTGGAGTTAAAGTGGAAGTATTTTCAATAGTAGTAGAATTTTCTTTTTCATCATCATTTTTAATTTGTGATTCTGTTTTTTGAAGTTGATCGTCTTCAGTATTATAAATTTGATTAATTAATAGGCTTTGATTATTATTATTATTATTATTATTATTATTATTATTATTATTATTATTATTATTATTGCTATTGTTATTATTATTTGAAACATCAGTTATATTTGATTGATCTATATCCATATGTACAAAAGGTTGTGATTCTGACATTGCAACATCCATATTTTCTACTTTTTCTACTTTTTCTACTTCTTCATCTTCTTCTTCATCTGCCAAATAAATATGATAATCATCATCAAGTAGCATTGCCCATCCTTTTAATTTTGCAATCATTTCATCATATGTTGCTGATTTTTTAAGTTTTGAACGTAATTGTTTAAGTTGATCATCACTAAAATTAGCTATAGGATCATCCTCATCATATTTACTATTAATTACATTACTAATATTGTTATCATTATTATCTTTATTTTGATGCCTTGATAATAATAGATTATCTATAAATTTATAAACTTCTTCTCTAAGTCTAGATTCCTAATAATAAAATAAAATTGGAATTAAATTCAATGAATCAAGTTAAAAATAATAGTATAAAGTATAACTATTATTATTAATATTATTTAAATTTATCTATACTTACTTCAATTTGCATTGCTTGTTTCTCTCTCTCTAATTGTTCTTCTTGTTCTCTTATTTCTCGTTCTTTTTGTAATTTTTCAAATTCTATTTGAGCACGTTCCATTTCTTCTAATTGACGCTTTTTATCATCTTCTTCAGTCTTTTGATATATATATATATATATATATAAGTATGTTAAGAGTGTTAGATTTAATTAGTATTTGGTTTATAATTAAAATCATAATAATAATATATTAAATAAATACTTTTAATACCTTATCTACTAATCTTCTACTCTTTTTACGAGGTACCATTTCATATAATCTTGCTTTTTCTAACTTCATTTCTTCACGTAATTTTGCTGCCTTTTTAGCTTCTAATTTATGTATAATTGGTGCACCATATTCTTGTAAATTGTCTGATAATTTTTTATCTAATGATTTTGGTGATTTTTTTGCGTATTTATTCATCCATTTTTCCCAATCTTCAAGATTATCAGCAATCTATATTATTATTATTATTATTATTATTATTTTAAAAAAGAAAATAATTCAAATGTAATTAGTTTTCCAATAAATCATGATGGTATAATAATTGTATATATATATATATATATATAAATTACCAATTCAAAAGTATAATCTGTTTCTTTCTTTTTTTGCGGCATTTCTCTATATAATCTAACATCTGTAGTTTTTTTTTTTTTTTTTTTCAAAAATAAATGATAAATAAATAGGGGCATATATATAAACTGTTCATCTACTATTGCTATATTTTAAATAATAATAATAGTAATAATAATAAATGCAATAATTATGATTTACCACCAAATATCCAATATGTCCATCCTTCACTATCTTTTCCTAAAGGAAATGATCTCTATAAATAAAAAAGAAATTATTATATAAAATCCATTTTGTAAATGTTTTCTTTTTTTATTTTTTATTTTTATTATTATTATTTTTGCTATTTTTATTACCATGGTTGCTGGATCAACTTCATTTTTCCATATTAAGCCATATCCAGTTTCAAATATGCAATCGATTAAATCTTTTAAAACATAAATTTTTTCTACAATAGTTAATTTTGTAAAATCAATTGCATCTATATGTCTACCAAGGATTTCTTGTACAAAAAGATCAAGTGAATTGTTATAAAGATAATTATAAATACATTGTTGATATGTATTTTCACTATAATAAAATGTTATAATTATTATTATTATTCTTATTATATCATAAGTTGTTGAATATATATATATATATTATATGTGAAATATATATAATAATAATAATAACAATAATAATAATAATACATACTTGACAATTTTACGTTTTTTATCTTCCATAAGACTAGCTAAAATAGGAACAAATATTTTGGCTAAAATGCGTTGTTCAGGAGAGTCTATTTGATCTTTATTAGAAGATAGTGATGATACAGAAGAAGCTGAACTTAAAATATTTGTTTCCAAGTTTGTCAACTTTATTTTATTGTTATTAAAGTCTTCTTGTTCTTTTGTTGGAGTATTAACAGTTGTAGATGATTCTGTAGGTTGGTAAAGGAATAAAGATTCTAATCGTTCAATAGTGAGAGCTGGTAAATTTAATTGAGATCTAAAAAGTGTAAGGAATTGAAATATATAAATGAATTTCCAAGAAGCATGAAGAATATCCTCTGGTTATATAATAAAAGTAAGAGAAAAAAAAAATAAGGTAAGCTATTTTTTTTTTATGATATCTTTATATATTAATATTTTGTTGTAATTTAATATTAGAAATATTATTAAAAGAAGGAAAGGAAAAAAAAAAAAGAAATTTACCAGGTGCTGAGGTATCTGTAACAGTAACTACAGCAGAAGATTGTGAGGGCGTTCTTTTATTTGTTTCGCCATAACTATCTATATTAGATTTAGCTTTTCTACTATGTCGTGAAGGCATAATAATTATATCTTATTTAGATATTTTTTTTGTCACTAAAAAAAGGAAAGGGAAGGAAAAGGGAAAAAAATAGTCAGAGGAGTTTTTATTTGAAAAATTGAAATTGAGAGCAGTGTGACTTTCTTTTTTCAATTTTTTAATCACTCCAATTTTTTTTTCTCTTCTCTTCGTCTCTTTTTTCTTCTCCCTTTTTATTTTATTGAAGCATAACATACCATCTCTTTTAAATATATATACATATATATATCTTATAAGAATAAATATAATTAAAAATGGCCACTAACAATATGCCATTTCAAAGTGTGGCTAGATGTTATACTCATGTTAATGAGCAAATGCCTGATAGTTATTGGGATTATGATAACTTACAAGTACAATGGGGGTAAACCTTTTCTTTTTCCAAAATATTAAAGCTATTTTTTTCTTTTTACTTTAGAAGCAAAAAATAAATAACAGCTCTTTTCTTTTTCTTGAATATATTTATATATATATATTTCTATATATATAAAAAGATAACCTAATCTATACTTTTATGAACCTTTTTATATAGAGCTCAAGACAACTATGAAATTATTCGCAAAGTAGGAAGAGGCAAGTATTCTGAAGTATTTGAAGGAATCAATATTACCAACAACGAAAAGTGTATTATTAAAGTACTTAAACCTGTAAAAAAAAAGAAAATCAAAAGAGAAATCAAAATCTTACAAAACTTGGCAGGAGGTATCAATGTTATTGGACTTTATGATATTGTAAGAGATCCTATGGTAAGTTTTATATACAATACATACATATATATATATATAATGAAGATAGGATATAAAAGATTTAACCACAACAACGTATATATATATATTTAACTCCTATTTTTTTTCTCTTCCAATATTTAATATATATAATAATTTTATATTTATCAATTTAGTCAAAAACACCAGCACTTATATTTGAATATGTCAACAATACTGATTTTAAAATATTGTATCCAAAATTCACTGACTATGACATTAGATATTATATGTATGAACTTCTTAAAGCTTTAGATTTTTGTCATTCTAAAGGAATTATGCATCGAGATGTGAAGCCTCACAATGTTATGATTGATCACGAGAAACGTCAGGTATGATTATTTTTGTATATATATATATATATATATAATGAAAAGAGTATTATAATAATTAAATAATTGTAATACTAATAATAATTAGTTGGATCAAGTATTTAATCAATTGGATTTTTTATATATTTATATTATTTTTCTTTTTATAAAAAAAATCATGATTATATTTAGTTACGATTAATTGATTGGGGTTTAGCTGAATTTTATCATCCTGGTACTGAGTATAATGTACGAGTAGCTTCAAGATATTTCAAAGGACCTGAATTACTGGTAGATTTTCAGGAATATGACTATAGTTTAGATTTATGGAGTTACGGTTGTATGTTTGCTAGTATGGTAAGTAAAGCTGCTATTCATTTTTTTTAAATATATATATTCAATATATACCATTGTTTTTTTTTTCTCTAATATGATTTATTTATTCATATTATATAGATCTTCCGTAAAGAACCATTTTTCCATGGACACGATAATTATGATCAATTAGTTAAAATTGCCAAAGTTCTTGGTACTGATGAATTATTTGTATATTTGGATAAATATGATATTGAATTAGATCAACAATATCATGAAATCTTAGGAAGGTAATTATAATAGTTGATATTTTTTAAAGGGATTTATATATACTATTTATAAAATAAGATTATTATTTTTTTTTATGAAACTTTTTTTTATTCATGTATGCATCTTTTTTTTCCCTTTATTTTTTATTTTTCAATAGATATCCTCGTAAACCATGGTCAAAATTCATTAATAATGATAATCATCGATTTGTATCTGATGAAGCCATTGACTTTTTGGATAGTTTACTCCGCTATGATCATCAAGAAAGACCAACTGCCTTAGAAGCCATGAGCCATAAATATTTCTTACCTATTACTAATCCATCTGAAAAGACTGAAACATCCTCATAATCATCATATATTATTATTTTCCTCCTCTTCTTTTTTGTTTAAATATTTATTCATTATATATATATATATATATATATATATATATATATATATATTCATTAATAAAACATTCCCCTCTTTTTTATTATTCTTATACATAAATCATCTATTTGTATCATTTTTTTTTGTGTTTCCTTCTCATTATAATTATATGAAAAAGTTACTTGACAAATAGTTTTATTATTATTCTTATTTTTCTTATTACGATTATTACTATTATTATTATTAATAAAATGATAAGAATAACAATAAAGGATTTATTGAATATGGTTTATTAAAAAACGGTTAAATAAAAAAGGTAAGAATGAAAAAAAAGTAAAAACTGAAGGTCTAATTTATCTAAAATAATCTATATATTCTTAATGTCTATTTCTTTTTTTTTTAGTGCTTAAGTTCTATATTCAAAATGTTGATCATGAGCGTCATAAACATCAAGATTATACATGTAAGGGTTTCCTGAAACGATAGCATAACCTCCAGCTAACATTCCAACAGTTCTTATACCAGCACGTGTAGCATCAGCTTCAGAATAAAACTATATGTCATAAGTATATATAAATATATATATATGTATATATATAATTAAAAATTTTAATAACCATAATTATAATCATCATTATGATAATCACTTACACTAAAAAGAAGTAAATCGTCTTGAGTACCACCAGCATTACAATCTCTATTGGAATAATGACAACAAGCAGATTCACCTGGAGGAATAACCTTGGAAAATTTGCTATAATGATAAATAAATATATAATGTATTAAAAGTGTTAATATACATAATAATCTTCTTTCATCTTTCATTTTTATTTTTATTTTTATTTCACATACGCAGTATATTCTCTACCATATCCATGTATTTGAACAGCAGCAAGATTGTTACCAGTCATTTTATTATAAACACAAAATCCATTAATAAAAGATTCCAAAGAAATGATCATGAATGTAAAAAGAAGAATGAAAAAAGTGCGTGGCATGGTAAAATAATAATAATAATAAGCTGGTTATAATATAGAAGTTTTGTTTTGATTTATAAAATAATAATAATGAGAATTATGATTTTATTTTTTAAAAAAAAGGATGAAAAAAATGAACATCATATCCTTTATATATACCTTTTTGTTTTGAAATAACAAGATACTCATAATAGTTATATCAAGCGATTTCTATTTGCTCAAAACGTCAATAGAAAATAATGAATCGGTGTATATTATATATATATATATATACATATCATCAAACTTTTTATTGTCAGGAAAAAAAAAAAAGAGTAATAAATATTTAATTTCATTATAATCAGTAATATTATTGAATTTGATTGTTTTAAATTTTATTTTTATGTTTAAATATCTATATATAGAAGACATATTTTTTTTTTGTATTAAATATAGAAGACACATTGATTACTATTTATTTATTTTACTGCAGGTTACACAAAGGGTTTAAAATTTAAATAAAGGTAATATTTTACGTATGATTTATTAATATATAATAATAATAATTAAAAGGAAAAGAGAAAGAAAAAAAAAATAATACATATAAAATGGAAAATCTACATTAAAAATAGAATGAATGATAAAATACATCATTGATTGGTTGATTTTTTTCATTATTATTATAAAATTGTTATTTTTTTTTTTTTTTTTTTGAATTAAACTAAGATTCATTTTATCTTTTTTCATCCATTACTGTATTATTATCATAATTCATTTTAAAAAAATGACGTAAACCACTATGATGTTTTGTTGAATCGCTTTTTCTATTATTATTTATTGAAGATTGTGATAAACCTTCCTCTATTGTCCCCGGTACTGATGTTGTTGATGATGATGATGATGATGATTCTCTTTTAGATGAATGATCTAATGATGTATGTTTATAAATCCATTGTTTAATATTTGCCATATTTAATTCATTATGGTGATGATGATGATGATTTTCTACGAGACTAAGATTTGTTTGCGATGATGAAAAACGAGGTTTAATAGGTTCAATAAATCGAATACCATGAGTTTCTAATGTAGATGAACTTCCACGTCGACTTATATCACTCATATTTTTAAAAGGCGGCTGAGGAAGTACTTGATTATTATTATGATTAAGTTTTTCTTTATCTTGTTGATCCATCATAACCATCATATCATCAATATCATCATCTGTTGTATTTACTGTAGTGGTTGTGTTTTCAAAATCATCATCATTAAAATAAGTAAATGAATCATTTTGTAATGAACTAGCAGTAGTATTATTTGCAATCGTGGTGGTGGTAGTAAAATGGCTATTGTCAGGTAAATAATCAGATAAATCTTCTTCTTCTTGTACTAATTGTCCATGATGATACGTTTGAATAGAATTATTATTATTATTATTATTACCATTTTGATTATTTGACATTGTCATTTTAAGTGGTATTTTATTTGATGGTCGTTCACCTTGAATTGTATTATAGAGTGTATTTCTTTGTAATTCAGACATTATTTGACTATTATTATTTATATAATAAAGATTTTCTTTTTCTTTGTGATGAGAATGATGATGATGATGATGATGGTGATGATTAGAATAATTTTTTTGATAATGCAAAACATCATCTTCACATTTTCTGTTATGATGATTAAACATTGGTAAATGTAATACTTGACTTGCACTACTATTTAAACTTGTAATGGATAAAGTACGTGATCTTATACGTTTTCCTAATTTAAATAATGGAATGGTTGTACCATGAACTAAAACGGATGATAATACAATAAATAATACAATAGGATTAATAAGATCTATAGATATAGGCTTTATTGGTTCGTTGATATAAATTTTTTCTAATTCTTCTTTTGCAATTTTTGATAAAAATACAGCCCCAACCCCCATAGGTCCAAACCATCCACTGAATGCTGCTTCTCTATATGTTTTCATTGCTGGCATCAATGGTTTTAATAACATGACAATAGGTAATCGACGAAATATTAAGATAAGTACTGCAAGTAAAACTAATCTCCAAGGTGTTAATCCAAGCGTTACATTATGAAAATCATTCCAAGGCTACATATATATAGAGAAAAAGGATAAATGAAATAATTAAATAAATCGTAAGAATATAAATATAAACTTACAATAATGGCACCAATATAAACAAAAATAGCTAAATTTAACATCATATCAATAACATCTTGAAAATGAGCTTCTTCTGTTTCCTTTCTAAACCAAGCATCCCATGAAAAAGCATTTCCAGCAACAAAACAAGCCAATACATCATCACTACCAGAGAAACCTGTCATACTCATTAAAAATAACTACATAATATATATATATATATAATACTATTATTAGTATTTCTTATTTTTACTGTTTTTTTTTCTATAATAATAATAATAAAAAAAGGGGGAGGGAGGGAGGGAGGTAAAAAAGAATAAAGAATAAAGAATATTTCACTTACAGCTAGAGCAATTGCAAATGATAAAAAAGAAGGTTTGTCGATCAAATGGCTAAAAATGGTATAAATGAGGTTTTAGATCTCCGATTCTTTTTTTTTTGAATGACATTTATTATAACTTTTTTTTTTCATGCAAATAAATTTATCAACTTACTGCTTTTCTGACCATTGCAATATTTTTCTAGCTATAAAACCAACAATCACACCAATGACACATGATAAAGCAATTTGAAATAAACATGTTACATAAATCCATTTTCCAACGGCAACACCAACGGATTGTTCACCTATTAAAAAGATGGCCAAAAACATAAACGGAAATCCCATCCCATCATTAGCTCCACTATTTAGAAAAAAAAATTTTTATATAATATATATATATATTTAATCAATTTTTTTTTTTCAATTTCAATTTCAATTTCAATTTCAATTTTCACTTTAAAAAAAAGAGCAATAATTATATTATTAGTGTTACCTTTCTGCAGATAATGCATTTCTAATATTTGCTGGCACATGTTTTTCTGCAAACCTTCCTTTTACTACAGAATTTGCTAAAATCTAATTATCATTTTAATTTTTTTTTTTTTCATAATAGATGATTATAATCATATATATATATGTATATAAAGGAGAAAAATAAATAAATAAATAAAAATGAGAGAAAGGCATTTAAAAAATTATTTCGATAAAGTTTTATCATTTATTTTTATTACTTACAGGATCGGTGGGGCAAATACAAGCCGCTATGATAAGTGATTCTAACTATATTTATATAAATAAAAAAAATATTATTTAGATCTCCAGGAAAGAAAAGAAAAAAAGGAAGGACGGATGAAAAAAAAAAAAATATTCATACTGAGAATATTATTTTTAAACTTCTTTTTACTTACATAATTTACAGGAGGTATGATTGCCCATATAATTAATCCACTTATGAGCCACATAAACATCATGACTGGTAATAATAATACTAATAATGTTTTCCATTCTTTTTTAAGATAATGTCTATAATAATAATAAAAAGAGAGATGAATTAAAAAAAATTACATTAATATATATATATATATATATATATATATAGATGAATCATCTTATCTTACTTGGGTAATTCAATACCAACAGCCATTACCTATTTATTAATAGTTTTTTAATATACACATATATGTGTTAGTTATTCATATAAATAAATCCTTTTTTTAATCTATACCTGAACAGCAATAATACATCTAGCAAGTTGTTTTGTAAATTCATCATTATCTTTCCAACTATAAGGGTTAATAGCATTTGATACTAAAGGGCCAGCTATAATACCAACTACTACAGCAACAACTATATTATTGATGATGGTTTTTTTTAAAAAAAATAGAATAAATAAGCTATCATTTCTTCCGATTTATTTGATTATCCTATTTAAAGTTGGTAAATTTATTTTTTATTTTGTTATCTATTTATTATATTTACAAGCTTCGGAGAGAAATAATCTTTCTTTGATAAACATTGATATAAAGCCAAAAAAAACAATAAACCCACTAAGTACCGCTATGGCAATGGTGAAAGCTGAAAATTCACCAGGAATAAGATCAACTGCCATATCAAGATGAAATGATTTCTAAACTGAATTGAGAAATGTCTTAAAATATATATATAAGTAAAAAGTGTATTTATCCCTAAGTGTTATGA
The DNA here is from genome assembly GCA_037043795.1 of Cunninghamella bertholletiae. Taxonomy (NCBI): domain Eukaryota; kingdom Fungi; phylum Mucoromycota; class Mucoromycetes; order Mucorales; family Cunninghamellaceae; genus Cunninghamella; species Cunninghamella bertholletiae. The sequence goes on from JAZGVP010000005.1 coordinate 2,059,250, forward strand.
AAAAAGGTATGTGAAGTGAATTAAAAAAAAAAAAGTGAGTGAATTGGTAAAGAAAGAGAAATGAACTATTAAAAAAAAAATACTTTTAATACAGAAATAATTCATTTTGAAAATAATAAATCAGGCTGATAAGTTATGATAAAAAAAAAAAGGAGGGTGGGGGGAGGAGAGAAAAATATGAACTAGATAAAAAAGAAAACAAGTAAAAGTATTGGCAAAAAGTAAAAAGACCAGTCTAAATCATAAAATATAAAAAATATATGGAAGCGCGGTTTAAACTCCGAAGAAAAAGTCCTTTTGGTTGCCTTCACTCCTATTTTTATAAAAAAGGTCTCCTTTGGGAGTAGAGAGTATATTTATAATAACCTTTTTTCAATATCCCCCTATTTCTTTATTATTATTTTTTTTCGTTATCATTTCTTTCTTTCTTTCTTTCTTTCTTTTTTTAATTTTTTATCCTCTTTTTTTTTTCATCTTTTGTTACTTTTTTGTTTTCTTTTATTCATTGCTTTATATATATATATATTTATATATATATATAAATAACTAATTTGCCACTATGAAATCTATTCATTGTGTAATGTCAAATCGACATTTTGATAATCAATATACATTAGATTTAGATGGATTTGTAAATAATAATCATTATAATAATAAAAAGGATGACTTATTTATTTATTTATTGAACCACCCTGTTTATTTTTTTAGATGACACCACAAGAATTTTTATCAACAATGACAACATTTAATCAATTAGTAGAAAAAAACCCACCGCCACCATCATTATCATCAGGATTATGTACAATTTTATTTGCTTGTTTTAGTACATTGGTGATATTATTAGTGGTTACTATTATTCATTATACTCATTATTTAGCTTTTATTATGGTACTCCCTTTTACATTTTTATTTTTCAGTGGTATATTAATTTTATGGCGTAGAAGATTAAAAAGAAAGGTAGTGATAAAAAATAACAAAGAGATTAAAAAAAATTGAAATTCATATAACTATATATAACTATATATAACTATATATTTTAATCATTTTTATTTATATTTTTTTCAATTTATGTACAATATGTACTAGTTTGAGAATGCTATTTTACATTTATGCTCTTGCATGAACGCGACGGAAAATGTTCGTGGTATAAATTTTCGGTTATCCAAATTGCCTCCCAATTCAAAACCAGGTTCTCAAAAAAGAAATTACAATTATGTAAAGTATTTTCCTGCAGATATATATATAAAACCAATCATCTCCCTACTCTCTATTTTTCCTTCTTTTTCTCTCTCTTTTTTTTAATTTAATTTACATATATATATATATATATTATATCTCCACTTTTTGATATTATAATTATTCACATTATCCCTTTTATAATAATAATATACCATTATCAATATTATATAATTATTATGATGATGATTATCCTTAACTTTTTTTTTCCTCCTATTTATTTTATATATATGGAAAAAAAAATTACTAGTAACTAAAAAATCATCATTTTATTACTATTTATTTTATAGGCTATTACTATTGAATTTGATGAACGATATAATCTCCTACACCATTTTGCTGTTTCAAATAACCATCACCAAGGTTTATTACCACCATCATATAAAACAACCAATCAACCTCCTGTATATTCTTCTTCTTTGGAAAATGAGCCTCAATATCCAGAAACAACCTATCAACCAAATGAAAAAGTATAAGAAATATATATACATATATATATATATATATAAAATGTTTTTTCTAGTAAAAAGAAAAATTATACAATATATATAATAATAATAATGATAATAATTTAGAATAAGTAATAATAATAAAATAATATATTGTCAGTGAAAAAATTTTCAACTCCGATCATTTTTACTCCACGTGATTGGTTCTTATGAAAGAAAGGATATATTTTTCTCTTTTCTTATTTTCAATCTCTCTCTTTCTCTTCTTTATTTTTTTTTTTTTTTACTTTTTCTTCCTCAACTCCCTTTTTTTTTTTCTCTCTTTCGTATATATAAAAAAAAATATATTCCCATCTTACTTTTAAAAAATCATTGCTTAATTATATTCCCTTATCAATTGTCATCATCTCTTATATTATTTATTTGTTTAAAAAAGTTCATCGATAATTCATATTTTGTATATATATATATATTATTACTCATAGATATTAACTTATTTACAAAAACCCACCTACTTAAAAAAAAAGAGCACAAGAAAATTTTTTTTTGTATTTATTATTATTAATAATGAGGGAACCCAATTTATGTTTCCCTTCTCATAACAAAGCAGCAGTATGTATTACTTCAGCTCTTTATGATAGAAGAGCTTTGGATTGTACTGCTAGTTTACCTTTAATCAATTCATTAACTCACTTAGCTTATTTAACATCTACTTCACCTCGTATAAGAGAAATCTTAGTTTTAGATGGTGGTTTAGAACGTTTAGTCCGAATTTTGTCTCCGCAGCATTTAGAACCTGATAAACGTAGTTTATGGAAATGGTCTTTAGCCTTTCAATGTGTTGTTAATGTAGGTGTAAGAGGAACTGAACAAATAAGAACTAAAGTCGTTGAAGCTGGTATGATCCCTATCGTTTTACGTGTACTTGAAAATTTTTTAAGAGCTTTGGAATTAGTTAAACAAGAAACTGAAAAAACAGAATTACTTGTTTCTCGTAGATTGGAATCTTCTTCAACAAATGAAATAAATAATAATAATAATAATAATAATAATCAACCTTTATTATCATCTATTACTCAACAACAAAATGATCAAGATTCTTCATCCTTGGATACTCATCAAATGGGTTAGTGTTTACATAAATAATAATAATCATTATGTATTAAAATAAAACAAAAAAAAACATATGTATAAAAAAGGGAGATGCGGGAAAAAGGGGGTTTACGTATATGTTCTTTATTTAAAAATATTAATAACAATAACAATAATATTAACCTTAACAATAATTAAAAACAATGCTCATTATATAATGATAATGTTGATGATCATAATATACTAATATATTCTCTTTTTTATTTATTTATTTGATAGTGACTCCATTAGACACTTTTTCTAGTTTTACATCTGATATTGTTTCATCTAATACTACAACTACTAATAATGATCATACATCTATACCCAAAAATGATGATAACAACAATAACATAAATAACAACAACAATAACAATAATAATAATAACAATAATAATATTAATAATAATAATGAAGATAATAGTATTAATAATGTATCAACACCAACATCACCTCGTTTACAACATCATCAACAACAACCACGTATTCTTCGTAAATCTACCTTCCCTTATGTTAAATTAACAGCTAGTCAACGTAGAAAAAATCGCATGAATCGAGAATCGATGAGAACAGTTTTAACATGGCAAGATCCTCGTGAACCCAATATTGATAATGTGTTTTATCGAGAAGAAGATATTTTACTCTCACTTCAATTATTAGCTTATTTATCCAAATATCCACATATTCGAAATTTATTCCATACCAATTATGAACGTAATGTGTTCTCTGTTGTAGAAAGATTTTGCCATCGTTTACATCCTAATCCTATTCAATATTGGGCTGGTGTGATCATGAGAAATGCTTGCCGTAAAGATGAAACAAAAGGGGGCACTCGAAGATGTGCTAATATGCATTGTGGTAAATGGGAATCACAACCAAGGGAATTTGCTAAATGTAGAAGATGTCGTAAAGCTAAATATTGTTGCAAAGCTTGTCAATCAAAAGCTTGGGCTGATGGTCATCGGTGGTGGTGTATTGAACGTCATGCTTCTGTTCCCCCTCAAGATAATAGCAATAATAATAATCAAGTACAAAATGGTCAACAACAACAAGATGGAAATCCATCTATTAATACAACTCATCCAACAAATACCATAGTAAATAATAATAATATTAATAATAATAATAATAATAATAATTTATTACATAGGGCACAACATCATCACCATCATCACCACCATCATCCTCATCCTCATCATACAATGACCTTGATGACTGGTCATACACCTGTGATTAATAATAATACACCATCTACTACTACAACAACCACCTCTACTACTACTACTACTACTACTACTACTGCTAATGATAATAATACACCCATTACTTCTACTAATCGTTTAGTTGCTAATTTACAATCATTCCATCGTTTACATCGTTCAAATAACAATAATAACAACAATAGTAATAATAATAATGAAAATAATAATAATAATAATGAAGAGTTAAGAACTACACAAAGATCTTTAAGTCAACCTACTTCTACCCAACAACAACCATCTAATTCTACTGTTGTTGTTCATGACTTACCACTTTCTAATACTACAGTGTTAGATCAAGATAATCAAAACGGATCAACTGAAAGTTCTAGTAGTCCCATATTGATGGGAATGGGAGTCCATATGGAGCTTTAAATACTTTCTTTTCTTTTTATTATATTTCTATTCTTTTTTTATTTCATATATATATATATTTATCTTGTACACAACATTTTTTTTTAATTTATTTTATTAATGGTATTTTTATTTTTCCTTTCCTTTAATATATATATATATATATATTACTCTTTATCAAAGAATACTTCTTATATCAATTCATTTTTTTATGCAAACAAAACCAAAACAAAAAAATCAAAAACAAAAAAAAATAATCCCAAAAAACCCCTCCTTTTATTTATCAACTACTTTTTATGGATAATACACTATCATTTTTTTTATTTACCATTTCGTTTTTTTTTCTATATTTTATTTTCCTATTTACTGTCTTTATATATTCTGCATTTGTTTCACCATTATTCTACTCTCCCACTTATATTAGTACTCTTTTTTTTATTATGATATATATTACTCTTATATATATATATATAATATCAAATTAATAACAATAAAAAAATTACGTTTAAAAAAATCACATTAATAATTTTGTACTAAAAAAAACAAAGTCATATGGGTCTATTCCAAAAAAGGTGAAGGAGGTAAAGAAAAGAAGAAATTTAATATCAATTAGTTTGGTATATATATAAAAAATTTTCAGTTTTTATATTTTTATTACTAGATAAAGAAAAATAAGATATTTATATATATTTATTTACTTTATCTTCCCATATATAAATATATATAAGATATACTATTTTATAATCCGTAATAATGTTTTATGTTTATATCTATTTACAAAATGGAATGTTTTGTTTATTAATCATTTGATTATTTTAAAACACCGTCTCTTTCCTTTTTTTTTTAAATAAGGAAAGCTCAAAAAAAAAAAAAAAAGAATCTCTCTTCTTTTTTCGACAGTATCTTTTTTAACTTTCAACAGTATTATTATTATTAATAATAATAATAATAATAATAATATATGTATAGATAATAAATATATTATATTGTAAAATAGATATGAAAACAACTTGGAATTATTATTATTATTATTATTGTTATATGTCTAAAAGTTTATTGTAAATAAAGAATCAAATACAACTGAATAAAGCCATCTTATCATAGAAAAAAAGTGAATCAAAATCAGTTTTTATTTATATTATGAATATATGAATATATATACAAAGGAAGCGCGTTTTTAATGCAGAAACAAAGAAAGAAGAGAAAAGAAAAGAAAAGAATAGAAAAGAAAAAAAAAAAAGAAAAGAAATAGATATATATTTTGGAAACAAACTATATAATACTCAACTTTTAAAAAGCAGCTTATTAAAATACATAAACAAGGCATTTGATGAAACGTGATATAATAATCCATTATAAATCACCTTTTTATACTAGTAAAAATTAGATATTAATTAATCATCATCATCATCATCATCATCAATAAATAAAAAATAAAATGAATAATGTTACTGCGGATATATATTATTTCTAACCTTGTAACAACAGATACAATGGATGACAAAATGAATTTGTTTAACATCATCATCTATAAATAAATAAATAAGGCTGATTCAATTTTATTTTATGTCTTTTTTATAACACTAGTTTTTTTTAAAAAATAGTAATTACGTTAGTTGATTATTGATAACTTAAAAAAAATAATAAGTTGATCATGGGTTACTCAATATGAAAGTAGGATGACTTGGTATAGTAAATATAAATAATTTTTTTTAACTGTAGTTAATTTTGTTTTTTATTTCTTAATAAAGCATACAACCAATCCGATTATTGATGTATTGCATTGGACTTTGAAAAAAGTCACTACGGCGGGCCGTGACTGATACTGAAATTATATTTTAAATTTTGTAGCGAATAAGTGAACCCTTTTTTTTTTTTTTTTCTCTCTTCTTTCTTTCTTTTTTTAAATATAAGCTTTTTTTGGAACATATATTTGTCTTCTTTCTTTTTTATAACATATACACTCTCTTTTTCCCTTTTCGGTAGGTTTATTTCAAATAACAATTATTATTAGTGCACACCCATTTTATTTTCGTCAATAATTGATCTGCATTACATAATTCTTGTTCACTTGTTATTTATTTTACCTTAATCGATTTCTTATTTATATATACATATATAATACCTATATATATTTTATGTATATATAAAAATATCAACCTCAAGTATATATTAATTTTTTTTTCTCTCTCTTTCTTTTCTCTTTTTTAATTTATATCACCACCACCACCAATTATTTATTTGTTTATTTTATTTATCAGTAATTTTTTTATTGACAAACTAAAAAAAGAAAGGAAGAAAGGAAAAACGAAAAGGGAATAGAATAATAATAATAATATGACAGTAGCAGTGCTTTGTAATAATAATAATACGTTTATGGCACCTATGGTTGATTCTTCAATAATGGATACACATCACTGTGAAAATAAGGAACCTTCAGCAATTCAAATGATATCAACCTCTTTACAATCAAGTACATCATCTGACAGCTCAGAAGATTCGTTTAATGAAACTATTAATTCTTTTCATTCTTTAGTTTTACAACATGAAGATGACTTTCATATTCAACAAGACCAACAAGATAACCCTATAGAACATGATATTCCAATAGTATTAGATGCTAGAATAGAAGATCATCTTAGTGCAACTATGTTAGCTTTATATGAGGTATATAAATATATATATATATATATATATATATTTATATCACCAAAAAAAACAAAACGAAAAAAAGAAAAAAAGGTGGGGAAAGAGGGAGAAGTGGAGATTGGGGGGATAGTATAAAAATAAACTTGTTTAAGTAAAATAAAAATAAGGTTTTTTGTTTTATGTATATAATAATTTATACATTACAGAACACCTAAAAAAAATAAATAAACAACTTTTATAATTTATTTGTTTATTTACTTATTATTTGTTTATTATCATTATTTTAGGAACTTTTGCCAACAAAAGATGTATATGAACGTCGTATGAGATTGGTGCAAAAAATTGAGCATTTATTAAACTCTGAATGGCAAAATCATGATATATCCGTGCACATTTTTGGGTAAAAAAAATACACACACACATATATACTAATATATTAAAATAAAAATACAAATTATTGATTTTTTTTTTTTTAATTTATTTCCTTTATTATCAATAATTTTAAATAGTTCATCTGTTAATGATCTCGGTACAAATCAATCTGACGTTGATCTTTGTATTATAACTCAATGGAATGGATTTCGAAATTTAGAAGTATTAGATGATTTTTTTAAAAGGAGTAAGTTTATATATATATAAAAATATATAAATATTTATGGTTATAAAAATGTATCAGTTTTAATACTTACTTATTTGTTTGTATTTTTTATTTATTTATTTATTTTTTTCAATTGCAATCATCTTTTTTATTTATTTATTTATTTATTTATTAATAGAAGGGATGGATCGTGTTAAAAGTATACCACATGCCAAAGTACCAATTATTCGATTATTTGATGCAGAAACGTAAAGTGTTTTATATTAAATAAAAAAAAAATTTAGAAAGAGAGAGAAGAGGAAGAGGAAAGGGAGGAAGAAGAAAATAATAATAATAGTAATAATAATAATGTAAATTTAGGGTTTAAAGAATTAAATATAAATTGAACAAAACAGGAAAAACAATATGCTGAAGGCAGTGATTCTCTTATTTTATTTTTTATTTTTGTGAAACATCAGCAGGTGATTTATATTCATTATTTATTTATTTATTATATATATATTAATATGAATAGTCAATTAGCTTGTGACATTAATGTCAACAATCCACTTGCTTTACAAAATACAGCAATGATTAAAACTTATGTAGCCATTGATCCTCGTGTACGACCATTAACAATGATTATTAGACATTGGACAAAACAAAGAGTATTAAATAACGCAGGTAAAAAAAAAAAAGATTTTAGATGTATATATATGAGCATCATTGTAGTACGAATTTGTACCTTTTTTTTTTTTTAATTAATTCTTATTTTTAAATAACGATCTCGCTCTCTATTTAAATATATACTAATAGCTGAAGGTGGGACTTTATCAACATATACATGGACTTGTATGATCATTAATTTTTTACAAATGCGACAACCACCGATTTTACCAGTCTTACATCAATTAAAAAGTGGAGAAGATAGTGATGAATTATTTTATAATGATTCAGAAAAATTAAGAGGATTTGGAGAAGCAAATCGTGAAAGTCTTGGAGGATTGCTTTTTGCTTTCTTTCGGAGATATGCTATTGAATTTGATTATGATGAACAAGTGGTGTCTGTTCGACATGGACAACATTTAACAAAACGTGAAAAAGGATGGCATATAGGCAGAAATAAAACAAGTTTATGTGTAGAAGAACCTTTTAATGTAAGTCGTAACCTTGGTAATTCAGCTGATGCTATCTCTATACAAGGAATAAGAATGGAAATGACTCGAGCTATGGAATTGTTACTTCAAGGTGAATCATGGGATACCATTTGCGAACCATATCAAAAACCAACATTTGGTTCATCACCATCATCATTATCGTCTTCTTCATCATCTTATCATACTCTTAAACCAATGAAATCTTATTCAAGTATATCTACACAATCTTCTAAAAAATCATCTTTATCAAAATTACAACAACAACAACAACATCAACCATCTTCTTTATTCCCATTAAATAATAATAGTATTAATTATTTTATTGGTAGTAATAATAATATGACACCATCTAATATACAATCATCAAAAGAAAGACGAAAAAGTATGGGCTATTCACAACAAAATCATGATTTTTCTCAATTTTCTGGATTTAATCAACGACGACATACTATCAATCAAGGATCACAAAAACGTAATAATTCTATATCTTCATTATCCACTTCACCATTATCATCTCGTGGAAGACATATTTTACCGTCATCTTTTACTTTGATGAATAATATCAACACTAATAATAGTAATGGGTCAATAATGGTACAGCATTTGCCATTATCTTCTGATAAACAACAACAACAACGTAAATCAATTGATCCTATTATGGAAGAAACATCTTATCACCCAACTGCAAAAGTTTCCTCTCCTTCTTCTTCTTCTCATGATATATCAATACAACAACAACGTGATCAATATTATCATCATCCTACAACTAGCAATAATAATAATAGGTATAAAAATAATAGCAATAATAGCGAAGATAATAAAAGACAGCCTTTATCAACACCATCAAGGCGAAAATCAAGCTTCAATTCAGATTTTATTTCAGTATCACCTAAACATACTTCTAACTCAATACCACCACATAATCATGCAATAATAAATAATGGCAATAGCACTAATAAAAATAATAGTAATAATATCAATAGCAATAATAATAATAACAGTAGTAATAATAATGTACAACAAAGAATCCGTCGATGGTCTGTACCAAAAAAATCAATTGCTTTGTCACCATTTTTAGACAATGGATCATCAGGAACGAATCAACATCAAAATAGTAATAATAGTAATAACAATAATAATAGTAATACTAATGGCAGTAATAATAATAATAATAATAATACATCAACTATTGAAATTAAATTACCAATGAGAGAAAGAACATCTGCAGATATTGTTAAGTTAGAAAGGGATCATAAATCAAAATCATCAGTAGATGGGAATCATAATAATAGTAATAATAATAGACGAAACAAACATCAACATGGGTCTTCTGGACAAAGGACAAAAAGAAAATAGTTTATATATATATATTTGTATTTATTATGATTCATAATTTAATTTTTTAATTTTACTACTATTTTTTTATAGTTGTAGTTGTAACTGTCTTTTATTACTGCTTTTATAATTCTTCTTCTTTTTCTTCTTTCATTACTGTTGTTTTATTTTATTATTTATTATATTTATACATATTTCATATAGAGCATTATATATATATATATACTTTTTTCTTTTTTTTTCTTTTTTTTTTTAACCTACTTAAAAAAAAATAACTATTAATTCGATAATTCGCTTATTTCTCCCCCTCCTCCATTATATTCGCTTCTTTTTTTTTTAATATACTCTTTTTTTTTTATTAGTAAAAAAAATAATAATAACCAAACAATAAATAGAATAATATATATAAATATATTTTTTTTACCTATAAATAATAATAATAATAATAACCAATATATTCTATCTAAAAATGGAAAGCACTTCCTTTTTTTTGCTTTAAACAATCAAATTTATAATTTAATTTCTATTATTAAATGATAGCTATATATATATATATGCAATTTAACAATAAAAAATAAATGATCACTGTATTCAATCAATCGATCAATTAAAAACGGCTTTCTATATATTTTATTTTAAAATGATTACCATTTTTATCGAACAAAAACGATAATTTTTTTTATGCATTATTATTTCATATATAAAAAAGAATAACCATTTCTTTCTCTCTCTCACTTTTTTTTTTTATAATTATAAAATTATTATTCACTTTTATTATAATAATAATCATGATGCGCACTTATTTTGATATTCTTCTTTTTATTATGATTTTTATTTCTTTTGAATCAATGGTATCAGGGTTTTGTTTTTATAATCAACTTAGTGATCATCATCTTAGAGTGATTCAATTGGATAATTTTGGTAGAAATTGGACTTCGTAAAGTGTCAAAAAATAAAAAACTATATTATATATATTATTAAAAGCTTAAAATCATCATCATTCATCTTTCTTTTTTTATATAAATAGAAAATTTGCTGCTGATATTCCACCAAATGAATATGCTTGTTGTAATTATCATAATATTGATTGTAATGGTTTTCAAGGCACATCAGATGCATTAACTATATTTGCTGTAAGATACATATAAATATAAATATAAATAAAGGAGCTATTTACATATATATTGAAACTAATATACATATACATATACATATATATAATAGGTATATTCTAAAGTGGATGGTGGACGTGGTGGACTTAGAACCGTTTATCAACTCAGTGGAGGTTATAGTGTTATTAAAGGCGATCCTCATCAACTTACTGTTGAAACTTATGATGATCAGGATCAATCTTATGAATATAAAGGTTATAAAGCTATTCCTGACGATAGACTTTCTCATTATTTAGCTTTTGTATATAATTAAATAATATATACATATATAAATATATAGATATACAAAATTATAGACTTAATTTTATTATTATTATCATTATTACTATTGTTATATTCATTATATTTTAGTAAAATAAATATATGTAATTGTTTAATAAAATAAAGAAAAGAAATAGATCATTAAAAGAGAAAGAAAATTCAAACTCTATTTTAAAAAAAATTCAGCCAATAAATTTTTGCCCACTATATATCGACGTCGGAATTTTAAAATATATAAAAAGTAAGAAAAGCGTGTTTATATATACTTTTTTCCCTTTTCTTTCTTTTTAAAACTAAAAAATATATAAATATATATATACATATATATTATTTGACGACATATTATATAATATATATATTTTAATTATATAAACTTAAAATAAATAATAAATATATATATATATACTTTTATATATATAAAATGAAGTCAGTATCATTATTATTTTGTATGCTTGCTATTTATTCAGCATTATCAGATGGTTTATATTTTTATTTAGAAGGATCTGAAAAAAAATGTTTTTTGGAAGAATTACCCAAAGAAACTATGGTTACTGGTAATAATAATAATAATAATAATAATAATAATATTGAAACAAATAATATATACACAGATATATATAATAAAAAGAAGTAAGCAATATATATATATATATATATATATATATATATTAATGACACACACATACGATATTACAACATCATTTTTTAATAGGTGTATATAAAGCTGAACAATATTCAGAAGCTCAAAATTCATGGATTGTTAACCCTCAAATTAAGGTTCGTACCTTTGTTGAAGAATTAACAAACGGTAATGATTTAGTTGATAGAACTGGCGGTCCATCTGGTAAATTTACTTTTACTTCTACTGAATCTGGTGACCATTCCATCTGTTTATCTGTTAATACTGAATCTTGGTTCGATTCTACAAAGACTGTAATATATATACATATATATGTAAATGATGATGATGATAAAAATAATAATATTAATATTCATTTTTTTATATATATTTAGAGAGTTACTTTTGATATGGACTTTGATGATCCAACTGGCGATTCTCATGATCATAAAGAAACTTTAGATGGTAAATTTATATATTAAATGAAAGAAGGAAAAAAAAAAAAAAGAAAGAAAAAATAGAATGATTGTATATATATATATTAATGGGAAAAATTGATTTATAATTTATTTATTTATCATTAGATTTGGCTAGAAAGATTCATGAATTGAATGAACGTGTTCAAGATATTCGTCGGGAACAATATTTCCAAAAAGTAATAATAAATATACATATTTAAATATATGGATGATAAATAATTATTTACCTTTTATTTATATATAATAGGAACGTGAAGCTGAATTCCGTGATTTATCTGAATCCACTAACTCTCGTATTGTATGGTGGACTGTTCTTCAAATTGCTGTTCTTGGTGTTGTCTGTGTTTGGCAAATGCGTCATTTCAAGAGTTTCTTTGTTGCTAAGAAATTGGTATAGATTATACAACTACACACACACACACGAAATTAAAATTAAAAAAAAAAAGTTGAAAGAAAACAAAAAATAACTATAACAAATAAATAAACAAATAAACAATAAGCATACCTCCTTTTTTTTCACTTTTTATTCTAATGGATTTTTTAACAGAGGCATCTTAATAATAAATACATAAATATGTTTCATTACAAATATTTTATTTTTATTTTTTATGTTTCAATAATAAAATGAATAATATATATGGAAACTATTATAAGCAGTAATCATATATAATCATTAATTAAAAAATAAATTTAAAAAAAGGATCTACTAAGATTAATTTACTGGAATATATAAAATGACCATTACTTCAATGATAATATATGTAACAAGCTAAGAAAAAGAAGAGAAAAAGAAAAAAAAAGAAAGGAAGAATTAAAATACATCCTACTTTTTATCTTTGTTCTTATTGTTAATGAACTAAAAACATAATAATACATGATTCCAGAATAGCTTTAAATAGTCATGAAAATAGAAAAATATAAATAAAATGCTACGGATATTATTTTTTTTGGGTTATTTTGTGTAATCAGTTACTACCCGATTCTTTTTCTGTTTATGAGTATTTATTTTTTTCTTTAAAATGAAATTTAATATAAACAATTATGATAAAAAAAAATAAAGATTATATCGTTCAATTCAAAAGACAAATAACATCATACTGCATGTTAAAAGGAAAAAGGGAGAAAGGGAAAAAAAAAAGAAGGTTTTTGAATTTTACATGTTCTTATATTTACTGTTTATTTATTCAATAGATTACTGTTATTGTTATTATTATTGTTATTATACGATTTAACTCATTTATTATGTTTCATAAAAGACAAAAAAAATAATATTTGTATACGATTTCGCAATTCTTTTAAAAAAAGAATAATCATATTGAACCAGAAAAATTTTCATGAAACAGCAACTTATCAGAGTATATTCCTTAATAGGAAGCTTATGTGCCTAAATAAACTTTTTTTGGCAGCCATTTTCTTAATTTTTTTTTAAATTGCTTTTTCCTTTTTCTCTTTCTTTTTCTCTTTCCTTTTCCCTTTTTCTTTCCTTTTTATTTAAAAATACTGTTTTATTATTATTATTATTGTTATTATTATTAATATCTAATTAATAATGTCGACATCTAAACAAAGATGTTATAGACATAGACCAGATCTTGCTAATGGGAGAGTAGATCTACCATTTGATACAGTAATAACAATAATAATAAAAAAAGCGATATATAACATAAATAGTTGACTTATTTATTATAATTTTAACTAAAAAAAAAAAAAGAGTTTAGAACAGTTATCAACTTTAGATCGTAATGCTATAAACCATGTTTGGTCACTTTTTTCAGCTGCTCCACAAAAACAAAGAAATTTAATATTAAAAGGAATATTATCAGTATGTTGTATGCCACAACTCTCTTTTATTTATGAATCTTTACAGCCTTTATTACGCATAGATTTTGTATTAATTTTTCCAAAGTATATAAAGAAGAAGAAGATAAAAAAAAAAAAAAAAAAGAAAATAGAAATAATATACATAAAGTGTGACAACAAAAAATAATAATAATAATAATATATATTAATTTCATATGTATCCTTTCTTTTTTTTTTTATTTACTTATTACAGACATGTGAATTTTCAAATATTTAGTTACTTAGATCATAAATCACTTTGTCAGGCAGCTCAAGTATCTCGTCAATGGAAATCCATTGCTGATGATGAACGTTTATGGCATAAAATGTGTAGTCAGCATATTGGGAATAAATGTTTAAAATGTGGATGGGGTTTATCAAAACCTATTTTAATAAATGATCATTATTATCAACAACAACAACAACAAGAACGTCAACAACAATTAATTTTATTGAATGAATATCAAAATAAAAAGAAAAGATTATTGTTTTCAAATCATTACTTTCATTCCTTTCCTAAAAGAAGAATAACAAATAATAATAATAATAATAATAATAATAATAATAATAATAAAGAAGAAGAAAAAGAAGAAAAAGAAAAGCAAGATCATTCATTATCATCATCCTCAACAACAACATCATTAGCATTATCAGCTTCACCTTCATTATCATCATCATCATCTTCATTATCATCATTAATAAATAAAAATTATCAACATGATCATAAATCAATAAAAGTAATAAAAGAAAAGAATATAGTATTAGAAGAATTAGAAAAGGAAAATAGTAAAGATCATAGTTGGAAAGATATTTATAAAGAACGTATGATGTTGGAACAAAATTGGAGACAGCAAAGATATATTCAAAGAGAATTAAGCAAAAATAAAAATGGCGTAATCTATATACAAAGTTGCGATGCATTAAAAACTATTATGATTGGATATAATGATAACACCATATATATCTATAATGGTGAGAATGATGATATTGATGATGATCCTACCCTTACTCCAACTAGTACTCCTTCTCCTAATATATTAAAAATGGATTCAAAAATATATTGCTTTCAATTTGATGAATCTAAATTAATTGTTGGTGAAGCAAATCATACTATTAGTATATGGAATTGGCGTCAACAAAAAAAAATTCGTACTTTGAAAGGTCATTCAGGACCTGTTGTTACCTTAAATTTTAATCACCGCAATATTTTAGTGACAGGATCTACAGATAATACTATACGTGTTTGGGATTTTCAACAGAGTCAAAGTTTTACTTTAACATCATCATCTCCTAATAATAGTCAATTATCAACCATTAAATCAGTTAAATTATTAGATCAGTATCCTTATTTAATATCAACAAATCAAGATGATCATACTATTAAATTATGGGATATTTCTAAAAAACAGTGTATATCTGAATTTCAAGGTCATTATGGTAGTATACAAAAATTATTGCCTATTCCTTTATTACCATCTATTCATTTATTAACATCTTTAAATAATAATAATAATAATAATAATCAACTACAACAACAACTACAACAACAACAATTAACTTATTCTCCTTTTATATTATCATGTTCAAATGATCATACAATTCGTTTATGGAATATTCATTCAGGTCAATGTATAAATACATTTTTTGGACATATGGATCATGTTACTTGTATTGCTTGTGATGATTTACGTATTGTTACAGGTTCAAAAGATGGTACTATTCGTATTTGGTCTTATAATGGTGAAAATTTACATGTATTTCATATTAATGATGCTATTAATTCAATTACTCTTTCTTCTATGGGTATATTATATTCTTGTGGTGGTGATGGTAATGCTTTTATTTTTGATTATAGTGGTTAAAAAAAAAAAAGATTTAAATCCCGATGCTTTTTTATTTTTACCATACAAAAAATCTTACATTCAAGCAAAATGAAAAAAAAAAGTTTTGTTGTTATTAAAAAAATTACGTGATTACTCTATTATGATGGTGCAACAACCTTTTCTTCCAATCATAATCCTTATTTCAATCCAAAAATCATCATATATCATATACCCATTCTAAAATACTTTTACCCAATAAAGATAAATTACCAAGAAGAAAAAAAAGAAAAAGGATTTAAATAATTAAAAAAAGATATGACTTTTAAAAGTAGTTATTTTTTTTTCTTTCTTTCTCTTTCTTTCTTTTTCTTTCTTTCTTTTTTTTCTTTTTTTACCTTTTTTTGCAACTTTTTAAATTTCCATATTTAAATACTTTTATATAATTCTTTTTTATATAAACATATTTATATAATATTATTTTTTATTAATATAAATTAGGTTAGTAATATATTTAATAATAATAAAAAAAAAGCAAAAAAAAAAAACAAAAATTATGTATCATTTTTTTTTTTGATATTTATGTATATATGTTATATATAGAGAGACTCTGGAATATATACATTGGTTAACTTAAGGGTGTTTTCGTTAGTAGGAGCAAGTTACTTGTATTATATTCTATACATATATCTATCTATATATATCTTTATATCTACTTTGTATTCTATTATTAGTTAAAAAAAAAAAAAAAAAAAACACCATAAAAAAGATGTCTTATTCACCAAAAGAATGGTCAGCTACACATGTGGATACTTTAAATCAAATCATGGATCCGATTGATATTTTAACAGACCAAGAACTTCAAAATGAATTATCTTTATATGCTAACGTTAAATTTACCTTTGATATGTTACCTGGTATGGCTGCTCAAGATAAACCCACTACATTAAAAGAACAGTATTATCGTCAACAACAACAACAACAACAACAACAACAACAACAACAACAACAACAACAACAACAACAACAACAACAACAACAAACTCATCATCATCAGCAACAACAATTACAGCATCAATCATCAGCTTTAAATAGACCTCATTCTTTAAATCTTAAATTATCTTTACCTTCACATCAACGTCAACAACTTAGTCAACAACAACAATATGGTAATTATTTTTTTTATTATTGTTATTATACTAGTTTTATCTTTTAACTTTTATTTATTGATTATTAACTAATATACTTTTTTTTTTTTTTAAAAAAATAGAAGATAGTTTATCAACACCATCCACAATATTATCATCACCTTCAATTGAATATTCTCATTATTATATGAATTCTACACCTCATTCATCTTTACCAAGTACACCAATTACAACTACACCATCATTATCATCACCACCATCATTTAATCATCATCATCATCATTATAAAGAGCAACTACAACAACATGATCATATAAATCCATTAATTCAAACACAATCTCCATCTATTGATTCTAATTTAACAACATCATTATCATCATTAACAAAAAAGACAACTAGAACTAGAAAAAGAACAAAGTCATCTACTACTACTATTATTAATAATAATGATAAAGAAAAAGACAATCATGACAGTAATGATAATGATGATAATGATGATGACGATGACGATGATGAAAAAAAAGAATTAGATCCAGAAACTTTGAAATTAGAAAAAAGACGTAGAAATACAGCTGCAAGTGCAAGATTTCGAGTGAAAAAGAAATTAAGAGAACAAGCTTTACAAAGAACTGCTTGTGAAATGACAGAAAAGGCTAATATGCTACAACATCGTGTTCATGAACTTGAACAAGAAGTTAAATGGTTAAAAGCTTTACTTATAGAAAAAAATACTTAATATCCATTACCTTCCCTTTCTTATATCCCCTTCCTTTCCCTTTTCTTTCCTTTCCCTTTTCTTTCCTTTTCATTTTTTATTTTATTTTTAAATATCCTCTTCAATTTATTTTTATGATTTTTTTTTTTATATACATATGCCATTTTATTTATAATTATATATATCTGAACTTTATCTTTTTAATTATTAATTATTAATCCTTATATGGGACTGAGTTGGTTATTTATTTATTTTTCTCTGAAAAAAAAGTTTATGTTTCTTCTCTTTTTTTATTTATTTCATTTATTTCTATTTTATATTTCTCTAAAAAAAAGTATTATGATTTAAGCTTTCTTTCTATTTTTATTTTATTTTATATATATGTGATGATCATCTATGATAAAATAATAAATAACAATAAATAAATAAGATTATATTAAAAGACACCTATAGATAAAATCGACTTTTTTTATGTTTTGGGATATCTGGGTAAAGAAAAAAAAGAAAAAATTATAAGCGTAAATATAAAAGATCCTCATAAGTGTTACGTTACACGAATTAATTCTTATTTTTGAATGTCAATGTTGCCAATCCCAATTGTCCGTTTTTCCAATGAAACAAACATGTGATCTTTGCACATAAGCCAATCTATCTTAGTTACCCGTATTATTAAAAGGATTGACATTTGAAAAGTTTAAATGGAAAATCTCTTTTATAATTAGAATAAAAACTATTAAATATGGACTAAACTTTATTAAAAAAAATATGTTAAAATAAAATTAATTAATCGCTCTCCATCTTTCTTTCTCTTTTATTTTTTCTTATATAGTAAATAAGTGTTGTTATTTTTTTTTTCATTGGATTTTCTTATGATTAACCCCAAACAACAACCCATGTGTATATATATTTAAAAAAAAAAAAAAAAAAGAAATTTGAAATTCAAATATGATCCTGAAAAAAAAAACTCCAATAATAAATTAGTTGATTGATAAAAAAAAAATACATTATTTTTATTTATAAGCTGTAATTTCCTTTATATATTTCTGTGTTTTGATTTATTTCTATTTTTAAAAAAAGTAAATATTTTATATATATGTTTTTAAAGAATTTTTGTTTATCATTTTTACGTATTTATGGTAAATATGTATAATTTATTAACAATATATATATATATATATTAAATATTAAATAATAAATTAGAACAAAATTAATTCATTCATTTCAATAATAATTTAATACTAAAAAAAAAAAAAGGCAGTCAAACCAAATTAATAAATGATTTATTACTTTTAAGTAATTTATATTCATCTTATATAGGTTTTGGATGAAATTTAAGAAAAAAGAAAATTTTGATATTTTTTCGATTTTTTGCAAGAGGTATACCTTAAATAACTATTGATTTTTGTCCAATTTCAATTTATTTATTTATTTCACTCTTTTTTTTAATATATAATGATTACACTTGTTATTTTTAGATAGATTATATTTTTAAGTTTTTTTTATTATATATATATATATATATAATGTTATATTAAAAATTAAAATATACAAATAAAAAGGCATTTATAAGTGAAGTATGCTTTTAAACTTCGTTTTTTTTTTTTTTCAACTTCACTTTTTATAATGATCTTTTTTATTTGATATTTTAACCAAATTTTTTTAACCATTATATATTAAATATTATATAATTATAATCTTTAGAACAAATTTTTTGTTATCCTAGTAAAATATCAGTTAATTTTATAATACGTAGTTGAGATAATTAAATTGAAAGTCATAGTTTAAAGAATACTTTTTTGTAACTTTAAATTTTTAAACTCAGGTCATCCTCTTGTCATTTTAAATATTTCTTTTTACTTTCTTTTTACAGTAATTTACTAGGAAATCAATTCATCTAATATAATTATAAGAAACTATTAATTCTGAAAAATCAAATGAAAAAAAAATTTAATATATGATGCTTAAAAAAATTTCAGCTAAAACAAAGAATGAAAAAGATCACTTTTTTTATTAATGTTGAAAAAAAAAAAAAAGTAATCTGTTTATATGATTATACGATCTTCGTTTGATTAGTATGGGATGTGTGTTTTTAACAACATATACAATTAACCAAGGTCATAATAATGATCATCTTTTAAAACTTATAATAAATCTTTTGAATCCATGAAAAAGATGATTGTTAAGTATATTTATATATTTATATATTTATATATATAAAAACAAGGAATGATCATATATAATAAATATTATCACTAAACAGAATATGATTATTACAACTTAAAAAATAAAATAAATATCATGCTGAATATAAAATATTTATAGATAAATATTAAATACATATAAACCTCATTTTAAATATGGTTATTTATTTATCATACTTATTATGTTGGATGTATCCCAGGATAATGTGAAGATTTAAGATTTGATCTTCAACATAAACTTTTTAAATTAAAAAAATTGAATTTTTTTTATTATAAAAATTATATTCATAATATTCAGTAAACATTTTACTGAACCATATGTAGATTTAAAAGTAATATTTGAAGATGAGGAAAAAACATTATTATATTTAATTGAAAATAAATATGTAAATAAATTTGTGAAATGTTTGAATTGTAAGAGTGATATATTGTTATATATAAACAGAAAAATATACAAATGCAAAAATTACAAATGTTGTAAATCATATTCTCCTCTAAAGAGAACTATATTTTCTAAAATGAAATTACCTATATATATTCAATTACATATATTTACTTATTTTATTTTAAAAATGCCTTGTAGTAGTATTACAATAACATTACAATTAAGTAAAAATACAATACTATTATACAATAAAACTTTTAGAAAATATATAAAAGATAAAGTTTATTTTACAAGAAATAGAAAAATTGGAGGAAGAAAATAAAATAGTAGAAATTGATAAAACTAAAATCTCTAAAAGGAAATATAATAAAAGGGCATAAAGTTGAAGATGCTTGGGTAACTGGTGGTATTAAAAGAAGTATGCTTAAAAATAAAGTAAAAAATGAAAATAAATATTTATTTTTAATTTCAATTGAAAAAAGAAACGTTAATGATATTGATAAAATAATAACAAAGTACGTTAGAAATGGACCTATTATATATACGGATAAATGGAAAGGATTTAGTCATTTAAAAATTATAGGATATAAACATAAAACTGTTAACTATAAGAAACATTTCAAAGACCTTAATACAGGTGTTCATACAAATACTATAGAAGGAACTTGAAATGGTTTAAAATAAAGTGTCATTCCGAGAAATAAAAATAAAAAAAATATTGCGCATTTATTTAAGAGAATATCGATGGAGAAAAAAAAAATAGAGAATATAATTTATGGGAAACATTTTTGAAAGATTGAAATTATTAAAATATAAAAAATGGAATTCTGTAAAATATAATAAAATTTGTGATAATATAATTATATATAACGAACAACGATCCATTTCAGAATTTAAATTTTAGAAAACGCATAAAAAGATCATTTGCTTCATCAAAACTATTTAATAAAAACAATTATTATTATGATATTATGCATGTAAATTTTAATTTAAAGAAAGAAAATATTACACAAATTGTGGTAGAATTAAATAATGATAAAAATTATGAACATCTATATATTGAATCAGGAATTAAAATTGATAAAAAAGATAAAATTAGAAATTTGATAGATGATTTGGAAAATATGATGATTATTGATAATGAATAATATAAATTTTGTTCTTTGTAAGACTTAAAGCTGGTGGAGGAAAGTTTGCTTTATTTATGATTATCATATTTGATATTTGTATCTTATGCTGGGAATTATTCATTATGTTTTATCATATAAAACGATACTAAATACAAATTGCTTAATTATATTTTTTATATAAGAGCACGATTGAGTTTTAAAAATCGCCAAAAAGACTGCAAATTAGTAGTCACGCTTTATTTAAATATAAAATAGTTTTTTTCAATTTTTTTAATTTTTTTTTTCTTTCTTTCTAGTTCCACCTCTAAACTTATGTGTGACCAATAAAAATAAATACCTTACAAAAAAAAAAACTTTTTTCTTTCTCCTGGCTCTTTCTCCTTACAATCACAATACTAAAGGGGATGAAGTATCTAATGTTTCACCTCCTTCATTAACAATTAAAAAATCTTCGTACGCGGAGGTAGCTCATGGTCGCACGCCTCGTGTGAACATTAAATATACTATGAAACAGTTTTGATGCACCAATCAACAAAAACTTCAGAAATGGAAGTCGAAAACAAGTATACAACAATAAATAGTAAACTATTAAATATTCTCGTTCTCCCAAAGCTTTGGAGTACATTCACATGTATTAGGATATAGACAACTCAATGACCACTGGTCATGCCACTGCTCATTCAACTGGTATTATGCTTCTTGATTAACACAAATCTTTATGTATGTACATGAAACTACAACTTGTCCAACGCGGATGTTCCTATCCAGAAGAATAATATACTTTTAATCATATGCTTATAAATATTTATATTCTACATGATTTTAAAAAACTTGGAACTACCACTGGTGATCTATTGGTACAGTACATGATGTAGAGTCAGGGCTACAGTAAATATGTTCCATAAGAGTGTCAAAACATATGACTATTAAGTTGGAATATATGTAACATATATTTAGGAACTGAAAACATCATTTATTGTTTGATTACAAAATAGGAATTTCACAAATATATTTATTCAATATTGGAATATCTGAAAAATATTGGTTTAAATTTGCAACTTATGTCTATTTTACTAGAAAATTCTTTGATATTCCCAATAAATATCTATTTCTTACACCTCTGACCAAAATATGTTTTGGGATGTTTTTGAAGAATATTATTGCCAGTTGATGCTGCAGTAATAATCTCTGATCCTTTTTTTTCTTCTTTTGGATTCATTTTTTGATTTTCTTGGACATTCAAAGAAATTATGTCCTGGTGAACCACATTCGTAGCATATTACTTTTGCTTTGGCTTGTTGACATTCGATTTTTGTGTGCCCTTCTTTATGGCAGTATCTACACCATAACGGCATCCCTTTCCAAGTCGCTTGGAATTGGTCTTCTTGCTCACACCAGTTTATTGTATGAGTGAGTTTTTGAAAATCTCTTTGATTTGAGTTTCCTATTTTTTTACTATCCTCTTTATTAACATTTAATACAGCATAACCTGCACCGGTTAGAAGACCATATTTTTTATCTTTATATACTCCTATATCAATGATTTCTCCAAATGGTTTAAGACTCAATTTAAGATCATTAAGCATCTCGTCTTCTTGAAGCATAGGTAGATTAGATAGTTGTAAGTGAACTACTTTAGCATCGTCACTTAAGGCAGTATTAGGAAATATGTTTAACTTTTCTTCTTCTAATATTAAACCATTTTCCAAAATATCAAAATATTTCTCTATTTGTCCAATATACATTTCAAAGTATTTTCTTGGTCCATCTAGTTGTAAAATACAACTAAAAGTGCTTTTAAATGAATTTACTATTTTTCCTTTTATATCATCTATAGTATATCCTTTGCTCAAGGGTACTGTTAAATCCATTAATAAAGGAGCATGTTTACTGTAGCCCTGACTCTACATCATGTACTGTACCAATAGATCACCAGTGGTAGTTCCAAGTTTTTTAAAATCATGTAGAATATAAATATTTATAAGCATATGATTAAAAGTATATTATTCTTCTGGATAGGAACATCCGCGTTGGACAAGTTGTAGTTTCATGTACATACATAAAGATTTGTGTTAATCAAGAAGCATAATACCAGTTGAATGAGCAGTGGCATGACCAGTGGTCATTGAGTTGTCTATATCCTAATACATGTGAACGTGCTCCAAAGTATTATAATGGTATGTTTTTAGTAATGCAAAATATTTAAAGAATATTGTTTAAGACCTTTTTATTTTTATTTTTTAATAAAATGCAGTTGACAAATTAGTTCTACCAAAAAAAGATTTAGATTAAAATGTGTGAATTATTTATAAAAAAATTACAACCTTAAATGTAGTTTTCGATAAAAATAGTTTTTTTGCATAAATTTTAAAATTGTGGAATAGTTTCATTTTAATAAATGTAATGACACAAAATGTGAGTGTTCATTTATATTATATATTCTTAATATATACGCATAATTTAGTAAAACGTATAAAATGTGCAATTGCAGTAAGATGTAATTCACGTGCGCGTATTAAAGATGCATATATAAAATATTTACTGGTTTGAGAAATATTTTTTATATTTAGGTATTAAAGGAATCATAAGTATAAACTGCACATTTGTGAGAAGATGAATATAATCCATATATTTCTATGGATGAGAGTTTAATATGTGCATATCAGAGAATATATGTTGAAATGTGCGAATATGCCACACATATAATGGTGAGTGTCTTCCAGATTGAAAATATTTGGAATATTACACATATATGTAGGAAATTCGCAGATCTGTTTTTGGGATGATAGTAATAAAATAATAAGTATAAATAAAAGTGAAAATGAAGATAAAATAAAACAAATGGATGGTTTTATTTAATATTTCATCATCATTTTCTTTTTTCTTCTTTTTTTTTTATTGAATACATTAAATAATACATATATATAATTGTTGGTAAATATTAATTATATCTAAATAAATAAATAAAATAATTTTAGGTCATTATGTCTTCATTGTGATTTTTATTTATTTTTATTTGTATGTTTATACTAAAAGTAAATGGTTACTTATAATATAGTTATGTAAAAGTTGTTTTTATTTATTTATTTGTTAATTTACTTTTATATATAAATATATAAAGTATAAAAACTATATATGAAAAACCCAATTCCCCCTGTTTCCATATCATAGAATTATAAATTTTTAAATATGTATTTTTTTTTTATTATAGATAATGGTATATAGATATAAAAATAAACATGATCCTAAAAAAAAACCTTTTATTAATAGTTTATGTATATGTAAAAGTGAGGTGCATTTTAACTTTTAGATATTACATTGATGATTGATATCAGTCTAATTTTTATTTTTGTAAAGATTTGACAGTAATAAAAAATAAAAGTAAAATAGTAATAAAAAAAAACGATTACTGGTAGTTTGATTATATGAGATACAGTATGAATTACATTATAAAAAGTTTATAAAAGAATATTTATGAAGCGAGTTTAAAATTTACTTATATCCCGACCAAAAATACTAACTACAAACCTATTTAAAAAAATAAAACAAAAAAAAGATTAAAGATTTATCAGGTTATGTTAAATAGCATATTCTATCTTTTTTTTCAAAATAATAATAATATGATGATGATTACCAATAATAAGGGATAAGTAATTTATTTCGAATACTCATACTCATTGAAAAGTAAGCTGAGCGCCACAATAACCAAGCCAATCTACCAGAGTTTTTTGCATTTTTATGAACAGGTGACATATCTAATAAAGCTTCAGATGTACCGAGATTTACCATCATCCCTCTGTTCTTAAATTTAAATATATCTGGAATGCCCTTTCCCTTGATATTCTTTTGATTTAATACTAATTTTTTTTAAAAAAAGGAAGAAGATTAGCAGACTTTTTATTATTGTATTTATTTATATATATAGATATTACCTTGACTCAAGTAAATAGCTTTTTGCGTTGCAACTATAATTAATATATATATAGATACATTGATTTACTTTTAATTTTATACAACTATAGTAAGTATATATATATATATATATATATATTAAAAAAAAAAAGATTACCTTGAGCAGTAGTTGGTAGATCATTGTTTTCAATTACAGAACAATCCCCTATTGCATATCTAAATAGAAAATTAGAATTATATGAAAATTAGAATTATGGATTATATTTTTTTCTTTTTAAGAATAAAATCAAGAAAAATAAAAGAAAAAAAAGTAATACTTACACATCTGAATAAGCCTTTTTATTTTCATCAAAGACTTGAAGATATGAATTAGTTAAAATCCTATGTAATGAAAATGGTACAACTAAATTAGAATGATATATATATAAATTATTATTATTACCTTTGATTTTGTTCATCTTTAGAAACGTTTAATTTAGAAACCATTGTAACCGGACTATTTCCAGTAGCCCTATATATAATAAACGAAGATCAATAATATCAAATAAGTGCATACATAAATAAATAAAAATTATACGTATTTATATATACAAGTATAATGCTTACCAAACTAATAAACCAAATTTAACTAAAAAGTATAAGTAATTATTTATTAAATGATTGATATGAGTAATCGTTAAATAGAGTATAAAGTATATATATATATATATATGAACTTACCTTCATCTTCATCTTTTATAATTAATTTATCTTTATGTACTTCTTTAACATATCTTTCTATATAAATAGATAAATAAATTAAAAAAGGTTAATAAAGGTAGTAATAATAACAATAATATCTAGAATATAGATAGATATTTACTTACTTGTTTTAATATTAATTCCCTTACGATCAAATTGTTGATGAGCATAAGAAGATAATTTTGAATCAAAAGCACTAAGGATTTGAGGAGCAACATCATATAAAGTAATTTGAACAAAAGGCATTAAATGAGGATAAAGTCTTGACATATCATCCGATATAAAATCATATAATTCACCAGCAAATTCAATACCCTATTTATCATTCATAGATATATATATATATATATGGTTAATAAAGAATAATTATGAATTAATATTATTTTATTTATTTATATTAACACTTACAGTTGGTCCACCTCCAATAATTGCAAAATGTAAATGATTTTTCTTTTCTAAATCTGTTGTATTAGTTCTTGAAGCATTTTCAAAACCTATATATATGTAAATATAAATATATATATATGAATAAAATGAAATAAATCAACGATATATCATTAAAAAAAGTATTTTGATGATGATTAAAATACTTTACATTCCATTAATCTTTTTCTTATTTTTTGAGCATCATTAACATCTTTTAAAAAACAAGCATGCTGTTTCACACCAGGAATACCAAATGTATTTGAATAAGCCCCCACACTTATAATTAAAGTATCATAATCTAAAGTAAATTGTGGCCCTTTTGTATCACCAATTTGATTTGTACAATGGATCATTTTATTTTCAAAATCTATTATTAAAAAAAAAAAAACAATAATAGGTGATCTTTTTTTTTAAAATAATAATAATAATAATAATTATCATTATAATCATAAATTTTACCTATATCATCGCAAACAGCTTGATGATAGTTGATTAAATGTGAGTAACTTCTTATTGGTTCAGTAACACATCGAAATTCCAATGATCCAACAGTTGTCCTTTGTTTTTTTAAATATTAAAAATAATTAAAATGAGTAAACTGAAAGGTGGCATTGGGTTATTCTATTTAATATTAAATTTTTTTTTTTACCCAGCTAATAATGGTGTAAATACAAAATGATTTCTAGGAGAAACTACTGTTATATCATACTTTTCTTTATTTAAATCCCTCATCAATCTATATCCTGCCCATCCAGAACCTAGGATTAAAACTCGCTCTATATACAAATATATAATAAATATAATTAATGGGTTTAGAATAATAAAATAATGATTATAAAATAATAAAATAAAAATAAAAAATACCTTTGTTATTACTATTATTTCTAGTAATAGTTTGTAAATAATTTTTTTGATGAATATTAATGGATGATGATGAAGAAGTAGAAGATGAAGAAGATATTGATGATGATGAATTTGTATGATATGGACGATAAAATATATTTAAGTGAATACGCTTTAATCTGAAAGTTACCATGTTAAATGAATCTGTAAATAAATAAATTGATTAGGATGATTAATTATTTAACATAAATATAAATCATATATATATTATTACTTTTTGATGATCTGATGATTGACATAATCTTTTATATTTATGTATTTATCTATGTATTTTTTTAATAAAAAAATGAAATGAAATGAAGTGAAATGGGAAAATGAAAAAAAAACTTATTTATATATTAAAAAAAAGCAATATGATTATTAAAAAAAAAAGATAAATATAACTGTTTTTTAATTTTAGATTACTAAATTTCAATCTAGAATATCTTTTATTATTATCTTTTTGATCTATATTTGAATATGAAATCTCATTATCACTTTATCGCGTTAGCAATTCTTTTTAACTAAAATAAAATTAAACACAAAAGATCAAACAATTATACACTTTGATATATATATATATATAATTTTGATCACGGGCATATTCATTTACCAAATTTATACAAACCAATCATATCCAAATTAGGAATAGCGATATTGTTAAAGATATGTCATTCCGTAATTTTCATATGAATTATCCTGATAATCATAATAAATTCAAGCTGTCATAAATACATGTATCATTGTATTTTTTTTATTGATTCATCATTTTCAAATGGGTTGATAAAGTTACCTATAAATTATAATATATATATATTTTAAAAAAAATGATGAAATAATGTTAATTTATTAAACAAATGAAAATAATAATAAAAAAGTGAGTTTATATATAAATAAAGTGTTATATGAACATAAATTATTAAAGATAAGAAAGATAATATAATGAAGTATATAAATTATTATTGATTATTAATATTGTTGTTGTTATTGCTGTTGTTATGTTCTACACCGAATATATGTTCCATTAAGTTTTCTTGATTTACGGGCCTTAAATAGTGATAAATTAATTGGAGCATCATTATCATGAGGTGGATCACTAACAAAATCTTCAATCCATTCCCATGATTTTGATTGATCCATACAAGTTTCTAAATGTTGTTGTAATTGATATGGATCTGATGTTTGAGGTGCACCTAAAATACCAACAACCAATCGACTATTTGAAAGATAAATATTATGTGTTGAAAATGGTAAGATTCGACTGACACGAGTTTGGAACATTAATGGTACTGAAGTTAATTCACTATGTAATGTAGATAATAATGCAAGTGTTGATTTACGTAAATCTTTTGGTACTTCATCAATAATTAATGATACAAAATCTAATACAAATTCAAAGAATCTTTCCTGACTTCCATTTCCATGTACAACAGGGCTCTAATAGGTCATATATATATATATATATATAATCAATATCTAGTAATCACTTATATTAATGATCATATGTATATATCTTATTATTACCCCTAATAAAATAACTAAAACACGTATCCATGAAAGTGCATCACATTTATCTTCTTTTGGTTTTTCCCATATTAATGAAGCAAATGGTACTATTAATCGTATACGTATTAATAAACTAAATAAATAAATATAAAAAAAGTGATAAGTGATAAACAATAAATAAATAAAAAAACTTCAAATATTTAATAACTGTATAAATATACGTATATATATATATTACCTGGTTCTTAAATCTTGAAGTGTTACAGAAAAATCAGGTTGATCTGTTTGAATTCCTTCAGTACTTATTAAAGTAATAGCAGCATCCTAAAAATGAATCAACATTATAAAAAATTATTAATATTTTCCTTATATATATATATATATATGTATTCCTTTTTATAAATAGTTATATATATTACCACATTATTTTTAGTTCTTTCTAATGCTGTAGCAGCTTTTGAAAATGTTGTATGAGCATTTTGCATGACTTGATAAATAGGTAAACAAGATTGGAAACGTTTAAGATGACGTAAAGTAGTTTTTATTAAATCTATCTTTTTATCATCATCCCAAATATTTTGTGCCATCATATGTTGCATGATATTTAGAAAAGCTTGACTTTTATAAGCAAATCGATTAGAATCAAAATGTTCGTCTATTGAAGATAACAACAATGCATTTTTTGGAAAAGCAATAGTAGATAATGCACACATTGATGAAGGTGAATTGATTATATTCATTCTTTGTTGTTGCTGTTGCTGTTGTTGTTGTTGATGCTGCTGCTGTTGATGCTGTTGTTGATGTTGCTGTACAGTGGTAGATGATGAGGATGATGAAGTCATGGTATGATCATTATGTGATTGATCTTGATTGACTGATGAATTGGATGTATGATCCTGTTTTGATAATCCATCTTCATTACTACCAATATCGCAACCTTCTAAAAGTCTTATACCATAGTTTAATAATTCTAATAATACCCGTTTACGAAGTCCATATATGACATTATTGAAAAAGAGAGATCGATCATCACTGGATAAAGCTATATCAAAAAAGAATTTTACAAAGGCATCTAAATCTTTGTTATTACTACCACCATTAACTGAAGTAGTTGTATTGTTACTATTATTATGCATTGTTACATCATCACCACCTAATATATGAGGATTATTTGGATTTTGAGTATTGCTACCATCAGAAAGTAAGATATTATCCAGTAATAAACTCACTTGAACACGACATTGTTCTTCATTCCATTGAGTAACATTCATAAACACTCTTCTAATTTTATCAATAAAATCAGGTTCTTGGACAAGAGCTGCATGATGTAAATGAGGTCTTAAATCCACTAGAGTACCACCAATTAATTCATCTACAATACTAAGCATCTTTTTCTTAATCTTCTTTTCTGTACTAGCTTCTGTTCCATGAGAAGAAAATCTTTGATACACACCATTCAAGTCACGGACACATGCTTGTCTAAACCATTCAATTTGTAATAAATCTGCTCTAAGCATTACAAGTTCTTGAAGTAAAGGGCTACTTAAAGGCAAACTACTTGCAATAAGTACTAACTTTTCCATTAAGGCAAACATGGGTTCAATTTTATCTAAGCTAGCAGCTAATCTTGAATAGCGTAATGTTTGTAATCGAAATACATCTTCAGCACGTAATACCCAAGGTTGTTGATATGTACCACTATTATCATCTATTGAATCTTCATTTTGATGAATCCAATAACATCGTTCTTGTACAACTAATATACGAATTAAAACCATCATATTTTCACATACATGTAACCATTGATTATTAACTGTAGTTGTTGTAGCTTCAGGTTCTTGTAATAAATGCTGATTAACTTGATCAAACCAAGGTAATGCAAAACGATAAAATATAGAATCCATAGCAATTAAATTTCTTGCCGTTAATAAAGCTATAAACAAGGGCATCCATGATTGAGTAGCAATGGTTGATTTACTTGATAACCAATTAACAACAACATCATTCAATTGTCCTGTTAAAGTACATTGATCAACTATGCCTTTTATAACGTCTGCAAAAGCAGATAATAATCGTTGTAATGTAAACTGCTGATTGCGTTGTTGTTGTTGATCATCCCCAACATATAAATTAGAATCATTTGTTGTCTTTTTATACCATTGTTGAATCGTTTCTAATATACCATCTAAAACGGTGGTCATCCATAGTGAAGCATTTTGATATTGATATGATAAACAGAGTGTTTCAACAATATTTTGCACAGACATGTTGGAAGCATCGTTATCAATCACTTGATTTAATTCATCCATTAATGATATTTGAGGTGGTCGACCACGGATTTTTGGTTTCATTTGTAAATCTTGTTGTAACTGTAAACGTATTTCATCTGTAATAACATAACCTTCTTGTATTAATTGGATCATATACATCATGATACATCTTTCACGAACATTACGTGATTGTAATTGTTGATGTTTTGCCCATAATTTTTTTGCAACACGATTCCCTTCATTTGCTAATTTCCATATATTTGAGTATCGTCTAAGTGTATCAATCACAGCTGATAATACATAACGATCGTTTGATTTTTCAAGCACCCACAGTGCAACATTTAAAACATTAATATAGTCTTTACAAAGATCCAATATTTTGATAATAGCTATATATTGACGTACATTTAGTAAACATGATCCAGGTGATGTCATTACTCTCCAATTATCTTTATCGATTTGAATGTTTTTAACAATAAATAATTGAACTTGTTTAACCAACCAATCACTTGTGAATTGTATAATCACATAGCGTGTTAAATTTTGAAGCATATTTTTCAATTGATATTCTAATTTATCTGATAAGGATAGTTCAAATGCTTCTGGAGTATCATTTGGTACAGGTTCTGTCATATCACTTGCATTTACTCCAAATAATGAATCATCTATTTTTTCCCCTACAATCCATAATCTGGCAATTTGTTTTAATTGTTCAATAGCTTCTATTTCCAATCGACTTTTATCATTGTCATCACGTCTAGTTCCATAAAGTGCAACACGTCTTTGATTTATTAAATGTACAGGTGCAGGATGTAATAAAGGTAATGATTTTAAATGGTATAAACAAGATGCTACCTCTTCTTGATTTTCTTGAGTCCGTTCAAGATTTCCTCTTGCTGTTAACCTATTCAAATATTTATGATATGAAAATAAATGCATACGAATAAATGTATCAAACAAAAAGCTAGTAGGTGTATTTGAGTTGCTATTGTTATTATTGTTGCTTTCTTGATTCGTTTCCATTGTTTGGGACGATGATGATAATGCTATATTATTTGTTAAAGAAATTTGATCATCTAAAAATTCCATTAAAGCTTCTTGTAAATGATCCTTTCGACTATTGGTAGATTTATCATTGTCACACCAGCAAATTAATATAGATGATATTAAAAATGCTCTCCAATCACCATGTCGTGCTTCACTAATTGCCCATTGACATAAAATACTAACTATTTTTGCCAATTTATTTGAATGAATAACACCATTACTATTTACTGTACCTCCAAATATAATCATAGATGCTGAATAAGCTGTATGTCCTTTTATATCTGACCATCCATAACTATCATTTCCAATTTTATTAAGTACTAAATACCCACTATCTGCATGACGACCAATCATATCTAAAGTATGTACAATATGTTCCTCATCTATTTCTCCACGTTCTGATGATGTTGTTGATTTCGTTTCAATGACTGAATTACTTAATGATTTAATGGTTCCATTGTCTATATCTGTATTATTATTATTGTTATTATTATTATTTTGTGTATTATTGATATTTTGATTAATATTATTGGAATTATTAGTATTATTGTTAGAGTTGCTATTATTATTAATAGTATCTGATATATTACCCAATTGATTTTGTTCAGATGTCCCACAAAACGTTTCATTTCTTTTTTTTACTGAAGTCCAATATATATCCTTTACATAATTAGCATCGGGTAATGTTTTTGATGTTTGTTGAAGAATCATTTCAAATAAGTGTCTATATTGGTGGTATAATTTTGGAATGACAAACATATCAGGACTCGATAAAAATAGTGACTATATCAATACAATAAAGTATGAAAAAAAAGTTAGTAATTTATATCACTTTCTTATTATTATTACCTTTAGTATTATTTCATTTTTTTCATTTTTCATTTTTAAATTAGCATTATTAATAATATATATAAATATTTTACCTGAAGCGTTTTTTCTATATCACGTTTCAAACCATATATTACATTTAATTGAGCATTAGATGAATCTGAATTACTATTTTTTAAATTAGCATTGGTACATTGTAAAACCTATATAGAAAAAAAATCACAAGTATTATATAAGTATCATATACTTTATCTTTAATATCTATTCATTTATACTATTTATATTTATATATACTTACCGCATTATATGTTTTGATTAAAGTTTCAATTAATAATTTAGTTAAAGTTCTGTTACGTTTATATTCATCAATGTAATCTTGTACAAGACCATTTAATACAACCCACATTATTTCAAAGGAACTACTTGAAGCCAAAGTATCCAATGACCATTTTAAGAATGTTCTTTGATCCAATAATCCTTCACAATATTGCCAACGTGTTAATTTTGTACTATAAGCCCATCTCGATTCAAAACGTAATTTGGCTTCAGGAGTAATCCATGGTTTTGTTTGACTGTCACTTACAGTTCCAGCCGGACTTAAACCTGGTACATTTGAATTTCTATATCCACGCATTGCACTAGTATTACTACTTGATTGAGATGGTATAAGATCTGCTAATTGCTTTTTTAAATGTCCTGTCACAACAAGTGTCCAGTTATATGCATGTGAAGTATTTGATCCTGAATTACTAACATTACGTTGAGACTATTTTTTAAAAAAATAAGTGTTATCAGTAAAAGAAAAATTATCAAATTGATTGATCTAATTTTAAAAAAAAATCACAAATTGGTTACCATTTCAGACAATCCAACGATTTTAATATACCAAGTAGCTCTTAAAAATGGTACTTGTCGAGCTGCTAATGTTTCTAATAACTTTTCACCTTTATAACCATGAGGAACATTGCGAGCTAATTTTCTTAAAGGAACAGTACCATTGGCTAATTCATGTATCCATTGTTCTTTCTTTGATTCTATAAGTGCTGTACGAGAAGGAGGTTTGAATAATGTTTGCCTATTTTTAATTTTCAAAATAATAATATTAATAATAATAAATAAATAAAATACTTGGTTATAAAAATAATTAATATATTCTTTTATATCATCATCATCATCTAAAAATTTTTTTTTACCCTGAGATCCTGGCTGCATTACGTTTTCTCATTAATACATCCACCATAAATGAGCCCATGTCATTTAGTAAACGTTGATCGTCTTGTAATTTTCCATATATAATATCATGAGCACATGTTTGATCATTCTATATGTTTATTTTATTTTATTTTTTTAATTGTTATTATTATGATTGATTGATTACATAGTTATATATATAAAATAAAAGATGAGTAGGTATTTATCATTCCAATTTTTTTTTAGTTATTAAATAAAACAAAAAAAATCAAATCACTTACAGCAACAGAATTCTTATCAGTGAAACCCGTTTTTACATTCGTTTCTGTTAATGTATCCTCATCTTGATTAGGCTTTTGAGGAAACATACCAGGATAACCTAAAGAAGGCATATTCTTACTATAAGGTAATAACTTTGCAGGAGGTTGTAAGACATATTTTTTCAAAAGTATAGTACTGCTACTATTAGGTTGTTGTCTAGAAACATTTGGAGAATGATAGCCTGGAGATGAAGTGGTAGAATAAGGAGAAGTAGTATTTGTTGGTGTTGTACTATAAGCTAATGACGATGAAGAAGAATAAGGTGTATTTACTGATCCATTATTTTGTGGTGGAAATGGGATATTTAATGAATTGTTATTATTATTATTTAATGTATTACTGCTATTGTTATTGGTATATGAGTTATTAGCAGTG
Source organism: Cunninghamella bertholletiae (assembly GCA_037043795.1). Taxonomy (NCBI): domain Eukaryota; kingdom Fungi; phylum Mucoromycota; class Mucoromycetes; order Mucorales; family Cunninghamellaceae; genus Cunninghamella; species Cunninghamella bertholletiae. Next base: position 2,094,665 of record JAZGVP010000005.1, read on the forward strand.
GTATAACGCGTATATGGAGCTATATTATCATGAAATAAAAAAAAAGGAAGGAAGGAAAGAAATGAAAAAAGGAAAGTAGAAGAAAAAAAAAAAGGGAAATAGATTAGAGTTTAGTTAATATGAAATATAGATATATATATGTCGAAAAGTAAAAACAAAAGAAAGGATTATAAAAAAAAGTATATTTGTTTCTATGTTTATCTTATATTTTTGACTTTTCATTTTTCATACCTTGATGCCTACCAGCCATTCTTATTATTATATATCAAATTATTATTATTGTCACTGTTTATAAAATGGTGACTTATATATATTTATATATCTGAGTGAAAAAATAACAAAATAACAAAATAGCTAGCTAATAATATATATATCCAAACAATTATCAAATAGAAAAATGAACTTTTTCTATTATTTTCACAAAAAGAAAATAAATTGAGTGGGGTTAAAAAAGGAAATGGAATGGAAAATACAAATAAGAAAAAAAAAAAATTAGTATAACAAGAATTAAAGAGTTGAAGTTAAAAAGGTGGAAAAAAAGGTGAATGAAAAAGGAAAAAAAAAGAGAGAGAAACTGTGTGCTTTTTAAAAAGAAAAAATGCCAACGGAGTTTTAAAAAAAAGTGTGTTGTCTTTTAAAAAAAAGATTAGATCAAAGCTTTATTATACATTTATTTACTAATACTAATAATAATAAACAATCATAATAGTGTTAATATCTATTTATTATCAAATAATTTCAATTTTTATAAAAATCGTTGTTTATAATATAGAATATAATTTCATTTTAACTTTTTAAAGTAAATAAAAAAAATAAGTAAAATGTAGAATATTAAATTTATTATTATTATATATATGGTTTATATATATTTGTATATATTTATATGAAAATGTGTATATTAATTAAATTAAGTATAAATAAAACAGCAGGAAAAGAAAAAAAAAGAGAAAGAAAGAAATTAAACACTGTGCCAAGAATCTGCATCAGAATCATCAGCCGTAACTGGGGATGAAGGAATAGAAGACGCTAAAAGAGGTGGTGATTTAGGTAAAGGCTTTGGAGGTGAAATATTAATATCAGTTAATGTTGTGTTAGAAAGATCTTCAGTAGATTGTAATGAAATTGGATTATTGTTCTATATAATCATAAAATAAAGTATTAATATTATATCTATCTATCTATATATCCATTATATAAATATTTAACTTACAGAATCATTTTCTTTCTTAGGAGTATTAGAATTTGACAGTTTATTTTTCTCATCAAATGCCATTGCTTCAAGCAATTTCCATTTTTTCCTTCTTTCTTCTACTTGTATATGTCCCCTAAATAATAATATTAATAATAAAAAGATTTGAGTAAAAATAATTAATCATATACTTTATTATTATTATGACTTACATTTGTTCTTCTCTTTTAAAATGATCAGTACATTTGTTAAATAATTCTTGATCCATATCCATAAATAACTTTAATGCATTATATACCAAACCATGTATTGCTCTATATCATATTAATAAAATAAAATAAAATAAAATAAAATGATAGTTAAGAAAAAAAAATGAATCCTTATATTTATTTATTTATTTTAAGCTGGATTTACCTATTCCAATGTGTTTGAGAATGTTTATATAATGATGGAAACATGATTGGCATAATTTCATCAACATTTTCAGCAATAAGGCTAATCAAATATTCATTATTCCAGTAGTACAGAGCCCGCTCCGCCACCTTTTGAATGACATAATAATTTATATACAAATATATATATATAAAGTTAATTGCGAATGCCACATGTATCTTTTCTATTTTTTTCTTTATTTCAATTTTTTCGTTGTTTTCTTTTTTACCTGAAAATGAGGACTTGAAACACAACATGCGAGTTTTTCAAAAATGGGACACATAATTTTTTTAAATTCTACGGTATCTGTTACATCAAGTATTTCTTCAATTTCATTTAAAAACATTACTTCTTTTGCACTATTAACTTTGGGCCAGAATCTTAATAACCCTTGAACTGTCTATTTTTTTTTATGTACATATAAAAAAAAAGAGATATAAATAAATATGAGTTGATCCATTTCATTTCATTCATTCATTATATATATTTACTTTTTCTGTTAAAGAAGGATCTTTTTCTAAAAATTGTACAACACAATACGTTAATTGTGGATGATACATAGCCAAAGACGTTGGTTTGTGTAAAGGTAATAGTACTTGATGAAGGAATTTTTTATGTTCTTCTTTAAGTGGTAATGCAAATCCATTAATGATACTAAAAATAAATATTTATATGTATATATATAAAACGTATATATTATTAATCCCACATGGTTTTCGTCATCATCATCATTATCATCATTATCTTCGTCCTTTCTTTTTGTTTTTTAATAATTGATACATTTCATACCTTCCCAAAATTTCCAATAATTCAGCAACACCATTAAAATGATCAGTTTCATAAATAAAATGAAAGAATAAATAATTAATAGATTTTCGTATAAATGCTCGTAAGCCTAAAAATTTTCCATAAAGTCTATGTAAAATTGTTTTCAAAAAATCACGTTCTCTAGGATCTTCACTATCAAATAATTCCAATAGCTATATAGTATATATATATAATTTAGTATTATTATTATTATTATTATTATTATTTTATTATTATTATATTATTATTATTATTTTATTATTTTATTATTATATACCTGAAGTATAAATTTTTGATCAATACATTTCTTAGCAGCTTGAGTACTAAAATCAGGGGATTCAACAAATCTTAAAAAAAATTCATAAACTAATTGTAAATGAGGCCATGCCAATTCAAAAACTGGTTCTTCATCTTCAGGATCAAACCCTTCTGCAACAGGTTGGACTTGAGGTGAAATTGATCTAAATAAATTTACAGAAAACTATATATATATATATATTAATACATTATATCCCTTTTTTTCATCTTCTTCAATAATAATAATAATATATACATATATATAAGTGTGTAGGATGATGATGATGATAATTATTTATATTTTAATTACCATATGGACTACTTCAGGATAAACTGATTCAGGTACAGCACCACGAGTTGTACCAACATAATGTAACATTTCTTGTAATGCTTGTCTTTTAATTTCTTTACTTGCCAAGTTAGATGATGGATCATTAAAATCAAATAATACTTGGCATTGTTTTAATTTTTTTACTAGTAAATCTTGTCTTTGACTAAGTGGTACCTCTAAAAATAGTTTAATAATATATATTAAGAATTATTGAGTTATAAAATATATGTATTTAATATTGGTCATTCTTTTTATATATATAAAATTAATCATATATATTTATATATTTATATATATATATATTTATGAGTGCACATGTATTTATATATACACATACCATGAAAGTTAGGATATTGTTCTAATTCTATAACATCACGAACAAAAAATCGAGAAGAACGTTGACGTCTAGGTGATTTCATAGGAATAGTATCTTTGGGTGTACCTTGCATTAAACCATTTTTCGGTAAAACTGAAGGAGATCGACCCTATTTTATATATATATATACGTATATAAATATATTATTTATCTTTTTAATGAAAAGGTTATATATTCAAAATCTTACAGTAGTATGTGTTGAAGGTGGTAAATCTAATTGTACATTTGTATTTGTAGTCGTTGTTACTGAGGGTGGTGTAGAAGGGCTTCCATTAGGTGAAGAAGTATTATTGTTATTGTTATTAGTAATAGTAGAAGAAGAAGAAGATAACAAGTCATCAGGTTTTTTATCATTAGAAGATGGTTGTTGTTGTTTTGTTGGCACATTATTATTATTACTATTATTCGATTTTCCTGAAGACTGTCGTGATTTTGTTTCTCTATGGGATTTACTTCTAGTTAGCTATAAATATATATATATATATGAATATATATATAAATATAAGTGACCTTCTTTTTTTCTTCCTTTTCCATTTAGTTTCAAGTTTTATCTATTTATACTTATGTATATGTGTATATGTTTTTTTATCACATATATATTTATTTATTTTCCCATCAAAATAGTAAAAGGGGAAAAAAAAAAGCAGTATTAACTTACAACACCCTTCAATCCTTTCATCATTGTGAGGAACGTTTAATTTGAAAAAAAGAGAAAAAGAGAAAAAAGAGAAAGGTTTTTTTTAAAGAAAGGGTTTTTTTAAAAAAAAAAAAAAGAGAAAGAGAAAGGATAATTAATAATGTACCAAATAACAGCAAAAAAAAAATAAAAAGTGCTGGAATGAAAAAAAAAAAAAAATAAAGTGTAATAGTTGAATAAAAATAGAAAAGAAAAGAGTTAATAAAAAAAATAGGAGAAATGCTCAGATTATATATAATAAATAGGTGCTACTAAAATTTTATTCGGAGTGGAACGAATTTTTTATTTTGTATCATTTTATATTTAAAAGTGCGTATGTATTATGCACCAACAAAAAACAAATATAAGCTTTAAAAATACAAATCTACTTTATTAATTTAATAAATAATAATAAACATATAGAAAAGAATTAATTAAAAAAATAAAGAAAGGAAAAAGAATAATTATAATTTATTATTTATTTTTTTGATGCTTTTTTGGATGTACCCAAAATATAGTTTGTTTTTTCTTCATTATATTTTGGATACACCTTTCTACTCAGACCATCATAATCCAATTCATATTTTTTGCAGAAATTTTCAATATCTATAGCTGGATCGCGATCCTAAACAATAATAATATTTATAAAAGGGTTTGTTTTTAATAATAAAATATCACTTATTTCTTTATATTTTAGTTAATATTTTAATAGCTTACTATGTATAAACATAACAATTGTTTTCCTATAGGTGTCTTGACATATAGTCTAAGAAGGGCTTCATCCCCATTATTGCTATCATTATAATTGTCATTATCACCACCATTGCTTTTATTTTTATTATTATTATTATTATCACCTTCATCTTCATTATAACTGTTGTTATAGTTGTTATTGGTATTATTATTATTATTATTATTGCTATAATTATTATTAGTATTACTATCAAGAATATTGTTATTGATGATGTTGTTACTGATGCTATTGTTATTGTTGTTATTGTTGTTGTTGCTATTAATCTCAGAATTTGATTGTAAGTCAATCAAACTTTTGGTAGCTGTTTGAGTTACATTGGTTTGCGTAACATTACTTTGGGTTACAGTCATTTCGCTTGTGTTATCATCTATAAGTTTAGTTGAAGTAGAAAAGACATCATCTTCAATATTATTATTAACATTATCATTATCATCACCATTAATATTAATATTAATATTGTTATTATTATTGTGATCAACGTGATTATCATTATTATTTTCATTATCATTTAATAGTAAATCACCATTTACAGATAAAAATAAGTCTGAATTAATAATATTGTTGGTAGAAGTAAGCCGATCATTTAAATCATTGTTATCAAACATAAGTAAATCATTTTCTTTTTCATTATATTGTATTGATTCTTCCATAACAATATTATTACCATTTGTTTGACGAAGTGTTGAATTTAGATTAAGCTTACTGATTTCATTTAAATCGTCATAAACATCAAGAAGATTTTGTTGTTGTTGTTGTGGATGTTTTTTCATTTTCCATGGTTGAGTATCTTCTTCATTGGTGTTTATTAAAAGATCTTCTTCATATTCATTATTCTTATTCTTATTATTATTATTATCATTACTATTTCTAGATATTGATGACAATCTTGTAGGAATACCCTTATGAAGACTTTTTGGCGAATCCAATGGATTTGTTAATAGGAATGAATTTGAAATTGGTGCATTTGATCTACTATTATTATTATTATTATTTTTGCCTTTGTTATCATCATTATTGTTAAAATTACTATTATTATTATCATCATTATAATTTGATGATTGGGTATTTCTTTTATTGTTATCGGCTGCAAACATCACCCATGAATTTTTCACTTCTTTAGGTGGATTTATTGTGTTTCTATTAAATCTACTAGCACTTGATCTTGGTCTAGAGAATTTATTAGAAGAACCATTTGAATTATTCACTTGTCTTTCATTTCTTTCATTTTCTATTTTTTAAAAAGAAAAATTAAAAATCAATATTATAAACCATTTCTTTTTTTTTTTCTTATATATATATATATATATATATATATATATATATATTTACCATAACTATTATGTTTTCTATTATACCAGGATAGGTTATGAGGATAATAAGGTTCTTTTGGTTTACGAGTTGGTTCATTTATATCTCCATCAGAAGTTTTGATAGTTATTCCATCGTCATCATCCCAATCTATATTTGATTCATCAGAACTTAAAGGTGATTTTGGTTTATTAGTATTGTAAGTATATCCATTAGTTTGTTCAACTAATTTTGATTTTTGTGAAAATTGTTGTTGTTGCTTTCTTGAATGATTATTCTTTTCATTATCGGATCCACCACTTTCATTTTGTAATAAACTCCAGCCTTCTTCTTCTGTAAGTTGCCAATACTGTGTTGCTTTTTGATGCGCAATTACATCTGGTACAAATCCAGTAGTTTCATTCCAAGGAATGTAATTTTGTGATTCACCCCATGGATCATTAGATAAAGGAGTTTCATTTATTTTTCTATCCTTTTTTACTGACATGGTTGCCTTATTGGCTGCTAACTGATTTTGTTGCCATTTATATTGGAATTCTTCCATAGTTGATGGGGTCCAAACTTCATCACCACCTCCCTCATTATTATTATTATTAAAACTATCAATACTTTTTCTAGATTTTTTATTATAAATTGCTATATTTCTATTGTTAATGTTAATGTTGTTGTTATTGTTGTTATTGTTGTAGTAGTTATTATTATTTTTATTTTTATTTTTACTGTTTTTACTATTATTATTACTACTATTGTTATTATTATTGTAATTATTATTGTTATTACTATTATTATTATTATTATCCATTTCTGAATTTGATTTATTAACTTTTTTCCATGGTATAACGTTACTTGTTCCCCATCCACCTAATGAAACATGTGTTTCAATGTCTTCATTTTTTGGTTCTCTACTCCATGGGTCATCTGTTTCCAAAGTACCATCACTACTCATATATTCTACTGTAGAGTTGTCATTTACATTATCAGTGTTAACTTTAGGTGCTCTTGTTACGAGTTCATTAAGGGATACTTCTTCACTTCTAGAATCTCTAGAGGTTGATAATGTTGTAGCTGAATGCTGTGATGAATTTGAGTCTTGATATTTATATATAAATAGAGAGAAAATAAAAGAGTATATATATATAAAAGAAGGTTAAAATATTAATAATAACAATAATAAAAGTAGTAAGAATAATAATCAAATGTATTTTTTTTATACCTCCTTCATTTCCTTCTATTGATTCATATACCTATTAAATATTTAAAAACAAAACAAAACAATAAAAAAAAAGAAATTAGTATAAATCATATATATATATATATATATATATATATTTAAAAGATCATTATTATTATTATTATTATGTTATACATTTACTGATAAGCTATTCAATAATTCAACTAGGCTATTTAAAGGCATAGATAATTTATGTGCAAGCATAACGATTTGTTCACCAGTTAAATATTTACCTTCAGGTACAGTGATAAATTCACCTGAATGAGCCAAAGCATCAATAGCAGTTTCATCTAAAGTAATCACATGACCATTTTGTCTCCATTGTTCAAATAAGTATTGCTCATTGTTATTATTATTATCATTATTATGTACTCCATTCCTCCATTCATTATTATTATTATTATTATTATTATTATTATTATTATTATTATTATTATTATTATTATTATTATTATTGTTATTGTTATTGTTATTGTTATTATTTTGATAAGAAAAGCTTTCAATAGCATGATTACCTATAGTAGATGAGGCAATATTTTCATAACCAACAATACGTATCATTTTGAGATTATTATGATGTGAAAGATGATGATAATTTGGTGTTTTTGTTGTTATGGAAGTTTTTATATTTGTATTATTATTTGTTGTCAATGATGATGGTGTGATACTTTGTAAGCAAACTTCAAAAACATCACTCGGTGAAATGGGACCACATGATTCAAAATGGATAGAATATAAAGAAGGAACTGGTAAATGTAATAAAGTAGGAGAAGAAATATTTGGACAGCGGATTAAATTGAGATAACGAAAATGATTCATTGGTGATTTTAATAAATTAATCATACTTTGATCTGTAAATTCTGGTCCAGTATTCATTAATCCAAGAGTGGTCAAATTACAACAATAATAAGCAACATTATCTATAAAAGTATCATGAATCCATACATTTTCCAAGATTAAAGATCTTAAAGGTAACATATCTGTAGGTATATCCCATTCTTCTGAATTCATTTCTTCTTTTTCATCATTGTGTTCGTTATAATCAATATCATCTAAATCCTCATTATATTTATTCATTTTTACTTTTTGTGATGATGATCTTGTTCTTTTAAGATGACTCTGTCGTATTTCCAAATATTCTAAATCAAGGCAAGCTGTCAAAATAAATTTAATACTGTCACAGGATAATTTATTAGGACCTTCAAGGCATAATCTTGTTAAATTACGGAATTTACATATACAGTATTGAATATAAGAATCTTCCAACGGTTCACATTCTGTTAAAGTTAATTTTTTCAATCTTTTTGTTAAAGTAGGTTGACAAAGGTTAGCGAAAGAATTTTGATTCATACCATTTAAAGAAAGTTTTAAAGAAGTTAAATGATGAAATCTTTTTGCAATATGTTGTGTAAAATTAGGATAAGTATTATAGTTACCAAAGAGAGAAAGAGATACGAGTTGAGAAGCAAAACAATTAAAATCAAATATTTCTCTTCTTGATAATCTTTCATTATAACCAATAATAGTTAAACTTTTTAAACCTGTTAAAACAGAACGAAGTATATCTATTTGTTGAGGTTCTAATTGCCAACCATATATTGTTAAACTTGATAAATTTTCACATAAAGTAACACATTCATAAATAACATCAAATGAGCATAATATATTATTACTCATAGTATGTTCTGAATCTAACAATGGATTGACAGACTGAAAACAAGTTAATGAAGAAGTTAAATCAACAATAAGTTGCAAATCACGAGTTCTAAGAGCACAGTGTCTAAAAGTTCGAATAGCAATATAAAAGTCTCTAAAAGCACGCTTTTCTTTAAAAGTAGGAGCTTCCCATAATACAGTAGATGCAGCTGTACTCCAAAAACGGTCCACTAAAGAAGCTTGAAATAAATCATGAATTGATAAATAACGGCAAATTCTTTTTAAAATGTTGTTAGATAAATGATTTCCTTTTGGTTGAATATCAAGATCCGCTTCACTCCACGAATTTAAGGAATAATAAGGTGAATGTCGCATTTTTTTGTTGTTTTAATTATTAAGTAGTAGTACTTTTCCCTTTTTTTGGATAAACAAAATAAAGAAAGAAAGAAAACAAACAAGCAAAAAAAAGGGAAGAGAGAAAGAGAAGCGAAAAAGAATGAAAAAATAAATAAAGAAAGGAAGAAAAAAGAAAAAGGAAAATGAATATAAAAATAAATAGATAATAGAATTAAAAAAAAAAGACAGAGTTGCCCTTTAATTTAAGTTTTAACACGCGAAAAAAAAAAAAAAAAAAAAAAAAAAAAAAAACTAGTCAAAAAACCTTCCTTTTTTAGTTGCTCAATGTAAATACAAACTACATAATAAAAATTATTTAAAGAAAAGAGAGAAGGGAATAGATATAATTTCTAAAGTAAAAGGTTTTTTAATAAATATAATCTTTATTTTATATGGAAAAGTATTATATTTTATTATATAATAAAGACTTTTATATTCGATATACGTAAACAATATAAAAAAAGGATAAAGGATATTAGGGAAATTATAAATTTTAAAATTCAAGGTCACTTGATATACTATTTAGCTTAAATTGATAAATCCATTAATAGTCAAATTATGAAAGTTTTGATAGTTAAATATAATATTAATTCAATGATAAATAAAATAAATAAAAACTGGCATAAAAAAAATAGCCATTTTAACTGTTTTAAAATCAACTTTTAACATACAGCAAAATATTTTGATTTTCTGACCCTCCTTTTATTTTTAATTTCCTTTTTGATCTATATTTTTTCATATCTGTAACAAAGTTACTATATAATCATTCATATAAAAAACCATGCTTGCTTAAAAAAAAAATACTAATATTAATAATATTGATTTTTTAAATGGCAAACTTTTCATATCAATTTACTTTAAATATAAAAATAATAATAGTAATAGAATTATCGTTTGTTAAGTTTTTAATATTTTAAAATGATAAACAATAAATATATTTTTTTTTCTTCATTTTTGGTTGTTGGTTTTATACATATATATATATATAATATATGTTCTTCTAAAAATAATAAAAGTGAAATTGAAATAAATAAATATATAAATATAAATAGTATATAATTAAGGATGCAAAATAAATAATTAATAATAATAATAATAATAATAATAATAAATGAGAAGGATCAAAAATAAAAAAATTACAGAGAATAAAACTTTCTAAGCAACAGGTTGTTGATTACGTTGTTCTTCAGCAGTTTTTAAAACAGACATGATCAAACTTTGTTGATCAGCATCCAAGTCCTTTGTTAAGAGGGTATAAGATGCATGATGATTTTGTTGAAGATTACGGAATACATGTTCAAATCTGATATAAGGATTAATTTCATCTAAAGGTGATTCAAATAAGATTTCTTCTTCAATTTCTTCTTCATATTCATCATAATCTTCATCTCCGTCATCATTTGCATGTAAAGCTGCTTGTTGAGCAAGGTATTCCAAATATTCATTTTCTTGATCAGGAACATCTTCATCTTCATTATCATCTCCTTCTCCTTCTTCGTCAATACTACCATCAAATTCATCATTAAGTAAATCATCATCATCAAAGTCTCCATAAAGTTGTTCTAATTTTTCGCGATTTTCTATAGCCTTTGGTAAGGTCTTGAATACGGTAATGATTCCTGATAATACTTGAGACCAACCTGATTGTAATGATGTTGGTAAATTTTCAGTGGGTAATTCAATTAAAGCACATAATGCGACAATAACTAATTTTTTATCATGTACTCTTGAAAACTTGTCAAGGGTGTTGAACCATAATGTGAAGAATCCTTGAGTCCATTGATTTTGTTCTAATAATCGAAGAGTTAATACAGGGTTATAGTATAAACAATTGACAACCACTTCAATACAATGAACTTTAAATTCGGTGGTTTTCATAGAATTAGTGAAAATATATTGGAAAGCAAGATTTAAGAAGGGTGAGACATACATATCTACTTGTCCACGACAGTTAAGTAAAACGGATTCCATAAGTTTACAAGCACAGACACGATCATTTTCACCTACACGATCACTCTTCATAACAGTATCAATAATATCAAACATCATACGTTGAATATTTTCATTGGTAACAAATACATCACGACCATAAGAAATATAATTATCCAAAGGAGGAAGCATTTCATCCATATAATCAATACCACAATCCTTAAATGATTCATAAATTAATTCAAAGACACTCCACATAGTAGGTGTAACACGTTTAGCAGAGAAAGTACATGAGTCAATGATTTCAAAGATTTCATTATATAAATCCATAATCTTGTTTTTAAGTGTATAAGTAATTACTGGTAAAAGTGCATTTTCTAATTGTTGAAGAATATCAGGTGTACTTTCTAAACTAAGAATTAAAGTACCGATTGTCTTAAGCACACCCATAGCGGCCATGGTTTTATCACTAATATCTTCAATGGCACCACTGAAATCATCTTCTTCATTAGCTTCTGCTAATTGATTGGATTGTGCAAAGTCTTCCATAATACGTAAGAAAGTGTCTCTTAATTGAGAACATAATTGGACAGCAAATGGTGTAAGTTGTTCAGCAAATACTTCAACAAATTCTTCCATAGTGGTGGCTAAAGTATCAATATCAATTTCATTGGTCAAATTAAGTAATTCTTGCATAATGAAGGGAAGGCTAGGTACCATAGCTTCACGTACTATAATAGTAATAATAATAATAAACATGGTTTAAAAAAAAAAAAAAGGAAGGGATTAATATCATATATATATATTCTCTTAAATCATCATTACTATATTTATGAAAATAAATAAAATAAATTTACCACTATCATGACGGATCATAGGTTGTAAAGCAAGAGCAGCTTGTACTTTAACAGGTAAATCGGTATCACGAAGACAATCTAATACATTTTGATAAAGAATAGCCAAATTCTAATATTAGATATTAAAAAAAAAAAAAAAAGAAATAAATAAATAAAAGAGGTAAAAAAAAATTTAGTATTCATTAATAATAAAACATCAAAATTATAAATATGTATTTATACTTACTTGTTTGTTTGCAAAATCCAAATCACTAAAATGTTTAGTAATATCACAAGCACGAGCACGAAGGTAAGGGAAACGGCTCTTGAATTCAGGGAAAACATGAGTAACAAAGAAAGGTTCCATCATATTAGCTACAGGAGATTTTTTGTGCAAAATTTGATAAGATAAACAAGCAATCATATTGAGAGCACCATCCTTTTCACGGCCATTCTTTTGATCATCGGGTGTTTCCAAATATTTATTCAATACATTATTAATAAAGTTAAGAATACCCATAAAAGTATGTTTCTTACGATCTTTTGCTAAAGTAATTAATAAATTGCTTGCATTAGTTTCAGGTGAATCAATATCTTCTAATGGGTCTACTTTTTTGTGTACAAATTCAACTGGATCATCTTCCCATAATTCTTCATCTTCAGCAGAGAAACATAATTGAGGGAAAATAAAGTGAGCAACTAATGTTTCAACGTGAGGTTTAAGAATTTGCCAAGTAGTTTTTTGTTTGATACTAAAAAGTAATATATATTATATAATTAGTTGAATATTACAGTATTTTTCTATTATTTTCACTTTTCTTTCTCTCTCTCTCTCTCTTTCTCTTTCTCTTTCTCTTTTATTTTTTATTTATTACTATTATATATATATATACCTGTGTTCAAAGAATGCAGCAGTTAAAGCTAAATTTTTATGAGAAATCCAAATTTCATTTTTAATCCAACCTTCTACTTGGCGTAAATAAGCTTGTAAAATATTAGGTGCAGAGTTGGCAACAAAGTTTTTAGCAAAGGGCATATATTTACTAGCACTGGCAGATGTTAATAAAGCAGGGTTACCATATTTTGAGAAAAGACGATTTAAACAATGATAGGCCCATTTTTTGGTTTTTCCCCAAGGATATTTTTCGCGTTCTTCAGGATCAGCAGGTAAAGCTTCAAAAGGAATTGGTTTATCAATAAGTTGTAAAAAGAGAGTTCCCCAAGGTACCATAGAGGAAGCATCTTGAAGTGATTTAGGAAGATCCATCTATTAAATAAATAAAATGAACGATGAATAATTTGTATTTTTTTTTTTTTTATTATTAATACTTTCAAAACACTTTTTTATATTAAAAAAAAAATTACCTGAATACCAGAATGATAAATCTTTAAAATTAATTTAAGCATTTCAGCAGCTTCAAGATTATCATTGTTAACAAGATTAGCACCAATAGATTGAATAGCTGGGAAGGTTAATGCAATGATATGTTCTAAAGGTTCACGTTTTTCAGTAGGTTTCCATCTAAATATATAAGTATATTCCAAAATTTAAAATAATGATTAATGCCTTTTTTTTTTTTACAAAAAAATAAATAAATAAATAAACCATTAATCCACTTACTGATAAATTCTGACAGCTTCACGAAGAGCCAATAATCCAACATAAACATATCTAATATCACTTGAAGTTAAAAGACTTTCCAATTCATTAACAAATTGAGACCAATGATCAGGAAAATCATTACTTAAGATGGTATTTAAACAAGAAGTTAATTGTACTCTATATATTATTTTAAATAAGCAACAATAATAAAAAAGTAAATAAAGAAATATTTAATACTTGCATCATACATTTTTTTTTCTTTCCTTCCATCCCTTCTTAAAAAATAAATAAATATAATACATACTTTACAGCATTAGGGGCAGTTACCATAGCTTGAAGAATAGATTGTTTAACAACGTTACGATCTTCTTCATTAATAGGTGCAGCAACAGGTTTTTCACGATCCCAAGCTTTTACTAAACGGTTTTTAAAGTAAATAGCAGCTAAATAAATAGATAGATAGATAGATAGATAGATATAAAAAAAAAAAGGAAAGGGTAAATAAATATAATCCAACATATTTAAATAATACTTGTTTTATATTATATTTATTTATATATTTATATTACCAGCTTGACGAGCACCCAACTCTAATTCTTCAGATGCTAAGATTTGTAACACAATAGGAAGAAAACCATTATGACCTTCAAACTAAATAGAAAAACAATCATATATATATAAAATTTAGTTCAGCTATTATATATATATTTATATATATATATATATATATATATAGTTGAAATAATAATAATATTGTCTATGTATTTATTTACGTTTCTAATATTAAGTTCGGCTTGTTTGTGAACACTTGGGTCAGGATGATAGGTAGCAACAAAAAGTTGATAAATAGTATTTTGATCCATTTTTTATTATTAAACTAGAGTAATAATGATATTTTGTAGTTTTGTTTTTTTAATTAAAAAGAAACAAAAGAGAAATTGTTCACTTGATAATTGTACAAGTGAGTATTATTTTTATATTTTAAGGTACACACTAAACTACAAAAAGTGCAACAACAACAACGACAAAAAAAAAAAAAGAAGAGAGAAAAAAAAAAAATGAAGAGAGAAAAGCCAAAGAAAAGGAGTCAAAGAAAAAAAAAAAAAAATGTTTAAACTCAGACCCCAATAATTTTATGAGTAAAAAAAAACCTGTACCTATTTATTTTCTATTTAAATATACTTTATTTTTTAAAAACATATTTATATATATAGTTTTACTTTAATTAAAATTTTAAACAGAGCCATTTATATCTACTCATATTATATTATATTAAATAAACACATTATTTTAGTTTTATTATTATTAAAAGAATAAAAAATAAACCTTTTTTTCGATTTCCAAAAGCTAATCTTAATACTTTCAGCCAATCAACTGCCATTTCAATTGTTAACTAAAAATGGAAAGTTTGAAAAGACTTTAATAGTTTATAAATTGATTATGACCAATATCTATATATAAATATATTATATATGTATATGTTTATAGTAAATCAAATCATAAATATATCTTTTTTTTTTTATTAACATTTATTTTCTTCACTTATTATTTAATATAATTCAATAATGATATTATAATCAGCTCTTTATTAAACATTTTACTCCTTAATATAATATTGTTAAAAAAAACTTCATTGTTCTAAGTTAATCGTTTTCATTTGTAGATTACATATATTGTTTATTTTACTGTGCCCATTTTTCTATACTTTTTCTTTTATAATAAACAAATAAAAAAAAAAAAAGATTATTTTTTAAAAAAAAATGAATGAAGTTCAATAAAAATAAATGCCTGGTAATTTAATCTTTTTTTGGTTTTATGATAATCATTATATATATAAGGAGTTTAATCACTTTTTTAGGCCATCATTCCTTAGGTTTAATCATTGATGATATATTGAGAATATCATTTTTATTGTCAATATTATTATTATTATATTTGTATAATTGATTTTATTAATGAAAATGATATATATATATATATATATATATTTGTTATTTTTATTATTGATTGATTTGATTATTCAAAAAAAGAAAAAACCTGTTATTTTTAATGCTGTCTGTCACTAACTCCTTTAAGACCCTTGACCCTAATAATTAGATTTTAAGCGTTAAAAAAAAATTTAATAGTTATGATATATTTCTTCTAATTAAAATTTACGTGAAAAAAAAAGAGTATTTTAACGTAACTTTTTATATACTTTAATGACTCTTTGTAAGTAATATTATTATTACCTCTTGCATAAAGAGAATTAAAAAAAAGAATTAAAATCTGAGTTTAGAAAGAATTGTTGTACAATTTCTCTTTTTTAAATATTGAAAGAATTTTTTCTCTTTCTCTCTTTTTTCTTTTCTTCTTTTCTTCTAATTTATTTATTTCTATCTCATCATATATTTTTCTTCTTTCATTTATACTTCTTCTTTCATAAATTAACTATAGAATATTATATAAAGATAGATAAAAAATAAAATATTTGTATTATTATCATTATAAACTATTTATAGAAAAGTGGTTTTTTCACCCTTTCAGTATACCATAAAAAATTATATACATATATACTTCGAAATATATATATATATATATATATATATTTGTATAAATATTTATTTATTGAGAAATGACCACAACTAGTTCATCTTCAATAACAACAGCAAAGAATGGAAATCCAAAAAAAACAATAGCAACATCTAATAAGTCAATATTTGCATCTGCTCACTTTGACAACAAAAATCAACAACCTAATATATCTGATAATTCTAACTTCCCTATCTTTCAGAAACGTCTATCTTTACCTGATTTGGCTAAGCTACACGACGAATGGTCAAAACATCAATCGGCTCAAATAAATAATTTGCCACCTGGAAAATTACAAGTAATATATATATATTTATATATTATACAAATAATATCATTTTTAAACATATTTTTATTATTATTATTATTATTATTTTCCTTTTTATTAATATTATAGATTGACTTATTAAATGTAAGATCTGATGTGGAAATTCGAAATCCAAAAATGCGTATTAGGATGGGTTCGCAGCAATATTTTTCTTCTAGATCAAAAACGCCTAATGGAGACTGGAATGAAGGATTTATATTTACAATATCTTATCATAATCAATTATTTGATACAATTGAAGTAAGGAGCATTGTATTTATTTATTTATTTTGAAACAAACAAAAAAAAAAAAAAAAAAAAGAAACAAAATAATGAACAAGGATACTTTTTTTTTAAGAAAAAAAAAATGAATGATTAATTGTTTCAAAATTATTTTTTATTATTGTTTTAGTTGGATTTATATGATCGTAGAAGAGGATGGAGAGCAAAAACAAAACATATTGGAAAAGCAAAACTCAAAATATCTAAATTAAAAAATAAGGGGGATGTTGTTTTAACGTAAGCTTATTAATATATATATGACATAAATATTTTATTTTATCTAATCATCATTACTATTTATTATAAATATTCTTAGATTTTTACCTATGTATGAATATCACACACGACGTTATTTACCAGCACATATTCAATTACCACATAATTTTCTTAAATCACATATGCCAACTTTACCTAGCTTACCTAATATGCCAAATATACCTAATGTCAGTTTACCAAATTTACCAAATTTACCAAACTTACCAAACCTACCAAATTTACCAAACTTACCAAATTTACCAAGAAGATTTAATCGTGGAGATCAAATAGAAGGAGCAGAAGTAATAGAACAAGATTCACCTTTACAATATCATCAACATCCAAGTCATAGTAAAAATTCCATGACCCCATATATTGGATCTATTCAAATTCGAGTAAGATATAATTATCAATTACCATCCGAAACATTAGAAGATGATGAAAAAAGAGTACCTGTTTATCTTCCTTATAATGCAGCAAAAGAATTTGATGCTTATAGTATTAGTAGTTCATCACGACGTAGTGTTAGTAGTAGTAATGGTGGTCTTCAACGTAATGGTACCTTATTATCAACTTCAAGTAAATATAGTCAAAAAAGTGGTTATACATCTAATAATAGCATTCATACTAATCTTACATCAGATGATCAACTCGGTAGTCCTGATAGTAGTGTTAGTAGTTTAAATTCTTTTATTTTTTCATCTAAATCATCTTCAACAAGTCAACACTATTCTCCTTATCATCATCATCATCAACATCATCATGTTCAACCGCAATCTGAAGTAGATAGTGAATTCCATGATGCAATTGAACCAGACCTTATTCGTGTAACTAGTTTTAGTCCTGCTCAACAACAACAACTTGGTTCTAATAACGAAAAAGAAAAAGAAAATAAACAACCTACATCCAAATTATCAGCTCGTTCTCTTAAAATATCAACTCAATTACCTAAAAAGGATAAAAGTCAACCATCAAAAACATTACCAATATCATCTCCAACAACTAGTCTTCATAGCAATCATCTAAACCATCATCACGATTTAAATGACCCTACATTTGGATTTTCCCAATGTGATGTAGATGGAATCCATACTAGATTGGCTCGTGTAACAAGAAAAGATCACATAGACACTAAAAAGTCTAAAGTACGGGATGATAGGGATAGCGCTTTTTCTGATAATTCAAGTATTAGAAGTAATAATTTTGGTGATAAAAACTTTGCTTTCAGATGGATCAATGAATCCTTTGAAGAAGTGGCTCTTTCTCATCCAAGTTTAGATAGGATGATTGGTTTAGTGGTTAGTCCTCAAACAAGAACTTTAGTACGTGCGGTTGTTAAAATGATGAATGCTTTTGTAAGTGAAAAAAAAAAAAAAGAAATAAATACTTTTATTTGTTTTTATTTACTTACTGTGATTATTTACTTTTTTTTTTAGGGTCAAGGTTTTAAAATTACTAGCATGCAATTGTTTTCTTCTTTATCTATGTTACAAAATTTTTATTCCGACATACCTAGGTAACTAAAAGCAATAAAAACAATAACAAAAAAAACATTTGAAACATCTTTCTTAATGATTATGATGCTAATTATTAATATTAATATTATTTTTTTTTTTATCTTTGTTAAATAAAAAAAAGACCACCACCAGCGGGAAAAGTAACAGACTTAAAGTTTTTGGATGAAGCTCACTATTTTTTGGGTCATGCCATCATTGCCTATGTAAACAAATATATATATATATATATATAAATAGAAAGAGAAAAACAAAAAAAAAAAACAAAAAATAAATAAACAACTTGGCTTATATTTTTATTATTATTAATAATTATAATTTATTTATTTTTTTAGGGATGGCGTGGTATATCATATCTGGGAGATTATGCCAAATACCTAAAAGGTAAAGAAAGAAAAAAATTATCATATTTAGTATAGTTCATTAAATATTAATTATTATTATAATTATTATTATTATTGTTATTATAAGATGTTATGAAAACAAGATCAAATAAGGAAGCTATTGTAAGATTTCTTAAAATACCACAAGAAGATTTATTAGGTTATGAATATGGGTTACGTAAAGGGGCTGTATTTCAACCTAGTTATTTCGTCTCTGTAGATCGTATTCATGAAGCAGTTGTCCTTGGAATTCGTGGAACCTGGGTAAACTTATAACTATAATATTTTGAAACTTATATATATATATATATATATAAAAGGAAATATATATTTAAACTTGACCAATATAATTTTATCTTTTATTTACTTATTTATTCTTTTTTTTTTAACTTATTTTTATCTCTATGTATATATATATATATTTATCTTTTTAATAGAGCTTATACGATGTGATCACGGATTTAGTATGTGATTATAAACCATGGAAAGGAGGATTAGTACATAGTGGTATGTTAGCGTCAGCGCAATGGTTTTTCAGTAGAATTGTACCTCAAATATTTCACTATATAAGTGAACATTGTAAACAAAATCCAAAACCTTTTATCAAATCATTTATTATCACTGGTCATTCACTTGGAGCAGGCACAGCAGCTATTTTAACAATGATGATCGCCGATCATTTAGATGAACTGAGACAGATTTCCAACAATCCAAATTTCAAAGTCCATTGTTACAGTTATGCACCAGTAGCAAGTGTTTCATTAGATTTATCAGAAAAATATAAAGAACATATTGATAGTTTTGTATGTCATGATGATTTAGTAGCAAGATTATCTTATGGAACAGCATCATGTACAAAGGAATTAGTAATGGATGCTCTTATTGCAGCAGATGGTTTAGGTGGCATTAGTAAAGTAAATAATGATGAAGAAACTCGTAAATCATGTTTTAAAATCATCAAAACTCGCAGAGAAGAAATTTATCAATGTGAAGAACCTAGATATCCTCTACTTTATGTACCTGGTAAAGTTTATCAATTCCGACGTAGAACAGTTACTCCTTCAACAACAACAACAGCAACAACAACAAAAACTACATCTTCATCATCATCTTCATCATCAACAGCAACAACATCTAAAGAATCTACCAATATAAAAAATAGAAAAAATTCAATATCATTTAGAAATTCACTATCATCTCAAAAACGTCATTCTACATCATCAACAACACAGCATAATAATAATAATAATAATAATAATAATAATACATCATCAACATTATCATCCTCATCTACAACAACATCAACATCATCTAATAATAATCATAATAAAACAAATTTATCATCTAGTCAATCAGATCCCGCGTTAAATAATCCAAATAACAGTGAAGAAGTAGTATTTACTTTACACCAAAGTTCAGCCTTAATATCAGAAGAATTATTTATATCCAAAACATGTCTCGAAGATCATATGCTTGTCACTTACTTGAAAGCGTTTCAAATGGCAAGACAAGATTGTATGCGGGCTAATGCTTTAGATAGAAGTTTTTCTTATAATAGAAATACCTCATCTTCATCTATACCTAATATTCGTGTTCAAGATCCTGACGGAAAATGTAGTTTAATTTAATTTTTTTTTTTTTTTTATTAATCATCATCAAACATCATCATCTTACAAAAAAAACAAAAAAAAAAAAAATAATAAACATCGGAATCTCTATATATTAATAATAATAATTATTTAATGTCATCGATTTACCTTTTTAAATAAGATTAAAATATCATGCGGAAAACTAATAATAATAATAATAATAATCTGTAACAGTTTAAAAAAAACTCCTTAATTAAAAAAAAGAGTTCCCCACACAAAAAGAAAAAAAAAATTATGTCACTTGACATTTTTTTTTTGTTGTTGTAATCATAAAAAGATGTCTGAGTTGAAAAATCAAAATAAGTCAAAAAAAGAAAAAAAAATAAAATAAAAATTGCTTCACACTATACTATACTGAAAAAATACTTGTGAAACATAAAGAATCAATTAAAACACAAATGAAAAAATAAAAAAAATAAGTGACAATGATAAAACTTTATTTAAAACACGACAAAATAATAAAAAGGTATATATATATTATAGTCTAAAAAAATATAAATAAACAAGTTGTAAATAAACAAAAAAACAATAGTAAAAATATATATATATATATATAATAATAATAATCATTTAATACATTTTATATATATATATATATATATATATATAATCATTAATATAATAACTTATATATATTTATATATCTATCTATCTATCAAAATAAAAAAATAAAAAAATATAAAAATTGAAAAGAATGTATAAAACCTTAGGTTAAAATAATTATAAAGAATAAAAAAATAAAAATAAAAAAAAGGCATATGTGCATGTAAAGTAATTAATAAAATAAATATAAAAAATTATATATATATATATATATACAGTGATTTCTTTTTTTTTCTTCATGAAAAAAAAAAGAAAGGAATGAGATATAAGAAATATTATAATAAAAGATGACCCAGCTTTTTTTTGATTATTGTTATTATTGATTAATATGTTCATTATATATATAAGTTGGTTTGTAAAGAAAAAAAAAAGGGAAATAAGATATCTTGATAATCATTATTTTTTTTTGGAGGTATTTTTTCTTGTTATTGTTTTGGTTTATTGTTAATTATGTTGATTGTTTTTTTTTTTTTTTAAAAAAAAAAAAGTGTTGTATATAGATGTGAAGTGAGGATTGATTATATATAAATATATTTATCCACGTACAGTAGGGCAATAATCTTCATGAGCAAATTGAGATATATCAACACCACAGTGTTTACAAAAATTGGATTGTTTAGCTTTACTTGTAAATTGTTGATAATAATTGGAGAATTGCATTGTTTTTTTTAAAAAAATAAAAATGAAAAAGGAAAAAAAAATAAATTTGAAAATAAAGGGGAAAAAAAGAAAGAGAGAGAGAGAGAGAGAGAGAGGGAAAGGTCAAAATTATCAGATAATTTATATTTTTTTTTTAAATCGTTGGCCACGTGTAAATCTGTTATATATAAATATATATATACGATATTATAATAATAATAAAAATCCAATGGAAAAAAAAATAAGGGTCCAATGAAATAATTTCTTATAAAAAAGGAAATAGTAGATGCTGAGCCAAGCAAATATAAAAAAAGAAAAGAAATTTCAGTGGCGGTCATCATCCCATTTCTTATTATTATTTTTAATTAAAGGTGCTAAGGAAAAGAATGATTGAATGATAAATTTATTTTAATATGATTATAGTGTTGAATTTATAAATAATATATATAAAAGAAAAATAAGTCATTCATTCATAGGATTTATATATTTTTTATATATTCAAAAAAGAATGTTAAATTCAATTGGAATAAAGAATGAATTTAGTTTATATTGGACTCCGAATGAAATATCGTACGTGATTTTTTTTTTTTTGTTTTATTCTTTATTATTATGTTTTTTTCCAGTTTGTTTTTATATTTCTCTTTTTGTAAATAATGTTCTTATTCTTAATTTTATTTTATTATGTATTATCAATAATTTAAAATAATATAATAAATTTTAAATCTCAGTTCATATGGTATGTTTAAAGTAAAAGGTATTTGTATATATATATATGTGTGTGTGTGAAAGAGAAATGAATTATACTTGAATGTTTATTATTATATAAATATATAAATACCTGTTTACATATATAAATATATATATATATAAATATTTATATATGTGTGTGTTTGTGTGTGTGTGTGTTGTTTATATAATGCACAAAATGATGTAAAATTTATATTACCTGTACCTACTTAAAAAGTTTTTGGTTTTTTTTTTCTCCTTTTTGTGTGACTTTTATTAATCTTTTTTTTTTTTTTTTTGAAGACATCAATGAAAAAAAAAAAAAAAAAAGATCTGGTACAGTATCCTACTTGTAACCTAACCATTTTTATGATGGCGATCAAAATAATAATAATAATAAAAAAAGTACATACTAAGTTTTTTGTTATTATTATTATTATTATTTTACCTTGATGCTTGCTCAAAAAATAAATAAATTATTATCATTATTAAAAGTATATTAATGTCATTAAAAATGATTCTTTATAAATTATATAAATTATATAAATTATATAAATTATATATATATATATATATTAAAAATGTAGGATTTTTAAGTTTATACTTCTTTTTAAGATTTTTTTATTGGTGACACTTATTATTCCTATCAAATTTTATAAAAAAAAATCGGATTACTTCTTTTTAACATCCACATAAATTCTTATCTAGTCATACACAATAAAAAAAAAAAAAAAACAAGAAAGAAATAATAATGAATTAACTTTTTTAGTACTCATTTGGATATTTTAATTGATCAATTTTTTTTTTCAATCAAGATGGATGGAAAATTTTTCTATTTATAACTCAGATAAAGGAAAAAAAACCTTGTTTTGTTATTTTTTATTTTTCCATTTTCTTTCTTCAATTTATATATATATCAAGCATAATAATACATATATATATATATATATATATATAAACAACAATAGCAAACTAAAATAAACCAAAAATATAGAAGCAATAAAATAATAAATAATAAAATAAAAAAATGTCGTCATTGAATGATTTACCCACGATTGTTGTACTTATCTCTGGATCAGGGACCAATTTACAAGCACTTATTGATGCTACTCAAAATGAAGAAAATAAAACATTAAAAGCTAACATCATTGGTGTTATATCTAATAGACAAAAAGCTTATGGATTAGAAAGAGCCAAATTAGCCAATATTCCAACAGAAACAGTTAGTTTAAAAAAGTTTAAAGATCAAGGTAAAACGCGTGAAGATTTTGATGATCATGTAGCAACTCTTATTACTACCAAATATAAACCCGATTTAGTCATATTGGCTGGATGGATGCATATTTTATCCCCAAGATTCTTATCTCATTTCCCAAATAATAATATTATGAATCTTCATCCTGCTTTACCTGGTCAATTTGATGGTGCTCATGCTATTGAACGTGCCTTTGAAGCTTATCAACAAGGTAAAATCACTCAAACTGGTATCATGGTACATAAAGTCATTGCTGATGTCGATCGTGGTCAAGTTATTCTTGAACAACCCATCCCTATCTTACCTGATGATACTTTGGAAACTTTGGAAGATCGTATTCATAAAGCTGAACATCAACTTATTGTGAAAGGTGCTCAAGTATTTTTGGATGAATTAACTAAAAAGAATTAAATTATATATATATATATATATATATAATATAAATATGTTTATTTATTAATGTTAACTCTTGTATATCAATATCCTTTTATATGTATATAAATATACAAGATATAAATAAAATATTTCATTTCATTTGTGTAAATAATAATAAATCATTTTTCTTTCACAACTTTTTTATTAAATAAAATCGACGAAGGGTAACAAGTTATTATTTTCCTTTTTCTTTTTTTTTTTTTAATTTTATTATATTGATTATTATTATAATTATAATGATTAACTAATCTATTTATTTTATTTTAATTTAATTTGATTGATTAAAAAAAAAATCCACCATCTACCATTTACCTTTACCTTTACCTTTCTTTTTCTTATTTTTATTAGCATTCTTATTAGAAGGTGTATTAGTAGTGGTGGTGGTAGGAGTAGAAGGTGATTTTGCTTCATCATCCTTAACTTGAATCTTTGAAGTATCAACACCAGCAATTCTTGCACTACCTGTAGATCCTATACCTCCACCTTCTAATGTCATTCCTTGTGGTCCACGATTTAAGGATTTTTTACTATTCTTTCCTTTAGCACGATAAGTAGATCGATCTCTTACAGCCAACCATCTTTCTGGATCAGGGGTTTTATTAGGATCATAATTCTTTGGTAATAAAGGTGTTCTCTTTTTATTTTTCTTTTTAAGTTTTTTAGATTGGCTAAAAATAAAAAATATAAAATAATAAAAGATGAGATGATGATCATTTAAAAAATTCAATCTATTTATATATTTATATATTTATATATTTATATTTACCTATTTGCATCTTTTTTAACATAACCTTTCTTAACACCAGGTACAACATTTTCTAAATCATCAATGTTTAAATCATTATTGGAAGAAATAGAAGGTAAAGCTTGACCATATTGTTCGGCTTTTAAAGGATCAATTTCAGCATATGCAGCAACAAGACCAGCAATGGCTTGTATATCAGTAGGATCTTCTTTTACTAGTTGTTCATAATCAATAGCAGCATCATGATAACGTTCACTTTTAAGTTTAAATGCAGCTGTTTGTTTCAAAATAGATGGTGATGATGATGGTACTGATGCTGATTTGGAGTCAATGTTTGATGATCCTATTGATGTTTTTACATTATTTTGTTTCCAATAATTAGATGCTTTATCTAAAGTTTCCATTGCTTTTTCAGATTGATTTGTTTGTTCATATAACCATATTAATAATGCTACAATAGCAGGATATTGATAAGGTGATGTTGATTTTTGTTTTTGTTCATAAGTTAAATAATCCTCTAATGTTTTTAAAGCTTTAACAGGTTGTGAATTTAATAATTCTAATTGAATAGTAGCAAATCGAATAGCTAAAGAGGATGGATGTTGTTGAGCATAAGATTGTAATTCATCAATAGCTTTATCTGCTTTCTTTTGTTGATGATAAGTGGCGCCAGCTAAAATTAAATATAATTCATCTGCTTCAGGATATTGTTTAAGTAAACGTTGGATGGTTTCTTTACAAGCTCCATGCTATTTTTTTTATAAATAAATAAATAAATAAATAAACATTATTCATTTGAACATTTACTAACATCATCATCATCATCATTATATCCTATTTTATTATTCTACTTTCTTTTTTTTTTTTTTTCTTTTTACCTTATTCATATACATTTGTAAAAGTCCTTCGTTCATTGAAATAATACGTTTTTGATATTTTCTTAATTTTGCATCTGCATCTTTTCCATTAGCTGTCTTCATTTTTTTAGCTGAATCAAATAAGTCACTTGTCTTTTGAAGTGTTACTAAATTATTGGCTACTACTGCATTAACTGCATGATCGCGAATCCTAATTTTATTATTAATTAATAAAAAAAACTGTTTAAATAAAAAATCACCTTTATATTTTATCATTACTTTTTTTTTTCTTTCTTTCTATTTTTTACTATACTTTAAAGTAACTACATCTTCATATATAACTTTTGCTTCTTCAATACGTCCTTGTAATTGATAAGCATATGCCAATTGAGTGGCAATGACGGCTAATTCTTCATCGATTTCTTCACGTGGAAGGTCTTGTTCACGTAATCTTTCATTACATTGTTCTTTTTTTAAAATAATATTGATTATGAATAAATATTAACTATTACACACTTTTAATCTTCATCATAATCATCATCATTGTTATTATTATTTTTAATACAAAATACTTACTTCTTGCTACTTCTAATAATTCTATAGCTTGATTAATTTCACCTTGAGCAAGTAAAGCTGTAGCAGTATTATAAGTTACTTCATAAGCAGCGTGTTTAGCATCAGCATCCACTGATAAAGTTTCTTCAGGATGTTCAAATAATAATCCAGTTTTAGCAGCTAATAAATTAACTTGAATTTCTTCATAAATAACATCATTTACATCAACTTGTTTTATTAAATTTTCATATATTTCAATAGCTTCTTTATATTTATCTTGGGAGTAATACTAAATAAATAAAAACAAAAACAAAAAAAAAAGAAGGTTAATAAACTTGTAATAAAAAAAAATAAACAAATAAGAAAGTATTATCTTGATTTTTTTCTTTTTTTATATGTATATTACCAATTGAGCTTCCAAATAAAGAATTGAAGGATCGTTAGGATGAGACTTTTTAACAGTTTCTAAAAGTTCAGTAGCTTGTTGCCATTGGTTGGTACGATAATAACAGTATAACTTTTCAAAAGTTAAATTCACTTTATTATTGTCACGGAATTTACGTGATATTAAGGATAAAGCATCATTATATTTTCCAAGACGTATTAAAGCAGTTACTTTACAATGTAAAGCAATAGTAACATCACCTCCTAGTTTTATTAATTGATCACATAATGTTAAACTGTGTTCATCATCAAATTCAGCTGCTGCTTTAGATAATTCTGTATATAAAGCTTGTTGTTTTTGTTGTTGTGTGGTTGCCATTTTTTTTTTTTCTTTCCCTCCTTCTTCTTACTTCTTTTATTATATATTTATGTATTTATATATATAAATACGTTTATATTTTAAAATAAAATAAAAAAAGATGGTTAAAAAATAAAAGAGAGAGTTAGCGAGAAAGAAAGAACGTAGTATAAAAAACGCACCTTTAAAATTATAAATGGAATAAAATTTCAAAACGTGACTTATTTTTAAAATAGCGGACTTTAAATCCAATGAAAGGAACCTCCTTCCTTTTTTAATCAGTGCTAGTAAACCCAACTAAAAGTGATTACCACCACTACCATCACCACCAATATGTATTATTTGACCTACTTTTTAACAATCATTTTGTAATATAATAATAGCTTTATCAGGTCTTGATCTCCTTCATTATAAATCTTTCCATTATTAAACATAGAAAAAATTCATAAAATGGAATCTCTAAATCTTGAAAATGAAAACCTTGAAAGTTTCGATATTCAGGTGGGTAATTAACTTTCATCAGAAATAGTTGTAGTTTATTTTATCTTTAAACTAATTTTTAATTAAAAAATCAAATCTTATTCAATGCAAAAAAAAATGTTTTAAAACTGGTTTTAAAAATTTACAAATTTTAATTGATTTGCAAATTTTAATTGGTTCGTGGGTTAGGTTGGTTGGTTTTTTGGGATGCAATGAAAAAAGCAATATTTTTTTTTTGCTTAATTCTAAATTGAAATGTTTATCTTGGGTAAATCTTTAATATCTATCGATATCTGTGATAATAAATTTATTAAAACAAGGATTAGTTAAAGATGAATAGTTAGAAACACTGAAACGTAAATATTTCATTAATAATTTTTCTAGGGGTTAAAAAAAGGTTCAAATCTATTTATTTTTATAGTTTGTCAATTTTCCTTTTTGTGTCTTATATAATAACTAAAAAAAGTGAGTATATCAATTCCAACTTGTGTATGTTTATGAAACAAACAAATAAAAAAAAAAGGATGTTCAATTTTTCTAATCGATTGTTACACCTTTTGATATCTTGAAAAAAAATTATTGGAAGTTCCAAATTTGTATTTTTTCATTTCATTGCATATATATTTTTCATTTTTTTTATGATTCAAAAATCTATATTTAAAGTATTTTTTCTTTTCCTCATTTTTCTTTTCTTTTCACTTTTTCTTCCATTTTATTTTATTTCTATTAAAAAAATAATCTATATCATTTACACTATAATATATATATAACACATATATATTATAATATTTTTTTTTATATACCTTTTTTCATTCCATTTCAATCTCATTCTCATTTTCAGTTTCTTTTTTTTTTAAAAAAAAATGTATATACTTTGTAAACTATTATATATCAGTGTATTTGCACTATTATCAGCCGCACCACCCTATCTATCTATTTATTATCATGATGTACTTGGTTTTACTTCTGATCAAATTGGATTAGTATTAGCTATTGCTCCTTTTATTCAATCCTTAGCTTGCCCCTTATGGACCATTATAGTTGATAAAAAACCTTCCTTACATGGGTTATTTATGAGTTTAACTGGTTTATTAGGTGGTTTGGCTGTTATGGGCATCTTAGTAATTGGCCATCTTGTTTCAAATCCTAATATCCAATTATCTAATTCTACTTTGGTCCTTTTAACTTCTATATTAGCTTTGGCTTTCGCTTTCTTTACTTTACCAAATGTTTCATTAGTTGACAGTGCTGTCATGAAAATATTAGGCCCAAATAAGCTTTTATATGGTAATAAATAAAAATAAAAAATGAAAGAAAGAAAAGAAAATAAGTAAATAAGTAATGGAAGAGAAATAAATCAATTATTAATATTACGTATGATTTTCTTTATTTTTTATTTTTTTTTATCTAGGCGAACAACGATTATGGGGTTCTATTTCTGCTGGATTAACCATCTTATTAGTTGGTCAATTAATATCCATGACAAATAATTTAGATGTAATCTTTTATGTATTTGGTATATCTACCTTATTCTTTATTGTATTTGCTTTATTTGTTAATGTTAACAATAATGAATTGTATGACAATGATGATGATAAATTATTTATATCTCCAACACAAGAGGAATCTTACCCACATAATGCCAACCCTGTTAAAAAGATTTTATCAGAAGAAAAACCTATTATTAAAAAACAACATCATGGTATGAACTATCAATCCATTCCAACAACTACAACGAATCATTCTTATCTTGGTGATGAAGAATTTCAACATTCTCATCCTCATTTACATAAAGCTACTACAAATCAATCCATGATATCTGTACGTGAAGAAGCAGAAGAAGTTTTAGATGCTATTGGTGGTGTTGATCTTGGTTTAGCTATTTCTCGTATTTCTTCTGTTGATCAATCTATGGCTCATATTTTAGATGAAACTGGTGATGCTCCTTCTTTATCAATTTTAACCTCTGTTCGCGTTTTAACCTTTTTAACTTCTACTTTATTACTTGGTGTATCTCTTTCTATGATCGTTAACTTTTTATTCTTATTCCAAGGTAGTTATTTAAATATTCCTGCAAGTTGGATTGGTTGGAATGGGCCTACAGGTGGTATTACTGAATTAATGAGCTTTTGCTTTGCTAAACAAGTAAGTTTATATATATAGTTTTATTTTCCTTTCATGCTTTTTTTCGTATTGATTTTTTGTTTATTTATTTATTTACTTATTTATTTATTTATTTTATTGCTTAGTTAACGGAATGGTTAGGTGTTACTAAATTGGTAATCATAGCACATTTAGCTACAGCCATTAGATGTATTGGTTATACTTTATTAGTCCCTAATTCATTATCAACAAATATCTTAGCTTTATTATTACAAACATTACATGGTATTGGTTTTGGTATTTTTTGGGCAACTGCTGTAAGTGAAGTTGATGGTTTTTTCCCACCTGAACAAAGATCCATTGCTCAAGGTATTTTAGGTGCTTTACATGCTGGATTAGGTACTGGATTAGGTGCTCTTGTTGGTGGTTATTTATATGAATATTATAGTCCTATCTTTTTATTCCAAATATCTGCTTTGTTATGCTTTATCAGTATTGCTATCTTTTCAATTGGAAGATTACCTCGCTTCAATGTTAATTAATTAATTATTTAATATATATATACATATATATATATATATATATCTTAAAAAAAAAAAAACTATTTATCCCCCCAAAAGTAAAAGTAAAAAATAATAGTAATTATTTGTTGGTAAAATAGGTGTGTGTGTATATGAATTATGTATATTTTTTATCCATTAAAAAAAAATTGAACTGAAATACAATAGCAATAATAATAATAATAAAGTTCATTATTTGT
Organism: Cunninghamella bertholletiae; assembly: GCA_037043795.1. Lineage (NCBI taxonomy): Eukaryota > Fungi > Mucoromycota > Mucoromycetes > Mucorales > Cunninghamellaceae > Cunninghamella > Cunninghamella bertholletiae. The sequence continues at coordinate 2,125,347 of JAZGVP010000005.1, forward strand.
TTAGTATTCATATATGCTTAAATAAATGAATATTATTTATATATATAACTATCTACATTGATGATATTTTATTCTTCCATTGGATCAACATCATTTTCACCTGCTGTTTCATCTTCTTCTTCTTTAGCTTTTTTTCGTACATCATTATTTTTACTATTATCATCATCATCATCTAAACTTCGTTTTGTTCCTGCTGCTGTAGCTGCATCATTTTGTTTTTCTTTTTTACGTTGTTTCTTTTCATTTTGTACCTTTTTATATTCTATTAAAAAAGGAAATAGCATGAATAATAGTATTAATAATAATAATTATAATATTAAACCATTCATTCTTTTTTACTTATGGCTATTAAGATCTTTGTTTTTATTTTATATTTTACCTTCTAATCTTTCTTTTAATTTTGGCATAAGAGCATCAAATTCAGCTATTTCCATTGCTTTGAATACATCCGCTGTGGTGATTGTTTTATGGTTGCTACTTTTTGCTACATCGTTTGCACTATTAAAACATAAAATAAATATATTATTTTTAACTAAATATACATTTGTACATACACTTAAAAATTGAAATATATATATATATATATATATAAGGTACTTACAGAGAACTAATATAACTAATAAATACAGTAGCAGCTTTACCAACTGCTAATTTGGCATTTTTTTGTAAAGCTGTTCCAGGTGGTAACTAAACAATAAATATTAATATCTTTAATAAAAGTGTATTGTTTTTTTATAGATAAAATTTTTTTTATATATACAAATAAAAATATTATATTTTCAAATATAACTGAATCTTTACTGCATTTTTTAACACTCTTGTAACGTTTGCTTTCGGTAATTCAAGTTCCTCAATAGATGTCATCTTTTATTTATTGTATACGTGTATATATATATATATATATATATATAATGTTTCGCGTATATTTTCTATATTTATTAAAATAATAAAAAGGAAAAGGAAAAAGAAAAAGAAAAAGGAAGAGGAAAAAATAGAGAGTCAAAATTAAATCACCAAACTGAAATTAAAACTCCGCATAACTACACTTTACTTTTCACAAGTATATATTTTTTTAATCATAGTAATTAATTTACATATATAAAGTTCATTTTACAAAAAAAAAAAAAGTACATGAAGACGAAAGTAAGAAAAAACAATATACTTTTAATGACATTTATTATCTTTATTCATTCATTTTTATTTATTTTTAATTAGAGAAAGTGTTTGATCCTGCACTTGATGATACTGAAAAATAGTGTAGTTATGTAAAAAAGAATATTTATGATAAAAATTTAATATATATCGCTATATCTTATCTTTGGGGTGAACTTGAAGATTATTTAGTTGAAAAACAGGGTTATACACCTCATATCGCTTCATTTAATTTAGGGAATTTATCTTTACTTTATTACAATATTAATTTTGAACGTGATTTAAAAAATATACGAGAAAAAAAGAAACTATTTTACATAAAAATTCACCTTATATTTTAGTTGTACCTGATTTACAAGTGACATATTTAGAGAAAAATACAGCGAATCATGAAGTACTTTGTTTGATAAGAAATTATAAAGATGCAGTCTATAAAAAAATTAAATATAACCATCATCATCATCATCATCATCATCATCATCATCATCATCATCATCATCAGTATCATCAGTATCATCAGTATCATCAGTATCATCAGTATCATCAGTATCATCAGTATCATCAGTATCATCAGTATCATCAGTATCATCAGTATCATCAGTATCGTTAATTAATTAAAAATGAAATAAACACAAATGAATATATATAAAAAATATATAAATTTTTAGCTTATCTTATGTATTACTGATTTAATCGTGCTTGGGTTATCTGTGAATATCAGATTTCAAAAGAAAAATATAGAAAATATGGAACACTTTTGAATTATATATTTATATCTTTAATACGTGATGTTAAGTTACTTTTTTCTCGTAGCATTTCGATGATGATGACGCCCTACGACAATATACAACAAATAATGGAAATCTTGATCAAGATAACAAAATATTAACATATACAGACGTAGATGAGCCTAAATCATTAAATAAATTTGTAAGAACAAGATTTATACAACGATCATATTTTGATAAGATATTAATTTCAAACGCAATCAGAAATTAAGAGAGATTCAATGCCATATTATCATAATGGGATAAATGTAAACATATCATTAAAATAAAATCACAGTATTAGAATGGAATATTACAAATATGGCTTCTGTTAGGTTCAAATTATATGAAATCATATATGATAGTGATCTACAGAATAAAGCTACTTTACTTTATGCATGTTCAAATTTCAAGATAATGAATTTATAGCACCTCCTTTTTCAAGCCATTAAGATATGAAATATCTATAGCTGATTGAAAAAGATAATATCAATATTACTTATAATAGATACGGAACAAAATTATTAGAATATATACTGAATAAAGAAGAAAAAGATCATATTAAGCAATTCATAGAAAAAATATAAAATGAATTCTCAACCAACATGAACTGAAAATTTGACTAGTATTCAAGTTAAACGTCATCTTCTTTCTGTAAATCCAAATACATTATTGATACATTAAAAATCAGGATAAGAAAAAAGTTTGATCACAGTACTCTTTTTAAGAGAATATGGTAATTGCCTTCGCTATGTATATATATCTTTTTTTATATTTACAATACCAGATTATATTAATTATCCTCCTTATTATGGTACTGATATCTATCCAATTGGTAATATTGATAAAAATAAATGGATATTATATAAGAAAAATATATTATATCTATTTGAAAGAAAACATTTTTGTTCTAAAGGTTATACTTTTAATATATATTAACTTATTTTTTTTACACGCATATTTATTTAATATAATAAAGTAAATATATACAAACTATAATATGCATTTTTTAATTTGGTGTATGAAATAAATGTTTGGGGCTCATAAATATATATAATTCGATGTAAAGAATAAAATAGATCAAAAGAAAGACTTAACAAAAGAATTAACAAATTTATCATCAATATATTTATCATTTTTATTACGTACAGATTTATTCTAGTAATGTGAATATATATCTAATTGAATGTATAAAATGAATATTAGAGTCTATAAAAGCTCTAAATAATCATAAAATAAAAGATCACATTAAAGTCATAACACATAAACAATTGACCATCGTTTAGTATGTAAGAAGATGGATGAATATAAAAAATGAATTTGGTCTTAAGAAAATCAAAAAATCAAAAAATAATCCTTTATTAATAGCCTAACTATATATATATATAACATACATACTGTGTATTTTTTTAATTACACTACAAAAAAAAAACTTATAGGGTGGAATATAAAAATTCCTTTTACGGATTACATATAATCCCTTATAAAAAAGATTTACCAATGATATAAAATAACTATATTCGATATAATATAAATATGTAACATATATAAGGTTATTCTATAATTGTTCGGAACAAAAAAATGTTTATGTAATAAAATCTTCGAATCTAATAATTATTAAGTATATAATTGTCGCAGTAAAATAAAAAAAAATAAAAAAGTCATACAAAATGCGGGAAAACAGGAGAATTCGGTACTTCTATCTTACTAGACTAAAAAGATCTGAATTAAAAAAATACGATTAAAAAAAGCCGTTTTGTTAGATTTTTTTAATTTGTGTAACAATCGTAGAATTTTTTTTCGGCGTTTCAAAAAAAAAGGTAACTAGTTGCAAATTATTGCTTTATATATAAATAATAATAGTCGTTTTGCTGTTTTTCTATTTTTCTTTTCTTTTTCTTTTTTCTTATTACTTTACAATAAATATCAATAACAATAATAAAATGGTTAAAACTCATCTTGAATTAAACCGTACCGGTGACAAAATGCCCTTAGTTGGTTATGGTTGTTGGAAAGTAGATCCCTCTGACTGTGAAGAAGTCATTTATAATGCTATAAAGGCTGGTTATCGTTTATTTGACGGTGCTGCCATCTATTTAAATGAAGTTGAAGTTGGTAAAGGTATTAATAAGGCTATTAAGGAAGGTCTTGTTAAACGTGAGGAATTATTCAGTAAGTTGTCATATAAAATCTTTATATAAATTTAAAAAGAAAACGCGTCATTTTTATATTGATTTTTTTCCTTATCACTTTTTTATAGTTGTAAGCAAATTATGGAACAACCACCATCATAAAGATCACGTACGTCCTGCTCTTGAACATACCCTTAAGGATTTAGGTTTAGATTATCTTGACTTGTACCTTATTCACTGTAAGTTGATTTTATATATAAAGAGAGACAGAGATAGAGAGAGGGGGAAAGAGGGAGAAAGAAAAAGAAAATAAATAATAATAATGATAAATAGAGCGCGAAAAAAAATAATAAAAACATTGTATATATATATATATATATATATATATATATATTAATGATCCTTTTTTTTCTTCTTTTATTAAAAAATAACAATTAGTCCCTGTTCCTCTTAAATACGTTGATCCTAATGTAAACTACCCTGGTGGTTGGGAAAATAAGGAAACTGGTGAATTAGAATATGAACGTTCTCCTTTACATCAAACCTGGGCTGAAATGGAAAAATTGGTTGATGATAAATTAGTTCGTAATATTGGTGTATCTAACTGTAACGTTCAAACTATTTTAGATATGCTTACTTATGTTCGTTATAAACCTGCTGTACTTCAAGGTAAAATTTATATATAAATATATATTGATCATTTTTATTTTAAATCTCATTATTTATTTATTTTATTTATATATATAGTTGAACTTCATCCTTACTTACAACAACAACGTCTTGTTAAATGGGTTCAAAAGCAAGGTATTCAAGTTACCAGTTATTCATCCTTTGGACCTCAATCCTATGTTGAATTATTTGAAGTTAACGCTGAACCTTTATTAAAACACCATACTGTTGAAGCCATTGCTACTAAACATGGTAAAACCACTGGTCAAATTTTATTAAAATGGTCTATTCATCGTGATGTTGCTGTTATTCCTAAATCTACCAATCCTGATCGTCTTAAATCTAACATGGATCTCTTTGGTTGGGAATTATCTGATGAAGAAGTTAATGAAATTAATAAACTTGAAAGAAATCTTCGTTTCAATGATACAGTTGCTTATGGTTTAGATTTACCCCTCTTTGATTAAAATTAGATTAAATATACATGTATAAAAAAATTATCTATTTAAATCCTTGTAAACAATAAATAAATAAAAAATAAATATACAATCCTTCTATTCTTTACTTCTATCTATTATTATTTTAGATATATATGTTTTAAATAGAAACCGGATAAAATATCATCATTTATATTTGTATCATGACATAGTACGAAAAATCGCATGTTTATCAATAAGTGAATTTTAGTCTTACCTGGCTTTAAATTTTAAAACCCTATTAAAATTTATTTTAATGCTATTTTTTTAAATAAGTTTCTTTTCTCTTCTTTTTTATATTATTATTAATTCATTCGTATTTTTATTATTATCTATATATATAATGGCACCTACGAAAACAACTATTGGTTTATATCTTTTAAAACGTATTAAAGAAGTTGGTGTAGATACCATATTCGGTCTTCCTGGTGATTTTAATATGAAGTTTTTAGATCTTATTGAAGGTAGGTAGTAATACAGAATTTTGATAATGCATGAATAAAAAAATAAAGAATATCATAATTAATAATCAAATACTGATTAATTTTTTTTACTTTAAAAAAAATGATAGATGACCCTGATCTTTTATGGGGAAATAATGCTAATGAATTAAATGCTGCTTATGCTGCTGATGGATATGCAAGAGTTAAAGGTGTTGGTGCTCTTGCAACAACTTTTGGTGTAGGTGAATTATCAGCTATGAATGGTATAGCAGGTTCTTATTCTGAAATGGTGCCCGTTATTCATATTGTTGGTACTCCTAATACAGCTTCTCAAGCTGCTGGCGCTATTTTGCATCATACACTTGGTAATGGTGATTTTGATGTTTTTGTTAATATGTTTGCTAGTGTTACTGCTGCTTCTGTTCATATCACTCATGCTCAAGCTGCCCGTCAAATTGACTTAGTCATTAGTGAATCCGTTCGTAGAAGACGACCTGGTAAAATAAATAAATAATTAAATTATAATCATATATATATAAGGAATTTTTCTTTAAAAAAAGCGTGCTGATTAACGTATCCTTTTTTATTTTTTAATATTCATTTTCATCTTTCTTTATTTTTTTTAGGCTACATTGGCATCCCTCTTGATTTAGTTAATTATGAAATTGAAGTTGATATGGAACCATTAGATTGTTCTATTCCTAAAAATCCACCCGCTACACAAGAAGCTGCCTTAAATGCGATTATTTCAGCCATCAAGGGAGCTAAAAATCCAATTATTATAGCAGATGCTTGTGTATTAAGATATCATATGAGATCCGATTTAAGTAACTTTATTAAAGTATCTCGTTTTCCATCTTATGTCACACCTATGGGTAAATCTGCCATTCCACCAGATACACCAGGTTTTCGTGGATGTTATACAGGAAATGTATCATTACCACAAGTACATGAAGAAATTCATTCTGCTGATTTAGTTCTTGAATTTGGATCCGTTCAAACTGATTTTAATACAGGTGGATTCACTTATCGCCTTGATCAAAGTAAAATCATTGCTTTCCATTCATTTACCACCAAAGTGTTTTATTCTACTTTTGAACGTGTTTGTATGCAAGAATTGTTACCTATTTTAATTGATCATTTCCCTAAAGAAGTTGGTGAAAAGAATTTTATTCAACAAATGGAAAATAAATTTGGTCCACCAGCTGAAAGAGATAAAATTCCTGATGGTGAAAACATGATTCAAAATTATTTCTGGAAGGTATTACCTCAATTTTTACCTGAAAAATCCATTGTTGTCACTGAAACAGGTACATCTTCCTTTGGTTCCTTTAATATGCATGGTAAAAGTGATACTATTTTTATTTCACAAATTCTTTATGGTAGTATTGGTTATAGTGTACCGGCATGTCTTGGTGCTGCTTTAGCTGATCGCTCAAGAAGAGTATTTTTGGCAGTAGGTGATGGCTCTTTCCAATTAACTGCTCAAGAAGTAGCTGTTATGTTACATCATGGTATTACCCCTGTTATTATGGTTTTTAATAATGATGGTTATCTAATTGAAAAATTAATTCATGGTCCAAAAAGATCTTATAATAATTTCCAAATGTGGGAATATTCAAAATCTCTTGACTATTTTGGTGCTAATATTCCTTCCAATGAGGAAAAAGCTACTGTTCCTTATAAAATTGGTCTTCAACGAAAAATTAAAACGCGTGCTGAATTTTTGGAAGCTATGGAAATCACCTTAAAAGAACCTGACCGTATCCATCTATTGGAAATCATTTTCCCTCAATTTGATGCTCCTGTTGAAGTTGAATTGCAAGCTAAAGCAAGCGAAAATAAATAATCTCAATTTTTCATTATTTTTTTTTCATTTTTATGATTATTATCCATATTTCAATATTATAATGTAGCAATCTTCTATATGAATTTGTTTCTATAAAAAAATCAAATATATTGATCATTAAATAAAAAAAATCTTTTTTAAATATGTTGTCGATAAAACACTTGATCTTTTATTATTGCTATTGTGATTTATCAAAGTTGTATTAAAAATAATAATGGTTGATTATATAATAGTGATAATTTTTGTGTGGTAGTAAATAAATACATGTAATGAATAAAGTTTAAGATATACAAATTAGTTTCACTTTCTTTCCCTTTTTCCTTTTCTAAAATAAAATATTCTATTTTTTAATATATAAAAGCTAATAATAAACTATTCTTCAGTTTTTTTAGGTTGAGATACAGGCATAGACTATATACAAATATACAAATATATATTAAAAAAAGGTGAAATTTTAGTGAACTGTATTTATAGTATATAAGTATATATATTCTTTTAAGTTATTTTACCATTGGTGGTTTCATAATCTATGAATAATAAAATATAAATAAGTTAGATACTTTATATATATATAAAAACTATATAATATAAGTTTTAATATAAATATATATCTACTTTACTTTATTTACAGCAGTACTACCAATTGCCATACCAGTACAAAGAGAAATAAATAAATAAATCTTATTGACCTTAGCCATTGCTATTTATTTAATTTTAAAGGGTAACGAAAAAAAAAAAGAGAAAACGAAAGGAAAGTAGAAAAAGGGTCTTAATTTTAAAGCAAAAATTTAAAAACCGTCACAATCCATTTTTTTCTCCATTCATATTTTTTTTCATTGATCATTTTTTCCTCTCTTTCTTTTTCTTTTTATATTTTATTTTAACCTAATACGTAAGTAATATAAATCACATTCACTTTTATTTATTTATTATACACTTTAACTAATATAAATATATATTTTTATATTTTAGGATTTATAAAATATGGGGAAAACAGCTACACCTGAATTAAAAAAGTAATACACATCTTTATGAACAGTTTCTTTAAAAAAGACACGATATAATAATAATCAAAAATAGTATTTACTCTTTTTATTATTATTAATAGTATTTATTAAACTTATTATTTTCTATTATTTAGATATATGGATAAACACTTATCACTTCAATTAAATAATAATCGTAAGGTTATTGGTATTCTTCGTGGATATGATCCTTTCATGAATATTGTATTAGATGAAGCTATTGAAGAAGTCAGTTCTACTGAAAAGAACCCAATCGGCATGGTGGTAAACTTATATATTCATGAGATTTAATATAAAAACAAAAAAAAAAAAATGAAACGATATAAAGTATTGATTCTATTTTTTTTTTTTCTAATACGTAATAGGTCATTCGTGGTAACAGTATCACTTTATTAGAAGCTCTTGAACGTGTATAATAATAACAACTTAAAACTAACCAACATAATACTAATAAAAAAAGCTCAAAAATAAAGCATTATTTTCATCTACTATCGATTCCTTCTTTCTTTTATTATTATTATTTATTTTTGCTATCACTATTATAAATCAACAAATAATCAACTCTTGAATACATTACACATAAACCGATGAATCAATTATTATTATTATTATTATTTTGGCAATTGAATAAATATTACATAAATAGACTTGTTTATGTTAAAAAATATATATAAATGATTTTTTATTTTATTAATATAAATGAACAACTGCAGAGTGTATATATATAAATTATTTGATTTATGATTTATTTATATGTAATGTTGGAATGGTGATTTTTTATTTATTTATCTTTCTTTGATTCTTCTTTTTCACCTTTTCCGTCTTCTTTTTTATCTTTTACTTCCTTTTTATCTTCTTCTTTCACTTGACCAACTTGACCGTATTCATTTGCACGTGTTGGATCCACTTTATATTTATATCTTTGGTATAAATAGACAATAAATACAGCATCATCACGTAAACATGCAATACGATGAAGAGTAGGCATTTTAATGACAAAGGCAAATAAATCATCTATTAATAAAATAAAATAAAGTTGCATTTAGATATATAAGTCTATCAATTAATTATGCCTTTTTTTTCAATATGATGATGATTTCTTACCAATGAAAGTATTTAATGATTTATACATTAAAGTTCTACAAAAAAAAAAAAAGATAAACATATATATACGTAAATAAAAACAAATCAAATGTATTTGCATACAAGTGCTTTTTTTTAATCAAAATTTACCTCCAAGGCATATGGGCAACCTAAACACAAAATTAAGAAAGGAAAAAATAAATAAATAAACATATATTAATTAATGATATATATATAATAACCACTTACACTCTTAAGTCTATAATTAATATATAATTGAGGAATCATAGTAATGAAACCAAAGAGATAAACGAATTCTACCAAAGTTTTCAAAACAAAGGAATACCAACCCTTATGTTCATCATATAATAATGAATAAATAGCATAACCACCTAATAAAGGATAAGATACCCAAGTTAAATATTTGAAAGCAATAGCATCATATTTAGTAGTTTCATCTTCTTCTTCAGTTGAATCGGTAGTTTGAGCAGCCAAAGTAGGGAATAATTGTCCAGGTTGCCATTTTAATTCATATTTTAATGCTTTAAGTACTTTCCAAATTTCAATCAATATACCAATACCTCGTTCTATAAGAATCATCCATGAAGTTTCCTGGTTATTATCTAATAAATAAAGGAAAATGACAGATTGGAAGAAAATATTGACAAAAAGACTACGAACTGATATGCCTGCATTATTGTCTTTCTTTTTCCAAAAAGCAATATCTATATGCACATATTAAAATAAAATGAATTAGATATAATTTCATAAATATATATATATATATATATCGTTTTTTATTTTTATTTTATTTTTACCGTTTTTAAAGGCTAACATTTCAAAAAGACTATGTAATAAGCTTACACAAATAGTAACACCTAATAAAACAGGATTGGTTTCCAAAAACATACGTTTCACTTCATCTGTTTCTGAAGCTGATATACCACCCATAGGTGATGATTTTCCACTCATTGAATCTGACATCACAGCATAAATATTGAATTTCCACATTGTAATTGGTTCGATATGAATGGTTAATGGTAAAGTACTACATATAATAATATATATAAATATAAATATAAACTTCAAATGTATATGTATGTATATATATATATATATAATATTACCTGAGTGTTTCATTAATAGGATAAGCATTTTGACGTAATAACCAAAAATCATTAGGATAAACAATAGGTTTATAAAAGCCAAATTTACCAGAATCATCACGAGCTAATTTATCATCAAATGGAATATCTATAAAAAAAATATTTATATATATTAAAAAATGAATTAAATACATATATTTATATTCGTATGTATCTCAAATAATAATAATAAATATAAATAAAAACTTACGAGCTATAACAGGAGGTTGCATGGATTGTTTAGGTATAATGGATACATCACTAACTATAGAAAGAGTTACATTTTCATGCCAATAAGCTACTAATGGTGCTTGACGAGTAAAATTAGAAAGTAAGCCTAAACCAAAACCAGTTCCACTCGATTCATCTTTTTGAGTCTATTATAGTTTAATCATTAGTAAAGATAAAATAAAATCCACCATTGATCTTAATAAAATCATTTTTTTTATTTTATTTTTACATAACATATTGATATTTATTTATTTTTTTTACCGGATCTTGTTGATCTTCAATTATTTCTTCCGCTTCAACTTCTTCAACCTGATCTGTTTCATCTTTAACCTTTTCATCATCATCACCTTTATCTAATAACTTTTTTTGTTTGACCACATTTTTTTTAGGATAATATTTAGTAAGTACTAAATAAGAAAGTAAAAAAAGGGTAAATCATAAAGAGCATAAAAATTATTTAATTAATACAATTCTATTTTCTTTTTGTACATCTTTTTATTCTTTTTCTTTTATCTTTTTGTATTTACAATGACGAGTGTATACCACATTATTAGGTTCAAAAGCTGAATCATTTGGATCAATAGGAGAAGTGAAAAGAGTTAAAAAGATATGAGCATATAAAGTACCGTTATTTTGTAAAGTCTAAAGTAAAATAAAATGAAATATAATCAATGATTATATATTTATATTTAACATTATTTCATTATGATATTTTTTTCTCTCTGTTTCCTTATTTTTTTTATATATTTATTATCAAATAAATTTTTTTTATTATGATGACGACTTATTATTATTAATCTTAACTATTTATTACCTTCGTAAGAGGAATATCGACATGAAGTTCTCTTTTATCTTTTTGATTTTGACCATAAATAATATTATCAGTGCGCCAAATAGGTTTATCTTGATAGTTAGTAAAATATTCATTTTCGCTAGTATAGATAGAAAGAGTCATAGGAGCATTTTTTGACCACATGGGAGCAAAAGAATCGGCAAGTTGATTTAAAGGTATTTCAGGTTTAGTAAAATAATAAACATTATCGGGAACATTGGTAGTATAATCGCGTAAATTCATGTTTGGATTATAATTTAAATTGGCTTTTCCAGTGTTACTATTAACTCCTCCTCCTTCTCCTGGTGTTGGTGTATTAGTAGGTTCTTTTGATACAAGACCTAATAAAAAGATATATATATATATATACACAAATAAATATTAGATTATTATCTTTTTCATCTTAAAACAATAGATCCACATTCCTTTATTTTTATCCTTTCTGTTTTAAAAAATAAAATTATTTACCATTAGTAATAAAACGTATAGCAGTCCATATCATAAGCATATGAATAAATTGAGAACCATATTTTGCAAAAAAGCCTTGTGGTTGTTGTGGTTGTTGTGGTTGACCTCCACCTGAATTGGTGGTAGTTGCTTCTGGCATTCTTGGCCAAAAAAAAATAAAAACCTGTTTTAAAAAGAGAGTGAAAGAAAGGTCTTTTTTTTGGAGTCGCGTTTTTAAATAAAATTAATATATACTGAATTTTTATTGGTTGGGAAAAAATTCTTCCTTTTTTATATATATAAAAAGATCGTCATATAAAACAATAAAAAAAAAAGATAATAATCTATATATATTTATGTATCTATTTAAATAAATTGTATAATATTAATATTATTATTATTACTCATTAATCTACTTTAATATATTTATATTAAGCGATACTAAAATAAAAAAGTAGGGGAAAACAAACAAAAAAAACAAATATAAGTAGATCACCGCTTTAAAGCATGATTCCATTTTTTTTAATTAAACTAAACCATTTTTATAAACATATTGGTAATATATAAGGTTTTAGAATTTTTTATATTTTCTCTTTCTCTTTTTTTCTTTTTCTCTCGCTTTTTTTCTCATTACTTTTCTTTTCTCTTATATATATATATATTTCCTCTCTTTCTTTTTCTTTTTATTTTATGTTAACAAATATAATAAATAAAATTTATAATAGAACATATCAAAATGGATTTATTATATATATACTAATAATAATTAATATGATTATTTATTATAATCTGTTATTTACTACTAAACCAAGAGAAATATTATTTATTAATATGAAAAAATATGTTAATAATCGCGGATTTGGTGAAAATGGGGATTTTGATGGATTAAAAAATTCATTTCAATGTGAAGATTTATTAAAAACTGGCCCTATTAAAATAAAAAATATCCCATTTCAACTTCATCATACACATAAATCAACTAGTAATAATGATGCTACCGCAAGAGGTCAAGTGATCACATTACCATCAAAGAAAAACACAGGTGCGATTTATTTATTAGTATCATCCAATCATGGGCCTGTAAAAACCCCTTTAACTATTACTTATCAAGATGGATCCATTTCTACTACTACTTTAGATATACCTGATTGGCAAGTTGGGTATCCACAACATATAGAAAGATTAGATGTTCATTTATGTCGAGCCAATAATAATAATAATGGCATATTATTTATTGTTCCTTTATATGTGAATCCTTCTAAAAAATTATCTCATTTAACTTTACCTTATACTTATCCTATTGGTTGGTTTGCTCCTGCTTTACATATATTTGCTATTACTGTTTATCCGATCGAACCTTTTTCTAATTCTAATTTAGCTAATATTATTTCCGTGACCCTAACTACTCAATATTTAAATCATGATTATCAAGAATATCAATGGATTCAAGTTAGAATCCATAATGTTCATCATCATTTTCTTCATAATATTGATATCGGAATTGAATCTAATAATAATAATCATAAAAATGATAATGATGATGATATTCAAGTAAAAACTTATAAACCTGGAGTAATTCATCGCTTAGCTCCTGGTCATGTTCGTGTAGTACAAGTGGCAATTTCTTTAAGAAATAGGAATAATAATAAGAATATTAATAATCAACCTCTTTTTAAACTTGATCATTCTTGTTTAGTGACAGTTACTTCTAAATCTTGGTTAGGAATTAAAAAAATCATTGCTCAAGATATTTTTTCTTTAGATGTTGGTATAAAAGATTATAATGATGATTATAGGTAATTACTAAATATTAAAAAAAGAAAAAAAAATTGGGTTTAAAATTTATTCACTATGCATATATCACATGAACTCATCTATTTTTTTTTCCACCCCTCTTTCTTCCATTCATTTAAAAAATACTATGTATATAGTTCACTAAGTCAACATCAAGCACCTAATTGGTTAAAGCAAGCAAAGTTTGGTATATTTATTCATTGGGGACTTTATGCAGTACCATCATGGGGAAGTGTTGGAAGAACCTATGCTGAATGGTACTGGTGGCAACTTATGCAAAAGAATAGTCCAACTTATATTTATCATAAATATACATATGGTGAACGGTTTGAATATGATGATTTTATTGATTTGTGGAATACTTCTTCTTTTGATGCTTACCAATGGTTAGACTTGATTGATGCTTCTAGAGCTAAATATTATGTATTTACAACAAAGCATCATGATGGTATTGCTTTATTTGATACAAAAGGTATATATATATATAAATGAACATAAAGTAAAAACAAAAGAGGTATACAAATATATAAATTTGCTTTTTTCTTTTTATTTTAATAGTAACACAAAGGTCAACGGTTCATTTTAAGCAACAAGATTTTGTTCGCAAACTTACTGATGTTTCAAAAACTTCTTTTCCTCATTTAAAACGCGGTCTTTATTGTAAGTATATATATATATATATATAATACTATAATTAGATATAAATGTTTATGATGACTAAACTCTTATCATGATTTACAGTTTCATTACCAGAATGGTACCATCCTTCATACTTTGATCCAGGTTATGGTTGGCGTGGTCCGCCAAGAAATGCATATAACGATACAGAAATTCCCTATACCGGTAGTACACCTATTAATGATTTTGTAAATGAACTACAAGTACCTCAATTTTTTGAATTAATAGATAATTATGAACCTGACATTTTATGGTAAAAAGGAAAAATGAATGAAAAATGATTAGAAAGCGAAAAAAAAAAAAATTGAGAGAGAGTATACTATGCGCTGTTTTATTTTCATTAATATATTTTATATTTATTAGGTGTGACTTAAATGGTATTAATAATTCAACAGTTTGGCAGTCAAAATATTTTAATCATGCTAGAAAACAAGGTAAACAAGTAGCTATTAATGATCGATGCGGAAATGGGATTTCAGATTTTATGACAAGTGAATACCAAAATTTATATAATACTCCTTCTAGGTATATAATAATAATAATTATCACTATAATGATCCTAATGATGATGAATATTCATTTTTATTTTTATTTTTACTTTTATTTATATGATATAAATATTTAGATTTTGGGAAGCAACAAGAGGAATTGATCCTTATTCATTTGGATACAATCATGCAACAGCACCTGAACAATATGCGACCACTAAAGATTTGATTCATGAGTTAATAGACGTTATAGCAAATGGTGGTAACTTTTTATTAAATATAGGGCCAGATGCCTTTGGGAATGTACCATCCATTATGAAGGAGAGATTAATAGAGATTGGAAAATGGATTGATAAAGTCAAACCAAGTATTTTTGATAGTGAACCTTATTGGGTCAGTGTACAAGATACTAGTACACCAAGTCAACCTATTCGTTTCACCATTCATCGTCATGGTACTTCCTTTTATATCTTTGTCTTGGAAAAACCTTTAAATGGTCGTATCATTATTAAAGTACCTATTCCTTTACATCCTAATGCTATTGTAAGACTTTTAGGCGATCCTTTAAATGAACATTTATCTTGGAAAGTATGGAGTAATGGTCGTTTTATTATTGAAGTGCCAAATCGAATCATAGATATTACTGATCATGCTTGGGTATTTGAAATTAATTATCCTTAAAAATCTTTATGTATATACATATATATATGTGTGTGTGTAAATGTATTTAAAAATAAAGTTTTTTTTCTTCTTCTTTTTATTCTTCTTCTTTTGATTGTATAACTGTATGTAATTACTAGTGTTTCTTTTATAATAAATATATATTTTAGTTGAATAATATGTTCAATAAATTTGGCTTGAAATATTTTCAAACTCAGATATCCATGCTATTATTTTGATCTTCTACATTTTAAATTTTTGTCAAATTGCGGATATATTTATATTTTATATATTATTAAATCCCAAAACCTCGAGTTTCGTGGAAAAAAAAACCCTATTTTTGGTGATAATTTACAAATATTCATAGTGGTTTCTTATATCTAGTATTTAAATAAAGCTAAAAATAAATCAGGCTTATGCGTTTCAACAAAGTTTTTATTCTAAACTTTAGCGTTTTTTTTATTTATTTTTTCTTTAATAATCAAAATGTGACTGTAACTATATTATTAATCAAATCATAGTAAGTTTCACAAGTTGGATCATAATAATACTCTTTAATAATATAAAGAAGAAAGAAGTAATTTTTTACAAAATGATTAAACGTCCGATATTAATTTATCTATCTATCTATATATATATATATATATAAAGAGTCATTATGACATTTAAATTTAACATATTTTGATTTTGTACCATTTAAAAAAAGAAATAGCCCATGAGTCACGTTCAACTGCTTTAAAATATAAAAATCATATTCCCCTATTTCTATTTTTTCTTCTTTCTTTTTTTTCCTTTTTTATTATTTTATTATTATTATTATTATTAAACATGTATACTTTATATGGTGATGACTATTCTGGCAACTGTTTTAAAATTAAACTTATATTAAATCATTTAAACATTGACTATGAATATAAAGATGTGGACTTTGCTAATGGAGGAACTAGAACTGAATTTTTTTTAAAAATCAATCCAGTTGGACAAATCCCAACTTTAGTTATTTCTGAAACTGGTGAAACTTTAGCTGAATCCAATGCTATACTATGTTATCTTGCTGAAGGAACCCCTTATTTACCAAATGACCGATTTAAAAAAGCCAAAGTATTACAATGGTTATTCTTTGAACAATATAAACATGAACCTAATATTGCTACAGTAAGATATTGGAAATCCATTTTAAAAAGAAATGAATCACAAGAAGAATGGAAATCTAGATTAGAAGAAAAAACTAAAAATGGTTATGCAGCATTACAAATCATGGATGATCATTTAAGTAAAAATGATTTTTTTGTTGATAATACTTATTCTATTGCTGATATTAGTTTATATGCTTATACCAAGAGAGCTCATGAAGGTGAATTTGATCTTTCTCCTTATACTAATGTTCTTAAATGGTTTGAAAGAGTTGAAAGTCAAAAAGGATTCACTCCCTTTGTTTAAATTCTCTTTTAAGTTAGTTTATTGATTATGATAATAAATAAATACATAAACTTAAATAATCGTTTTTTATTGTTATTAAATTGACGCATTTATTTATTCATTGTAATAAACATAGAATATTTATATGTTTTTTAAACAAAAAAACACTTGCATAGTAGATGATTAGATTAACGATATTGATAATGTCTATATTTATTTGTTAAGGAAAACATGTTTAATAAAATGAATTTTATCCAAAAAATGCATGATAATAAAAAGTAATTACGTTTCCTTTATTTGAATTTATTGTTTACTTGAAGAACAATTCATAATTTTTTTTGTATATAATGTATGATTTGATCAATAAGTCTTTTTTAAATATATAAAAAACAATTTATTGATAAAGTAAACCCCATATAATCATAAATTAATAGATAATAGTGTATGTATATTTACTATTTTTTATTATTCCATATACCTAATTTGGAATAGGTCGGAGTTGAATTTTTAAAAAAGACGTCATGGAGGAAAATTATTTTCTCTCTTCTTCCTTCTCTCTCTTTTTTTTATACAAAGAATAAATCATGGCGTTATTTATTGGTAGACTTCCACCTTCTATAAAAAACTATGACTTGGAAGATATTTTTATCAAGTTTGGCAAAATAACTCGCTGCGAAGTTAAGGTACTTTTTACATGAAAACAAAAAAAGGAAAAAGAAAAAGAAAATGAATAAAGATTTATAATATTAATATCCTTTATATGTATTTATTATAATAGAAAGGAAAAAGTTTCTGTAAGTATAATATTATTTTTAGTTATATGATTTGATTTATTAAATTGATATTTTTATTATTTAGCTTATGGATTCGTTGAATATGATAATATGGATGATGCTTATGATGCTATGGAAGAAACTGATGGCATGGTAATATATATATATTATTTATAAAAAAAAAAAAAGATAAACAAATATAAATAAAAAGTACTAATATACTTTTCTATTCTTTTTATTTTTTCCTATTTTTAAATATTAGGAATTAGATGGTGTCAGAATTATTGTTGAAAAAGCTAAAGGTCGTGTACGTAGAAGCGATGAAAGAGGTTGTTATAACTGCGGTGAAGAAGGTATGTTAAATATTTATATTATTATTATTATTATTATATAAACTGAGCTATATTAATAACGTAAAAACTCATTTAAATATTTTTATTTCTTTTTAATAGGCCATTTTGCCAGAGACTGCAGACAACGTCCTAGGTATGTACTAATAATATTAATAATTATTAAAAAAAAATCAAGAAAATGAAAACATGAAAGAGATAAAAAAAAATATAGAGATAAATACTGTCGATAATTAATAAAAGGAAAGGGAATTAAAAAAAAAAAAAAAAAACAAAGAAAAAAAAAATAAGAATGATTAAAAGAGGGGAAGGAATAAGTATATATGTGTCTGACAGAATGACATATAAACGGAAATAGGCGACCAGCCAAGCGCAGTCTGTGTCCTTCCATTCTCTTTATTTCTTTACTCTATACTTTTATTACATTATCTTTACTTTTTTGTTATTTTTTTATTTTATTTTTACCATTTTTATTTTTTGACCGAAAGTGATTCAAACAGCCTGTGATTATCATTTTTAAGCCCTTCCTTTATTTTTATCGGTGACAGTATTGAACAATTGAATCTTTTGTTTTTTTTTTATGATGGGAAAAAAAAAAGAAGTAATTGAACTAACCTTTTTTTCTTTCTTTTTTTTAACATATATAAATAGACATCGTAGATCTCGTAGCCGATCAAGATCAAGAGGTAGACGATATAGAAGCTATTCAAGATCACCCTCTCGTAGTAGAAGATATAGAAGCTATTCTCGTTCACCATCCCCTAGAAGAAGTCGTTACCGCAGTTATTCAAGATCACCCTCTCGTGGAAGAGGTAGAAGAAGAAGAAGCTATTCAAGATCCATTTCTAGAAGCCCACCCCGTCGTCGTCACAGAAGCTACTCAAGATCACCTTCTCGTGGTAGAAGAAGCTATTCAAGATCAGTATCTAGAAGCCCACCACCTCGTCGTCGTCATTCAAGCTACTCAAGATCTCGATCAAGATCATATTCACGATCACCCTCTCGTTCTCGATCTGGTTCACCACGATCTCGTAGAACACCTAATTCTAAATCACGTTCACCCTCTCCAGCTCGTGATGATGATTTACCACCAGCAACAAAAACAACAGAAGATGAAAATAATTTGAATAATGGAAATAATGATCAAGAAATGGTTAATCATCATGATCAAGTTGAAAATAATGATCAAGTTGATAATAAGGAATATAATGATCAACCATCAGATGCTGCTCCTGCTGCACCTTTGGCTTCCAATGAAGAAGAAAATTAAAAAAAAATTGCTTTATAATCTATTGAATGATAAATGATAATAATAGTAATAATAATAATTTAGTTTTTACCATTTTTTTTATTACATATTTGATTAACCGTGGGTATTTTGATATGATTAGAATTATTTTATTTATTATTATTATTATTTACCATTCTTAAATAAGGTAGTTGATTCTTTTTTTCTTCTCTTTTTTCCTTTTTTCTATTTTCTATTTTTCCATCATTCTTTTTTCTTTATGTCTTTTATATATATATATATATATATATGTATATATATATAAATGAAAATAATAATTTATAATAAAATAAGTATATATAAATTATTATTATTATTTTTAATATTTTAATGGCTATTTTTATTTTTTAATTGATATATCCATTTGAAGAAAAGACCATTTTTCTTTGTTCTAAATTCGAATAATAGAATGAAATGTCCATATAATATTTTTTAAATTTAATTAGCATTATAATTTAAATGGTTAATATATTTGAACTTTAAAAAAAGCTGTTTCAAAAAACAATAAAATAAATGTAAAAAATATATTCAAGTTCTTAAAAATTTTTTATTCGCGCGATTACCAACATGGGTAAAAAAAATAGTGGCACGGATGTTTTCTTAACTAGTTTAGTGTATTGAACAATCTTGTTAAATAAAAAAAAGGTAATAAATAAATACCAACAGTAGAGGTTGGGATAACCATATTAGGTAGTCGTGCAATTGATCGGCGATATAATATACTATAAAAAGGAGAGGTATCTATTTCTATTGGGGAAGGAAAAAAAAAATATCCTTTTATATGAAAGGTGCAACCAGCATCATTACCACAAGGTTGTTTAAATTTTGTACCACCCATCATGCAAATTCTCTCTCCAATCCACTCTCCTCAGTCTCTTTTTTCTATCTTTCTTAAAATCAACTAAAATTTGACTAGCGGGATCTAAAAAAATGTATGGATGATAAAAAATAAAAAGTAAAAAACCAAACTCGAGTTAGGTTTTTCGTTCCTTTTTTCTCCTTTTTTTCTCATTTCTTAAATATCAAAACTTTCTTTTTTTCTTATCTTCTTTCTTTTTTTCTTTCTTCTTTTTTTCTTTATTTATTATACTATTATTTATTTTAAATATATATACATACATATATATATTAAATAAATGTTTTCAAATTGTTCAGTAATGGATTTACCATCTTATAATAAGCATAACCCAGCAACCATAGAACAACCTTTATTTTTATCAAATATGAATACTCCAAATATACCATGGTTAAAAAATACAAAAAGTAATCAAACAAATACTACAAATACACCTAATATATCACATTCAAAACAAGTACCACAGCAACGTAATCGCCCATTACCTGCATTACCAACTACTACTCCTTCTTTATTAAAAAATACTTCTACTAGTAGAAAATTAAATCATCATCATCAAAGACAGCCACCTACTTTATTACCTCCAACTGGTAGTTTAAGAAAAAGATCATTATCTATTACTAGTAATAATGATAATCAAACAGTAGTATCAATAACACCGTCATCATCTACTTCTACTTCTAGTAAATCAAATCATTATTCAAAATTATTAAATCATCAACGTCAGCATATTATTCCTAATAATAAAGTTAATCATCATTCACCAACTTCATTAAAATCTTTACCATCTACTCCATTTCCTATTTCTAATCATTCAATCATTAATAAAAATAATAATAAGAAAAAAGATAGACATGTACTTCAACCAATAGGACCAGTTTTTACTTCATCAAAATCATCAACATTACCTTTAACATCTCCACCAACCCCAACATCCCCTTCTTCATCATCTTCATCTTCATCAATGAAATCACCTAAATACAATTATTCTAAAAATATAGATCAAGATGTAAATAAAATTCTTGATTTTATTGATACATCCTTAGCATCATCATCAGCAATAGATTCTCAAACACCTATCTCACCAAGTTCTAATATATCAAGTACCTTTCCATCTGTTATTTCATCCATTACCCCATCTTTATCTACCCCTATGACAACAACAAATACATCATTAACATCATCTCCTATTCATCATCATCAGTATCATTCATCTATAAAATACCCTTTATCACAAAATAATGAAGAACAAGATAGAATAGTAGCTCAACATTATATTTTAAGAACTGCCTTTTATGATAATGATTATATGGCTACAAGTATGAAACCTATTTTAGAACAAGGATGTATTGTATTAGATATGGGATGTGGAACTGGTACTTGGACAATGGAAATGAGTACAGCTTATCCATCATCTACTTTTATTGGTATTGATAAATTAGCTATTTTTCCAAAAGATATTAAACCAAAAAATTGTCATTTTAGAACCATGGATTTAACCCAAGAATTCCCATTACCTTTTCCTGATCAAAGTGTAGATTATATTTTTCAACGTGATTTAAATTGGGCTCTTATGTCTTATCAATGGGATGATTTAATTAAAGAATATTTAAGAATTTTAAAACCTGGAGGTTGGATTGAATTGATGGAAATGGATGTTGAATCTCAAAGTAGTCAAATAATAGAAAGGTCTCTTAATGATAAATGTAAGTAACAAAAATGAAAATATATTTTTATTAATTTTTAATTATATTTATTTATTTTTATTATTTATTTTTTTATAGTACTACATGGATTATCTATACGTCAACAAGATCCTTATATTGCAAGAAGGTTGCCATCTATGTTAGCTATCAATGGATTTAGGAGAGTATCAAGTCAGTTTCAATCATTACCATTAGGATGGGGAAAATCACATTCAAATAAAGAAGATCATTCAACAACATGTTCTGAATTTGCTAGAGCTGCAGCTAGTCAATATAGATATTTATTAAAATCACTTCAACCTTGGTTATCTACTTCAATAGGTTGCTCTCATGAAAAATATGATTATATACTTGATCAATTACCTTCTGAATGGTCTCAATCTCATACTTATATTAAATGGCATAACGCTATCGCTCAAAAACCGTATTAATTCTTTATTTTATTTATTTATTTATTTATTTTCCTTTTTTGTAAGTAGTTTTTCTTTTTTTCCTTTTTTTCCTTTTTCTGTATATTTCTCATTTTCATTCTCTCTCTTTCTCTCATATTCACACTTTTTCTTCTTCTTTATTGAGTAAAGAAAAAGAAAAAAAACATATGAACACTCCTTATCTCCTTTATTAGTATCTTTATTTATTTATTTATAATTATTATTATTATTATTATTGTATCATTTAAGTATAATCATTAAAAAAAAAAAATAATATTAAATATACTTTTCTCGCTTTGTCAATAAATACCTTATTTTTCTACTCCTCTTTTTTTTTCATCCTCCTTTTTTTTTTCTATTCAATTTGTACTTGAAACGCATGATTTTTACCAACTTTAAATAAGCTAATGTTATTATGCTTATCCCTTATATTTAAGGGTAAAAATGAATACTATCCCTTATTTTTTTTACAGTAGAAAAAAAATAGATTGTGATAAGTTGATCAGTTACAAAAAGAAATATATTTATATATGACACGAATTTTTAAGCTCCACTTTTTTTCTTGTGTCTTATTTTACCTAAACTCTGGTTTTTTCTCTTTCTCTTTTTCCTTATATATATATATATATATATATATACCCAAAATGTCTTTTTTATCAGATAATGAAGAAGAACAAAATGATGATGAAATAAATGAGCATAACCAAAATCTACCTACATCATCATGGCACACTTCTTTTAATGATAATATTACAGAAATTAATAATACTTCAGAAACTTGGCATATAAATAATAATACTAATAATAATAATAATAATAATAATAATAATAATAATAATAATAATAATAATAATAATAATTACTATAGAAATAATAATGAGCATAACTATTATTATGATCAACAAAGAATACCACCACCACCTAAAGAATTAATTAGTGATACTCTTTTTATAACTAATTTAAAACCAACCACAACAAAAAAACAAATTGAAGACTTGTTTGGAAAATACGGGATTATAAGTAGTGTAGAACTAAATACCGAGTCAAATACTGCTACTGTTACTTTTGCGTAAGTTTATTATAAAATGTATTTCATTCATTCATTCTTTTTATTTATTTATTTTAATATTATTATAATTACTATTAATACCGTATCGTCTTTTATTTTATTTTATATTATATAAAAGAATAGAACCTTTTTCAGCACAGTTTATAAAGGAAGATATAGAACTTGATGGTCAGTTAGTAGAAGCAATGTTTATTATTCATGAAAAAAGTGCCATTCCACCATCAAAAACAGAAGAAGAAAAATTAAAAAAAATAAAAAGCAATGCAGTTGCTTTTTCATTAGGCGTATTTTCAAAACCAGCTCAGATTATAAGATATTGGCGAACACCTTTAAGAGTCAGTTTAACCATGGATACAACCACCAATTGTTATGAACTTCGGTTTCAACATCAAGGCAATTCATATAAATTAGATTTTTCTTATACAATGTTAACAGGAGGGATGATCCTTGAAGTCACTGATTCTACTGCTAATTATGCTACTTTGACATTTGGTTTAAAACATCCACCTTTTATATGGGAAGAAACGTATTCTGAATCCAAAAAACAAAAAGTATGGAAACGTTCAATTTATTTAGAAAGAGGTGGGAATTTCTTTGCATCCAATTATTCACAACAACCTCTTTCTATAGAATCATATCCTTGTTATATCAATTTTAGTCAATGGAATGCTTATTATATTGAATTTTCTGAAAGGAATATCATGTCTCCCAATTTTACTTCCATGTTTAAAAAAACAAGTGATCTTGGTATATTACATTTTAACACAGCCTATAATCCAACGACTTCGATAGAATTCATTACAAAAAAAATAGAAAATGGGTTTCTTTTTGGATATACAGAACGATCAACTATCATCAATCATCAAAAATTAATTTATTTATTGGAATGTGCCATCACCAATCAATGTATTAATCCTTATTTATTAGATAAAAAGTTTTATAAAATGTTGCAAGGTTTAGAACCTTCCATTGCTTGTCAATTATTAGAATATATTATTTTGGAAAATAAAGTGGAATATGATGGGAAATTGGCTTTACAAATAGCTTTTGATAAATTGAAACCAACCATGGATTATTATAATAAACCCATTTTAAATGATGATAATTTCACAACCATTTTTTCAGTTTACGTCACACCTTCCACTTTAATTGTACAACCTCCTCGTATTGAACAAACTAATCGATTTTTAAGAAAATATAAAGATCACATAGATCGATTTTTAAAAGTCCAATTTGTCGAAGAAGATTTAGGTTCATTAACAAGTTCTTTCTTACGTCGTCCTTGTTGTCTTTCTAATTCTCTACAACAAGCCGATATCTATAATCAAGATTCTGTATTGGATCGTATTTATAATGTATTAATGAACGGTATTCAATTAGGAAAGTTAACTTATCAATTTTTGGCTTATGATACAACTTCTTTAAAACGTCATTCTTGTTGGTTTTTTGCACCTACTTCAACTTTAACAATAGATGATATTTTAAAAGATATAGGTGAAATGGAATCAATTGTAACATTATCTCATTATACTGCAGCAATGGATATATGTTTTTCTCCTACAGAACATATAAAAATGGATTGGGAAATTTTTAGTAATAATAATAATAATAATAATAATAATAATAATAATAATATTAATTATATTGAATGGATTGATTATGTTTATAATGATGATGATACAATAAGACCTGGATGTGGTAAAATGTCACCCCAGTTTGCTCGTGAAATAGCTCAATTATCTAATAAGACTATTGCTGTAAATGGAACTCCTAGTGCTATTCAATTTTCTTTAGGTGGTACTTTAGGTGTATTAGCTTTATCCAATTTTGTATCTCGAAAAGTGGGAATACAATTACGGCCATGTCAATATGTTTTTAATAAATCACCATCTGATTTTGAAATTGTTCAATTTTCAACCTATAAACCAGCCTTTCTTGATAGATCCACCATTACTACTTTAACATCATTTGGTATTCATGAACAAGTATTTCGTTTCATGATTCAAAATTCTGTGCAATCCTTAAATAATTTAACGAACTATCCTTCCATCACTTATGATTATTTGAAAGGGTTTGCTAATGAATTTGGTACTGTTCAAAGAATGAGAAGTATGATTGATGCTGGGTTTTTAACAAGATTGGATCCTTTTATTTATAATAGTATATGTGTTTTTAAATTTAATAGATTAAAAAATATTCGTAAATATGGCTCCTTACATGTTAGAAAAGGTGCAGAATTAATGGTTATCTTGGATGATACATATACTTTGGCTGATAATGAAATCTTTTGTCAAATTTCTGATTTAAATGAAGGGTTATTACCAAAAAGGAAAATCATTCAAGGTACTTGTATGATTTTTCCTAAGCCATGTCTTCATTCTGGTGATATGATTATCGTTCAAGCTATTGATTCACCTAAGTTAAGGCATTGGAATGATGTTATTGTTGTCTCTTCAAAACAAAAATCAATTTTACCTAGCCAAATTGTTGGTGGTCAATTTAATGGTGAACGATTCACGTAAGTTATTAATACAAAAAAAAGGAATTATCATCATCACTATCTTATTGAATGATTATTTATTTCTTTTATTATTATTAGTATTATTTGGGATCCTCAATTAATTCCATTACAGCCATTATCAGAAACATTAGAAAATAAAAAACCACCTGATACATCAACAGCAAAGCCAATAACTCGTTCTAAAGCAATAAGCTATTTTGTTAATTATCTTAATAATGATCATCGGGATAGTATTGAAAAATACTTTTTAAGAGCAGCTGATAAATCAACTCGTGGTGCTCGTGATGGTGAATGCACACAGTTGTCTGTACAATATGCCGATGTGGTGGGTAAAGTATTTCACTTTTTCATTTTTTTTAAAAAAATAAATGATTATTCATGTAATTTTATTATTAATAATAATATTATTTCTAAATGTAAAAAAAATAGAATTCCTTGAAACACCTTGTGCTATTAAATTAGAATATAAATCAGATGAGCATACTTATCCTGATTTTTTAGAAATACCAAATAATCCAAGTTATGAATCCATTAAAATATTAGGAAGAATGTATCGAATGATCCAACCTACTACCTATATGAATTTTATGAAAGACATGATTACCAAATTTACAGATACCACTGTCGTTTATGATCCACGATTAAAGAAGGAAGGAATGGAAAAATATATCATGGATGCTCGTGAAATTAAAATGAGTTATGAATATGCATTAAAAAAATTAATGAAACAATATGGTGTTCAAACGGAAGCTGAAATCATCACAGGATTTGTTGTCACACCGATTGGCCATCACTTTTATCAAAAGAGTGTGTATAACAATGAAATCAAGAAAAAAAAGAATCGTAATAATATGAAGGTGAATGGTCTTAACAGTAATATTAAGAGTAATTATAATAATAATACCGTTTTGGATGATTCTTATCATTATCAGTATATGCAGCATGAAATGATGACGTCCGTCTATGCTTTAAGAATGAAATATAGACATATTTTTGAAGAAGAATTTCCATTATCATCAGTAAGGATATCAGAAAATGAAAGACAAGAAATAAATCTTCAAAAAGAATCAAAAGCAGCAGCATGGTATTATGTAACTTATCATCCAAGGGAAAGATCCATTCACCAATCTGATTTACTTAGTTTCCCTTGGGTATTAGATGATTATTTATGTACCATAGCTAAAAATCAACCTCATGCTACAGATGATTCTCCTTTAGATCCATTCATCATTGAACAATATAATAAACAAATTCTAGTGGATCATGAAAATAATGATGGCGGTGAAGATGATACGATTGAAATAATTAAAAAAGAAAAAGTAGCTGATAGTGAACAAAAAGTAAATGAAAAAAATGAAAACAATAATAATAATACCCTTAATTTATTTCATGAAAATAATTACGATGATAATTATCTTCAACAATATGAAGAAATTGCTCACCAAGAAGTGGAATCTGGTGAACCTGTACCAATTGTAAATATAAAACTTAGTGATCTTAAACTTAATTAAAAATTATAATGATTATTCTCTTTTATTTGTTTTTTTTATTTGATCTGTAATAAATAATTGTAAATCATATATAACAGTTTAATAAATATAAGAGAACTGTACAATTTATTTATTCTTTTGATCATCTTTTATATATTTTTTTGTATCATTTTTATTTATTTTATAAATAAAAAAACATAATGAAATAGATGAGTTTGAATTTATTTAGATAACCTTCAAATAATCACTATTAACGAATTTTTTAAGTCCTTAAAACTTACGTTAAAAAAATGGTTGTATCTATATGAAATACTTTCAATATTTACCTTTTTTCTTTTTATTTCTATACTTTTTTTTTGCATTTCCCTATTTTTTTTTTTTTTTTTTCATTATATTTTTCTCTTGCATGATTATATATTTTTTTAATCTTAAGTATATATATATATATATATATCTTTTTCATTACTGATTCATGTAAAATGCATTGCTAAATAATAATATATAGAGTACATCATATATAGCTATAAAGTATAATAAAATGTTTCTCGCATGTAACCTTTAAATAAATAATCACATTTACTACAACTTTCCGGACTATTTAAAGTTCCCAAAGATTTCATTTGAATAAATAAAACAAAGAATTAAATTAAAAAATCGCAAAATATATATATATAGGCGAGATTTTTCTTTATGTAAGCAAAGATCGTCAACAAATATATATTGTTACACCATAATTTATCAGATTATATATATTTATATATTTATATATATATCTACTCTTACTATATAAAATTATTATAAAATATTAAAATAATTAATAAATGATAAAAAATCGACTCTTGGTACATGAAATGATTTTTATTTATTTTAATTATTATATACATAAAAAAAAAAGAAATAACTTTTAAAGGTTAAATTTATTTTTATATTGATGATAAAGATTAACAGCCTTTATGAAATAGAAATCGCCATAGATTAATCCTTGATCATATAAATCCTTAGGGAAATTACTTGTACCATGTAATAAAATGGCATCAAACTTATCATCATCAGCACTTGATACATAATTTTTTAATAATTCCAATAATATTTTTTTAGCCTCTTTAAAATAAGTAGGATTATTTTTTAATACTGAAATTTCCAATAACGCACAAGAGACAATAGCAGACGCGGAGGTATCCTTGTATTTTATATCAAGTGCATCTAAATCCCAATTTGGTACCAAATCATTTTTAATTTTATGTTTATAAATTTTATATGAGTTTTCAAATATGTTAAAGTATTCTTCATTATTTGAATATTTATAAGAAATGATATATCCATAGATAGCCCAAGCTTGACCTCTTGACCAAGTAGAACTATAATCATTACCCTGATGAGTTCCTTTGTAGATGATTAATCCAGTTCTTTTTTGATTATAATTGATTACATGGAAAGTAGAATAATCTTTTCTAAAATGATTTTTGGATGTTGTTGTAGCATGAGAATCAGCAATTTTATACCAATCATACTTAGGTTCAATAGTACTATTTTTTTTATTTTTATTTGACCACCATAATAATTCAAGGTTCATCATATTATCAATAATGACTTTATAATCGTCAAGATCACATGAGTTCCATGATTTAATTACTTTTGTAACATTACTATATCTTGTAGAAAGAGTATCTGATGTTTTCAATACAACATCAAGATAATCAGGATTACTAGTCAATTCATAAGCACGACCATATGAATTAAATATAATAAAACCAACATCATGTGTTTGATTATTATTTTGATTTTCTTTTACTTTTTCTTGGTATAAAGTAGCTTGATTCTTCCAATACTCTTTGCCAGTAATTGAATATAGCTCCCAAAGACAACCAGGGAAAAAACCTGCTATCCATTTATTATAAGGTTCATAAAACCATTTACCGTTAACGGTATAATGTGGAAACTTATTATTTTCTAAAGAGGCTATTGTTTTGTTCAACTTGGTTTCAAATAAAGGAACGATATCATCTAGTGTATATGATAATACATAATTAACCAAAAATAAAATACTTATAATAGAGATTTTTTTTCTTGCCATCTTTTTTTTAGATTTAAGAGGAACCTTTAACTCAAAATGTGATTATGTATGACTAAAAAAATTATGAGCTTAAATATTCTTATAAAAAATAAAATATATTTATTATAATATATATATAATTATTTATTAAAGAAAAAGAAAAAAGAAGAAGAAAAAAGATCAAAAAATTGAGATAAAGACCCTTTTTATACATTTTTAGTAAAAAATATTTAGTATTCAAACTCCATCTTTTTTTTTTTTAGTTTATAAGGAACCAGGTCTATTTTTACAATAAAAATTTCTTTAAAAAGAAAAAGGGTATTCTTTAAATAGATAAAAGAATGCACTCTCAAAATTATCATTTATTCCTTTTTAATTTACTTATTTATTGATTTATGTATTTTGTTTTTAAATAAATAAATATGTGAGTATAACCAATGAGGCTTTTATTTTTATCTTTTTTTATGATTTGAAGGAGTTAATCAAAACATGTCCGTAAACACATTACGTCTCCAACTCTATCTTTCTCTTTATTTTTTCTTTTTCTTTTCTTAAACACCCTTAAAAATAATAATGTAAATGTTAATCCTCATACAACTCCTATGAATCTTTAGGCTCACGCAATATAGGCAAAAAAAATTGGTGAAGGGTACTGTTGTGTAATTAATTACGCGTCATAAATATATGTACTTCTCACGAATCCCTATTATCGGAAATAAAAGTACCGAATTAATAAATTGGTGTTTCCCTTGACAATCTCTCGGTTTTTTTTATCAAAAGTAGAATCATATAATTAAATACTGATGATTGAATTTTATATATCATCTACCATTGTTAATTATTGTTAATTATTGTTTATTATTGTTTATTTTATACATTCTTATGATTATCAACACTAATTATTTTTTTTATGAATCTATATATTAATTCATCATTTATATAACTGAATAAAAGTATGACGCAATAAATAAAAGAAAGGCCGTTTATTTTAATTAAATACATATTATTTACCTTTTTTTTTTATCTTTAAATAAAAAAAAATATAATTGTAATCAATATTACTATTATTCAAAAATATTATATATACATTCCAACTTTTTTTTAAACATAAATTTTATCAATTTCATCTTTATAAGCTTTTTCTACATCTCGTCTTTTAATTTTTCCACTACTAGTAGCATATTCTTTGATCCAATCAACATTTCTAGTAACAATAATATCTTTAACGATTTCAACACGATTTAATTCATTCTTTTTACCAATTTGTTGAAGTTCAGAAAGAACTGTCTTTTTATCTGCATCATCATCATCAGGTTCCACAATACCGATAATATAACTACGATCACTATGAGCCACAAGACAAATATTTTTAATGGAACGAGCATCACGATATTTAGATTCTAAATTTTCCAATGCGATGTATTCCCCTTGACTTAATTTCACCAAATTTTTGGCACGATCAGTGATTTTAAGTGTACCATCATCGCAAAAAGTAGCTACATCACCAGTTTTGAACCATCCATCAGGTGTAATAGATTCTTTTGTTAATTCAGGTTTTTTATAATATCCCTTCATTAAGGATGGTCCACGTAACCATAATTCTCCAATACCATTACTTGCTTTATAATCAGTACCTTCAACGTCTACAAGTTTAAATTCAATGGATGGTGATGGTGGGCCAATGGAACTGATGACTGGTCCTAATGCTGGATATGTTAACTATATTAGTATTTCCAAAAAGAAAAAAAAAGGGAAGTTAATATATCTATATTTATATTTATATAAAGAAATTCACTTTTATTCTTAATTTTATTATTATTACAGAAGCAAGTCCACAACATTCTGTTAACCTGTTTTTTATTAAAGAAAAAAAATAGAAATAAAAGAATGAGTTAAAAGGATTATCTTTTTTCAAGACACTCTCTCATTATGCATATATATATATATATATATATATATGTATACTTACCCATAACCTTGAACCATAAAGCAAAGAGCAGAAGTAACGAATTTTTGAGAGTCATAAGAAATAGGAGCACCACCAGATAAACCAAATTTAAGATTTCCACCAGTGACTTTACGTAAAGGAGCAAAAACGGTATTATCCATAAAACGAGTGACTGCATTTTCTTTACCAAAATAATTTAACAATCTCCATTTGATTTCAATAGCAGTATAAAATAATTTTTTGACAATAACATTTTGTTTATCCAATTCCTTTTGTACGCCAGATTTAATTTTTTCCCAAACAGCTGGTACACCTGTTAAAATGGTTGGCTGTAAACAACGAAGATCACCAACACCTTTTCCTTCGCCATTGGGACCACATACTGAATCATCCATTAAAGTTCTTGCATTAGCATAGCCAATAGGAATGGCCTATTAAAAAAATAAAAAAGATAAAAAAGATTACTTTGATAGGTATACGTATATAAATGATAGATTGTTTATTATTATTATTATTATTAAACCTACCAAAGAAATCATCACCAATTCAACTACAAATTCTAAGACATGAGCTAAAGGCAAATAACCAATGTAAAGGTGATCATCTTTTAATAACCAATCAATGATTAAATGATGAGCTCCACCTATAGCAGCAATGATATTTTCATGAGTTAATTCTACACCTTTTGGAGTACCAGTAGAACCAGAAGTAAACATGATTAAAGCTAAATCTGAAGGTTTTAACTTTGAGCTGGTTTCTATTAATTGAATATCATCATCATTATTATCATTATTTTGATAGATATCTTGAATATGAAACAATGCAACATCTTTTGGTTTTTCATTTTTAAAAGTTTCAAAATCTTCATGTGCTTCTTCTTCTTTGCCATTATATAATACTAATTTAGGTTGTAAATTTTTATCTAATAATTTTAATGCTTTGTTAACCACTTTTAATAAACTAACCTATAACAGTAATAATAAAATATAAAAATTAAAAAATAAAAGTAAATGCTTTTTTTTTTCTGTGCTATTCCAATTTTTCACTTTTTTTTTTTGATTTTTTTTAAAAAGGATATATATATATTAAAGCTTACTTCAGTAAACATTGCTTTTGGTTCTGTTTGTTCAATGATACTAGCAATAACATCGGCTGGCATACTATCATACCCAGTAGTGATAGCTGCACCTAATTGGAAAGAAGCTTTTTTTTATAGTAATACAATTGGTAGTTTTTTGTCATACCAAAAAAGTATATAATTGTATTTTAGAATATGTTTTATGCAAAAAAATTTTTTTTTATGTATGATGTTTTATTCTATTCTATTTTATTACCTTGAGCAGTGATCATCCATTCAGCACTAATGAAAATCATTATTTTAATAATCATAATAACATACCATTATTTATTTTTTTCTTATTAAAAATCATATAATATATTTCCTATTTTTAGTATTGTTATTAATTACCTTGTTTTAGCAAAAAATAATACTCTATCACCTGAAAGAATACCATAGTTTTGTAAAGTAGCAGCTGTCTTTAAAGAATATAGTTTCGCTTGCTTATATGTCCACCATTCGTACTCCCCTAATTCGTACGTAGTCCACTTTTTTGTAGTTGAATCTACTTTTTTTTCACGCGTATGAGTCTATGATTATCGTTATTATTGACAGTTATTAAGAAAAAAGAAAACAAATACATAAATAAACATTCAAATATTAAATATCATATTACATATATACATTACTTACTTTAATAAGAGGACGGCGACCAAATAGTTTTTTATCTTTATTTGTTTCTGTTACTTTTAACCATAAATCTTTAAGGGTGTATTGATCTTTATTTAATTTAGGAATAACTGGAGAATGAATTAAACCATCTACAGCTGGTCTAGCTCTATAAATATGTTCTTCTTCATCAACTAAAACAGTTGCTTTTGGTCCTTTAGTTAAATATAAGTCTTTTAATATTTCCATAACTATTAAAAATATAAAGAAAAAATAAAAATAAAAAGTGAGAGTAGAAAAAGAAAAAAAGAAAAAACGGAAATAGCTAGTTTTTTAAGCATTTCTATGTAAATATTTGTTTCACCGCCGCTTTAGTATATGTTTCAGAAAGGGAAAAAAAAAAAAAAAAGACATAATGGGAAAAAGTAGTGAATTTATTTATATGATGATTCATGTACATTTTTGTGATAATATGACTTGCTTGTATCTGATTTCTGGGTTTACTTAAAAAATTGTATGATCTTTTATATATAAAAAAGGTGCGTGCATCACTTTAAAAAAAATATTTATATAAATTCTGTTCCCCCACCTCTTTTTTTTTTCTTTTTGAAATATACCTACTTCATTAGGGAATATATTAAAAAGTGCGTACTACTTCAATTTTAAATAAATATAGATAAATAAAAATAGTTATTATTATATATTATCGCTATTAATATTTTTTTAATAAAAGAGAGGAAGTGAAAAAAAATTTACAAGGCATAAAAGTTCATAAAATAAAATATAAATAAGTATATATGTATATATATATAAAATGATATTCTATAGTTTTTTTAAATAGTAGTAATAATAAAAGTAAAATTAATAAGAAATAATGACATAAAAAAAAGTATAGTCATGATGATAAGGTTATATATATAGCAAGTAAAAAAAAATAACGTAAAATTATTATTATCCAAGCCATTTTTTGCCGAATTTTAAAACTTCTTGAAATCGAGAATTTTTATTTTCAGATTGACTTTGATGATCATCATTATCACTATCATTACTATGAAGACTATCAGATTGTTCAATAAAAAATGAAAAAGGATGTTGATGATGATCACTATGATGAATGGAGGAAGAATATGTATCAATGACCGGCATACGTAAATCTGAAGTAACATTAGATGAAAATCGTCTATTATTATATTGCTGACTACTACTAATAGTAGTAGATGGTTTAATAGATGATGATGATGATTGTTTTTGTTGTTCGTTTTCGTTTTGTTGGTATATATGTGTGGTATTTTCATATTCATTTAATGCTTCAGAAGCTATGGAGTCTAAATCAGATGATCTATAAAATACACAAGAGGATTATATATATATAAACCAAGAAAAAAATAAAATAAAAAGTCAGATTACCATAAAAGTGAATCAATAACGAGTCCTATTCTTATTTTCCCTTTTACTAATTCTAATTACTAAAAAAGTATGAAATATATATAATCTTTTTTTTACCTTACTGATAGCTGACTATTCTTTTTTTTAATAGTTTTTAATGTGTGTAAAGTAGCTGTATCATCATTATCATCATCACTATTATCATTATTATCATTATTATTATTATGTTTTGATGTTGATGATGATCCAATATCTTTCATATTATTTCGAATAATAGCTAATTTTTCAGTTAATTCACCTAAAGTTTCGCTTAAAAGTGCTTGTGCTGCTAAAGCTGCTGTTTGTGTTGAAAGTCTTTTAGTATTTCCTTTTGATGTTGATGGTTCATCATGATATAGTTCTTCTTCTTCTTGTTGTTGTTGTTGTTCAAAGTCGTCATCATATTCATTGCTGATTACAAATGGTACTGCTCTTGCAGCACAGAATTCTTTATTTTGTTGTTGATTTATATCATGTATGACTGTTCCTTGATTTACCATCTAGCAATAATAAATAAAAATAAATAAATAAATAAATAAACAAATATAAACAAAAAGGAAATAGTAAAAAAAATGGTATCATATATTTAAGCTATATAAGCTTTGAAACTTTTTTTAAAAAAAAATTAGGTAAAACAATAACCATTTTTTTTACCTTTGCAATTTGATCATCAGCAAGAAATTCAGCATCTTGATGATCATCATCTGAATAAACTTCATAAACAATAGGTTCTTGTTGTTGATAATAATGTTGAGAATAAGTATCATCATATTCTTCTTCTTCTTCTTCTTCTTCTTCTTCATAATCATCTTCATTTAAATATTTTTTTTGATGTTGTTTTTTACGTTTTGATCTTTTTTTCTTTTTCTTTTTATTGTTATTTTGTGATAATGATTTTTTATTATGGTGATAACCTGATGATGATAGTAAATCATCAAATTCTCTATCATTAGGATTTTCGATGTATCCTCTTACAGCATCCCTATTATAAAAATCATTATAATAATGAGGTGGAGTCGGTAAATAATGGTTTGTTGGATCATCATTTAATTGAATAGCTTGTCGTCGATATTGAGGTAAACAAGGGCATAATTGTGAAGTGGAAGGTAAATAATTTCTCCATGTAAGATCAAAAGCATTTGGTTCATCTGATGTAGTAGTAGATTGTTGTTTAGGTAAACAAAACATTGTACAAGTGAAAAATGTTGTCATACTATTGAACCATTCATTTATTTTTTTCTTTATATTACTTTATCCTTTTTTCTTTTATTATATTATTTAAGAAGAAAAAGATAAAAAAAATATAAGGAAAATAGAGAAATGAAAGAAAGAAAAGGAAAGAAAAGAAAAAAAAAGCGGTTAATCAAATTTAAAATCTTTTTTTCTCTTTATTTTTTTTCTTCACATGGCTCTAAATCTCTAATAATTGGTCAATAACCCAGCTTTTTTTATTATTATTTATCATTTATAAAGTTCATTTTAATTTTATACCCCATATTTTTTTTTTTTATCTTATTTTTATTACAATAAACATTTATAAAACTTTAATGAATTTCAAACTCGAAAAAAAACACGATCATCTAACAATAATCAAACTTAAAACAACTATTGTTCCTTTTTCTTTTTTTCTTTTTAACTATTATTACTCCGTTCTAAATAAAATTCTTATGATTAAATAAATAAATATACATGATTATATAAATAAAGTTTCCTTAAGAAAGAATGTTTATGTATTTTTAAGTTTAAAGGGTATCATTATTGACATCTATTTCCGTCAAAAACTAAATAACTAATAATTCCTTTTTTAAAAAAAAATATAAATATAAAATAATAAATGTATACAACTTCACAATATGTTTTACATATATATTTATAAATATATGTTTAAACCTGTATTATTATAGTTACTGGTTTTTTTCCTATTTCTTTTCGATATTTCTATATATGGACATAGTATTGTATTTATTTAAATAAAATTAAAAGATAAGCTTTTTTATTCCATATTCATCATAGTATATACTTTCATATATATATTTATATATGTATTTATATTAATAAAGTGTATATTGAGATAAAACTCATAATGAATGTATGTTGTATTTTATTGTATTTTGTTGTATTTATATAAATATAATGTTTAGTTACAAGTTAGAAAAATAAACAAATAAAAAACACATAGTAATTAAAAAAAGGATGACAATGACATATTGTATATTAATTTTTTATATTTATCGATGATGATGATTATGATGGTGTTGTTGCTGTTGCCGATTTGCTGATTTTTTATACTTTGAATTATTATGATGTTCAGCGGCTAATTTAGCTCTACGTCTATCAAATTCATGTGAAGCTTCATATTTTGGTAAACTATATATATATGTAATATTAAAAAAATAAGTATATAAAAAAACTTTATTATTTATAACATTAGTTTCTATTATTAGCTTACTCTCCAGGATCAGCAGGTAATGGTTTTGTGTAAAAGTAATCATGATCAAGTGCATCTAAAGCAGTTATTCGGCGATTAGGATTCAACGTTAAAAATTTATCCATTAAATCAGCTGCTTGGCTATCATATTTTTTAAATTCTTCTACTACTCTTCTAGGTGAAGGTTCAAATTTTACATTTCCTGCATCTTGTAATTTATTCCATCCTGGAAAATTTTCTTGAGTTGGTGAGCCACATAATAAAAAGATTCTTTTTAATTGATCTAAATCATCATGCCCTTGTAAAATAGGTCTTGATTTTAATAATTCACCAAATACACATCTAAAATAATAATAATATTATTATTAAAATATTATATAATATATATATATATATATATCATCATTGTCCTATTTTTCACTTTCATTTTTTATTTGTTTATTTTTATTTACCCAATCCCCCACATATCAATAGCTGTTGTATATCTTCTTTCACCTAAAAATAATTCAGGTGGTCGATACCATCTTGTAACAACACAACTTGTATATTCTCTATTTCCTTCTTCTATTCCACGTGCAAGACCAAAATCTGCTATTTGTAATATCCCTTCATTATTAATCAATAAATTTGCTGCTTTCATATCACGATGTAAAATTTTATTCTATATAAAATAAAAAAAATTGTTAGAACAAAAAAATGTAATGATAAAAAAAAAAAGAGTGACGGTAAATTTTTCGCATACACACACATAATCTCTCTTTCTTTCTCTCTATTTATATATATATATATATATATATATTATTTATATCTTACATGATGTAGATAAGCAGTTCCTTCTAATAATTGTTTTAAATAAGTTTTAATTTGTGGTGTTGATAAACGTACAGCAGGATTATCCAGTAAACCAGCGAGATCATGATCCATGTAAGGAAATACCATATAAATACTTCCTCTTTCTTTTCTTGCTGAATCTCCACGATCTACTGCAATATCTGTTAACGGTACTATATTTTTATGCCGTAATTGTTTTAAAATTTTAATTTCACGTATTGCTGTAATAGGAACCTATACATAAATCGGGTTATTATTTATTTAATATGCTACTTCATATTTCTTTTTTACTATTATTATATATTGTATATTACCCCTTCCTTTTCATTATGCATTAATATTCTCTTCAAAGCAACTAACTGTCCAGTAAATCGGTTCCTTGCTTTATGTACTTCACTATTAATGATAATCATTTAATTATATGAATTTATATCCAATTTTTTTTTCTTTTATATATATTTAATAAAAATAATAATATAAAAGGAATATTTTATTTATATTTCCATACCCAAATGTCCCTTCACCAAGTTTATCTTCCATATCATAATCTGATAATTTAGAACAGCCAGCGTAATGACGTGAAGTTGTTCTTGGTTGATGTCTTACATAAGCTGGTGATGATGTATTTATAGAATAAGCTGGTGAAGCAGCTACATTATTTATATCATCATATTGTTTTCGTGATTGTTTTGTTACTCGATCTTCATTCCAATCTTCAGTTGTTCTTTTCATCATATTATTATTATTATTATTATTATAATTATAATTATTATTATTGTTCTTGTTGAAATATTATTTTATATCCCTTTTTTTTAGTTGCTTTTTTAATACTTTTTATTTAAATAAATAAATAAATAAGTCTACAAATAATGTATATTAAAAGTAATAGTAAAATGTGAAGGAATATAAATTAATAATGTAAAATAAATAGAGATACCAAAGTTAAACTTGGTTTACCGCTTAAAGCAGCCAACAAGAAAAAGAAAAAGAGAAGGAAAAAAATAAAAAGGAGGAAAAAAAAGGAAAAATGAACTCAGTCACATTTATAAAAATTTTGACTCATTTCCATTTTCGTCGAAAAAGCAGGAAAAGGATAAAAACTGAGTTTTTTTCACCAGTTTTCTTTTTTTCTACATTTCATTTTTTTTCTCTATTTCTTCACTTTTTTATTTTATCCTTTTAATTTGACTAAACTGAACTATTATGACTAATAATAATAATAATAATAATAATAAAGAAGAAAGTACTCTAGCTAATAATGTTGAAGATAAAAAAGGTGGTATTAATTCTTTACAAAAATCAGATAAAGTGGATTTAATCTGTCTTAACTGGTATGACAATCCAAAAGAAGGTGAACAACTTAAAGAATCGACGATCTGCTTAAAAATGAGCCAAACTGATATTAATAATAATGGTAATGATACTTTAACCTCCAAGTTGAAAGAATCTCAAAAAATGTTAGTATCCAAAGAAAAAGGTGAAGATGCTATTACAAATCTTGGTTTAGCTTTTAAAGACTTTGTTTCTACTCATATGACCAAACCTTTAAAAAATTATTCCATTGTTTTTGCTAAAGATACATCTGACTCTGTGAAAGGTAATATATATATATAATAAAATGATTACACTTTTATTAATTTAATTTATATAATAAATAAATGTAGAACTAACAGAATCAGATGTTCAAAAAATAACTGAAAAATTAGAAGATAAAAAAAAGTAAGTTATAAAATGATTTATCATATCAATTTTTTATTAATGATAATAATGATAATTCTTTTCAATTAATATATATATATTAGACAAAGCGTTAAGGAAATCAATATAGGTGAAAAGACAGAAATTGTTGTTGATAAAGGTAAAATAAAAAGATGAAAATGAAAGAATAAAAGAAAGAAAGAACGAAAAAATTAACGACATATATTTATTAATTTGAAAATGAATACATTTGTATATTATAGCTGAATGGGCCATTAAAAAAACACATCAATTATCAAAAGAAATGGTTAATTCTTGGCAAAATGGAAATACACCTGATAAATTGTTTCAATCAATTAATTATTCTAACACTCTTAAAGTATTAAAAGATCGTGCTGCTTTAATCATAGATGTCGCTATTGGAAAATATGATAAAAAAGATGATGATAACTTAAAAAATAATAATAATGACAAATCCAATGATAAAGATAATTAAAAAAATGATCAGCTATTGATATATAGCTATATATGTATATAAAATATTACAATCTAAAAAAAACGTTTAATACAGTAATTTATTATTTAAATAAAAATAAAGATAAAAAAATATGTAATTTGTGAAGAATATACAAACTACTGTGATAATTTTTTTTAATGCTTGAATTGATTAATTCAATCTCAGAAACTAAACAGCAAATTATAACAGATATATAAAACATATGAATATTAATTATATATTTCTTTTAGCATATTGTTTTTTTTTAAAAAAAAGCCTGTATAAAGGAAGTTTAAATGAAATATAAAATAGTAACAGATATTTACATTAGCTAATTAAAATTGGAAATATTTATATAAGCCATATTATCCTTATTATAAATACAATTTAATCTATTAGATTTTTTATTTTTATTTTTTTCGTGGTGTGTTGGCTTGTATATTTGATTCATAAATTAACCTGTTAATAACGTGTAGAAATGTACAGAGAAATATATCACTTCCCTTAAAAGGTAAAATGTATCGTGCCAACATTGGCAATCGTTCCTCAAACAAGATTAAAAATTAAAAAACAGGGCGTAGATGGCGTGGATGGTGTGTAACTTTAAACCAATTAAATAATTTTTCAAAACTATAAAAATACAGACTAAAAAATCATTACTATTCTTTTTTATTTTCAATCTTTCCTTTTTTTATTTCTCTTCTTTTTTATATTATTATTAGCAGTAATACCAATGAAAGCATCCATTTTATTATTAACTTGTTTACTTGGCTCTGTATTTGCAGGACAACCTAAAGGAATTGATGTTAGTAGCCATCAGCCAAATGTAAATTGGGGATCAGTTAAAGCCAATGGTGTACAGTTTGCCTATATTAAAGCAACTGAAGGCACAGGTTACAAAAGTCCACAGTTTAATTCACAATATGTTGGCGCTACAAAGAAAAATCTAATCCGTGGTGCTTATCATTTTGCTCTTCCTGTAAATATGTCATTTGATGATAAATTAAATAAAATACATATAAGCTAATTTCATTTTTATTATAAATATAGAATAAATCTAGTGGAGCTACACAAGCAAAATACTTCCTTAAAAATGGTGGTGGATGGTAACTGAACTGATTGGCTGTTTATGTATATATATTATAATCTTAATATCACTATAAATAACTTAATTTTTTTTTTTTTTTTTTTTACCAAATACAATATAAAATTAATTAAAAGGTCAAGCGATGGTAGAACCTTGGTAAGTATATAAATATAAATATACATAATCGCTTTATAAATTAATTTATATAAAAAGTATCTAATTTTTTTTCTTTCTCCTTTCTTATTACAATTAAAATACTAAGCCTGGGGCGGTAGACTTGGAATATAATCCTTATGGACCAGCATGCTATGGTTTATCAAAATCAGCTATGGTAAAATGGATCAAAGATTTTAGTAAAACTTATAAGGCTAAAACTGGTCGCCCTCCTGGTAATAATAATAACATATATATTGTTTCAAATCCTGGTTAAAAAAATGAGTATAAAAAAACTAAATTGCTTTTTCTTAAAAAAATATCCCTTTAGTTATATACACATCAACAAGTTGGTGGACTCAATGTACTGGAAATAGTGCTGCTTTTGGTAAAGAAAATCCTTTATGGATAGCTAGATATGCTAGCAAGCCTGGAAAACTTCCAGCAGGTACTATATATATAATAATTTATGTTCATAAATAATCATTCTTTTTTTTACTTATTTTTATTTTATTTTATAAAGGATGGTCATATCATACATTTTGGCAATATTCAGCTAAGGGAAAAAACCCAGGAGATCAAGACACTTTCAATGGTAGTTTAGCTAATTTAAAGAAATTCGCCAAAGGAAAATAATTAAGTATATCTTTGATTATTTAATATTTTAAATACATGATTTATTATTATACAACTAGTTTTTATTCAAAAATCATTCTTATAAAGTAAAAGATTAGCATAATAAAGTATTTTGTTATTATCATTATTATTAATATATATATAAAGATCAAATCAAATCAAAATAATATTAAGTTCAAATACATTAAATATAGTTTATTTAATTAAAAACAGTATTAGAAAGTATCTTATTTATTAGAATAATAGTAACAGTTCTAGTATTAAAATTAAATAATTACATATAAATTATTATTTTTTGTTATAGCTTTAATATTTAAGTATTTTTGTATTTATTACATTAATAATTTAGTTATTTTTTTTCTTTTAAAATTTATATATAAATAAAGAATAATCATTATATATAGGTGATATTAAAATCAACAATGGATCAAGAAAAATAGTATAAAGTTACATATATATCTTGATCAATTATGATCCAAAGGTATAGCTTATTTAAACTATAAGCCCCTCCAGTATTTCAAAACCCGATGAGTTTTTTAATTTTTGTGTGCTTTTTTATTTTTTCGCTCTTCGTTTTCCTTTCACTATTTTTTTTAAATAACCTATATATAATATTATTTAAACTATGTCTAACAAAAAACCATCAGAAGCTGAACTTACACAACAAGTAAATAATTATATTAAAATACTTATTTATTATTTTTATTATTATTATCATCTCCATATATATACGTATTTTATTTTATTTTAAGAGTGTAATTATTAATATTAATAAAAATTAACATCATAGTACAACCAATATAAAAATGAACTTCAATCTATGGCACAAAAAATAGGTGAACTTGAATCTGAAGTAGAAGAACACAAGTAAATAAATAAAAAAAGAAAAGAAAAAAATATATAGATGAATATATATAAGTTTAAATATTTGGGATTAATAACTTATTTTATATGTGTATTACCTGAACACTTCTTTCTTTATTATTCTTATAACTGTTATTTATTATTTTTATTATTATTAGGTTAGTTATTGACAGTATTTCTCCTTTAGAACCTGAAAGAAAATGTTTTCGTATGGTTGGTGGTGTATTAGTTGAAAGAACTATTAAAGAAGTCTTACCTGCTCTAGAAACTAACTATAATGGGGTAAAAAATATTAAATAAATAAATTAAATAAATAAAAATGTATTATTATATTAATATGATTAAATTTATTTTTATTTTTTTTTAAAAAAAAAAGATTCAACAAGTTATCCAATCTTTATTACAATCATATAAACGAAAAGAAGAAGAATTTGTTGAATTTCAAAAAAAGCATAATATCCAAGTAGTATCAAGAAAATAGAATTATTTACTTATTTAAAAAATTAATCATGCAAAATAATAAAAAAAGTATTGAATAGTATCAAAAAAGAAGGATCATCGTTAAGAATATAGTCGCGTCAAAAATGTTTAATATATACATGTGAAACATTTATATTTATTGGTATATAGTATATACATATGTTAAATTAGAATATAAATAAAAATCGAATGCAAAAAAATATAAAAAATAACATTAATGCTATTAAAAGAATCTCTCAACTCTTTGTTATCGTTATTATTATTACCATTTAATATGTTAATTAGAATTTTATTTATTTATTTTTATAATTTGCATGAAATAATGGATCTACAGTAAATAAAAATAAATCAGAATTGGATAGAATTTAAAAAATTAGAATGATTTGCATAAAAAATGGAACAGCTTCAAAATTGGCTACACCATTGATTTTCCCAAGGCAAATTATTAATACAAAAATCCATATACATTTATATGTGTGTGATCTTACGACGGATATATATAATTAAAATATATATATATATTTATGATATTTATATGGTTATAAAAAGTTTAAAGCTTTCGCGTAGTATATTACTAATATTAGTTTATTGAATTTGTTTAAATAGATTGGGCATGTATTAAGAGTGGTAACTGATTTTTTCCTTTTTATAAACATTTGATTGGATAGCTAATTTATCCACGGTAATTATATCTACCATAAAATCTCCTAAACTGATATCGCTATATAAAAAAATGAATATTAAAAATGAATATTGCCACGGAAACGAAATTTATCCACGGTGTTTAAAAAAAAAGTATAAAATAACAAATGTGGGGAAATGCTTCTTTTTTTGAATTTTTTATTTTATTATTTTATCTTTTACCTATATCATATAAAAATAACAATAATAATAGTAATAAATAGAAAAGATGATGCAAGCAGCTACAAAACCAAGTAAAGGAAACATTTCTTCAGTATTTGCCCATTTAGGTGGAGGTAAACCAGCA
The DNA here is from genome assembly GCA_037043795.1 of Cunninghamella bertholletiae. Taxonomy (NCBI): domain Eukaryota; kingdom Fungi; phylum Mucoromycota; class Mucoromycetes; order Mucorales; family Cunninghamellaceae; genus Cunninghamella; species Cunninghamella bertholletiae. The sequence goes on from JAZGVP010000005.1 coordinate 2,169,934, forward strand.
CTTGATTCACATTTTGTTGATATTAAAAAACAAATTGTACCTGGAGAAGAGCAAAAAGCAAAAATTCAAGCATCTTATGAACGTTTAATACAAGCTTTTGAAAAAGAAAAAAAAGAAATTCATGAGCTTGGATCTAAAGTCATTCCTGAAATTCATATAAATGATATCAAGAAAAATAATGGTAAATTACCTGATGATATTGCTCAACTTGTAAAGAAAAGAGGTGGATTGGTTGTTCGTGGTGTTTTGGAAAGAGATCAAGCTATTCAATATAAACAGGATATTAAAGATTATATTCAATCTCATCGTGATGATCTTACAGGATTCCCTGAAAATCAACCTCAAGTATGGGAATTATACTGGTCACAACCTCAAGTAAAAGCTAGAGCCAATGAAAATTTTAATATTGCTGCTCTTGCTTTAGGCCAATTATGGCATGCTGATCCTAATACTCCTATTGATTTCACTAAAAATTTAACTTATTGTGATCGTTTAAGAATTCGTGAAGCTGGTGATTCTAATTTTACTTTAGGTGAACATATTGATAGTGGTTCTGTTGAAAGTATGTTTTATTTCTTTATTATCTATTTTTTGATGATCATTATGACTTTAATTTTAATGCTTTGTACTTATATTTTTTTCTTTTTTCTGATTTTTAGGATGGGAAGATGAAACTTATAGAAAATGTTATCAAAAAATTTTTGATGGCCAATGGGAAGTAAGTATTTATTTAATATCACATATACTTATTTATTTATTTATTCATTCATTCATTTTTATTTATTGTACAAATATAGGAATATGATGCTTTTGATGCTACTCATCGTGTAGATGCACAAATGGATCTCTATCAATCGCCAGGGGGATGTGATATGTTGCGTATTGCCCAAGGATGGATTGCATTATCTGATATTGTCAAAGATGGAGGTCATATTAAATTCTGTCCATTACTTAAAGAGCAAACTGCTTATTATATGTTGAAGCCATTATTAGAAGAATATATCAATGAACCTAATTTATTAGGAGCCTATCCTGGACGTTGTCATGATATTTCTAAAGAATACCACTCACCTATAGTTGATATTATGGTTAGTGCACCCGATGTACAATGTGGTGATGCAGTCTTTTGGCATTGTGATCAAGTTCATTCTGTTGAACCTATTAATACAATGACAACAGATTCAAGTGTATTATATATTCCAGCTACCCCTGTTTGCAGAATCAATTCTGAATACTTGAAGTTACAACGTGATGCTTTTGAAAAAGGATTAACTCCTCCTGATTTCCCTGGTAATAATAGTGAACAATTTTTCAATGATCGTGCTAAATTAGAAACTTTAACTGAACGTGAAAAAATTGGTATGGGTTTTCAACGTTTTCCTATTATTGAAAATGAATCTTTAACTCCTGGTCAACTGCAAGCTATTAAACAACATAATGAAATTATGGGTTTATAAAAAAAAAAAAAAAAAAAGGAAAAGGAACATCTAGTCATTATCATTATCATTATTTTTAATTTTAAAAAAAAGTACATGTAAATTTATATAAAATCAAAATGTAAATTTATATGAAATCAAAATGGAAATAAATAAAGTTCAAATACCTTGCGCATAATATAAACCTTATTTTTTTTATATATATCTGTTTTTTAAAAGGGAAAAAGGAGCATTTTATTATTAGTACATATTTGTATATATATATTTATAATTAAAAGAATAATGCTATATAATAGAATTATATTAAAATAATATACATAAGTGGTTCACTGAAAGATAATCTATACAGTAAACTGCAAATAATATTCATAATATAATTTTAATATTTTTTTTTGAAAAAAATGAAAAAAGTTTTAAGTTTATTTATTTTATTTTCATACTTTTCATTACTATTTTTTTTATGAGATCAAGTTTTTTTTTTTATATTTCATCACTTATTAAATAAATTACATAATAATAAAAAGTAAAAATTTTTCATATATATGTATAAAAAAAAGGTACGATTTCCATATATTAATAATTTAGACTCAGGGTCTCGGATGTCTTTTGTTCGGATGAAAAAGCAACTTTAAAAAAAATGACAAGTCTATAAATCCGAGATCAGAAAGGTTCTCTTTTTTTTTTGAATCTTAAACATGGAAATTATTATATAACTATATAAAAAATCATTTTATTTTTTTCGTCCTTTATAATTAAGTGAATAATATAAATCATATAAAAATAATAATAATAAATATACTTAATATGATTAAAAATAAAAAAGAGTACATATATTCAACAGTTATAATAATAAATTAATCCGAGTATGCCAAATTGAGTTTTAATTTTCTCACGATGCAAAAACTTATTTTAAATAGTCCAAATGCACAGTTTCTTTTCTCTCTTTTTCCTTTTCCTTTTCTTTTTTCTTTTCTTCTTCTTTTTTATTATTATTACTTAATATTAATATAAATAAAAACTTATAAAATGGTTCTCTCTAGTTTCATCAACGTAGAAAAGGATTCTCACTTCCCCATTCAAAATATTCCTTTTGGTATTTTCTCTACTAAAGAAAAAGTAATTTAAAAGAACAAATTTATAAATATATATACAAATATGTAAATAAATAAATAATAAACACGTATTAATAACACTACTTATATTCTTATATATTGTATATAAAATAATAGTCTCAACCTAGAGCTGGTATTGCCATTGGTAATCAAATCCTTGACTTATCTGAAATCGCCAAAGCTGGTCTTTTTGACGGTGTTAATGGTTTAGTAGATCCTGTTAGTGTTTTCAGCGAGGTAAGAACAAAATAATAATAATAATAATAATAAATAGAAGGAAACATAAATAAAAGGAGAGAATATCTATATATAAATTATATATATACGTATATTATATAAAATGAAAAGAAAAGCTAATTTTTTTTTATGATTTTATATATATTTATTTATATATAGCCCACTTTAAATAAATTTATGGAATTTGGCCGTCCTGTATGGAGGGAAACTAGATTACAAATTCAAAAACTTTTAGATGCTAATGAACCCCGTCTTCGTGATGATCAACAACTTCGTGAAAAGGCCTTTGTATTACAATCTGAAGCCCAACTTCACTTACCTGCTCAAATTGGTGATTATACTGATTTCTATTGTTCTCGTGAACATGCTACTAATGTAGGTATTATGTTCCGTGGTAAAGATAATGCTTTACAACCTAATTGGCTTCATATCCCTGTTGGTTATCATGGTCGTGCTTCTTCTGTCATTGTTTCCGGTTCTGATATTGTTCGTCCTTCTGGTCAACGTATCACTCCCGCAAATAAAACTCAGCCTATTTTTGCTCCTTGTGCTAAACTTGATATTGAACTTGAAGTTGTAAGTTTTATTTATTTATAAATAAATAAATAAATAGTTAGTAGTAATAATATATGTATATATTGATTTTTTATTTTTTGTTTTTATATATAGGGATGGTTTGTTGGTAAAGGTAATAAATTAGGTGAACGTATTGAAATTGCTGATGCCAAGGATCATATCTTTGGTATGGTTATTATGAATGATTGGAGTGCTCGTGACATCCAAGCTTGGGAATACGTACCTTTAGGTCCTTTCTTAGGTAAAAACTTTGGCACTACTATTTCTCCTTGGATTGTTACTATGGATGCTCTTGAACCTTTCTTAGTAGATGGTCCTTCTCAAGCTAGTCCTGAACCTTTACCTTACTTGAAAGAATCTCAACCTTCTGCTTATGATGTTAAATTAGAAGTACAATTAAAACGTAAGTATATATATATATATATATATATATATATATTATGAGTATTTTTTTAATTTGTTACTGACCTTTTTTTTTCTTCTTCATCCTCTTTTATATTTACTTGGGTGATTAGCTAATGTATCTAACAAATTCCAAACTGTTGCTACATCTAATCTTAAATACATGTACTGGTCAGTTACTCAACAATTAGCTCATCATACAGTAAATGGTTGTAATATGAGAGCTGGTGATATGTGTGGAACTGGTACTTTATCAGGACCTGTAAGTTGCATATGTATAAATGTTGAAAAAGAAAAAAGAAATAGAGGAAAGGTCATTAATTTCATTTTTATTTATTTTAATCTTCAATAGGCTGAAAATGAATTTGGTTCCTTCTTGGAATTATCATGGAATGGAACAAAGAAACTTACTCTTGAAGATGGTGTTGAACGTACTTTCTTAGAAGATGGTGATGAAGTTAATTTAACTGGTTATTGTGATTCTACTGAAGGTTATCGTATTGGCTTTGGTGATTGTAAAGGAAAAATTTTACCTTGTCCATACAAATAAGTTTTGTGATATAAAACATGCACACACACACTTATATATATATATATATATTCTAGTAATAATAATAATGATTACTACTCGTTTTCTTTACTTTTATTTTTTTATTCATTTATTTAACTGTAATATATTTAAAAAAAAGAAATATTCCTTGCATAATAAAATAGAAAGTTTTTTTTACTTTGTTTTATACTGTGTTATTTTATATTTAAAAAAGCGATATTAACTAGAAGATTAAAATTTAAAATAAGATAAACAAAAAAATAATTCATGTTTTATGAAATAATAAATAACAATAATAATAATAATAATAGTAGTAGTAATACTAATTATCGAAAGATAGATATCAGAAATAAAAAAACCTATCATTCTTTTTTTTTAACTGAACGCGGAGTTTAAAAGTGATCAATTTTTTTGCCTTTTAAATTCTAACTTTTCTCCTTCCTTTTTTCTTTTTCTTTTCTCTTTCCTTTATTTTACTTTTTTTTCAACAGCAAAATGGAGGAATTTATTAATCATCAAATAACACTTGTTCAAGAAGAAAAACGTATTGATGTAGAAGATACACAAAAATTATTAGCAACTTTTACTCCTTCACAACTTCAAAAACGTGGTGTAGCATTACTGGGTCTTAGAGTAACAGGTAAATATAATATAATACTTATATATATAATGGTGTATAAAAGCATATATTGCATATACGTTATTATTTTAAATTTATTTACATCCATTTTATTTTAATAATAATAGGTATGCGTACCGGCCTTGGTGGTAAAAGGTAAAAATAAACAAGTTTTATAATACTAATAATGATAATAACCAGTATAAATAAAAAAGTCAGGTGAAAATAATAACTTTTTTTTTCGTGTTTACTTTTATTTATATATATTTATATACATAGTTTAGTTGACTTAGAACTTGGATATTCAAATAAAGAGTCAGCTATATTTCCAGCACATAAAATCACAACAGGTGATATTGTAGGTTTAGAGGAATATAAAAAGGATAAAAAAGAAAAACCTTCAAAAAGTAAAGAAAACTTATGGTCTGGCGTAGTTTTAAGAGTAACTGATAATAAATTAACGTTAACATTATCCCAAGATGATGAATTACCACCTGAAATTCAAGATCGTTGTCAAATGTAAGAAAGAAAATAAGATAGTAATCATCTATATGAAAATATCTAATTTATATATTAAAAACATCTTAATATTATTTTTAGTGTTAAACTTGCAAATAATGTGACTTATGAAAGAATGATTAAAACATTAGAACAACTTAAAGTAAATATGTTAGAAGGATCTTCATTATTAAATCAAGTTTTATTAGGTCAACAACAACCTTCCACAGTAAAACAAATAGATGATTTAGAATTTTTTGATGATACTCTTAATGATTCTCAAAAAGATGCTGTACGATTCGCTTTAAGTTCTCAAGATATTGCTCTTATTCATGGTCCTCCAGGGGTCAGGTTACAAATAAAATATATACTAATAATAAAATAATAGGATGATGATAAAAAAAATTTTTTTATAAAAGAAAAAGTGGATGTGATGGATTAAATTTTCAATAATTAATTTATGATTACTTATATTTATATATTTATATATTTAAATTTAAATTTAAATTTATAGACTGGTAAAACCTATACCTTAGTTGAAATTATTCGTCAATTATCAGTTAAACAAGGAAAAAAAGTACTAGTATGCGGACCATCAAATATATCAGTAGGTAAAATAGAGATTTAAGGATAGTAAGAATGAAAATATATATATATAATAGATTGATTCTTATTGTAATTATTGATTTAATTTTTTTATTTTCATTCTTTTTTTTTTAAAAAAAAAGATAATCTTGTTGAACGTTTAGCTCGCCATCGTATGAATCTTGTTCGTGTTGGTCACCCAGCTCGTATCTTACCTACAGTATTAGAGCATTCATTAGATATTATTACACGTACATGTGATTCAGGGAAAATCATCGCTGATATACGAAAAGAAATGGATGACACTTTAAATAAAGTTGGAAAATCTAAGAATAGAACAGAAAGAAGGATGCTCTATGGTGAAATTAAAGAATTACGTAAAGATTATAGAATTAGAGAAAGAAAAGTAGTAGATGAAGTCATTAATGGTGCTCAAGTGGTTATTTCTACTTTGAATGGGTAAAATGATTTAACAATAATAATAATAATAATAATAATAATAATAATAATAATAATAATAATAATAATAATAATAATAATAATAATAATAATAATAATAATAATAATAATAATAATAATAATAATAATAATAATAATAATAATAATAATAATAATAATAATAATAATAATAATAATAATAATAATAATAATAATAATAATAATAATAATAATAATAATAATAATAATAATAATAATAATAATAATAATAATAATAATAATAATAATAATAATAATAATAATAATAATAATAATAATAATAATAATAATAATAATAATAATAATAATAATAATAATAATAATAATAATAATAATAATAATAATAATAATAATAATAATGAAAATGATAAAAAAGAATGGTATAGTAATTAAAACTAATATATATTGGTTTTTTTTTTAAAAAAAAAAAATAGTTGTGGAAGTAAAACAATGATGAAACGTGAATTTGATGTTGTGATTATTGATGAAGCAACCCAAGCCCTTGAAGGTAATTACATATATATAAAGTAAATAGGTAGAAATAATTAATAATCATTTATACTATATTCATCTTTATTAGCGGAATGTTGGATTGCATTACAAAAAGGAAAAAGAGCAATATTGGTAAGTTATGATAAAAGAGTTAAGATTAAGAAATTTATTAATCAATAGTATGTATGTTATTCCTTTTTTCATTTTTTATTTTTATTTTTTTCCTTAATGGTTTTAGGCAGGGGATCATTTACAATTACCACCAACTATTAAAACACCTATTAAATTAAAAGATAGCAGTAATGGATTAAAAAAATTAAAAAAGAATAATGGGTTATCAACAAAGATCGATCTTTCAACTACATTATTTGATCGATTATTATCAATGTATGGAAATAAAATCAAGAAAATGTTAGTAGTACAATATCGAATGCATGAAAAAATCATGGAATTCAGTTCCAAAGAACTTTATGATAATTTACTTGTTGCAGATGAAAGTGTGGCTACTCATTTATTACAAGATCTTCCAAATATTGAACCATCGGAAAATACAGAAACACCTGTTGTTTTAATAGATACAAGTGATACAGGATTAGGTCACGAAATAGTAGATGATGATAGTGGTAATCCAGAAGAACAAAGTAAATCCAATGAATTAGAAGTATCTTTAGCTGTACATCATGTAGAGGAATTAATTATGAATGATGGATTAAGTCAAGATCAAATTGGTATTATTACTCCTTATGCTGCTCAGGTATCTAAATTAATTCGTGATATGCGTGATAAATATCCTCATGTTGAAATTGGTACAGTAGATGGGTTTCAAGGTCGTGAAAAGGAAGCTATTATTGTTTCTCTTGTAAGATCAAATGATGATGGTCAAGTTGGGTTTTTACAAGAAAAACGTCGTTTAAATGGTAAAAATAATATCTATTATTATTATGATTATTATTTTCTAATTTTGATTTTTTCTATTATTATTTTTTTTTTTAAAAAAAAAAGTTGCAATGACTAGAGCTAAACGACATTTATGTGTTATTTGTGATTCTGATACTTTAGCTGGAAATAAAGGTGGTGGTACATCTGGAAGAGTTGATGGAGGATTTTTAAAACGATGGATGGAATGGTTATCCGAAGAAGCAGATGTAAGATTTAGTGAATTTATTATGTAAATTATTTTTATTTGTCTTTTTAAAAATTAAAATCAAGTTAATATATATATATATATATATATATATATGAAAGCAAAGTACATTTCATTGAAGTACATTTTTTTTATTAATTTTATTACATTAATATTAAATATACTAAAATGTTGATAAATAGTCTATATTTATATGTATATAAATTAAAAAAAAAGCAATCAATCGATCTCTATATCAAATGTTTTTTTTTTTTTTTTAAATGATGAAATTTGAACTTTTAGATGGTGGTTTATTATTATTATCTTTATTTTTATCATCGTTTACTGAAGATTGACTAGATCCAACTGAAGTATTATCTGTAGATAAAGTTGTACTAGTTGTTGTAGTGGAAATATTTTCTTTGGAGGATTTTTCAGCAGCTTCAACAGAGGCAATTACTATGTATGATTAAAAAAAAAATAGATACAAGTATTATTATTATTATTATTATTATTATTATTATTATTATTATTATTATTATTATTATTATTATTATTATTATTTACATTTATCTAAATAGTCGTCTTCAACATCATCCTGACTTAACTGTTGTTTATGTTTTTCATCTAATTTTAACAAACGAATTTCATTACGTAAAGATTCAGGGACAGGAGAATTAGTTTCCAAGAGTTGTATTACTTCAGTTAAAAGTTTTATTTTATGTTGTACATGTTCTTTATATTCATTATATTCAGACTTTAACCAAATTAAATGTAAACTTTCAGATCCAAAAATAACCCACATAAGATATTCTAAAAAATAAGGCATATGTTTTTGTTGTTTAAAATGATAAGCAGCTGAACGAACATCGGTATTTGCTTGAATAGTGACCATTCGTCTTTGTTGTTTTTGTAATAATAATTGTTTATTGAATAGATATTGATTTTGTATAAAAGTAATATTATTATTATTATTATTATTATATGAGTGAATATTTCTTTTTAAAAAAGTATTTCTTGTTGTTGTAGTTGTTAAAGTACGAGCTGAGGATCTTATTATATTATTTAACTTTAGTAGTAACATATTGCTATATTAATTATAATATCTATTTATTTTAAAAAAGAGAAAGGAAAGTAGAAGAGAAGAAAAAAAAAAAAATTGAAGGGTAGAAAGAAAATTTCAAAGAAAGAAAAGGGACGGAGTTTTGAATTTAAGAGCAAGCTGAACATTTTGACATATTTTCATAGTCAATCTCTTTCTCTTTTTCTTTTTCACTTTCTCTTTCTTTTTTTTTATTTTCTCTTTGAATATAATTTATAAATATGTAAGAAATGGATGATTTCCTTATTCATATATCAAAGCAAAATAATAAAATAAAGTTAAAAACGCGTTTTGAATATCTAAGGCACGAAAAATCTGGGTTTTAAAAAAGTAGACTTTTTTATTTCTATCTACCTATTTTTTTTTTTTTTTTTTTTTCTTCTTCTTTTCCTTCCTTCCTCATTTAACACACTCTCTCTATTATTATTATTTTTCATTGCTATCATAGAATTATATATAGATCAAATGACTAATTCTAATGAAATAATTAAAGGAGAAAATAATGATAATAATTATTTACCTTCTGTTAAATTTCCAGTAACACGATCTTATACATATATTAATCCTATTCCACCTTGTTTAATTGAAAATTTACCCAACAAAGTGAATGAACCTTGTGTACTTGGAGTGGATGAAGCAGGCAGAGGACCTTGTTTAGGGCCTATGGTCTATGCTGTTAGTTTTTGTCCTTTATCAAGATATGAAGAATTTAAAAATTTAGGTTTCGATGGTAATAAATACATTTTTACTTTTTTTTTTTAAAAAAAAAGTATATATTTATTTTATTTTATATAAAACATAGATTCAAAAAAACTTACACATGAAAAAAGGTTAGAACTTGCTGATATTATACAACAAAGTAAAGATTATGTAGGATGGGCTGTTAAAGTGATATCACCACAAGATATATCAACCAACATGTTTAATCGGTAAATAAAAATTATGATAAAAGAAACAATAAACATTGATGGTGATATTAAATGATTATAAAAATAAAATTTGTTTCTATATTTTTAAATATATATAAATTAGTGTTAATCCAGTTAATTTAAATCAATTGGCTCATAATGCTACCATGGAATTAATATCACTTGTTATTGATAGTAAAGTGAATTTAACAGAAGTAAGTATTACTATTATTATTATTATTATTTTTGAGATGGAAATAAAATTAAATAAAATCATTCATTTAATATATATATAAATCATTTTGGATATTCATTTTCCATTTTATTATTATTATTATTATTATTATTATTATTATTATTATTATTAAGGTATATGTTGATCCAGTTGGACCAGCCAAATCATATCAAGATAAATTAACGAAATATTTTCAAGGAATAAGCTTTACGGTAGAACCAAAAGCAGATGCATTATATCCTATTGTTAGTGCTGCTAGTATTTGTGCCAAAGTAACACGTGATCAAATTACTAAACATTGGATATGGACTGAGCCTGGACTAGAACTTTCAAAAGAATTTGGTTCTGGATATCCATCAGGTAATTATATATATATATAAACTAAATCATAAAAAAAAAAAAAAAAATAGATGATCTTATTTATTTGCACATATTATATAATAAAAATAGATCCTAATACTGTTCGATGGTTGGATAATCATGAAGTTCCTTTTTTTGGATATCCCAGTATTATACGTTTTAGTTGGAAAACTATTTCAAATAGATTAGATGAAAGCAATCCTTTTGAATGGTAAATAAAAATAGAAGTAGAAGTAGAAATAGAAATAAATAACATATATATTATTTATTTAATCATTTTAGGTCAGATGAAGAAGATGTAGAGAAAAAACCTAAAAAAGGTGGCATAAAACGAATGTTTTCAAGCAATTATATCAAAAAGAAGGAACAAGGATATGAAAAAGGCAAATTTTATAAATCATTTTGTTTAGAATATAGTATATAAAAAAATAAAAATAAAAAAAAATTCATCTTTGTATATATAATGGATTATTTTAATAATATCTATCTATCAAAGTATTTATTATGCATATTAATAAGAATAAAAATAAAAATAAAAAAAATAGCTATACTTACCTAATTTTTTACCACGAGGAAAAATGAATGAGAGAGATCAAAAGTTTTTTTTTTTTTTTTAAAGTTTAAACTTTCGGACTTTTTTATTAACCAACTCTCTCAATCTTATTCTCTCCTAAATGAGAGATATAAAAATATATAATTTTACTCCTCTTAAGTGGATAAATATATATAAATATAAAAAGCCGGTTTATGTATATATATATATATTTAAATAAACTTATTTTTAAACGTATGATCTTATTACTGATTAATTCCCAAAACTTGATCTATGATAATTTTTAATTATAATCAACTGTTTTGCATTTAATGATTATTTTTGAAAGTCAAGTATAAAAAAAAAAGTGATATACCAATGTTTAGGAACTTGTGTCTAGAATTAGAAAATTAACATATATTAAAACAATGAAAACAAACTATTTATAGATATTTATCATTTTCTTTTTTTTTTTTTTTCTTTATCTTCTACTTTCGCTCGCTATTCATTTTTATAGAAATCATATATATAAAAGGTCCATCTTATCGTAGAAATTTTATTTAAACTAGCTATTTTTATATGTTTTACTTGATGTAATTATATATTTGTATATAATTAAATAAAAGGGGAAATATATTTATCCACTTTATTATTATTATTATTATTATTATTATATTCATTGTTTTATAAAAAATTAATTATTAAATAGTTTAAATTATTAAATGATTTGATAATTTATTTTTATTGTGACAACACTAAAAGCACCAAGGAATATCATTGTACATAAAAAAAATAAAAATAAAAAAACCTGAAAGCAAAAAAAAAAAAAAAAAAAAAAGGTAAACAAAAAAAACAAGGAAAACAAAAATAAAACAAGAAATGAAAAAAAAAAAAAAGAGTAGTTTGACATTATTTTATTATGAGAAAAGTTTAATGTCATTCACTATTTATTTATTTATTTATTTTAAGGTTTTTTTTATATAAAAATGAATCAAAGACCGAAACTTTTAATAATAATAATAAAATTTTAGATCCAAAAAAGAAAGAAAAATAAAAAAGTCGATTCATTTTTTTTTTTATATGAAAATTTGTTATTTAAATAAATTAAAAACAATAATATGAATGAAAAGTATATAATAATAATTACATATTATATAGATTGAAATATATACATATTTTTTTTTTTTTTTGTTGCTGCATTATATGAAATCAAAAAAGTTCTCCTACATTTTCTTTTTCTAATAAAACATGTGGACAAAAAGTCTTATTTGATCTTGTAAATAAGTTATTTAATAAGTTATATATAAATATATTTAATTATGATTCTTTTTAATCAAATCTATCTTTTTTTTTAACCAATATATCTTTTTTTTATTATTATTAATCAACTTGTTATTACTGTTGTTTATTTGTTAGCTTTAGTTATAAGTGTTGTCTATTATTTTTTGTATATATATAAAATGAAAAAAATGATAAAAAAGAGAGAAGAAAAGGGAAAAAAAAGTAAATATATACAATGAGGTAACATAACAAAAAAGGTTTTAATTCAACTCCGTCTTTGTTAAACTGTTGTGTAACTCTATAGATTATAATCTTCGTACAACAGGAGACTTTTTTTTATAATCCATTACCGCCAAAAAAAAAAAAAAAAAAAAAATATATAATTATATATAAAAATGAGGAAATGAACAACATGTAACTTTATTTCTTTCTTTTTTCCCTTTTTCTCTTTTTCTCTTCTTTTCTTTTTTTTTTTTTTTTTTATTTTTACTTTTTTTCTCTTCCTCTCTTTTTTTTTTTCTTTGTATCCTTTTTTTTTCCTTTTTTTTTTTTCAAATGCTATGAATACAATAGAAGAATCTAAAATAATAGAGGATGATCCTTATTCTATTACAACTCCTCCTCCTTCTCCACCTAGTTTAATAAATTATCATCAACAACAACAAAGATTATCTTACTCATTATCATTTAATAATCATCATCTTAATAATAATAATTCTACTTTTTTACATAGAAGTCAATCATTAGCTTTGGATGGTAATAATAACCATAAAAAGAAAAGACCTCATCATTTAAATAAATTATGGAGACAATCAACAACTACATCATCAACAATAACAACCCATAATAATAAGGATCATTTATTAAATAAAGAATTACCTTTAACTCCAAATATATTATTATCACAATCACCTATGGATCGTATTTTAGCTACTTCTCCTCCTACTTTAAAAGAATTCCATCTATGGATACATCATTATTTATCAAATATTGAGGATACTATTACTATTGAAAGTTTAAATATAAATAATGACCAAAATTTTTATCAACAAGAAATAAATAGCAAGCTGGTTATTGCTAAAGATTGTTTATTGCGTTTAATTAATACTTTGGATAATCATCTTTATGATGATAAAAAAATGAATATGATTCACCTTTTACATCAACCTTCTATGGATTCAAATAAATTATTACAGGTAAAAAATAAAAAAAAGGAACAAATAGAAAAGTAGAAAAAAAATAAAAAAAAATGAATATAATTTTTTTATTTTCCTTTATTTCCTTTCTTTTCTTATTTTTATATACCTCAATTTAATATTATTATTATTTTTTTTACGCTCTTTCTCATACTTTTTTTTTTTTTTTCTCATAGACCTTACAACATATTCACTTATTAATAAAACCATGTTTAAACTATCATACAGTGTTAATAGATTCTTCAACAACTGAAACAAATATTATGGAAACACCTTGCTTAACTTCAGCTACTATTGATTATTCTTCTTTATGGCCGGACCATCTTGATGCTAATATTCATTGGTTTCATGATTATTTTTATGGAAAAGATTATCTTACTTTATTCATTCCTTTAGATAAATCTTTTTCACAAAATACTAATAATAATAATAATAATAATACTTATGCTATTGTTAATGTTATTTATGAACTTATTTCTTCCACTTCTACTTTTTTAAAAACAAGTTGTTCAGATGACGATAATATTATTGAAGATGATGTATTTACAAATGATGATGGTAATGATTTTAATGATATTGAAAATAGCCAATATCGTATTATTATTCGAATCCCAAAGGTAAAAAAAAAAAAAATGAATATAAATATAGATATATGAGTGCGTGTGTGTGATTTTCAAATATAATCATAATAGTAATCATGATGATGATTTATTTGTTTTTATTTATTTACTTTATTTATATTTATATTTATTTAGTGTTTTACAAAAAGATATGTCGTAACCTGTGCACAAGCCTACGATTATATGAATAAGCATGGAGGATTAAATGTTTCATTTAAAACATCAAAATCAAATAGAAAATCAGCGTTAAAAATGAGTCAGTTATCTACTCATTTTTCTTCTCAATATCGTTATTTATCTGCTGCTTTACACTCAGTTTGTCCTGAATTAAACCTCCATCAAGCCTTTTTATTACCTTCTTCTATAACTTCCTCTTGTGGAATTGAGAAAGAATTATTACATTTAGATGGAATAGAGGTAAATAATAATCAAATGCAGCTTAAATCTTAAAAAAATAAATAAATAATAATAGAGAAAGAAAATAAAAAAAGGAAATAAAAAATAGGAGAAACAAATATAAATAAATAAAAGACATATATATGTATCTGCATAACATATATTTATTCTCAACCCTCTTTTTTTTTTTTTTTTTTTCACATTCATTGTTCATCATTTTTAGGCTCCTCCTCATTATAAATTTGGTGTATTAAATATTAAAAAAAATCAAATAAAAGAAGAAGATTTTTTTGCAAATACTGGATTATCACCTACTTTTGATAAATTTTTAAAAATATTAGGTGATCGTATAAAATTAAAAGGATATAATGGTTATACAGCTGGTCTGGATACTAGAAGTAAGTAGTATATATATATATATATATATATAAATATATTAAAATTAAAATAATAAGAAAAAAAAAAGATGTGATGACTAAGATTTTCTAATTAACTTTTTTTGGTTAAATAGCTGGTGAAACTGGTGATACTTCGGTAGTATCAAAGTGGAGAGGACATGATATCATGTTCCATGTGGCGCCTTTAATGCCCTTTTTAAAAAATGATAAACAACAAGTACAAAGAAAACGATATATTGGAAATGGTAAAAAATGATTAAAGAAGATATATATATATAATTATGTCATCTCATTATTGTTATTATTATAATTTTAGATATTGTGTCTGTCGTTTTTTTAGAAGAAGATTCAATATTTAATCCAGAATCTATTCGTTCAAAATTTATACATGTTTATATTGTGGTACGACAAGAAATAACCAATGGGAAAATTGGATGGAGGTAATAGAGTATACTTTTTTTTTTTTTTTTTTGAAACTATTTCTTTTTTATTTTTTTTAATATTAATATTATATATATTTAGAGTTGAAGTAGTACGAAGAAACAACGTTCCTGAATTTGGTCCATCTTTACCAACACCACCTATTTTTTACGATGAAAATGTATTACATCAATTCTTAACAATTAAATGTAAAGTTACTCAAAAAACATAAAATAAGATAATGATGACGACGATTATTAAACTTTCTTTTTTTAATTAATTTATAGTGGTAAATGCTGAAAATGCTGCATTAAAATCAGAAAACTTTGTCGTACCTAATTTTAGAGCCCGTGCTGGTATTTTAGAAAATTTAGTAGAAAAAGGAATCAACCAAAAAGAATGTATAACCATGTCATCTATTATGGTATCTAAATCATTTAGACATCGTAGACCAAAATCATCATCAGGAAGCCAACGATTATCTAGAGCCTCTCTAAGAAGTATAAGATCATCTCCTGATAGCAGTAGTCAATATTTATTTTCATCTTCCCCTTCTTCTTCTTCAAATCATCCTCAAGGAAATAATAATAATAATAATAATGTTGAATTGATTCCTCCTGTACCTACACCTACAAGATCTACTATGTTACAAGATTTAAAAAATTTTGCTTTAAGAAGAGCTCCTACTTTAACTCATCCTAAATCTACTTCTTCAAAAGAAAGTAATGATATTGGAAAAAAGGAACGTAATGGTAGTATTGGTGGTAGTGCTGGTGAAGATACTTTATTAAATAATAATAATAATAATAATAACATTAATAATAACATTAATAATAACAACAATGATAATAATGATAATAATAGTATCTCAACATCTACCACTACAACTACTACAAACACTGCTCAGCAAACAAAAAAACCTAGCTACACAAGTTCATTTCCTTCTATGGCATCCAATTTATTATTTAAACAAAATGGAAATTCTAATAATGGTAAAAAATAAAATAAAATAAAATAAATATTGTCATATCTATTTTCTTTTTTAATATTATAATAATAAAAATTCTCATATATTAATCTATTTTTATATAATTATTATAGATGAATCTATTGTTCAATCTAACAAGAGTAGTGGATCTATTCTTGCAGCAAAAGCTAGAACAGTATTTTTCAATAGAACAACATCTAGTGCTTCCTTAGCTGTAAATAATAATAATAATAATAATAATCAACCTCCAAAACCTAAAAAAACATTTTCATCGAGTACATTTCAACAACAAAATGGTGAAGGCGGTAGTAGTGGTGGTTTAAGACATAAAGCTCAAAATCTGGTCATTAACGCTGTTCGAAGATCAGGTCAAAATGGGAATCAACAACCTATTATGCCAACTTTAAAAGAATGAAGAAAAAAAAAAAAACATTAATCATTTATTGTTTATATATATATTTATTTATATTATCTCCTCTCATTTTATTTTACTTTACTTTCTTACTTCTCCTCTCATTTTCCAATTAACAAAAAAAAAAAAAATAACAACAACCAAAAATATGATATTTAATAATAATAATAATAATAATAAGGACAGGATCCATATTTTCTTTATCTCTTTCATTCTTTTATATATATATATATATATATATATATATATATATAATTATTACTACATTTTAATTATTATTATATTTATTATATTATTTACTGTTTTATTTTATTATTATTTATTTTTATTTTTTGTATACATTACTATTATTTACTACTATTTTTTTTTAAAAAAAACACGTTTTTATTTTATATAAAACTAGTTATTTTATTCTATCTATTTGATATAATTAAAAAAAAAATTCTCAGAATATCACATTATATTCACATTATATTATTATAAAAAAAAAAAGCTCGATAAGGTTTAGCGTTGATTGATTGATTGATCACACTGTTGCATACTTCAAATATCTTTCTTTCTTTCCTTCTTAATAACACATGCACACACTCACATACACACACATGACTTTCTTTATTATATTCCTGCTTTTTGGATAATATTATATACTTTTGATCACACTACCCATTCTTTCATTTTTAGTACTCGAGATAATTTCCAAATATAGGATTTTAATGACCATAGGACTTCTTTTATAATAATAATAATAATAATAATAGTAATAATAATAAACATTCTTTTGATCACATTATCTTTCCCTTCCTCACTTTTTTTTATTTTATTTTCATCTCAGAATTTGAGATTTTTCCAAATAGGTAGATGTACATATAAATGAAAAAGGAAATCCTCTTTATATTATATAATTATTTGATAAATTGCATGATAATGAATTATAGCTTTTTGTAACGAATAATTATTTAACGTAGTAAATGACTAAATTAATCATATTGAAAAGATATTATTATTAATGTTATAATTACAATGGTTAATCTGATCATCTAAAATATTATTAAAATCCACTAATTATCTTTATCTAACGATTGTAAATTCGATCATCTATTCTATTTACTTCTTTTCCTAATATTTGAATAAAGTTGATTTGATTTATCATCTTCTATACGTTTACTATTTTTATTGTATTAAATATGCTTTATATAAATTATGTAAATAATAATAATAAATGTCGATAATGTCTATGATAATTTTTTTTGTTGTTGTCATTTTTGTTATTAATATGTATATATGATCTATTGTTATTATAATTGATTGATTAAACTAAATAAGAACAAAAAAAAAGTTGGTATATATATATAAATTTGTTGTACATTTTCTTTCTTTTCTTTTGTGTTCCTGATATTTTTGTTAAATAAATTTTTATTTTAATCGTCCTTGATCTTTCATATCTTGTTGTTCTTCAGGTGAAAGTGACCAAAATTCTCTTCTCTTTTTAGAAAACCATCGTCGAATCTATATTATATATAGATAAATATACATAAAAAATGAATATGTTAGTATACATATATATTATTTATATTAATAAAAAAACCAAATATATTAATATATCTGCTTCCTATTTTTTTTTTTTTTACAGGTGAAAAACAATGTTCCTGAGGTCCAAAGTCAGCAAATAAAACAATATAACCAGAAAGACCTATAAATATATATTTAATATTAATATTAACTGTCTTTAACTATTTATATGTATGTATATATATATGTGTGTGTATAATAATAATGATAATAATAGTAATAGTAATAACAGCTGTCAAATTCTATATAAATATTTATATATTACCAATAGAAATAACCCAAGAAGCTATTTGGATTTGACGAGCTCTTAACTGAGGTGCCATTTGTTGAGGCATTTGTAAACGACGTCTTGCTTTTTCATCAAGGACTGGATCATAAGTATTTCTAGGTGGTGGATCTTGTTTCATATTAAAAGTATATATATTTAAAGAGTAAATAAAAAATAAAAATAAAAAGAGACTGAAAGATAGCAAAAGAAGAAAGGAAAAAAAAAAAGAGAGGGGAATAAAATTTAAATCTTATTTCACAGTCACCTTGCTTTAATTTTTTTTTTATAACTCAATTTTCTAAAGCGCGAATTTCGTTTTTTTTTTTTCTTTTCTTTCACTTACTTTTTCTTTTTTATACATATATATATATTTATATATTATATTATTTAATATATACTTTTACCTACTTCTTTTTTTTTCTTTTTTATTTATATTCGTATACTTTAATAATATTTAACATATAAGATCCAACTGATGGCTTTTTCTTTTGGAGCAACAGGTATTTAGACTTTCAATTTATTTTTATATAACCCAATCTATAAAAAGATATCAAACAAATCTATTCACATATAAAAAAGAAAAAAAAGAAAGAAAAAGGAAATGAACTGTAATCCTTTTTTTTTCTATCATTACTTTTATAACTATTATATCTCTTCAATAATGATAAATAATAATAATAATAATAAAACAACAATAATGATAATTAATATAAATAGGATCGAATACCACAAATCATTCTGCTGCTGGTACTTTGTTTGGATCTACACCATCAACTGGATTTGGAGCAAATACTGGTAGTACATCTACACCATCAGCTGCTGGTACTTTATTCAGTTCAAGCAATACTTTAAACACATCTTCAGGTATTTTATAAGTCGGTGGTGTTATGATAAATATTAATAACCAATATTACATACATACATATATATATATATATATATATATTAATTTTTTATTTCTTTATTTTTTTTATACTTAAAAAAATATAGGATTTGGATTTGGTCAACAACAAAAACCAGCTACAACAGGATTTGGTGGATTTGGTACTTCTACAGCACCATCAACTTCAGCAGCACCTGCAACTACCGGATTTGGTGGTTTTGGTCAACAACAACAACAACAACCTAGTACAGGATTTGGTGGTTTTGGTATGTCATCTGCACCAGCTACATCAACAGCACCTGCTACTACAGGATTTGGTGGTTTTGGTCAACAGCAACAACCTAGTACAGGATTTGGTGGATTCGGAACTTCTACAGCACCAACAACATCAACTGCTCCTACAACCGCTACAACAGGATTTGGTGGTTTTGGTGGTTTTGGTGCATCTACTGCTCCATCAACATCTACTACACCTGCAACAACTGGTTTTGGTTTTGGAAATACACAAACTGCTAAACCTGCCACTACTGGATTTGGTGGTTTTGGTCAACAACAACAACAACAACAACAGCCTAGCACTGGATTTGGTGGTTTTGGTAATGATCATGATTATATATATATATATATATATATATATAGATGAATAAATAAATAAATTAAAAATAATAATGTCAATATTATTATTATCTATATAGGTCAAAATAAAATAACTCAACCTACAACAACTGGTTTTGGTGGATTTGGTCAATCATCAACTAATATGTTAGGACAAAATCAACAATTACAGCAACAACAACTGCAACAGCAACAACAACAACAACAACAACAAAATGTTTGGCAAAAGCTTGCACTTATTAGAGCACATTGGGATCCTTCATCTCCTTTATGCCAATTTAGAGTTAGTGAAAAAAATAGAAATTAGAAATATATATTATAACTATAATGAAAACTAACTATTATGTATATATAAACATTAGCATTATTTCTATAACATGGTACCACCAAATGAAGTTCATTTATATGTACGCCCTCCTAATCAAGATGAGCAATTATGGAATGAAGCTCAAAAAAATAATCCTGATCCAACCTGGTAGGAAATATATATTTATCTTATCGTAAAATAAGATGAATCATTTATTTATTAATACATTATTTTATTTTTATTTATTCACGCAGTATGGTACCAGTATTAGCTGTAGGATTTGATGATATATTAAAACGTATGGAAATTCAAGATCAACAATCAGAACTTCATAAAAATAAATTAGAGGTATATTTATATAAAAAATAATAATAATAATAATAATCCATTAAATTTTATTATTATTATTATTATTATTATTATTATTATATAATAGGAAATTAGCCAGAGATTAGAGACTGTACAAAGAAATTATGAACTTGGTAGTAGGGCAAGATTAGAAGAACATAAAAGACGTCATATAGATTTAACTCAACGTTTAATACGAGTAAGTTATATATACTTATATATATAAATATATCAATGTCTTTGTATACTTATAGTGTACCTTCTACTTCTTTTTTCTTTCTTTCTATTCTTATTATATATTAGTTACTTCGTCTTGTACAAACATTAAGATATAAAGGATTCCCTCTTAATGATGGAGAAATTGCATTACAAAAAAATTTCCAAGATTTAGCATCACAATCTAATAGTCCAGATCAATTATTTAATAAAATACTTCATTTATGGTCTCAATTACAATCTATAAAGAAAGATCGATTACAGTCATTTGGTCAATATGATGAAAATACTTTATGTACATGGGAAACACTAAATGAAAATGATACCAACAGAATTGCAAAGGTAAAAAAAAAAAAAAAGCATATATATATTCAAAATAACAATTTATATATAATTATTATTTTTATTTTTATTTAATATATATAGGTTCTTGCTGATGAACAACAAGGATTAAGTCATGTTATTAATGTATTGAAGAAAGATATGGAAGATGTAGAAACTTTGGAAGCTAATCTTAAATTAAAAGCTAATAATAGCAAATCATTTGTTTTAAGCAGTAAATAAATTCCTTTTTTTTTCTATCTCTCTCTCTCCCTTTCTCTTCTTATATATATTTATGCATTTATTTATATATTATTTTTCATACACACATCTTTTGTATTGCTGGCTATTCATTAACTAGTCACTTATATATATATAAATATAGATATTCTATTAATAAAATATTTTTTTTTATGATCATACCTCTTTATATATATCCATCTATCTTTTTATGAAAACAAAAATGTGATTTTTTTTTTATTTTACATCAAAAAAAAAAATAGAAAAAAGTCATATAGTAAATTTTATTAATTGTTTTTAACGGAACGCTCTTGATTCATCATTTTTCTCTCTTTTTTTTTGGAGGTGGGTAAGTCTGTTTTTTCAATTTTTTTTTTTTTTTTTTTTTTTTTTTTTTTTTTTTGAATAAACACGTTCATTAATATAATCATGCTTTAAAACTTGTAATAAATCATATATAAAAAATATTAGTACTAAACAGAGAACATTGTCGCATCTTACAAAAAATAAAATGAAAATCATATCTAGTATAAAATAAATATATACAAGTAGTAAATACACATAAACATTATTTAAATATGACTATTGTCAATCCTCTTTATTACTTTTTATCATATAGAACGATATTAAATACATACTACTTTATTATATTTTTATATACAAGTATATCTGAGTTTTAAAACTCATGAAAAGAGTGCCCAAAAACAGTCACAGTTTGCTCGAGTATAAAAGAGTTTTTTTAAATTTTCAATATTCCCGTTTTCTTTCTCTTTTCTTTTACTTTATTTCATTATATATATATATATATATATATATACCAAATTCAATCCTTTTTGTTATATTATTTATACTTCTTTTATTTATTGTATCACCCTTTTATTTAATTTAATTATTTGATTTATATAAAAAAGATCTTTATACAAATACATACGTATTAAGTTTTCTTCTTCAATCAATAGTTCAAAGAGATCCAGTAACAACAATTCAAGATGTTCAAGTTTTTTTTATTAATTAATAGTTCAACAGATTCACTACAACAACTCAATATATTAACACTTTTTTACTAACTTTAGATATATAGGTGTATACTAATTTTATTCAATAGTTCAAAGAGATTCAGTAACAAGCAACTCAAGAAATTCGCGCAAATTTACTAACGTTTGATTTATTTATTTTCTAGGTTTTTACTAAATTTTTATTTATATAGACTTCAAAATCCTTTTACTGATATATAATAGTAGTTATGAGTATTGTTTTTTTTTTTCATTGCTGCCATTTCAGGCAAGTTAGTAATATAAAGAATAAATAAAAATGAAAATGGGAGTAAAATAAAATAAATGAGTATACTATTTATTATTTTATCTTCATTTTCAATTTTTTTTATCAAATCAATTAGTTAGTATATATAATTGTTATTAGAATATTTATCATGTCTAAATAAATAAATAGATAGATAGTTTTAGATCATTATGCCTTCATTATGATTTTTATTTAAAGATATATATTCTTTTATGCATATTTAAAAGTAAATGATTACAATTGTAATTGCTAAATTGGTTTAACCAAAGATGTTGATTATTTATTTATTCGTTCATTTATATATATATATATATATATATAAGTATAAAACCTAAAGATGTCCCATTTAATACATATATACATTTTTAAATATGTAATTTTTTTTCATTACTTTTACCATCACTATTACTATTATGTATATGAATTCTTTGAACATTAATGAACATATTTATTCAATAAAACTGCGAAAATAGGCTCATCCCTTCTCCCCCAAAAAAAAAATAACAATGAATCAAGCTCATTATGATTATTATATAAGTATATATAAATCATTCAACTGGTCATGTTAATCAATATAATTTGTCTTATCTATACACGCAAGGCGTAGAATAAAATTTAAATTTATTAATAAATACTTTATCGGGCTTATTCATATAAATAATAGAAAAAAAATTAATATACATATTCATTAGATTTTGTTATTGATTTGTTGTAAAAATATTAGTGTATTTATTATTATTATCATCTTATTATTATAATTATTGTCCTCTTATTACCATCACCATTGCCATTGCTGTAATTATCAATATAATTATATGCATATTTTAAAATAATTTTTGATCTTGCTGATACTCTGGTACTTCATCTAAAGCTGATCCTGTATCTTCTTCTTTTTAATACCCGTTTTTTATCCTTTTCGCTTTATAAATCTACTTTTAATTCATAACCCTCTTTCTTCCAAAATCCCTTTTTACTTCTTTAAAATAAGTAACTACTTTTATTTCCTCATCCTACTTTCCATTTTTCTTTTTCTCTACTAACACTTCAATGTATCATGTTTCATCACATTGTTTACAAAACTAAAGTATTTAATTCATCATCGTCAAAAGTATTAGCAGAAAATACCAAATATAAACTTCAGTTCATTATTTATAATATCATTAGTTTGTAAATCTACAACTTTTTATTATGTTACTTCAAATTGTTCTAAACAAGTATTTTCAGGTTTCCTGTTTATTTAGTTACTTATTTACTTTTGCAAATTCGCCTCTAATACATTGTTGCTGTTTTTTTTTCACTCTTTTTATAACTTATTCTTAAATCTAATATTAGTTTGAACTAACTGTCAATAAAAAAAGAATTAATAATAATATTAATAATATAAGTGTATGTAATAAAAAAGAAAGAAAGAAAAGAGAGAAAGTGAAAAGAAAAAAAAAAGGAAGACAGCTAAAAAAAAATTGTTCAACCCCCTCTCCTAAAGAATCGGATTTTTTTTTTTTTTTTTTGACCTTCTTTAACATATAATTATTTACATTTCTTTAAACATTATATTATTATATTAATATAAACTAATTTATACTATAAAAACCAAAAGAGGAAATTAAGTCTCAGTTTTGAAACGGAGTTACAAAAGAAAGTATAAAGGAGCAACTTTTTTTTCAAAACTTTTTTTTCAAAACTTTTTTTTTTCTTTCTTTTTCTTCTCTCTTTTTTATTTTACTATGGGGAAGGTTGTTGCTAGTGTGCTTCTGATAGTGGTGACACCTACTTGATGATATTTAATACCATCTCGATAGCGAAAAATATATTTTATTCCTACTTAAGGATTACTTATATTCCTTTCGATAGTGGTACACCTACATGAAAGTTTTTATAGCTTTCTTGATAGAGCAAAAAATATATTTTATTCCTACATAAGCCCAACTTCCTCCCCCTCTTTTTAATAAATCATAATAATAATAATAAAATATAATATTTATATTTATAATAGTCTTCTATTTTTTAATTGTTTTCTCTAATAAAATTGTTGTTTAATAAAGTTGTTTCATTTAAATAAATCTATTTTTTTTTATTCATTTTATTTGTATGATTTTTAAAATGTGTTTTTTTTAAAAAAAAAAACACTAAATGAGCAAAGATACTGCTTGACATATAAAGTTCACTGCTTTTATTGCTTATTATCTAACAATAAAAAATATACTGAAAATCACAAGTTCCTATATACTTTAAAAGATGACTTGATATTCTAATTTACTAATATATTTTCTCTTAAAATGCTAATATATAATAATTAAATGATAATAAAAATAATAAAGCATTACTAATGATAGTTTAATCTATACACATATATTTATAAATGAATATTATTTATCATTTTATATTTTATAAAATCATAAGCACAATTATATATCTTATTATAAATAAATGGAAAATGAATATGATCATAAGAAAATAAAATAAAAAAAACATATTCTTATGTTTATTTTCTTTCATTCCATTATCTTATAAAAATAAGAAGTATACTTTAAAGTAAATGATTCATAAAAAAAAATCTAGAGTGAGTAAAACATATTTAAATTATAGGTATATGTAAGTATACTTAATTCTTAATAGAATTATATATATAAAGATTTTTAAAAGTATGATATATCTAAAAATGATCAGTATCGATATATAAATATATATATATATTAAAAAAAACATATTATTAGTTAATGAAATAAAATTATTTATTTATTTATTTATAAGATATAATTAAATGGATGGGGTAAAAAAAAATAAAAAGTGATATATAAAAATTAGTTTGGATATATGAACAAAACAAAAGAACACAAAAATAAAAATGAACTATGATCATTAAAATGAAATAATATACATATATATGTATATATAAAACTATAAATAAAATTAATAAAAAAAAAATATTGATTGTGAAAAAAATAAGTATAGTATCTTATTTTTTAATTAAATACTTCTTGAATATAGGATTCATAATCAAAACAAACACCAGGATTAGTAGCATCATTATCATCATTATTATCATTATTTTGATCGTGATTTAATTTTGAAGAAGAATGAGGCATATCATGAATTAAATGATCTATAGCATCTTCTGGGACCAAACACATTTTAAGATCCAATTCTGTTACATAAGGTTTATCACCAGCAATGGTTCTAAAAGATTCATGAATTTGTTCTGGTGTGGATTTATCTTCGGTAACAGAGACCATAAATCGAATGAATTGTTCAAAGGTGACATGATCATCTTGTTGATTGGTAACATGATGAAATACTAGATCATAATCTTCATCGGTATAAAATATTCCAAGACTGGCTAAGGCTAAATTGAATTCAGTGGCTGATAATGTATTGCTATTATCTTTATCAAAATATCGGAATGCTTGTTCAAATTCTTCAAGTTGTGCTGGTGTTAAATTAGTCATATTACGAGAAACAATCTAATAACAATAATAATAAATATATATATATATATATATAAATAAATAAATAAAAATTAATTATCAAGAATTAAATAAAATAATAAAGAAAAAAAAAAGTGTTCTGTATATCATATGCATATATATGTAATTTACCTGATTTTGAATAAATCCATTCTTTTTTTGTAATGCTTGCTTTATTAAATCTAATCCAAATGTCAAATCTTCTACTGAATAAACCGTATAATCATTTTCTTCTATATTTGCTTCTTTACAAGTTTGATCTATTGCTTGTACTTTATCTAATTCTTCCATTAATGGTTCTGTTTTTTGTTGAAGTGCTTCTACTCGTTTTAATTGTTGCTATAATATATATATATATGTGTGTATATGTGTTAAAAAGAAAAAAATGAGTAAACAATCAGCCAATAAAACAAATCATCATCATCATTTTTTTCTTCTTCCTTATATATAATAGCTTACATGAAGATCACCATCTAATGAAGATTGCTCTAAAGAAATCATATCCAATTTTTTTTGAAAATCATTTGCAGCTTGAGCATAAGCTTTACGTAAATTTTCTTTAATTTCTCTAATTTTACTATTGATACTACGATGATAATCCGCTTCATTTTGTAATAATTCTTTCCATATAGAATCAAGATCCTATATTTATACATAAATAGATAAAAAAAAATGATAAAAAAAAAGAGAGAGAGAGAGATTAGATAAATGTAAATGAATGAATGAATTTTTAATTATTATTATATTTAAAAAAAAAAAAAAATGCATTACCGCTAAAGATAAACCTTCAGGTGGATGATAAGGTTTAAGATTATAAGTTTTAAGTTTGGTTTGAATATTTCCTAATAAAGAATCGATTTCTCTTTTTTCAGTCACCCAAGCTCTCTTTTGATGATTTTTATAATAATTAAAATCTTTCCCTTTTTCTTGAATTAAATGATAAAGATCAGGTAACTGAGTAGATTGCCATTCTCTTTGGGTTAATAAAACACTATCCATTAAATTATAAACTCTTTGTTCATAATCATGTTTCATTTGCCATACTGATGCCATGACTTCTGCAAATTTAGCGACTCTTCTACCTGCTGTTTCTACTTGATCCAAAGCTGAAAAGGCATGGAAATATTCTGCAACATAAGTTATTACTGATCTTTCATCAGGTTTAGATATATCACAAACATCTTCTACATCTAATAATTTGGGAATACCAAGATATTTTTCAGCTATATCAAAAGCTAAAGCTGTATTATGATGACGATCGGTTTTATCTAATGCATGATAATCTAATAAGTCAGGTCGATGGCGATGAATCAAGGCACAACTAATAAATGGATACAAAAAAAAAATAGAAATTAATAAACATATATATATCTAAAAATAAAGTATATCATATAATCTTAATACTTACAATGCTAAACCATCTGTCCAACTATATGTAAAATCACGTACATCCACATCATGATAAGGAGCTGTTTTTCTTTGACACCATAATAATAATCCATCTTTTGCATTTTTACCTTCTTGACTATATAAAATATTTTTATTTTGTTAAGGGAAAAAAAAATCCATTCAATTACTTGATCCTTATTTTTATTTTATATATATATATGTATATATAATAATAATAATAATAATGATTTACCTAATGTCAGCAATAGTAAATCTTAAAATGATAGTCCATAGCATACCTAATATTAACTTTAAATTTTTATCCACAATGTCTATTATTATTTTTTTAAAAGGAAAAAAAAAGATGATAATAATGATAATAAATGATTAATAAATGAACAACAACAACAACAACAACAACAACAATAATAATAATAATAATAATAATAATAATAATAATAATAATAAAGTCAAATTAATATTTATAATAACAAACCTTCAGCACCAATATTTGTTAAAGGTACACTCCTTTGTTTAATAAATTCCAAAGCTTTATGAGCATTTTCTACACATTGAATTCTCATTCTAGGAGACTGATTATATTTACCAAAATCAGTATCACCAATGATTTCCTGTTTTTTATATAAATATAATTAGACAATCATGTATATATGTATATATATAATCATTTAGTAAATTTATAAAGTTTTTATTTTACCAATAATTGAATTAATTTCACACCAGTTGATAAATCTTCAGCCAAGTTTTCGATATGTGGTATATTTTTAATATCCAATTTATTATTTACCCTATGAATAATGATAATAAAAAAGGTTAATACAAATACAATATATATTATACATATATCATATCATATTATGTAAGGTTACCATTTTGTAAAAGCTAAATAAAATAATAATAATAATAATAATAAATGTTTATTAATAAACGATTCGTGTATACTTTAATATATTTATAATATTCATTTACTTTTCTGTTGAATAACTTCCCAAGCATTCATTCTTCTTGCTATTATATATATAATATAAAATAAGTAAAGTGAGTATAAATATATATTTGTTAATTATAAAATAATTTAGATTTACAATCTTCTGCTTTTTGTTTTGAAGTTACTGAAGATAAATATGAGTTTCTTCTAGGTATTATATCAATCATATATAAAGAATAGTCAATAAAAAACAAATAATAATAATAATAATAAAATAGTAAAAAGAAATAATAGTAGTAATAATAAGAATAAATAAATAAATAATGAAAAGAAAAAAAGGAAGTAAAGTAAAGAAAAAAGAAAGAATATAAAGAAAAGGGTTCGTGCATTCCAAAATAGGAAATCAATACACAAACTAAATGAGGAAATTGTAAACATAGAATCCATTTCTTTTTATTTTTTTATTTTTTAAAATTTAAAGGAGTCTATATATATATATATATATAATAAACAACATCATCATCATAATACTTTATTATTATCATATTTTATTCATATATATAATAGATGATCAATCATATGAGTTCTATTTCTTTTTTTTTTTTATTAAAGATAACTGTTTATACATGTTCCTATTTTAGAAAGCATAGATGATATTTAATCACCGATTAATATCTAGCCGTAGTCGTTCATGCTTTAAGGATTCTTTATATATATATATATAATTTTATATTGATTTTTAAAAAAGAATAATAAGAATATATATAAAGTATTCATGATTACCTAATCTATAATATATATTCAAATAATATTAAAAAATCAAATAAAAATAAACTACTAAAAGTAGAATTTCATATATATAGAGATGAAAGATCACAGAAATGACAGTGGCACGTGATTTACTTTTATTGAAAGTGCACGGTTGTTCTTTTTCTTCCTTTTATGTGACTTTTTTTTTATAAATATTAGGATAAATATTTTTCTGGACTTATGCATCTACATTGAATGTCGTTTTGCATTTTGGTTTTAAATCATAAAAAAAAGAAAAAAAAATTAATATAACTGTAACCAATAAACATTCATTTTTAAATATGCTTGTTTCAAATAATGAGAAAGAAAATTATAGTTTAAAAGTGATATCATTTTAAATATTAACTTTATCTTGATTTATTATTATAATATCTATTATAAAAAGAGGAAAAAAATTGTTAATTAAAATCGTTTCATTATCAAACATAAAATAATTATAAATGCTATATTGTTTTTTTCCTAAAAAAAAACAAAAAAGGTATGCATATTTATGAAAACCAAGAAAAAAAAACAACAACAGGGAAAAAAAATATATGGTTTTCTAAATTTGAAAATCCGTTAAAGTCCGTCCATTTTTACTATTTTCTTTTTTTTTTTCTTACTCCAGATTATCTCCGAGAAGAAAAAAAAAAAGACAAAGACAAAAAAAAAGACAAAGACAAATAAGATGTTCTAATCTTTTTCTCTCTCATGTATATATATGAAAAAGAAAATTCTCTATTTATCACTTTTTTCTTTTTTCTTCTTTCTCCTCCCCCCAACGTTTCATTTTCATTTTTTTTAACCTTTTTTTTTTTTTTTTTAATGTTTCAAAATAATGGGAATGTCATAATATTTTTTCTTTTCGAGCGAGTAAAATGAATCGGAGAGTCAATGTTTATCCATCCATTTTAGCAACGTGGCTATATTCATGTAGGTCATGAGGTTTTATATACATATTATTATTATTTATATACTTGACAATATTCCATTAAAAGTTAAAGCAAAAAAATTGATAATAGATAGTATTTTTTTTTTTTTATTTATATATTTTTGAAATGGAGAAAGAATAAAAAATAGCTATTTTTTTTTTTTTTCATTTGTTTATTTTTTTTTCAATTTGGGGGAAAAATAAGGGGGGATGAGAAAAATTGAGATAAAAAAAAAAAATGTATACACAAATAATCATATACACATAATAAATAATAAATAGAAAAAAAAAATACTAATAAGAGAATGAACAAAATAAAAAAATGCTATACACATAATAATAATAATAATAATAATAATAATACTAAAAAATAAAAACAATAATATATACCTTAATTTACATCATCATCATTTGTTGAAGATAAAGTTGTTGTTGTTGCTGTTGATGATGATGATGAGGATCCATAGCAGTAGGATAATAAAAAGGAGCTTGTAACATCATTGATTTATCCATCATAAAAGCTTGAGGTTGTTGATAATAAGTATTATTATTATTACTAGTAGGATGTAAAACATATTGAGGTTGATTCATTCCCATATTAAAAGGTTCAGGAGTGGCTGAAGGAGACACAGTAAAATCATCCATTAATAATGGAGAAACGATGAACTTAGAAGCCAATTCAGGAATATAAGTCATCATTTCAACAACAACTTGTTGTAATAAATGATGATCACCTTGGATTTCATGAATAAATAATTGACTTGCTTGTTTTTCTTCAGAGAAATCACCACATCGAACCCATTCAGAACCATTTTGCTGTAAACACATGAAGAAATTGACTTGTTGAGGATCTACATGTAAATCTAATTGACTAGTAGTACCTATTAATTCAGGGTTATTATTATTTAATGATAATTGATGAATGGCAGTTAATGGGAATTGAATACGGAATTGCTGACCACCAGCTTGAATTTGATAAATGACTTCTTTTTTATTTAATGTACATAAAAGATCAAAAGCATTATCATTATTATTTGTTGATGCAAATCTTGTCCATGTTCCAATGCGGAGTAATTGGGCAGGAAGTGTTACAAAATAAGATTGGTCTTCATTCATAGTCAGCAATTGAGATTGAACAGATGGATGATTTGCGGTTGTGGTTGTGGTTGTAGAGTCTTAAAAAAAAAAAAATGGAGTTTAGAAATGGATATAAAAAAAATTTTTTTTTTTTTTTATCTAGATATATAGGTCATGAGAACATATATAGATATATAAAAACTTACCCAAAGGACGATCAATCACTTCAGACATAGCACGATTGGCAATAGAATTATTATTAGTTAATAAATCTAAAGACTTAGGTTCAGGCTTAGAAGCAGATCTAGGACGACGACGAGTAGGAAGTTGATTATTATTATTATTAGATGATGATGATGATGATGGAGAAGAAGTAGATGAAGAAGTACTTTGTAATTCTTCAAAACGTTCAGGTGTCATTAAAGAACGGAAAGTAGCTTGATAACGAGGAGTAGATGAAGAATTTAATGATGATGAAAGAGAAGGATGAATATTTTGTTGTTGTTGAAGATGTTGAGGAAGTTGAGATTGACCATCAGTGGATTTATTACCAAAATCGGATTTACGAGCTTTAGCTCTACGATTTTGAAACCAAATTTGTACAGTACGTTCAGTAATACCAAGAGTGATAGCTAATCGATGACGTATAGCTGCATCAGGTAAAGGGTTGGTATTAAAAGAAGCTTGAAGAGAATTTATTTGTGCTGCACTAAGATGAGTTCTCTTACGAGTTGGTTTAGGTCGATGACTAGCATTGACAATGTTGTTAGATGGTGTAATAGGTGTGAATTCAGGTTGTTGAGAAGCTAACATTTCTTTTATTATTATTATTATTAATTTATATTTTATTGGTTTTATAAGAATGAATGGTTTGGGTTTATTTAAATATGAGTTTTATATATATAAAAAAAGAAAGTGATGATTTTTTATATATAAAAATGAAGTAGTTGTTTTGAATAATGAATGGGTTGGGGTGAAAAAAAAAATATACACAAGAAATATATATAAATATATAAAAGAATAAATAAAAATAAATAAACGTGAACCAGCACGATAAATATGAAAATATGAAAAAGTATAAGTTTTTTTTTTAGGATTAATTATAAAAAGAAGAAAAAAAAAAAAAAGAAAAGAAAGAAAAAAGAAAAATAGAAAAATAGAAATATTTATATAAAAGTCTAGTTCTTTCCTTAAAAATAGGGGGAGTAAAATGCATGGTAAAAAGGTAGGAGAAAGAAAAAAAAAAAAATAGACGGAGTTTTAAAGTTCTTTTTTTAGGGTGGCGTCGGACTCCTAAGGAGGTTACACATAAAAGTAAGAAGATGGAAGCTTGGCAAAGCCATTTTCAATCATCATCAAACCAAAATCCATCTTTTTTTTTTTTACACACACACGCATACGCACTTATCATAATTTTAGTTACATACACATGACCTGATTTTTTTTTATTTGTTCATAGACACTAAAAATATAAACGCACATATTATATATAAATTAAAAAAGTCACTCTTATCCAATCATGAATCACTTAATCAATCATAATAAATAATAATATATAATTTGCATAATGATATAAAATAATAAAAACTTATTATTACTTTGTAAATGTTATTTCTTTTGATTATTTAATTTCCGACATACACTTATATATATATATATATATATATATGTATATAAGTTTGGTTATCATTTAAAATAATAGTAATAATAATAATAATAATAATAATAATAATAATGATAATTAATTAAACCATATTAGATTTTTTCATATTTTTAATGATAAAAGAGTGATGAAAATCATTTAATTGACGGCAATTTAAAAAATATATAAAAAAGGTCCCTGTTTTTGTCATACCATTACCAAACAAGCAACAGTTGATCAAAATCATTAAGAATTACTTTTTTATTGGAACAATTTCTTATTTCTACATATTATTTTTTTTTTCTATTGGTATGGTTTTCATCTTCAATCCCCCCCTCCTTTTTTTTTTTTTTTACACAAATCATTTTCTTCAAGAGTGTTAGAAAAAAATGCTCATTCTAGATTAAGAAATTGTTTTTTTTTTAGCGGATAATGGGTGACCTTGAGAAAAAATAATAATAATAATAAATAAAAAAATTAGCCCCTTCCCCTTTTTAATATAAATATTAAAAAATAAAATAAAAATACAAAAACCATATTTGACAACGAGGGTTAAAGAGTGTTGTTTATTATTATTATTATTATTGTAAAATAATAATAGTCATCATCGTCATCCTTGGAAACTCCGTCTAACGCATGATTTTTTTTGTTACCTTGGTAACACCTTGATTGAAAAAAAAAAAGTCATCAAAATTATTATATATTTATATATTTCTGTATATTTTATATATAAAATTCAATTTATCGTAATATATAAATAAAAAGAACAATTTATTCTTTTATTATTATACTTAATCTTTTTTTTTTTTTCGCTAGATTTAAGGTAGTAAATTAAAATAAAGGAAATGTCAACTTTCTTTTTTATATATTAATCAGGAAAGCCTTGATGTTACAAAACCTTAAAAAATAATAATGTATTGTTCGCATGAACCATATCCAATCCATCAGTCAAAAAATAATTCCTTTCCCTTTTGTAGTTCCCATTCAAACTCCGGATTAACTTTGTTTTTTTTCTTGACAAAAAAAAAAGGGATCCTTAAAAAAAAATAATGAAACGATTCATCATCCCTTTTGTTCAAAACACTATTATTTTTATATATTAACCATTTTAAAGAATGTCATACCAATCACATTCCTTTTGATTATTGTC
This sequence comes from Cunninghamella bertholletiae, assembly GCA_037043795.1. Classification (NCBI taxonomy): domain Eukaryota; kingdom Fungi; phylum Mucoromycota; class Mucoromycetes; order Mucorales; family Cunninghamellaceae; genus Cunninghamella; species Cunninghamella bertholletiae. The sequence goes on from JAZGVP010000005.1 coordinate 2,204,346, forward strand.
GTTTTTTTTTTTTTTAAAAAAAAACAGAAAAAAGATAAAATAACTATATGATTATATGTTGATCTTGAATATTAAAATTTTAAATCCATTTCTTTATATAGTGATGATCATCTATCATAAAAATAATTATGAATTATTAACATCATTTTCATCTTTTTTTTTTTTTAATATCCAAGTTGTTATCTATTTTTTTTAAAAAAAAATAAAATAAAATAACATAATAATCAAGTACAATTCTTTTATTATGATTATTAGTAATATATATATAGTTATTCTAAAACAAAAAGTCCTGTTTTGTGTTTTTGTTCTTAAAAAAAAATAAAGATTGTAAATGGTAGAATAAATTTGAAACTCCATTTTTTTTCTATTTATCGCTTTTGTATAGTGATAAAAAATGATTTATCAAAATACCTTTTAAAAAGAAATAATAAAATGATATTATTAATAATAAGATATTAAAATATTAAAATTGTGAATAAAGTAAAGAGTTTATGTTTTATTAAGAATATAATATAATAAAAAAAATAATATTTACAAATATATGTATGAATGTAAAAAAAAAAAAAGTAGTAAAAGTTATGATTGGTCAATGAAATTGGAGTAAAATTTAAATTCAGTTCACTTTTCTTATCCTCATTCTCTCTTTTTTTTTTTCTCATTATTACTATTATTAAAAATATGGCTGATTTACCTAATGAAATACTTTCTAATTATTCAAATTATGCAACAGTTTGTAAAATTTGGTTCATAGAAACGCGTCAATCTCAATATTATAAAATAATCAGTTTATATTCCGAAAATCAATTAAAAAAATTTATGGAGAGTCCTACTAGAGTAAAAATAATAGAGAGGAATATAACCTATTGGGGACTCTAGACAAGGAATATTTATACATAAAGATTGTTATAGAGATTTATTATTTGAATTAATGTTAATTGATTTATATCTTTATTGTCCTAATATAAAAAAAGTAAATGGCACAGAAACATATGCTTTTTGTCCTGATGTAGATAAAAAAAAAAATTGGCACAGAAACCCTTTTTTACTTGAATCAATCACTATGGAAAATTTTGCTATGTGTATATTAAATGTAAATGATCATAAATTTAAAGTTCATATCATATCAACAATTAAACTATTCAACCACATAATTGTCCTAAATGATTGCTTTTAAAGAATGTTAGGTTCAATATATATATATATATATATATATATATTAGTTATTTCAACAAAATCTACCCTAACATCACTGATTTAAATCTTAGTTTATATTGGGGTAATAATAATAACGATAATAATAATAATAATGAAAATAATAATAATGATAATAATAATAATAATAATAGTGATGATGATGATTATCAAAATTATAAATTATCTCTTTTTAACATGATAACAAGTTTTTACCTCTTAAAAAAAACTATCAACTGATATAGAAACTTTTCATAGGTATTATAGATTAATAAGTCCTAAATAAGTCACATTATATTCCACTTGTCTTTGGCCAAATGATCAATTATATGAATGGCTTGAAGATAATCCAAATCGATCTGAAGTATTAGAAACTCTATTCAATTTTGCTCTCGTTCCAAATAGCATTGATTCTATAGTAAATACGGCTATGTCAAGTTCAATACCATTACCAATAGATTATCATTATAAATGTGAAATGTATGGCAATTTGGCATTCTTTCGTCATTTAATAACTCTTCGTATATTTACACCTACAATGAATAGTAAATTCAAGAATATTATATTACTTACATAGCATCAATCTAAATGTGATTGTATCCTCTTCGATAATATCATTAACAATATACATATATAAAGAAGTTACATTTAGCTTTTTTTTTCACGTAATTCTGATGAACTAAATTGTAATATGCTTGATGGTTTTTATATGGATGATCGGTTAGATGCATTTACTAAATTAAAAAAAAAATGGATTTAAATCATCCTTTCATTGTAAATTTATCAAAATAATAGTAATAATAATAATAATAATAAAAGATTTAATCTAATACAACAACAACATCAACAATGGAAACCAGTTTACCTATTGGAATAATTAAAAATGCAAAATGTCTGTATTCATTTAAGTATGAATTATCTAAAAGAATTATTCGAGTCATGTCTATCAATACGTGTTTTACCATTTTTTAAAGCCCTTTTTAAACATATTACCACTCTCAATCCAACTATACCATCATCATCCTTGCTATCAACAACAACAATAAAAAAAAATAATAATAATGAATTAAGTTATACCATTATTGATGCACCACATTTAAATTTAGATAAATTGGAGTTATGGAGTGTTTGTCAATATAGACGTATAAAATTAAAAGTAAATGAAGTGGATTTAAGAAACTCTTTTCAAATCGTGAAAACTAGTATTCTACATCCACATTTAAATATCGTTATCAATTGTAAATCTATTTATGCCATTCTTTTTAAAGATGATTAAATATATACAAATCAAATTTACACATACTTCAATTTATACATATATCAATAATAATTACTAAATATTAAAAAATCAATGATGGTAACTATAATTATATGCATTAACAATATATATAACCAATAAAAATTAAGTATAAGGTAAAATTCATGCATCACTAATAAAATATAAATGATAATAACAAAAATGTAAAGAAAAGTATTATCATTTTATACATTAATCATAATACTAAATTCAAACCCATGCTTAACAGTAAATAATCAGCATATATATATATATATATATATATATGAATAAAACTATTTAGTTGACAAAAATAGCTTTAAAAAATAAATAGAAATCGTAAGATTGATGAGAAAAAGAAATAGATTTATCATCTTCAAGTAACTATATATTATAACGGTAAAAAACATGATTGATATATATAATAGTCATTCATGATATAGTTATTTTAATAATTATTGGATTAATTTTATATATAGTAAGTGATAATATCAATATATATTTACTCATTTACATTCATTTTATTATTATTATTATTATTATTATTATTATTATTATTATTGTGAATAGATAGGCAAAATTTTCAACAGTTCTTTTTAAATATATTTAAACAGTAATTTGTGCACTATGATGACATTTTTTTTTTCCTCAAAATAGGTAAATGTCAGTAATAATAATAGTAATAAAAAGAAAAAAAAGAAAAAAAGAAAAAAAGAAAAACAGAACATTATATAATATGAAATAATTAATTAAAATGATAGAAAAACATGCATCTTCATTTTACGACAAATTATATTAAATTAAATTAGGGTACTTCTTTATTATTACAAAAAAGAAGAAGAAGCTTAAATGGAATAATTTCATTTGATAAAAAAAATCAGTCTAAAAAAAAGGCAAGTAAAAGAAAAAAAATTAATTGTTCTTCTACCTATTGAAAAAAACTAAAAAATTAACTAACGGGGTTTGATTTTTAATTTTTTTTTTTTATTATTGACATTATATCCAGATTTAGTGATACTCAATTAAGGTAAGAGACTTACTATTAATAAATACTTTATTTTTAAGTCTAGAAAAAAAAGACTTTTTTCTTAAAAAAAAGAATAATATAAAATGATGTAATATACATATATATATAAGTGTATTAAATTTATTTGTATAGATTTAATTTTAAATAGTATGTAGGATATATACAGTAATCGATCAATGAGAAAGAATAAAATAAAAAAAAATTGAAAATAAATCACTCTGTTTGAGAAAAATATATATGTAATAAAAGTCTGGATTATTTTTTTTCTTTTTTTAAAACGTTTAATCTCAGCTATCACCCCAATACCAAATACTTTTTAAAAGTCCATATATGCAATTTATGTAATAAAATAAGGTATAAATATAAATTAAACGAAAAAAAAATCTTTTTATTCTTTTTTTTCATTTCTCTTTTTTTTTTTTTTTTTTTTTTACTTATCTTCTTTTTTATTTTTATTTGTAAATAATATATAAACTATAGATTTTTATTATAATTATTAGAAGAGTATGGTGAATCATAAAAAGTCAGTAAGGATAGCATCTGAAGATGAAAAAAAATTAATTGATGGTAAATAAAACAAGACCTGTTTAATTATTCTTATAAACAATGTTTTTTTTTTATAAATATGACAGCTTATATATCTTCTTTCTCATTCTTCTTTTTCTTTTTTTTCTTTATCTTCTTAATTATAAAAATAAATAGAAGCAGAACCAATGCCTCAAGTAGATGAAAAATCATTTTATAGTATTGATATGTCAGAAAGTATACAACCAGCAGAACCAACCAAATTACCATTTTCACCTGTCAAATTAAAAGATGAATGGAATCATAATAATAATAATAATAAAAACAAATATGAAGATTTAATAGATGATGACGATGATACATATAACAATAGTGACCCATCAGAAGATCAATATCAAGATTTAAAAAAAGAAATAGAAGAAGATAAAAAATTATATCAACGTAATGGTTCTGATGATTCTGACGATTCTGATGAATTTGATTGGAATGATGATCCTGATAAACCCAAAAAATTAAATAGAAAATTCACTAAAAGAGAAAGATTCCAAAAAGCTATACAAAGACCTTGTTGTTGGCATTATTTATCTTCTTTTATGAAAAGATTAATCATTGGTGTCATTGGCTCTTTAATATTTATTGCCATTGCTTTGTTAGTATATTTTTATTTACCTGTACCCACAGAAGAAGAAAAAAATGATCCTCATTTTGCTAATGTTAGAAGTAACGTACAATTATGGATGTATTGGAGTGCATTTATGTAAGCACTAAAAAAAAAGAAAAAAGAAAAAGAAATTTAAACATAAAAAAAAAAAAAACAAAAAAACAAATAAGTAAATGGAAATTATAAAAAGCTTATTTAAATTTGTATATTATACCTGAAAAAAAAAATAAAAAAATGATTAACTCAATTAAAACATTTATAGGTGGCATATTGGCTGGATTACTTCTATGATTATTGAACTTGTTCCTTCCATTGTTTCTTTATGGGTAAAACTTTTTGTTGGAAGACGATCTGAAAAAGTGAAATCTCGTTTAGAGGTAAAATAAATATATATTTATGACAACATCAATATATACATATATATATAATCAAATGAAAAGGAAAATGAAAATCAATCTGAGACATAACCAATAAAAATCTTTCTAATTATTACCTTAATTATTAATTATATAGTATTACATGTCTATGAAGCCTTATATAATAATTCTTTTCCTTGGTGCTTGGAATTGGGGTACTTGGGAATTCCTTTTAAATGTTTTATATTCGGTAAATAAATAAATAAAAAATTGATATAGTATTATTATTAGTAGTATATTTTTAAATTATAAATCATATATATATATATATATATATAGATATACATATGTCATTATTAATCTTTTATTGCTTTTTTTTTTAATTATTTAAAAAATAATAGTCAGTTAAAAATCAAGGATATTCTGGTATTATATCAAAAATATTTGCTTTAATCTTCTCTTGTACTTGTTTCTTATTTGTTCAAAAATTAATTATTCAACTTATTGGTAAAGAAAAAAAAGAAAGATTAAGCAAAAAACACTGAGTTCTAAATATAATTCATATATATATTATACTTTATACATAAACAGCTACTCGCTTTCATAGATCAGCTTACTCTGAAAGAATTACAGAAAATAAATATTCACTTAAAGGTACAGTTTATTATTATTATTATTATTATTTAAGTAAGTAAATCAATATTAACATTTATATATGCTTTTTTTTTTTTTAAATAATATATATACAGTTTTGGATTCTTTAAGTAAATCAGAAAGAAGAAAGTCAAGACCAGAAAGCAATGGTAATTTAAGACAAAGAAATAAATCTAATGAATCACAAGAAAGCAGTCAAAGTAACTTGGAAAATACCTCTTATGCAAGTGGATACAATGCACAATCAAAGAAACCACAATATCAACGTAATCAATCTTCAGAAAAGTTAATCAATTTCCAAAAAAAGATGCAAAGTTATATTTTAACTGATAATCCTCAAGGACTTGTACGTATGCAAACACGTAAAGCAGATATCAATTCTGATGATCACGCTAAAAAAGTTGCCAAAAAATTATTCTATGCATTAGCGTATCCTAATGGTGTAGTATCAACAACCAACAATAATTATTACAGTAATTTAGATGATCAACATTATAAACAACAAGGTGAAGCAAAAATGTTGGAAAAACATCATTTTAGACCCTTTTTTAAATCAGAAGAAGAAACTCAAAAAGCATTTGATGTTTTTGATAAAGATGGCAATGGTGATATTAGTCGTAAAGAATTCCGTGATACAGTTATCCAAATTTATCGTGAAAGAAAATTATTAGCTCAATGTATTCGTGATACTAGTCAAGCACTTGGAAAAATCGATATCATTATCTTTCTCATCTTTTTATTAATCAATGTATTCATTTGTATCTCTGCTATTTTTGGTGTCAATCTTTATCAAATCTTATTACCTTTAGGTACTTTTATTATGGGTCTTTCCTTTATGTTTTCAGAAACAGTCAAAGTAGCATTCCAAAGCATCATGTTTTTATTTGTTACACATCCATATGATGCTGGTGATAATGTTATTATTGATGGTCAAACCTTAACTGTACATAACATGGGTGTAAGTTTTTTTAAGAAAGAAGGGGGAAAAAAAAAACCAGTAGTTAATGATAGAATCTGTTTTATTTATTTATTTATTTATTTATTAATCACTATTTTTTATGTTTATTTTCATTTATAAAACATAGATCACTGGTACCGTTTTCATACGCGGAGATGGACAAAAAATATATGCACCTACTTCTGTTTTGATGACAAAATTAATCACTAATATTAGAAGATCACCAGATATGGGTGAATCTATTGCTTTAAATGTAGATTTCCGTACATCTACCGATTTACTTTTTACTTTACGTGATCAATTAGCTGCTTGGGTCAATGATCAACCAAGAGAATTTGCTCCAGGATTTGATGTTAGATTACAGGATATTATTGACATGAACAAAATTGTATTAACTATTTGGTTACCTCATAAAGGAAACTGGCAAAATGTTGGTAAACGTCTTCAGCGTAGAAATCGTTTCATGTTTTTCTTAAAGGATACTCTTCATGAACTTAAAATCCGATATGAATTACCTGCTCAACGTATTACTTCTCAATCTGAATCAGATAATATAAATGATTTAACTGCTACTACTCCTCAATCTTTTGGTGGTGCTGGTATTGCTCATAATGTAAGAATGTATAAGCAAAATCAATCTACTTCTGCTGATGCCGATGGAAGTTAAAAAGAATTAAATAATCTTTCTCTTTCTTTCTTTCTTTCTTTCTCTCTTCCTCTATATATATAAATATTTATATATATCATGATTTATTCCAATTTTGATTATTATTTTTTATACTTTAAGCTTTTTGCTTTTTATTTATTTCCCTTTTATTTTTATTTTTTTCATTGTTTTTGTAAATAAAATTTTTAAAACATTGAACTCATGTATTACTATTATTTTAAAAAATCAAATATGAACATCAATATTGATAAACTTTATAAATTACCTCATTCTTTACAATATTTAAACACAATCATTTTCTTATTTTACCATAACGGGATTTAAGTTTTTGGACTTTACATTCTTCTTTTTCACTTGTTTATTTTTTTAGTACTTATCTCTTTTTTTTTTTTACTGTAATTAATTATTATTATTAATATTCCTATAGCATTATTAAGTTATTAAATCATGTCAATCACAAATGTTTATTATTCAAATCAAAAAAGATAGACAAGAAAAATGCTAGATTTCTTTAGCCAATTAAAATTTGTTATTTCAATCCCAGTTAAGGTAAAAATACAAAATATAAAAGTAGACTTTCTTTTTCTTTTCTTTCGTTTTACTATTCTCACTTTTTATATAAGAAAAACAATTTATTTATGAACAAGTAAAATAATAAAATAAAACTGATTTTTTTTATAATTATTATTTTTATTATTATATACACTAAATGAAGTACAAAAAAAATGGACAAATGAATAGTCATAAACAAAATAATTCAACTTTCTTTAAATAATAATATCTTTCACTACTACTCTATTACAACAACTTCAATAATAAAAACAGTACAATCACCTGTTTCACTCATCTCACCTATATTAACAGAATAATTTACTATAAATAATGATAAAGGAAAAATTAATAGTAATTTCACGTAAAGAAATTATTACTTCAACAAATATTAAGAGCGTAAAAGGTTAAACAAAAATATAGTATTAAAGAGACACCAGTAAAAGGTTCTATTTCAAGAAAAAAAAAGATAGTGCTATTAAAAATCATGATCCTAATATATATAATAATAATAATAATAATAGTAATAATATTTTGCCTTATTCCAATGACATTACAGCTCTTAACAAGTATTAATTATTATTAAAGTAAAACGATTTTTCAATACGGATAAAAATCTATAATTTTTAAATATTGATACCCTTTTTTTTTTACTATCAATTTGCATTACGTGATCAATTAGTCACAAGGGATGAATGATCGAGGAAAATTGCTTCAGGGCTTTGATATATTTGATGACAAGATATGCTATAAATAAATTAATATTAAACCATTTAATTTACCCCATAAAGGAAATTGGTAAATGCCTTTAATGCGGAAATCAATACACTTTTGTTGGTTTGGTGAAAATCTTTCTTCTCTTTTATGATTGGCTCTAGTCCTGAAATACTTTTTTGTATGCTTTGGAACTTTTTTATGGAAGTATATAACAGATTCGGCAATAAAAGAAAAAGTAAAAAGAATGAATAAATGAAACAATTGAAAAGAATTTTAGAATAAACAACCTATGAATTTTTAAGTTGACGCACACGTCTCTATACTGTTAATCATAAATTATTGGTGATGTTTATGATTAAAACTGCAATGGTTTTTGAATATTTTTTTTTTAAACTCCTTTACCTTTCCTTTTTCAAGTTTATGATCGTTCTATTTTTTGAAATTTTTGACTTCGTTTTTCTTTACCCTTCCATCCTTTTTTTTAATTATTATTATTATATTTTATACAATATAATATTATTTTAAATTTTTCTATATCCATCCTATATTATGGAAGAGCATAAAAAACACATATATAATAACCGTGAAACTAATAATCAGCAAATATCAAATCAAGGTAAGCAGTAATTATAACTGTCAATACATAAAAAAATTAACATGACTAAAATAATTTTCTTGTAGATCATGCATCAAATATAACACCAACAGAAAACTCATATACTATTGAAATGGATCATCCTAATGAACTTCATCAATCGGAACGAATTTATTTACCTAATAATAATAATAATAATAATAATGAAAAAAATATAAAACCCTCTAATAATATTTCAACCTCTCATCAGAATGAAGATCACATTACTACTGAAACGGAAGATGATGATGATATTGACATGAATGATCTTGATATTAATGATGATGACGATGATGATGATGATAATAATACCTATATTAATACTGATAATGAAACTTATATGTATACTTCATCTATTAATGAAAAACAAAAAGAAAAAGATAATGATGAAATAATTAATCAAACAAAACAACAGTTTAATTCAACAAATAAAAAAGTGCAAATCAAAGATTCAATAGATAATATTCAATTAACAGAAACATTTACTTTTGGAGAAAAAAATAAACCTTTATATGGTGATGGAAATGATGGTAATGGTGAAGATGAAGATGATGAATTCGATTGGAATGAAGATCCTGAAGTTAAATTAAAAAGAAAAAGAACTGCAAGAGAAAATTTAAAAAAGAAAGTTGAAAATCCAAACTGTTGGCATTTTTTAACTCCTTTTATGCAACGAACTATCATTGGCTTTGTTGGTTGTATTGTATTTGTCTTCGTTGCTCTTTGTGCTCATTTTTTATTACCTAATGCTAAACCTGAAGAATTAAATGATCCTAATTTTAAAAATGTTAGTGAAAATTTGCAATTATGGATGTGGTGGAGTTCTTTCAATTGGTTTGTTTCTTGGGGTTCAGCTGTGTTCATCCATCTTGTTCCTTCTATTGTTTCTTTATGGACAAAAATATTTACTGGTAGTCGTTCTGAAAAAGTGAAAACTAGATTATTAGTAAGTTTGTGATATGCATATATATATTTATTTGTATGGTATTCTTTATTTATTTTTTTCTTTCTAGTTTTATATTTCAATGAAACGTTATACCATGATATTGATAGTATGTTTATGTATTTGGGCTTCTTTTTATGTGTTACGACGATATATTTTTCCGGTAAAAAAAATAAATAAACAAATAAATATTTAATAAGAAATAAAAGCTAATCAGTTTATTAATGTTATTTTTATTATTATTATTATACTTAGTCTGTTCAAAATCAAAGTTATTCACTAATTGTAGAAAAAATATTTGGTTTTTTTTTTATCAGCTCAATATTTTTATTTGTTCAAAAATTCCTTATGTTAATTATCAGTAAGATTATATATATATATATATATATATATATTCTAGATAATTACAGAATTTACTCAACTGGTATTTTATTTTTTTTTGTTCATTTATTTAATTAGGTACAAAATTTCATTGTGCTGCTTATGATGATCGTCTTGAAGCTACTAAATTTGCAAGAAAAGGTAATATATATATATATATAAACTTCTTATTTTAATATTTTTAATTTTAACGTTTTTAATTATTTTTTTTTGAAACTTTTGTATAGTATTGGATACATTAAGCAAAGCTGAAAATAAGAAAATTAAACCAGAATGCTGTCCAGGACATGAACTACCATCACGAGTAGCACTTGAAGATTCTTCTGGTAATTGTTCTAAAAATGAGCAACGACCTAAGGGAATACGTAGAGTGTCATCCATGGATCAATTTATGAAATTCCAAAAAAGGATGCAAAGTTTTATTATCACAGATGACCCTCAACGATTTAGAAAATTTGAAGATAAAGATGTAGACGTCACTTCAAAAAAATATGCAAAAAAGGTAGCCAAAAAACTGTTTTATGCATTAGCTTATCCATATGGTATTCCTCAGCATTTAATTAAACCTGATAGTAAAGTTAGTGGTACAAAAATGTTAGAAAAACATCATTTTAGACCATATTTTGATTCTGATGAAGAAGCTAAACAGGCATTTGAAATTTTTGATAAGTAAAGTTTAATTTTTTTTTTATCCGTTCATTTTTTTTAAAAAAAAGAATAGAAAATACATATATAAAGTTTATTAATATACATTGTATATTGATTTTCTCTTTTCTCTTTTTTTTTCAAATATATGTTTTTATAGAGATGGTAATGGTGATATTAGTCGAAAAGAATTCCGTGATACTGTAATTGGCATTTATGAAGAAAGAAGAGTTCTTGCTGAATGTATTAAAGATACCAGTCAAGCCTTGGGAAAGGTTGATTTGATTTTACTTATTATCTTTTTAGTGGTGGATATATTTATATGTATGTCAACCATTTTTGGTGTCAATCTCTATCAAATCTTATTACCTTTAGGTACTTTTATTATGGGTCTTTCCTTTATGTTTTCAGAAACAGTCAAAGTAGCATTCCAAAGCATCATGTTTTTATTTGTTACACATCCATATGATGTTGGTGATGTTGTTTTCATTGATGATATTAGAATGACAGTATTTAATATGGGAATCAGCGGCACCATTTTCATACGTGGGGATGGACAAAAAGTATATGCACCTACATCTGTTTTGATGACAAAATTCATATCCAATGTTAGAAGATCGCCTGATATGGGTGAATCAATTTTAATTAACGTGGATTTCCGTACACCAACTGATTTAATCTTTACTTTACGTGATCGTTTGGATGATTGGATAAAAAAACAACCCAGGGATTTTTCTTCAGGGTTTGATGTAAGAATTCAAGATATTATCGATTGTAATAAAATAGTATTAACGGTCTGGTTACCTCATAAAGGAAATTGGCAAGATGGTGGGAAGAGACTTCAACGTTTAAATCGATTTATGTTTTATTTAAAAGATACTCTTCATGATCTTGATATACATTATGAATTACCTCCTCAGCAATATACTTCTCATTCTATTTACAATGGCGTTCAAAACGCTTCCCTGATTTCTCATGCTTATAAAGATGATTATAAAACAACTAGATTATTTAAAGGTAATTCAACTTCAGCTGATGTAGATGGAAGTTAAAACATTATCTACACATTCACACACTCACACTCACTCACATTGTATAAAAAATAAAATAAAATACAAAAAGGTTTTTAATTCTTTTGAAACTTTTGCACTTTTTTTAAGAAATTTTTTTTCTTATCTTCTTTTTTTCTTACAACATTACCAATAACATTACAATTTTTATAACGGCGTTTAGTATGAATGGACTTCAAACCCCATTCTTATTTTTTTTTTTTTTCGCCAATCTTTTTTTTCTTAAAAATCATTTTTTATTTCTTAATCTTATTCAAAACAGCATACTTATGAATATAAATATATATATATATAAATATAATCAAATATGAATAAGCAAAGAAAACCATCATTTAGAAGTAAATAAATAAATAATTATATATATATAATAATAATAATAATTAATATCTTTTTTTTTTACTAAGTAAATCGGATGCCAAAAATTGATGAACATGAAAATCCTGATTTTTCAAAAGTAACAAATAATTCAATTGAAAGCATATCAAATCAAGTAGAAAAAAATATATTATCAAAAAGGTCAACAGATAAAATAAAAAATTATTTAAATGATAAACAACAATGTCAATCACCATCAATACTTGCATCTTCTTCTACTTCTTCATCATCAGTAAACAATAATGATCAGAATTATTTTACGGATAAAGAGTTAATGAAAGAAGAAGAAAAAGGAAATACAAATAATGAAAATAAACAACAACCACAACAATCACAACTACCAAATGTTCGTATTGATACAACTAATTTATTAGAACGATATAATAATAATAATAATAATAATAATAATAATAATAAAGATAGTGATGATGATTACGAATTTGATTGGTTTGAAGAAGAAGACTTAAAAAATGACAAATTTAAAAGAACCAAATCATCCATACGAAGAGCAAAAAAAAATAAAAATATTATTAAAAATCCAAATTGTTGGCATTATTTAACACCTTACATGAAACGATTCATTCTCAGTTTTACTGGTTCATTTTTATTTATTATGATTGCACTCTTTTTTCATTTTTTCCTTCCTGAAGGTACAATAGAACAACAAAATGATCCTAATTTCAAGAATGTCAGTAAAAATCTACAATTATGGTTTTGGCATATTGCCTTTATATGTAGGTTGATTAAAAAATAAACAAATATAATTCTTTTAATTTTGATTTTACTTACCCTTTTTCTATTTATTAAAAAATAAAATAATAATGATAATATAATAGGGAGTATTACTTGGATAACTTCTCTTTTTAGTCAAATGATTCCCTCTATTGTTCGTTTTTTTACTAAAAATGTTTTTAGTAGCAATTCTGAAACTATAAAAACTTATTTATTGGTAAAATTAAAATTAAAATTAAAATTAAAATAAATTATCATATATATATATATATATAACACTAACATATATATATATATTCAAAGTATTATATTGACGCAAGGTCCTATGTTGTTATTCTTTTTGTATGTGCTTGGAATGTAGGTATATGGGTACTATTATTAAATATTCCCTTTAAGGTAATAAATTATTATTATGGAAGAAAAATGATCTTTTATATTTTAAATTAAATACTAATTCTTTTTCCTATTTTTTTTTTATTAGTCAGTTAAAAATCAGCCTTATTCAGAAGTAATAAGAAAAATATTTGCATTTGCTTTCTTTTCATCCATTTTCTTACTTGTTCAAAAATTGATAAGTGTGGTTTTAAGTAAGTAATAGACAGTTTAATTATAAATTGACGTTTTTTTTTTTCATTGATCATCTAATTTTTAATCTCTTTTTATTTAATAATTTTTTTAAAAAATCTATATATATTTATATGAAAAGGGGCAAAGTTCTTTTTTGTTGCATATGCCGATCGTGTTGAAAATAGTAGATTTCGTAGAAAAGGTAATTACATATATTTGAAAAGCAAACTATATATGAAGTGATATAACTAACAACAGTCTCCCTCTATTTATTATTATTATTATTATTAGTATTGGATACATTAAATAAAGCTTTGAAAAAAAAATCAAAGGCAAAAAAACGGTCAAAAACAAAATTAAGCTTACAAGCTTCAACCACTTCTAATAGTTATTTTGGTATTTTTCCTAAAAAAGATGCTTTTACAAGCGGATATAATGCTCAACCTGTGATAACAACATTATCTTCTACAAAATCATCTACTTCACAAGCAACAACACTAGTGCAGACACCATCCTTACTCGATTCACCTATTTCACCCACTTTAAATGAATTAAATACACTACATAGTAGTGATGGAATGTCAATTGCTTCTTCTACTGCTTCTTCCTATAAAGGATTTGTTACTTCTAAAGTGTTAAAGTTACAAAGAGCCATGCAAAAATACATTGTTACAGATACACCAGAAAAATATCGTTCAATGAACACACATGAATTAGGTGGTACAACAAGATATAATGCCAAAAAATTAGCCAAAAAATTATTTTATGGTTTAGCCTATCCAAATGGGGTTCCTATTCATTTATTAGATAATGGAGGCAATATTATTACTCATGTTATTGGAAATGATAGTGTGAAAAAATTAACTTTAAATCATTTCCGTCCCTTTTTTAAATCTGAGATAGAAGCTTATAAAGCCTACGAAGTTTTTGATACGGATGGTAACGGAGACATTACGCGTAGGGAATTTCGTGACACCATAGTGGATATTTATGAAGAAAGAAAATTACTATGCGAAGGATTGCAAGATACAAGTCAAGCTCTTGGAAAAGTCGATATATTCATCTTTGTTGTCTTTTTATTGATCAATTTATTTGTATCTCTTTTAGTGATCTTTCATGTGAATCTTTATCAAATTTTATTACCTGTCAGCACATTTATTATGGGTCTTTCATTTATGTTTGCTGATACTGCCAAAGTCTTTTTTCAAAGTGTTACCTTTTTATTTTTAACGCATCCTTATGATGTAGGTGATAAAGTTAAAATCAATGGAATCACAATGATTGTCACTTATATTGGCATTTTGGGTACCGTTTTTGTTAGCACATATGGAGTAAAAATATATGCACCTACCACTGAAATATTAAAGGCATCCATCATTAATATACGACGATCGCCTGATATGGGTGAATCCATTACCGTCAATATTGATTTTCGTACACCTACTGATATGATCTTTACCTTAACAGATAGATTATCAAATTGGGTTGATTCCCAACCAAGAGATTTTAATTCAGGGTTTGATGTACGGATTCAAACTTTACAAGATTGTAATAAAGTTGAACTAACCATTTGGTTACCTCATAAAGGCTCACAAACTTTTAAACGGGCAATAAACCGTAATAGATTCATGTTCTATTTAAAGGATACTCTTCATGATCTTCATATTCATTATGAATTGCCTGCTTATCATCTTTTATCTCGTTCGGTCTTTGAAGGAAAAACTGCTAAATCCATGATGATGTCCGATGTTTATGATGAACCTACTCTTCATAAAAAATTATTTAAAAATAATTCTAATTCGGCTGAAGTGAATGGTAGTTAAAAAAAGAAAAAAGAAAAGCTAACTTTTTATGTATTTTTATATTTCTTTTAAGTATATATAATCTATATTGCTTTAATAATTTTTATATTGAAAAAATAAAATAAAAGAGAATTATTATATATCAATGATAAATTATTTTTAAATTTAACTGTAATAGTTTTTTAACTATCATTCACCGTATTCTTAAAAATAATATTTTTATGGTAACCAGTTATCATAATTTAATTAAACATTAAAAAAATTCAATATCAAAATTATTATTAAAAAAAATATTTATTATCATCATCAGTATCCAATAATTCAAATCAACCTAGTGCTAATTATTCAAAGCCTGAATAAAAAGATTTACTTACCACTCGTCAAAAAAAATAAACTGTATATTTGATATAACCATGAAATCATGACTCTACATTTTATTTTATTTTTTTCTTCTCTTTTTTTCCAAGTACTTTCCTTATTACCCTGACTAGTATTAATAGGTAATTTAAATATACAAAGGGCATATATATTGGAAGATTTTAGTTCATCAGTATACATCAATAATATTTTATCAATTTATAGAGCATTCATTTTTATTATTTAAATAATATTTTTTTATTATTATTATTATTAATTGTAGCTGTTTTTATAAAACCAACTAGTGTTAAAATGATAAAAACATGATTTTATATAAATGACAAAATGAATAAAAAGAAATAACAACAGGTTAAAGAGAAAATAAAAAAGTAACCAAAGACAGATTAATTCAGAAATATTAAAAAAAAACATTAAAAAAGCGATCTATTATCATTTATAAATATATACATTATGTACACACATATATATACATATATATATCTATATATCTATATATCTATATATCTATATATATATATATATTGTCTAACTACTTTTTTTTAAGAGAAAAAAAAACTAATAAAAGCAAGCCCAAGTATTATTACTATTATTAGATGAAGATGGTAAAGTAATAACTGTAGGTAATTTAAAATTTTGATTAGAAAAATCCCAACAACATAAAACATGATTTCTTTGACCATAATTACGGATTTCTATACAAGCAAATACGTGTGCAGCGTGGGGACTAATACGTATATCTGTAATAGAAGCAATCACAGATGAATTTGTTATTGGTGGTATAAGACGGTAAGCTAATTTCCCAGTTTGCAAATCCCACACATCAATACATGATTTAGTATTGGTAAATTGATTATGATTATATAGAGTTGTAGAAGATGAAGAAGATGATGATGTAGAATTAGCAGCTGTAGTATTAGATGAGGAAAAATATTTAGCTAACTGATAGGGTGTTAAAGAAGATGCCGTCGAAGAAGGAAGAGAAGGACCTGTAAATGAAGATAGTGAAATGGTTTGATGCATTGGTGAAGATGATGATGATGAAGAAGATGTGTCAAAAGTAGATGATGGAGGGTATACAGGTACTTGGCGTTCATTAGTACTATTAATTTCACCTTTTGTTAATAAATAATAAGGTGTAAGACATAATCTTGTATAAGCAACATCTTGCGGTTCAGTTTTTAACTCATAAACTAAAGATCCAGTTAATAAAGAAAAAATTAAAACAGGCCCTGAAGCATCAGGTGCACATACAATTAGATGACCATTTAATGCAATTTCTCCTACACCTTGAAACCAATCAAGTCGATCTGATAAATAAGAAGATATATCTATTGATCCACGTTGTCCAACATCATCTAAATCCCATACACGTATCATACTATCTGATCCACCGCTTATAATTACTGAAGATATGTATATGTATAAATAATAATAAAAAATGGAATTAACATGACTATTTTATTACCACTGTCATTTTACATTAATTAATTTTTTTTTTACCTTGATCATTCATACTAACACATAAAACTCTACCACGATGACCATTCCAAGTTCTTCTCAAACAAAGATTTGATTCATCCCATAAAGAAACTGTACCATTTAATCCACCTGTGACAATCCAATGTGACTTTGGGTCTGAATAATGGCATACAATACCATCATCTAAATGATCTTCAAGATATTGATAATTAATTTCTCTTTCATTGTTATTAATATTATTATTATGATGATGATAAGAATCCATTACATGATGAATTTTTAAACATTGTTTTCCATTTGGACCTTTATACATAGGATTTGATCTTATAATATGACCAGATGCTGTTACTGTAAAATTGGTTAAAAAATTATATTCATGAGTAGAACCAATTACTAAGCAAGGTTTTGAAGTGGATGATAAATCGTTGATATTATTATTATTATTATTTAAAAAAGTAGCTCTACATTGGCCTAAAGACCAATATTTTGTAATACGATATAAATCTTGCCAACGAATAAAAGGTGGTGGTAGTGTTGATTTCATATTATCTTCCCTATCATTATTATTATTACTGTTATTACTATTTGGTTGAGTTATTAATAAAGCTTTATCTACTTGATAAGGATCAGGAAAGTCTAAAGACCAAAACCTTCTTCTTAAGCCTCTTTGAAAATCATGTTGACAACAATACGTCCATACTAAAGCATCATAGTGGTCTATTAAGTTTGCCCAGTGTTTACATACTAATTGACAATGAGCTAAAGTTGGGCCATCAGCATATGAAAAGATGGATAAAAGTAGTTCTGATGGTATTAAAGGAATCATATTTTTTTTTTAAAATTTACAATACATTTATTTATATAAATATATAAATATATATATTCTGAATACTAATATATATTGACTGAATAAAGAACTGTATTCTATTATAAATAAGTAAGTAAAAAAAAAAAAGATAAAAGGGTTTGTTTATTGTTGTTGTTATTTTTAATAGTAAAATAATAAAAGGAAAGAAAAAAAAAGGGAGTGAAAAAGTAAAATTTAAAAGAGTGAAATATTTCCAACTCCGTTTTTTTTATTTACTTTTTAGTTTTGCTTTTTGTTTGTTTTTCTTTTAGTACTATTTTTTTTTACTAGGACAACAAGGACTTGAACCACCTTCATTTAATAATTGTTCACAACATTGTTTTAATGCCTTTATAGAAGATTGACACTTCACTTCTTGATAATTATTCCTTTGAAGACAATCTTGTAACTGGCAGGCTTTTAAATAAAAATAAAGAAATAAAGAAATAAAGAATAACAATAATAATAATAAATATTATTAATAACAATAGTAATAATTGTAATCATAATAATAATTATTATTAATATGATTAATAGTCTGCATAATTAATACATATGTTTACCAAATTGTTGACAAGGTGGAGAAGATATTTTATTAGTGTTATTATTGGTTGACTATTATCATCACCATCATTTAATATAAATAGATAATAATAATTAATTATTTAAGAGAGAACAAAAATTATAACCCTATTTAATACTAATAAACTTGTTTTGACAACTTAACTTACTTTTGGCATTAAAAAGGATAAAAAGAGAGTGTTAAAAATTAAAAATGGGTTAAAAGCGGTTTAAAAAAAGTTTTTAATATTTAGGTGGCACAAGGTATTAATGGAAATAAAATTATCCTCTCTATTTTTTTATAGTAATTTCCTTTTTCTCTCCACTGTTCTTTTTTTTCACACTCTTTCCGCTTTTCTTTTCTTTTCTTTTTCCCTTTTCTTATTCACTTTTCCTTTTTCCATTGTTTCTTTCTCTTTTTGTTTTTCATTCTTCTTCTTCTTCTTTTTATTAATAGATTCCCTTCTTTTAATTGCAACTATAATCAATATATAGCATATATATTATATATATATATATATAAATATATATGATATATTTCCTTTAATTTAAATTGAGTATATTACAAAAAAATTAATAATATTATAATTATATATTAATAATAATAATACTAAATGGCTGGACTAGAAACTGTTTATGCCACCCATAATTTTGTAGCTGAAAACAATGATGAAATCTCTTTTAATGTTGGTGAACCCGTTATAGTTTTAGAAAAGGATGAAGGTTATCATGATGGTTGGTGGCAGGTAATATAAAGATAAATATTACATATATATTATTATTAATATTATATATTCATATGTCACAAAATAGAATTTTTTGAGTTACTTTAAATATTAATACCTTATTATTATTTTTTACTTTTAGGGAAGAAATATTCGTGGTGAAATAGGTTTATTTCCAATGAATTATACAAATATTAAACCATCCACTTTACAAAATTTAGAAAATAAAATAGATAATTTAGAAACAGCTATTAAACGTATGAATGTCAATAATGATTCAACTACTACTACCGCTACTTCGGATTTACCACCTACGCCCTCTATATCCAGTTCTTCTCGTCATTCATCCACTTTACCTCAACAACAACAATTATCTACAATAGCAACATCAACGATAAGAGGAGGAGAAGGAGGAGTTCCAACAAGTTCAGCATCGTCTATATCTTCTTCTTATTCGCATTCTATTCATACAACAACTTCTTCTAATAATATGGCTCCTGCTTCTTATCAAAAAAAATTATCTACAAAATATGTTCATCAGTCTGTTTATACTTCTTTACAAAATACTCAATTGAGTCCTACTTTACCTGAAGATTGGTCTGTTGAACAAGTAGGTATTTGGTTAGGTTTAATGGGTTTTAGTGATATGGCTGATAATTTTGAAAGTAAGTTTATATAATCATTTTTTACTTTTTTTCTCGTCATTCTAAAAAAGAAAGATAAAAGTTTTTTTAAAACCAATGAAACATAGGTACTGACAACCTTTTTTTTTCTTTTTGTTCCTTCTATTATCTTTCCTATTTTTTTTTTTGGTTCGCCTTTTTAAAAAAAAAACATTTTTTAGAACAAGAAATCACTGGTGATATACTTTTAGAATTAAATGTAGACTCATTAAAAGAATTAAATGTTTCAACATTTGGTAAAAGATTTAAAATCGTTAATGCAATTAAAGTTTTGGCTGAAGAAAATATGAAAAGAAAAGAATCATCATCTTTAGATAATCAAAGTGATCATCATCTGAATCAACCGTCTTTATCACCTACTATGTCTTTAACACCTTCCATTACTCCTCCTACTAGTAATACAACCACAATGACATCCAATCAAACAGATCCATATATAGATGATGATTTAATATCTGATTATAGTAGTATTATTAAAAAATCATTACAGTCATCCCCTACTTCACCTCGTTTATCAACAACTAATTTGACAACAAAAATAAAACCTACTTCTACTACTTCATCACCGTCATCATCTAATAATATTTCTTTAAATTATAATCCTTTAAATCCATCAGATGCTTCATTTAACAACAACAATAATAATAATATTAACATTCAACAGCAACAACAAAATACTCAACCTATAATAAATAATAATCATTCTTCTGGATTCATTCAACGTTCAGCTACTCCTTTAAATAGAAGTTTATCAACATCTTCTTATCTACATAATAATAATAATAAATCACCATTAACCCATAGTCAATCTTTAAATAAATCAAATACTATGTATAATATATCAGTTCCTATTGATCAACCTCAACATCGTATTTCTGTAGATCAAATTGGTAGACCTTCTATATCATCTTTACAAAATAATCCTAGATCGTAAGTGTTTTTATCTATTTATTTATTTAAAAAGAAAAAGAAAAGAAAAAGGAAAGAGGAAGGAAAAATAATAATAATAACAAAAATAACAATGAACGAACGTATATTTATATATGTATAATAGTCGTTACAACTTTGTAAGAAATTCATTTTTAAATGGTAATAAAAATCAAAATGTACTTTTATCATCATCATCTTTATCATCATCATCATCATCAAGATTATCTATGGATGGTATTGCTCAAAGATTAAATAAAGAAAATTCTCTGCCTGATATGGAAGGCTGGTTATATAAACAAGGTGATAAATATAAAACTTGGAATAAAAGATGGTTTGTTTTAAAAGAAGCTAATTTCTTTTATTTCAAAAGTCCAAAGGTAAAAAAAAAAAAAAAAAAAAGAAAGAAAGAGATAAAGAGACAATATAAAAAAAATGATGCTAATAATAATAACAAAAATAATTTAATATAGGATACAAGAATGAAGGGAATTATTAATTTACATGGATATCAAATCATAGCAGATGAAAACATTAATCCAGGAAAATATTGTTTTAAACTTCAGCATGAAAGAGAAAGGACATTTTATTTTTATACGGATACTGAACCAAGTTTGAAAGCATGGATGAATAAATTAATAAAATCCACTATTACAAGAGATTATTCGGCCCCTGTCATGTCTTCCAATAATATACCAACAGTATCATTAGATGTTGCTAGACGTATGAAACCTCGTCCTCCATCCACCATTTTTGGAAAAGATTTTGATCCTGAAAGACCCTCATCACCTAGTTCACAATATGATTCAAGACCTTTTTCATTGACTTATTCAGAACAACCTCAACCTATTATGCGCATATCTATGTCAGATGATACTCATCATCTGTATCCTCCTAATAATAATCAAACTCAAGAATCTGGTTTAATTGAAGATGATGAATTATTATCACAACAACAACGACGACGACCTTCTTCTCCATATCATCAACAACAACATTCATTCTCTCCTCCTCCTCCTCTTTCATCTCCTCCAGCTTCACCACCACCATCCTCTCCTCCTCCCCCTCCTCCATCTCAATTAGTATCCTCTTCATCTATATCATCAACTATATCCCAACAACCACAACCATTACCATCTACATCCTCATCATCTACTATTACTGATCATAATAAAAAAAAGAAAATCACTAGTATGATTTATTTTAATGATGAAGATGAAGATTTAATTGATCCTCTTCAAAGACCTTCAACCCAATTATCATTTCATACTATGGTTACCACTACTAATGATAATAATGATAAGAATCCGTCATCTAATAAAATTGATCTTTCTACTTTTCAATCACAAGATCAATCACAACTATTACAACAACAACGTAAAGATTCATTTCATATTATTCATGATAGGATTGATGAATTAGAAAATGAAAATGATGAAGAAGAAGAAGAAAAAAGTAATCATTTAAATGAATCATGGCATTGGGATGAAAAAGATTATCTTCAATGGGTGAATCAGCATTTGATGAATAATAATCCTATTATTCAATTAAGTAATATTACAGAATTGAGAACAGGGCACTATTTAATTTACCTTTTAGAATCTATTAGTGGGAAACAAATCAAAAGAACCCCTTCAACTGTACATCATCAACCTACCGATCCCCTTACAAATATGCAAATGTTGGATTTTATTGTTAGTGCCTTTAAGTTCATGGGAAGAGAAGGTGTTTTAGTAGATGGTAGATATACAATTAAAGGTAAATTATAATATAATATATATATATATATATATATATATATATATAATTATTGATCATTATTAATTAAATGAAATTGATTTTTTTATCAAATAGATATATTTGCTGGAAATGAAGCTAAAATCATGGAAATGTTACGCACTATAAAAGATTGGGCTAATCAATTACATCCTTCTAGTGTTAAAAAAGCAAGTGGTTGTACTTTTGGTGAAAATGAAGAAGCTTTATTAAATAACTTGGAAGATAATTAAAAAAAAAAGAAGAAAAAGACGAAAAAATATATAAAAAACTCATTTCATTTACTATTATTATTATACAACTCTTATTATTAATTATTATATTATTATTTATTTATTAACTAATTATTATTACTATCATTATTACTATTATTATTACTATTATTATTATTATTATTATTATTTGTGTTTTATCTGTGTTGGTACTTATTTATTCAATTATATATATATTTACATTTTATACACTTATTATTATTTTACTAAACTTATTATCTATAAATTGTTGTATTTTTTATTTTCTTATAATTGATATTTTAAGGTTTTGATACCTATTTTTTTATTAGACCTTTTTTTTTTTTTTTCGTGTGTAAAATTCAAACTCCGGCTGAAAATTCAGGGAAAAGCAAGGTTCAAAAAAAGAATTGTCAATTGTCATTTTTTTTGTTGTTTTCCTTTTTATTTATTTGAAACAATGCACTCTATACGACAATATAATCGTTGGATAACTAAAATAAAACCGTTATCATATCAAACTATATTAAAACAATGCAATAGATCTATTATATCACCTAAGCAACAACCATTATTATCATCAACAAATAGATCTATTCATACCACTAAAAAAGTCCAAGATCAGCATTTACATGGATATAAAGATACCCAACGACACCATGGTTAGTATGTATATAATATATATTTATATATATATATATATGCATAAAAATATAAATAAAACGAGTGTTATTATTATTGTTTTGTTTTGTTTTGTTTTGTTTATTTATTTTAACCTTATATATATAGGTAAGTATCCTCAAAGGACACATATGTGTGGAGAAGTAAGTTTAGCTGATGTCAATAAAGAAATTGTATTATGTGGTTGGGCACAATCATCAAGGTAAAATATATAAAGGAATATATATATAAAGATAAAAATAAAAAAGACATATGTATAGTAAAAATAGACATATTCATTTATTTATTTCCCTATTTATATATTTATACAAAAAAACAGATCATTATCACAAGATCTTATATTTCTTCCTATACGTGATACAACCGGAATAACACAATTAGTATATAGAACAGAAACATGTCCATCAGAAATTAAAACCATGATTCAAGAATTACCTACAGAAAGTGTGATTTGTATTAAAGGGATAGTACGTCAACGACCTGAAGGTACCATCAATCATCAATTAGCCACAGGTCAAATTGAAGTAGATATTCAAAAATTATATTGTTTAAATCCTGCTTCTCCTCATCTTCCATTTTGGCCAGTTCAACCTAAATTAGTAAAGTTTTATTTTGACCATATACATATATTAAGAGAGAGAAAAAAAAAAAAAAGAAAGAATAGAAAAGATGAATGAATCCATTATTAATACTTTTATATATATATTTATATATTTGTTACTTGACGATTGAATAATAATGATAATGATGATTTTTTAAAAAAAAAAAATAGCCAAATGAAGAAATTCGATTAAAGCATAGATATCTTGATTTAAGAAGAGCCGAATTACAAAAGAATATTAAAATACGATCCTTGACAGCCAATACCATTAGAAATTATTTAATAGATGAACATCAATTTACAGAAATTGAAACTCCAATGTTATTTAAATCAACGCCTGAAGGTGCTAGAGAATTTATTGTTCCTACAAGAAAATCAGGTCTCTTTTATGCATTACCACAAAGTCCTCAACAACATAAACAAATGTTAATGGCGGCTGGATTTGATCGTTATTTTCAAATAGCTAAATGTTTTCGTGATGAAGATTTACGTGCTGATCGACAACCTGAATTTACTCAAATTGATTTGGAATTAAGTTTTGTTACTATTGATCAAGTTCAATCCATTATTGAAGGTTTGATTACAAAAATCTGGTCCAAAGTATTGAATCAATCTCTAACAAAAAAAGATTTTCCTCATATGACTTATCATGAAGCTATGACCAAGGTAAAATAAAATAAAATAAAATAAGAATAATGCATAATGTATATATATAAATATGTATATTGTCAATTAATTAATAAAAAAAATCACCTTTTTTATCTATTTATATAGTATGGTTCTGATAAGCCTGATCTTAGATTTGATATGCAGGTATTTTTTTAAAAAAAAAATGCAAAGCAGCTTTTTGATAAGCTTTTTTTTTATCAGGAGAAAAATGACACATTTATTTATTTATTTAATTTTTATTCATTAGATTCAAGATATGACCAATTATATGAATAAAGAAATATCATTAGACCATGCATTAGATTGTCTTGTTATAAAACAAGGGGCTAAACAATTATCAGGAGGAGATATCAAAACAATGATTCAATTATTAGAATTAACAGATATAGAAAAACAACAATTTGGATATGTAAAAATTAATGAAAATAATCTTTATCAATGGCCAACAAAATGCGGTAGTGAATTAAAACGATCAGTTGGTTTATTACCAAATGATCAACAACAATCTTTAAATCAGCAATTGAACATTGAAATTGGTGATCTTGTATTTACTCATCAAAGAACAAATTATATTTCGGTAATAAAGAGAAAAAAAAAAAAAAGTCAAAAAAAAAAAAAAATAGATATTTAACGATTCATTTTTTTTTTTTTCTTTTTCTCTTTTAAAGGGTGGAAATACTTTAATGGGTAGAATTAGATTACATTTAGCTAATCAATTACAAGAAAAAGGATATTTAAAAATGAAAAAGGATGATTATAAATTTACATGGATTGAATCGTTCCCATTATTTACACCTGATGAACAAGGCATTCGCACATGGCAAGCAACCCATCATCCATTTACAGCACCTTATGATGAAGATATTCCATTATTAGCTACCGATCCTTCTAAAGTAAGAGGTCAACATTATGATTTGGTATTAAATGGAATGGAAATTGGTGGAGGTTCTATTCGTATTCATTCACCTATTATGCAAACCTTTATCTTTGAAAAAATCTTGGAGGTAAAAAAAAAAAAAAAAAAGAAAAGATAAGCTATATATTTATTCATTTCTTTATTTTAATTTTTTTAGTTGGAAAAACATGAATATTCAAGATTTGATCATTTAATTGATGCATTAGGAGGAGGATGTCCACCACATGGAGGAATTGCTATTGGATTTGATCGATTAATGTCTATTTTATGTAAAAGTACATCGATTCGCGATGTTATAGCATTTCCTAAGGCAGCAGGAGGAAAAGATTTTGTAGTAGACAGTCCATCTCAGATAAGTTTAAAACAATTACAAGAATATGGTTTAAAGGTAGAATAGTAGTGTAGTACATTCCCCTTAATTTTTTTTTTCTCTCTCACACCCTCCCCCCCCCTTTTTTTTTTTTAAACATTCAAAGTCAACTTTTTTCTTTTTTATTTAATAGATTTAATATAATATTATATTTTATACATTCATCTTACTATTATTATTTTATATTATAAGTGTATAATTGTTTCATCTATTTATTTACTTTAATATTTTTTATTTTTGCAAAGCACATAAAAAAATTTACTATTATTAACTTTTATTTTTATTTAAAGAAAAAAGCAAACTATTTTTTAATGAGCCATTGTATAATTTTTAATACTGATTTATTTATATCATTTATGTTGATGTTTATTTATATGAATAATAGCATTAGTTTAGTATTTATTTATTTTATAATAAATAAAGTATAGTTTAGTATATATTTATAATTATGGTTAAAGTATGTATGTCAAAATATATATATTTAAAATTATATTATATATATAAATAACCAGGTATTTGTACTTGGTAGTACAAATAAAAATAAAAATACAGATTTATTTTGAAAATAAAAAAAAAATTGACTCTTGGCTTATTTTTTTTCTTTCACTTCTTTTCTTTTTTTCTATTTATTACTTATAAAAATAATATAATAAGAAAAACCTAACTCTTTCCTCTCCTTTTTCTTTTCCTTTCATTTTTTTTTTCTTTTTATTAATAATAAAAAACCGACCTTTTCTTTCTTTGCCACCTTTTTTTTTTCTTTACTTTCCCTTTCTTTCCTTTTTTTCTGTGTGTTTTTTATTAATATAACAAATACTAAACCATGGTACAAATATCATCTGAAAATTTAGTCGATAATAAATTCTTTCTTGGAACAACTATTTTAGCATTTGTAAATAAAATAAGATAATATATATATATATATACGAAACAAAATTATAATAATAATAATAATAATATAAAGCAGTGGAAATGGGGATAAATAATAATAAATTGAATTACTCAATTAATATATATAATATATAAATAACGCTTATTATCTGAAATATTTTAGGCTTCATGGGTCATTGCTTTTGGTGGTCTTTGTGGTGCACGTATCACAGGAGCTTCATGGTGGGTTATTGTATTTGAATTGCTTTTACTTGTTGGTATTACTTTTCTTATTTTAACTGACTTACTCCAACAACACCGTTTAGTGGTGAGTTTGAAAATTAAATGATAATTAGAAGAAAAAAAATCATCCTACTTAAAATTATTATTAATAATAATATTAAAAAACTAACACTGCCACAAAAAAAATATAATATTACATATATACCATTAAACATTAATCTATTAAAGAACCCAAAAAAAAAAAAGAAAGAAAGCACTTTTTTTTACAAGTTACACAAATATTAATTTGATATTCTTAAAAACCATTATATTATTTATTTATTATTATAGGTATTAGCATTCTTAGCTATTAGCATTCCTTATATTACTGATCAATTATCTTTAGCTATTGCTCTTACCCATGACTATGATCGTGCTTCTGGTGGTGCCATTGCTGCTGGTTATATTATTTTAATCATCATTCAAGTAAATCAAAAAAATAAATAAATAAAATCAAAAAAAAATTAAAAAGATAGATAGATTAGATCAAAATTAGAAAAACTTTATTTTATATATATATATATATATATATATATATATATATGAATTAACCATTTTTAATTGTTTTTAATTTAGATTGCATGGATTTTTGCTTTTGGTAGTGATCCTCAATCTTATATTGGTGAATTTGTTAAAAATAATAATAATAATAATCATAATAGTGTTCAACAACAACCTACTCAACACCAACAACAACAATATCAACAACAACCTATTGAATTAACTTCTGATAAAACTGCTTTTGAAACTACTAATGTAAATAACGGTAGTCATCAACCTTCTCCTGCTTTATCTCATCCTTCTGCTGTTAATTCTCCCGTTTTAGAATATAAAGAACGTGTTGAAGCTCTTCATGATTGTAAGAACCAAGAAGATCATACATTTACATATATATATATATAGATGATTCTTCTTTTTAATTTAATTTATTAAATTTATTTATTTTAGATGCTGCAAGTCCCGATGATCCTAATGAATTGAGTTTTGAAAAAGGTGAAGTTTTAGAAATTGTTGATCGTCGTGGTAATTGGTGGCAAGCTCGTAAATCTGATGGTACCGTTGGTATCATTCCAAGCAATTATGTAAGCTTTTTTTTTTTATTATTAAAAAACATATACATATAGAAAACAAAGAACAAAAAAAAAAAAATGAAACAATGATTCACTTTTATATTTACTATATATATCTAATTTTTCTTTTTTTTTTTATTTTGTTTCTATTCTATTTTTATTCAAATAGTTTGCTGCTTAAAAAATATAGCTCCTCTTTAAGAAATGTAGGAAATGAAAAAAAAATTTTTTATCAACAATCATCATTGAATAAAAAAAATTTTTTTCATTTGATATTTCTCTTGACAAAGCAAAAAAAAAACTTCATTTTTTAACGCCATCATCCTATATACACACAATCACTCACTCTCTGTATTGTTCCTTTTTTTTTACTATTTATTTATTATTTATTTGTTCTTTTTCTTTTTTTTCATTTAATAATTTATTATTTATCAATCTCTATACACCCTTATTTTTTATTATATACTATATACATCATATATATTCCAAATGTTTATTTATTATTTATTTATCTATTTATTAATATTATTATTATGTTTCGAATAATGAAGAAAAAAAAAATAAAGCAACGAAAAAATAAATAAAAGAGAACCCTCATCATTTTTATAGATATATATATATATATATATATTTAGTATATAGTATATTTAAACAATAAGAACTCACATGGAACTTATTCTAATTTATATATAAATGTATCAAATGATCAATTTTTTTTTTTTCTTGTCAATATAATAATAATGAAAAAATCCTAAATTTTTGGATAATCTGTATCACCTAATATTTTATTTTTAATTGCCTATTTTAAAAAGTAAAAAAAAGAGCTAAGCTATAGAGGGTACCTATCCATTTTTGTATATGATTACCTTTTTATTATTATGTAAATTTTTTTTGGGGGAATCCTCATTCTTACATTTATTTATTTATTTATATATAATGAAAAAAGGCTAAATGGTGTGTGAGAGCAGGTGAGAGAAAGGCTGAAATGAAAAATAAAAAAAAAATAAAAAATAAACAATAAACAAAACCATAAGATTGATAAAAAAAAAACTTGTTTTTTTTATTGTTTATTTTATATACATGTGATATATAAAAATTCAATTTTTATAATCAAAATAATAATAATAGTAAATAATATTAATAATAATAATAAAGAGTAAATTAATCAATAATCATAAGAAGGGGAAGAAAGGAAAAAAAATAAGGATGTGAGAGGAGAGAGAAAAAGATAGAGAGAGGGCGCTGCCTTAAATAATATATATATATAATAAATGCTAAAATAGTATATAAAAAAAAGTATTAATAATAGTAATAAATAATAATAAATAATAATAGTAATAATAATACAAAATAAAAAAGAAAAATGATGGATAATATATTAAGAGAGATTAAAGAAATAAAAATAAAGAAGCGAACGATGATGATGGATAATGGAAAAGAGCATAAAGAGAGAGAGATGTATGTTGTATATATATATATATTTGAATTATTTGTTGATTATATTAAAAAACAAAAAAAACAATTGAATAAAAAAAAAGAAGAATTAATGCTTCTTTATTTTTTCAAATTGTTTGCTTTGTTTATCAATTGGAATAATTTGTTTTTGTATATAAAATGGATATGTGAGTGTGTATTTGTTTGTGTTTGTCTTCATGTATGTTCTATATATTGTTTTTCTATATTGTTATTATATATATATGTATATATATATATATATATATATATATATTTAACAAGCAACAGATTGATGGTGATTACTAGATGGATTCCTTAAATTACAATCAAGATCGGATAATTCTGGAAAAGAAACATAAGTTTTTTCAAATTCAGTTAAAGTGGCATTTAAGTCTTGTTGTAATAAAATTAAATCTTTTTCTCCTTTTATTGAACTATTATTACTATTGCTGTTATTATTATTATTATGGTTTTTATTATTATTATTGTTGGTAAAAGGGTGAAATAAAGAATGAACCATATGGTGAATAAACATTTTTATTGAAGTACTTGATAACTGTGAAGAAGTGGTGGTATTATTAGTTGATTGCGATGAAGTAGAAGAAGAACAAGATCTTGACATTTAAAAAAAAAAAAAAGAAGAGAGGAAAAAAAAAAAGAAAAAAAAGAAGGAAGAAAAAAGAAAATTTAAAGAAGAAAAGAGAAGAAAGAAAAAAAAAAAGGAAGGATATATAGAGAGAAAAAAAAAAAAATACAATGCCAGCGCTTTATTGTTTGCTATCTGAGTTTTAAAATGGGAAAGAAAAAAAAACATGTAAGTAGGTAGGTGTAGGTTTATTAAATTTTTTTTGGTTTGTTGGTAATAAACTAAATAATACTTCTTCCCCTTTTTTTTATGTAGGAATAAAAAAAAAAAACTCACTCAATTTAAATTATTATCTACATAAATTTGATGATTAAAACCGATTACATCATAATATAGATAACTAAATTAAAAAGATTGAGGAATTTTTTTTTAGTACTTTTTATTATTTATTATTTATAAGCTATCTCTCTTTCTTTCTCTTTCTCTCTGGGTATATATATATATATATATGGTGTGTGTGTGCGGTAAAAAAAACTTAATTTTAATATTTTTTCACTTATATTAAAAAAAAAAATAATAACACATGTGGCAACTGAGATTTGGCTTTTTATTTATTTATATATATATATTTTTTATCCAATACAAAAAGGATTCTTGGAGTTTTTAAATGTCAGTCATTTTATAAGATATCGGATCTAAAAAGGGTACTTTTTTTTTTTTGAATTA
Organism: Cunninghamella bertholletiae; assembly: GCA_037043795.1. NCBI lineage: Eukaryota > Fungi > Mucoromycota > Mucoromycetes > Mucorales > Cunninghamellaceae > Cunninghamella > Cunninghamella bertholletiae. The sequence continues at coordinate 2,235,908 of JAZGVP010000005.1, forward strand.
AAAAAAAGTTCAAGTTATACCAAAACTGTCTGAAATAGAAAATTTAAACCAGTATCTTAATTATAATTGGGTTCAATTTGATTTATTTATTTGCCCTTAAGTTTCACAACATTTTTTTAAAATATAACCTGTAACCTTGACATAAAAAGTAATTACCCAGTCCTTGATAGTTTGGCTCGTATTCCTTCCTATTTTTTAATTCTTCACGTTCTCTTCGGTTAATATAAACAACAATAAAGTTATTCTCGCTCTCCACTTTCAGTGGTCCCTCAATTTTTTTTTTTTATCTCTCATTTTCAAATGATTATTTTTTAATTATCATATTACTTCTCTTCTATTATATATATATATTATTCAATTTGTATTATTTTAAGAAAAAAAAACAAAAACAAAAAAATCAAATGACAATCATAATAATAATAATATATATATATTAATTGTTTGAATTATTATTTATATTTATATATATAATTTAAATTAAGAGATAAAAAAAAATTAATGAACAAATAAATAAAAAAATAAGAATAATTATAATGAAAAAAAAAAAAAAAATTGTATATGTTGTATATATATATATTTGTATATAAAGAAAAAAAAACGTGGAGTTAAAAGTGAGGGGAAGGAGAAAAAGAAAAAGTGGACGGAGTTTCAAAAAATAAAATATATATTATCATATATATAATATATATTTATATAATAAAGTAAAAAGATAAAAAAGATAAAAAAGATATATATATATATATATGTATATATAGTATTTATATTTATATTAACTTAGAATACTTTTTTGGAGAACTTGCCACATAATTTTTGTACAGTATCTAAAGTTTGAAGGACTTCTAAAGTACCTTGTAATGCAGAGGTATCATGATAATGAATATTATACTTCTTACAGATGGATTTAAGCATAGGTTTTACTTTAGGTAAGCTATGACGAGGTAAATCAGGGAAAACCTATTATATATATATATATAAAAGAATTAGTATGATATTAATTAGATTAAAAAAAAGAACATATATTGTATAGTGATTGAATATTTTTTTTCTTTGTTTTGCTTTTAATCTTTTAATAAAAAAAAAAAAAAAAAGGAGACTTTTTTTTCTACTTACATGATGTTCAATTTGATAATTTAAACCACCAAAGAACCAATCACCTAAAGGACTTAAAGAAACGGCACGACCAGTGATGACTTGAATTTCATAAAATTCCATTTTTTCAGCTTGTTCTTGAGTAATAACAGGCATACCATTATGATTCATAGCAAAGACTAAAGCTAAAGCATAACCAGTAGTAGCTTGACTTACCAAAAAGAATAAAACAATATTTGAGAAGGATTGAATGAAATAACAAGCCCAAAAAGTAAAGAATAACCAATGAGAAATAATGGTAATACGTTCAATGAGATTTAATTTAGGGGATTTGTTAATAGCTTCTTGAGTTAAAGTATGATTTAAAGATTGAAGAGCCCAAGAGAATCTTGCAAAACCCAAAATAAAGAAATAATAACGTGATTGATAAGGTAAAATATGTTCAGCGATGAATCTAGATAATTTATTACTTGGGTTTTCTTCAATGGATCCATAAAAGTTAGCAGTAGCAAATTCATCCCATAATAAGGTAGGGGCAGTATCAATATCGGGATCATGACCACTAACGTTAGTACTAGCATGATGTGTGTTATGCTTATTTTTCCACCATGATAATGAAAAACCTTGACATAAACAACCTAAAAGAATTAACAAAAGATCATTTTTTTCATGATCTTCACTAACTTGATGATGGCCGAAATCATGAGCTAACCATCCACATTGTTGCCAAAAGATACCAATAATAATGGCTGATAAAAATACTACAGGAGTAGAATGGCCATAGAAATATAAGAGACTTAATCCAACTCCACAAATGGATAATGTAGATAATACTTTCCAGGTATAAAATAAAGTGGATCCTTCAAAATATCCTTCATTTTCTAATTTTTCTCTTAATTCTCTTACTTCATTGGCAAATGCTTTTCTATTTTGCTGTTCTTTATCTTCTGTAATATTATTATTTTCTTCCTTTAAATCACCAACATAATAATTAGCAAGAATTTCATAGGCTGATTTTGGATGCATAGCATGGAATACATCTGTTTATGTATATAAATATATATATTAAAATATATAATAATAAAAATAAATATTAATAAATCGTTACTATTATTACTTTTTTAATTAAAAAAGATTTTTTTTTTTTCATTGATCACTATTATTTTTTTTCTGATACGATTTTTTTTTTTAGGGCAATTTAATTTTCCTATGATTTTCCCTCCCGACAATACACTAATACTTTTTTCTTTTTTTTCATAATATATTATTATTATTATTATTATTATTATTATTATTACCTGTAGCATCTTTTCCAATATGAGTACAAATGACTTGTTCACCACCAGGATGATCAGTAATAAAATCGGTAATATCATATACTTTATTATCAATGGTTAAATATCTAGTTTCTTTTTTTCCATCTTTATAAGCTTGTAAAGAAGCAGCTAATTCTTCTTTTTCAAACACTCTAGTTTCTATTATTATTATTATTAAAAAGAAATAAAGATAGATATATATGTTAATCTCGTGATTCTTTAAACTTTTTTTGTTCTGATTTAAACACAAAGTTATTTTTTTTTTTCATCCTAATCATGGTAACATCTTATGTTGCCCAAGATCTTATGACACCCATACTAAAAAACTATTACGTTTTTTCTTTTTTAAATATATTTCTTTTTTTTTTTTTTTATTCCTTCTATTTTCTTATTCTTTTTATGTATATATGTATTTACCAGGTATTTGTTCTGACATGATGAAGTATATAAAAAATGAATGTGTATTTATTTATTTTTCTATTTATTAATATATATATACAAGTTTATATAAATCCTAATAATATATTTTTTTTATATATATAAAATAATAATAAAAGGAAATATACTAGAATATATATAAATAAATGAGTATAAAAATGAAAAGTAAATAAATAAGTGAAAGAAAAAAGTAAATAAATAAAATAAAATGAGTTTTTACTTTTTAATATGAAAGAAAAAAAAAAAAAAAGGAACCAAACTTTAAATTAATTGGCTGGTTGATTAATCATAAAAAAAAAGATTTTCCAACGTTTTAAAATACAAATTTCAACTCAGATTCAATATTTTATAAGGATTGATTGGTCAATCTATCCCAACAAAATAATCTATAAATGACATTCATGTATTTGATTTGAGAATTTTTTTTATCTTTGCCCACATGAAAAATATAAAAAGAAAAAATCATATTATTTGTCACTTTATCATAATAGGTTTTGATAATATATATATTTTTTTTTATTACAGAAAAATAAGAAAGAAGGAGATAAAAGAAAATATATAAGAATGAAATATATAAATAGTAATAATAATAATAGTTAATAACAATTATATAAATGATAATAATAATAAAAATAATAATAATAAAAAACAAAAGACTATATAAAGTGTATATATATATATATATATATATTTAAAAAAGAAAATAAATGAACTTACAAAAAGAAACCATATTTATCAAAAAAAATTTATATAATATTTTTTGTATATAATATATATATATATATATATATATAAATTGAAACCATTATTATGTAAAAAAAAATAAATTAACAACAACCTCCGCTTGATTTTTGTTCATCAGGAGTTTGAGAAACTAAAATAGTTTGTCCACCGGTTGGTTTAATGGCATTATTAGAGGATTCAAGTGCCTTATTTGATACAATACGATAAATTTCTATGTAAATAAATAAATAAATAAAATTAAGTAAATCATGTGAAAAGATAGAGCTTATTTTGAAGGAGTTTAGAATATCATTTATATATATATATATATATATATACAAAAATCAATATCATTCTATTTTTTTTTTATCTTTTTCTTTCTTTCCTTGCCACTCTTTTCACTTTTCTCTCTCTTTCACTTTAATTCTTTCTTTGTTTAAACTCTTCTTTCTAAAAATAGTAGTAGTAACATCTTTTTTCTTTCTTTCTTTCTTTCTTTCTTTCTTTACCAGTTAAAATACGTTGGAAAGATAAATCTACATTAGTAGCATCTAAAGCAGAGGTTTCGATGAAAGATAAACCATTTTCAGCGGCAAATTGTTTAGCTTCATCAGTTGGAACAGCACGTAAATGTCTTAAATCACTTTTATTACCAACTAACATGATAACAATGTTAGAATCAGCATGATCACGGAGTTCCTTTAACCATCTACCAACACTTTCATAAGTGGATTGTTTAGAAATATCATATACTAATAATGCACCTACAGCACCACGATAATAACTAAATATGATCAAAGTTAAATTAATTTTTTAATATAAAAAAGAAAAAAAGAAAGAAAAGGTCATTAATAAAAGAAAAAATAATAAATTCATTTATAATTTATATATATATATATATATATATATATATATATACTTACGCACTAGTAATAGCACGATATCTTTCTTGACCAGCTATTATTTAAAAAAAAAAAAAGAAAGAGAAAAAAAAACAATGATACATAAATATAAGGGATCAGCATAATACATTACATAATATGCTTATTACATATCTATTTATTTATTTTATCATGTATCTTTACCAGTATCCCAAATTTGAGCCTTAACAGTCTATATTTAGTAAAAATAGATAATTTTTTTTTTCTATTTAATATACATAATAAAATACATAAGTTTTTTTTCGTATTTGCTCAATTTTTTTTTTACCTTTCCATCTACTTCAATACTACGAGTAGCAAATTCAACACCAATAGTACTCTTTGATTCTAAGTTAAATTCATTACGAGTGAAACGACCCAAAAGATTAGTTTTACCTATAATATAATAAATAAAAAGGGAATAAGTACATATATTAATATTTACTCACATTTGTATATTTATTTATTTATATATTTTTTCTTTATATAGATATATATAGATATATATATATTCTCAACTTACCAACACCAGAATCACCAATTAATACAACTATTAAAGATGATGATAAAATAGAAAAATAAGTATAAACCATATTTATTTCCCGCGTTTCAGATTCCTTTTTATTATTTCTATTTCCCTTTTTTAGGAACCTTACCTTTGAAAAGATAATCGTATTCTTCGTCTCTGCTCATGATTTAAATAAAAGAGTAGGGGAAATATAGTAAAGATGGAAAAAAAGAAAGAAAGAAAAAGAGATGAAAAGGAAGAAAGGAAGGAAAAAAGAAAAGAAAAACAAAAACAATATGTAAGCAACTAAAAAAAAAAAAAAATAAATAACCATTAACATTTTTTTTATATATAGCGGTCGTTCAAATATAAGGTTTAATGATCAAATGATCTTTTTTTTTTTTTTACTTCACTCTTATATTACAAAAAGTCAAAGTATTACTTATTTTATTATATTGATAATTTGATTGTTTAATTTATTTATTTTTTATACATATATAAATGATTGACTGATTTATTTTATTTTATATATGCATATTGATTGTTTGAACAGCGATTTTTTCCATTTTTTAAATGAAAGAGAAATAGAATTAAAAAATCACTTACATATAAAAAACAAAATTTAAACATATTTAGAAAGGATCAAGGTACCGGTTGTACAGACTTTTTTTTGATAGTTTAAAAAATACACTTACAGAATAGGACTGCTTATAAATATATATATATGATGTAAATAAGTAATTATATAGGTTTTTTTTTATTTTTAATATTATTATAAATTGATATACATACAAATAGCCATTTCATTTTTTTAAAAAAATACCTTAAAAAAAAATGAAAAGGTGAAAAAGAAAGAAAAGTAAAAAAAAAAAAAACTAATGAAACAAAAAAAAAAAATTAAAAAAAATAAAAGGGATTGATATATAAAAAAAATTTTTTTTTGGATCTATAATATAAATAAATAAGCATAATATACTACATACAATATATATATATATATATATTTATATACGTTTTCCTTTTTCTATTTCTCCTTTTCTTTTGTTAAGCTTTCTTGAAAGGATACCAACCAGCACGAATAACACGTACTGCCCAAGCTAAACAACCACAAAAACATAATAATACACCTCCAAAAATAATAGCATGACTATAAGTAGGATGACCACTATCACTATTAATTAAAGCTGCACATAAAGGACTACCAAATAAACCTCCAAAGAACCAAGCAAAGAATAACCATCCATTAGCTGATTCAATAATTTCTAATCCAACACATTGTGCTAAAACTGCTGGTACCATAGCCATATATCCCTATAAGAATAAAATAAAATACATAAAAAAATAAATAAATAAAAAATGATGATGATGATGATGATGATGATTTTTTTTTATTTATATTTTATCATTTACCCCTCCAAAAATACCAAAAGTAGCAGAAAAAGTCCAGATAGCAGCAGCATTAGTAGCTGGTAACCAAATAACCAAACATACAAGACCTGTCATAAAAATACATAAACTACAAGTATTGGCTCTACCAATATAATCACTAATAGTCCCACTACCAATTTTACCAATAATCATGACCCCTGATTGAATAGCTGATAAATTGGCACGAACCCAACTACCTAACCCAAGATAATTAGCATAAGCTAATTATTATAATTATTATTATTATAAATAAATAAAGAAAGAAATTAATAAATAAAATAAAATCATCCTATATATATATATATATATATTCTATAAACTTACAAGGTAAGTAACCAGAAGGTACATTGAAAGCAAAGTTACCAAAAAATTGAATAGCAAATAAAAGAATAAATTGAACATTTTTAAAAGGTTTAAGACTAAGACACTCTTTTAGAGTTACTTTAGGTGGTGGATTTAAAGGTCTTACTACACAAGCAGCAAAACTTAAGAAAGCTAAATTAATAAACCCTACCACTCTTAAGGACCAACTAACACCTAAACTTTCATTAATAGCATTAACGATATTAGACATGACAAGCCCTCCAAAACCTGATCCTGATATGGCGATACCAACTGCCATACCACGTCTTTTTGAAAAATATTGTTGAGCTGCTGAAATACATGGAACTATATATAATAAGATAAAAGAAAGAAATAAATAAATAAAGCGAAAAGTATTTGAATAAAAAGAATAAAAAAAAAAATACTTACACCAAGCTAAAGAAGCACCAAAACCAGCTATATAATAATAATAATAATAATAATAAAAGTAATAAAAAGAAGAAAGAGGAAAAAAAAAAAATCAATCAATTATCGGTCTTTTAACAGTTTTGCCATTTTCCTTTTTTTTTTTCTTACCTAGTACACCCTGTGTTAACATTAATTGCCAAATCTAGTAAAATTTAAAAAAAAAAAAAAGAAGATTAAAAAATGTAAATAAATAAAAATATATATATATATATATATATAGGGTATGAAATTTTACAGAAAAATTAAAATTTGGCAAAACATCAAAAAAAGAAAAAGAAGATTTATATTACCTGATTTGAAATACTAGCCATCATTAAAGCAAAAGTATTACAAAAAGCAGAACAAATTAAAATCCATCGATAACCCACTTTATAAGCAATATAACCATACACAGGACCAATCAATACAGCAAAAGCTAACCATAAACTACCAATCCATGATAATGCATTCATTTGATTAACGTAAACATGATCATTATAATAATCTAAATAAATACCCCACTTTTTATTTTTATTTTTTATTTTTAAATAAGAATAAATGCATTATTAATATATGTAAATATAGATAAATATATAAATAAAAAACAAATAAATAAATAAGTAAATAAATAATAAAAAAACAACTTACAATATAATTATAACCTTGAGTACAAAATAAACCACAAAAACAGCCAGCTAAAACTAGCCAAGCAATACCACCATCTGGTGGAGGAATAAGATCATCAGGTGTAGTAACAACAGATGTAACAGAAATATGATCCTCTTCAACTTGTTCTTTTGGAATGATTGAAAGATTTTTGGACTCTTTTATATCTGTATTATTTGTATATACAACTTTTTCTTCTATTTCATTACTCATTTTTTATTTTATTTTATTTTATTTTATTATGATTCTTTTTTATATATTAAAAAGAAGAAGAAATAAATGAAAATTATTATAAATATTGGTATGTATATATATATATATATATAAAATAAAATAAAATAAAATAAAATAAGGTGAATAATAATAAAAAGAAGAAGAAAAAGGAAAGAAAAGAAAAAGGAGTAGAAGCTCTATTTTTTTTTTTTTTTTTCTTGATCAGTCTTTTTATGTAATTTCTCTTGACCATATAGAGATTACCGGCATTTAAAAAAAATAAGAAACACCTCTTATCGGTGTACAAAAAAATAAAAAATGTAACATTATGAAGTCATGTTTAAACGAATATAGACTATTTTATATATTTTTTATATAGTTTTCAAGTCTAGTTTATATACATTTATTTATTTATTATCTATATAAAGACTTATTATAAGTAAAAGAAAAAAGATAATAAATAAAAATAAAGATTAAGTTTTTTCAAGACATTTTTTTAAAACAAAACAAAAAAAAATTGTAAGACTGTATATATTCGGATTTTTAATCATGAATTATGATTGGTATTTTTATACTACCTTCTTTTCTCTCTTATTTAAAAATTTTTTTAACCCAATTTATTCTTATAAATACTTTTTTAAATATAAGGGAATATGAAAAAAAAAAAAAAAAAATGAAAAAAAAAATGAAAAAAAAAGAACTTTAGCATTTATCAACATTAATTCCATATTTATTTATTTATTTATTTATATAAATAACAAGTATTTAATATATATCATTATTGTGAATTTCTTTTGCGTATTACTTTTTTTTCTCTTTTTTTTTTTACCATTTATAGTTTTTTTCCTTACCTTACTACTTTTTATGGTGAATAAATAATATAAACTAGTAATAATAATTAAAAAAAAAAATGATAATCATTAATAAAATCATAATCCTATTCCATTGCGTGATATCTTTTTTATTTTTTATTTTACCCCACTCAAAATTAAAAAAATATAAAGTTTTCTACTTTATTTACTATACTAATCATTATTATGTTAATCAAAAATAGTTTACACTAATATTAAAAAGGAGAGAATGAGGTAAATAATTATTTTACATTATACTTTATTTAATTATTTATATTTATATTTATGTACTTGTATTATTATAAAATAACTAAAGACACTATTATCAATAATGCTAATATAAAAAATGAAATCATAAAACATAATCTTTTTCTGTCTTTTTTTTCTACTAAAAAAAAAGTAAGGGGAAAAAAAACGGCCTTTAAAAAAGCAATATGCGATGATCTTTTTCTAAAAAAACGTCTATTTTTATTTTTTAAAATGCTGAATTATAAAAATCTACATATTATTATTATTATTATTATTATTTTTTAATAATAATGCTATTTTACTATACATTTATATATATTGTTTATATTAATAAATAATAATAATAATAATAATAATACTAATAATAAATCCAGATTGATGATGATGATGATGATGATGATGATGATGATGATGATGATGATGATGTTTTTGTTATTGTTGTTTAATGGATGATGATGGTTTGGAGATTTTTATTTATAGATTATTGTTTATTATCAGCGGCAGCAGCTAAAGTATCATGTTCATCAATATCAATGGCATCCCAGGGATAAACCAACCATTTATCAGGCATGCTAACAGCAGCATAATAATTTTTCATAATATAATCAGGTAATTCTCTCTTTTTAGGTTTTTCTTTATTATGTAAAACATATACACCAAGTGTTGTATTGGATTCTCCAGGTTGAAGGCCTTGGCGGAGTTCTTCAGCCACAATTTCTTTTTCAATTTCTTTAACAGCATAAGCCATGGTCATACGACTATCATCGACTTCATCTACTATTAAAATACGTTTACCTAATAATGTTTGTTCAGATTGAGCAAAATTTAACCATTGAGTTTTAGTAACTTCAACAGGTCTTGTGTCTCCTTTAGCTGCAGCAATTTCTAATTCTTCATATAAGGATAATCCAATGACTTGAATAGGCACATTACGATCATTAACTTTATTTAAAAAGGTTCTTAAAAATCTAGCGGGGATCATACTATATAATTATATTTAAAATAAAAGGAAAAAGAAGATTTTAGTTACTAGATTTTTTTTTTATATTTGTATTATATATATATAAATATTTATATTTATGTATGCATATATCTATACTCTTAAAAATAATAGTTTCATGATACATATATATATATATATATATATATATCATGAAAAATTCTTTATTGCTTATTTTTTTTATTTTATGTATAAAAGCTGTTACTTACCCACCAGCAGCAATAGCAATCATTAAATCAGGCTTAAATTCTTCATTTAACTTGAAACGTTCAACGGAGTCACGAATATCTTTATGAATTTGATTATAAGTAATATATTGTTTAGACATGGTTTTTATATATGAGTGTATATCTCTTTTTTATTTTATACAAAAGTCAAATTAAAGAGCGAGAAAGAGAAAGAAAAAAAAAAAAAAGAAAGAGAGAAAAAAGAGAGTCGATAAAACAAAAAAATCTTTTTTTGACTGTTATTAAAAAAAAAATTATATCTATCATCATCTCAATTTGGAAATGGCCGGCTATATTTTTTAATACAAATCAACGAATTATATTAAATTATATATATATATATATATATACTTGCATCTGTTATGTATATATATATATATATGGATATTATAATAGTATTCATTATTAATATTTATTTGATAGTGATATATGCAAATATTATATCGTTTAAAACAAATAGCATAAATACTTATACGCAAGAATTATAAATATATAGTATTTTCAATATATACTATATAGAAAAAAAAAAAAATCGAATGACTTCATAATACAAAAAAGATTTAATCTCAGTAAATGGTATATTTATTTTCTTTTCTTTTTTTTTGATTTAAAGATCAGTAAATCCCAGAAAATGGAATTACATAAGCTTAGGCTGGTTTCCTTTCTTACATATCTTATTCATTTTAATTTTTTTTTTTTTAGCAATCATAGATATATATATTTAAAATGGATCAACATATTAATATATTTATATATCACTCTTAAAAATAAAAAATCTTAAATCAGATTATCTATTGTTTATTATTTTTAGGCTTTAAAAATTAATTGCTAATATATTTAAAATTCCGCCCATTTTTCCTCTTTCTTTTTCTTCTTCCCATTTTTACTTAACCAATAATATACATACAGACATATATACATATATATATATATATATGTAAAATGATACAATCTACACTATTTAATTATTTTAATTGTAATAATAACGATCTATTAAAACAATCAAAAATAAATATAAGTTCACCAGTATTAAAGCAAACTAAATTATATGATTACTTTACTATTAGAAGATCTAAAAATCAAAGTACAATAATAGATTATTTTTCAAAAAAAGAAGACTCTATTATTAAAAAAAAGAAAAAAGGTATATACATATTTACATATATACATATACGTATAATATAATGCTTAAATACTTATTTTTACACTCTTTTTCCTTTTTTTTTTTTTGTTAGACTCTGTATTTGATATTATTCTTGTTGATATTAACAACTCAAGTGCATATAGTGAAAATATTCACTGTGTTAAAAAAAATTTATATGATAAGGATTTAAAATATGTAGTACTTACTTATCGGCGCGGGGAAGTCAATGAACAACTTGTAAAAACACCTAACTATACAACTTCTGTGACTTCTTTTGATTTATTTCATCTAAGAGATCTTTGTAACTGTATTCGACGTGAACCTGATTTGAAACATATTCAATATTTATGGATAGATGCTATATCAATGGATCATCATCAACAACAACAAAATAAAAAAACAATGCAGCATTTAACCCAAATTTATCAAAAAGCAAATTATATATTGGCTGTACCTGATTTGCATTTGAGATATTTGTTAAATAATCCTTCCAATAGATATTATATACGTTTAGTAGAATCTTATCGTAATAAGATATATAAACATTTATTATCATCATCTGAACCATTAACACCATCATCAATAGCAACATATCATCATAATCAAATAAATGATAATGATAATGATAATGATGATGATGAATTGGCAGAAGCTTATGATTTTTTACAATATCTTGTAGATGATTGGTCAAATCGTGTGTGGGTTACTTACGAATATCATCTTGCAAAAGAAAAAATGAATATACCAATGAAATATATATTTATGATGTTATTAGATTATAATACAACTTCCTTTTTTTCATATTCATTTAATGATGATAATAATAATAATAATAATAATAATAATAATAATAATCATGATCAACTACAATCACAACAACCTATAAAAAGAAATATAGAATCTAATAATAATATTAATAATAATAATCCGTATAGTCAACAATTCATTGATTATATGAACAAAAAATTAATTCAACGTAAACCATTGGAAATGATATTAAATTCAACAACTAAGAATAATGAAGATCGATTTTATGCATTTTTACCAATATGGAAAAAATATCAACATGTGATTAAAAATCCAAAAACAATATCAGAATGGCAAATTACGGATATGGTATCAGTACGACTTAAATTATTTGAAATAATGGATGATTTATGGGATAAGGCAAGGTTATTATATGCATGTTCAATGAATAATGAAACTACTTTTTTACCTAGTTTTGCTAGTCAATATCAACCTGAATACTTAACCATCATGGAATTAGATCAACCTGAAAAGGCACATAAATTTTATTCTGATTTTTTATTAAGTCATTTATTAAATCTATTAGTGGATCATCATTCATTAGATATTTGTATCATTAATGAAAAATATAATCAAGTACTTAAAATGAAATCAGGTTTATTTGTAGAAAATTTATTAGATATTCAATATCATCATCATCACCATTATCTATCAGTAAAAGCTAAAAAGTTTTTTATTTACAATCTTCCTCTTTTATTGAATGATTCCTTTTTAAAAGAATGCTCATTGAAAAAAAATGATAGTTTAACTTTGGTCTATATCCCTTATTTTATTTGTTCCAATCCAAGTTATTTTCATATCATTCCTAATGAAGCCACTGGTATTACTCTTGTTGGTAACTCGGCCATAAATAGATGGGTATTATGTGATATTCATCTCTATAAACCTACGGATTATATACCTAGTTCTAATAATTATACTTTTAATATTTATTAAATTAGTACATATATATATATATATATATATATATATATAAGTTGATATATTTAAATTAATTCTTTTTATTATGTATAATTAAAAAATCAATATTAAATAACAATTTATTTATTTATTTATTTTGATCACTTTATTATTTGTATTTATTTATTTTTTTATGATTTATTAAATTTATTATTATATATTATTTTTTATTTTTTATTTTTCTCTATTTGATGACGATGATACTAGTAATAATATTTAATAGTTTCACCACTGTTATTATGATCATTTTCAGTAACATATATATTTTTCAAAGTAAGATTCTTTTAATTAGGGAACGTATTCATCTATTCATAAAAATGAAGAAAAAAAAAATATCCATACCCTATAAATTTAATTATAGCCATGTTTGAATATGCACTTGTATAATGATCATCATTGTTAAAAATATTTCTAAGGTTTTATACCCAATGAACATATTATAAAAAATCTTTCATATATATATATTGATCCTTTTGATAATATATAATACCATTATCCCATTTTAAAGCTAAATCCAATAATTCCAATTGTGAATAATTTTGTTATTAAATAAAATATTCCTGTTAGAAGATGATACCAGCATCAAGAAACTAAAAAGTTGAAAATAAAAAGTGCAAGGTATAATGATGATGTTAAGCTTGTTAAAATCATCATTTGTGTTGATAATCATTATCATCATTTTTTGGTGTAATACATATATATTTGTAAATAAACTACATGGTTATAAAAACAAATTAACTGTTATCTATTTTCCTTAATGTTGATATTTGTAGAACAATCATTACTACTATTACTATTATTATTATTATTATTGTTGTTATCGTCGTCGTTGAATTTTTCGTTGTTTTGAATTAAAGGAGCAAAAGGAAAAAAAGCTGAATTGAAATAACAAATAAAAAGAATAAGCAGTATGTAATAGTTTTAAAGTTTTATAACTAAAAAGTTGCTTTTTAGAAGGATAAACTAATTTTTATTTAACGTAACCAGCGACTAATTAGTTTTCCACTTGTTTTTACAGTGGTTACTGAACTTAATAAGTTTTGCAATTGTCTACTTGATATAAAATATAACCGCATAGTAGAATACAGGGACGCTTGAAACAAACTATCAATTCTTACTCATTAAAGAACTTTATATAATATTTTTTTTGAATAAGTTCACTTTATAAATTCATCACTTCGAAAAAAATAACAAATGGAAGATTATGAGAGAAAATAAAGAGCAAGTAAAAAAAAATCAAACTTCTATTATACGCTTTTTTAAATTTTTTTTCATACCAAAAAATGGGATAATTAGAGTGACTGAGTTTTAAAAATCCCTTCTTGTAATACTTAAAGATGATTTCTTTATGCATAGTTTTGAACTTCTTTAACAAATATCTTATTTTTTTATTTTATATCATACTTTATAGTATACTATGTTATCTCTTATGTTTGATTGGCTGTTTTAACTATTTCCTTATTGGTTGATTCTTGGACTGTATTTTTGTTGATCATATGATTAAAAAAAAGAATTTATTTCAATTTGACTTTATTTTAAAAAAGTCACTTTCAAAATCAGATCACAAAAAAAGTATAAAAGGCCGCTTTTTTTTCTTCTTTTTTTTCTTTCTTTTCTTTTCTTTTCTTTTTTTTTTTCTTTATAAAGCACCGTTCGTAAGAGTGCCTCCTTTTGGGATTGGCAGGTGCATCCGCAGAAGACAGCCGTTCGCAGGCTTTTTCGAAGAAGCCGGCCGATCGCAGGCCATTGCGAAGAAGAGGGCCGTTCGCAGGCCCGCCCCCTCCCCCTTCGAATAAATGAGAATGAAAAAAATTAAATAAATAAATATATTTATCTTTTTTTTTTTTTTAATAAAGATGTCTTTTTAAAAACTGTTCTTTTTTATTTATTTTGTTATAATTTTATTTCTTTAATATGTTTCGACTTTTTTATTTGTTAAAAAAATAAATAAAGATAATATAGTGTATAAATAATCTTTTTTTTTCCCTTCACTTAATTTAACTCTTTTAAAATTATTAGAAATAAAATTGCATGGTTTTATAAAATTAAAAAAGATCAAAGATCAATATTAAATAAATATAGCAGGAGTATAATTTTTTCATTTCGAAATTTTTTTTTTTTTTTCGCTATTTCTTTCTTTTTCCATTTCTATTTTCCTCACTTTCTTTTACTTTTTTTAAACCATTAAATTATTAACACATAATACAATTGTATATTTCACCACTTTATAAGACAACAACCACAAAATCTTTTTCATAAAAATATTTTAATAACACCTTTATTATTAGTTCTAAATAACAATCACGACAACACTTAAAATATACAACTTCACAAGAATTTTGAAAAAGAAATTCATTCATTTTGAAACACTTGGAATAACCCCCTGTGATAAGTAGTAGGTTTTAGCTTCTTATCATGATAAAAAGTTTATTATTTACAAATACTGATGGTTCCATTTAAAAATTATTTTATAAATTCAACCACAGTTCCCTTTAAAAAAAGTGCTACAAGTAAATCCAAAAATGTATGAGAGCTGGTGGGAAATATAACGATTTAGATAACTGTTGGTTACTTACCTCTCGTCATTATATTTTTATTTGAAAACGTTGGACAACTTTTCTTTTGGTCATTATTCTAAATAAAAAAGCTATCCAGTATGCTTGGTAATTTTTATTAAAAGAATTGGTTTATTCAATACAAATACTTTGCGTAACGTAATATATATATATAACTGGTATAAAAGAAAGAGAGAAAGAAATGAAATGTAATGAAAAACACGTTCTTATTTTGATTTAGATACTCATTTTTTTATCTTTTCATTATATATATATATATATTATATAAATATATAGTGTTTTAAAGGGTGATAAAGAAGGATATGAATTACGAAAAAAAATTGGATTAACGAATATATGATATTGGAATGTGGTCTGGAAGATAATTTTTCGTTAATGGATAATGGTGAAGGTCCTTGTGGTTCTTGTACATAAGCATTTATGGATACTCAAGATGATTACTTATGTGAAGATAGGTAAATAGTAATAAATAATGATAGTCATATTAAAAAAAGATGATGACTCATAATAATCATAAAAAAATTGAAAAATATCATCCATATATAATAAATAAAAATATATTTTTAATGAATAGATGGATGGGTGGAAATTTGGAATTTAGTATTTATGGAAAACTATCGTATAGCTGATGAACAATTAACAAAATTACCTACGATTTGTATTGATTCTGGAATAGGTTTTAGAACGTATGGTTTGTGTACTTCAAAGGAAAAAAATAATAATGGCTTTCAAATTGATCAATTTCAAATATTAATTGACAGTTTAAGATAGTGGATGAAAAAATGATAATCTTAAGATAATGTAAAAATAATAATAATAACAATAATAATAATACTTATGGTATATGTGTGAATTTGAAACTTAATTATTTTATTGTATGATTTATATATATATATAAAGCCTTATTTAAGCGAAGAACCTAATCCGCATGAAAAAATCATTGTTGACTATTTCGACCCATATGCTTTTTAATTGGTGATAATGTTGTATTAAGATAAAATATATATACAAGTGAAGACTATCTGCAAGTATGTATATATTTATGTATGTGTTTTAACATTACTGAATTAAAAACAAAAAAATGAATTTTATTATATACGTAGAAGACATAAAAATAAAAGAAAGCAAAAAAAGAGTAATAGTAGTAATAATAATATTAATAGTAAATACGATTTTTTTTTTTTGTTCTTTGTTTTGATTAATAAATTGATATAAATATATATATATATATATATATTTCGTTTTTTTTTTTCTTTTTTGATTTTCTTTAATCATGTATATGTGTAAATGGTGATAAATAATCAAGTTGAAGAATTAATTAATGAATTGCCTTCTTTTTTTAATAGTCGACAATAACAACGTTGACATATTTTTTTATAATTTACTGATACAGATGAAATATTGTTATTATTATTATTAATAGTATTATTAATGTCATTATTAATACTGCTGGTGTTATGGCTGTCGTTATTATTTACTAAAAGATTTCCATTATTATCAACGTTCCACCAAAATGGAGAAATTGTTACTGGACATTGACTACAAGTTGGATGTAATAATGATGACAATTGATTCTTTTTATTAGTTTGATATCGATGATTATAATTTTTCGTTGCTTTTGGATAAATGACTATGCTAGAAATGTAAGTATCTTCTGTGTTATTAACTTTATTACTATTATTATTATTGTTATCATTATTATTAAGAGTTGGTGCATTATTTTTCGATTTTATTGTTGGAAGGGTATTTAAAGTATAATGTGGAACTGATTCCCCATTACGATTTCTCCATGCGTAATATCGTCTCATTGCTGGTGTTGTATTTGGATCAATTTTTTTATATAGTGATGCATAAATAGTTATCCATGACTAAAAATAAATAAATAAATAAAAAATTAATATTAATATTTTTAATAATAATAATAATAATAATAAAAATCATATATTATCACTTTATATATATGTATACTAAATTTACCATATTATTATCAATAGTTCTTGTTGAAATGGGATACAGTGAATTAACAGGAGATTTATGTCCAGGACAATATATTTGAGGAACAATAATACCTTCTGGAGATGAAGCATTAAAAACACCAGCTTTTATCATTGGTAGACTTGAATTATTATTATTATTATTATTATTATGACTGCTATCTTTATAATACTGTGATCCTGATTGAATTGTAAATCCTGCTTGATATCCATTTGCTAAAGCACATTGAACATGAAAATGTTCTTCACAGTTACTATCATCACAAGTATAGCAAGCACCAATATTTGATTTTAAACATATTTTACAAGTCTAACCATGTATAATAATATTAATAAAAAAAAATATTTTGATTTTAATAAGTAAACCCTTTTATTATTATCTAGACTTATTATTTATTTATTTATATACATATTTTTATTACCAAATGACGTTTTGAGTCCTTTATAGCACCAACATATTCAATAGGTGATAATGATGAGGCATTAATGTACTTGACTTCATCAAAAAAGAGAGAACATGTGATATGTGACCAAAGGTATCCTGATGTTGGTTTCATAGCTTCTTGTTTTGATTTAGGATCACTACCACAAAGTGCACATTGATAAAACTATTCATTTTATTATTATTGTTGTTATTATTTAGAATAAAAATAATCATTTAATAAATATATTACTATTAATATTATTATTATTATTATTATTAAAACTTACATAAGTCACTGTGGGTTTTTGTTTATTTTTACAAATATCACATTGCCAATGACCTGAACCTGTTAGCTTGGCACCATAACAATCTACGCACGTAAAAATGTGTTAAAATCAATATTATATCTTTAATTCAAATATTTATTTTATATTTATATTTATATTTTTTTTTACCTTCATGTACAACCATATTACAATCAGAACATGCAATAAGCTTTTTTGGTTGATCCATTGTAAAACAAACATGACAGGGTGATAGTATAAACATAGCATGTGCTCTAGGCTAATATATAAATAAAAATTGTATATAAATATAATGATAATATATATATATATATTCTTCATATTATTAACTTACATCATCTTTTATCCTTTTAGTGGATGTAATATCGTCAGAATCCAAACGTTTTCTTTTTGCTGATAATAATAATAATAGAGATAATAATAAAATAATTAGTATAAAAGTACAATCATATATTTATTTTTCTCACTATCTTCCTCTATTTATTTCTAACCAATATACATTTTTTCTTTCTTTCTTATATATATAATGAAATTAATACTTACATTCACCTGATGATGTTAGACTTGTTCTCATAGGTCTACCACGATTACGCGAATTATTTGAATTTTGATACATTTCAGGAACAGGACGTTTTTTACCATACTTAAGCCAATGAACACCACAATCATTACATAAAACATCAACCACTACTTTTCGATTTCTATTAGTATCACCAGGAGCACGACGCCAAATATCACTATGATTAATAGAACAATTCAAACATTGTAACAAGTGATCTTTAGGTAACAATGATTCAGGTATAACAGTTGGGTCAATAAATTCAGTGTCTTCTTCTTCTTCTTCTTCTTCTTCCTCTTCCTCTTCCTCTTCAGTATCATCAATTTCTTGTTTAATCATGGTTTGTGAGTTATTATTAGTATTATGTAAAAGTAGCTGTTGATCATTATTATCACTTTTTCCTTTATTATTTTTAATTTGCTGCTTTTCTTCTTCTTCTTTTTTAATAGCTGCTGCTCTTGTTCTAGTTACTCTTCGAGTTGGTAGATTTCTAGTTTTAATACTACTATTATTCTTGTTATTAATATTATTGCTATTTTTTTTTCTATATGATTTACGTTCTTTATATACATAATCATCATCATCATCATTATCGTTATCACTCTCTTCATCACTTTCACTTTCATTACTAGATAAATATTTACTTGTTCCATTTTTAATTTTCTTTACATCCTTATTATTATTGATATTCTTCTTTTTATTATTTTTGTTGTTATTGTTATCATTTATTGCAGGTTTTGTATTTATATTAAATTCCTCTAATTTTTCTTTTAATATTAATAAATCATCTTTATCATCACGTTGATGTTGACTAAGACTATCCAATATTGATCTTGAAAATTTATGGAATTTTTTAGTGGGTCGATAAACTTTAGTCCAATTTGAATAAACAGGTTCGTATCGATTGGTCTTTTTCCATTGATAAAAAAATCGAACAATATCTGCCATTGATTTGGTGGGTATATTTAATTTTGCAAAATTAAGTTCATGACCATTTTCCGCTATACTATTTTCAAATGCTTTAATTTCATCTGCATTCCATGTTACTTCATGTGGGAAATCATTAACTGTTATTTGCTTCATTTTTTTTAATGCTGCTTTTGTATTATATTCATTGCTTTCTAATGTTATAAAAGCCTTATCAAATAAATCTGGTGAATAGGGGGATATTGGTAAATTTGGTAATTGTTGTATTTGCTTGATGTAATTATCAACTAAAAATAATTAAATCAATATTAAAAATAGTAATAATAATAATAATAATCATAAAAATAAAAATAAAATTAATAAAATCACTTGGCTTACCTTCTTCATCACTTAATTGAGATGGTTGACTAAATATAGGTTCTACTGTATTAGATGTGCCACGAATAGAAGGTGTATCATCGTAAGGTACAGTATCAGTTATATTTGTATTTGAAAAATTGTAATCTCTTCTTTTAGTTGGTCTACCACGTTTTTCAAGTTTCTTCAAATTATAATTAGTAATATTATTATTACTATTATTATTACTGTTATTATTGGAAGTAGATGAAGAGAGCTGATCTTGAGATGATTCTAATGAAATGGATGGTGTTGCAGATGTTGATGTTGAAGATGCATTTGAATCATCAGGATCTTTCCAATCTGGTACTATAGCTTGATATTTTGCTCCTATTCTACTTGCGGCTCTAGGATAAATTCTATCATCAACATCTAAAAAAATGAACATAAAAATAATATTAATAATGATTTGTTTTTTTTGTCCATAATATACATATGTTATATTTAATTGTTATACCTAAAATATCCTTCACATTCGTATTAACCCCAAAATATCTGAATGGCCACATATGTGTTGTTTTTACTTGGCTTGGATCTAGTAAATAATAATAATAATAATAATAATAATAAAATTAGTGTATAATTATAAAAAAAATTAAAATAAATGAAAATATGTGTATCTTTCTTTTTTCTTTTTATTCTTTTTATTGTTCTTATTATTATTCTAACCTTCGTATATTTTATTTTTATCGGATGAAGATGATAATGATGGCGGTGATGATAATGGTGGTGATGACGATGATAATGATGGCGCTGATGTATTATCTGTTTTATTTTGTTGTTCTTTTTGTTCTTCAAGATCAGATTGTTGTTTTTTTGGAGAGGTTTCTTTTTGATTTAATTGAGATCTTAATCTAGTAGTACGTTTACCATTTGTATAGGATCGAGCAATTGGAGGAGGTTCATTTGTTGAAGTTTGTGATAATTTAGTTGATCCTTCTATTTCTTTTTTAGAGCAAAAAGCACATTGCCATGCAAATCCTTTAGATGGTTTTCTCGTTAATGGTGGGTTTACACATTTCATATGAAAGTTTTTTTGACATCCAGCGCATTTAACATGATCTACACTGAAAATAATAAAGTAAAGTAAAATGAAATAAACATTAGCAATATAAATAAGGAGAAAAACTAAAGATGTTGTTGATCAAGAAGAGGAAAAAAAAATTTTTTTTTCTTTGTTTTGATTTATTGGCTGCTATTATTTTTATTAGTAATTTTTTTTAATTAAATCCAATTTATCTTTTTAACGATGATCCATCCATAAATATATATATACTATATATTATTATATCACTCATGTTTTAAATATATTATTTTACCTTGCACACCAATTTTGACATACACAACAATTACGTCTTGCTACCGTTAATTCGGATGCTTTTCCTTGTTCTACAATAATATATTGATATCTTTGAGATAAAGCTTCTTGAATATCCATAGGTACATTTTGAACAGTTTCACAAGGAACAATATCATAAACACGTTGCATATATCGATCATATAATTGATTATAATAAAAATGATCCTCCATGGATTTATATTGTTCAAACTGATCCTTTGGGATATAATATTTATGCTGTACTATACATTTACCACGGATAGCTGATACTGGATTTAAATCAGAATTCATAGTTGCTATTAACATTGCGGAATCATACCATCTTCTATTAAATATATCTTTAGGTCGATTATACCATGCCATTCTTACATAGAGCCCTTTACGTTTAGGGAGTGTACAAAACTCCATTATACGCCCTATATAATATGGTTCCCCAAGATGTTCAGGTGTCAGATATACGTGATCTATTAAGTAAATAAATAAATAAATAAAGAGATAGAAGATAAAAAAAGTAAAACGGGGTTAATGATAAATAATGTATCATAATATTGTAAATAAAAAAGAATATGTTATTATTGTTATTGTTAATATTTTTAAGAAAAAAAAATGGGATATAAACATATGAAATTTATAATAGGTATAAATACATGGATAATACATTTATTTTAAAAACAGTAATAAAATAAAAAAGAGAGAGCTTAGTTGTTATCATATTTGTGTATTTACCATTAACTCTTACTATAGTCCCATCGGTAAGCTTGGTTTGAGTAATTACGGGTTTATCTGACATTAAAGTGATTATATATTATAAAAACAAGTACTTATAAAACCAATAAAAAAAGGCAAAAGGGACAAAAATAGATGAATAGTATAATGTCAATAATATTTAATATTGATATTTTAAAACTGACTCAATCTTATTTATAAAATAGAATATCAACAATAATAATAAAATACAACACGGGAAGCAAAAAAAAAAAAAACAAGGACAAAAAGCCTTTTTCTAAAAAAGAAAGAATAAGCGAAAGAAGAAAGAAGAAAGAAAAATGGAAAACAAAAAAAAATTACTTGTAATGATCTTAAAAAAAATTGCCGCTGGGTCAAAATTTCCATTCCTTTTTGTTTTTTAAAATACATATTTTTGGTCTTATTTTATTTTCATAATACTACTAACTAACCTGCAAGTTTCAAAAAAAAAAAACATAAAGTGCAAAAAAAAAGAAAAAAGAAAAGAATAAAGAATAAAAGAATACAAAAAAAAAGTATATGTATATACAAGATAAATATAAAATAGAATAAAGAAAAATATTAAAGTAAAAATAAATAAATAATAATAATAATAATACTAACAATATGAATAAATAGAAAAATACTAACAATAAAATAATAATAAATAATAGTAATGGTAATAAGTAAGAAATAAAAGTAAAATAAAGAATAAAATTAAATATTATATAGAAATATCAAAGCAAATACATTGTTTCTTTTGTTCGATTTTTTTTAAGCGTTTTGACCAATAAATCTATCAGATCTTGCAGTATTAAAAGATTCATTATTATTATTGATACGACGAGCTTCTTTTTTTCTTTGTTCACGTTTCATTGACCAAGCTTTTAGGATCATTAAACCAGCAACATAACATAAAGTGATTGAAGTCAAAGCAACACAAACATTCAACATAAACATGGTATCAATATTTAATCGGCGCATCCAAGTCATAGTACCAGAATTAGAAGCCATGAATAAGATGGAACCTGAAATCAAACAAAAAGCGCCCAATAATTCAGTAGGAGGACGGGATGGTTGTAAAGAAGTAGGAGTATTACGGAATAATAGAACATAAGTACAAATACGGGAAAGTGCAGCTAAAGCCAATAAGAGACCCCATAAATAATGAACTTTAGTACCATATTGAGTATCTTGATGATGATTACCCATAGAAATACCAGTAATCATTACAGTTAAAGCAGGGAAAGGATTAAATGAATAAGATTGGCGTGATTCATGACGATTAACACGAAGAGGTGTATTTAATATAGATCTTTCTAATAATCTTCTAAGACTTCGACTTTCTACTAAAAGACCAATTAGTCCACACCACCACCACATAAAAGCCAAACTGGCATGTTCAAAATCTTTATGAGTCCAAGCAGAATCTTTACCAAAATGCTCCATCCATGTATTTGTAATACCATAAGTGAAAATAAGTCCACATTCAATAAATTCAAAACTAAATTTAGATCCACCGTCTACTCTATTCCAGGCCCACCCCTTTTCTGCAAAGGCACCAAGATATCTGCCAAAGGTTAACATACCATAAAAGAAAAAGATACCACCTTTAATTAAATGGGCAATACATCCAAGTACTTCCCATTCACGACAAACACCATGGTAAACAACTAATCCACTTAAAGTTTGAGTGAAAATTAAAATAACAAAAATACGTCCCATAATAGAATGATAATAACGACAGATAGTTTTTGTAAATGGATTATAAGCTGTATAGACAAATCCTTTTTTCACAATTTTTGGAATATAAGGTAATATAGCATAAACACCACGCATCCATAAAGATGGTTTTTCTTCTTGATATTGAATTGGGTCTTCATCATCTAATAAAAGTTCACCTTCTTCTTCATCATCTTCATTTTTAAGATGTTGTTGATCATCACCTTCCTTTTTAGGGTGTTGGTCATAACCTCCATTATGATGTAGTGTTTCAATAGAACCTTCACTATGATTATCACCATGTTGACTTGAAGAAGAATGACGAACTAACTGAATAGTTTCTTCACTTTCATCATCATCATCTTGATTATGTAAAGTTTCATAGCGAACTGATTTACCAACAGCATTAGCAATTTTTCTTACTACACCAACAGCCAATTGAGCAATTAAAAATAAAAAGATAATCCAACCAAGTTTATGATGAGAATTGCCTTTATAAAGATGAGGGGTACTATGAGCATATAAATGACCAAAGAAATAACCTAATAAGGATACTAAAAACGCAAGAATTTGTGTAGGCACATGTAAAGATGATTTAGCTATACCGAACATAATACCTAATATATATATTAAAAAAAAGAAAATCATGTATTAAAAAAAGTCGTGGTTTTAAAATATAGTTTTAAATTTTAAACCTAAGTAATGTTAAATTTTTTTTCTATTGTATTACCCATTGGCATAAGAATCCAAAAAGCAAGCACCATAAACGCTACATGAGTATAAAAGTAACCTTTGTTCTCAGGGAAAAGCGCGTAAGACATAGGCTCTTCACCAGTTGAGTTAAATGGTGGAAGTGGAGGATCTTCCATTTGCATATGTTCATGCTGTGCCGAAACTGTATTTAGATAAAATCCAAATAAGAATAAAGCTGCTAAAGTAAATTTTATCATGTTTAATTATTTATTTTATACATACAATATAAAAAAAGGGAGAAAAGTAAAAAAAAAAAAAAGGATAAACAGATTATTGAAGAAGAGTGTATGTGAAAGAAAGAGAAAAAAAAAAAAGAAAAAGAAAGAAAATGAGAAAGAAAGATAAAAAGTGAAAATATTTATGGAAAATGGATTTGCTAAAATATTACTAATACTATTAGTAATTAAATAGGCTCTCTAAGAAAAAAAAATAGATAAAGAATTACACACAAAAAAAAGAAAAAAAAGAGAAAAAAAGAGAAGAAAGAAATTCAAAATTCAGATTTTAAAAAATAACCCTTTATAAAAAAAAAATCGTATGTCGTTAAAAAAATTTTTTTTATACGCTGACTTTTTTTATTAAAAAAGGTATTAATTATTGATGTGTAAACCTGGAAAAAAGATTGACAGCTTAATTTCAAATTTTTTTTCCAGTTCACTTATTTTATTAAAAACAAAAACCATAGTATTTTAATAAATAAATGATCAAAAAAAATAGCTACGAATATGTTGTTTTTTTAAAAGAAAAAAAAAAGAAGAGGAAGATTCTTTTAGTTTGATCATATTATTTCTTTATCTCTGTTTTTGTTTTTTTTTTCCCAAAAGAAATATAAATATGTCAAGTCTTGTTACAAAAAATTATTAAGTGCGGAAAAATTGATATAACCTTATATATCTTTTATATAAAAAAAAGCATTTTCGTGCTTTATGTATTCTTACACTATTTTGGATGTAAAACGGCCCGATCAAAACATCGCCCAATAATTTTGTTTAGATTTATAAACTTTTGTATCATCAGCTGATTAATCCATCCGTTCTAAAAAACTTTTTGCTTTATTTATTTATTTATTTATTTTAACAATAAACATTTATTTTAAAACTATTTACTTTTTTTCTTTTCGTTAAATAATAACAAAAAGAACAATCATTGGAACATATACATATATAAATAAATAAGTAAATACATTACATATACATATACATTTACATAAAATATAAGCATATATATATTAGAATAGTTGGTTTTATTTTAAAGATACAAAAAAAACATTTTCATATATTATACAAAACTACGACTTTTTTATATAAACTTTGGTTTCATATGAGTCTAAGTCCTGCGGCTTTGTGTAACCAAGTTATGATAAACCATCTGTATCTTTTTATTTTATTTTTTTGCAGGATAAACGAAATTTATCCGGTTAAATAATTTAAAGCCAGCATTTTGGTTATATTGTTTAACCATGTGTACAAACAAAAACAAAAAAAGTAAAAAAATAAAAAACAGAAAACAATAGATCTGGTAGAATGGTTGTCTCAGGCAAATTCAAAAATCCCTGTAAATCTCCTGATATGTGTAAATATAAATAAAATCCTAGTATTTTTTTTTAAGATGGAACAATTGAGCAATGAGCAATTGTAATAAAGGATAAATAATAAAAGATAAATATAATAAAAATTAAAGACTTCATTTTTAAAAAATAGTTTTTCCTTAATATAATTTAATTTTTTTTAGATGTTCATTAACGGTAAATTTATTTACCGTATAATTATTATTTTTTAAAAAAGAGGTATTTCCATATATATATATATATAAAACAAATAAATAAATGGCAGTATTAAATCAAGATATACAAATACAATTGAATTAAAAATT
Organism: Cunninghamella bertholletiae; assembly: GCA_037043795.1. Classification (NCBI taxonomy): domain Eukaryota; kingdom Fungi; phylum Mucoromycota; class Mucoromycetes; order Mucorales; family Cunninghamellaceae; genus Cunninghamella; species Cunninghamella bertholletiae. The sequence continues at coordinate 2,262,811 of JAZGVP010000005.1, forward strand.
ATTTAAAGGAATTAAATGTGATGTATTGACATGGCTACGGCAAAGAGGGCATTCAGGCTAAAAATAAAATAAGTATAAATAAAGAGAGGTAAAAAAAAAAGTTTAGAATTAAAAAAACTCTTTTTTTTCTGCATTTGATATTTTTTAATTTCCCTATTTTTTTAATTTTCCTATTTTAATTTCTTATTTTGTATTTATTTATTTATTTATTTTCAAGTTACCTTGTTTTGACACCATTCAACAATACAACTCCAACAGAATAAATGACCACAAGGTGTAGCAGTAGTTACTTTACGAGGTTCTAAACACAAAGCACATTTTAACATTTGCATAGCTTCATATGATAATTCTTGATCTTGCTGTTGTTCTTCTTCATTATTATCAAATTCATTCATAAAATCAAAATCATCATCATTCACAATTCCGGTAGATTCCGTCAATTCGGATTTATTTATAAAACTTTCATCCATAGATTCGACATCTTTTTCTACTTCTAATTGTTGTTGCTTTTGTTGTTCTTGTATTAATTTTTCTTCCGCTTCTTTCTCCGCTAATTTAGTTTCTTGATATTGTACCCATCTTTTTCTTAATTCTATTCCAGCTTGGATGACTAATTGTGCGATGATTAATACACCTAATACCTCATACCCTTGACGTTGTTCATTAGGTCCAAGTTTTCTTGTAAATAACTATATATAATATATATAAATATATTAATGAAAATATTAATAGTAATTACTCTTTTTTCTTTCTTTTATTATTTTTTATCTCATTCATCTTATCACATTTTTTTAAAAAAAATAACTTACATAACGAATACCTGTCAAGCGTTTAGAAAAACTATAATAAGCACCAAAAAAGTAAAAAATAGCTAAATGTAAAGGTTTTACATTTTTAATGATAAATTCTTGTATATTAGGCAATGTGTTTTTAACAAATTGTTGAATACGTTCCTTTAATGGTACAGCGTTTGTATCAAGTTCAGCATCATCTTCATTATGATGTCGCTGTTGTTGATAGAGTGATCGTCGTTGAGCTTGCTTTTTGATTTCTGTAATACCTCTAGTATAAATATATGGCAATAATGTATGTGTAAATACAAGAATGAATCGACGCTATAAATAAATATAAAATCAAAAATCAAAAAAGAGTGGTATAATTATATATCCTTTATAAATTGCAATGTCTCATTTTTTTTTCCAAAAAAGAAAAATCCTATCTCATTTTTACTTACAATAAAACCAGGATATATTTCACTATATTGATTAATTTGTACTAAATCACAATATTCTTCACCTAAAGTTTGAGTACCTAAAAAAAAATAGCATATGCAAAATCAGTATTTTTATTTTCTATCCATTAATTTTTTATTTTACTTTCCTTTTTTTTCTTTTTTTTCTCTTTTTTCTCTTTCTCCTCTTTTACTATTACTATTCTTAATATTATTATTGACTATTCTTATCTTTATTACTATTGGTTATTCTTGTTCTTTTTATATCATACCTAATAAAGTTGTTAATCCATAATAACAGAAATCAGAAAAAATATTAATTTCTTTTTGCCATTGATGTTGTCTTCTAGCACCTAATAATATATATATATATATATAAGAGTTTACAATATGATTTGACAGTATAATTTCATTGTTTTATTAATATTAATATTATTTCTATTTATATATATATATATGGTAAGTATATTTACCTAAAAACTGTTGACATACAGTTGACATTTGTTCTTGTAATATGGATTGATAATATACATCTTTTTGATTGGCTCTAACTATTATTTACATAATAAATATAGGAGAGGTGATTAATATTTATATATATATATATATATTTATATATATAAATATTTAAGAATAGAGAGAATTTTTATTAGTCATATGAATATTTGTTTTTTACTTATATCAGGTTGAGCGCCAAAAGGTAAAGAGAGTGATAATAGAGGAGCTGGGGCGTTTCTTTTATTATTTGAATTAGATGTATTATTTTGTTGATTGGAAGTTGACATTACTTTATATTCTATTTATTATTATTATTATTATAATTATGATCTATGTTATTAGTATAAGTTCACTTTGCTAAGAAAAGGAAAAAAAGAAAGGCTAAAAGAAAAAAAAAGTGGGGAAAAAATTAGTTATTGTCAGCTTTTTTAGTGAAATTAAAACACCGCGATTTTTTTAAACTACGCCAAATTGGGTGTATTGAAGACATACTAAAAAGTGTAAAGTTTTTTAAAAAGCAAAGTTTATTTTATTTATATAAAAAATTATATATTGAATACAATTTATAAATATGATTGAATAAAGAAAAAATAAAAATGTTACAAAAAAGGATGTATACAAGGAAGAGAAATAATTTATAAATATGATAATAAAAAAAGAGAGAGAGAGAGAGAAAAGTAAGAGAGAAGATTGAATAGTGTAAATAAATAAATGCAAAAACAAATACATGTTTTTTTTTCATTTTTAAGTTTTAACCCATATATTAATCATCCCCCTAAATCAATTCAATTATTATATTTAAGGTCTACCTTCTTTAGATTTTTCTTTTTCTAATAGTTGTTTTTTTTTTTGTTATCCATTTTTCTTTGTATTTTATGTTTTTCCTTCACCAATAAAAATAAAAGTCTTTTTGTTTATGCAGAATTATTAGTAGTAGCCATTTCCTTTTCAGTTAATAAACTACGTAATAATTTAATTTCCATTTCCAATTCATTGACTCTTTCTTGTAATTTTTCAGATTTTTGAGTCATATCACGAACAGATTGTTCCATAGCTTGTTCACGTAATTTCTTTTTAATACGGAATCTTGCACTAGCAGCAGTATTGCGACGACGTTTGTCTTCTTCAGCTAGTCTTTCTTCTTCAGTCATAGATTCATCTCTTTCACGTTTAACACCAGCAGTAGTTGTAGTAGTAGTGGTAGACTTCTTACGAGTTTTCTTGGCAGTAAGATTAATAGTAGGAGTTAAAATAGGACTAGTAATAGATGATGTTGTCAAAGAATTTAAATTTAACCCACCAGTAGCTGTTGCTGTAACGTTATTATTGCTATTATTAAATTGTAAAGGAGCAATCAATAATGAAGCTAAATCTAGAGGATTAATCATTACTGGTTTAGGAAGAATTTGACGTCCACCTACTAAATTTGCTGGTTGTTGTTGTTGTTGTTGTTGAACTGGAAGATTAATAGCAACACTAGAAGGAGAAGAATTAGAAGCTGGTACAAGAACTGGCGAATTAGGAACAGTTGAAATTGGAGTAGAAGGAAAAGACTTTTGTTGTTGTTGGGAGTTATATGAACTAACCAAACCTTCAGGATTAAACTTTTGTTGTTGTTGATATTGCTGTTGTTGTTGTTGTTGTTGTTGTTTTTGCTCTTGTTGTTTCTTTTGTTGTTGAGGTAATTCAAAATCTAAATAATTTACCAATTTTTCATAAGTAATAGGATCATTATCATCAACTGAATTATTATTTTTAGTTGAAGGATTATTGTTATTGGTAATAGTAGTTTCCAAAGGATTAACTGATTCTGCTACAGGTGATTTAATGGTTGGTGAAGAAATAGATGATTTTTCATCATCAAAAATACCAGTACCAGGTTTAACATCAAAAGTAAATTGAGCATTGGTCTATATATATATATAAAAAAAATGTGATGATTTTATTAGTTCAGTACTGAGTCATAATAAATAATATTTATTCAGCTTATCTATCAATTTTTTTTTTTATCATTCGATTCTAAAAGAACTAAAACCGGCTAAAAGAATGCTTTTTTTTATTTTTATTTTTATTTCTCATTTTTTTTGTTGTTATTTTAAAAAAAAAATATTTTACCCAAAGAGCTAATTCAGCAGCAGCATTTTGTTGATCACTTTCAGTAGTTGTTTGAGCAATATCAAAAGCTAAAGCATCCAAAGGATTGAGGAACGTATCGTAATTATTATAGTCAGTCATAGTTGTTTAAAATAGCTATTTTTATTAAAAAGAAAAATAAAGAAGTTGTTGATTGAATTTGAAATAGGGGGTGATAATATTGGTTTAGTCAAATAAAAGCGCCTCGTAATCTGTTAATGTAAGGCCAAGGGCCTCGGATAGTTAGTATAATATAAGCTTCCGTAAGAAGAAGTAAGGAAGGGAAGGAAGAAAAGAGAAAAAAAAAAAAAGGAAAAAGGAAAAACAGGTATTTATATAAAAAAAAAAACTCGGTGAAAGAATTTTTTTCACTCCGCCTATTTTTATATCCAATTAAAAAATGTTATATAATTATTTTTTTCAAAAATGACATATTTAAATAAAAAGAGGGGAAAAGGAAATAGCGAATTTTAATAGCATTTAGATGCACTAATAAATATAGATATAGATATCACTTTATGTTTACTTCTTAGTTTGTATATTTATTAAAATGTTTGGATTCTTTTATTTATTTATTTATTTATTTTAAAACTCCAAAAATGTAAATAACAAACTTTTTGAATCAATAAAAAAAAAAACAGGGACGTGTAAAATAAATTTTAAGTATATTTTTAGGAGTTGTATCACGTAATCAAAAGTCAAAATTTATAATTTTATCAAATAACGCATTCTTATACGTTGAAATCTATTATAGCTGATAAGTTTTGATCTACTGACAATAAAATTTAAATTTCTACTATTTTTTTAATCTTCAGAAAGTTGAGTATTTAGATTACTTGGAAACAAAAAAAAAAAAAAAAAAAATTACATAAAGAAAAAGAAAAAAAAGTTTATACCAAAATATCTATTTAATTAAATCAGTATATTCATATGATCAAATGCTTATTTATAACAATTCTATAATTGTTCTATCACTGGTTTAAAATGGGTATTTCTTTTGATATTATTGGTTGACAGCTTATATTTTCATTATTTTTATTTAATATGCTTCAATATATTAAATAAAACTATATAAACTAACTAAAAGAACCATCAGTATTAATATTAGTTTCTTATATTTTTGTTTGTTTATTTTATTTTATTTTTAAATATATCAAAAATCAATATCCATTTCTAAATATTCAAATATTTATAATATTGATTCTGGAACGTGGAAAGGGGACACTCATCAAACTCTAGATGGGCTGATAAACTGTGTATGAATTTAATATATAAATCTATGATGTTAGAATAAGGCGAATTATTCATATTTAATCATATAAATAAAAACTAATATAATATGCTTATTTTACTTCATTTACTTATTTTTTTAATTGAATAAAATTAAAAACACATAAAAAAGAGGATGATCGATTCCGATATAAATAGGTGAAAAAACTGGAATGTAAAAAAAAAGAATCTCCTTATTTTACTTCAATTTCAGATTTTGAAATTTATACGACTGAGCTGGGATTTAGTTTTTGACTCTTTTATTTAGCCAAACAAATTTAATTTTTTATCTTTATATTAACACTTTTATCTTTATTCTCTTCCTCTTTTATTTTACTTTTAATTATTAAATATACTTTAACTTTTATTTTATTTCATAACAATATAATTATTATAACAACTTATATATTATAGGTAAGCATTAGTATATTAATTAGTTTTTATGAATTATCATTGTATAAATCTATCTTAGATTATTAATTAGCTAGTTTAAATTCATTCTCAGAGCAATGTCTTTTTGATAGTTTATTTGATTTATCTTTTTAGCTTTTGATGACAATATATATATATATATACTTGAAAGTTAATAAAATAAATGTATATGTAGTAAAATATTAATACTTAAAAATAATATAAATTGATTAATATGAGATAAGAAAATATTGATAGTTAGAGATAAAAAAAAAAAAAGCGAAATAATATATAAAAGTAATATTAATATTGTTGAATATTAATGAAAAAAGATCGCGGACTTTTACGATTTAACGCATCATGCATACATAAAGTATGTCTAATGGAATTTTCTATTTCTTCGGTTTCTGCAGCTCTTACACCAGGAATAAATGAAAGTAATTAATAATAAGATAAGTTAAAAATAAGACAAAAGATTTTTGATTTTTATACATTTATATATTTCTTAAATTCATAAATAGTTGGATGAATAAAAAATTAAAAATTAACAGGAGGAAATAAAAAACTTTTCTCCATAGTGAATACGTTCTCATATGCTTGTAAGTGAGCTGTGCTTTAACCTTTAGATGTTTATGAATAAAGGTATACCATGTTTGTATTTATTATAAGAATTCATAAAATAAAAAAAATTGAAAGTCATATAATAAACTAGTTTCATAGCAGCTGTTTTAATTATAAGATAAATATATCATTATCTTTTTAAATAATTGATACCTTTTTGATTTTCTTTACATCAAAATCTTCCTCATTTAAATTAGAAGTTGGATAAATAAAAAATAAAAAAATAGCACGATTACATGAAAATAAAAAACTTTTACTAATGATATATGTATAGCAAATTATCAATAATCCTGAATCAAAGGACAATGATGCCTATTCATCATGGAATAATCTCAAGTAATGATCCATATAATCACCGTACACATACTAATAATCATTATATACCAAAAAAATTCCATCACTTTAAACTAAAAGTTTTAAAAAGTATCAATGGAATATGGAACAAGTATTGATATCTACATCCATGAAATTTTGTAAATAATCATGTTGAATAATTCGATTAATTAGGCAAATGACACATATATTCTGACATGATTTCATTGATTATTTATCATATATTAGGTTTTTTTTAGAAGAATATCAAAAAACAAGAACTAACAGTTCATATAAATCATTCTTGAATAGTGATATATTATCGCCCATGACTTACTTTTCATCAAGTACAATTAAAAGTCTATTTTAAAAATAAATAAAGACATAAATAAAAAAATCAATATCAATTTCTAAATATTTAAGTTATTTATACATATACTAAATTAAAATATAATGTAATATATTTAATCACATAAATAAATGCAAATAGAATACGATTATTTTTTATTTGAAAAGATATGATCATTTCAGGCACAAGTAAAAAATAGTCGGAATTCAAATCTCAAAACTTATAAAAGTAGTTTTATTTTTGCAGGTAATTCTTTTTCCTTTTTCTTTCCTTCTCATTTTTTTTTATTCTCCATCCAATTTTAATACTTTTTTTTTTTTAATAAAATGGATGTCGTCAAAAGTGTTCAGCATTATGTCAATAAAATGGTTGATGATGTTTCAGGAATGAAAACTTTACTATTAGATATTGAAACTGTAAGTTTCTTCCTTTTTTTTTTTATCAACTAAACCATCTTTATTATATAAAAAGTATTTCTTATTAACTAAAATTTAGACACCTATTGTTTCTTTAGTTGTTACTCAATCAACACTTCTTACTAAAGAATGTTATCTTATAGATAGAATAGATAATCGTCATCGTGATAAGATGAAACATTTAAAATGTATATGTTTTCTTCAACCTACAAAAAATAGTATTCAATATCTTATTGAAGAACTACGCGATCCTGCTTATGGTGACTATTATTTATGTATGTAGAAATATATATATATATATATATTATATGTTTAATAATGACATATTTTTATTTATATGAAGTGAACAAAGAAAAAAAAGTAATAATAAATAACCCTTTGATAACTCTATTTATAGATTTCAGTAACACTCTTCAAAAAGCTGATATTGAACGATTAGCAGAAGTAGATGAACATGAAGTAGTAAGAGAAGTTCAGGTATAATAACAATAATAATAATAAGACAATTTTATATAAAATAATAACAATAATAAATACTAATAGTTTATGTATACATATATTGATAAATAATAAAAGGAATACTTTGGGGATTATTTAGCTATCAACCCAGATTTATTTTCTTTTGGAATATCACCTCAGGAATTATTTGCAAATAGTATAACTAGATGGGATCCAACCACTTTTGAAAGATGTGTAAATGGCATTAGCTCAGTATTACTTAGTTTAAAAAAGAAACCTGTCATCCGATATGAACATGCTAGTCCAATGGCAAAGGAACTTGCAAATGAGCTTCAGGTACATATACATAAAGGTTAATAATTTCGATGATGATGATATTGATAGAGATGAAAAAAAAAAAAGGAAAATTTGTTATAAATATAAAAAAGGTTGATGAATAATATAAAAAAAAAAGAAATCATTCTTTAGATTATTGCATTTATCTATCTTTTCATTTTTATTCTACTTTATGTATAAATAGCGCCATATTAAACAAGAAGGACAATTATTCGATTTTCGTCGTCCTGATACACCACCTATTTTATTAATTGTTGATCGTCGGAGTGATCCTATTACACCTTTACTTACACAATGGACATATCAAGCAATGGTACATGAATTAATTGGTATTCATCATGGTAGAGTGGATTTATCTAATGTTCCTGATATAAAAAATGAACTTAAGGTAAAAAAAAAAAGTAAATATATATATATATATATATTTGTATATGTATTCTCTTAACCAAATTATATATATATATTTATAGGAAATTGCACTTTCACCTGATCAAGATCCATTTTTTAAAAAATCTATGTATTGGAATTTTGGTGATCTTGGAGCTAATATTAAAAAATATGTAGATGAATATCAAACAAAAACTAAATCTAATATGAATATTGAATCCATATCAGATATGAAACGATTTGTTGAAGAATATCCTGAATTTAGAAAACTTTCTGGAAATGTATCAAAACATGTAGCTTTGGTTAGTGAATTAAGTCGACGAGTCACACAAGACCATTTATTAGAAGTGAGTGAATTGGAACAAAATCTAGCTTGTAATGATAATCATAACTCTAATCTTAAGGTAAAAGAAAAAGAAATACAAAATAAAACCAATATTACTATTAATAAATATAAAGAGACTTAATAATTTTTTGGTTTTATATAGAGTATACGACAAATCGTGGAAAATCAAAATATTCCTAATGAAGCAAAAATTCGTGTAATATTATTATATGTATTACGGTATGAAAGGATGCAAAATAATGCAATTAAATCACTTGTTGATTTAATGGATTCAGTTGGAATAAGTGAAAAATATAGTACGGTAATACACATATATATTTTCATAATTAAAAAAGGAAAAATAAATAAATTAATAATGATTCATTAAATAGATAGATATACTTCTTTAAAAGAATTAATTAATTATACATATATTTATAGTTAGTACCTGCTATTTTATATTATGCTGGTCATCAACAACGGCAAAATGATTTATTCTCAAATCAAACTATTTTATCAAGAGGAAAAAGTGCATTAAAAGGCTTAAAAGGTGTAGAAAATGTATATACTCAACACACCCCAGTACTTGCTGAAACTTTAGATATGCTTATTAAGGCTCGTTTGAAAGAAACTGAATTCCCTTTTGCAGATGGTACTTATCAAACTACAAGAGAAAGGTAAAATTAGAAAAAAAAAAATGATTATGATAATGATAATAAAATGGATCACTTTATTTATTTATTTGTTTGCTATATATATATAATGATTAGACCACAAGATATTATTGTATTTATGGTTGGCGGAACTACTTTTGAAGAAGAAAAATATGTCGCACAATTGAATGCTACTGTTCCAGGTATACGTATTGTATTAGGAGGAACTTGTGTACATAACTCAACTAGGTAAATATATAAATATATGAATATAAAATATTATGTATTTAAATGAAATATATATTTTTTTATATATAATTAATTATATATCATCCATTTATTTTTTTTTTAATAATAGCTTTATGCAACAAATAGATAGAGTTAGGGCACTTGTATAAAAAAATTCATATATTTAAAATCCAAATATAATATTTTTTTATTACTAATTATATTATAAAACATTATGTATAAATAATAATACGAATTTAAATAAAAAAGAAAAAAAATGGGAAACAGCATCAATTAATGATATGTTTAAAAAGAATAAAAGAAAAAAGTAAAAGTAAAAAAAAATTGGTGAGGATATAACACATTTTTCTCCTCTCAAAATAGAAATCACGTTGTTCAACCATCATTATCACAAAAAAAGCCCTTTGATCTTAAAAGGAAAAATAATCATCATCCTCTAATTTTTTTTTTTTTTTTGAAAAGAATCGAATAATACATAATTAAATAATCTTTATTTTCCATTGAAATATTTAATTTTATTATAATAACATTTTGTTTTTTACATATTAACTGTTTTATATATTAAAGTTAAAAAAAAAAGAAAATGACAGTTTTAGAGTTTCATATTTTAAAACTCCATTTTCACTGTTATGCTGTGTAAAGTTGAAAAAAATAATTAGGCTTCATTTTTCGTTCCTTTTTTTTTTTTTTCTTCTTCTTCCTTCCTTTTTTTCCTTTTCTCTCTCTCTTTTTCTTTCCTTTTTACTTTTTTTTTGTTTCTCTTTTCTTTTTTCTACTATTCCTATATATTTATCTATTATTTATTCATTTGTTTCCTTTAAAAAAAAAATGACTTTACCTTCACCTATTAAATGCACACAATTCATTTATCAAAAGAATGAATCAGGAATGAAAAGAGATGATTATTTACCTAAATCACCCACTTCTCCTATACCTAACAGCAACAATAATAATAATAATAATAAAAAGAGGAGCTCCTTAACAGGAATGCCATATACAGAAACGATTTCTTCATTATCAAGAAAGTATACCACCTTATTAAAAGAAATTCAAGATACAAAACAGTTATTAGAAGAACATTCTTTAAGACAACATAAATATAGTCAACTTCATAAAAAACAAGAAAAAGCAAATAAAAAAATTGCATTAAAATATAGTCAACAATATTATAATAAAAATAATAATAATGAATCATTACCAGTAACGATGATTGATTGGGAGAAAAAGGTTCAACAAAATGAAAAAGAATACCATATAGCTAAACAAAAATGTATTCAAGCTCAAGAGCAATTAAAATATATTCAATTTATTTATGATCATGATTTTAAAAGTAATAATAATAGTAACAATAGTAGGCAACATTATTTATCTTTATTAGCTCAATTACTGGATCTTATAAAATCACTAAAAGCTTCTTATGATACTTGGATGTATCAAATGCATTATACTTATCCTTATTATCTTTTTTTAATGAATTCAAATAATAATAATAATGATAATAATGATCATGATTATGATGATCCTACTACTTCTTCTCATTTTTTATCAAATTTGGATACTTTAAATACTTCAATACAAAAACATATGGAAAAGGATCAATTACTATTAAAAGATATGGACCAATCTATAAATTATTTTACCGAAATAAGTAATGAATATTGTGAAGATGTTGTATTAAAATTAAAATAAAATCAGCTTTATATATATAAGGGGGAAATGGCTTCTAAATTCATATTTTATCATACAAGTATCTAATGTTCCTTTCTATAAATCATGGCAATAATAATAATAATAGCAATAATAATAATAATAATAAAATAAGGTATATTGTTTATTTATATATATATGTATATGCATATATATGTATAAAGATGATCGAATAATAATAATAATAATAATAATAATAATAATAAATGAATTGGTAGAAAGAGCTTTATATAAAAATATAAAATTGATAATTCTCATACGTAATAATATAATGATATAATAATAATAAATACGATATAATGATAAAATAATAATAATAATAATAAAGAAGTAATAAAAAATAAGAATATATAGGATGATGATTTAAAAAAGAAAAAGAAGAGAGCTATTTGACAATATATGTTTATATATATATTATTTCTTTTTTTAAAATTCCCATTTATGCAAGTTTTCATCCATAAAGAATTCTACCATACTTTTAACTCTACTACCTACAGGATCTCTAGGTTTCATATCCTTAATTCTTGAAGCCACCTCAGGGTTAATAGAATTACGTTTAGGAGTTATCACAGGTGTTGTATTATTATTGCTGTTTATTTGAGACATGGACTCGAATTTTTGTCTGATATTATCCACTTCAGGTGTTTCAGGACGTGGTAAAGTGGAAGCTGCACTACTAGTATATGTATAAGAAGAATTGGAAAGACGTCTAATAGTAGCTGCTGTAGGTGATTCAACTGGATTTGATTTAATTGAATTTAATCCTGTAGTAACAATATTGGCTGCTATTGATTTAACATGATTATTATTGTTATTATTGTTATTATTGTTATTATTATTGTTGTTATCCAAGAATTTTCTTGTTGTAGCTGCTACTTCAGCATCATGATCGCTTTCAATTGTTGCTTGAGAACAAACTGTAGTTGAAGTAACGGATGGTAAAGGTTCTATAGGCTCTATTGTTGCAGCTGTAGATGATGATATTGATTCTTCTACTACTTTTTCTTCTATTTTTTCTTTTTTATCTTCTACCACTGCTACTGCTTGATTTTCTTTTTCATCTTTTTCTTCAAGTTTATCGTGATTATTATCTATAGTAACTTCTGATACTGATGATAAATCATTATTTGTTACATTTTCAATACTTTCTTTATTTTCTTCTTTTTCTTCTTTTTCTTCTTCTATTTTATTTTCTAAAGGTATCAATAATTCATTTTCTTTTTCATCTTCCTTAATTGATAATGAATCAGGTTGATTTTCATTGGATGATTCTTCGATAGGTGCTGAAGATGGTGATGATACTAAATTTGAAGGTACGTCCTCTTTTTTAGCTCTACTATATTTACGAGGTCTACCAGTTAAAACGGATTTGGCAGGTGTATTTTTAGATATACCTCCAGTACTAGATATACGTTTATTGTTACTTGCTCCTACGGGAAGAGAGGATGCATTAGCATTTAATTTGCTATCCGTTGATTTTTTTCCAATTGACGAAGATGAATCTTTCGCTCCTGATGCTGATGCAATACGTGATGTTCTTGGTTTCATACGATCATATTTAGACTATATATAATGAAAAAAAAAAAGAGAGAGAATTAGTTTTATGAAGTATATAATGATTTATCTCTTTTTTTTTTACCTGAGATATTTTTGAAGGGGTAGTTGAAGGTGGTATTAAATTAGATTTTTGTAGTTTGGTATTTTTTAATGCAGAAGATGAAGGAGAAGTATTATTAATTTTAGTAGTACTAGTAATGGTAGATGATTTAGGTTGAACAATATTGGATTTCTTTTTTAAACCAGGAGGATTATTAGAAGAAGTTGAAGAAATAGAAGAAGTTGAAGAAGTTTTAGAAGTAGATAAACCGTTATCATTTGATGATGATGTTGATGATGCAGTAGAAGTATTAGGTTTACTGATTTTTGAAGGTACAGTAGAAGGTTTTTTTAATTTAGTAGGTTTTTTTAATTCCTTTTTAGTACTATTATTATTATTTTCCACGGATGATGTTGATTTTGTTGTTGTTGTTATATTTGGTTTTTTAATTTTTAAATCTTCCAAAACTAAACCTTGTAGCCAAGTTAAATCTTGATAAGCTTTTTGTTCTGAATCACTAGCATGGCATACATTATGTAATGAATTTACGCCATATAATGCTCTTAAACTTTATAGAAAAAAAAGGAAAGAAAAAAAAAAGTAATGATGGGAAGTTGAGTATTAAATAAATATGCAAGTATTATTATTTATTATTTACCTCTGAGGTGAAGATTGTTTTGCTTTAAGTGGATTCATGGGACCTACAAATTCTAACCAATTATTGATCACATTATTTCCTTCTAATATAAATACGTAAATTGGCCGACTAAAAAAAAAAGAAAAGATAAGAATAACCAAAATAATAATAAAAAAGACAGGTTATTTTTTTAAAAAATGGATGAATCCTATTTTTTTTCGATCTCTATATTTTATTTTTATATCTATTTTTAAAAATAATAATAATAATAACAATAATAATACCTGCTTAACCACATAGCCTCAGCATCCTTTGGATATAAAGCTTTTGCCTCCCCAACAGAAAGAATGAGTTCTTGTTCAAAAGTGATTTTCCATTGACTATTATTTGCTTTTATAAGAGTTAAAAGCTCATCTTTTTTATTCATAACATCAGGTTTAATAAACCCTAAAGTTTGCTGAATGGATGTCATTGCTATTACCAACTAAAGTATATTCCCAGGCACGTTTTAAAACAAGAATAAAGAGTATATATATATTAAAAAAACAAATATTATTTATTTAATTATCTCTAAATGAGCTCTTTTTTATTTTGTTCTATCTTTACCTTTTTTTTCAATATTAAGAATTGATTTTAAATCCTTCTTCTTCTATTTCTTAATATTATTTATTTATTATTATTACTATTCCTTATAAAAAAGAGAAGAAAAAAGAAAAATATAGGAAAGAAAAAGAAAAAAGGAAATAAATATAGGGAGTTTTGACTGAAGGTTAAAATATTTATTTTAAAAGTTACACCATCCAAAAAAGGAAATCTTTTTTTGTTGTTTTCAATTTTTTTCCCAAAACAAATTACCATTTTATCTTTTGATAATGATTTTAAAAACAATAATAGGGGAAGGTTAATCTTTTTCCTTTATGCAATGCAGTATAATGAATGATTTTTTATATATTAAGCTGATCATTATTGTTGTTATTATTATTATTACATATAAAAAAATGACAATTGTCATTTCTTTTTCTTTTTCTTCAATGATAATAATAAAAATTAATTTTTTTTCACATGATATATTTCCAAACATGTTTTTTATTAACTAACTGAGCATTTTCCTACTGAGAAAAAAAAAGATCAATTCATAATAAATTAATTTATATTAACAATAATAATGAAATATATTTTATATTGTATATTAACCATTTATATGTATATACCAAAATAAAAATTATATAAATAAAAGATTATATAAACAAGTAAATCAAAGAAAAGAGAAAATTATAAAATGTCAAAATAATATTGATTTTGACATTTGCCATTAAATCAAAAAAATAATACATCGGATAAACTAAAATGATTGATTATCTTATACATTAATTAAACTCCCAGTAAATCAAGAAAAAAAAAAGGGGAAAAAAATGTTTACAATTCATTTTAAATTCCAGGTTTTTTTATGATTGGACAATCACCATTTTTTATATTTTCATTGTTTTTTTTTTATTATATAATACAATTATCGATTATAATCAATTTTGATATAACTTGATGGATGTATTTTTTTTAATTACATACATTTCAATATAAATAAATAAATTCAACCATTTTATAATAACCATTTCTCTCTTTCTTTTTTTTGCCATTATATGCTGGAACATGTGGCTATAACTGCTGGATCATCTTTATAAAAAAATGAGTATATCTTTATTCAAAACAATTGAAAAATATATACGGTGATGATGGTTGTTATCATTTATTTATAATTTTCGATATGATCGTTGTATCATAATCATTTCAAGAATAATTATATGCAATAGTGATTTTTTAACAAGATATTCAAATAATATAGTGATATAAAATCGAGATTATCTTTAATAGAATGTTACAAAATGTAATCACTTTTTCTTTTGGCTATGGCTGAAAATAAAAATTTTTAATCATGGTAGAAAAAAAAAATGAACTCCCGAGAGATATCAATTAGAATTATAAAGTCCGATTTTTTTATATTGATTTAAAACTTCATCAATTACAATAGGCTATTGATTTTTTAGCTATTTCATTTTATACAATCTTATAAACAATCGATATAAAAACTAGCTAATTTCTCGATCATCTTATTTTTAATCATGTATATATGTATAATTTTCTTGAAAATTATATACAAGATAAACATTTTTATTTTTATTTTTATTTTTATTTTGAGCTATATGCTTGATTTGTCTTCTGTATTCAAAAAGATCTCTTTCGACCATTAACACAGATAGGTTATTTTTATATAAAAGAAACAATATAAATTGTAATAAACGTATAAAAATCAAATTCTTTATAAAAATTACAATCATAAAATATAACTGTAGTTAGTAATATTTATATGGATTAGTATGTATTTAAAAAGGAGAAGGAGAGGGGAGATAGAGGAAATAAAAATACTTTTTTGGCAAGTACTGTCTAATCGGAGTCTAATTGACATATTTTTTTTTTTTTCAATTAGTGTTTATATATTTTTTCTTCCTTCTTTCAATTCTTTTTCTTCTTTTTCTTTCCCTTTTCCTTAACCTTTTCCTTTTTTAACTTAATTATACCATGACCGATGTATATCCTACATTATCATGGTATAATGTATGTGTAGCTGCTACTTTTTTATTAATAAATGGTAATATTACTTATTTTTAATAAAGATTAAAAGTAACAGTAGTAAAAAAAAAAGGGGGGAGCTATCAAAAAAGAAATATGATATTTATCTTTTTATTATACATATATTATATGCATCTATTCAATATATACATTATATATATATATACATATATATATTTATAGGAATCATTTCTTCCAAGCTTAAATTAGGAATAGGGAAATCAATATTAATTGCTGCTATACGATGTATCATTCAATTAACAGTTATGGTAACTCATTTAAAAAAACAACATATAATAGTTTTGAATAATAATAACAATAATAAAAAGAAACTCAGTCATTTATTACGTTTTTCTTTCTTATTTATACAATAATAGGGTATGGTACTTGGATATATTCTTAAAGCAAAAAATCCTTACTTGGTATTTTTTTTAACATGTAAAAATCATTAAAAAAAAAGAACGAAAAACAATAAATAAATAAAAAAAAGAATGGAAAAAAGGGAAAAACTAAAAACGATATATATATATATAGTTATTATGGTATTTCTTAGTGCTTGTGAAACAGTATACAGTAAATCACAATGGGTATTTAAAGGCATTTTTCCAACCGCATTCATAGCAACATTATTTTCAACTTTATTAATTGGATGTATTGGTGTTCGATTTGCTATTGATGAACATCCATTTTGGACACCAGAATATTTTATTCCAACCATTGGTTTATTGTTAGGGTTTACATCTGGAGCTATGGCTGTAGCAATTCATACATGTCTTCATTATCTAAGGGTTCATCTAACTCAAATTGAAACATATCTCTCTTTTGGTGCAACAAGAAAGGAAGCTTTGATTTTCATTACTAAAGAATCCATTCGTATTAGTTTACTACCTTGTATTAATCAAATGTCTATTACGGGAAGCATTATCATACCTGGCGTTTTGGCTGGCCAAGTCATGAATGGTATATCAATGCAATTTGCCGTTTTTTATCAGATCATCATTACCTTTTTAATTACTTCATCTACTACTTTAGGCGTCATCATCGTTGTTTGGGTAAAAATAAATAAATAAATAAAAAATAAAAAATAAAAAATAAGGATAAGAATAAGTGTAAGAAAAGGAAAAAAAATAAACAATAAATAATTTATGAAACATTAATTGTATTCCTTATTTATTTATTTTTTCATGTGATCCAAAAAAATAAAAAAAATGTAGGTTTGTCTTCGAAGAATAGTGGATAATCATCATAGAATACGTCAAGATAGAATTAAAAAAGCAAGTCAATTTATACCATTTAATCCTAAATCAATTGTTCTTGATATCAGTCAATACTTATTTAAACAAAAAAAGAAATTCATGTATCGTTCTTCTGGTAAAGAAGATGAATATCGTCCTTTATTATCATAAATATCTAATATAGTTAATCAGTTTACATTTTTATACTTTCATATAATATATACCTTTTTTTTATTATTATTGTTATTTAACATTTTATAGAAAATAAAATTTCCTCATATATATATACATATATATATATTGTGATCATCATCATCATTACTATATCTTAAATATATATACATATATAAGCATTCTACAACCAAGCATGGTTTATAAAAATTAATGCAGTTCTTTTATTCAGGCAATGATAAAAAATATCGGGGTTTAAAAACGAACTTATATAAAAATAGCTTGTCGCAGACATATTCTATTTTTTTTCTCACTCTTCCTTTTTTTTACTTTTACTTCATATTGTTATATACATATATATTCATGAATATTTTTTTTATACTATTACAATTTAGTACATATAATGACGGATAATAATAATAAACAAGAGGAACCATTTAAAGTAGAAGAAACAAATACATCAAATTTAGAAAATAATACCGAAAATGAAAACGCCTGCTCTCCTCGTTTTATAGGTTTACAGCCTACGTTCAGTACCATGGAACAGACTGGGGACTATAACTCACCACCAGCTGATATACCAGATACTTTCCATTATGATATAAACAATAATACACCTTTGTTACCAACAAATAACAATAATGATAACGATAATGATAACAATAATAATAATACTGATAATGAATATATTCGTATGACTTCACCTTTTTCTATACCATCTAGTAGTAATTATAATACATCTAATCTTATACCAACTAGTAGTAATAACATTTCTCCTTCATCATCTACAAATATACAACAACTACAAGAGGGAGGGGAAGAAGAAGTGCTTATAGAAACAAAAAAAACAGAAGAAATAGAGATAATAGAGAGACAAGAAATAACAGAAGGATTATATAACACGGAACAAGTACAAGTACAACCTTTAAGACCTTTACAAATATCAAGAATTTCATTTTCAACCTTAATAGAAGCATTAGGTCGTTATTTAATATTTATTTTACGATGGTCTTCTCCCTTTACTTGTTTATATATTTATAACTTAGGCAAGTGCTTTAGAGTCACAAAAATACCAGCAGAAAAATTAAATTTAACCAATCCTAATGATCCTAATTTTTTAATATTACCGGTAAATAATAATAATAATAATAATAATAATAATAATAATAATAATAATAATAATAATAATAATAATAATAATAATTTATTTATTTACTTATTTATAAATATATATTTAGTTATTTCGAAGAGCTTGCTGGTATAAATTAACACTTACGTCTGACATAACCACTTTGTTACTGTTATATTTTCTTATTGTAGCCGCTTATCTTATCAAAAATTCATCTCGAAGAAAAAATAGATACCTGAATCGATTTTTATGGACTTTATTAATTTTATTTTATTTTTATTATATTTCTTATTATGTACCATTTCTTTTTTTTTCTTTTTATACATTAGGACATATATTATTGTTTTAAAAAAATAATAATAATCATATTATTTAATTACTTTTTTATGAGTTTGAAATATAATTATTTATTTACCTATTTGCCTTAATTGCAAATCTTTTCATTTCATTTTTTTTTCTTTTCTTTTTTTAATCATTTGATTTATATATCTTTCTTTGTGTATATTTCATTCTACCATCAGTATCATTCAAATAAATATATATTTGATTTGTTATATATATATATATATATATATATATATTAGTAAATAAGATATTTTATATAATTAAAAAATGTAATTATAATAAGATTATAATATCCCTCCCTTTTTTTCAATTTCTTTTTTCCTTTTTCATCAAAGTAGAACTTTTACAAATCTTAGTCAAGGTATACACAAGTAAATAATCTACTTTTAAGATTACATATGGCAAATTAATGAATTATCATTAATCCGAAAAGTAAATCTATTAAATAATATATATATATATATTAATGAAGAAACATTAATCTGTTAGCTCCGTTATTTTTATTATTATTTTAAATATCTTTTATATCCTTTGGTCAAGGTATATATAAGTGATGTTAAAAATGCTTTTATTAGTATTCCTCGTGCTAATTGTATTGGTGGTCCTCTTTTGTTTAGTTACTTTTTTGTTATTCTAATTTCATCTTTTTAGATATATTATAGAAGTGATAGCTGAGATAGCGGTATCCATGATAATAATCAATCAATAATTTTGAAGACCAACATATTAAAATAAAATAATTAATGAATAATATTGAAGATAAACCTACAAATGTAAGATAATTAATAAATAAATCTGAAGATGATGGAACTGATGTTAAATTATCAATGAGCAAACCTAAAAATGATTTTAATAATGAAAATGATCAATAATTAAATTTGAAGATGCTCCTATTAATTTTAAATGACCAGTAAATAAAACTGAAGGCGAAACTAATGATGAACCTAATCAATAACTAAACCTGAAGATGATTCTAATAATAGAGGTAACCATATAAAAATCATATAATTTTGCGTTTTAAATATGATTAACATAATCTTTGAATTGTAATAATAATGATAAGTATATAATATCTGATTATATGACATTATACAACAATGATAAACAATAAGAAGGCAAGTATGATGATGGTGATCGTAAATTAAATATTAAGAGGACATGTATGATCACGGTGTTATTCATTAAACTAAATATATATTATAAATTAAGTATAAATAATGTACAAATGCTTGCAGATGATATTCCTTTTAAGATGACTTGATTCTGATAATTATATATATATATATATATATATATATAAACATGTTTATTGATTAACATTTTTAACTATTATATATGCAATCATTTACTTTTATAAAAAATATACAAATACAAATAAAAATGATAAAAACATAATGATCTAAAGCTATTTTTTATTTACTTATTTATTTATTTAGACATAATTAAATTTAAAAACTAGTATATATATATATATATATATTATTTAATGGTTTCGATAAAAAAGAAAGAAAGAAGATGAAGATAAAATAATAAATAGTACTACCCATTTATTTTTATTTTATTCCCATTTTCATTTTATTTTACTGACTTATTTTAAAAAATTAACTGAAAGCTGGTTTGCTTGAATTGACTTACTTGCTTGACTAGTTTGAACTAACTTGCTTGATCTGAATCTATATTATTTCTATATTACTATTTCTACTAAATCAAAATTAAATAATTACTTTACTCAAAAAATCAATAAATAAAAAGGCTTTATTATTATAAGTTGTTGTTACTGAAAGTAAAGTAGTAGATATTTTTAAACTATTGGTTAAAAAAAGAAAACACAAATAAATTTATATAATTCAATAATAATACAAAAAACCAAGGATAACTTACAAAATAAAAATAAATATAAATATATAAGATCTTTTTTTATATAAATCAAATAAATAAAATGAATAAATAGGTGGTACAATCAATAAAATAAGTATAAACCATTTAATAAAAAAAATACTGATTGCGTTTTATATATAATAAAATAAAATAACGGAAAAGAGAAAGAAAAGCGGAAAATTGAAAATTTGAAAAAAAAAACTCTTTTATACTCAAGCAAAATGTGACTGTTTTTGGGCACTCTTTTCATGAGCTTTAAAACTCAGATACACTCGCATATAAAATTATAATAAAGTAGTATATTTTTAATATCCTTCTATATGATAAAAAGTAATAAAAAAGATTGACAATAGCCATATTTAAAATGAGGTTTACATTTATTTACTACTTTCACATATTTATTTTATACTCAGCATGATTTTCATTTTATTTTTTGTAAGATACGACAATAGTTTACCCTGTTTAGTACCAATATTTTTTATAAATCATTCCTTCTTTATATATATATATATATATATATTTAATAATCATCTTTTACATAGAATTAGATGATTTATTACAGGTTTTAGAAAATAATCGTATTAATAAATATACGTATTCAAAAAAAAAAAAAAAAAAAAAATCAATGGGTCATGAACTTTCAGTTTACTCGTAATAACAAGATATGACTTTCTTTTTTTTGTTTTATCCAAAATAAAAAAAATCACTTTCTTATATATAATTATTATACATCATTTTTTAATTTTTCACCTTAATTTTAACCATATTTAGTAATAAAATGAATCTGCCATTATCTCATTAAACCTATTATGTACTTTGGATTTATTTTTTTCATCAAAATATTTCTTATTTTTATTAGAGGATAGATGAATAAGAAAAGAAACGTGACCATAAGAAAATTAAAAAACTCCATAATTTTAGATAAAAACCAATTCGAATTTACCTCAAATTTTAGAGTTTTTTTAAGACATTATTAATATAGTAAATGGTTATAAAAAAAAATACTAATTTATTTGAACTTTTTTTTGTTAAAAAAAAAAAGGGAAAAAAAAGCATATATATGTATAAATGTAAATGTAAGCTTTTATATATAAAAAGTATATAATAATAATAATATTAGTAGTAGTAATAATGATAATAATAAAAGTAATAATCATAATAATATTGATGATGATGATAATGATGATAATGATGATAATGATGATAATGATGATAATGATGATAATGATGATAATGATGATAATGATGATAATGATGATAATGATGATAATGATGATAATGATGATAATGATGATAATGATGATGAAATATGCTATTTAAAAAGAAGGTAAGGATAAAGCAAAACGAATTGCAAATATAAAACATACACTTTTTTTGGAAGAAAAAAAAAGAGCGGGGACTTTAATATACATGTATCTATAATTGATTAGATAAAATTATGAGGATCCATTAAATATTTTTTCAAAGATATTTAATAAATCAGGTGCTAAAAGTAAGCCATTGTCATTTGTCATATTATTAGATGATGATGAAATATCATTAGGTGAATGAATAGTAGTAGCTGTTGATGTTATTGTAGTATCAACAGAAACATTAGTGTTTGATGATTCCAACATGGAAGGCGCACTACCTGGGCTATTGTTTTCTACTGTCGTTGCTGTAGATTGACTATATGTAGATTCAATTCTACGCCTTTTTTTATTATTTTGATTTTCTTCATCTTCTTCATTTTCATCTTCTTCATCACTAATTAGATTGATCACTTGATGATTATCATTATTATTGTTATCGTTATCGTTATCGCTATTGTTATTGTTATTGGTATTAGCTTTAACTACTAATTTTTTCTTGTCATGATTCTCTTCATCATCACTATCATCCAAATCATCGTCAGGGAAATCTGAATTGGTTACTTTCCATTCTGGACATTCCCTTGTCATTATTATTTCACTTGCATATTTTGGAACTGTTTGTAAAAGTCTTTCAAAATAGAGATCACGCTTTAATTTATTTGGTGGTAGAAAACCATTACAATGAGGACATTTCCATGTTGCTAAATCTTGGTTTACTGCTAAATAAGAATTAAAATCAAAACACTACAGTAAAAATAATAATAATAATTAAAAATTAAAGTTTGTTCATATATAAATGAATTATTTTTATCTAATCTTACATCAGGATGTTTGCAATCTTCTCCTTTAACAGGCTTCTTGATGAGAGTAAATGATATAGGACATTTTAAATTGAGTTTAACAGATTGTTGAACAATATGAATTTCATCATCATCATCATCATTATGTTGACTATTTCTGTCAATTGATAATAATTTATTTACACATTTTTCACCATCAGTTATACTAAACACCTTGTCCATTAAATTTTTTTCAATTGAGTCTTCACTTTGACAAATATATGAAGATACACTAAACGAATAATCCTATATATATATATATATTAATTATTAGCATCAATTCTAATAATAATAATAATAACAATAATAACAATAATAACAATAATAATAATAATAGTAATAATGTGTATATTAGTATGATATTCCTATTTACAAACTTACACATGCACATCCTTTTTGAATAATTGTCAATATATTATTTCCAGGTTTTAAATGAGGTAGTAAATCAAAGGGTCTATCTTTACCTAAATATATTGATGTCACACCATCTGGTCCAGTAATTTTTTTTCTCTAAATATAATAATAATAAAATAAAAAATAAATAATCGTTAATATAAATAAATATCCATCTTTTTTTTCATTTTTACTGTCATCAATATTTACCCTTTCAAGATTTGCTTCCTTATTATTAATTAAAACAGTTATATATTCAGACCATTCGCATTTTGTATCAGGTGTTCCTTTTTTCCATGCAGTGAATATATATTTAAGCGGATAAAAGTTTGGTGGATTTGATCTAGAATCTAATGGTGCTTTAAGTTGCTTATATTCTGCATCACCAATAAAAATTTTAGTGTCTGTTATTTGTTGATTATGCCGTAATCTGTAAGGTTGAAGTATAAATCTAAATTTAAACATATATTTTATTTTATATAGTGATGATAAATCTTGTGGTGTTGAAGTTTTATCAATGAACGATGATGATGTGTTAGAAGTTTGTGTAACTGTTGTTGCTTGAGTAGTTTGGGTATTATTATATTGAAATGAAGTTTCTGGTGCTATATTTTGTTGATTATTATTATTAATGGCAAAAGGGTTGGTATTATCCGGAGCTATATATGTAGGTGTAGTTGTAGAAGTAGGAGCGGATGACATAACATTTATACTTTGAAGGATATCAGAAATTTGTTTATTCACAAAATGCTGTGAAGCAAGAAAAGCTGGATCATTATTTCGTACTAAAGTATTTTTAAGTGAAGTTGTCGCATTTGTCGTGTTTGATGATACAGCTGGTATTGATGCATCAGTTGATGTACCAAAAGTAATTGCTGCTCGTTGGATAGGTACTGGTATTTGTTGATTTCTTAAACTATTACTATACCATATTTTTACTTGTTCTATTATTATTATTATTTAAAATAAAAATTAGTTCTGTGCTACAAAAAGTTAAATCATGCTATATAAAACCTACTAGCACTTTCAGGACTTAATAAGTTTAAATGTTGATGTACTATAGAATATATTTTCAATCCCGACCATGGTCCATATCTAGGTGCGTATGTATATAAACTCTATAAGAAAATAATGATTATAATGGTAAAAAAAAAAAAAATAAATAAATAAATAAATAAATATGTATATAATTGATGATTCATAATATCGTATCAAATAACTTACACTAAGACAATTCATCAATTCCTTTTCATTATATTTATTATATGCACGTTCATCTTGTAGCCATTGTAATAATTCATCACAAGAGTTTCCATAGTGAATTAGACTTGTAATTCCATTTGCTAAAAACTTTAATCTTTGATTATTTCTTTCTATAATAGCATGTGAATCATTATCAATTAACGGTAGTTTTTTTTTTTTTTTAGTTTTATTTATTTGTTGTTGCCGTGGTGGTGGTTGTTGTAGTCTTTGTTGCTGTTGTTGCTTTGATGGTCTATATAGAGGTTGTATTGGTATACCTTTTTGATATTGATACTGTGTTTGTTGTTGTTGTACAGGTAGTATTGGCATTACATTTTGTTGTGGTATATTATGTACATTATTTACTTGATTCATCATATTTAAATTATTATTATTATTATTATTATAAATCGAAGTTGGCATAGATTGTTGTACATTAGGTATATTTGAAGGGAAGTAGGATGATATATAACTAGTTGGAGAACTTGAAGGAAGTGATGGAGAGTATGTAACTGAGGGTGTTTGCAACATTACTGGAGACTGAAGTGGGGACATACTTATACTATTATTTGACATTGATGTTGCCATAGAATATGATGAAGATACTTGACTAGTTTGACCTATCGTTTTTATTTATACAAATAATATTTTTTTTAGAAGGATAAGCAAAAGTAAACAATAAAATATAACAATAAAACAAGATAAATCTAATTAGAAATATATTCACGTATTAATAAGTTATATATAAAATTAAACCATATACCATTCATATATATACCAGCTCCAGAAGGATTTGGTAAACAAAGTGATTGCAAATTACTTGAATCTAATGGTATTTGTATTTGTTGAGCTGTTGAGAAAAATTGGTTATTATTACGATATGCATTTGTTGCTAATAAATAAAAGTTTATTGTTAATAAATAGTATAAACATATATTTATATTATATTAATAATTCTAACCTGGTTGAATATTAGCGAAATAGCCTTTATTGGAGGCCATGGCCAACACAATTCAAAATAATAAATTATAAAAGCGAAAAAGAAGTGAAAAGACAAAAAAAAGAATTTCAATACTTATATGAAAAAAAAAAAAAAAGTAATAAACTCCGACATTTTTTTGAGTATTTTGATTTTACTATATTTATTAAGCTTATTAAAATTAATCTTTTTCTACTATTCTTTGAAGATGATCATCAATTTGTTCCACTGATAAAGTATGGAAATTTGTATTATCTTTTGTTACTAATCCAACTTCAATTTCAGTTGCTTTAAAATCTACTGCTAATACAGTTGATAATGTTGTAATAGCAAGCTATGTATATATATATATATATTTATATTTTATATAAAAGATAAGACATAAAAATAATAATGAAATGAGTTAACTATATAAATAAATGCTTTGGCATATTTTTTTTCTTTTTAATATATATAGTAATAATAAAAAAAATTACCTCAATTGTATCCTCCATATTTAATTTTGGATTCTTTTTCAATTTCTTTTCCAAATGATTTAATGCTTCTTGTTGTTTAGCACCAGCAGCAGTAGCTTTATATCCAACATAATAACCAGCAGGATCACACTTAAATAATTGAGGTCCCCATTCATCATCATAACCAATTAAAATCATAGCTATAATTATAAATATATATATGTAAAAGAAATTATAATCAAAAATTCATAATAATAATAAAAATCGATTGTATCATTTTATTATAATAAAATATCTCTTTATTTTTATTATTTAATAAAAATAATACTTACAAACGCCCAAAGGTCGCATAGCAGCTTGTTGGGTATATACTTGATTGATGTTAGCCACGCGTTTTGCAAGCATATCTGTTGGGATTTCATATCCATATTTATATCTGAATTCAGCAGCTTCTTGACGAGCACGAGTAACTTGGGTACGAGCATCAGCTATATATAAATGAGAAAGTAAGAAAGAAGGAGAAAGAAAAAAAAGAGGTCAGCATAATAATGATTTATCTATTTATATTTAATTAATTTTTATCTATAACCATGTATAATATATATATAAAAGATACTTACTAACCATTCCGGTCATTACACAACCAATTTTAGGAGTAAGTTGAAATACATGAGTGATGGTAGAAGGATCTAATAACTTATCCTAAATATATTGAACAAAATTAAAATATATAAATATGAATATATATATATATATATATATATATAAAGTTATTTTTATCTTGTATAATATTTACTTACAGGTACTTTCTTTTGAGTTACTATTACACATCCATCATTTCCACGAACACCTACTGACGTAATCCCAGCATTTGAAATAGCTTTAAATGCGTATTCTAAAACATAAAATAAAGCAAAAATACAGTTATAAATTAATTAATATATAATATATTGAACTGTTTGTTTATATATATTTGTATATATATATATATACAAATATATATTCATATAAAAGGCTCTTTTTTCTCTCTCCTATTTTTATTTATTTATTAGTTCTGCTATCTATTTTTCATTTTTACCAACTTGATATAATCGTCCTTCAGGTGAGAAGATTGTAATATGTCGATCGTACCCTGCGCTTGATCCTCTGCTCATATTTTTTTAAGTTATATTATTTTATGTTGTTAAAAAGTAAGAATGAAAAGAAAAAGGTGAAAAAAAAAGGAAACGCGTAAGGTAATAAAAACGTCACCCTAAGAAATAAAAATTCAGCTGACTTTAAAAATATATGATACTTACAATTAAGCCCTTTTACTGCAATTTTAAAACTCCGCCTTGGCTATAAAAGAGTTTGAGCATAAAAATTTTGCGCCAAGCTCTCTTTATTTCTTTACTTTTTTTATTCTTGGTATTATTATTATATATATATATATTTATAATCTCTTCTTTTTACTCTTTATTCTCTTTATTTTACTTTTTAAAAAGCTAATATTATTTTTTTAAATAATGGTTTCTATTTTGTGGGGGTCTTCAGCAATAGATGAATTAATTGGTATGTTTATTATTAATATTATAGAAACTGTTGGACAATCAACCAAAAATGGTATTTTGTCCAATAAGTTGCAAAAAGATAAAAATAAAAAAAGGAAAAGAAAAGAAAATGGCATTAGTATTTTACTTTAGTAATATTCTTTTTATATAAATCCATATGTATATTATATATTTATAATATACGTATATATATAGAAAAAGCTACTTCAGAGTTTGTACCTTCAGGTCAGCTTGATCTAGGTTTACAATTAGAAATAAGTGATAAAATTAGAAGTAAAAAAGTAAACGCTAAAGAAGCAATGCAAGCAATGAAGAAACGTTTAGATCGTAAAAATCCAAACGTACAACTAGCTACCCTTTCTGTAAGCATTTTTATTATTATTATTAAATAACAATGATATATATATATATATATATATATATTAAGAAGAAAAGAAAACAAAAACTTAAGTATTATTTTTACTTTTCTTTTTTTTTAACAAGTTAGTAGATACTTGCGTTAAAAATAGTGGTGATTCATTTGTTAGGGAAATAGCAAGTCGGGAATTCTTGGATAATTTGGTATTCTTAATGAAACAACCTGTAAGTACTATTATTATTATTATGATCATTTATATAAAACAAAAAAGGAAGAAAGAAAAAAGGATGATGATCATGACTTTATTTAATTTATTTTTATTAAAAAAACATATTTTAATATCAAGACTACCAATATAGATGTGAAAAATAAAATTTTAGAAACCATTCAAATTTGGGGAATAGCTGCAAAAGGGAATCAAAGTATTAATTATATGACTGGAACATATTCAATGTTACGTTCTGAAGGTTATATATTTCCTACTGTTCAAGAAAAAATTGATCCCATTTTATTAGAAACATCATCTGTAAGTATATATATATATCACTGAAATTTTTATCTTAAAAAGAAAGATGCAATATTTACATTTATTTTTGATTTAGGCTCCTGATTGGTCTGACTCTGATGTATGTGAAAGATGCAGAACAGCTTTTACTTTAACAAATAGAAAGGTAAAAAATAAATATATATAGACTTTTTAAAAATAAAAATGGATGATTCAATTTTTTTTTGAATAAAACTGACCTCCATCTTCATTATATATATATAACATTTAATTTAGCATCATTGTCGTAATTGTGGCGGTACTTTTTGCCAAGACTGCTCATCTCGTACAATGCCTTTACCTCATTTAGCCATCAATGAATCCGTTCGTGTATGTGATGGATGTCATCTAAAATTAAAAATGTCAAAAGTGCCTGGCATCAGTAATTTACCCTCATTACCTTCATCTGCCACTCAATCAACTACTATTTCTACTATTGTTCCTTCTCAATCAAATCAAACAGATTTACAAAATAACAATAATAATGATTCATATGATGATGATATTAAAAAAGCAATTGAATTATCGCTTAAAGAAGATGAACAGAGAAAAATTGGTTATGGAGCTGGATATGTTTCATCAAATAATAATCAATCAAATGTAAGTATATATAATAATAATGAAAATTATTAACAATGAAACATTATACATATACATATACATATATATATATATATGATGATGGCGATGACGATGATTAACAACGAATTAATATATATAGGGCCATGATGAAGAAGATCAAGATTTAGTGGAAGCTATTGCAGCTTCTTTACGAGATATGGAAGTATCTGCACCACCTCAAGTAAATTATGAATATGCATCTCGTCCATCTAGTAACGATTTATCGCCAATAGAAATAGAAAACATTCAACTTTTTTCAACTCTTATTACTCAATTACAATCTCAAGGAAAAACAATTCCTGATGATGTTGAAACAACAAAATTAATTAGTCAAGTTGGCTCCTTACAACCTAAAATTATTAAAAGTTTAGATGATACCATTCATAAACATCGTAAGTTAATATTTTATACAAACATATTATAATTATGATGATGATATTAATTTTACTCCTTGAAATTCTTACTATTTTGATTATTTTGATTATTTTTTAAAAAAATGCGTAAATAGGGGCATTTGTTGAATTGCATCAAAAAATTAACAAAGCTGTACAATTGTATGACCATATTTTAGAACAGCGAATGTCAGGTTATAGGAATGATCATTTATTAACAACAAATAATAATAATCTACCTAATTATAGATATTATCAATCACAATCAATAACTATTTCAAACCCCTTACAACAAATACAACATATACAACAAATACAACAACAACAACAACAACAACAACAACAGAATTTTTTAATAATGAATTCTCAATATAATAATCAATCATCAGCACCACCATCACAACAACAACAATACCAATATCAATCATATTCACAACCTATACCACAAACACATATACAATCTTCAGGCCAAGTCAATCAACTACCTATTAACGATCAACCTTTAATTGATTTATCTTAACTTATTAAAAAAACATGAATAATAAAAATGAATAATTAATTATTATATAATATTTATTTATAGAAATTTTTATTATAATAAAGAATGAAAATAAAAAAAGGAAAATAAAAATTGTTATACATTTTACAAAACTAAATGGGTATATCAAATATTAGTGAAGGAAAAAAAAAGGGAGAAAGATAATTAGATATATGGTAATATATCATATTTTTTTAAAAACCAATAGCTGTTTTAATTTTTGAAATAATACCATCATCACTTTGGTTATTGTTGTTGGTTTTATCTTTGGATTCCTTATTGCATTGACAGATTTGATCTTCAGTTAATCCTGCTAAAGCTGATTGAATATGAAGTCCGCAACCTAAATAATTTTGATAAATAAGGAAAAAATTAAATGGGGATAAAAAAAGACTTAATTCTAAATAATTCTTTGATTTATATTATTATTTTATTTTTTACCAGCCCAAGTATATTTTCCACAAGATGAACAAGTAACTCTGCGACACATTTTTTATTATTCTTTAAAAAGCTTGTTAATAAAGTTGTTTTTTGGTTTTTGGTTTTTAAAAAAAATGAAAAAAAGAAAGATAATCAAAAAAGGAGGAAAAAAAAGCTTAGTTTGTCATTTTATATATATATACAAAATAAGATTCGGAGCCAAAACAGATGACGAACGCTTACGCGGCAAAACATAAGCAATCATAAAAAAACAATTGATTTGATTCTATTTTATTGGTTACATTTTTTAAAGCCTAAAAATTAAAAATCAACACTCTGACTTGTAAAAATAAAAAGAAAAGAAAAAACTCATATATGAGTATTTATATATACTTTTACCTAGATGAGAGAAAAGGTTTAAATATAAATATATACATTAAACAATGTTTCCCATTCTTTATTTTTATTCAAATAGGATTATTCTTTATTGATTTTATTTTTATTTATTTATTTGTTTATTTATATGTATATGTATATGTATACATATATATATATATATATATATATAAACCTCCTCCTCTATACAGCGTCAGTCCACATTAATAACTCTCCTGTTTTCAAAAAAAAGGTATTAAAAAAAAAGCATCCAAGTAAATAATAAATGTTTAATATAATAATATAATATATATCCTCCAATCATTTTTATTGTTTTTTAAAATTGTCATCTGATAAATCAAAATAGAAGACTCATCCTTACGTACGTTAGGTTTCATCAGCGTCGTCATAAATTAGACAAAAAGGAAAAAAAAAGATCTAAATATATACATTTTATACATTTCTGATTTCATATATATTAAATTTTATATTAACAATTTCATTTATCAGCATTTATATAAATCTCTACTATTTCCTTCTTTCTTTCTTTATTTAATTGGATATATTATATATATTCATATATATATATATATATAATAGAAAAATAAAAATGATGATAGAAGTACAAAAAGAAAAATAAATAGAATAAATATATATTAAAATGAGAAATAATTCTTTTTTATTAGTTTAGTTTAATGTTTAAATCATTAAGAATCAATTAAAAAAAAAGACTTAAAAACGTCACGGAAATTTTTTATATTTAAATATAGTATTTCGCCAACAACCATAAAATATAAAAATGCATACCTCAAAATAATAAGCGATCGAAAATACTCTTTTTTTTGTTTAAATGATCCCATATAATATAAATTTCATTAGTTTAAAGATTCTTAATTATTTTATTTTGTATTTAACTTGTTTTATTCTTTTTTTTTTTTCTTTCTTTTAAAATGCTTTTTTTCTTTTCTTCTTTTTTGAAAGAAGGAAGAAAAAAAAATAGTCTCGAAGGAAATCTAGATGATCACTTTTAATAATAATAAAATATATTGTGAAACATATACAAAAGATGACGCACGTACTACTATATCGATATTTGAAAACGAGAAAATAAATAATAATAAAAATAAAATAACAAAGATATCCAAATGGTGGTCTTATTTGATTGGTGATATTTATGAAAATAATAATGATCCATATCAATTTTCATCTTTACGTAAAAATCTTATTTTATTTATTATAGCATCTATTAATATCACAGGTCCTTTGGTAATTAAATAAAATAAAAATAAATAAATAAGTACATATATTTATATAATGTAATTAGTTATCTAATCGAATATTATTATTTCGAAAAAAAAATGACCATATCAATTATATAATTCATATCTAAATAGGGATCAATGATTTATTTACCATGTTTAAGTTCTATTACAACTTATTTCAATACAACTGATTCACTTGTAAATGCTAGTATTTCATCATTTATGGTAGCTATGGGTATTGCTGTAATGATAAATAACAAATAAATAGTAATAATAATAATAATAATAATTTGGGATTATGATTTCATTTATTAATTCATATACTTACTTTAATCCTTGAAAATAGCCATTAATATGGGCATCTCTTAGTGAAAACTATGGTCGAAAACGCATGTACATTTATAGTAATTTGCTTAATATTGTATTTTCCATATTATGTGCCAATGCTTCTAATATATGGATGCTAATTATATTTAGAGGGATTCAGTCTTGTGGTTCAAATGCTGGTCAAACATTAGGTAAATATATATATATATGACTTTTTAATAAATAGATGAATGGAAAAATTAAAGTAATAATAGTAATAATATATATTATTTTATTTTAGGTGCTGGTGTGATTGCAGATACTATTGATATTAATAAAAGGGGAAATGCATACGGTTTATTTCATGTAGGTGCTCTTTTATCTAATATTATTGGGTATGTAATAAAAATAAAATTATATATATATATAGAAATAGAAATAGAAATTCATTATTAAATAATTCTTTTTTTTATTATTATTCATTTTAAAAAACTTACATTCATAATAGACCAGTTGTCGGAGGTAACCATTATAACCCCATATTTTAAATTTATATATAAGATTTTTTTATAATTAGTAATCCGTTGATTTTAATAATTAATGTAGGATTTTTATCACAATATTATGGTTGGCAATCTATTTTTTATTTTCTAGCGTCCCTTGGTAAATAAATTTTAGTACTAATAAAAATAATAAGGAAAAAAAAAAAAAAAGTAAAGGAAAAAAAAAAAGATAAAGAAATGGAAATTTATTAATACATTTGTATATAAATATAAATAGCTATTGTTCAATTTTTTATGGTTCTATTTCTCTTACCAGAAACTCTACGTAAAAATAGATCAAACGATGATGATGATGATAAATTAGAATCAGAAGCAGCCCATTTAACAAAGCACAATAAGATTCAAAGAGGCGCATTTAAAGAATTTGTATATTCATTTCATCCAGTGATATTATTATTACAAGATCCAACCATTTTAGTTATTACAGTGTATGGAACTATTATAACAGCAACAACTTATGTATTAGTAAGTATATATATATATATATATATATACCTATTATCATTTACCTTTTTAATCATTCTTTCTTTTAAAAAAAATGTATATAAATAGAATCCAACAATTACAAAAACATTTCAATCATTATATGGATTTGAAGAACTTCAAGTTGGTTTTTGTTTTTTAGCATTTGGAATAGGGTTAATGTTAGGATCAATATTTAGTGGATATTATTCTGATTATATTTATGGTAAACTACAATCTAAAACAGTTGATAAAGTTTCACCAGAATCAAGATTAAAAGCAACTTTTTCATCCTTTTTTTTTATTCCGGCTGGATTACTTATTTATGGTTGGGCGATTGATAAAAAACTTCATTTTATGTATCCACTTCTTGGTTTATTTACATGTAAAAAAAGAAAATAAATATATAATGAATTATAAAATGATCTATATATATAAAATAATAATAAAGAGAAGAGGGATTAATTTTTACTATTACTATTACTATTACTATTATCGATTTTATAGTTGCATTAGGACATACAGGTGCATTTACTCCAACATCAGTTTATCTTGTTGATTCAAAACCTGGTAGGAGTGTTTATTTATTCATTTATTTATTTATTTATTTATTTATTTTATTATAACCATTAATTTTATTTCTATTCAATACATTGATCTTTATTTTTTTACTCTTTAAAAAAAAATAGGTATGTCAGCTACGGCAGTAGGAATAACTATTGCACTTCGTTGTATTATGGCTTCTATCACTACTTACTATTCTTCCCAAATATTAAATTATGTTACTTTTGGTGTTTTATATTCAATTCTTGCAATAATCAATCTCTTAAATTGCCTTTTTATACCCATATGTATGAAGTACGGATCTAAATGGCGAAGTTGTTTTGAAAAAAAAATAGCAAAAATATAAAGAGATTAAAAAAATAATAGTAATAATATATATCTACTATTTATATATATTTATATAATATAACATTGTATAAAATTTATACCTATTTTATTTATCAATTACCCTTAGAGAGTTTTACAATAAAATTTATATCATTTATTATATATAAATATATAAATATACCCATTAATATGTTATAATTCAGATGTATTGTAATTTTAAAAATAAGAGTGTTGATCTTGTAGTTTTGAATAGTGATGTTAACAAGATAAGGAGTATATGTATATAAAACAGAATAATCCATACAATAATTGTTAATTCATAAAGATAAATTAGATTAATAAAAATGAATCAATTAATCGATTTATTATAATGAATTCCAACGTTATATTTATATAAGTATTAATTTGTAAGTTGTATGTATTAAAGGTAACTTTTATTATACAATTCAGTTTATAGAAAAGTAAAAAGGAAAACAGGAAAGAGGGTTTTTAAATTAGGAACTTTAAAAAAAATTAAAGCAAAAAAAAGTTTATGCTAAATTAGGAAATAAGCATCCTTTATAGTATTAACTATTTCTTTCTTTTTTGTAAATTGTATATATAAACAGACTTTATTTATTTTAAAAAAAAAATCACAAAAAGATCACTTGTAATGACACCTATATATTCTAAACCTTTAATTCAGCTTTAAATAAAACTAATGGAATAAGATCAAAAAACGCCAATTTATATAATAAAAAACTATATAACAATTTTTTAAATTTCAGAAAATGAGTATTAGGAATCCGGTAAATTTTAACTTAAATAGTTTGACAGATGTTCAAACTTTAAATTTAAAAATATCTAGTATAAATACTAAATTTTCTGGTAAACAAGGAAAAAATTAGGAAAAACACGTAAGAAAAAAGAAAACAATATAACACTTATTTTCTTTATTTAGATTTATTATGATTATCATATATTTATTAATACTAATATTCTATTTAAAATATTATCATACTTTTATTAACACTAATATTATGTTTAAAATATTATTCCATTTAAATAAATACTGTATATTTATATTATTTATATCTATTTTAAATAAATAATTTTGCTTACTATCATTATTGGTTTCCAAAAAAGGGCAAAAAAGTATTATATTTCGGTTAATTCAAACTTCCGAATTTAATTTAAATTCAGACACATTACTTTTTCTTTTTTTTCTTAATTTAAAACATCATATAAATATGACCTTTTTTTTTTTCTTCTTTTTTCCTTCATTCTTTTAAATCAATATATATAAATTATAAATTCGTTTAAAAATGGATTATCAACAAGCTATCGATATTATTAGAGAAACATTTTCTAATAAAGCTCAAACAGAAAAAGCTGCTAAAATAGTAGGTATTGGTTTAGCCACTTATTATGTTGCTCAAGTAAGTTAAATATAAATATATATATTTGGAATGGAATTGTTATATATCGTTGACATATTTTTATTTCTTCTTTAGAAAATATATAATGCTTACTTTGGCCCTCTTAGTCATATTCCTTCTCCCACATATGCTAGATTCTTCAATCTTTCAAGAGCAAGCTATGATAAACCCAGCGGTACAGCGTATGTTATTTACACGCGTTTAATTATTTATTTTCTTTTATAGGATCCAGTTTTTTTTTAATACTTTTTATCTTCTTCTTTTTATCATATATAGTTATAAAGGTTTACATAAACTTATCGATCAATATGGTGAAGTGATGAGATTTGGCCCAAATACTTTAATTATTGCTGATAGAGAAATGATTAAGCAAATTTTGATTACCGATAATTTACAAAAAGGAGAAATTTATGATGATTTAGGAAGTAAGTTAAATCAGAAAAAAAAGAAGAAGAAAAGATAGTAATAAGTTCATATTCATTAAATAATAATAATTATTTATTTATTTTTTAATTAGAAAACAATGTTGAAACATTATTTAGTACAAGAGATAAAGATTTACACAAACATTTACGTCGATTAATTTCCCCTGCTTTTTCAATCAAATATTTAAATTCTTTAGAAGAATTCATGCATCAAATTTTAGTAAATTTAGTATGTAAAATTGATGAAACTATAGATGCTAATCCTAATCGCCAAGCTCCATTTGATATTTGGAAAGGTTTTCAATGTTATTCTTTAGATGTTGTTGGTGATACTATGTTTGGCCAATCTTTTGATATGATTAAAAATGAATCTCATCCTGTACCTGATGCTATTGCCTATGAAATGCGTTTTTCTGCTCATGTAGGATTTATTATAATAATAATAATAATAATAATAATAATAATAATAATAATAATAATAATAATAATAATAATAATAATAATAATAATAATAATAATAATAATAATAATAATAATAATAATAATAATAATAATAATAATAATGACATTGATAAAAAGGAAAAACGACTTATCTTTAATTTTTAATATTATTATTATGATAATAGTTAATTAATAGACCTTGGTTAATTAAATTATTAAATTTTGGACGTAGTGGTAAAACTGTAAAATCACATCCTGCTATTTCCAAGGTATGATTATATATAAAATGGTGATTATTAATTAAAAAAAAAAAAAAAAAAAGAACATATTTATATTAATTCATATTCATCATTATTTTAATAGTTTATGTCAGGTGTTATTGAAAATCGTGTTAAAAGTGGAAAAAGAAGAAATGACATTTTACAAATTTTACTTGATACTCAGCTTTCAGATGACCCTAAAGATAGATTATCAGAAATTGAAATTATTACAGAAACTATTTTATTCTTAATTGCTGGAAGGTAATTATATACAAATAAAAAAAAAAAAGAAAGAAAAGTAATTTATATATATTTATATGTATTTACATATTTATATACTTTTTATTTTACCTATTTTTTATTAGTGAAACTACTTCCAATTCTCTTGGATTTGCTATCATTGAATTACTTCGTCATCCTGAAGCATTAAAGAAACTTCAAGAAGAAATTGATACCATCGAATTCCCTGATCCATCACGCCCAGTATTTAATCATGAACAATTAAAGAATTTACCATATTTAAATGCAGTAATGAATGAAACCTTCCGTACTCGATCTGTTCCTGCAAGTGGATTAGATAGAATTTGTGATAAAGATGTTGTATTGGGTGGAAAATTATTTGTTCCTAAAGGTACTAGAGTCATTTGTTCCGTTTATCATACTCATTTAAATGAAAAATATTGGCCAAATGCTTCTTCTTTTATTCCTGAAAGATGGCTTGAAGGTGGTATTAGTGCTAATGCTAGTCCCAATGATTTAATGAATTTCAGTTTAGGTAGCCGCAACTGTATTGGGAAACAATTCGCTTTGATGGAGATGCGTTTAGTTTTAGCTACTATGGTTAAATTATATGATTTTACTCCTATCCCTGAAGAAATGACTGCTAGTGAAGATGTTCGTCATTTTATTACTTTGACAGTGGCTAGTAACCAATTTAAGGTTCTTATGCGTCGTCGTTAATATTTTTTGTTTATATATTTATATACATATCATTTAATACTTTTTTATATTATTAGCATTATTATTTATTTCATAATCCTTTTTTATTTTATTTTTTTATTTTAGTGCTATATATATATATATATATACATTAATATAATTAATTGTAGATTCTAAAAATAAAAATATAAAATAGAAAATAGAAAACAATATAATAAAATAGTGGAAGTCCAATTACAATACAAAAAAATACGGAGTTTAAATTCTGATTTAATAGGTTAGGTA
This sequence comes from Cunninghamella bertholletiae, assembly GCA_037043795.1. Lineage (NCBI taxonomy): Eukaryota > Fungi > Mucoromycota > Mucoromycetes > Mucorales > Cunninghamellaceae > Cunninghamella > Cunninghamella bertholletiae. The sequence goes on from JAZGVP010000005.1 coordinate 2,301,094, forward strand.
TTTTTTTTTCCATCTATTATTTTTTTCTCTCATTCTTTTTTTTTTTTCTTTAATAGTACAATATTGTTTTGTTTTTCTTTTCTATTTTAAATAAATAAATACACAAATAATAATAATATATATGCCTCACGAAAGTAGAAGACGTTCACCATCGCCTCATAAAAGACAAAAAAGATCACATCACAGATCACCTTCACCTTCATCCTCTAGTAGAAGACATAAACATCGTGAGCGCAGCAGAGAAGATCGTCATAGACATCGATCGTCTACTTCTTCACATCATAGACATGGATCTCATCACTCTTCTCCCCATCGTGAATCTGTAAGTAGTAAGACTGATATTACTCATTCTTCATCTCATTCAAGTGAACCATCACTTCAAAAAAAAATTACTAATGGTTCTACCTTAGATAATACCGATGAACAACTCTCTTCTCAACAGGTAAGCAAAGAAGAAAAGAAAGAAAGTAACTAATGATTAAATATATATATATATAGATATTAACGAAATGATCTTTTATCATTATTATAGGTACAGTCTCAAGAAATAAAAGAAGAAGAAAAGAAACGGTTAAGACGTGAAAAACTTGAAAAATGGAAAAAAGAAAAAGCAGAACAAGAACGTTTACAAAAAGAACAACAACAAAAAGAAGAAGAAAAAAAGAAAAATGAAACTAATGATACTACTACTACTCCTACTACTCCTACTACTTCCATTGCTACTGGATCAGAAGAGAGAAAAAAGGAAGAAGATTCGGATGTTATTATGGAAGATGCAACTAAAGAAAAAGAAAAAGAAATAGCCATAGAAAAAAAAGATGATGAAGAAAAAAAAAAAGAGTCAAGTAAAACAACAACAATTAATAACAATATAACAACACCTGCAAAAAAATTTACTTTTGGAAAACCAATGAAATCAAATGGTTTATCATCATCAAATACAACAACACAAAATAAAACATCAACAATTAAAATGGGATTTGGATTAGGGAAAAATAAATTAATGATGACAAATTTAAAAAATAAAACAAAAGATGTTAAAATGACAGAAATTAAAAATGAAAATCAATCCATGGATATAGATTCAACTGATGAAACAAATAAAAAGAAGGATAATAAAGATGATGATGATGAAGTTGATCCTTTAGATGCTTATATGTTGGATGTAACAGAAGAAGCACGTAAAATTAATGAAGAAGATAAAAAAAGAATGCAAGAACTTGAATTTACAGAAAATAAAAAAGATACAACTGATAATGATAAAAATATTAATAACCAACAAAAAGATGGAAGTGATGATGAATATGGAAGTGATCCTGAAGATATTTTGGCCATGGCAGCTAAAAAAGTAAAAAGAAAAGAATTAGCAGCAGTAGATCATAGTAAAATAGATTATGAACCATTCCGTAAAGATTTTTATATTGAACCAGCAGAATTACGTGATATGACACAAGAAGAAGTTGATGATTTACGTAATGAATTAGATGGTATTAAAATTCGTGGTATTGATTGTCCTAAACCTATAAGAAAATGGACTCATTGTGGTTTACCAGCTGGATGTCTTGAAGTCATACGTAAATTGAAATTTGAGAAACCAACTTCTATTCAATCTCAAGCTATTCCTGCTATTATGAATGGTCGCGATGTTATTGGTGTTGCTAAAACAGGTTCTGGTAAAACAATTGCTTTCTTATTACCTATGTTTCGTCATATTAAAGATCAACGTCCTATTGAAATGGGTGAAGGTCCTATTGGTATTATTATGACTCCTACAAGGGAATTGGCTACTCAAATTCATAAAGAATGTAAACCCTTTTTAAAAGTGTTGGGTTTAAGGGTAATTATATACATATATATGCTAAAAAAAAAAAGAAAAAGAATCATTCATTAATTTTTATTTATTTATTAATTTATTTATTTAGGCTGTGTGTGCTTATGGTGGTAGTCCAATTAAAGATCAAATTGCAGATTTAAAACGCGGTGCTGAAATTATTGTATGTACACCAGGTCGTATGATTGATTTACTATGTGCTAATTCTGGTCGTGTCACTAATTTAAATAGAGTCACTTATTTAGTTTTAGATGAAGCTGATCGTATGTTTGATATGGGTTTTGAACCACAGGTAAAATTAAAAATAAAAAATTAAAGCTACAATATGTAATATATATATAAAGATTGCGTATTATTATTATTATTTCCCAATATTCTATTTATTTATTTATTTATTTATTTATTTATTTATTTATTTATTTTTAAAAAATAGGTAATGAAAATTGTTAATAACGTTCGTCCTAATCGTCAAACAGTTTTATTCTCTGCAACTTTCCCCAGACAGGTAATATATATATATATAATAATAAAAATAATAAAACGGATTAATTAATAAAAAAAAAAATAATAATTCTTTATATAAATATAGATGGAAGCTCTCGCTCGTAAAGTTTTAAAAAAACCATTAGAAATCACAGTTGGTGGCCGCAGTGTTGTATGTAGTGATGTTGAACAAATTGTTGAAGTCCGTGAAGATTCAACTAAATTTATGCGCCTCTTGGAAATTTTAGGTCAATTTTATAATGTTGAAGATGAAAATGCTCGTGTATTAATTTTTGTTGATCGACAAGAAGCTGCTGATAATTTATTAAGAGATTTAATTCGCAGAGGTTATTTATGTCAATCACTTCATGGTGGAAAGGTAAATTTAGATAAAATGAAAAAAAAAAATAGTATTCAATATATTTATTCATTTTTTCCTTCCTTTCCCTTTTTTTATATATAGGATCAAATCGATCGTGATAGTACCATTGCTGATTTTAAATCTGGAGTAACTAATATATTAATTGCTACTTCTGTAGCTGCCCGTGGTTTAGATGTTAAACAATTAAAATTAGTAGTCAACTATGATTGTCCTAATCATATGGAGGTAATTAAAAAATATTTATATATAAATGATTTTTATTTCTTTTTTTTAATTGATATAGATGCATCATACTCATATTTATTACTATATATGTATTAAATAGGATTATGTTCATCGTGTAGGCAGAACTGGTCGTGCAGGTAATAAAGGTACAGCTTATACATTTATCACACCATCACAAGATCGATATGCAATGGATATTTGTAAAGCTCTTCGTTTGAGCGGTCAAGAAGTTCCAGAAGATTTACAAAAACTTACAGATACTTTCCAAGATAAAGTTAAAAGTGGTGAAGAAAGAATGGCAAGTTCTGGTTTTGGTGGTAAAGGTTTAGAAAGATTTGATAAAGATCGTGATTTAGTGAAGAAGATCCAAAAGAAGGTAATGTTTTTTATTCTTTTTTTTTTTGTTTTTTGATGTATATAAGTTTAAAATATCAATATATTCTAATATTGTAAATATTTGATTTAGGCTTATGGTGGTGAAGATATGGAAGAAGAATCAGATGAAGAAATTGAATTAGAATCAACACGTATTATATCTGGTCAACCACAACTACAACCGCAACAGCAACCAGCACCTCTTACTACTACTACTACTACTACTACTACTGATACTGAAACATCATCTACAGCTACAGAACCAACAGGTGCAGCTGCTTTGGCTGCTAGAAGAGCTGCTGAAGTTGCTGCTCGATTAATGGCAGCAGCTGGTGTTAATAAACCACAACCTGTAGAAGTTGAAACTAATGACGATTCTCGTCCAGTCTATGCAGAAGAAATTGTTATTAATGATTTCCCTCAAAAAGCAAGATGGAAAGTTACAAATAAGGTAAATAATATATATAAAAAAAGAATTAACATTATTAATTGCATAAAACTTATACACTTGATTTAATATTTAATCGGAAATTGATTTTTTTTTAAATATAGGAACAAATATCACAAATTAGTGAAATTACTGGTGCTGCTATTACAACAAGAGGAACTTTCTTCCCAACTGGAAAACAACCTGGACCTAATGAAAGAAAATTATATCTATTTATTGAAGGTGATTCTGAATTAGTATTAGAAAAGGCTAAAAGAGAAATTAAACGTATTCTTGAAGAAGCTACTGTTGCCTCTTTAGAAGCTGAAGCTCGTATTGGTGGTGGCTCTAGTGGTAGATATTCTGTTGTATAAAGTATATATATATGTATGTCTTTTTTTCTTTAATTTTGATTTTTTTTTGACAAGTCAATTTTTATCATTTATATATATTATTATTATTATTAATATCATTAAAATTTGATACTTAGGCTTTTTTTTTTTTTACTTATTATTTATATTTTTAGTATATAAAAAACTATAATATTAAATATAAACTTTTATAGCGAATCCTTTTTGCTTAGAATATTATACACAAAATATGCGACAATCTTCCAAGGTGTCGAATTCCATATTAATGATAGAAGCAATTTTACTATTTGTGGTGGTGGACATATTGAGCTTTTATAATGAATTGTTTCTTAAGAAGGTCTATATAAAGATTTATTATAATTAGAATATTAAAAAAAAGAGAGAGAAAAAAAGGAACAATAACTCAAACAGTGAATGAAGCTATACCTGTATAAAATTTTAAAACTGCAATTTTTTAAATTTCCATTTTTGTTTTCCTTCTAGTGCAGTCTTACCCGTGCCCAAAACATATTCCTTCTAAAAATCACATGTATAATATAAGCTGACAGAAAAAAATAGAATTGAAACTCAGATTCTTATTAGTAACGAATTAAAAGCCGAATTAGATTGATTATTTTTTTTACTTCTCTTTTTTTTTCCCCACAAACCTTTTTCTTCCCTTTTCTTCTCTTTTTCTCTCTCAAAAAATAAAAAATATACAACTCGAAATATGTCTAAACAAGAAGAACCTACCAAAACCGTCCCTACTCAAAACGATGATTCTGACCTAGATGATTTATTAGATGGTAATAAATAATAATAATAATAATAATAAATAAGAGGGAAAGGGTAAAAGGAACACAAAAGAATATAAAAAGATTGAAATAGAGTATATATAATAAAATAAATAAACATACTGCATATGTTTGTGTATAAAGGAGTTAGTTCAAGTGAATCCTAACTGTAGTTTATTATTATTTTATTTTAAATAGATGTATTGGATGACATTAATAAAGTTTCACTTAATGACAAAGGATCATCAAATAAGTCAACAACAACTGCTACTACAAACTCAACAAGTCAAGATAATAAAGAAACCGAACAAGAAGGATCATTGGATGATGTATTCGATAATGAAGATTTTGCAAAACAATTACAAGATGGTATGGAAGAGTTTATGGGTAATTTAGATAAAGATCCTGAAATGAAAGCAGCTTTTGAAAAAGTATGGAGTTCTTTTGATCCAAGTCTTTTAGCTCAAGAAGCTAATCAAGAAGCAGCAAGAAATGTTCCTCCAACTGATGCTACATCATCACCATCAGCATCAGCAGCAAAGCCTGCTTCTTTCCAAGATACCATTAATCAAACCATGAATAAATTAAAAGATAGTTCAAAACAAGTAGATGTAAGTTGATTATTTATTATTTATTATTTATATACAAGAATAAGGTGGCATATAAATATTTATTTATTTATTTAATCATATATATAATATAGTCTGCTATTAATGAAGAAAGTGATGACGCTTTTATGGCTGAATTAATGAAACAAATGGAGGGTTTGACAGATGGTGCTGATTTCGAAAATGTATTAGAAGGTATGATGAGTCAATTAATGTCTAAAGAAATGCTATATGAACCTATGAAGGATTTAGCACAAAAGGTAATATATATATAAATACAATAAATATAACGATGAACATCATTAAATAAGTTAAATTGATAAATGTCTATATTTGGAATTGAATAATACTAATGATTAATTTTATTTTTATTTATTCATTTGTTAAAAAAAAATCTTAGTATCCTGAATGGTTAAAGGAAAATAAAGAAACAACAGATAAAAAACAATTTGATGATTATACTAAACAATATGAATTATGTAAAAAGATTGTAGCAGCATATGAAGCACCTGGATTTGATGAAAAGGATGAATCACAAGCAAAGAAAATCATGGATTTAATGACTGAAATGCAAGATCTTGGTCAACCTCCAGCTTCATTATTAGAAGAAATGGCTCCTGGCATGTCTTTTGATAATCCTCAAGGTATGCCTGATATAAAAGATTTGGAAAATTGTACTATTATGTAATAAAAGTTATTTTTTTTTTTGTAATATCAATATCCCCTCTACCTTTCCTTTATATATACATTTTTTTTTCCTTCTTTTTTTAAAATATGATAAATAAACGCACATTATATGTTTATTTTATACAGATAATATTTATATATGAATATATATATATATCACTATTATTTTTATTATTATGATTTGTTTATTTACTTATTTTTAATCTTGGTAAAACCTTGATTAAATGCGAATTAGCATGATCACGGTTAATTTTAAACTCAGCATTTTTTTTTGAAAGTTGTATTCTTTTTTATATAAAAAAAAGTGCTGGAATGCATAAAATGATTATACTTGGTATAAAAGAACAATGATATATTGCTATTTTTAATAGCATTATTAATATTAGTTTGATTATTATTAAATAAACGATGAATAATGAAAAAAAATTAAAAGAAAACTGTGGCGATGTAAAATCTGTATGTGTAACATCCTTTTTTGTTTTTTTACCTCTTTTTGTTTAAAAGACTTCTTGAAATTCTATGATCTCACCTTTTTTATATGCTATATTTTTTTCTTTTTTTCTCTTACATTCTTTCTGAATTTTAATGTATTATAAATACAAAGGCTGACTAATCTTAACCTGCGCCGCCAAGTTTTCTTGCTTTTTTTTTCTTGTCTGTAAAGTAAAAACTATAAAAAAAAAAAACACGGTTCATTTTATCTTTTTTTAAAAAAACTTTACTTTTTAACTTATCAAAACAAACAATCAATCAATCTTAAATAAAAAAAAAATGGTCAAATTTGAACTTACTTACTTTCATGATGGTGGACGTGGCTCTCCTATTAGAGGTATATATTGATTAATCATTTTAAAAAAAATCTTCAAGATCATCCTAACCTTTTACTTTTTCTTTTTCTTTTCTTCCTTCTTTTTTTTTAATAATAAAGATATTCTTAATTATGTTAAAGCAGATTGGGTAGAAATTAATCCTGAATGGCCATCTCAAAAATCTGAAACACCATTTGGTTACTTGCCTTATTTAACCATCATTGAAGATGATGGAGAAAAATGGCAATTAGCAGAAGCTCTTGTAATTGAATTATATTTAGCTAAAAGATTCAATTTAATTCCTTCCTCTAATGATGATTTAAAAGAAAACTCTATTCAACTTCAAATTTACCATCAAATTACTGAATTATGGGCATTAGGTGGTGCTCAATATGTATTTTTCCCTGAAGGTAAAGATATTCACTTATCTAATTATAATAAGGTTATTGAACAATTGGTTGTAAATCATGAAAAATGGTTAAAGAAGAATGGAAGTAATGGACATTATCACGGTGATCAAATCACTTTATCTGATTTGGTCTTGTTTTCTTGGGTTAACTTTTATCATGCTAATGGTCTGGGTCATCAAATTAATGAAAAGGATACCCCTGATATTTGGAAGGTTTATCTTCAAGTAAAAAATCATCCTAATATTAAACCTTATGATTATGTTGCTTTAACTCAAGGTCTCGATGAGAATTAAAACAGAAAAAAAAAAAAGTAGCATAATAATAATGATAATGATAAGAATACTATTATTTTTTTTCATACTTTATTTTTTTTTAATTTTATAAGTAAATAAATGAGTGAATAAAAATATTATTTTACTTTTAATCTAATAAATGATCTTTTATATATATATAATTAAAAAATCAACTATTTTAAATAACATAAGGTAATCATCTATTTTTTTATTTTTATTTTTTTTTCACACTATAAATTTAAACTTAGTTATATGCAAATACATGATTTATTTTACATATTTATAAAAAATCTCTATGGATAATATTTTTATTTTTTCTTGAATTTTTTAAAACTGCTCCTAATTGATTCAGTTAACAAAAAATGAAAGAAAAGCATTGAACTCATAAAAAATTTTCTGATAATACTAATCCCAGTATACGATCTTACTTGAGGATATACATATGATTTATGTTAATGTAAAAAACAACGATCAGCAAGTGAGTAACATTTTTTTAAAACAAAATTTTATAGAATTTATATACTATTATTTTTTTTTTGTTTTTTTCTATTTTATTTTTATTTTTAAACGATAAAGGCTACATACAATCATTTTATTAATATAATAAAAAAATAGCCTGTAATGATTTTCTTTTATTGACACATAAAGAACTTGGCTTTTTAAAATCAAGAAAAGGAGAGATGGCCGAGTTGGTCTAAGGCGCCAGGTTAAGGTCCTGGTCTCATTCTTGAGGCGTGGGTTCGAATCCCACTCTCTTCACGATTTTTTACATCGTTTTATCGGCTAAATATTTATCATAATGATATTTGTCGGTGCGGTTAGCGCTTTTTAAAATTTATTTCCTTTTTTATATATTATTTTATTTTAATTATTTCCTTGTTTACTCTTTTCATTCATATTATTATATTCCGCATTCATATTATCATATACACTTAATCCGAAAAATATAAATACTGATTCTTTGTTTAAAGAAAATAAAGATCATCTTTTTATCCATTTTTAAAAATAAAAATATCAATTAAAAGTCAGACTTCAAAGCTGACAATATCATCATTTTTGATCTCAGTTTAAAATCACATCTACAAAATAAATTTAGAATTAGGACAATTGATTTATTTATTTGAAGTTTTTAACATTATTTTCTTTAGTTTTGAATTTTGATGTAGGATTATTATTATTTTTTTGTTATTATGGATATAATTTGATCTTTTAGTTTAAAATTGCTTGATTCGATTTCTTTAATAAAAATAGTGTGAGTAACAGTACTTTTTTATATAAGAAGATACGAACTTGATTAATAAATAGAAGTTAAAATAAAAGAAGCACTAAGATAACATAAAATAAAAAATATAATATTGGATAATGATCAACAATATTATATAATAAAATAATGATTAATATTTAAAATAAAGAAAAAATAAATAGATTAAAGTAGAATTATAATTAACAGCAAAAATAAGAATATTCAAAAATAAAATGGTTTACGGATTATATTTAATAATATTATTTTTTATTTATTCAAAGTGGAGAAAACACTAAAGGGATATATATATAAAAAGATGAATATATAAACCTATAAACATATATAAATAGGTAGATATATATATAGTTTAAAATATTTATTAATATCCATTTTCATCCTTAAATTTATTAATGAAAGGAGATAAAAGTAAAGAGGAAAGAAAAAAAAAAATACAACTTTTAAAAAAAATTATATTTAAGTTCATATAATTTCCAAATTAGGAATAAAAGAATAAAAAATGGAATTGGTAAATGTCCCATAAAAATCTAAGGTATCAAGCAAAACTAACTTACAAATATATATAGACTCCTAATAAATGCTTTTTATTTTTTTTCAAACTATCTTTTAATAAAAATAAACAATCATCTGATGTAAAAAAATCAAAAATTTATAAAGTACCTAAAAGATAATACCAGATTCATTTTATCACTAAAACTATTGTTATAAAAATGTTTTATTATATGTCTTTTCATATTTATTGTTTCTATGAATTCTTACAACAATAGAAAAAATGCTAGCATAAGTTATTCATTAAAATGCAAAGGTTAAATTATATTTCACTTATACTTATATTCATAAATATATTTTACTAGCAAAAGTTCCTTATTTATTTATGAACATTTTTATTCCTTTATTCATCCATCCTATAAAAATAAGAAACATTTTTACGTAAAAAAAATCGAAAATCTATAAAATATTTGAAAAGATAATAATAGGTTCATTTTATCATTAAATATGATTAAAACTAGTGACAAATAATAATGTTAAAAAACTGTATAATAGTTATATATATAAGAAGGAAGTGATTTTTTTAATTTTAGATCGAAAAAATGAAAAGTTATAGAGTTTTTTAGTAGCATTAGCTTAAAAGAAATGAGCCCGACCTATCGTCTTTTTTCTTTCTATTTAATGATTCTATTTTTTCAATTTTTTTCAATAAACATGTTTATTAATGTTTAAATAATCCATTTAAATAAAAAAAAAGAGTTGAATAGCAAAAAAAAGTATATCGGTTATGCGAGACAGCCTGCAATAATTAACGTTGTACGCCAATAAATCTAGAAAATCATCATGATAATTTTCTAGTGATTAGCATCAACGATATTTCCCATATTGGATTTCTTGAAAAACTTTTAAAAAGGTTTGTCGATATTACATTTCGTAATGGGTCCAAACGAAAAGGGAGACGTCTATCCTGGCAAAGCCTCTAGATTACATATGACTCTCTGTGAAGGATCTGAATATTGTACTAGATGTATGTGTTTATTGTTATCGTAATATCTTCTAGTACCACTCCTTTCTACTTTCCTTTCAGGATATCTCTTAATCATCAACCTTACTCTTTCTATTAGACCATCTCTTTGTGATGCAGGCCACCACCCTTCATCTGACATGAGGTCCTCTATACGAAAATGATCCAGCTGATTGTGTTGAAGTATTCTTCAAGTATTCTTTCCATGATACGATCTCCCTCCTCATCTATGCCATCTATGTCTACTTCATCAGGGTCCATTAAAATCTCATACACTCGAATTTCCTCGCTGAAGATACCCAAATATCTCAAATCTTCAATGGACCAAACAAGATATAGTTCACCAACGATATCAACGTCATTAGGGGTAATATCAGCAGCTTGTTTCCACATTTGACTATAGATACATTTGGAAAATATACTTGATGATTTAATTCCCAGTTTTTCTCTTCTGTATAAGGATACCATTACCTTCATATCATTATCTTAGTATTTTTCTGAAACATTCAAAAGATATTTGGGACAGGAGAGTATACATTTATTGTTTTCTTCATCTTGTTCCATTACCTTCTAAATGCATAATATTCTTCTATAATTGTATCTCTATCATGTTTTGTAAAGTCTACTCCCCGTATAAATTTGGTATGTACAGAAAGTTCATATCGTTGATTAGAAAATATATTGGTATTCCATATTCTATCTATCTCAAGTATCTTCTTAGGATCTTTAGTTAATACCTCGTGCATGATAGCACATTCTCCATGAATCCATTCTTTAAGGAATCCCAAATTGCCATCTCTTTCAAGTAAGTCATCTATTACCTTTCCAGGACCACCTTCTTCAAGTAGTTTCTTCTTATCTACAGGGAAACCTAAGATAAATTCAATTAAAGCATCTGAGTATTGTACGATTTGTTGGAATATTTCGTTTGGTAACTTGCGGATTTTTTTTTACGCACGTGGCCTGAGGCAGGAAACGCACCAGGGTTATGGGCCATAGTCCTTTCCCCCATCGTCCCCTGAGGGAGTCCGGCACTACTATGGCCAGCTTAGTGGTGGGTCGCTACCTGTATATGGTCTCCTAGACCATACAGGAAATCTGGTTCTCTAGTAAACCTTCCTCAGATCCGGCAGTGGACATGCATGTCCTGACTTACCCTCTTAGGCGTCGGCTCTGATGTTAGTCTACTTCCCCTCCAATCCATTTCGGTCAATACGCTGAGTCCATAGCTGGCCATAAACTCAGGTGTTGCCTTAGACAGGAACCGGGCTATTACCATGAATGGTGGCGGGTCTGATCTCTACGAATTTCTTTGAGTAGAGCGTTTGGAGGATAGATCCGTTAGTATGGAAATTTAGCTTTGAAAAAGTATAAATAATTAAGTATTATATATTATTTCTTCTGATGCTTCTCGTGAAACTAATAAACCTCTTGAACTTACGTGAGGAGTAAATGATATATATATATATATACTCGTATATTTTACGTCATATAAATATATGATTAAAAAAAAAAAGAATTAGGTAATATTTATGGTTTGACTATCAAAAGCAGTAGAATATTTACAAAAAGGGACAATTATTACTATTTTGGGACAGACCGGAATGTCGGAATATCATTTTTTATATTTCAAAGTAAAAAAATAAAATGGGTCTAAAATAATTTTATTTCTCTCTTTTCTATTTCTTCTTTTCTCTTCTTTCCTTTTCTCTTTTCTTTTTCTTTTTCTTTTTTTTCTGTTCAATATAATAAATCTATTTTTTAACTATGGCAACTATTACTACTAGTCATTTATCCTCACTTCGTGAGTTGATGAAATCTGAAAAATATAATGTAGACGCTTAGTAAGTTTATTTTTATTATCCAATCTTACATATATATATGTATGAAATTGACACGGTTTGTTTTATTACTATTATTATTTATTCATAAAAAATAGTCTTGTACCAACCGAAGATGCTCATCAAGTAAGCTAATATTATAATATATTATATACAATGGTAAATAACAATTGTAAAAAACTTATTAAAATCCTTCTTTATATTTTTCTTTTTTCCTTGCCCTTTTCTTTTAATTATTATGTTATTGTTAGAGTGAATATATAGCTGATTGTGATAAACGTCGTGAATGGATTTCTGGCTTTACAGGATCTGCTGGTAAATAAAAGAACATAAAGCATGATTTTTTTTATATACTATATGCAAAAGCGGTGTTATTTTATTTTCTCACACTAAAAAAAAACAAAACTCCACATTTTTTTTAATGTATATATAGGTTTTGCCATTGTTACACTCGATAAAGCTTCTTTATTTACTGATGGTAGGTATTTCCTTCAAGCTTCTAAACAATTAGATGATAACTGGACTTTAATGAAGCAGGGTTTACCCGGTGTACCTACATGGCAAGAATATCTTGTTAAGGTAATAAAAAAAATAGAAAGCGATATATAAATATATATAAATATATATATATATATGTTTTACTCATATACATATAAATATATATTTATTAGAATCTTCCTGCTGGTTCTCGTATTGGTTTAGATCCTACTTTAATCACTGCTGGTAAGTTGTTATAATACATAAATAAATAAAGTAAAAGAAAGAAAAGAAAAATAAAAAGAGAGAGAGATATAATGATGATGATATTTAAATATGAAAGTTTTTTCTTTTTTTTACTTTCATCATTAGTGGATGCTAAACATTTATCAGCACAACTTGCTACAGTTGGATCAACATTAGTACCTATTCATGAAAATTTAGTTGATATTGCATGGGGAGGAGCCAGACCACCAGCACCTCACCATAAAGTCTTTGTACAGCCTATTGAATTTTCAGGCAAATCTCATCAAGTAAAAATCACAGAAGTACAACAGCATATTAAGGAAAAAAATGATGCTTATGGTGTAGTTGTATCAGCTTTAGATGAAATTGCTTGGCTATTTAATTTACGTGGTTCTGATATTGAATGTAATCCTGTCTTTGTCTCTTACGCTATTGTCACTCAAGATGATGCCACCTTATTTGTTAGACCTGATAAAGTCACTGATGAAGTCAAACAGCATTTAGGTGATCATGTTATTCTTAAACCTTATTCCGATTTCTTTGATGAATTAAAAAAATTGGGTTCTGTTTTGGATGGATCTAAACAAAAATTAATTGTTGATTCTAAGACTAGTTTAGCTGTAGAAGTTACTGTTGGCGAAGTAAGTATTAAGAAAGAAAAAAAAATAGGGTAAAAAGAGAAAGCGAGCATTCTTTATTTTTTTTTAAATTAATTATCTTGTATTTATCTATATTTTAGGGTCATCTTTTAGAAAGTAGATCATTTATTACTGATGCCAAAGCCATTAAAAATGAAGTTGAATTAAAAGGAATGAGAGAGTGTCATATTCGTGATGGTGCAGCTTTAGTACAATACTTTGCTTGGTTAGAAAAACAATTAAAGGCTGGTGTAGAATTAGATGAAGTAGATGGTGCTGATCGTTTAGAACAATTCCGTGCTGCTCAATCTCATTTTGTTGGTCTTAGTTTTGATACTATTTCTAGTACTGGTCCAAATGGTGCTATTATTCATTATAAGCCTGAAAAAGGCGAATGTAAAGTCATCGATCCTAAATTAATTTATTTATGTGATTCTGGAGGTCAATATAAAGATGGTACTACTGATGTTACTCGTACTTTACACTTTGGTGAACCTACTGCTTATGAAAAACGTTGCTTCACTCGCGTTTTACAAGGTCACATTGCTGTTGATATGGCTGTTTTCCCTAAAGGAACTTCAGGTAACACTTAGAAAAATAATCACATTTTCATAATTCACATTTTTAAAAAAGATGACCTATTTTGTTCAATTTACTTTTTTTTTTGAATATATATATAGGTTATTTGATTGATCCTTTTGCTAGACTTCCTTTATGGAAAGATGGTTTAGATTTTAGACATGGTGTAGGTCATGGGGTACGTATAATTTATTTTCTTTGTTTAAAAACCTAAAAATAAATATAAGTTACTAATTTTGTAATATATTCATATAGGTTGGATCTTTCTTAAATGTACATGAAGGACCTCACGGTATTGGTATTCGAATTACTTACAATGATACTCCTTTAGCAGTTGGCATGACCGTTACAGATGGTAAAATAATATAAAAATAAATACACACAATATAAAAACATATGCATATGTATATTCATTTTTTATTTATTTATTTTAGAACCTGGTTATTATGAAGATGGACAATTTGGTATTCGTATTGAAAATGTTTTAGTTGTACGCGAAGTTAATACCCCCAATAACTTTGGTGGCCGTGGTTATCTTGGATTTGAACATGTCACTGTTGTACCTATTGGTAGAAATCTTATTGATGTTGATCTATTATCTCCTGAAGAAAAGAAATGGGTGAATGATTATCATCAAGAATGTAAAGAAAAATTGGAACCTTTACTTAAAGATGATAGCGATGCTTTAGCTTGGTTACATAGAGAAACTCAACCTATTTAAATTTTAATTTTTTATTTTTCACTATAAGCATGTAGTATACTTTATTTAATAAATACTATACATATATGTATATAGTTTTTGAATCTTTGTATTCATTGGTAAATTTTAATTTATTTATTTATATATATAAGTACCAGATGATTATATTATCTAATTATTTTGATGGGGTTTTTAATTTTTTGAAATATAAAATGCTTTATGTTCAAATAAAGCACAAACTCAAAAAATAAAAACAAAAAACCTTATTTATAAACTTAAAAACTAAAAGTATAATATATAAAAATTAATCATTTAATCAAACTAATTTGATGGTTGGTTTGTATAAAAAAAAAAGAAAAAAGGAAACTTACAGTTAAGAAATAAATATTAAATTATAAAAGCATACAGGTGTTTTTAAAAAAATTACATTATATTAAGCTTTTAGTTTTATTTATTTTAAATAAAAATCAGATACTATTAATATTTATTTCTAAAGTAGATCATATATTTAAATGGTCTAGGAATGTGACAAACGCATAAAAATGGCCAACAACGGAGTTTAAAACAGGCTTTGTCAAAAAATTTTTTTCTAAGCACTTTTATTTAAAGCTTTCTTTTTCCTTTCTCTCATTTTTTTTTTCTTCACCTACTCTTTATACTATATTATATAAAAAAGAAATTGTATATACATATAATATTTTAAAAAGATCATATAATAACAAAAAAAGAATGCCATCAACAAGAGATCCTATTGAAAATATGGAAATAGATAATAATAATAATAATAGTGATTCAGAAGATGAAATTGTAGCAGAATTTCCAGTTTATCTAAGTACACAATTATGCAATGATATTCAGATCTTTCAATATCCTATGCGTAACGCACCTTTTAGACCACGTCAAGGACCTATGGGTGCTAGAGTAAAACCGCAAGCAAAAATGGTGCAATTGGATTTACCTTTAGATACACGCTCACGCCATTATAATACAGAACGTGGTGAAGAGTTTTCCATGGGTATGCACGATAAAGTAATAAAAACAGCTTATGATAAACGTATGGAAGAACATGAAGAAGAAGAAAGATATGGAATGAAAAGTAAAAAAAAGGATGATGAATTATTAGATAAACTTACTTTGACTTCAACCCATGTACCAACACAAACCAATTATTTGGTAGGCGTATTACATAATGGTAATAATAATAATAATAATAATGATAAAGTATATACAATTGAATGATTTATTATTTCATGCAACAGTTAAAATATTTAATATATTATTTATTTATTTACACACACACACACATATATATATATATATGTAAAGATGAATTACACGTAACACCTGTTAAAACTGTTATTCAAATGCGACCGGGATTTAATTATTTGGATAAAATTGATGATAAATGGAAGGCAGCTAATAAACGTATTCAAGAAGTTGAAAAACAAGAAGAACAAAAAAAAGTTGAACCAGAAAAAGCACAAACTTTACAGGTAAAATTTAATCAAACATATTATATATAGTTATTAATCATATATTAAAAAAATTGATTTATACTTATTTACATATATTTCAATATAATTATAATCAATATAAAAAATTATGCATATATATGTGTGTGGAGGAATAGAAAAAAATAATAAGAAGATATGATAGGGGTATATGAATATAGAGGGGTTGAATATTAACTTATATAATCTTATATATATATATATATATTTATATTTATATATTTATTCCTAAGGTGTCAATGAAACATAGTGATAATAGTGAAAATTCAACTAGAAGAAATTTATATTCATTAGCTGTACATAATGCTGAAGAAGAAAATTGGGTACCTATTGTTTATTATGATCAAATGGTAAATATTTATATAATCAAACAAAAAAACAAAAAAGCATATATTATTATATATACTTTTTTATTATGATCATGATTAAAAATATTTATATATTATATAATATAGTCATCTGAAGCAGAAATACAGTATGAAAAATTATATTGTAAACAATATGAAGAACTAAATAGCAAAATGAGCCAATTAGACTTTCTTGATCAAATCAGTGCTATTAAATAAATGTAATTCTGTTAATATTGGGAGTTTTATTAAGTGACACGAACTAGTATTGCTTATTTGAAATTGTAACACCAAAAATAGTACATAAAATATGGACAAAATAAAAATATATGACAACAATTATATTATTATTAAAAGGGTTTTTTTTTATTTTATCTACTGTTCATATAGTAATTCTTTTTTCTTTTTAATACGAGTACTTTTTATTTTTGATAATAATAATAATAATCTTTCCCCTTTCTAATAATTTGATTTGTTTACTCCTTCCTCTTTTTTTTTCACCCCTTCTCTCGTTTTAAAAAAGATCATACAAACTCCTTAAGATTTTTATATTTATTTATTGATTTAATCTTTTTTGTTTTGATATTGATTTTTTATTTGATTCTTTTTCTTTTTTTTTTACCTTTTCTTCTATTTCTTCTCTCTTTTTTCTATTTTCTATATATATATTATCTTTTTATCATATTTGTATTATATTTTATTCTTTTTTAAAATAGCTTAATATACCATTCTTTCTTTTTTTTTTTTGAGC
Source organism: Cunninghamella bertholletiae (assembly GCA_037043795.1). Lineage (NCBI taxonomy): Eukaryota > Fungi > Mucoromycota > Mucoromycetes > Mucorales > Cunninghamellaceae > Cunninghamella > Cunninghamella bertholletiae. The sequence goes on from JAZGVP010000005.1 coordinate 2,318,632, forward strand.
TATATTTTACAGAAAATATATATTTATATATATTATATATATACAAATATATATCATATATAGATTCCTTTTATTTAAATCTACATGTCCAATATAAGAAATCAACCACCACCACAACAACAATATGGTGTAAGTAATATTAATATGCAACAACAACGACAGCCACAGCAGTATCCACAACAACAATTAAGTCGTAATAATTATGGTTATAGTACTTCAACTAATTTAAGATATAATAATAATAATATTAATCAACATGGAATGAATAATAATAACAATAATAATAACAATAATAATAATAATAACGGTGGTACAACACTTGGACGTAAAACAACTTTAGGTAGAGCACCCACACGACGTATGGTACCAGGAGCAAATAGTATAGCCAATGCTAGTCAAAATATTCAAAGAGGAAGAACTTTAATTAGACCAGATAGATATCAGGAACCTGCACCTTTACTCACTGGGAAATCTCCTGCGAATCAAGAATTATTTGACCCTTGGGTATTACTTTCTAAAACGATCACTTTTTGGGCTCCATCACCTATTTTACAAGCTTTTGGTAAGACTGAAGCAGGTATGCAACAAGCTTGGCGTGAAAAAATCACTTTATGTTTTTTAATTGCTTGTTTAGGTGGTTTTGTTGCATTTATTACTATTGGTCTTAGTTCCGTTATGTGTCCTCCTGAACAAGCTAGTAATCAACAAAATTATGCTTCTTATAACGATACTATTAATAGTGGTAAAAAAAATATGATTGATTTTTTTTTAGAAACAATATATAATGCAGATCGATACTCCGATTTTTTTTCTTATCATCATTTTTTAATCTTCCTTTTTTTTTTTCTCTTTCTTTTTTTCCTTTTTTTACAGCTTCTCTTTTAGGTATTTCTGGATGGCAATTTAATATCAGTCATGCTAAACCGCAAGATAATGTAGATTTTTTTCATATTGATGATATACCAGGAACAGATATTACAAATTATTTTCAACATGGAAAAAATTTAATAGAATGTCAAGATCCACAAGCAGCTAAATTTAAAGCAGTAACGTTTGACCCTTGTGATGGTAATAACGGATATAAAGGTTGTCCTTTAGGCCCTCTTTTACCTACCACTTTTGCAAAACTGCAAATTATCAATTCTACAAGATTAGTTGGATATGATTGGGAAGATTTAGCTTCACCAAAATTAGCAAATTATTTTGTAGTGGACGGTAATGTACTTAATATGGATCCTTATATCAATGCCTTTCCAAAACCTATACCACAAGATGAATTGGATAGTTTAATAAGAATGATTTTACGTCAAAATTTTGCTAAAGGCGGACGTGATGCAACTAAACATTTTTTTAGAAGATCAGAGCTTCAAGCTTCTATTAATTGCTTAGTACAAAAATACCGTGCTGGACATATTGATAAATCTACTCCTGGCTGTTTTGTTGCTTCAATTATTTTATACTGTTCTTTAGGTATAGTTCTTTCTATTGTTATGGCTAGATTCCTTATGGCTCTTATTTTTTCGTGGTTTATTTCCAGAAAATTATCAAGAGCACCTCCTCCAGTTGAAAAATCACCTTATCAACAACAATCACCACAGCAACAAAAAAAATTAAATGGTACAATGGAAATGTCTAATATTAAACAACAACAATCGCCACAACAACAATCACCACAACAACAATATAATAATAATCATCAGATGAATAGACTTGCTTCAAATTATTCTCTTCAAGTTGGAAATGATTTATATACAGTCATGCTTATTACTTGTTATTCTGAAAATACAGAGGGTATTCGTGCAACTGTAGAATCTTTATCACGTACAACTTATCCTGATGATCGTAAATTATTATTTTTAATTGCGGATGGATTGATTACTGGTAGTGGTGAGACAATGTCGACACCTGATATGTGTTTATCATTAATCTCTTTTGATCCTAATCGTCCTGATTTACAATATCCTGAACCTCAACCTTATATCGCAGTTGCAAATGGAGCTAAAATGTATAATTGTGCAAAAGTGTATGCTGGTCATTACAGTGAGTTTTAATTTAAAATAAGATTATAAAAAAAAGCTGAATGGACGAAAAAAAAAAAATAGGGTGCGGGAAAAAAGCATATAATAATACATACATATTTATTTATTTATTTAATGATGGTTAATAGTCTGTAAAGGTCACAAAGTACCAATGATTTTAATAGTAAAATGTGGTAATCCAGATGAACAAGGGAAACCCAAACCTGGTAACCGTGGTAAACGCGATTCACAATTAATCTTGATGAATTTTTTCAGCAGAGTCACTTATAATGATAGAATGACACCTTTAGATTATGATTTATTTCAAAAGATTACTTATTTAATGGGTGTAACACCAGATTATTTTGAATTAGTTTTAATGGTGGATGCAGATACAAAAGTTTATTCAAGTTCTCTTCGTTTATTAGTCAATTGTATGGTGAATGATAATTTAATTATGGGATTATGTGGTGAAACTAAAATTGCAAATAAACGTGATTCATGGGTAACAGCTATTCAAGTTTATGAATATTTCATTTCTCACCATTTAGCAAAAGGGTTTGAATCTGTTTTTGGTGGTGTTACTTGTTTACCTGGTTGTTTCTCTATGTATCGTCTTAAAGCTCGTAAAGGGGATGGCGATTGGGTACCAATTATTACTAAACCTGAAATTGTTCAAGAATATTCTCAAAATACAGTTGATACTTTACATCAAAAAAATTTATTATTACTTGGTGAAGATCGTTTTTTAACTACTTTAATGTTACGTAGCTTTCCTTACCGAAAAATGGTTTTCACTCCACAAGCTGTAAGTATATATATAATTATCTTTTTTTTTTAGTTTTTTTACTTTATTTTTATTCATTTTTTTTTATAATCCATGTTCCTTTTTTTTTAGATTTGTAAAACCATTGTACCTGATGAATTCAAAGTTCTTTTATCACAGCGTCGTAGATGGATTAATTCAACAATACACAATCTATTTGAATTGGTACTAGTACGTAACCTTTGTGGTACATTTTGTTTTTCCATGCAATTTGTTGTTATGATGGATTTGATAGGTACTTTAACCTTACCTGTTGCTATTATTTTAACCATTGTTTTAATTGTTAATTTGGCTCAAGTTCAAATAACAAGTTTTATGGTAGCTGTACCTTTGGTTTTACTTATAGTCGTTTTATTTTCACCAGCTTTTCTCATCTTGATTACAACGCGTAAATGGGTATATTTAGTATGGATGGTGATTTATTTATTTGCATTACCTATATGGAATTTTGTTTTACCAGTTTATTCTTATTGGCATTTTGATGATTTCTCATGGGGTGAAACACGTAAAGTAACTGGCGAAGTCAAAGGTGATGATCATGGTAAAAAAGATGGTGAGTTTGATCCTTCTAAAGTACCACTTAAACGATGGGAAGATTTTGAACGAAAAAGAATCAGAGCTATTAAAAGAAGAGAAAGAAAATTACGTGAATTAGGCCCAACACATCCACCGATGAAAGATGATAATATATACAATACTCCACCTATTAATAATAATAGTATTAATAATAATCACATTAATAATAATAATAATAATAATAATAATTCACAACCACCAATGCATTATTTTGATCCATCAAAAGAAGCACCTGCAAAGGCTGGAAGTGGTTATTATCCAACGTATCGACCTCAACCTGCTCAAGTAACCCCTTATCAACCAAGGCCACCAACCACTTTAACTAAAAACAGTACATCTCCTTTACCAAGACAGCAACCTCAACAAAATCGCTATCCTCTCCAAAACCAACAACAAAGACCATTACCACCCCGTAATCAATCTCATCCACAAAAACAACCGCAACAACAAAATCATCAAAACAGACCTTTACCACCTCGTAATCAATCTCATCAACATCATCAACGTCCACCTATGGTACCTACATCTAGACCTAATCCTCGTCCACCACCATCTTCCTAGGATTACCTTTTAATTTATTATTATTATTATTATTATTATTATAATATCAGAGTGATTATATATATAATAATAATAATAATAATAATAATAATAATAATAATATATACCATGTAAATCAATATATATATATATATATTGTTTTGTAATTATACTTAACTTTCTTTTTTTTAATCAATAGATTGTTTACAGCATATTCTAATTCTAATTATTTTATTATATATATCAATAAAATAAATTTTAACTTATTATTATTATTAAATGGTTTATTAGATTTTATATTTAGATCAAAATAATGAAAAAACTTAAAGTTTTAGTAGTATTAGCTTAAACAAAATGAGCTTATCCAATGGTTTTTCGTTTTATTTAATGTGTTTATTTTTTCAATTTTTCTAGATAAGCATGTTAATGAATATTCAAATAATTCATTTAAATAAAAAAAGAAGAGCTGAATAGTAAAAAAAAATAATGAAAAAAATTCATATATATTTATATATATGTGAGGTTTCCCTTTATATAGAGGAAGACCAACTTTACACCATATATTGTTACACAGTGATTTTTTATGTTTTTAGTGCAAATATCTACTCTTTTAAATCATTATTTACTATAAAATACATTATATATATACATTAACCATATGCCAATTTTGCTATGGAAATAATACGTTATATGAAAGAAAGAGATAATACCTGTTGATTTTCGTTTTATTTCTGATTTTCCAGATGTAAAATTCTAGTATAAATGTAGTTTTAATCACTATATATATAATGAACAAACAAAGAAAAATAAATAAATAAATAGATGAACAAAGAAAAAAAAAGTTAAGCAAAAAAGCAAATTGATAAACTAATAAATTGAAAAATTAGAATGATAAAAAAAGCGTAGCTCCCCTTTATTTTTTTCAATGCTTTAATTCACCTTTTTTTTTCTTTGTTCCTCCCCCTTTTTTTTTATAAAGAATACATACTCAAAAGCGTATATAGTAAAAAAAACTAATTTCATCTTCCAACTATTTTTATGTACTAATGGTATTTTACCTAACTTTTTTGATTCAGTATTGACTTCTGAAGATTACACTTTTCATAGCTTTTTAAGTTTTATTGATAAAAAGTGTAAAAATAGTTTAAACAAAAAATATAAATGATACCTTTTTTTAATATTGATTATTTATGTTTAAAGACAAAAAAGTCCGGAAACGGCAGGATATGTTGAATTAAAAAACAATAAAATTTAGACGATTGACATCAACTGGATATATATCTATATGTATACGGCCTGGGATGGGTTTTAAAATAATAAAAATATTGATTATCAACAAACGATATTTATAAAGAAGCAATAATGACATCAAAAGGAAAAGACAAATACAAAACCATAAAAGCACACTTTGAAAATCAAACAGGAGTAATATATCAGCCATTACCACAGCAACAAGTACAAGGACACAAGGAAAATAAAATAAAAATAAAGAAAGACATGAACTAGTAGATGAAAACGAAAATAAATCAAGTCTTGTTAATATAGTATGAATATATATTAGTAGCCATTACTTTTAAATAAAATATGTAAATAAATTTGCTTTTAGTATATATTTTTTTTATTAATTCAGTTTTAATAGAGCACAGATCTAAAAAAAGAAAAATAGAAAGTTTTCGTACTTAATTAATTAAAAAACAGGGTATATATATATTAATATCTTTATTGTTCTACCTTTTACGTATTTAGACAAAATCTTTCTATCATAAATGATTTAGCTCTACCTCAAAATAATAAAAGATATTTAATAGAAGATTTTGATGTATTAATGGCATTCTATGATTTTTAATTTAAGGTTCGCGACTTAATCAACACAAAACCGTATATTCTCCTGGTAAAGTAGCGTCCATCACCTATTGTAAATTAAACGTATTAATGTTTTATAATTTATAGTCATTTATTTTTGATAGCTAACATAAATAAAAATACTCTTTAATGTTGTGTCCTATATTTTTTTTAATTATACCAAACCGAACCCACCATGATATCAAAGAAATAATGGATGGCGAATCTTTAAAATTATTAGAATCAAACTTAAAAATATCTTCATAAATGAACACAATTTTCCTACGAATTATTAGCCGAAATTATGAATATAATTAAAATGAGGAAAAAAAAAGGCAAAAAATTTATACATAATAATCAACGATTTATTACATCAATTTTATTAGAATGTCAAAATAGAAAAAATTAATCGTGATACTGCCTTTTTGAAACTATAGGTATTTTTTTTCTCTTCTTTCAGTCATTTCATTTACTTTTTATAGTATATTATATACACGTATCAATATGTTTATATTTAATATTTTTATACAAATAGGTTTATTGCTCATTTGATATTTTTAAAGAAAGTTGAAACAACAATGATGGATTCATTGAATGGCAAGGACAAGGTAATAGTTTATCTTTAAACTCCAAATTATTTGGTACTAAGTTTCTAATTATAATTATGAATAAATAATTTGCCGCAATTTATTGGATGAAAGAACACGTATTTTCTATGGATATTTTTACAGAAATTGCTGTCATCATTAAGGATGTGATCGATAAGAAATTAATCTTACAACTGTTGTTTCAAAGGTATTATCTTTTAGAATCAAAACCTAAGCCAATGGAAATTTTGATCATTAAATACATCATGATGATGATATTATACTTACCTGATGATATCTTCAAAAATAAACCTAAATAAATAGGGCTTATCAATGGATACCTTCACCCATGTTCATCTCCTTTGTTTCATGTTCTTTCTAATGGTGTATTATTTCGATCGTGTGACATTATTAATTTAGAAGCAACAGGAGCCGCTATTTCAATCAGTAAACGACACCTAGATAACTGCATTACCAAATTAGATGGTTACGAATTTGATTACAATATAAGTTTTGGTGAAGTTAAATCATATCATGAAAGTAATAATAATGCATTATTAAAAGGTTTAGTTTGAAATTAAAAAGAAAAAAGAGAAATGATTATTATATAGAAAAAAATCCCAGTGATTATTGATTGTTTATAATGCCATGATCAGGTGATTAAAAATTGAATGATCATAACCATGAATCAATAATAAATATCAACAGTAGTTTTTACACTTAATCATTTTATTATATTATTATTATTATTACTATTATTATTAGAAGAAGATTATTACTTTATCGATTGCTTTTTGTCTAAAAATATCAAAAGCAATTTCTAAAGTAGGTTTATTCAAAATATACAAACATCATTTTAGTTAATATATAATAAAATATTATGCTATTTTTTTTCTATATATTTATAAATACAATTGAAAATATTTTTCTATATAATTGAAAAGAAAAAAAGAAAAAGAAAAAAACTGGCCTATTACTTTTTTTTTCTTTTTTTCTAATTAAAGTAAATTCTTAAAGCCTGATACTACGTTCAATAGAATAATCTATCCAAGATAAAATACGAGATGATGAAGCAGCAACAATTGTATCACGTTTTGGTATAAAAATAGCTGGTAAGACTTTTGTTTTACCTATATTTAAAAGACAATAAATAGAGATTAGTTCATATTATATATATATTTATATATAATAAAAATGAAAATTTACCATCCACAGGTATTTCAAAGCAAGGTCCCTTTGAAACTTTATTATATCGTATATCCCTAATATAATAGATTATTTTTGTTTTTTTTTTTAAGAAAAGAAAAAAACAACGAACAGTTACATATATTTATAAACCATTCATTATCATTATCATCTGCTATTATTTTGATGAATTACCAAAAATTAAGTTTGGGATGGGTTTGGTTACCACATAAAATTGTATATCCATTTTCATGCCAATCTGGTGCAACATATCTTGAAAAAGAAGATTCTTGTTTACATCCAAAATTTAATCGAAGTGAACTATTAAAATCAGGGCAGCGTTGATCATAAATACTAAATTGGTTATCTGTACTTGAATCACATATAAGAAATAAATTAGGTGTTGCTCTACTTTGAATAATATTATTTACCTATAAATTTTAAAATCAAGATATATATATATATTAATATTAATATTGTTGTTGTTATTACTATCATTATAATATGTCTAATCATCATTATACCGCAGAATTTAAACGACGTTCAAAAACTTGTGTTTCAGTAGACATATCATAAAAAATAAATCTTTTATCAGAGCCACCAGAATAGATTTTATTTGAAAAGTCATCATAGATTAATGTATTGATTCTACTAGTATGTGAAAGTTTTATTGATGTAGTATTTTCTACTTTCCATTGTTTATTAGACCTTCCTTTTTTAAGTTTCCAAAGATACTAGAATACATGCATATATATATTAATTAATTAATTAATTAATTTATAAAATAAATGGCTATTGTTTTTCGTTTTATTATTATTACCACTGCTTTATCTTCTCCAGCAGTAAGAAAAGTAGCTTTGTATTTATTATTTGTTTTGCCAATATCACAAGGTACTACTGTGGTAAATCCTTTTTGATGAGGGTTATGAATTACTTGTTGGATGTTACCTTCAATATTTCTCTATAAGTATAAGTAATTATTTAATCCACAAAATAAAATTTATTAATATTATTATTATTATTACTTACTCTATCTATTGGATTGATATCTATCAATGTTATGCTATAATCATTTGGTTGAGAAGTTTTTGTAGCTGGTGCTAATGCAAGTGTATGTGGTGATGCCCAACAAATATCCTCAATCCATGTATCTTTAAAAAGCAATTCACTTTCTAATGTTTTTATAACTTCCCTAGTTTCCGTATTACTAATATTATTAATATTATTTTTTTTTTAAAAAAAAGAAAGGAATCAGTTCAGTGGCATATATATATTAAAAAAATGAACATAAAAGTGAAAAAAAAAAAAAAATGAAACCATACATAAATTGAAGTTCTCCATCTAAAGATGTTACCACTAATAATTCTTTCATATATTGATGCAATGCTGCGCCACTTCTATTTAATAGTAAGCTTCGTGGTTTACGTGTCAGTGATTTTTTATCAGTAAATTCTTTTTCACGAACAAAACGATCATAATAATCTGATTCTCCAAGAATAATATTTTCATTTAAATTTTTATTATCCCGTTTATTTATTGTTGTTGATGATGAAGCTGTTGTTGTTTCTATTTTATTATTTGTAGATTGATTATTACTATTATTATTTGTGGATGATGAATCATTATTTTGTTTTAATCGTTTTGATTTTGAAAGATGATTTTCTACATGTTTTTCTTTATTATTATTATCATTATTATTACTAATTTTATCTTTTTTCTCCTTTTTCTCCTTTTTCTCTTTTTTTTTGACTGGTGAACTTTCTGTAGATGATGATAATGAAGATGATGATTTATCATTTGATGAAGACTTTTCTTTTAATGATGATTTATTTTTTGGTGATGATGGTGGTTGTAATTGAAACAATGGTTGTTGATTAATATCATCATCATCATCTTCTTTTTTTTCTTTTTCTAGTTTTATAGCTGATATTGTTGAATTCATTGTGGGATCCATTGCTATTTGTGATAATTTTGTTAATTTTTTGTTTAAATCACGAATCCGTCTTGCTGCTATTTTATTCTTTTCCATAAAAATCTTTTGCTTTAAAAATTGATGTTGCAGCTATATTTATATAAAAAAAATAAAAAAAAATAAAGATGTAAGTAATATATATATATATATATATATATATATATATTTATTTATTTATTAAAGTGTATTTATATATATATATATATATATGTTTACCTTCTTTGTGTATAGGTTAATTTCTTGTTGAAGTTCCATTGGTGTATATGAAGATTTAAGTTCCTGATCAGAATCAGATTCACTTTCAGAACTTGATTCACTACTACTACTCATATAATAATAATGACGCTTTTTTGATACAGAGCCAGATTCATTATTACCATTATCGCTTTGAGCTAAAAAATAAGGTTTTCAAGAAAGAAAAAATAGCTTAAACATACTTATTTTTTTTTTTTATCGAATATGACTTATTGATAAATATTAAAATATTTCACACGTTTATTCTTTTATTATTTATATTACGAGTATCAGAATTCTTAATTTTTTTCAATGTAGAAGTTGATAATATGGAGCTTGGTAACATTTATATCTGTATAAAAAAAATAAGAAAAAAGAAAAAAGAGAAACGAGAAAAGTTTTGTTTTACACACCAAAAAAAGCGGTGTCTTAAAATCATAAGCACCAATACTTTTTTTTTTGCCTCAGTTTACATAAGCAATATTTTTTACAAACATGATATATACTAATAATTGCTTTTTTTATTTTTGTAATGTTTTTTCCTTTCCTTTTTTTTTTTTTTTTTCCTTTACTATTTTACATCATCCTTATATATATATACATATATATATAGTATATTTTCATTTCAAAATAATTAAAAAAAATAGAGATAAAAAAAACTAACTAAAATAGAAAAAAGATATAAAAAATCATAAAAGTGAAAAATAAAATGATAAATTGGTGAGAGAGAAAGAGAAAGAGATAAAAAAGAGAGAGATTAGAGAAAGAAAGAATAAGAAATCAAAATTATTCCTTTTGTTGTTGTTGTTGTTGATCTTCTTCTTCTTCCAAAATATCTTCATGGATAACACCTTGAAGACGACGTTCTTTTTCACTTTCCAATTGACCATAAAGTAAATAAAGAGCACGTTCATTAGCTTCGGAAGTACCTGAGATAGTAAACATACGTTCACCAGTTTCATCATGAGGAACCTTAGCAATAGAAATACGAGAACCGGATAATCGACGAATTTCAGAAATTTTAGAACCACCTTTACCAATAATACAACCTACCATATCACTTGGGATAGAAATATGTTGGATTTTAACTTCAACGTTTTCAGGATAAGATTGAGTTGATCGACGACGATTATTGTTATTGTTATTGTTATTTCCATTAGAAGCATTATTATTATTATTATTATTGTGTCCTCCAAAATCAGCAGATCCATTACCTGTTCTTGGATAAGAGCTACGACGATTATTATGGTGATGATGATTACTGTTATTATGGTGATGATGATTATTATGGTGATTACCATTATGATGATGATTATTGTTATTATGATGGTTGTTATTATGATGATGATGTTGTTGAGGATGATGGTGATGGTGACTATTATTATTATTATGGTGATGATCATTAACACCTAAACTAGTACCAACATTAACAGCACTTGTTAAAACACCAGCTTTTGAAGGATTGTATAAAATGGTACCATAAGCACGATCTTTATCTTCAATTAAACAACGACCAATTTCAAGCATAGCTAAACGAATACCTTCAACAGATCCACGAACTTCAACCACTCTTTCAGTACTTTGAGGTAATAATGTTTTTGAAGCGGTCATTCTTACACCTGAAGTATCTTGGATATGCTTGATTTTAGCTCCTTGACGTCCAATCACTGTTCCCATTAAATTATGTGAAATTAATAATCTTATGGTGACAACATTTTCATTATTGTTACCACCACGAGGTGTAGTAGGAGAAATGGGTGGTGTACCAGCTGAAATTGGATTTTCTAATAATGTTTGTGCCATAGATGAATATGCCTATATATAAGATATATACATATATATATTCATATTATTAAAAAAAAACAACAGAACGATTGATTGTATGCTATTAACTCCGATTTTTTTTTATTATAAATTACCTTAGCAACTCCTTCTAAAGTACCATTAATAGTTAAAACACGATCATGAATACCTTGAACAACTTTAGAAACACCAGCTTTAACACCTGTAGCTTCACGGAGTTCTGCAACATTTTTACCGGCTATAATATATATATATATATATATAATTAAAAAGATAAAAAAAAAATAGAATAAAAAGATAAAAAAATTATAATCAAAAACTCCCTTAAAAAAATAAACAATATTTTCATTTTTTTCCTTTTTCTATTATTTATTTACCTTTGCCAATAATAACACCAGCTTCTTTAGTTGATACTAAAGCACGTAAAGTTAAAAGACCATCTTCTTCTTCATTATTGTTGGAACTAGTAGTACTTTCACCAGTAGTAGAAGCAGTAGTGCCTTCTGTTGTAGAGGTGGTAGCAACAGTAGTAGTGGTATTATCATTGTTTAAAGAACCATCTTGTTGAGTAGTGGTAGCGGTAATAGTAGTTTGTTCAGGTTTTTGGTCAACAGGTTGATCAGCGTTATTAGCAGTAGTAGTTTGAGACATAATTATTTATATTTATATATATATATATGTATGTATATAAGTTTTAAATACAAAAGTAATAATAAAAAAGAATATTCAGAAAAAGTATAAATATATTTATATGGCTTGATAATATAATATAATAAAACTATATATATAAAATACTACAAGATGAAAAAAAAAATAAGAACAAAAAAAAGGGTAAGCAAGACTATTTATCAATATTATTATTTTAGAATAATATATATATATATTATTATTATTATTATTAATATTACAAAGTGTTTGGTGTTGGTTTTTTTATTTATTCTTTATGAAGAAAAATAAAAAAGAGGTGGATATTAAAGCGTGAGAGTGTTATTAAAAAAGTAGGTGTTAAAAAGGATAATAATAATAAAAAGTGGAGGTGTTGAAGATTGAGAAAAAAAAAGTGAAATAAAGGTGACTATAGAGAGGAACTAGATGATAAAATGAAATAAAAATAAAAACGATAGTCAATGAAGTGAAAAAGAAAAAAAAGCGATAAAAAGATGACAAACGGTTTATAAGGAAACGATGTCGGTGAAAAAAGAGTTAAAGTAAAAAAAAGTAAAAAGGTTAAAAAAGGGAAAGGAGAGAAAAGAAAAGAAAAGAAAAGAAGAAAAAAAGAAAATGGAAATGAATGAATTTAAAAAGACAACAAAGTTTAAAGGAAGTCACCTATTTTTGGTTCCACCAATTAAATGCCAGAACATAAATGTCAGTTTGACATAAATTTTTATTATAAAAAGGAAATGATACATAAAAAAATTGATAAAATGATACAAAATTAATAATAAAAGAAGAAATTTAAACAATAAACAAATAAAAAAGAATTTCATCTTTCTTCTTTTTTTTTAAAATAATAACAATAAGAAATAAAAATGGAATATAACAAATATAAATGAAAAAACAATAATAAAATAAATAATCAATGCTAAAAATGAAATCTAAAAGAGGAAATGATATATATATATATATTTCTTATTCTTTCATAGGATCTTCCTTTGGTACACCTTTTTCAACAAATTGTTCATCTTCATCCATTTCTTCATCTTCATCATCATCCTCAGGTGCTTCTTCAATCATAGTATTTAAGAAGAATTCTGCTATTTTTTCATTTTCTCTTTGTTGTGCTTCATAAATAGGTGTTTTACCTGCTACGTTTTTGATCTAAATAATTAAAAAGCATATGGATCAATAATCTACTTTTATCACACTTTCTTTTTATCTTTCTCATTATATATATATATGTGTATAAGCTTTACCTTACAATCAGCACCAGCATTTACTAAAGCTTGTACTACTTCAAAATGACTATTTAAAGATGCCCAGTGAAGAGGGGTATTACCTTGTTCGTTTTGAATATTAACCATTTTTTTTACTTCAGCACTATCAAACTTTTTTAATTGTTCTAAAATAAATTGAACAATATCTAAATAATAATAAGAAAATAAGATAAAACACGTTAAATAAAAGCTTAATATACTCCAGTTTCTCTTTCTTTCTTTCTTTTTTTTTTTTTTTGGATTGCATTATGTATTAATTTATTATTACCTAAATGATTATTAGCACTAGCCATATGTAAGGCAGTATTACCAACTTCATCTTTAGCAACATATAATTCAGGTGAAACATTTGATTGTTTTAAATCTTCAAATTCTCCATAACGTGCACAATAAATAATATCTTCAAGTAATTCCTGATTAGCTGCCATTTTTTTTTATAATATTATATATAGAAGAAAAGGAAAAAAAAAAAAATTGCCAAAAAAAATCTGAGAGGCTTATAAGACGAAAAAAACGGCTGAGTTTTAAATTTACATTATATAAAAGTGTAGGAACTCATTTTTATGCAATTCTTCCTCTCTTTCATTTTTTATTTTATCTTATTTATTTTGTATCATCTTCTTTTTATTTTTTTTATACTTTTTATAATTTAAAAAATATATGAAATTCATAAATATGAATATAATCAAATTTTATTTAAGAACAGCATAACATTTTATCCATTTTTCCGATAATTAAATCTTGGCGGTAGTTCGGCATTTTACGCCGCTTCAATAATTATTAAGGAGTATAATTCACAAATATATATATATATATATATAATTATATATATATTTATATATTATTAAAAACAATTCTTTTTTTTTTTTTTTTTTTACTTTTCTTCTTCTACCTTCTATTTATTCATTTATTTATTATATATATATATAAAATGTCAGCTGAAGCAGCTCATGTACTTGGCTCTATTCAAAGAGATTTAGACTTTTTAAAAACACAGCAAGTTATCAGTCCTCAACAATACGATGATATTTTAAGAATATTACCAACTAAAGCTTCTTTGGCAAATAGAAATGCTAATACTTCACCTATGAGCGCCCCTTCACCTATGAATGCCCCTTCACCTATTAATAATAATATTCCTCCTCCTCCTAATTATACAGCTGCTACTTCTAATACTGAATCTGCTGAAGCTTTGTATGATTTCACTGGTACTAATCCTGAAGACTTGAGTTTCAGACAAGGTGATATTATTGAAATAAAAGAAAAAGGTAATATATAACTATAGATATAAATATAATAAAATGGGTATATATATATGTATAAAAACAAATATATTCATACTCTTTTTTTTTGTTTATTTATTTGTTGTTTGATACAGTAAATGCTGATTGGTGGCGTGGTTCTCTTAATGGTCGCGTAGGTTTGTTTCCAAGCAACTACGTTAAACCATTACCGTAAGTTGGTTTATAAATATGTTAAATATAGTATATAGACATATATGGAGAGAAAAGGGTTCCCTAACATTTTTTTTTTATTTTTTTTTATTTTTTTATGTAGTACAAGTGCTCCAAAAGAAAAACAATCACCTCATTATCCTCCTCCTTCATCAACTAACATTAGTTATCCTCCTCCTCCTCCATCAACTAATACTAGTTATCCACCCCCTCCATCAGCATCATCACCTTATAATAATAATGCTAGTTATCCTCCTCCACCATCATCATCATCACCTTATAATAATAATGCCAGTTATCCTCCCCCTCCTTCAAATTATGGTAATACAAGTTATCCACCTCCACCTTCTGCTAGTAATGCTTCATATAATTATCCTCCTCCTCCTCAACAACAACAAACTCATCAAGAATCATCATCTTCTCATGGTGAAGATATGTCTTCTAAAGCCGGAGGTATGTTTAAAAAAGTAGCTGGCAGAGTCGGCGAAGCTGCTACTATGGGTTTTGGTGCAACACGTAAGTATAAATAGAAAAAAGTGCCTCACTAATTACTTATTTGATTGTTTACTTATTTATTTATTATTTTTAATTTACTTCTAAAAAAAAATAGTCGGAAGTCAAGCTGCCCACTCACTCTTTTAGATATAATATGATCATCCATTTAATGATGTATTTTTATTTAGAAACACAAATAAAATGAAAATACCAGAAAAATAGAATAATCAATTTTGAGAAATGAAAATGAAAAAGTGAACAAAAATAAGAATAAAATAATGTCATCTAGTTGATTGTTTTTGTTTATTTATTTTAATGAAAATAATGTATGAAAACATTCTATTAAGAATATTATTATAATAAAAAAAAACAACAACATAAAAGTAGTAAACAATAATGTATTCTATGAAACATTTCAGCAACTCTTTAAATATTAAACTATGCGGGACTGGAAATTACTAAATATATATATACCCTTTATAAAAAAAATGTCATTTCCTTTTTCTTTTCTTTCCTTCTTTTTCTTTATTCATTTCCTTTTTATTATTATTCTCCTTTTTTTTTCCATCTCATTTACTATTTTTTTATTAAAAGAAAAAAAAATGACCATTGAAATGAAAAAAACGCAACATAAAAATGAATTTGACATAACATATGATTATATTCCAACCATATTAAATAAAACAACAGATTTATTACAATTAACAGATACTATTTATATATTTCAACATCAAGATATCAAGCAATTAAATCAACTTCAAAATGATCTTAAAAATAAAATAATTGATTCAAATTGGCGTTTTTATTATTTGGACTATGATAAACTATTAAAATTATATCAAAGTTTACTTGATCCTTTTTTTAATACAAATCAACAACATGATCAACAAGATCATTTTTATAAATTATTTCAACTAGAATTAATTAAAGTAAATGACATATATATATATATATATATATTGTTTTTATTCTAACGATTACTAATTTTTCTTTCTTTTTTATTTTTTTTTAAATAAAATAAAAGGTAAAAGAATTTTATACTGTAAAATGTGGTGAAATTGAAAGAAGATTAAATTATTTAACTGCATCTACTACTGATACTATTGAAATATTAACCCAAGATATCATTCATGAAATTACATTTGATATACAATCACTTTGGCATTTTACCAAAATTAGTTATAAGGCATTTTTAATTTTCATTTATCAATTGGATCACTATTATAAAAATGAAAAACATAAAAAAGAAGAATCAACTATGAATAATCTCTTTTTACAAAAATTATATTTAATAATGACGTCTCATCCCATTATTCATTTGAATTCATTTTTAAATTGGATATCACTATTAGGGGAATTAAATCAAAAATATAAAGCAACACTATCACCATCTTCTTCTTTATCTTTACCTTCATCATCATCTACATCTATTCATACTATAAATAATAATGATGAGCAAAATAATAATAATAATAATAATGCAAATGAAGAAAATCATCATCAAAGCGTTCCAATGATTCATCCTATACCAGTTCCTTCAACAAGAACAAATCATTCATCAACTTATTATAATAGTGTAGCTGAATCATTTTATACTACTATGAATACATTTCATCCTTCATCGCCATTATTTAATGAATTAAATAATGATGATCATGAAGATGATAAATATATTTCTTCCACTGCTTATCATTCATTGGATAATGATTTTATAAATAATAATAATAATAATGATAATAATCCATATGATTTTTATTATCATTATCGACAAAATGAAAATCATCCATCGACTTGTACTCAACTAAAATACTGGATTCATCCTGATAACATTTTAGACATCATTTTATATTTATCTAAACACATGACCATTGATGATGATGGTACCACACCTCTTAATAATCTTCTTCCAACATCTGAATTTGAAATTGATGATGGGAAATGGCATCATCAATATCAACATCAACATTCTTTTATGAAAAAAAATTATTTACAATCTATTCAAACTATTTATTTAGATACAAATGATTTTAATAATTATCATTCTCTTATTAATAAATCATCAACAACAAAAACACCTTTATCATCATTACGATTACGTAAATATTATTATCAAGAAAAAATAAGCGATGATTCTAAAGATAATAATAATAATGATAATAATAATACAATAAAATTAGAAGATCCTATCATTGCATTAGAAAATAAAATATATACCTTATATTCTCAATCATCATCATCATCATCATCATCATTATCAACAACATCCTCTTCATCATCTATCGTTTCTCAAGAAAAGGATCACCATCATCAACATTTAGAAAGCTTACTAAATCATAATCAAAGTTTATCATCTATAAAAACATTACTAACAGACACAACTACGATAAATGGTAATAATAATAATAATAATAAATTTGCTGATGATGATGGTAATAATGTTAAAGATGATTACAATAAAGATAATAACAATAATACTAAGGAATGTTTGAATTCATATTCAAGTTTACCTCATGCAATAGCAGATAAATCCAATCAAAAATTTGAATCAGCATCTTCTTCATTTATTAAAAATCGTGTTTGGATAAAATTTAATCGTTTTCAATCATGGGTTAATCATCAATGGACATTATCTCATTTATTAATGAAAACTTATAATTTGGATTATTATAAAGTAAATCAAGAACCTTTATCTAAATTATCATCATCACCATCTTCAATATTTAATAAAAACATGATTGATCAACAGATGATGGAAATGGAATCACTTTTACATTCAACAAATCAAATACCAGGTAGTACATACATACATACATACATACATACATACATACATATATATATATCAATATATAGCGTATACTGATTTTATTTAAAACAAAAATAGTGATGACATCTCATTTCAATCGTATAACATTAAAAAAAGAAGAAAATGGATTTAAAATAATTATTCATATCGATACAGATATTACAATGGAACCCTATGAAGAAGGAAAAGAAGAAGAAAAATTAAAAAAAAAGAATGAATCAATTTCAAGATTTCCATATGGAGTTTTGAAAATAAATATATATTATCATGAAGATAAATTGATGAATATTAATACTGATATCACATCATTTATACGGACTTCTTTACCCTGGTTATATGATTTTCTTACTTGTCCTTTGGTAAATCTTTTAAAAAAAATAGTGAAGCATTTAATATTTAATATTTTTTATTTTTTATTTTTTATTTTTTATTTTTTATTTTTTTGACTAAAAGTGAAGCATTTCGTTTTTATTTATTTATTTATGTTTATTTTAATTAGTTGGAACAAGTGAACGATTTTTCAATTTATTTGCATGGTGTCAGTACATTATTTACACATAGAATTCAAAAATTTCCAAGCTGGGTAAGTAATATAATCCTTTTTATGCTTATTTATTTATAATAATAATAAATATTATTATTTGTTTATTTGTTTATTTACTTCTTTCTTTTCTTTTCTTTTCTTATATATATATATAAGTCTGAAAAATTAAATCTAGATTTACGTAAAAGAACATACGAAAGCAATCTATTAGGAGATCTTGATTATTTAAAACTATTATCAAAACAACGAGTTGATAAAAAGAAACAAGTACATAAAACCAATAATTTCAATGCTACATTAAATCATGATCATCCTCATCATCGTTCTTCCTCCTCTTCGTCATCATCTTCTTCAGCAACAAGGTCCATGATACCAGAATTATTATTATTATCATCAGATAATGATATCGTTACATTATCATCAGCATCTAAAACAGCAATACCCCCACAAACAATGATTACTTATTCATCTATTACTGCTAATACTACCATTACTAAACATGACCCAAATAAATTATCATCATCATCATCTTCATTACCATCTTCATTAATTAATGATAAATCATCATTACATTCAAAACAACAACGAAAAAGATATTTATTAACACCAACTACTTATTCTAGTTTTCAATATCAATCTTCTTCTTCATTACTACCTTCTTCTTCAACTCAACGACATCAACAAAAGTCATCATATTCATTATCATCCATTAAATCACTTTCTTTACTTCCTTCAATAAATAATCATCGTCATTGTTTTCGTCAGCAACAACAACATCAAGATACTATTATTGATATACCCGATCAACTTCATACAACAACAACAATAACGACTGTTCCAAAAAAAAGGAAAATATCGAAACCTATAGTATTAACTATTTTTACTGTTTTTTCTTCCTTTTTTGTTGCTTATTTATTCTATTTTTTTGTTGATTATATATAATATCATCCTTCATTATATATATATATATATATATACAATTATATAGCATATATGTTTATTAAATAAAGCATACATCTAAAAAAAAAGAGTGATAAAACATCTATAAAAAAAATAAATACTAATTTTATATATATGTATGTATATAGTATAAATATGAATATAAATATTTACCTGTATTATATAATATTTTTAGCAAAAAAAAGTCTAAATTATTGTGTTTTAGAAGCATTTGAATCTATTAATTGTTTCACCAAAGCTTCTAATTCAAACAAATGATCATCTTTTGCTTCAGGTGCTATTTCCCGAAGAGCAACAGCTAAATTTAATAAATATTCAGCATTCCATCCAGAAGGTCCTATTTATTTATTTATGTAGCACAGATAAATAAATAAATTATAAAAATAAAAATAATTAATATTATAACGAAATGTAATAACATTTATTTATTTATTTACCATATGTTTCATATATTTGTTTAGCAATATCATTTAAAGGTGCTGGGCCAACATATGCTTCATTATCTGTTGTTGCAATATATACCATAGCCTATTATATATATATATATATATATATATATATAATAAAAATAAGAATCATATTACATACAGGAATCCTATTTTATTTCTATTTCATTATTTTTTATTACATCTTTGACAGCGGGTATCTTGTCATTTTCTGCACTATAAACATCTACAGTATGAATAGTATATCCATTCTAATAAATAATAAAAATAAATATAATGATGAATGAATGAATGAATATATATATATATATATATATATATATATATATGTATTCCCTTTTATTACTATCATTATTATTATTATTTACCTTTTCACGATGATCTAGATATGCACGAGTAGCTTCAACATCAGTAGATGGAATTCTAAAAGCGACACCCCAAGTTACATCATCATGTCCGTGCTTCAAATATTTCGATTATGCCATACATAAGAAAGTAATATATGTAATTTTAATATAACACTTTTTATACTTATTTCCTCTCTATTTTTTCTATCCTTTTATATATATATATCTATTCTCTCTCTCTTTTTAATTTCTGTTATTTCTCTTATTAGATTTTTTATTCCCCCTCTCTCTTTATTTTTTTTATCTTTATTATTTACCACGTCTTCTAAATTTTTCCATTCTTCATAAGGAATCAAAGTAACCACTCTTCCAGGTTTTTCAGGTGTACCTCTATGATCATGACTTTCCTATATATATATTTATAAGAAACAAATAAGTATATATGACATATTATTTTTGTTAACTATAGTTATTATTACCTGCCAAAACCGACGAACATAATTTTTAATATAGCCCACTACTCTAATATATTATATTATATATATATAAATGTATATTAATATACGTTTATATATATATTTTTTACTTCTCTTTATCTTATATTTTTGTTGTATTACTATTACTTTTCTTCATAATGTATAGGTGGTTTCCAAATTAAAGAACCATATCCAAACACCCAAATATCTTTAGGTACTTGTCCTGATGAAATATTATTATTATTTTCTGTGTTTACAATTGTGCTAGCTGTCATAATAAAAAGTCTATATATTTGGATATAAAGGGTAAATGATAAGAAGAATAAAGAACAAAGAAAAAGAAAGAGGAAAAAAGATTAAAGCCTAATACTTTGGTAAAGTAGCATCATTTTTTTAAAATGCCGACTAAGCACACCATTCCAACATTTAAAGATTTTTAACTTGATAATAAATTTTCATCTTTAAACTCAGTGATAATAGCATTTTTTTTAAAATCATAATCTTTTTGTTTATTGTTAGATTAAAATAAAATGAAAAACAATAACTTGAAACTTTAGAATTAGATTAAAAAAAGAAAAACATATGATCTAAATGTTATTATTATTATTATAAAAAGTCTTGAAAAGATCTTTCTATATTATAAGCCTGACTCTTCAATACAAAGGGTGTGACTGTCGATTGAAATTTTTAAGGTAGCACAATGGAAATTTATGCATTTGATTGGCTTTTGAATTCTAATTCGTTTTATATTATAATTTTTTTTTTAATCAAACATTCATTTTCCTTTTTTTTTCTTCTTTTCTTTTTCTTTTAACTAAAAAAAAATAATACTATATATAATAATATTATCACAATTATATATTCCTTTTTTTTTTTATTCATAGACAATAAAAAAAAGAAAATTGATATTCATGATGGATATAAAATATAGCTATTGGATCATTTTAACATTTTTATTTACAAAAGTAACAGCTCAAGGTATTAAATACTTAAAATGTTGAAAGGCTTACCATTTTTGGATCACAAATAAAAAAAATTGTTGATAATCTGACTCCTTATTTTTTTCCTGTTTTCTTTCTTTCTATTTTAAAATGTATTTTAGCTACATTAGAGGAAGAACAATGTTCAAAAGAAACCTTAGAAAATTATAATCTTGAATTTAGAATAGGATCTATATTTATTATTCTTTGTACAAGTGCACTAGGTTAGACAAATAAAACAAATAATAATAATAATAATAATATTTTAATATATAAACCATTTTATTATTTAATATTACTATAAACATATAATGAAAATATGCTTTTATTAACTTTTTTTTTCTTTATTCTTTTTAGGTGCTTTTACACCAATGCTTATACATCGTATTAAACCGTATCAAAAAGGTAGCTTACAAGATTGGGTATTATTAATTGGAAAATTTTGTAAGTATATCTGAAAATAAATTATATATATATATATATATATATATATATATATATATTAATATTAACCATATATGCATTAATCTTATTATTATTATTATTATTCTATTAGTCGGTACAGGAGTTATTCTTGCAACAGCATTTATTCATATGTTACCTGAAGCAATGGATAATTTCAAAAGTCCTTGTTTAGATCCAGATTGGCAAATTTATGGTGCTTTTGCTGGTGTTTTTTGTATGATTGCTTCTTTTGCTTTACAATTATTAGAATTAGCTGCTGTATCAAATATGGATAAATTAATGGCTAAACAACAAGAACAAGATAAAACTTTAAATGATATTGAAAAAACTTTAACGAAAGATAATAATAATAATAATAATGATATTGCTTCTATTGGATCATCTAATACAATTAATACCCCTATACCACCTCATCCTCATCATCATCATCATCATATTCATTCTGCTGGTTTATTAGAATCTAAAAATGCTTTTAAAGATATAAATACTATTATTTTAGAATTAGGTATTGTTATGCATTCTATTATTATTGGAATCACTTTGGCAAATACAAAAGCAGAAGAATTTATTACTTTATTAATAGCTCTTGTATTTCATCAGGTAAAAAAGAAAAAAGAAAAAAGAAAAAGAATATGAATTGAATGAATGATTGATATTGATGTTTTTTTTTATTCATTAGTTTTTTGAAGGGATTGCATTAGGAACACGTGTCAATGAATTATTTTATACTGGATGGGTAAGGCCTCTTATTATGGGATTATTATATATTATCATGACACCTATTGGTATAGCTATTGGTATTGGTATTCATTCATCCTTTAATCCAAATTCATCATCAAGTATATTAGCTAGTGCCATTTTGGATTCTTTATCAGCTGGTATATTATTGTATAATGCTTATGTTTCTTTGATGAGTGCTGAAATTAATCATAATCAAGAATTTAGGAAATTCTCATTTTTAAGAAAATCCATTTGTTTCTTTTCTATGTATGTTGGTGCTGGGATCATGGCTTTAATTGGTTATTGGGCTTAAGACACGTACTAAATACACCCTATATATATATATATATATATATACATTTACAAAAAAAGAAATACCATTCTTTCATTCCATATATCATTATTCATATTATATTCACTTTTATTATTACATATACATAAAAAAAATATATAAATTTTGTATTATAGCATTTCTATCTTTCTTTTTTTTTAATTCATCTTTTCATTCAATAAACAAAAAAAAAAGAAATGAAAAGAAAAAAAAAGAAATAAATTATAATAAATAAATAAAAATAAAAATCATTATTTTGCAAATATATTCATTTTGATAATCATTAATCATGTAATCGTTGATGCTTTTTTTAATATGTGTAAATTCGAATTCATAATAAAATCTGTTACTGTTTATTGATATATATATGGGTTGAAACCCTTTATTATTATAATCAATTTGTACTAGCTATTTAAAACTTTTTTTTTAATAGCATAACTTGTTTCAATGCAGATTTTAATAATATTTAAACTCAGCACATAAGCAAAAAACATATTTTATGCAAATAAAGTATTGAATTTTTAATAATTTTTATGAATTTTATAACTATAATATATTCTTATAATATATTTTTTTAAAAAAAAATATAAAATCATATTTAAAATCAACTTTTCTTTGATTTTTTATACTTTAATGATTGTTTTTTTTAAAGCTTACAAGAATTTTCGTCGCAGTTTGAATAGTTATCCTACATGGTCTAGTGGCTAGGATGCAACGCTCTCACCGTTGAGGCCGGGGTTCAATTCCCCGTGTAGGAAAATAACTTTGTTTTATATTTTTTTTATAAAGGAATCGGATTAAATATTTTCCGTATAGTCACGTGTTGTGGGTTTTTTAAGGGTTGGTAGTAATGTTGTGGATTATTTTTGATGATCAGATTGATTATTTATCAAAAGAATTTATTTATTAATTATTAATATAATTTTACTATAAATTAGTGAGCACCTGTAATCTTTTTATATAGAATATAAAAGAAAAAAGATTAAAATAAAAATAGTAATAAAAAAATATTTATATATTTTTTTTAATACAATAATAAAATATGTTGGTATAAATTTAATCAACAAGTAAAAATAAAATGAAAAGGTTAAAAAAATAGTTTTTGTAAACCAAAAATGATTTATTTTATTTATTTAAATAAAAAGATAATAATAATAATAATAATATTAGTATGAAAATTTTTGTAAAAATTGTTTCTTATAAATTGAAATGAGTAAATTGAGACAAGTTCAAAAGTAATATAGTGAGTATCAATGTTTGTTTTATGTTAGTACAACTTAAATATAGTATGTATATAATCAAAATATAAGGTTGGGTGTATATAAAAAGATAAAAAGTAAAAGAAAAGGATAAAGTAAGATTAGATTTAATATGCATAAAAGATTCGAAAGTCAGATTTTATAAAAAGAGAAAATTCAAAATGATTATAAAGCCAATGTAATAAAATGAATAAAAAAAATACATAAAGATGTTATAAAAATAAGAAGAAAGGTAAATTAAAAAATAAAAATAAAAATAAAAATAAAAATAAAAATAAAATGTGATTGTTAAAACAAATATAAGTTTCAATAAAGAAAAATAAAAAAGTTTGGTTTGGATAAGTACTATAATATATTGATTATATTATTTATTTAAAATTTGACAAAATAAAAAATAAAAAAAGAAGGAAAAGAGAAAGAGAAAATTTTAGTCTATATCTTTTAAAAAAGTTAAATATAGGGATCCTTTAACAACGTATCATTTTGGTTGATTATTAATATAATGGGCTTTATATTTTGAGCAAATTTTCATTTATGACTTTCATTTTTAGACTAAGGACAAAATTTTCAGCTTGCTTCTTGACATCCTCACTAACTAAATGAGATGGCCCTCTATTATAGTTTCACCCTTGTGTTCATGGATCTTAGGCTGGTTGGCGAAAGATATTCTGTATAGCTGATTTGAATGTTGATCTCTATTCTTTTTATTTTTTCTCTATCATTAACACACATATAATACGAGTACTTTATGAATAGAGTCAGTATTTTTTTCAGTTAGTTTGTCCTTTGCAATGCTTCTGATACTTCTTGATAGAGTGATTCTTAATCTACAGGAGAACAATGATCAAAGTTAAAAAAGTTTCACGTTAAAAAGAAAAAAAATATAAAATCAATAAATGAATAAAGATAAAAGAAGTTGTAGTAGAAAGTTATATTAAAATTCAAAAAAAAAGTTGTTTAGTTGCAGCAGGAGGTTTTTTTTTTCTTTTGATATTACTGGACCACAGTTTCCTTGTCATCTTCCTTTGGCTCTTCAATTCTAGATTAGATTAAATAATATAACAAAAATCAATATTAAAGTGGTTAAATGAATAAAAATTGAATTATGATTAACTACTAAACATAAAAAATTGAAATCAAGTTAAATATTAATATTAAATGGATGCTTTTATTGATTTTTTTATTTTTAAAAAGATAAAGTTATTGATGAAGTTATCGATGATTTAAGTGATACTATTACTACAGTGATAAATATTAATAAATTTTATGTATATATGTAAATGAATATGATTTAATATAATGCTCTTATTTTTATTTTATTTTTTTACTGTAGTTGCTATTGCTGTTAATGGTTTGAACCAAGTTCATGTTGAAGAGCCCATAACCAAGCTTCTTTTTCTTCTACAGTTGAAGCTAAAAAAATAAAAGAAGTCCCCTTTCTACCTAAACGATGCCCTAATTTCATAAGACTAATATGTTCTTTGATTTGCATGATATAATGATTATTAGAAAAAGAAGATCGTTGCCAAATCACAAAAGCACATTGGTGCACTTGATCACGTGTACGTTCGCCATCACTTGTCATCATTGAAGTTGGACCATCATCTGATTTCAAATCCATAGCATGATTTAATCCAAAAGAATAGGTGGATTTATTATTTAATCGAATAATTCTTTTCTTTGTCATCATCGTATAAGTTTTATTGTACCGATATAATATTAACCCTTGTCCTTTTGATAAAACACATAAATATCTTCGGTAGGTCTTTTGTGAGTTTTTTCTAACATAGAGTATACTAGATTGCTTTTTTTTAAGTAGGAAAAAAAATGGAAAAGAAAAAAATATTAGTAATAGCATACATACACTTTTTTTAAAAAAAAATGAAAACTTACTAAAATAGATTTATGAATATGACAATACCATAAATTAGATATAGCTTGCGACATAATGATTCCATTTTCCCTGCAATGCTGACCATATTTAATAATTTTACGTAATCGATGAATCCATTCAAACATAGCTTGAGCATTAGGGGCTTCAAATTGAATACAAGTTTTATCATTTAATTTTAATTCAAATAATCTTTTACGTCTTTTATTTAATTCATTAATGGCTTCAATTGAAAAAGTTGATGCTGATGATTCTGAAAAAGCCCGTACAGGTGAAGTGGATGTTGGTGATGATCCTGCTGATGCTGCTGCAACTGCAGCCGTGGGTATATTGATTGGATTAGTACGTACTGCTTGTACACAATCTATAAAACTAAGATCTATTACTGCAAATGAATGATTGATTTGTTTTGCTCTTCTAGATAAATCAGATAATGGTTTTGCAGTTATTATTTTATTATTAGGAAGATGATTCATATTTTCATTAGTGGTAGTTACAGTTGTTGACATGGATGAGGATACTTCATTCTCTATCAAACTATTATTTATGTTATTATTATTATTATTATCCTTATTTATTATAACTGATTTTTGATGATGGTGTGGTTTTGAGAAGAATCCAGGTACTGATTGAAATAAATGATTCATCCTTTCATGTACTCCATGTGCACTATTATTATTGTTATGATTATTATGATTGTTATTGTTCTTTTTATTTCTATGGTGTAAATCCATTAATGTTACAGCAGATAACCAATTTAAACTCCAACCTTTTTTTTGTTGTTCTGATTGATTGGGTAAGATTGCTTTTGATGGATCAATTAAAAAAAGATAATGGCCATCTGTCATTGCATACATTTTTGATTGTTTATGTCTCTTTTTAAATTCACCATTTTCATTAGTAGATTGTATTAGAAATCCTTCCATTGACAATGGTGCCTAATATTTCATTAAACAGTAAATATTTATATATATTTAGTAGGATATAAATTACATATATTTGTATTATTATTATTTTACTTCTAAAACTTGGCCAAATTGAGGTGATATACAACGTAATTCTAAAACATGTTTCTAAATAATAAATAAAAATTAGATTTATAATATATAATTTTTTATTTGTTACACGTTTTATTTATTTATTTACTTTTTCTATAAGTTGAGGAGAAATAATGGAACAAGTATCAGAAATCCATTCAATACGTTGATTATATCTCCAACATAAAGCTAAAGTAGAAGGATTTAAAGGAGGAACTTGACTCACCAGGTGATTATTACTATTATTATTATTTTGTGCTTGAAAATGATTAATGATACTGATAAGACAATTTTTTAAATCAATAGCTTGGATATAAGAATAAGAATCTTGATTAATCACTTCATCTAAAGGTAATCGAATAGATAATTCATCCTTTCCTTTATTATTATTTTCTTTTTTTTTTTTATCATGATAATGATGATTATCTTTTGTTGTTATATGTAAAGAAGGTATTAATATATCAACATCTATAAAAGGGGGAATAGGTTTTTTCGTTGTTTTTCCTTTAAATAATAAATGGGGTTTATAAGGTATAAGATGATAAAGAGCCATATACCAGGATTGAGATTCAAAAGCATTTTGACCTTGTAATAAAAAAGTATTGATACCACCTGTTTTATTTTCATATTCCAATTGAATGGTATAATCTGAAAGTGATGCTAAAGATAATTGTAAATAAGAAGTTTTAGGTCGATGTCTTTGCTTATATTGTAATTTATATTGTTTCCATTGTTGATGAAAATTTGGATATAGACTATTCTTGCTTTTATTATTATTATTATTATTATGTTTATTAAAAATAGATTTTATTTTCGCTTTAAAAATTGATCTTTTTTTAACTAATTTATATGATCGAGGGTGGTGATACTTGAAATATATGATATGAGCCAATCGAGGTCCGTGTAGCAATAAAGGTGACACCAAATAAAGTTCTAGACAATGTGGTTTTAGTACTGCCTTGAATTCGCGCCATGTGAGGTAAGTCTCTTGCCTTTGTATTTCTTTTTGTTGTTGCTGTTGTTGAGAAATAGATGATGAAT
This sequence comes from Cunninghamella bertholletiae, assembly GCA_037043795.1. NCBI lineage: Eukaryota > Fungi > Mucoromycota > Mucoromycetes > Mucorales > Cunninghamellaceae > Cunninghamella > Cunninghamella bertholletiae. The sequence continues at coordinate 2,347,404 of JAZGVP010000005.1, forward strand.
ATTTATTACTAAATTTTCTTCTATGACGCTGTTGTCTACTTGTATACCAAACACTTGTTTTACAGCATAATAATCTTCCAGTTTTCAGTATAATATCATGATCATCATCATCAATATTACTATTATTATTTGACATGTCACATGTTACTTTAACAGTTGGTGGTCCTTCTGACATTAAAGAAGTTGTTGACCTTGATAAATTATATAATGATGGTATCATAATATTTGAAGGTGTTGTACCAGTAGGAGGTGATAAAGTGATATCAATATCTGGTAAAGTATTAATTTTAAGTCCATTTACGCTATGTTCTGAATGTAAACCACGACTTTTAAAATTATTATTCTTATCATAATCTATAATGTCAATATGTTTGCTATTGGGGTATAAAAAGGTATTATTATAATTCCCTGTTTCATCTTTAAAAGAGATTCTATTAATAGTAAAAGAAAGAAAGAAAGAGAAAAAAGAAAGGATTAACATACCTCATTTTAAAAAGGGGATATTTTCAGTATTTATTTTATTATATATATTATATATACATATATATATTTAGGAGTATATGTATAATATATAATACACAATGGAAAAAAAAAGAAAAAGCGAGAAAAAGAGTATCGTACTTAATAGGGAAGAAAAATAAGTTCATTACCTATTATTTCTATTTATCTTTTCATTATTATTTTGACTCAAATAACGTGATGAGTTAAGAGTGGTAACAAGAGAATCTTGATCATTAGGAGGAATCATATTTTTAGGTATATCATGAGTTTATATATATATTTTAATTGATTGTTAATATATTGTTAGTAAAAATAAGTTGACTTTTAATTATCTTTAAAGTATTTACATAAGGTAAAAAAAAAAAAAAAAGAAAGAAAGAAAGAAAGAAAGAAAGGAGCTATAAAAAATTTAAGTTAAGCTGAATGGAGCGAATCCATAAATAGAAATCCATAATGCTATAAATTTTACTTCAAAAAAAAAAAAAAGATTATTATTTATTTATTTATTTATTAACTACAATATTAAAATGATTAATTTTTATTTTATTTTTTTATTCATCTTTGATGTTTCTTTCCAAAGAAATCAAATAAAACAACATGTTTATTTTTAAATCCACGACGATTTTTTCTTTTTTGCTGAGATGGTTCTTCTTGAATAGTAGTAGTTGCAGTCATAGTAGTATGAAAAGAAGAAGTAGAAGGATGAATTCTATAATATTCAAATTCAACACCTAATAAATTTCTAGAAAATTCATGTACCATAGTTTTTACCATATCATAGTGTTTTTTAGAGGATTGATTTGAATTCATAAATAATGGTGTATCTGTATGAGGATTGGTATATATAATAGAATGCATTCTTTCTAAATAATCAAGCAAATAATTAATTGCTTTATCTCTACATTCATTATTATAATAAACAGTAGATTCGCCTAAAAAAAATAATGAGAAATAATAAAAATTTTGTTAATAAAAAAAAAAAAATGATCATAAGAATTTTCTTTTTACCTTTTTTTTAATTAAATAACTTACCACAATTTTTTATCATTTCATTCCAAGTTTCAGTACCAATAAATTGCATAAAACTATATTCTAATAATAAATAAACTGCTTTTTTTGCATGATCAAAACATCCGTTTATATTTTTTCGTTCTATAGAAGCAATGACATCAGAACGAACACTATCATCAAGATTAATTTCAAATGGGCTATATCTTGATAAATAAGTATCATTAATATGTTGAGCAATAGTTAATTGTTGTACAGTTGACAAATATTCATATTTTTCATATTGTTCTAAATCTATTAAAAAAAACTATATATTTATATATGTATGTATGTATGTACGTTTATGTGATAAAAAAAAAAGAGAGAAGAAAAAAAAAGGGAGAAAATGAAATTAGGAGGATGCTTTTAAAATATTATTATAATAATACTTTTTTTTTTTTTTTTTTACCAAGTTTTCACAACTAAATTCTTCTAATAAATGATATAAAAAATAACATAAAGGAATTTTTGATTGAAGCATAGCTTTTAAACCATCTGATTTTATAGAGTTGATAGATATATCCTTTTCCATATGTAATAAATCTCTATTTATATTAGATAAGGATAAACGTCTTTTTTTAATTCTATATAAAGTATGTACATCAAAAGTAGGAAGACCCATAGATTGAGAGGTTATATTTGAAGCCATCATAGAATGAGTACTTGTTACAGATGATCTACGTCTTGTATTATTATAATATTGATTATTATTATTATTATTATTATTATTATTATTATTATTATTTGATGATAATGATGATGATGGTGCTATCGATAATGGATTAATACTATTATGATTCATGGATGTACCAAAAGATGATGATGATGTTATTGATGATAATGGTGATGAAAAAGATGGATTAAATGTAAATAAATCATGTTGATCACTATTGTTATTATTATTATTACTATTATTAGTATCTTCCATTACAATATCAATATCCATATTCATTGAGCAATCAAAATAATCCATATTTATATCAAGAGGATGACTAAATTCTCTTTGGTGATGATGATGTTGTTGTTGGTGATGATGATTAGATGCTAATGGTGACGATAAGGATGATAATGGTGGTGATGGAAAAGTATAATCTTCATATTTATTATGATGATACATAATATTAATAAAGCTGTTACGTTTTGAATTCATTGAGTAATTATTATTATTATTATTATTATTATTATTATTATTATTATTATTGTTACAGTTATTATTATTATTATTATTATTATTATTATTATTATTATTATTATTATTATTATTATTATTATTATTATTATTATTATTATTTAATCCTGTCCCCCCTAATGCTTCTGTAGCTAGTGATGATCTACGGTTTTTAATAATAGATTTAGGTGTTCTAGTGGATAATATAGCTTCACTTGGTGTTACTGTATTAATATTAAAATGAGATGGTCTTCTTTTTTTTGTAATATTTGTCGTAGAAAATAATCGTTCAATTTGCATTGCTTTTTTTTTGAAAAAAAAGAGAGAGTAAGGAATTAAAAAAAAATATAAAAAAATTATATACAATAATAAATTAAAGTGAAAATGTACAAAGGGATAATGTAAGAAAAAGAAAAAGAAAAAGAAAAGAGAAAAAAAAAGAATAAAAAAGGAGGGTAAGAATATTATGGTATTAAATTTAAAAACAAGAATCTTTTCTTTTTTTTTGGGATTGTGAAAACGGGGATCTAGATTATAGTGGTGTTAGGCATTTATAAAACAGGGACTAAAAATAGTAGGAGTAATATATATACTTTATAGTGGCAGTTTGCTCTTCATTCCCCTTTTAACCACGTAAAAGGGTATCTTTTTTCTTTTTTTATGACAGTTTTATATAAATTAAATAAATACATGATCAGTATTACTAATATTATTATTTTTAATTTATCTATATTTTTAATAATTCTACTATTGTTTTTAAAACTTAAACAACTTTTAATCATAAAAAAAAAAAATCAGAGTTAATACAAAAAAACCATTATTTTAATTTGTTATTTTAGTATATGCAGGTTTTTAAAGTTTTCTTTAAGTGTGTTATTGTTGTTCCGGTTTAAAGACATGCCACTTAGTTTTTTTTTAATTCCCCTTTCCTTTTACTATTTTAATACTCTAACCTCCTTTTATTTTATCATTTTTGTACTCAAAAAAACACGCGACCTTATTTTTATTTTTTCCTTATTGTTTTTATAACTTAAAATTGAGATATATTCCCCTTTTATTATTATACTTTTTTTAAATATTCAGTTAGTTTATATTTAAAAAGAATAATTATCGAAATCTATTTTTTTTTTTTGAAGATAGACTTCATATTATTTATATTTACAATTTAAAGCAGAGTTCCTTTTTTTTCTTTTTCGAATAATATCATTGTAGATAATCATTTATATAATATATATGAATATATATAAATATATATATAAATAAATAGTGATAGAAAAAATGATTAAAACATTAAACTCATCTATATTATATAGTTTTATAAATAAATGTGCGTGCGTTTTTTACCCTCTTTTAAAAATAACAATAGAAAAATTGCATAAAAGTAGTTGGTTACACTATTTTATTCACAATAAACACTACCATATTTGTTAAATCCCTTTTCTTGATTTAATTTCTTGGTTCGCGTGCAGAAAAACGTGCTTAAGATGGTAATTGTCTATCATTAATAAATATCATTTTTTTTAACCACTAATTAAATAAAAAACACACGCACACCATGGGGTGGCACTAAAAAAAAAAGTTCTATTATGGGATAAATAATCATTTAAGTTATATTTATCTAAATAAATAAATAAAAATCAAATCATTGTTGTTAGTATATATATTCAATTACGTTAAACTTAACATTCATAAAACTCCCTTATATGTACATATAAAATAATCTAATGATTTCTTTTTATCCTTACTTTTAGTCCCTAATTTTTGATAGTCCAGTAAAAGAATTTGAATAACATTAATATATTTCTTTATTTATATATCTAAAAGCTACGATACTAATATGTATATGATTAGTTGTTAAAGGTTATTTGTTGTTGATATCATCATTAGATGTTTTTAATAAACTATTTTTTTTATGTATGTTAATAAGATAATATGATGAATAACCATTTTAATTATACGTATATATATATTTTTATTGACTTTTTATTTATTAATTTTCCTTTTTTTTTCTTTTAAGATAAATCCATATAATCACTAGTTCTTAATTCTCTTTTTCCGGCTTCAATTAAAGTGTTTTTATATTCATCTGATAATGGTCCATTTTGTACATCTTCAACAAATTGTTCAAATTTAGGACTTATACTAGGATTTGATAAATATTCTAAACCAACTATACATCTAAGTGTAGCTCTTACTAATTCTTGATTCTTTTCTAATTCTTGTTTAACTGCATTACTTCTGATCTTAAAGTCAAGTGTTTGTTTTAAAGGTGCAACCAAATCATCCAATTCTAAAATAATATATATACATATATATTAGTATACTATTTTTTTTATCTATTTATTTGAGAAACTTACTTTGAGCAACATTTGTAGGTGAAATTTTACCAAGTCGTACTAACATTAAATAAACAAGCATTTTAATATCATGTTGATCATCTAATCCAATACGAACGCATTCCAAATAACCATGAACATCAATTTTATCTAAACATGTTGTTAATAAAGTATATAAACATTCATAGGCAGCCTAAATATATATATATATAAGTCAATCTATTTTATTATCATTGATTTTTGTTATTCTTTCTTTCCATTTTTTTTTACCTTTCTAATTTCAAGACCGTCATCAACTTTATGTTTAAATGGACCCATTTCTACAGTATGAATGAGTTCTTCCTATTTTTTTGTAATAAAAAAAATATAATGTTAAAAAGTCAGAATAATTCAGTATATATGTACATATATAAAACTTACTCTAACAATGGTTTCTTGATAAAGTAATGGTAATAAAGATGGTAAAGCATCTCTTATTAAATAAGGTTTACGATGAAGAGCAGAATTGATGGTTAATAAAGCTAATCTACGTACATTCTAATAATGTTTTTTTTAAAAAAAGTTAGATAAGAATAATATATACATTTATATATATGAAATTGAAATCAGCTTACAATATCAGAATCTTCTAATAAAGTCAAGAATTGTACAACAATAGGTTTAAGTAATTCATCATTTGATTGAGAAGGATCAACTACAATATATTTGAAAGCTGTTGCAACTGTAGAACGAAGTTGGGCAGATGATGATTTCAAATGTGTCTATAAATAATGGATATATATATATAATTAGGATTACTATTATTGCTATATGTTATAACTAGTCTATTCTTTTTTGCACTTACTTCTAATTGAGGAAGATATTTAACAGGATTAGTAAGTGCTAATTTTCCAAGACATTCACCAACAATAGATCTAGTGCCTTCTTCTTGATCAGATTCACTACTTTCAAGTAATAAAGTCCATATTTCATCCGATGTATCTTGTAAAGTAGCAAGTGGTGCTTGATAGTCATATCGTGTAATGACCTATATATATAAAGAAAAAAAGAAAAGCATATCAATATATGTATAAACTGTTTTAGTTTACGTATATATACAATTTTTTTTACCTCCTTCAATGCATGTAATAATAAAAATCGACGTTTTGGTTGTTCTTTAATTTGATTAACAACAAATGGAAGGTATTTACTAATATTGCCAACAGTAACATTACCCAAAGCAAAAGCAGCTGCAAATTTAACTTCTTCTGATTGAGCACTGAAAAGTTGAATAATATCTTCATGAAGTGTAGTAAAACCACTCAAGTCACTAACAAATACATAAAATAATGTGATTTTTTTTTCAATACAAACATATATATATATATATATATATAATATATTTATGTATTTCTAGTATGCAAAAACTTACACTCTTTTACCAATTTCACCTAAAGAAAGGAGACTAAGATAACGAACTGAATCATTTGAAGAAGAAACCTATATATTTAGATATCATAATATTAATTAGTATTTTAGTATTTTTTTTTTTTCATTCGTAAATATATAATAATGATATATATTTACAGTGATATAATTTTGGAAATTCTTAACAGTTGAATCACGATTAGATTGATCAGTATTAGCAGCCAAAACAGCAATACATTGAGCAACTGTGGAAGCGGCCTTTTTATTAGCTACAGCGGCTACACCACCAGCAGATACACCAGAAGTATGAGCAGCTAATAAAGGATCCACTAAACTTTTAACAAAACTATCATAATCAGAAGGACTAGCCCTACCTAATGCACTGAATAAATTAAGTAAGCTCTTAAGTGCTACACCTTGTAATAATGGAGATTGAATTAATTGGAATAAGGATGGTAAAATGGTTGTTTTAGCTGGATTGACTGTACTAGGACGAGCATTAATAATAGATTCAGTTAATTGAAGTGCTAATGGTAATAAGTGTAAATCAGAATCTGTAATAAGCGATCGGATTTCATTTAGTAATTGTAAATAGCTTTCATCAGATATCTTGTCACCAAACCTTAATATGCATTATATAAAAATAATAATAAAAGAAATAAGTATTTACTCTTTTTTTTCTTTTCTTTTCTTTTCTTTTTTATATATTTCTATACTTTTTAACCAATATATTTAAACATTCCAAACTAGCAATACGAAGAGAACGGTTGTTTTTACGTAAAAGTAAACCAATTTCGTTAACAGCATCAAGTACACAATTTTCAAGATCTTTACCAGCAGCAACAGGACTTTGTGAAATAATAGCAAGAACACGGACAGTGATAAGACGAGTGACTTCATTTTGTAATCTTTCTAAAAGAATATTCCAAGCTTGTTGTTGTTCTGATTGTAAAACATCACCAGATCTAGCTAAAAGTTCACCTAAACTCATGATAGAACGTTCTTTTACTTCTTGATCAGCATCACTAGTACCAAGTACTTTAAGTGTAGCCTTATAAATACCTTGAATATAAGTAATATAATCTTGATGAATGGCAGGAATATCGTATTCTTTTTTTTCTTTATCTTGATGAATAGGGCGAATGGCTTTAATTAATTCAATACATACAAGAAAAGCTTCAGAAGTAATCTTATAGAAACGATCAGAGATAGTATTAATAATGACTGGGCTTAATTGACTAAGGTAAGGTTGAGTGGCATTAGGAGAATGAGTACAAAGGAAATTTCTTAAGAATAATAAAACTTCAATTTTCAAATTGGATGAAAGTGCGCTTTGTTGCTGATCTACTGATGAGGTAGATAAGGATGATTCAATCACTGGAATAAATAAGGAAATTTCATTATCTAAACCACCATGTAAAACGGTAATCACCTCACTTAAGAGATTAAATCCAATTTGGCGAGTTTGAATTGATTTGGATGACAATTGTTTTGCTAATGCTTTGCAAAGTTTTCCTACTTGTGAACGAAGTTGTTGGCGTGGTCTAATATATATATATATATATATATATATATATATATACATAATTACAAATAAGTAATTTATTCCTCTTTTTTTTTTTTTTTTTTTTACTCTTATTAATTTATATATATCTTACCCTTCTGCAATATCCATTGATACTGCAACTTCTGGTTTTTCAGTTTTTAAAGCTGATTCATCACCGTTTCCAGATATATCAAATTCAAGGTTATTATCATTAGTAATAGTAATAGTATCACCTTTATAAGGATTAGTTTGACGTAAAAGTACAATGAAAGCCTGTAATATATCAATACGTACAGATTCTTCACGTTCATTAAATTTATTAATAAGTGCTGGTGATACTGTATCATATAATTGTAAAAGAATTTCTGAACGGGTTTCGATGACGGATGTTAAAATTTTTGTAGCAGATCTGCGCACCTTCCAAGACATATCATCATCATCATCAGAATAATCACTAGTATTTGTTTTTTAAAATAAATAAATAAATTAAAAGTGAGTAAAAGATAAAGATAAGAATAGAATTTATATTGATCTACTTTTTTAATATTATTATCTACTTACGCAATGTCATCATATTCATCATCTTCATCTTCATCTTCATCCATAACATCGTCATCATCCTAATCATTTTTTTTAAAATAATAATAATAATAATGATAATAAATAAATAAGTATTAATATAAAAATGAAAGTTATAGATATATAATAAATCCTTACATCATCATTTTGAGCATAATTAGGATCATATTTCAAATATTCCAAACCAAGAGTAATAATTTCATCAATAAATTTAGAAATTTCAGCAGGACATCTTAAAACAAAGGATTCCAAAGTTTGTAAACAAATTTCACGAAGTTCATCATCTTCATCAGCTTGTTTTGTATATTCTAATACAATTGGGACAATTTCAGATAAATGATTACCAAGCTTAGCAGCACTATAACGACTATATTAGCATTATTTTTTTTTAAAAAAATAATCATAATAATAATAAATCGATTAATTTATTAATTAATAAAAAATCATTTACTTTTTTTTCTTTTCTTTTCTTTATATATATGTTTACCCAAGTATACCAACAGATTGAACAAGAGTGCGTAATTTTTCACTTGAATTTTTATTTGTTTTTAAACCATTTAAAATATAAGTTAAAATAGTATCAAATAATTGATCATTAGCGTGTACCACCAAATAACCGATAGCTGTAGTTGCTCTTTTTCTGACCGCAGCTCTTGAGTGAGACAATAGTGGTAATAAGGTTTGTTGAATATCTTCTTGCTTTTTTGAGCTTAATTGAGAACCAAAACGTAATAAAATATCTGAAAGTATATCTAAAGTATCCATTTGTAACTCATATTCCGTATCATCCTATAATGAATAAATATATATAGTTGGATATTAAAAATAAAAAGTGTATATATATATATATATATATATATTATATGTTATATGCTACCTTTTTTAATACTTCTAAAAGGTTAGGTAATATAGCATTACTAACTTCAGCCCCATGAATAGAATGTATTTCTAAAACAACAGTTTTTAAACCTAGTATGTATTTATATATGAATATTGGTATTAATAACAACAACAATAATGATAATAATTATAAACGCTATATTTCATTTTTAGGAAATATAACCTACCAATACTAGCAATACCACGAAGTTCTTCGTTTTTATGTTGAGAAGCTGATTGACCTAAATTATTAACAATCTCTAATACATGGTTTTCACTAACTTGTTTTACTAAAGGACCTAAACTAATATTATATATAAAGAAAAGAAAAGAAAAGAAAAAATATTATTAATGTTGTTATTGTAATTGTTGTTATTACTATTTACTTATTTATTTACCACTTCACGGCAAGGTTTTGAACTTCAGTATTTTTATCACCCATTAAGGTTAAGACAGCACGAACTATTTTTGTTTCAATAACTGGCTCATGATTAAAAGAACTTTTTTGTAATTCATTCATAAGATCATTTAAGGCCATATAACGAAAATCTCGATCTTCGCTTCCCATCTAAAAAAAAGTTATCAGTAAACATTTATTTTTTATATATGATAAGCTCTAATTTTTTTTTCTACTTCCTCTTCTTCTTTTTACTTTTTCCAATAAGGAAGCAATCATATAAGCACTTGATTCTGACGACATATTAATGAATGTTCAGAAAAAAAATATAATGGGGTATGGTTATTTTTAAACTAAAGAAAAAAGAAAGAAAGAAAAAAAGAGGAGATATTACGCGCTCCCATTTCAAATAAAATGCACTTTAGATTTAAATAGCGACAACCTTTTTTGGTAAATAGGTTTCATACATGTGTAGATATATATACCAGCTTAATTATTACTTGAACAGCATACCCATTTTGACCTATGTAAATAAATACTATGGAATCACACGTTGGATATCAAGTTTAGATATTATTATTTTTTTACTATTGAGCTCGAAAATACCATTTAATGAATCTATTAATGTTAATTTACCTTTCTTTATGACTTTCGAATAATCGATAAACTTATTTATAAAAAAACCATAAGCATATTAATACATATATACATGTATTATAAAAAAAGTTTAACGAGTGAAAAAAAGAAAAAAGTGCATATGTTTATTGCCTGAAATAGGATCCACTAATAACATCTTGTACTTATTTACAAAAAAAAAGTTATATGAAGAATCTATAAAATAAAGAAAAATAATATATATATATATTCCTTTTTATCATAAAAAGATAGATAAACGAAGAATAAGTACGATCATAAGAAAATAAAAAAATTTTGTTAATAGCTTATGGCATACCTATAAGTGATATATGCTTTAATCTTTAGATTTTTGTAGATCATTTACATCAACATATTTCTTATCAAATGTCAAGTTTGCTTCAATAAAAAAAATGAAAAACTATATAATAAAATAGTTTTATAACAACATGTTTAATAATAATAATATTCATAAAAAGTCACTATAAAACTAATCATTTTTCTTTTTCTTTCTGAATGATCAAATTAACAATTGAAAAAAAAAGAACAGTTTAATACGTTTTTTATTTTAATATTTAGTATGATGGTTATTTATTAAACTTCATGATATATATATATATGAATGCTTTTTAAAAAAAATGAATTGATATTTTTCTAGAATATTTATTTCTTTTTTTTGTATATTTAAATTGCACAATAAAAGTTTATTGTCACACAAATGGCCAAGTAGATATGCCAATGCCAAGGATTAAGGGTCCAAGCTTGGATTTTTTTTCAAAAGAAAAAAAAAGTATAAAAGGCGTGTGTCTCATTTTTTTTTTTCTTTCTTTCTTCTGTAGATCAAAAATTTAACTTTATTTAAAACTATCTTTTTTTTATTAACAAAAATAAATAAATAAATAACTGTAATCATTATGCTTCCTCAATATTCATCCATTCATAACCAAGATAATGAAAAGCAACCTCTTCAAGAGTATTCATGTCCATGTGCTGCTGCTAATGCTACTACTACTGTTCAATGCCAACATGATCATCATCAAAAAAGAAAACCTTCAAAATGGACTGTTATAACATTAGGTGTACTTGGTTTTCTTTTTATTTCACATATAACTGATTCTCATCATTATCATTATCATTATGATAGTAATGATGCACCATTATCAGTAAAGAATAATTTATATAACGATGAAGAAAATGGACAATTATTGAATGATCAAGGGTGGGGTATTCATTGTTTTGGTTCTGATTATCCTAATATTCCTTGGGATGGCAAATCTGTTTATGACTCTCCTGATCATGTTAAAAGCTTAACTCTTAATCATAAGAGATCATCTAATAACGGTTTTAATGTTTATTCTAAAGTAAGGAATAAAAAAAAGCAAAAGCGAAAACTAAATGAAATCAAATACTAATTATACTTTTTTTTTAGGCTGGTAAATTTATTGTTGCAAAAAATAGTGAAATTAATCAACCTAGAGTCACTTTTGATATTAAAGTTAGTAATAATAACTTGAAAGATACTATTGAAATTAATGAATTTAAATCATTGGATGATTTTAAATTAGTTCTTAATGTAAGTTAAATAATGGTCATCTTTCTTTTTTTTTTAAAAAAAGATCAATGATTTAATTTCATTCTGTTATTTTTTTTAAATATAAAACATATAGCAAGGTAGCAATGGTTATCAAAATGGATGCATTTCAATTAATGCTTTAGTAGAAGTACCAACATCAGATGCTTTACAAGATATTTCTTTTGATTTAATCGATGACGATATTATTATCAATGATGAATTAAAATTAAATGGTACTTTCAAAGGAAAGACAATTAGTGGTGATATCCGATTCCTAAATACTGTGACTGCAAATGAAAAAATTCAATTAGATACTAAAAGTGGTGATATTCGTGTAAAAGAAACTTCATCCTCTCCATCCTTTGATCTTTCTACTGTAAGTGGTGATGCTCACGGTCATTTTACTTTAATCAACGGTGGCGATTTTAATGTTGATGTAAAATCTGGTGATGCTCATCTTGCATTTGATTCTATTACTCCTGTCTCAACTATTACTGCTAAATCCGTTTCTGGTGATGTTGATATTAATTTGGTAAGTCATTATTATTATTACTATTATTATTTTTAATGATTCATTGTATTTATTTATTTTATATTATTTTATATTTAAAATAAATAGCCAACTGATTTTGAAAGTCGATTTGAAATCTCTACCATTTCTGGAAGTACTCGCGTTAATGCTAAAAATTCCAAAGATTTACATTCAACCAAAATTAAACGTCGTCCTTTCAAATCTATCGAAGGTTATTATGGCAATGATGAAAAGTCATCCAATGTCATCAAAGCTTCTACTAAATCAGGTGATGTTAGTTTAAAATATAATTAATTAAATTATCCATTTTTTTTATTTTATTTTACTTATTGATCTATTTTTACATTATGTAAAAGAAATAAAATACATTGGTCTCTTTTTTTACTTTTTTTATACAAAGTTCAAAATAAAATAAATAAAAAAATATTATTAATAATTATAATGTATGAATGATATGAAATGATATAAATGTATAAATATAAAAAAGTCTAATTAATGTGGTTGATTTTTTTTAATGACGTCCTTTTCCTTTCCCTCTTCCTTTTCCTTTGCTTGGTACATGATTAGATTTTTCTTTTCGTTTAGTCAATAATACACGAGCCTTTCGAATTTGACTAGCATCTTTAATTTCATTAACGGCATTACGACCACCTTCTGTACGTTGTCCCATAGCCACCTTTTTCTTTTTATTACCATTATTATTATTTGCTGAAGAGGGTGATGATGATTCATCAGATTGATATTTACGTTTCTTTAATTTACGTTCATAATCAATAGATAAAGGATCCAAAGGTTTTGCTTCTTCCATTTTTGTATGTTTAAATCTACCATGATGTTTTTGTTGGAAATTACGAGCAGATGGTAATTCCATTTCACCCGTACGAGGTAATGAAGTACGTGTTTTTTTAGCCCATTCATCATATCTTCCACTTTTATAAGATGCTGGAATAAGTGCCCCACTTTCTGTACGAATCATTTTTTTATTATCTGATCCAATACCTGTTCCTTTGACAAATTTATGTTTCTTGGAGTCCCATCGTAACTGATTCTTTTTACTAATCATTGTTTCATTATCATCCCCAATTAAATCTATCTGTGCTTTACCAGCTTGTTCTGCAAAATTACCAGTTGTATTCATAGCATATCCTTTTTCAGTATTAGCATCCTTTTGAGTATATGATATATAAAATTCTTCATCGCGATATGATTTTGGTATTTCTATTTAATTTTTTTTAAAAAAAGATAATCAAATATTAGATAATGAGTATATTTATACCATGATAATTATAAATGATTTTTCTTTCTTTTTTTATATTATTTACCTTTTTGCTTAGAACTTTTTGTAGTATCCTTAGGTACATTGAATGTTTTAAGTAATTCATCTTCATTTACATCGTCACCTAAATCCAATAAATCATTATTTTCTTTTTTAGCTTTTGCTTCTTGTTTAGATTTTTGAACATCAGCGTCTTCAGCAGCATGAGCTTCAGCTTCTTTAGTTTTATAAGCATCAATAAACTTTCCAACTGTTTCACGCCTTTGCCGCATAATACTAGTGGCTACATTGATTTTTCTTGTACCACGTTGTCCAACTTCAAAAATAGTTTCTGACGGTCTAAATCCAGATATCATATTAATCATTTCTAAACGTTTCTTTTCTGTTTCATTATTATTTTCATCATTTACTATTTTTTTAATAAAAGAAAAGAAGAAATATTAGATTAAAAAATTAATCATGTATATATACATATATTACATATTGTTTATAATGCCTACTTACATAATAATGGATGAATTTCTTTCCATGATTTTTTCTTAAGTAATTCTTTAGATCTATTATAACTTTCAGGAGAAGCCTTTAATTTTGTACGATTATATAGTTTGTAAGCATTATTTGCTGTTTTCACCAACCCTTCCAATTCAGCATCTTCATTTACTTTCTTTTGGAACCAAGTAATATCATCTACAAGATGATCCTTTGGCATTGATCCAACTGATAATTCAGAAGTATAATCAATTTCGTCTTTTTCATTACCCAATACTAAAGGACGTGTTAAAAATAATTCCAAATCTACTAAATAAGGAAGTTCTTCGGGTGTTAATAAAGAATAAGCCCATCCACGACGACCAGCACGACCAGCACGACCTACACGATGAACAAAGACTTTGGATGATCCACTAAAATCATAATTGATAACATTTTCCAAGATTGGAATATCAATACCACGAGCTGCTACATCTGTTACCACTAAAATATTAGTTACACCTGATCTAAATTGATTGATTTGAATGTTACGAGCTGTCTGATCTAGTGAACCATATACATAAGATACTTGGTATCCTGCCATCATTAATATATTGGCTAAATATTCAACATGATGTTTTGTAGCTGCAAAAATAATGGTTTGACGATCTTCTTCCGTTGCTGAACGTTGTGATTGTTTTTTCTTTTTACCATTCTTTTTATCATATTGCTCCTCTTTATTTTTTGTTGTTTTAGGTAATTTAATGACATTTCTAAGTAAATATAATAATGCTGCTTCTTTTTCTACTTGGTTTACAGAAAAGAATGCCATCTATATAATTGAATTAATGAATAATAATAATAATAATTAGTTACTTTTTCTTCTTTTTCCTTTCTTCTTTCATTTTTTTCCTTAAAAAATCAAACATATCATTATTTATATATACCTCTAAATCTCTACTAATTTTAGTATCTACATCCAAACGAACTAAAGTAGGTTCTTGTAAACCAGCCTTTGCAAAATCCACCAACATTTTTGGAAGTGTAGCAGAAAAGAGTAAGGTTTGACGACTAGGGGGTAAACGAGAAAGAATTTCATGCAATTGAACAGCAAAACCCATTTCAAATAAACGATCAGCTTCATCAAAGACTACATATTCAATTGTACGTAAATCCAAATCCATTTCCACTGATAAATGGAGTAAACGACCAGGAGTGGCAATAATAATATCAGGATTACTTGCAATCATACCAAATTGATCATCTAAAGAATCACCACCTACTAAAGCACAACTTCTTAAATCTGTATATTTACCCAATTCTTTACATACTTTTTGTGTTTGTAATGCTAATTCACGAGAAGGTGATAATAATAAAGCACGTGCTCCCACTTTGGCTGAATGTTGTTTTAATTTTTCAATCATTGGAATAACAAAGGCACCCGTTTTACCTGAACCTGTACGTGCCATACCTACTACATCATCCCCTTTTAATACTAATGGTATACATTTACGTTGAATAGGTGTTGGTACTTTAAAACCTTTGTGAAGAATAGCTTTAAATACAGGATTACTGAGGCCTAATCATTAATTTTTTTAAGATCAAAAAATTAATAAATTAATAAATCATAAACATATAACATTAATCTATGCATATAAATTAAAAATAATAGTAATCATATAATATATATTTTTACCCATTGATTGGAATCCACCTGATTTTTTATTTTTTCTGTTAGCAATTGTTTGTTCATTAGCAATATAAGATTCATCGTCTACACTATCATCACTATCATCCATAGTAATAGGTTTTGAAATCATGGAGGATATAGTATCTGCTTTATTTTGTTGTTTTTGTTGATTATCATTTACAGTTGATAAAGTTGTTAAGGGTTTTTTATTTGATAAAGAACTAAACATGTCCATTTCAAGATCATCGTCATTATCATCACTGCCATCACTATTATATCTTGTATCAATAGTATCATCATTATTATTTTCATTATAGTTATTATTATTTGGAGTATAACCATTAGCTGGAACTATTTCAAAATCTGAATCTTCATCACTTTGATCTTTTTTATATTTACGTCTTTGATATTCTTTCTTTTTTAACTTTGTATTAGACAATTCTTTCTTTTCATCTTTTTGTTGTTGTTGTTTTTTTGATTGTCCTTGTTTTTCTGTTTTTCCTTTAAAAGGTTGTTTATTATTATTTTTTTTAACGGTAATGGCTTTCTTAGCTGCCATATTTTTTATATGTGTGTATATTAAAAAAAAAGAGAGGAAGAAAAAAAAATGGTGATCGAATTTTTTTAAAATGCCTACCTGAATTTAAAAATTGGTGGCTTTTTTTGAAAGACAATGCAAAAATAAGGTTTTCCATTACCATATTTATACTATTATTTTTATTTAAACTAAAAGTTTAACAAAAGGTTTTCTTTTTTTAAAAAAGGTTATTTAATATAAAATAACATCATCAAACTGCTTTTTTAAAATACATACTTATTAAAATAAATATACATATTTAGGTTTGTAATAAGATATTTATTATATTTCTGAATGTAATAAATCAAACTATTAATATAAAAATGAATAAATGAAAATAAGGGTATTTTTTTTAAGGCAATAAGCAATAACAATAGCAGCACTATCGGAATTTAAAATGCATTTTTTTTCATATATAAAAAAGGACATATATCATTTTTCAACCCCTTTTTTCTTTTCTTTTTCATTTTTTCTTTTATAAAGATAATATTTTTATTTTACTATTTTTCTTTATTTTTTACTGTTATTTTTCTATATACCTTCTTTTTTTTACTAACTATATAAACACAATATGATGGCAACTTTAATGAAACCTGATGAGATAAGGGACACTTTACAAGGTTCACCACAATCTTATTCGTCTCCAGTAAATGGATTACCTGATACAAAAAAGGCAAACGAAGTGATTGAGCACTTGACAGAATTAGACGTATGTTATTGTATATAATAATTCGTTATATTTATTTTATCATATTAATTCTTTTTTGGTGTTTGTTTTCTTGTTAATATTTTCATTTTTTAGGGTGGTTTTCAATGTATGTTGGACAAAGTAAAAGAAGATATGCAAGCAGCAAAGGTAACCAATAAATAAATAAATAAATAAATAAATCCTTGTCTGCAAGTTATATATCACCCTATTTTGAAAATCATACTAAACTAAAGAAAAATAATAATTTAGGATGCTAGTTTTTTTTTAAAAAAACGTGCCATGATTGAAGAAGAATATGGTAAACAGATGCTAAAACTTTCCCAGTCAATAGCTGAAACTTTTGATAAAGCACATCCTAAATCTGGGTAAATAAATAAATAAATGAAAAAAGATATATATACATATTTATACATATTTACATACTTTTTTTTTCTTACTTTCCTTCTAATTAAACATATAAAAAAAGTACTTATGGTGATGCTTGGTTATCAATGCTTAAAGTCCATGAAAAAATAGGTGAACAAAGAATTAAATTTGCTGGCAATATTACTGAAGTTGCTGATGACTTACAATTGTTGTACAAGGATACCGAAAAAGGAAGAAAACAGGTAAACAACAGGACTAGTTCAGTTAAATGTTTTCATCCATCTTTAAAAAAAGCAATTTTTCCCTTTTTTTTCATTAACATATTTATTTATTTATATTTATGTTTATTTTAGGTCAAAGATACAGGTAGTAAATATGAAAAAATATTAAATGATGCTGACAATTCTTTAGAGAAGGTAAAATAAAAAAATAAAATAACTACCATTATCATTTATTATTTATATTCTGTTTTTGTTTTCAAATAGTGTAAACAAAAATATGAATTACAAAGTGAAGATTGGGAAAGATCAATATTACAAAAAAATAATGATCCATATCATACACCTAAAAAAGGCCTTTTTAAAAACACAAAGACACAAGCTCAGGTAAAAAAAAAAACAAAAAAAAAACAAAAATATAATCAAAAAAGGAAAGATGTACAAAAGTGTCAAATAAAAATTTTAAAAATAGATAGATAGATTGGCTGATTGATGATATATATATTATTATTATTATAGTTAAATCGTTTAGAAGAAGAAGCAAGGTATAAGGCAACAATGGCAGATAAACAATATAGACAACAACTACAAACAACAAATGCTTCAAGACAAGAATATTTTCAAGTTCATTTACCAAAAATCTTAACTGTAAATAAATAAATAAATAAATAAAAAAGTAAGTCTCAATTACTTTATTTATTTTTATTTATTTATTTAAATAGGAATTAAAAGCAATTGGGGATGAGTGTTGTGTAGCTCTACGATACCAGTTAGCTAGATACTCCTATATATATGAAGAAGCTATTGCCGCAGATGGAATTGCACTTGATAATGATGATGGTAATAAATACATTAATAAAATATATCAACCAATATTTATATAGCGAAAAAAAAGAACTTATATTTATTATCAATTTAATTATTATGTATAAATATAATAGGATTGGGATTACGATCATTAACTGAAAAAATTGATAAAGATGCAGACTTGATACAGTATATAAATTCTTATAATGGTAGATCAAGTAGAATACAAAAACACGATGCCACTTATAAAGAATACAATATGGTAATTGAAAAAAACACTTTCAACTTAATATATTATACATATATATCAACTATATTAAGTATTTTTTCTATTTTTTTTTATTGTATTAGAGTGCTTCAGCTAAATCTCCCTCACCTATTACAAACCCTAATCCTGTATTTGGTGTTGATTTAAATGCATTGATGATTCGCGATCAACAGGAAGTTCCTTGGATTTTAAGAAAATGCGCAGAAGCAATAGAAACGTATGGTTTAAATGTCGTTGGTATATATAGAGTATCTGGTACTAATAGTCAAATTCAAAAATTAAAAGCTGCTTTTGATAAAGGTAAGTCCTTTATTATTATTATTATATTTTATTATTAATATTTTAAATATATATTCAATAATTGTAATCATCTTTTTCTTTATATATTTATAAATAGATTGTGCTTCAATGAATCTTAATTCTGATGAATATATATCTGATATTAATAATATTACAAGTGTATTGAAATTATGGTTCAGAGAACTTCCAGATCCTTTATTCCCTAAGGCTTCTTATCAACACTTTTTGAATGCTGCTAGTAATAATAATAATAATAATATATAAAAGGAAAAAAATGACTTTCATACTCATTTTTTTATTTTACATATATATTAGAAATTGATGATGAAAAAATGAGAGTTTTAGGATTACATACTGTTATTAACGATCTTCCAGATGCTCATTATGCTGCTTTAAAATATTTAATGTGTCACCTTGATAAGTAAATAACATACGAATAAATAAATAAATTAATGACTAAAATAAAAGAAATCATTAATGTATCTAACCTATTTTATTTTATTTTAATCTTTTATTTTTAATTCATATAGAGTACAAAAACATCAACGATTCAATAAAATGGGAACAGCAAATATAGCAACCATTTTTGGTATGACATTAATGGGTAATGAACCAATCACTAACCTTCAACCAATGGTGAACCAAGATAATCAACGATTTACAGAAACACAATTACAAGTTAAAGTCGTGCAAACTATATTAGAAAATTATTCTCTTATTTTTGAAACTGAATGATCATCTATTATTTAATAGTTAACAAAAAAAAATAAGAGTTTATATTTTACAGATTAAAAAAAGGTCTTTTGTATTATATATCCATTCTATATTATATATCCAAAATAATAATATCAAAATAATAATAATAATAATAAATAATCGCTTTTCTTATTATTATTATTATTTGATGATTTTCTTTTTTATTATTATTATTATTTTTTTTCCAATGAAAGGTAATACTGTATATAATATTATATTTTAATAGCAACTTTTAATTGTATGCTTTATTTTTTAAACTTAAAATAAAACTTAAAAATAAAAATCTTCCAGAGAATTTAATTAGAGTATAAATAAAAAAGGAAATAATAGATATAAATATAGACTTATTATACAAAAAAAAAAAGAAAAGAAAAGAATAGTTTGTAAAAAAAAAAAGAGAAAAATAAAAGAAAAAAACTTATCATTACTTCCTCATATATGATTGATGAATTTCTTCTAAAGTTAAGTTTGCAGTCTGCATTAATAAAAAAAAATAGGAGTAATTAGTTGATTTAGTTATTTTCTCTTTTTTTTTTTTTTTTTTTTTACCTCTGGTACTAAAAAGTAAATGAATACCCATAAAATAATTGAAATACCAGCATAAAAGAAGTAAGTACCACCAGTAGTTATAGTATTAGTCATTGATAAAAAGGAAGTAGAAACAATTAAATTACAAATCCAATTAACAGCAGTAGAGATCCCATTAGCTTTACCACGCATGGCAGTAGTAAAAATTTCACTTTGGATTAACCATGGAGCATAACCTAAGCCAAGAGCATAACTTGCAACATAAACAATTAAAGAGGCAATTAATACACCAGTAATGGCTTTATCATTACTACGTGGAGGACATCCTGTAGGACTTGAATAAACATCATCTAGACTTGTTTCTTTTTTTACTGCACAACTATTTTGACTAATAGACCATACACAATCATCATCCATCACACATCTTGCACAATGACTAGTATAGCCACTACAGTTATTTTGTTTTGGAATAAATCCTATTTTTTTTAATAAATATAAAATAGATGACCAATTTTAATATATATATATATATTGAGTTTTTTTTTCTGTTTCATATATATATATATATATACCTTGCTGTGCGCCAAAAGTTGCTCCAAGAGCAATTAATCCGGCGATCATGATTAGCATTGTGATGATTAATATTTTACGTCTTCCAATACGATCAATAGATAAAACTGCTACTAAAGTAAATAACATATTTGTCACTGAAACAATAATTGCAACAGTAGTCGAATCTTGATTACTTCTAAATCCAGCCATTCTTAAAATAGTTGCTGCGTAATACATTGCTGCATTGAATCCGGATAATTGCTGTGCTGCTTGAAGTAAACATGCTATAAAGAAAAACAAAAAGATTAAAAGTTACTATTATTACATTCATTTGTTCATTCTACTTTTTATTAAGTTACTTACCAATAATAAGTGGTTTATAATGTTCCACTTTTTTGAAATCAGAAAATTTACCAGATTGACTTACAGCAATATCATCCACAATAGCATTGATTTCTTCATCAATAAATTCATCAGATACTTTATTTCTATAAATTTTTTTAATCACTTTCTTAGCTTCTTCTTGTCTACCAGTAATAATTAGTTGACGAGGAGATTCAGGTAAAAATGGCATAAAGCATATTTGAATTAAAGGTGGGATACCAGCCACACCAAACATATATCTCCATCCTTCAGGGACACTAGCAAAAGCAATGTTAAAAATATAAGCTACCACTTGACCAAAAGTAATAACAAGTGTATTTAATGTTGTTAACCTTCCACGAAATTCTTTTGGAGCAATTTCACCTATTTTTATTTATTTATTTATTTATTAAAATAAAAATTATGACAACAGTTTAATAAGTAAATTTATTTCCTGTGTAACAACTTTTTCTCTCTCTCTTTTTTTTTTTTGACTTACTAACAAAAACAGGTACAATCATGGATGCTACACCTACACCAAGTCCAACTACTAAACGACCAACAAGTAAACAAGCAAAATTAGGGGCCAATGCCATTAATAAAGCACCAGCAATAAATACAACCGATGAAAATAATATTAATATCTATTATAAATAATAATAGGAATAATGAAAAAAAAAGGGTGAGAAATTTCCAGAATATTTAAAGTTTATATGTGTAACTATTCATCATCTCTTTTATTTTATATGTTTTTTGTGTGCTTATTTTACCTTTCTACCAAACTTATCAGAGCACTATTTCATAATATATAAAAAAAAATTAGTTGATGTGTATATAGAGAAAAAATGATATTTTATTATAATCATTATATATATATAGTTTATACATACTATACCAGCAAAGAAGCCACCAAAAATGGCACCAAAAGTAGTTGCACCTACAATTAATTCTTTGTCAACCTCACTAAGGTTAAATTCATCTTGGATAGGTTGAAGAGCACCCGAAATAACTAAACAAAAGAAAAAAAAGCAAGGAAAATGATTTTTGAGTATCTATTTATTTATTAACTAATAATCAAGTAATTTTTTTCTTAACTTACCACCAGTGTCATAACCAAAAAGTAAGCCTTTAATAGAAATATAAAATAATAATAGTGATAATAATAAAGTGAGTATAAGTAAATACGCTAGTAATAAATAGTTTTATATATTTTTCAAATTACCTCCAACGGTGGCAAAAGCTGTCATAGAATATACATTCATTTTAATTCCACTGTTTTAATCTATACTATGATTAAACTATTCTATATTTTTATATATATTTATGTATATAAGAGAAACAAAAAGATCAAAGGCAAAATAAATAAGGATATAATTACAATTACTATTTTTTTTTAAAGATAAATAAAAAGTAGATATAGAAATATATAAGTAAATAGATAAAAGTAAAATAATATATATATATATAGTAAAGGGAACTAATACATAAGTATATATAATAAATAGAAAAGTGAAAGAGAAAGAAAAGTGAAAAAGAAAGTAAAGAAGTGAAATAAAAAGGAAGGGAAAAAAAAATTAAACACTCAGATATATTTTGCACCCAAAAAAGGCATCGGACTTGAATTAACTTGAATTGTCCTATAATATTGTCAAAGTAAATAAGAAAGAGAGAGAAAGCGGATCCAAACCTAACCAATTATTTTTTTTTAATATATGATAAATGTCAATTACTTCGTTTTTTTAACCTTAAAAAAAAATCTTCTAGAAATGTCTAAATATTATACCAATATTGTATATAAGCTTTTTTTTTCAATATCCATTATTTTTAAATGACGATGATACACGTGTCATCTTTTACACTTTTCATATTTTTCCCCAGATTTGGACAGAAGTCATAAGTGGTATAAATTACTACTCAAATAAAAGTTTATTTATAACCTATATGTACTATTTTCTACTGATAAACCCTTAATATAAATATTAGGTAATCATATTTATGCAAAAAAAAAGGTCATTATTTTAAGAAACTACAAATACTAAAACACCATGGTTTAAGTATCATCGTGTAACAAATAGCATAAAATGAGTAGACTTGCTATCGAAAAATATATATATAAAAGTATTATTTTCAATTTCTGAGTATTAAAAATAGATGGGATTAATTAATATTATATAATTATAAAAGTTTACTAGGTGAAGTAGATCTTTTTTTTTTTATTTAAAAAAATAAATAGTGAATGTTTACGTTTTCGGTATTTTCAACCCGTTAATATATCATTTTTTCTTAATATATATAACCAAATAAATTTCTGACCAATCACAATTAAGAAAAGAAGCTTGATCATTGATTAATTTTTGTGTCCACACATATACAATCTTTTTTTATTTTATGGAGAATATAATAAAGCTTTTTATTTATAAATATGTGTTTTTTATATATTTTTATACATACGTGTATTTTATACATGTATGCTTAAAATTTATTTATAAACGGTTTTGTCAATTTTGTATATTATACTTTTACTTTTATTCATATTATTATTTATTTAGCCATATAAAAAAAACTCAGTCACTTTTTAAAAGTTCACTCTTTTTTTTTCTATTTCGCCCTTTTTCTTTCTCTCTTTTTTTTTTCTATACTCAGTTTTTTTAATATATATATATACATATATATTCACTTTTTTTTTATGAACCCTTTTCCAGGAACTCAAAATAATACATATGGGTATAATCCCAATATGATGACAGATCCTAATATGGGTAACTTTGATCAATATTTAGCAGATCCTAATAATTTACAACGTTTACCACTTCAACAACAACAAGCATTTTTAGCTGCAAAACAACAAGCTCAGTTATACAATCAAAATAATAATAATAATAACAATAATCCAGCAGCAGTAAGTTTTAGTTCTATAGAAAATGGTACTACTACTGCAAGTACTATTGGTGCTCCTCCTACTGCAATGAATGTTTCTATTGATCAACAGCGTGTTATGGCTGCCGCTGCTGCTGCCGCTGCCGCTGCTTCAAACGGTGGTGGTGTAGTTTCTTCTACTCCTCCTACATCTATTTCTCCCATTGCTGTTTCTAATAACTTTCGTCCTCCTGTAAACTTATCTCAACAAGCTTGGATAGCTAAACAACAACAAATGATGCTTCAACGTATGGATGAAACTCAAAGACGTCAATTTATTATGATGCAACAACAACGCCAACAACAGTTACTTCAACAACAACAAATACAACAACAACAAATACAACAGCAACAACAATTGCAACAACAACAACAACAACAACAACAACAACAACAACAGCAACAGCAGCAACAAATACAACAATCTACTCCTCCTCCTCAACAACAACAACAAAATACACAACCTCAACAAGCTCAACAGCAACAAATACAACAAGTACAAAAAAATATTTCTAGTGCTTCACCTACAGCTACTACTTCTACTACAAATAATGATATTGAAGCAGCTAATACCAATATAATTGAATCTTCTAAAAAAAATGATACTGATATCAATGCTAAAAGAGTGGAAATAGTAAGTATTGATTAGATAGTAATACGTATAATATATGGTTTTTTTATATAAATAGATTAAGCGTGTGAGTTTAATCAGATTATGGAATATGATAGATAATGATTTTTTATTATTATTATTGTTATATAATTTATTACTAGGTCCTTGCAATGAATCAAGAGCTTATAAGATTATGTATTTTACATCAAGCTGAACCACAATCAAATATTGATATGCCACTGTAAATTATATATAATAATCATTGAATAATATATATTAAATACATTCATACTGATGTCTTTATTTTTTTTTTTTTAACTATATATATAAATAGATACCAATCAAGACTTCAATCAAATTTAACTTATCTTGCAACTATGGCAGATATTTCTATGGTGAAGCCAGGAGAGGTAATTATTAATAATAATAATAATAATGGTATTAAGGGGTGATTAAAGAGTTGAGATAATAAATATAAAAATAGAATTATATAAAATATTAACTTATTAAATAAATATTTATTATGCCCATTTTTTATATATATTTTATTATTATTATTATAAAGGATTATAAAACACCTTCACCACCGGATTTATCAGATTTACCACCTCCTAAAAATGAAATCACAATGAAAATTCAACAATATCTAACTATAGCACAACAACTCTTTAAAGATTCATCAGCTGGTGATAATGCTAATAATAATAACAATAATATTAATACCAATAACAATAGTAATAAGAGTAACAATCCTAGTAATAATAATAACAACTCTAACAATGAACATAGTAATAACCCAGCTGGTTCACCATATACTCAACCACCACCTACACCTACTCGAATGCAAGTATCATCACCTATTGTATCTGAA
Organism: Cunninghamella bertholletiae; assembly: GCA_037043795.1. Classification (NCBI taxonomy): domain Eukaryota; kingdom Fungi; phylum Mucoromycota; class Mucoromycetes; order Mucorales; family Cunninghamellaceae; genus Cunninghamella; species Cunninghamella bertholletiae. The sequence continues at coordinate 2,373,280 of JAZGVP010000005.1, forward strand.
AGACCTCCATCACAACCTCAAACACCTCAACAACAACATAGACCATCACCTGCTCCTCAACCACCACAACAATCTACACCTCAAGGTACACCCCAAATCCAACCACAAGGAACTCCACAAACACAACATCAAGCTACTCCACAAGGAACTCCACAAATGCAAAATCAAACTATTCAACAAGGAACTCCACAAATGCAACATCAAGGAACTCCACAGATGCAACCACAAGGAACCCCACATATGTCACAACAATCAACTCCTCAATTACAACCTCAACAAACTAATCCAAATATACCTCAACCTACACCAGCATTACAACAAACACAAGCATTTACTCCACAACAACAACAAATGTTACGTCATCAACAAGTATTGACTGCATTAAGGCAACAGCAATTATATCAACAACAACAACAACAACAGGGAGGTGTCAAAATACCAAATAGTATGGCAGGAATGCAAGGTAATCCAGCAATGATGGGAGGTATGGATCCACAAGCATTATTATTAAGACAACAGCAATTGGCTCAACAAGCAGCAATGGCACAACAGGCTGCTATGGCTCAACAACAACAACATCCACAACAGCATCATCATCAACAACAACAAGCACTTATGGCAGCAAATATGGGATTACCAATGACATCAGCGCCAGGCATGCATGGAAATATAACCCCGGATATGATGTTAAATTATATGAATCCATCAGCCATGGTATCATCATCACCAATGAGTCAACATTCTTATATAGAAAATAATAATATAACATCATCCGGTCCTACAAGTACTCCATTAACCCCTACCGCTGTTTCAACACCTACAATAACACCTACCACAGCCATGTCTGCTATTACTACTACAAGTATATCAACACCATTAACATCAACACCTATTACTACTACCAGTACTGTAATGAATTCAACACCAATGATACCATCCCCTTTAACACAACCTGTAACATCAAATATAAATACTAATACTAATACTAATACTAATAATATAAATCCAAATGAATTAATGAATGGTATGATTAACCCATCCATGATTATGAATCCTGCTATGATGTCTTCTGTTAATATGAATATGTATAATACACAACAACAATCTGCAATGGACGATGGTTCTGGAAATTATCAAAATGTAATGATAATGATGCAAAGATTACAGCAACAACAACAACAATAACATCAATAAATACAATCATATATATACATATATACAATTAATATAATAACAATAATCATAATAAACTATACATTTTTTTTTATATTATTTAAAGAGTAAAAAAAAGAACGAGAAAAAAAAATAGGATAAAAGGATAAAAAAAAAGTTACTACATACATAATATACATTCATTCATATAAAATAAATTATTGATTTTTTTATTATTATTCTGTAATTGAACTGATTTTTTTATAAAAATATTTATAAAAATTCATGCCAACATCTTTTCTAAAAAAAATAGAAAGTCTAGAAAAAACAGAAAATAATAAATTTTAATGGTTTTTACGATATGAAACAACACTAAGTTAATTGTTTGTAATCAACCTATTTGTTCAAAGGATAGTCATCGTCAATAGTATTTTCTTTTGATTTAAAAAAAAATATTCCGTTCTTAGATCATTATCTGTAAGTTGATCTTAAAGCATAATATTATAAAAAAAAAAAGAAACTCTTTAGCAAACAAATAAACAAACAAATATAATTTAGAAAAATAAGAGATAAACGTAATAAATAATATATAACTGATATGATTTTTTTTAATATTTTATTCAACAGGTTTATTTTTATTTTATTTTTTTTTATTTTATTTTTTTTTTACTTTACTTTTTTTTCTTTTATTATTATAATATTTTATATATATCAATTTTTTTTAAATTAGTTTTTTTTAACCATACATATATACAAAAAAAAAAAAAAAGAATAGATAGAAGAAAGAAAAAGAAAAACAAAGAACAAGCATGTTGAAATTAACAAGTTTAACTACCATTTTATTAATCATGAATGGATTAATAGATAATTATATGATGGTTAATGGAGAAATATTAGCTCAAGCATCACCCGCATGGTTAAGTCATGTACCTGTACCTACTAATACCATCTTAAAACAAGCGTATCCTAAAGATGCTGATATTCAACCTACAGAATTGAATCAATTTATGAGTAAATTAGATATGACCAAATATCCTGAACCATTAAAACAACCACCTACCGATCATCCAGAATTACAAAATGTCATTAAACAAATTGATTGGTCCAAAGTACCTAAGATTCAACCAAGGAAAGTAAATAATTTCATGTTAGATACTGCTTCTTATGATAAATCGGATCCTGATTGTTGGTGGTCTGCAAGTACTTGTAAAAAACCAAAATTAGATTATTTACCTGAAGATGTTTATTATTGTCCTCAAGCTGGTCATTGGGGTCTTAATTATGATGATGGTCCTTATAAAAAATGGTTCCCTATTAATGAAGATGATAAACAATTTGATCAACCTAGATTTTATAATTATTTATTAAAACAAGAAAAACAAAAAGCTACATTATTTTGTAAGTTTATATTTAAAAGATTTTTTTTTAAAAAAAAATGAAAGAAAGAAATATATTTAAAAAACTAATTCTTCTTTTTTATATATTTATTGTATAAAAAAAATAGTCGTTGGTTCAAATGTTGTTAAATTTCCAGATGCTGCTCAACGTGCATTAAATGATGGTCATACTATTTGCTCACATACTTGGTCTCATCCACAAATGACTACTTTAACTAATGAAGAAATTGTTGGTCAATTATATTGGACTCATCGCGCTATTAAAGAAGTTTTAGGTATTACTCCAAAATGCTGGCGTCCTCCGTTTGGTGATGTTGATGACAGGGTAAGAGCTATTGCTTGGCAAATGGGTATGAGAACCTTTTTATGGGATCAAGATTCTTTTGATTGGAATATGGTAAATAATAAATAATAAAATAAGTAAAAATAAATGCAGCATATGTTTATAAAATCATTTCTTTTTTATTTATTTATTTATTTAGTATGGTGGACCATCTCAAGGTAAATTAACACCTGAAGTTGTAGATGGTTATTTCCAAAAATGGATTGACAAAGTTGGTCAAAAAGATGCAGATACTAGAGGTCATATTACTCTTGTAAGTGGTTTTTATTTTATTTTATTTTATTTCTTTTAAAAGAAAGAACAATAGTTTAACTCTCTCTTTTTTTTTGATTCTGATTCTGATCCTTATTATTATTTTTAATTAAAATAGGAACATGAAAATAGTAATTCTACCATTTTAACAGCAGAAAAATGGTTACCAAAATTACAGAAAACCTTTAAAGTGATGCCAATTCATCAATGTCTTGATGATGCTCAACCCTATTGGGAAAAGAATTGGGTGTATCCAACATTATCTAATCCAACTCCTACAACCAATGGAAATAATAATGATGGAAAATCATCTAATCCTTTAGGTGTTACAAGTGGTCAAAATTCAAACCCAAGTCCTTCCTCACTCATTATTGCTTCTTCTTCTTCATTTACTTGTGTTTTATCTATTTATACTTTTATTTGCATCTTTTTAGCTGTTTATTTACTTTAATTTTATTTTTATTTTTCCCTTTTATTTTTTTCACATATATATATATATATATATATATATATATATATACTCAAACATATACTTATAAACAAATAAATATAACAAATATATAATTAATTAATATAAAATTATAATCATTTGAAGTTTTAGTTCATTAAATTATTAAACTTCCGATGTGTTAATTTTAAGAAATATACAGGAACGAGTGTATTTTTATTTTTTATTTATGTACTTGATTTCCTTTCTTTTCTTTTATGTTTCTTCTTAATTTTTTTAACTTTTTTATTTAGTTTTTAAGTATATGATTTTTTTTAAACATATATATATATATATATATAATTGAAGTAGTATAATTTCCATATATAAATTAACATTGCTATATCAGGTGATACATGCTGTATTTAAAATAAAGGAAAATGAAATTAACCCCATTTTTTTTTTTAACCTTTTTCTTTCCTTTACAATTTTTTTTAATACATAAAATATAGAAAGTATCATTTTAAAACTTATGTAAAAAGAGAATAATAAAATAATATAAAAAATGGGACCTAAAGCACCAGCTTCAGTTAGAACAGTTTATAGTATATTATCAGATCCTCTCATTTTTAGTGCTACCACATTCACTGCTATGATGACTTTAGGATGGTATGTTTATGCATCAAAACTTAAGAGTAAGTAAAAAATATTTATAATATACAATTATAAAACAGGGTAATAATAAAAAAAATAACAAAGATGTATTATGTATTAGAAAATAGTCGTGTATTAGATCAACATACTACAAAAAAGTTTAAACTATTAGAAAAAATTAAAATCAATCATAATACATCATTGTAAGTTATATAAATATATAAATATATATATATATATATAATATTAAAACAAAAGAAGGAGAGAAGGAATAGAATAAAGAGAATAATAACAAATAATAATGATTTTAGGTATCGATTTGCTTTACCGAATCCAACAGATGTATTAGGTTTACCTATTGGACAACATATATCCATTATCATCAATATTGACGGCAAAGAAGTAGTACGAAATTATACCCCAACCTCTGGGAATGAAACCAAAGGATATTTCGATTTAGTCATCAAGGTAATAATAATTAATGTATATATACATATATTTATAATAAAGATTATTAATGATTATTATTATTATATATTCTGATTTTATATTTTATATAAATATAAGACCTATCCAAAAGGATTAGTATCAAAATATATATCACAACTTGAAATTGGAGATAAAATAGATATTCAGGGACCAAAAGGAGCTTATTCTTATACGCCTAATGTAATGAAAGAAATTATCATGATAGCAGGAGGAACTGGATTAACGCCCATGTTGCCAATAATTAGAGCTACTTTGAGAAATACTCAAGATAAAACAAAATTAACTTTGATTTATGCAAATAATACAATTGAAGATATTTTATTAAAAGGGGAATTAGATAGATTAGAAAGAAAATATTCAGATCAATTTCGTGTACATCATGTATTAGCTACTCCTCCACCTCCTTCATCTTCATCTTCATCATCATCACCGCCTATATTAAATGATTATAGTATTGGTTTTATTACTAAAGATGTATTAACTAAATGGTTACCTTCTCCTTCAAAAGATGTTCAACTATTATTATGTGGTCCTGATTTAATGATAATGGATGTTGAAAAGGTAATTTTTTAATATATTTTTAAAAAATAAGAAATGTATTATCTATATTTATATATATATAACTTTTAATTATATTATATATATGAATATAGTTTGTTGTAGAACTTGGTTTTGATCCTCCAAAAGAAGTAAGCAAATTGACAGATCAAGTATTTAAATTTTAGATTGATTGATTGATTGATTTATATAATATTTATTCTATTGCTATTTTGTTATTCTAAATTATTTGTATTCCCAACTTTATATAATTTAATTTTTTTAACTTTAATGTATTATAATATAAATATATATTTATATATGTATTTTTTATTTTTACTTTCCTTTTCTTACATTACCTTTTATTTTTCTTTTTCTCTTTTATAATAATACCCTTTTATGTTTTTTTTTTTTTTTGTTATCATAAGATTGATGAAAAAAAATCTTTTAAAGATCCGCCATTTTTTCTTCTTCTTTAGGCCAATAAAAAGATAAAATCTCTATTGACAAATCTTTTTTCTTCTTCTTTCTCTTACTTTTCACTTTTTTTTTATATTTATAGATATAACGAAAATAAATAAATAAATCATGTTAAGAAATAGTTCACGTTTACGTAACTTACGTCATGTTACTAGATCCTTGGTTACTATAACCAATTCAACTCTTCCTAAGGTACAGCCTACTACTTTTATAAATCAAACACGTCTTTATGCAACTCAACAAAAAAAAGTAATACCTTATACTGTTGAAAGACTTTCTGGTTTTGTTCGCGACGATAAATACAAGAAGGTAGAATAATAATAATAAGAGTAAATAAATAAATACAATACGAATAATAAAAAAGTCATGCATATATATAAGTATATACAAAAAGGAAAACTTATTTCATATATTTATGTTATTATATTTATAGATTACTACAGCTGACGTTGATCATTTCAAAACTATTGTTGGTGAACAAGGTTTAATTTACGATAACCAAGATGATTTAGATAGTTTTAATATTGATTGGATGAATAAATATAAAGGTCAATCTAAATTAGTTTTAAGACCTAAAACTACTCAGCAAGTATCAGACATTCTCAAATATTGTAATGAACAAAGGTAAATATAATAATAATTATAATAGAAGATACAATAATAATAAAAGGATTGAGAATAAATAAACTATTTATATATATATATATATAGCATTGCAGTAGTTCCTCAAGGTGGTAACACAGGTTTAGTAGGTGGTTCTGTTCCTTTATTTGATGAAGTCATTTTAAGTTTGCAATCCATGAATAAGGTTCGCTGTTTTGATGAAGTATCTGGTATTGTTACTGCTGATGCTGGCTGTATTTTAGAAAATTTAGATAATTGGTTAGGCGAAAGAGGTTACATGATGCCTTTGGATTTAGGTGCTAAAGGAAGGTAAATCGTATATAATAATAAAAATAAAACGAAAATGAAAAATAAAATTAAGCTTTGTCGGTAAAAATTTAAGGAAGGGGTGAGAAATATTTATTATCTAATATATTTAAAAATCAATCCATTTTTATTTATTTTTATTTATATTCAGTTGCCATATTGGTGGTAATTTAGCTACTAATGCTGGTGGACTTCGTCTTTTACGTTATGGCTCTCTTCATGGTACTGTTTTAGGTTTAGAAGTGGTAAATAATAATAATAAAATAAATGTTCATATTTAAAAAAAAGAAGAAAAAAAGGAAGTAATATATATATATATATATATATATATATAAATAGGTTTTAGCTGATGGTACTGTTCTTGACAGTATGTCTACTTTGCGTAAAGATAATACTGGATATGACTTAAAACAGCTCTTTATTGGTTCTGAAGGTACTATTGGTGTAATCACTGGTGTATCTATTTTAACTCCTCATCGCCCAAAGGTAATAATCATCCATATCATAATATTATAAAAGTTTATTTTTTATGCTATACATTAATTTAAAAAAATGATTATCTTTATATATATATATATATGTGGTTAGGCTGTTAATGTAGCTTTATTAGGTCTTGATTCTTTTAAAGATGTTCAAGAAGCTTTTAAGAAATCCAAATCTGAATTGTCTGAAATCCTTTCTGGTAAGATTATAATAATTATATATATATATAGAAACTTATAAATGGTTAGCATACGAAAAAAAAGCAAAATAATGATCTCGTTACTTTCTTTTTTTTTTTGTTAACTAGCATTTGAATATTGGGATAATAATGCATTACAAATGTTTAAAAAACATTCTGACGCTAAACCTCTTATGGAAAATGAATATAATTATTATGTATTAATTGAAACCAGTGGTTCTAATAAAGATCATGATGATGAAGTAAGTTTATATATATATGATCAATAAAATTTATCTAAAAAACACACACAATTATTCCTTTTTTATTTATTTATTTATTTATTTGAATAAAAAAAAAATAGAAATTATCAACCTTTTTAGAAAACATGATGACTGAAGAAGTTGTTAAAGATGGTACAGTAGCACAAGATGAAACACAACTTAAAAACATTTGGAGTGTACGTGAAGGATTTACAGAAGCTCTTGGTAAAGAACCAGCTGTTTATAAATATGATATTTCTATGCCAGTACCAAAGATCGATGATTGTGTTAAGGATATGCGTCAACATTTGAAAGAAGGAGGTGTCTTTGGTCAACCTGATTCTCCTATTATTGATGTTTTCGGTTTTGGTCATGTTGGTGATGGCAATCTTCATTTAAATATCGCTGCTAATCGTGTTGATCCCAAAGTCGCTAAATTAATTGAACCTTATTTATTTGAATGGGTTGGTAAGTTCAAAATTATTCATATTCATACATATATTCATATATATATATATATATATTAATGATTCATGATTAATTTTATTTGTTTATTTATTTATTTAGCTAAACAAAATGGATCTATTAGTGCTGAGCATGGTCTTGGTGTAGCTAAAAACCAATTTTTAAATTACTCTAAATCAGAAGGAATGATTAAGATGATGAAATCTATGAAACAATTATTAGATCCTAAAGGTATCTTAAATCCTTATAAGGTAAGATTAGAGTATAAAATGAGAATATATATATATATATATATATATAAACATACATAATAAGAAAATGAAAATTAAATATTAATCTCTTTTTTTTAATATATACTATTATTATTATTATTATTATTATTAGTATTTACCTACTCAATAAGCTAATAACAATATCTGATATCTAGAACCACTCTTTCTATTTCAATTAGCATATTTTTTTTTTATTTTTTTTTTTAAAAAAATGGAAAAAAAAGGAAAACATAATGTATTTTACAACATAATAAATAAACACAACATAAATATTTATATATATAAATATATATAAGAAAGGTATTATAAAGATAGGAAAATGCTAATCGTACACTATAAGCCATCTGCAATGTTTTTTTTTCTTATGATCATGCTAGATTTTTGATTAATCCAACTTAACCTGTTTTAACATATTTATTGTTATTTTTAAGTAACCATAACTTTCCAAGTGAAAAGCTACTATTGGTCGTCGCCTTCATTGTTTTTTACTGTGTGTTATTTAATTTTTCAATTTATTTCCATATTATTATAAATACTTGATAATTCCCTTTTTTATATAATTAGCCTATAAACATGTATAGGGAAAACAAAAAATAAATATCAACTTCTCAATTTATAAATAATATATATAGGTATTAATAAAATTTACTGAAGTTGAGTCCATTATATATTATAATAATGTAATAAGAGGTTTTATTTAGTATTCTTTTAATTAACATCAAATAAAAAAAAATAAAAGAGAAAGAAAAGAAGTCTATTTCTTTTTTCATTGCTCTGAAAAATAAAATAAAAATCCATCAAGATTTAAAATAATCTATTACAAATTTTTTAAATACTTGCATAATCATTTTATTTTATAAAAAAAAATATTTACACTTGATGGTTTATTTACTTACAGCAATAAATGAAAAAATAGAAAAAAATGAATAAATCGAAGATATAAAAAGTATATATAAAAAATAAAAAAAGAATATGTATATATATATATATATATATGTAAAAATCACATATGTAAACGAGCAAGAGATGCTTTTCCTGCCAACTTGTCAGCAACAACATTACCATGAATACCTGCATGGGCAGGACAATAACCCTAATAAAATAAATAAATAAATTATTATATATATATATAAAGATAAAGATAAAGATATATGATACAGTTATAATTTCATTTCATATTTAACTTACTATGTATACCATGCCCCTACGGGCTTTTAAAGCTTGTATGATTTGTTCAACTAAGTAAGTTTTTCTAGCAGGATTGGGTATGCCAAGAATATATTCATATAAAACTATAATGTTTTTTAATTTCATTGATTTATTTATTTTATTTTATTTTATTATTATTATCATTATCATTTTATTATTTTCCAGTTTTTGAATTTGTGCATGTATTTATTTTATATAATTATTTATTTTTTCAAGTTGAAAAAAAAAATAATTATATAAATAAAAATACAAATACGAAAATTACAGCGTAAAATAATAATTACAATAATAATAAGAATAATAATAAGAATAATAATAAATAAAATAAAATGAAATGAAATAAAATTGAAAATAAAAAATGATAATAGATATGATAGGTACCATCAAAATGATTATTAAATATTAAATAGTTAGTATATAATGCTCTTTTTTTAAATTGTCATTTTATTACTCTTATTCTTATTATTTCACTGATTTATACTTTGAATATTTTCACGACAATCGGTTTCAATTCGTAAAGATCTTGTACTACCAGCTTTTATTTGTAAACATTTTAAGACAGCCTAAGTAAATGGTAATGCATAATAGTGAAAATAAAATTAAAAAGGTTATTAGTCAAATATTAATCTTAGTGATTTAAAAGAGCCTTTTTCTTATTTTTTTTTTTTAAACGAATAAAAAATAATATTACAGCTAATTCTGCTTCATGAGAGCTGGTATCATAATCAGTCAATGCTTCACAAACATTTCTTGGATCATTAAAATCATTATTCCAAAATATGCCATATCCAGAATATCCTAATCCTCCATGAAATTTGGTCGAACCATCAGTGAAAACAATATCATCAGTGACAGGGAGCTTTTTCTTCAATTCTTCATAACGCTAGTAAATATGAGTAAATAAATTAAAGGTAAAGAGTAATAGGAAGAAAAAGAAGAAAGTGAGTATATATTAAATAAATGATATAAAACATGAAGAATCCATATAAATATATATATATACGTGCGTGTATCTTTACTCTAACTAAATACTTTTTTCTGTATTTTCCACCAGGTATGCCCCTAAAAGCAGAGATTTCATGTTTAGCACGCAGGATTACTATATACATATATATATTAGTTATAAGTATTAAGTTGTCAATTTATATAATATACTATTATTATTATTATTATTATTATTATTATATTTAAATCTTTACCTTCTCTGACATATTTGTTATTATCTCTCAAATATCCGCAGCCCTCTAAATCATATGCTATAATTGTGTCCTCTTCATCATCATCAATATATATACTATTATAGTTGTTATTTATGTTATCATCTCTATTGGAATCGTTATCAGAGTCATTACTATAAGTATCATCACCGTTTTCAGCATCAAAGTATTCACTTTCTTCATCGTCTGAAATATAAATAATTTCGGGTTTATTCTAAAGAAACAGAAAAAAATAAGTATCTGTTTATCAATTTATATATATACAAGTATTAATAAAACTTACTGAAATTGATTCCATTTTTTATATATATAAATATATATATATAAATATATATATGTATATATATACTATTATTATTATTTATATAATAATGTAATAAAGATTGGTATTATTTAAAAAGGGGAAATAAAGTAAAAAAAGTAATATATATAGAGAAAAATATGAAATGACCATTTTATTTTTTCATCCACTTCTAAAAAAAATCATCACCGGAGTTTAAAAATATTTTTCACGATACACTTTGATTAAAGGCATATAAATTTAATTTGCATTAATTTATTAATATATTTACACTGTAGTATATATGATCATTTATAGTTGAATCCAATTTATTTATTTTTTTTTAAAAAAAAGATAAAGAGGAGTTATATTACAGAATTCAAATGTCTTTTGAACACCCAAAAAAAAAAAATGCAACTTCAAATACCTTCAAATGTAAAGTCATCATCATCATCATTATGATTACCATTATATTTAATCTTTTCTATGTATGTGTAAAGATCCATTTGATAAATTAAAGTTTTTTATAGGATATGCTGATACGTATGAGTTGGTATGATGAAATAAAAATTAACTGATTATTATAATTTATAAACTATTTATATCCAGTTTTTCTTAAGATTTATATATTTTTCTTAAGAATGGGAAATTGATTAGGTGAGATAATCCATCATTAAAAATATCGTTTAGATAATAATATTTCTTTATACATAATAATAATAATAAATAAATAAAAAGAAGAAGAATAAAATAAAAATAAAAAAAGAAACTTGTAAAGTAAAAATCAATAAATAAACAAAGAAATAGAAAAAGAAAAAAGAGAAAAAAGAGAAGTGAATTAAATAAATCTTTTTAAATACCGCTTTTTTTTCTTTCTTTTTTGTTCCTCTTCTTTCCTTTTTTCTATCATCATATATTAAAAAAAGAACAAGAAGAAGAAGAAAGCTTTTTTTATTTGTTTGTTTGTTTTCAATAAAATACAACAAACAATAAAACTAATATATTAAAAAGAGGAGTATGATTAAGAAATAAAAAGTTATTATAATTCTGTAAAAATACCATTTTTTAGTTTTCTTTTATCCTTTTTCTCTCCCCCTTACTTTTTTTTTATATAATCCACACTTACTTTTTTTTTCCCTTTCTCTCTCTTCCCCTCCTCCTTCCCTCCTCTCTTTCTCTCTCCTTTGTTATTATTTTTATGCAAATACATATAATACTATATAAAATGAAAGGGGAAAAACGTATAATATGTATATTTATATAGATACATATATATGTTATATATAAAACTACAAGAAATTCTATTTTACATATATATATATATATAAATATCACTTTTTTATACATATAAAGAAATATAAAGTATAAAAATAAATCTATATATTTATAATTAATTTATTATATATATAATAAAATTACTTTAATTGTAAAATAATGTGCTTACTGTGGTAGTACAATTTATAACATTTACCTGGTAAAAAATAAGAAAATCATCTTATAAATGGAGTTTTAATATTTAAGGAGGGAATTCTTGATTTCATTGGTTAACTAATAAACTTTTTTTTATTTTAAATATAATTGAGAGGCAAAAAAAAGAAAAAGAAAATTATTTTCTCTTCTTTCTTTCTTCTTTACCTTTTTTCTTTCTTTTCTTTTTTCTACTTCTTTAAGCATCAACATAATAAAAAAAAAGAAAAAGATGAAATTAATCACTTATGCTTTAGGATTATTATTAAGTAGTGGATTAATCTATGCACAAGGAGAAGGAGCAACTGTAAAACCATCACAATCAACCACTAGTTATTCATGTGATCCATCCACTTGTCAACTTCCTTCTTGTTTATGTGCTTCATCTAATCCTCCAAAAGGTTTAAATCCTAAAGATGTACCTCAGTTTGTTGTCATTACTTTTGACGATTCTGTTCAAGAGCCTTTATATAAAACTGCTCAACAAATGTTAAATGTTACGTATGTTTTTATAAAAAAATAAATCATAATATAAACTATACCATATTTGTAACAAACATATATATATAAATCCCATCCATCCACTACTATATATGTATGTAATATACTTACCAGTTTCTATTTTTAGTAATCCTAATGGTTGTAAAGGAAAAGGAACTTTCTATGTTTCTATGCAATATACTGATTTCTCTTTAGTTCAACAATGGTATGCCCAAGGTAATGAAGTCGCAGAGTAAGTATCTTTTTTTTTTATGGTCATCTATTTAAACATTTATAAAAAAAATAAAATAAAATGAGTAATAATCATATTTATTTGTTTATCAATTTATAATATAAAATATTTATAGTCATACATTTAGCCATGTTGGTACTCCTTCATCACGTAAATATACATATATATATATATATATATTTGTATAACTATCCTTTTTTTATTTTAACCACATTAATCATCATTTTCATATTTTTTTTTATATAGAGGAAATTGCTAGTGCCAAATCCATGTTACATGAATATGGTGGGATTCCATTAGATAAAATCCAAGGTTTTAGAGCACCCTTTTTAAATTATACTACCGAAACATTAAAATATTTATCTGAACAACAATTTTTATATGATTCTAGTTCCAGTGCTAGTAGTGATAATGACTTATTCTGGCCTTATACTTTAGATCATGGTATGGCTAATGATTGTTGGACTGGTGTATGTGATCCTAACTTTAAATTACCTGGCTTTTGGGAATTTCCTATGTATGCCGTTATGAATAATGTTAGTGTACCTCAATTAATGGATGTTTATTTAGCTGGTACCCCAGAAGATGTTACTAAATGGAGTTTGGATACTTTTGATAAACATTATAATGGTGGAAGACAGCCATTTGGTATTTACGTCCATCCAAGTAAGCTAGATCACTATTGTCATCTTAAATATTCATATATATATATATATATATATATATGCATTTAATAATTTTACTTATTTTTTTTTTTTTAAAAAAAAAAGCTCATTTATCTAGCTACCCTGGTTTACCTGACCCAAAACCTTTATTAGATGGTGTAGTTAATTTAATTCAAACCATTTCACAAAAGCCTGATGTTTGGGTAGTCACCAATCAACAATTATTACAATGGATGAAAAATCCTGTTAAAAGTTCAGAACTTGGTAATCAACCTTATATGCAATGTCAACAACCTATTATTGAAAGTGATATTTGTAATGGATTAGATGATAATAATGATGGCTCTATTGATGAAAACTTATTAAACAAGTAAGAGAAGAAGAAAAATTTTAATAATTAATACTATAATCTATATTATTATTTAATGATGATGATGACAATGATTAATTCTTTTTTCTTTTTTCTTTTTTTCTTTTTCTTTTTTTTTTTTACTTCTATTAAAAATAGCTGTAACTTTGGTACTTCAAACTTCAAGACTTGTTTCAATTGTCCTAGTACTGCTCCAACTTTAAGTTCTCCCACTCCTTCTTCTTCTGCTCAAAATGGTACTTCTGGTTTTAGATACTCTGTTCCTAATAATTGCGAGTAAGTTTTATTAACTATAAATAAAATAAAATAAATGATTATATATATATATATATGTACATACGATCTTTTATTTATTTATTTATTTACATTTTTTTTTTTTTTTATATAGTACTATTTGGTGGGATCCTGTAGGTAATAAATGTTTATGTGATAAATCAGCTACTGATTGCAAATATAAGAATTTAGCTGTTGCAACTGATAAAAAGAATGGTGGTGGTCAAAATGGATCAAATAGTGCTTCATCTGTTGAGTTACCTTTTGGTCATTTAGCTTTCTCTATGATTTTAGCTGCTTTAGTTACCCTTTTTTAGATTTATAGATTATATATAAATGTTTATATAACTATATATATAAACTTGTTATTTTTTTTTTCTTTCTTTATAAACATATAATGCTCTTTTTTTTTTAATAATTAAGTACTATTACTTTTTTTTAAATAATATATCAATAAATAGTTAACTGTTTTTTATTTTATTTATATATATATACTTATATATAAATCATCCATCTAGAATTGAATATATAAAGTATTATTATTATTATTGTTTAAGAATATTATAATAACAAGATAAGTTTGAAATAGGTTGTATATATATAAAAGCAAAATAAAACATCTATAAGCAACTTGCTATATTTTGTTTAATGGCCATAATTATAGTTAAAAATTCATCATCCCTAATTTATCATTATATTATTATTTTTTGAATTAGAAAAAAAAAATAGATGATTAGAATTACTTTTTTTCTTTACTTTTCTTTACTTCTTTAAACTTACTCTGGAATTTCAGATTTTGCAGGTCTTAAATTATAAATACCAGCCATTAATTGTTCAGAAACAGCATGAGTGACTGATTCAGGGAAATCACGTAATAATCTTAAACATCTTAATATATGTTCGTTGATTTTATCTTCTGCTGCCACTCTAATACATAATCTTAGTAATCCAACGACAGTTCTTTCAACTACCAAAACACTTTGATTTTCGGAATGTTCTAATATACCATATATATAATCAGTTGCATATTTACTATTAATATATAAATATATATGTTTTTCAAATAATAATAAAAAATGAATTAGTTTTTCTAATAATAATAATAAAAACTTTAAAATGATAATGATAAGTTATATATATATATATTTACCATAAATCATCGATTCTACTTTCATTTCTAAGTGTAATTGTAATTATAAATTCTAAGAATAATACTGTAGCTGGATCATAAGGGATAGGTTCAGTTGCCTTTTTAATTTGTTCACGATCATAACCGACCGTTGATATTGCTTCTAATAATGCTTCTAATGGTTCTAATTCCAAATTACTAATTTTTTTTAAATAAAAAAAAAGCAAGTCTATAAATTTTATGTACATAATATAAAAAGAGAAAGGAAAAAAAGGTTTTTTTTTTTTTACCTAATATCATTAAACAATTCTTCAATTCTACAAGCAGCTACACAATCAACAGCGCACATAGTGCTTTCTACTTCTTCTTCTGTAGGATCTGCACGATAAGTTTCATCATTAGAATATGGTGAAAGTAAATAAGAGGATAATGTAGATAAAAGTGATCCATCTCTACGCTGTTGTTGTTGTTTATTGGATTTCATATTTTTAGGTTTTAATGGGATGGTAGTTGTACCAGATACAAAATCTTCTACTTGAAGCATAGATGCTGGCAATAATGAATTAACAAATAAATTACGAATAATTTGAAGAATCTAAAGGAGAAAAATAAAATAAAATTAAAACAAAACAAAACGATATAATTAGATTCTTTTTTCTTTTTCTTTTTTTTTTTTCTCTTTTTATTTTTATTTTTATTTTACCTTAACCCATCCTTTCCTTAAAGAATTTCCATGACGAGTAACAATAGCAAAAGCAACCACAGCAGCTAATTGAGCTTTATAATTTCTACCAAATCTTACAGCAAGAGAACTAATCACATATTTTTCACCAGCTACATCAACAATAGGGTCAGGTAAAGAATCAGAATAACCAGAAGTATCTAATAATCCTGTCATGGTTGCTAAATTAACTACAATACTATCAAATACATCATATAATTGGAAATGAGCTGATAGCATGGCACATTGATGAAATCCAGAAATGGCTTTTTGAAGTGTAATATCATCTTGAGCTGAATTAAATGCTATAAAACAGATAAATAAAAAATAAATGAATAATTATATATATATATATTTAAATCATCTACACTTTACCATAAGAAATAGCGGCAATGGCAGGTTTCCATGATAATTCAAAAATAGCTTTATCATAACTTGGTGTTGTACATACAACAAATAAATCTGTTTTATAAGATCGATGTAATAATTGTTTCCAAGCATAATTAAATCCTAAAATCCCTTCATGTTCTTCAGGCATGACAATTTCATCTTGTCGAATAGCTTCAAATATTTCACGCTATTAAATAATAATTATAAAAGGATTATATAAATGAATGTAATTCTACTTGTGTATTTTATTTCTTTCTTTTTTCTTTTCTTACCAAGTAGTCTTTAGAGAAATCTTCACCATTATTAGTTCCACGTAAATTTTTTGTATATTCTTCTAATGACATACGTCGCTAAAATAAATAAAGAAATAATAAAAATCAATATATATATATATATATATAATTCTTTATATCCCTTACTCTAACTTGAGGATTATGTTGATCAGTATTTAGCATGATAATGGAATAAGCTAAAATTTGAGCAGCATCATTATTAGCAATCTCAACAGGTTTGGAAGCAAAATAAGCCTCTGAAAAGGAATCAGTCACACGTACAATTTGTTGTGATTCACCAGGAAGTCTAAATGTTTCTAATACCATTCTTAATGCTTCATCCATACGTTTCTATATAAATATACATGAAAAAAGAAAAAGAAAAAAAGAAATAGAAATAATTTAAATAAATAAATATAATAAATAAAATTGCAATCATGGATATGCTAAAACTTACCCCTCTAAAATCAAATTGACTCATGAATTCTTGTAATAATTCCAAATTGTCAGGTTTACCTAAAAATTCACCAAGCATTTTCTTATTTAATTGTTGTGTTGAGCGAAGGAATGTTGCCAAACTTTTCTTGCTGTCACCATTTTCATCTACTTCAATAATGCCTTTTTCTATTTATTTATTTTTTTCGTTTAAAAAATAGGTAATAATAATATAAGGTAAAAAAAAAAAAAGATAAATAAATAAACGAATCGTTAAATACACATCATAAATATATATATATTGAAAATCGTTGTAATCATTTACCTTTTAAATATGCAATTCCCTTTTTAGGTGATTCATTAAATAATGAAGCTCCAGCTAAAACAATCTTCTTCTTTTCTTTACGTTTTAATAATTCATGAGATGAAGTTAATTTCTATATATATATATATATATATATAAATACAAATAGTCTTAGTATATTTAATATTTTTATATAATAATTATTATCAATATATATATATATATATATATATATATATATTACCACAAAACTTCCATCATCGGAAATAGCTGCCTATTTTATTTTTAAAAAGGCAAAAATAAAAGTAATAATTATTAGTAAAACAAATGTTAATAGTTTTTCATTTGGTTTTTTAAGAATATAAGTATATATTTACTTCATTATTCACACGTTCCACCATATGATCAATAAACATCAATAGGGTATCTAAACAAAGTATATGATAGTTCATTGCAGGATAATTATGTGATTCAGGGAATGAATTCTATATTAAAAATAAATAGATAAAAAAAATGAGTGATATATATATATATATATATAATGAAAAAAAAATAATATCTCTCTTTTTTTTTCTCCTTTACTTTGCTTAAAAATTGAATCAATTCTTCAAATAAATCACCACAAGATAAATCACAATCGTAATTAAACCAGAGGTCTACCATAAAAGTAGGAATTCTAGCACATTGTAATAAACATTCTAAAAGTAATTCACGAACTTCCATTGAGCTCATATGATCATTTTTATTATAATTCCTTGATGATGATCCAGAAGAGGTATAATAATCATTGGTTTTATTTAAAAACATATTTGGTGATCCACTACGAACATCTATAGTTGATGATGATGATTTATCGTGATGATGGCCATTATTACTATTATTATTATTATTATGTCCACCATTACCTCCATTACCTTCTGCTGCTAATACTACTCCAAAATTTTGCGATGCTACAAATGTAATATTACCTTCTTCATCCACATCTACAGATACACCTCTACTTCCCATTCCAGTTGGTGGCGATAATCTTTCAATTAAAAAGAATAAAAATAATTCTTGTTGTAATTTTACATATTTTCTAAATGTATCAAATACAGTTGATATAGTTCTTAAAGTAAGTGATAAAAGTGGTGGTGAATCTGTTTTTGCCAACTATATATATATAAATCATAATTATTAATTACATTAAAAAAATAAATTAAGTTACTTTTTTTCTTTTTACCTGAAATAAGTATTTACAAAAATCATCAGTTACAAGTGTTCTTAAAGTTTCAAATCGACTAATACTTTTTCCACCCACTTCGAAAGCAACATTTAATATACTTAAAGCCATCATTCTCATAGAATCTGTATGTTTATGTTCAAGAGGATTTAATAATGAAATAAGCACACGTAAAAGTTCCCTAATAGCTGGTAAACCATATGGACGTAAAGGTATCATATCTATTTTTTTAAATAATAATAATAATATATATATCAATATCATATTTAAATATACACATCACTTTATTCATTATTATTACTATTACTACTATCATTTTTTTTATATGAAATTATCCCTCTCACTTACTATCATTTGGTTGATCATCTTGTTTTTCTGCATTTTCTTCTTCTACTTCTTCTTCCCTTGAATCTGTGTGAGATGAAGTATTAGTTATATTTTCAAATTCCTTACTATTTTCTTTTGATAGTGTTGTTGTATTTTGATCCTCTGTTGTATTTGAAGAATCATTATTATTATTATTTTCATTTTCATTATTACTTTCTGTATTTGTATTAACATCATCATTATTTAAGGTTGTATTATCATTATTATTATTTGTATTGGATGATGATTCTTCTGTATGAGGTGTAGAAGTTCGTGAAGTAGGTTTAGGTGTATTCATGTGAGGTGGCGGATTTATTACTTGACCATCTTGTGATAAATTATCATATGCATCTGTTGGTGTATCAATAAATTGCCATTCATCTTCAAGTGTTTTTAATCTATTTTATAAATTAAATATTAAATGATCATTTATTTTCTCACGCACACACATACTCTCTTTTTTCTTTCTTTTTTTCCTTTTTCTTTTTTCTTATTTTTTTTTTTACCTTTCAAAAATAGAAACTACCATTTTAATCATTACATATTCAGCAGAACGTCGAAGCATTTCTATTTTTTTTAATAAAGAAATAAATTTAAATTAAATATCAAGATATATTAATATGTATTGTTATTATTATTATATATATAAATGAGAGATCATTATTCTATATTATATCTATTATTTATCTTTATTTTTTATTTATTTTTTTACCTGTAAGTCTTAATTGACAACACATACTAAGACCAGTTTCCATCATTTCGCATACAGCTTCATCACTTAAAACTTGTCCACAGTCACTTGTCAATGCAATTTGTAATACTTGAAGCATACGAAGTAAAACCAATTCATCGGAAGTAGAATCGGAAGCTTCAAATTTACAATGAGTAGCTGCAGATGATAATGCATTCATAGCAACAGCAATATTTGGACTATGTAAACCTAAAGATTTATTGATAAAAAGAGAAAATAATAGATATTATAAATAAACAATAAATAAATCTTCATTCTCTCTCTTTTTTTTCTCAGTATAAATTATTACCAATAATGCCATAGCTTAAAAATTTTTCAATACTTCCAAGGGCCGTTCCAGCAATAGGTCCAGTTGTATTACCAGATCGAATGATTTCTAAAAAGGGATTTAATAATATCAATGCATCTAAATCCTTTACATCTAAAAATAATAAAGATAAAAAAAAAGGTATGAATGATCAATTCCACTAGATGATATATTCTTTAATATATATTCATATACCTTGAATAGTTTCCAAATAAGTTCTAAGATTTGTAAACCCAGCCATTAAAGGATTTTCTTCATTTTGTGATGATGCATCTTTTAAATGAAAGTTTGAATTTCCTCTACGTAAACCCATACTCATACCGAGTCCACCCATATGAAGTCCATTTACATTCATTCCAGACCATCGTGCATTTTTTCTCATTGCACTTGTCACAGCTATTTTTTTTTAATGATATATATATATATATATATATATATATATTTATTCTTAGTTAGATGCATATGATGATGATAATGATTTTTTCTTTCTTTCTATTTATGTATTTATTTTTTTTCCCTTTTAAAAATATAAAATGATTACCAATAACTTCAGCATGAATAAGTTGAGTCCAAGTTAATTCAGCTTTTATTCTAGGCTGTTGATCTAATCCATGATGATCTTCCGATTGATAAGAAGAAGGAATTGTTGGTAATGATAATGCCCGGGGATGGTTATTAATGGTTGACATTGAAAATGAATCTGAATTATAAGTTGATCCCATATTCAAAATTCCCTTTTATATATATATATATTTTTAAGTGTTGGTTTAAAAGGAAAAGAGTTTAAATAAATAAGTTAATAGTATTTTTTCTTTATATACTAATAGTAAGGATAGAATAAATATTATTTAAGAATAAAAAATATGTGCAAAGTTGTTCCTATTAATATAACATATTATTTTTTATCATATTCACAAATAGAAAAATAGAAAAATAGAAAAATAGAAAAAAAAGAGGAAAAGAGAAAGAGAATAAGTATTAGTTTATTGATTTTTTATTTATTTAATTATACATTATAATAAGGTACCATTTTGATCTCTTTCTTTTTCATCTTTTTCAATTTACCTTTTTCCAAATATTAATAAATATATAGTATTTAAAGACTCAAATAAATAAAAAAAATAATAAAACAAAATATAAATCCCTATTAGAGGGAAATTCTGCCTTTTTTTAATAAATAGATATTACAAAAAAGAAAAAGTAAAAAAGTAAAAAAAAAAAAGAGAGACAATAAAAGAAAAAGGGAAACCCAAAAAAAAGTGAGGAAGAGAGAAAAGAAGAGGAGCAGAAAAATAAAAAAATGATGATAGAGTTTTAAAAAGTAAAATTATGTTCAATTTTGATTGGCTGAATTTTATAACTATGTGCTTCTATCTCAACTAACTACGTTTATTAAGTTTAAATTAAATATATTAAGAAATATGTGTTTTTTTATTTATTATCATCGAATTAAAATATGCATAGTAAAAATAAATACATATATATACTTTCATATTATTATTTATAAATAAAAAGAAAAAAGTATATATATATAAAAAGAAATATTAGGTTGTAATAAATAAATATATATTTATATATATAAATAGATAGAAAATGGTACAAAAAAATAGTAAGTATAAAAATAATAATAAGAATGATGATGTAATACTATTTAAAATGATTTTTTTAAGTTAAAAAAAAAAAAAGAAAAGGATTTATGAAGTTTGTTGTTGAGGTTGATCAGTAGTAATTTGAATAGAAGAAGGAGGATCAGCACTAATAACATGAGTAGTTGGAGGAGCATCAGTAAAGATATCAACGGTTTGACGATAATAAGATTTAGCAGGAGCATTCCACTCTCTTTCCAATTCTTCAACGATATCGCCTAAACGGCAACCACTAGCAACAATGGTTCTACATAAACTATCAATCATTTTATCTTTGCTTTCAATACGAGGTCGGATTTCCACTTTTACTCTTTCTACATTATAATCACTAACAAAAAATGATTTACAATAATCATAATAACTTTGTTCAGAATCATATACATATTGTAAATCAATCACCAATTCTGTATGAGTTGAAAAAGTGGTTGGATGTCCTGTTTGTGAAAATAATCCGTTTTCTAATACTATATTTTCGTGTTCTTTTATCCAATCAAGAATTTCTTTACGAGTACCATAAAACATCCATTTACCAGTATTATTCCCACTGGCTATCGTGATTTTTTTTGATAATAAAGGTGGAACTACAAGGTGACCAGCACCACCATTGGTTGATTCTGTTTTAATAAATAAAGAATAGATAAATCAATAGATAGATGAGTATTTAGTATGTATATGTATATATATATTTGTATTTATATCTTTATTCTTCTTCTTTTTGCTTTTTTTTTTTTCTTTTTTTAGTATTATTACCCATTTCATAACCATACTTTACAGCCATTTTTTTGTTGTTTTATTTATGTTATGTTTACTTTTTTAAAAAACAAAAAGAGAGAAAAAGAAGAAATAAAAAAAGGGTGAGAGAAAAAAAAACTTATGCTAAAAGACAAAAAAAGCTGCGTAGCTGAGATTCAAAAACAGCCAATTAGAAAATTTTCGAAAAAATCGAAGTGTAAGAAACCTTAGAAAAAACTAAAGTATAAACATAAATTTTTCTTTCTTTCTCTTTCTTTTTGTTATTTTCATATATAATAATAAAAATAAATAAATATACCATATTGGTCTTTTTTTTTAATTAAAGAAATAGATTAGAAATATGCTATTTATAAATTACATTTTATTATTATTACGAAAATAAAATACTTTGAATAAGATCGTTTCTTTTTCCAACTGATTGACTGATGGAGTTTTTTAGTGTAACCAACCACTTTAAACTATTATATCAAAAATTCAAAGTCAAAGAAAAAAAAATGTAAAAAGATTAAAAACTTTATAAATTACTATAAGTAACATATACATATACATATATATGTATTATACTTTTTGAATAAAATGATATAAAATTATAGATATCATCTAATAAAAAGTATTAAGTGAAACTAATACATCCCATAATTTATATTCATTTTAACAATATATATATATTTGTATATAATCTTGGAATACAGATTTTTAAATTATATAAAATAGAAAAATTCGTTAGCCAAAATTCGCGTTTTTTTATGTCCATACTTTTTGTATTCTTTTTTTTTAGCAGTCATTTATTTAATTACTCAAATAAAGTAAATGAATTGCCTAATTCTATGTTTATATTTTTTTGTTTTATGTATGATGAAAGTGAGATTTTAAATTCAATTGGTCATGTGAACGTGCATCATAACATCCACTAAAAATAAAATTAGACTAATCATCTTCCCTTTTTTTTTTCTTTCTTTTTCTCTTTTTCTCTTTTTTTTATATATATATATTTAAGAACAAGCAATAAACAACAACAACAATAATAATAAAAAT
This sequence comes from Cunninghamella bertholletiae, assembly GCA_037043795.1. Classification (NCBI taxonomy): domain Eukaryota; kingdom Fungi; phylum Mucoromycota; class Mucoromycetes; order Mucorales; family Cunninghamellaceae; genus Cunninghamella; species Cunninghamella bertholletiae. The sequence continues at coordinate 2,397,147 of JAZGVP010000005.1, forward strand.
GTCGAATAATAAAAGAAAATCATGTTTAAAAAATTATAATAATAATAACGATTATTGTCAACAAAGTAATAAAAAATATCGAGCGGTACAGTTTTTTGATGAATGTATAATTGATGATATTGGATCACCAGGAGAAGAAGAGTCAGTAAAAGACATATGTTCACCTTATATATATACTATTCATAGTGATGACGATGAGGAAGATGATAATGATGACAGGACTATGACTTCTCAAAGTAAAATAAATAAATAAATATTTATTTATTTATATATATATATATATATATATCTGTAATACAAAATATAACATTTTTATTTTTTAGACAAGTATTGTTCACACGATCAAATCATGTTTCGAAAATTATACCAAAAAGAGAAGACTAAAACAAGATTGTTACAATCTAAAATACAATATCTTGAAAATGAATTGGATAAAAAAAATTATCAATTACAAACGGTATGTATATATTATCCATTTTACATAAATACTTAATATTCCTTTTTCCTTTTTTTTTTTTTTAGACGGAAGCAAAAAGACAACAATGTATAAAATTATCATCCCTTATAAATGATATTTTATGTGTATCTTCATCTAATAATGTTAAAAATGAATGCACTCCTTCAATAGATAGTATTTATGATCATTTACAATTAGTTTTATCTAATGTTATGTCCATATCAAATCAAAATAAAATAGAAGATTATTATTAATACAAACCAAATATCCTTAATAGTTTTAAAATCATAATAATAATAAGATTAAACATTATAAATAAAAAACATAAATAAATAAATAAATAAAGAAGCATAATAAAAAAAGAAAGGTGATTTTTTTTTAAGGATGATTTTGCAGATGAGAAGGGATATCTAAGCGGCTTTTTAAAGTTGATTTGGAACACTTTTTTTTAAAAAAAATAATAATTACTGTATTATATATATGTCAGCAATGATTTGCTATAAAATTGAAAGTAACTATTCAAGCATTTAAATAAAAAACAAAAACAAAAAAAGATAGATCTAATAAATTAAGAAAAAGCACCATTTATAAATTATCAATAATTTTAACTATAAATGGCCAGTTTAAAAATGAAAAAAAGTAGTAACCAGTTATTATTATTGTTACTTGTAACTAAAAAAGAGGGTGTGCATGTTTATGTATGACAATAAATACATATTTGAACAATAATTTTAATCACGAATACTTTATACTTTTCAATAACTTTCTCATTACTTTATTGTTTTTAAATAAAAGTCGATTTAATTAGATTTGATTATTTTATTTTATCTAGCAATATTTTTTTCCTTGGTGAAATAAAATACTTTTTCTCATTTTTTTAATTACCGCTTTTTTTTTCCCTCTCTTATTACTTGGTCCCTTTCTTTTTGACTTTATTTAACATAGGCTTTTTTTTCTTTTTTAAGTCTCTTTTTTCCTTTTACTTGACATTGCTATTATGAATATAATTCTTTTTTAAAATATAAAAATAAAGAATAAGTTAATATGGAAGGTAGAATATAACATTATTCATAAATATATATATTCGTATAATAAAATAGTTAATAAAACCATCAAGTCTATTTTTATAGATTTATATAATAAAGATCAATCAATAAAGCGTATACCAAAAAGAAACATTTTATGTCTTCATGAAAAAAGAAATTCAACTTTACCTGAAGGTTGGAAAATACAAGTATTAAATAGGAATGATATAATTAGAAGAATAAGAAAACAAGACGAATCAATAGAATACGAAGTAGAAGAAATAGAAAAAATAGAATGGAAAGAAAAAGCTATTAATAATGATAATGATAACCAGCTAGTAGTAACACAATCGCGACAAGACGAAACTGACGCAACAACAACAATAATAGATATATCAACAGCAACTCTTACAAATAATAATGACATTGATCAAAAATCAACAACACCAGAAATTGAAATAGATCTCTCAACTTTATCTGAAGAACAAAAATATGCTTTACAAGTAATACTTGATCAAAGAAAAAATGTATTTTTTACTGGCTCCGCTGGTACAGGAAAGTCTTATTTATTACGTATTATTATTAAAAAATTGGAAGAAAAATATGGTAAAAATGCTATAGCTATTACTGCTTCAACGGGTATTGCTGCTTCAAATATTGGTGGAACAACTGTTCATAGGTATTTTTTTTTAAAAAAAAAAAGAAAGAAAAGAAACAACGATATATATATATATATATATATATATATATTAAAGCTCAATTTTCTTTCTTTTTTTTATAAATCCATTTAATAATAAAACGTAGTTATGCTGGTATCGGTCTTGGTAACAAAGGCATTTCTTATCATTTCAAATCAATTAAACATAATGGAAGATTAATAAAAAGATGGTTACAAACAAAAGTGTGGATTATTGATGAAGGTAAATCATATAAGTACATATATATATATAAATGTATATGAAATTATTGAAATTTCTTTTATTAATATATTTCTTTTATTTTATGTCTCTAGTATCTATGTTAAATGGTGAAATATTAGATCTTTTAGAAATGCTTGCTAGGGAAATAAAAAAAGTAGCTACACCATTTGGAAATATACAGGTATGATTATAAGTATATAAAAACTGTACACATACACATATATATATATATATATTAATATTATTTTTTTAATATATATATATATTTAGATTATACTTTGTGGTGATTTTTTACAATTACCTCCTGTTGAAAAATCAAATAAAAAACTGAATTTTGCATTTCAAGCTAATTGCTGGAATAAAGTGATTCAAGAAACGATCATATTAAAACAAGTTTTTAGGCAGAAAGATCAAGGTATATTTTTATGTATTATAGATGCTATTTTTTTTTTCTTTTTTAATAGATACTCATCATCATTAATAATATATTATAAACTTAAATATATTTAGGGTTTATCAATATGTTGAATCAAATTCGGATTGGAAAGTTAACAAGTGATACAATCCAAAAATTAAAATCTCTTGAACGACCACCTATTACTCAACCTGGTATAGTGGCAAGCCAATTGTAAACACATACATAAAAATAAATAGAATATAAAGAAAATATTATATAAAAAAAACTTTATTCTTATTTTTCGTGGGAAAAAAAGACTAAAAATAATAACTTTGATTTTTTACTTATTCTTAATTTTATTCTATTTTATATTATTATTATTATTATTTTTGTTTATATATAAGATTTTCATTAAGAAAACAAGTAGATAGATGGAATGAAAAAGAACTTGCTAAATTAAAAGGAACAGCAAAGGTCTATCAAGCAAGTGTAACAGGACCATGGAAATTTGAAAACCACATTGTACCAGAAACTTTATCCTTAAAAAAGGAAGCACAAGTCATTTTAATTAAAAATTTAACAAATGGATTAGTGAATGGAAGTATTGGGAAAGTCATAGGATTCTTTCATGAACCACCTTTTGATAATGAAGAACAAATGAAAAAAGTATGTGCATTGCCTGGCGATTCAGAAAATAAAATAGAGGAACGTTATTTAGAATTAATAGCAACAAAAATCCCATACCCAGTGGTTGATTTTGGCAATTACAATATAGTATTAAAAGTAGCTACTTGGTCATATGAAGATAATGGTAAAAATGCTAAATAAATCAATAAATAATATAAAAGGGAAAAACAACAAAGGAAGAAAACACAGAAAAAACAAAAAACAAAAAACAAAAAAAAAAAGAAAGATAAGGTTTAGGATCTTCGAATTCCATGGTATTTTTTTTGAAAAAGAAAATGAAGAAAAAATAGAAAATGTTAAAAAAGGAAATACGATCATTTATTTCCAAGAGATAGAAGAAGAAAAAATAAGCAAAATAAATTATTAATATAGTAATTATTATTATTATTATTATTATTATTATTATTATTATAGAAGGAAATATATTATCTAGTGTAAAACAAATACCTTTAATATTAGCTTGGGCAATATCCATTCATAAAAGTCAAGGCCAATCATTAGATGCTGTTTGTGTCAATTTACAAAATGTATTTGCTGATGGGCAAGCCTACGTAGCATTATCAAGAGCTACCTCTTTACAAGGTTTACAAGTATTAAATTTCAATCCTGAAAAAGTACATGTCAATACTGATGTCATCCAATTCTATAATAATGTTGCTATCTAAAAAAAGAAAAAGAATAAAAAGAATAAAAATAAACCTTTTGATATATGTATATACGCTTATGAATCAAACCAAAACTTCTTTTTTTGAAACATATATTAAGATATAACTGGTGTATTTTCTAGAGAATATAACGAACCTTGGAATTCAAGGAATATTACTTAATATACTCTCCGCTTATAGAATTTTTCGAAAAATCAAAAAGGTAAAAAAAAACTTTCCAGTCTACTTGATAAAAAAAAGTTATATATAAGTACATTTTTTATTTTAACCATAGCATTCTTTTTTTCTTTTTTTTTTTTCTTTCTCTTTGTTTTGTCTTGTTTTTTTTTTTTTTTTTTTCTTCTTTCTTTTTTTTTTTTAATTCAATAATCTTCCTTCATCCCCTTGTAATAATATATACACATATATATTTTTAGAAGAAAAATAATAATAATAATAACAACAATGGAAAAAGAAGAAAAAAATGGTGTATCTCTTGATGTAAACAGTGATTTAGGACAACATCATCATCAAGAAGATCATCATAGAGAACCCACAGAAGAAGAATGGAATACATTAATAGAAACAAGTGATAGTATTCCTAAATCTGCTTTCTTGGTTATTTTGGTTGAATTTTGTGAAAGATTTACTTACTATGGTCTTACAGGTCCTTTCCAAAATTATATTCAATTTCCTGATCCTCCTGAAGGTTATCCTGCTGAAAAGCCTGGTGCTTTAAATAAAGGTCAACAAACTGCCACCGCTCTTACCACATTCTTTCAATTTTGGTGTTACTGTACTCCAATTATTGGGTAAAAATGTTAAATATTAAAAAAAAAAATTTCAAAATGTTTACTTTTTTTTTTAAACATCCGAATTAATTTTTTTCTTTTTCTTTTTTAATTTTAATTTCAACTACAAAAAATACTTCTTTCCTTTTCCAAATGTAGTGCTATAGTTGCAGATCAATACTTGGGAAAATATAATACCATTCTTTTATTCTCTGGTATTTATCTTCTTGGTTTAGTCATCTTAACTTGTACTTCTATACCTGCTGCTATTGCTAGTGGTGCTGCTTTCCCTGTAAGTTTAATTTATTATATTTATTTTTACATTTTTATTTATTTATTTTATTTTTTTATTGAATGAATATGCACCTATTTATTTATATAAATATATATATATATATATATAATAGGGGTTTATTGTATCATTAATTATTATTGGTTTAGGTACTGGTGGTATTAAAGCTAATGTTAGCCCTTTAGTTGCAGAGCAATATCCTCATAATAAACCATTTGTTCGTACTTTAAAGAATGGTAAAAAAGTGATCGTTTCTCCTCAAGCTACTTATCAAAAATTATTCAATATGTTCTATTTTGGTATTAATTGCGGTTCATTGGCTGCTATTGCCACTACATTAATTGAAAAACATGTTGGTTTTTGGTAATAATAATAATAATAATAATTTTTACATATATATATATTATACATTATCCTTTTTTTTTTCTATTTTTAGATGAAATTTAATTATTCCATATACATATATATATATATATATATATATATATATATATATATATAGGCCAGCTTATTTATTACCTACAGCTGTTTTCGTTCCTGGGGTATTAATTGTATTACTTGGTAAAAAACTTTATGTACAAACGCCACCTCGTGGATCTATTTTCATTGAAGTAGGTAGAGTTCTTCGATTATCTATGAAATTAGGTGGATTAGATAAAGCCAAACCTTCACAATTACAACACATTGATCCTCAACTTGCATCTACCGTTACATGGGATGATGTGTTTGTTGATGAAGTACGTCGTACAATTAAAGCATGCGTGATTTTCTGTTGGTTCCCTATTTATTGGTTATGTTATTCTCAAATGACAAATAATATCGTTTCTTTAATCGCCACTACTCAAACCGGAAATGTACCTAATGATATCATGCAAAATATTAATCCCATCACCTTGATTATCTGTATTCCCATTATGGTAAGTGTGTTACGTTTACTTTTTTTTAATTTTATTATTTCCATAAAATAAAATTAAATCCCTTATAAAAAAAAAAAAAAAAAAAAGATCAATTCATCATCATCATCATTATTTATTTATCATTTCCTTTTTTATTATTTCTAAATAGGATCGCATTGTTTACCCAGGTCTTCGTCGATTAGGTTTTCCAATGAGACCAATGGCTAGAATTACATGTGGGTTTGTGTTTGCTTCTTTAGGTATGGCATATACTGCTATTGTACAAAAGATTATCTATTCAAGTGGTCCTTATTATGATCAACCTACTGGTCATAAGAATGATGTTTCTGGTGCTTTAGTCATTCCTTCCTATGTACTTATTGGTATTTCTGAAGTAAGTTTTAATATTATTATTATTATTATTATTATTATTATTTGTTTACCCCAAACATGCATCTTTTTATTTATTTTATTTTATTTTTTCTAACTCCACTCTTTTTTTTTTTTTTTTTTTTATTGTTATTAGATATTCGCATCTATTACGGGATTAGAATATGCCTTTAAGAAAGCACCAGAAAAGATGAAATCATTAGTTATGGCACTCTTTTTATTCACCAACTGTGTTGCTGCACTTCTTGCCTTTGCATTAGTATCAGTAGCTGTTGATCCTAAATTATTATGGATGTATACAGGTATTGCTTGTGCTGCTTTTGTTAGTGCCATTTTATTCTATATTCTTCATGGGAAGAATGATGCTACTGATGTTGCTGAAGATAACATTGTTAGAGAAAAAGAAGAAAAATTAGCTTATGCTCAAAAGCATACAGAAACTATTGATGAATATGAAGCTGTGATTAAACCAAATGCTTAAATCACTTTTTTTTTTCTTTTTAAAAATCTGATCATCAAATATAATCTTTTTTTTTTTTATTGTAAATAGAACAACTTATTAGTTTATTATTATTATTTTTTTAAAAAAAAAGATACCTATATATATAATATTCATTTTTTTTTTCTTTTCTATTCCTTATCTTTTTCTAAAAAATAAAAATAAAAGATGATGTTAAATTATAAATTAACTTACTGTCACTACACTTTTCTTTTTTTTTTTATACGATTTACAAGTTTATATAAAATAAACTGGTTTTTTTGTCTGGTTATTTTAAATTTTTAAAAGGAAATACAATCTTCCAAAACCCTAATTAAGAAAAAGTGGGGTAAAAAACCTTTTAATGTATAGGTATTTTCAAGTTTTTTTTTTTTTTTACATATGAAATTTTTTTTTTTTTTCCTTTTACTTTCCTTTTTTTTTTATTTTATTTTTTATTTTTTCTTACTATTTTAATATTACTATCCGTCATGTAACTTAATGATATTTCCAAAATAAGCTTCGTTATTTTATAATTTGTTATTGTTCTTACTTTTTTTTCTTTTTTAAAAAAAAAAATTGTTACCCTAAATATGCATCCTTTTTTTTTTTTTTTTTTTGATTATCTCGATTTTCAACTTCTTTGTCGATCTAAATATGCATTCCCCCCAAAAAAAGTAAAAACTAAATAAATGAAAAAAAGATTGATGATATCATTAGTCATAATAATTTATATTTGCTAGTTAGTTTATTATTTTTTTTTTTTATCTTTTTATACATTAGTTAGTATGTGAATTCTTTAAATTATTAAGGAATATATATACATATATATATATATATACCATCATTAGTTGTAGGTGTATTTTGTCAAGTATTATTATTATATTCTCCAATAATTTTTTAACAACGTGAAGCTGTGATTTAAAATAAAATAAAATGAGAAATAAAAATACGCTTAAATGTGATTCCGTGTCAATTACTTTATTAAGACAAAAAAAAAGAAAGACATCGTATATTTTCCTTTTTTGTAAATAGATCAATTTATTAGTTTACTATTATTATTACTATTATTTTTATTTTATTATAATTATATATACATTTTTAATGAATGATGGTTTTATTATATTATATAAATATATAAATAAAAATGATTCTTATTCGTTATTATTATTATTATTATTATTATTATTATTATTTTTACTTAAATAAAATAAAACAAGGTTATTATAAATAACTTGAGTAATGGTAAAATAATATAATAAAAGCTATATATAGAAATAGACAACGGAGAAGTTGTTGTTTGTGTAATAAATAATATGTAATTGATCGGATACTTAAATATATATATATATATATATAAAAATAGATGGTTATGAAATAAATCTCCTCTAATTTATGAGTAACTTAATTCTGTGTTATCCTTATTCGCCACGTGAGCATTGCATAATTACGCGAGGAAATCCTTTTTATATTTTTAATCCTTATAATATCTCGATCTATTTACTTTTTCCTAAAAAAATAAAAATTATTATATATATGAATAGAAAAAAAAAAATTATATATGTATGAGAAAAAAATAAATATATTACTATAGCAAAAAAAAAAAAAAAGGCAAAGAAAGTTTTTTCCTTTTTTTATTATTATTCTATTATATAAAAAACACTAAATATATAAAACTATTATTTTTTTTTTTTTTAACTTTATTAAAATTAAATAATTTATTTAACTTTAAAGAAATTAAAAATATAATATATTCGATCGACTGGTTTTAATATTTCTTTCTTTTATTTATTTATTTAGAGTTAGTAAAAAATAATAATAAATAAAATGATGTAACCCACTTATATATATATGGTAAATCACTGCGCGCGGAAAAAAGTATTACTCACTACTTTTATAAAAAAAAATTCTCATTTGTTATCTGTCAAAATATAGAAAAAAGAAAAAAAAAAATGAAAAATTAGCCCACTTTTCTTTTTTAAAAAAATAAAATAAACTAATAAATATGTAAAGTATGGTAATTATCTATATATAATAATAATAAATAATAATAAATAATAAATAATAACATTATTATTATTATTATTTAATTCAATTGAGTTTATAAAAGAGAAAAAAAAATCCATTTGTAATGGATTATAATATACGGACATTGAATTATTAGAAGAAACTTTATTGGTTCAATAAAATAAACAGTGTAAAAAAAAAAAAAAATTGCTGTAATGATCGGGCATCCAATTTCTTTTTTTTAAGCTGATTAAAACCTTTTCTTTTCACTCTCTCTCTCCCCCCCCCCTCCCTATTTTCAGTTACCAAAAAAAAAAAAAGAGTAAGACAAGAGTCCTATTTTTCCTTTTTCCTTTTTTTTTTTTCTTTCTTCTTTTCTTTCTTTTACTTTATTTTTCTGTTATCTTTTTTTTTTTCTTTTTTTCTTTTTTCCTTTTTTTATTTTATTTTATTTTTATATATTATTTTAAGCTTATATGAACTATGCAAATTGAAAATTCTAGACAAAATAAAAGACGACCTTCATATATTAATTTAAATGGAATTCAACAAACAATTACTGAAACCAATATATTATCACCTAGGACACCAAAATCAATATCTAAATCACGTAGAGGATCTATAGTTATTGCTCAAGAAGCTATTGAAAATAATAATTCTTCTACTTCTTCTTCTTCTTCTTCTAATGTACGTACTATCAATGATTCAACCATGACCACTATGCCTAATCCTCGTCATACAACTAATGGTCAATTAACACCTAATTTACTTAGCGATGGTGCTACCAGTAGTTATTTTCAAGATAATCCTTCTCAAGTTACTTTATTAAGTCAAGAAGTATTAAATAATCAACAACAATCTATAAGAAATAGTAATAATATTGAAAATATGTCAGTAAAATTAAATACAGTTCAACCTACTATTATGAATAATAATAATAATAATAATAATAATCCTTTTAATGATAATCATCATAATAATCCAACAATGATGAGTCAATCTACTTCAACCCCTAATCATCAAATAATGAATAATAATACTCATCATTATGTTAGACCTAGATCATCATCTATATCAAGTATTATTACTACTAATGGAATTCCTGTACCTAATTTTGATGTACATACTTTATATCGTATTAAAACTACTAAATCCTCTAAAAAATTAGATCATTTCTTTGGTGAACAAGCTCCTCATGATATTTGTATTGCTGAAATTAAAAAAGAAGGTCTTAAAGCTTTATTACAATCAAAAGTTCCTTTATGTTATTTTTTACATCATTTATTAGAAGAATATAGTCATGAAAATTTGGTAAAGATAAAGATATATATATATAAAGAAATGAAAATTACTAATTCTTTTTTATTTATTTATTTATTTATTGTAATAGTTCTTTTTTATTGAATTAGAACAATATGAAACTTTTCAATATGTATCTCAAGTTCAACAATTAGCAACTGCTCAACATATTTATAATACTTATTTAACACGTAATAGTCATTTTGAAGTCAATTTGGATGATAAAGTTCGTAGATTAGTCACAGAATCATTACAAAATAAAGATGTTAACAATTGTTTTGATGCAGCCAAAAGATCCGTTTATTCTTTATTAGAATCAAGTTATATGAGATTTTTAATGACTGATACTTATCAATTAATGGTGAATAATTGTGGTAAAAATAAATAAATAAATAAATAAATAAATAAATAAATAAATAAATAAAATATAAAATGATATAAAAGTGATGAATAATAATAATAAAAATATATCTTTTTTTTTTTCATTTAGGCATAAATACTACACATTATGATGATAAAACAAGATTTGCAGCAGTCAACGTATTAATAGATTATATTGAAAAAGAACATTCCATGTTATATACAAACCCATTAACAGATGCACCTGTCTTTATGAGTGTATCCCAAACAGCTAAACGTAGACATGAATTAATTAAATCGATGATTCATGAATTTTGTCGTACTTTAGTAGGTGTGGAATTTAATTATTATAGACAAGATCCAAATCAATCAAATCATCTTCAATATACATCCCATAATAATAATCATCATCATCATCATAATAATAATAATAGTCATAATGAAGAATCATCATTCATTCCTTCTTCACCTCCATCAAAATCTAAAGCTAGTTTAGCAAAATCTAAATTTGGCGACTTCTTAAAAAAGAAATAATTCTTTTTTTTTTTTTCAATCAATCAATCAATCAATATTATTATTATTAATTCTTTCACTCATTTATATATATATATATATATATATAATATAATATAATATATCAACATTAAGTTATTTCTCCACAATCTTTTTTTAGCATTATACAAGTTTAAAACGCCGATCAATATTGAAACTCTAAAAAAAAAAAAATAGTCCTTTTCTATTTTTGTTCATTCTCTCTCTTTTTATTCTATTTTTATTTTTTTATTATCTTTTTATTTTTTTTATGTATTTTTATATGCCATTATAATCATTTTAATATATGCTTTTTCTTTTTTTTATTTTATTTATTTATTTATCTTTCTAATATTATTATTATTAATGTTTATTTTTCTTTCTTTATATATACATATATATATATTTAAATATATGAATTTTCAATTTTAATTCTGATTTTTTAATTTAAACTCCTTCTTTAGATCTCTTTTTTTTATTATATTTATATTTATATTTATATATATAAATATATAATAGTTTATATATCTAATTTATATTTTTAATTTCTTCTTTTTTTTACTTTTATTTTTCTTTTTATTAATAAATAAAATCAATATAAACTATGACATATTTTTTTCCAAGTATTAAAACAAAAAAGAACATCATTATTTTTACACAAACACAAAAATGAAAAAAGAGTAAAAATGGATTCACCATTCTTTTTTTGTCGCACAGACCATTTATTGTGATACTATGATTTTTTTTTATAATTGAATTTTTTTTTAAGTTTATCATTGTTAAAATAACATAAACAACCATACAACATATTTTAACTATAAATAAATAAATAAATAAATATCCAAATTTTAATGAAAAAAGAATTAAATCAATTTAAGAAGAATATATGTGTATATCTATATATATCTATATATACATTATAGTTTATAAAAGAATGAATAAGAAAAAAAAAAAAGATGAGTTACTTAAAAAGACAGTCATTCATTTATGCTTGTGAAAGTCATGTGGTAAATTATTTATCAGAGAGAGAGAGAGAGATTTCGTTTTCGTCAATTTAGAAATATAAATATATATAATGGGCTATTATAAAAGAAATTAAGAGTGGAGAGTTTTTTTTTTTTAGTTTTGTATGCGTAAACATATTTTTGACTTTAAAAGTTAACTTAAAATTTATTCCTTTTTTTTGGGTTCTTTTTCTCTCTTCTTCTTCTTCTTCTTTTTTTTTCACTTTTCTTTTTCTTTTTTTATTATTATCCTATTTTGTTTATATATATATTATAAATACACATATAAATATTATATTATATATATATATATATATATATATATATATATACACATATATATTTAATATACATACATACACACATATATATATATTATATACTTTTTTAATTGTTATCATTCCTGTATAAATCACTTTCTTTCTTTCTTTTTCACTTTTTTTTTTTTTTTTTTTTTTACTTTTTTTATATTCCTTAAAGAAAAAAGTTTATATATATATACACTTTATACTTTAACAATACTAATACTAATAATAATTATCAATTTATATACCAACTAATAATAAAATTAAATAATAAAAATAATAATATGGCTACTTCATCACCTACTATTTCAGTAAACTCCATTACTTCAACAACTACTAGTACACCTTCGACACGTGAATTAGGTGTTGTTAAATTCTTTAATGCTACTAAAGGTTATGGATTTATATTACCCAACGATCAAATAGATTCACCTGATATAGAAGGTAAGTAAGTAAATAAAAAAGCATATATATATATATATATATATATATATATATATGTATATATGAGAGAACCAGAAAATAAAAATAAAAAAAGGGAGTTCAGAATATAAATATGCTTTTTTATCTCTAAAAAAAAAAAAATTGGATCGCAAAATTATTTATCAAATGATTTTTTCTCATTTACTATTATTTATTATAATAATGAAAATATTTAATATATATAAATATAGATGTATTTGTACACCATACAGCTATTCAAAACGATGGTGGATTTAAAAGTTTAAATGAAGTAAAGTGTTATATATATATATATATAAAAGATGCATTGATAAAATAAGAAATATCTATATATATATTATTATTAATTACATTGATTAACCTAATTATTCTTATTCTTATTTTTAAACTTTACATTGTTTATATTATCCTTCTTTCATTTTTTCTCTCACTCTCACTCTCACTCTCACTCTCACTCTCTTCTTTTCTTTATTTATTTATTATTTGGATTTTATCAATAATAAATCATTATCTCTTTTTATAGGGTCAAGAGGTAAATATAATAATAATAATAATAATAATAATAGGGGAAAAAAAAAGAAAAATAAGTAAATATATTTATATATATATAAATAAAGATCTTTTGTTGACAAAAAAAGAGAAAGGGGAAAAAGAGGAGGCGTTGATAATGGATGAGAAAAAAAAAAAAAGAGAGGAGATAATATGACTTTTATATATATATAGGCATTATTTAAAACACACTCACACCCACCACCAACTCATTTACACACACAGAAAAATATATATATATATATATAAATTTATAAAATAATATCAACATTTATTATAATAACTAATATATATATATATATATATATGAGAGCGTTTTTTTTTTTTAATGTTGGGGAGAGAAGCTAAAAGAAAATCGGATGATATATAATGTGAAAAAAAAAAAGAGAGACAAAGATAAAGATGGCTATGGGAGAAATGCGTAGTTTTAATTAGCTTATGATATTCTTTTTTTTTTAACTTTATTTAGGTTGAATATGATCTTTTAAAAGGACCAAAAGGAATGCAAGCATTAAATGTAACTGGTCCAGGTGGTATTCCTATACAGAGTCATCATTATATGAAGAAAAAGTAAAAATTAAAAAAAAAAAAATACCCTTTTATCATTATTATTATCATTATCATTTTCATTATCATTTTTTTATTTTTATTTTTTTTAAACAGCATATTTCTTATTTTTATTTTTATTTTTATTTTTTTTTAAATAACATATTTCTTATTTTCTATTTTTATTTTTAGTGGTCATCATCAAAATCAACAAATAAGAAATGAATATCATTATCAACCACATTTAAATCATCTTCAACAACAACAACCTATCTATTATAATAATATGCCTTATTATCAATTTCAACCTTATAATATACCATCTCCTTATACATTTTATCCTCAACAACCAAATTATATTCCTGGTTATGTTTATACTCCAATACCTCACCATCAATATACTCCTCCTCCACAACAATTTCAACAACAACTTCAATATTCTCAATATCCTATTCATCATCATCATCATAATACAACAACTAATACTTCATCATCATCTCCTACTATAACTACAAATAGTATAATAACAACTCCTACTTCAACCTCACCTTCCTCTTCTTCTTCTTCTGATAATAATACTAATAATACTAATAATACCGATAATAATAATCTTAATAATCTTAATAATGATAATAATAATCTTAATAATCTTAATAATGATATTGATGATGATAATAATAAAAATAATAATAATAATGAAAATACAGCATATCATTTACAAAGTACTTATTATCATCCTACAACAATGATACATTATTCACCTCATTATCTTCCTCCTTCAATGCAATCCACTAATTCTAATTCAATATCAAATTATCATCCTCCTCCTCCTCCTCATCATCATCATCCTACATCTTATGTTTATTCTACTAAAGTAATTCCTTTACATCCTCCTGCTTCACCTATTTTATCTAATAATGAATCATAATCATAATATTAATAATAACAATATCAACATTAATAATAGTAATAATAATAACAATTAATATTGATAAAAGATGATATCATTTGATTATTATTACTATTATAAATATATATATATATATATATATTTATATTGACTAATCAAAAATAAATAAATAAAAATGAATAATAATTCTAATAATAATAATAATAATCATTATTTTCATTTGCTATATAAATAATCATAATCATAATAATAATAATAACAAACAATATAAAAGAATGATAATCACAAAAAGAAAATAATATTGTTATATATTTTATTTTACATTTCTTTTTTTTATTTATCATTTGATATTTATTTATTTATTTAAAAGATGGTATATCTACATGTTGAGGTGGTGGGAAATAAGGTTGATAAGGTAATGGATCTGATCGTTTGGACAT
Source organism: Cunninghamella bertholletiae (assembly GCA_037043795.1). Classification (NCBI taxonomy): domain Eukaryota; kingdom Fungi; phylum Mucoromycota; class Mucoromycetes; order Mucorales; family Cunninghamellaceae; genus Cunninghamella; species Cunninghamella bertholletiae. Next base: position 2,412,537 of record JAZGVP010000005.1, read on the forward strand.
TAAGAATGGTATAGATACGCTTAATTTTGGTTGTATACTATTTGCAATGGATTTTTCCATTTCTTCTACATTACTACTTACTTGATTTAATGCTATATTCATTTGATGAACCATATTCTATCCATATATATATATATATATAATAAGTTATTGTTTTTTTTTATTCTTCACTTTTTTTTTTTTTTTAATATATATGCATATAAAGATTTCTTTTTTCTTTTTATCTTTTTTTTTCTTTCTTTCTTTCTTTCCCTTCCCCCCCTTTTTTTTTTATTCTTATTTATGTAGTTCTTATTACAATAATAATAATAATAAATTACCTCTAATTGATCTATAGTACTAAAAGATTGTTCTAAAGAAGTAAATTGTTGTTCTAAATCTAAAAGTTTATTTCTTATTGATTGTGTTTCTGATTGAGTCTATATAATACATATGTACTTTTTATTATTATTATGTTGAATAAACTTTTTTTTCCTTTCCTTCTTTATATATATTATACATGCTATCTTCTATTTTTTTTTTTTACCTCAGTTAACTGTGTATTAGTATCATTTATACGATTGAGACATTGTGTTTGATATTCTTTCATTTGCTTTATCTTTTTTTTTTTATTGTTTATAATAAAAAGAGATAATAATAATAAAAATAAAAAAAAAAGAAGGGAAAGTAAGTACATATTATAAATATGAATAATATCTATATATGAACTATATTATTACAGATTCTTTTGCTATATGATTCACTTGATATTGTTCTGATAATTCTTTAGAAGCATTATCTATTAAAGTATTTATTGAAGAAGATGAAGAAGAAGAAGAAGTAGTAGCAGTATCTGACATAATATATGTATATATATAAAGCAAAAAAAGCAAAAACGAAAGGAAAAAAAAAAGAAAATGAAATGGGTTACAATAAAAATAAGGAAAGTGCGGAATTTAAACACCGCCTTAAAAGTACCTTTTTGTATTGCAATGTAAAAAGAATTTTTAGCGCGTCTTTTAATTATTTTTAATTTTTAATTTTTAATTTTTTACTTTGCCTTCTTTCCCATTTTTTCGTGAATATGATATTATTTATAAATACCTCTTTTTTCTCTTACTCGTATTAATTTATTTATTTATTTTTTTGCTTCTTTTACTTCCTTATTTATCATAATTAAAAGAAAAGGATAATGAATCAAAAAGAAGTACTAGAAGAAGAAGATGTATTAAACTATTGTGCCACAGGTGATTGTTATTATGGTGCTGCTTCTTGTAAGAAAAAAGTGTTTAGAAAAGAAATCAATTCTTCCGCTATCAAGATCACTTGGCCAGCTACTGCAAAAGATGTATTAACAATTTTGGAACTTTTACCAAATAAATGGGAAAGTGAACATATTAAAGATTTGAATAAAACAATCATTCCTTTCCCTGGTTATATTCCTGATTCTATTAACGATGAAATCCATAACGATGTTACTAAAAATTATATCTTTAAAAGACCTACTGAAGATATTGATGGAGAATATAAACCTGAATATAAAGAACTCGAAAAAGAAGAAAAAGATAATAATAGTAATGAAAAAGATAATAATAATAAAAATGATGGAAAACAAGTCGATAATAATAATAAAGAAGAAGAAGAAGAAGAAGAAGATTATGATAATGATAATGATGATGATGATGATGATTATGATTATGATTATGATTATGATGAAAAACAAGATGATAATCAAAACCAAGATGATGGAAAAGATGAAGATAATAATGATAATGATAATGATAATGATGATGTTAAAGACATATATGATTTCTCAAAATATGTTGATAGTGAAGATGAAGCTAAATATTATCCAGCATTAAAAGGCATAGTAAAAGATGGTATTGCTTGGTTTGTTTCATATCATACACAAGGTCATGACTTTTATAAAAGAAACATGGTGGATTTATATGCTGTTGGTTTTTCAAAAATATCAAATTGCTTAATTGGAATAAAAACTGAACAAGTGTGTCATAATTTATGTGATTAAAAAAAAAAAGTAAAGACTAATTTTATATATATATATATATATATATTTAATTAATTATTTATTTATTTATCTATTTATGAAAATAAAAATAAATGAATATAAACAATAATAAATAAATAAATAAATAGAAAAAAAAACTTGACTAGATTTTATTTTATTTTATTATTATATAGATAATTTATGTAACCAGTACATAAATAAAAAAGAAAAAAAAAATTCTGTATTTAAAATAGAAATATATATATATATATAAACATTTACATAAGGGAAAAAAAAATAATAAGTATCAAATGATTATAAATAAACAAACAATAGACCCAAAAAAAAAGATGAGTAAAAAAAAATCATAAACTGAAAAAAAAAAAAAAGAAAAAAAAAAGAAAACAAAAAACCCAAGTAAAAAAAAAATATATAAACATCATATATAAAAAATAAAAAATAAAAAACGATCATATACACTGTATATAATTATATAAACGAAGGATATATATATATATATATATATATATATATATAAGGTAATCCAAAAAAAAAGAGGTATCCTTTTAAACTTGACTAACATGGTTAGAAGCTTTTAAATGTTTTCTAAGAGATCTTGCATGGAAATAAGATTTACCGCAATCAGCACAAACATAAGGTCTTACATTACTATGAGTTTTTAAATGAGTACTAAGAGAATCCGGTCTTGAAAAACGTTTATGACAACCTGCAGCATTACAAACAAAGGGCCTTTCACCAGTATGAGCTAAATGAAAAAAAAAAAAATGAAAAAAAGAAGATTTAGTTTATTATTATTATTATTATTATTGTTATTATATATATATGGTAAACTTACTCCTAAGATGATTATGCATTTTATGTCTTTTTGTAAAAGGTTTATCATGACGAGCACAACCGATCCAACCACAATAATAATTAGCTTTCCCTCTACCAACATGAACTCGATAAAGATGTTCGGTCAGCTGCTCTAAAGTTGAAGTGACTTTATCACATGATACCCATTTACACTGCCAACCATCTTGTTTAATGGAAGCATCCGATGCATAAAACTGCTGTTGTTGTTGTTGAGCTAATAATAACTCTTTTTCTAATAAAAGAACACGATCAATTAAATCATCCTTTGACCATTGTTGTAAATTAAATTTATCAGATAATACATTTGATTCAGATGATAATGATGGAGTTGCTGTTATAGTAATGGTAGAAGCACTGGTATCGTTATTATTATTATTATTATTATTATTAGTATTATTAGTATTATTAGTATTATTATTTAAATCAGGTGATAATGATGATGAGTCTATAGTATAAGGAGGTGATAAAGATGTTTGATGATAATGGTGATGATGTTGATGATAATCATCATCTGGTATATGATAAGTATTTATTGGTATAATATTATTATTATCTTCAAATTCTTGACGATGATGATGATGATGATGATGTTGTTGTTGTTGTGATGGTGGTATCATGGTTGTTGTATAATAATCATCTTCATTATTATTATTATTAGGTAAATGAGACCACATTGATAAACCATGAGGATGATGATACGGATTCATCATAGGTGATGCTATAGAAGAGCAAGTTGGTGATGATGAACTTGTTAACCAATTTGTAGGTACGATTGATAATGGAGGTGATAGTAAATGATCATAAATAGGTACTAATAAAACATCATAAAGAGTAAAATAATAATAATAAATGGGTTAGCAATATATAACATATAAAGAAGAATATAAATGAACAATAAATAAATAAATAAATATAAATAAATAGTGCCACTTTTTTTTTTTGTTTACTTGGTTCTTCTTGTTCATTGATATAATAATTTATATCTTCAGATTTATGATGGTTCGTTGAAGGATTGTATTTTAATGGATTCATTTTTTATATAAGAATAGACAAACTAAAATTTATTTATCCTTTTTTTGATGTTTTATTATTTTTTTAAGAAAGAAAAATAAAAAGGAAAAAGGAATGAAAAAAAATCCAAATTGTACTTTTTTTTATGGATTTTCGGAATCGGAAGAGGAAAAAAAAAAAAAAAAAAGAAATCATTATTATATTGGTAGGACACACGCACATACATATCCATTGATAATCAAAAAAAAAATACTAAATTATAAATGATTTTCCTTTAAGGAACTGAAAAGTACAGACACTTACAAAAAAAATCTATTTTTGAACCCTAACCCAATTATAATGAATGAATGACAATGGAGACTTCGGCAAATAACCTTTTTATTAACTGGAGTTAAAAAGAAGAGAATCGGGTTTATCATGCGATCAAAAAATAAAGTTGATACTCCTCCACTTTTTTTTTTGTAAGTGAAGAAAAAAAAAAATTTCTAAATTTTTCTTAAATGATATAATAATAATAACACAAAAAAAAAAAGGGACTTACTCATTTTTTCTTTCTTTCTTTCTTTAGATCATATGACATAAATAACCTCATAATAATCAAAAGTCATCATCTTGATTCATCTCTTTTTTTTTTTTTCGTCTCTTCTCCTTACATGTGAATAATAGATAAAAAAAATAAAATAAAAATAAACTCCACTCCCTAATAATAATAAAAAAAAAGACACACAGACACTATATTCACAGAAAGTTAAACAAACAAACAAAAAAAAAAAGTAAACAAAGCTGATCATTTTTTTATTAAGGACCAATAAAATGATAATAATAATAATAATAATAATAATAATGATAATAATAATAAGTAATAAGTAATAATAATGATATATATATATTTCAGGGAAAAAAAAAAAAAGATTATATATTTTTATTTATTTCTACTGACTTTGTCTGGACGACTATATTTTTTTTAAAAAAAAAGAAAGATGATTTATTTTTTAATTATTATTATTATTATTTTTTAGTCACAAGTTCAAAAATTAACCCCAACTTTTGTAAATCTTAATTATTTTTATACATTTACTATATATTTGTTACTTACAGCAAGACGTTTTGCCTCAGCATTTAAATCACTAATTTGTTGAGCAAATAAAGTGATTAAATTAGAAACCTTTTGACCAGTAGGATTAGATTGGAACCATCCACTAGCAAGATCTGTTAGTTGTTTTTGTTTTTCATAAAACCCTATTTTATTTTCGACAACATCATTTGCTTTTTCGGAGACATGATATTTTTCATCCAATTGTTCCAAATTTTGTCTTATTTGTTCATAATAATGTTCAACTTTTTCTCGAACGCCAAACTTGTGATCAAAGGCTATTCCTTTAGCTAACACTTGATCTCCTAATTGATATCCAGCTGCTAAAATTTCAGTCATAATACTAGATACAGGTTTAGATTCTTGATCTTCTTCTTCTTCTTCTTCTTCTTCTTTCTTTGCTGCTTTTTCTTTTTCGGTTGTTGATGTTTCTCCTTCTTCACCTGTTGTTTTTGTTTTTGCTTCCATTTTTTCTCCTTTTTCCTTTTCTTCAATAGTTACATCAGGGAAATATAAACTTATATCAATATGTCTTTCATCCATTAATGCTTAATAAATAAATAAATAAAAAAAAGAATTATATTAATTCATTTTCTTTATTATTATTATTATTATTATTATAATTATTATAATTATTATAATTACTATTTTATCATCATTATATATTTATTTATATGTTTTCTTACCATTAGATAATAAAAGAGCTGTTTGAGAACTTGATGGACGGTCAAATAAGACGAGTGCTTTTTGACTATCTTCACCATCTGGTTCTAAAGATAAATCTTTAATATGTCCACAAAAATTAAAGAAATCATAAAGTGGTTTTTCTTTAGTTTTATTGGAAATATTAGTGACTTTAATCAAATTAGGGGTTGGTTCTTCTGGGATTTTCATGATATATATATATATAAATATAATATGGTTATATTTTTTTTTATTATTATGTGAAAAAGAAAGAAATTAAAAAAAAAAAATGAATACCGTAATATATATATCATTTCCATCTTCTTGTATATAGATTGAAACATTTAATTCAAACCCTTGTTAAAAAAAAAAAAATATAACACTAGTTTCTTTATGGTTTCTTCTAACACATATTTCATTTTTTTTTTTTTATTTTAGTCTTATTTTTTCGTTTTTGAACTTTTTAGTTATTTTTAACTTTTTAGTAAAAAATAATCTTAATTATATATGTACGTTTTGTATACAAAATAGATATAAAAAAAGTCTGTGCCAAATATTAATAAATTGTTCCACATAGTAGTACTTTTTGTGTTTTTTGTGTGCGTGTTTTTATTTTCACGTTTATTTAATAATGATTATTTTTTTTTTCTATTATTATTATGTCATTATTTTCAAGTGATTAAATAATGATAGGTTTTACTTTTTTTTTATAATTATTATTTATTACTATATATAATTTCCCTTTTTTTTAAAAAAAAAAACCACAAGTAATAATAAAAAATCCAAGTCATTTTTTTTTTTTTTTTCATGTTAAACTTATATTTTATTATAAATATCATCATTATCCTATGATTGATTAGAAGGAAGGTTACACCATAACGAATATTTTTATATACAAGTATGGCTGACAATAATAGAGCTATATATGTATATTGTTATTTAATAAACTTTATATATAAAAACTGAATTTAATTCTTTTTTAGTATGTAACATCATTAAATAAAAAGACCTTTTTATTATTATTATTATTATTTAACTTTGTTAGTTACTATATATATATATATATATGTTTTACTTTTATAAAGTTAATAATCTTTTTTGATCAATAAAATTGAAAAAAATAAAATAATAATGGATTTAAAAAAAGAAAAAGGAAATACGCGTCTTTTTTTTTTTTTTTACCATTCACATTTTTTGTGTGATCAATTTTAAAATTCCGATTACAGCATAGCTTTTCTTAAAAAATTAATGATCATTTAATATCAACAGCATATATATATATATATATATATGTATATATATTACTAATTACTTATTAATAAATATATTTATATGCATATTATGTACAGATGATTAAAAAATCATGGTGATGTACTATATTTAAAAAAACTTAGATCACTTGGTATAATAAAATGCATTAATGATTTTTTAAAAAAAAAGGGAATGGATACAGATACACAGAAAGAAAGATGTTGGGCTTAATTTTTTATGTGTGTATATTAATGATTCTAATTTTAATTGGAAACACCAATCATTTTCTTCCAAATAATATATACAAATTTATGATTTAATGATGATGAGGATGATGACTGTTATATATATATATATATATATATTGTTATTGCTTATAATAAGTGGATATATAATATATAGAGAATAGGTTTTACCAATTTTGGTAATCCCTAAACATTTTCTATGTTTAACATTTCGCTATTTTAATTTTCTCTTGCCTTTTTTTTTTTATACTTTGCATATTTTTTTTTTTGAATGACCATGAATATATATTATATATATTAGAATATAAAAAATTATTTAATATTATTTTATTTCTTTAAATAAAAAAAATGGTATGATATATGAAAAAAAAATCATAGTATATATATATATATATATATATATAATAGAATAAAATCAAGCTTAAATTAAAAAATAAAAATATAAGTATATATATAAATATTAGATATATAATCCTAAAGGATTACTATCAAAATAAGATACTCGTTTTTTGTTGTTGTTAGTATTAATATTACTATTATTATTATTATTTAAAGAATCATCATTAGATTGAAGTTGTTTTTCAATCCATTGAACCCCCATGGTTAAAGCCATACCATCTCCTTGTTGTTGAATAAAATGTAGTCTAAATACACATCTACCTTTTTCATCACTATTCATATACATGGCAGTTTCTGGTAATTGATATACTTCTAATTTAAATCTAATCACTATTCCTTTATTATCTTGAATCATCATAAATTCTCCTTTTCTTCTTGTACGTCCATTATCTTTTTTTTCATCAATTTTTCCATCCATATACTTCATGATTTTTAATAATAAATAAATAATATTAATATATATATATATATATCTATTTATTTTATTTTATTTTATTTTATTTTATTTTTTTTATCTATTATTTTTTAAATTTATTATTATTATTTATTTATTTATTTATTTATTTTACCTTTTCTATTATATAAGATACTTTTTGTATAGCTTCATGTTCACTTGTGGCTACACAATCCAATTGACATACTTTTGGTTGTTTAAAATGAAATAATCCAGGTAACCAAGATGATAATTTAGGACTTTCACTTGTAATATTATGATGATGTTGGTTAATAATACTACTATGATGACTATTTCCACTACTACTTTGATAACTAATACCACTACTATTATTATTAATATTAATATTATTATTATTATTATTATTATTATTATTATTATTAAAATTAAAAGGAAGAGTGCTTATATTAGACATAGGTCGATCCATTTTATGTTGATGTTGATGATGATGATTAGATGGTGATGTAGGAGGACTAGTCATTAAAGTAGGAGTAATAGTAGGTGGATATAATTGTTGTTGTTGATTTAAAGGATGAAGATGAAGATGTTGTTGTTGCTGCTGTTGTTGAGATAGAAGAGGATTAATTATTATTGGATGATGATGATGATGAAGTTGTTGTTGTTGTTGTTGTTGTTGTTGTTGTTGTTGAGATGAAGGAGTACAAGCCATTGAAAAAGGACGTTGACGTTGTTGTTGAGGTGTCATAAATGGATACGGTTGTACCTTATTTATATTTGATGCTATCATCATAGGTGAAGAAGTATTTTGATTAGATTGATATTTTGATGATGATGATGAATCTCCATTTTTTGATTTCCAAAAATGATTCATAATTCCTTTCAATTTACTTGACTCTAATTTTTTACTATAACGATGTTTACTTTGAGTAGATGATTGTCTTTGTAATTGCTGTTGTTGTTGTTGTTGATGATAATGATGATGATAATGTTGTGATACATCCATATAAGAACATTGTGATACTTGTGAAGTATTATAATTTAATATTGGTGAAGGAGAAGTAGTAGCTGGTGATGATGAAGGATTATAAGAAAACCGGTGTTGCTGATTAAATAGTGATGATGATGGTAATTGTGGTGAAGCAAGATGTTGAAGATTTAAATGTTGCATTTGTGGAGTTAAAGAAGTATGTTGTAGTTGATGTTGTTGTTGTTCTTGTTGAACTGGATGAATTGATTGTGGATGATGATGATGATGATGATGTGGGTGATGTGGATGTGGATATAATGTTCCATTTTGTGGTTGTTGTGATTGTTGTTGTTGTTGTTGCATAAAAGGTGATGATGCTGGTTGAAATATTTGAAAAGTAGGAGGAGGAGGATTAGGTTGTAAAGATGATGATGCAGTACAATAATATGGTTGGTGGATAGCTTGACAATTTGGTTGTTGACAATAACTCTTGTATGGTTCTATATTATTATTATTATTATTATTATTATTATTATTATTATTATTATTATTATTATTACCATTATTTAATAATTGAGGTGACATAATAAATACATTATTATTGTTATTATTATCATGATTTGGTATTTGATCTGTTCTAACAAAATGAGGTTTAGGAGGTATAGGTGGAGGAGGTTGTGGTGGTAAAGAACAGATATTTTTATTCTTATTATTGTTATTATTATTAATAGTGCTATTAACATTGATATTAATATTGTTATTATTATTGCTGTTATTATTATTACTATTATTACTATTATTACTACTGTTGCTGTTGTTGCTGTCATTACTGTCATTATTTTCTTCAACAATCTCCATATCTTCATCTTCATCTTCTTTATCTGTTAAAATAGGATCTAAAGAAAGATCACTATTATGATCAGCTTTTGTTGATGTTTGAGAATAGTCAGAATTGTTATTTTGAATTTCTGGTAAAGGACTTATATCTGAACCTCCTTCTTGTTCTGATAACCTTAACATAATTTGATTTAATCCTTTAATAGGTTCTTTGTGATTCATGTTATTATTATTATTTGAAGCAATAAGTGCACATATAGTAGCCGGTCGTCTTCTTCTTACTGGTGAGGAGGCTATTCATATTTAATTATTTATATAAATAAGGGAGAGAGAGAGAGAGAGAGAGGATAAAAATAAATAAATAGTAAAGGAAAGAAAAAAAATATGTTAATTAAAAATAAGAGATTCAAATTTATGTATTTCAATTTTTTTTTTAACATTCTTTCTTATTATTAAATACCCGCTCGAATTTCATCATCATGTAATTTTTGCCAATAATCAATAGCATGACGCTGAAGTAAAACATAAGTTACTTTTTGCATGTTATACCTAATAATAATAATAATAATCAATAAATTAAAATAGTTTAGGATATATATATATGATTAATAAATTAGTTATATGCTTACTCTTTATTAAGTAAAGCTTCAATCACTTGATCAGTAGTTAAATCTGTCCATAAATCTTTTAATGAAGTTAAAATACGATCATCAATTTCAGAAGCACTATTAATAGGTCTACCAATTTCTTCAGCTGTAGGTGGATCTGGTAAAAACGATGGATTTTCTGGTCTTTCTGCTGTAAACCATGGATGAGTTTGGACTTGTTCCATCTATATAAAATAAAAATAAAAATAATGATGAATATATTTATGCATATACAAAAAATAAAATAAAATAAAAAAATAAATAATTATTATTAACCTTACAGTTAATCTTTTTGACGGATCAATCACTAGAATTTTTTCAATTAAATCTTTAGCATCCTCAGGAAGATTATTTGGCATATCATACTTTCCTTCTTTTACCTAAATTAGTAAGCAAATAAATAAATAAATAAATAAACATTATATATATATATATATATATATTTGATTATTTTACTTTTATTTCTTTTATACCTTATTAAGTAAGATATGCATATTGTCATCATCAAAAGGTAAATGGCCATTTAATAAAGCAAATAAAATAACACCACAAGACCATATATCAGATGCTGATCCATCATATGGGATTCCCTATAAAATTGTAAAAAAAATCAGTTTATAAAAGAATTTTTTCATTATATATAATCGAATCATCTTATTATTATTATTTTTCTGTACGTTAACAATTTCTGGACTAGCGTAATGAGGGGATCTAAAAAAAAAAAAAAGGTTTAGAAGTTTTTTAAATTGTCATTTTATATAATAGATGATCATTAACATTTTTTTTTATATATATCAATAAAATTTACCCACAACTTGTTTCTAATAAAGAACCTGTAGGTTGTAATGAAGCCATACCAAAATCACAAATTTTAATATTATTATCTTTATCAAGTAACAAATTTTCAGGTTTTAAATCTCTATGACTATAATAAAAAAAAAAATAAAAAAAAGAGAGTAAGAAAATTATAAATAGATTATTATTGTTGGTCCATTATAAGATTTTTTTTTATATCATTGATTGACTGATTTGATTATTTACCATATTAAGTGACGATGACAATAATCTAAACCAAAAATAATTTGTTGAAAATATTTTCTAGCTTCTTTTTCTGATAATTTACCACAAGAGATAAGATGCTCAAATAATTCTCCGCCTTCAATATATTCTAATATTAAATATCTTAAGGGTTGTAAAAAAAATCAAAATCAAAATAATGTAAAATGTTAAAATGTAAATATATTTATATATATATATGAATATAATTCATATTTTATTTATATATGTATATATTTTTTTTTTTACAAATTAGTTGAATCGGGCAAATCAATCACATCAATAAGACTTATAATATTTGGGTGTTTAATTAATTTCATCACTGCAATTTCTCTTTTTACTGATTTTTCTACTGATGAATTGCTTTTTAGATGGCTTTTAGATATAATTTTAACTGCTACTTTTTGTCCTGTTACTTTATGAACACCTAGTTTGACTCTCCCTAATTTTGTTTTTTTTTTAAAAAAATAAAAAAAGATAAAAATGAAATTGAATTATGAATTATGAAAATGAAACTCATAAAAGTCAAATTAATTTTTTAATTTTTTTTTTTAATTTCGTACCTGATGATCCTTTGCCTAAAGTTTTACCAAGCCAATAATCACCTACCTCCTTTCTTCTACGATTTCCTGGTGATAATATAGGTGATAAAAGTATACTTGCTGTTGTTTTTTTTCCATGATGAAGGTATTTACGTTGTGGTGTAGGTGATGCTAATACACTGGTTTCTATTACCATTCTATATTTGTATATATATGTATATGTATTTAAGTTTTTTATATATATATAATAATAATAATAATAATAAACTATAAATCAATAAAATAAATTAAATTAAAAAAAAGGAAAGAAAAGGAAAGGAAGAAAGGGCTAAAAAAAAGAGATATAAAAAAATAAAAAGAGTGACTGAAAGAGAGAGGAAGGGGGGAGGAGTTATATATAATAATGTTATTTTTTTTAAAGAAAAAAAAATAGGAAAAAGAAAGAGAGAGAAAGAAAAAGAAGAAGAAAAAAAAAGAAATAAAGAACGTTCATTAATTGAAAAAATAGGACCAAAAAGTATCATTATTAAGTTTTTAAGAGAGAGAGAGAGAGAAAGAAAAAAAAAAAAAGATAATAATGTCGTCGGATAATTTTTTATATAAAATGCTTCTCTCTCTTTTTTAAGTCAGACTGAGGAATGTTGAAAAAAAAAAAATTATGCGTTAACCACTTTTGATCCAACTAGCTTTTTTATTTAAATAAAAACATTCTAAAGAATCGACCACTTAGTATTATTTATTATTGTTAATATTTTTATTTTAAAGGAAGTATTTTTTTTAAAGAAATAAAAAAAGAGATAGAGAAAAAAAATAGTAATCATACATTATATACAAATATATATATATATGTATATATACTTTTTACTGTCATTTTCTTACCTTTTCTTTTTTTTTTTTTGTTTTGTGTATTAATCACGTTTTTAATATGTATATATAAAATTAAACTCCGGCTTTTTAAAAATGGATACTTTTTTATTTTTTGCTGTCTCTTTTCTTTCTACCTTTTTTTTTTTTATTTTCTACTAAACCTTTTTTATTTTCTCCTTCACTTTTCAAATACTTAAATCATGGGTCAAACTCATTCCCATAAACTATCCACCATTCATGATAATAATAAAGAAATAAAAGATCTATCTTCACCAACTCTTCAAAAAAAACGATCACTTCATCAATTAAAACAAAAGTTAACACGTTCTGAATTAGTAGCTTTACAATATTCTTTTAATAAATTAAAGACAGTATCAAACCATTTAGAATATATTGAACTAAAAACCTTTTTGGTAAAGTAAATATTATATATGACAATAATATTAATAATAATAGTAATAATAGTAACCTTTTATATATATATATATATATATATATATAGGAACATTTAAATTTACCTACACCTTTAGAAAAAGCAGGTATATTATTATTTAAATCATTTTCTTATCTTGGTACTTCTCATCCATATGGACAATTATCAATCACTTCAACATCAGCTATTAAACCTGATACACCTTTACTTTTATCATGGGATGCTTTTTTAACGGCTTTTGTTATTTTAACGGGAAAATTAGATACAGATCATGATCCTTCGCATATTAATTTTGAAGAAGCCTTTTTTGAATCACTTGCAATTTTACCACCAACAACAGCAACTATTGACGCAGTAGCAACAGCAACAACCATTAAAACAACTACTACTACTACAACAACTTTAACAACAACAACATCATCGTCAACCATTGAATCAAAGATAGATATAAAAAAGAAAACAAAGGAAACAACTATTTTAAATAAAGATGATAATGGTGATGATGATCATCATATTATTACAAATACAAAAGGATTATCATTAGCGGATTTAGGAATTCAATTTGATGATATGGAAGATTTTGATGCATATATGAAAAATGATTCATCTATAAATAAAAAGAATGATCATAAGAATAATGATGATAACCAAAATAATAATGATAAAAGCGAAAAAGAAGATAATGATGAAGAAAGAAAAATAAATAAATATCAACCCATGAGAATATTATGTAATGATTTAAAAGAATTATTTATGTTTGTATTATGGATTGTACATGTTGAACGAAAAGGAAATGATAGTCATAATAACGATATAATGGATGATATTATATCAATTAAAACTTTAGCAAATCGTTTAGTAAAAAGTATACAACTTTCTACAACAAGAACAACTAAAAATAATAAAGAAGGCAAAGAAAAAGAAAAAGAAAAAGAAGAAAGTATTACGCAAGATGATTTTTATAAATGGAAAAATCGAAACGCACCATATTTATTTAAGACCATTCAATCATTTATTTATACTCATTTTACCATGAAATTAAATTATTTAACAGCATTAAAAAAAAATAATCACCAACATGTGGAAGAAGAACAACCAAATGTAAAAGTAGAAAATAAAAATGAAGAAGAAAAAGTAGAAGAAGAAGAAGAAGAAGAGCATTTTGATATTATTTTATCACAGGATCGAACCCCTATACCTGATCATACTGATATATTAAGTGTTAATACATGTGCACTATTATCATGGTGTTTACCTGAAGAATATTTTACTGTCAAAGAATGGCATCGATTATATTCAGGTGACAATGATGGATTTTCAATGAATCGATTTGAAAGTCATGTATTTAAATATCCTGGTCCTACATTATTTATTATGAAAATTCAATCTATAGATAGTAAAGATGATGATTTTAAAATCATTGGTGGATTAATTACAGTACCATGGAAACAAGGAAAGCATTATTGGGGAAATGATCAATGTTTTTTATTTGAACTTTATCCAAGATTTGAATGCTATAGATCAAAAAAAGGAATGAATCAACAATATATTTATTGTCATCCACAATTTGGGTTTGGATTGGGTGGAACTAGTCAATATATGCAAGCTCCCACCTCATCTACTTTATTAACTCATGAAAATGAATCTATTATAGATCAGTATATTATTTATTTAGATAATAGTTTACAAACAGGACAATATTATCATGATCCTTTTCCAAAACATCCTACTTTTGAAAAATCAAGTCAGTTACCATCATCATCATTATCAACATCTGGATCATCATCCTCTAGATCATCTAAATCATCATTTTATAATAATAGTAATAATAATAATAATAATAATAATAATAATAATAATAATAGATATAAATTTGAAACAATGCATGTAGAAGTATTTGGTTTGGGAAATGAAAAATTAACACAGTTACAAAAGAAGGCATGGCAATTTGAAAGTCAAGAAGCCAATCGTAGAGCAGGTGTTCAAATAAGGCAACAAGATGGTCAAGTGGATAAAGAAATCTTAAAAATGGCAGGCATCATTCAAGGTGATAATGATCATTATCGTCATGCTAAACAACAAAAATAATAACAATAATAACAATAACAATAACAATAACAATAACAAATGTTAAAAAAAGAAAAAACGAAAAAAGAAAAAAAGAAAAACAACAAAAACAAAATAAAAACAAACATAAATATAAAAAGGTGAATGGATAAGGCCTTGAGTTTTCCCATCACATGTAAAAAATATATATATATATATAAATATAAAGAGATAAATCAAAACAGGTAAAAGGAAATGCACACGAAAATGGAAAAGAAAATAACTTTATTTTTTTTTTATTACAGACAAACACAATAAAGTGTTATTTTAGGTATTTTATTCGTAATCATCATGATTTTTTTTTAAAAAAAATAAGAATAAAAGAATAATTTGTAATTATTAATAACAAAAGTATATATATATGTAAATAAACAAAATTAACAAAAAAAAGCATACTAAATTAAATTAATATAATTATACTAATATTAATGGTCATAAAGCATATAGTATGAATTAAAGAAAAAAAAAATAATGGATGGAAATAGCAAAAAAAGATAAAATAAAAAATAATGGATGAAAATAGTAAAAAAAACGCGTTTTTTTCTTTTATATATGTACATTTACATTTTTTGTTCATAAATTGGTGGTGGCAGTAGTAGTGGTAGTAGTAGTAGTAGTTGTAGTAGATTGTTCACTTTTAGAATGTTGAATAAAAGGATCAACTACAGAAATGGCTAAACTTTGCATAGAAGAAGCATATACACAAGCCATTCGAATAGCCTCTAATAATTGGGAAATGATTTTTACTTGAACAGCATCTTGTTGTTCTGATTGTAATATACAAGGTAATCGAATAATGGGTGGACCTTTTAATGAATGGTGATGATGTTGATAAGAAGAATTATTATTATTTTTTGATAATTGAGTATTATTATCATTATCATTATCATCGTTTTTATTATTATTATCATTATTATTATTGAAGGAAGGTAGTAATGATGATGATGGTAAAGTAATTGTTTTAGTTGTAGTTGTAGTTGTAGTAGTAATTTTTGTTTTTAAAGTAGATGAAGTTGTTGATGAAGAAAATTTATTTAAATATAATATCCATTGTGAACGACATATCCATTCATCTAGTTGATTAATTGATGATGAAGATGAAGATGATGATAATGACGATGAATTTGTGGTTGCTAAAGTAGAAGAAGAAGGTGATGATATTGTTGATGATGTGGAAGAAGATGATGATAATGATGACGATGATGATGAAGATATTGATGTTTGTACTTGTTGTTGACGAAAATGATGATAGCATTGATCTAAAATCAATTGGGCCATATCTAAATAATGATCCACATTTGATGCTTCACCTTTAGTAATATGATATTTATATAAAAGTAATAAAGTTTGTACAGAAATTAAATCGTTTCCTTGACGTGATTGTAATATTAACCAAGCCTTTTTATAATAACTATTAGCAATATCAAGTATATTAAAAGATGATGGTAGCGAATTATTATTATTATTATTGTTGTTGTTGTTATATTCATGTTTATGTTCATCGTAATATAAACAAGAAACAGCTATCATGGCAAAACGAATGGATGGGGGTAAGGATCTATGTTGTTGAAATATATGTTTTGGTAAAACTGGATAAGATGGATGGATATGTTGAAAATATATATCAAATAAAGTTTCTTCTAATGTATTAATGATTTCTTCTTTTTCATTGATTAATGGATGACTAGAGTTTAATTTAATTAAGTACATAAATGAATCTGTTGGATTATTATTATTGTTATTATTGGTATTATTGTTACTATTGTTATTGTTGTTATTGTAATTATAGTTATTATAGTTATTAGTGTTATTATTATTATTATTATTTTGATTATTAGTGTTATGATTATGATGATTGTTATTTATATGCATAGATGATGAAGGTAATGGTGGCGTTACAATAATCCCATATTGTTGTTGATTAGAAAATGGTGCTGATTGTTGGGCATTTTTTAATTGGTTTTGTTCTTGTTGTTCTACACAAACAATAGGCAAATCAAAGCACAATTGTCCAACCAAATGCTGCACTTCCCGTGTAACGTTAGATGATACAGATGAGAGAGGTTGTGATGACGAAGGTTGTGATGATGATGATATAATACATTTATTATTATTATTGTTATTGCTATTATTACTTAAATTATATGTTGAAAAATCAAAATCAAAATCAAAATCATCTTCATGAATCATCATATCAAAATCATTATTATTAGACGAATAATTCATAGAGTCATATTGTTGTTGTTGTTGTTGTTGATCATTAATATTATTATTGTTATTAAAATAATGATGTGTAGTCATGCTGTTGTTATTATTATTATTATTAGGTGTATTAATAATAAATGTGGATCCTTTTTCTTCATCATCATCATCTTCTTCAATAGGAACCGAAAAAGGTAAAAAAGTGAGTTGATGAGGGATCCAATTATATTCCACATTTGCGGTGGAAGTTGAAGAGATAGGTGTCACGAAATTGGATAGGTTGATTTTTTCTTTTTCATTATGTATAATTTGAACTTCTGGCGTCATCCAAATAGTATTATTATTATTATTGTTAATAATATTCATATTAATATTAATATTTTTATTCCTATTATTATTACTATTTGTTGTAGTGGTTGTAGTAGTAGTAGTAGTTATGGTGGCTGTTTTTGTTTTTGTTGTTGCCGTGAATTCACATAATCTACCATGTTTTTTGCAATTTGAACATGGACCTGAATTTGGTTTACCTATATCACACCTATTTTTTATTTAAACAAAAAAAAAAAAAAAAAGAAAAATGATTATATATATACGAGTTTTTTTTTTAAAAAAAAGTTTCGTTTTATATATAAACAATAAAAATAGGAAAAGGAAAAGAGAAAGAAAAGGAAAAAAAAAATAAAGTTTCAAAAATGAATAAATCCCAGTGAGCTTGAAAACATGTGATTGGTATTTTTTTTTTTCTTTTCTTTTATTTCTTTCTTTTTATACATAGTAAAAAAAAGAGGAAAAAAAAATTACTTTGATTTACGTTTTCGACAATCATTGCATGCGCGACCAACTTTAATTCTTTTATAATAATCAGGATCATTAATATCTACAAAATAATATTGAATAGGTTTCTTTTTACGTTGTGACATTTTTTTTAAAAAAAAAAAACCTATGTTATTATTATTATTTATTTATATCTATAAGATGTATTTATTTATATATATATTATATATAAAAATGAAGAGGTTATATACAATATATATATACGTGAGAGTAAGTGAGTGAATATAGTTAAAAAAAAATAATTAAAGGATTGAAAAAAAAAGTAAGTATAAAAAAGAAAAAGAAAAAGAAAAAGAAAGAAAGAAAAGAAAGAGGAAATAAAAATAAAAAAAAAAGCTCAATGATAAGGAAAAAATTTTGACCATCATTTTAAATAAAGCAAAGAAAAGGAAATTCAAGGGGAGTAAAAAAAAAAAAAAGAAGAGGAGAAAAAAAATAATATAAAGAAAAAAAAACGGAAGGGAGAAAATAAAACAAAGATGAATGGGTGGCAAATAATATATATATATATATATAGATTATGTGTTAAATGATAATAAAAAAGACATTTTATACGTGTTATATATATATATGTGTGTGTGAAAAGAGAATATATATAAATCTATTTGTCGAACCTGGTCCAGAACATCTTTGAATTTCCATATTTAGGTGTCAATTCTCTTTGGTTCTTTTAAAATTGACATCCGTGGGTTTCCATATTGGGCTTTGGCTTCGAGTCTCTTTTTGTTAATAAACTTCGATCACAAATCACACATCTTATTGTTGTAAATTATCTTACGATTTTGATTTTTTGAAATTTTTTCGACTAAAAAAGGATATTTTAAAACCCTAAAAAAATTAAAAGTATCCAATTAACTAAGGAATGAAGTATCATTTGAAATTTTACTGATATTTTACACTTTATAATTTAATTATAATAATACAAAAAAATCGAGATATATTTATATATATATAGATATTTTTTAGAATGTAAAAGAACTTTACATATTTTAAAATGTTTAAAATATAAATAAAAAGAAAGAAAATCAATTCTTATTTTTATTATTTTGTTTTCATTTTCATTTTTTTTTCTTTGTTTACTCTTTTTCTTCTTATTCTTATTATTATTATTATTATTATCGTTTACTAAAAATAAAAACAACAAAGAAATGAAATTATTATCCTTTACAGCCGCAATATTATGCACAACAATGGCCTTTTGCCAAACACAGAAAAAGAGAAATGTGATTGGGTAAAAAAAAAATTTCGCTATCACGAGCACAAATTTTTTTTCTTTATTCTCTTTCTGACTTTTCACACTATTTTTTCTTATGCTTATAAAAGCTATTTTCCCAATTGGTTATATGAAAACTATCCGATAAAGAATATACCATTTAACAAATATACTCATATTAATTATGGTATAATAATAATAATAATAATAATATAATATAGTTTGTATCTCACCTTTTTATTTCATTTATTTTATTTTCTTTAGCCTTTGCACTTCAAAATAAAGAAGGAGGTGAACCACACTTTGAAGATGACTGGGCAGTAGATAATTATCTTCCAAAAATAATAGAATCTGCTCATAAAGTAAATACTAAAGTTTTATTAAGTGTTGGTGGTTGGTCAGGTAGTAAAAAGTTTAGTTCTATGGTAGCTTCTTCTCAACAACGTCAAAAGTTTATACAATGGAATTTGAATTTCATCCAAAAATATAAAACGGACGGGGTTGATATTGGTAAAGACAAATAAAAAAATAATGATGTTGATAGTAATACTAATAATAATACTAATAATCATATATATATATATATATATATATATTTAGATTGGGAGTATCCTGGAAAACAAGGAGCTGGTTGTAATGAAGTAAATGATATGGATACTGATAATTTTTTATTATTATTAAAAGAATTACGTATGGCATTGGATCAAACTTTTCCTGAAAATTATAAACAAATAACAATGGCAGTTCATGTTCAACCTTTTATTAATAAATATGGTATTCCTTCTTCCGATGTTAGCTCTTTTGTACCTTATTTTGATTTTATTAACATTATGACTTATGGTAAAAAAAAACAAAAAAAAAACGCTAGATTTATAATTAAAGGAATGAATAGCTAAAATACATATTTTTAATTTTTTAATTGTTCTTTTAGATATTAATGGAGCTTGGGCAGAAGTAACGGGTATGCTTTCGTTTTTTTTTTTTTTAATTAGATTGAAATTAAATAATGCAAAAATAATTGATATGATGATAAATTAATATATTTATAAATAACAATAATAAAAAATAGGACCTAATGCTCCATTTGAAACTGAAGCAAATAAAGATTCTGGTTTATCTTATGTACAAGGTAAATTGATTATAAATAAAAAAAATTTGTTAAACAAGAATATAATAGATTATAATATGTTTAGACTAATCTTATACTTTTCTTTTTATTATTATTATTATTATTTATTTATTTTTGTTTTTATAGGTATTCAAGCTTGGAAAAATGCAGGAATACCTAAAGAAAAAATAAATGCAGGGTTAGCTTTTTACGGTAGATCCATGCAAGCTAAACAAGACATGACTATAACAAAATCACAATATCAAGAAGCCATCAAAGGTGCTCCTCAAGGTGATTCAGATGATACTTATTGGACTAACCCTTCATGCCCAAATGATATTCAAGGTACTTCTGGGATTTGGAAATGGTCTAATTTAAGATCTCAAGATTTAATTGCTAATGATTATATATCTACTGGGCAAGGTTGGCTTCGTTTTTGGGATAATGTTTCTAAAACTCCTTGGTTATTTAATCCTAATTCAAATATTTTTATTTCCTATGATGATCCTGAATCTCTTTCTATTAAAGTAGAACATGCTGTGTGTGAAGATATTGCTGGTGTTATGATTTGGTAATTTTTTTCTTCTTTCTTTTCTTTTCTTTTCTTTTTGTTTCTTTATTTATTCATTTATTTATTAATATAAAATATTTAATTAATAGGGATATTCATCAAGATAAAAATAATGAATTAATTAATGTAGTATCACAAATAAATTCTAAATTATTCAAATGTATCCATCCAACTTCTAAAAATGATAAAACAAGAAAATTTGAACAAATCCCATCATACCCAGAATCAGAATCACCATCATCACCCTTATCAAATATACCATTAGAAGGTACTGAATGTAAATTACCTCAAAAATCAACCTGTGTTCAATCTGGTATTTCAAATAAATGGTTAACTTGTGATATTTCTAATTGGATTACTCGCGAATGTCCTAAAGATTTAACATGTTATGATACCGCTGGTAAAAAAGAAAAAATAAATAAATAAACAAATAAGATGATTCTTTAATATATATATATATATAGGTATACTCATTTATTATTTATCTATCTATTTATTTATTTTTATTTAGGTGGTATTTTATGTGATTATACTATGAAAGAAAAATTTTTTAATAGATTTAAACAACAATTATTAAAATGGAAAAATATTTTACAACATATGGCTTTTCCAACAGAACAATCTACTGAAGAAAATTCATAAAAACATAATCATATTTATATAAATGCAATGATAATTCTATTTCTTTATGTTTTTTTTTTGAATTAATTAATTGATCATTATAAAAATAATAAAAAAGTATAGATATAGATATATATATAACGTTAATATTAAATAATGGTTTGATAATGATAAAATATATAAATATAATACTAGCAAAAAAAAAAAAAGAGAAATAGAAAAAAAGGATATAGATAATAAAAGAGTATATATATAATATTACGAAAAGTAGTTTGATGATGATAAAAATATAATAAAAGCAAAAAATAAGAGAGAGAGAAGAGTAGGTAATGATTAATAAAAGATATTATTTATCCATGAAATTCACGTAAGCTGATCTATATAAGAAAAAGAGAAAAAGAGAAAAAGAGAAAAATGAGTATATTTTGGTTCCATTTGTTTTATATTTTTTATTTTCATTTATTATTATTGTTATTATTATTTACTAAAGCTCCATTTAAAACGTCTTCATGATTGATCTTTTCTTCTATTAAATAATGACCTGTAAATTTATTTAATTTGCGTAATCTATTTCGTCGTTTTTCTGATTCAGCAAGTGAAGCTGTTGCAAATAATTTCATAAAGAGCATAAAATCTAAATAGATCTTATTATCAAGATCAAAAATAAGAAAAAAACTCATATTTATATTTAGTGATTATATATATATATATATATATTGTTTTTCTTTTTGTTTTAATAATAATAGATAATAATTATATTGCTTTTTTTTTTTTTGACTTAATAGATAATAAATATTATTTACAATAGTTATCACTTCTGGATGTACACGCTTATTTAAATGATTATCTAAATAAGACTTTATGTATCTTAGTGTTCGTGTTCTTTGTTTTAATTTAGGAATATTGGATCTAGGCATAGTATTACTTTTTCTATTTATATATTTTTTATGGTAAAATAAAATAAGAGAAAAGAAAAGAAAAGAAAAAAGCGGTGTTTTTTACTTTATTTTATATAACAAAGAAAAAAAGAGTTAAAGCTTTTTTTTAGACATTAAAAATAAACCAATCCAGATTGCATAATTGCATAGATTTAAGCCAATTTATTGTACTTTATTCATTTTTATTTATTTACTTTTCAAAAATAAAATTTCAATATATATTAAAAGTATAATCATCAGAACAAGAGTGTTTTGAAGTACAATTAAAATAGCTGAAAAGAGTTGTTTGTATCATTTATATTATTTTTCAAAATAGTAAAAAGTGAAAAGAAAAAGGGAAAGAGAAGGTAAAAATAATAAAAATAGTGAAAAAATTTTTATAGAATAGAATTCAAAGTTACACACATTTGTCTTACCATTTTTTTTTATCATCTTCATATTATCTTAGATCATATTTATATTATTATATATACTTAAAAAAGAGATCTATATTTTTATGAACTTTTTATTAGTATTGTTTTTCTTTTTAAATAAATTAATATGTTTATAAATACATGATAAATATGATTTTATTCATTCCATCTATTATTACTATTCTTATTCTTTTTTCATTGGATCATTATGATGATGATGATCAGGTATAGTCAGAGTAATGATTGTATTATTATTATCTTCATTATCCATCATTCTATTATTATTATTACTATTATTTATTTGTTGGGAATTGGATTGATAATAAGGGGTTATTGTTGATGTTGTAGATGATGAAGAAGGGGATGATGAAGTTGGTAATCCATATTTTTTATTTTTATCGTTAATATATTTCACTTTTTGCATAGATAAATGATATAACCACCAAGCAACGATGGCTAAAATCATTACACTACCTATCATAGTGAAAACAGCAACACGATGAGCACCTGGTGGTAAATCTGGATTAGAAATATCTGCTAATTGTGATCCAACCCATACTTCAAGACATAATTTAAATGATGATAATAAAGCTGTCATTGTAAATTGTTGGGTTGTTACCGTTGGAAGTAATGATAATAACATGTTTGTAAATGGCCATGGAATAGGACTAAGTCGTATTAATAACATAATCTATCATATACATATATATTTATATATTAGTCTTCCTTTATATACATATATACGTGATTATCTTTTATTTATTACCTTAAATCCACCTTGTTCTATAGCTTCTTGAATGGCATGATATTTTTCTTGTTTTGAAGCAGATAATTTAATATATTTTGCAAAATTATATCGACGAATTAAATGAAAGCATATCATAGCTCCGAAAAAAGCGCCTAACATATTTAATATACATGTACAAATATGTATGTACATACATATATAAGAATATAATAGCAATAGTAATAATAATATTAAAAAATAGTGAATATATATATAAACATAAGTATATATAAGTAATAATAAAATTTATTTTCTTTTTCTTTACCAGAAATAACAATAGGAAAACCATATGGAACACCATAAATAAATCCAGTAAGTGTAGCAGTAAAAGTGAAACCCAATAAAGGGGGAATAGATGTTAACATTAATATGAGCATCATAATAATCCAACTATATGGTGTTGTTTTCATTTCAAGTGCTATTGTCTGTATTGCTAAATAATAATAGTAATAGTAATAAAATATTTATAAGTATAATTAAACTTGTGAATTCTTTTTTTTCTTCTTTTCCTTCAATAGTAACTGTAATAGTTTAGCTATCTGACATAATAATAGTAATATTATTAAGTTTATATTTTCTACTTTATTTTATTATCAATATATTTAAATATATATACATATATATGTGTGTGTATGTATATTTACATTGCCGTATTTTATCTCTGTAAGTGAGAAAGAGTCCACCACCTAATAATAAGGTAATAAGTGCTACACCTATGATTATCCTTGTTTGTACCTTCATATTAAATAACTTTGGTTATATAATCTTGTATTTTAAATAATGATAATAACAATTATAATAATGAATAAATAAAACAATAAAATCTGTAAATATATATAAATATATATGTATTGCTATAATATTAAAGGTATTTTTTATGAATATAAAATAATATACATACAGTAAATATTAAATATATATAAAAAATACCTATTATAAAGAATAAAAAGTATTGGAAAAAAGTAAAAGGGAAAAAGAAATATTAAATTTTTCAGACACCAATATGTTCTGATTTTGAATTTTTACCAAAAATTCACTTTTGTGATTTCAGCCAATCAAAATTCTTTATATTCTTAATACAAAGCTCTTTCTTTTATTTAAATTTCTTGAAGTTTAATCTTTCATTGTTTATTTTATAATCATTTTATTTTTATTTAACTAACACTAATTATTAACTGTCCTCTTTTACTATTCTTTTTTATACGCATTTCGGTAAATCTTTTTTTTCACAATATAATGTAAAAAAACGGACTTTAAATTTCCTTTTTACCCTCTTCTTCCTCTCTTCCCCACTTTTTTTCAGTTTATTTATTTTATCTACTTTTTAATATGTATTCGTATAGTTGAAAATAGTGAATGGAACAATTAGATATACTATTCTATTATTAAATAGTATTAATAATTATAATATAAAAAGTTCCTTCTTTTAAATGAATTGTTAAGTTAGTCATTATATATTTATATATATATATATATTCTCTTTACTTAAATTAACAATAATAATAATAATAATATTAATTATAATACCTTCAGATATAAATAAAAACTACAATATATATAAATATATAATTAATCTCTTTGATAAAAAAAAATAACTCTTCCTCAGCTTGTAGATGAATTTTATTCTCATCAGCTATTCTTTAACTCTAAAAAAAATCACACACTTTTGAAAGTTCGGTGTTTATATAAAAATACGCAAAGTTTAATACTTATGCGAAAAAAAAAAAAAAAAAAGAATATTAGTTCACACAATAACTTTAAAAAAACTTTAATGAAAGCATTTTTCAACAGTTAAAGTGAAATATAATGACTAATCAGTATCAACTCATTATTATAAAATAAAATAAATAGATAAAAGTTGATTATACGCTAGTTGAAAGTAGAAAGAAAGAAAGAAAGAAAAAAAAGAGAAAGTAAATGCTTTTATTTATATTTTTACATTAAAATAAATAAATAAAAAGTAAAAAGGTGAAAGATAAATTAATATATATACAAAAAATTGTTGGTTCTTTTTGAAAATAAGTATAAATATAAGTATAAAATAATAAACAAATAAATAAAAATATAAGTATAAATAAAGTAGATATAAATGTATATAAAAAAAAGAGTAAAAAAAATATTAATACATAAAAAGAAATAAATGTTTTCTTTTATACAATAGAGCGATCATCGCCAAGGACTTCACGAATGGAACGATTATCTGTATTATTATTATTATTATTATTATTAACGGAAATATTCTTCTTTTGATCATCATAAGAACTTGGATCAACAATAACTTCTTTTTGTTTTTCAGCAATAATCCAATGACAAGGGAATAAGCGATTAGTAATATAATAAATACCACCACCAACAACAAAGCCAACAATCCATGCTAAATTATAAATTTTATCAGCACCCATTGGTGTACTGCCATCAAAACTACCAATAAATCCAGGTAAATTAGGAATAACTCCACCAATATAGGAAGCATAGGCACGCCAATTAATACCATAGGAGTACCAATAGATACCCTTTGGATCATATAAATCTTCAATTAATAAATGTCTCTTTTTAACTACATAATCTAAGAGAAACAAATAAATAAAATAAATAGAAAAATAATTAGTTACTACATAAAAAGATGAATGAACTAATGTAAGAAAATATAAAATGAAAACTTACAATCTACAATAAGAACGCCAGTGATGGGACCTAGAAACACTGTAAATCCACTAATAAGATTTAAAAAGGTTTCAGCACCGGATAACAAATGCCAAGGGGTAATACAGAATCCAATCATTGCACAAAAATAACCACCACGACGTTGATTGATGTATTTAGGACAAAGAGCAGTTAAATCAGCACCAACTGGAATACTATTAGCCACAAGATTAGTACCTATGAATGCATATTGGAACATTAATTAAAAAAAAGTTAGATTTTTTATTATTTTTAAAAAAAGATATTAATTTCAATTTGACATTTCTTTTTTTTTTTAATTCATTTACCTAAAGTAGCGTAAGCAAAAGCCAAAGCCAAAAAGAAAACAGCAGGACGATTTTCCATTCTATCTAATAAATCAATAGGATTCCATAAAGCTTCTCCATATAAATGTTGTGATGCAGATGTGACAACGATACCGACGAAGGAGGTAAGAAAGAAACCTAATGGCATGGTAATTAATTGGGACCAAACAATATCTGTTGGTTTAGTAGAAAATCTGGTAAAATCATTTGTATTTACAATCTTGATAAAAAAAAAAAAGAAAAACAAAAACGAAAAAATGTGTAAATAAATTAACTTTATAAATATATATATATATTTATATAGATACATACCAATGCAGCCATGTTACCAAAACAAGAAGTAATAGAAGCAATAATGACCCAAGTAGCTTCACCAGTAGATTTAAAAGTAGCAGGTTGTTGAATAATTGGACCTAAACCTTTAGCATTAATGATAGCCCAAACAAATAGTGCAATAGCAGCAATAGGGACAAGAATAGATTTAATAGTAAATAAATGACGGATACGGTCAACAGGGAACCAAAGAGCAATTAATGAAAATAAGGAAAAAAGAAAGAATCCTAAAAAGGCTTTGACAGTAACACCAGCATCAGGACTAAAAGTATTTGGAATATTTTCAATACTTGGAGCAATTGCCTTAAGCATTTGATATACACATTGACCACCAATAAAGGCTTGTACTCTAATAAAATGATGATTATGATGGTAATTAATAAATAAATCAATGATTAAAAAAAAATTGTAAAAGATGATGATGATCCTATTACTTACCCATACCATACCACACCTAAAAAGATACGATTTAATACAGGAAAAAAGGAGCCAACTAAACCAAAAGAAGATCTTGAAAACACAGAGAACCCTATATGATAAACGGCACCACATCTACCATTAAAAACTAAAACAACTGCACAAAGACTATAACCAATAGCAACAATAATCAATGCCTGCCACCAATTACATCCTAATGCAATGAATGAACCAGCAATCATAAAAGTATTTATATTAAGACAGTCAGATATCCATAAAGTTACAAAATTCCATGCCCGCCAAGTTCTACGTTCTATTTATTTATTTTTTAAAAAAAGTATAAATAAATATATATATAAGTTAATATATAATAAATATGTATGAATTTAGTTGAAACTTTATTTTTTTGAATGTGTGAATATAATAAATATATATACCTTCAGGAATTGGAGCCAAATCGCGATTAACCCAAAAACTATTCTCAGCTACATCATTATCTTGATTTACTTCTAATTTTTTTAAAATGGATTTTATTGTAATATTAGTTACCATATTATATAATTATATACAAAGGTAATAATTGATAATAATAATAGTAATAATATTAATAATAATAATAATAATAAAAAGGATAGAGTGTGAAAGAGAGAAGAAAAAAGGACAATTCTTCCTTTTAATTTATGATTTTTTTTTAATCAATGGGTTTTAAGCTCAGATTGTTTTCCTTTTTTGGATTATCAACATATAATAGATATGATTTAAACCAAATCGGGTCCCAGAAAAAAGAAAATTAAAGTTGATGGTTTTTTTTTCTCACTCTCTACGTTTAGGTATATTTTAAAAAAACATGCATGGGATTGTTTATGTATATTTTTACTTTATTTTCTTTATTTATTGACATGCACTTTTAAGGAAAAAGGTCAAGACCATTATTCTATTGTATTATAGATAAAGGGAAACAATTGAGATGAAAAAAAAAAGATAAAATAGCTGAGTATGAAATGAGATAAAGGCTATATCGTGAGTTTATCTAAATAGAGATAATACTTGTCATCATATATAGAATTTTTTTTTCTTTTTTTAATTATTTATCTGAACTAGGAATTTGTAGACCAAAATTTTAAAGTTTATAGATGAAAACCAATTATACAACGTATAATTAAAATATGAAACTTTATTTTACATAATCGTACATTTATTTATTATATTATACTATATTTTATTTTGTTTTAGGATTATAAGCTAACATAATGCCATCGTTCGGTACAGAAACTTCATTAGGACGAGGGGGCAAAGGAGTATACATACCAACAGGGCTAGTTTTAGCATTGGATAATAATAAACCAGACATAAATAAAACACCGGCTTGAACAGCATCAATAACAGGAATATTCAAAGATTTTTCAATTGCGGTTTGAATAAAGGATAAACCAGCACAACCTAATAATATGGATTCAGCACCATCTTCTTTGACAGCCAATTCACTTTGAGTTAATATTTTTTTAATAATTTCATCAGGGGATAAAGTGACAGTATCTAAGGCAGTCATATCGGAAGATCGAACACTAGCACATTTTTCCATATTACCCAAAATTTTAGCAACACCTTCTTCTAATAAAGGTTTCCAATGTGTAGAATCGGTAATAATGGAAAATTGGCTACTTAAAGGTAAGCTATGTAAGATTGCAGCTTCCATGATATGCATTACAGGCTTTTGTGTATATTCTCTTAATGCTTTAACAGAGGCATGATCAGAAAAACAAGCAACTAATACCCCATCATATTGATTTAAAATAGGAATTACTTTTTCTAATGTCCAATATGCAGAAACAATTTCATCAAATGAACCTTCAACAGAAGCAACACCATGATCAGCACATACTACATCAGCTTCTAATATACCATTATATAATACAATGGTTTGTTCAACGGATGTTTGGATAACTTTGGTCATTTCTTTATTAGTATTGGGATTAATGACTAATAATTTTTTAATTAATTTTTTTTCAACAGTCATGATTTAATGATGATGGTGGCGTTTATTTAAATGGTAATTTTTTTTTATTAGATAATTAGATTTAATGAAAAAAAAGAAGGAAAGAAGGAAGAAAAAGAGAGAGAGAGAGAGAGAGAGAGAGAGAAAAAAAGGTTTAAATATACATAATTTTTTAATCCAATCAAAAATTATAATTATGATCATTATACTGACTTTATTTTTTTCACTCACACTCACACTTTTTTTTTGATTACTTTAACATGGTATAATTATAACCCTGAAGTGTCACCAAAAATGATTTTTTAGTTAATATTACATCATCAATATAAACTGTTGTATATTTCTCCAAGAATATATATATATATATAAATATGTATATTTGATTCTTTCTTTCATTTCGTTTTTTTAATTATTTATTTATATTTGTTTTTCAATTTTCTTTTAATAGGTAAATAAATAAATAAATAAAAAAGCCAAAGTCAAGGTACCATCATTATATGTATATATATAAATATATATATATACATATATAAATTGATTGTTAAATAATAAGTGTAAATAAATAAAAAAACAAATAAAATAAGAATAAGTTGGCATATTAATTTTTTTCATTCTTTTTTTCATCAAGTATATATAAATTGGATCAAACAAATTATCACTTTGTACTTTTACATTTTCATTTGGGTTGATAAACTCCGAAAGTATACGAATAATTTTTAAAATGAAAATCAACCAAAAAAAGAGAGTGAGAATGCTTATAGCTTTTAAACCCCGCATTTTTATTTGTTTTTGTTTTATTTATGTTTTTATCAACATTAATATCATCGTTATCAAAATAAGAGAGAAAGAATGTTTCGTATAAAAATAAAAAATAAAAATAAAAAAAAAAGTATGTGTGTTCTTTTTACATAAATTGAAAAATGATCGTCAAATAAATATGAATAATCATCTTATTTACTTTTTTTTTTCATTTTCTATTTTATTTACTTTGGTAAGATATGGCTTTATCCTTATTTTATTTTATTTTTTTTACTATTTTTACGTTAAAAAAAAAAAAGAAGTATATATTTTTTAAAAGAAAAAAGATCAGCATCAATGTTATTTCCTTTATTTATTTATTTTTCCCCTTGTTAAAATATACTTTTTGATTCTTTTTGAGAAAAGATCATAAGATATTTTAGTAATAGGGGAAAAATATATAAATAAATTGAGAGAGAGAGAGAGAGAAAAAGAAATCTTACCTCCGTGAAGGAGTAAAAAAGAAAAAAAAAATCGTAAGAAAATGGGAAAAAAACGGAGTTTTAAAAACAATATTTCAATGGCAAATAATAATAATTATATGTGTAATAATAAATGAGCCCAAATTTAATTTTATTTTTATCTCTCTTTCTTCTTCTTATTTTCTTTATCCTTATATATATTGCTTTGTTATATTTTAGTTTTACTGTTTTGTTATTATTATTATTATTACTGTTTGTATATTCATTTCAATCTTACATATATATAATGGAACATGTTTATAATAAAATATCACATCTTGAAAAGCTTTGGACTGACTTGGGAACTTCATTAGATTCAGAAACAGTTGCTGATAAACTCAAAGTAAATTGGATTATACACATAAACATATATACACCTTTTATTATTAATATATATACATATATATATAACTAAAAAGAGTTTTTTTTTCTTATAGCAAGTGTTATATGAATTAGATACAGTTATTCAATATGAAGAATGGAGAAAAAATTTATTATCAGCAGATATAGAAGATCTTATGGTATATAATAATAATAATAATAATAAATATCAAAAGTAATATATATAGATAAAGAATTAATTTAATTTCATTAATAAACTATTAGGCAAGTATTGAAAAAGGCTGTCAAATTACTGGTATTACAATAGAAAGTCTTTTAATGAAAGCAAATAATAATAAAGAAGAAGAGAATTATTGGGATTATTATATAAATGGATTTCCTAATCCAATTGAACCAACTTTGGAAAGAAAAAAGTATCTTAAAAACTTGAATAATAGATTATATAAGGTAAAAAAAAAAAAAAAAGAATAGGTTATCCCTTTCTTTTCTTTAACTTACTGTCCATCAATCAATCACTTTTTTTTTATTCCCCCATTTTCTTTTTTTTTTCTTTTTTGTCATGCATTTAATGCGTGTAAAGGAAAAAAAAATATCGTCCAACTAAAACCTTGTTTTTTTTTTACCTTGTGATATATAAAAATCTATTTTAGGAAATACAACAAAGAAAATTCCATGTTAAGAAATGGTTAAAAAATATTAATCAAATTTGTCAACAACTTGAAATTCCTTCACCTTTTGATCATTATACTCAGTATTTTAATCAATTAAATTGGGCTACTATACAAAAAGTATGTATATATATATATGTATATATATATATATGTTAAAAGAAAGAGTAAAAAAAAATTAGAAGGGGAGAGAGAGAAAGAAAACAGTGTTAATCTTTTTACTTTTGTTTATTTATTTATTTTTTTAATATAAACAAATATAGATCAGCTGTACTTTACGTGATCTCAATCAAAAATATGTAAGAATATATACACATATATATATACATATATATGTATATAAAAACATTGACCATATATTGATAAAAATAATCTATATTTATCTTTTTTTTTATACTTAGCAAACAAACCAAGCGCAATTTAATCAATATATGCAAGCTATAGATTATTATTGGACAATCTTAGGTATTAATGAACAAGAAGATCCTGTTGATATAGCTATACAAAAATATTTTAAAGAATTAAATCTTGCACATTCAAAAGATTTTGATATTGATGAAAAACCAAACCTTATTTTATCATTAACAACATCATCATCGTCATTATCATTATCATCATATGACGACAGCAACGACAATGACAGTGAAACTTCATCATTATCAATATGTTCAGATCCAGCATATTTGTACTACCAAACACCTTTACCATTTCCTTTATCAATCACTGATACTTTTCTTTTGGAATTAAAACAAAAAGTGAATAATTTAGAATCATTATATGATCATCGTAAAGAATTATATCATAAATATGCTAATAATCTTCATACTATTTGGGATGAATTAAGTATACCTAATAATAGAAAATGTACTATTCTTAAATCTTATAAAGAAGATAATTTATTAAAGGTAAATATATATATATATATATATATATATATTTATAAAACAAACAGAAATAATATTAAATATATATATCTTATTTTTAGCTTCAACAAAATTATGATGAAATGAAAAACATTATTAATGTGTTAATGGACGAATACATGGAAACGGTAAATAAAATCAACTTTTTATTTATTTATTTTTATAAAAATAAATGAACGAAATAATTAAATTTATTCTATTAGGTACGAGATGAATTAAATAGTCTTTGGGATAGTTGTTTATTTACTCAAAATGAACGTAATCAATTCTTGGAAGATTTATATGAAAAATGTAAGTTATTAATAATGACAAAAATGGATTATAATTATTTAAGAGAATAAAAATAATAACACGTTTATTTATTCATCTACTCATTCTCTCCTACTCATATTTATATATGTATAGCAATTACTATGGATGATTTTCAATTAATAATAAAGAAACATATGGAATATTTAAATCGTATTATGCCTTCAAGTAAATTAGTATCAAAGATCATGGAAAAAAGAAAGAAATTAATACAGGTAAAAATAAGTAAATAAATAAAAATATCCATATATAATTCACTAATATATAAATATATATGTACTATTATTAATCTTTTTTTTTTAGAAAATGATTGATTTTGAAGCTTCAGCATCTGATCCAAAAAGATTATTCAAAGCATCTTTCCGATTGAATGAAGAAGAACGATGGCGTAAAGTTTACTTTCCTTCCTTATTAGAATTAGATGATGCTCTTATTAAGGCTGTAAAGAAATTCGAACGGGTTTCTGGGAAATATTTCTTAGTTGGTGAAGAACGTTATTTAAATATTTTGGTAAGTTTATATATATATATAATTATAGTTTATATATATATGTGTTATTAACTATTTAATCAATTATCATAATTATTATTTTTGACAATATATATATATATATTATATAGAGGGATGAAATTGCTGAAAGAGGAGCTAATCAAACCTTTTTTGGATTCTTAAATACTGAACCTAATGAAGAACGTCTTCTTCGTATGAAAACTAGACCAAAAGCTTTATATGCTTCATCATCTACTACTGTTAAATACGATAAAAGAATTAAAATATAATATTAAAAAATTAATAATTAATGGAAACGTTTGCATCCATCTCTAATATCAAGAATATAATAATCTCAATTTAATTTGTAAGTATTCATAATAAAATAATAATAATAATGATAATGATATAATTAATAAAATGTTTATATTGATTTTTTTTTTCTTTTATGAAGAAAAAAAAATACAAAAAAAAAATTATAGTTGTAATATACAATGATCCTTTTTTAATATCAACCCTTAGCAATCTCAATATATATATATATATATATAAATGTACCTCTAGGTTCAAAAAAAGTGATATTCATTAGAACCTATTCAATCAATCTATTCAACAATGTTAAAGGGAAACAATGACAAAAAAAATACCATTTAATTCAAAACCATCAATCTTTTTAATCATCATCATTAAAGTCCTAAAAAAAGATTAACCACCATTGAAAAAAAAAATAATAATCCGTAATATAATGAACTCTAATCATCTTTTCATTCCACTTTTATCATATTATTATTACTATTATTATTATCATCTTTCATCCTTCAATTATCATTATTATTTTTTTATTTACCATCATTTTTTTTAATTCATTACTTATATATTTATTATCCTTCATCTTTATCTTCCTCTTTTTCCTTTCTATTTATTTATTCATTCATTTATTCCTTCTTTTTTATACCTCTTACTCTTTTTTTTTTTTTTTTTTTTTTTTATCTTTCTCAATATTTTTGTGATTTCAGGAGTAATTTTGCATTTTTTTTTTTCCTACTTCTTTTTTAAGAAAAAAAGAAACAATAAAAGACTTTTTTTTTTTATTATTATTTATATACATAAAAAAAAAAATGGTAATGCTTGTATATATATAATTATAATTGCAAGAAAGACCAATTTTTTGGCCATTCTAAAGCTAATAAAGGAACCATATCATTATGAAATTTAGAATGTTGATGATTATTATTAAGAGAAGTTTCCCAAGTAAAATATTCATCTAAAATAGAGGGTAATTCCAACATGAATTGAGTAGCATAAATATGATTTTGAATTGAATAATGCCATGGTTTTGTTAATTTTTTTAATCGATAATAATGAGGATCTTTTATTCCTGTTTTATCATCACCATCACCATTATTATTTTCTTTTTCTTTTAAAATAGAATCTGTACTAATAGATGTAGTTAAAGATATAGGTGATGTAGTATTACTTTGATATTCCTTTTCTTCATCATCATCTTCATTATCGTCTAAATTAACAGAATCATCATCATCGTCATCATCATCATTTTCATTATCATCCATATATAAAGAAGAATCCTGTCTTTTCATATTATTATTACTTTCTTTTAGTTTTTGTTGTTCTACATTCATTTTTAGAGAATGTTGATTATGATGAATAATTATAATGGGTATATTTTGTTGTTGTTTTTGATCCTGATTTCCCTCTTTTATAGAACATGAATCTCTGGTTGTTGTTGTTGTTGTAGTTGTAGATATTAATAAAGGTGAAGTATAAGTACATGGTATAGTATAATAATATAAATCATAAATATAATCATCACTGGTGATTACTATATCTTGTTCTTTGTTATTATTATTGTTATTATTTTCCATTTTTTCTTTATTTTTTGAAAAAGAAGAAGCTATTGTTGTTGTAGTAGTATTAGAATTAAAAGGTAATAATTTTAACCATTTATCTTTTTTTGTTGTAGATGATGATGGTGAGGTATGAATATTATTATTATTATTATTACTTATATTATTTAATAAAGCTCGATTAAATAATCTTGTCTTTTTAAATAATAAATTTGTAGAAGATGATGATGATTGATCATCATTTTTTGGTATATCCTTTCCATTACTTTTAATCACCTTTTCTACTTTTTCTTCTTTATTATCTTTATCATCATTATCATTTTGTTTTTCTTCTATTTCTTTAAGCTGCTTTACTGAATAAGTCATTGTTTCTATATGTGACTGAAAAGGCTGTTCATAATTATCATTTTCATCGTCATTATTATCGTCATCATTATTATTTTCATGATAAGTATAATCTTTTAATAATGGAACGATAGGTAATCCATTGATCATGGTGGATTTTTGACTTGTGTATTGATCATTTAATTCTAAATATCTTGATTTAAGCCATTGAAGTCTATTTTCAAGTGAGATATGTATTTCCCTATATTTTTTTTTAAAAAAAAGATATATATATATATATATACATGTACATATATACGCATTAAATTATTTATTCTTTTATTTATTCGTTATGTTAGTTTCTCTTTTTTCTTGTTTTTCTTCTACTTACAGTGCACATCTATTATAAGATACATTTGTTGTTATAGGTTCTTGACTCCATTCATCTAATTTAAAATAAATAAA
This sequence comes from Cunninghamella bertholletiae, assembly GCA_037043795.1. Taxonomy (NCBI): domain Eukaryota; kingdom Fungi; phylum Mucoromycota; class Mucoromycetes; order Mucorales; family Cunninghamellaceae; genus Cunninghamella; species Cunninghamella bertholletiae. The sequence goes on from JAZGVP010000005.1 coordinate 2,449,038, forward strand.
TAAATAAATATACTTTTTTTTTTATATTTATGCAAGTATATGTATGTATGTATGTATATGTATAATTTTAATTTTACCTAGGGACAATAACTGGTTTTTTTGATCTAAAATATGTTGACAATATGAACCATCACAAATAATAGATGATGGATCCGAAACTGTTTCATCTTCTTTATCATTACAAATAGAAGAAGAAGAAGTAGATAATAAAGATCTCCAATTAATAATAATGTTAGTTTTTTGATTATTATTATTATTATTATTATTATTATTATTATTATTATTATCTGATGATGGTGATGACCAAACACGACTTAATCTCCAAATTAAACATCTTGTAAAAAATATTCTAACATTTTTTCCCCAATGTAAACATAATCGTTCAAAAATCAAAGGATTTAATAAAATACGATGACCAAGGAAATCCAATAATGCTGTATGAGATGATAAAAAATCAAAATGACTATATATAAATGATAATGCTCTTAATAATAAAACAGTGTGATCGGATTTTAATAAGATAAGATATAATGTATGTAATAAAAATGGAATATCTATTGGTGGTAATGATTTTTCTATTCTTGGTATCCATTTTTTATTGTTATTAGTTAATGATGATAATGCTGATTCTTTCTTTTTTGCTGTCGATGAATTTACTTTCATGTACATTTTATTTTTTATTTTTTGAATATCTAAAATGACAGTTTCAATAAAATCCAATAAACCTATATATGTATATTAAGAAAAAGAGATGATTATTTTTTAGTATTTTATTATAATATCTATATATTTAGATATTTATATATACTTTACAATAAACACTTTCTATATTCATCATATTTGTTGATTTGATCATTGTTCTCATCCAAATATTAATCATATCATGATACAATCCATTTGATTCTGATATAACAACACACCATACAAGACAGTCAGAATATCTACGAGTAGCTACTTCTAAAACATTTGGTTTACCACTTGATGATGATATAGATGTGGATGAAGCAGATGAAGTGGTGTTTTGTATCTGTTGTTGATTTGCATTATTATTATTATTATTATTATTATTCACATAAATTGATACAATACTTTCATTAGAATCAATTATATTTTGTTGTTGTTGTGAATCATTAGTAGTAGATTGTTGTTGTTGTTGATTAGATGATTGGATATTAGTAGTAGTAGTAGTAGTAGTTACAGAATTTAATTGACGATGTAAGAGAGCATCTATTTTACCAGCAAAATAAGATGCAAGATATAAATAACCAGGTGCAATTGAAAGAATAAGATTTCTTTGTTGTAAATTTAATTTACTCATAGATGGAAATATATTTGTTATATATGTTTTTAATGTTACATGATAATGACGATAAAATGAAAAAAATAATTCACTATCATCACTTTGCCACCTAAAAAAAAAAAAAAAATGAATAAATATTAAATATTTTTTTTGAAATGAAGACAATATGTTATTTTTTTTTAAAAAAAATACCTTCGAGTCCAATTTCCTTTTGTTTCTATTGGAATTTTCTGTGATCTTTTTATTTTTTGAATATTTTGCCTATACTGATTATAATTTGAAGTCATCCATGGTCGTAAATGTTCAGGAAAGATTTGATACAATTTACTTTTATAATACTCCTGGCTATATTTTAAAAAATAAATAAATAAATAAAAAGTGAGTTTACTATATATATATATATTTAAAATCGTATTATTACTTTGATAGATCCCCCATTTCAAGATTTAAACGTTTCAACATTTTGTTGTTTATAGGTAAAATATGTAATAAAGAAGTGATTAAATCAGGAATTTTAATTAAACAGAGAGCTAAAATGTATACAATAATAATAATAATAATAATAATATAATAAAATTTAAATATTAATATATTAATATTAAAAAAAAGGTTCACTTTATATATATATATATATATATATATATATTACCTAATATTTTAGCACAGAATGATATCATATTAGAATAAATGGCTTTATGATTTAATTTATCAATAGCATATTTAAGAGTTGACATTAAAAGATATCTGTAATCTTCAAGTTGAGATCTTTTTTCCATGATTTTATTTTTAAAAGAACCATACCATTCATCAAAAGTTAAATCGATTTGATCTAAATTATAAAAAAAATAATAATGTTATTTTTCCCGCCAACATTACTAAATTAGTGATTTTTATTTTTGGGTTTTTTTTACCATAATCAATGAATTCCGATCTAATTCAAAATAATAATAATAATAATAATAAATGAGAAACTTAAAAAAAAGGTAACCCCATGTTCTTTTTTTATCATTACTCCTTATTATTTACCTTGATATGATTTCAACTATAGATTCAAAATATAAACTTCTTTCTGTATAATTAACTTGTTGAAGTTGATTAATTAGTATTCTCCACCTAAAAAAAAAAAAGAAAATAAGGAAAAAAAAAAAGGCTGAGTTCAATATCATTTTCCTTTTATATACATATGCATAAAAATAAATCAATATTATCCATCTCAGCATGTTTTGCCCTGTTTTTTTTTTTATTATTATTTTATTTTATTTTAAATTAGCTGTTAAGGAAATATGTATCATGTATGTATGTATGTAGAGTTTAATAATAATAATAATAATAATAATATTTTACCATCTTAATAAAATAGCTCTTGCTTGACATAATTCTTTTTCCATGATTTTAGTTCTATTTGTTTTTTCTTCATAAGAAGATGGATGGTATTTAAGCCAAGGTAATAAGTGTTGTTTAATGATTTCTAGCCTTTGTTTATTTTTATTTTGAAATCTACATTTAATTATAATAATAATAAAAAAGGGTTCATTTTTATAATGTTAATGATGATACTTATTAAAATGAATATGTATATATATATATATATGTATAACCATTTCTTCTTACTTTGTAAATAACTTTTTTAAATATTGATAGTCTTCATTTTTCATAAATGTATGAATAGACGAAGATTGTAAAGTAGAAGATAAAGATCTCGGAGTTGAGCATAAGGTGGAAGAAGAGGTAGAAATAGTTGACAAAGAGGAAGTAGAAGAAGTATGATGAGTTAATGGACTAGCCATTAAATGAGTACTACTACTATTATTATTATTATTACTTTTTTTATTATTGTTATTGCTATTATTGTCCTCATCAGAAAATAAAGAAGAAAATAGTTTTTTCCTTTTCAAAGATTCTGTTATTGATCGCGTAGGTTGTGGTTGTTGATGTAATGTTGATTCAACATTAGGAAAGTGAATAGCGTTCATATTAATCATTTTTTTTTTATATAATACTTTCCTTTTTCTTTTTTAGACTATATTAATATTATTAGTGAGCTTCAATTTTAACAAGAGAAAAAAGAACGGAAGAAAGATAAAGATTTAAAATGATGAAACAAGAAGAAGGTAAATGGTTTATTTCATATTAAAAAAAAAAGAGAGAAAAAAGAAAGAAAAAAAAAAAAAATGAAAAAAAAAAGAGGGGAAATAAAGAAAGGGGATGAACAAGAAAAAAAGAAAGAAAGAAAGAAAAAATGTGACCTTGCGAGCTGACTTTAGCCTACAAAAATAAAAAATAAAAAATAGATATAAAAAGAAAAAGGGGGGGTTGGGAGGAGATTAAATAATCCATTTTTAAACAATGGAGAGGAGAATATAAGCTATGATAATAAGATAGGAGGACGTTAAGCCTGTCTATCTATTAATTAAGTAAGACTGTCTTTTTTATAATTATTATTATTATCATAATCATTATCTCAACCTAATGATAATGATAATGATGATTATTACTATTCTTTGATAATGATTATCATCATCTCCTAATTTCCTTCAAGAAATTATTATAATAATTATAATAATTATAATAATAAAAAAAAATAACATGTGAGGTCTTATTTTTTTTTTTAATGGAATACATTTCCATTTACATTTTTATTTATTTATTTATTTATTAATAATAATAATCAATTGAAATTATATATATAACGATAATATAAAAAAATCATTCTATTTACAATAAAATATATATATATATATATATATATATTTCCTTTTTATTTTAAACAGATTGTTTTTTTTGCAGTAATAAAGCTTGAGTATGAGCAAGTTGTTTTTCTAAAGCTTCAACAAGAGCTTCTTTTGATAAAGTTTGTAATAATAAATTTTCATGTTGAGATTGTAATAATTGAGCACAATTTTTTAGCTGAACATTATCAGTTGCTAATCGCTTCACTTTACGTTTTAAATTATCTAATCTTTCTATTTTTCTTTTACGAATAAATCGATGATTATATTGTCCATAAGGTAATAGTGATGATGAATTTAGTAGTAATGAAGGACAACATGATGATTCGGATGATTCAGATGATAATATATCAGTTGATGTAGTTGTTGTAGTATTATTATTTATTGTTAAATCATCATTATTAGTTGAATATAATAGTACATCTTGATCTTCTTCATCATGATGATTTAATAAATTGGTTTCATAAGTTTCAGTCATTATTATTATTATTATTATTATTTAATGGTATAGTAAAAAAAAAAAAAAAAAAAATAGTATATATTGATGATGATGATTATATTATTATATATTTATGTAAATAAAAGTGATGGATGATATAAATTATTCTCTTTAAAGAATCGTTGTTATTAATAAAATAATAGTACAAGAAAAAAAACAAAAACAAAATACAAAAAGAAAAGGAAAAATAAATAAATATTACAAAGAATAAATATTAGGATATAAAAAAATAAAATAAAAATAAAAATGTTATAAAAATGAAATGTTTATATTTAAAGAAAGAGAAAAAAAAAAAGTAAAGGGAGGAAAGAAAGAGAAGTGAAAAAAAAAAGGAAAAAAGAAAAAAGAGAAAAGAAAAATATGAATACGTTATTTTTAAATAAATAAAAAAATAAAAAAAATAAGATGCCACACAAGGAAATTCGTACCAAATTTTATTCGTGTTTTAATTATGATATAATTTTAATTGAATATATATATATATATATTTATAAAAGATATTAACCACTCATCTTCCCATTTTCATCCTTCACACATTTGCGTCTTTTCCTCCTCCTCTCCACTCCTTTTTTTCAAAAACCAATTGCGGAGTTTGGTTTACTATCAATGCCATTTAGATATAGAATTCATAAATTTGATTGGTTGGTAGTTAAAATGACCAAGTGAATGATATCATCTGATTGGCTATTTTCTTAAACATCATAAAATAAAATAAAAATGATATTCATTTCTTAAAAAATCAATGACATATTCATTTTTACTGGATAATCCATTTTAAACTTTAATAAGTATATCTATGACACACACTCTCTCACACACATCATCATCCATCTATAATTATTATTTTTTAACTAAAAAAAAAAATAGGTATTCTTATGATTCTCTTCTATGTTTTTTTTTTTTTTATTATTATTTTTTTTTTAATCTATATACAAAAAAGTCATATGTTACTTATTGTTCATTTAATACTAAAACAAATAAATAAATGTAATAAAAAAAAAAAAAAAAAAAAACGTAATAGATAATTAAAATGGTTTCATTGATATTTTATTTATAAAAGCAGTATGATATATTAAAAGTAAAAAATAAAAAAATATGATGTTTTTTTTTCTTTTTTTTAAATGATATAATAATAATAATAATAGTAATAACAGTAACAATATAGTATGAATAATAATAATAATAATAATAATAATAATAAAAACAAATAGTGATAGAAAAATAAAAATAAAAAAAAAACAATAGTAATATTAATAAAAAAAATAATAAAAAAATAATAAAAAAAAAAAAATAAAAAAAAATAAAAATCCATTACGTATACATATTAAATGTTTATATATATATATATATATATATATATATATATATAATTTTTAAAGAGTATACATATCATCAGGTTTAGTTTTTTCTTGATGTTCTTGATGGAGAGAATGAATGGAAGAATTATGTTTTAAATGATTAAAAGTAGGTTGAACTAAATGATCACTATCATTATCATCATCATCAATAGGATCAATGGCTCTTGGTTTATAAGTACCATCTAATTCTAAATCATCAGAAGTATGATCAATAGGAAGGCCTTCATGTTGTTGCATTTTATAACTTCCTTTAATATTATTATTTTTGGAACGACCAAGGTTTTGATTAGTAAAGATTAAAAGACCATGATGAATATTCCATAAATTTTTCATCATGACTAAGATAGTAAGGATAATTAAAGCCATAGCTACTACGGTAGTAAAAGTTAAGAAACTACGTGTATGTTGATAAGGATCATGATCTATAGGACGAGGGAGCCAAAATATTGTTAATCGGTAAATGAAATAAGCAATAGATAATATACCACCAAGGATAACAATAAACATTAAATATTTATTTTCTCGATAAATAGCAAAAATGGCTAAACCAAGTCCAACAGCACCCAATACAAAGACAAGTACAGTTTCTGTTACAGTTTCATCATATTGTAATTTTTGAGAAGGAATTAATTGTGCTGCATATGAAAAAATGAAAAAGAAGTCTAATTTTAACAATGTTAATGCTAAACTTGTTGTAATTAAAGCGTTCTTAATTCTATAAATATAAATTACAAGATAAATAAACAAATAAATTATTAATAAATAAATAAAATAAATAAAATCCAAGTTTTTTTTTTTTTTTTTTTGATGTCTATTTATCTATCTATCTATATATATATATATATATATATATATATGTACCTAAGATCAGCTGAAAAATTTCTATAATTATCCCAAGCAAATTGTTTACGAAGTCTCCAAGCAAAATAAGATAAAGCAATGAAAAAGGCAGGAATCAAAGCAATAATAGCATATTCAATAGGTCGCATTTTTCCTCTAAAATAATCCAAAGTGCCTTCTAATCCAAGTTGTTGCCAAGTTGGGTTTTTTGGTTGAAAGAATTCTGGTTTTCCACTAAAATAAATAAATAAATTAAAAAAAAATTATTATTATTATTATTACGATTATTTAGGAAATAATAGGTGATTCATATATATATATATATATATATATATATATATTACCATCCAGCTTGTTCTAAAATAACATGTTGCTGTAATTGAATACCACCATAACTATATATAAATATATATTTAAATAAAGCATAAAAGTAGAAAGAATTAATAAAAATAAAATAAAATTAAAAGCGGAATTTAAACACGTGATAAAAAAAAAAAAAAAGAGAACGGATCTGTTAAAATTAGGAATAGCAAGATTTTAACAAATAAAAAAAAGAATGATTACATACACTAATTTATAAATAAAGAGTGATAAATAGATGTTAATACTGTATTCTTATTTATATTTTTTTTTATTTTTTTTTTTATTTCTATGATTGTTCTTATTATATGATGTATAATATTTACCAACTACAAGTAAACCAAATGATAATAAAGTAAGCAATTGAGCTAAAATAAAAGAAAGATAACGTATTAATAATATATCTATATCTATATCTATATCTATATCTATATCTATATCTATATACACGAATAAATATAAATGATTTTTACCAGTATTTCTTTGAATGAGAGCATCAATACATAAAATGACTTGAAATACTTGACTGATGATAAATAAACTATGATAAATTAAATCAGATTCACTTACACCTAATTAAAATAAAATATACAATACAATAAAAAATCAAAAACCAGTAAAATACAAAAAAAAAAGTTTAATTTTGTTACTATTTATATATATTATATATTACCATGACCAGTTGAATCTAATTCACAATTAGATACAAGTCTTAAATGGTTCATTACTACCATGCCTTCAAGAATACTAATAAGAATACATTCTGTTACTACTAGTCCAAGTGTGCAAGCAAAATCACGGTTTTTAAATAACAGTGAATATTTTGAAGCCATATTTATTATTATTAATTAATATATATACAAAATAGAATGTGTGTGTTTTATATATTTATATATTTATATATATATGTACGTATAAATAATTATTATATATAATAATTATATATATCTATATGATGATGATTATTGTAATTATATATAATTATATATATGTATATAATTGTATATAATTATATATTTATATTTATATATTAAATATAAAGAAATATAAAAAAGAGAAAAATAGTAACAATAAGTAAAAGGATAAAAAGAAGAAAGAAGAAAAAGGAAAAAGGAAAAATAATTCAAATATTGGTAATTTTTTTAAAAAGAAAGAGAAAGAACCAAGCACATCACAAAAAAAAATTATGTGTAACCTTATTTTTAAAAATAAGATTTTAAAAAGGGAGAGAAATGGTTATGGACTCTTTTCTAACCGAGTTTTCATTTCCTAATTAAGCACATGAAGCACAAAATTAACAAATATAGTGATATTTTTTAACTTGTAATGTTTCAATAGTTAGTAAAACAAACAAAAAAATAATGATTTATTTATATTTTCTCCATTGCTAGATCATCCTTTACTTACTTTATTTCTTTTCTTTTTTAATTTCATTATTATTACTATTATAATAGTAATAATAATGATCTTTTATCATCATTAGATTGTTTATTTATTTACCAATCTTCTATATTTTTTTTTAAATAGGTTACACCTAATATAAATATAAATATAAACCAAAAAATAAAATAAAAATCAAAGCCACTTCAAGTTCTTACATGCATTATAAAGTTGGTTTCTCTCTCTCTTTTTTTTTTTTTTGTTTCAATGGAATCCTTTGTGATTTTAGGTATCACGCACACACATGTATATTTTTATCCAAAATTATATAATCATTTTATTAAATGTTTTAACATATTCAAAAAAAGAAAGGAAATAGAATATTCACCAAATTCTAGTAAAAAAAAATATATATATGTATATCTATATAAGCCCAGACCATTTCCTTTTTTTCCTTTTTCCTTTGTTTTGTTTAAAAAATAAATAAATAAATACTTTTTATATTTATTTTAAAACTTAATGATACATTATAAAAAAAAAAAAGTTAAAAATAAATCAATTTAAATCAATTAATCAAATAAAAAGAAAAAATAATAATATTTTTTTAGTTATTATAATTGCTATTATTTTATCTAGGGAAAGCTGTAAAATCATCCTTCCCATTATTAGCATAATGAGAACTATTGTGTGGTGTAACTTCATTAGGCTTTTGATAGTGGTGATACAAAGATGAATCGATATTCGGTTGAACTGAGTTTTCTTTATGATCTCCATCATCTTCTTGAGCATATAAATTTGATCCAGAACTAAGTTGACGTAAATGTTTGGTTTGTTGATTATGATTATCATAAAGAAGATTTTGATTTTTTTCTTTTGACATATCAGTTACAACAGTACCTGTTGTATTTGTAAGATCATCGTCATGATGAGGATGTTGTTGTTGTTGTAATTGATCTTGATAAAAATAATTTGGATGGTGACTATTATTACTATTATTATTATTATTATTATTATATGGTTGATACATATTATAGAAATTATCATTTGAATAATTATAACCATAGTTATTACTATTATTATTATTATTAATATTATTATCATTACTATTATTACTATGAATGTTGCTATTACTGTTACTATTGTTATAATACGTTGGATAAGAATATTCATGAGATGGCATGGTTGGTGATCTAGAATGTTGGTGTGGATGATTTGTTGCTGTATTTGTAGTAATATTAGATAATCCTCTATGTAAAGATGTATGATGTGAGGTAGTAGGTGATGCTATAGGATGATCATAATACATTGATTGTTGTTGTAAATTTTGTTGTTGTAATGGTGGTGGTGGTGGCGGAGATAATTGTTGTTGTTGCTGTTGATATGGATATAAATGTTGCTGAGATAATGACCAAATTGGTTTACTTCCTTGAAGATCGGATTCATAAATATATGGATCACTTGTTTGAAGGGTTGTACTTCCTGATGGGGGTGATGATGGTGATGATATAACTGGTTGTGATGGCGGTCGTTCAAATGGATCATGCTTTTCTGAAAATCTTTTTTTATTATTCTTTTTCTTTTTTCTATAGAAGCATATTCCCACCAAGCCTTTTTATGTTATTATTATTATTATTATTATTGGATATATATATAAATATATATATATATATATATATATATATATATTATAAGAAAAAAAAATAAGTCATTATTTTTTTTTTAATTTTTATTAATATCTTGATATATAATTATAATCATCTATACTTTACCTAAAACAAAAATAGCTCCGAGTACACCGCCTACTACTCCACCTATAACAGCTCCATGATTATCTTTATATATAACTAAATAAATAAATAAAATGTGAATAAAGATTATTTAAATATATAAGTATATATATATATATATATATATATATGTATGTATGTATTTACCTATGGAAGGTGAGCTGGATGGTACCACAGTAGTTGTAACAATGAAAGTTGGTGCACTAAAAAATGATGATGAATCTGATGTAGTAATACTAGATGATGAATAATAAGTTGTAGATGATGATTTTACATATGGAGTAGTAGTTGAAGTGGAAGTAGTTGTATATTCATCATTTATAGTAGTTGATGATGATGACGATGATAACGACGATGATGATGATGATGACGACGATGATGATGATGATGATGATGATGGTGATGGTGTTTCATAATAATAATTTGTTGTAGCAGTAGTTGTTGGCTCCTTTCTAGTTGGGATTATTTGATTATCATATGAATTAGTAGGTGAATCATAATTATCAGTGGTTGAATATCCATAATCATTATCCATTGTTGTTGCTGCTGCTGCTGCCATGCTTTTTTTTCTACTAGTTATTATACTTGTTGCTTTGCTTGTTGTTCTGCTTGTTATTATACTTGTGGTAAAATATTTTGACATAAATGAAACATAAAAAAAGAAAGAATAGAACCTTTCTAATACGATCGGTTTCAAAAAAAAAAAAAAAAAAAAAAAAAAATTTTAATATTAAAAACCCTCTTCTTTTTTTTTTTATATCTATATAACCCTTTATTTTTATTTTCATTTTTATTTTTTTCAAATACTTACTGATAATAAATATATTATGTAGTTGATGAATTTATAGAATTAAAAGGCAAACTCTTATTTAAAGTTCACAGATCACTTTTTATTTGTACTACCAAATCAATTTTCTTTTTTGACAAGTTGTATTAAAAATGAAGGAATGAGAAGAAATGTCAAAATGTAGTTTTCTATAAATGGCTTTTTTATATTTAAAATAAAACAAAAACTAATAATTTATATAAAAAAAGGTATATATTTATATATGTATATATATATACTTTAATAATAAATAAATAAAAAATAAAAAAAAGAAAAAGAAAGAAACAAAAAAAAAAAAAAATAAAAAAAATAAAATAAAATAAAATAAAATAAAAAATAAAAAAAAAAAAAGCTTTATATCGCTTAAATCTATCCAATCGTATTCATTTCCTTTTTTAGTGATTAAATTTTCTTAACACACAAAAAAATAAAAAACAATTGTATATAAAAGTATAAATAATTGGTTTTAAACTATAATTATTTACTTATTTATTGGATATACTCATACGAAGCATCCTATTAAAAGGTGGTGATGAGAATTAATAATATTTTTTTTTTTTTTTTTTTTTTACTGACAACATCATCAATATTTATTTATCAATACTTGTTTATCAATATATATATATATATATGTATAATATATAAGATAAAAATAAATATAAATATAGAAATAATAATATCATATAGAAGTAAAAATAAAAAATAAAAAGTTAAATATACGAAGAAAAAGATAATGATATATAATGGATAAATAGAACTACACTATGTCTTACCTATCGTTATAGTAATGACAAAATGATATTAATAAAAAGAAGAAAGAATAAGATAAAGAAAAATAAATAATTATATAAATGGAAAAAAAAAGGTAATAGAAATAATAATAAGTATAATGGTAATGTATGATAATTGTTATATGAAAATAGAAAAGTAAAAATGCATTTTTACAAAATAATAATTAAAAGTACTAGTAGTAATGAAATGTATGAAATGAAAGAAAATTAAAAAGGAATGATTTTTTTTAAAGAGAGGAAGCGAGAGAGAGAGAGAGGGAGAAAAGGGTGATATATATATATATACCATGATCATACCATTGTTATTCTAAAATAACACGAGCAGGTAATAATACATTATCTTGTTCATCAATGAATAATGGACATAACATTAATTTAATATGACGTTCATTTTCATTAGATGAATCATTATTATTACCATTATTATTATTATTATTATTATTATTATTTTCTTTATGATTATTATTATTATCATCATCATCAACAACAGTCATAATATCTTGATTATAAATAGTATTAGGAGGGAAAGAACGAATAATAACATCATATTCACCACCATGTAATTCCAAAGAAAGTCTTGCACAATGATCTAATAAAGATTGCCATTCAGAGGATTCTGTTAATTCTGCAGGATTAGCATCTAAGATACGGCAAATATGTTGAGTAATAAGCATACGAGCAGCATGAAGATAATCTTGAGTAGCAGGATTACGAGCTAAAGAATGTACTGTTTGTCTTCTATACCATTTTGCAAAGGAGGCACCAAGAGTACTATGAAAACGTGTTAATTGATCTTGATAGGCTGTATTAAGAAGTACTTGATTTTCAGTACCAAATGGTAATGAATGTAAATAATATTCTAAAACATGATGAAATAAATCTTCTTCTACTTGGCGTTGTTGTAAAGATGTCTTTGTCCATGTTTTAGCAAATCCAGCTACTAATTCCGCCCATTTTGTTAATCGTTGGGATAAAATGGCTGAATTCAATTCTTCATGAGATGATGATGATAATTGGTGATAAGGTTGATGATGGGATTGTAATGTGGCGATGATCTCTTGTTGCTGTTTTGTAGTTATTTCCATTTGTCTTAATTGTGATTGTAATAATTCATTTTCTTCTAAAAGGTGACTATAGGATTTATCTACAGTGGCAATACTTGGTTGTGGTTCCGTCGGGGCTCTAATACAATCATCCACGGCTACTGTATTTGAATGATGATGATGATGATGATGATGATGCCTATGATGTCTTCTTGTACTACTATTTTCTTTATTATTTTTAGTTTCGTTATCATTATTATTGTTATTATCATTATTATTATGTCCATTTATATCATTAGAATGATTATTTTTATTGTTGTTGTTGTTGTTGATACTATTTTCATTATGATCATTATCAATATGATTATTACAAATACTACTACCATCATCATCATCATCATCATCAATAATATCATCATCCATATCATCATGAGTTAAACTAAGTTCACTTCCAAAACCATCCGTTGTTCTATCCCCATATTCTGCAGCAACTGATCTTGATGTAATAGATCTTGCATATTTTTCATCGTCACCTTGGCTTGCAATAGTATCAATATCTAAAGCTCCAATATCATCCTCTATTTCAAATCTAATATTGCTATGGTTATTATTATTATGATTATGATTATTATTGTTGATATTATTTTTATTTAATAAAGGATTAGGAGAAGATATACCATCAAGTATCATATTATCATCTTCATCTTCTTCTACATCATGAATTAAACGACTCTTTTGTGTATTTGTACTGATAACCGATTCTTGATCATCCACCGTAGCTGCAACACTCCAAGTATCAGTATCACGAGAAGACTTATTATTATTATTATTATTATCATATGCATCTAGAAGATCAGTTTTACGTATATAAGCTTGACGAGGGGTAAGGCCATCCCAGGTTCGTTGATGAAAAAGCTCTTTTTCACTACCTTCATAAGATGAAACTGAACTCATTTTTTTTTTTATTGTTACTGTTATCGTTGTTATTTGTTAAAGGTTGAATAGAGTTTATCGAATTGTTTTTATTTTAAATGAATATATAATTATAAAAACGTATATGTAAAGTTAAAAAAAAGAAGAAAGGAAAGGAAAAATAATAAAAAAGAGATTGAATAAATTAAGTTTTATCTAAATGAAAAAGTGTATATCTATATCTATATATATATATATTTATATATATTTATATATTAATAGATATATATTTATATATTTATAAAATATAGGAAGTGAGCAAAAGAGAAAGAGAGAAAAAAAAAGAGTGAGAAAAAAAAAATAGAGAGAGAAGAAACAAAAGAAAAAAAAATAGAACGGAGATTCAAATTCCAACATTTTTTAAATTGTCATAAAAAAGAAAAATGAAATGTTTTTATTTATAATTTTAATTACTACATGAAATGGGTTATTTAAGTTATTTATGTATATATATATATATATTTATGTATTTAAAATAAAATAAAATAAAAGGAACTAGACATCAAATTTTGATAAAATAGCTTTTATAGCACTAGCAGATTGTTGTAATTTTTCTTCTTCTTTATCATTTAAAGGGATGTCAAATATTTCTTCAATACCTTTATAACTAAATTTAACAGGTAAAGATAAAACACAGCCCAAACGAGGAACAAAAATAGATAAAGGGCGAACATCTTTTTTGTTTAAAATAATAGAAGCGCATAAATCAGCAGCACAAGCACCGATACCATAATAAGTAGCACCTTTTAATTTAATGATTTCAAATGCCTTTCCAGCAATATTTTTTTGAACTTCATCTCGATCTAATTTTTTAATTTCTGGGAATTCTAATAATGGTTTTCCTGCTACTGTAGCTGCATCCCAAGCAATAAATTGTGAATCACCATGTTCTCCAAGTACATAAGCGTGAACTGCTTTGGCATGAACATCTAAAACATCAGATATTAATGTACGAAGTCTTGTAGAATCTAAATAGGTACCAGATCCAAATACTTGCTTTTGTGGTAATCCACTAAGTTTTTGTGCAATTTGTGTTAGAATATCTACTGGATTGGATATTAATAACATGATGGCTTTAGGATTAATAGGTTTCATTTCTCCAATAATACTATCCAAGATTTTATAATTACGTCCGATAAGCTATTAATATAGTAAAAATAAAACCATCATTTAGTTAATATATACTTTTATCACATTCTCTTTATATATATATATTATTCTTATCTTTATCTTTATCTTTATTCTTATTTTTTGGTTTTATAATAAAGAATAATCATTGATTTTCCTATCATTTATTTATTTATTTATTACTAAAAATAACTTACTTCAGTACGAGGTTCACCTTCCTTTTGTTTAGCACCAGCAGTAATAATAATAATATCAGCTTGACCGGCTTCTTTATTAGTAGCAGATCTGACTTTACAAGCACTAATACCAGCAGCATCATTTAAGTCTAAAGCTTGACCTTTAACAATATCGTCAACAACATCTACAATTAAGATTTCAGAAGTGATGTTTCTTAATACTAAAGCATAGGCAACAGAAGCACCAACAGCACCAGCACCAATTACTGCAACTTTACAAGGAATCATTATTACTTATTATTTAAAAAAAAATATTATAGTTTTTATATGTGTGAAGAAAAAAAAAAAAGAAGAAAAAGAAAGAAAACATTTTACTCCCTCAAAATATTTATATGTTTTTAATGCAAATAAAGTAAAAAAAAAAAGCGGAGTTTACAATCATCTTTTTTTCTATTTCTATTATTCTTATAATAATAACCCTGATTAAGATATGGTCTGATTTTTTTTTTCTACGATCCGAAAAAAGCATCCCAGATTAAATCAAAGATAGTTGAAACGTTTTCTTTTGTATTAGATAGAAATTGATAATGATAATAATGACAGCTTTTTTTTTTAGATTCCTTTATGCCTTTTCACTACTTTTTTCATTTCCTTATTGTATTTATAGCATGACTTATAAAAAAATTAATAGAGAAAATTATAAAAAGAATCTTCCAACGGAGCATATATCATAAATAATCATCATTATTATTTCAAACACTTTTTTTTATGTGTAAAACAAAAACATAAGTCTAGCGGAATAATTTATATTTATGCTGAACCTAAAGTTTTAAAAATACATACATATAGATGTATAAGGGTCCAAACAATAATATATGAATTTTTATTACACATATAATTAAAGATATAATCATTATAAAATAACCCTTACCTTCTTTTCTACTAAAATTAAACATTAAATTTTAACCTATTCCAAAATAGGAATACAATCTAACATTTAATGCATTATCACTTTCATTTAATGTACTATTACTATAGTTATTTTTTAAAATACATATATGTTTCATACATAATATCATTGCATTAAAAATGAAATCATCATAAATTATTATTATTATATTATATTATATTTAGTTAAATAAAAAATAATAAAAGAACTAATCATCATTAAAGTATATATATATATATATATATATTTATGAATTATATTTGAATTTTTGATTTTTTTGAGTATTTAGATCTATAAAAAGATCTTACAGGACCATAAAGAATAAATAGTTCCCAAATATTAATAAGAAGGAAATTACCAATAGAATAAGCCCAAAGTTGGTATCTAAAAGTTTTAGGTAAAACATTATGACCTAACGGAGTACTATAAGGCTCAATATAATAATTGGGTCTTGGATAACCAAGCTGAACTAAAGCATCTGGATCACCGCAGTTTAATTTCATAAGGCATCCGAAAGGATTTGGATCTGCAAGTTCCCAATAGGATACAATAGCAACGAAGACTGCCCATACAAGTAAAAGCAAATAGTTACGATACCAAGCCTTTAAAAATTTAAAGCATATTAATTTTTAACAAGTCCAATTCTTTTTTTGATCCTTTTCTCTTCCTTTAATTTTTTCTTATACATTTACCTTTCTATAAATATATCCATAATTAAAAACAAAACCAGCATTAATGAATTGAAAGAGAACTATAAAAGTTAAAACATCAGCCTCAAATGAATTGGCTAGTTTTCTCCAATCATTAAAAGGGAGAGCTCTTGAATCCCATTCATTACAACGGAAAAAGTCATCTCTTGAATATAGCCAAATGAAAGCTCCAATTAGAAACCATCCATTTATAAAAAGCTGTCCAATGACTGAAAAAAGAACTTCTGCACTTAAAATACGCGCTGTTGGGCGACGATCTGATAATTTTTTAGCTGTGGATGCCTGAGTAATTGCAAAGGAACAGAAAAGTGTCTGATAGAAATATAAAGTCAGTATTTATTTGATCATTTATTATATATATAAGTTCACTTACAATAAAAGCATCGATTAAAATGAAATTCCATTGAGAGAAAGACATGGTGTAATAAAAAAATACGAATTTAACTGTGGCCATGGTCTGTCCGTACCTAAATACAAAAAAAAGACATACATAAATATAAATACTTTTATCCCTTTATTTTTAATACACAAACAACTTACATTATAAGATATTTGTATGAACAAAATGAAGTAGCTAAAGCTGCACGACCTTGACGGAGTAACTCTACACATGATTTAACACTATGATTACTTGTACTAAACGAAGATACAGCAGAAGTTTCAGATTCCGACATAGAAAGACCAACATGAGCTGTCCTTAATGCCCCACAATCATTACCACCGTCACCACACATAGCTGTTATTCCTTTTTCCATAAATAATTGTACACACTCCATTTTATCAATAGGTGTCATTCTAAGAAAAATATGATGTATATAAATAATAATAATAATAATAAAGTGAGCCAATGATTATATAAATCTTCACTTAGAAAGGCAGTTAATATTTTTCTTTAGCTTTTTTTTTTTTTTACCTTGCAAAGATACGAGTATTTAATAAGTATTTTCTCATCTGACCATTTTTCAAAAGCTGTCTAAATGCTTTTCCAGTGATAGCTAATTCAATTTGATCAGTTTTTAAAGCTAAATCTAAATCAGGTTCAATAGCATCAGTTTCCGAATCTTTCCATATTATATTATTTTCTTCATACTGTTGTTGTTTAATTAATGATTTTTCATTACTCTTATCATCATCATCATTATGATTGTTGTGAATAATATTATTATCAATAACATCACCTACAAGTACACGCACAGGAGGTAATAACCCGCATTGTTTTCCAATAAAAACACCTGTTAAAGCATTATCCCCTGTAATCATGACAGTTCGAGTATCTCCTTTTTTAAGTTCAGTAATGGCATCTTTTGTATCTTCTTTTAATAAATTTTTAAATAAAACCAAGCCAACGAAGGAAAGATCAGATTCCAATTCATCTCTTGTCAAGCCAAGTACTTTAGAAGGATCAATCACTCCTAAATCACGATAACTCATACCAATAACATAACAACCTTCACGAGCTAGATTACTAGTCACCTTATCAAAATCATGTGGTACCTTTTCATTACTAATGGATTTAATACGTTCAAATGCACCCTTACAAAATATATAAATATGGCCAGTCTGTTTATGACGAACAACTACCGACATTGATGCACGGGCATGTTGGAATTCAAATCGTTGTATAATTTCGAGTTGTTCCTTTTTTTCAACATCGTCGCCATCATCATCTTTATTAATAGTGATAATATCATGTTCTCCATCTGTAGTTATATTGGCACCTGTTGCTTCTACCATAACAACATCTACAAAATTACCAACTAATGAACCATTAAGTGTAGTTACTGAATGACATGTTGAAAGGCCCCATTTTAATAAACGATGAACTTCATTATCATCTTTAAGATCTTCAAAATTTTGTTTAGCTACATCAAATGTTAATTCCTCACTATTTTTTTCTGATGGATTCAATTTTGAAATAGGGTAAACACCATAATATTCTAAACCTTCTTTTGTTAATGTACCAGTCTTATCAAAACAAAATATTTTTACTTTTCCTGCCATAAGGATACGAGGTAAATCCACACAATAAATACCTTTTTTACGTAAACGACCAGAAGCGATTGATTGGCCGACCACAAGCATAGCTATATTTACAGAAAAAAACCATAAGATAATTAATTATTGATTAAAAAAGATTATAATAATAAAAATTATGATCTTATCTATATATATATATAATAATTACCTGGTACAAGAGGGTTAATAACTTGGGCAACCAATGTAATGCCGTAGAAGAGCGCAGTCATTTTTGAATTACTGGCATTATTAAAATATATACCAAATCCCATAACAAATAGAGCAAAAAATAAGAGGATGATAAATACCAATTTAAGTTGCTGATGGAAAACAAAAGAAACCTCTTGTGGAAACAATATTCTTTGAATCAATTGGCCCTTTTCAGTATTCGATCTAGTTTCTAAAACTAAAGCTATAGATGATGATGATGCCTGTTTAATGATTGTACCGGAAAATAACGTATTGATTTTTCCAGATGTATTTCTATCATAAGGGAGATTGTCATCATGTAAAGGGAATTTTCGAATTGGTAAAGGTTCACCTATGTATTTAAAAATAAATTTTAATTGAATTAAATTAAATCAAACCATCATAATGATTTGAAAAATAATATATAAATACATAGCTGTTTTTTTTTCTTTAAAAAAAAAATATACCTGTTAAAGAACTTTCATCAACAACAATATCACCTTGTAAAATAACAGCATCAACAGGAACTACTTGTTCAGAAACAACTTCATAAACATCACCTGGAACTAATTCAGCTGTTGATATTATTTTCCATTTACCATCACGTAATACTTTCACATCATTAACATGTTCAGCCATGTTTTTAATACGAGTTTCTGAACGAATACGAATAACTACTTTAATAATAGCTGCTAATAAAATAACACCAGTATCAGATACACCAATTTGCCAGTAATCAAGATAAAAGTAGATCCAAAGAATCTGAATCTGGTATATATAGAAGTATGTTGTACACCTGTTTTTTCAGTATATAAGATTAACTTATGAATAAATATATATGCATAAAAAAATCGATGAAACTTTTTTTTTTCTTTCGAAACTTACTCTTGCCACAAAGCATGAACAAAATTTGGTACATGAACAGCAATAAAATTAGGGCCGATTAATTCTAAACGATTTTCAGCTTCTTTAGAAGTTAATCCACCACTATAAGATAGTAATTCAGCAACCTGATCACTTAATTGAATAGAGACAGGATAAAAATTACCATCTTTAAAAACGTATCGTTTACTTTGATATTCAAAATAACGTCTTTGATCTGTTGAAAAGGTCTTTACTTTCACTGTATTTACAAATACATCAAATCCAAGTAATGATTTAACATTTTTTTCGAACTGTTGAATGTTTTTTAAAATAGTTGCTGTTGATAAGGCGAATTTTGATGAATTGCTGTTGATGCTTGATTCGTTTTCTTGAAGCATTTGAATAACTGTACGCGGTGATTCAATTTGAATATAATGAGCTTTTTCTAAAGTAGTACATAGTCTGAAAAAATTAACAACTCTATCACGACCTAGATTTAAACCTAAATACCAGCTTGTAGATAAAAACCAAAGTACGCAAAAAGCTTTACTACTCAAGTCATAGGTTGCATAAGTAAGTGTATATGCCGTACCATCAACCTAAAAAAGAAAAGAGAGAAAGAAATAGCAAATATTGTTTGAATTCTTTCATTTTTAAACTATGTATACAAGTGCTTTTCTTTTTTTTTTCTTTTTCTTTTACATAACCATAATAATCTAAACTTATAACAAGTAATAATATTAACCAAGCAAGAGACACAATACCAGTATAAAACACCATTAAAAGACCAAGCCAGTCATTAACAAAACCTTTAAGTTTAATATCATTAGTACTAAGCTGTTCATTCGCTTTGCTTTCTAAAATAACACTTTCCAAAATAGTATCTTCAACACTCTATTAAAATAGTATAATAAAACACAACATTCATATATATTTAGTTTTCATTTTTTTTGTGTGTGTATGGTGAAAAAAAAAGAAGTAAAGGAAGAAGAACAGAAAAAGGAAAAGCTGGAAAACTTAAATTTTTGTGTTTTCCTTATCTTTTATCTTGCAGTTTCCTTTTTTTACTCTTTTCCATTTTTTTTTTTTTTTTACCTTTTCTCTAAATGATTTATAAAATATCCATATAGCCAATATAACAAAATAAGCTATATAAATGGTTAAGTAAATAATAACAAAAGAAGCTATGAAATATACAAATTAATAAAAGATTAGTAACGACAATATTAATATGTGTAATAATAAGTAAATAAATTATTTCACAATTCTTTTTTTACCTTCAATAGGAAAATCAATCCCACTTGGAGAGTTACAAACATCCCAAGTAATATTGTTACTATCAGATAAGGTGTTCCAAGTTGGATATACAGTAGAAGAATTGTATTTTTGAGAACAAATAGTATAAGTTTGTATATCATTTTTAGTTGCGTCCCAATTTGGAATATCTATTGTGGTAGTTATAGGACATTTATATAAAACCACGCCTGGTTTAGCAGGGCAACTACATGTACTTGCTTTAGGGCTATTTGAACAATCAGCTTGGCAAGAACCATCACCACATCTATTCAATGAACATACTGGTAAATATGGACATAGATTCAGGTTTGAAACACATAAACTGGGACATGGTACATTTTTCTTGATTACAGGAGGGCATTGAGTACCATTATGATAGTAACCGTTCACTATAAATAGATTATATAAATTAAGATTTTGCTTTTCGGTTTTTTTTCTTCTCTTTTTTTTGCCTTTTTTAATCTTTTACAAAATGAATTAATTTTATATTATCATGATTTATCCTTTTTTTAATTATTATTGTTATTATATATTACCTGTATTGAATTGGGGAATAGCCTTAACAAATGTTAATGTAATAAAGAAAGTGATAAAAGTTAAAAACTTTTTCATTTGTATTTTTGTTCTTTGTTCTTTATAAGTCCAAATTAAAATTTTTCTATATTATCATTAATGTTTATAAAGGAAAAATAATAAAAATAAAAATAAAAATAAAAATAAAAAATTGGAAAGAAAGGTAGAAAAATGCTAAATAGAGTCAGCTTTTCTATTTAAGAGAAAAAAAAAGGTAACATTATGTGATACCTTGATTTTTAAAATTAGGAAATTGTGCAAATTATACTACAATTGAAAGAAATATTACGTGATTACTAATAATATTGTGCAAAAAGATGTAAAAAGAAATTTTTTGATAACAGACAAAAGAAATAAAAGTTAATTTTATAATATAGAGGGTTTAACATATTTGTCTATAAAATAGAAGAGTATATATATATTTGTGAGTAATCAAAGTGGTGATTATAATAATTCTAAGAGGATTTAACTATATGTAAAGATATATTTGTATCGTCTTGATTTGATTTATGATTTTTTCGTTGTTTTGATTTAAAACAACGTAAAAGTAGTGACATTATTAAATATATGGCGATCACAGATAATACAACTTTTAAAAAGAAAGGATTTGGTGAATTTAATGGCCATTCTTCTTTAGTATTACTATCATCTAATTTTGGAAAAGGTTGTGTGATCACAGTTGTTTTTGTTATAATTGTTGATGATGACGATAAAGGTGATATTGCGGATGTCTTTGGTGGCGTTTTTTGATTTTTTTCTAATTTGAATGATTGTTCGGGAATAATATGAAAGTTATCATAATCTATCTATAAAAGGTAATTTGATTAAAAAACAAATAAACTTATTTTTTACATATACATACATATATATATAATAAAACATTCTTACCACAACCATTCCCTGTACTTTAAATTGACTTAACATGATATCACCAGCTTTCCAACCTACTTCTAATGGGAAAGTTTTTATTTTGGCATTCATATGTCCAATAACAGCTTCTGAATCCTCACTTACTTCTTCATCATCACAAGCAACTGGTGCTAATTTATCTTCATCATAATTAACAAACCGACCAACAATTTGATTAGATTGATCTCTTACTAATAACATGACTCCCTGATATAACTGTGTTCCTAATACTTTAATTGTAATATCTGACATAGTTGAATCTCCAGAAGGTTGAATTTTTATACTATAACAATCTGGACAAGTTGACTTCGACGGTCCGTGTCCTAATGTTGCCATTAAATCTATATTACACTATTTATATAATATATTATCTAAGTTACAAACATATTAAAAATAAACAACAAATAAGCTCTATTTTTATCTTTTTTTTTAACTTTAGCTATATATATAATAAAGCACTTACTGTTCCAGGTGTACTTGGATAGCCATATATTAAATAAGCCCATGATAATAATAGTAATATGCTACAACATTTCTTTTCTATCATTATTTTCTATTGCTATTAAAAAAAGGAAAAAGAAAAGAAAATGAAGAAAAAAATTGGATTCTTTTTTTTTCCAAAAATATATGCGGAGTTTAAATCTTCCAGTATAATTTTTTGACAAGTTAATTTTTTTTTAACAAATGGTGTGTATGCCTTGTATACTTCAGTTACTAATAAAAGCTTTTTATTTTCTTATGATCATGCTTTTTTTAATCATTCACCTTCAAATGAAAGTAAGAAACATTTTGATTTAATAAAATTAAAAATCTGTATAGTATTTAGTGAAAATGGCAGATTTATTTTGCAATTAAAGCTACAATTATAAAATTACTTCAATATATGACTTTTTATTCTTTCTGTTTCTGTAAATTCTTACAATAAAAGAAACATATCGTTGTAAAATATCCATAAAAAATCTGGAGATTGCAGCCATACATCACCTATTAGAATATATATTTACGCTTTTCTTTAATATAATGTTATTTATAGAAAAAAAAACTTCATTTAAAGGTATGGGATACTTAAAAATGAAAAGTAGAATTAATATCTCTTTTTTTTAAAAAAAGTAAAACAAAAAAAGATGATTTTTTCAAGGTATACTTTTGTATTCTACTAAATAATTCTTTCATGGTTTGTTTAAACATTTTATTATCTTTATTTAAACAGGAAAATAAAAGCAATATATGAAAGATCATAGTTAAAATATACAAAGGACACATAATAAATAAATATATGAATGAATAGAATAAATCAATAAACAAATTAACGAAAAAAAAAAAAGAAAGTTTGAAAGATGAATAAAGAGAATATATGTTTGCAAAAATGTTTATATATAATAAAGATAATAGATAAAATAAAAATAATAAACTATAATAAGAATAATAATATACACAAAGTCTTTAAATCATACCTAAACGATTTTTTTCAAGTTCTAATCTAGAATATAGCATATAAAGAGCCATTTGATTACTTTCAGGGGTTCCACTAATGGTTACCAATCTTTCATTAGTATTTCCATGGGCATCAGCAATTTTGATATGACTTCCACTTAATTGTCTAATTTCATTAATTTTACTTCCTCCTTTGCCAATAATACAACCAACCTAATAAATAAATAAATATATAAAATAAATATCATATATATATATACCATTTATTTTTAATTTTTTTTTAATTCTTATTTTTTTCTTCTTTTTTTTTTTGTTTATCTATTTTTACCATATCATTTGGAATAAAGATTTGTTGATGTGTTTGTGAATTATTCATTGGCATATTTCCATATTCTGGTGCACCATTTCCAGATGTAGGGATACCACCATAACCCATATTTATATTTTGATAAAAAAAAGGAGCACCCATTGGCATACCTGGCATAGTTGGCATAGCCGCTGCTGGTATACCTGGCATCATTGCATAACCACCAGTATTAGCATTAGGAGCAGGCATACGATGTGTTGGATAATTTCTATTCATTTGAATCATCGATGTATTCACAGGTAATGGTCTATATGGTATATGATTTATGTTGTTTCTTTCTGGGTGTTCAGATAATATTTCCCCAATACGTATGACTACCATTTGAATAGATGATGGTACACCGATAATAGTCATTGCTCTTTCCGTCGACATGGGTAATGTTTCTTCTCCAGCTGTCACTCTAGCCCCACTACTTTCTTGTATTGATTTAATGATTGACCCACTACGTCCAATGATATTTCCTACTCTGTTATCTGGTACTAATAATTGTAGTGTGATTGTTTTTTCATTCTTATTGTTTTCATCTGTAATTTCTGCAAGAATTTTTTCAGCTACCATAAAATAAGCCTAACAAATATAAAAATAAAAATAAATACCAGTTTCTATTTTATTTATATTATATATATATATATATATATATATTACCTTTGCTACTGATTCTAAAGGTCCATTCACAGATAATATACGTTCATAAGCACCCTGTACAATATCAGAAATAGTTACTCTAGCTGAAGAATATTCACGGATTTCATTAACATTTTTACCGCCTCTACCAATAATTACACCAGCATCTTTTGTGCTAACTATTGAACGAAGACAGATGGATGATATTTGATCATTATTATTTGTATGGCTATTATTATTGCTGTTATTATCTATATTATTATCTGTATTTTTGGTATTATTAATATTATTATCAAAATTGTTGTCATTGGTGTTGATGTCACGATCATCATTATTCATGTCATTAATTGATTGTTCATTTTCTGATTGGATAATAGGTTCACGTGGATAATCAGCATATGTATAAGAATCATCGTCTGAATCACCTTGATCATCATCTTCAGCCCATTTTTTGTGCCGTCTTTTAGTTTCTTTTTTTTCTTCACCAGCAAAATGTGGTGCTTTTGTTTCAGGATCCGGTACCGCTTGTCTTTTAGCATGACGATCATCTAAACCGTGTTGTTCATTATCAGAATCTATTTCTTCTTCAAATCTAGGACGCTTTGATCTATCTGTTGGTGAATTAATATTATCGTGATCACTCATGACTAAATAAATAAATAAAATATAATAAAATAGCTATAAAACAACTATATATTATTAATTATTAAACTAAAAAAAGGAGGGAAAAAAGCAATAACAACTAAAATATACAATAAAAATATACCTTTAAAATATATAGATATATGCTTGTACTTATATATGTCTTTTATATTAATATCATATCATAAAACAGAATAAAAGATAAAAAGTTAGTACTGTATATATATTTGATACTATTTATATATATATATATACCACTTACAGGTTAAAAGAACTATACAGTTAAATAAAGTTAATAAGCAAAATAGGGAAACTTATTTAACACAGTTATTTGAATAATATAAGGTAAGGGGAATAGAAGTATGATGTAATTTTCTGTTTAAGGGGGAAAAGGAATTAATATTGTCATGATGAGAGTTTATCATAGTTATTAATAATCTTTTTAAACAACATATATAAAAAAAAAAAGAGAAAGACAATACCAGTTAAAAAATATGAATAAAGGAAGATGGATTATGGATTGTAAATGGTTTTTATATTAACAGGAAATAGGATAAAGTGTTTTAGATTATATTTTAGCTTTAAAAAATAAATATATAAATATATGAAAGAAAGAAATAACAAGAAAGTGAGAATTTAGAAATTAGAAAAATAAAATAGGTGAGTTGTCGGAATTTAAATTGACGATCAGCAAATCCTAATATTTTATATATATTACTGTAATCATTTTAATTTATCTTAATAAACTATCAATAACTTTCCTTTTTTATTATTATCACTATTACTACTACTAATTTATTTATTTATTATTATCTTCAAATAAATTTTTTAAGACTGTTTAAAAAGTCAAGTGGAAAAATATTATTTATTCCGCTCCGACTGATCGAAATGCTTCTTTATAATTGATTGAACAAGTTTTAACTTATAGATTCAAATATAAAAAAAAGAGTGATTCGACTTGTTTTTTTTTTTGATCATTGTTATTTTTTTTTGTCTTTCATTTTTTTTTCCTTTTCTTTTTCCTTTCGTACTTTCTTTTTTAATTTTTTCACCTTGTATTTTGTTTTTTTTTTTTTTTTTTTTTTTTTTACTGATTATTATTCATTCATTCATTTTACTTAGTCTTATTTGGAAATATTATTTATCTTCCATTTAAAGATATATGAATCCTTTAAAAGAAAAAAACTAATGTAATATAAACAATCACGATAAAATAGAAAAATAAATAAAATAACAATGACAAAAAAAGAAAAATAGATAAAAAGGAATATACAAATGACAATAAACTCCATATTATGCACAGCTCTTTAGTAAACTTTTTTTTTACACATGGTTGTAACACCATGCGGTAAAAGTGATGGAGCGGAGTTATTTGAATAGCTGGTATTAATACTAACATAACTTATTGTTTGACATTAGACGTTAAACAAACCCATTTATTATCGACAACTCATATATAAAAAGGATTATCAACAATTAATAATAAATACAAGAACTCAATTATAACTCGATCATTACAAGAGAATATTTTGATTTGAAGTTTCTTTTGTACTTTTATTCATTATCTTTGGTGTCTTGCGGTTGACCAATGGCACAACAACGTAACGTTAGCGAAAGCAAAAATAATAATAATAATATAAATACAAAAATAAAAACAATAAAAACAATAAATATCACCTTCTGGATTAAAAATTTTTTTCTTTTCTCTTTTCCTCTTTTTTTCTTTCTCTCTCCTCTTTCTATTTTTTTTTTTTTATCTCTTATATTTTTCTACTTCATATTTTATTTTTATCAATTTAAATATTTAACAATATAGATTATAATTTGCCTTCAACACAAGACGACGACGAACCGACTAAACAACGGCAGATTCAACAGCCGGTACTAAGTTCAGAACCATTAACAACATGGATTCCACCTCCACAATCTTCCACCAATCAATACGCCATTTTTCAGAACTTAGAATTTGAACCACGACATGGTCAAGAACAAGATTCATTGCATATAAAATTACAATTAGAAAAAATAGAATGTTTACCTTTATTAAAAATAGCATTTGGTTCATGTATTATGCCAACACAATCCTTTTTAGATCCCACCACTAATATCACTCACCTATCTAGTACTGTACCTTCTTGGTCACTAACACAATCTTCTAATAGATCTATTCCTTTATATATTACTGTCATTTCAGATCAACCTAATTCTATTTCCGTTTTAGACGCTTGGTTAATTGGCTATTTTACTTATCAACCTAATAAACGATCATCCGCTGAATTACCTTTATCTTATGAAACTTTAATGAAACGAACAAAACCGTCAAATATAGGTAATAATGATTATATATATATATATATACGTGTGTATGTGTATGTGTATGTGTATGTGTATGTGTATGTTTGTATAATTATAAAATTAAAGTGTAATATTAAAAAATGGTAAAATAACCTAAAAAAGAAAAGGGGAAGAAAAAAAAAAATAAACATTAGAAGAAAAAAAAAGTTAAAATAAGCATATACATGAAATTAACCATTTTTTACATTTTTTTGGGGGGACTGAAATATTAATATTTATATAAATAATCAAAATAATTAAAAAAATGACAGACCAGGAAACACAAGCGCAACCACAATCAACTTTTATATTACCTACGCAAGCTAATTATGACTATTCTAACTATTATGGCTTAACGCAACACTATATTCAATCAGTTCCGTCGTCGGGCGAACCTTCATCATCTCGGACTAGGCAATATTTTGAAGGTAAAAAAAGATGTAAAAAAATTTCCATATAATTATGCTTCTCCTTCTATTTAAACATCCGCTTTCATTTTCCGTCCATTGTTCTTTATTTTTTAAAATTTATTCTTGGCTATCCAAACTTGACTATATTACCGCCTTTTCTTCTACTTTCCTTTTTTTTTTATCTTAACTTGATATATTTATATACCATGATGATGACATATTTGCATTTTTTTATTCTCATCTTGAATTTTATTCTTTCTAAAATCACTATTTTAAATACTTATTAATTGATTTTTTCATAATTATTATTTGATTCAATTCTTTCTTTCTTTCTTTCTTTTTATTAACATTTTATTTTATATTTAGATCCTAATTCACCTACACAAATAATGTATCCATATAGATCATCTAGTTCAACAGATACTTTTGCAACTTATGGAACAGCAGAATCATTAGGAATATCTACAAGTAATATCGGCCAAATACCATCAACATCTTCATCAAGTACACTTCCTACAGCATCTTACAGTACATCATCATCCATGCAGCAACAACAACAACATCCACAACGATCATTATCCATATCAACTAGTAAAACACCAGCATCTACTATAGAAATTGCACCAGCATCAGTATCACCTTCACCTTCTTCTGCACCACTTTTTTCACCTACAATAACCACCGCTTCTACTACTGCTGGTGCTTCATCATCTAGTCCATTTGCACATCTTTTGAGTCATGCTAACCTTGTAATAGAAAATGATATTAATAGTATTACAGAGAATTGGGATGAACAAGAAAAAAAAGATCGCCGTCGTTTAGTACAATTCTGGCGTCGACAACAAGAAAATGAAATTATCTGTCATTGTAAAGCAATTCCACCTACCAATCGAGCTAATACAATTCATGAAATTATTGTATCATGTATTTATTGGGAATCTAATAATGATTATTTTATTACATCAGTAGATATTATATATTTATTAGAAGCATTAATAGGTGCGAAATTTACCACTGAAGAAAAAAATAGAGTAAGGCGTAATTTAGAAAGTTTTAATCCGCTAACGGTTAGTAAAATGAGACCTGACAGCAGTGATTTTTTTAAATTGATTATGGCCTTTAATCATCCTAAACCTCGTAATATTGAAAAAGATTTAAAAGTATTTGCTTGGTCTACTTTACCAACGGCTTTAAAAAAAATAATCAGTAAATATTCAGCAAGTTATAGTAGTACTGCAAGTGTTACTCTTGATCCTTATTCTTCCTCTAACTCTCCTCCCATTCCTCACCCTTCAACATCTACATAAATCGTCACTTTATTCGCATTCTACCTTTTTTCTTTTTCATTTTTGATCTGAACTATTAATTTTTATTATATATTCTTCTATCTTTATATATTCATTATTATATACTATATATTTATATATTATTTTTTATTGGCATATTATTTATTTTTATTTTTATATTTTTATACTTATACACTTATTTTTATATATAATTATTCTATATTTATTATACTATATATTATATTATATATTTTCATTCTGTTCTATTAATTATTATCTATTATCTACTATATATTATATACTACTAATTATTTATTATCTATTATCTACTATCTATTAATTATTATTTATTATTTATTCTTTTAATTCATAACTATTAATATTACTTTTTTTATAATAACTATATTATCATTTCATTAAGTCATTCATTTTATATATAAACTGACATTTGTTTAATGCTATATATTAAAAATGTATATTTTTTTAAAAATATTATTGGTGGATTTTTTTAATTCTCAGTCTTTAAAATTACCCTTAAAAGATTTTTTTGATCACTTTTTTTTCTTTCTTTCTTTTACTTTTTTATACCTTTATTCTTATTCTTATTCTTAGTATTAATATTAGTATTAGTATTATTGCTCTCTTTTATTATTTTTATTTAACACATTAATGAATTTTGGATCACCATTTACATCGAATGAAACCAGTAGTTGGCTATTATATATATTAACAGATTCAGCTTTACCAACAGGAGGGTTTGTAGCATCTTCAGGACTTGAGGCAACTTTTCAAGCAGGTTTATTAACAAAAGCATCGTTACCTTCATTTGTACAGTCTTCAGCTCATTCATATGCAAGTCAAACGTTATGTTTTGTGAAAGCAGGGTTTGAAGCTATAGATAAAGAAGATCCAATAGCAGCTTTAGATGAATGTGATGATATTTGTGATGCTGTTATGGTAACAAATACAGTAGCTCGTCGTGCCTCTCTTGCTCAAGGAGTGGCTATGTTAACACTTTATTTAAAATGTTTTACCGAATCAAGACCTGCAAAAGAAGTACAACTTGTTAAAAAATGGAAACTTAGTATAAGAGCTGAAACAACACAAGGTCATTTTCCTATTTGTTTTGGATTAATATGTAGATTATTAGATGTAGATATTGGTAATAAAATAATAATAATAATAATAATAATAGCGATGTTGTACACGATGATGATGGCGATACTTTATGTATATATGTATATATATATATATAATTATTATTAATATTGATATGATTATTATTTTTTTCTTTACTAGAAAATACATTACATTTATGGTTATATTTATTTACAAGAACACTTTATTCTTCAGCTGTCAGACTTAATTTAGTAGGTCCATATGAAGCACAAAAATTATTATTTGATTCAAGATCATCTGTTGAAGCTATTATTAATCAAACAAGACATTTAACTATGGATGATTGTTGTCAAACAAATCCTTTACTTGATGTTTGCCAAGGGATGCATGATCGTTTATACTCTCGACTTTTTAATAGTTAGACTTATTTATACATATACACTTTAAATATATTGCTTTTCTTTTTGTAAATAAATTAATTATATATAAAAAATAAGTATATTTTTAGTCTAAACAAGATTTTTGTATCAGGAATATTTATTATATACTTTAATTATATTTTAAAGTAGTTCCTTTTATAGAAGTATATAGAATAGAGTAGTTTACTAAAATAATCGACATTGGTGTTTTGTTTTATAATTAATACTATTTTTTTTTAATTATGATAAAAAAATAATAAACATGATCTTTTAACTGTAAATATGATGAAACTGCTACTTATTATTTAAATTGAATATAAAAAAAAAGTAATTAATGTTCAAAAGAAGAAAGAAAATTGGAAAAGAAAGATTATGTAGTATTCTATAATGATTATTATCATTTTTCACGATGTAATATCAATTTATTAATTATTTTAATAAATTTACCTATTTTTTTAAATTATAATCACTCAAAATGCAAATAGTTAAATATTATTTTTAATTTACTTCTATATACATATACGACGATGATCAAAGAATTTTCCTTTTATAGATACTTCATAGTAACAAAAAGAAAAAAAATTAACTAGTCGTTTTATATTTTATTATTTATATTAATATTCAAGTATTTATTATAAATGTCATTGGATAGAAAGAGTATATATTAGGTAAGTAATAAAAAAAAAGATAAAGAAAGAAATAACTGGATGAAGTAATTTTTTCTTTTGTTATATGTCAAAAAAAAAGTGACAAAAACAAATTTATTTACAAAATCCATAAATTAGAGACAATACTTAATTTTTAACAACTACAAATAATACCGTATAATAAAGAAGTGCACAAAATAATAGAATAAAGACAAACATAAAATAATAAAGTATATAAATTAATAGATAATTCAAAATTGTAAGTAATATTCAAGCGCTTAAACTTTTTGAAGCGTCAAGCGATCGGTGTTTATTTATTCAAATACCTGATTTTTTTTAGAAAGAAAAAAAAAACTCTTTCTTTTTCCTTTACATAACTTTTTTTAAAATATGGATTTAAAATCTTGGGTATCCGATTATGCTTTAAAGGTAAGCAAATAAAGATCTTTCTTTATAAAATATGAAATACTACCAAAATAAAAATAAACTAAAATATGAAGTTCACTAAACACTAACTAATGTAAAAATTATTAACCTATTCTATTTATTTATTTATTTATTTATTTATTATTTTACTACGACAGTTATTTCAAATATCTGAATCTTCTGTAGTAGATTTTATTATTGCAACAGGTAAGCTATCATATATGATTGATTATTAATATAGCGAAAAAAATGAAAGGAAAAAAAGAAATAGCAGAGTATTGAACTATATATATATATATTATATAAAAGTATATAATCATTAAAAGTTAAAAATAAAAGTAATATTAAGCACAAATAGCTAACCACTTTTTTTCTTATTCTTTTCCTTTTCTTTCCAACCTATATATATAATATATAGCACAAAAAGCCAAGTCACCAGATGATTTATTAACAACCTTAACAACAGTTTGCGATTTACCTGGAGATGAACAAAGTAAAAGATTTGCTTATGAACTATTTGGACGTGTTCCTAGAAAGGTAACGGCAAATAAAGAAGCAGCAGCAAAAGCACAACGTAAAAAGGAAGAAAAAGAAGCAGCTAAACTTAGAAAATCAAATGATTCATATAAAATGATATTGATGGATGAACCTGAAGATGATCCTGTTAAAGAAAGCAAAGAAGAACGTCGTTTAAGAAAAATGGAAAAGAAATTAAGGAAAAGAAAAAGAGAAAGTGGATTTGATGATGATGATGATACTAAAATTACTAGTACTTTGGAAGAAAAACTCAAACGATTAGAAGGTAATTTTTTAATAATAATAATAATAATAATGATAATGATGATAATGATAATAATAATAGTAATCGTATATTACTTAATTTATCAACTTCAATTGATTATTGATTTCCTTTTTTTTACTTTTAGAAATGGAAAAAATGGAAGAAGAAACTGAAGAAGAAAGATTGGAAAGAGAAAGATTAGAAGACATAAGACAACGTGATGAATTAGCAGAAAGATTAAAAGAAAAAGATAAAGAAAGAACAAAGAAAATGGTAGAAGATAGATCATCAAAAAAGGATAGTGAAGCCAGTAAACGACGTAATTTAGCTGATGATAAAGAAGCAAGAAAATCGGCATTACCTGATTTACGTGATAGATCTCGTCAACAATATTTGAAATTACGTGAAACTCAAAAATTGGAACTTTTAAGACAACAAATTGAGGATGAAGAATTTTTATTTAGAGATCAAAAATTAACTAAAAGAGAGCGTGAACAACATGAATATAATAAAAAAGTATATGAATTGGCTAAAGCTAGACTTCAAATTGATACAAAAGAAGATGGTTATATGATGCCTGAAGGTAAGTAATATATATATGTATAGAATAAATTATAATAATAACGAGGAAGGAAAAAATGTATAAAACTAATGGATTTTAATGTAAATATTCTTATTATCTTTAATAATACTAAAAAAAAAAAAACAATAGATTACATCACTGAAAAAGGAAAAATTGATAGAAAGAAAAAAGAAAGCGCATTATATAAAAGATATGAAGATGAAAAATCATTTGTATCAGAACAAGAACAATGGGAAGCATTACAAATTCATAAATCGGCAGCTAAACAACGAGCAGGATTAGAGGATGAATATGATTATGTTTTTGATGAAGAACAAAAAATAGACTTTGTCATGTCAGAAAAATTGAATGAAATTGACAGTGAAGATGCAGAGTTATTAGAAAGAATTGATGAAGCAGAACGTAAAGCTAAATCTATCGAAGAAACACGTAAATCATTACCTATTTATCAATATAGAAATGAGTTAATCGAAGCCATCAATAATTTCCAAGTCTTAATTATTGTTGGTGAAACAGGGTCAGGAAAAACAACACAATTACCTCAGTATTTATATGAAGCTGGTTATACTAAAAATGGAATGAAAATTGGTTGCACTCAACCTCGTCGTGTTGCTGCCATGAGTGTAGCTGCTCGTGTTGCTGATGAAATGGGCGTACGTCTTGGTATGGAAGTTGGTTATAGTATACGTTTTGAAGATCAAACAACTGAAAAAACTGTAGTTAAATATATGACTGATGGTATGTTATTACGTGAATTTATGACTGAACCTGATTTGGCTTCTTATAGTTGTATGATCATTGATGAAGCTCATGAAAGAACCTTGTCTACTGATATTTTATTTGGATTAATCAAGGTAAAATTTTTATTTTATATGATATATATATAAATATATATATAAGTGTGATCTATATTGAAATATTTATTTTATTTTATTTTATTTTATTTTATTTTATTAAATATTAATAGGATATTGCTAGATTTAGACCTGATCTTAAACTTTTAATTTCAAGTGCTACAATGAATGCTCAAAAATTTTCTGAATATTTTGATGATGCTCCTATTTTTAATATTCCTGGTCGGCCATATCCTGTTGAAATTTATTATACTAAAGCACCTGAAGCAAATTATTTAAGAGCTGCCATTACTCAAGTATTAACTATTCATGTAACAATGGGTCGGGGTGATATCTTAGTCTTTTTAACAGTAAGTATATATTCATATATATATTAATAATAATAATAATAATTATGATAATGATGAAAAAAAAATTACAAAATTATTAAAACCGAATTTTATTAAACACTAATTCTTTTAATTTTTTATTTTTTCATATTCTATTTTTTTTTTATTTGAATTCAATTTAAAATTAGGGTCAAGAAGAAATTGAAGCAGCACAAGAAGGGTTAACATTAGCTTGTAAAGCACTTGGAAGTAAAATTGGAGAATTGATTATATGTCCTATTTATGCAAATTTGCCATCAGAAATGCAATCTAGAATTTTTGAAGAAACACCAGAAGGCGCTCGTAAAGTTATTTTAGCTACTAATATTGCAGAAACATCAATTACTGTAGATGGTGTTTCTTTTGTCATTGATCCTGGATTTGGAAAACAAAAAAGCTATAACCCTCGTACTGGTATGGAAGCATTAACTGTAACACCTTGTTCTCGTGCATCAGCCACTCAGCGCGCTGGTCGTGCCGGTCGTACTGGTCCTGGGAAATGCTTTAGATTATTTACTGAATGGGCTTATTTTAATGAAATGGAAGCAAATACAACTCCTGAAATTCAACGAGTTAATTTAGCAAATGTAGTTCTATTATTAAAGGTAAACAGATAAATAATAATAATAATAATAATAATAATAATAATAATTAAAAAGAAAGGATTATATTGATATGCTATTTGATTAACCTATATATCTTCATTCATTAATTTTTTTTTCTCTCTCTAGAGTTTGGGTATTAACGATTTAGTCAATTTTGATTTTTTGGATCCACCACTTGAAGATACAATGATTCGCGCACTTAGTCAACTATATGCATTAGGTGCACTAAATGATAGAGCAGAATTAACTAGACTTGGTAGACGTATGGCAGAATTTCCAATGGATCCATGTTTATCAAAAGCAATTATTGCAGCAGAAAATTATGAATGTACTGAAGAAGTAGTATCGATTTGTGCTATGTTATCAGAACAGAGTTCATTACTTTATCGACCTAAGGATAAAAAATTATTAGCAGATACGGCTCATCAAA
This sequence comes from Cunninghamella bertholletiae, assembly GCA_037043795.1. Taxonomy (NCBI): domain Eukaryota; kingdom Fungi; phylum Mucoromycota; class Mucoromycetes; order Mucorales; family Cunninghamellaceae; genus Cunninghamella; species Cunninghamella bertholletiae. Next base: position 2,485,062 of record JAZGVP010000005.1, read on the forward strand.
ACCTTGTTAAACCAGGTGGTGATCATATGACCTTGTTGAATATTTGGAACCAATGGGTAGAAACTGATTATTCTATACAATGGTGTTACGAAAACTTTATTCAAATCCGTACTTTGGAAAGATGTCGTAATGTTCGTGATCAATTAGTGCAACTACTAGATCGGGTTGAAGTTCCACTTGTCAGTAATCCAAATCCAAATGATATTGTTCCTATACAAAAGGTAATGAATACATAGATGTGAATTTTTTTTATTAATAATATATATACATTTATACATATATATTTTATATATTGATTTATTTTATTTAATTTTATTATTTTATATAGGCTATTACATCTGGATTTTTCTTTAATGGTGCAAGATTAAATAAATCAGGCGATTCTTATAGAACTATAAAACAAAATCAAACAGTTCATATTCATCCAAGTAGTAGTATGCTAGAAAAAAAACCTAAATGGATCATCTATTATGAATTAGTATTAACTAGTAAGGAATATATGCGTCAAGTGATGGAAATCCAACCTAATTGGTTATTAGAAGGTAAAACGAAAAAAAAAAAAAAGGATTAAAAAATTATTCAGATGATAATATTGAAAAATAGTTGATATAATTTACATCAATATTTAATCTAATATATATGTTATTATTATTATTCATATAGTGGCACCTCATTATTATAAACAAGCTGATTTAGATAATATGGATGATAAGAAAAAACTGCCAAAGAAAATTAAACAGTACCAACCTGATGTTGCAGCACAATAAAATAACTAATGAAAATGTCAGTCTTTTTTATTACAACCATTTCTTATTATTAATATTATTGATATTATTATTATTTGTATATATATGTTAACGTATTAAATTTCGCTTATTAAAAAAATTAATGATGATCATTATTCTTAAATACAATAAAATTATCATAGAAGTAATTAATTTTTTATTTATTTATTTAATAATATACATGAAAGGGTATAAATATATATATATATATATTATAGAAGGATAAAAGTATGGTATTAATTTGTATGAGAAGCAGAATCAACCATGGATAAAATCATCACTCCAATAACAAAAAGAGCTATTAAAACCATACTTAGGATACTTCCTACACCTGATTGAATATATTTTACTTCACGTACTAGTGCATATTGTGATCGAAAATATTTTACAAGTCCAAATATAAAAACAAATAAACCAGCAGCAACAAATACATATCCAATAGGTCGAGTAACTTCGTCTAGTTTTGATTGGTCGGGTTCATGTTTATTTGTACTTGGTAGTCGAAAATTAGTTAACAAGGTAAATCCTATTATATAATACATGTACATATTAAATATTTTATTATTAGCTTTTTTAATGACAACTATTATTTAAAAATAAAAATAGAATAGAAGTATACTATTATTCACATACCTATTACAATAAGTGTGCAAGAAAACCTTAAAAACGTTAAATAGTTACGTTCAGTTGCAAGTTGGTCCCGCGCCATAGAAACTTTATTGGGTACAGTCAATGAAAAGTCTAGATAGGTAAATATGTCTGATTCTGAACGTATTTCCTGCTCAATTTTTATACCATTATTATTCATTTTTAGATAATGAAAAAAAAAAGATAATAATGAAAAAGGGAAGAAAGAATGAAAAAAACCCGCCCACTTTTTCTTTTTTCCAAAAAAGCCAAATAAATTTTTTAGAGGAGTTCTAAAATAAAAATAAATCATATCCTATAAATATTGTGTCATATTACTAACTAATATTCCACCTCATCTAAATGCAGAAAAAAGATACAAAATTTAAATAAAAGCGAAATTAGTTTATGTAGATCAAAAAAATTGTTATCTTCACTAAATGTTTTAGAATTAAATACAAAGGTCAAAGGATTGCTCATTTTTAGTTCAACTTTTCACATAAATAATAGTTATATATATAACCTAATATTTCAATTATATAAAAATGTACCTACTTTTTATATATTTATCAGATGTAATGCTTGATTTTAGAATGAAAAATATATATATTTAAACTCAGTAATTTCAGTAACATCGCATTTCTGTTCATTTTTACAAAATTAAGAATCATCACCATAGAAAATAGAAAAATAGCATTTGTTAGAAGTCTTCATATATTTATAAATAAAGTATATTTTAATCTTTAGATTTTAACGAATCATTTACATTAATACCATAAAAAAATCAAAAGCTATTCTTTAAAACACAATCTGTGTCTTCTAATTCTCTCTATTTTTCCTTTCCTTTTTTCTTTTTTTAGCAAGAGACATAAAAAGAAATAATCAAACAGAAGTTTACAAGTTTATTATATATAAATATGTTGGTTGATCAAATTTAAATACAATAATTTATTAAACATAAAAATCTTTAAATACAAACTAAATATCAAGGGGAACCATCAAAGAGACCATAATTAAAAACTAGAGTTAACCAAAAGCATATCAAACTTGTATTTGGAAAAAAAAAATTCCCGCCATTCAAACTAAAGAGATATTACATCAAAGAGAAAAGCAAACCAATAAGAGCACCATACCAAAGCAAAAATGTCTATCAGTTAGTTTGTTTTTATTAAAAACAACAGTAACAGATATGTACGCAAGGAAGTTTTTTACAGTAGCCGTGTGTAGGTTGAACAACTTTCCCAGCTATAAACTATTTCCTCATAGGTGGCACTCTCATAAAAAGATATTTATACTGGGCACGAGGTCCCTTGCGAAACGGGGAGTGATTACTATCCATTGGCCGCTTGCGGTAGCCAACAGTAATTTGTACCGTTTGATGGTACAAATCCCTAAAAAGCGTACCATAAGAAAAAAAAAAACAAAACGGCATGAAACATGACCTAAAAAGAAAATATAAAAAGGAGGGGCATGAAGTAATAATAAACGTAATACTTACAATAATAATTGTAAGAAGTTAATCTAAATCTAACTAAAAGAGAAAAGCAATAAATTATTTTCATTATAAAGTAATAAAAGAAAAAAATAAATGAAAGAAAAAAGTGAGAAAAAATAAAAGAAAGCCAATAAGTAAAACCATGTTTTAAACTTCGGTTGTAACGTTACTCAGTTTTTGGTCAATAGTATTTCTTTAAAAAGATACTTTCTTTAATATTACTTATATTAACTCTATAGTAAAAATTAGTATATGGTTTATAATAAAATATATTTTATAGCAAATAATGATTTAAGAGGATGTATTCGCATTAAAAAAATAAAAAATCACCGTGTAACAAAATCTGGTATATAGATAGTCTCCACTTGTGTAAAGGGAAATCTCACCTATAAATGTATATATATGGTTTTTTTCATTTGTTTTTTTTTTTTTTTTTTTTTACTATCCAACTCTTTTTTCTTATTTAAATGGATTATTTAAAGATTAATAAACATGTTTATTCAAAAAATTGAAAAAATAGGCCAACTAAATAAAAAGAAAAAAACAATTGGTTAAGTTCATTCTGTTTAAACTAATGCAATCAAAAAAACTACGTGACTTTTTTTTTATCTAAAAGTATAAAAAGAATACTTTCTTATTATATATAATTATTATACAGTTTATTATTATCATTAATATTTATCATTAGTTTTAATCATATATATTAATAAAATGATTCTATCATTACTTCTTCAAATATTTTATGTATTTTTGATTTCTTTACTTTAAAAAATTTCTTATTTTCTTACAAAGATGGATGAATAAAAAAAAAAAGCATGATCGTAAGAAAATTAAAAACTTTTATTAGTAAAATGTGTAAAAGTATGTATATCTACAAGTTGTATATTCTTTAAACTCCAAATTTTAATATATGATTTACATCGGCTTGTTTCCTATTATTATATAAATTTGAATGAATAAAAAAAAGTATAATCATAAGAAATAAATAAAAAAAAATTATTTATTAGAAATTAATGTATGCTAACACGAAAAATATTTAATTAAGCAAAAAAAAGTAAATGTAGCAGTGATCCATTGAATGAAATTTAAACTCCGTTATTTTTTTAGAAAAAGTGCCATAATCAATTTTTTTTTTCATTTCCTTTTCTTTTTCCTTTATGTCATCAAATAAAAAAACAAAATCTATATTTTCAACAGTTGTTAACGATCTTATTCGTTCTGCAGCTGGTCAAAATGCACAAAATGTTGCTGATGAAGATTTAGATACTTATGTAGCAAATCTTATTAGTAAAGAAGCGAAAGAAAGACAAAGTCGATATAAAACGGAAGGTATAAAAGCATATCAACCAAATACTGGATTGTAAGTTAATATTTATATTATAATCACGATATATATATATATATATATATATATATAATACTTATCTACTTATTTTATAAATTTAGACCTCCAAATAACTTACCTAAGCCAAATAAAAGATTTTTATTAAATATCGTTAAAGCGACAGATAGTCATAATCAAGCTGTAATACGAGCTGCGGAAGAAAAAGCAAAAGAATTTCAACAAAAACGTCGACGACTAGAAGAAGAAGAAGAAGAAGAAGAAAAGGGTAGAACAAAACGTCGTCATCATCATCATCACAAAAATGATAATAATAATGAATCTAGATCTATAAAACGAAGAAGATATAGTGAAGATTATTATCAAAAATCGGATAGTAATAATGATGATAGTGATAGTAGCAATAGTAGTGATAGTAGTAATAAAAGCGATACTGACAATGATGATAATGAAATGATAAAGGATAATATATCACAAAGACAACAAGAACAAAAAGATCCTTCTTCATCTAATGATAATAATAATACGACAAAAACAACAACTATAAGGTATCGTGGTAGAGGAAAATTACGTAATGGATCAACTATGGATAAATATTTTGATAAAAATTATGATCCTACGAATGATATTGATTCCGATACAGAAACTTATATTTTTATGGATTCATCTAAAAGTAAAAATAAAGATCATCATCGTCATCGTAGTAAATCAAAAAAGAAAAAGGATAAAAAGAAAAAAAAGTCGAAATCAAAATCAAAATCAAAAAAGCATAAGCATGATCGATGAAATTTACAGTAAAAAAAATAGAGAAGTATCAGCAAAGGATATTTATTAGTTATCAAAAATCATAGAAAATACACTAATATCTGTAAATTACAATGCACTAAAAAAAAGCAACTCATTTATTTTATTTATTTATTCATTTTGTAAATACACATTTTTTTTTCTTTATTATATTATCAAATAAATACATATAATTTATTATAATTGGATTTAAAAATTATTTTATATAATAAATAGTATTAATAATAATAATAATAATAATAATAATAATAGTTAATAAATATAAGTAATTAAAAAAATAGTACAGCTTTAAAATCAAAAGCCAACTTAAAAAGAGTTTTCCGGTATATATATATATATATTATGAGATGATGTGCGAAAAAATCTTTAAACTCCGCCGTACTTTTTTCGATTCTCTTTTAATAAAAAAATTATACTATTTTTTTTCTCTTCCTTTCTCTTCCTTTGTATCCATCCATCCATCTCTTATTTTTTCTTTAAGAAATTAACAGAGGTTTTCATCCATCTTTATTTTAATATAAAAAATTAAATAATGTCTGCCTTCTCCAAGAACCTCTTTTCTCTTCTTAGTGAAGATGGTGAAGTGCGCCCTGAACCCGCCCCTGTAAAAGCTGAACCTACTAAGCCTGCTGCTACTGAACAAAAACCTAAATCCGACAAGCGTTCTCCTAAAGGTGGTAATGGTAATTCACTTTTTTTATTATTTTGCATTCTTTCCTTTTATATAATAGAAATATAGAAATAGAAACAAATATGTGGATATATTACAAATTTGGAAAACAAAAAAAAAGAAACCTATGACACAACTTTATATATATATATATTTATATAAGTTAATAAATTCAGCAACATCAACATAGCAAAATTAATAACAACAACGATAATAACAATAAAAAAAATATTACAACTCCAACTCTCAAATTTAAAATAATATATATATAGTCAAAGAAAAAAAAATAGACACACAAAATAAAACTACGAAAACGGTCTTTTATGGATATTATATTTATCGGCTTTTTTTTATATATATTTATTTATTTTAGCTAAACGTGGTGGTGACCGTCGTCGTGGTGACAAGCGTCAACAAAATGGTCGTCCTCAACGTGGTCGTGAATTCGACCGCCACAGTGGTACTGGTATTGCGTACGTATTATTATTTTTTATCTATTATTATTTATATGATTTTATAGTTGCTATTATTTTTTTCCCTTTTGGTTTATTTTAACAAATATAATCTTTATTATTTATTTATAGTGATTCCGAAAAGAAGGAAAAACAAGGATGGGGTCACCCTGAAACTGCTGAAGCTGAAGCGTAAGTACTATTATTATTATTATTATTTTAATTATAAAGTGAAGAATAAGATAATAAAAGAGAGAAATCAATATTAATAATTATAAAAAAACTGAATTATATTTATCTCCCCAATTATATTAATATTTTTATTATTAAATCTATATTTGTATTCATGTGATATTAATTAATTCTTATTATTTTTATTATTTTTAGTGCCAAGGACACCATTAGCCCTAACGATCCCGCTGCTGCTGAAGAACCCGCCACTCCCGCTGAACCTGAAGAAGTTGTTAAGACTTTAGATGAATACTTAGCTGAAAAGGCTAACAAGGCCTTAAAGGTTGGTCGTCCTGAAGCTCGTAAGGCTAACGAAGGTTCCGATGATTCTAAATGGAAGAACACTGTTGAATTCGTTAAGACTGAACAAACTGAATACTTCGCTGCCAAGGTAAATATATAAAAAAATAAAAGTCAAATGAATATATATATATTGATAATTAAATAGATAGTACAAAAAAAAAGAAAGAATATATATCATTAACATAAATAAAATCTATTATTATATAGGAAAAATCCTCTGCTAAGAAGGAAAAGGTCCGTAAGGAAAAGGTTATCGTTGAAATTGAACAACGTTTCCAAGAAAAATCTCGTTTCCGTGAAGAACGTCGTGGTGGTCGTGGTGGTGAACGCCGTGGTCGTGGTGGTAACAACCGCCGCAACAACCGTCAATCCAACGGTCCTTCCGTCAACCTTCAAGATGATGCTGCCTTCCCCTCCCTTGGTGCCACTACTGCTTAATTTTTAAATTAAATAAAAAATTATAATTAAGGATGGATTTTCAACATACAAAAAACAAAAAACACATTAAAAAAATAAAAAATCATTATACATGTTTTAATTGTTTTTCTTTCTCTCATTTTCTTCTCTCTCTCTTCCCCCTTTTTTTATTTTATAATTATAATCAACATCATCCTCTTTTTTATTTTTTTTCTCTTTTTTTTCATATTCATTTCTTTTTTTTTTTATCTTATCTTATTTTTTTGCTTTTTTTTTTGCATATTTATTTATTTATTTATACATATATATTTTTATTGTTTTAGATTGTTAAAAAAGAAAAAGGAAAAAAAAAAAAAATAAGGAATGAAACTATATAACGAAAAAAGGAAAAAAAATAAAAAACGGATAATTCGTTAAGCTAATAAAATTTTAAAAGTTTGTATAAAATGAATTAAAAAAAAAATGACAATTGTACCATATCAGGAATTAAATAAGTCAAAAATTAACTGAAGCACTTTTTTTAAAAAAAAACAAAAAAAACAGATGATCAATTTTAGGATGATCAATTTACCTGCGTATCACATTAGAACCAATGTACGAAAAAAAAAAAATCAATACATCATCAGTTGAATTGTAAATCTTAAAGTTTCTTAGAGTTTTTAGAACGAATGATTTACAATTACATATATATACATTTTACCTTGCAAATGATTTTAAAGATGATTTTGCAGTAAAAGGGTCAAATGGATATATTTTTTCTTTTTTTTTAAGTTCATCATTTAATTTTGATTGTAATAAAATCTAGGAATGATTTTTGCAGTATATAGATCAATGAATACAATTCTTTATTAAATAATTAAGAATATAAATCATTTTGATACCTTTTTTTGTTTTTTGTTTTTTGTTTTTTATAGATATAAAGACTCTTTTTTTTTTTGTAACTATTACTATTATATTAGTATTACTATTATTTATTGCTATTATTTACTTTAAGTCAATATAAAATTACAGAAATATACGAAAGTATAATATAAATAAAATAAAATAAAATAAAATAAAAAATAAAATGAAAATTAAAATTACTAATATATACTATAAATTTATATATTTATATATAAAGTAAATTAAAAAGGATAAAAGATATTATATTGGATTATATACGTATATAGGAGGGGAGATAAGTGAGAGGAAAAAGAAAAAAGAGTGAGAAAGAAAAAAGAGTTAAATAGATAAAATAGAATGAAACTATGGATATAATAAAAGAGGAAAAAGAAAAAAGAAATATTATAAAGTAATAATATTGTAAATAAACACCAAAAGGAAATAGGATATTAATGCATAAAAAAATATATAAAATTAAAATATATGAAGTATCATGTAATAAAAATAAACAAATATATATATATAAATGTAAAAATAAATAGAAAAAGAAAAAAGAGATTAATTTTCATTATTCATTGCCAAAAATGGATGGGATAATAATTCATTAGCTGTAGGTCGTTTTTCATGATCACTAATATATATGTAAATATATATATATAAATTAATTAGAACTACTTTTCTTTTTTTCTTTTTTTTTAAAGATAAAAAGAATAAAATAAAAATAAAACTTACAGTTGGAAAGTACACTTTAAAAAGTCTTTTGCGTCATCACTAATATGTTTTGGGATATCAGGAGCAGTATAACTTCCAATCTATATATATAAAATATAATATAAATTTAGAAAAAATAACAAAAAAAAAAACATATACATACTCTTTTATTGAATTTATTTATTTATTTTATTACCTGGAAGATAGCTTGCATTTGTGAATATTCAGGGAAAGGATGATCACCAGTAAACATTTCAACTACCATACAACCTAATGACCAGATATCAGCTTTACGAGTATACTTTGTTTGTTTTACAACTTCAGGTGCCATCCTATAAAAGAAGAAATAATAAATAGAATGAATAAATGATATTTTCTTTAATATACATATATATATATATTATTCTTACCAGAAAATAGAACCTTGTAAACTTGGTCGATGAGGAACTGCAGTTGATACTTGCATAATATCTATTAATAAAAAAAAGAAAGAAAGAAAGAAAGAAAGAAATGATTAATATAAAACGATTTTTCTCTCATTTTTTTTTATTCTATTCTTACCTTCTTCAACTTTTTTGGAAATGCCAAAGTCAGAGATTTTAACACCACCTTTATTATCAACCAAAACATTAGCACCTTTAATATCTCTATGAACGATATCTTTACCATGTAAATAAGTTAATCCTTTTAAAATTTGACGAACAAAGCTTTTCACTAAAGGTTCTTGGAAAGCACCATAACTAGCTAATAATCCAGCTACCGAACCACCTGGTACATATTCAAGAAAGATACTAAAATGAGCATCATCAGATTGAGAACCTAAATATTGAACAATATTTTCATGTTGTAATTCTTGAAGTAAAGCAATTTCTCTTTGAAGTGCTTCTACCATGGATCGTTTACGTTCAATATTCGATGAGTTTTCTACTGGCAATTCTACTTGTTTCACTGCCATTAATTCCCCACTAAATGGATTTAAGCCAAGATAAACATCTCCAAAGGTACCTCTACCAATCAATGATCCCTTCATCCATGACATATTTTGTCCATCCATAAACGGTAATTGTTGATTATTATTACTGCTATTAGTATTATTATTATTATTATTGTAGGATGATGGTGTTAATGTAGAAGATAATTTACTAGTGGTATCAGAATCATAGCTATGATTATGTTCTTCTTCTTCAATAAATTTATTCAATTTTGTTTTATTAAAGATCATACTAGGTTTATGACGTTGTTTACTACCATTCAAATAGGATAAACTTGCTGACCTATTTTTTTCTGAAATTAATTGTTGATCTTCAGGTGATAAAGAATCATATTGATCTATACTTGATCTTGATGAACTATAATAACTTCCATTGACTATTGATCCTCTTGAATTATTATTATTATTATTAATAATATTGTTGTTACTATTATTAGCATCACCTTCTGTTGCAGATTTATATTCATCATCTTCATCATCACCCTCTTCTTCTACTAAACCTAATGTTGACGTGGATCCTTTGTTTGTTAATCTCTTTTCCTTAATACTATCATAATCACTTTCATAATGATAACTACCACTTTTTATACTACTTGTACGATCAGTATCATCATCGTTATCATCTTCATTACGATTATCTTCTCCAACTTCACTATTATTATTATTATCGTCATCGTCATCGTCATTTTCATTAGAAGCTCTACGTCTATTATTATTAATATTATGACCATCATCATCATCTTCAAATTTATCCATATCTACACCAAGTACAGAGACGAGTTCTGGCAATACACTATTTCGTGAGCTACTTTTAACATCATTACGACTACTAATGGCTGAAAATCGCTTTGTAGTTGATAATCGTTTTGCATTCATACCAGCTGTTTCCAATAAATCCCTTTTGTGATTAGGAAAGAAGGATGTTAAATTGGATGAAATTACTTCAGATGGAGGTCTTTCACCAAAGAATCTCTTTATACGTGGATAATTACGAGATCGGAACGTTGATCCTGTACGTGTTAATGCTGCTTCCGATAAACGTAATGATGGTGATTTGCTATTATCATAGTTATTATTATCATTATTATCATTAGTATTATAATTATTATTATTATTATTATTAACATTAGTATCATTAGTATTATTAGAATTAGTGTTATTGTTATTATTATTATTAATATTAGTATTGGTATTATTAGTATTATTGTTAGTATTATTATTATTATTATTATTATTATTAGATGATGTATTTAAATTTTCATATGAACGAGGAGTTGATATAGGGGATTGTGTAAAAGATTGTTGAGGGGCGGGAGGAGATGATGATGAATTTGAATTTACTATAGTACTTGTTGTTGTAATAGAAGACGATAACCCTGTAGATTTATCTATATGTGAATGAGGAGATGTGGGTGTCGTTGAAAGTGAAATCCCAGTAATGATATCTAAAGTTTTTTGTTTATCTGGTAACCAACCACCAGTAGAATTAATTGCATTTAAGGATGGTGATGTTGTTAATTTATGATGATGATTATTAGTTGTTGCTGTTGTTGTTGTCGAAGAAGAAGAGAGAATTCCATTAAATGAATGATTAGATGATGATGATGTAAGAGTGGTTGATCCATTGGGTATTGGTGTATTTGTATTTGAAGGTGGTTGTAATTGCCATCTACCATTGATATTTCCTTTTCTTTTAAATTCTTCATGCGTTGGATACATATGTCGCTTTCTTAAAATTAACCTTTCTTTTTCTGGTCGATCAGTTGAACGACAAATATCAGTAAGTTCTGCATCTGATAACGCACGAGCTACAAAAAAAAAAAAAAGTAAAAGAAACTCATCAATTAAACTTGTTTTAACTTTATATATATCGAATACCTTTTTTTTTTCACTCCTTCCCCCTTTATTTTTTTTTATCCATTTCTCCTTCCTCTATATGTAAGTACGTATATATATATATATATATATATATATATATATATATATATATATGTATGTATGTGTGTAAATATATATTTTATACCTTCACCAGTATTGCTTGATCCAACAAAAATACAATAACGATCTGCGTTGCTTTCATCAATACCAAATTTATGTAATACTTTTGCCATTACTACTTTTGCATTACCAGCATTATGTACATTTACAATACGAGTTTGTCCATCTTCACCAAATACTTTGACACAAGTCTATTTATATAAATAATGTTGATCATTCCATTTTATATATAGCCATAATTAAAATTAAAGTTAAAAAAAAATATAAATAATATTTACTTTAATATATTTATTATTATTAATATTACCTGTTTCACTTTTTCCATCGACATAATACCGCCTTCTAAAGAATTTCGCTATTTATATATAAAAAAAATCAAATCAAATAACTAAAGAGTTAAATAATCGTTTTAATTTATTTAATATATGTTATCTTTTTTTTCTTTACCTTTTGTAATACTTTTGGACTTGGAGGTAATAAAGGATGAGATTCTTGTGAAGGAGTATTTGAAGAGGAAGCACTTGAGGAAGCAAGAGTAGCTCCACGAGATTTTTTTGAATCCGAACGTCCAAGAAAACGAGAAAATGAATTTGAACGATTTAATAAACTTTTAGTGGATGAATCTGATAATTTCGTTGATGATTTATCTATAGGAGTAGTTATATTATAACCTTCATGACGAGCATTATTATTATGAGTATCAGACTGTGGAGATGTTATAATTGGTATGGATACAGCTGATTGATTAATATTTCTATAATCATTACGAAATGGTTGCAAAGGATGTTGATGATTATAATGTGGTGGTTGTTGTTGTGTTGAATAAATATGTTCTGGTAAACCCTATTATATACATATTAAAAAAACAAAACAAAAAAAATATTAAAAAAAAATGGGGAAGGGGATGTTTTATTTTATATATATATATATATGTACCTTTGCTCTTGAGTTTGCATATGTTGAAGTATAACATTCTTGACGTAAAGCCTTTATTGCAACTGATAATCGTACACGTTCTCCTACAGGAGTAATATCCATAGATTTAAATGCTTCATTATCAAGATCAAGTATTACAGCACCTGTAATTTTATGTTCTATATTAAGAATAAATAATTAATAATAATAATAATAGAGAGATAGAAAAGAAATAGAAGAAATAGAAGGGAAAGGGAAAAAAAAAAAAAAAAAAGGTTAAATATTAGTTATTTATGTTTATGTTCTAAAAAAGAAGTAGAGATGGAACAAAAAAAGGTTCATTTATATTTTAAGGTTTTTAGATTTAAATTCTTATATATATACCTTTAAAACGAGCAGTAAAACGACTAAGACTGAGTTGGGATAACCATTCAACCACTTGAGTTTCATTCCAATTTCGAACTTCTTCTAAAGTGCGAGGACGTCTTCCATGATCAGGATGAGTTGGTGTTGTTGGAGATGACATATATGTAGAAGAAGGTTGATAATAAGGTCTAAAAGATGGTGATGAAGGTGGATGGTTATTTGTTTGAAGAGACATGAAGTTTTTTTAAATTGAGGAAAACAAAAAAAAAAAAAAGCAAGCTAAATATATTTGTTGTTGAAAGATTTTTTTTTTAGAGTTGACTTTTTTATTATTGTTATATTATCCCTTCTCTATCTTTTTTTGGTTTTTTATATATATAATATATATATAAATGAATATATATATAATAATATATTTCTTTTAAGTATGAATATTAATATGTTTATATAATATTAAATAAAAGAAAGAAGGAAGATTAAAAAAAAAAAAGAAAGTAAGAAAGCGTTTCTTAAATCAATTTAAATAAGGGAAAGGAAAAAAAAAAAAAGGTTAAAAAAAAAATACAACGTTTATAAATCCTCCCATTTTTTAAAAGAGAGAGAAAAAAAATTGAAACTCCGTTTTTTTTCTTCTTTTCCCTTTTTCCACTTTTTTCATATATTTGAAAACCATGCCTAGTTCTTCTAATGGGATAAATAAAAAAACATTTAGGGCAACTAAAGTATTACAAAATAAAATAAGCCGTAAATTAAAAAATTATCATATTACTCCCGAAGCGGCCAATTTGGTAAAGAATATATAAATATGTATATGAAAGAAATAAAAAACAATACTCTTATTTATACTCTATTTTTTTTTATTCATTCAAATCATAGGTCTATTTAAACTATGTTATATTTATGAAACGATTAGCTGAAACTTCAACACTTGAAGCAAAAGAACGACAAAATAAAGAAATATCCACAACAATAACTAAAAAGAAAAAACCAAATACTAATGAGAAAATGATTAATTATGAAGATATTCAAAATGCGGCTTTGGTAAAAAAAAAAAAAAAAAAAAAAAAAAAAAAAAAAAATTTAAAATAAATAAAATATAAAAAAATGGAAATAGAAAAGATAATTTATAGATTGAAGGAGAAAGAGAGAGACTGAAACAAAATAGTTTAATCATTCTTATTTTCTTAAAAATACTTAGAATGTCTTACGTGAATTTCGTGGATAAAAATTGGATATAGAAAAAAAGGAAAGAATGAAAGAATGAAAATCAAAATCAATACCCCAATTATTATCATTTTTATTATTATTTGTTTTTAATATGGAATATTAAGACTTTTATGGTATACATATAAAAAAAAAGAAAAAGAAATCATAAAGCAATGATTTTGTATTAGTATTATTATTAGTGTTTTTATTTTTAATAAAAAAAACGAATTTGTAAATATACATGTATACATTTATATATATTTATATATTTATGTTTAGTAGTGGTAACACGAAATCATCATAATCATAAGATTTTCCTTATTATTATTATTTTATTGGCTTATATTATATATATATATATATATATATCATTTTAGAAACAAAATAAAATAAAAAAAATAGATCAAAATAATAGATATATACTTATATACTTTTAAGGTTTTTGATGATTTGATGATGGTGATGATGAGCCAAAATGAGGAGGAGTTTGTTGTATATGAGTATTAGGCATTGTATAATGTTGATAGTTCAATTGTTGTTGTTGATTTGGATTAGCGCCATTATTAGGAGATGCTTGTGTCGGAGGTACTGGACGATAATATGGATAACCTTGAGGGACTTGGTTATTATAACCCATAAAATTATTAGCCATTGGATAACTATAACCTGGAGGAGGGGTTGCATATGGATCCATTGAATAACCTATTTATTATTATTATTATTATTATTATTATTATTAAATAATAAAAATGACGATGATGATAAAATATATATATATATATATCAAGATGATAAGTCATTTTTATAAAATAATCCAATATATATACAAATATATATATTTACCAGGATTGAATTGATTAGGTCTAACGTATTGATTATTATCATATGGAGGATAACTATATAAAAATATGAGATTTCATTCAAGTTGACTCCATTCAATATTTCTCTTTTCTTTTCCTTTTCTCTTTTTTTGTTTTTTTCATTATTCATTATTAATTAATTAATTATATATATATATATATATATATATATATCACTTACTATTGTTGATAAAGCATTTTTTTTCCTGCACGTGGATCACCTTTTACTGGACCTCCTTCTACACTAGTTACATTTGATGCTTGTAAACCTTTATCACTTTTTATTAAATCAAACGCTACCTATAATAATATAATAGAATAAACTAAAATTCGCCATTGATTTTCGCTACTTGTATTTTTTTTTGGGGGAAAGGATTCATCCATTCTTTTCTTTTCCCTTCTTTACTGTATATATATCAATTTACCTCTTCTCCCTAAAAAGTAAATAGTAATATATTGTCAATATGATAATATAGATTATTTCATGAATAATAATAATATGAATAATATTATTAATAAAGTAAATCTTACTTGGCATAAACTTTTAAAACCGCCATTATTATGAATAGCTGAATGGTGTACGAATACTATTGTTTTTTTTTTTTTTTTTTGTTCAATGGAAATTAAATAAATAATCAAGCACAAGTAAAAGAATATAATAAAGAATTATTCTAGTTAAACATCTATTTAAATACCTTCCAAGTTCTCTTCCTGATCGTTAGGAATGATAAAACCATAACCTTTTATAGAGTTAAAGAATTTTACACGACCAGTTTTACGTGACTCTGTAGTAGACATTTAGATGAAGTATATTGATATATTATATATATTATTTATGTTATAGATATACTATATATTACTAATAATAATATAAAAACCTTTTTAATACTTGTTTTTAATATATATATATTATACATATATATATACATATATATATATATATAATATTACCGTACGATAAATATATAGTACTAAAAAAAAATTATGCAATAAACAAAGTATGATATGATTAATAAGATCTAATTATATATTTATATATATACTTTTAAATATAAGTGTATATATTATAAAAATATACTTTGAAATAAATAAAAAAGATAATAAATATATATATATATATATGTATGTATAAATATATTTATTATATATAACTTTTAATATATATATATATAAGTTTTAATAACTGAAAAGAAAAGAAGAGAGAAAAAGAGAAAATGGAAAATGGAAAAAAATGCGGATTTTAAAACAGATTAAATCTCCGCATTTAAGCAGCATTTTTTTTAATATTAAAATATCACCATTATCAACATGGAATAAAAAAAACTGTTCTTTTATTAAAATATAGAATCCAAATAAAAGGTCATACTTCATTATAAAATCTGTATGAATTAAAAAATAAGATATATATATATATATATATAAAGATCTGATAACAACATGAATGATTTATTTTATAAATCAATGACATCACTTATTTTTAAGTCTTTTATTATCATTTTTTTTTAATTTTCTCACACTTCATTTAAGTGTTAGAATATATAATATATATAATATATAAATAAATAAAAAATCAAAAAATAAAACAATTTAACAAAAAATGAAGTATATAAATATATATATATATATAAGTAAAGAAAGATATATATATATATATATGTTTAAAAAGGAAAAGAAAAGAATGTGAGAGAGAAAGAAAGAGAGAAAAAGAGAGTTACCAAAAATAAAATAAAAATAGAATAATATGATATACAGAAAAAATATTTGTTATAAGGCTGAGTTAAAAAAAAAAAGCTAAAATGAGATAAGGGAGGTCAGTGTAATAATATATATATAAGGGGAAAAAAAATAAGAAAGAGAGAAAGGGAGAGGAGCTTACATATATATTATATATTATATATTATATATATTTAAGATTCAGGTTGATCATCACTTATATCTGGAGCATTTAAACACGATTGTATTAAATTTTTTCCTTCTGGTTTAGTAACTAATGGTTGAAGTTTAGGCGTAGTAAATGTATAACTAATATAAATATAAATATATTAAATGATAATGAAGATAAATCACCTCTCTTTTTATTATTATGATTATTATATACTTACACTAATCCAGTTTCACTCACAACTAATAATAATACTTGTGTTCCTGTTAAAGTACTCAATTCATAGGCCTTTATTATTATTATTATTATTATTAATAAACAAATAAATAAGTAAGTAAATAAAATAAAATAGAATGAATAATTTTTACTCTTTTTCTTTGACTTTTTTTTATTTATTTATTTATTTATATATTTATTGATTACCTTTTTCATAATACCAGCTTTTCTTTTTGAAAAAGTAATATGACGTCTTGTTTTATCATCGATATATTCTATTTTTATTTTTCTTCTACCAGATCTACTATCTGGTTTTTTATTATTTGTACTAGTTGATTCTTCATCAGATTCCTCACCATCTTCACCAGTATTGTTCACGATAAAATCACCATTTGAAGGTTGAGGAGTATCTAAAGAAGTATTATTATTATTATTATTATTATTATTAGTTGAATAAGGATGTTGAATATCTTGTTGGTTATTATTATTATTATTGTTTGTTAAAGAAGATAAAGTAGGTAAATTAATAGAAGACGATGCCGATTGTTGTTGTTGTGGAGGTAAAGAATGATTATTTACAGGTGAATAATAATAACCATTATTATTAGAAGTAGAATAAGTAGTGGACTGCATAAATAAATATATATATATATATATATATATATCTGTTTCTGACTAAATAAAGTAATAGATTTTAGGTTGACTTTCTTATTTGGGGAATACGTTATTTCTTAAAAAAAAAAAAAAAATAGGTACTTACTTAAAAAAGTGTTCAAAAAGAGAAAGAAAAAGAAAATAAATCGAATAAAATAACTTACAAAATATATAAAAGGGGAAGAAAGGGGGGGGTTTAAGTGGGAAAAAAAAGAAAGAAAAAGAATCAATAACTGCGGCATTTGAATTATTTATTATTTTCTCCTTTATAAATATATAAATAATAATAATAACAATAATAATAATAATGAAAAAAAAAAAAACATTAAAAAGTATATACATTCTGATTATTATTATCACTTTATAACATTTCTTTACTTCCTTTTAAAGAAATAGTCTATTCAATATTCATTATATTTTAAGCTTAAACTCCTTCAATAGAATAAAAAGGTAAAATTACGATAAAAATAGATATAATCAATACATATATATATATGAAACATAAATGTTTGTATACATTGGATATGTATATAAATAGAGTAGAACGCTTTATAATAGTTGATCACTTTTTTTTTTCTTAGGTGGGTCGGAGTTTTAAAATAAGTCGTTAAGCTTTTTTAATTAAAAGTAGTTAATGGACAAAACATATATGTATACGTGTATTTATTTATATTTATATTGTATAAATTTATTTAATCAATTAAAAAATAAGAAGCATCTAAAAATAAAAAGTATATCCTTATATTTGTATAAAGAATCTTAATATTACTTTATAAGATAAAACAGAAATCTAATATATTTTGCATGAAAACTTTATCTTTCTTTTTCTTAATCATCATTTTTTTTTTATCTTTTCTTTTTGATAGATAATGCTGACATTAAATAGTGCGCTTTTAGTATCTGTCAAAATACCCTTTTTTTAAAATAATAATAGTAAAAAATGGACATATAAAGGAAGGTTACACACCAATAATCAAATCATCCATTCATTTTTTTTAACTTATTTAAATAAGCAAAATGATAAAAAAATGAGTCATTCCAAAAAAGAAACGAAAGTATGATAGTTAATAATATAAAACAAATAAATAATAATAATTTTAATGTTGTTAATAATAAAGTTTTGTTTTTTAAGTATAGTATACCAATGAGACTAAAAATGTAACTGAGTTTTAGATTGAATTATAAAAGGAAAAAAAAACTTCCCACACCTCTTTTTTTTTCCTTTTCCCTTTTTTCTTTTTCTTTTTCTTTTTTTTTAAAATATCATATTTTAAATATAAATATATATATATAATTCATTCATCATGCAAGTTGGTTCTCGTTTATCTGGTAAAGTAGCTATTGTTACTGGTGCTGCTAGGTAAAATATATATATATATATATCAAATATTACATATCAACCTTTTTATATTTAGTTATTTATTTTATCTTTATCTTTTATTTTAAAAAAAAAGTGGTATCGGTTTTGAAACTGCCGTTTTATTTGCTAAAGAAGATGCTAAAGTTGTTTGTGCTGATTTAAATGAAGAAGGTGCTCAAAAAACTGTTGATAAAATCACCCAAGCTTTCGGTCCTGATCGTGCTGTTGCTTTTAAAGTCGATGTATCTAAAGAAGATCAAGTCAAAGCTTTAGTTGATAAGGCTGTTGATACTTATGGTAATTAAATATATATATATATATATATTATTTGATCTCTATTTTATTTATAATAGATGACGCGTTTTTTTATTATAAATCATTCATTCATTTATTTATTTTTTAAAAAAATCAAAAATAGGTAAATTGGATATTATGTTTAATAATGCTGGTATCATGCATCCTAAAGATGATAATGCTCTTAATACCGAAGAAAAGATTTGGTAAACTTAAAGGATTAAAAAAAGAAATTGAAAAAAAAAAGGAAGAGAAAGAAGGAAAAAAAAAAAGAAAACGCGTCTGATTTTTTTTTATAATACATTATAATTATTAGGGATTTAACTATGGATATTAATGTAAAGGGTGTTTGGTATGGTTGTAAATATGCTATTCTTGCTATGCGTAAAAGTGGTGGTGGTTCCATCATTAATACTGCTAGTTTTGTTGCCATCATGGGTGCTGCTACTCCTCAATTAGCTTGTAAGTAATTAAATATATATATATATAATTGATTATTCTATTTTCATTTTTTCATTCTTATTTTTTATATATTTAAAATAAAACAATAGATACTGCTTCTAAGGGTGCTGTTCTTGCCATGACGTAAGTATACTATCATCATCAAAAATATTATTATTATTATTATTTTAAAAACATGTTTTATTCATTTCTTTTTTTATTTATTTATTTAAAAATACATATTTAGTCGTGAACTTGCTATGGTACATGCTCGTGAAAATATTAGATTCAATTCTTTATGTCCTGGCCCTATTCGTACCCCTTTATTAATGGATTTCTTGAACACTGATGAAAAGAAACAACGTCGTCTTGTTCATGTTCCTCAAGGAAGATTCGGTAATATAGAATAATAATAAAAATAAAAAAAATACCCATCATCTGATTCTCTTTTTTTTTTTATTTTGTTTCAAAAATATATGAATGTAAAAAAAAAAAAATAGGTGAAGCAATTGAACAAGCTAATGCTGCTCTTTTCCTTGCTTCTGATGAAAGTTCTTTCATTACTGGTACTGACTTCCGTGTTGATGGTGGTTTAAGCAATGCTTATGTGGTAAAGAATAATTATATTAATATATAAAAATATAAAAAAATATAAAAATAAAATAGGATCTGTATTAAGATATATAAATAACAATTTGGTTTTATTTTATTTTAAAAAAAAAAATAGACTCCTGAAGGTGAACCTACTGGTCCAGTACCTCAAAACTTTGCTGATATCCTTTAAAAAAAAATATACATCTTTTTCTTTCCTTCCTCATCTTTCTATATACTTTTTTTTAATAAGCTTTGTTTAATAATAATAAATTATTATGTAATATAAAAAAAATTATATATTTGATTTGTATTTTTGTATTGGTATATCTAAATAGAGAACGGATTTAAAATGAACAGAACTACGCGCATATGTGCTCTTATAAAAAAGATACAAGGATTCGGAATTTCAATTGAATAAAGACTTAACAATAAAATATACATTAAATTATTATCTATCTACTTTTTTTTTCTTCTTTTTTTCTTTAAATAATATATATAAATATTTTTAAATAATCAATAAATAAAAATTTCATTTTATATAGCACTTTATATATATAAAAGGATAAACAATGATAATGCCTTTTTTGTTTTTTTATTTTTTATTTTTGGTTAATTTAAATTCAGCCTTCATGAAAAAAGTTTAAAATAAAATTGCATCTTTGATCGCTTTTTTTTATTTCCTTCCTCTTTCCTTTCTTGAAAAATTTTTTTACTTGACGCAACAAAAAAAAAATTAATACTATGCCAATACCATATAATGTAACTAACGAAGAAACTGCCAATACTTCAGATAATAATAATAATAATAATAATATTGTATTCCCACCAATAACTATTGAAGATATACAAAAGTGTTCTTTTCCTTCTTGGTATGATCACTTTCGAAATGTCACTTTTAAATCTACCATAATCTCTTTACCTAAAGAGTTCATTGATTATCTTAATGCTGACGGGATCTATTTACCAAAAGATGGGTAAAAAAAAAAAACAGTATTATTATTATTAACTTTTATATACCTCATTATTATTATTAACGTAAATAAATATTATTAATAGGCAACCATTAGCAGCAAGTACAATTGAAGAATTAGATTCTGACGACGACGCAGAATATGAAAATACAACTGAAGAAGAAAATGTAAAAATAAAAGAATATGAATAAATAAATAAATAACTCTCATAAAATCATCATTCAATTTTTTATTTACATTAATAAATATATATATATATATTGATAGATACCTCAATTTCCTGATATTGAACAAGCAATTAAGCAAGCTACTGAAGAATATGGCGCAGTCTTTCCAAAATTAAATTGGAGTTCACCTAGAGTAAATGAAATATTTTTTATATAAAATAAGTGGATATATATATACAACAATTATTAAATGTATTTGTTTATTTATTTACTATGATGATGATAATAGGATGCAGCTTGGATATCAGCTACTCAAACATTAAAATGTACTTCCCCTTTTGATGTTTATTTATTATTAAAATCTTCAGATTTTATAAATCATGATCTTAATCATGCTTTTGAACAATGTGATGAACAACAACAACAACCTGATAATCTTTCTTATCATTTAATTCTTAGAAAATGGCATGATTTACAACCTTCATTAGAATTTAGATGTTTTGTAAAAAATAAAGAATTGATTGGTAAGTACCATCATTTCAATTATATTTTATTTTATCCAAAAAAAAAGACTATTATTATTAATTTATTTATTTATGTTTTAACCCAGGTATTACACAACGTGATATGACTTATTATGATTTTTTACCATCTATTTCGGAAGAATTAGAAACTAAAATTTATGAATTTTTTGAAGATCATATTAGAGATGGTTTTAATGCTGATCAATGTAAATGATTTATTTTAATATATATATATATATATATATATATATATATATATATATAATATTATAAAAAAAAATAATAATAACTAAATGATCACCTTTTTTTTATTACTAAAAAAAAAATTAGATGTATTTGATGTTTATGTTCAACAAGATCGTAGAAAAGTATGGCTACTTGATTTTAATCCATTTTCATCTACGACGGATTCACTTTTATATAATTGGGATGAACTTTTAAAATGTAATTATATATATATATATATATATAAATGATATATTATGAAATATATATATATATATTTATCTAAATTGATTTTGAATTCTATTATATATATAATAGTTGACACTGATCATCAAGAACCTGAATTTAGAATCATTCAATCAGAAACTGAAGCAAATGGTCTTACTTGTACTGCACCAAGATTTGCATCCAATATGGTACCAAAAGATGTCATTGATTTATCAGATGGAAAATCCATTGCTGAATTTGCTGATGATTTTCAACGTATTATGGCTTTATCTTCTCAACAAGATGATTCTGATTCTGATTGATTATATATATATATATATATATATATACTATTTATACATTTACATTTTAAAAAAAAAAAATGGTATATATATATATATATTCACTCTCTAAATATGCACATTTTCCATTCATTATTTATATATCAACTTAATATTTCATTTTATAATAAATATATTTAACAAAAAAAAAAGGCAAAGATGGATATATATATTTATATGCAAAATAATAAAAAAGTGATATTGAGTATTTTTTTTTTCTTTTAATAGAGATATATAAATTTAATCTTGTTTTTCAACCCATTTAAGTGGATGTCTTCGAAACATAGGCCAAGGAGGTAAAACAACCTTTTTTTAAAAAGAAAATATGATAATAAAAAAAAGAGTTAAAATACTAAATTCCCTTTTTTTTTCTTTTATATTTCATATATATATTACCAAAGCAGTTGTAAGAAATCCAATAGCAAATATAGTAAGAGTTATTTGAATAGATTGAAGTGCATATCCTGTAATAAAACCTACTGACTATAATATATATAATAGAAATTGCAATTAATTTGTTAATAAAATCATAATATCCACACGTGTTTATACGAGTTATATTTTTGTTCAAGTAGCATATATATATATATATATATACTTACAGCAGCAGCAATTAAAATATAATGTGATAAGTTATCTGCAAGTCGTTGACCTTCAAAATCCTATTTTAATTTAATATTTTATTATAAGTATTATATACATATTATATATATAAATATATATATATCCCATGTTCATATACAATACTCTTATTTAGTAGCACTCATCTTTATTTTTCTTTATGTATAAATATTCATTTATTTCAATGATGTTTATATTTATATATTTCTTTCTTTTTAATAATATTAAATAATTGACGTACAATTGTCCATTCAAAATAATCTGCAAGTCCCATATTGATTATATTACTATTATTATTATTATATACGTGTAGGTGTATAAATATAAAAAGAAAAAAGAAAGGAGTGAAAAAAAATTAAACGTGCGCATTTATTGTTGGAGATTGTATTTAAACTCCGCGTTGGTTATATAGTGTTTTGTTGCGCTAAAAGCTATTTTCCCTTTTTGTAGTATGCTTTATATGAAATGTCCTTATTATAATAATATAAATAATAAAAGGGTCCTGTATTTTGTTTTAATAAAACATTATTAAACAACTAACATGGTATGACTTTGATATTTCATTTAAAATGTATATATATATATATATATATAAGTAGATATTTATTATTGATATTAATATACCAATTATTAGGTATATATTTATATAAATTTGAAGTTGTTAAAATAAAAATCGAAATCATAGATTCCTAAAAAAAAAAAAAGATTAAAAAAAAGTTGAATGATTATAGCTATTATAGAAATAATAATGAAATAAAATCTAAGCTAGTTTTTTTGTTTTTTCATAAATACACTTTAACTTGGTATTATTGTAAATATTAGTGTTTCTTTTAAAAAAAAGTTGTATTTTTCATTCATTGAATTTTCATTATGATCATTGATCACTATTACTCTTTGTTGATTTTTTTATCAGTCGAATAAAAAAAATGTCTATATACAGTTGCTATTAAAATCATAGTAAAAAATAGTTTAGGTTAATTCATCTTGCCTTTTTTTCTTTTAAATATATATATATATATATATATATATAATACTTACTAGAATGTTTTTTTTCTTTTAATATGGACACTTCATCCTAGTGAAATGCTAGTATATATATCTATATTCATCTAGTTTTTATCATCATCATCGTTTGAATCATGTTATTTCTTACGTTCTGCTTTTTTTAATTTGATTTGATTCTAAACTCGCTGTTGATTTTCTTTTCACATTTTGTTTTGATTCTAAACCCGATGTTGAGTTTCTTTTCACATTTTGATTTAATGCTAAACCAATTGTTGGTTTTTTTTTCACATTTTGATTTGATTGTTCAGAACTGGGTGTAGAAGAAGAAGCAGATGATGATGATGATGATTGGAGTAGTAGTGGTGATGATGGTGGGGTTAATGGGGATGATGAAGTTTTTATTTTACCTAAATGAGGGAGTGGATCATCACTTGGTAACATTCGAACAAGTTTCTTTTTGAAAGGATCGTATACATATTGATGCTTAAATACATCATTGGCATATTTAAATTGTTTTTCATATTCTGGATTAGTTTGAATTTTTCCACAATGTAAGTTTTGAAAAACCTAATTTATTTTAAAAAAGAAAGAAAATGGGTATGATGAGTTTTATTCATTAATATATATACACACACACACACATATATATATATATATATATTGCCTATTGTTTTTTTTTCATTTATTTATAATCACCTTATCAATGGATTTAAATTTAGATACTAATTTATAAGCGATTCTAAGCCCAATTCCCTTTAAAGAAGGCAAATAATCACAACCAGATAAAATACACATCTGTCTAAATTGATCAAAATCCAATTTAGAAAGATCCAATTCTTTTATACTTTTCAAATCGGATATTTTAACTTGCTTTGCTTCTCCAAAATGATTTAATTTGAAAAGAGTGATAGGACAGCCATACACTAAAAGATTAGATGATTCAGCAATGACTGCATCTACCATTTTATTTATACCAAGATAAGCTAATTGAGCTTCAGCATCAAAAGGAGCACGAATATATTTGATTTTTCTTTCAACCAATGCCTATTTTTAAAAATAAAATAAATAAGATGAATATTATAAAAAATAACATATATATATATATATATATTTCTATTTACCTTAATGACTGTTTGAGTCATTTGGGGTGTAATATGGACTGATTTTTGAAAACATTCAATAGCTTTTTGAGTCTCGCCTTTTCTTAAATGATCCATTCCTTTAGAATGAACTTCTAATTGATATCTATATTAATATTATATATAAATATTAACAAACAAATAATAATAATAATAATAATATATGAATATAAATATAAACTTACTTTCGTCTTTGTAATTTGGCAACATTTGGAATTGGTAATGAATCGCCATCAAAGACAACTACTGGTTCCACTTTAAAATATAACAACATATCAATTTGTTTCATAAAATAAGTAACGTATCTAAATAATAATAATATTTAATAATAATAATAATAATAACAGTATTAGTCTTTTATCTTATTATATATATATAATAATAAGTATATATTCAAATTATATTTACGCAGCAGTTGATTCACCCATTGCTAATTCTTTAGCACAAGTAAATGCTCCTATATGAAGCCATACATTAGCATCAACTGCAACTCGTTTCCCACTATATTCTTTAATATGAATTGATTTTTGAATTGAATTAGTAAGACTTAAAAGACCATTAATTCCCATATTTTTATATAAAGTATTTTTTTAATATGTAAGGAAACTAAAAAAGAAAGGAAAGAGAGAGGAAAGAAACAAATTTAAAACTTAAATAACCATCTCGCAGTTAAGCTTCATCTGAGTTTAAAATTCACTTCACCTTATTTTTTTTGAAAATAAAAAATCTCTATATATAACAAAAAAAAATACTATAGAAATAATCCTTAAAACCAAAATACCATTGATTAATACTATTATTTTTTTATTCACTATATATATATATATATATGTATCTTCATGAATAAAAAAAACCATTACTAGATTAATATGATACTGCGAGATCTTATTTCCTTTTTTACACAAATCAATCATATATAAATATAATAGGTCTGTGTATCTGTTGGTAATGATCTGGATTTTAAAAAAAAATAAGCTTACATTCTTGCATAAATTTTTATTAACATCAAAAATAATATATATTAAAGAATATTCATGTTTATATCTTTATTTGTGAATTCAACTTTTAAATAAATAAAGAAATAAAATATTATATATATAATATTATATAGTATAAATATTTAATGTTCCAGGATGAGAATTACTACCAACAGCTCCAACAGCAATCTGAATAGTATCATCATCATTTAAATCCAAGACTTCTATAGAATTTAATCGAATAACTGAAGCATTATCTAATTGGTATTTTTTATAAGGTTCTATTTTTTTATCTTGATAATTAGATAATTGATCTTTTGATAATTGCCATAATGACAATCCTCCACTAGCTGATCCTGAAATGACTCTTAATGGATATTCTTTTGTAGGTGACAAAAATGATCTGATAGGTTTATATATATATATATTAGTTCATAAAAAAAGGAAGCATTATTATCCTTTCCATTTATATAATATAAAAATAAAGCACTTACAAACAATTAACCATATTTGAATGACCATCTTCTAATCGAATGGACAAAGGATCATCCCCTTTTTTCTTGGTTTTTGTAAGATCAAATAATTGTAAAGAGGTATCACCTAATCCAGCTAGTAACCATTTTCCATCTGGCGAGGTTGATAAGGTATAAACAAATGGTGGATTAAACATTTGTGAGGATGATGGTTGTTCTGGAGCTAATTATATAAATGATTTTAGTTTTAATATATATATAAGCCATTTTATTTTTTTAATATATATATTACCCATATCAAATATATCAATCAATGTTCCTTTTGAAAAATCCCATCTATACACTTTACTATCCATACCACCTGACCATACTAAATTGATACAATGAAAATAGTCGTTATTATCATTAATTTAAAATTAAATTACAAAATTTATCAGATTTGTTTTGTTTTATATACCTTCCCATGGTTTTTGAGTATTAAATTTTGAAGACATACAAATCTGAAAAAAAAAATACATTTATATATATATATAAATATATTATTTATACTTTGTTCATCCATGAATAAACGTGACTTACATTTTTATGTTTTTTGGTAAGCTTTTTATATATCTTATGATTTTGAAGGTCCACTAATAAAAAATTAAAATAAAATAGGCAATATTATATATATAATCATTCTTATTCAAATTATATATATATGTGTGTGTGTGTATATTTATCTTACCAACTTTAACTTCCCCTTTATCATCAGCCGTTGTTAAAAATGTATGAGTCTTATTAACATCAATCTAAAAAAAGAAAAGAAACAGTTAAACTTTTATCTCGTTAAATCTTTTTGTTTTTTAAATCATATATAAACTTACTGAATTAATTTCATCAGTACTAAAATCATATTCACGGATAGATTCTGTTAAAATCATACTTGTATTTCTTAAATCATATGTATACACCTATATATAAGTCGATGCTATTAATATATATTATACACATTCAATATATATTTTTATTTTCACATCGTATTACACCATACTTGAGGTTTATTATACCTTGTTACCCGAAGACAAATAAAACAAAGAACTATCTTTAGTAGGTGCAAAGGATACACTTGAAACCTGAAGAAGAAAATAAGATATATATTTATACATAGTTAGTAATATATCTATTTAAAAAGATTTGTTTTTTAATAATAATAAATATATTTACAGGTCCTTGAAGGTTTTTAATTCCTTTTATGACACGATTAGTACGAAGATCCCAAATACGACAAGTATTATCCTCTATTTTTTTTTTTATTATTTAGTAAAATAAGTAAATGAATGATAGAAAGAGTGGTTTTTGTTTTTTTTTAACTTGTTATTTTTACCAGAACCAGAAGCTAAAATATCACTTCCAAGAAAAGTATCTTTAGCATATTTAACACATAATACAGGTGCAGTATGCCCTTTCAATTGTATTTTAGGTTGAAGTATATTATTATCAACTGACATATTTAATAAAAATAAAATAAAAAAGGGCGGAGTGAAAAAAAAAGGAATTGGATTATTTTATGCAAAAAGAGAGATTCTTTTTTTAAGCCTCGAATGACTGCTTTTTTCATAAAAAAAGTTCACACTCTTTTTTTTTTCTCTTTCTGTCTTCCATTCTTTTTTCTTCTTTTCCTTTTACTTTTCGTTTTTAAATAATAACAATATATTATTTATTTATTTAACATATATAAACCAATCAACCTCCCTTTTTTTATTCAACAGATACGTTTATAGTATAAATAAATAATCCACCATGCATCGCCATAGACCTGGTTCGATGCATCAATCGAACAAACCATTTAAATCACGCCATGCTACAAAAAGTACCTTAAAAGAAATATCAAAAGGAAAAGTGAATCGTACTTCTGTGAAACAAGGAGGAGGTTTAAAAACCTTATCTAAACAAGATCGTAAACATGCGGCCAAAGTGATTCAACAAAAGAAAAGAGAAGAAATAACACGTATTCATCGTATTTTTGAAGGACGTCAAGGTGCACCTAAAATAGTTCCTGTTTTACCACTTTGCCCTGATAGTGATGTGGAAAGTGCTATCGCCACCTTATATACTACTTTAGACCAACCTTTACCTAATCACTCTTTAAGTACTGAACCTTCTTTACTTTCAGCAGAACAACGATTTAAACAAAAATTATATCTTTTCCCATTACAAAAAAATTTCTTGGATGTCATGGATGCTTTTAAAGTAGCTGATTATGCTATTCTTTTAATTTCTGCAGATGTAGAAGTTGATTCATTTGGTATTAATTGTTTATTAGGTATTTTAAATCAAGGTTTAGTTAATGTGATCCCTGTTGTACAACATATGAATCATGTACCTAATAGTAAAAATCAAGTCAATGTTAAAAAATCATTAGTTTCCTTTTTACAACAATTCTTCCCTGAACAAGAACATTTATATAGCTTAGATACTCATTCAGATGCTATGAATGTATTACGTTACATCACTTCTCAACGTCCTAAACCTTTAGTATGGAGGGATAGACATCCTTATTTATTAGCTGAAAATGTAGAATTTGAGGAAGAAAATGTAGAAAATAATACAGGCTTACTTAAAGTCACTGGATATGCTCGTGGAAATCCTTTTAATGCAAATCGTTTAGTTCATCTTCAAAATTTTGGTGATTTTCAAATTGATCAAATTACTTCTGCTGCTTTAAATCATCATCATAGTCAAAATACAGGTATGGATGAAGATTCAAACATTTTAGATACCCCAGTACCAGATGAACAAGATGATTTAGTTGCTGAAAATGAACCTGATTTTATGGAAAATGAGCAAACTTGGCCTACTGAAGAAGAATTAGCTGAAGCTGATGGTAATGAAAAAAAAAAACGGAAAAAAAGAATAAGAAAAAGAATAAATGAAAAAGAAAAAAAAATAGTTAAAAATAGAAATGAATACCTTTTTTTTGCATAATAATCTTATTTCTCATTTTTTTCTCTCACTCTATTTCTCCTTGATTATATTAATAATAATAATATATAAATAGAACGGGTACGTCAACTACAAAAACAACAAGAACAAGTCACTAAAAAACGTGTTCCTAAAGGTACCTCAGCTTATCAAGCAGCATGGATTTTTGATGATGATGATGATTATAGTGATCTTGAAGATGAAGATGAAGATGAAGATGATAATATGATGATGACAAATGATAATGATGACGATGATGATATAGTAGAACCAGTTGGTAATGGTGATTTCAATGACGATGAAGAATATGAAGAAATTGAAATGGAAAATAAAAATGAACCTGAAGATGAACTTGATGCTGAAGAAGAACAAAGACAGTAAGTTAAAAAAAATACATATATATTCCCCATATTATTACCCCATACCCCATATATTGAAAAAGCACCCCTTTTGATAAAAAAAAAAATGAAGAAATAATGAATAGTAAAGAAATGCATAAAAAACAGATGATGGGAAGAAAAAAAAGGAAATGAAATATATTTTTTTTAAAAAAAAAGAGAGAATAAAGAAGAGGAATAAGTAAAAAAAAAATGGAGAAAAGGATGTTAAGTAATGAAGGAACTATACTTTATTTTTTGACATTCAATAATGACAAGATCAGGAGTAAAAAATATAAATAATAATAATCTATATATATTTAAACTTGTTTTTTTTTTAACTAAAACCTGTTTTATTATTATTATTTATTCTGTCAATAAATAAAAATAAATAGATACGAAGAATATTTACAAAAACGTAAAGAAGAATTTGAAGGACATAAAGAGTTCCCTGATGAAATTGATACACCAATGCATGTTACAGCAAGAGAAAGATTTGCTCGTTATCGTGGATTGAAATCCTTCCGTACTTCACCTTGGGATCCTTATGAAAATTTACCTATTGATTATAGTAGAATTTTCCAATTCCAAGATTATTCTCGTACAAAACATAGAATTTTAAGTCAAGCTATTGTTGGTAAAGTAAAACCTGGTACTCGTATTACTTTGTGGATTAAAAATGTTCCTAAAGGTGCTTATGGTAAGGGATATAAGATAGAAGAAAAAGAAAGAGAAGCGGAGTTAAAAATTAGAGAGAACACAATCTCCTAAAATAACCTATATATATGTATTATAGAAATGTATGATAAATCACGACCTTATATTGTATTTGGACTTTTACAATATGAACATAAAACATCACTTTTAAATCTTAAAATTACAAGGGATAATGCTTATGAAGAACCTGTTCGATCCAAGGTAAAAAAAAATAAAATAAAAAAGAGTAATATATTTTTTGACAGAGGGAGGGAAAAAAAATTAATGATCAGGAAATCTAATTCTATTTTTTATTATTATTATTATTATTATTATTTGATTAAATGAAAAACCTTAGGATCCAATGATTCTTCATATGGGATTCCGAAGATATAAAGTCCAACCTATTTATTCCCAAAACTCTAATAAAGGTAGCAATAATGTACATAAATTTGAAAGATTCCTTCAAATGGGTCGTTCTACAGTGGCAACTATTTATGGTCCTATTGTATTTGGAAAAGTACCTTGTTTACTTTACAAGGAAACAGATGACATTAATGGTAAATAATAAAAATAGCATTCACGTTTTTTTTTTTTTTTTTTGTTTTTTTTATTATTATTATTACAAAATAACAAAAAAAAAGAGAGAGAGACAACTCTTATTTTTTTGACATATTACAACAAATAACAACAACAACAAAAAAAAACGAAAAGTACATACTAATAGACATATATAATTATTTTCCTCATTGTTTCTCCTTAACTAGAACCCATTTTAGTATCTACAGGCACGTTTATGAATACTGATGTTAAAAGAATTGTTGCTAAAAGAATCATTCTTAGTGGTCATCCTTTCCGTATCCATAAAAAATCAGCTGTCATTCGCTATATGTTTTTCAATCCAGGTAAAGAAAATAAACCATGTGTTTTGTTTTTTTAGTTACTATTATTACGATTAGGATTACCTTTTTTACTATTACTATTATTATTATTATTGTTACTGTATAATTTTAAAATTTAATTTATTGATTAATTTATATATTTATTTTTTAGATGATGTACATTGGTTTAAACCTGTTCAATTAACAACAAAATATGGACGAGTTGGGCATATTAGAGAATCAGTTGGTACTCATGGTTATATGAAATGTACTTTTGATGGACCTATGACACAACAAGATACTGTTATGTTATCATTATATAAACGTATGTTCCCTAAATGGACTACTGAATTGTATCAAGGTGGTTTAAATAAGGAAGTTAAAAAAATAGAACATGATTCAACAAAACCTACACCAATGGATATGGAATAATATAAAATAAAATAAAATAAAAATCATTCTTTCTCTTTACTCTTTAGATTAGTCATTTATATATATTATATTATACATTAAATAGCATAGTTTATTTGTTTCATTTCATTTTTTTTTTCTTATATATTTATTTTATATACTTATTATTTTTTTTTTCTTTAATCATTATTATTTTTTAAAATGTATAAAAAAAAGTGTATCATTGTTATCAAAATTTATTTAGTGGCGATATAATAAGGAACAAAATATATATCTTTATATGTATATTAATGAAAACTCTTTTCCATTTATTTTACTCCTATATATATAACTTTAAAAAACACATTATTTTATCTTTTTTTTGGCTCCTTTTTTTTTTATCTTTCTTTCTTTTTTTCTTTTTTTCTTCCTTACTTCTTCAAATAGGATAATTGATGAAGAAAAAAATTTTGGTTTTAACTTATTGAAGGAGAGGAAGATAAATAAAAGGATAACAATCCCTTGAAAAAAAAAGCTTTATAGCATGAATATAGTTTAAAGTTTCAGTCTCCGAATAAAAGCTTAATATTTTTTTTAAAGTTATAGTTTTAGCATATTCCATTGAAGATTTAAAATTACAATTCGTTGGAAAAAAAATAAATCCATCAATCAATCAATTATAATAATGTATTTTATATATTTACTGCATATCATTCTATCTATATTATAATAATAGAAAAAAATATTATAAACCATGTTTTTTTAACATAAAAACAGATCTACTGATTATCAATTACCTTTTTAAGATATAATAGATGATCCTTTTTTTTTTTATTTCATTTCGGTTAAGATCCGATATTTTTTCTTTATTGTTTTGTTTCATTTTTTTCATTGTTTCATTGTTTTAACAAAAAAAGGTACATTAATTTCTTTTTGGTAATATGTATATAATAAATAGGAAAAAAAAAATACATATAACTCTTTAAGGATTTATTAGTAAATGATTTATTAAAAAATGAAAGGATGAAGTAGGAACATTAAGGAAATAAAAAAAAAATAAAAATAAAAAAAGCTAGGAGGGATAGATTTATATATATATATATATATATATCTATTATAATATATAAGGAGATTAACAACAGTTTATTTTTTTTTCTTTTTTGAACGTTTATATATAGTGAAATACATCATAAGGAGAAATGAAAAAAAGGAAATAAAGATGTCAACTATCGGTCATTTAAATTTCATAATTATAGTAAAAAAATATGGTCAAGGATCTACCAAAAAAAGAAAAAAAAACTTGATTGTATTTATTTTTATATTTTTTTTTGATTTTCATATAAATATAAAAAAAAATCGAAATTGATTTTTTTTGTTTCATTACTTTTTCTTTTCATCTTTTATCTTTTTATTAAAAAATACTTTTTTACTTTTTGTATATTATATATATATATTTAAAAAATCAAACATCAAAATACAAATGGCTTTATCATCTCAAAACTTGAAAGAAATTTCCATGATCGTGGATCAAGTAAAAAATATTAATAACAATCAAGAAGAAGATGTCATGTTGTTTCCTCCTCCCCCATATCAATCTATGATGAGTGAACAAGAAGAACAAGAAAGTTTACCAAAATATGATGATTTAACTAAAGAATTAGAACAAATCATGAATAAAATACCATCAAGATTAGAAGATCAAAGGGGTTTCCATATGACATCATCTAAAATTCAAAAAAGAAGAAATAGTAGCAGTAATAATAATAGTCAGAGCAGAAGATCATCCATTCAATTAGGTCAATTATTAGATAAAATGGAAAAATACCGTCATCAAGATCAAGAATTTTCTACTGATAATAAATTAACTATGAGTCAATTAATGAAAAATATGTATACTATTCAATCTACTTCTACTACTACTTCTAATAATTCATCATTATCTACTTCTTTTTCTTTAAAAAAATTAAAATATCAATTTTTTACAAAAAAAGTCATGAACAAATCAAGAAGATCTTCATCCCCTAATACTTCTATCTTACCTACTACCTCCTCATCTAAGGATGAATTTGATTTATTTTTAAATTCCATCTATGTATCAACAAAACAATCCCAAATGTTGGATCAACGTGCTATGATTATGGCTGCTTGAATAATGAAAAAGAAAAAAAAATGAATACCCATATGTTTATTTCCTTTTTAGACTTTACTTTTTTTTTGATATTTATTTTTATTTCTATTTCTTTTTTATAATTAATTTCTTTGTTTTATTTAATCTTGTAATAAATATATGATTTTATGTTTTGTAACTTTTAAATTTTATTATTATTATTATTATATGTAAGAATATTTAAAGAAAAAGGGTATATATAATCGTTATCATCTTTTATTTGTTTTTTTTTTTTTTTTTTTTTGTTTATTTGTTTGTTTTTTTTTTTTTAATCAAGAAAAAAAATTAATGGTATACTTTATATATATACATATATAGATAAAATGTGATATCAAATTAAATAATAGAAAAAATGAATAATAATAAGAATGATTAAAAATATTATATATATATATATATATATATAAGAAATAGAAAGAGGAAGAAAGAAAGAAAAAATAAAGCAAGAGAGAGATAGAGGTAAAATGATCGAAGGCTTATTAAGAAATAAAAACCCTTTTTTTAAGGAGACGTAGAAGAATCTTTACTAGAGTTACGATGTATTCTCATATGTTGATTTAAGTTGTCAGATCTTGAAAATCTTTTTTGACATTGATGATAAGGACATTGAAATGCTATAATAATAAAAATTAATAAAAACAATTAAATTAAAAAATGAAATAAACAAATAAACAAAAATTAATGTATATATTAAGCTTACGTTTTTCATTTGTATGAATGGATCTTATATGTCTTTTAAGATGTTCTGCCCTTTTAAATACTCTATCACAATTTTGTATATGACAAGCAAAAGTTCTTTTTTCTTTTTGACTACGAGTAGAATGACGTAAAGAAGAAGTAGTGGTAGTAGTAGTAGTAGAACGATTATTATTATTATTATTGTTTAATAATTCATCTTTTGCTGGTGTTGTCTTTATTAAAGGTGGTAAAGAAGGAGATAATGAAGAAGAGGTATTAGAAGATGGAGAATGAATTTGATTATTTATTGGTAAATGAGAAGTTGATTGTTGTTGTTGTTGTTGATGATGATGATGATGATGATGTAATGATTGTGATGATGGATGATGATAATATTTATGATAAGGATGATGACGATGAATATGTGGATGTGGATGATATTGATGATGAGGAGGAAGAGGAGAAGGAGAAGGTTGATAATGAATTATATTAGGTTGATATGTATAATAAGGTGATGAATAAGTTTGAAGTGAAGGCAATGAATTTTGTTGTTGTTGTTGTTGAGTTGGTAATATAATAGAAGAAGAAGTAGAAGAAGGAGAAGAAGTAGAGGTAGAATTTGATTTTACAATAGTTGGTGATGGAGTTGTTACTTTTGTCATGATGGCATTGGTTGTTGCAGTAGAATTAGCTATGTTATTATTATGATGGTTAAATGTAGTACTTGATGAGTTAATAGGTGGTTGACTTGAATTTAAAACACAAGAAGTCATATTGTTTTTAATATTAAGTTATAAATAAAGAAAGAAAAGTAAAGAAGAAAGAGAAAGAGAAATAAAAAAAAATAAAAAAAAGGAGCGGGTTTAAAAAAATGTTTGTTTGAAAACAAAGAAATGTTTACAAGTTTACATATTTTATACTTGTTTATATTGATTAATGATTGGTTAAAAAACCATAAACAAGGAGGGAGAAAAAAAGGTAAAAAAGTAAAAAAAGTATTTATATTTTTAATATACAAAATAAGAAAGGGATATTTAATATTTTATATGTAATTAAGCCTTTTTGCTCCTTTCTTTTTTTTTTTTTTTTTACCATAAAACTAAAAAAAGTTACACTAAAAATCAAAATGCATAAATATTTTATACTTCATTTATTACTTGCTTTTATTAATTAATAAAAAAAAAAAAAAGAAAAGATATATCGTAACTATATATATAAATAATTAAAACTAAAACTACTATTATATTTAAAATAATGACCATACGTTATATTTATATATTTTAAAAACTATAAACAAAAATGTATGTTTTCGTTTTATATGTATAATAATAATTATGCTCACTTATCTTTTTTAATCTCAGTCTCAATCATTAACCATCATACTTACTATATATAGGGTGTGTATTTAAATAAAATAAACAAATAAATGCATATCTATTTATAAAAAAATCAAATCAAATTTATCATAAATATGATAAACCACATAAATAAATAAATATCTACGATTTTGAAAAATCCAAAAAAAATTCTAAAACTTTTCAGTCCACACGTCGTAAGAAGCTCGCTTAGCTCAGTTGGTTAGAGCGTGGTGCTAATAACGCCAAGGTCACAGGTTCGACCCCTGTAGTGAGCATACTTATTTTTTATACTTTCCTGCAAATTTTTTTGCGAATCAAAGTTCAACCCATGCAGCTATATAATTTTTCAATTTTTGCATACCCCACAATTTGACTCAGTTATAATTTTCCTATACATTGGTTATATGGATAATTTTTTTTCCGGTGAAAGAACTCAAATATAAACAAGTGACCAATTTCTTTTTATAGGATTAAAGTAAAAATAAATTGATATATATATATTGTTACTGTTATTATTTCATATAAAGTATTTAGCTCTTATATAATAAATTATATTTTCTTTTACTTTTTTTTTTTACTGTTGATGGAAATTTAAAATATAATATTAATATTGATATTAGCAAACTATTATTTCTTTTTCTTTTTTTTTTATGTACATGAATAATAATAATAATAATAATAAATCATATAAAAAATCCAAATGATATATAATTAAATGTAAAAAAAGAGAGAAAGAAAAGCAATAAAAGAAAGAAAAAAGAAAAAAAAAAAAAAAAAAAAGAAAGAAAGAAAGAAAGAAAGAAAGAAATAGTGATGACAAATTTAATGAAAGATGATCAACATTTACTAATCATATATAGATCTATGATACAAGATTAGGTATTTACTTATTGGTAGTTTCAGATACTTGTTTTGCCCATCGTTCTAAATCTACCCTTTCACTCTTTGCTGCAACTAAATAAGGATGTTTCTAAAATAAATAAATAAATAAAAATTATTATTATGAAACTTCTTCCTATTATTATTATTATTATTATTATTTTCTTTCATAAATAATCATTTATTAACTTACCATTAAATCACTTGGTGTAGCTCTATTATTTACATCTTTGATCAAACTATATGATTAATAAAATCATAATAATAATAATAATGAAAATAATCAATACTTGTAAACATTCATATATACACATCTACATTTTCTATTTATATTCATTCATCCATCCATCCACACACACGCACATCTATATAAATATATAGATGTAATTACCATAATCCAACAAATGAATTTAAATCTTCAGGATATTTCCCAGGTGGGAATGTAGGGACTGGTTCGTTAACAATATGCTGTAATAATTCAAAAATAGATAAGGGTGTACCATCTGCTGGGAAAGGGAATTTCGCTAATGCCAATTCCATAATTGTAATACCTAAAGACCATACATCAGATTTGACAGAATAAGGTGATCCTCGAATACGTTCAGGCTATATATATATAAATTAAATTTTAAAAAAAATAATAGTCGATTAATAAATATATTCTATTTTTCTATTATTATTATTATTGTTATTAATATTTAATCAAACTTACACTCATATATGAACTTGTACCAACAAAAGTATCTGCTACTGAATTAATAAGTTGGCCAGAAACACCAAAATCACATAATTTAATTTGACCCTGGGAATTTACCAATACATTGGATGGCTTTAAATCTGGATCATTTTAAATAAAAATAAAGATTAAAAAATAAAAGAAATTAATAAAATTTATATTATATCTAATATATCTTTTTATTTCTTTCTAAAAAGAGTAGGTTACCTCTATGAATAATACGATGAGCATCATATAAATATATTAATCCATCTACAATCTAAAATAATACAATAAAAACATGAAATGATTAAATGTCTGTGTAACTAAGTAGTAATATTTACATTATATACATA
Source organism: Cunninghamella bertholletiae (assembly GCA_037043795.1). Classification (NCBI taxonomy): domain Eukaryota; kingdom Fungi; phylum Mucoromycota; class Mucoromycetes; order Mucorales; family Cunninghamellaceae; genus Cunninghamella; species Cunninghamella bertholletiae. Next base: position 2,523,669 of record JAZGVP010000005.1, read on the forward strand.
TATATATATATATATATATATATATATGTATGTATATTATACTCTTTATTATTATTATTTTTCCCTTTCTCCCTTTCTCCTTTTTATATATAAATTTTTTTATTCTTTTTATTTTTATTTTTATTTCTTTATATATAAATTAATTAATTATTTATAAAAAAACTTACTGCATATGCGATTTTTCCTAATACTGGTAAAGGAATTGGTCCACATCGTTTATAAATCGTATCTAATGATCTATATTAAATAAGAGTAATGATGGTGATAATATTGATAGATTATTATATAGATACTATTTATTATATCATTATATATATATATATATATATATATACATATACATATATGATTTTTTTTTACCCAACATCCATATATTCCATACAAATTGATATATCATCGCCTTGCATAAATGCTCCATAATAACTAACAATATGTTTTGAATTACAGTCGTGTAAAAATTGCATTTCTCGCATGATTTGTTTTCGTACATTGGCATTAGCTTGTATATGAATAATCTATAAAGTAATTATAATAATAAAATTAAGTTTATAGTCTTGTATTTTTATTTTCATTTTTTATTTGTTTCCATTTTCTCTTCACCTCTTTAAATAAAATAAATAAATAAACAAGAGGCATATTTTTTTTTTCTTATTTATTTATTTGTTAAAGTAGTTAATAGTATTATATATCATTACCTTTCTAGCCATAACAGTTTGAGTTCTTACATGTAAAACTTTACAAACAGTACCACCATTTCCACGTCCAAGTTCATCAACATTATCAAAATCTTCAGGTCTCAGGTCTAATCTTAATTCAAGTCCAATTTCAAGATCGTTTAGTTGATTACATACTTTATTATAGTCATCTTTTTGTTTTGAATCGTTGGATGGTGCATTTACAACAACAGGTGAATCAGAAAGCTTCAAATTTTTAAAATTACGTTTTTTTCTTAAAGGAGCTTTTGATAACATTTGAATAATATAATATATTTTATATATTAAAAAAGGAAGGTTGTTTAATATATATTTTTAAAAACTATTTTATAATATAATGAAAATTTTAATATATTTATATCTATTATATATATATATATATATATAATGTTCAAAATAAAATAGATGAGTATTTAAAAAAAGAAGAAGAAGAAAAGAGAGAGGGAAAAATAATAAAAATAGCTCCTCAATTGAAATCATTTTAAAATATCAAAACTCCGACATATATTTTTATTTTTGCCATTGGATGAAATAGGAAAAAAAACTGACTCTAATATATATTGATTAATATTTTAAAAAAAAAACCTTTTTTTTTATTAGAAAAAAGAACATATTTATAATAATAGATGATATTTAAGAAAAGAAAAAAGAAAAAAAATGTAATGATATTAATGATCTATTTTTTATTGATTTAGTTTTCATGATTATTATTATTATTATATATAATTATATTATATTTAAAAATACACTATTTATTAAAGGTATCAAAAAAGTAGAAAAAAGATAAAATAAAAATATAATAAAAATGACACTATGCTGAAGATGATTTTTTTTTTCTTTTTCCTTTCTTTTCTATTTTGTTTTTCTTTAAAATAAAACAAAGAATAAAAAAAAATGAATGAATATATATAAAAATGAAATTTAAAAAATATATAAGGTATATTAATAGTAAGTAGCATTTGAATGTAGTAATATATATATTTATATATTTATACTCCGCATCATTCAAGCAAATTTTGCATAGATTTCCAAATTTCCAATTTTTGGCGTTCTAAATGTAATTGACCTTTTACATATTCTCTAATAGTATTTATCATATCGTTGGCTGTATTTTTTTTATAATGATGCTCAAGTTCATCATTTAAGTTTTCATCAATTCGTTGAAAACTTTGAAATTTAGTTTGTTCATCTAATCGAGCCTAAATTTTTTTTTAATTAATAATAATAAAATGAATCATTTAGTCATATATATATATATATAAATTCATTCTTCTTTTTTCTTTTTTACTTGTTCTAAATCAGCTATAACTGAATTTGCTTTATCTTTATCAATGATACTTGATGATTTTAATCTATCAACATGCCTTAAACAAGATTCTGTAAATTTTCTACTTGAAACATAATCTGTATAAGCATTTAATCGACGTTGCATTGAATTCTATCAAATATATAAAATAATAATATTTTATTTTTTCTATTAAATCATATAATAATATATATATATATTTTCTTACTTTTGCAGATTCAACATTTCTTATTTGATATTGAATTTCATCACCTAAAGTTTCATTTAATAATAATTCTTGAGATCGTTCAATATTTGATAATTGTTGTACATTTTTACTCAAATGTTTATATACACTAAGAAAATAAGTAAACCAAAAATAAAAAAATATTTATATTAGTTTGCATTTCTCTCTCTTTTTTTTAATATTTTTAATTCCTCTCTTTTCCACACATGTATATATATTTATACTCACATAAATAACATTGGATTTCTTTCCAAACTACCATAAGAAATCCAACTTGAAGCTAATCCTAACCAAGCACCTGAATAAATGTTTTGTTTGATTATTAATTCTTGAAATTTATCTTTGAAATTTATTAATTGTTGACTAAAAAATTCTAATTGTTCTACATTTTGATTATATTCTGGATTCATATCTATATGATCAATAACATTAAAACCTGATAATTTTTTATGTCTTTTTACTGGTTTTAATTTAGGACGAAACTAATGTATATAAAATTGGTAATTAATTAATATTAGAAATAAATAAATTATCTAGAATGATTGATAATCATCATCATCATCATAGTTATTATTATATATAAAACTTACTCCAACTTCACTTTCTATAAATTCGCGTAATCCTTCATTAAGTAAAATTCTTTCATGTGTTGTTATTCTATCAAACCAAACTTGTATTTGTTTATCCCATAAATTATCATGTTCTTGATAATGATCATCATCGTTGATATTATTATTATTATTGTGATTATCATAAATGTTATTATTATTATTATTATCAAAGTCATAATTATCTATATATGATTTTCCAAAAGATTGATAGGATGGTGATGAAATAGTAGTTGACGTTTGAGGTGATTCTAAATCATTAATGTAATTATCTTTTCTTTTATATTGTTGTTGTTGTTCAGTGCTATCAGAGTTAATATTAATATCTAACCACCACTGACGAGCTACTAAAGTATTATTTTTATCAAAATGAGGATGAGGACATGATGGTAATACTGGTAATAATACATCATCTAAAGTTGAAGCCAAGTGTCTTTCCAATTTTTGTAATTCGCTGTAATATCGTGGAAAACGACGTTGTTTATGTTTATATTTAGTTATATTTGTCTATGAAAAAAATAAATATCAATAAGTACATATATATATATATATATATATACTAAAGTATTTCTTTTTTTTATATTATCATATATAAAAATATATTATCTTTTTTTTTCTATTTTTCTCTTTCATTCTCTTTTTCTTTTATTATTATTATTATTTTTACTATTTTATCTTGTTCTATATTTATATCACTTTCAGTTTGAAACCCTTTCCTTTTTTTTTAATTCTTTTACCGATGCTTTTATCCAAAACACAGGATCTTTTCGGTTATAATCGACTGTTGTAATATTTAAATTCAAATAAAACTGTGAAATGGATTCATTATGCGCCATGAAGTAATATACATAAATATATATATATATATAGATAGAGTAAATAAATAAATATATAATTACCAAAAAAAAAAAAAACGTGAAAAGAAGAGAAAAGAAGAAAAGAAAAAAAGAAGATCCAGTTCGATATAAAGAATGTATCGGAGTTTAAATGCATTCTTAAAAAATTAACTTTAATTTCAAAACATGATTGTATCTTGTACTTTTTGTCCAACAATAATGTCGAAATATATAAACTAATATAATATATATTTATATATATATACGATCAAAAATGTATGTAAATAATAATAATAATAAATTATATATATAAAACAAATGATCGCTATCGTTTATTATTATTATTATTTTTATTATTATTTTTATTACTTTTAAATAAAAATGGTTGAATATATATATAGCTAAAATTGAGTAATTATTCCTTTTTGCAACAAAAAAAAAACCTTATTTTCTATTTTTATTAAGGTTATCAATATTGCTAAGATTAAGATCATGATCACTTTTTTTGAAAAAGAAAAAATTGTTTTATAATTTTAATATTATGTAAATAAATAACTTATAAAAAACAGAAATGAATCAGTAATCTAAACTATAGCGTGTTTTCTAAGTTTACTTTTTTTTAAATATTAGTTTCCAAGTTTTAAAATGAAGGCTAAAAAAAAAAACATTCGGTACCAAAGTTTATTTTATCATTATCATTATATAAACAAGTAGCAGTATCATTGTGGTTATCTGAGGCATATTTAACTAGAATATTTTTTAAAGAAATCTTACATCCATCGAGAACTATTTCTATTTTTCAAATATAAATATAGTTTTTACAATTATAAAATTAGTTTAATAATAATAATACCATGTTGTTAATAAATAAATAAATAAACAAAAAAGTAAATAGAAAGAGTGATATATATATTATGCTTTGATTTTTTTTTTCACTATCATTTAAAGATCAGTTTTATGAAGCTGATTTTTTTTCTTCATTATTAAATTTGGTAACAGTTTGATCATTATCAGCCATTTTTTCTTTTACTTGATCCTTAGTATCATCAACTTTTGTTGCTTCCTTTTTATCAACTGCTTGTTTTTTCATAGGTGTATCATTCTCATTTTCTTGTATTCTTTTATAATTTTCACAAACACTAAAATCCAAAACTTCAAATGAAGTGATATTATCCCTATTTTTTTTTTTTTTTCAAATAATAAAAATAAATACAATAAGATATATAAGTATATATTTCTTATTTTTTATTATTCTTATTCTTATTAAATATATAACCACACTTACTTATAAACAGCAGCTACACAACGATGTTTATCAAATGCCACACGCCAAACGCCGTCTACACCGGTAATTAAATCAGTGATATGTCTTCCAGTTTTAACATCCCACATTTTCAAACCACCTTCCGAACCAGAGATGACTTTATCGTTATCATGTTGAAAACAAGTAATAGCAGCATCATGACCACTTAAGACATGTTTACATATACCAGTTTCAGGAGACCAAATTCTTAAAGTAGTATCAGCAGCAGCGGAAACTAAATGTTGGCTTGTTAAACCTAACAATCCAACCAAAATTGTATGACCTTCTAAAGATTGTAAACATTCACCAGTCAATAAGTTCCAAATACGTACTGTACCATCCATACTTCCACTCATACATCGATTTCTTTCAGGATCAATAACAACAGCATATACTTTTTGATTATGACCTTCCATTCGATGGACCATTCTACCAGTAGATAAATTCCAGACACCAACAGTATTATCATAACTTCCACTAACAAGAGTATTTCCATGAGCTGTAATAGCACGAACTGATTGTGAATGACCTGTTAAAGTAAATAAATGATATGGATTATTGCTGTCACTATCATAAACATCATTATTATTTTTATTATTATCATCATCAAAAGGAGGATCATTTTTAAGCTCAGGTAGTTGCCATACTCTAATCGTTGAATCACGTGATCCGCTGACAATTAAAGGCGCACCATCCACCATAGTGGGCATCACTATTTGTAAACAACGAACAGTGGATGTATGACCTAAAAAGACATGAGTACATACACCACGTTCAATATCCCATACTCGAATAGTACGATCGGTAGATCCACTTACTAAAGTGTTTCCAATATATTGTAATGCCCAAACTCCACCTTCATGACCACGCAAAGTTCGGAGGTGTCTTCCAGTTTTAGTTTCATAAATATTGATCACACGATCATCTACACCAGATATGATTTTTTCATCATCAAATTGCAAACATGTTACCACATGAGGGTTTGGACTATGATGGTCAGGGAAACTGATTCTTTTGAATTTTCCATTTTGCCAATTTTTGTGTAATAATAAATCTAGTTGTTGATTATCAGTGTCTTTTGTCATTGTATTAAAATATATACATATATATATATATATACATATATATATAATAATATGTTAAGTATATATGAATAGATATTTATTTGTTTTAAAAACAATAATATGGAATATTAATATAAAAAAGCAAAAGATATAAAAAATATAGATTAATAAAAGTGAGGGAAAAAAAAAGAGCCACAGCAGTTTTTTAAATAAAAAATACATCGGACTTTTAAATTTATGAAAATATGCACATTTGTATTGTATTGAATTTTACTCAAAATACATTTTATAAAAATCAACCAATCACAACTTTATTATTTTATATATATATTCAATAAAACTCGAGCTCTTCTATTTAAATTTTTTGATGTTTATTTAACGGATCAACTATTTTGTATGATTGATGTTTTATTGTTTATTTTAATTGATTACCTATTTTATATTAATTATTCTAAGTTTACATTATTCTCTTTTTATTTCTATTTTTACTTGTGTTTTTGATAAATCTTTTATCTCAATAAATCTATATTCAACTTTTGAAAATCAAATACTTTGTTAAATATTTGGGTATTTTTTTTACGCTATCTTGAAATCTATGTTTTACTGATGTTGCAATTTGTATATTGATATCAACATGTTTGAGTATACTTAATAAAATATGACGATTAAACTAACATAACCCTTTTTGCCACTATGTGATGGTAGAGAATATACTTTTTTGTGTCTTATTTTTAATGATCTTATCATCTATCAATTTAACATTTATAATTTTATATCATTTATGATTTTATCATTTATTAGTCTATCTATAAGGATATTATATTTTAAGGTCATTTATATTTACTTAATTTGTACGCATATTTATTTATCAAAGTTGACTAGATACATATCATCATTTGTCATTCCCCACTATTTATGTTTAATGCATTATCTACCTATATTTTCAAACAACATACACTTGTAACAGAGCTTACGGGGTTTTTATATGTATCTTTTCGTGTCTGAAATATAAAGGTGAGTAATGTTAATTTTTCTAATATATCATTATATTAATCTATCAGTAAATGTTTATATATATTTAGTTAAAAAATGATAACAGAGAATTTTATATATAGTTTAAATAATATATATTTATTTATATTTACTTATAATATTTCATTTTTTTTTTTAAGTAGTATTATTTTTATATACACATAAATCTGCTAGTCCTTCTTCACCGACCACTATTAGTTCTGTACTAGTATTATCAGATAGATGTTTTTTTTTTTTTTTTTTTGTCAATTTACCACCAATGCGTTGTTGATTATTTGCTTTTCTTTTATGATCCTTTTATTAAACCCATATTAAATTAAATAAATCTTCAATAAAAAAAAAATTTCATTTCAAATATAAAAATGTACATAACAGTGATAAAAACGAAGGTACAGAGTAAAAAATTAGCCAATAAAATTATAGAAAATATTAAACTCGGTTTTCCCTTATATAGAAAGGAAATTATATTAATAATACATGCATATATATTTATATCTTCACTTTTCTTTATATAGCTTATATAATTTAAGCAATTTACTTTTTCTGTATTTATTTTAATTTGTTTTGTTGATATTTTCTTTTTATTTTGTTATTTGTATGTATTTATTTCAATTACTTGGATTTTTATTTTTAAATAAGTACTATTTTATTACTATAAAAGAAATGTAAAATAATTTATTATCTATAGAGTAAAAGAAAAAGTGTTTTTTCTTAAACTATAATAAATTTCTTTAATAATACTGCCATCACATAATTAATAAATTAAATAGTAAAGAGGTAGAAAGGGGAAAAAAAAAAAAGAACAAATAATGGTATATCAAACATATTTCACATTAAAAATAATTTAAAATATTTTCTTTATATATATTTATAAATATCATTTAAGCATTGTCATCAATACTGAAATCCAAAACTTCAAATGAAGTGATACTATCCCTATTTTTTTTTTTTTTTCAAATAATAAAAATAAATACAATAAGATATATAAGTATATATTTCTTATTTTTTCTTTTTTTTATTATTATTCTTATTAAATATATAACCACACTTACTTATAAACAGCAGCTACACAACGATGTTTATCAAATGCCACACGCCAAACGCCGTCTACACCGGTAATTAAATCAGTGATATGTCTTCCAGTTTTAACATCCCACATTTTCAAACCACCTTCCGAACCAGAGATGACTTTATCGTTATCATGTTGAAAACAAGTAATAGCAGCATCATGACCACTTAAGACATGTTTACATATACCAGTTTCAGGAGACCAAATTCTTAAAGTAGTATCAGCAGCAGCGGAAACTAAATGTTGGCTTGTTAAACCTAACAATCCAACCAAAATTGTATGACCTTCTAAAGATTGTAAACATTCACCAGTCAATAAGTTCCAAATACGTACTGTACCATCCATACTTCCACTCATACATCGATTTCTTTCAGGATCAATAACAACAGCATATACTTTTTGATTATGACCTTCCATTCGATGGACCATTCTACCAGTAGATAAATTCCAGACACCAACAGTATTATCATAACTTCCACTAACAAGAGTATTTCCATGAGCTGTAATAGCACGAACTGATTGTGAATGACCTGTTAAAGTAAATAAATGATATGGGTTATTGGTGGCACTACCATCAAAGGGAGGGTCATTTTTAGGATCAGGAAGTCGCCAAACTTTTAAGGTTGAATCACGTGATCCAGTGACAATTAAAGGTACAGAAGGTTCTAATTGACCATTCACCATAGTGGGCATCACTATTTGTAAACAACGAACAGTGGATGTATGACCTAAAAAGACATGAGTACATACACCACGTTCAATATCCCATACTCGAATAGTACGATCGGTAGATCCACTTACTAAAGTGTTTCCAATATATTGTAATGCCCAAACTCCACCTTCATGACCACGCAAAGTTCGGAGGTGTCTTCCAGTTTTAGTTTCATAAATATTGATCACACGATCATCTACACCAGATATGATTTTTTCATCATCAAATTGCAAACATGTTACCACATGAGGGTTTGGACTATGATGGCCAGGGAAACTGATTCTTTTGAATTTTCCATTTAACCAATTTTCTTTTAACATATGTCGTTGTCTATAATCATCTTTATATGGATTATGAATTGGTAATAAAGCTGGTTGTTTTCCTTTATCATTACTATTATTATTATTATTATTGTTATTGTTGTTATTTTCATTTATTTTCTTTTCGTTTATATTATTATTATTATTATTATTATTACTGTTATTATTGTTATTTAATTGGTCATTGTTTATATTACTATTAATAGCATCATCATCAATTTCCATAGGATCTTCATAATAACTATGCTCATCATCATCGCCTTCATCATCGTTATGATTTTGATTACTGTTATTGTAATCCTGATGATCATCAATATTAAAATTATCTTCTTTTATGGTATTATAATGATAACTACGATTTATATTATCAATGCTATTATTATTATTATTATTATTATTATTATTATTATTATTATTATTATTATTATTATTATTATTATTATTATTATTATTATTTTGTTGATGACTTGATGTAGAGGTAGATGCTGAAGTAGATGTTGATGATGTTGATTCAGAGTTGTGTGTTGCCGATGTTGATGTTGATGATGTTGATAAAGGAGTTTGGTATTGTGTTGGGTGATCATCCATAAAACCATCTTTATATAATAAAGATCGCCAGGTTGATTTTTCATTATCTATAATATTTCTCCAAGTTTTACTTACAGTAGCAGCTCTACATAAAGAGCGAGCATCCAAATAACTAATTACATGTAAAACCAATTCATGAGGGAGAGAGGCCAAAAAGTCACGTTTTAATATAGGTAAAATGATTGAATTAGTAAATTTTAATGTACTTGATGATGATCTTTTTAATAATTGAAAAAGAATATATGATTTCATATTAGATGGTAAGGTATCATAGGTATCTAAAATATTTGGTAATTGCCATAAAGCGTTTAGTACAGTTGAATTTTTTAAATTATGATGTAATAATGAATCCATAGATTGTTGATGATGTTGATGATGTTGATGATGATGTGATTGATGTTCATGATGATGGTGATGTTGTTGTTGTTGTTGCTGCTGCTGCTGTTGCTGTTGTTGTTGTATTAACTGTTGATTAAATTCTTCTTCATCCACTTCTACTTCTTCTTGTTTTATTTCTTGAAGAGAATCTTGATAATGCTGTAATGGATGATGAGATGAATGTGATAAATGATGCTGAGTGATTGGTGTAGGTGAAGGTGATGGGAATGCTGTGTTATTATAATAATCATTTGGTTGATTTTTAATTTGATTTTTAGTTGTTGTTATAAATTGAGTTGAATGATTATTTGTTATTTTTAATCTTGCACGTTTAAAAGAAGTATTAAATGGTAATATACAATCATCAAAATTTACAGATCTTTTTCTAGGTGTTTTAGATAAATTAATACATTGATTCTAATATAAATATGTGTATATAAAATAATAATCATTAGTGTTTGATTAAAATGTATAAAAAATGAAAAAAAAAGGGGGGTTTGTATGGATGAAGATCATGGGGGATTAGAAGATTATGAATTTTATAGATTTTTTTTTGTTTAATACACAAGCATATATATATATATATATATATATATATATATATATAGATAATATTTTTATATATGTAAAAAAAAAAACCTTACTTTAGAATTGAGATCCATACTATGACTTGATAGAGAAAAATCAAAATTAGCATATTTTATAATTGGAGGAGTTGTTGCATTAGATAAAGGAAAGGTTGTTTCTTTAGAAGGAACAATGGTATCATCATGGCTTGTTGTGTCCATATCTTGTAAAGCTATTTGTACAGAGGAAGAAGAAGAAGAAGAAGAAGCGGAAGAAGGTTGTGTATGAGAAGGTATAGATACTGATAAAGGCATTTATCAATATTATTTTCAATATATATATATATATATATATATATATATGGATTTATAAAAAAGTAAAAATAGTAATGATTTTTATAAAAAGAATAATGAACTATATAATGAAAAAAAAAGTAATCTAATTGATGAAAAAAGGAATAAACAATTTCTTTTTAAATACACACCTTTTCTAATGTTTCTAAGGATTGAAGGAAAAAAAAAAGAAAGAAAGAAAAAAAAAATAGAGGAGAAAGGTGAGGGAATTGTTGTTATTTTAGGGTGAATAAATCAGAAGAGTAAAATAAATAGTATTTAAAAGCAATAATATTGATAAATAAAATAAAGGAAATAGAATGACAGTAAAGAGTTATTTTAAAAGGTATTCACTTTTATAATGAATCAAATAATAATGATATTATTATTAATAATAATAATAACTAAAAAAGTAGATTTGGTAATATTATTAAAAGGAGTAAAGGTTTTATTGGAAAGAAACAAAAAAAAAAAAAGAATGTATGATTTTTTTGATGGTTTTGAGAATATTAAACTCCGACATTTTTTTTTATTTTGAGAATATTTGCCTGCTTTATTTCAATGCACCTTTTTATTATGTTTCTTTTTTTGACTTTTAAATATATATATATATATATTTATATATATTTATATATAACTAAATGCTCTATTGTAAGAAACCATTACTATTCTTTTTTTTTCTTTCATTTTTTTCTAATTATTTGTTTAATTTTTTTTAGAAAAGAAAAAAAAGGATGATTATGGTTATTTCTTCATATTTCTCGACAACTTATCGACTAGTTAATTTATATATATATAAAGTTTAAATTTATAAACATTCTCTTTTTTTTTTTTAGATTTATGGTTAAGTGAGAGGAAAAATGGCGGAATTTGATTTACATATTCTTTTTTTGGATTAATAACCATTCCTTTTTTTTCATTTTCCTTTTTCAACAAAGATAATAAATAAAAATAAAATTTTTCGACACAGTATCACTATTGGTTATGATTATCATTATATATATATATATATATATATATATATATATATATATAAATATATATAAATGATAATGAAACAGTTACACTATATTATTATTTATATGTTTATTTTCTTTATTTATTTCATAGTCAATTCATTATTACTATTATTATTATTTATTATTATTGTTATTGTTATTGTTATATTAATGATGATAAAAAATAAATATTTTTTTTAAAAAGAATGATCATTAATTATAATCAATATCCATAATTAATTTATAAATTCAGCTCTAATGGAATAATGAATTGATAAAAAAATATAGCTAAATTATATAGCGACAGTATATAATTGTAATTTTCTGACTCCGATAGGTGTTATTTTAGAAAGTAGATAAATGAAAAAGATGCCTTTTTTTCTAATTATATTTATATTATAAGCTTTTTTTTACTTTTCTTTGCTTTATTTCTTTCTTTCTTTCTTTCTTTCTTTCCTTTCTCTTTTTTATTATATATATCAATTGATAATAATAATAAAAAAGAAAAAGCATTTAATTCCATATAATACATTAGTCATTTTTTTTATATTTATTTTTAGTAAATAAGTGAATAATGATTATTAACTAAGTTTTTTATCAAGTCAACTTATCAGTTTTTTTTTTTTGTTTTAATAAAGTATATATTTTAAACATTTCTTATTAAATAATCAATTTTTTTAAAAAGAAAAAAAAGTATTAAAAATGATGTGATTTTAAAAATAAGATAATATTTAATATTCTATAATAATAAAAAATCATTAAATAAATAAATAAAATAAACCAAAAATAATCTGCTTACGGATGATCCGCGTAAAAGATTCACAAATATAATTTTGATTTTTAAAAAAAAGGCAAACCTTAATTTGTTCGCTGACTAAAACCCAGCAACAAATATGATTGGATAATAGTATGTATTTTTCAACTTATACTTGCTATAAAAAATGGGGTATAATTGATTTTTTATTGGCAAGATTGACAAAGCAAAAAATTTACGTGAGAACTTCTCGGATTCTGCCCCACATATAAATTTTTAAGTGTTTTTTTAATTTCTCCTTCCCTTTTTTTTCTCCTTTTCTTCTTACCTTTTTTTTTTTTTTTCATTGTTATTAAATTATCTTTTTCTTTTTTAACTCACCACTCTTATATATATATTCATTATGTCTAAAAATTATTTAACTACTTCTAACGGTAATCCCGTCGAAAACAATCAAACTTCCCAATCTGCTGGTCAATGGGGTCCTCTCCTTCTTCAAGATTTCCACTTGATTGACAAACTTGGTATGTATTTGAAAATAAAATAAAGTATAGAATATACATATATATATATTTATTTTTTGTTTATGGTTTATTTATATTTTTACTTTCTTTTTTATTTTAAATATTATAGCTCACTTTGATCGTGAACGTATTCCTGAACGTGTTGTCCACGCTAAGGGTGCTGGTGCTCATGGTTACTTTGGTAATTAACATAAAAGATATTATAAAATAGATTAATATATATATATATATATATATATATATAAAAGAAAGGCAATAATATTAATAATATTTATATTTATTAACATGATGTATTATTATTACTATGTCTACTTTTTTTTTCCTTAACAAAAAAAAAATAATAATCATCATAAATAGAGGTCACTCATGATGTTACTCACCTTTCCAAGGCCAAATTCTTAAGTCACATTGGTAAACGTACTCCCGTTTTCACTCGTTTCTCCACTGTTGGTGGTGAAAAGGGAAGTGCCGATACTGCTCGTGATCCTCGTGGTTTTGCTGTCAAATTCTATACTGAAGAAGGTAACTGGGATATGGTTGGTAACAACACTCCCGTATTCTTCATCAGAGATCCTTCCAAGTTCCCTGATTTCATCCATACTCAAAAACGTAATCCTCAAACCAACTTACCTGATCCTGATGCTTTCTGGGATTTCATCTCTTTAGTCCCTGAAACCGTTCATCAAGTCTCCATTCTTTTCTCTAACCGTGGTACTCCCAATGGTTATCGTTTCATGAATGGTTACTCTTCTCATACTTTGAAATTAGTTAATGAACAAGGTGAATTCAAATATGTTAAATGGCACTTCAAGACTGATCAAGGTATTAAGAACTTCAAGGCTGCTGAAGCTGGTAAATTAGCTTCTGAAGATCCTGATTATGCTACTCGTGATCTTTTCCAAGCTATTGAACGTGGTGATTCTCCTTCTTGGTCCGTTTACGTTCAAGTTATGGATCCTAAGGATGCTAAGACTTATCGTTTCAATCCATTTGATGTTACTAAAGTCTGGCCCCACAAGGTAAATTAAAATAATAATAGTAATAATAATATACATGTATTTTTTTTTTTCTTTTTGAGGGATAAAATATTATGAGTTCTTTTTTTTTTTTTTACGTTACACTATACGTAATTTTATTTTATATTTAAATGGGGATATTCATGCGAAAGGCGTTTATATTATTATTTAAAAAATATTCACATCATATGATTTTTTTTTTATTCTTAAAAAAAAAAATAGGATTATCCTCTTCAACCTGTTGGTCGTATGGTCTTAAACCGTAACCCTGAAAACTACTTTGCTGAAGTTGAACAATCTGCCTTCTCTCCATCTCACATTGTTCCTGGTATTGATGTATCACCCGATCGTATGTTACAAGGTCGTCTTTTCTCTTACCCAGATACTCATCGTCATCGTCTTGGTGCCAACTATGCTCAAATACCTATCAATCAACCTCAATCTCGTGTTGCTAATCACCAACGTGATGGTTTAATGGCTGTTAATGGTAACGGTGGTAGTGCTCCTAACTATGAACCTAACTCCTTTGGTGGCCCTTACCAAACCAATGTTGCTGCCACTACCTTCACTGCCGAAGAACTCGAAGGTTTCACTGGTCGTCATTCTTACACCTTATCTGATATTGATTTCGTCCAAGCTGGTGACTTATACCGTCTCTTGTCTGCTGAAGAAAAGACCGACTTGGTTAACAATATTGCTGGTCACTTGAAGAACGCTAAGAAACATATCCAAGAACGTCAAATCGCTCACTTCAAGCGTGCTGATCCTGAATATGGTCAACGTATTGAAGCTACTATCTTACAACTCTCTAACAAGGCTTAAAAAAATTGAGTTTTTTTTTCCCTATTTATTTATTATTATTGTTATTATTATTTCCACTTTATTTTAATATCATTTATTAAAAATCACATTTCATGTAATCATTAGCTATTTTTTTTTATCACAAAAAAATAAGAATTGTTATATTTTATCTTTATATATATATATCTTTTTAAAAGTTGTTTTTTCTTAAACGATTTTGTTTTAAAAAATAAAATTTATGAATTAGTATATAGTATTATTTTATTTATTTATTTGTTGTTTACTTTTTTTGAATGTTTGTTTTTGACAGAATTTTTTACTTGAAATGGATAAAATAATCACTTTTTTAAATCAAATACTATGACAAGTTATTTATTGGATAAATTAGGAGTGTAGGTGGGAGAATGTTGGGTTGTTTTTTTATCTATTTTTCTTTATCTTTATTTTTTTCTTACTATTTATTTTATTATTGTTTTTTTTTATCGAATGACTAAATAATAAAGTAAACTTAATCCTATTTACATTGGTAATCGAATAGTTATGTATATATTAATGATTAATATATTATATTCATATAAAAAAGAAAAATTATTCTGCCTTTTTCCGTTGACTATTTTGAGTTAAAGATCGCATCTTTGTCTTAAGTCGTTTATAAGGATGATTCTAAAATAAATAATTAAGATTATATAATTAGTATTGCTCTTAAATTTTTTTTTTTTTTTCAGAGAAAAAAAAAAAGCTTACTTTGGCAGAGCGAGATTTATCAGCACGAACTGTACTACGAGGAGCAACATCGTAATCAGGGGCAACAGGAAGTGGAATATTTACATGTAACTTAGTTTCATCACTAGATAAATTATAATACAATTTATAAGTTTTCAATTTTTTTTTCTTTAATCCATCATTTTTTTCAATCCGCAATTATTTTTTTTAATCCATCATTTTTTAATCCATCGTTTTTTTTAATCCATTCATTTTTTTTTCTTACATATCCTTGGTGGCATCTTCCATTCTGAATTTCTTTCGTTTATGTAACCTAAAATACATTATAAATTTATATGAATATGAATTCTAAATTCTATTTTGTTTTTCTTTTTTTGTTTTTTTTAATATATATATATATATATATATATATAACTTACACTTCTTCTTTACTATATTCTAAACTTTCATGTCTTCGTTCACGATAACTTTCACTTCTCTTTAATACCAATCGAGTCCATTTAGCCACCAAATGATCTGCTTTTCTTTGAATTGAAGGTTCTGCACGAGATGTTTTTTTATAAAAAAATACTATTTTACCAATGCCACTTTCACGTAAATGTTCAGCTGCAGCAGGTAATTTATCCAAGATATCTAGTAATTCATTTTGAATTTCTAAACTAGGTAATGCACGATCAGGTAAGGGTTCCAACCATAATCTAATAGCATCTAATAATTGATTATCTAAAATACTGTCAAATAAACTTGAACTATAGCAGTAATAATTAGAAATAAAAATAATAGCAGTGTCAAATGTTAAGTATTTCATTTTTTTTCCTTTAAAAAATTATAGCTTTGAATTTATATGTATTTATCTTTTTATTTTTTTAAATTACTTGTTTAAAGTGTTTTTCACTTCATCAATCATTTTTAATTTTGCAATAGCTGGTTTTTGTTGTTGATTAGCAATAACATCAGTTTCGGCTGCTACTTTCATTCTTTCACGTAAATTATGTAATTCTTCATCCATTGTTCTTTCCAAATCTTCATCGTCTGTTCTTTTCTTTCTTTTCTTTACTCCTGATTTTAATGCTTTTTCAAATGCTTCAGCTACTTCATTACGTATAACTACATACATATAGATAGGAAGTACATATATAAATATTAGCATTTCCATCTTTATAATTTGATATCATCAAAAATGTATATATTGATCAAATAGATCCTTCTATTTTTATCTTTTTACTTTGTTCTGGGTCTAAAGGTTCTTCGGGTTGATCTCCTCCTCCTTCTTCATTACGTCGTTGTTTTAGTTCTTGTTTTATTTTTTGAAGTTGTGCTTCTTCTTCTTCAGTTCGTTCACGTTTTTTAAATGAAGGTAATTTTTGTACATTGACAGCTGATATATTGATTGAAGATGTTGTATCATCATTATTTACGTTATCATGAGTTTCTTGTTCATTATTATTATTATTATCATATTCTTCTTCAGAACCTATATTATTTATTATATATATATATATGTTTTGTCAATATTATCAATTATTTATTTATTTTTATATTCATATATCAAGTAATAAGGTTTTGTAATATGTTCGTGTTATATATATTGTTGAATAAGAATGAAATAAAAAATGTAATATCGTGATAACATTGAATATAATATAATAGTGAATTTTTTATAGTATACCTTGGTCATCATCTAGATCTGATATTTCACTTTCACTTTGGTTAAAAATTGGTTCATTTCGCTAAAATAATAGTATTAAAAAAACAACATAATATACATATTTATTGAATATAAATAAATAAATAAAGCATATTTTCTTTTTTATAGGAATTAAAATATTACTTCTTCAGTATCAGACATTATTAAAAAAAGTGAAGTATTAGTTTAAGAGAGGGAAGAAGAAAAAAAGAAAAAAAAAAAGGAATAAATAGGCGGAGAATAAAAACGGTATTGCCAAATTTGGAACGATCAATTTTTTTCCTTTTGCCTAATTCATACTATATAATTTATATGTAATTTTTTTTCCAACTATACAAATATACATTTAAGCTTTTTTAATACATAATAAATATCATTCTCTTTTAGTATTTAAATAAATAAATAGAAATAAAATATATCAACATAATTCATCTTTCATCATTTCTATTTATTTTATGTTCATATACAAAACATATATAAACTATGTTTAATATATATTTATATAGATATATTATTAAAAGTGGTCTCATAAGCCACACATGCTTCAAAAAAAAGCTTAAGGAACAACAAAGTATATCATTTTTTTATTATATTAAGTAAAAAAATAAAACATGATGATAGGTGTTATAAAAGGAAAACATGATTATTGATATATGATTGATTTAAACTATTTCGTTTAATCGAAGAGACCGAAGCCCATATCCTATTTATTTTTAAAACAAAAAAGAGTTTCATTAATAAAAAAAAATTACGTTTCTTATTTTTTCTTCTTCTAAATATATAAATAAGAAAAAAAAAACTTACATCATCAGATTCTTCCTTTTCTTCTTCCTTAGCTTCTTCGGCAGCTTCTTCAGCACCAGCACCACCGGCAGCAGCACCAGCACCACCAGCAACAGCGGGACCAGAGGAAACGGAGGCAAGCTTGGTAGAACCTTCAGCAATAACCTAAAAATAAATAGAGATAAAATATAAAAAAAAGAATGTGTTAGATATTATTAAAATATAAATTATTATATGAGTATATATATTTTGTTTTTGTTGTATTTGTTTTTTAAATATATGAATATCAAATAAAAATAACAATGAATGAATTTTAACAAAAACTTACTTCATTAATGTCCTTGCCTTCAAGAGACTTTAATAAAGAGGATAAACGAGATTCGTCGATTTCAACACCAACGGAACCTAAGAGTTTCTTGATATCATCAGCAGTAGGGGCAGTGTTACCACCAGCAACGAGGAGAAGGTAAGCAGCGAGGAACTTCATGATATAGGATGAACAAAAAAAGTAAGAGGAAGAAAAAAAAGAAGAGGAACTATTTTTTTTTTTTCTTTCTATTTTTTTTAGGTTCAGTTTAATCAGCTCGTCTCCTAACAATATTTTTTTTTCACCTACAAAATTTTTTATCTAACGATGATTGGCTAATCAACCTTCGTTTAAATAAGCCACCATTTTTTTGAATACTAATAAATAAAATACAAGCAAAATGATTTTTAATTTATTTTATTGCATAAAGTATTTGTTTATTTTTTCTATTGTTTTATATATTGTTTTTTGTCTTTTTTTTTTCATTTATATATTAAATTTGAAATGGAAATAAAAAAGTATAGAATAAAAAAATGTCTACAGAAGTTTTTTAAAAAAATATAAATAGCATATAATACAGTATATAGTTATAAAAGAAAGACCAAAAAAATAAGTAAATAAAAATAAAAATAACAGATATTTAAAGGAAAATGAATAAGTGGAAATATGGGTATATGAACGATATTTTTTTATAAATAATTTACAAGTATTAAATGATAATTATATATATAAAAAAAAAGATCACCCTTATTCGATTAATCTATGAATAATAATAAAATAAATTATTAAAATAACCATCAATAAAAAATTCATTTATATATATATATCTTTACCTTTCTTTTTTCTTTTTTTAAATTAATCAATATCTAATAATCGTTTCATTCGTTCATAAACAGCAAAGCTAATAGCCATCATAGGAGTGACTTTAATATAACCAATACTTAAACCAACATAAAAACCTTTTATACCTTTAACTCTATAAATTTCTTTAGCTGTATCCGAAAAACGAACAAAAGCATCTGGATTTAATAATCCACCTACTTGCATACGTCTACGAATGACTTCTAAAGGATAGCTACTTGTTTGAGCTACTAAACCAGCTACACCGCCACAAATTAATTGAGCCCAAGCCTTTAAGGGAGGTTTATCTAACAAACGTTGTTGACTAGGTGTTAAATCATCACCTGTTGGATCAAAATCTAATTCTATAGGTATACGTGTATAAGGTGATACAGATGGATGATGTCTAGCAAAATTGGTAACAATATGATGAGTCCAAAAGGAAACACCAGCATATGGTATAATCCCTGCAACTGTTGGTAAAAATCCTCGGAAATAGTTGAATATATGTAATCCTCCCAATCTTTTACCTGCTGCAGGTTCATTATATATTTGTTTTAAAGTTGTGACTAATTTAGGTCGATTAACACCGGTTTCTTTAAAATCATATGCAAGTCTTACTCTTACTAAATCTAATGGATAAGTGAAAAATACTGTTGTAACGCCTATTTATATATATATATATATATATTCAAAATAAAATAAAATAGATTATTATTACATTTACTCTTTTTTTCATTTTCTTCCTATTCATTTATTTTATATATTATGATTATTATTATTTACCAGCCAATGAACCAGCAACGAATTGTCTTCCAGGGGTTTCATATACTTTTGTAGGCATTAAAATCTACATTTTTATATATATATTAAAATTGAGTTTCCTTATTAAATATTTTATAATGATCACATTATACAAATATATATTTCATTTTTTTTTCTCATTACTTACAGCGCGATATTGTTCATATGCAACAAATTTAATAGCAGCATAAGGAAACATTCGAATAAGAGTTACTGAATGGCCTTGAAATAAACCTAGCATACCAGCATTTTTAAATATATCTCTTCCAGCTTTGAAAGCACCTGTAAAAGTACCTATTTTATTTTATTATTATGATGATGATTTTTAATAGAAAAAATAAATAAATGATATATATATATATATAAGAATATTTAAAATATTATTAGTAGTAGTTACCTGCATATTTTTCAAATATTGGGTTTCTTGCTTGGAATAGAATTTTCACTCGATCTAGAGGAGCGATTGCAGTCTTTGCCTAATTGTAAATAATAATAATAACAATACATATTATTATTAATAATCCTATATATTCATAAAGCGAAATATAAATATTTCAATATTTATATATATATTAAGGTGAAAATAAAATATCCTTTTCCTTTTTTCCCCTTTTTTCTTACACACTTATTTTTTTATACAAGCGATATTATTATTATTATTAATATGTCTTAAATATATTTTACCACACAACCAGCTATCCCACCTGCTAAACCTGAACGAACAACATAATCCATATTTTGAGTTTTTTGTAATTCATTAACATGATCCTTTTTTTCTCCTTGTGTTATTGTTGTTTGAGTAGTGGTATTTTTTGTCGTTGTTGTAGAAGTATTAGAAGATAAATTAGGCGAAGATATTGTTTTTTGTGTTTGCATTTGATATAATTTTCTTAGTTTATAAAAGGAAAATAAATAAGAGGGAAAAAAAAAAGAGAGAGATAGAAAAGAGAGAAAGAGAGAAAATAATAACAAAGGTATTATTTTTTTTTCTCTTTTAAGATTCAGATAAGTCAATGTGGGAAAAGAAGACAGATTTCTAATGATTTCATTGGCTATTAAAAACTACTAACATATGATAATGAGTAAAAAATTGTGGAGTAATAAGCTTTTTCCTATAATAATATAATAACTACTAATAAAAAATGCTAGTTTGTTATTATATTTTTATTTTACATAATCATATACATATTTATCATATAAATTTATATGATTTTTAATTTTAAATCATCAGTTTATAAATATTTTATTTTACAATAAGAAAATCAATAAAGTCAAAACCTGGAAAAGAAAAACCAAAAATACAAAAATTTGTGTATCAGGAGAAAAGATTAGGAACAATTTTCATTTAAAAAGAAAAATTACTATTTTAGGAATATCCCTTACGTACTTAGTGTAAAAAAAGTCAAATTTGATAATATAAATATATATATATATGTTATTCATGATTGAAATATGCGTTTTATTTATTTATTTAGTTTTACATGATAAATAAATAAAGATAGATCACTAATAATACTATTTTATAATACAATATCAAAGCTATAGGTTTAATCATGGCGTAATTTTACATTGACAAGACAATGACTGCCTTTTCCATTTTTGTAAAATTAAAATTCCGACTTTTTTTAAATTTTAAGCTTTTATTTTATTCCTTTTCACTCGTACATATTTACTTTAAATACTAGTATAAAACAATGGGTAATAATAATAATAGTATAAATATATTAAATAGGTATATTGCTTACTGAAAAATCAATTCATTACTTTTAATGCATAGGTGGAGGTGATTTAAATTTAAAAAAAAGTTGGCATCCGTCAACATATAAAAACCAAGAAAGATTATGGAAAGAAGAAAAAAAACATTCAGAAGAACAACAAAAAATTGAACAAATGAAGAAAGAGTTACAAGAAGAACGTCAACTTTTAGAATTACAAAGATTACAAGAAGATGCTGGTTCTAGGTAGAATATATTATTTTTAGAAAGAAAGAAGAAAGAAACTATTTGTGACAGTTCATATTAATAATACATATATTTATATATATAAATTAGGAAACGTTCAGATCGACTAGACTGGATGTATGCTGCGCCAAATGCTAATGGAGCTAAAACAACTAGTGAAATGGAAGATTATTTACTTGGAAAAAAAAGTGTAGATGAATTGTTAAAAAATAAAGCAGCTCAAGAAACGGTAATATAATAATAATAATAATAATAATAATAATAACAATAACAACTAACTTTTTTTAAAAAATAGTTAACAACGGATGCAGAAGAACGTTTTGCTTTAACAAATTCTAATGCTAATACAGAAAGAGATATTCAAGCTAAAATAAGAGAAGATCCATTATTTGCTATTAAACAAAAGCAACAAGCAGTATTAAAATCTATGGTAGATAATCCTATTTTAATGGAAAAATTAAGGAAAAAAGAAAAGAAGGATAAAAAAAAGAAAAAAAAGGATATTAAAGAAAGTTCTCGACATCATCATATTGATCATCATCCCCATAGAAGTAGCAATAGTAGTAGTAGTCATAAACATAAAGATGAAAGACATAGTAGTAGTAGAAGAGATGACAAATATAGTAGGGATGATAAATATAGTAGAGACGATAAATATAGTAGAGATGATAAATATAGCAGAGATGATAAATATAAATCCTCTCGTAGAAGGTAAAAAAATATATAAAAAAGAAACAAACTAAAAACAATAATGGATTCTTTTTTTTATTATTACAACAGTTGTAAATTCAATAAATAATATGCCAACTTACAGAAAAGGCATTTTGTCATCGGATTTTTAAAAAGAAAAATATCCCATTTATAGGGTCTAATATTTTAATATCCTATTTTTTTTCCCTTTCTTTCTTATTTATTTACCTTTTTCTTTCTCTTTCTAAGATATATACTATTTTTTTAAAAATATATCCATATACAATATATCTATTTTTTTTTCATAAAAACGAGTACTTAACATGTCATTATCTTCTCAATTTGAATCAACAGCAAGGACTGGTCGCGATAATCAAACCTACGATGATAAATATGCTAGACGAGTAAGAAAAAAATAATAGTTATTATTTTGACAGTTGAAACAAATATTAATTTTGTTATTCTTATTATTTATTATTTATTATTTATTATTTATAAAATAGGTTGCTGGATGCCTTCCTGTAGATACTGAAAATAAACGAGTTCTCTTAGTACAAAGTAGTAAATACGACCATGTTTGGGTTATAGTAATATCATATTTAAAAATTTTTAACTTTACAAAACCTTACTTACGTATCGTTTTTTTTTATATATAAACAACAATAATATTTAGCCAAAAGGTGGATGGGAAAATGATGAAACAGTTGAACAAGCAGCTGCTAGAGAAACTTATGAAGAAGGTACCATATATATAAATAAAACAAAACAAATAAAAACATCAATTTTAAAAAAAATAAAAAAAGGAAAGAGTTAAATATTTATTTTTACTATTTTTATAAATGGGGTAATATATATATATATATATGTATATAGCTGGTGTTTGTGGAAATCTTGTCAATTTAATAGGTGATTATATGGATTATGATAAATTTGGTAAACCAAAAACTCATTTTTGGTTTTATGAAATGGATGTAAAAGAAGTTCTTGATAAATGGCCTGAAATGAGAAAACGACAATGGGTAAAAAAAACAAAAAACAAATACAAAAACAAAAAAAAACATGAAAAATCATATGGATGATGATTCTTATAATGATCAATCGATCTCTATTTTTTTTTTCTTTTTTTAGTTTACCTATGATGAAGCATTCCACGTGCTTAGATTTAAGCCAATAATGCAACGAGTATTACAAAGTTCATCTTTTGCTAGATCTGTAACAAATTCATCGTAACAATCGGTTCTTAAATATGCTAAATTTTCTTTTTTTATTTCCTCTCTTTTATAGATAACATATTTACATATTCATATCCTTTTTAATCATTAAATATATACATAAAAAATCTTTTTATTTATTTATTTTATTGTTATATATAATATAAAGATATATTCTCTGACTTCATAAACAAAAAAAAGGTGATTTTATATGTTAATCATAAATAGATATATGAAAAAAGTGATTAGCATTACTAAAATATTATTTGAATGTATTATTTATATATACATATAAGGTATGTGTGTATTAAGTAAGTGTTTTTTAAGTTTCTTTTTTTATAAAAATACAGAAAAAGTCAAATAATAATAAATGAGTCTAAATGATATGACATATATTTATATATACATATATATATTTAGTCAGAAAGATCAAAATGATCTTCAGTAGAATCTAAATATTTTTTATAATTATCAGTTGATATAACGACTGTGTGTTCCAAAAAATATTCTAATTCATTGATATTTGATGCACCAGTGTAATCCCATCCAAATACACCATTTTTCCCGTCACAATATCTTTTACCAAAGAATTTAAAATCCAAAAATAATTCAGGACGTAATAATTGTAGCATAGGATATACTTCTATTGGTTTGTTGTATATGGAAAGATTATTTATCATGATTGTATTATTTGAATTTTTTATAAACCTTGTAAGTGAAGTTTTATATTTTTGCAACTAAATTAAAAGGTAAAAAAATATAATAAATGAAAGAGTAAGTATATTCAGAAATGAAATGTTTTTTTATTGCATTTTTCATTCATTCTTTCCTTTTTTATTTTTTATCTTACCAAAGTGTATTTAATTTGTTCACAATCATCAAAAATAATAAACTTGAATTTCTTATTAGTATAAATAGTTTTGAAAAAATACTGAGCAACTTCATAACTAACAATGAAAACCTTGGTTTTGCTGAAAGATAAAACTTTTTGTATTCCCTTTTCTCGATCCATCAAATCTCCATTTGTTTTATTATTTCTTTGATTTTTCTTATTTTTATTTTTTTCTTTAGAATGGGTACCATTACCATCATTATTGTTTTTATCATTATCATCATCATCATCATCATCATAGTCATCATCTTCATCTGTGGCCGTTTGGTTACTATATGTAGATTTATTTTGATTGATTTGTGGAAAATATTTTCTTTTTGGATAGGTATCACCACTATCATTTTTTAAAGAAATATATAATTTATCTTCCAATACTTGGATTTTTGGACTTGCGTTATTTTTTTTTAATTTACTTAATCTTGACATTAACTGATTTTTTTTATTTGATGTTGCAGAAATATTGTCTAAATTTACATATAAACAGTTGGGTGATATGGATAAAGTTAAGGATTGTGATTTTTGTTGCTGGGAAGATGAAACTGAAGATAAAACATTATTTCTATTATTATTATTGTTATTACCTTTCATATTGCGGTTATCGTTGCTTTTTTGAATATTATTTTCATCATCATCATTTTTATTACTACAACTACTGTCAGTATTATTGATTATACATATATTTTGTTCATTTATATTTAAATGAAATTGAACATTTTTTTTCCAAGAGTCACATTCTTTTGAATTGCATAAAATTAATACTGGCCAATCATCTTGATAAATTGACGCTAAAGCTAATGATTGATATATTTTTGCTGTCTTCGTACCACCATTTAATAATACTCTTCCTTTACATATTTCCACCGTCCTTTTCACAGCATATCTATCAATAGGTGATAAAAAAAACTGCCATAAATCCGATTCTCTTAAAACTTCTTGTTGAAACCAATCATTGACCCAATCTAATTGTTCACTAGGATTTGATAATTTTTTGATTTGTTCCTCATGTTCATCCTTTTTTAAACTTTCAAGTAAAATGGAATGTGTTTTTGGTAAATATTGAAGAATAGCTGAAGGTATACCAACCACATCAAATACTTCTTTATTATTATAAAGTGCTTTCCAAACAGTAGCATATGTTTCAAGATCGGCTGAAATCACCCAACATTTTAAATGATTATTCCACCCTACTTTATTTGGTATGATTTGTAATATTGTTTGAATAAATTGATGTCTTGCAGTGGCAGATATAAGAATATCTGTTTTGGAATGTAACGTTAATATAACTTCAGTTCGATTTACTATTATCATATTGTTATCCCTACGTCGACGTCGTTTAGTTACTAGTGATTCTGTCATTTTAAATGGATAAAAGTCTTTATTTAAATTAATTTCAGCTTTATTGCGCGTTTCGCCAAGTTGCCTTTTATTTTTTTGTAGGTTGAAATTGATTTCCGCATATACTTTTGTTTTTGCTTTATCCCATATGAAAAAGTGACACGTATCTGTGGCACACTAGTAAAAAAAGAATATACGTATTTAAAAATATTAATGTATTATATATAAAAGTATAATCAGCATATTTTTTTAAACATATATATATGTATATATATATCACTATTCATGATATTTTACCCTCCAATACCATCTGCCACGATTGACACCAGGTTTTAATACTTCACCACTTAAGCACTCCTTTCTACATTTGCAAAATGGTACTTGATGATTCATTAGTATAGTAAATAACAATTGGTTATATTATTGTTATTAAAAGAAAAAAAAGCAAAAAGGGAAAGAGGAAAATAAAAGAAATGAAGCTTATTTTTTTTTTGTCTGAGTTTCCTTAAGCTCCCGCCAATTCACGAAATCTGAGTTTTAATTTTCCAATTTAAATAGTCAAATTTCACAAAATTGTTTTTTTAAGGGAGCAATTTTTTAACCATGTAAGTACAAAAATGCATAATTATTTATTACTATACCTAATCCTTCTCTTCTTCATTTTGGTTTTTTTACTTGGATAAATTTTAAGTGTTTATAAATAATATATATATCATTATATTTGTAATATCATTTTCAATTTTATATATGTTATTGCAATGTTAATTTAGTACCTGATGTAGATGGAGGTGGAGACCGAGATAGATATAATGTTCTGTTCATTGTTACAAAATTGTTTATTTTTTTAATATGAAATTTGTTTTAAAAAGGATAAAATAATATATATATTTATATGTAAAAAAAAAAAAATAAGGTAGAAAGGTAAAAATGAAGTAAAAAAAAGGTTAGAAATTTAAATTTAAATTCAGATGATTTCTTATTTAGGAATAAGGTGCATGAAAAGTAAGGAACAGTACTAGTTACTTTATTAAACCCCACCTAAAAACTCTTTATTTTATATATATACATATATATATTTACCACTTACATATCAAGTTTTTAGCATATAAAAACATCTTTAAGTTTATTTCTTTTCGTTCCATACTCGTGAATATAAATCGTGTCAGAATTTTAAACAGTGTGATTATTCAATTGATTCATAAATAGTTATTTTTTTAAAAAAAAGTAGTTAAAAGGAAGTGAGATAAAAAAAAGCGAGTTAAAAGCAACTATATAAAAAGATTAAAGAAAACAAAAAATGTTGAAAAAACAAAAGAAAGAATGAAAATTGAAAAATTAAAATTTAATTTTATTGCATTGCAATAAAATTTTCGTAGAAACATTGTAATCCAGCTTTTTTTCAATAATTTTATTGTAATTACAATAATTTCTTTTCTGTAGTGATATATAATAATTAAAAGTAAAATTAAATCCCAGCTCAGTCATAAGATTTTTTAAAACCTGGAGTTAAGGTAAAATAAGGAGATTCAAAAAAAAAGAGCAGAATCTTAAAATCGATTTATATTGTCAAATGACTTCAGTTTTTTTTCTCATTTCTTCTTCATTTTTTTCTTTCCTTTCATATGCATTATTTATTAAATAAAAAAAATAACAAATAGAGTGTATACAAAAAAAAAAAAATCAATGAACAATATAAAATACACTATATAATTATGTAAGGGTATTATTTTAAAGATTATTACTATTTCAACTTAACTGTTTGTAATTCCTTTTCTTTGGTTTCTCCATTGTTCTCCCTTTAATTGAAGAATAGGTATACTAACTGTAGATATTAAGAAGATAAGAGTACCCATTGTACTAAAAAAAATAGAATAACACAAAATAATTAATCATATATACTTGTATTTATTATTTATACTTATTTAATATTTTTATAACTTACAAGGTCCAACCATCACCAACACTACCCCTGATTGTGGAAGAAAGTAAACTGAAAAGCATAGCAAATATAGAACGTAAGAAATTAGCAGCAGATACAGCTATAATAAAAACAAAATATAATAAAAATAATTAGATTATATAATAATAATATTAATAGATAAATATTGCCATATTTATATAAATTTACCTGATGCCGATAATGGAAAGAAACATTCAGCTAAATAAGTAGTCAACATAGACATAACATACATTTGTCCAAATGCATAAATAGCCAATCCAATAAGTGGGGCCATCCAATGAAAAGCACCAGCTTCTATAAACCATCCGAACAATAAAGGTCCAAGAACCACAAATGGAATACCAACATAAACGGCGGTTAATCTAAATTCAACTTTAGCTACTCCATTATTACGACGTTTTTGTAAATTATAAATACGATCGGATAACAAACCAGAAGCAATAGTTCCTAAACAATTACCAATACCACTTGCTAATTTAATTTATAAATATATATATATATATATATAAAAGGAAAAGGAAGTATTATGACATCACCATCATCATCAATATATATTCAAATTGATTTCTGATTTTTTTTATTTATTTGTTTACTTAAAAAGCCCAAACCAATACTACCAGTTGTAAAATGATAAACGGTCTCAAAAACAACAGGCATAGCAGTAACTAATAAATAAAACCATCCAAATGCAGTAGCTTGTGGTAAACTTGCTAAGAAGCCTTCTCGTGTTAAAAGGATTTTTAAACTAGTAAACTATAAATATGTAAATATAAATAAGGTAGGTCTTTTTTCTTAATACTTATTACTATTAATGTACTATTATTATTATTATTAATTTAAAAAAAGAATAGGTATACTTACAGGATTAAATTTAAATCTAGCAAGTCCTTTAGGCCTATCAACATTAGGATCAATGTATAAAGTTTCTTTTAAGAGGAAAATATTTAATAAAGTAATAACACCGCCAATAATTGTCTTAATATAGAATATCCATCTCCATCCAGCATATTCATTCACATAGCCACCTAAAAATAAATAAATAAATATATGAAATAATAATCGTATTAATATAATTAAATTATAATAATAATAATATATAAATAAATAAATAAAACATTACCAACTAAAGGTCCGAAACTGGGTCCAATAATAACACCAAGAAGAAAAATTGACATAGCAGTACCACGTTGACGAGGTTCGAAAAGATCAGCTACTGAACCACCTCCAACACCTGTTGCTGCACCACAGAATATACCTTGTAATACTCGAAATATATAAAATAAAGGTAAATTAGTAGCTGCACCACAAATAGCGGAACATACTGTAAATAAAAACATGGTAATAATATATGTCCATCTTCTTCCAACTCTTTCTGAAAATGGTGAAAAAAATAATGGAGCAATACCAGTAACAACGATAAATAATGAAATGGTTGAATTGATTATCTAAAATAATAATAATAATAATAATGATAAAAAAGGGTAAGTATATAAATATTAATTTGATTATTAATTTGATCTCTTATTAAATAAAAAATAATAATAATAATAAAATAATAATAATAATAATAATAAAAAGAAACTTACTGTTATATTAGCACTAAAATATTGCTGCAATGATAATAAAGCTGGAATATAAATTGATGAACTGAAAAGCATAGTAAAATTATAAGATCAGTTTTTTAATCAAATAATAAATAAATAAATAAATCATGAATTTTACCTAAAATAACCAACAAATGCATTCATAAATACAATTGCAAAGTTAATAACTTTTTTACTAAAAGGCCAATTCTATATATATAAATAGTAAAAAAAGTAAAAAAAGAACATGAATGAAAGATTGATTCATCACTTTTATAAACTATTTTTTTTTTCTATATATATTATAACTTACTACAGCTAAACTTTGATCTTTTATAATTGTTTCTTCAGCATTAATAATCGCAGCTTCAATATCATCATTGTATTGACCTCTATATGTTTTTTCTTTATTTTCTATATTATTTGTCATTTTTACTATTTTATGATAAAATCAAAAATCAAAAAAAAAGTTGTATATATATTATATGAAATAAATTACAGAGAAAAAAAAATAATTATGACAAAATCAAAATTAAAATCTCATATTTATATCAATCTAAATATATAAAAAAAATTGGTTGTCCGGTATATGGAACTATTTGAACTCGTTAATCGGTGAAATTTTAACCGCTTTTATTTAATACAGTTGATTAAATTACTAATAGTTTAAAGTACAAGTGACTCATTACCTATTGTTATCAAGTTCTTAAAGTTCTTATTAATGATAAAGTAATGCATATATATATATATATAAATATATAAATAAATTTATTTGTAATCATTCATGGTTTTTTAATCAAACAGTTTAAATATAAACAAATCTTTATTTATACATACAATGTATATATATGTACTATATATATATATATATATATAATTTCTTTTCTATGTTTATTTTGATTTATAAATGAATTTAAAGAATAATGGTGGATACATCAAAAATTAAAAATATGCTAAATCCGAAAATCCCCTAAGGTTGATTGATTGATCCGCTTTACAACAATAATGCTTTTTTTGTGATACAGCAAAAAAAAATTTTGATTGGCTTCCATCAATTAATAATTATTTTATATAGCGGTATTTTATTCTTCCATCATGATTTTTTGGGTGATTCTTTTTTTATTTATTTACAATAAGATCATTCGAAGAAAAAATAAAAATAAAAATAAAAAGTAGTAATAATAATAAAACCCATTTTAGTATTAATATTGCTATTGTAATGATGATGTTGATGATGGGATTAAATAAAACAACATATATACTATTCAAAAAAAAGACGTTATTTGATTCCATTACATAAAAATCTAAAAACAGATCTTAGCATAAAAAATTAAATCAATATTGTTCTTATTTGATTCAAAATACATGAAATTATTATCAAAGGTACGCTGTTTTATTTATTTACTTTCTACAAGAAAGAAAGAAAGGAAAAAAACACCAATACATTCGTCGATACAAATATTAACCTTTTTTTTAATATGTAAATCTTTGTATTTGAAATTATTAATAAGATTGGATTTATTGTTAATAAAGTTATTCTACATATAATAATAAACATAGACGTTAATAAAAATAATAAAAAAGTGAACACAGAGATTATATAAAATTGTAATCTTTTCTTGAAAAAAATTAGCCATCAAAACACCAATTTATTAAAAATATACCATTTCTAAACTACACTTTACACAGTGATCTCATTTATTAATACCTTTATTATTATTATTATTATTATTATTATTATTATTATTATTATTATTATTATTGTTATCTGTTATTATCTGTTATTATTATCAAACCCATAAAAAAAGCAAGTATATCAACGATAAATAATTATAATATACACATATTATTTTAAAATATTATTTAATAAAGAGTATTGTTATTAAAGCATTTAACCTCTATATACTTTTCCTTTTCATTACCATTAGTAAATACTTTGTTAATAAGAAACTCTATATGTATACCAATTATTTAAAAAAGAAAGAATAAAAGAGTAAGGGTTTGTTACCAAAAAAAAAGTATTTAAGATTTACACTTAAAAATAATAGAAAAAAGAAAAGAAATATAGAAAATATTTAATCAAACTAAATTTTATTACCTTTTATAGAGATGAGATCAAAAATAAAAAAATAAAATAAAAAAGAATATCTATATTAAAGATCACTTGCAACTTCATTTACATTCAATAACAGTAATAAAAAAGTAATAGATACAGTTTAAAATATTCACAAATAGTTTATTATTTTTATTATTATTTAACAAATAAGTAAAATAGAAACTCTAATCATTACATACATACAATTTTTCATTTTTTTTTCTCTTTAAAATATATAGCTATATTTTTTTTTTCTTTATCATTATTTACCAATCCAATTTTTGTTTTTTAGGTTGATGAGCATTGATCTTTGTGGCTTTACCAGTATAACCTTTACCATCTAACCATGGCCAATTAGCAGTACGTTTAGCTTCAAATGTTTCAATTTTATCTTCCTTTTGCATGGTTAAACCAATATCATCTAAACCATTAACTAAACAATGTTTACGGAAAGGTTCAACATCAAACTTAGCTTCATGATTAGGAGACTTAACAACTTGATTGACTAAATCAACTTCAATTTCTAAGCCTTGTTTGGCATCTTCAGCAAATTTATCAACGTCAGCTTGAGGTAAAGTAAGAGGTAACATACCATTTTTGAAACAATTGTTGAAGAAAATATCAGCAAAACTAGTAGCAATGATACAACGAATACCAAAATCATTAAAGGCCCATGGAGCATGTTCACGGGAACTACCACAACCAAAGTTAGGTCCAGTACATACAAGAATCTTAGATTGGCGATATGGTTCTTGATTTAAAACAAAGTTGGGGTTTTCCTTATTAGTTTCAGCTTCATAACGGAGATGATAGAATAAAGCATATCCTAAACCAGTGCGTTTAATGGTTTTAAGGAAAGTCTTGGGAATAATCATATCAGTATCTACATTAGCAATATCTAAAGGTGCTGCAATACCTTTAAGCGTTGTGAATTTTGGAATACCTGTGGATGATGCATTTTCACTTTTAACTGCTTTAGGTGCTTCATTTTCCTTATTTTCTTCCTTTTCTTCCTTTTCTTCTGATGTATGAAGTGTGGATGCATCAGCTTCTTTTTCAATTTCTACTGATTTACCGCTGGATGGTTTAAGAACTTCTTCACTTGCTTTTAATTCACGAACATCAGTTAAATAACTATTATATAAACATGAAAAAAAAGGGAGGGTAAATAAACAAATAAATATAAATTTCCTTTTATATATGAACGCCGTATTTTTTTTTTTTTTTCAGATATGCCATTTTTCATCATCACACGCACTTTTTTTTAATATACATATCCTTTTTTTAATACACGTATCCTTTTTTTTATTATTATTTTTACCCAGTGATACCAGCAGCAGCAGCCATAGCAGGACTACATAAATGAGTACGACCACCAGCACCTTGTCTACCTTCAAAGTTACGATTACTAGTAGAAGCACAACGTTCTTTAGGTTTCAATTGATCAGGGTTCATACCAAGACACATGGAACAACCAGCTTCACGCCAATCAAAACCAGCTTCTTTAAAGATAACATCTAAACCTTCAGCTTCAGCTTGACGTTTAACAAGACCAGAACCTGGAACTACCATAGCATAAACCCAATCAGCCCTCTTACGACCTTTTACGATACTAGCAGCAGCACGCAAATCTTCGATACGTGAATTAGTACAACTTCCAATAAAAACTTTATCAATTTTAACTTCTTTCATAGGAGTGTTAGGTTCTAAACCAATATAATCTAAAGCACGTTCAATAGCAAGACGACGTGTAGGATCGGATTCATTAGCAGGATCGGGTACATTTCCAGTGATAGGAACAACATCTTGAGGACTAGTACCCCAGGTTAAAGTAGGAGCGATATCAGCAGCATCAATTTCAACATTAATATCATAAACAGCACCATCATCAGAATGAAGAGATTTCCAATAAGCAACAGCCTTTTCCCATTCTTCACCTTTAGGAGCTAAAGGACGACCTTTAATATATTCAAAAGTGATTTCATCAGGTGCGATCATACCAGCTCTTGCACCAGCTTCAATAGACATATTACAAATAGACATACGACCTTCCATAGATAATGAACGAATAGCAGAACCACAGAATTCGATGACACAACCAGTGCCACCAGCAGTACCGATTTTACCAATAATATGTAAAACAATATCTTTAGCAGTAACACCTGGAGATAAATCACCATCTACAGAGATACGCATATTTTTAGATTTCTTTTGTAAAATAGTTTGAGTAGCTAATACATGTTCTACTTCAGAAGTACCAATACCAAAAGCTAAAGCACCAAAAGCACCATGAGTAGAAGTATGAGAATCACCACAAACAACAGTAGTACCTGGTAAAGTGAAACCTTGTTCAGGACCAATAACGTGTACAATACCTTGTCTAGCATCTTCCATACCAAAATAAGTTAATCCAAAGGCTTTAATATTATCTTCTAAAGTTTCACATTGTGTACGTGAATCAGCTTCTTCAATAAAGGTAGTAATAGATTTAAAATTCTTACGTGAAGTAGTAGGAATATTATGATCAACAGTAGCTAAAGTACAATCAGGTCTACGAACTGGTCTACCTGCATTACGAAGGCCTTCAAAAGCTTGTGGACTGGT
The DNA here is from genome assembly GCA_037043795.1 of Cunninghamella bertholletiae. Classification (NCBI taxonomy): domain Eukaryota; kingdom Fungi; phylum Mucoromycota; class Mucoromycetes; order Mucorales; family Cunninghamellaceae; genus Cunninghamella; species Cunninghamella bertholletiae. The sequence goes on from JAZGVP010000005.1 coordinate 2,558,291, forward strand.
GACTTCGTGTACCAAGTGTCTGTCAATATATAAAATACAAGTACCATCTTCTTGACGATCAACTACGTGATCATTAAAAACTTTATCATAAAGAGTTTGTGCCATTTTTTAATATATTTTCTTTTTTCTCTTATTAATAAAAAGAAAGAAAAAATAAATAATGTAATAAATATAGAGTAGGGATAAAAGAAAAGAAAAAAAGGATAAGTATGAAGGAAAAGAAAAAGAAGAAAGAGGAAAAAAAGACAACCCCACTTTATATAAAATACGAAAATTCAATTTTCAGTTGACTAACTTTGCGTGTATTAAATTTTATTGGACAATCACTTTGAAATTTAAACTCAGAATTTCATTCTTTTATACGCATATGTAAAATGCTTTTTTTTAATATACAATGATGCTTTTTTTTTAAAGCGATATGTTTTTGTTTTTATTAAAAATCATAAAATTACTTAATATTAGGTGAGTATTCAAATTTTTATAATGAAATTAGACAAATTTGAAGTTACCGAAACGCTTTTTTCGGAAACTGCCGACTGATGATCAATAGTTACCGAATTCTCTGAGTGATTTGATTGGTTAGAATTATTTACATGTCATAAAATATAAAAAAACAGAAAAAGTGGATGGGTTCCTCTATGTAAATATAAATAATGTTTCAACGCTTTCAGGTACAATTTATATTATACAAGTAATATAAATATTTTATATTCTATATATATATATATATGTTCTTAATTATGTGTATTTAGTCATTCCTTTTACATAATTATAGTAAAAGTATAGATATTCATATACTAGGCAATGGAACTCTTATATTTGCATTAAAAAGTATAAAAAATCACTGTGTAACCATGTATATTTATTAATGATCTCCGTTTATATAAAGAAGCCTTAACTACATATTTATATATATATATATATATATATGGGTTTTTTCATTGCTTTTTTACTATTCAACTCTTTATTTTTATTTTACTTTTATTTATATGAGTTCTTTGAACTTTAATAAACATATTTATTTAAAAAAGACAAAAAATAGGCTCACCAAAAAAAAAAAAAGAAAAACAAAAAACAATGATTTGAGTTTATTCCATTTAACTGCACATTGTATAAAAAATTAAATTAACCATATAAAGATTTTTTTTGGTTCATAAAAATATTAAAAATCACCTTTTTCTTATATATATTATCATGTATCATTTTCTATTTTTCAACAGTTTTAATCAAGTTCAGTAATAAAATTAATATATATCTATATTTATAGACCCTTTATAGATTTTTGATTACTTTACATCAAAATATTTCTTATTTTCATATAAAGATGGACGAATAAAAAAAATAGACTTGATCATAAGAATATAAAAACTTTTGTTAGTATACTATGTATATACACGTACCCTTCAGCTAGATATGTTTTAACCTCTATATTTTTATGGATGTAATCGATGAATATTTTTTATTAGTTAACATCACCTTTATTTATGCCAAAAAATTTCGTGAAGTAAAAAAATCATACACACATAAAAATTTCCTTATATAGATTTTTCATAATTTAGGACTAACAATTATCCCATATAAACGTTTTTATATATTCATTTTTAATAATGATTAGTTTATAATGGTTCATTTCTTATATCTAATTATGTAATTTATATATGTACTTACATAACTTTTTTTTATTTTTCATTATGCAAATACTCCTTCAATGGTCCTTCTTCACCAATAGTAATAGTGCTTTTCAGTCATACATTCATGATTTTAAATGATTAATAAATATCAACTTTATAAGTTTCTAATCTGATATAGATTATATGTGTTGAAGATGATAATGATGATAATATATACCACTACATTTTTTATTTTGATCAGATATTAATTATATATAAGATGAAGATGATTCTGACTTTTTTCTTCTTTTTCTATTGTGTATTGTTTTATTGTAACACTTTTAATTATTACATGATTGGCAGTGACTTTAAATAGTTAGACCAATTCTTTAGTGATACTAATACATATTTAAAATAGAAAATAATTAATATGTAGTATAATAATTATGTATATTATATATATATATATATATATAAAGAACCAAAGTTGAGTCTTTTTAGATTTAAAAGAGCATCTTCTTATAGGTCTTTATGAAAGTATCCTGTTTAATAAAATACTATTGCTATTGTTACTTATATATATATATATAGAAAGTTATTTATTTAATACGTATTTTTTCTTTTTTTTAAAAAAAAAGTTTAAGTTTAAAAGCTTTTATTTAATGTGTTTTAATATATTCTTTTTAAATATCTAGCCATAGTATATAAAAGTAAGAATACTTCAATGATTCTTGTAAAGTTAAAAAAGAGAAAGAAAAAAAAATAAAAATCCCAAAAAATAAAAATCGAGCGGAATTATAAAATGAATTAGTAGGATATTTTTTATCCATACAAAAAACGAATGATCATTTACTTTATGAATACAAAAGTTAAAGAAAAAGTTTATATAAATAATATTGTTAAAGCAGTATTCTTTTACTAGATTCATTTTTAAATTATTGTATGAATTTAAAAAGAAGAAGAAGATTCAAGACTATTATAACTTTTATAAAGACAATATTATTAGAATTTGGAGTAAAATAAATTCAAACTCAAAAACATTTATATAAAAATATAAATAATCAGTATAGTGTATATTTTACCCTTTTATCCCTTTTATTTCTATATTTGGTTATCAGGTTTTTTCCTTCCTTCCTTCCCCTTGTTTTTTATTTTTATTTTGCAGATTTGATCATCTCATCTTAAATTTTATTTTTATATATGGTCATAAATGCATATTAAACCAAAAAGAAAAAAGATTGATCACAGTTTCAATAGCGATCATGATGATTCTTATGACATGAACTTTTATATATTAAAAGGAAATAAATAACATCTCATCATCATCATCACATAAAAAAAAGTCATCTAGGTTATATTTAAATTAAAAAAATAGAGCTAAATTTAATAAATACAATACTTTTTAGATTCTTTTTTTTATTATTATTATTATTAATATTAAAGTTATTATCATTATTATTATTATTATTATTAAAGAATTGTGTGTATAGAATTATGATGAGAAATAAATAAATAATAAATAAAATAGAATAAAATATATATGGGAATCAATGTGGTAAAAAAGGTTAAAATAAAATAAAATAATAATAATCTAATAATATGAAAATGGATTAAAATAAGGTTCTTTTTTTTTTCTGGGTTGAATGTTAAAAAATATGAACAAGTAGAAAAATAAGATAAGTAATGAAGTAAAAAAAGAGAGAGAAATATCGTTTTTAAATGCAATTAATAATAATCATTATCTTTTTCGTTTTCTTTTTTTAATATGTATATATATATATATATGTTTTTTTCTTTTAGAATGGGTTGCCGTCAAGTTTTATATGTATGGTTTTCTTTGTCTTTTTCTTTTTTTTTTTTGTTATCTTGATTATAATGTAAGTTAAATAATACAATTTCTAAAATAATATTGATAATAAAATTATATTTAGTATATCTGATTTAATTTTTTCTTATATATATATATATATATATGATTATAATTACTTACAACTAATTTATCGACATTTAGGACACCAACTAGTTTCAAAGTAACACTTATGAATTAAGCAATAACTTCTTGCACGACCTTGGCATACAGGTAAAGTGTGATCATCTGAACAAGACTTTGCCACCATATTAGAGCCCATTATTTATATGTATATATATGTATATGTAATTATACAGAATTTTTTTTTAAAATAATTAACAAATAAAATGGATTAAAGTAAAAGAAAAAAAAAAAAAAAAGAAAGAAGTAAAAAGAGAAAGAGAGAAAAAGAGAGAAAAAGAGAGAGAAAAAGAAAAAAAAAAGAATGAGTTTTATATTAAGAAATATGTAGTAAAATATTAGTGGCTTAAAAATAAAGATATTTAGATAATAAGGAAGGAAATACAATGTTGTCACACCATTTTTTTTTCTTTGTGGATCGTTCTCATGCAAAAAAAAAGAACCTATTTTTTTTTCGCAATCAAATTCAATTATCATCACCTGCAAATATACGAAATATCACGAGTTTTGTTGAATTTTTTTTAAGAAATACACCTTAATGAATTCTCTCTTTCTTTTTTAAAAAAAAGGGTTTGATCATGGGCACATCTTTTCTTTTTTTCTCATGAAACGATAATATCCACAATCGACTTTTTTTTTTATTTTTATTTTTATTTCTTTTTTTATCATATAGTTAGGAAAATAAAAAAAGATATTTATTCAATTCCCTATGGTAAAAAACTAAAAAAAATAGAAGAATGAATTTTATTTTAACGCTCGTCCCCATGATCAGAAATTTTTGGGTTACATAGTGGTTTTTTTTTTTCTTTGTGTAATAATTTACCCTTGCACTATAATTTATCACTTTTAGTTTTTGTTTTTTTATTTATTTCTTGATAATTGACAATATTACCCCAATAACTTAAAAAATAATGAATGATGTTTATTATTTTTGACAACACTCTTTTTTTTTTGAAAGAATGAATGAAAAGAATAGATAAGATAAAATTATGAAGGTTAATAATGATAGTAAACCATTTATTTATTTTAATCATACATAGTAAAAAAAATAGAACAAAGAAAAAAAGGTAATATTTTTATCATTTTCTTTTTGCATAAATCATGCTTTATTAAAGTACAATAATAAATAAATAAAGTGTAAATAAAAGAACTATTGAACAGGGTTCCAATGAAAAACAAAAAAGCAAAAAAGATAAAAATAAAATATAACAAGAAGAAAAAATAATAAAATGGCTCGAGCGTTTATATAAAAAAAGAAAATAGTACCTTTTTTTTTCGGTTGCTATAGTAACTAGAAGTATGTACAAAAACATCCTCATTATTCTTTTTTTTAATATATAAACCATTTCATTTCTTCTCCTTTTTTTTTTTTTGAATAAAGAAGAATTAAATAGATAATTAAATACATATATAAATATATATAAAAAAAATCTTCTCGATCAAAAAAAATCAACTAACTCTATTATATAAGACAATAGGAAAAAAAAAAGAAAAATTAAGTCATTTTATCGATTAGAATAAGAAAAAAAAAGTACAAGCTCTATATATTCTTAATTAGTATATTGATTGTAAAAAAAAAAAAAAAGAAAAAGGACACTAAATATGGAAAGTGGCCAAAATTATATTGTAGTACAAAAAATCCCATGATGAGTTTTTTTATACCCATTTTTTTTGCGTAGCCGCACCCAGATCGCTTTAAAAGAAAAAAAGTACCAAAAAAAAAGAGATTAGTTTTAATGGAGAAAAAAAAAAGAGAGAATACTTAATAGTATTTATCATTTATTTAAAGAAGCTTTTTTTTGCTCTCTTATTTTTTTTTTTTACTTCATTGACGATCCTATTTTTATCATTTTTTTTTTTTTTTTGATGATCTCTTTTTTAAGTCATGTTGTTTAAAATGAATAAAAAAATAGAATGGTTCCCATGACAACTTTTTACTTTTTATTTAATTATTATAATTTTTTTCTTTTATCGATATTAATCATTTATTTATTTGTTTATTTATTTATCATATCATTATTATTATTTCTTTTTATAAAGGTTCCCTGCTTAAAAAAAATACACAATCAATAGTAAAAAAAAAGTATTTTCCATATTTATTTCAGTTTCTAAAAATATAAATTAGATGCTCTTTAATGCAAGAAATTAAAAATTGCGTGAGTTTTTCATAACCCGGTGAGATAATCAAAATATGGTATATAATCAAGATTTCATTCATTCATTTTTCCTTTCTACCCCACTCACTTCATTTTTAATATATATTATGTCATGTTATTATAGAAGGAATAGGTAATTATTTTATTTAAAAAAAATGGTCTAAAAATGGTGAGGGAATGAGGGAAGAAAAAAGAGAACACAAAAAGAAAAAAAAGAGAGTGAGGGTTATTTTATTATATTGGTTCATATGACAGGTGATCTCTAAAAAATCCAAAAATGATAAACTTTATAGAAATAAATTGGTATATTTTTGTATTTAATGTGTGGAGGGAATCTCAGTTATAAAATCGTTTTTTAATCGATTAAAAAAATAATAACCTTAACTTTGTTTAATTATAAACATAAGTAACGATAGTAAACAAAAAAAAAGGTCTGTTCGAGAAATCAAATAAGGAAAATGGACATTTAAGAAAAATAATCACCATAAAATCATATGAAAAATAAATAAATAAATATATATATAAATAAATAATAAATTGTATTCTCTATATACTTTTATTTTTTCATAAATAAGTAAAATAGAAATACACATATATATAGCTATTTAAATAGTATATGTATATATTGAGTCATATGAATAGATACATAGATAAAAGAAAACAAAATAGATACTATAATAATAAAAAAGTTTAGTCATTTTAAAAAATGATTAGTTCATAAAATTTGATTGGCTAATTATTTTTTTTTGTATATTTACCATTTTTATATTTCTGCTTTGATCAGTTGTTCAATTAATTATTATTGTTACTATTATGTTAATTACTAAAATAGCTTTTTATAGTGTATTTTTTACCATGATACAAAAATAAAAGAGAGATGAACAATAATAATAATAATAATAATAATAATGATAATAAATAAAAAAGTACAACAATAATTGTAAATAATATAGTACCACCAGTTTTGACTTTTTCTTTTTTTTTATCATTATTATTATTATTATTATTATTCGTGTTTTTGTACTCTATCATACTCTTCTAATTTTCAATAAGGTTCTTTTTATTTTTGTAGAATAAACACGAGTTTTTTTATAATGAACTTTTTTTGTTATCAATTATATATATTCATAACGCGTATTTATATATACCATCTATATTTTATTTCAAAAAAATGATCAATTTTTTTTTCTTATTAAAAAGAGAAATAGGAATTATATATATATACATTGATTTTATTTTGCTATTTTATTAATGATCGTCGTTTTTTTTCTTATTTTCTAATATTTTATTTTATTTTATTTTATATGTATATATAATATCATAAAAAATGGCTTTATAGACGTCTTTTTTTTCTCTTATTTTTTTTACCACGAAAAAAAAAAAAAAAAAAAAAAAAAAAACATTAAGGTCTATAAAGTAATAAACCATACTATTCCAAAAAAGGAAAATGTCTTATGTTTAAAGAAAAAATAAGGTAATATGGATTTAATAATAAATAGCGTGGAAACTTGTTTTTTTTTATTTTTATTTTTTTGAAATTGTTATACAAATTATATATATATATATATATATATATATAATATAATTGAAAATCATTAAAAATGTTTATATGGAATGATCAATTACTTAATTGATTTGTAACACTGATTAAAAAATGGGAATAATTTTAAAATTCCTCTTCTTTCTTTTTTTTAGGCTTGTGCCTAAAAAATGTTAAATTTAGTATTTTTGTACTGTAGCTGTATTTCAAAAAAAAAATCATTGCTATATAATATATATATATATATATTTAAGAATAATATAATAAATTATAAATAATCATAACATAATCATTTATTTTACTTATTTATCGGATAATTGGTGAATAAATAAATATTGTATCATAATAAATCCTTATTTTGGAAAACTTCAAATCATCCATTTCTCTTTTTCTAATTTAAATGATCAATCATGGGAGCTATTTGATTTGATGTAATACTACATATTGTCATGTTTAATTTTGTGATATTCTTATGAAAATCAACTGACATGTATAAACCAAATATAGATCATTCACATAGTAGAATACACCTTTAGAATACTATAAGAATCAGCTTAAGAAAAAAAAATTTAGTAAAAGAATAAAAAAATTACATAATATAATTGCTATTATAGTTATCATTATATATAAATTTATCTTAAATCAAGTATTTTTTGAATTTCAAAGGAAAAAACAAAAGTATAGATTCACATAAAGACAAATTCAACTCTTCATTACCATCTTGCAACAAAGCTGCGAACAAAACAAATGTTCACCACACAGTTGAGGAGTGTTTATGTCATGCCAAGGAAAACATCAAGCCCTGAAAAGTTGATCACAACCAAATCAAGAAATCTTCTTTTTATAAAGTAGAGTGAAAATTAGTGTTGCGCTTTAATTTTCATTTACATGTTTAAATTCTGCGAAATTCATTGTTCTTTTTTTTTTAAGGTTTCCTTTTTTAAACAATATATTTATAAGGTTCCATTTTCTATAATTTATCAATTTTTTTTCTCTTTCTTTTCTCTTTTTTTGTTCTTTAAAATATCATTGTACTTTTTATATAAGGCACCTTTTTTTGAAGTAGTTTTTTATACAAATATATTAAGTAGTTATTAAAATAAAATGAATCAATTATATTGTACTTCGTGTAGTTTACGTACACGTCATTATATATATACTAACAGGAAATGTCCTAATTACAAATGTATTAATAAAGGAGTGGTCTTATCGTTATTGAATAATATATTTACTTTTATTCATAATAGTAATAACAATTGCAATTAAATTATACTATTTACTTCTATTCATTATAAAGAACAATAGCAACTACAACTAACCAACAGCAGCCAGTAGAAGTAAATGAAAATTTGACTCAGCTCAAATAACTTTTATAAACTAATATTGAAATGCTGTAAATTGAGATAAAGTAAAATAAAACTAACATAGTATCCTTTACCAATTTTGTTAATTACATGCTAAAACAATACTGATTCAGCGATAAAACATCATATGTATATATGTATTAAACTTAAAATAAAATCATTGGACACTTAAGTAGATATTTATAATTTATTGACTGAATGATAATAAGAAAAAATAGCATGATTATTTGTTTGTTGTTAAAAATACATCTTTTTTATTATTATAATTATTATATAATTAAAAAAGTAAATAATTAAAGTAAAAAAAAAATACATATTACATAATATACATTCATTATTTTTTTTAAATATAGTATTATTACATAAAAACATTGGCTTTCTTTTTCTTTTTTAAATAAATAAATAAATAAAACGAATAAATAGCCATAGAATTTAAGTTATTTATAGTATAAACTAACATCACCATTTACTGTATAAGCTTCAATTTTAGAAGGATTATTTTCTTTATCACCATAATTCCCTTCAACGGTTTCACCTACAATATGTTTTGATCGACGATAATGTAAATTTTCAGGATAAAGCCCACCAATATCAGCTTTACCAACACCAGCTGTAAGTTTATATGAGCTATCAAAATTAAATGGCTAATATAATAATAAAAAAAAATTAATAAAAATAGGTACTTCTTTATTTATTTCTTTGTTATTTTTTTATTCATCCACGCATTCATTCATTTTTATTTTTATTTTACCACTCGAATATCGGTTTTTCCATTAATAATAGAAGTTGAAATAGTAGAAACAGGAGAAATAGCATCAAATTGAAGATCAATTTTTCCATTAGCTACAGAAGCATCTAATTTACTTTGATTTAAACGGAATTGACCTTTGATATCACCATTAACAATATCTAATTTGACAGAGGATGAAATGGTTGTTGGTGCTTCAATATGAATATCACCATTAACTATTGCTACTTCCATGGTCGTAGTTTTAATTGGACTTTCAATAATTACATTGCCATTAGCTATATTTAATGTTAAATCTTGATTTAATGTTAATGTATCCTTGATTCTGATCTCATTATTCATATATCCAAGTTCAATTTTATTTAAAGATAAAGGTGATGATGGTACTTCAATTAAAGTATTGATTTTAACACATCCATTATATCCATTTTTTACATGCTATATATAAAATATAAAATTATACATATTTAGAATAGAAAAATAAAGATGATCATGGTTTTTAATTTCTCACTTTTTTCAAATTTTACTTACAAGAATAGCTAATTCAAGTTTATCTCCATTTTGTTTTTCATTAATAAGAATACTATTTTGTAATAAATCATTACTTATTTTAAAATCAAAAGTAATTTTAGTTTGATTAAGATTTTTGTTTTCAATAATTTTAACTTTGCCACTCTATATATATTTTAATAGAAAGGAAAAATATAATTAGAATATATATATATATTAGATATTAATATTTATATCAAGCTAGTACATATATATCTATTTATGTGTATTTACATCAAGATAAAGCTTGGATCTTTCATTGATTTCAACAATTTGTAAACGTTTAATATCTTGAGGAACAGAGTAAATCGAACTTCCTTGCCATTGAATATTAGGAGAATCCATTTTAGTACAAGAATAATAAATATCTTTTGAATACCAACCATCCTTGATGATTAATTTAATATGTTTTTGAAATAATGCAAGTAAGATTAATGTAACTAAAATAAATACAATGCATGGGAAACAACAACAACTTTTTCTTTTTTTCTGTCTTGTTTCAATTATATAAGTTGGATTACAATGATGATGTTGGTGTTGATGTTGGTGTTGATGATGGTTATAATGTGCTTGATTTTCAAGATCGTTATTACCTTTTGGATTAGAAATAGAAGAATAATTAGGATGCATGATTATTAAAAAAAAGTTTAAATTAAGTGAACTATAAAAAAAAAGAAAAAGAAAAGAAAGAAGCTAAATAAAATTGGTAAAAGTCCATTTACCTTTTTTTTATACTTTAAAATTATTTAATCCCAAGACTTGGCAAAAAAGAGTTAAACTTGGCTGTGTAAAAATCACCTTGGCTTCTCATTTTGTACTTTTGTACTTTTGTACTCCATTATTTTAAATCCAGTCTATTGATCATATCAATGTTTAAAACAAAAAAAAAAAAATAAGGTTAATGAAGCTCCCATTATGATTATCATTTTTCATTTCTTCACTGTTTCATTGCATCATTTTTAATATTTTAATATATAATGCTGATTAATTCAAAGTAGATGCTTGCATCATATTTAATATTATTTTGTATACGCGTTGATTATCATATTAATATAAATAGAATTTTATAACTGTTATTTACTTATTTTTTATTTTTCAATTTTTTATTAAGAATAATCAATAAAGTAAAAATCATACAATATTAAATAAAATTTTGAATTCCATTATTACTTTTATTATTATTGTTATTATTATTATTATTATATATACTTTCTTATTTTTTCACTTTTAAAGTTAGAAATGAATTTAGTTTCTGTGAAAATAAATTAAATAAGCTTTAATTATATCATATTTTATTGTATGTTCTATTACTTATATAATAAAAAAAGATACATATTGAAAAGAAAAAATATTAAATATATGTTGTTTAATATTTACAAGTACTATAAAGGAAAAAGAAGTAAAAAAATAGACTGAGTTTAAAAATCATCGTTGAATTTTTTTTATAATAGGGAGTGAGCCAGTCTAAAATTGAAATCCTTCTTTTTTATTAATTATATAATTTCAATATGGTAAAGTGAATAGATAGAATTACAAATATATATAAAGGAGTATATTGATGATACAGTACAGTTTTAAAAACAATATAACGTAGAAAAGGATCATTTTTTATGGATGAATGGATGGATGGATGGATGGATGGATGGATGATTATGGATGAATATACATATAGTGAATTTCAATTAAAAACAAAAACTGTTATGAAAGAATAATCAATAATACCGCAGTTTATGAAATGGAAACAAAAACAAACAAAAATCGGTTTACACAAAGTAAACTAAATTGTCATTATTATATATTCTATTTATTAGGGTAAAGTCCACGGTTCTTTAGCTCGTGCTGGTAAAGTCAAGTCTCAAACCCCCAAGGTACAAATGCTTTTCATATATATACACATACACACATACAATAAATAAGAAATGTATATACATAAAAGGGATATGAAAATAGAACTAAATAGTAAATTTTTTTTATCCTCTTTTACTATTATAATAATGTTTTTAGGTTGCCAAACAAGAAAAGAAGAAGGCCTTAACTGGTCGTGCTAAGAAGAGACAACTCTACAAGTAAGTTATACATATATATCTGCATAATAAATTAAATAATACAATAAATGATATATTTAAAAAAAGGATAAGAAAATATTGACTTTTTTCTTTTCTTCTTTTCTCCTTTAGCCGTCGCTTCGTTAACGTCACTAACCAAGCTGGTGGTAAACGCAGAATGAACCCTGCTCCTCAAGCTGGTCCTTAAATAAAATCAAAAGTTTAAAAATCATCATGATGTTTATATATAAAAAAAAGAGTCTTTTTTTTGTATATTAATCAAAAGTAAAAAAATATCATCAATTTTGAAATAATAAAAATACTTATGATGTTGGGCCTTCCATACGTCTTTTCATATCACTTAATTATTCTTAGTTTTATTAATTATTATTATTATCATTATTTTAAAAATGCATTATTATTAAAGATTGTTAATAAATTTAAAAATGTGTAAATGTAAAAATCTATGTATATCTATTTATATATCTATATTTATATATTGGAGTTATTATTAAAAAAGTAGGAAGATTATAAGATAAAAAATCAGAGCTTTTTAATATGATTAATATTAAAAATAGAAAAAAATTAGCATATACGTATATTTTTTTTATTATAAATGGAGTTGAAAACTGTGTATGTTATAGTCCGAGCCATATAATTTTTTTTAGGACAAAATTTAAACTCAGATATGAACGCCAAAAAAGTATTCTTTAACAAAAATTTAGCTTTTCTCTAACTTTTTTTTTCTTCCTCTTTTTTTATTTTTAAATCCATCCATCATGGGTAATATAAGATAACCATCATCCATCCATCCTTAGAATATATGTAATCTCATCATAACGTATTTTTTTTATTCATTTATTTAATAGCTGTCGGTAAAAACAAGCGCCTCTCTAAAGGAAAGAAAGGTTTAAAGAAGAAGGTGTAAGTGATATTGGCAACTTTGAAAAAAAATAATCATAATAATAATTAATTCAATTTGATTATATGTAATATATGATTTGGAAATTGTATTGGAAAGTTGGAACGATAATATAAGGAGGACAATAATAATAATAATAATATACCTATAAAAAATATTCAGAGCATTTCACCACACCACTGTTATTGGAATGTTCATTTTATATAATAATACAAAAATGATTATATATTTATAATACAACCTTGACAATTCGATTGAATACATTTTATTTGGATTATTACTTGTTCCTAAGATTAATATACATCAACTGATTTTTTTTCTATTTGATTAATCTTTATATTGGTGATATCAACATTAAACTTTATTAAAGCAACAACCACAACAGTATTATTATTATTATTATTATTATTTATTACCTTTTCCAAATGAAATCATATACCAATCATAAAATATAATTACATATATCAATATTGTTTTGATTTTTATCTATATAACAAAAAACAAATATGAAGAATAATAAAAAAAAGAATTGGTTAGTATGATGGGTTATTTATTTTACTTTTATTTTTACTTCCAAAAATCAAATATATAATCATATAGTGTTGATCCCTTCACTCGTAAAGATTGGTATGACATCAAAGCTCCTTCCATGTTTGATGTCCGTCAAGTTGGTAAGACTTTAGTCAACCGTACCCAAGGTTTACGTAACGCCAATGATTCCTTAAACGGCCGTGTTGTTGAAGTATCTCTTGGAGAATTATCCAAGGATGAATCCCGTGCCTTCCGTAAGATCCAATTAAAGGTTGATGAAGTTCAAGGTAGAAACTTATTAACCAACTTCTATGGTATGGATATGACTTCTGACAAGCTTAGATCTATGGTTAAGAAATGGCAAACCACCATTGAAGCCTTCTTAGATGTTAAGACCACTGACGGTTACTTGGTCCGTATCTTTGTTGTTGCTTTCACTGCTCGTCGTCGCAACCAAGTTAAGAAGACTACTTATGCTCAATCTTCTCAAATCCGTCAAATCCGTAAGAAGATGTTTGAAATTCTTGCTGAAGAAACTGCTAACTGTGACTTGAAGGAATTAGTTACCAAGGTTACTTCCTCTGCTACTCAATCCGCTCAAGATCACATTGCTGCTCGTATTGAAAAGTCTTCTCAATCCATCTTCCCCTTACAAAACACTTATATTCGTAAGGTCAAGATCCTTAAGGCTCCTAAATTCGATGTTTCTGCTTTATTAGCCCTTCACGGTGGTGCTGGTGCTGAAGAAACTGGTGCCAAGGTTGCTAAGGACTTCGTTGAACCTCCTGTTTTGGAAAGCGTTTAAATTTCATTTTTTTTAAAATAAAAAGCTAAAAAAAGAAACAAAAACATCCCTCACCTTTTTTCATTCCTTTCTTTTTTATATATCTATATAGAAAAGAAAAAAAAATTATTAATAAATAATATCTCTCATTTGTGTAGTTATGGATTTTTTTATGGGTTTTCTTTTTTTATTAATTTAAACCGTGTTTGATATTATTCCATTTATCCCCTTTTTATCTAGAATTTTTTTTCAATAAAAGTTGTATTAAAAAAAGATAATGAAAAAGCTAATTGATCAATTATTTTTTTTGGTTAAAGCATTAAAAATACAATGTTTAAGTAGTAATCATTATTCAGTTTTATACATATATATAATTTAAGTTTTTATTTTGATTGAATAATAGAATTATATTATATTATATTTATTTGATAATCGTTTATTTAATTTCTATTTCTTCTCTTCCTTAGATAATTTTTCAAAAGGAAAAAAAAGTTTAAATTTGATCATATATATATGTTCACTATCGGTGCTTAAAAACAAATGCCCTACTTCAAAAAATAAATTGTATCTAATGCTTTTTTTTTTCTCCCTCTTCTTCTTTTTTTTCCTTTCTTACTTTTTATTTATTATTATTTATTAGTGAATATATCTTAAAATATTAGATGCAACAGTCAAAAAATAATGAATATGCAGAAGATGCAGCTATATTACATTTTTATAATATAGATTCTTTTGAACCTGATGTGTGGGTAGATGATGCTTTAGACGATAGCTCCCAACCTCAAGATACAAAACAACAATTTAATAGAAATAATAATAATGAAAATCCTCAGCGTGCATCAATGATAAATGAACATGACCGTGATATTGAAATATTGGACACAAGTGATCCTTTAGGGTTATTACCTTCTATTTTAGAAAAGTAAGTTTTTCACTTGTATTATTTTATATATACACGTATGTGTGTATATGTATGTATGTATGTAATAATGATAATAATAATGAAAATAGATACTCACTAGAATATCCTTTATAACTATTATTTTATATACTTATAGTGAAGGCGCTTATAAGTCTACTAATGTAGCTGATTTGAAAGAAAGTAAGAAAAGAATATTTCACAAAATAGTATATATTAAAAAGAGTATTTATTATATATATATGTCATTTTTTTTTTTCTTACTTTCTTTAAATAGTGTCTACTTTACTTATAACAAACAAAAATTTTAATCCAAGACATTTTTTACTTCAAGTACATAAGGATGCATCCTACAATGATTTGGTTCTTGGTGAAAAACGTTTACGTCAAGGAGTGGATAAACGAGCCGAAGCTTTGAAATCTTTAGTACATAATAATTTTGATAGATTTGTTACAGCCAAAAATACAATTGATCACGTTTATGAAGAAATGTGCACCCATCAATTAAATGATGAACAGGATTATGGTACTCGTGCATTAAGAAAAGCTTTAGAAGGTAATATGAAATTATTATTATTATTACTATTTAATAGGATGTAATAGGTTGGAGGAAAATGTTGATTGTAATATATATTAAAAAATAAAGGAAGAAGTGGAAAGAAAAAAAAAAAAGAAAAAAAGGAAAAGAAATAGGAAAGGAGATACTTAAAATATATAAAATGAATTCATCTTTTTTTTTTTTTAATATATTATAAATGTATATACATTAGATGCAAATCTTAGAGCAGATCAAATTTACGGACCAGTGGTTGAAAGAAGAAAACGTGTAGAAAATGTTAGAAATACTTTATCCATATTGCAACAATATAAATTCTTTTTCAATCTTCCCAGTAATTTATTAGAATCAATTAAACAGGTATATATATATATTTACATGATATTTTTTTTTGTTTGATTTATTTTATTTGATCAGTATATATAAGAAAAAAAAATTTAACATGTGCATGCATTTTTTTTATTTCTTAAATAGAATAAATATGAACCAGCTATACGTGATTATAAAAGAGGCAAATATTTATATCAAACATTAAAAGCAAGTTCCTCATCGAATTTGGATTTTGAATCTGGAGATATAGATATTACTCATTCACATATTGCTAACACACATCAAAAGGTATTTGATAAAGTATGGGATGAAGTGACTAAAATCATTGAAGAATTACAAAATGTATTATTAAAAATGTTGGCTGATCCATGGAGAAGTATGAGTGAACAAGAAAAAACAATCAAGTATGCCTATTATAATATATATATATATATATTAAATAAGAATAATGTTTCTTATTGATTTATATATCTTTTTTTTTTTTTTTTTTTTTTAGCTTTTTGTTTGATTTAGATACAAAAGAAGATCCTGCTTGGTTTTATTTGGATAGTCAATACCAATGGATTATGGGATTAATGAAAGAAACATTTAATAGTAATATTGAAAAAGTGAATAAAATAAAAAATAATAGCAGTAGTACACATAAGGAATCACCCATACAACGCAATTTATCTTTGAAATATGCGATTACACTTGTTGAATCTAAAAGTTTAAATTTAGAAGCTGAAGATGAATTTGATTTACGCGTTTGGAAGGCCATATATGATTCTGTTAAATCTTTATCAGCATTATTAGTTCAATCACTTCCTGATTTTTGGCGTTTATCGAAAGCTTTTATAGAAGGAAAATTTAAAAATAAGGTATATATAATGAATTTTAATCATTTATAATAGTCATTATCATAATCATCATCATTTTGGTTTTTATTATTTATTTTTTCTTAAAAAAAATGATGTTTAGGCATCTACTGGATCATCAACACAAAATACTAGTGGAGGAGGAGCTGGAAACCGTGGTCGACGTGCTAATGTCGATTTATCAAAAGTAGAACAATGTCAAAGTATGTCAAGAAATATAGTCAACAAGTATGCATCCTTACTATCTGAATATTTTTCTTTGGATAAAACCAGTGATAATCATAATCGAGATGATGATAAATATGTATTTGAAATGCCATCATTTTTACCAATCAATAGTAATTCAATCTACGTTTCTGAATCTTTGGCTCGTATTCTTGGAAATATATCAAATTGTATCACCGATCTTCATGATATTCATTTACCTGGTGAAGCCTTTTCTGGTTTAATTGATTTAATGGAAAAGGCTAGATCAAAATTCATTGATGTGATTTGCCTGTGTTGGGAAAGAGGTACATACTTGTCTTTTTTTTATAAGAAGAAAATAAGAAGAGTTAATCATCTAATCCTTTTTTTTAATATATATATATATGCATATAGATGGTAAAACATTTTATTATTTAGAAGAATGGATATTGGATGCTTATAGTACCCAATATACTGGATTATTGAAAAGGTTTTATGAATATCACAAGTTTTGTGCTAGATCAGCTTATAGAATTTCCACCATGTCAGTTATTGCTGCGGATAATACTGATGGAAATAATAAACGAGTCGATCAACTTCTTTTGGATAAAATAAGATCATCCTTTTTAGAATCCATTTTTGAATTCTTAGATGGTTTAGTTAAATTGGCATTTACTGATTATCAACCTCTTAATGAAAAAGATGAACTTTTATTAGCAAAGAAAAGAGAAAAAATTGATGTTCACTCAATGGTAATATATATAATAATAATAATAATAATAATAATAATAAATCATGTATTTGTATTTAATTTTTATTATTATTATTAGGATGTACGTATTTTATTGACTGTTAGTAATTTAGCTCATATGCGAGCGGCAGTTATACGTAAACTTGTAAATTTGTTTGAAGGTGCTTATAAAATTAATATGGAAGAAGATTTTAAGGTAAATCATAAATATATATAATCCAGCTAATTAAAAAAAGAAACTGTATACTTATTTTTTTTTTAGACATTACTTGATGTAGTAGATCAATTAGATCAAATTCTTTTTAATGATTATATTAAACGTAAATCAGCTTCAATTAGAGATATCATTCATCATGGTATTTTAATGAGTGGAATTGATTGGTATAGCATCTCAAAACCTACAGGTAATATTTAATTATAATAATAATAATTAAACATCATTATATTTAATTATTAATTTTATTTATGATATATATATCAATATAGAGGTTCATTCTTTTGTTTATGAAGCATTGATGACTTTAGTAATGGTACATTCTCAAATTAGTAGTGTTGCCAAACAATTAGTACATAGAGCATTATCTGCCTTACTTGAAAATATGGCCAAAGATTGTTTAGAAAGTTTTCGACAAGTGGAAAGATTTGGCATGGGTGGTATGTTACAAGCAACATTAGAAATTGAATTTATGCATCAAACATTATCTCAATATGTAACACCAACAGCATCCGATACCTTACAACTTATATATCAAACCATTGAACAAGCTTATGATCAACATCAACAACACAGTGGTAATTTACAATCAGAACTTAGTCATGTTAAAGAATTATTAGTATTCAGTCGTAAAAGTACCATTGTTCAATTCTTATGTTTTAAACAAAATAAAGATCGTGGAAATAGAAGACAGTGATAATAATAATAAAAAAATAATCATAATAATAATAGTAATAATAATAAAATTATACTTATTAGCTAAATTTTTATACCTATGCAATATCAATATATATAAATATTTAATAAAGAGTTTTTTTTATCTTTATTTATTTATCTTTTATCATTAATAATTTTATTTTGGAATACACTACAGGACAAAAATAAAAAAAAGGTGATATATAGAAAAAAAAGGAAAAATAGAAATGAATTTATAGATTGTATATAAACTATATATAAATAATAAGTAATAAAATAATAATAATAGTAATAATAAAAAGGGATAAAAAAAGAATAACTTATAAAAAAGGATATCTAAAATGTTTTCTTATGAATAATATCTGGATCTTCTTGATATTCTTCAATGGATACCCACATTTTCTTAAATGTACTAAGAGAAGCAAGAATAGAACCACCAATCCAAGTACTATATTTACGTTCTGGAGGTGCATAAATTTTAATTTTGAGATCTTTCAAAGCAAGTCGTTTAATTTCAGATAGTAATCTTTCACCAAAACCTATTATTATTATTATTATTATTATTATTATTAGGATAATAATAATAAAAATAAAATGATTAATAAATAATAAGTAAAATGATAATGGATTGTCATATAATATATTTATATAATAATATTAATAATAGTAATATTATTATATAAATATACCTTTGCAAAGAGTTGATCCACCAGAGAGGACAATATTAGAATAAAGTGATTTTCTTAAATCTAAATCAGCACGACTAATACAATCAACAATAGTTTGATGAATACCAGGATATTCTTCACCAATAAGCTCAGGTTGGAATAAAATTTCAGGAGCTCTGAATCTTTCAGCACCTAATTTAATAATATTACCATCTGGAAGCATAAAATCATCCATTTTCCCACTAGTTTCCTTTTCTTCTTTTGCTGGATTTAATGCAACATAACACGTTTTTTCTTTAATGATACGAACAACTTCTTTTTCAGCGGTTGTATGGAAATTATATCCTGATTTACGAAGTAATAATTGAAGATATTCAGTAACATCTCTATTAAAAAAACAAAAATAATATCGATAAATAAATGATTGAATTGTATTTATGGATTTCTTCTTTTTTAAAAAAATCTTTTTACCTTCCAGCAATATCAATACGACGAATAGCGTGTGAAACAGCAAAACCTTCATAAACAGGTACAGAATGAGTAACACCATCACCAGAATCTAATACAATACCAGTAGTACGACCAGAAGAATATAAACTAAGTACAGCTTGAATAGATGTAAATAATGCAGGCACGTTGAAAGTTTCAAAAAAGATTTGGGCAGCATTGTCACGATTTGATCTTGGATTCAAAGGGGCTTCAGTTAAAAGTACAGGATGCTAATTATAATATTATATATATAAAAATATTGCATACAAGTACATTTAGAATATTTTTATATGTATAAATTTATTAATCCTTTATATACATATTATTATTGATATTATCATTTTTACTTCTTCAGATAATGTTTTTAATTCATCAGTATAAATATATTGCCAAATACGCTCCATATCTTCCCAATCTGTTACGATACCATGTTTTAAAGGATATTTAATTTTAAGTAAACCACGTAATTCTTGAGCTTTTCTACCAATAAAAGTATCTCCTTCTACAGCACCTGCCATAATACGAACATGTTTAGGTCGTCCAACTCTATTTTAAAAAAGGAAAGATATATATAGTGTTATTTTAGTATTTATAAAAATAAACAATTTTATTTGATATCCCTTGTATATATATATGCATATATATATGACTATTATCAGACTTTACAATGATGGAAAGAAACACTTGGGTTGTTCTTCACCAGCAAAACCTGCCTTAATAACACCAGATCCCTGTATTTTATGATTGGAAGTAGAAGAAGAAATATAAAATATTATGCAAGTTAATATATTAGATGAAAATAAATATAAAGTAAACGCGATAAACGTCAAAATAAACGAGTTTATATTATTTTTAAGATAGAAAAAAGTTGCTTTTTCTATTTTATAAAAATATTTATGTATGAACTGACTTACATTGTCAATGACTACAGGTTGATTGGTTAGAACCTATCATAACAAAAAAAGTTGATAATAAGTAAATAAACAAAACAATATATAAACATGAATGCCTATTTATTAATTTATAAACGTTATATTATAATAATATTAAATTACATCATCAAATTCAGAATTCATTTGTATATACGTTCAAAATTGATAAAATAAAATAAAAGTAACAGATGATGTTCCCTTGATATTTTTTTATAAGAGAGAAGAGAGAAAAAAAAAAAAAAGAAGAGAGAGCGAAAATAAAAAATACAAAAAAGGGGCGAAATGTACATCGGAGTTAAAAATTCATCTAAAGTAAAATTTTTACCTTCATATTAAATTTATTGTTTGCTCTTCCACACTTCTTTTTTTCCTTCTTCCTCACCTTATTTTTATTTTCATAGTACGCGATTGTATAAAAAAGCTCTTGTATTTAAGATGCCACAATCCAAATTCAATTTACCTTTAAGGGTAATAATAATATAAAATAAAGGAAAGAATAGGTTTAAACTTATTAGTAATTTGTTTATTTATATATTTATATTAAAATAACTATGGTATATATAGAAACGACAACTTGGAAGACCAGAGGATGAAATTGTATCCAACAAACGACAAACTAGGAGTACAGTAAAAAGTAATAAAGATAACATTATACAAACAACAGCTTTTGGTGATCCAAGTTTAGAAGAAACAAAAGTAATAATAATAATAATAATAATAATAATAATAATAATAATAATAAACGTTAAAGATATAAATATATTTGCTTACAAAAAAAAAAAAAGAAAGGAAGATAAAAAAACAAAAAAAAACAAAACGAAACAGCCTTTACTTATTTATTATTATTACTTGCTTTTTATAAATAGACTACAACAAAGCGTAATGCGGATACGATTAAATTAAAGGATTCAAATAAAGAAATTAAGAAAAAAAAAACAATAAAGGAATCAGTACTTAGTCAGTTAATTAAAAGAAAATCTCCATCCACAAAATCAGAAACAACAGAAAAAAATGAATTTATATCCAACCATAATAAAATATCACAAGAAGAAGAAGAAAGTGAAAAAGTAAAAGAAAAGGCGGAAGAAAAAAAAGAAGTAAAAGAAGAATTAGTTGATTTACAAAAAGCTATTATTGACAATGATTTTGAAGAAGATAAACCTGTCAATAAAGAAGCTTCAATATCATCAAAAACAACAACAAAGAGAGTAATAAAAGAAGAAGAAAAAGAAGAAATAAAAATCAATAATAATATAAAAACAATGGAAGTTAGTGCTGAAATTAAAGAAATAAAAACTGAATTATTGCCTGTCTTATCAGAAAAAGAAAAAGAATATAATAATAATGAACTAACATTTGTAAATATTGACGATAAATATTCATCTCCATCATTATCACCTGTATCAGATATATCACTTAATTTTATTGATAATAATAATAATAACCATGATGATAAAAGTAGCGAAACTATATCAAAAAATGTTTTAACACCTCCTTCATCATTAGATACAACTCCATCATCTGGAACAAATTTTGTTGAAAAACCTCAAGAAAAGTTATCATCACCATTAACTGGAACAACATTTTTATCAAAAGTAATAAATGAGAATAAGAAAATAAATCTAATAATACAAAATGCTGATGATTATTATTTTTCATATATATATATATATATATATTTATTTAGTTGGAAAAAGAAAGAATTGCTGACGAAAGATCAACTTTAGATAAATTAGTAAAGGCCTTAGATATTAGTTTAACTTTCCATTCTGCAAGAAATTTAGCTGCATTCTTTCATAAAATACAACCTATGTTAAGAAATTCTACAAGAAAGTAAGAATACTTTATAATAAGTTCATGAAATATATATTGATAAAAAAATGAAAATGATCATAATAATAAAGATCATGTTATAAAGTGATTATTACAAGATATTTATAACAAATCAAAATAATTAATGATGATTTCTTTTTTTATTTATATATTTATATTAGAAATATCACTTTATCACATATATGTAAAGTTTTATATATAGCACCAGAGTTATATGAAGTTCATACAAAATTATTAAAAGAATTTGGTAAAGAAATTGAAGCACATCAAATCGCTTTTGGAAAAGATTGGGTTGTTCCTCTTACTGGAAAGGCTATAGAAGAAAGAAAGAACTTGGTATCTGATAGAAGTGGAAAATATTTTGAAGAACATAAAGAAGTAAGAATAATAATAGTAAAAGTGGAATTAGCACTTTAATTTTTTTAATCATTAATATTTTATTATTATTATTATTATTAAAACTATTAGCCAAATGCTACCATTCCAGAAAAAAGTTTACCAAAGCTAGATAAAATAGTTGATCAAAAGAATTGGTTAGAAAAAGCAAATCTTCCAGATAGAGTAAATTACATATATATATATTAAATTAAAGATTGACTTTTCTGTATTAAAAAAAATTTCCATTATACAAATACTACTTTTATTTAGGTACGATCTATTTTAGAATTACAAGAAAAACGTAAAGCAGCCAAAGAAGAATTAAAAACAAAACCTAAACCTATTCCCACTGGTACTGCTAAAGAAAGAGCACAGGCACTTTTAGAAAGAGTAAGTTTTATTATTATTACTATTATTAAAAATATTAAAATGATTAATTAACGTTACTTTTATTTATTTTAGATTCGCAACAAAAAAAAATAAACTCATTCATTCATCATAATGCTTCTCGTTTCTTTTTATTAATAATAAAAAGAAACATGAATATATTTTACTCAATTTACAATCATCATTTTATTATATTTTTATTAGTAGTCATATATTTCACAGCTTAATAATAATAATAATAAAAGCTCCTACAATTACTATTTTTTTTTTAAAGAATAACCAATCGTATCACCATATTCAACAGTAATATTTGAATTTAGTTGAGAATTTAGTAATGATTCAATTGTATTTATTTATTTAAAAATAGACAGGTTTATAGGCATAAATATATAACCAATAGCTTATACATTTGATGAAGTTTGATATTTAAAATGAAAATATATACCAGCGTATTTTATATATACATATATCAATATATTAATGATGTATTACGTAAATTATGATACGTATGAAAAATAAGATTAAGCATTGACAATGGTAAGGGTCTGATCACTTTTTTTAAGCCAAGTTAAAAAAAATGCCAAGCGAAAAAAAATGATATATATACTTGGTAATTTTATACTAATTTGAATGAATACTATTTAAGGCGAAGTAAAATTGCTAATCTAGCCAATTGTTATTATAATAAATAAGGTTTAATCTTGGTAAAATAAAGAGGTGTAAGTTTAGTAAAAAAAAAAAGAACCTAACTTTAATTTTTCAAAAATTATATATATTTAAACTCACTTTATTTTTTTTATTTTTTACTTCCTTTCTTTCTTTATTTCTTTAAAAAAAAAGGTAAGGAAGAAAGAAATGGTTGCCCAATATACTGCAGTTTTTAATCAAGATATTGAAAAACAATCTCTTCAAAAAGAAGAAAATAAATACCAACAACAACAGCAACAACAACATCAATGTTCATGTGCTTCTTCCAATCAAGACAACGGTAAAAAATATTCCAAATTGAAATTAATGACTCTTGGTTTACTTGGTTTTCTTTTTATTGGACATTCTTTTGGTTTCCATACTCATCACAAGTTTTTTTCATCTAGTGAAAAAGATACAAATGAAATAAGAACCGCATCAACACCACCATCATTTAACGATATTATAAATATCAATGATCATGTCTCTGAATGCTCAGATGATAGTCTTCATCCTTGGGGTGGGAAATCTGTTTATCATATTCCTCAAACCATCCAAAGTTTCCAATTTGGTGAAACAGCTAAAGATGCAATTATCAATTTTAAGGTAAATGAATATGTAAGAAAATATGATAATCGATATATGTATAAACTTATACATATTCATCTTCTTTTTATTTTTTTTATTTTTTTTATTTTTTTTACATCTTTAGCCTGGTAAGATCAATGTAGTGAAAAATAAAGACCTCGATGAAACTAGAGTTACTCTTGATATCAAATTGAATGATGAAACCCCAGATGATGTCATTCGAATTGAAGAAGAAAAAACTGAAAAAAGCTACAACTTATCTATTATTGTAAATAATATATATATATATATATATGGTTTTTATGATAAGATGTAGTACTGATTTTATAATTATTAATATTATTATTTTAGCATGACCGTGAAGGAAACAAGTATAATACTTGTATTCAAATCAATGCATTAATTGAAGTACCTTCATCGGATGCATTATCCACTCTAGTACTTAAATTCATTTCTGATGATATTAATATCAAGGATTCATTTGAATTTAAAGATCAATTAGAATTAGCTACCATCAGTGGAGATATTATTACAGACGAAAAATTAGAAGCTACTATTATTAAATTAAGTAATATTGGTGGTAGTATTCAAGGTGTATTTGATTTAAATCAAGGAGGTGAATTTACTTCTGCTACTGTTTCTGGCAAAGTCGATGTTGCTTTTGATCATATTTCATCTGATTCCATTATTAAATCTAGTACATCAAATGGACAAACTGATCTTCAAATGGTATATATATATTAATATTAAAAATTATTTTGATTAAAAAAATCAAATTAACTTTTTTCTTTCTTTCATTATTTATTTTTATTATAGCCATCTGATTTTGAAAGTCGATTTGAACTCACTACTACGTTTGGTCAAGTTAATGTTGAAGCAACTAATACTGATGTTTTACATTACACACGATCTGATCATATGTTTGAAAAGTCAATTAAAGGTATCTATGGTGAGAATGAAAATCCTACTTCAGAAATCAGTGCTTCAGCTGTTGCTGGTCAAATCAATTTACGATATCAATAATTTATTTTAGTTTATTTACTCTTTATTATTATTATTATTATTATTAAACTGATCATATAAATTATCAATCATCTTTATGTTTTGAACATTAAAAAAATGAGTAAATCAAAGTGCTATTAATAAAAATATATAATAATTATTTATTATATGTATTTGTTTTATGTATTTGTTTTATGCATTTATTTATGAATATATGTGTATATATAATTTTTAATTCTTGGAAATAAAAAATAAGAAAAAGGAAAGGATAAAGGTATTAAAATATTATTAATAAAGAAATAATAATTAAAATAGCATCATTTAATATTTATTATATTCACTTTATTTATTTGTTTATTTATATTGATGGAAAATCTATAATAAAATCTAAAACAATCTAGTAATTATAGAGTTTATCTAATGATCTAGCACTTAAAAATAAAAGGAATGCTATTATTATTACCATGATTATTATTATTCATATTTATTTATATTTTATATCTACACTTCACTATAATATATATAAATATTATATGCCATTATCTTAGCACTTGGTTTTAAACCAAGAACTCTGCCAAGTGGTATTGCCAAGTAGGAGATTAAAAAAATTTAAAAACTATAAAAGGGTACAAAATTTTATGCTATCTTCCTTTTTTTCTCTTTTATTTATCTTTTTTATTTTTTTTTATTAATAATATAAACAAAAGAAAAACATTTTTTTTCTTTTTTTTTTTTTATCCCACTTGCTTATTTCACTTTCTTTTTTTTTCTTTACATATTAATTATTAAACATGCAATATTCATCTATATCTAATCAAAATTATAGTGATATGGAAAAACAATCTTTACAAGGAGAATATAATTCTTATCAACAACAGCAACAACACCAGTGTCATTGTACTCGTCATAATAATCTTTGTTATATTGAAAGTAATGCAAGAAGAAGACCTTCTAAGTTTGCACTTTTAACTTTTGGTATTCTTGGTCTTATTTTTATGGGTCATATGTTTGGTTCTCATTGTCGTGATCGTAGAGTAGGTATACCTATCGGTGAACCTTCTCATGAACCTTCTAACGATGATTCTGTCTTTGTTCCCACTGAACCTTATTCTACTCAAAAACAACAAGAAAGTACTTTTACAACTTCTTTATTGAATAATAATGGCAATAATAATAATCATATGGATAATAACAATATTCATTCTTGTCTTGATAAGGTTCTTAATATTCCTTGGAAAGGAAAATCTACTTATTATGTTCCTGATGATGTTAGTGGATTAAAAATTACTGAAAAATATCAACATTCTAATATTAAAATTGTGGTAAATTAAAAAAAAAATCAAATAATAATTATAATCATATATATATTAATGCTAAACTGCGTATTAAAATCATCATTAATTATTGTTATATATATTTTTAATCATTTAGAAAGGTGATGTAACTGTTAAAGAAAATAAAGACCTTGATCAGACTAAAATAAAATTTGATATCAAATTTGACAGTGAAAACATTGATGACCAAATTCATATTGATGAATCTATAAATGGTAACGAACTTGCATTAGCTCTTGTTGTAAGTACATTATATAACTTGCATATAGATAAAAAGAATTTTCTTTTATTTTTATAGCAATAATAATTAATTTTTCTTTCTCTTTTTTCTTTTCTTTCTTTTTTTTAATTTACTCTCTCTCACTTTTTTTTTAGCATGAAAATTACGGTTTACCTGGATGTGTTAAAATTGATGCTCTTATTGAAGTCCCATCCTATGATGCTTTGGATGAGCTTAATCTTGGATTGATTAATGAAGATGTTACCGTACAAACTGGATTAGAATTGGATCATAATTTAGCCATTAGTACCGCCAATGGTGACATTACTTTTGAAAAATCCATTGATGCTTTAACTATTAATTTAGCAACTGCCAATGGTGATATTACTTCTCAAAGTACAAACTCAGCTTCTGAACTTAATGTTGCTACTTCCAATGGTATTATTACATTTAATAAACCTTCTGCCATCTTTACTACTGCAAATATCGCTACTTCCAATGGTGATATTAAAGGTGTCTTTGAGTTACATGAAGCTAAATTCGATGCTAATTCTGCTCATGGTAATCTTGATATTAAATTTAATCATATTAATCCAGTATCTACTATAAAGGCTGGTTCATCTGCTGGAAATATTAATTTACAAGTGGTAATAATAAAAAATAAATGACTGTAAAAAAAAAAGAACATGAAAAAGAATAGAAAATTGATTGGTTTATTTATTCATTTTATTATTTTATTTTATTTTATTAGCCATCTGATTTTGAAAGTAAATTTCAACTTACTACTGTCGTTGGCTTAGCTCATGTTGCAGCTTCTAAATCTGAAAAATTACATTATAAACGATCTGGTCATGTCGTTGGTCAAACCATTAAAGGCTATTATGATGGTGATGAAAATAATCCATCTGAAATCATCGCTTCTACTGTAGCTGGTAATGTTAAATTGGACTTTCATTAAGATTATTATATAATTCAAAACAATATATAGTAGTTGTAGTAAAACAAAAAAAAATATGTATTATTCATTTATACCAGCCTCTTTTGTAACCCTTAAAATATAAATAAAATAAAATAAAAAATTATTCTATGTTATTTTTTAATCATCATTTTGTAACATATAAAACAATTCATGAAATAAAAGATTACTACATAAAAAATAAAAATAAAAACAGAAAACAAATAATTTACAACATTATGTGATAAGAATTGTTCTATTATAAATTAAATCAAATTAAACTTTATTATTACAAAACAAAAAGAAAATATATAGAATAGTGATCAATTTTATTATCTACATGTAGACAAAATGTGTTAAAGGCGGAGTTTACTATCTAGACCATGAATTTTTTTAAAGATGGTCTTTCAATTTTTTTGTTTCTGACTTTTCCTTTTTCTTATCCTTTTCTTTTCTATATTATTTTATTTTTCTTCTACTACTATTTATTTATATAACTAATATTAAACTAAAATGTCTAATACTAAGAAAACTAATACGATTGAAGAAGAAAAAGATCCTTACGATGAACGTATTGAAAAAACAGGTTGTACACAAGAAAATGAAGATTTACTAGTATGTTATTATGATAAACGTGATTGGCGTTTATGCAAAGAAGAGATGCAACGCTTTCGAGAATGTTTTACAGCCAAATCATCGAATGCAGGTAGCCGTGAACTAAAGCAATCAGAAAAAGAAAAAAAATTATTTGATACACAAAAAACAGAGAAATAATATAAATATGTATATATAAATGTGTATGAACTTATATTTAAAAATAAAATAGTATTATATAGACTTGAATACCATTCTTTAAAGAAAAAAGCATGTTATATATATGTATTTCTTCTCTCCTTCTCTTTCTTTATATATATATATTTATGCAAATATATGTACAAGTCATTTTATTACTCTTTTTTTTTTTCTTCCATATAAAAATCTATTTGTATATGTATATTTGTATGTATATGTATATGTGTATAATTATGGTTTTAATAAATAAACATGACCATTGGCATCATTAACAGCTAATAAATTTGAAGTTGGATTACTAGATAATGAGATCATTTCCATATCCTGCGGTAAAGTAACTGAACCAAACTCTTCACCAGTTTCAATATTATATCCATAAATGGTACCACTTTCTGTAAGTCCATATATACAATCACCTTGATAAGATAACCCTGCACTAATAAAATCGGATGTGTTATTATTATTAGATGGAATCGATTTTACTAAGTCACCATGCTCAGTATAAATGGAGAGTTGTTTAGATTTACTACAAATAGCAAATGCCCCAATATCATTTAATGAAGGTAATGGAAGTATTAATTGAATTGATAAATTTTCTTTTGTAGGATTGATTGAATATAAACAATGAGCAGTTTCTATGTCCCATACCTAAATTATATATGCATAATAAAACAAATACATAAAAAATTGTTATTTAGTAAATACAGATCCTCATTTATATTTGTATAAACTTGTTATTTTTCTATTCTTTATTATTATTATTATTATTATTATTATTATTATTATTGCTTTGTTTATATACTAATTACTTACTTTTACTACTCCATCATTACTTCCACTAATTATATGATTATCATTATTTATGTAAGTGACGTTGTTAACAAAAGATGAATGTCCTTTAAACACCTTTAATAATTTTCCAGATTGAATATCATGAATCTTAACTAGCTGATCGTAGCTTCCACTTAAAATTTGAGATGCCTTTTTGTTTATACTAATAGTTGCTACACCTTGACTATGTGCAGGAGAAATTCGTCGTTTACAAAGACCAGATTGTACTTTCCATACCTAAGAATTTATATATATATATATATATATTATAAATTATTTTCATTCTATTCATCATCGAATCTACAAGTATATATATTTAAATTGTGTGGCTATATCAAAACTTACAGCAATTTTTCCATCAGTTGAGCCTGAAACTAATAATTCACCATTTTCACTATAAGCCAAACAAATAACTGATTCATCCATAGCCATCATATTTCCTTCTGCTTGATATTTTAAATCTTTTTTTAATTTTCCGTTACGACTATTCCATATTTCTATAAATCCATCTACAGACCCAGTTACTAATGATTGTCCATCTGGTGCAAATGTTAAACATTCAGCATAAGTTGATTTGCCGGGGAACTAATATAATTAATAGATTATCATGAATATTGTGTTGAGTATATTAATAAAAAATTTATATATATATTTACAGCTTGATCATCTTTTTTATTATTATTATTATTATTATTATTATTATTATTATTATCGTCAATCCAAATTAAGTTATATATTGGATTTACCTTAATTGTTTTAAATTGTGTACTTGGGAATATATGTTTATATTCAATATTATCTTCAATTTGATCACTTTCTTCATCCATTGGTTGTTGTAATAAATCATATTTACTATCTTTAATACCTCCTTTAAATACATCAAAATCTTCTAAAGTTGTTAATCCTTGTTGTTCTTGCCATCTTGCACTTTGTTCTAATAATGACATCAAACGAGAAGGTGCTGCTACAGCTATTTCACTTATTAAATCTTTTTTTTTATAGAACAAAAATAAATAAATAAATGATTTGATTAAAAAACCCTTATTAAACATATATGTATATATATATATATATATTTATATGCATACTTTGTGCAATGATTTGTCTTCGTTTTTCTTTTGTAACATTTCCAGGATATACTTCTCTAGGATCAAATATAGTACGAGATAAAACATGTTCCAAATGAAGGTATCGTTGTGGATTTTGTTTTTTTAATAAATACATAGGCTCTGTTTGTCGTAATAACGATCTTGCTGCACCAAGTTCACGCATTTCTGTAAGCTCTAATACCACCTAATTTTTATTTATATTAATAATAACATTATTTTATAAATATTATTTATAACTTAATATATATCAATTTTTTTTCATTCATTTTCTTTTATTATTATTATTGTTGTTGTTGTTGTTGATATCATTATCTTTTTATGTTATTTTATGTTCTTACTTGTTCATAGAGATCTATTAACGATTTTGGAGGAATATTAAGAGAGACTACTTGCTGTAATACCACATCCCATTTTCCATCGATTATATCTTTAACAAATTCTTCCTTATTTTCAACTGTATTTAATTTTATTGTTGTTTCATCTTCTAAAGCTTTATATGCTTCATTTAAATTATTTTCCTTAAAAAACTGCAGGATCAATCGAACAATACTATTTAATATATATATATATATGTTTATAATTAGAAACACGCTAAATAAATTAAGTATAAAACTTAAATATTATATAGTATACTATATTTATATATTTACTCTTCTGATTCTATTTCAATAGACATTATTCTTTTGTTAAAAAATAAAAATAAAACAAGATAAATAAAATAAAGAAATGAAGCTGAGAAGAAAACTAGAAGTTAAAAATCAAAAAAAAGTGTGAGGTTTAAAAAATCAACCACTGATCTGAAGTTGAAATTTTTTTGTTAATATAATTTGATTTTTTCATTATTTTAGACTTTAATTCTTATCCATTTATAATCAAAACAAGCTTTTTCTATTATTATTATTATTATTTTTACATTTATTTGTTTTTTATTTCTTTTTTATTTTAATGCTTAATTTTTATTCTTTATTTGTTTTGGCTGCTTTTTATACTCTTTATCTCATATTTTTTTTGGATATAGATTACCAAACTAAAAATTATTTTATTGATTGATCAATACTAATAAGCAAAAATGGATATATATAAAATATACTTTTAATATTGTATAGTAATTTTAATTTATGACTTTTTATTTTTTTGATGTAAAATATAAAAAAAAAATTCTTTCTTTTATCTATAATTATTATACAGTTTTATTATTATTATTATTATTTTTCACTAGTTTTAACCGTATTTACTAATAAAATGAATCTGCAATAATCTCTTTAAATATTTTATGAATTTTTGTTTTTTTACATCAAAATATTCCTTATTTAAGTTAAAAGATAGATAAATAATAAAATATATGTGATTATAAAAAAATAAAAAGTGTTTGTTAATATCCTTTGTATATATACATACCTTTTAGTTTAGTATCTTTTAATCTTTTCATTTTTACGGGTGATTAGTATCAGCATGTATTTATTTATTGTAAGATTTCATAGAAATAAACAAATTGAAAAGTCATATATTAAAATAATTTTATAATAGCAGTTTCAATTATAAAATGAATATGTCGTTATCTTTTTTAAATAATTGATCGATTTTTGTTTTTTTTGTACATCAATATATTCCTATTCACATTAGAAGATGGATGAATAAAAAGTAAACATGAATATAAGAAAAAAAACTTTTGCGAGTAGGCTAGTTATATGTATACCTTTTAGTTAGATATGCTTTAACTTGTAATTTTTTTGGATTATATATATAAACCTGTTCCTTATTGTTCTAAGAACTTATGAAAACAAAGAACATTAACAAATTAAAAGAGGTTAATACTTGCATCAGCAAATGTATTAGTGCATTTTCTTTCTTTCTTATAGAAAATAAATAAGTGAAATAGGATTTCCTTTATAATAATTTCATGTATTTTGAAATAAATGAGATCATTATCGATTAAATTTTTCATGCTAAGATCTGTTTTTAAATTACTTCTTTTAGGTAATGGAATCAAAAAATGTGCCTTTCTTCCTTTACTTTCTTTTTTTTTTTGTTTGAATAGTATATATGATGATTTATGTAATTCCATCATCATCACCATTATCACCATCATCATTGTCGTCATTAAAATAACAATATTAATACTAAAACAAACGTTTTTATTTTTATTATTGCTTTTTTTTATTTTTTTTTGATAAATCTCTATTGTAAACAAATAAAAAATCGCCCAAAAAATCACGACGGAAAAATAGAACGCCGCTATATAAAAATTTATTAATAGATGGAAACCAATCAAAAC
This sequence comes from Cunninghamella bertholletiae, assembly GCA_037043795.1. NCBI lineage: Eukaryota > Fungi > Mucoromycota > Mucoromycetes > Mucorales > Cunninghamellaceae > Cunninghamella > Cunninghamella bertholletiae. The sequence goes on from JAZGVP010000005.1 coordinate 2,591,519, forward strand.
GTTTTTGTTTTTTGCTGTATCACAAAAAAAATTAGCTGTTTTAAAGCAGGTCAATCAGACAAATTTGTGGGGACTTACGGATTTGGTTTACCATTTTTAATTTTTGAAGGCTATGTTCATCATATTCTATAGATTCATTCATTAATCAAAATAAATTTATATATATATATATACTATATATACCTAGTATGTATAAATAAAAATTTATTTATATTTGCGTTTTTATTATAAACTATTTTTTTCTAAAAAGAAAACATTAAAAAAATGAGTTTGAAGGATCTGATAATAATAGGGAATAAATCACTTATGTTTTAAAAGCTTGGTAATCCAATCAAGTGCGTTGAACAAAAGCGGTTAAATTTTTATCGTATAGCTGGATCAAATAATAACACATTCCGGATACCAAATTTTTTTAAAATTTTTAAAATAGTATAATTTTTTTAAAACTTTTGAATTAGTATAAATATAAGGTTCACATTTTTGATTATTTATTTGCATACACTCTATTGTTCACTATTCTTATATTTAATAAATAATATGTATTAAAAAGAAAGTAAGAAAGAAAGAAAGAAATGGGAAAAAAATTCCTAGAATTTAAACGCGAGCCATTTTATAATATAAATCTAAAGTTCAACTCTCGTACATTTTCTACTTTTTAATTATGTTGAACAAGTAGAACCTTTTTGTAGCAAGTTTATATGAATTATTTTATTTTATCAATTGTTTATAAAAATCGTCTATTTTTTTATCCAATCATTTTTTTATAAAAGATAGAAAACAAACTTTGAAGCTTAGAATCCGTAAGATTTATTATTACAGTAAATAGATTCTGAATTATTTTTATTCCAAGTGATCAAAAAATAGTTGAGTTTTTTCTTTGTATTACAATAAAAAGATTCATCGAAATAAGTATATAAAAAAAGATAAATAAAATAGAATTAGTTAATAGATAGTATTAATTAAATAAAAGATAAAGTAATATAGTAAAATAAACAGTAAAAAACCAATTTAATAATATATTGATACAGATTGTTCAATCCATCATCATCAAAATAAAAAAATTGATCAAGTAAGAAAGGAAAAAAAAAATATGACCCAAAACGTTTTATAAGCAATTTTAAATTCCGATAGTCAATCAATTTTTCTTCACTGTTTTTTTTCCTTTTTTTTTTTAAACTGTAGATCTTTTTAGTGGTTTTTTTTTTATAGATCACAATACTATTATTTTTACATTTGCTTGTTTTATTATAAACTTTTTTTTTTTTTAGAAAAGAGAAAACGTTAAAAAAAAACATGTATGATTACAAATAAATTTTTATTCATTTATATACGTTACTTTATCATTAATAAGGACTTTGATGGATTTGATAAAAGTGGATAAATCACTTCCCACTCTAAACACTTAATTAGTAATCTAATCGACTGTTGAACAAAGACGGTTAAATTTTTACCGAATAACCAGATCACGTATTACCGTACCGGATAATGAAATTTTTTAAATTAGTATAAATATGAAATCCAAATTTAAACTTTTCTTTCTATTTTTTTCTTTTTTGTTTTTATCATTATTAATTCTTTTCCCAGTAATTTATTTCGTATATTATACAACTTTTTTTTTTTTTGATTTTTGATTTTTTGATTCTTATTTTTTTTTTTTATCATAAAATAATAATAAGAAAAATACAATGACAAGTAATATAGAAAATAAAGAAGAAACATATGAAAAAGAATATAATGATGATATTGAAACACCAACTGTTAAAGCTGAAGAAGCAACTATAAAAGATCAAAATTTAGCTGTGGTAAGTTATAATATATATATATATATATATAGAAAAAAAAAATAGATAATAAAAATGATGAATAAATTTTTTATTCATGTTCTTCTTTACCTTTTTTATTGTTTATATATATAGAATTGGCCATTTAGAAAAAAAGCTATTAATTTTGCAATTGTATTCATGAATGGATTTATTGGTTATTTTAGGTAAGATTCATTTCATAATTTATTTATTTTTTTTGTCTAATAAAAGCTGACTTTACAACTTTTTTTTATGCTTTTCAGTTCATCAATTTATATTCCTGCTTTATTATCTTTACAACAATATTTTAATGCTAATATAACAGTAAGTTTCTTCTTTTCTTTTCTTTTCTTTTTGATAATAAGATATCTAATTAACATTTGTATTATTATCGTTATTATTATTTTAGGTAATCAATTCAACCATTTCATTATTTATTATTGTTACTGGTATTGCTCCATTATTTTGGTCACCATTTTCAGAAAGAATTGGAAGAAGATGGACATATATTACTACAATGCTTTTATATACAGTGTGTTCCGTTATTTGTGGTGTAGCTACTAATTTACCTTTATTTTATATCTTTCGAGTATTACAAGGTATATTCTGTGCTGCAGCAACAGGTGTTGGAGGTGGTTCAGTAGCTGATCTTTTCGAACCTCGTCAACGTGGTACTGCTATGTCAATCTTTCTTCTTGGTGTTATCCTTGGACCCAGTTTTGGACCTTTAGTTGGTAATTTATTTTATTTATTTATTTATTATTTATTATTTATTATTTATTATTTATTATTTATTTATTATTTAATTTATTAATACGGTTATTATTTTATTTATTTATTTATTTTTAGGTGGCTATGTAAACCAATATGCTGGATGGAGATGGATATTCTATATTAAGACAATCATTGGTGGTGTTATTACTTTATTAAATATTTTCTTCTTAAAGGAAACTTTATATATCGATCCTAATGCTGAAAGACCTAAAGGACTTGCTAGATTTAAATTTAATCCAGTAAGTATATCCGTTATTTTTTAAAATAACAATAATAAGAAAAAGGAAGGAAAAAAAAAAAGCTTACTTTATATATATATATATATTTACATCTTTATAGTTTACTAGTTTAAAAATCCTTTTAACACGAGAAGGTTTCTTAGCAAGTTTATCACAAGCTGTTGCATTTGGATGGTTTTATTTATTAGTTACTGCTATGCCTGTTGTTTTTGGATCCATTTATCATTTTACAACTGGTAGTATTGGATTGAGTTTCTTAGGTAAATAAATATATATATAAAAAATCAGTTTGCATATTTGATGATAAGGATGATGATGATAGCATAATACTTACTTTTTCTTTTATATATATACATATATATTTATTTATAAATTAAATTAGCAAGTGGTGTTGGTAATTGTTTAGGAACTATTGTAGCTGGTATGTTATCTGATCGTGTTTATAATTTACAAAAACGTCGTAATAATGGAGTGGCTAAAGCTGAATTTAGATTAACCGCCGTTTATGTTGGTATTCCATTTGTGGTTCTTGGACTTTTATTATTCGGATGGTTTGTACAAGCTGGCACTTTCCATTGGATGGCCCCACTTGTTGGATTAGCAATTTATGCATTTGGACAAATGTATTTTATGTCTATGTTGACTACTTATTTAGCTGAATGTTTCTTTCCATTATCTGCATCAGGTAAATTTATATAAATATGGCAATATTTATCTATTAATATTATTATTATATAATCTAACTATGTTTTATTTTATTTTACCTTTGCTATAGCCGTATCTGCTGCTAATTTCTTACGTTCTTTATTTGCTATGATTTTCAGTTTACTTTCTTCCACAATTAGAAATAGTGTTGGTGATGGTTGGACCTTGTAAGTTATTATAAATATATATATTAAACAAGTACGAACAATAAATATAAGTATATATGATTAATTTTTTGTGTTATTCTTTCTTTTAGTACTATGGGTGCTCTTCTCTTTTTATTATCCACAGCTAGTATACCTGTACTTCAATTAAAAGGTGAACAATGGAGAAACCAAAGAAAAGGCATCACAAACAAATAAATTGTATAATAATAATCTGTAAAATAATACCCTTACATAATTATATTATGTGTTATATATTAGTATAGATTTTTTTTTTTGTATACACACTATTTATTCATTATTCTTTTATTTAATAAATAATACGTTAAAATGAATGAAAGTAATGAGGAAGAAACGAGAAGAAAACCTGTAGCTATTTTATAAATTAAATTTAAATCTCAGCTTATTTTTTACTTCTGGATTTTGTGATCCTGCATAAAATCAGATCCTTAGATTTAAATTATTTGATTGGGTTACTTTTTAGAAACTAAATTGAGTATCAGTATATCTTTATATTTATATGTTTATATATATATATATATATATGAAACAAAATATAAACTTGAATGATTAAAATAAAATTTAATGTAAAAATATATAAATAAAATTTAGAACAAAAAAAATATTAAAAGATATATCATTGTATTAAAGTAACAATAATAAAATCAAATCAAATAAAAAGATTTGTTATAAAAGTATTTAATGGATGGTTATAAAAGTATATATGTAATTATAAAAATTGAACAAAGCTTTATATAATAATAAGACAAACCTAATTACCCTTTTTGGATTAAAAAGTGGTTGCAGCTTAGATTTTTGCAAATCATTGAACATTTTTATTCATTTCTGGATATACAAGTCACCCGTAAAAAATAACCAGTTAAAACTAAAAGTTAAAAGTATATTATATATATAAAGATACTGATGATTTTTCTTAATATAATATAGAGATGAAAATGATATATATGTTATATATATATGATTTTTTATTATAATTTATACTATGTCTAATATTATATATATATATATATATTGATTTTAAATAACGCGTACAGTGGAAGGATCAAGCTTTAACCATTTAATAAAAGAGGATAATAATTTTTCAGCATGAAGGTTTTTCCCAATAAGAACAATTTTATTAATAGGATTCACTTGATCATTCTCTTGTAAACCAGGTTGAATATCATATAATTCTTGTACACCTTGGATTACAATATGTTTTTTACGATTCGATTTTGCATCGTTGTTATTTTCATTTTGTTGATCTTTTGGTAATTGTATAATACCTTTTAATCTTAATACTGTAATTTCATTATCATTATTTTCATTATTATTATTATTATCCTTATCAGGTACTGAATGTTCCCAAAGTAATGTTTGAATCCATGTTTCAAGTAATTCAATTGTATCAAGTTGAGTATCAAATTGTATACAAATAGTATGTACATCCTACATAAAAAATTATCATCAACATTATCATAAAAAAATATTAATGATTAGCTTTTTTTTTTTCTTTTTGAAATTATATTATTCTATTCAAAATTTACATGGCTAATATGATGAGCATGATGACGACTATGAATATCAATTTTATTTGTTTGACTTGCAATGGTATCTGCATTTGTATTATAAGCACCAATATCAAGAACAAAGTCTAAAGGAATTCTATATATATTATATATTATAAATTGATGAGATCCAAATTAATCTATTATTATTAATTTTTTTATTTATATCGTTTATTTTATTATACCTTGATCTTTCAGTTCGTAATAATTCTGCTACAGAATTAATATCCTTTATATCTTCCTCCAAGCTATTAAGTTCATCTTCTGTTACAAGATCAATTTTATTAATAATAATACGATCAGAAATAGCAATTTGTCTAATAATTACACCCAAAATGATAATAAAAATGAAAGAAATGAATATTCGTCTCTTTTATCTTAATAATGATTAAATAAAATAAAATAAAAAATCCTACTTACTTGATGGCTTCATTAATTGGTACGTCTTTCTTTTTTTCATTCATATACTATTATATTAATTGACCATATAAAAGTACAAATTATTACGATTTTGACTATTGTATTATTAAATTACTATAGTAATAATAATAAAATGAATCATTTTCTTTTTCCTATTTTTTTTTTTTTTTTTACCTCTTGAATATGTTTTGCATCTACAAGTGTTATAATACCATCCAAATAAATTTCACTTCCTAAACTATCATCCAACCAGAACATAGAAGCAATTGGTCCAGGATCTGCCAAACCACTATAAGTTACAAATTATATATATATTTAGAAAAAACAAATACTTCTAAAATTTTATATTAAATTACTTTTTATTTTATTTATTTATTTATTTATTTTACCTTGTTTCTAATAAAATATAATCGAATTTACCGCGTTTCTTCATTAAATTTTCGATAGCAATAACGCCATTATCTCTATGTATATATATATATATATATATATAATTAAATGAATCAATACATACATACATACATACATATATATATATATATATATAAATTTATATATTTATATATGATTTTTACTTGACAGTACAACAAAGACATCCATTGCGGAGCTCTAACCATTCTTCAAAAAGGCCACCTTCTTGATTAACAGAAAGTGATTTTTCAATATCACTACCTAGAATAATAAAAATAAGAAAAAAATTGGAGCATATTTATTGTTACTATGTATTTTTTTTTTAAAAATAATAATAATAATTGATTCTATATTATCTTTATATGTATTTATCTTACTTTCGCCAAATTCATTAAGAATAACTGCTATTTTCTTTTCATGTTTTTCTGTCAAAATATAATTTAAAAGAGTTGTTTTTCCACTTCCCAAAAAACCTTTTTTTTTTTTTTTGAAGTAATAATAATAACATATAGATTAATATATATATTCCTTTTCTTTATATTTATATATATATATATTATTTACCTGTAACAATAGTAACTGGGATTTTACGTTGATCTTTTTCAACTTCATTAAGAATAGGTGTATATTCATTATTATCTACTGTGGTAGTAGTTTGACTAATCTAAAAAAGTTTAGTTATTATTATTATTCATAAATAGAATTTAAAAAAGATAAATACTTACGCAGGAATAAGATCGGGAATATCATCTATATCAGACATTGTTTAATAATAATATTAATAAAGAAAGAAAGAAAAAAATAACGTGAAAGTAAAATAAAAAGTGAGAAGAGAAAGAAAATAAAAAAAAAATGAACTAAGCTATATACATATATTCATAAAAAAAAATTGAGACTAAAAATTTTTGGCGGTCACTTAATTTTTCTTGCAGGATTTTTCAATTTTTCTCACAGTGTAATTTTAATCCTTATTTAAAACCATTTTGTATTTTAAAGGATTAACAGGTACAATAAAAATTTTTTATTTTATTTTATTACGATTATGCTTAATTTATTATCCTATAGTAATATTATGATAACAAAAAATATTTTGATAGAAAAGGGATCAAAAGTAATATATATAATGGCTTAAAGAAATGATAGATTCATTTATCATATGACTTATTATTTATTTTTATTAATACCTTTAACGGTACGACTTTGATCCATTTCTTTTTCTTTCATTTTTTTTTTTTTTGAATAAACATATTTATTAATGTTTAAAGGATTCATATAAATATAAAAAAAAAGCTGAATAGTAGAAAAAAACAATGAAAAAAAAAAAAACTACATACACACACACACAATTATATATAGATGAGGTTTCTCTTTATAAAAAGCGATCATCAGTAAGCACATATTATTGCACCATGGTTTTTTATATTTTTTTAATTCTTTATCAAACCAATATTTACATAAAAACAATTTATATATATTCCCTCTATAATGATCACTTAGTAAATCTCTTACTTTCATATATTTATTAAATAATAATAAAATTAGAGTAACTCAATATTATATAATTGACTAAATGATTCTAACTGATGATAATGAGCAGACCTAAAAGTAGCATATAATTGATATTTCATAGAAGTATCTAACTGAAGATGAATTAAAATAGGATGATCATGATCATTATCATCATTATTATTCATTGTAATAGAAGAAGAAGAAGAAGAAGAAAAAGTATAATTTGCTAAACATTCTTCATTCACTATTTGTATAATATTTAAATCCCATTCTTCTTTTAACCAATTGATTATTTTAATCATAGTCATTTGTTGCTGATTTTTAGAATGATGATGATGTTGTGTTATATTTAATTCTTGTTGTGTAGATTTTGAAATATTTAATATTGTTTTACTTTCATTTGTAAATGATAGCCATAACTGACCAAATTCATCTATTGTCATTAATTTTTTATTTTTCTTTTTACTTTTCTTTTTTTGTTGTTGTTGTTTTGGTGAAGAAGAATGATGATGATAATGGTGATCTGTATTAGATCCTATGATTTCATTATTCATTTCCATATCAATTAAACTTGACATCATCATTGAAGTCTATACAAGGTTGAAAAAAATGAAATAAATTAGTTTGTTCATCATAATCTTTATATAAATAATCTACTCTTTTTTATTTTATTTACTCCATTTGACCATTTCTGATGTTTCTTATTACTACTAAGGGAAAAAATAGATAAATAAATGAATAAATTATTGGATTGGATGAATACAAAATAATAAAAACTTATCTATTTAATATTTTTAATTTATTTAATATTCTTAATATCTGTATTATTATTCTTATTATTATTATTATTTACCGCTCAAGCCACTTTTTATCTATATTAGGGATATCAGAAGCTTGGTAATTCAAAGAATGACTTAAATTCATGGAAGTTAGATTATTAGTAAGTTTTTCTATTTGATAATTATTGAAAATAAATTACATATATTAAAATTAAAAAAAAGTTAAACTTTAAATACACTATTTGTTTTACATTATTATTTTTATTATTATTCATTTTTTCATTTTTATTATTTATTGATTTACTTATTTCATTTTGATGTTGATCCGACTTAGATTTGGGAATATTCACTTTTTGTATCTAATATATAAGATAAATATAAGAAAAAGAAGAAAGAATGGCTTTTTTAAAAATAATATCGAAGACTTACTTTTTTCTTTTGATATTGATTGGTTGATTTTTGCATATGTTTTTCTAAAGTAGTATCTTCTACTAAAAGTAGTAACTCACGTGAGATCTATTTAAAAAACAGGAAAGTAATGGTTATACAAAAAAAAAAAAAGGGAATAAAAAAAATTAGATAAGAGAGGAAAAACTTTTTTTTTTAAGTTCAATGTTTTTACCATTTGTTTTTCCATGATAGGTGTTTTTGAAAAATCTTCCAATATATAAGTTAACCCAGATAACCACATTCTAGATCGGATAATGCATCTTTTAATTGCTTGTAATCCACATATTTGTAAATAATCATCATCTAATAAATAAAGAAATAAAATAATCATTATAAAAAAGTCAATTCTTTTCTCTTTTCTTTTTTTTTCTTTTTTTTCTAAAAAAAAAGGTAACCTTGAATATAAGAAATATAGTTTTGAATTTGTTCCATTATATCGATTTCTAATCTATCAGAAAGATAAGCGTATTCACCTAGTAACTAAAAAAAGATATTACATAATTAAATAAACTTTTTTTTTCATCACACACATATATATAAAAAAGTCTATATTTTTCTATTTTGTTTATTTTTACCCAAAAAGTAAACTGAACCAAAACAGGGGAATATATATCATCTTTGGCTTGGTATATCGTATCATAACATGTGTCCACCGCCATTTTCCGTAACTGAATATTGTTTTCTTCTTTTAAAAGTACTATAATAATATTAAATGATAATCATTATTTTTTAGCCACACATGATCCAAGAATAAGCTAAATCATATTTTTTCCTATTTTAGATCTTGTCATAATAATAATAATAATAATAATAATAGTTTATATATTAATAAATAAAAACTTACGTTGTTTTAATGATTTACATTGACTATCTAAAATGTCATCATTTTTTAAATTTTTTTTTGTAACAGCTAAAGCCTTGATCATTGTTTTTATCCACCAATCATTAATATTTTCCATATGATAAGCATTCAGTTGAAGAATGATCCAACTACTAATTGATAAAGAATCTTCCTTTCTTATATCGTTATTATTTTCATTATTAGTTTCTAATTTTTTTAAAAGAAGAATACTTGTGTCATGGAATAAAGATGAGTCTTGAGAACAACATAAAGTTAAAGCTTCAAGTACCTATAATATATATAAAGTTTAATTAAAAAATTAATTTTAATTTAATTTATTATTATTATTACAATTATATAAAAAGACTTACTTTCTCAACAATAACATTATCTTGTATACTAGTTAATAGAATATTGGACAATAATTTTCCATCTTTCCAATGATCAAGCCATAATGAGTAATCCAATTGAGCTAAATATTTTAAACCAAGATATCTCATATTATGGTTAGAAGCTTCTAAAAAGGAATCTAATACTTGAAAAGGATTTGATTCATTATTATTATTATTATGATTATGATTTTCTTTTTCTTCAACTTCAAATATAAAGCTAGTCAATAATAAGGAATCGATAGATAATAATACATTAATACATTCCAAAATAATAGCTAAATAACCAAAAAAAGATTAGTTAGTAAAAATAAATAAATAATAATAATGATAAACAAGTAAATAAATGATTTCTTTCTTTTTTTTAAAAAAAAAGTATTTTATACAAATAGAAACTTTACCATATGCAGCATCCACTTTATTTTCTAATAATGATAAGCATTTGACAATAAAATCATAAAGTTCTTTTATCGATCTAAAATAGGATATATATAAATTATGAGTAAAAAAATTAAAACAACGAGCTTTTTTTTAAGATTATATTTTGTGTAATCCCATTGTTATTATTATTTTTATCTATTCCCTTTTATAATGATACTTTTTCTATTGTACTTATATATATTATTTATTTACCCTATATCATGTTGAATATAAATATTATAAATTTTTAAACAATTCAGCTGGGCCCAAGGAGCAAATACACCATGATATAAATAATCTTTTTGAACATGACGACTTAAAATTTGTTGATGTATTTTTAAAAAGACCTGTAGTAAATCTTCGTATTGTTCCACGTGATTCTATACATAAATATATGTATATTTATAAGAAAATAAGGTTTATCATTCATTGTTCTCAAAGAGAATAAAAAATTTTTTCACTTTTTTTTACATTACCTCTAAAATTTCCTTCCAAATACTTAGAGCAATAAATACAACACTCATATCTTTATCATATAATGCTGTTTTAAATATAGATTCTAATCTATTTAATAATGTAGGTGTATGACGATAAAAACTATAAAGAGCAAGGATGGCTTTTTTTCTTACAATTTGTCTAATAATAGTGAATGATGATCATTTTTAAAAATAAAGAAGGTCAATAAAACTTTAAAAAAAATATTTTAAGGGAAAAAGTTCAAAGTTTCTTTTTTTCCTTTACCTTGTGGAATCCATTGCTTTGATTGTTGGTTCAAGTAATTGATCTATCATTTCTAAATTCTCCAAATAACATATAGCATTCAAAGCTGCACAATTATCTAAATAATTGGCACTTTTTAAATCCTATTCAATAAAAAAAAAAAAGGATTATTTTTATTAAGTGATAAAGTTAATAATAATACACGTAAAATTATTAGATAAATTTAAATTATATCATTTTTCTCACCCTTTTTTTACGATTTTATTATTTTTATTATTATTATTATTATTGATTCATTTTTATTCTTATTTCCTTTCTTCATTCATTACTAATAATAGTATACTTAGTAAGAATAGTAATAGTAATAAAAAGAAAAACTTACACGTTGTAAAGTATTGATTAACATAATCCCAAGTTCATGATGTTTATTTAGTAATAAAGAACAGGTTAAATATCCTAATAAAAAAAGAAACAATTAATCATTTATCAATTGAGAATAAATTATAAACTTTTATGCAAAAACTGACTTTATATATATATATATTCTTTTATTATTTTACCAATTCGCCGCTGGGCTAAAGACTCTCCGCTTTGTGTTGTCATAATAGCATAAATAATACCAAAATCAACATCATAACCCAGCATGATACAATGTATTAATTCAATAAGATGTTCTGTCATAGCTGACTAAATAAGAAAAGAAAAGATTAAAATACTTATTATAAATACACGTATATTTTTATATATATCATTATTATTTATTTTACTGAAGTAGTATCAGGATTAGCCATATGCTGAGATAAAGTATTTAAATGAAAAGTCATAACTTCATTCTCTTCCTATAAATATAAATATATAAAACTTGTTAATATTATTTATAAAGTAATAATAACAATAATACATATATATTTTCTTTTTCCTCTTTACTTTTTTATTTTTTGTACTGTTTATTTTTTTAATGAATTTATAAAACTGTCTACTACGACCGGAAACAAGGAACTCTGAATCAAAATAAGTAGATTGTTCCATTTATATATAATAAATGAATTATTAATAAGACGAGTTTTAGAAAGATATAAGATAATAGATAAAAGGGGAAAATAGAAAAAACAATAAAAAAAGGAATAACGTAAAAAAAGAGAGAGTGAAGGACTTTAAAAAAAACTACGCCTATTGGAAAATATTAGCACCACGTGATATAAAGCATTTATCTATTATATATAATATATATATATAAATCATTATAAAGAATCACATATATATACTCACTTTTTACTCACTTTTTTACTTTTCTTTTCATTTTAAACTTTTTCATTCTCTTAATAAATGATTTTCACCAATCAATATTTACTATCAAATAAAAAAAAAAGAAAGTTTAAAAAAAAAGAAGGAAAAGAAATTGAATAATAGATTAAAAAGGAAATCCTAGTATAAAACAGAGTGAGTGTGACCCAAAACAATATATTATATCAATATTGTTATTCTTGGCTTAAGCAAGAAGTTTTAGGAAAATGATGCCTAAAAAAGTAATGGTTACAAAAAAAAAAACCTTCTTTTTTCGTTCTTTCTTTATAAACCCTTCTGGTTCCATTTTTCCTTCCCTCTTTTTTTTTTTTTTTCTTCTCTTTTTTCTTTCTTTTTCTTTTTTTTTTCTTTTTTAATATCCATATTTATCTTTTTTTAATATTTTATCTATTCTTTTTTTTTTTTCTTCTTGTAATAAAGCACTTCTCCTCTTAATCATAAAGATATATATACATATATATTCTTTAAATATATATATTAAATAATTCTTTTATTTATTCGTATTTTTTTTAAAAAAAAGAGATAGAGAAAAAAAAAAAGAGATAAAAAAAAAAAAAAGAATGTATACTACTTACGATCATTACGAATCGATGAAACAAACACAATCCATGTTAGAAAATACATCTATATCTGATATTACATCCACTTCATCAGCCTCATCACAAAGTTTATCACATTATGTTGATCAATTTTCAAATAGTTATCATCAATTAATGGATGATCTTTCAATTATTGATGATATTTATGATAATTATGATCACGATCAATTAAGTACTGTAATAGGTAAAATAAAATAAAATAAAATAATAAATTTATATATTTATATATATAAAATGGAAATATTAAAATAAATAAATAAATATAAAATAGAATAATAAGAATATGAAGATGAATCTTGATTAAAGATAATAATTTTTAATGTTGATCCTTTTTTTTGCGCCATTCTTTTTTTTTTTAGATACCCAAGTAGCATGCTCCTCTAAAAATGGTGTGTTAAAACATCAAATGGTGCAACATTTGATTGGCTCGGAGACTCAATTTATAGGTGATATAATAATGTATCAAGATTATATTGCCTCATATATTCGTTCTTATTCCACTCCCAAAAATAATAAATTAGTCTTTAAACCGATCGATTGCGACATTTTATTCAAACCTGTGCAAAGTTTAATTTCCATTCATCAATCTTTTTTGGAAGATTTACAGCAAAGGTAAATATATAAATATATATATATAAATAATAAAAAAGTAAAAAAAAAATATATATTAACTACATTTTTTATATAAATAAACTTAAAATAACTTTAAATATATAAATAAAACATAAAAAATAATTTGTTCTCATTCCTTTTTTTTTTTTTCTTTATATGTTTGATATTATAGATTAGAAATCTGGGGACCAACTCAGCTAATAAGTGATGTTTTTTGTCGCTTTGTAAGTTTTAAAATAATTAAAATTCGGACTTGGATAGCCTTTTTTTTTTATATGTCAATATTATTATTATTATTACACACATATATTTATTTATTTCCTTATTTTATTTTATTTATATAGTTTGATAATATGGAAGATGCCTATTATATCTACATAAAAGGATTCTCCGAAACCTTATTAACGTTGGACCATTTACAAAAGTCAAATCAATTTATAAAAGCATTAGAGGTAATATAATATATATATATATATTATATATGTAATAAAGTTTATGATTAAACTCACTATAATAAATTTTATTTATTTTTTAGAGTTGTTATCAATTAAAATCAAACCTTAAAGAAATTGGCTACTATATTCAATCACCATTATTAAGATTAAAAACATATACTACCATAATTCAAGAATGTTTAAATTTAACTGAACCTACTCATCCTGATTATAATCACTTAACTAATATTAATCAAAAATTTAAATCACGTCAACAAGGCTTACAACCTATGTAAAGTTTTATTTTTAGTTTTATTTTTATTTTTTTTAAAAAAAAGAAAGTTCATTATTACTATTACTATTATATATACTAATTTTTTTCTTTTTTCCTTTTTCTATTTTTTAAAAAATAATATAGTATCAATGATTGTTTATCACATTATCAAGTCTATGAATATTATCATAATACCCTTAATTCACCAGCCATCTTAACACCAACTAGAAGATTGTTATTAGTTAGTGAATGCATTCATATTGATCCAAATTCCCCTGGTGACTTATCAGATGTTAGAACCTATTTATTATATAATGATTTATTTGTGTTCAGTAAAAAATTAAAAGATGGAAAAAAATATCAACATAAAGGAATCATTACTTTAACAAAAACTATTTTAAAACCTTTGGAACCTAAAATTATTGCCAAAATACAAGAAAAACAAGCAAAATTACGTCAACAACAACAAAAATCAGCATCATCATCATCATCATCACATCAACCTATTGGTTATCATCAACAACAACAACAATCAAATGGTAATAAATTTACTAATTTATTTAAAAAAAATCAACGTTCACCAAGTATTACAAGAACAATTACAAATGCATCTATTGTTTCATCATCCACTACATCATCAGCATCATCCATCTCATCATCTAATTCGTCTAATACAATGACGGATGATATTTATGGATTTGAAATGAGATTTAATTTTATTATGGAAGATGTTACTAGATATTCTAACCCTGTTGCTAATGGTGGTGGTATTGGTTATGCTTTAACCGTACCTGTAAGTGTTGATGATAGTGCTCGTCGTCATATTTTGGTTGTAAAATCTCAAGAAGAACAAAATATTTGGATGGATCATCTTCGTCAAATGATTAAACCTGGTATTAATCATCGATGATATCCTTGATCTTTTTTATTTATTTATTATATATTCCCCTTTCCTTTCCTTTTTTTTTTATTTACTTATTTATTATATATATTATATATATTTATATATCCCCTTATATCTCTCCATTCATTTAATCTATTATCATTTATCATTTATTTATATATTTATTTATTTTTTGATTGTTGTATATCTTTTTATTTTATTTTAACTATATATATGTATTCCCAAAAAAAAACATCACTCTCTTTTTTTATATTTTTTATTTTTTTGAGAGTAATGATATGATCTATTTATTTGTATTTTTATTTATTCATTATATATATACTATATATATTTTTATTTTATTCAAAAAATAAAAAAAGATTATAAAAGATTAAATAATAAGATGAGAAAGTATGTATTTATAAACATAAATTATTATATAATTAATTTATTTGTTTATATATATAAAGTGCATTTTTTTGTTTGGTTTTATCGTTTTTTATTATTATTATTATTATTGATTTTACATATATATTTATTTTAATGTTGAGACCATTGGATGCTCTTGATATCGATACCTTCTTGGAACTAATAATAGTAAAAAAAAGAAAAAAGAAAAAAAAATTAATGAAGGTGAGAAAAAAAGTGTATATAATGGGCTTATTTTATATATATATATATATATATATTGGGGACAAATAATTACCATTTCCCATAAAGGAGACATTTCACGTAATTTGTGTACGTGTTGGTGAACTTTTTGAATAACAAAATCAATTTCTTCTTCTGTAGTGAAACGGCCAATACCAAAACGAATAGAACTATGAGCCATTTCATCATCAGCACCAAGAGCACGTAATACATAAGAAGGTTCTAAAGAAGCAGATGTACAAGCTGATCCTGAGGATAAAGCAATATCTTTTAAGGCCATTAATAAGGATTCACCTTCAACATAAGCAAAGGAAAGATTGACACAACCTGGATAAGTGGCTTTATCATCACCATTACGAGTCACTTCTTCTACTTTAGATGTAATACCTTTAATTAATCGATCAGCTAATTTACTAATACGTTCATGATCATACTAAATAAATAAATATAAAAAAAGTAAGTATTTCATCTATATATATATATATATATATATAAATTGTACATATAAAATATAATATATAATAATAAAAATAAAGATTTTCAGAACCCCTGCACACAAATCAAGGTAATGACAATGTTTCATTACTCACTTGTATAACAATAAATATTATTATTATTATTTACGTAATCAAGGTTACGATTCATCACTAAATCTCTTATATTATATATATCATTTTTTTTTCTATATCCTTCTATTCTTTTTATTTATTTATATATTTAATTCACTTACTGCTAATTCTTCTTTAGCAACTCTACAAGCTTCACCTAAACCAACTACAAGAGGAGTAGGAACAGTACCACTACGAATACCACGTTCTTGACCACCACCAGTTTGAATAGCGTCTATACGAACTCTAGGACGACGACGAACATAAATAGCACCAATACCTTTAGGACCATATAATTTATGACCAGAAATACTCATTAAATCGACATTCATAGCATTTACATCTAAAGGAATTTTACCGGCAGCTTGAGCGGCATCTGTATGGAAAAAGACTTTTTTACTACGACAAATCTTTCCAATTTCTTCAACAGGTTGAATTACACCAATTTCATTATTTACAGTCATGACAGAAACTAAGGCTGTATCAGGTCGAATGGATTCTTCTAATAATTTTAAATCGACAATACCATTACTTTGAACTGGTAAATAAGTAACGTCAAATCCTTCTTCTTGAAGTACACGGCATGAATCTAATACACATTTATGTTCCTGGATTTTTTTTAATTAATAATGATATATATATATATATATATATATATATATTAGATAATAAATCCATTAATCTATACACTCTTTTTATTATTTTTTATTATTAACATTTTATAATAATCACTTACAGTTTGAGTGGTAATGATATGTTTCTTTTTATTTTTGTAAAAACGAGCAACACCTTTAATACTAATATTATTAGATTCAGTGGCACCAGAGGTAAAAATAATTTCTTTAGGATCAGCATTAATAAGACTGGCTACATACTAAAACCATTTTTTTTAAATTAAACAATCAATAAATTAATAAAATATGGATTATTAATACTTTCCTAATAAAAGTAATAATTTTGACTCATTTTTTTTCTTTATCAGATTTTTTTTTAAAACAAAAAAAAAGATCTTAAAAAGAAAACCGAATATCCCCGCATTTGTATTATTATTATTATATACCATTATTTTTTTTATTATTATATATGTATATATATTATTTATTTATTTATTATATGTCATTTTATTTATTTATTTATTTATTCACTTACTTCACGAGCCTTATCAACAGCTTTTTCACTTTCCCAGCCATAAGGATGTGTACGTGAATGAGGGTTACCATAAATTTCAGTCATATATGGTAACATGGCATCCAATACTCTAGGATCCATAGGACTTGTTGCTTGCATATCTAAATAAATAGGTCTATTGGAAGAATATGAAGCTTGTGCCGTTGTTTCAAATCCAAGAGAATCTAAAAAAAAAAAAAAAAAAAAGAGAATAATAGTATATAATAGATTATTAATATTAATAATGTATAAAAATAAATACTGTACCTAGCTTTTACTCTCTCTATCTCTATCTCCATTCTTATTTTTTTTTCTTATTCCTTTTTATTTTCCTCGTTTTCACCTTTTTTCTCTCTCTTTTTCTATCCTTTTCTCCATCGTATATATATTTATATATATTTATATATATCCATAATTTATTCTTATTATTTATTATTGTTTTTTTTACCAGAAGAAGGTGATACTGTTTCAGTAGTAGTTGCTAAGTTTTGAGTAGAAGAAGTAGAGAATGAAGAAGTGGCTGCTTTTTTCCATGTTTGTTTGATATTATTATTAATTTGTCTTTGTAAAAGATAGCGTGGTTGACCAACAACTCTTTGTATTCTATTAGCAAACATTTTTAATAAATTAAGTGTAAGAAGAAAAAAAAAGTGTAAAAGAAAGAGAAAAAAAAAGTCCCATTTTCATATCCAACCAGATTTCATTTTTATACGGAGCTTAAATTTAATTTTTCATTTTAGATATGTATATTCATTTTCGCTTATATTTTTTTCCCCTTCCCCTTTCTTTTTTCAACTCTCTCATTCTTTAATATAAGCAGTCTTATCATATATAATAGATTGAATAAAATAAATAATGATATTTTATTTCCATTAATGAAAATAAAAATAGTACTAATATTAAAAAATGGAATAATATAATATACTTGAAGATTTTAATTATAAATAAAGACGAATTATAAATTATTAAACTCTCTTAATACTTTAATAATATTGTGTTAAAATAATAATAATAATGATAATAATATAAAGGTAGTTATACATATAAACATAAATACAATATTTATATCTTATAAATATCAACTATCAAATAAAAATAAATAAATAATAACAATAATAGCAATAACAATAATAAAAATAGGTTTATAACTATAAATTTTAAATGAAATTAATATAAAAATACGCAACTCTTTAACAATATCAAATACTAGAAAAAAATAAGAAATACATACTCAATTTGATCGCGCTAACTATAATTACTAGATTAATTGTTGTTAATAGTCAAATGTTGTTATCATGTGATCAGACTAATGATATTTAGCTGAATGATCAGATTAAGGATTAATAATATTAATAATAATAATAATAGTACCTTTTCAATATAGTTAATACAATCAACTACTTATGTATACAAATTTAAATACAATATAAAAACAATAACAACAAGACTTAAGATAATAATGAAGTAATATAGTCATTTTAATTGGATAAAGAAACTAAAGATAAAAGAAAGGAAAAAAAAAATTTACATTTTTATACTTCAATAAGACATAAGCTTTTTTTTTTTTTTTTATTAACTTACACAAGTAATATATAAAATGGAATTCAGCCACTTTTCCTTTAAATTTTCCATAATAATCATCATTGGCTAAACAAATAATAATAATAAAAATAATAATGTAAAAAAAACATAATGTTCTTATTCTTATAATTAATTTCATATGATAGAATAAACATTTAATCAAAAATAGAAATGCAACGTAGTATAAAAAATTTCAATTTATTGAATTTTAACAATCATCATCAATAACCAATATTTATTTAGTAAAAAACATATACAAATAACATAAAAGAAAATAAACTTATGTATATATATATATATATATATATATACTAACATATAATTCATTATTATTATTTATTATTATATAAAAAAAAAAGATAGATATAGGATTCTAAGAAAATCTATTAGATGATATATATATATATATATATTAATATTAAAAATAAATAAATAACTAGTACTACATTAATATGATAAAAATGATAATAATAATAAAAATAAAAGGTATATATGATAAAAAAAATAAAGATATGATACATATAAAAAAAAATGAAATAGAGGGAATTAAGTATTAAAAATTAAAAATAAATAAATAAAGGGCATGTATATAATTAAATTAAAAGGAAGGGCATAATTTGATTATAAATAAAAAGAAAATTAATGAGTAAATGAATGAGAAAATGAATGGTTTGGGGAACTATTAATTAATTTTTAAAAAAAGCAATCTATTCATTTTTAAAGTAAATTGGATGTATTATTTAAAATATAATTATAATCACTAGGCGTTGAAGATGTATCATAAAACATAGGTTGAGAAGAAGGAGATGATGATAAATAAGAATTAGGATTAGAAGAAGCAGGGTGACATAAAGGTGAAGTAATGAAATTTTGTTGGGATAAATCAAAAGATGAAATGGTTGGGGTATGAATAGACATAATAGATGATGAAGATGAGGCGGATGAATCTATAAATGGTGATGTAGGTGTAGGTACGAATTGTTGTTGTTGATGATGATGTTGTTGTTGTATATCAGAAAAATAAAAATCTTCATTATTTAATACTAAGGGTGTAATTATAGTAGTAGTAGTAGTAGTAGTAGTAGTAGGATGATGATGACTGTTATCATTAATTAATGTAGTAGAATTATTATTATTTGTAGTAACGGACTCTATTTTAATGTTCATATTTGTTTTTGGTGTTGTATTTGTTGATGATGAGATAGTAGAATTTGGTGAAGTGGATGATTTTTTTGTAGGAACGCTTCTTTTTGGCTTTGCAATAATAATACCAGCCGCTTCATGACCTTTGACATGTTTACGTAAAGATCTTGAATGGAAATAAGCTTTATTACAACCTTCTAATGGGCATAAATAAGGTCTAATATTACTATGTGTACGAATATGTCTATATATATATATATATATATATATATAAATATAATGATAATTAATTATTTATAATTTATTATTAATAATGATCAATTAATATATATTTATACTTACGTATTTAATGAATCAGGTCTAGAAAATCTTTTTTCACAACCACTAACAGTGCATACAAAAGGTCTTTCACCAGTATGTGTTCTCATATGATTATGCATTTTATGTCTTTTCATAAAAGGTTTTCTATTTCTAGTACAACCAATCCAATCACAATAATAAGCAGCCTAAATAAAATAAAAAATAAAAATAGGTTATTTATTTGTTTTTTTTTATTATCATTACTTTATCTACACATGTTTGTTTATATGTCTATTTTTATTTATTTATTTACTTTTCCGCTACCAATATGGACATCCCGAAGATGAATAATTAATTCATCCAAAGTAGAAGTTTCGGTACGACAATTTAACCAACGGCAAATATGAACACCTTGTTCTTGAATTGAATATTCATCTGTATTCTTTTTCTTTTTTGATGAAGTATCTATTTATTTATTTATTGTTTATTTTTTTTAAAAAAAAAAGTTAAATAATGTTAATCCTTTTTTTTTTATTTTAAGAGGAAAAAAAAAAAAAAACGATAATCATACATATTTATTTATATTTTATTTATTTATTTACCAGAAGAGGACGATTTTTTATCACTAGTTGATGTTTGTCTTTTTTCCTGTTCTAATTGAACCACTCTTTCAATTAATTGAGCTTTAGATAAATGATGAAATAAATCATTATTATCATCATTACTATTTTGATGATGATGATGATGATTCAATAAATGAGGAGATAAAGTAGTATCATCATTAGAAATTAATAAAGGAGAAGAAGAAATAGAAGAAGAAGATGATGCTGATGATGATGAATGATCATATATTATATTAGGATCTACTATTGTTGAATGATATTGATGTTGTTGTTGTGAATGAAAAATGTTACACATATTATCTGTCATTGGCTGACTTTTAATTGTGCTATAATAAAAATCATAAGTTTGAATTTGTTGGCTTGTAGCACAATTCATAGTTTGATTGGGGCTCTAAAAAAAAAAAATGAGAATAAAAAAAAAAAAAAAATGGATCAATTTATGTAAAATATATAATATTATAAAGATTTATTAGCCAATTAAAAAAATTTCTTTCTTTCTCTCGTTTTTTTTTTTCTCTTTTAATAAAGTAATAAATTGGATATATATATATATATATACTTACTTGAGATTCTGCATAAAAGGGCCATATATCATTTGTAGTAGTAGTAGTAGTAGTAGGATTTGTTGAATAAATAGTATCAATAGGTTGTAATAATGTAGATGAAGGTATTATATAGTTATCATAAATTGCTATTAAATATAAAAATGTAAATAAACGGAAATGTTAAAAAAATGGAATCACAGTGTGTAAATTTTTATTTTCTATCTTTAATTTACTATTTGAAGAAGAATCCTTAGTTATCATATCTGAATTTTGTGTTGTAGTCATATTCATAAAACAATTAATATTAAAAATATAAAAATAAAAAAGAGAAAATAAAGGTAAAATATAGTTATAAAAATGAAAAAAAAAAAATAGCTTAAAAAATTGTAGTTTAAAGAGAAAAAAAAGAAAAAAAAGAAAAAGAGAAAAAAAAGGAAGAAAGAAAGAAAGAATAAAGAAAAAAATTAAAATTCTAAATAAATAATGAAAATTATTATGCTACACAAAAATCGTGAAATAAGAAAAAAAAAAAATCACCTTTTGAAATAATTAATTTTTGACAGAACGTGATGATTTAGGACTCCCCCTTTCATTCTCTTCTGTTTTTATAATCAAAAGGATAAGAAATCATTTGATAGACGTCACGTGGAAATTATATGTTAGATTGTATGTGTGCACAGACAACATTCATAGTTAAGTATTATTTATTTTTATTTTTATTTTATTTTTTTAATGTATTCTATAATTCTTAAATAATATGAATTAAGGAATAATATGGTGAGTTTTTTTTTATTACTTATCATTACTATTATTATTTATTTATCTATCATTATTATTTATTTCATTATGTAAAATAAAATAAAATAAGGATTAACTATATTTGCACTATTATTTACTTATTTACACTTATATTAGAATTTCGGATTTTACGGGAGCTTACCCTTTATATACAAACCTTCTTTTTTTTTTATATATATTTATCTATTTATTTGCATAATAAAAATGAAAGTTAAATTTATATATATATATATAATAACAATCAATATTACTATATTTTTCTCACAAAGAAAAACAAACAAACAATTCTTAAAATAATAAATAACAACCAAAAGACTTTTATTATTCTGTTCAATTGTATAAATATTCATTTCTTTTTTTTTTTTGATAACGTTCTTTTCTTTTTATCAAAAAAAGAATATAAAAAAAACTTTTGAACTTTTTTCACATGTAATTAAAATATTTTTTTTATTTTGTTACATGTCAATTCATAAACATGCTTATTTTATTTTTTCACATGGTTATTTAAAAAAATAATAAAAAACAAAAATGGATCGACGGACTATAAAATAAAATTAGCTTTTTTTTTTTTTTTTTTGTATTTATATATTATATAAATTTATCATATAGCCGAATATCCAAAAAACCTTCTTTTTTTTTAATTATCATTTATAAAAACGCTCGAGCCTATCATTGTTAAAAATGAGATCAAAGCGTAGTTTTAAAAGCACATGTTAAAAAAACAAATATTTATATATATTTCATGTGTAATAAATTATTTTTAAATCTCCATTAATAAATTATACAATATATTTTTTTATTGTTCAAATCCCTTTTCCTTTTCCAAATTCTTTATTCTTTTGAAAAAATAAAATCTCATGTCAAAAATATAATTTTTTACAGCCCATTTTTCTGGGTTTTGTTTGTTTTCTTTTTTTATATTTTTAAATCCCCGACGGAAAGAGATCCCCAATATTGTTTCTTTTTATCTTTTTTTTTTTAATATAAATGATAAACTTGGTTTAGTTTCAATTCTTTTAAGCTTTTTTTTTTTGGGTCGTATTTTTGGGATGCCCATCGATTATCCTTCAATTCTTTTTTTAGACTGTATATTTTTTTTTAAGAACCAAAAAAAAAAAAAAGATCTAGGTCCCTGCATTTATTTTTTATTTAAGATAAAAGAGAAATTAAAAGATAAAAGAAAATAAAATTATATTATATATATATATATATATATATACATATATATAACACTAAATAACAACTAAATGATCCAAATTTATTTTTTAAAAAAAGCGGCATTACTCTTTCTCCATTGAGATTTAACAGAAACTGTAATAGGTTCAATATTTTTATGATATTCAGTTTCCAATTGAGTAAGAGCAGGTAATTTTAAAAGATAATCCACATTTTTTTTAACAAAGGAAGGTAATTTCTTGGTTCTTTTCCATTGAATAAGGACAAAATCCTGGGGTTGAGTAACCAAAGTATGAACTATTTTATCAGTAGGTTGTTGAATCAAAGGAACACTGGTAGTAACAAAATCTAAGGATTGACTTGCCCATCCATCAATTTGTTTAATGGATTGTCTTACATACCCATCTTTTGGAAAATAATAAGTAAATGTACTAGATTTTTGTGTTTTCTTGGCTTGTTTTTTTATCACTTTCAATATAGAATATGTTTGATCATAGATTTGTTTGCCAATAGGGAATCGAATCACATAGGTTTGTGTAGTGGTTATACTTTCTTTTACAAGTGGAATGGAAATTAATTTTTTAAGAAATTTATCTTTCTTCATTTTTTTATGATCGCTTGTACTTTTTTCTTTTTTTACTACTTCACTTGATTCTTGTTTATTGAGTTCTGAAGAAGTTTCTGGTTTTTCAATGGTTGCTTCTTGCTTATTTACTGTATCTACATGTATATAAAAAAAAGGGAAAATTAGATGATTCATCTTTTTTTTTTTCCTTCTTTTATTTGTCAGGATAATAAATGTTTTTTTTTTTTTTTTTTTTTACCTTTTTTAGCTTCAACTTGGGTTGTCATCATATATTATAATTATATTAAAAACTTGTTCAAAGATAACAAAAAAAAGGGATATTATTGGATTTATATGTAATTTTAATATTAGATAAGTGTTATATATAATTAAATTAAAATAAATATATGTATAAAAAGTAAAAAGGAAAAGTTCAAAAGAAAAAAAAAAGGATTAAATTTATATATTGGATAAAAAAAAAAAAGAAGAAAATCTTGGCAATATGATTTAGTATAAGATATACATAAAAAAATTGTGAAGAAAAGTTTGGCATTATATATATTTATATATAAAAAAAATGAATATGAATATGAATAACGATGTTTTTTATTATTATTATTATTTTTTCTGGTCGTTGTCGTCATTTAAGTTTTTTTTTTTATTATTATTATTTCTTATCAATAACTACTAGTTCACGAAATTCTTCTAATCGTTGTAAAAGCTCATCACGTTCATTTTCACTCTGAGCATACCTTGCTTTAATATCCATAAACATAGTTTCCATACGAGCCAACTGTTGTTCCAAATCATTATTTTTATTTTCCAATATAATATTATCTCCACCCAAAGCTTGGATGCGATCCTTTAATTGAATTTCCATTTGATCTGGTAATGCATCCAATGATTTCTTTAAATCAAAGGATTGTTGTCTTAAAGAATCATTCGCTTGTTGAAGTTGAATATATTCTAATTTAGCATCAATTAATTCTTTAGCCACTTTTGCATGTTTCTTTTCAAGTTGTTCTAATTTGGTTTGTCTTTGATTCACATTCTCTAATAAGATTTTATTTTGTTGTTTTACATGATAAAGAGCCTCCATATATTCCACATTTGCTGTATTGGTGGTTCCTTTTTTAATACTGGTTTGATAATCTTTTGTTAATTTGATTAATCTTTTACCTTGGATTTTAAAATTAGAGGCATCACAAATAAGTTGTTCGGCGTTTTCATCCTATATATATATATATATATATAAATCATCTGAATATATATATCCATCCGTATATCATTTCTTATTCATTTCTTATTATTATTATTAATACCTTATATGACATCATTTGATCACCTAATAAGTATTGTATAATTTCATTTGTATCATTTATCTTTAATAAAATATCCATATTCTTTTGTAATAAAGCAAGAGTGAAACCGAATAACACATCTGATCCTTCAGCCAAAAATATATCATAAAGTCGATAAATGCATTCTAATGGTAATCTTGATACAAAAAGTGTACTAAACCATTGTTTTGCATAGTCCATTGATCGAACACCATAAATATGAAAATGTTGATATAATTCTGGAAGATGGTCTTGGATGATACCATCTAATTGAAATAATCTACGCGACAGTCCTTCTGCTGGTGGAACAAATAATGATTTCCACTGATAATCATTCATGATCTGTGTAAATATAGAAAATGCCTCTTCCTCAGGCATCTAAATATATTTTAAGATTATCCATATGAAAAAAAAAAAAAAAAAATGAATATTAGATAAGCATATGAATATATAAACATCCTTTTTTATGTATATACCTACATGAATTAAAAGAGGAAGAGCTATATAAATAAACTCTTTAGAGTAACCCACATGATCATCAAAATTGGCATATGCTTTTGCTAAATGAAACAAGGGTTCTTTGAATGATTCATTTTTAAAAAATAAATCATAAATATGATCGGTTTGATCTTGATCAAAAAGGTGATCTAAATCTTGTAAAATGACTTTCTCAAAAATACTTGATTGGTTCATTAATTGAATAAAGTCTTGATCTTTTACTTTACTATTATTATTGTTATTATTATTTTTATTATTGATAGAATTCATTTGTGATAATATTGGCCAAACTGTCCCTCGAATCGACGGTGGTATACCATGCCTTATATGATATAAAAATGATTTATTTTTGATTGCTTGATCTATATTTGATATTACTAATGACCAAAACTCTATGTATATTTATTTTTATAAAATGTAGCGAATAAGGAAATTGTTTATATTAATTAAAAATATATTTATATACATAACCCATTATTATTGTTATTATTATTATTACTTACCCCAATCAACTTCTCCATCAATATTTTTTACATAAGAAGATGAAGATGATGTAGTTGAAGTTGTAGATATAGAGGAGTGTCTATGAAATTGTTCTTTTGTTGTTATATTAGTATTACTATTATTACTGCTATTATTTGTAGTTGTTGTTGATATATTATTAGAATGAGTATTAATAGTCATAGGTGAAGCTAATCTTTCCAATAACATATCATAGTTTGTATTATTTGATAATAATGAGCTAATAGATGTCATAGTAGAACGACTACTTTGTACTTGAAACTCATTATCTGAATCTGAATCTATTGTTTCTTCCATATTCGAAGGTATTTCTTGAATGGCGTTATGTAACTTATGCTGGTCGTTAACTATAAGTGATGATAAATCCAAGTCTTTTTGTGTTATTGTAGCACTTCGTTCTCTTGATTGTATATTTGTTTCTTTTTTTGATGTATTTACAATGGATTGACCGCCGTCTTTATTTTTTTATTTTTAAATAATAACAATAAAGAAGAGAAGGAAAATAAAAAAATAAAAGGTCATTTTTCTTATTTTAGCATATTTAAACTAGCATAAATAAAATAAACTACTTTTTTAACTTCAATTATTACTATTATTATTATTATTATTATTACCTTGGTATATAGGTTGATTTTCTTTAACCATATGTTTATTATTTATATATGTATATTTATATATATATGTTTATATATATAAATATATAACTATGAATTTACAAAAATAAAAAAGTTTATGTACGTTTAAAGGGAAAAAAGAAGGAAGTGAGAAAAAAAAAGGAAAATAGCCCTTTCTTTTTTAAAAACAGAGCGGAATTTAAATTCCAAAGCTTAAATAAAAGATTTTCTCTGTCTTTTTTTTTTTTTTCCTTACCCTTTTCCCTTACCCATTTACCATTTTATATAAAAATAAATACACTTGATAATAATAACAATATGACAAATAAAATTAATAAAACTTTAGAGCTAACAGCCTTATTACAAAAATATGATGAATTTATTAATCTTAAATTAAAACCTAATTTAAAATCAGTATTGGATTCAAGAGATCAAGTATATGATAATTTATCAGAATAGTAAGTAATATTTTTTTTTAATCGAATTATTTGAGTTTATTTTTATCTCTTTTAATAAAGAGCTCCCTTTTTTCATATATAACTTATTAAATGTAGTCAAAAGTTAAAAAGCCAAATTGAAATGATTCAAAAAGGAGAACATAAAGAACTAAAGACTATGGTAGATCTTGGGTCTCAGTTTTATGCTCAAGCTGTAATGTAAATATTATTTTTTTATAAGAAAAATAGAGTCAAGCAAGCAAACAAAAATAAAAAATAAAAATAGAAGAACGATAATAATTATATATATATTATCTATTTATTAGACCTGATACAACTTATATTTATGTCAATGTTGGTTTTGGATTTCACGTACAGTTTACTTTAAATGAAGCTATTTCTTTTATTGAGAAAAAAGAAAATAAGTTGCAGAGGTAATGATTAATAATAGTAATTGACATAAAATAAAATATATATAGCTGACTTATATATGCATTTGGCATAATTTCTCTCTTTTTATTTTTTTATTTTATAGATCAGCAGAAAAATATTCTGAAGAAGCTGATAAAATAAGAGCACATATTAAAATGGTAATATAATTATTAGCCTCATTATATAACGAATAATTGATATTATATATATAACTATCATCCCCATAAACAGAAACTAATTCTTTATTTATATCTATTTAGGTTTTGGAAGCAATGACTGAAGCATTAAATGATGTTAAGAAATAATAGATATTGTTCTTTTTTTTTTTTAATACTAAATGTACATATATACCTTCATATTCATCGTTTTATTTATTTATATATTCATATGTAATAGCAACTTTTTTTCTTTAAAAAACACCAGTAATAATTGTAGAGAATTTTTTTTTTTTAATAATGTCGTCAACTTATAATAACATAAACAACGTTTTACAAGAAAAAAATAGCATCAATTTTTAAATCGCGTATTTACTCTTTTTGTACCTAAAACAAATCCCAATTATTTATTGTTTATAATGTTTCATAATCATATTTATTTATCTTCACATTCTTTTTTTGTCTTTATCATCTTTTTCTTTTGCGTTCCTTTTACTTTTTCTTTAATTTAATTTTTTATTATTATTGTTATTATTACATAGAATACTTATCTATATTTTTAATAAACATGCGAACTCTATTTGCTATTAGTGGTGGAATCATTTTAACTACTAGTGCTATTATTGGTAGTTACTACTTTTTTCAATATCGATCATTAATATTACGGGGTAAGGGATAAATATATATATATATATATATATACGGATTATTTATAGTCAAAACCTATTAATTCATTCATTTTTTATTTTTTATTTATTTTTTTGTAGCCATACAACAATTTGCCATAAGTTTAAGATATAATAAATATGGACTTTTTATTTTATCTGCCCTTGTTGCGTTAACATCAACTCCACCAATATTTGGCTTTACTTTTATGGTAATGCTAAATGGATTTGTTTATGGTTTTCCTTTAGGTTTATTACCTTCTGTTACTGGTAATCTATTTATTAAATTAATTTATATATGTAGTCAGCTTT
Organism: Cunninghamella bertholletiae; assembly: GCA_037043795.1. NCBI lineage: Eukaryota > Fungi > Mucoromycota > Mucoromycetes > Mucorales > Cunninghamellaceae > Cunninghamella > Cunninghamella bertholletiae. The sequence continues at coordinate 2,620,949 of JAZGVP010000005.1, forward strand.
ATTTACTTTATTTTATCTTGTTTTTTTTAGGTGCTTTCATAGGGTCGATGATATGTTTTGGGTAAGTTATTATATATAAAATATTAAATAATATATATATGATAACAAGAACTCACGTGTATATATAAAGATTAATCCGTGGATTTCACATAGATCAATACGTTCCAATGCCAAAATCTCAAGAAAAAAAATATCAAGCAATGCAAGAAGCAATTAAAGAAGGAGGTTTGAAGGTAGAATAATATAAAATAAAATAGAATTATTTATCATGATGATCATCATTTTATATAAACAACTTGTGTTAATAGTATTGGAGAGAGTCTATATAACTAAACGTATACTGATTTATTTTATTTTTATTTTTCCTTTTAAATAGATGATTATATTACTACGTATATGTCCTATTCCTTGGCAATTTACAAATATGTTTTTATCATTACTTCCTACAGTAAGTACAAAAGATTATATTATTACTGGATTAATTTGTTCATGGAAAGTATCAATGGAAGTATGGGCCGGATCACAAATATCTAATTTATCAGATACTAATTTGCCATCATCAACTCGTCGACTCACCTTAATTACTTTACTCTTTGGTTTAATTGTGTTTGCTGGTTTAATCCATTGGATCTACCAATTAACTATTCAAAAAATGAATAAACTAAAAGCTTGATTTTTTCATTAGGTTTAATCATACTTAATAATAAAATAAATTTATCATTATCTCTTTGTTTCTTTTATATGCTTTTAATTTCTTTACGTCAAACTGTTTCTTACTTTCATACAAAGATAGATGAATAAAAAAAATCTTCATGATCATCAGAAAATAAATGGTCTTTATTAGTAATATATGTATTTATATATACCCGTAAGTAAGACATCTATTAATCTCTAGATCCTTATAGTCCATTCACATCAGCATATTTCTTATTATGATAAGAAGATGAATAAATGAATAAAAATGAATAGTCATTTAATAAAATAAATTTATAGTAGCAGTTTTAATTATAAACTAAACATGCCGTTTTCTCTTAGATTTTTAAGGTATTATTTACCCCAACTAGTTTTTTATTAACATATGTAATTGGGTTAATAATGATAATGATAATAAAAAGAAATCATATATAATAAAGAAGATTTATAATTGAAGATTTAATAATAATGCACAATCTACTGTGACAAAATAAATGACAATAAAAATATTGATTATATACTTATATATATATATATATATATATTACTATTTTTCACTTCAATTTTATTATTACTATTACTATTCTTTGAGTACCAATAAACATATTTATATAAAGAAAAAAAACACTTAATGAGTAAATAAAAGAATAAAATCAAAATTACCCAAAAAGGGAAACGTAAATATTTTAATATTTTAACTTTTAAAAACTAGTATTTTGTTTTAGTTTTTAAATTTTTAAAACTAAAAAGATGATTTTAGAAAAGTAAGTTATATTTTTATTTGACGTATATAGTAACATTTTTTTTTAATTATTATTTTATACTACAAATAGACCACAAAGTAATAATAGTAATAATAATAAATGACAAAATAAATAAAAAAAAATAAAAAACGCTAATTTCTATTTTTTATTTTTTTTTATTTTTATTATTTTTTTATTTTTTTTTATTTTTATTTTTATTTTTTTCAGATGATGGACCAGCTGAAAGAGCTACTACTTTGATTCTCTATTCTAACTTATCCAATTCAACAAGTTTGAAATCAAGTAAGTCATATATAATATAAATACAAATAACATCAGTAATACATTAATTACATATTGAACTAATACAATTAATATCAATAAAAAACAAAAAAGAAATGCTTATTAAAATAAAATAAAAACAAACAAAGAGAAAAGAAACGATAAAAAAAGCTGTAAGAATAAAAAAGAAATTGAAAAAGAAGAGGAAAAAAGAAGAAAAGTTGAAAAAAAAGTAAAAAAAAGAAAATAGTGTAAGCGTCGTACTTATAATCAGATAAGTGGTTTGGATTATCATTTTCTTTTTATATTTGGCTGGTATTTAGTTTTAGTCTTTATATAATTCCTTAATTATTACATGTACTTTAACTTTTATTTTATTTGATAACAACATAAATATTACAACCACTTATATATTACAGATAAATATGAGTATATTAATTAATTTTTTTATAAATTATCTTATTAATTTAATAAATCTATATTAGATGGTTTATTACCTAGTTGAAATTCATAAAGCAACATGTTTAAAAACTGATATCAAATATTTTTATAGTGATCTTATTTTTAATTATATATTTTATTTTTTTTGTATCATTTTATTTTACAATTATCATTTTTTAATTATATTTTATTTTTAATGTCATTTATTTATTAATATACTTAATTATTTATTTGCTAATATTTAATGATACTTATATAAAAATTAAAATTAATATTAAAAAGCTTATAAGTCGGGATTACTACTCTTTGCGTGGACAGCAGTGATGGCTGAAGCGTGTGACCAGGTAAGATCATATGCACCTTGGCTATTGATTAAAAAAAAGAAAGAGAGATTAGTATATATAAATACAATTTTTTTCTATCTTTCTTTCTTTCTCATTTTTTTGTTATTATATATTATTTTTATTATTTATTAGCATATTTATTTTATTTACCTGTAACCAGTATCACGATTATATTGTTCAGAAATAGAACCATTTCGATATTGATGATATTTAACTGTTGAAAGGAATCGATCAGCAGCTAAAGCAATATTATTTATTAAGGTGTTAAATCGATCAGAATCGGCTGTATAAGTAGTACTTTCATTAGCGCTACTATCAAACTTTTTAAAGAATGGGAGACTAATTGATGTAACATTAACACTTCCATTATCTGTCCATTCCTTAATAGCACGGTAGTATAATTCAGCAAAAGCATTTGTACAAATGAACCAAGGATTTCCCTGACTAGTACCAGTACCATTATAAACATCTTCAGGATATCTTCCTATGGCTGTTCCAAGGCTACTTGGTTTATCTTGGTTAATTTTATAAAGTTTAGCAAAAGAACTTTCAATTTTGACAGCTGTAGCAAGAACCTATGTATATATGTATATATGTATATATAAGTATAAATATATTAATAAAACCTTTTTTTTTTTTGAAAAAAATATGATTTCTAATCATAATTATTGATATTGGTATTTTTATTATAATTACCTTATCTGAACCAGGAGTATAGAAGCCATCGTTACGACTTCCAACATTTGCAGCAATTAATACACTTGTATCTAAGCCTGATGGTTTAGAAACACCAGAGGCTTGATCAATAGTAACATTGATATAACCATTAGTGGAATTCCAAAAACCATTAATTCTCTTTTCGATATTAGTTACGGTTGATTTATAAGCACTAGCTTTATTAGTATCACCGTTCTTTGTAGCAAACTCAGCACCATCAAGTAATCCACGCCTCATTACCATATATGTAAAGAAGTGACGCCCATTGACTTCTTCCCTATATAGAAGTTAAAAATAATATATATAAATATAAATATATATTAATTATTTATGTTTTTTAAAATAATCTATATATTTTGTTCGTACCAAAGATCAAAGTTTTGCTTGTCCCAAACAGTAGTAATATAATCCAAATCTTTGTAAATCACTTTTTTTATGAAAAAAATAGAAATAGTATAAATAATAAATAGTTAGTTAAATATGTAATTAATGTATTACTGATGTTATTTGTATTTATATTATATATGACTTACTTGATTTCAAACTTGTTGAATTGGATAAGTTAGAATAGAGAATCAAAGTAGTAGCTCTTTCAGCTGGTCCATCATCTGAAAAAAATAAAAATAAAAATAAAAAAAAAATAAAAAAATAATAAAAATAATAAAAATAATAAAAATAAAAAAAAATAAAAAATAGAAATTAGCGTTTTTTATTTTTTTTTTATATTTATTTTGTCATTTATTATTATTATTACTATTATTACTTTGTGGTCTATTTGTAGTATAAAATAATAATTAAAAAAAAATTGTTAATATATAGAAATCTGCAAGTCAATGCTTATTTTAATTTTAATAATATATAATCATATATTCTACCTTCTCCATGGGCCAGTGTAACTACTACCATTTGGATTAAATTTAGGTTCACCTAAACAGTTACACACAGTGGATGTTGTTTGTGTATTTTCAGAAAAAGCAATATAATCTTGAATCATACCATCAATGGTGCTATTGCTACCAGAACGAAGTTGATCTACCAGTACACGATAAGAAAGTGCAGAATCACGAGTCCAACTATAATAATAATCAGGATTTGAAGTAGAAAGAGAAGCAGCAAGGAAACCTTTAGTAGAACCTGGTGGGTTAATTGATTCAAACATTTTTGATAAACTTATTGGGACTTGTTTGCTTCCCCATGTAATAATAGTTGTATTACCAGTAGGAAAAGAAGCAACTCCTTTAGCAAAATTGAGAGCTAATAAGGTAATGGAAGCAGTTAAGGTAAAAAAATGCATTTTAATAAACTATTAAGAGATTGATTATTATATTTTAAAGAAAAAAGAAAAAGAAAAATGAAGTGAATTTATTTATTTTTTATTTTATTTTTTTCAGAATTTTACCTTTATAAGACAAAGTAGTTAAATATTATGTCAAACTTTAATTCTATCTAATGACCAATTAGCTTTCCGTTTACTTTTACAATGGTTTTTAAACTAATAAACATATACAATTAACTAAAATAAAAAAATAAAAATAAAAGAGTATGGAGAGGATAGAAAGAATATAAATCAAACTCATATATATATGCTCTTAAATTCACTTTTTTTTCTTGCAAGAAATAATATCATCATAGTGGCTGAGTTTTAAAATTCTCTTGTAAGACATAATGGTTTCTTTATGCATAGCTTTGAACTTCTTTAATATACATCATTTTTATTTTCTATTTTATAATATACTTCAAGTATTGATTAGTTTTTTTTCAACTACTTTTTTTTGTTTGGTTGATTATTTTTAAAATATGATTTAAAATATAAACTTATTTCATATCGACCTTTATTTAAATAGGCCATTTTCAAAATCAGATCACAAAAATAAAATATAAAAAGGCCACCTTTTCTTTCTGCTTCATTTCTTTTCTTCTTCTTCTTTTCTTTATGGGTTTTAAAGCATGGCCTGTTAATATATGTTTAATCACTCGGGTACTCTCGTGTGGTCAGGATTAGGCTTCCTTGCGAGTGCTGTTGCCTCTATTTCAAAAAAAAGAAAATTAAAAAAATAATATATATGTATATATATATATACTTTCTTTTATTTTAATAAAAGTGAGTTCCCTCTTTTTTTGATCCATTAATTCATCTTGTTTCTAGGTTATAAAATAGAGTGCATTATTTTATTTATTTATTTGAAAATATATTGTTACACGCTGCTTAAAAATATGTTGGGTAAAATATAAATAGAAAAAGTTGGGATAAATAATCTGAAAAATTCAGAATCACTAACCATTCAGCAACATGTTTTAAAGGCTATAAAATCAATCAGCGTTTTTATGGCCAAAGCATCAAAATAATGAAGAAAAAAAAAACACATCATCACCATATTGGAAAAAAAAGGATGAAATATCAAAAAATAATAATAATAATAATAATGAAAGATGTTTTCTTCTTTATTACTCAAAATATATTTAAAGAATTAAGTGAATAAGAAATAAAAATGGAGAAATCATTATTAATTTTTCTCAAGCATCATTTCCTTTTTTTTTAAACACGCAACTTAAAAAATATTAGATCGATTAGTTATTTTATCAGAAACAATCAAAGAAGAAAAAAAAAATAAGTATAGGCTTTTTTTTAAAAATAACCAATGATAATATATATATAATTCATAAAATATAATCAAATGATCTATTATTTAACTATCATTATTTTTTTATAATAATTATTTTGATTATTATTATTATTATTATTATGGTATTTATGATGACTATGATGATGATTATAATGATAATAAGTAAAATAATAGCAGATATAATAATATGGTAATAAAAAAAAAAGAGGTAACGGAATTTAAAATAAGGAGAGGGAGAGAGAGAGAAAACTCCCAGCCAAACTTTATTTTATCTTTCCAATTAACTTTTTTTTCCCAGCTTTCAACCTTTTTTTATTTTCATTTCTGTTCAAATAATAATTAAAACTACATTTGTATAAAGAAAAATAATAATAACTTGTACAAACTAACTATAAAAGTAAAAGAGTATTAAAAAAAAGAAACCTTATTTAAAAATATGGAAGACGCCTTATTAGCACAATTACAAAACGCTCACTTAAAGGATGATGATGATAAAAGAAGAAATGACGAAGATAATAGTGATAATGAAGAACAACAACAACCAGATCAAGAGATCAATGTAAGCAACTTAATATAAACACTCGTCCTTTTTTTAATAAGAAAGAATGTATATATATATATATATATATATTTACTTATTCTTTTCATTTCTCTTCTCTATTATATAAATACCCATCACGCTATATATTATATATAAACAGAATGATATAATACCTTCCGAGTTAATGATGAGACAAGGAGGAAGACAAACAGGACCAAAAGGGGTAATTGATGATCAAAGATATCAACAAAAATTAGAAGCCTACAAAAAGAATCAACGTATACAAGATTATAATGCAAAAATGTTATCTAAAGCACCCACCACAACCACTTACCTTGAGGATTTAAAACTTCAACAACAACTATCAGCTAATGAATTAATATTAGAAGCACCTACTATTAAAAAGAATAAAAATAAAAATGTTAATGATAATGATGATGATGATATAGATGATTTACTGGATGATGATGAAGAAATACTAAAGCAATACAGAGAAAAAAGATTAAAAGAATTAAAAAAATTAAGTAATCACAAAACAAGAAAACAACATAAATTATTTGGCAGTTTAGAAGAAGTTCACCCTGATGATTATGTTTTATCGATTGATAAAGAATGGAAAACAGTACCAGTGATTGTTCATCTTTATGATAATTCTTTAGATCATTGTAAACAATTGGATCAAATATTACATGGGTTGGCTAAAAAATACTGTTTAGCAAAATTTATTCGAGTCTCGGCTTTAGCTTTAGAATTTGATTTAGTAGGATCCCCCGCTATTTTGGCTTATAAAAGTGGTATCTTGATGGCTAATTTGGTAAGGTTAGATGATGAAGTAGGTTCGGTTTATACTGTTGAATCTGTAGAAGATGTTTTAATAAGGTAAGTTTAGTAATTCATTAAATAAAAAAACAACAATAATAATAACAAAAAAGAAAATCATTATAATATTTTATTTTAAGTAAATAATAATAATAATATAATAATGCTGATGGTATAAAGATAAATAAAAATAAATAAATAACTTTTAAGTAATATGATATCATGGGATAAAAAAAAAAGAGATGCAATGACACAAAGATATAATTATATAATTAATGCTAATATGAACTCACATGCAATTTATTTTATATTTTCTCTTTTTAGGAATGAGGTATTATCAGAGGATGATCAATATGATATACCAGAAAAAGAAATAGATTCAAATAGTGATTTTGATGATTAACCCATTGTTATTAGAAAACGCTTATCAATATAAATAAAATAAATAAATAAAAACAACTTATATAATTATATTTTATTATTATTATTATTATTATTATTATTATAATGATCTTAATATTATTAAAAGTAAAAAAAAAAAAAAAAAAAAAAAAATTATATATAATTATCTATTTATATATAAATAAATGATAATCAATAACAATTTAATAGATAAACGATAAATCTGACATTGATTATTCTACCTTTTCTCTCTCTCATTCAACATTCTATAGAACATTAAAAAAAATATAAGCTTTATAAGGTTACAATGTATTACTTGATTTAGTTAAGTGGGTTCCAAATTAGATCAGTTCCCTGGACATTTTCCTTCGTCATAGTATGAACTTTAAAATAATATATATATATATTAAAGAGAGAGAAAAAGAGAAGATTTAGTTCAGGCCACTTTTTTATTTTTTTTTGGGAATACCAATGAGGTAATATTAAAGCCCCGCTTGCACAAGCACACACACACACACATAATCAATTATAAGAGAGAAAAGGTTTGTCTATATATCTCATTCACTCACACCCCCCTGATTTTTTTTTTGGTTTGTTGATTCTTTAGATAAGAGATATATTTTTAAGCAATTTGATTGGCTAAAAAAATAAAAGTTTCTTGTGACAAAACGAAAGGGTATTTATAAAAAAGGAAACTAAAATGGGGAAAGTAAAAAATAAAAAAAAATCTGGAGACTATATAAATAAAAAAAAAGAATGAATTATTTCTGACTTTCTTTCTTTCTATTTTATATATTATTTCTATTTTTATATAAATAAGACTTACTTACTTTTATTATTATTATTATTATTATTATTAATTACTAAATAACAAACTTATACAATGTTACAATCTACTGAAAGATTACAAACCATTTCTTCTCATTTACAAAACAATAAAAAACAAGAACCTATTATATCATTCATAGGAGGTGGTAATATGAGTGAAGCCATTCTTGGAGGACTCTTTGCAAGTGGTCATGCCGGTAATAAATTAAGATATTCTGAACCTTTCCAACAAAGAAAAGAATATATGGAAAAGAAATATCCAGATATTGTTGGAAGTTCTGATAATTTACAAGTCATTGATGGGGCTGATATTGTTATTTTGGCTGTCAAACCTCAAGTCTTACGTAAAGTACTTCAAGAAACCTCTCAAGCATTATTAAAAAATCCAAATACTTTAATTATTTCTATTGCTGCTGGTATTACTACTCAAGATATTTATAAATGGATGAATACTGATAAACCTGTTAATCTTGTAAGATGTATGCCTAATACTCCTTCCTTAATAGGTGAAGGTGCTTTTGGTCTTTATGCTAATCAAAATGTAAATGATCAACAACGTCAATTAACTGAAAATATCATGCGTGCTGTTGCTAAACAAGTCATCTGGGTTGATAAAGAAGATTTAATTGATTCTGTTACTGGTATTTCTGGTTCTGGTCCTGCTTATTTCTTTTTAATTATGGAAGCCATGCGTAAGTATTTATTATTAAAAAAATAAAAAATAAAAAATAGATAAGAGAATAGAAAAGTGTGATAATGATAATGATAATGATTTATATATAAATATACTCATGATCAAATCATTTTTATTTTAAAATAGAAAATGCTGGTATTGCAGCTGGATTATCACCTGAAGATGCTAAATCATTAACTCTTCAAACATGTTTAGGTGCTACTAAAATGGCCCAAACTTCAGAAGATGATTTAGCCACTTTAAGAAGAAAAGTCACTTCTCCTAAAGGTACTACTGAAGCTGCTATTAATTCTATGGAATCAAGTAATATTCGTAAATTAATGAATGATGCTGTCTTTGCTGCTGTTCATCGTGGTCAAGAATTATCAAAAGAATTAGGCAAAGAACAATAATTTCACCCTTTTTATTCATTTCATTTAAACTTCTTCATTTTTTTTTTAATTATCATCATCTTTACTTATATTCTTTTTTAAATCTTTTCTTTTTTTTTTTTTTTTTAATATTTGTATATAAATGTATATATGATTATCCCTCTCTTTTTTTTTTTTTTTTTAATTCATAATTATCACTATTATTCCCTTTGATATCCTTCCTTATAATTATTATTTTTATTATATAATTTATAAGCTGAAATTAAATAAATAAAATAACGAATGAATTAATGAATGATTTTTTTATTATTATTCATTGATCTTACGCATGTATACTTATGATGTAGTAATAACCAAATATTTTCAAATTTTGCTTCAATTTCATAAATTTATTTTTATACTTTTTTTTTACTTTTCTTCTCTTTCATTAATTTTTTTTATTTACTTTTATTATTTTATTTCTCTTTCTATATTCTACTTTTTCTTTATTATTATTATTATTATTATTATTATTTTAATTTATGCTATAAAAAAAAGTAAAAATATAATAATGAAAATAAAGCCAAATAAGATAAATTATTATATGACCAGGTCAAACCGCTTAATAGATATTTTGTAAATAATAAACATGAATTGAAAATACATAACTGAATTTCATTTGATATACCAGAATACTGTAAATGTGAATGAACAAATTTATTAAAATCCGTTTATATATGAAAGTTCATTTGTATTAGCATGGCAAAGTATGATTCATATAAACTATAATCATCTATAAACAAGTTTTTCTGTTTTGATTTGGTGTAGTGATATAATAATGATATGATCAGATGATTTCAGACATTTATTGGTTTCTAATATATATAAATATAATTACAGGTCTATTATAATTTTTTTTTTCTATTTCTTTTTAATCCTTTTTTTGAGATGTTTCACTCTTTTGGGTTTCTTTTTCAGCTTGAGATAATAATCTACCATTAGCTTCTTTTTCTTTTCTTTCACTATGACGATCTACTAAATGATCAGTATGAGGATTTAATAATACAGTGAATTTATATAATTCTTCAGCAACATCCACCACTCTATCACGATAAGAAGAAGGTTTTAAACGATCATTTTCATCAAATTCTGTCCAAGCTTTAGGAATAGAGGATTGATTAGGAATAGTAAACATTCTCATCCATCGACCAAGCACTCTTAATGTGTTAACAGCATTAAAACTTTGAGATCCTCCATTGACTTGAGCAATAGCTAAAGTTCTACCTTGGGTTGGGCGCACGCTACCTAATCCATACAATAAAAAAGAAAATAGACAGTAAATATATATTAAAAATATATTCTTCTTATTATTATTAAAATAAATATTTCATCATACCTAAAGATAAAGGAATCCAATCTATTTGAGTTTTAAATACACCTGTAATGTTTCCATGTTGCTCTGGTGAAACCCAGACATGTCCTTCAGACCATTGACTTAACTCTCTTAGTTCAACTACTTTTGGGTGTTTATCATTCACATCATCCTTTAATGGTAAACCTTGAGGATTATATATTCTAACATCAGCTCCCATCTTTTCTAAAAGTCTTCCAAACTCGTAAGCTAATAATCTTGAATATGACTTTTGTCTTAAAGAACCATATAATATTAAAATTTTTATGGGATCGTTATGTTTTGGTAAATCTAACTTGTTTACCCAACAATCTTTAAGTGCCTCCTGACTTAATAAGCGAAAAGGTTTCCAACTATTTTTGACCGAATTCATATTCTTGATATATATATATTATAATAATAATAAATAGTTAAAATAAATAAATACATAAGTATACAAAAATATGTATGTTTAATATTAAAAATTGTATTACCTACCTAAAAAAAAATAAGGACAAAGAGTAAGAAAAGTAGAGAGAGAGGTTCTTGAAAAATTTCTTGAAATAACAAATTGGAAATAAAAAGTTTAATAGCCGATTGAATTGAATTAAAAATTGCTGATCTTTAGATTGATTGTATTAAAAAAAAAAAAGCAAGTTAATTCAATACTTTATTAATTGTTTTTCAGTAACTTCTATTTATTTTTTTATACTTTTTAGACTGAATTTATCAGAAAAGAGAAGTTTGTATTTTTTTTGAAATTTTTCAAAGGGGACTTACCTTGAAAAATTATCACTGTTTACTGATTTTTGAATCATTTTTTTTTAACTTATGCAGATTTTACTGGTCATTTTTAGGTAAAAGATGCCATTAAAAGTTGGCCGTTTTATGTATATCACATTATATTAGTGATTTTTAAAAAGTAACATATATATATATATATATATGAGATATGCTTTAGCCTCTAAATTCTTATTATCATAAGAATGTGAATGAAACAAAATTCATATAATATAATAAGCAGCTTTTATTATAATTACTAATAAAATGAGACTATTATTATCTCACTAAGTTCTTTGTAGATTTTCGGTTATTGATTATTTTTTTTTTTTTTCATATGAAGGTAATGAAATAAAAAAAATAATTATGGTCATAAGAAAATAAAAAAAGAAATATTGTTAGTAGTTTATGCAAATTTTATAATATCCTATAATTAATAACTTTAAAAAATAATAGTTATATTAAAACCAAGTAAAATAGCACTTTGTGCCACTAAGCAAATTGTTTATTTTACAAATAAATTAATAATAGTATCTTTTTTAATAGAATGAATCCTATTCAAATTTATATGTTACTTTATATACCTTATTACTATTATTATTATTATTATTATTGTTATTTAAAAAACAGATTAATATTGATTTGATTCGATAAATTCTTTAATAAGAGATTCAATATAATTATGGATCTCTATTGTGCCATCATAACTGCTATTTTTAGGATCAGGTATATTCCAGTCAATAATTTTAAGACCAGGTACATAAGGACACTTCTCACCACATCCCATTGTTACAATAGTATGAACTGTATTTGCTAAGTCTGTTGTTAATAAAGTAGGTTGCACTTGACTAAGATCTATATCATGTAAATTCTTCATTACTTGAACAACATTAGGATGAACATGTTCTGCTGGTTCTGTTCCTGCTGAAATACCCTTTACGTCAGGTTTTGTTTTATACTTATTAAATAAAGCCGATGCCATTTGAGATCTTCCTGCATTATGTATACAAGCAAACATAATAATAGTTTCTTTATTGTTATCAGCCATATTTTATTAAAATTAGTGTTTTTTATAAATAAAAAAAGAAAAAAGAAAAAAAATGAAGATTCACATTTAATTTTGTTTATAACCAGGTAAAAATATATCTGACTTTAAATTACAAGATAGATGTAGTTGATCAATTTTTTTTTCACATCAATATATTAAAATAATTAAGAAAATAACAACTGCTGTTAATTGTATTGTTATAATTTTATTTAAAATTAAATGATATCAAAATAAAATAAGATGGAATGAAAAAATAAAAAAATAAAAGAATAAAAAAAAGATAAAAACAGTGAGAAAGAAAAAAAAGTGAAGTTCTTTTCCCTCTAATCACGTGACCAAAAAGATATATTAATCTTTGATATAAATGTATAGAAATTCTTTTAGTATATACAACCTTCTACCTTCACCTGCCAACCAATCAACTTAGCACGTGTCTGATCGAAATTTTTTTCTAAAAAAGGTAAACTACAGTATTATTCTAGATCACCTATTTTTTTACAACTGATTATTTTTTTGATTATTGATAAAAAAAAGTAGCTCTAATTCAAAAATGAGATAATATATTTTTGATTATAACTACTGTTTAAATTTTTTTTTAATAAATACTTCTTTTTTTTATCCATTTTCTAACAAGATTATCTTCTAAAAAAATTATTATTTGTATTTCTTTTCTTTTACTATTATATATTTACTCCTTGCCAATAATTTAATAAATTATGAAATTGTTTTAAAATACCAATTTGGAATAAAAAATCTATACTTTGTCTCTATTTTTTACTATACTAAAAACTTATCAAATTTAATACTTTGTTATTTTCTTTCCTATAGAATGTTAAGAATAAATATGAGTCAATATATATATATATATATATATATTATATTTCTAAATCAATAAAAGATGAAGTAAAATAAAAATAATATAATATATATAATTTGTAATCAAACTTTTTTTATCAAATAGCTCAACCAATTAAAATGTTTAAATGAGATCTTTTTTTTAAAAAATCAGTAGAAAAAAAATAATATTTTTGAATAATTTCTTTTCCTTTTTCTTTATATAAAAAAGTATGGAAAATACGACAACAAAATTGTGTAATAAAGATAATAGATGTAATTCAGAAAGTTGTAATAGATGTCAAACAAATGGAGCAGAGCAACAATCAACTACAGAAGTTTGCTATATAACAGAAGATTGCAAATTGATTATTGTGTTAAAAGACCAATTGATTATCAAGCAATGGTAAATAACAATCCAATAAAACCAACAGGTAAATAGAATAATAATTATAATAATATAATAATAATATAATAATATATAATAATGATAATAAAAATTATATTTTATTTATTTTTTTTTAGGTTTAGTAAAACAACTTGGTATATTAGATAGGTTTTTAGTAGTATGGATATTATTAGCTATGATTATTGGGGTAATTATAGGTTATTTTGTACCCAACGTTCAGCCTGCCTTTGAAACCGTTCAATTTGTATCAGTATCAGTACCTATAGCTATTGGGTTATTGGTAATGATGTATCCAGTTTTATGTAAAGTACAATATGAAAAATTACCAGTGATTTTATCCAATCGTCATGTGTGGTTACAAATTTTGATTTCCCTTGTATTAAATTGGATTGTGGGACCAATTATTATGACAGCTTTAGCTTGGGCCACATTACCAGATTTACCAGGATTTAGAACAGGTGTGATCATGGTTGGTATAGCTAGATGTATTGCTATGGTTATGATCTGGAATCAATTAGCAGGAGGTGATCCTGATTATTGTGCTATTTTAGTAGCCATTAATTCTATTTTACAAATAGCTTTATTTTCTCCTTATGCTGTCTTATTTATTAATGTGGTACCAAGTTGGTTTGGTTATGTTGATGAAAAGAATGCTGACATGCATGCTCTTGTATGGCCTGTGGCTCAATCTGTTTTGATTTATTTAGGTATTCCTTTATTAGCTGGTGTTATTACAAGATTTAGTCTTCGTAAATTAAAAGGTAAACAATGGTATGATCAAGTCTTTTTACCTCATTTTGGTCCTTTGGCTTTAATTGGATTAATTTATACCATCATTGTCATGTTTGCTAATCAAGGTCATCATATTATTGAGAATATTGGTTCCGTTTGTCGTGTTGCTGTTCCTTTATTTGTTTATTTCATTATTATGTTTTTCGTTACCTTTTTCGTATTAAAAGCTATGGGGGGTAGATTATACTTTAATTATTACCCAATCTTTTACTGCTGGTAGTAACAATTTTGAATTGGCAATTGCTGTAGCTATTGGTACTTATGGCATTGGTTCCGAACAAGCTTTAGCTGCTACTATTGGTCCTCTTATTGAAGTACCAGGTAAAATAAACAAATATATATATATATATAACGATTTTTAACATTTTTTTTAATATGTATATATATTATTTAGTATTACTTGCGCTTGTACACGTTGCACTTTTATTTAAACGTAAACTTAATTGGAAAAAACCTATGTTAGATGAAGAAGAAAAATAACAATATAGTGTAAAAAAAAAAAAAAAAAAAAGCATTTTCTCCTATCAATATTCATTTTTTATGATAGTTAATCTTTAAATTATTTATCAGCATTGTGTAATGATTACTTTATTAATAAACTAATAAGCGTTAAACGTTAATAATATATATATATATATATATATATATATTATCAATAAGTTGAAAACAAAAAGAAAAGAAAAAATAATCAAATATTTTTCAATTTCGTAAATTTATTTTTATTCCTTTTTTGCATTTCTTCTATTTCATTTATTTTTTATTTACTTTTTTTGTTTTATTGCTATTATTATTATTATTATTATTATTATTATTGCCATTTTTTATTATTTTTTTATTTTTTCTAATTTATAAAAAAGCTATTTTTATTATATATAGATATTTTATATAGTTAGTTAATGAAGTTCATTATTCTCAACTAGTCTTTAGATTAATAATTTTGCATTAAATTTTATTGCTTATATGTAATTTATATTAAACATTAAAGAAATAAAATATAATTAAAAGCAAAAAAAAAAAATTCAAATTCAAATATAAATATGTATTGTTTAATAAAAAAATCTCTAAATTAAGTAAAAAAAAAAAAAAAGCAACTATTACTTTTATTTAATATATTTATTTAATATTATTTTGATATAATTACCATATTTGTAATTAACCAAAATTTTAATATTGGATAAATATTCTGTATCTTATTTCAACTTTATCCTCTCGCCAACTAAATTTGATTTCAACCGACCATTTTCAAAAACCTAAAACCTTTTTTTTTCAAGCAATTTGAAGAAGCTAAATGATAAGATTTGGTTTTAAGAACCATATCCATAATATATCTGCTTTTTTTTTTTTTTTGAAAACATTCAAAAAAAAAGGTAAAAAATATATGATTACAACTCAGCTACATCATATGGAAATTAAACTATATATATAATAAATAAATTAATAAAACAGAAAATATAATAGTATAGTAACAAAAAGAAAATAACAATTAAATTTTATTTTATTTTTGCCTTGCAATTAATAAGTTTCAATATGAGTTTATAAATATTTATATGCTTATTATTCATTGATTCCCTACTTTTGGTATGTTTTAATTCTCAGTAACCAACCAATATCTTATCATTACTAATAAATACGAAAAAAAAGATCTGAGCTTCATTTTGATTAAAAATGGTGCCATTTAAACTTTAAATTTTCATCTTTTCCTTCTTTTTTTCTTTCTTTCTTTTTCACTTTTTACACTTTTTTTTTAATATTATTCTATTTTATACCACCTTTCTTTTTTTTCTTTTTTATTAATACTAATATTATTATATAAATATAAGCAGTTGAGAAAAAATGAGTGAAGCTTTTAATGAACTTACAACTCTTCCACCTCATCCACCTAAGAAGAATGTATCTGCAGTAGCTGATTTTGTTTCTGGAAAGTAAGTCTTTTTCTTTTTTTTTATTCTTATAAATAATATAGGTGTAATATCATTTTAAAAGAGAAGAAGAAAATAAATATATAAAAGTAAAGAGAAGGTAATTTTATTATATACAGACATACTTATATATATATATATATATATATATATTAATATCGTTTTTTTTCTTCCCCTCTTTTTAGTTTTGGAGGTATTGCTAATGTAGTAGTTGGTCAACCATTAGATACTATTAAAGTAAGATTACAAGTAGGTCAAGGTAAATTCAATGGTGCTTGGGATTGTGCTGTACAAACCGTGAAAAACGAAGGTATTTTAGCTTTATATAAAGGCATGTTAAGTCCGATCATAGGGATTGGAGCAGTCAATGCTTTATTATTTGCTGCTAATTCTCAATTTAGAAAAATGCAACAAGAACATCCTGATCAAGTTTTAACTCTTGGTCAAATTGGTATAGCTGGAGCTGGAGCTGGTAATATATATATAAAGATAATATAAAAGAAAAAGTTATATACATATATATTAATTAATTTCTTTATTTTTATTTTTTTTTTAAAAAAAAAATGAATAGGTATTGTAAATAGTATTTTAGCATCACCTGTAGAATTATTAAAAATTAAAATGCAAGCACAATATGGAAATAGTGGAGCAGGAGGAGGACAAAGATATTTCACAGGACCTATTGATTGTGCTAAATATTTAATTCAAAGGGATGGATGGATGAATGGGTTAGGAAGAGGAATGTATGCTACTATTATACGTGAAATTCCTGCTTATTTTGGTTTTTATGTTGGTTTTGAAATGGTTAAACGTCGTCTTACAAGAGATCAAAAAGAAGATGCTTCAGTTGTTCAATTAATGATTTCTGGTGCTGCTGGTGGTGTTGGTAAGTGGTCAAATAAAAATGTATAGGGGTGGTGCGAAGGGTGTTTTATTTTTTTATTTTTTAACTTTATTTATAAAAATTAACATTTATATAGGTTATTGGATTTTCAGTTATCCTTTTGATGTCGTTAAATCAGTGGTAAAGTATTTATATAAATTAGATGATTGATGAATGATCCTCAGATGAATGATTAAAAAAAAAAAAAGCAAAAAGAAAGAAAGAGACACTTTAATTTATTCATCCATTTTTTATTTATATATTTATTCGATTTTTTTAGGTACAAAATCAAGTTGAAAATCCTAAAGGTTTTTATATTACTTCTGTTATGAAACAAATCTATGCTAGAGATGGTATGCGTGGATTATTTAGAGGATTTGCTCCAACTATTCTTAGAAGGTAAAAGATAAAAAAAAAAAAAGAAGAAAAAGAAATAAAAAAACAAAAAAAAAAGACAAAATAAATATTATAAAACCCCGGATATTTGTGGATAAAATCACTTCTTGGTAATAATTCACAAATATCCGGGACTCATATTTTTTTTTCTATGGTGAAATAATAATAATAACAATAATAAAAGGAAAAGAATAAAAGGAGGTTCATATATAATCTTCTAATTTATTGATTGATTAATTGATTGATTTTTGTTTTTTATTTTTGACTTTTTTAGTTTACCTGCAGCTGGTGCTACATTTACTGCTTATGAGTTATCAATGAGAATGTTTGAAAAACTTTAGATGATGATAAAAAAAAAAAAATTAAATTATATATATTATTTATTCGTGTATAGATTATTCTTTAATAAAGTAAAATAAAGTAGAGTAATAATTATAATAATAATTAAAAATGGTAATAGCTCCTTAAGGGTTATTATATATATATATATAGGTAGGTGTTTAAAATAAAATAGAAAATAAATTTAATACCTATGAAACAAAAAATGGTTACAAAGTGATCATCCTTACAACTATATTTTTATAAAGGCGCTTTAAACATTTGACATGAAATTTATGCAGACCTTTTTTATAAACACAGATGATAAAAAAAAGTTTATACATTAAAAACTATGAATGATTATTATAATCTATATTATATGTATATTGAATTTTATTTGATTTTTTTTTTAGTATGAAATACTATTTAAAAAAAAGGTTTTATATAAAAAAAAAAGAAACATAAATGAAAAAAAAAGGAAAATTCTATTAAAAAAAGAAAGATTAAGAAACAATTTACAATTAAAAAAAAAAAAGAAGTGTGATTTGTTTAAAAAAAATAGTGTGAAGTGTGTGAAGTGTGAAGTGAATATCGTTTGAATAAAATAAATAATAAAAAAATACAAAATGGCATATGTATGTTTTAAGTTGTGTGTTTGTGATCATTTGATGAAATTAAAAAAAAATTGGTGTGTGACAGTAAAAAAAAAAAGAGTAAAGAAAAAAAATTTTCTATCTTTTTTTTTTAAATCATCATCCATTCACCAAGTTAAAAAAGAATAAAAAAGAAAAAAGAGGAGGGGTGAAAAAAAAAAAGAAGTGAATATATATATAATTGAATATATAATATATGTACGATAAAACAACAAAATAAAGAATAAAATAAAAAAAAAAATATTAATGAGTATATAGTGAAACAAAATAAAAAAAATCAAACAAAACAAACAAACAAATTAAAAAGAAAATAAAAAAGTTGAGAGATTGATTAAAAATTATTGAGTAGGTTCTTCTTTATGTAAAGCAGCAGCAGCAGCAGATAATTGATTCAAACCACCATCAGTAGACTCAGAAGGGGAAGAAGAAGTACCAGTAGAAGTAGAAGCACTTGGTACGGGAGTCATGGCTTGAGATTTTGGTTCAGGACTACGTTGAGGAGTATTAACACTGGATGAAGGATTATTTTGTTGTTGATGTTGTTGTTGTTGTTGATAATATGGTTGAGGAGAAGGATGGTTATTTTGTTGTTGAGGAGTAGAAGGATGAGATGGGTGTTGAACCATATTACCGTAATGTTGAGGTAAATGTTGATAACCTGGATGAGGTTGTTGTTGATGATGTTGTTGTGGTTGTTGTTGATTGTTATTAGCATTATTATTATTGTTATTATCTTGTTGCTGTTGTTGTTGTTGTTGTTGTTGTTGTTGCTGTTGTTGTTGAACTAATACAGGATAAGCCATTGGTTGATACACAGGATTCATCACATTATATTGAGGCATCATTTGATCTTTATAATAATGATTATAAGCTTCATAATTTCCATATTGACTAAGATTACCGGGGAATCCATAAGGCATAGGTGGTGGTCTCATTGCATTAGCATATTGTCCAGCTTGATCTTCTGGTAATGATGTATTAGTTTTACGTTGAGCAGGTTTTTCTCCATCTATTTTAAGTATTAAATCACATTTTTTTTTATATATTAACCAAAAAAGAAAGAAAAAAAGAAGGTGAGTTTCACATTTTATATATATATATATATTTTAAATCCTTCATTCTTATTATAAATAAATGATAATAATAATAATAATAATAAACTTACCAGTCTTTTGTCTTCTCTTATAAGGACCACGTTTAATACCTTTCTTACGTTCTTTTCTAACAGAGTTAACACAGGTATCAGCAATACCGTACTTTATACAACGAGGACAAGGACGAGCATCATCACACTTTTTACAAGCTTTTTGACAATTAGCTATAATTATAGATATAATTATATATATTGTTTTAGTAATCATATTTGTTATTGAAAGGAAAAAAAAATATAGATATCGAAAATTGTTCGTCAATTATATATATATATGTATAAGAGAATAATAATAAAAGAACTGATACTCACTACAAGCGTTTTTTACTTGTTTTCTTTTCGCAGGTTGACCATTAGCGTCATGGTGTTGTAAAGGTGGTAAACCATTAGGATGGCCTAACATTGATGGAGGTGGTGCATTAGTCATAACAGAAGCAGCAGGAGGTGGTGCTGTACCATAAGGTGCAGGTGCTTGATAACCTTGTTGATAATATGACATTGATTGCATTATATATATATTATTATTATTATTTTAAATCTAATACAAGCAATAGAGAGAGAAAGAGAAAAGGAAAAAGAAAAAGAAAAAAAAAAAAAAAAACGTCAGTATACAAATTCTATATAAATAAAAATTTCGACAAAATAATAAATTGGGCGGGGTTAAATATATATTATAATATATGTATATATATATATATATATAAAATAGAGAGTATAATAAATAAAGTGATAAGAGTTTTTTTTTTCTATTTTTCCTTTTTCTATTCTATATTATTAATGAAGTATATTATTTTTTTTTTTTCATTCATTGTTTTTTTTTGTTTTGTTTTGTTTTGTTTTTTTGTTAAGCCTTCTTATTATATTATTTTTTTTGTTCTATTTCCATATATATATAATTAAAAGTAGAGTTTATATAATAAAAAAGGGTAAGGCGGTGATAATAACTGACTTTTTAGAAGTGTGGAAAAATATATATAAACAAACACAGATACAAAATAATAATAAAGGTAAAATAAAAATGACAGGATTATATAAAAACCCAACTTTCGCATATTAAAATAATATGAATATGTGTTTTAAAATAATATAGTGGGTTATACCAATTTATCATTTGTCGAATATATTGTATTATAAGTAATAATTGAAAAAAAAAATAATTTACTTACTTATTTTTTTCGCTTTCTACCGAGGAAAATAAAAAAAAGAGAAAAAAAGAGAAAGAAAAGAAAGAAAGTAATATAAAAGAAGAGACAGTCAAAAAGAAATTTTTATTTATATTATTAGTATCTTACTCTAATTTTTTCTTTTTCTCTCTCTCTCGCGGGCGGAGTTAAATAATCGAAACAAAAAAATTTTTTTTTTTTATGATCATATAATAAAAGACCAATGAAAACACTAGGAAAAAAACTTTTTTCCAAGTTCTTTTTTTATTTTTGTTAATTTCATGGGTCATATATTAAGTATTATAGAATTTTACTAAAGTCAAAAAGAAAAGAAAAAAAAAATAAAGAAATAGTAATGGATTAAAAAAAAGGAAAGGGAAAAAAGAAGTAAATAAAAATGTAAACTCAATTGTTTAAATCACAATATTAAAAAAAAAGGTAGTCAAATGAATCTAAACTGAGCTTTTAATACTTGTTATATAAATTACAAAAGGAGTTTATAAAAAAATATATGATATAATGTAAATATATATATAATTTGTATATAGTAAGTTTGTAAATAAAAAAAAGTATGAATAATATGATAAAAAAAATCAAGTGTTTCAAATGCCGAACAAGCGATCGAATGTTGATTGGTGCTGAGTAAAACTCTTTATTTTTTACACTTTTAGTTATATCAAAGCATGTAGAGTTTCCATGTTTGAGTTTTTGATTAGAAATAAATGATAAATAATAATAGTAATAATAATAATAATTTAATAGTATTATAATTATAATAATTATACATATATATATATATATATATATAATGATGATTTATTTATAAATAAGTATTTACAACACACATATATTAACCTTATCATTTGTACTCCGATCACGTTTTTTTTTTATATTGACCTATTTAATTCATACATTTACATATATATATATATATATATATATATTATAGATAAAAACACATTATTTTATTATATTTTAGATTTTTTATAAGATAAAGTTAAAAAAAAAATGTTTAATGCAAAAAAATAGACTAGCTGTAAATAAAATCAATGATAACTTGACTCTTTCTTTCTTTCTTCCCCTTTTATATATATATCGGCGAATCAATAGGTAAATCTTTCAAGTAAACTTTATATTAAATGAGAGAAAGAGAGAGAGAGAGAGAGAGAGAGAATTGATTTTTAAGGGTTTAAAAGTTGTGAATAAGAATATTTAGACAACATTTTAAAATGCAGCACTATTTTTTTTTTTGTTTTTGTTTGTTTTTGTTTATTTATATTTCTCATTTTCCTTTTAATCCCCTTTTTTCTTCTTTTTTTTTCTTCTTTTTTCCTACCCATTTTATCTATTTATCTTATTATTCAACTCCTTATTTATTTTATGGTTATTTTATTATAAAACTACTTTTTTTTTCTTAAGCTTTTTATTATTTATACATATTAAAAAAAACATATCAAGAATACAATTAACTTTTATATATAATTCACTTCTTTCTTTTTTTTAAAAAACCACTACAAAAAAAATATAGATATATCTCTTTTTTAAATTATTAGTTGACGCGTCACCACCTCTTTTCTTTTATATATATATATATAACTTTTATTCATTTCCTTTTTATTATTCCCATATAAATATATATATATATATATATATACATACATAATATCCCCCCCTTTCTTCATGACTGACTTATATGTTACCAAAGCTATTGTCAAATTACCACCAAAAGGTAGACAAAGTATACTTATAACCAATAATAATAACAATAATAATAACAATAATATGATTCAAAAACCTATGGAAAAAAATAAATATCAACGTCATCTTGTATCAGAACGTCTTTATGTTGAAGTACCATCTACTATTACTGAAAACGATATTATCTTATTATTACAGTCCTGTCAACCACAAAAGTAATAATAATAATAATAATAATAATAATAACATTTATAAATATATATATTATATTAATAATATAAATATAATACTCTTTTTTTTTTTTACTTTACTTATTTTTCTATTCTATTTTCTTTTAATTCTAGTATTGAATTAACTCCTAGTTCATCTTCCAACTTATCTACAGGTTATATTTCATTTCCAAATAAGGATTTAGGTAAGATAAATAAAAAATAACAAATAAAAAAAAAGGGTACCTTTTTTTTCAATTATAATATTTAAATTTTTTTTTTATATCCTTAATTTTTATATCTGTATATGTATTTTAGCTGATTGCGCATTAACGTTATTCAATGGTGCAACTTTTAAAAATAAAAATAATATACCTATTCAATTATATATTC
Organism: Cunninghamella bertholletiae; assembly: GCA_037043795.1. Taxonomy (NCBI): domain Eukaryota; kingdom Fungi; phylum Mucoromycota; class Mucoromycetes; order Mucorales; family Cunninghamellaceae; genus Cunninghamella; species Cunninghamella bertholletiae. Next base: position 2,644,462 of record JAZGVP010000005.1, read on the forward strand.
ACCCAAGTAATGACGATGATGATCTTCAACCAAAAGCCGATATTTTACAAGCTTGTGATTTACCTTCTTCAACAACCAATCAATCTTTATATGATTTATTTCGTCCTTTTGGTCCTTTAGCTTTATGTAAAATTATTATGGATTTTGGTACTAAATTTAATGGTACTGCTATGATTCAATATTATTATGTAAAAGATTCCGATCAAGCAATTTCTTCTATGGTAAATATATATATATATATATATATAATAAAAAAAAATAAATGCATAAATAAAAAAAAAAAAAAAATAGAATATATATGTTTTAAAAGGGATGATAGAAAATATTCATAATCATCATATATAAATCTATATATATATCTATTCCTTAGAATAATAAAGTAATACAAGGAAATACAATGTAAGTTAAAATAATGGGTTATATATAGATATACATTAAAATTATAAAAATAAAAATAAAAAAATCAACTCATCAAAATGAATTATATATATATATATATATTAGTGGGGTCTTTCCTTTTGTATCAAGTAAACAACAAAATGGTAATGATATAGATACTGAACCAATAATGAAAACAACTACATCAACCACTACAACAACAACAACTGTTATAAATTCACCATCTTTATCAAAAGGAGATAATAATAATAATACAATAGATTATACCAATTTGTACATAAAAAATTTGGATTTAAATGTCAAAAGTTCAGATTTATTTAATCATTTTAGAAAATATGGTCGTATTATTTCAGCAAGAGTCATGAAAAATACTGATACTAAAGTATCAAAAGGGTTTGGCTTTGTTAGTTTTTCAACTTCTGATGAAGCTTCTGAAGCTTTAAAAGAAATGGATGGTCAATATATTTTAAATAAACCTATTCAAGTCGCTTTCCATGAACCTAAAAAATCAAGAAATGATCCTCCTCCTTTTTCTTCTAATACTAAGTCACCTTCTCATGATAATAATAATAATAATAATAATAATTTTAATAATTCATCCTCTCCTTCAAATGGCTCTCCTTTACCTATTAAACAACAACAAGCTTCAAGTCCTTTAATTAATCATTATAATAATAATAATAATAATAATAATAATAATAATAATAATAATACGCCAAAATTAAGTACTTCTAATAGTACTTCTATACCAAGTTCTACAATAACCTCGAAATCTTCTTCATTTTCTCCTCCTTTACCACAACAAACTTTCTATCAACAAAGACAACAACATCATATTCAAAATAATAATAACCATAATCATAATAATACCAATCATAATCACCATCACCATCACCATCATCAATATAATAGTTATAATAATAACAATAACAACAATAATAATATACCATCTACTCAGCAACAAGATATCTTTAATTCCAAACAATATCAAAAGAAACAACATAATTTAAGTAGAAACAAATCAAATCAATCATTATCGGATAATATTATTTTACAAAATGGTTTTAGTGTAGAAAAAAATTCAAGAGGTTATATGGATTATCATCAACAAATTAAGGTAAAAAAAATAAAATAAAAAATAATATAGATATAATGAGAAAAAGATAAAAGAAAGAAATGAATGGATTAAATAAAAAAAAAATGAATATATTAGATAATAAATAAAAGAATTGAATAGATAATAAAAAAAAAGGAAAAATAAAGAAAGAAAAAAACTACATGATTATATAAAACAAAAGGAAACATATATATATATATATATATAACAATACTAAACTTCTCGTTTTATTATTATTATTTTAATAGTCAAATGGTCGTCAAATTCCAACGGATAATCATTCTAATCACAGTTATGGTATATCATCACCTCCTTTACCATCCTCTTTATCATCTTCTTTACCATCTGCCTATAATTATCGATCTAGTATTTCTAATAATAATAATAACAATAACAATAACACTCATTTCCAACCTTCATTATCAACTTTAGCATCAGGTGCAACAATTCAACAATCACCTTATTCTTCTGTAAATAATAATAGTAATCAACAACAACAACAAAAACCATCTATGAAGCCAACTTTAAGACGACGTGGATCTATTGAATCAATTTGTAGTGTAGTAACAGAAAGTAGCAGTCATGCTCAACGTCAAAAAATGATAAAAGCTGTTCAAGATAATAGTAACGTATCTCAAGATCAATTGGATGATGTTGTTGATATGTTGTTAACATTAAAAAAGAAAGAAAGATCATTATGCTTATTTAATCCTGATTTCTTAAGATCTAAAATTCAACAAGCTCTTGATGCTTTAGCATTAACTATGGATGATGATGATGATGATGATGATGACGATGAGGATGAAATTAATATTGACCATCATCATCTTCATCATGTTAATGGAAAGGATTATACTTTACCATCATCAACTATTTATCAACAACAAAATAAAAAATTAAATACTTTATCACATATCAATTCCTTGTCACCATCATCATCACCTAATTTACAAAATCAATATCATCATCATTCTATCACTTCATCATCTTCTCTCTCTAATAATAATAATAATAATAATAATAATAATAATAATAATAATAATAATAATAATAATAGTGAGCATAATGAATCGAAAAATAATGATGCAAATGGTATTAAAAGAAAATCTCATGCTATTCCTATAGTTGCTCCAGTAACTACTACAACTACTGCTGGTTCTCCTAAATCTAATAATAATAATACTACATCAGCAAATGAAATAGATGAATTTTTAGCTTCTATTGAAAATTTATCCACTCTTGAAAAGAAACAAAAATTAGGTGATAAGTTATTCCCATTAGTTAAGGTAAGTCATATACATATTATAAAGATTATTCTTTTTTTTTTTTTTTTTTTGCTTTCTCATATTCTAATATATAACTATTTTATAGGCTACTGGTATTAAACATGCTCCAAAAGTCACTATTCGTCTATTAGATAATATTGTTTTGAAAGAATTGGCACATATTATGAATGATCAAGTTAAATTACAATCAAAAATTGATTATGTTATGAGTTTACCTTAAAAAAAGAAAAAAAATACTATTTATATGATCCAAATATATATTTATAAAAAAAAAAAAAGCAAAAAGAAAGATATATATATATTTATAATTTAAAAAAAAAAAAGATAGGAATAACGAAAAAAAAAAGGAAAAAAAAAATAACCCAAAAAAAAGGAAAAAGAAATGCGAAAATATGGTTTTAATAAGATTGTTTTATTTATTGTTTTTTATTTATTTTTGTTAACAATATATATATAAATATATAAATATATATATATTTATATATAATCGTACAGTTTTTATTATTATTCAATTTATTTATATATAAATAAATATACCTTTTAAATAATAAAGAAAAAGAAAAAATATCCCTTTTATTATTTTCATGAAGACCATCATTTATTACTATTAGTATGTATTTATATATTTATACATAAATGCATATAAGTGGGCTAAGTTAGTTTTCTCTCTTTTTTTTTAGTTTGTACAACAAAGTTCCTTTATTGATGATTGGATCAAAATATTTAGAAAATTAATATTACTTTATAAGTTTTTTTTTTTTTTTTCATGAAGAAAAAAATAAAAAAGTAAAGGCTTGGATCCATTATGATATAGTAATAAAAATGTATGGAATAGGTAAAGTGTATTATAAACCGTTAATTAATTAATAATAGTAATAATAATAATAATAGTAAAAATAATAATAGTAAAAAGGCGCTTAATTTTTTTTTTCATAATCAGAGTGATAAACATTATGCATGTCGAATATTCTAAATGAGAAAAAAAAAAAGGCTTAATCATATGATCTCTCTGAGTTATGATTATCTGAAGATGAGAATGAATATATTTATAATTATTTTTTATAATTCATATTCATGAGTTTGTGTAAATAAAGGAGATGATTAGTCTATTTATAAGAATTGAAATATTAATATAATATTTAAGAAAAAAAAAAATTAAAATATCAATAATAATAATAAAATACCAATCATTTTTAAATAATAATATAACAAATAAATAATAATAAAAAATAGTGACATTAGATGATTTCATATAAAAATAATATAAAATACCGGTATTTATATACTATTTTAAAGCATAATTAAAAAAAAAGTAGGCATAAGTTAAGCATAAAAATAAAGCATAGAATCAAAATAGTATACTATAAAACATATAAAAAAAAGTGATATGATTGGGTATAGTAAAATGCAAAATAAAAATAAATAAAAGTAGATAATTAAAAGGAGAAATGTAAAATAGTAAAAAAAGAAAAAAAAGAAAAAAAAGAAAAAAAAGAAAAAAATAAAATAAAAAAGGAATATCAATGGGTATAGTAAAATGCAAATATAAATATATAAATATATGAAGATAAAATAAATAATTGAAAGAGAAAAGAGAAAAGAAAAAAGAAAAAGAAAAATATTAAGGTATAATAAATTATATAATAAAGTAATATATAAAAGAACAGAAAAAAAAAAAAAAAAAAACACCAAGGTATATAAAATCATAAAAAGGAGTAAGTTAAATAAAATTGGAGAATTATTTAAAACAGAAAAAAGATCAACTTGTAATATTTGCTTGTAAAATTTGATATAAATTAATAAAAATTGTAAAAAGGGTGTATATATAATTATAAAAGATAAATATAATATTACTTTTTTTTTTGTGTACTATTGCAATTTTATATCTTTTTTTTATCATTTTTTCATGTTGTTTAAATTTTTTTTGTAAATTTTTTTTGTTGTTGTTGTTGTTGATTTATGATTATTATTATTTTAGATCATAGTGAATTAATTAATAAATATGACTCTTTTCTTTCCTTCTTTTTTTATTTAGCTGTTTATTTGAACCACAATGACGATGATGATGAGGATGCTGTTTGGATGAACTACTTTGAGATGAATATTCATGAGGTTTATCATTTCTTAAAGAAGAACAAGAAACATATGATCTAAGTACTCGATGATTTGAAGAAGGAATTGCTAGTGATGATGAATATTCATGAGGTTTACAAATATTAGAGGAAGGAGCAGTTGGTGAATGAATAAAATTTGTTTTTGGAGGAGGAGAAGGAGTTAATTGTCTTAATTCATATGAATGACGATGATTACGATGATGACAGCGATAATGACAATCATTAGCATCATTACAATATATATAAATATCAGGACCAGAACTGAAGCATATTCCCTTATTAGTATTATCATCGTCGTCATCATCATCAATGAAAGAATCGGACGATAACGATGATGCAGGGGATAGTGGCAATCTAGGATTTCTTGTAGAATTAAAATAATGAGAACGAAGCTTTTCTTCACTACGGGATGATCTGAGTCCCTGATTTCTCATTATTTCATGCTGTTGTTGTTGGTGATGATGATTAGATGGATTGTTTAAAATATAATGAGAATGTCCATATACAAAATAATCATTACTATTATCATATGGAATACTCCTAAAAATATATAAAATAATTATAACCTTTTTTTTTCATTTATTTATTAATTATTAATCTTTATATATATATATATATCTAACCTATTAATTGGATGAAACTCTTCTTGTGCACGTACTTGATAACGATGACTACAATTGACACATAAATAATTATCTATATATAATTAAATTAAATAAAATAAAATAAGGCAAGATATGTCAAATGCTTCCATTAAAATATCATTATTATTTTTATCATTTTTTTTTTACGTTTTGATTCATTGTTGCAGCTTTTGCATAAATTAATAATAAAAACATCTTCATTTGATGTTTTTCTAATTTTTCTTGAAGTAGACGCAGAAGTAGTTTGTCCCATTTTTTTTTATTTTTTTTATTTTTTTTTATTTTTATTTTTATTTTTTTTTGTGTATATATTTAAAGTATATTTATATGTTTATATTTTTTGTCTTGTAATTTTTGTTTAATATATAAAAGAAAAAGGAAAGAAAGATTAACAAAAAAAAAAGCCTTTTTATATAAAAATAGTTATACAAAAATATATGTGGTCACTAGAGCACTATATAACAGGATATATTAAACAGCATCCACTAATTTTTTCTGATAGAATCTCCAGTTGCCTTTTTTATATTTTTTTTTGCGTAGTAAAAAAATAGGCAAAGAATTTCATTTGTTGGTAAAAAGGCTGGTAACACTATAAAAAAAAACCGAGGCGGACTTTAGTAGTAAAAAAAAGAAAGACATTATTTTTTAATAGAAAAAAAGTAATTGATATTATTACTAATCATGGTGCCATTGTCTTATAATTACTAAACATGGCATATCTACCCTGATAATAATGTTAGTGCTCTTTCCATCTCCTCCCTTTCTACCCCTTTTTTTCCTTTTTTTTTTTTTGCTTTCTTTTTTTTTGCTTTCCAATTTTTTTCTTTCTTTCACGCCTGTTTTGGCACCTTTTTTTTTCCACCCTTTTTTTTTTCACTCCCCCCCCCACTCTTTATTTTTTTAATTTTCCCTCGCTCTTCTTTTAAACACACTTTTTTCACTCACTTTTTTTTTCTTTTTATAATTACGTGTGAATTAAAGATATTATGCATGATCATCTTTTTTTTAAATTTATTAAACTATTAGATCAATCTTGTTTTTTTATAAGATTTAATATTGAATGCTTTTTTTTCGTCACCACCATAACTAAATAATATGTAAAAAAAATATTTGCTAAAAAAACAATATAACATTTTGCATATCCATATGAAGAACTTGGTTATATATTATTACTAGCTTCTGTTATTCTACATTTTATTGTTTCTTTATTCAATGTAAACAGAGTTTTCCAGCATATAGTAGGAATATAATAGTAATAATAAAAATAATAATATTATGAATGGGAGATTACCATAAAAGAAAAAAAGGAGTATCAAAAAAATTGGGGGAGATAAATAAAAAAAAATGTGAATTAAGAGGTTTGCAAGTCAATAAAAAAAAATATATACCATTTTGAATGTATTGAAACTTTACTCTACTCCCTGTCCTTTCAAATTTTAACTTTTATATTCTATCTTTTCTTTTTCTCTTTAATACGCAAATAAGGAAAAAAATAATTAAGAAGAATAAATATATAAATTTTCCTTTTCCCTATCACTCATCCTAGCTGCATTAGTAGATTATATATATTTATTTTTAATTGTAAAACTTTTTTACCTTTATAACCAAGATCAACATCTACATTTCAATATTAACATTAGTAATAGATAATTTACCTTATCATTTGCATCGAGCATTAATATCAATATTAGTACCATTATTACCACCATTACCAGCAGAGAATATGATTCTATTAAAACGGTATTTTTGTTGATTTATTAATATTTATTATTTTGAATCCTATTTCCCATTCATCTTCTGATTTCCAATTATACTCTATATTCTATTAATGCATTTTATTTCTCTTCTCATCTTATGACATAGCAACTTGTTTTCTTTTATTATTATATTTTCAACTGTCATATACTTTTACATCGTCATTTTTTTGTAGTCATATTTTATTAAGCTTTTTTTTTTTAATCAAAGTTCCCTTATTTTATCATGTGATTATATAAAGCGATAATAATATTCTTAATGAAACTGTATATATAAATATTTATGGATTATTATTTATTACTGATTTTTTATTTTATCCTTCTTTATCTGTCCTAATTTTTTTTTCCTTTGTCTGTTTATTATAATAATTACAATATTGATAATAATAAAACTAATAATATTTTAATGTCAGTAATGACTTCGAGTAATATATTAAACATATATTATTGGCTTTGTGCTTATTAAAGGCATACACATAAACTAACGTTATTTTATGTGTTATATCTTTTATTTTTGAAACAAACGCGTAAACATTAATTTACCTATAATAATAATATATTGTATTCAATTAATAAGAAATAGTAAAATATATTACTCGTAAAATGATCTAAACTTGAGTTGCCTATATCATATATAAAGTTAGGATATTTTAATAAAATAAATATACTGAAGAGAGTAAATAAAATAAGGATATTTTAAAAGATAGTACTTTTTTTAAAACTCATTTGAATGATGAATTTTTTTTATTTCTCTATTCTTATTATTAATGATTTTAATATGTTATTTCCATTTCATTAATATATCAATTAAATTAACCATCATTGTCCTTATAATAATAATAAAATTACTACAAAAAAAAAGACTTTTGCTGAGTTTTAAAGGCACTGGAATTGTACTGAAATTGTACTGGAAATGTACTTAAATTTACAGCACTGTACCGAAAAAGTACTGAAAAAAAGTGCTTTTTCAGTATTTTTTTTTTTTTTTTTTTGTAGTGAACGAATATCTATTTTTAATATGATCATTCTCTTTTTTTATATTACCATTATTTTTCCTTTAATTCATGTAGTCTTAAAAGTTTATTTTTTGCTAATTAAATTAATCCCTTATAAAAAATAAAATAAAATAAAATAATATCATAACATAAACATAAAATAAGTAAATAAATAATCATAAAAACAACCATAAGTATAAAGTTTAACATATAAAAAAAATTAATATAGATTTGTTCATAAATTATATATAAGTGGTATATATTTGATATAGTTTTTAATGGATATATGTCTACATATCGTAATAGATCAAATAAAAAAAGTAAAAAAAATTCCTCCCTTATTTTTTTTCTTGAAGCATAATTATTTTATGATCAACATAGTTAATCCTGTATGATTTAGTATCATTATTACAAGATTGCTGGTGATTTTTATTTTTTATATATTGATGGTTTTCACGATAATCATGATAAGATGAGTTGTTTTGATATGAATATTCACGAGGTTTATCCATTTCAAGGGAAGAATAAGAAGCGTATGTTCTAAGTTTTTGATGATTTTTATTTTTACGTTGACGATGATGGTGATGATGATGGTAACCATGATAGGATGAATCGTTTTTATATGAATATTCATGAGGTTTATCCACTTTAAAGGAAGAACAAGAAGCATATGTTCTAAGTTTTTGATCATTAGGAAGTATTTCTGATAATATTGATGATGTTGAAAGAGTATATTCGTGAGGTTTATTCGTGTTATTATTAGAAGGTAATTCAAATGGTGACAGTCTAAATTCTGGAAAAGATACTCTTAAATTTGAATCAGATGAATTATTTGAGGAACAATTAATTGGATGAACAAAAGATGATTGAGTAATTTCATTTTCAAAATCAATTTCATTATCATGGTAATTTTGTTCATATTGTTGATGATGATTATGGCGACAATAATAATAATGATGATGATGATGAGATTGTTTAGAATTATTATTATAAAAATTTGATTCTGGACTTAAATTAGACTTCACTTGGTTTTGAGTGGATGATTCAGATGATGGTTGTGGTACTGATTCATTATATATTTTTTTTCTTGAACTTATATAATGCTGATTAAGCATAAGTTCATTATAAGATGATCTAAGTCTTGGGTCGGACTTTATTTTATATAGATGAATAAGATAATGGTTGTTATTATTAAGGGGATCAAATGTACAAGAATGCATACAAGAAGATTCATAAGGTGGATTACTAAATAAATAAATAAAATAAAATTTAAATTAATGCCCATATATATATATATATTTAAAAGTGGCAACAGCACTATTTCCTTCTTTCTTTTTTTAAAAAAAAGAAAAAGGACATTTTAATACTTTTACCATATATTTGTATGAGATTCTACCGATCTTTGTACTTGACAAGGTTGATTACAACTTATACACAAGCAATTACCTAAAAATAAGATGTATAATAATAAAAGTAAAAGTGAGTATCAAGTTTATAATTAAATTATATATCTATTATTATTTACTAAATTCATTATATTGTGATTTAGGTTTGCAATATCTGCAAGGATCAAGAAAGAATACACGTTTATCTGAATTCATTTTAAACATTTTTGAAATAGGAGTAGAAGCAGATTGTCCCATATTTAAATCTATAAAGTTAAAATAAAATTTAAATTAAGTACAAAATAATAATTCTATTATATTGGTTAAATAATATGCTATAAGTTACCTATAGTGATATTTTAAAATTTAATAAAGATTTAAAAAAAAAAGAAAAGAAATATAAAATAATAAAAAGTAATAAAGTTTGTGGTTAAATTTGGAGTTTGGGTAGAAAGGAAAGAGACAAATTAATAAAAATTATAAAGATTTGTAAGAAATGAAACCACTAAAAAATCTTATTCCCAATCCCTATTTACACATCATTTTTTCCTTTTTGAATTCACATAACTTTCCTTTTTAAGCAATTTTATCAATTGTTTTTTTAAAAAAACTGAGAAAATGAACTCTTGTTTTTTAAATATGCAGGCTTCCTAATATAGTGAATGGGCACCATCAAAAAGTTTATTTGACTGTTCATTTTAGTTGTTTTACGTTTATACTCGCACATATTTCTGGTTCCACTACCAAAAATAAAATAATAATAAAAAGTTTGTTGTGATCATATATGAATCATCATAAATAATTGATTAACTTTTAATCAATAAACCATAGCAAGTATTTATTTCAAAAAAATACAGCTTTTAAATAAATATGCATATAATGTTTCATACTAAAGAAAGAAAATAAAATAAATAAATAAATAATCATGTTTAATCACTTTACTATATTATCGTTTTTTTTATAAGTTAAATTAAATGCTATATTACTGCTATACATAAAGAAAAAAAAATTAATATTTATATATATGTCTCCTTTTTTTATGAAGAAGGAAAAATAAAAAAAGAAAAATTAATAATTTTAAAATAAATATTGCAAAAAAATATATAGTTTCTTTGAATAGTTATCCAACAACTTACACACGCATATATACTTATATATATATCATCATCATAGATTTAAAAAGTTTTCCTTTTTCTTTCCTTTTCCTTTATCTTGAGATCTTTTTAAATGCCGACTAACATATCCATTATCGTGTAATATTGAGCTATTACGCTGATGATGATTATAAACTTGATTGATTTTTAATTTCTTGTACTTCTTCATCCATCCATTATTTTTTATTCCCATTTTTTTTGTGAAAATATGTTTTGATTCATTGTTAGCATTTATATCCATTGACATAGATATATATTCACGAGGCTTATTCATATTTAAATAAGTTGATAATGATGATGGCGATGATTCTGGATCGACTCTCTAATTATTATATTTATTACTATTGATAGAAGGATCATGGTTAATCAAATTTGATATATATATGTTATTAATTTTTACATATATTTTTGCAATTCTATTAAAATCCTCATAATAAAAAATTAATGATGATGATAACGATCCAGACCTTTATCTATATTGTATCTTTATTTTTTATTGTATGATGTATTTAAGTGATAATTTTTAATTTATGAATAATAAATATATGATGATTGTTAATTTAATGAATATGTTTAGAATAAAAAAGATATTTTTTTTAAGTAGGAACACTTGTCATTACTCCAAAGTAATAGCATATATATATATGACCAACGTTTTTAAATAAAGTCTAATTGTCAAGTTGTTTTACACAATGTAATTTACTATATATAAATGAATAACAGTAAAACTGGAATAGGCGCCTATGAACTTGTATTTAGAAAACAAAGAACAAACTAAAAATAAAATAACTTAGTTATCCTTTATTATGACTTCATAAACATCCTTTTTTTTTTTTGCTTGTTATATGATTGATATATAAAAAAGAAAGAGAAGGAAAAAAACAGCTCAAACAAAAAAAAAGAGCTACTCTGAATGATTTTTTAATAGCTAACTTTAAAAAAATGATTTTATTATAACATTACTTTAATTATTATTCCTTCATATGTGCATAATAAAATAAACCCACATTGAAAAAAAAATGATGGAATATAAAAACTGTTTATTATAAAAATAAGCTTTTTTTTTCATTCTTATTTTCCTTTCTATTTTCTTAATATATATATACATACAATACACTTTTAATTCAATAATAATTACTGCTCTATATAGTATGAAAGCATTTACTAAATATTGAATAATAATAAAAAATATATTCAGCTATTTTTTAATAGTACAATGAATGATAATCATCGATATAATATTTGTTGATAAAAAAAAAAATAAACAACTTTTATCAACAATAAATTATAGAGTAGAACAGTTATAAATTACAAATATCTCTTCTGATAAATGTTAATATGTTACATATATAATATAAAATAAAAACAATATCTAAAAAATATTTTTACCATAAAAAATAAAACTTAAATATGTAAGCAATGGTTCTCATTTTGTATATGGCATATATTTTCTTCATAAACAAAAAAAGATAGCCATAAAATAAAATACGAAAAAAAAAAATTTAATATAAAACATATATATATATAATAAAAAATATAAGGGAGAGATGAATGATAGCAAAAAAAAAAAAAAAAAAAAAAAAAAAAGAAAAAAAACTACTCAACAAAATACCTACCTGGGGATTTGTCTATAAATGATAATTGGTATTAATGGAAAAACTTTTGATAGTGGATTATGCATACGTTGATATTAGTAGAGTTTGTAGTATAATATATACTTCTTTTTTTTAATGGTTTTTAATGATTTTTTTCTTTTAATATTTTTTCATATCTCTTTTTATTATTATTATGATATTATATTAAATCAATCTAAAATAGACATTTTTTTTTTCAAGATGAATATAAATGATTATCTGTATAATAAATATCGTACGATATACAACTACAGTATTGATATTGTTGATATCGGTTATAATGATGACCATAAGTAGATCTATTGTTAATGAATACTAATGAAATTTATTTTTTTAAGGGCAGAGCAAGAAGAATATACTCCAAATAACATATAATTAGATAATGATGATGATTTCAGTTCTTGAATATTTAGACAAGAGGAACTATATAAATAATTCATTGCTGGATGAAGATGATGATAGTTATCATATTCTTTTTCTTTTTTTATAATAAAAATAAATAGAACAATAACGAAAATGGAGCAGATGATCATGAAATAATGATTCTGATTAATTATTTCCAAAAGAAGAATAACACCTATGAAGTAAAATTACACTATTTAGTAATCCAAGTTTTGAATTAAACTTTATCTTATGTTGTTGATCATCGTGAATAGAAGGATTATTATGTAATATATGGTAATTATGATTTGGATGATTATAATCTGCACTCCTAAACAGTGGTAATAATATGAAATTAATAAATAAATAAAATAAAGTAAAAGGCAACGTTTTTATTTAAAAATAGAAAGAGGTAAAGAGTTTCCTCTTTTCTTGTTTTTGTTCTTCTTAAAAGACCTCTTTTATTATTACAGTTGAAAATAAAGATTCAAAGTTTACGAACTGGTTTTATAATTATGGATAAAGTGCAAATCTATTCTAAAAAGAGAAGAAAATCACGATGAAAAGAATGGCAGATGGATGTTTATGCATTTCAAATTTTTATATTGGCAGAATACGGTAATTTTTTTTTTCTGGATCGGGAGTGGTTGATGACGGTGTATTTTTTATTTTTATTTTGAAGTACATATCAGTAAAAGAAAAAAAAAAGATAAAATAAAAAGGAAAGTAAAGACGAATCTTAACGTAATGATGGTCAAATGACCATAATTTTATTCTATTTTTTGTTATAAAAAAAAGTTAATGAACATATGACCAAATGACAGTAAATAATTATTTTTAAATTGATGACGAATATTTATCTAATCCTTTGTTATTTAAAATCATTTTTTGATAGATTCTATGTTTTTTTTTTACAAAATGTAAGACAATACTTTTTGTATGGATTATCGATTCTTTGAATAATAAAGGTCATTTTGACAGAATTCACATATATAATAATAATAATGATATTAATAAATTTAGTTTTTTAATAGGATACTTATATAATTATAATAATAATAATAAGTTAAATTTTTTAATAGACATATTTATTTATATTAGTATCATTTTAATTTTTATAACTCCAGCTTTTTAAAAAAAGAATATTCTAAAAACGAATTCACATATTATTTAGTACATCATTCTTTATGAAGTATTAAATAAGTAAACACATTTTAATTGGTTAATAAATTATTAACATTGTAATAATATTAATAAAATAAATAATGCGAGAGAGAAAGAGAGGGAAAGAGAGTGAAATGTACAAGCCAAAGTTAAAAAAAAAAGCAGATCTTATGGTAAAGAAGAAAAAAAAAAAAAAGGCGGATTTTGAAAAGTAATACATTGTTTTTTGTTGATCATTTTCTTGGATAGATAGGACTGGGTAAGTTAGAGTATTAAGATTTGTGCTACCTTTTTTTTTGATATATTGATTTTATATAAATAAAGAAAAAGTAATTTTAATATTAATAGTTCCATTAGTGGTCATATTTACAAATTAAAAACAATCTGTACAACACGTCTCCATATTAAAAAAAACAAAAAACAAAAAAAACAAAAAAAAAAAAAAAAACAAAAAAAAATGAATATATGAATGAATGATCAATTATTATTTTTTGACATAAATAGTTAATCATAAATATTATTGGTATATTAATTAACCTTTTATTTTTAACCATTGTTCACAAATATACAATGCATATTCTAAAAATAAATTGGATTTTTTTTGAAATTATGTTAAGAATTTATTTCAAACAAACTCATATAATAACTATTATTATATCCTAATATATATTTATATGTCAAATATAAATATTATAATCTATCTGTTGCTATTTAAAACAGTAAAATAAATAAATATATATATATATGAATAAATAATAAGTTGCTGCTTTTTATTATTTCTTATTGCTGTACATTTCAAACGTATTGAATAATAATAAAAAAAAACATAATGTTGAAGATGATTAAAGTTTTGGATATTTAATTTATATTTATAATATTGTTTTATTAATATACTAAATTAAAGCTTGTCATGTAAGATTGTTATTATTATTGGAAAAAATCATTATTAATAAAGTATTTTATTGGATGCTGAATCTTCATGAGGCTTATCCATTTTAATATAATAATTAGAAGATGATGATCCAAGATTTGGATGATCAGTGGGTAATGCATTTGATGATGGCGATGATGATGATGACGGTAATAATGGTGTTGATGAAGAATGTTCATGGGGCTTATTAAAATGAATAGATGATGATGGTAATGATAAAGAAGAAGAAATTGATGAAATGGGTGGTCTAGAATCCTGATTAGAAGATTTTATATTTAAAGAAGGACGAGGCGGTGGTGATAGTGGATGAAAAGAAAACCTTGTATTATCAACATTTTCAAAATCGATTTCCTGATTATAATAGTACTTTTCACAATGATGACAATTATAATGGTTATAATGATGATGATGATGATGATATTCGTTAATTTGTGCATTAGAAGAAGATGATGTTGATGTCGTTAATGTTGATGGTAAAGATGTTGATAATTCAGGTTCATTATTATTATTATTATATTGATTGTAATGTTGATGAATCAGAAGTTTATTATGAGAATGTTTAGGTCTTGAATTTGATTTGAATTGATCATGGATGGCTCGACCTTGTGCTATATAATTATTTGGATGATGATGGTTGTTATTAATAGCATGAAGATGTACCTGAGTAGAGTTATGAGTTGGATTACTAAAAAAAAAAAAACAAGGAAAGAAAGAAAGATCGTAAGCTAAATCAATATTCACATATAATCCAATACTATTTTATACTTTTTTTTTAATATTTTTAGTTACTTACTAAGAATTTGAAGGAAGTCGTTCCTCTCGTAGTTCTTTAGAATTTAAGTGTAAATAATTATCTAAACAATTGATTAATAATAATTATAAAAAAAAAGAATGAATTTCAAACTTATAAATTCCATTTTTTTTTATTTTTATGTCTTACTTAACGTGTTTTGTTGTAATTTATTTTCACAATCTTTACAAAAATTAAATACATCATCATTTGATTTTCTCTTAAATATTTTAATAGTAGGTAAAGATGTGATTTGTCCCATTATTTTTTTTTAATAAATAAGTATATGTGTGTGAGTTTATGTGAATTTTATTTTTATTCTTATTATATATAAAGAAAAAAAAAGTAAAAAAAAAAAAAAAAAAGGAAAAGAAGGTCAAAAGAATCACTTTATATAGAAAAAGAAATTGGAGGAGCATTAAATTTATTAAAGTTATATACAACAAGATGAAAAAAAAAAGTGAACCCGGTTTTTTGTCAAAGTTCTAAAAATAAGGGGGTAAAAGGCTTTAAAAATTTTACTTTTTCTAACCAATCATAATTTTTTGCATTCTTTGCTCAATTAAATTTTGAATATTCATATAGTCTCATTTCTTTTTTCAATTAGCAAAATGAAATTCTAATATATTTTTACTTTTATCATTATTATTACATTATTATACTTAAACAAGGCAAAATAATGTTTAATTATATTTTGTCATTAAGTTGGATATGGCTAGTAAAATATATATATTTGTAATCATTGGTACCATTTTTTTTTCTTTTACCATGTTTTTAAAATTACCATAATAGTTATTTTGACATGGTTATTTTTAAAATGGATATAAATTAATCTTCAATAAATTTTCTGCATTTTATTAAAAAAAAAAATAAATGAGTATATTCTATATGATTCATTCTCTCATAAACATAAAATATTTTATATATATATGTAAACCATAATGATGTATATGTTTTATATTATTAAAGAAAAAATAAAATAAAAGAGGTAAGTATAATATCTTTTCTTTCTCATATAAAAAAAGAAACAACAACAGAACCTTTAAAAAAATTAAAAATATATTAAACTTTTTTCAAATATTACTCTCATATATAAAAGAAAGGAAAACTCAAAATCAATATAATTAGTTTTTTTTTTATTTTCTTTATATATTACAATAATAATAAGAGTAAGAAAAAATTATAATTAAAAGTTGATATTTTAAGATATAGATAAAAAATTAAACTAAATTCACAAGCTTTTCATTTTTTATAAATAATTGAAAAAAAAAGGAAAAAGGGGCAATTTTTTAATAACAGTTAAAAAATCATCTTTCCCAGATCATGCTTAGGTTTTTTTATGCAGAAAATAAAAATAAAAAAAAAAACACGGAGTTTTAAAATAAGCAAGCATTGTTACAAAAAAGAACAGTAGTTGCAACACTCTTCATTTATTTTATTTACATAAAAAAAAATTATTAGATTAATAGACTGTAAATAAATAATATATACTCTTTCCCAAAAATTTAGCATACACAGATTTTTGCCTTATTTGATATTATGGTCATTGTTTCATTTTTTTGAATTCACATAAAAAAAAAGGTACTTTCTGGATTATTTGACTTACGCTGGACGCTAATCCTATAGGCCATCTTTTTTTTCAAAAAAAAATACATATTTAAGAATATGTATGTAACTGACAATGTTCTTTCAATTATTATATATTTAAAGGATGAGTTATTTATTTTTATTTAAAAATAATATTTATGATGATGAAAATTAAATTAATGCTACATATTAATCATATATATGAAAAATAAATAAATAAATGTCACTATAAACTATTTTTGTTTACAGCTATCCTCTTTAAAAATTCACATTCATCATCTTCTAACTATATAATCTTTTTTTTTTAAAAAAAAATAGTAATCGATAAACACATGATATCTTTTATTTTATTTTTTAAAGGAAAAAATAAATAATATAACATAAATAAAAGATGCTTACCTCCTTGACCATAAGTTGGATTAGTAAATCTAAAAATATGCAAACCTTTTCCACCGTTAGAAGCATATGAACTATATCCTCTACTAGTAGAGGTACATAAACATTTTCCACTATTACAAGCAGATAAATTATACCTACTAGCAGAAACAGATAAGCTTTTTCCATTACTAAAAGTATATCGACTATATCTGTTAGTAGAAACATATATTTATTCTTCACCATTAGAAGTATATGAACAATATTCACTATTTGTTAAACTTGGGATAGTATTTTGAACACAATTAATTGTTTTACAATTATTTTCTTTACAACAACTATAAATAATATTAAATATAAATATATTACCAATAGGTTCTTGATTAGAGTGTGATATCATTAAGAGAAAAGAGAGTTTTTATTTCTTAAAATTAAAAAGAAAAAAAAGAAGAAAAATAAAAAATTCAGCCTTTAAATATTAAAAAGACCTCATATTATGACTGTATGACTTAAACTTTGAAATGGATTCTCTACTATAATATTATTATTATTATTATTATTATTATTATTATTATTATTAAATAATAATTAATGAATTAACAAATATTAATACCGTTTTATATAATTAATTTATTACTGTTTTCTTAATTAAACCACTTACCATTTTACACGAATATTACTACTACAAGGATATTAATGTTCAAAAATAAGATAGCATATCAATCGCATATAATCATATTCTGTAATATCCAAATTTGATTAAGGAGATTTAATTAAGAGATGTTAATGTTCATCTATAAGATTAAAATTGTAAATAAAATTTTATAATTAATATAAAAATAATATTTGATAATGTATAAAGTATAGTGAATTTAATTCAGCTTACGCGAGTTTCATGATTTTCAATATATTTCTTTCCATTTTAGTTAAATTGAAGTTTCCATAAAATTGATTAATGTGATTTCTTCCATTTTCAATGGAATGGTCCCTTTTTGTTACCTGTAATAAAAAATAAATATTTTTTTTTAATTTTAATATGGAGTAATACTATCTATTATTATTATTACTTACAGCATTTATTACATTAAATGCTTTATATAGTATTCCATTAATACAGTATTTTTTTTAATAAGATAATTTTTTTAAATATAGATAATTGCGAGTTCCATTGATCATTCGTAAATAATGATTTTTTGAGATTCCGGGGAGCTATCAGTAAAGTTTAATATTGACGAATGGCCAACACTGTTAGCAATCAATAGAACCATAAAAGATATATTAGGAGAATGATGCTATAAAGTGAAGATTATTACTGATAGTATATCGATCACTATTGTTATTTTTTTATTTACTTCATATTTTATTACCTCATTATTTTTCTTTCTCTACAGCTAATTTGTTATCATTCTTAAATTTGTCGCCTAACTCTAGTACTTTGATTTTTATTATAGTCCCACAAATAAATTTTGTCCAATAATAAAAATGTCATTACATTTTTTCAACTATATACATATATGAAATATAAAAATATTAGAGAGTGATATATAAAAGAAAAATAAAGAGTTTCAAATATAAATAGTTTCATTCTTTACTTACAGTATTATTTTGATTATTTTCCTTCGTGTTAATACGATTCGTTTTCGGTAATATTTCGTTTCTATATAAAGGTATAATAGTATTACTATGTTTTTAATTTATGAAATATGTTTTACCTTTGAGTTAGGCGGTTCAATAGTATCAGCTAAGAAAAAAAAAAGTTATTTTTCTATTTTAATCATTTCCTTAATATCTATTCAAATGCTTACTTTTTTCTTCACGTTTCTTTCCTTTTAAATCAGAAATGGTATTTTGTAATACTGTATCAACCAGATTTATTTTTGAAGATTCAAAAGATAACTATGTAAAATAACCAAATATATTTGATTTTTCAACTTAGATTATTTCTGTGTTATCATATACATATATTTATGTGTATGTGTAAACACATTACCATGTTAGTATATTCGCTCAATGGAGCACATTCATATGCATTTGAATAAAGACAACTCACTGACCACTCTCCACACCACAGGTCATTCAACTTGTATTATATCACTTGTTTAACACAAACTTTTATGCATCTTCATGTAATTACCATTTGTCCAACACGGGTGATCCTATCCAGAAGAATAATATTCTTTTAATCATATTCCAATAAACATTTATATTCTGTATGATTTTGAAATACTTGGAGCTACTACTGGTGAACTACTGGTTCAGTACATGATGTAAATTCAGGGCTACATGAAGCATGCTCCAATATTGATTTTTCCATTTTGTTTTTCAAATCTTCCCAAAAAAATTGACAGCTTCATTTTTTTTACACTTCTAATTATATATAGTAATAGAAATATCAAATATTAGTAATTTTGTAACAAATGTTGACCTTTTTTTGAGAAAATAGATTATTACTTTTAAATTAAATTGAATATTCTTGATTTATCCGTAAAACTTTGATTACCAGAGAATAAAATTGTTATTGTTTCAAGGTCACTCCTTAATCTTTTATCTAGTTTCTTTTTTAAGTACCTTTTTCTTGTAATACAGTTTCTTTATCGAAATTTAATATGAACCAAGTTGTATGATCATTTTTCAACCTGGAATATAAAAGTTATCTTTATCTATAACCTGGAATAATTTCATTTTTTTTTTCTGTAAAAAGAAGAGTGACGATTTAAAAAATATAATACATAATTTATGACTTGCCTTTTTTTGGACACAAAAAAAAAACAATTAAATAAAGAGTATATATATCCCTGCCCTGCGATAGCTTTCGAGAAGGACCAGGCAGATTGCATTCTGTACATGGAGTGAGAAGTAAATTGTGACAAATTGGTGCAATTGCATTGGATACAACGTTATTAATTATTATTATTATTAGTGAATCGAAAATATATCATGAAAAGTGGCAATGGATGATGTTGTATCAGCATATAATACTAATTCATTATATATATAATTATTTTATAAATAATTTATTAGAGATCTTGTTATATCCACTTGATAAAAATGATTCGCTCCACCTACAGCTGAAATCTGTAGTATGGTTAAGAATTGTATTGTTTGGATAAGAAGTTCAGAAAAAACATTAGAATGATTTTTTTTTATTGAATTTATCTAAAAAGATTATCTAAAAATAATTTAAATAAATATTTTATCAAAAAAAAAAAAAAATAGAAATGTTGTAGAATCCCAAAATGGGTGGTGGAGTCTCAAATTCAATTTTACTTGCATTAAGATAACTATTTTTTTTCCTGCTTTTTCTTTATATTACAATATTTTTAGTATATATTTTTTTAAAAAAGGATAATAATAATAGTAGAATAGTAAAATAAAGATTTGATTTAAAAGTGAATTTAAAGATAAAGTATAATCTTATATAAAAAAAAAGAAAAAATTGAAGGACCTGTGAAACTGTTATGGATTTTCTTTTTCCAGTAACCTTTTTTTTAAAAAAAATGTTTCAGAATTGGTTGTTTTCCATTAAATCCTCTAAATATATACATTCATATATGTATAATCACGAACAAAAAAAAATTACACTAAAAAAAAGAACGATCAGTTGTTTATTTACTGATTATAATTACATATGTGGAAAAAAAATTACCATATCTATAATATACATATATTTGCCATTTAAGTTCTGTATACTTTAACCACATTTAATATATTTTGTCTGCAAACAGGACAACGAGGTTGATTTAGCAATAACTATTATTTTTTAAGAGTTAATATTAAATATAAGTATATATATATTATTTTAAAATTAAAAAAATAATAGTTCAAAATTACCTTTTGAGCACACTCGTAACAAGTAGCAAGGTGACCACAATTTAAAAATACACAGTTTTGCTGAGCATCAAGACAAATCTTACAAAGTGCATCATCCGAAATTTCAGCTTGATTATTTTGATCCGTTTTCTTTTTATCATCCACTAATTGTTGTAATCTATTTACTAATTCCTTTTTCTCTAATGCAAAATTAAGTTCTACATGGTTCTGTTTAAGAATATCTTTTAATGTACGTACAGATAAACTGGATAAATCGATAGCTGGTGATGCTTTTACTATATCATTTAAAGTTAGTGTATTGGATGATGTACTCGATGGCATGTTATTATTAGAATTATTTCTATTATTATAATTATTATTAATATTATTGTTTAAATTAGATGCTCTATTTTCAGTAGTAGGTCGTGGTGGTGGCCGTGTTTGTTGATATGAATGTGATGAATATGTATTTGATGATGATGATGATGCTTGATTATAATGATATGTTGATGGAGAAGGTCTTGGATGTTGATGATGCCTTCGTTGTTGCTGCGGCTGCTGCCTTTGCTGTTGCTGTTGCTGTTGTCTTTGTTGTTGTTGCCATTGTTGTTGTTGTTGTTGTTGTTGTTGTTGTTGTTGTTGCTGCTGCTGCTGTTGATTTTGATTTTGATTAGTTTTAGGGTCAAATCCAAATGTAGCTCTTAAACCTTGATAAATATCCTCCACCATATCTTCTGCACCTCTCTCAAAATTTTGATATTGTGCCGCTTGTTCCTGTTCCTGTCTTTCTACTTCACGTTCATATATCTCTATTTTATGTTTATACTCTTTATCTCTTAATTTTCTGTAGTGTATTTCATTTTGATTAGTTAAAGGTCGAGTATTAAATATAATTGCTATTAAATCACTTTTTTCAATAGCATGATTTGTTGGAAGATTATAATATTTAATATATTCTTTTAATTGTTTTAAGGATAGTGAAGATAATTTGCTTGAATTCATTTGTTGCATATTTATCAGTAGACTACAGGTATTACAACACCTTACAGTTCTATATATATGCATAAAAAATAAAACAGGTTTTTCTTATTCAGTATCCACAATGACCTTATCTTGTAGTTATATATATATGTGTGTGTATTTCTTACGAATCATAACCAAATTTAGGAAGAGGATGACGAGTTCTTGAACAGTCAGAGCAGACAACATGACCTAAAATAAAAGTAGAAAGAGAGGTTCTTATTAAATTATAATAGTGATGATACTTGCTTTATCATTCTTTTTATTATTATTATTATTATTATTATTATTATATATATATATATATATATATATATATGTATATACATTCTTTACCACAGTTTTTACAACTATATCTATGACGAAAGATATAAAACTTCTCATTACATTCTATACATATACTTGCTGTTTGAGGTTTAAGAGTGGGTATAGTAAATACACCACCTGGGCCATGAGTATTTCTTTGTTGATCCAGTTTAATGAGTATTTAAATATAAAAGGTAAAAATAATAATAATAATAAAAAGAATAGAAAAAGAGAAGAGAAGAAAAAAGTAATGAAGAGGTATTTAAAGAAAAAATTAATAAAGGAAGGAAAAGGAAATAGAAAGAATAATAAATTACTTCTCCGAATTTAAAAATAAATCGTGCTGCGATCAATTTTTTCCCCTTTCTTAACCTTAATTTCTCATAATAAACTTAGCATGATTATTTAACTTAATATTAAATTAATTTTTTTAAAAAAATATAGTATTTACATCATAGCCATATACTATATTCCTGTTATTAAAACTGATTATTTTAAAAACATATCAACTGCTTTTTTATATTTACAAAGATTTATCAAAATACTAAGTTAATAAATAGGTAACTTAAAATCAAATAAATAGCTGAGTACATTACTCATATATTACGATTCTTATTTTTTTTTGGATGATTAAAAAAAAGATTATAAAATAGATAATGAGAGGAATATTTTCTGTTTGGTTCTCGTGGTATAGTCCTCCAGAAATGAATTTTAAGGGTTAATTATATATTAGTAACTGATTCTTTGGCAACACTTTGTAGTAAGTTTCAAGTACATATTCAAAACCATTAATACTTTGTTCCTATCCATTAAATATTTTAAAACATTATCTTTAACACATTCAGAAATATATAATCCAATAATTTTCATCATAGTTCACTCTGATAAAATGTAAATAGATCTATAATCTGAATACTAGATAAAATTTCATATTTCCTGCATTCATATCATTTTTTCATTCTTTCTTAAATTTGCCTATGTAGTCTTTACATATATACCATAATAATAACCATTTTCTCTTACTAATTTTGCATCTCCAATACCACTTTTTTTTTAAAAAAAAAATATGATCCATTTGAATGAGTTGTATTTATATGTCCATTTTTATTTTTCCAGTATATATAACATTTTTCTTTTCCCTTTCGTTATTCTTTTCCTTTATTGATTTACATAATTTTATGAATCATTGGTAATGAGGAGAGAAATTGATTATCAAATGCCGTATTAAAAATTATTTTATTTCATTTCTTCATCTTCATCTTCATCTTCATCTTCATCATCACTTTTATTTAATACTTCTATACTAGGTTTTATGCCACTTTTATGATTTATATTTGAGCCCGATGTGTTAGGTATAATAATATCATCTTGATATTCATCTCCATCTTCATCTTCACTTAAACTTGATT
Source organism: Cunninghamella bertholletiae (assembly GCA_037043795.1). Taxonomy (NCBI): domain Eukaryota; kingdom Fungi; phylum Mucoromycota; class Mucoromycetes; order Mucorales; family Cunninghamellaceae; genus Cunninghamella; species Cunninghamella bertholletiae. The sequence continues at coordinate 2,668,717 of JAZGVP010000005.1, forward strand.
TTGGTTTTAAATCATAAACACCTAATCCGAGGTTCTTTAATGATAAAAAGAATTAATAATAAATAAATACTCCTTTCCAATTCTGCTTTATCTATATATTATTGAGTTTCTTTTTTTTTTTTCTTTATCTTTTACCATTTCTATATATTGCTGATTCTCATTCTCGATATTTTCTATGTCTATTTTTTTTGGATCCACAGATTTCAATTGTTGATTAGCTTGTTGTATTTGAGGTAAAAAGGCTTGTACACGTGATAATACTTTTAATAATAATAATATATTTAGTATTTCATAAAAAAAAAGCAAGCCAATTTATTTCTATTTTATATTACTTACTATCATTATTAGGTTCTATTTTGAAGGTTTTTCTATTTTCTGGAGGTGGTATAGTTGCTGTATTTGAAGATTCTTTTTCATTATCTTGGTCTGATAATAATTTGGCTATTTTTATTATTATTCAAGGAAAAGTTTTAATAATACTATATATAAATTATGAATCTTAATCTTTAAAAAAAAGTGTTTCATTTATTAATGTTTTACCTATGGTTTTTGATTTTCCCGGTATATTTAATAAATCACTTGAATGTGCTTTATTATCCATACTTTCTGTTTTTTAATCGTTTATATATAAAAAAAAAAAGGAGAAAAGAAAAGTGAAAAAAAAAAAAATAAGGCAAAAAATTGTTTTCTTTAAATGCTTTAAAAAGCCGCCCATGAAAATTTTTCCAATGTAACCAATCAAAATGTAGTTTATGCATTATATTGATTAAACTCCAATATTATATAAAAAAGTATTAGAAAGACCAGAATGAAGTAATCTTGAAAGAAAAACCATCCGCAAATCTTAGTACATTATTCATATATTTAATTTAATTTAGTTTATAAAGCATATTTTGCTTAATGAATAGTACTATAAACATGTTTTCCCATTTAATATTTAAAATAAATTCATTATCATGCTTGCTTATTACTGTCGTCGCTACTATCACTGCCACAAGTATAACCAAAAAGATGACATTGAAATAACGAAAAAGGGACTAACTAAAAGAAAATCATCAGTATTATTAACATCAAAAATATTAATATGAGCATTATTACTATCATCTATATATGTATCTTGACCATCTTCACCACTACTTGAACTAACAACGGATTCATATTAACCTAAAAAGATTCTACGAAACATCAAGGTTAAAAGTGCTAAAATATCTACTTTGAAAAAAAGTAATAAATGAACTAAAGATTTATTTATTTATTATTTTATATAAGTTTTATTTAATACATTTTACCTTTTGACTTATGAGTAAACCTTGATCAAACTGCAGATGTGCCTAATATAGAAAAAAACAAAGTGAAATATATATTAAAGCATCCAAAGCGTTTATTCATTTATTCTTATAGAAGGTTTATTTAATACATATACCATTTTGAACTTGCCACAATCAGTATGGCCCATCTTTGAAAGTAGTTTTCTACTTGTGAGCAAATTTTCATTAAGAAAATGGATAAATAAATAAGAAAAAAGGAAAAGCAAGAGCGGAATAAAATCTTAGTTAACTTTATCTTGTATACAACTTTTTGAAAATATAGTTATTCATTAATTAATCTTCGTTAATCTTGCTTTATTAACTTCTTGTAAGATAATAACATATTTTTTAAATATGAAATAAAAATTATATACATATAAATGTATTAATGTATATATGTGTGCGTTTAAAAAAAAGTGAGAAGAAAGAAAAGAAGAAAAAAGGACACCAACAAATAAATTCAATATTTAAACTTTCACCCAAAAATAGAAACTCAGTTATTTTTTTTCATTGGCCATTTTTTTAAAAAAATCTCATTTCAACTACTATATAAAATATATACATTATATTTACTTAAAATAATAAAGGTTTCATTTGAACAACATTTACATGAATTCAAGTACGAAGTATACATTAGCACAATAGTCTTTTCAACCAAGTGAAAAAGAAAAATCCACTCTCGCCCAAAAATGAAAAGCAAATATTTTATTTGAAGATACCTATTGCTTTAAATGAGTAGCTATTGTTATTATTATTATTATTATTGCATATACATTTATAATATGAAATATACTATGAGACTGTTATTTTTAGCAATAATGAAAGAAGTAGTTATAAAAGATAGAATAAGGCTAATCAAGAGTAAAAGTTAAATGTACAAAAAAAAGCAAGTATAAAATAGAAAATTGACGAATTTTCTTAATAATAGAGAGAAAGGGATTAAAAATGTTATACCATGGAATGAAAGATCATACTGTCATTATAAAGTAAGATATTAAAGGAAAAAAAAAAAAAAAAGAAGCTCAGGTAATGATGATTAGTGTGACATGTCAGTTACTAGCCATTATTATTATAGGTTTAAAGACTCTTTTTTTGTTTTAATAAAAAGAGAATACAATTACTATAGCTTTAATATAAAATTTGATTGATTAAATATCATAAAAAGAAATAAAAAGCTTAATTTTATATTAAGAAACAACTATATTGGTTTTCTCTTTCAAAAATTTTATAATATAGCTTTGACTTGACAAACACTAATATCATTCTTTTTTTTTTTTTTTTCATTATGCTTAGTAAAAATATTTTTAAGACTTTAATAAATATAAATTTTATTAAATTTACTTAAAATATGACGGGTAAATGCATATCACATAATATTGCTTAAATTTTTTTTAAAATTTTGTTACGATATTATGAATATCATTATTCTTCCCAATGATATTAACTCAATTCTGTATTTAATAATAAGATTCCAGTAATAAAACAATTTCAAACAGAGATTTTTTTTAAAAATAAAATACAAAAATAAAGCCCATCTATTTTTTTGGGGGTGTATTTTAATTTATTTTTTTTTAATTAAAATACATACGTTCCACAAAATTTATAAGCTTTTTTTTTTAACAAGATTTTAGCCATATATATAACAATAAAATAAAAAAGTGGTATATACTTATTTTGAAATAGTTTGTTTTAACTGATCAATTTCAATTTGCAATTCATTTAAACTGAGCGTTAAAGATTTGACATCATCATACTTTCTACTTTTCTTTGCTTCTAATATATAACCTTGCACCAAAGTATATTGTTCTTCATATATTTGTAATTGAGATAAAAGTTGATTATTATCCCGTTGTTTATGTCCATTGGATGATGACTTTTTATTTTTATTTTTATCTTTAGATGATAAAGAAGTATTTGTATTAAGAATTCTTGGTAACATTTGTAAAGGTAACATATTTTGCTGTAAATATAAATTAGCAGCTATACAAATATTGGTTTGTAATCTTTTCATTGAAGATGTTTGTGTTGGAAGTGATTTAATACTCTTGACTAATGTATCATATAAAGCAAAATTATCCAATACTGATTTTCTCACTAGTGCTGCCTTTTTATATGTATCATGATCTTGTTGTACAATTTTTTCTTGTCTAAAAAAAATATAAATAAATTTGTAAATAAAAAAGGATTTTATGTTTTTTTTTCTCTTTCTCTCTTTCTCACTCTCTCTCTCAATAAAAAAAAGTATATACATTTATATATATAATTTTATACTTGGACTTTACTCTTACTCTAATATTAAAATCATGGAATGGAATTTTGGAAGTAATTTTTCAATATGTTGTCGAGTTACAGTTAATTGATGATATAACTGGAATATGGGTTGTTTACGGTTAGCTTCTTCATTTTGAATTTTTCTTCTATAGAATAAAAAAAAATCAGATTTTTAATTAATCATTATTTTTAATGAAAAAAAAAAAGGCAAAAAAATTCACACATTATTAACATGCTATATTCTTATGATTTTGTTTACATTTTTATTTATTAATTTTACCTAAAAGCAACACGTTTACAATCTTGACAAGCTCTTGTATCACCTACAGGTTCTTCATTTATATTATCTTTAAACAAATAATCAATATTAGTAAATCATATCTTATAATATATAATTTCTTTTTTTCTAAAAAAAAGACATATATATATATATATATTACCATTAGTCATATTTAAGAATAATGGAATCATACTTGAACAATGTTTTGCACCACAAACAACACGACCACATAATCTACAATGATGTTTTCGATTTGTTAATGTAAAAGGGGTTCTAAAATAAAAAATAAAAATATATATGAGGAGAAAAAAAATGGGAAAATAGATGTATATACTAATGGATGTGTGACTTACAAGCATAATGGACATTTTTTAATCCCTTTGTCATCTTGCCATTTAGTTATTGTCTGTTCGCCATCTGTATTTTTTTTTATTGTCGATCAATTACATATTAGGCAATAAAAACAAAATATTGTTAGAATTCAATGGATTAATTCACATCCCTTTTTTTCTTTTTTCTCATCATAAGGATCATTATTTTATTATTAATATTATTATCATTACCTCTATATTTTAATTTCATACTAAGTATAGAGTTACTATTACTTGTACTTGACATATATGAAGATTTTGGAGAGATTGTACCACTACTAACACTTACATTGGATGATGAAGCTGAATCGGATATTTCAATATTTATAAAACTAGATGAGTGATTTATCGTTTTCTCTGTATATCCCTTTCCTGAATCAATGTTATAATGTAACCTTGCAAGCTATTTATAAGTAGTAAAAATAATAAAAATAATAAAAATATTAAGTTTTCTTGTGTAATTCATGTACTTATTTTTTGGTGTTTGTGCACAATTTTTATTTATCTTATGAAATTATAAATATTATTAATTTTATTATCACTGATATTATCCTTACCTTTTCTAATCTTTTCTCCAATCGATTTGTTTCTAAATAAACCTTATCGATAATTTTTGCCCTTCGTTGAAGAAAAATAGATGTTTTATCTCTTGTAACGCCTTGATGATTTATATAATCTTCCCTTTCCATAAAACAATTGCCACATACTTTTGCCCATACACCATTTTCTGGATCATGTTGTGCCTGATGATTTAATTTTATTTCATATTTTGTATGGAAATCACAAAACAAATGACCACATCTATGATGCATGATTATTTTTAAATAATTATAATAATAATAAGTGATCAATATATACATTCATCTATGATTGTACGTGAATATATATATATATTACACTCTTCCTTTTTTTTCCCCTTCTTATTATTATGGTTATTATGATTATTAATATTTTTAATAGTGATTGCACTTACTTTCTACAATGTTGTTTACCATTATTTCCTTTATTTAATACTTTTCCACAATTTCTTATATGGCAGATATCTTGATTAGAGTCATGTTGCCAATGCTCTCTTGTAACGTTATCAGAATAACGTTCTGTTTCAGATACAAAATAATCCGGTATTTCAGTTTGAGTTAGCTGTTGTATTTGTGATAAAAAAGAAGATTGATCCGCTGTAAATGATCTAAAAGAACTTATAGGAGAAATGGAGGTGGATGACGTGGAGGTAGATGGTTGTTGTTTAATAAGTGTAGTTTGAACTTTTTTTTGAGCTTGTTTAAACCATGTTAATAAAGCGCCTTTTGTGTCTTCTTCATTATGCGCTGTATCTATATGCTAAACCAATTCATATATGTATATGTATATATATATATATGTTATTTTATTTTATTTTTAAAAGACTAAATAATAATAACTTTTATTATTGTCGTTGTTTACCACATTTAATACTTGAAGTGAAGAGCAAGATTGCTGGCAGATGGGACATATAATACCTTCATTTGGTACGTAATCTTCATAATTATATGACATAAAACAATATAATATTTATAATATGGTGGGAACTAACAAAACTTGTATAAAAGAGTATGGATAAGCTTTTTTTTTTGGGGTGATAGCCAATAAAAAATATTTTTTTAGGTGTGTACCTTAAAAGAAGAAAATAAAGAAAGTGGGGGAGAAAAATAGAAGAATAAAAAAAAATAACCCATCTAAACCTAAAAAAGTAGGTAAAAAGAGTTTGCTGACTGAGTATGAATTTATCGTTATTATATAAAAAACTGTATTTTTTTATAGCTGAAGAGAAAATCACACTTTCAAAGGTATAAATAAAAGGTATGCCACATTTTTTAATTTAAGTTTTCCTTTTTTATTTCACTCTTTTTTTTCTTTTCTTTTTCCCTTTTTTTCTTTTTTTTTTTTGTGTTTTCTTATTGTATTTTATCCTTATTTTTTTTTATGCAAAACTAAATAATCATACCCAAATACACTCCTTTAATAATTAATAATAACAATAATAGATACAGCAAATAATTAATGGAATATTCAAGTGGTGATAGTCAAACTGATCCAACTTTTTGGAGAATGTGTGATAAAAATACCAATAAATGTTATTGTGATTTTAGAGTACGATTTTTTTTTCTTAGAAAATAATAGTATTAATAATAACATGATCATTTATATTAATTTAAAAAAATAATCATTTTCTTTTTATTATTATTATTATTATTATTGCTATTAAATAGTTAACTATAACACATTGTGAACAAACTCCAGGATTGCATATTTTAAACATTGTGGATATAGTTTGGAGCGGAATAGCCACGATAGTCGGTAATAAGATCTATTAAAAAAAGAGTTTTTTTTTTGATACTAACCATTTTTGCCATTTTTAATTTAAAAATAAAAAAAGCTTTAAGTATATTATATTGGCGGATTAAATATCGAAACCAACAAATTTTTGACCTTTCTGGGAAATACCCTCGACCCAAACCAATAGAAAGTATGGGTTTATTTGGTGTACTTTTCAATCTTTGTAAGTTCGTTAATCTTATATAATAATTAAAAAATGATGCAGAAACTTAGCTATTTTTAAAACGCCGTTTTCTGAAATTTAACTTTAAATTATTGTTTTATTCTTTTACCTTTTTTTTATTTATTTATTAATAATGATGACCAAATCAATATATATTATATATATATTATATATAAAAAAGGTCGAATCATTCATGCTAGTGTTTTAATTACTGATGTTTCAAAAAACCCTTATTTTCGAGCTATTATGTTTGAATTACCATGGCAATTTGGTATCTCGGCTTTATCCTGCTATTTATTCGGTGTTGTCTACACTTTAAATAGTGTAAGTTCAATTTTTTATTTTTAATATATTCTTATAGGTTATGAAACACATGGCATTTATTAATTTTCTTATTTTTTTTTTTTACTTTATAATAGAGTACATCTGCGGTAAAACATTCTTGACAATAAAAGTTACTGGGAAATAAGTAAAAATAAGCTTTAAATTTACATTTTTTTTTTTACATCATTTATTTTTTAAATAGACAAATCAAAATATCTATAAATCATGGATAAAATCACAAAAAACTGTTGATATCATATGTGTAGTAATGATGATATTACCATTTATTACTATTAATGTAAGTTGTATTTACTATTATTATTTTTTTAAAAAAACCCATCATGATCTTCATTTAATAATTTATATTTATACTCGTATTAATTATATAGCCAATGGCTGCTGCTTCAGCTTACTATGCACAACAAGGTGATACTTACATGGCAACCATTTGGACAGATGCTCTTTATTCTTTATGGATCGTTTATACTTTTGTTTTAGGAAGTTTGATCTTATATGCAGGTATTCGGTTATTGAATTTACTCTATGCTCATTTAAGAAAAAATGGTGATATGAATACTAATGTTAATAAAATAAGACTTGGTGCAGCAAAGGTAATAATAATAATAATAATAACAATAAATTAAAATGTATTTATATTTAGATATTTTTTTATAACCATATCTGTATACATTCTATTTTAGTTAAAAATCATTGTTGGAATTGCATGTTTTTGTTTATGGGCTTTTACAATTATGATTATTTTATATGTTTCAGCAAGAACTCATATTATATCTGATACTGCGTTTTCTATAGGTATAGCTTGTTTAGCTTTATTTAATGGCCCATTAGCAACATCTATTATTGAAGTAGCTTTATTATTAAAGTATGTATATTTTTATTTTATATTTTTCTTCAAAAGGAAAAATAACAATAATAATATAAATAATAATAATGATGATTTTCTAATATATACTTTTTTTTATCTTACAAAAAATAATTAGTGTCAATTTATTAAATGGGCTTGAACATATATCATTTGGTACATCTGGTGAAACACAGTCAAAAACATCTAAACCAAATCAAAGTCGCAATAGAAAAGAAAGTCATTTTTCTGATCTTAGTACTCAAGGATTAAATACAGTCAATTCGGCTGTTGCCCATTCAGAAAATTGGAATAATCATTTCAAAGACAATATTACTAATCATGATGCTAATAATAGTCAATTAGAAAGAAAAAATAGTCAATTAGGATATTCATTATCATCTTATAATATGAATGACTTACGTACTCCAAATTCTATTAAAACCATTGTTGCTACAGATGAGGAAGAGGATTTATCAAAGAAAATAACTGAAGTAGAAGAAGAACAATATTATTATAATTCTATGACAAATCATGTAAGACGACCACCACCAGTTAGACATTTTAACCATAATAACAATAATCTTAATACTAATAATAATCAACAGCAGCAACATCATCCTCTCGATCTTGGATTAGATGGAAATAATTCTATTTCTTCAGATATATTAGATAATTTAAGTCTTTCAAATGTTTATTTGGTTGATCCACAACATGATAGACTTTAATTAATTCATTTGCTTTTTTATAGCCTTTTTATCTTATTTTATTATTATATACATAGTTGTATATATTATACTTAATTTTATTTTATCTATTTATATATATACATATATATTCATACATTATACTTATTATTTAATTGAATGCTTTTTATTTCTATTTATTTTTTTTACTTTTTTATATGTAATTATTTCGATATTTATTGTCACTAATCTACTTCTTTATTTTTCTATCTATAAAAAAAATTATATACTTATATTTATATTTAATAAATTAAATTAGACTTTATTATATATGCAATATTACTATTTATTTTAGTAATCCATATTTCATTTAAATATATATATATATATATATACATATATATATATATATGAGTTTATATTGTGTTTTCAAGAATCAACTAGCTAGTATATTACATTTTATTTTAATTTTTTTATACTGATCGCTCCTGCTGAGTTTAAAATAATGAAAAAGGAAAAATGAGCAAATTATGATTTAAAGACTGAAATAAATTTAAACTCCACTGAATTTAATAGAGTATTGCGGTATCCATTTACATTTCATTTTCTTTCCTTTTATTTTTTTAAATACATACTATGCCAGTAAAACGAACATCTATTTATATAGCAAAGTACTTTAAAATATAAAATAAAATAAATAAAAGAGACTTATTCTATTTATGTATTATATTTATTTTATATACGTCTATAATAAACGCCTTTTTTTATTTATTATTCATCTTAACAATATATATACTTTTTTTTTATTGTAAAAAATATATACATATAGTAAAGCTAATAATAATAATAATAATAATAATACGGTATCCATAGAAGATGGTAGTGATGAACTAGAATATTTTCAATCGCAGTTAAATAAAATGGATGGTTGTTGTTCAAACTTGGTAAATATATGATATGTATATTTATTCATATATAAATGCTATTATTATATATATAAATAACTTAATAATATTACCTTTTAAATATTAGGTAGGTATTCTTGATTCATTTGATGCTCGCCTATTAAAATTAGAAGCTTCTATATTACCAATTCATAAAGCAACACAAAACTTAACACGACTAGCTAACAGTAAAATAAATAAAAATACAAATGGAAAAGCAAATATATAAAAAAATTAAAAAACTAAAAGTGGATCACTCTATATATCTTAATATTAATAACTTTTTATATACCACTTTTTACCATTTTATTTATTAAAAAACCTTCTTATGTAGATATTGATGCAACTTTGGCAGCTACAGATGATATTGTACAGTGTTTGAATTTACCAAGTAAAGAAGAAAGTTTTATTTTGAAAGGGTAGGCCGTTTTTTTACATTCATATTTTATGTTTGAATATATATAATTTATAGTCTTTTTTTTCTTGCTTATATATATATATATATATATATAATATAGCCCTGATGAAAATGATATTCTACCATATTTAAAGGCTATGGGTAGATTAAAAGACGCTGTGGATACAGTTGAAAAGAATCAACTAAAATCATGCGATCAAGTTACATTTAAAACGGTAATTCATGCATTAATATTTATAAATATATGTCAAAATTATTTATTGATATTTATTTATTTATTAAACAGAAACAATTACTTAAAGCTGGTATGTTGCATTTGGAAACTTTGTTCCGTAAATGGCTATCAGCTGTCAGCTCACCTGTAGATATTCATACTATTTTAGATACTGGTAAAATAAATTTTAAAGAAGTATGTATATACTTTAAGAAAAATAATCTATATTTTTATTTTATTTTATTTATTATAGATGAAATAATGCCATCATCTAATGCAATGAAGCAATTATCACAACTTGCAACATATATATCAACATCTGTTAATGAAATAGGATATACTGTTGATTTTACAAAACCTTATGGTGAAATTCGATCTGTTTATATGCAAAAATCTTTAGCACCTTTATCACAATCAGTTCAACTCTCTGAAAAACATCAAGGCATTTCTTATGAAAAAGGTTCTAGTGAATTTTTAAAATATATGGAATGTTTTGTTAAAATGGTCAAGGTAAAAATCATATACACACACATGTATATATGTAATAACAACTCTCTATATACTTATTAATCTTTTGTTTTATTTTATTTATCTATTTATTTTTTTATTGATATATATATAATAGTCAGAATGGGCTTTTTCTAAAAAAATTCTTTTTGGAGATACACAACGAATAGCAGCACTTAAGTTAACCATTAGTACATCATTAACAGAATTTATAACTGCTGGAAAACAATTAATTACTATAGCCAAACGATTATCATATAGTGAATCCGTTTATGTATTTGATATCTTGGAAAAGTATGAACGTGATTGTATCCGAACTTTACATCCTATTACGGATAATGGGTTAGAATTTCCTGAATTATCAGACCTTATTCAATTGGTCATCAATACAGCAATAAAAACATTTTGTGATTTTATGGATGATGTTAAAGGTAAACGTGAGGTTAATGCTATCATTAATCTTAGTATGGATGGTACAGTGAATGAAATGACAAGTAATGTAAGTTAATTTATATATATATATATATATATATATATATATACGTTTGTATGTGTTTTTTTTTGTATATGCTGATTCATTTATATATAAATATATATAAATTTATTATTAGGCATTAAATTATTTAAAAAGATTGTTTTTATGGAGGGATATGGTAGAACCTTTATTAATTGCGATTGGCGATGGAGGATGGAATTCACCACCTAGTGCATTAGCAAGTAAAAATATATCCTTTGAAAAATTAAAATTTGGAGCAGAATCAGCCTTAGGAACAGCATTATTGCAAAAATTTTTAATCGATGCATTAGATCAATTATGTATATCATTACAAACCAAATCAAGAGGTTATAAAAAACCAACATTGGTTACTATTTTCTTACTTAATAATTATAATTATATCCTAAGACAATTAAGATCACCACCTTTAAATGTTCTCTTCGATGAAGCCACAGAAATTAAGTTTGGTAAATTGGTTAAAAAACAACTGGATGCTTATCAAGAATCTTGGAAGCCATGTGTTGAAAATTTAATGGATGTTACTTATGTACGTGGTGGTGCTATTAAAAATGCTTTAACTCATGCTGATAAACAAATGATTAAAGATAAATTTAAGGTAACCTAAACCTATATATATAAATATTCAAAATAAGGAAATTTTTTTTATTTTGTGCTCAGCATTTTTTTTCCCTTCACTTTATTATTATTGTTATTATTATTATTATTATTATAATTAAAATTTATATTTATTTATATAGAACTTTAATATGGAATTTGATGATATTTGGAAAACTCAAACAGCTTATGCTATTCCTGATCCCGAACTACGTAATCAAGTTATTCGTGATGTAAAAAATGTTATTGTTCCTATGTACGGTAGATTCTTGGACAAGTAAGTATATGATTTTTTTTTTCTTTTCTCCTATTTTTAAAAAAGAAAAAATCATAATATTTTGTCATTGTTACTCATTTTATTTAAAATGTGTTACTTTTATTTTATTTTTTTTCTCACTTTGGTTTTACTTTTGTTTTTTATTCTTTTAGATATCAAAGTACAGAGTTTACTAAGAATCCAGCTAAATATATTAAATATGATAAAGAAAAATTGGAAAGAATGATTAATCACTTATTTGAACCTACAGCTTAATAAAAATAATAATAAAGATTATTTATATAGATTCTAAACCTATTTTATTTACTTTTTTTATTGTTTTGTTTTTGTTTATTTTTTTTTAATATCCATCCTATAATATTTCTCCACTTTTTTATTATTAAAAAACCCCAACTCTTTTTTAGTATTAATATTATAAACAACATAAAGCTTATCAAGATTATCACTGCTTTTTTTTTTTATAGATGCTTATTTATTTGATTTATATATTAATAAATATATATAAATATATAAGAGTTTTTTATTACGAAAAAAAAATGATATAAAAAATACTAATAATAAAAAGGCACTAATATTAAATATAATGGGAAATAAAATAAAAAAAATCAAGATAATGATAATTATGAAATATAAAAATAATAAAAAATAACAATATTAATAAATAGATTATAAAATAAAATAAAACGTAATTAATCAATAATATAATATAATATATATATATATATATATATTTAAAATAATAATAAATAATAACAAAAGTAATAGTAGTATTTTCTTCTTTTAATGTTGATTGATTATCCTTGTTTCCTTTTCTTTTTTTTGGAGGGGTTTTCTTTGTTTTCTTTCGTTTTTATTTTTTTTATTTTTTTTTTTTTGTATTTATATGTTTTGTTGTTGGCTTTTTTTCATTTTTTTTTTCGTCATTATTATTATGAACATTTTCTTTTCTTTTTTTCTTTTTTATTTTAAAACAATACAAAATCATCCATAGTTAATAAATCTTGTTCAGGGACTAAACCAGGAGAAGGTGGAGGAGAAGCCATTGAAGAAGCTGTTGTATTAAGTTGATTCATTTCATCGAAGATTTGATCATCATCCAAAATATCTACTATTGAATCATTGTTATTATTATTATTATTATTATTATTATAATTACTATTATTAATATTATTATCATTATCATCATTGTTATTATTATTTTCGGAATAAGATAAAGGACCAAATAAGGACATGGTTGATAATTCATGATGATTAGGATGATGATTAGGGTAATGATTAATTGGTGTAGGAGGACTACTAATATCAGTAGATGATGAATAAGAAATAGATGAAAATAATGATGAAGGTGAACATGAAGTGGATGAAGTAGGAGTAGCAGTAGTAGTAGAAGAAGAGAGCTGTTTTATATTTTTATTTTTATTATTATAAGGATGATAACGATAAGTAGACTGATGACGACGATGATGACGACGATGATGATGATGATGATGGTGATGACGATGATGATTTATTGAAGTTGTAGGTTGAGTAGTAGTAGAAGAAGTAGAGGTAAAACAGGTATCCAAGGGTGGTGTTGTCGTTGATTGATTATGATAAACATAAGGTGAATAATATATAGCATGTTGCTGCTGTTGATGATGGTGATAATCTATTGGTGATCCCATTGATAAACTAGAATATATTTCATTTTCGGAGCAGCAATGAGACCTGGCCCATGGGGATGAGTTTGTTGAGTCAACATCAACGATGGATTCACTCGGGGAGAGGAATTCGAAGGTTGTGTTTGTGATTCGAGGTGATACATTTCTTTGAAAGAGGCTGAAGCAATTACTTGAGAGTTGAAGTTCATTGTCAGTACTAATTGAATGAGGAATGTTGTTAGAAGAAGTTGGCTTTGAAGGCAACAAGACGGAAGTTGTTTTTTAAAAGTTTTTTTTGTTGAGTTTCTTTTTTATTTGTGTAAGTTGCTATTAACTTTTCTTTTTTTTTTACCAAAAAGTTAAGCAACTAAATCTATCCAAATAAAAATAAAAGCGACCCTTTATAAAGTTGAAAACTTAGAGTTTTCTTTCTTTTTTTGTGTTTGTTTTTTAAAAACGAAGAAGAAGAAAAAAAAAAAGGACTGAGATGTAAAGAGCCTTGTTTTTTTTATATATATAATATAACTTAGTGGAAGATATAAAACTATAAATAAGTTGTTGTTGTTTCCCAAATATGATCCTTTCTCTTTTTTTTTTTTAAATAGAAAAGAAAAAAAAAGAGATTTCTAAAAAGAAATATGTTTAACCTCTTTGTTTAAAACCAAAAAAGAGAAAAAAGGTTAAAATAAAATATATATATTATATATAAATATATAAAATGAGGAACGCGAAGGAAAAAAAAAAAAAAAAAAGAGAAAAGAAAAAGAAAAAAAGAGGAAAAGGAAAAAGAAGAAAAAGAGGGGAAATAAAAATACAAAAAAGTGGCCGGTATTGTAAAAAAATATACAAAATTTTTGTACTTCCCATTCCGAATAACTGATTGGCCAATATTATATCATAAAACAAAAAATAAACATTTGTAGGCGAATGAAATCAGAGAATTACCATTTTCATTTGTCATCGAGTTTAAAAATAAAATAGACATGTGGTACTATTTTAATATATATATATATAAATAAAAAAAAGGGTAATAGAAGGTTTTATTTTATTTTATTTTATTTTATTATATACATAAGTAAGCCAAATTTAATTCCATTTTATTCCTTTCAATTCTAATTTCATTTTAAAGTCATTTTCTTTTAATAATAGATCATTATTCCACCACCAATGTAATATCCAGTATTCTTTATTTATTTCATTAGCTTTCCACTCACCACCAACGGTAATGGATACTTGTGTTCCTGAATGATAATTATTTTGTGTAACATCATTATCCATAGAGGATGAAGAAAGTGGAGGAGGGAATGCATTGCAAGGGATATATATCTCAGTCACTTTATTTTTTATGTTGGTCCGAGCTTTAAATTCATAGCAATAAAAAGCTTCTTTTTTTGTTGTTGGTGATTCATATGAAATAGATAATGGTATTCCTGCTGTCAATTTAGGATGAGGTCGATATAAACATACTATTTGTCGTTGGTTAATTGAATTAGTTGATAATATATATGGTTTATCTATATGTTCAGTTGAAGTATTGATAGTAATACTCTCAGAACTTGACATATTATCTTCCTCCAAGTGTTTCTTTTTATTATTATATACTGTTGTATTTATTGTTTCAATAGGTTCTTCCTCTTCCTCTTCCTCTTGTTGTTGTTGCCATATACTCAGGTCTTCGCCATTCCAACGATCACCCCAACGTGAATTATTATCAGGTACATAATGCCAAAGAGTATAGTTGACTAGATTATTTTCTACAGCATTAATACTTGCATCCATTGCCTTATTTTGTGATGAGTTTGGATCAAGAACATAATTATTATTTTTAAGATAGATAGCATTATTATTATTATTATTATTATTATTATAAAAAGAAGAAAAGATGGAATTGATACATAATGAAATATACTGCCATAAAGAGGATGATGAAGAGGAAGCAAAATTATTCTTATTTTTATCATCACCATTTTCTTTTTGCATATCATAAGGAATACCAATTTCACCAAGTAAACAAGGATAAGAGCCAATTTGTTCAAGACCTTCTTCACGAATGGTTTTGATTTGTTTAATAAAACAATTGCGAATTGATTTTTCACCAAAACACATAGCACGAATAAATCTTAAAGGACCTGATCCATATTTCCCACGATTTAAATTAATAAAATCAATATTATAACTACACCATTTTTTTTTCACCAAAGTAAGACCATCATACCAATGAGGTGTATAAACTAAACGTTGAAAATGAATATTATCATCAGATGGTAATTTAGGAGGTTTATCTATAATTGGAGGTTGTACAAAAATAATTGCTTTTGGATGATAAGTTCGAACGGTTTGAATATAATCATTGATGAAAGGTATCCAATAATGTTCAGCAAATTGTGTAGGTTTATTCTCATGACTTGGATCATTTGCAAAATAATAAGGACAAAGTAAAGTTTGTGTTGATTTATCCCATACTTTATGTAATTCCCATATACACCCACCATCATTATTTTTCCATTGATCACCTCTTTTCCATCCAAATATTTCATCCACTTTTTTTAATTCATCTTTTGTTAACCAAGCAGTTGTTACATTTTCTTCTTCTTCTTCTTCACCACTAGGATTAACAAGAACGTCACCTGTTTTCTTTGGTCCAGACCATATAAATTTATAATGTGCTACTTTTGTTGGCATACCACTACCAAGTAACATTGCTTGAAAAGGTGTAGGCATTAATCCCATTTTAAAACTTGTATCGCTATTATCTAATTGAGTTAAATCAGGGAATTCAAGATACCCTTTACCAGGTTCATTCATTGTATCATATCCAATTACGATATCATCTTGTAAATCATGTTCTATTATTTTTTTAATTAGTTGTGCTATGGCGTTGAAAAAATGCTGTTGAAGATAATCTTGAATATTTATATTATTTATTATACAGTTAGGTGCAAATGTTTTTCCGGCAAAAAATAATGTAAACATGGTTTGAGCTGCTAATCGTTCATAATTTGTATTCCATATCATTCTAGGAAATGTTTCTGGATCATCATAAGTATTTTGAACTAATGCTGCTATGGTTGCTCCAAATCTTAAAGGATGAAATCCAGCAAGTGATAATGTCCATCCTGGATGACCTGATCCTCCGCAATGACGTGACCACTAAGCAAAAAGAGAAAATGAAAAAAAGATATAAAGGTAAATGAAGAAAAAGAAGTTAAAAATAAAAAGAAATAGAAGATGAAGATAAAGAAATAAAATGAAATAAAAAAAGAAGGAGCAGAAAGAAAAGAAAAATAGAAGAGAGAAAAAGAAAGTATAAAAAATTTAGTGAAATTGAATATAAATACCATTACGTATTTATATACTAATAAATAAACTTGACTTACTGTATCTTGGTGAGGGTCAATAAACACCTTCAAGCTATGTTTTCGACATTTAAGCAATATTTGAATAACATAATTAATATATTCAAAGTCATAAATACCACTACATAAATAAATATGCATTTTTTAAAATAAACAAGTTAATAATAATAGTTACAAATATATATATATATATATATATGCATATGTATATATTTAATAGAATATAAATATACATACGGTCCTTCATGTTCAATAGCTTCCCAAGTTATTACAAAACGTAACAAGTTAAAACCAAACTTTTTTAATCGTTCTAAGTGTAAATCAGCTTCTTCTAAAGGAAAAGGTCTACCAACAAAATTGACTTTTCTATCATAATCTACCCAAAAACCTTTACGAACATGAGAAGGTATTCCAATAGGTAATTTGGCACCGCCACTAATGTTAATACCATGAAAAAAAATAGTTCTCCCTGATTCCTTATCTATAAACCAAGGTCCATCTAATTCGATCATAGTCTAATTAAATAAATAAAAAAATAAATAAATAAATAATAGTAATATAAATTAAAAAAAACAAATAGAATATTTTTATCTAAAATACATTAGTATAATGAAAAAGAAAAAGAAAAAAAAAAAGAAAAAGGAAAATGGAAAAAAAGAGATAGAAAGACCATTCTCATGCTAAAGAAAAAATGACCTGGTCGGAGATTTAAAAAAATGCTTTAAAGAGATAATTGTATTTATAGTTATTTTCTAATTTTTATTATAATCTCGCTTTCTGATTTAAACAATATGTCCAAAAAATGGTAATACGTAAATAAAATAAGCAGATGATCTGATAAATGATTACACACACACATATATATAAGTAAATTCAAGCAGTTTATTAATTTTGTAATTTTATAGGCTAACTTTTTTAAAACAGATTACAATTATATTTAAGAATAGTACTTTTCATTAAAGGAAAAAATAAATAAAAAACAGTATGTATGATTTTAATAAAATCATTATGATTTATTAAAGTCATTAAAATTGAACGTTTAATATTGATATATACTTATAGCCTTTAATTTTAAAATAAAGGTACAGATAAATTAAAAGAAATATATTAATACAAAATAAATAAAATAAATAAATTAATAAAAGTAAAATGATTTCATTTTAAATAATAATATACTATGTTTGTCAATTTTTACCTTTATACAACATTTTTATTAAAGAGGGAGATACAAAACGAAAAAAAAAAAAAAAAGAAAAGTTAAAAAAAAGTAGAAAAAGGTTAAAGAAAAAGCTCCCTTTTTCATATATTTCTTTTTTTCTTTTTTGAAATAAATTGATAATATATATTATTGGTTGTCCGATAGGAGAAAGCGGGGTAAAATAAGTATTACTTGATAAAATACAACACGACAATTTAAAAGGGGATATTTTAAATAGGCATTATAGTAATATAATAAAAGGAGGGAAAAGGATTATTTAAAAAAGAGAGAGGAGTATATATAGTAATAATAATAATAATTACTTGCAGGAGCGTATTAAGTTTTTTTAACCAGTTCATCTATAAAAGGAAGACTTCTTGTAAAATTACTTTATATAATAGGTATCCATTTATTTGATTTTTTTTTTTTCATCTTTCTTTTTCATTTTCTACTTCCTTTTTATATAAATATATATATATATAATATAATATAATATAATATATCAAATGCAAATTCCTATTATTATTTCGTTTTTTACATTAATCATATCATCATTGAGTTATGCTCAAATACAATCTAAAAGTAATGAATTTAATATTAGTTCTCCATTAGAAGATGGTGTATATGTTGCTGGCCAAAAATTACCAATTACTTATGTTATTACTGATTCTAGTTCAAGTAATATAAAATAATAAATAAATATAAACAATGGTTATTCATAAAAATGGAATCAATCTATTTTATATGTATATCATTTATTTATTTAATTGATTTTTTTTTTCAACTTTTTTAGATTTGAATTTGAATATATATTTTGTACCAACTGCAGGTGTAAATTTTACAAGTTTGGTTATTGCCCATAAAGCTGATGTATCTGATATTGCTGGTGCTGTAGTAACAATTAACGGAAAATCATATTGGCAACATACTTATAATTATGCAATTCCTCCTAATGCACCAGCTGGATATTATCATGTAATAAAACAGATCATAATTAAATACGATTAAAAGTAATAAATGTCTAAAATTAATGATATATAAATATATTAGGTTGTCTTTGAATCCGTTGGTACTAATACAAATACTACTGTACCTGTTAATATTCGTCCTTTTGTTAATATGACTTCTGTATCACCTTCCAATTCTTTACCATCACAAACTAGTTCCGTCACAACTGATTCTTCCAATGCTCAAAAATCAATGGCCAATACTAACGTCATCTATTTGTCAAATATGCTTTCCATTTTATTATTTACTTTTGCTATTTATTACCTTAATTAATTTTTAAAAAAAATATGTGATGCCAGTTTAATTTTTTTATTACTATTTTTCTATTACTATTTCTAATTTTTTACTCTTGTTTTTATTATTATTATAATTATAATAAGTATTGTTACTATCTTTTTTAATTTTAATCCTATCATTAATTACAAATAAATTTAATAATTATATATTGCCATACAGATATTAAAAAAATAAATGATTATGTTGATGATCAATATAAAAGAGCTTTTTATTTTTTTATACAATTATTTTAAAGAGTCTATTAATGCTGCAGACATAACACCATAAATCTTTGAGCATCCATCAATACATTGTTCAGTTGCCTAATTTATATTAAAATAAATGAATATTAAAATTATATTGAAAATAACATACTATTGTTCTTTTTTATACCTTTGTTATAGTATCCATATCTGATTTTCCTGATTGTGTAAAATGTGTAACTTCATTTAAAGAAGGCATATATGATACCAATAATGAGCCACTTTGTTGTTTTTCTTCATCGTTTGTACCATCCAATAAAATATGGTCATTTGTAAATACCTATCAATATTAAAAAAAAAAAGCAAAATTGTTAGTACATAAATCTATATACATATATATCTAATCATCATCATCATAAATTATTACAGCTGAACATGCAGTAACTTGATCCAACATTTCTATACCAGCATCTGCTAAAGCTACACTAGCAGCAATAATAGCAGCAGCTAAACAAGCATTGGTTCCATCATTTTCTAATACATTTATATAAATATCTACAGCTGATTTTGGAATTAATTCTAATCTTACTGCTGGTTTTAATGCTTGTACTAATATATTTGAAAATTCTTTTTCTTGAGGATCCTATAATATATATTAATAATAAGAATATTATTTCAACCCACTTTTTTCTTTTTTTCTTTATTTCTTTCTATTTTTCTTTTTTTTCTTTTAATCCACTTTGCATAAATATATAAATTTATTACCCTCATATATCCACGACGTTTAACACAAGCAAAAGTTGAAAATTTAAATTCACAGTTTAATATACCTTCAGGTGAAAAACCAACTGATTTTAATTGACGTGGGCCATACCTAAGTTATAATATATATATATTTATAAAATATAAATAATAATAATTATAATAATAATAGTATTAATAGAGGAATAAAAAAAACAGCTTTATAATATTTAACTTTATATATACTTACACAGCACATACTACTTTAGTATTTCCTAATTCAATATACGTAGATCCATTAGCTTGAGTAACCAAACCAGTTTTCATAACTATAATAAATAAATCATTTATTTTAATATAAATATGATCAATGTACCCTTTGTATACAAGTCTTATTTTTTTATTTTATGCTCTTTACACATAGGTCTAAGATCATCCAAACTACGATCATCAAAGCGACGATTTTTATTATTTAATATATCTTTTGGTGTATCTGGTGTTTTAAAAATTGGGGGAACACTAAGTTCTGGTCTAGCTACATGTCTACGATCCATTCTTGTTTTATTTAAAGAGTAAAATAACTATAAACGAAAAAGAAAGTGATCAAAATAGATACATATAAAAAAAAAAAATTTAGAGAAATTTTCAAATTCCGCTTCTGGGCACCAATAATTAGGCATATAATGTACATATCCATATAAACTTAATAAAACTATACCATTAAAAATATTTGTGTTATGTATAAATAGTTATATATGCATATGAATATAAATTATGTATGTATTATCATGAAATTCATCATAACCAATCATTCTTTTGTTTTATTTATTTATTTATATATGTATATATCTAAAGCACTCATTAGAAATATAAAATATATAAATAAACCTCTATTCTATCTATTTATTTTTTTTATAAATAATAATGATAAAGATCACACTGTTTTTACTGATTAGAACAAGTAAAATTAAAATGTCCAATCATTTAATCACAAAAGTATATTAAACTAATGAAGACGGTTTAATATTTTAACTTTTCTTGTTTTATAAATGGCAATTTCTTACATTTTATATAATACCCTTCACAATATGAAAAATAAAATCGAACGTTTCCTATTTTATTTTATTTTTTCTGTTCTACTTTTGTATATAAAGAGATATATACTCTTACCCCTTTCTTTTCATTAGTTTTTGCTTTATCATATTCAACCTATTAAAATAAAACACCCTTATCATGGTGTATGTATATAGAGTGAAATGACTAATCATCTATACATAAATAATATATATAACGCGCCATCTTTTTGTTTTTTCCCTTTTTTTTCCATCATTTTTCATTGATTATCCTATTTATTAATCATTGATTATATATATATAAACATAAAATGAAATCTGTATGATTATTTATTATATTTTATTTTTAAAGACTATCACAAAAATTAGCTAATTCAATATCTCTTGTTGATAAACCTCCACAGTCATGGGTTGAAAGAGTGATTTCTACTCTATTATATACCTTTATAAATAATAATAATAATAATAAAATCCAATTACTTTCCTATTCTGTTATATTCTATTCTTTTTTTATATATGTATATATACTTACGTTAAACCATTCAGGGTGATGATCCATTTTATCAGCTTTTAAAGCGACGCGTGTCATAAAACCAAAAGCTTGATTAAAATCGGTGAATTGATATTTTTTAATAATAGCATCTCTATTTTCAACTAAGGACCAACCTGAATTTAATAAAGGTTGAAGAAGGGTTTGGCGTTGAGATTCTGTTAAAGTAGACATGTTTTTTATAAAAAGTGAAGGTAAAGAAGAAGAAGAAAAAGAAGAGGAAAGGCGGGAAAATAAAAAAGACATGATTTATATAAATTTCTAAAAAAAAAGGTAGAGGGGAGAAAGAAAAAAAAAAAAAAGAATCACCGTGGGAACTTATTACAACCAATGCACGCTAATTTTTAGAACATGTCACATGACTGTTTTTTAATATAAATGGCAATCCATTTACTATAGTCAATTATTTATCTTTTTCTTTATACAAATAAACATGTTATATATATACTTTTCTTTTTTTTTTATATGATAGTTGTATTTATTATATATTAACTACAAGTTAATTATTTATTATAATAAGTTCAGTAATAAGGTATATAAAACTTGCCAAACAACTTTAATTAAGCAAAATGACATCAGTATTGGGAATATATATATATTTATATAAATACATGTACAATTAAATCGAGATTAAATTGATTGCTCAACTTTATGCGTATCAATACAAGAATAATGAATTGTTTTTTTTTATGCAGGTATTTTATAAAGTTAGTTACACAGAAATAGATAGATTTACTATATTATTTTATTATAAATAATCATTATAATTGTTAAGAATAAAAAAACAAATAATAATTTGATAATATTTTTAAATGATAAGACAAAGAAGTTACAATATATGATTAGATTAAACGATATTAGAAAGATATTCATCTTTTTTTTTTAGTGTGATGAAGCATATTTACATATACATCTTTATTATAACAAGATCATAATCACCATCTAAACAAAATGATTATATTCTACCAATCTAAAGAAGAAGAAGGAATTGGTGTCAAAGGAGTATCGTAACGTTCTTCCCCTACTTGTAAAATGCCACGTAAATGTTGCTGTAATACTTGATCTTTACAAATAGAATGATTTATAATCTCTTCACATTTACAAGGACTATTGACTCTACCATACCATATAGCTCTTAAACCATGATGGGTATATAATACAACATTGCCAGCAAATGCATGACCTATATATATATATATATTTATATTTAATATATGTATACATTCCTTTTATTACTTTGCTTTTTTTTAATATATATATATATATATATATTATTTATCTTTACCACCTAAATGACTAACCAACATGACTTGAATTTTATTTAATTTTTTATCTTGAATGATTTTTTCAAAAGATTGTTGTAATAAAGGACCAATAGTACCACAACGTTTATCTTTTTTAAAATGACCACAAATCATGATATATTGATCCCAAGGTGAAGGTTGAACTTGAAATAGAAAAGTAGGTTGACCAAAAATAAAATCTACAAATTGATTTATATTTTTACGTGATACATTAGAAATGATGACATTATCAGGTAATAATAAAATATCATAATTATTTGAAGTAGTGGAATAAACAGATGGTAAAGAAGTATTAGTAACTAAAACACGTTGTTTTAGCGAAGATGATGATGATGCTGTTGTATCATTTTTTTTATTATTAATATGATCATATAAATGAAACGTATTTTCATTTTTACGATTATGTTGATTGTTTTGAATGGATGATTTTCTTTTTTTATCTAAACAAGTAATTAAATCTCCAGTAAATGATTCATCTTCTAAATGACCAGGCCAATCAGATCTACCAGTAAAAATCACCAAGTGTAAGGCATAACTTGGTACAGTATTATGTAAAGGTCTTGTTTTATCAAGATTAATTAGATGATTTGGTATATTGGTATAAGAACATGGTGAAGTACAAGAAGAACATTCTATAGGTACTAAAGGCTTATCTTTTAATGATAAAGTAGACGTCTTTACTGTAATAGGAGGTAAAGTAATAAGAGTTGAAGGCGGAGAGGAAGTATAAGTACAAAGATCTTGGATTTTCTTTATGGCCCATTCCATGATAATAATATATACATATATATAATATCGTTTTAATATAGGCGTGTGTATATATATAATTAATATATATATATGTATGTATTATATTTACATATAAATATTATTATTATTAATAAACTCGGGATTATAATAAGAACATAAGTTATATTCTATTATTATTATTATATTATTATTAATAAAGAAAAGAAAAGAGAAAGAGAAAAAGAAAGAACGAAAGAAATAAATCATTTAACCATAAATAAATAAATAAAAAGGGCGGAAAATTAAAAAAAGGTCATATGATTTTAATCAGATTGAGAGAGAAATTTATTTACAAATCATAAAATAATGTGATGATAGTGATGATGATGATGAAAGTTTACTTTTTTTTATTATCATTGATCTACCTTAATATTTGCTCATGAGTTATAAATGAGTCTGTAGAAAAAGAAATATCTTTATCAGCTCTAGGTAAATTGTTCCATAACATAAATTCTTTTCCTAATAAATAAATAAACAAATAAATTAGTCATCCTCATTTTAAGACTTTTTAAAATGATCTATTTAATTTTTTTTTTACCTGTAGAATCTTTTCTTTCTATTGGTCGACATACATCAGAATGAAACATCCAAAAATGACCATTATTACATGATGATAAACATTGTTTACAAGGTGATACTACGTGATATCCAACGATATTACCACTGAAATATAGTAAATTAATAAATAAATAAAAGGATATTATATATATATATATATACATAAATACAAATGATCATAGGTTTTAACATATATATATATATATATATATATATATAGAAGAAGAAAGAGAAAAAAGATTATTAATGCTTATCTGATCTAAGAAAATAAAATAATCATATTTATATATATATATATAATACTATATTGGGGTCACATGTTTATATCATGATCTCTCTTTTTTCCTTTTTTTTTTACGAATGAACTTACCAATCTAAACAAGCTACATCACGAATTCGGCATTGACAAGTACGTGTTAAATAATCCTTATCCATTAAGTGAGTTCTTTTTTTTTAATAACAATAAAATAGAAAAGAAAAAGAAAAAAAAGTTGAATAAGTTGAATGGATGATGATTATTAATGCATTTTTTTTATTTTCATTTTCATTTTCATTTTCATTTTCATTTTCATTTTTGTTATTTATATTTATATATAGTAATATTTACTTTGTTGTTGGAGTATCCGTGCTATATAATTCAATTTGAGTATCTGCTAATAGAATAGCTTTCATCCCACGTGTACATACATTATTATTACAATGTCTACAAAATAAATTATATACTAATTTTATAGGAGGAGAAGTGGATGAATTATTATTATCATTATTATTATTATTATTATTACTTGAATGAAGTAACTGTTGTCTATAACGGTGTTGGGTCGTTTGTAATATATGTTGAACTTGTTGGGTATATGATGATGATGATGACGCTGATGGAGAGATTGGGTATAAAGTTTGATGATGATATATGGATGAACTTGTCATGCTAATAAGAAAAAAAAGGGAAAGAGTAAAAAAAGAAAGATGAAAGAAAAAAAAGGAAAAGAAAAAGGAAATATAAAGAAGAACATTTTATAATATCTATCAAGTAAATTCGTCAATTTTTTTTTTCTTTTCTTTTAACATATATGTAATTCTTCCGAGAAAAAAAAACAGAATCGGGATATCGGTTGAATTTTTTTTGGGGTTGTTTAATATAATTTTATTAATGATTTATAAGAATAACATAATTTGACAATAAATTACCCTAAATTTAAAAAATTAAATAACTATAAAAAAATTTTAGATATTCGGAAAAAAAAAGACATTGATATATATACACAGTATATATTTATTTATTTTTTAACAAAAAGAATAAAAGTAAAAGAATAATAATAATTATATAATACAATAAATTGGTATAAAATTTATAAAACAATGATAAAAATAAATATAATAGTAATAATAATAATAACAATATTAATAATAATAATAGTAATAAACATTATATAAAAAAATAGACGTACTTAAATGTGGGGTTATAATAATAAAAAATTAAGGGGGTAGGATGAAGATGATGATGTAGTTTGTGGGAGGATTAATATGTATGTATATATATCATTATTATTATTATTATTATTATTATTATTGTTATTTTACAATTTATTTAAATGTTGTCTTGATTCAGAATCCACCAAAGTAGGTGCAGCAGAAGCAAAAGTCATGATAGAACCTGGAGTAGTCGGAGTATGAAGAGTAGTAGTAGACGGTTTAGATTTTAATAATAAACTGGTAGAATGATGTACAGGTTCTAAATGAGTGATATCATTAAATATTAAATTATGATGGAAACGACGTTCATTTTCGTAATCTTCATCACTTTGGTGATGATGATGATCATAATCTTCATTTTCATCATCATATTGATCGTTTGTTTGAGTTGTCCAAGTAGAATAATTAGATGATCTTTTATCTTCATGAGTAATCGTTGCTAAAGTATTTCCTTTTTCATGTAAATGAGAAATATTAACAGGAAAAGATAATCCATTACCTTCCATTTGACGTGGCCAAAACCATAATAAAGGTTGTCTTCCAAGTACACTTTTAATATTATTTAAAATACCTTGATCATAAGGGTAAGCAACCTAAAATAAAGTAAAGATTGGTATTATTTATTTTTAAGGGGTAATAAGTAAAAGGGTTGATGATTAATATACATTTAAGTTTGTTATCTTTTTATTATTTATTTATTTTATTTTATTTTATTTTATTTTCATCTTTACATCATGTACGGTTCCCATTGATTTTAAAGTTAATCTTTTTCCTTTTTCCCAGCCTTCAATTGTAGTTGTATTTGTAGTGATACAGTAAATATGATAAGAACTTAGTATTGATACACCAATAAGAACAAGAATACAAAAGAATAAATTAATAGCTAAAAGAACATATTCATCAGTTAATGAATTCATATTAAATTGTTGATTATGATCTTGTATTAATTTTGACAAACGATAAGATAATAAGACTAACAAATAAATACATCCAATTAAAACATAAAATAAAAATCGTATAAAATGACAATAATTTGCAAATCCAACACAATTATTAATCCATGGACAATGATGATCCATTTTTAATACGCATTTTCCACATTGTCTACAATGATGTGTTCTTGGTGGTTTATAATTTTGGCATGTTTTACAATATCTAGGTGCATGATTTGAACGTTTTACTTCTAAATGATGTTGTTGGGAAGGAATCTGAAAATGAAAATGAAAATGAAAATGAATATATATATATTAATAATAGATTATTATTATTATATAATTTATTATCTATAGTATATTTATTATCTATTTATTATATTTATTATGTATATATATATATTACCCAATTTGGAGGTACACTGCCAGGATCTGTTAAACATGTTAAAGCATAGTTTATATATATCATGATAACAAATACATTGAAAGGTATTAATATTAAGGCAGTTTTTAAAGTGGCACCACCTAAAAAGTTCCATAATACACCAATTTGAGATGAATATGCAAGAAAAGTAATCATACAAGTAACAAATAATACAATAGCTTGCCCTTTTATTTCTTTTAACGTCATATTATATTATTGTATTATATTATTAGCTGTTATTATTATTATTATTATTGTTGTTGTTGATAAGAAAGAAGTGAAAACGAAAAATATTATTATTATTATGACAACTTTTTTTCTTTTACTGATATTTATATATAAGGATTAAAAACAAGTATGGAAAGGGGGAATAAAGAAGGAAAGTGCTTTTTAAACTGTCAAAAAAAAGTTAAAAAAGAAAAAGAAAAAGGAATGGAAAAAGAGTGGCAAAATAAGAAAGTAAAAAAAGAAAGAAAGAAAGAAAGAAAGAAAAGTAATAAAATCAATAAAAAAAAAAAGGAGAACAGACTAAAAAAAAAAATATGGATAAAAAAGTAGGAGAAAGAGAGAAAAAAGTGGAGTTACAAATCCAGTAACTATCACGATTTTCGTACTACCTTAAAGACTAAAGGGATACTCTTCCTCGTGCTTCTTATAATTAAATACAATAAACCTTCCACCCTCCCCCCAATATAATTTGTCATAATCTTTTCCATACTAAAAACATCTATCTTTTAATAAAGACACCAGTATATTATTTAACGCATGATACTTAATTTTAATTGGCTGAAAAAAAAATTTTCAGTCTCTAAAAAAAATCTTCTCATCTTTTTTTTATTCTCATCTTATTTTTATTATTAAAAAATATAATAATATAATAATAGTAAATTTATTTATCCAAGTTGTTCTTACCATTTATACATACATATTAGAAAATACTTTTCTTATTATTATTATTATTATTTTTTATATCCAATTTACATATATCCATGTTCATAAATCTACAAATACTTATATACGAATACTATGCGAACAAATCCATATACGCCAATATAATCTAATCTTTTATTTTCATTTTGTTTTAAAAATGACTATAGTTTTTTTATTTCTCATGTTATGCCTGATAATAATAAATTTGTATAGAGCTACATCTTCCAAATATATGTAGTAGTTAGGATAGTTAGGTTACGCTTTAATTTTTTTGTAACTTTCAATCACTAAAAATTTAATTTTCGGTTAAAGGTTTAAATTCCGCAAAATTCATTGTACTTTTTTTAAGGTTTCCTTTTTTAAACAATATAAGATTCCATTTTTTTTTAATTTTCAATTTTTTTTTTCTCTTTCTTTCTCTTCCTTCTCTACCTTTTTCTTTTATAGAATATTATTGTTATTTTTATATAAAGTTCCTATATTTTTGAAGAAAGCATTTCTTTATTATATATAAATATATTAAAAAGCTGTCAAATTAAAATAAGTCATTTATATTGTACTTCATGAAGTTTAAGTGCGCGTCATTAAGTATCAATAGGAACTGTCCTAATTACAACTGTGCTATAATAAAAGAGTAATTTTTTTTATTAATATTAAATTCTAAATATACTTTTATTCATGATAGAAATAATAATTACTATTAAATAGTATTGTCTACCTTTTATTCATAATAAAGAACAACAACATCCATAACAATTAACCAATAACAGCCAGTAGAAGTAAATGAAACTTTCATTGCAGCTCAAATAACTTTTATTAACTGATATCTATATTAATTCATCATTAACTACTAATACTATGTAATACATGGTCGATTTTAATATTAAAACCAAAAAAAAAGTGGGGTTTATCTATGTTACCAAAGGATCAAGTGTAACTATCGTTAATTAATCAATGTAATAATTTATCATTTTTATATATCAAGTAATGCATAAGAAAATTTGAATTGATTATTAGCATATATGTTCAAAGAATCAACTTCTGAATAACCACTATCATCATTAATCATTATCAAACATGTATTAAACTTATATAGGATCTTAACTAAAATAAAATCAGCATTTAATAGAAGCACGAAAATGAATCAAGGGTTTAAAGATTATTTAAAAGAAAAATAATCGCATTAATGAACGAACCAAACTGTATTATTGAAATTAAAGAAATGAATTTGATCAACAAACCGACGGTAACTGGTAGTAATAACTTGCTTTATCTTCAAATAACGGTTTAAATGATGTTTTATCTTCTTCTGATAATAGTAAAAATATTATAAGCATAGTCGCTTTATATGACTGTCAAGGATGGAAAGATCATTGATAATAAAAAAAAATAGCGATGTTAATGAATTAAAATCAATAAATGTATACTATATTTACTGAGATTCAAGTTTTAATCATGTTTTTGGACGTTATATACCAATCATATCTTAAGTGTTATAGTGAAGTGCTCTGGTGATTACTGGGATTTCTTTTAATGGTGAAACTAATGAAATAAAATACAAAAACAATGGAATGGTTTACCTTATGCAAATAATAATAATAATTATAATAATAATAATGCTAATAAATAAATATTAATGTTTATCAGTGAATAGTATTAAAATTTTCAAATAATAAAAAATAATAATTTTAAAAAATGTTTGATTTAAAGTTTAAGAATCTTGAAATTCTTTAATTGACTTATACATTGATTATTCAACTTAGTTAAATAAAATAGTTTCATTAAGATGCATTAACTAAAAAATGATCTATTGCTCTTCCTTTAAACTATTATATATATAAAAACATATTTATAATAATTAATATACTAACTCATATAATACCTTATACATTTATTTTGCAAAATATCAGCAAATTATTCAGCAGCTTACTAATAAATATACGTAATTGTTTACTGATCTAAACAGTGTAACATCATACGAGGAAGAATCCATTAATTTTTGTTTCTTTGATAATGAATTAGTATTGCTTTCATCATTAATTATTTCAATATTGTTGTTGATAATATATATGTATAATTAATAAATAGAATAAAATTGATATTAACTAAAATATCTTAGTATATCAAACCTATAATAACCCTACTACTTTGATTGATCTTTGCATTGCCATATGCAATATTATATATTTTTAGTGGTATTCCTTTCTTTATCATCAACTTAAAAAATGAGAGAGAGAGAAAAAGAAAAATAAAGAATTAAAAAATAAAAAAAAAGTAAATTATTGGATATAATGATGATAAATCTTTCTGACTGAAAATTATAAAATAAAAACTCTCAAATACAAATTCTTGTGTTATAACGTGTGAGGTCAAATAAAATAATCATTTTATAAAGTATTAATACGTATGCAATGATTAGTTTTTTATTATATATATATATAGATATATATGATAAAAAAAAAAGAAAATAAGTGTACTTAGAAATGACGCATTATTTATTATGTTATTATATATATATATATATATATGTACGTAATATTATTTTTTTCATTCTTTTTTTCTTTGGTTGATAAATTCTAATGAATATTTATTACAATAAGAATTGGTTACTATGGTTGCTGTTGCTGCTGTTGTTGTTGTTGTTGTTGTTGCTGTTGCTGTTGCTGTTGCTGTTGTTGTCTTTGTAAAAGTAATCTTTGAAAGGCTTGAGGATTCATATTCGCCAAATTCATACCATTTATATTCCCATTTCCTGCTGCTGCTAACATAGCTGCTACAGCTGCTTGATTATTCATTCCCATCATTCCAGTTGGATTTCCATTACCAATATTCATATTACCACCTGTGTTTCCCATATTAAGATTAGATAATAATAAACTATTTTGTGCAAGACCTGGCCGTACACCTATTTATATAAATGTTTATGATTATTAATTAGGATTATTATTTTTAATCATTATATATATATATTGAAAAAAAATAAAAAGTAAAAATGACTATTTACCATTCATTCCTTGATTTCCCATATTCATCATTCTTTGTTGCTGTTGAAGTTGTTGTTGTAACAACTGTAAGTTGGCAGCATTATTTCCAGCATTAATCATATTCATATTATTTGCATTTCCATTTAATCCCATTAAACCAGGTGATCCCATATTTGCATTAGCATTATTCATTGCGACATTACCACCCATATTTGGTTGAGGTTGTTGTTGAGGTTGTTGCTGTTGCTGTTGCTGTTGCTGTTGCTGTGGTTGTTGTTGTGGTTGCTGATTTTGTACATTATTATTGTCCGATAAATCAGGAAGTGGAATGCGAGTAAACACTATACCCATCAATTTACCATTTGATTGTGTGAGAACTACACCATGTTGTTCTGATGTATTGGCTGCTGGATTAAACACCACAGTTGCAATCTTAATAATAATAATAATAAAATAATAATAAATAAAAATATTAACATTTATATACACTTGATCATATATGTTTTTGATTAATTTATTCTTACATAACGTTTTTGTTCTAAATTTCGCAAAAGTAATGTGAAATTATTTTGATCTTGTACAGTACTAGTTGGAAGTGGACGGAATTGACAAAATGGAAGCTTATTTTCAACAGCT
The DNA here is from genome assembly GCA_037043795.1 of Cunninghamella bertholletiae. Taxonomy (NCBI): domain Eukaryota; kingdom Fungi; phylum Mucoromycota; class Mucoromycetes; order Mucorales; family Cunninghamellaceae; genus Cunninghamella; species Cunninghamella bertholletiae. The sequence continues at coordinate 2,700,900 of JAZGVP010000005.1, forward strand.
AAACGCTGTATGATTTGACCTTTTGTTATAGGTGAACGGCCAGTAATTTGTGCTCTTGCTGGCCATGTTTCAGGTCGACTAAGTAATGATTATGGTGTTGTTTTTTTAATATTAATAAAAAAAATTAATAATCAAATCATTCATAAATATATATGATAAATAAATAACTTACTATTCCTCCATACTGACAACACTTCCACGTAAGGCAATTGGAAAAGCACCACAGTGACAACTGAATTCTTGAAAGTTATTTTCAGAAGTTTTGATATGCCATACAATTTGCCCTGTCCAAATGGCTTGTGTAGGATTTGGTCCTTGTTGCTGTTGATTAGCATTCATCTGTTGTTGTGCTTGTTGCTGTTGCATTTGTACCTGTTGTTGTTGCTGTAACTGTTGTTGTTGCAATTGTTGTTGCTGCAGTTGCTGTTGATGTGGTTGTTGTTGTGGTTGCTGCTGTTGTTGTTGCGGTTGCTGTTGCGGTTGCTGTTGTGATTGTTGCTGCTGCTGCTGTTGTGCTAAAAGTCTTTGCATTAATTGTTGAGCTTGTAAACTATTTGCAGTAAGTGATGATTGATTAGCCTGTAATTGTCCCATCTGCGCAAGCAACATTCTTTGTTGAGGTGTTAGATTAGCAGGTATTTGACCATTTAACATACCAAGATTGTTCATCATAGCTTGAGTTGTAGGATTAAGTTGTTGCTGAGGTTGACTTTGTTGTTGAGGCTGCTGTGGTTGTAGTTGTGGCTGCTGCTGCTGCTGTTGTGGTTGTGGTTGTGTAACAGGAATTTGTGAATTACTAGTTTGTGGCATTGAAGTAGCTGTAGGACGGAATTGCATATTAGCATTATTTGCTGGAAATGACATAGGTGCTGATGTTGTTGGGTTATTATTAGTATTAGTATTATTAGTGTTATTATTATTATTATTATTATTATTAGCCATTGAATTTGCATTTTGAGCATTTTGAGCATTTAACATATTTGCATTCATTCCACTAATCTTTTGAATACTGAATTGAATTGCTTGTAATTGCTGTTGCTGTTGAGGTGTTAAATTAGGAGTTTGTAATAATGCTTGACGTTGCTGTAATAAAAATGGTATAGCGTTAGGCATATTTGCCAAACGAAGAGCTGGATTCTGTTGCATTCCTTGTGGTATTTGTTTATTCTGTGCTTGTGCTTGAGCCAATGCTTGAGCTTGTGCAGATGGCTGTGATTGTGGTTGTGGTTGTGGTTGTGGTTGTGGTTGTGGCTGCGGTTGTGATTGTGATTGTGATTGTGATTGTGATTGTGATTGTGATTGTGGTTGTGGTTGTTGTTGAAATTGTTGAGGTGTTTGTCTACCAGGTAATTGATTTGGTTGGCTTTGTGGAATTTGAGGCTGTTGTTGTTGTTGTTGTTGTGGTAAAGATGTTTGAACCTGTTGTGGAGAAGGTGAATGATATTGTGAAGTTTGTACTTGTTGTGGTTGTGATTGAACAGATTGTTGGGGTAGATTAGGATGCCGTTGAAGAGATTGTTGTGTTTGATTTTGTTGTTGTTGTTGGAGTTTTGGAGATTGTTGAATTTGCTGTTGGAGTTGTGGAGATTGTTGTTGAACTTGCTGTATTGTTTGAGGTTGTTGTTGTTGTAATTGAGGTGATTGTTTTGTTGTTTGGGAAATCATCAATGAACCATTTGCATTTGATTGATTTCCATTGGGCACTTGTGCATTAGTATTCATTGTATTATTACTTGATTGTTGCTGCTGCTGTTGTTGTTGCTGTTCCATATTTGCTGGTGGAGTAACTGATGATTTACTAACAACTGATTCACGTCTTTGGAAGTTCAACTGAGCATTCATGCGAGCAGTAGCTTCAGCGAATTTTGCAGGATCAAGGTTGGCCTTTGGTAAACTAATTTGTCCAGGTACATTATCACGTTTACGTTTCTTATTAATATCTGTATTAGGTAAAGCTTGGGGAGATGAACTTCTTTTCATACCTGATACTAAAATAAATTGAAATGTTAATATATATTTAAAAAAAAATGATGTATTAATTGTTTTTTTAATTATTAACCTGATGGATCAGTAGGGGTAGGAGGCTGTACAGGTGTTTCAAGAGGTAGGTTAAATCCAGCTAATTTTACAAGGTGATGATTTGTTTCCGCATTTGGTACTGTAAATATTTCAGTCTTTTCATCATTAATCTATTATATTTATTATTTACAATAAAAAATTAATCCATTGTCATTTTATCTTTCATTTTTATTCATATTTATTTTTTCTACTTACGTCTTTTACTAATTTTTCCAAATCATTATAACCTTTTTTTGGTGTAATCAAAGAAAAATTTACTTTGTTCTATAATAATAATAATAATTATAAAATGGAAATATTAATAGAAAAAAAAAATCAATATTTTTTCATAGATGATGCTTTTTTTTTTAATCACTTGCTTATATTTAGTAGATGCTTTTTACCTTTTTCATTTCCGCAGCAATAGCGCTTAATTTAAAGTTATTATAACGATCATTTATATTTTTAATCACACCTGTCTTATAAGGAAGACTATTAGAAATTAAAATACAATGCAATTGAGGCTCTTGATTAACTATATCCAATTCTTCTTTATAATCATCAAATAACTATATGTGTAAAAAAAGAGGTGATGTGTTTACACATTATTATATATTATATATTCTTTTGATGTATTGTTCTTTGATTTCAAAATTATTTACCTCTAAAGCAGCAACTAATCCTTCTCCAACTGCATTTTTCATAATACCACCGTCTTTACATTCAATACTTTTCATAATATTTTGAAATAATACCAATTCTGACGTAAAATATTTTCGATCCACTGTTACTGCTGATAAGGGTTCATAATCACCATATACAACTAAACCATATCTGAGTATAGGCTACGAAGGATAATCAAAGTTAGTTTTAATGTATAAATAAATAAAATAAATAAACATATTTATCCTTATATCTTTATATATAGATAAACTTACAGTTATTCGTGTTTTTATTGTCTTATCTTCACCTTCTGTAATAATAGGAGTTCTCAATTGACTAATAATGGGAAAAAGGTATTAAAAAAAAGGGCAATACTATTAATAATACTATCAATTATTTCATACACACGCATGTATATATATATATATCCATACCGTAAAATAGGTTCTATATAACTTTCATATATATTTGTATAATGTGGTTTCATACGTGCAGAACCATCAATAACAAACACACAAGCTACTTCTCTTTTATGATGATGAGACATTTGTATTTGAGGTGAAGATTGAGTGTTAGCAACAGGTGATGCATTAGATCGTTGTATTGTGTTAGTATTATTAACTATTCCATTAGCTGTGGGAGTTGACATAATCAAAAATATATAATAAAGGTTGTATGTATATTAAAAATTAAAATGAATTTATATATATGTATATATTAATATAGATTAAAGAAAAAGAAGAAAAGAAAAAGTGAAAATAGTATTATTTCCACTTTTTAATAAAAGGTAAATTGGTAAAAAATATTAATAGTCAGAAATGTTATAGCGGTATCAAGAATTATAAGCGTATAAAAGAAAGAAAAAAAAAGAGAGAGAAAGAAAAAAAATTGGAAAGGGGAAAGAAATTAAGCAAATTATAAAAATCAAAAATTTCATTTTTATAGCCAATAATTTTACAGTCACACACACTTTATCACTACAATCAATAAATGATAGATACAATAATACTCGTATAATTAAAAATAGAAAGAAAAAAAGAAAAATAGTTTTACTTTAATATATATATCATAAACTAATCTTAATAAAAATGATATAAAAATGTTATATAGTTAAATTTATATACATATATTTAAATAATGATTTTTTTATCTTCTGAAATAAAAAAAGATATCTGACACATAAATTACAGCTATTTTTTTAAATTCTGATTATGTAAAAGATCAAACAAGATACGTATAATATATATATATATCTTTAATTTCATTAATTAATTAAAATAACTATATATTTATATCATTCTAATCTATAAAATATAATGAGGGGATCAATCTATCTAGCTTTCTTTTCATTTTCTTTTTTCTTTCTTCATTTTATCGAAGTTCACTTGTTAATAAAGCAGGATTTTCAACTAAAGTTTTCCAAGTATTTCCAAAGCGAGCAATAGTGGCACCATCAATAATTCTATGGTCAGCAGACCAACTAATAGGTAAGATTTGTTTTGAAATGACGTTTCCAGCACGATCATATCTAGGTAAATTTTTGACTTTTCCAAGAGAAAGAACAGCCATTTCAGAAGCGATGACCACAGGATCAGAATAAGTACCAGAAATTTTTCCAATATTTGAAACAGTGATAGTTCCACCTTGAAGATCTTCAGAAGGGAGTTTATTTTCTTTTCCTAATTCAATTAATCGATGTAATTCAGTTGCTACTTCAACAATTGTTTTTGATTGTACATTTTTTATATTAGGTATAAGTAATCCTTGAGGAGTATCCATAGCTACACCAATATTATGATAATCGCGGTATAAAATGCGTAAATTATTTACATTATCTAGTAACGGATCACCCATTAAAGTTGAATTCAAAATTGGATAGTAAGAAAGAGCAATAGATAAACTTTTAATAAAGATAGGAAGATAAGATATCTTTTTGAATGAATACATATTTGGATGTTTAGCAAAATGTTCATTTAATGACATTCTATATCTAGTTGTTTCATCTAATTCAATTTCATCTTTGAAACCCAGCTGAGGAATACTTAATGATGCAGTTGTTGATCTGAACATTTCTTGCTGTACAGATGATAATGATACTATTATATTTTCAGAAGACGATGGTGATGGTGATGATGATGATGTTTCTATATTTGATTTAGTTATCGTATTAGAAACAGTTGATGAATTAGAGACTAAATATATAAAAAAAATTAAAACGATACTCATATGTATATATTTTCTTATTTTTTTATTTTTAATACTAAAACATATATGTTTACCTTGAGGATTATTATTCATAAAATTAATTACATTTCCTTTTAATACCAACCCATCTCTTCCAGTACCTTTAACTTGATTAATGTCAATATTATTGGTTACTAATAAACGTCGAACAGCAGGTAACATATAATTACTACGAGTTCCTGAAGGTGATAATGATGATTCTTGAGTAGAATTGTCAGTAGTTGATGATGATGATGGTGATGGTATATTTGTATTATTAATATTTTCATTTGATATTATTTCTTCACTATCAATTTCAATGTCTACAAGTGGTTCACCAACTCTAGCAATATCATTTACTTGATGATACAATTTTGTTATTTTACCAGAAAAACGAGAAGTGATTTCAACAGAAGCTTTATCAGATTGTACTTCACATATTTTATCAAATTCAGAAACTGTTTGTCCTGGTTCAATAAACCTAAAATAGTTGCATAATTATATATATTAAGGATCTATATTATTATTTATTATATTTAATATAATAACACTTACCATTGTATTAATTCACATTCAGTGATTCCTTCACCAATATCAGCTAATAAAAATGATTTTACAGCTTGTTGTTTAATAGTAGTGTGAAAATATTGACGTTGAAGTATATGATTTGTTTTTGAATATGATAGGTTAACGTGTTGCTTATTGTTCTGTTTAAAAGAAGGGAAGTATAAAATATTTTTTAGTGACGCGAGTAAGTTTTTATTTATTTATTTATTTACATATTTGAATGGTTTTACCTTATATAAAACACGAGGTTGAGTTTTTCTATTTAATACATTTATTAAACTAACTAAAGGACGTCTTGTTACTCGTAAAGCATTCATATTAGTATTAGTTGATATTATTAAATAAATAAGAAAAAGAAAGAAAGTACGAAAGAAAAAGAGAGAGAGGAATAAAAAGAAATGGGGAAAGAGGAAAAAAAAATTAAGACCGTGAGAAATTTAAGCCAATAGAAAACCCCGTGTAACCTGAATTTTTACAGTATAATTTTTGAAATGTAAATTATACCTTTTATCTAACTAATGAATGTTATTATTATTTTTTTCTTCTAATCATATTATATAGAAACAATAGTAAAACATTAAATTGAATATAACTTTAGGTAAAATTAATAATAATAAAGAAAGAAGGAAAAAATATAATTTAAAATTAAAACCTTTTGCGAAAGCTTAATAAAAAAAGAAGGAAGAGAAATTTCATAAATAAATATGAGTTAGCAACAATAATAAAAGAGTTTTAACATGATCAAGTAAATTAATTTATAGAATAAAAAGATGAACAATTTAAAAAGAAAATGTAAAAAGATGATCGTTGTTATCTCTATGTAACTGAAAGTCGTTCCTCTTTCTCACTTTATACCGCATAAAAAGGAGTTTGAAATTATCATTATATTCTATAATTTCTTTTAATGGTATTTTTCCATGATTAAACAATGAAAGCCTTCTAATTTATAAATATAAATAAATAAAATGAAATAAAAACAAACTGTTTGAATTACTTTTATTAATCTAAATAATAAACAAAAATATCTAGCCTGAAAATTTAAATGAATTAAAAAAAATAATGACTAGCAAATAATCCTTTCATAAATCTAACAGGAGCATTACCTATTTGATGCTTTTTTTTTTTCAATTTAATTTAATCATTATTCAAAAATAAATAAACAAGAATAAATAATGATTATTTTAATTAAACGCAATGATATTTTATTTTCCAGTTACATATATATATATTATTAATGTATTCTCTTTCTGAGTAATCAATTTACCAAGCAGATATATTAGATATATCTTATTTACATTTTTTTGTTTGAAAATAAAATAAATTTGATCAAGGATCATAAATCCAATGATTTGCAAGAGTATTTAATTTTTTAAACTTTTATTATTAATGCTTAATTTATTGTTAATGCCATATTACTATACACTTTTTTCTTCTTCTTCTTCTTCTAATAACCAGTATATTCATAGATATCATCTGAAAAGAGTAATCCTTATTTTTTTTTAAATATAAATATGTATATATTTTTTAAATTATTTTGCCTATTAAATAAAATTACATGAAACCATCTTTACTTTATTTTGATCCTCTAAAAATAAAAAGAAAAAGAAAAGAAAAATCAATAAGGAATTATATTATTTCATTTTAATATGTGATTTTTATTATTATTATTATCATTTACCTTGATTTTTTATCATCATCCAATGATTTTTGAATTAATTCTGTTATTTCTGTTACTCTAACTTGTGCAATTTGTGAACATCTTAATACTTGATCCATTTCTAAAGGAATACCACCTGATTTTGATAATGCACATATTTCTTTATGAATATTCATTGTAATTGTCATATCCCCTTCTTTTAATTTTTCTTCTAAATAAGTTGGATCTACTACCAATAATTCTCTAATAATAATAATAATACCAGTTATTATATTATTATAATCATCCTTAGTTATTTTGTGTTTTATAAAATCAATGATATATGTATACTCCTTAATTTACCCTTTATCAAAAAAGTTGAATGTGACGCAGATTGGTATATGATGTACGCTTAAAGGTACTGGATTACGTTGATCAATTGGATGCTATTTACATATATCATAGTCATTAATATGATCCTGTAATTTGTATATACATATAATATCATAATATGATCATCACACTTACAATAGTAACTTCTTCTCCAATGACTGTAACATCTGGTCTTCGGAAGTGTAAAAGTGCAGATATAGCTGCAATAGAGGCGCAATCTACTAAATTACCATCGTGATCCAAAAAGTGAAGATCTACTCTAATTTGCCATACCTTATTTTTATTTAATTATTTTTTGATTAAAGCATATATAGATAAAATAACCCAAATTTAGAATAATCTTTATTTTTACTATTGTTTTATTAACATGACCACTATTTTTTTAATGATATTATTATTTTTACCTTTTCACCCGCGACAATACACAAACCTTCGGTATCTATACTTCTGCTACGACGTAATGCTTTTTCAATTAAACGCGAAATCATCACTTCTTGTTCAGAACGACTATAAAATTATTAAGAATAAATATATAAGAATAAGGTTGATTCATTATTATTATTATTATCTTATTCTACATTATATATACATATACATACTTTCCAGTTTCAAATGTAGCACAAGCCATAGGTGATATTTCTGTATTAAATAAAAGATAACCATCAGTAGGCTTATCATTACGAGGTCTAACTACTTCTGCTGTAACTATTGCTGATACTCTATTAAATAAATAAATATGTATATAAGACATCTGTATAATATTTATTAATGTATCTATTATATATGTATATATATATATACCTTGTTCTTCCTAACTGTACTTCAACTTGTCCATATTCTGCTCCAAACTTTATTTCAATTGATCGTACATCATATATCCCACGCCCATCAATACGTATTTGTTGTTTTAAAGCTTCTAATAAAAATTCACCTTCATTTAAACTTGGATCGTTTGCTTTAACCATTTTATTTTATATTATTTTATATACGCAAAAAAAAAAAAATGAGAAAAGAAAGAAGAAACACAAAAAGGAAAAAGAAAATTGCTTTAAAGGAAGTCACTTTTAAACTCCGAGTTACTTTGATATTTGACAGGTTTTTTAGCAAATCATATATAATATGCGATATATAAATCATTTTTATTACATACTATACTTATATATAAAATATATATATATATATTATAACTATAAAGATCGTTTGATAATATAAATAAATTAGGTATAAATTTGTATATTCCGAAATAAAAAAATGATTGGCTGGAAAAGTAAAGAAGTCTAAAAAAAGTAGTCCTCTAGAAAATAAAAATTAAAAGATCGGAATTTCAAGCTTTCATTTTATTATAAAAAGCCATCATGAAAATTTTTTTTTGTTTTTCTTTTTCTTTTTTCTTTATCATAGTTCGTATCTGCCTTAGATCCTTGGTCAGAAGTAAAAGGAAACTTGTTTTTGTTTTACTTCATAATTCATTGACTGAGCTTGAGTCATTCAGATACAAGAGTACATATACCTCCATTTGAATCCGATTTATATGATGTCCTTTATTTTAAAAGGAAAGTTTTTCTTATTTAACTGTTCTTAAGGGTTTCTCTTTTGATATGTTGACTATTAAAGACTTCTCACATCATATTTTGGTTATCTTTGGGGAAATATTTAAAACAAATAAATAAATAATGGAAATGAAAATTAAAAATAAGAAAAGAAGTAATAAAAATCATAATACTACATAAAAATTTATATGTTATATACTAAATAGAATCTCATCGAATTCTATTTTCTATAATTTATAATATTTATTAATATATATACAAGTATTTTAAAAATATAAATCATAAATCTACTGATACATTTAACCCTCGTTCGATATCTAAACGATTTTGAATAAACATATCCAAATCCTGCATAGCGATATTAAACCCTTTGTTTTGTATTTTACATAACCTCCGTACCCACTTTGATAACATTCTAATATTTTTTTGCTCTGTAAAACGTTCTTCTAATAAAATAATAGCACCTATTGTATAGCAATATTAAATTTTAATAAGATTTTATATGTTATATATCATGTTTTTTTTCTTACCCCAATCCTATAATTAAGGAAAAAAAAATAATAAATACAAATTAATAATAGATATATAGCAAATATTTAAGACTTCTTTTTTTAATACTATTAATATTTTCCTTACATTTTTATGACGAATACAACGACCAATTGCTTGATTGATGGCTTATATAAATAAATAAATAAAGTATAAATTAATTTTTCTAAATAAATGATTTTTACTTTAACAAATTACCTCTAAATGCTTGAGCAGCATACCAATCACCCCCGCTAATAATCCTTTGATATGGATGTTTGCTTTTTCTGTCATCATTATATTTTTTTTTCAAATCGACTTGAGTATCTTTACTATTTTTTAAATATATATAACGATTCATTCAATGATTAGAATTTTTTAAGTTACACAAGATAGTTTTTATATATAAACTTACATGTTTGGATATGGTATTCCTATTGCTATTACAGCACGACAATTGTTATCAGTGAAATCAATGCCTTCACTAATTTTTCCACGATATACCTAGTAAACAATAGATTTATAAATATATATATATATATATATATATATATATATATATATATATTAAAAAAAGAAACGAAAAGAACGACTTACAGCAAAAAATAAAGCACCAGTAACACCATCATTAGTGAACATATAGTTATCTTCTACTTCCTTTATCGTCGCATAATAATTTTGTAGTAACTTTTTGAATTTTCTTTTATTGTCACCTTGTGGTTCTAGAAATAATAATAGCAATAAAAGAATAATGATAAATATATTTATAAATATATTATGAAATTAAATATATAAGAAATAAAATGATTTTTTACCAATAAAAATCTTCTTTTTAGCTTCCAGTTTATCATAAATACCAGTAGACTATATAATCATTATAAAAAGTTTAATTAAATAATTATCAATATATATAAATATCATTTGATTATTATAATTTTCAAACTTTATGATACCTTCCACCGATTAATCAATTTATGCAATGATGAATAAGATGGCATGAAACAGAGTACGCCAAATGGTACTGTATTAATAATGGATAATATAGCTATAAATATATATTAAAAAAAATTGAAACATTAGTATATATATTTATATATATATATAGATCACGTAATCCATAGTCTGTAATCGTTTACATTCGCCGATATCGTCTTGGTATCGAAAATTCTCTAATGTAGTGTAAATTCCCCTTAATAAAACGCTATTTGGACTATTTTTCAATATATAATAATAATAGTTATAATAATAATAACTTTAATTTCAATCGAAATTATCATCATCATGTAAAAATATGTTTATAATTTAAATATTTACCCAACAGGGATGGAACCAATCCAAACTTGAGATGGATGAATGACATGATTAGCCTCTACTGTTGCAGAACTAAAAAAAAATCAATGAGATAAAAATAATAAAATGAAAATGAATATACAAACATAAGTTTTTTTTTCCTCTTTTTAACTTACAAACTAGTTTCAAGTTCTCCAGCAAAGGTATCCAACTAGTAAAAAAAAAAAAGAAAAATAGATAAATAAATGACATAAATACAACTGATTTATGGCAAAAAATAAACCTACAGGTGATAAAGTTCCGCTAGTTAAAATGAGTGAATGTGCAGAAGATGATAATTCATCAAAAATTACGCCTGGATTATGACACCTAGAAAGAATAAATGATACGTTTAATAAATAAGTATATGTATGTATATATGTATATGTATAATTTAAAATTACCAAAACCCAAGTTTATGAGCCCATGGATCATCTATTCATTTAAATAAATAGTGAAATTAATTATTAAATATGAAGATTATTCAAATGATAGGTAAATTCGTTTTAATATTTTATACCTTTATTAAAATTACTTGTTCGTTGTATTTTTTTAATTAATACCATACTGTAATCTTCTGCTCTACTGCGTTCCTCTTTAAATAAAAAATTAAATATCATTAAGAGAGCTATAGAAAAAAAAAATAATGATAATGAATAAATTAACTTTTTTATAAATATTATATATATTATATATTTACCTTCTATATGCCTTAATGCCCATAAAGTAATAAATTCAGGTACACGAATAGTAGTCACTTCACCAGTTATTAATGTATTTGTCACCGTTTTTCCTTTTGTTTGTCTATCAGGATCGTTTCTTACTTCTTCTGCATGTTTTTTTATTCTATTAAATGCTGGTGATATTGTATCATTTAATGTACTAGGGTTGATTTGAAGTTCTTGTAATTTATTTGTGATTTGGCTGCCTGTCCATCTATAAATGAATAGTTAAAAATATCATATTAATATTAAAAAAGAAAAGAAAAGAAATAAGAAATACAAATTCATTAAATGTTATTAAATTCGAATTTTTTTCTTTAAAAAAATTTACTTACATATGTATATGCTTTTCATACTCTTTGATTGTATATGTATTTTTAGGTTCAAGTATCCATTCTAGTAGTATATTTATTAACTAAAAATTATATAAATGTTAAAATAATAGTAGTAATTAATAATATACATAATGTATATATATAGGTACATCAAGTGATAAAAGTAGTTAAAACTTACAAATCGCATTATTTCATGATCTTCTGGAAGGGTATTTCCACGAATCACTAGATCTAACTCTTTTTGTATATTTAACAAATCAATTTCTGTCAATTCTAAGGAACCAACTTCACGAGAAATGTCTTCAATATTATGTGCTTTACAAAAAATGAAAATAAAAATTACAAACCATAAGTATAATTATATATTCAATTACTTTTATCATTATTATTATTTTGTATTTTACCTTCATCAAAAATAATGATGTTATCTTTAATTCTAATTTTCATTACATCCCTAATAACTATTAACAAAATTATAGTAAAAAAAGAAAAATAAAAGAAAAGGAGAAAAACATAAAAAATTAAGTAACAAAATAAAACATATGATATTAATGCGATTAAATAGTTTTAATTATACCTGGATCAATCACATAATTGTATGGACAGAAAATAAGTTCTGCTCTATCAAATAGCGAACGCGTTGCATAATATGGACATCCTAATAAATATATATGTAAATAAAAAAACCAATATATAAGTATATATTTTATTTTCACTATATATATATTTATATAATACCTCCTACTGCTTTTCCAGATTTTATGACATCTTCGATATCCCATACTTGATTTGGTTTAAATTTGTCATGTCCTATTAATTTTTTAGTCCCACTTCCATAAAAGCATTTCTCTTCATCTAAGAGTTCCATACTAATATATATATATATATGTAATTAATATAAATAAATTTTATATAATTTATTTCGATGTAAATATATATATTACCATTTTTCAGATTTATTAGATTCTTTTGATATTTTATCATGTACTAGAAATCAAAATAAATTATATAAATAGATAAAGCATCAGTGACCTAATTATTTTCCATTTAAATCAATATATAATTGCTATATTATATATATATTTATATTACTGCACAACTGATCACGGCTTCCCAATATGGTCATTCTAGGTCTATAGTTTGTATAATCTTTTAATTCATGAACAAGCTGTTCTATCTGTTTATGACTTTTTTTAAATAAAAAGAATAAGATAGAAATTAATCGACATATTATGTTTAACTTATATACATATACATATAGATGTCATATAAAACTTACGTTCGACTACAAACATATATTTTTGGAATATATTCAGTGGTACTTAATATGGCTTCCCCTGTTAAATTTTCAATTTTTTCTACTATATTTGAAGACTTGGATGGTAATAGTGGTACTGATGCTGATGGTAGTGATGATGTTAAATCATTATGTGATGTTATTTTATTTTTAATAATAGAATCATCTTCAAAAATCTCCTCCTTTAATTTTTTATTAATATCATTACTAATAGAATTATTAATATTGCTGTTGTTGGTGTTATTAATTTCACCTTTATTTTGTAAACTATTATTTTTGACATTGGTACAATCCCCCATAGTTGCTTGATTAGAAGAATCAATCTGAGCATTTTTATGTACATTAGTACAAGGAATCGTTTCTGTATTATTATTTTTAGTGGGTTGAGTTGAAACTTTAGTTTTTCTTTTTTTAGGAATAGGCACAGGTTGAAAATCATCGTCATCAAAATCAATGTTAATGGTTGGAAATGATAATTTATTTGAGGAACCATTTAGTTGTTTTTTATTATTATCATCTATCTTATTGTTATTAATCGTTATTACGTCTGACTGTTCTTTTATTTTTTTGATATTATTATTGATTAATTGAATTATTTCTGTATGATTCACTTGTTGTTCTTCTTCTTGTTTGATTATATTTATTCCAATATTATTTTCTTCTAGTTTAATTTTATTGATATCGGTCATTTTTTCTCCTTCTTGTTTTACTATTTCGAGATGATCAGTATTAGACTGAGATTGATCTAATATTACTTCTGATTGTAGTTTATTTAATATTTCTAATTTTGACTCTTGTTCTAATTTTGCTTTTTCTTTTATTTCATTGATTTTAAATTCACGCCATGCTAATTTTGTAAATAGGTAAAAAAGGTTAAATATAAGTCCTGTCAAAAATTAAATAATGATAGTAATAGATTGATTTTTTTTTTATTTTTTCTTTTATTTCAGTTACCAAGTGCTCCACAAAGTATTGCAAGTGATTTTCCAGAACCTAATATAAATATTTATATTGTAATATTGTTTATAGTAAGCGATTTATTTATTTATTTATTTATTTATATTTTATACCAGTTGGACTTTCTAGTAAAGCATTTTCGGATTTTTTTAAAGCTTGTACTATCTATAAAAATGTATTTAATATATTTTTTAACTAAAAAATAGAAGATAACAAAAAAAACTATAAATCTATTTATTATACTTTTGCCATCAATTGTATTTGAGCCGGATCTATTTGAATATAAATTAAGAATAGTCAGTGATTGATATTCTATTTCTTTTTTTTTTTTTTTGGTTTGATCATAAACTTTTTGATCAGTAAGTTTCTATTATATTATTCTTACAAGGTTGAAAAGGAAATTGTATCCGAACTCCATTTATAGGAACATCACGAAAGTTAAATATTTTTTTTTGCTTAATATGATTTTCTTCTGGCTCAAATTCAAGATAAGTTTGTTGCCATTCTGGTATAGGATTTGCCATTATCTATTTATATATTTTAACTTTTATAATATTATATATATATGTTAATATATATACATATAAGAGAGAAAAAAATAAGAAAGGAAATAGGGTTTTATTTTCGCTCTTTTTATTTGCTTTGCCTGAGATTTAAACTCCGGTATTTTTTTTTTGTGTCTTTTTCGCTCCTTTCCCCTTTTTAAATCTTTTAACCTTTTCTTTCTCACTTTTTCTTTCTCTTTCCTTTTTTATCTTTTTAAATGATATATTCCTTATATATTGTTAATAAAGCCGGTGGGCTTGTTTATCAAAAAGACTTTACTGATAACCTTGCTAAATTATCAAGTAATGATTATCTTGTATTAGCAGGTACATTTCATGGGTACGATTGTTGATAATATATATGTATATTTTATTAAAAAGAAACGATAATCATCTAAAAATATAATAAATACATTTTATATATCTCTTTGAACAATTAATAGGGTTCACGCTATTACTTCTAAAATATCACCTATTTATAATTCTTCTGGTATTGAAATGTTAGAGGCAGATAACTTTAAGTTATATTGTTTCCAAACACTAACAGGTGAACTATTATATATATATATATATATTCGTGTCAAAAGATTTTTTTATTAGCATTGTTTAATATTAACATAAGCACACACATATATAAGGTATATTAACTATTCTTTTTATAACTATTTATTAGGCACAAAGTTTCTTCTTATTACAGCACCTCAACAAAATAATGTTGATCCTTTTATGAAGGCCATATATGATATTTACAGTGATTTCGTGATGAAAAATCCATTCCATACTCCAGAAATGCCTATTAGATCTGAACAATTTGATCAATCATTACTAAAGCTTATTAAAAGTATCAATGGGCAATGATTTTATTATTATTATTATTATTATTATTATTTTATATATGATGTGTTAGAGTGAATCGATTTCTACTATTTTAAAATTCATGCATATGTTTATAATTTTGTGTATATGAAAACTTTGTTTTATTATATTAATGATACTTTTTTTTTTTTCAAATCTATTTAACACAATAAAATCTACTAGTTTTAATATAAATAAATAAAATAATAATAATAATAAAAAGAAAGTGTATATATATAAATTTATATAAAAATAATCACATAAAAAGATTATATAAAATTGTGAAGAAAGATAAAAAAAATGTGGTGGATGATGGAATACATGAGATAAAAATAAAAATTAAAAAAAAAAGGGTTTAAATAGTGTGAGGATTAGAGTGGAAAGGTGACCAAATACCACGTACACTTTCAGTAGTAGAAATAACTGGTTTTTTGGCAAGATTTTTCATTTTTTCACCACTTGAATCTCTAAGAAGTTTAACTTTAGTTGCAATTTCACTAGCAGGCATATTGCGAGTACAAATAACTTTATCTCTTCCATTTACTATAAAAAATAATAGAAAAATCATGCATATATATTATTATTACTATTATTAATATTATTATTATTATCATTTTTTGATTTTCATATTATTTTTTTCTTCTTTATATATATATATAGAAGTGTCAAAAAAAAAATGTTGCTTGTCAAAATATTTTGTTGCTTACAATATTCTCCACGAATAATAGGGTGATGGGCTTTTCGTTGTTGCACTACAATTTCGATTTGTGGGTTTTCACGGGCAAATTGTATAAGATCCTTCTTAATATAGTTTCTGATATAATCAATATATATAACAATAATAAAATTGTCAATAAAAAAAAATAGAGAGCAGAAAAGGCTTTAATATCTCTTATTGTTAAAAAGAAATCCAGTTTTATTATATAACGTACTTACATCATGCCTTTATTGCTTCCCCAAGATTCACAATAATTAAATACAAGCTTACGACATTGAAGTACGAAAGCACCAGTACCATTGTTTGTTTTTGCTAAAAGTTTATTTGCTACTGACATATTATATATATATATATAAATATTTATTTTAAAAGGAAAGAGGAAGAAAAAAAAGTTGCCCTGTTGTTTTTTAAAGTAAGAAAAAAAAAGTATCGGCGTTTAAATTTTCATTCGTGACTTAATTTTTTAAACCTCTTTTTGATCAAATTTTTCTCTTTCTCCTCTTTTCAATTTTTTTCCTTTTTAGATCTATTCATATATATATATAATGTAGGCTATATAACATGATTTTAAAAATGTATCAATATATAAATATTCACTTTTATTTATTTTAATTAAATAAAATAGGTCTCGTTTAATTGTCAAGAATTTACCAAAAGACTTGACTGAAGCTAAATTCAAAGAACATTTTGCAAAAAAAGGTGAAGTGACAGATGCCAAACTTATGCGTACAAAGTAATGATCTAAAATATATATAATCATAATTATTTTTTCTCTCTTTATTTTTATTATGCTCATTATTATTCTTTTGTTTTATTATTATAGGGATGGTGCTTCTCGTCGTTTTGGTTTTATTGGTTTTAAAAATGAAAAATCTGCAGAAGCAGCTTTAAATTATTTCAATGGAACTTTTATACATACTTCTAAAATTGTTGTTGAAAAGGCACTTCCTGTAAGCATATATATATATATATATTATTTATTTATTTTATTTATAATGTTATTTTATTTATACCATTAAATAAATGATAGTATGGATCTGAAGCAATACCACGTGCATGGAGTAAATATACAGAAGGAACTTCAGCCAATGTTCGATTAACAGGTGGAAATAGTATTAAAACAGATAAAAAAAATGATTTCCAAGTAGAAGAAACAGAAGCATTTAAGCAACAAAAAGAAAAATTAATCCAACATGTCAATCAATTAAAAGCAGATGAAAAGGACCCAAAATTACGTGAATATTTAGATGTGATGACTTCTAGATCAAAAGGAAAAACTTGGACTAATGATGATCTTGCCACTTTAAGATCTTACACAGAATCTAAACTTCATTTAAATAATGATAATAAAGATGATGATGAAGAAAAGGAAAAAATAATTGCAGCTAATACTCATGGTTCTGATGATGATTTATATGATGATTTACCATTTAATAAGGATAATAAAAAGAAAAGTAATAAAAATGAAGATGATCAAGAAGATGAACCTATGGATGATGATGTTAATAATAATGATTTAGATGATACTCCTATGGATGACAATAATGATAATAGCAAGAAAAATGTTGATTTTAATGATTTACCCGAACGTGCTAAATTAATTGCTGAACAAGAAGCTAAAGAAACAAATCCTGTAGATTTAATTGAAGATACCGGCCGTTTATTTGTAAGAAATTTGCCTTATGCTTGTACAGAACAAGATTTACGTGAAACATTTGAAAAATATGGTCCATTATCCGAAGTAAGTGATTAACATAATAAAAAAAAGGAAAGAAAAAAAAAAGATAATTGTGAAATAAAAATAATAATAATAATAAGGACGAAAATAAAAAAATCATTATGAAAAAAAAAAAAAAAAAAAAGAGTAAATAATTAAGTAACCAATTCTTTATATACGCATTATAGGTTCACATGCCCATCTCTAGAGATACCAAACAATCAAAAGGTTATGCTTACATCTTATATTTATTACCTGAACATGCTGTAAAAGCTTATAAAGAACTTGATATGAAACCTTTTCAAGGTCGATTATTACATATCTTACCTGCTAAAGAAAAACCAGCTTCCAAAGAAGAAGAAATCTATGGTCCTAATGGTACTAAACTTAGCTCAGTTAAAAAAGAAAAAGAAAAAAAAAGAAAAAATTTGGCCAGTAGTGATTTTAACTGGAATTCACTTTATATGAGCGTAAGTTTTACTATTATTAATAATTTGCACTATATTAAAAAAAAGAAAAAGAAAAAGAAAAAAGAAATTCATGATCATTAATGTTTCATTCATTATTTTTTTTAAAAAAATAGAGTGATGCTATTGCGGATTCAATTGCTGATCGATTAGGCATAGCTAAATCAGAACTTTTAAATTCTGAAGCAGACAATGTAGCAGTACGATTAGCATTAGCAGAAACACAAATTATATCAGAAACCAAAGAATTTTTAGAAAAGCATGGAATTGTATTAGATAATTTCGGTAAAAAGGAACGTAGTCAAACTGTCATCTTGGTAAAAAATATTCCATATGGTACAACAGAAGAAGAATTACGTGGACTTTTTGGTAAATTTGGTGATTTAGGCAGAGTTTTAATCCCACCTGCAAATACAATGGCAGTTATCGAATTTTTAGAACCAAGTGAATCACGCCGTGCATTCCAATCATTAGCTTATCGTCGATTTAAGGATACTTTAATATATTTAGAAAAGGCACCTATGGATATCTTTAAAGAAAAATTCGATCCAACTAGCGATGATGCTAAAAAGATCAATGCTAAAACAGTGTCTACTGGTGGTACTGATGTATTAGGGCTTGATTCATCAACGAAAAGTAATGGTGATGGTGATGATGAAGATCTTTCAGCTGTATCTACTTTATTCGTTAAAAATCTTAATTTTGAAACAACACCTGAATCATTAAGAAAAGCTTTCTCAGGTATTGAAGGTTATCGTTCCTCTCGTATCAATGTTAAACCTAATGCCAAACAACCCGGAAAAATGTTAAGTATGGGTTTTGGTTTTGTAGAATTTAATAATAAGCAAAATGCTCAAAAAGCACTTGATGCTATGCAGGTAAATATCTATATATATATATAATTGGTATGTTTTATCGTTGGATTTATTAATTATTATTTTATTTATTTTATTTTTGTTTGTTTGTTTGTTTTTTTTAAAAAAAGGGGTACAAATTAGATGGTCATTCATTACAATTGAAATTCTCTCATCATGATGCTAATACTAATAACAAAAAATCAAATAAAGCAGATAAAGCAAATACAACAAAATTGGTTGTTCGTAACGTACCATTTGAAGCAACAGCTAAAGATTTAAGAGAATTATTTAGTGCTTATGGACAATTAAAATCATTAAGAATGCCAAAAAAATTCAACGGCGGCCATCGTGGTTTTGCATTCTTAGATTTTATGACTAAACAAGAAGCTAAAAATGTATATGAGCAAATGGCTAATATTCACTTGTACGGTCGTCATTTAGTATTAGAATGGGCTGAAGAAGAAGAAGGCATTGATTCTCTTCGTGAAAAAACTGGTAAACATTATGCAAAAGAAGAAAGTCTTAGTGGTAGAAATAATAAACGACAAAAAATCGATATGGATGAAAATGATGATGCTATGTTATCAGATTAGGAAAGAAAAGGAAGAAAAAAAATACGTATGTGTGTATGTATGTAAAAAAAGAAAAAGAAAAAGAAAAAGAAAAAGAAAAAGAAAACAAATGTATATATATTTCTATTTATCCATTTTTGACATTTAATATCAGCATATCAATATATTATTAGCAATATAAAATTTATTCATTAATTTTCTCATATAATTGTAATTCTCAATAAAAATAAATAAATATAAAAATAAAACAATAACCAATATTAATATAGAATCCAACAATCTGGATATAGTATGATTAATCACATTTTTAAGAACCATTTAAATTTATATAAACATACATACATGTATATATATATATATATATATATATGTATAGTGTTTATTTAAATTAAATAATGTTGTAATAATAAATGAATGTAAAATATGTTGGTATTATTTTATATTTATATTATTACATAGCTATATTAGTTTTATTTATGAAATGTAGTGACATATTTAGATAATAAAAAAAAGAAAAAAAAAAGAAAATGAGAATGAAAGAGGTGATAATAAATATAAAGATTATATATTATATTGAATTATAAATTATTTTTAAAAGGATAACATTCTACTTTAACATTTTTAACACGAGCGATCACTTGTTTTTGATTAGACCACTATTTACATATATATATAAATATTATTAGTATATAGATTAGGATATATATATATATATATACTAGACTTACATCAATAGGACCTTGAGCCCATCTAGCTGTACCAGGTTGTTCTGATCCATCCCATAATCCAAGTTGCACATTAGAGAGGCTAGTAGGATACTGTGCTTTACCATTTTTAGTTGTCATCTCTTTTGTTACTTTACGAACTGATTCTCCATCAATAAACCATTCAATATATTCTGGAGTCCTATAAATTTATTAATACATATAAAAGGATAATATTTAATTAAAATCATTAATAAAAAGGAAAAAAAAATCTATTTGATCAATTAGATTTTTACCATTCAATAGTATATTTATGAGGTTCGCTGGTAGTATCTAAATCAGTTTGCTCACCATGTAAACCAACTCTAGCATCACCACTCCAAAAGTAATTTGTTCTACCATTAATAATATTAAAATAAATAAATTAATAAATAAATGAAAATAGCATAAACTTAATAGAAGGTTTCAAGAAAAAGAGAAAAAAATTCATACTTACTGTGCGTTATCAGCTATTTAAAATTATTGTATATCAATAATATTAAAAGGTTTAAGTAATCAATGAAAAAATATTAATCGTATAAATATATGCATGTGCCATTTTTAACTTACGTCCTTGTACGAGTTCGTAATCGATTTCATCTTTATTATCTGCTTTAAAAATAAAAGCGGTTACAGCACCGTTTGCTTTAGGAGGTTGGATAGTTGCAGTAATTCGACCATATTGCAATTTATGTTTATATGTGAAAGTTGGGCCATCGCCAATTTCTTTATTATAATTCCATTCTAATAAATTACCAAAAAAAAATAAAATAATTAAGTAAATAAAATAAAATAAAATAAATGATTAAAAAATAATGATGAAAGTAATATATATATAACACTTACTTTCTATTGTATCATATAATTTCTTATAATTTTGGGGTGGAGTTAAAATCAATTGTGCACCTCCAGCACCATCATCTTTATATAAACCACTTTTATCACCTTCAACAGACCAGAAATTAGTATTAAGAATGGATCCTTCGTAACCTTGACATTCACCTTCTCTTTTAGAATAATCACGTCCATAAGAAGGTAGTCCACTTAATCCTTGTAAAGCGGAAACAACTAATAAACCACTAAAAGCTAACCGATAAAACATTTTAATACACTTTTTAGGAAATTTAAAAAATAGAATTATATAAAATAAATAAAAGTAGTGAAAAAAATGCAAAAGAAAAAGAACAAAAAAAATTATTTGATTTCATCTTTTTATATATAAATATATTTATATATAAGACCCCCTCTTTATGAATAACATTTTTTATATATGTAAAATCTTGTTTTTTTTTTTTTTCTGAGCAATAAAAATTTACCCAATTTTTCATGCTTCAATATTTCGACTTTTTAAAAGGGATATAAGGGGAGAGTAAAAACAACACGTTTAATAATCCAAGATTTAGTTAAATATGATAATACTTCGATACATAAAAGTTAATAACAAGGAGTAGCAAATGCTTTTTTAAAAGGAGTTTCTCATTTATGATTAATTGGTCTAGATCTAAGTCTTGATCAGCTATTTTTTCATTCATTTTTATGTTATTCTTTTTATATATAATGACAATCATGGTAAAATGATAATAATAAAAAAGAATAGTATTAATAGCAAAGACATTCTTTAATCATCAATGTTAAATATTGTTTTCTTTTATTTATATATCATCCAATAATTCAAAAGTAAAAAAATTAATCATAACTATAAATGGCTTTTAAGTTAAAATAAGCTATAAATATAATCACAGAAAAAACAATAGGTTAGTTTAGCTATATATATATATATATAATATTCTCCTGTCTATCAACTTATTTTTATTCTATTTTAGTTAACCCTCCTAAATTTATGTATAATCTATTCACCTCCCACTTTTTTTAATATTATTATTCTCAATAAAGTTCATTTTCATATATTGTAATTAATCTTGATTATTCTTAATTAGTTCTTATATATATATATATATATATATATTACCTCTTTATTATTCTTATACATATATGTATATTTATGTATTGTTTACTTTTATTTATTTTTTTTATATGAAATGTATTGATTTATGTTTTGTATATATGATATATATATATATATATATATAAAAGAAACAAATCTAATCTTCATTAGCGGGTTCTGGAACAGCCCAATAACTACCAACAATAGGAACCTTTGATAAAATATCTTTCTTAACTAAAGGAATATCAGAGCCAAGAAGAGCAAGAGCAGTACCAGTAGCAGCACCCCAAAGAGCTAAATTAGGAGCACTATAAAATAAAAAAAGGAAAAGAAAAAGAAATAGATATATTAATAAATAAAATAGGGTTTATTACTATTATAAAAGTTTAAATAATATTATTCATTTACACTCTAATAAGTTTTTCTGGAGTAATGGAAGCAAAGTGTGGGGAGGTAACAATTTGTCTAACGGGCATGTTTGTTAATAAATAAAAAAAAATGTAAGTTGAAGAAAAAAGAAGAATTATCAGCCTAGGGTTAGAATTTTTTAAAAAATAAAAGTGACGTCTTAATTAAAGCTCCGACAGGGATATAATTTATATGTAATGATGATTATACTAATATTTATTAAATAAATGAAATAATCATCTTATATTTGTATGATACAATGACAAATCCTTTATTTATATATTTATTTTCATTAATGTATCATTAATAGAAATGTTTAATTTTTCATTGACATTTCAGTGATTCATAAAAAAAAAGAAGCGGGATTTTAAAAATAAAAAATGAGGGTGTAAAAAAGAAATAAAGCAATTGATACAGTTTCCTTTCTATTTTCTATTTTCGTTTTTAATTTACATATACATATATATATAATAGATAATACTAAGTAAACTATTTTAAAAAAATATGTTTATATATATATTAATATATGACAATATATATATTAAGATAATAATGATTAAAATAAAGTTATATGATTAAATACTAAATATAAATAACTCTTATTTATTACCTTGGGAAAAATAAAAATATAAAACATAAAATTGTATATAAACTTTATATTTATTATAAAAGAGTATATATATAATATTAGTTCATCTTTTCTTTGGTTTTTTATTTTTTTATTTTTTTATTTAAATATTATTCGATTTTCATACGATTTTTCTCGATCTTTTTTAAATTCAAGATATTATATGTTATATATGAAGTATATAATTGTTCAATATCTAAAAGAGGATCATGGTAATTTGAAGTATTGAATATGGGTTTAAAAGAACGAAAAAAAATCAGGATGATCATTTTCCTAATATAAAATAAATGTGATATTAAAGAAATCTTATTTTTTTTTATGTATCAGAAAGATTATAAATTGAAACAAAAAAAAAAAGATATATCCAATCATTTTATTAAGAATTATAAACAATCATCACCTTAGTTAAGTTGCATTAATAATACAATGTTAGAAGTATGTGCATTTAACATTAATATATTTATACTCTCACCCAAAAAATATAATTATGACTTTTTTTATCAGCACCTTACTATCCAATTTTTACTTATTTCACGTTTTTTTTTAATATGAAATAAAAAAAAAAATGCGGAGTTTTCATTTTTTGAGTTTTCATTTTATTTTACCAATCCGTTTTTTTTTTTTTCTCTTTCACTTTTTCTTCTCTTTTCCTTTTTCAGGTTCTCCACTTCATTTATTTATTTACCTTTTTTTCTCTTACTTTCTTCCCTTCCTTTTATTTTTTTTTACTCATTTGTTTATTATAAAGATTATTTATCTATAAATAATATTTAAATTTGTATTTCTTTTTTTACTTCCATCATAATATAAAATTATATAAAAATATATATTAACAAGGTAATTTTTATTCCTTGTAATGCGCTCAAATACAAAGCTTATTTTGAGTCTTATAAATCGTGTCGCTGTGCGAGTAAGTTATTCTTTTTCTTTCATATATATAACAAATAATATTAATAATATATATATCTGTATATATACTAAATGAAAATTTTTATCTTGTTCTACTAGTTACCAATCAATAGTGGAAGAAAGTTAGAAAGTTTAGAACATGATCCTATTGTACAGCAAACAGGTATAAAGCTACTTTATTATTAATATAAAAAAATGGGAGTTTGCTTTTTTTTTTTATTGACCTTTTTATTTATTTATTTCATTTATGTTTATAATCAATATATAAATATAGTGGCAGCTATTATAGAATTATCCACTTATAAGCTGTCAACCATAGCAAATGCTTTAGGTTCAGTTTTAGAGAATATATCAAAGGTATTTATATATAAATATATATAATAAACTTTATTTCAATTACATATTTATTTATTTACTTTTTTTTTCACCTATAAAAATAAAAAACAAAAGCATAACCAAACATCGCCTATAGACCATACAATATCGATAGATGTATTACAGTCACAATTATTTATACTTCGTTTATTATCAGCGTGTATGCAACACTATTGGAATTGTTATCGAGATCGGACTGATAAACTTGTTGCACAACAGCAAGAAGAAGCTGAAGCTGCAGCTGCTGCAACTGGTGCAACAGGAATAGATACTTCCCCTCGAGATAGTACAGATGACGGTTATTATAGGACAACAAATTATCTTGTATACGTTCCACCCTTAGATGATGCTTTGGTCACTTTTATATTAGTTTTAATGAATAGGTATTTAAATCACGTTCATATCATTGAAGAAATAAATGACCAACAAGAATCTTCATCATCAGAAAATATGTCAGCGCTGGTTGACCCTGTTACTATGGATATCATATTAGACATTTATAAAGTCGCTGGAAAAGTATTGTATTATGTTAGTGCTAGTAATTGGCCAATTTATTATGGAAAAATAAAATCAGCTGTACAAGTATTAGGTTCTATGGGCGATGGTGTTGATACAAATCCTCCTGATATTCGTATGTTGGAATGTAGTTGTTTAACAAGACAAAGATTACATACAGTATTAACTGGTAAGAAAAAAAAAGCAAACTGATAGTAATTGAAATTAGAAAAAAATAAAAATAAAAAGAAAAGCAATATTTTAAAGAAAAAAAAAGAAGAAAACCAAAAATTGAAATTAGAAAAATAAAATAGTAAATGATGATTATATTTATGTAAAGTCTTTTTTTCATTTTATTTATCTAATTTATAATTAGAACTTAGTTCATATTATATACATATGAAACGACAAGGAAAGCTATTATATTCTAAAATGATTCGACGTGCTATTTGGAGATGGATTGAAACTTATCCTTATGAATTTGAACAAGTTTGTACAAGTGATAATAGATTATTAGGTGGATCAGAAATTTTGTTTGATATGTGTAGTTCTTCAGCTGATACTTCTAAAAAGAAAGCAATCATGTGGCCATTACAAACTATTTTACTTTCTTTATCACCAAATCTTTTATTACAAGCATTTTTAGATAATCCTTCTTCACAAAATAGACGTGTATGTTTGTTTTTTAAAAAAAAAGAAAAAGGAAAAAGAAAAAGATGAATGACAAAAATAGGAAAAGATAAATATTTATATATACTAACATATTCTTTTACTCATTTATTTTTTTAGACAAGTTTTCTTGGAGTGTTAAGAAAATCTTTAAAAAGTTCTAGAACAGCAGATATTGCAGCTTTATGTTATGTTGATTTATGTAAAGCAGCCACTTATATCCGCCCAGATGAAGATTCAGTTTTACATCATATAGCATCTGATATTGATCCTGATTTAAGGGAAAAAATTTGGACAAATATAAATGAGACATCAACATCTACTCTTGGTTATTCAATAGATCAATTATCACTTACTGTCGATTATTTACTGACACGTTTACGATTGGATACTCAGGGTACATTGAGTACGTTAGTACCTAGTTGTTTAGAAGAAAATGCACCAATTAGATTTAAATTGGCACTTGTGAAAGCATGTCTTATTATAGCTGAAGATGATAATCGCTTACCTTGGAATCCAGCTTTAGAAAATATGTATGATGTATTATGTCCTACTTTAAGAAAATTATTTATTCAAGCTGTTACTACTGAATTGCATACTGGTCTTGTCATTGTATCTGCTAATGAAGGCAGAAAAGGTAACACAGAACTTATTCAAGATATATTAAAATTATACAAATTGGATCCTTTATTGGCTTTATTGGTAATTTATACATATATATAAATATTTAATTAAAAATAATAATAAACAAAAAAAGAACCAAAATAATAATGTGTAAATATGTATTTGCTGGTGGATGGTAATTAAAAACTATTTATTTATTTATTTACTTACTTACTTTTAGGGAAGTGGCACAGTTGAACAAAATAAATCAACAATGATTTGTATTGCAAATATTTGTCAGTATCCAGATAATCATATACGTCAATGTGCTATGGATTGCTTAGCAAAATTACATAATATAAATAACATTGTACATTGGGGTCCTAAATCAACAATAATGACCAATTTTTGGTCCATCTCATCACAAGTAATCTTTTCTTTGGCTCGTCAAATGCTAGATAATAAATTAAACGAAGATACAGTAAAAGCTCTTTTAGCACTTATGATGAAATTACTTGAAGCAAGAAATGAATTTTTAAGAAAACATCCTGTAAGTAGATGACCAATAAAAAAAGAGAAAAAGAAAACTGATAAAAAAAGCAATTAGATATACATATATAAAAAAATGTAATCAGATGTATATATATAAAGTACTCGGATAAAAAAAAAAGCAACTTGATAAAAATCTTACATCATCCATCTAATCCTTTTATTTTTATTTTTATTTTTGATCATTTATATGTTTCTTAGGAAGTAACCAATGACAGTGTAAGAGAAAGATTACAAGCTTCAATATCTTTAGAAATTGCACTTTTAGTATTAGTATGTTCACCAAATCCTGATATTTGTTCAGATGTTATAAAATGTCTTGGATATTTATGCGATGAAGCAGAATATGGTTCAGAAGAAGAAGATCCACATTTATCTCAAATCACCTTTATAAGCAACCTACCAGTTTATTATGAATTAGCATCAGAAGATTCTGTATTTCTTGGACGTAAAGCACAACAAAAACGTGTACGTAAATATTTAAGAATGATGAATCAACCTACACCTGGTAATTTAGCAGCTTGGGAAGAAGTATGGAAACGGTGGAAAGCATTGACATTACATGTTTTTAAATTAGATGAAAATGATATTAATCATTCGAAAGCAACAGATAGAGCAAATATAAAATTGAATGGTAATAGTCACTTTAGTTTGGATGAAGAAAAGCCTATAGAATGGCAAAATTGTACTGGCTTTTTAGTATCTCTTGGCGTTTGTTGTTTAGCTGATGATCCTGAAACTACAAAAGCAGATAATAATGATCGATTTTCTGATTCTATGCATAATCATCAGTTTATTAATGGTACTCGTAGAATGTCATTACCAACTGAACCAAGCTTGATGGTAGATAAATTCATGGCTGAAATGATTACTCTTTTAGTATCTGATCATGCATTTATTCGCGAAAGTGTTACTGATGCTTTAGGAAATGATCTTTCTCCAACCCTTTATGCATTGCTTTTCAGAAACATGACAACGTTTACAAATAAACTTTTTAATTCAGCTGATGAACCAGTCTATAATAATCATAATAGTCTTTTTGTAGAACAAGCAGCCTTAGTTTTGAAATTAATCTTAGATCGATTGGTGGGAACAAATGAAGCTTTACTTAATATAGAATTTGGTGTGTTTCTTAATCAATTTACAAGATATGTTAATGCTCATGCAAATACTCAGTCTATTTTAAGAATTAAAATCAAATTGTGTAATTTAATAGATACTTGTATGTCTAAAAAGGAACAAATTGTTATTGGGAATGAAACTCGTATAAGAAATAAATTATTAGATATGATTAAAAATTGGACAAGTGAGGCAAATGATTCCTCAACTGATTATCAAAATGATAAATTGCAACGTGATTTGGATCAAGCATGTCTTAAAGCAATGGTTGGCTTACTTCATCGTCTTCCTCTTCAGCCATTAGAGCCTGTTCGTACTACTGATGCTTTCCAAACGAAATGCCGTTTGTTCTATGGTTATTTTGAATACTTTATGAAATTATTATCAAGATATCGTGAAACAGAGGTATATCTATGTTTTTTTTTTTTTTTTTTTTTTTTAACAAAAATAACACTTTTTAACAAATTATTTATTCTTTTTCTTACTTTTTTTCTTTTTCTTTTTTTTAGCCTGTTAATGGAAATAAAGAAATATCCTCATCTGCATCTAAAGTAATTTAAAAATGATTATTCAAAATAAAAAAAAAGTGATATATATATAATTAATTTTTATTTTTATGATTATTTTTATCATATAGGAAATCGCACCACTTAAAAATTATACCATATCAGCTATGACTAATTTGCTTAATGCTAATATCGATGCTGGTTTAAAGTTCTCTTTAGCTATGGGATACCATGAAGATTCAAGTACAAGAACAGCTTTTATCCAAGTACTTACTAATATTTTAAACCAAGGTGTAGAGTTTGATACTTTGAAAAGAAATGTGACAACTGATCGTTATGATAAACTTATTGATGTAAGTTTTTTTTATTGCAATTATTATTATTATTTAAAAAAATATACACATGGATATTAAAAAAAAATATTTATTATTCTATCATTATACTATAAACATATAGATGCTTGTTGAATCAGATATGGAAATTGCTTTATCATTATGTGAAGTTTGCCCAGCTATGGACACCACTGGACTTGCAGAAGTACTGTTAGCTTGTTTTGAATCAAAACATAAAGAACTTTCATTAATTAAAGCTGTGATTGAGAAAGAAGTAGCTGCAACAGAACAAGAAGCAACATTATTACGTGGAACAACAATGGGTATAAAACTTATTTCAACCTTTGCAAAGATGTTATGTTTTGATTATGTACGTGATACTCTTCAACCTGCTTTAGAACAAATTGCTCAGTGGAGTGATAATGATACTTTATATGAATTAGATCCTCAAAAACTTGGTCCAAATGATGATTTAAATAGAAATAAGGCTAATGTTATACGTGCAACTGAATTATTATTAGATGCTATATGTTCATCAGCTAAAAATGCACCAAGGTAAATATATTACGTGATTTTTTTTTTTCAGTATATATATAATTCTCATTTTTTTTTTTTTCATTTAAATAGACAATTCCGTGAAGAGCTTCATTTAGTAGCTACAGCTGTAAGAAATCGATTCCCAGAAGCAAAATATACAGCAGTAGGTGGTATTGTTGTTTTACGTCTTTTTGGTCCTGCTATTGTTTCTCCTGAACATGCTGGCTTCACTAAGGCTGCTATACCTAAAAATACCAATGTTAGAAAACTTTTACTTCAAGCTACACGAGTGATTCAAAATCTTGCAAGCAATATTTTATTTGGTTCTAAAGAAACACATATGATTATGCTTAATGACTTTTTAACCAACAACATTTATCGCGTAACAAGTTTTTTACGTGAGATCTCATCATTACCAAAGGATGCTATTCCATCATCATCAGAAGAAGAAAAACGAAACACAGTACATTTAGATCAA
This sequence comes from Cunninghamella bertholletiae, assembly GCA_037043795.1. Lineage (NCBI taxonomy): Eukaryota > Fungi > Mucoromycota > Mucoromycetes > Mucorales > Cunninghamellaceae > Cunninghamella > Cunninghamella bertholletiae. The sequence goes on from JAZGVP010000005.1 coordinate 2,731,185, forward strand.
AATGGATACATTCGTCTTCATAGATATCTATCTGAAAATATTGAAAGGATGACACGCGATTTGTCCAATCGACGTTCTAAAAGTGGTGGAAACGGTGGTACCGGTGCTACTGGAACTCATTCATTATTAGAATTGAAACGTACTATGGATAGATTATCTAATCTTTTAGCTCAGCTTGGTCGACCTTCCGAAATTTCAGATATTGGTGTTACTCATTCTCGTTATCAATCGCATAGTGGAAATAATCAACAATTTAATGAATTTATGAAACGTAATGCTCATCGTGATTTATCTGCTATTAGTGCAATGAATATGTTTTACCTTGGTGGCACATCAAAAGCTGGTCATCCTGTTTTTTATCTTATATCTAGAAATGTGGATGCTGAAAATTTAGATTTTGAGTTGGCTATTTGCTATATGTTAAGAGTAAGATAAAAAATAAAGATAAAAAAGATAAAAAAAATTGTGTGTATAAAAATATGCGTATATAAAAAAGATACGTGTATAAAAAAAAACAATGCATTTAAATAGTTTTTTTATTATTATTCATAGGTGATGGAGCCATATATGAACAGTCCTTTTGAACTTTTATTTGATTTAACGTATATGGATGCTGAATGTGAAATTCCTATACATTGGCTTGGTCTCTTTTTCCAATTAATTAGTAATTGGGTGAATGATTACATGGTATCTTTATGTTTATATAATCCAAATACATATTTGAAATCTTACTTTAGAAGATTTCCTAGATCATTATTAAATTTATTGGTGAAACGTATTGTAATTGCTTTAACTCTTCCTGATTTATATCAACGTATACCCCCTGATCAACTTAGACTTCCTAAATATACAGGTAATATATTATTAATATATATGAATAAAGCGCAATGGATGGAACATTTATTAGTATTCACTAAATTTATATAAATATTTATTTATAATAGCTGATATTGAAAAGGAACCTTATCAAGTATTTTATCCTGTAACAAGACAAACTCATTTCAAATCAACGATACCTGTTACTGTCAAAATTAGTTCAGAACATATACAAATTATTTCGGTAATATATTCACACTCATATATAAATATGTCGGTAATGCTTATTAATGTAATGATTATATCTTTTTTTAATAGGTACGTCCTATTGATTTTGTTCCTGGCTTTGGATCTGTAACAAAAGATATATACCATATATCAGTACTTGAAGACATAAAATCAATTTCAAGTCCTAAACAAGGAAATGCAGGTGAAATTTCATTTAAATATGAGCACGGCAAGGCTGCAATGGTTCTTTCATCTCCTAAGAGTGATTCAATGATAGCTGTAAGTGATTAAGATTTATTATAAATATTTATCAAAAGTATAGATTAAATCATTTACTAATTATTACTATTATAATATATATAGCTTCTTCGTTATAATAAACAAAATTATGATAGAAATAAACCTGGTGGCATTCATGAAAGACCTCTTCGACCTGGTGATGTTCCTGGACGTTTACTTAGTATGGCCTTACTTAATGTAGGACATGAAGATCCTGGGATTCGTTTAGCAGCTTATAATTTACTTTATGCACTTAGTGTTACTTTCCGTTTTGATATGTCTAATCAATTACTTAATGCTCAAGATCTTTGCATCCCTGCCAATAGTACAGACTTTTTAATTAATATTAGCGAGCGACTTGCAGCATCAGAACCCCAACTTACATTGGATTTCTTAAGTGAATGTCTTATTGGATTCCATAAATCAAATGAAACTATGCGTCAATTATGTTTGAATTATGCTTCACCATGGTTACGTAATTTGGTCAACTTTATTAGAGTGACACCAGACGATAATAATAAAAATTTGGCAAAAACGAAAGATATTATTCGATTATTAATTGAATTAACAGTTAGTTATCCTGAAGTAAGTGATTATTTTTTAAAAAAAAAAATAATAATAATGATGATTGAATGAATGACGTAATTAATTGATTATTTATTATTTTAGACTTATAAGCATGTTCAAGTTAAAGTATGGAAAGTATTAGCGTCTGTAGATGATTTGATTAATGTCATTTTGGACTCTTTTATTCATTTTTCTGTGGAACATGGTGTTGGTTCACCTCAAGCTGAAGCTATGGCTGATACATTTGTTACTTTATCAAGTATCACAGTACGTGGAAAAGTAATTAGTAGATTAAGAAAGGTAAATAAGAAAATTAAGAAAGAAAGAAAAAAGATAATTTTATAAATAATAATAATACTTATAATTATAAAAACTAAAAAATTTAACCTATGTATATATATGTACATTTACTTTTATCATGGTTAGGTACTTCAATGCACTTCGTTAAGACCCTGTCGTCATCTTACAGATCATCCAGCCTGGACAGAAATCATTACATTACTTCGATTTATATTGATGCTTTCATTTAACAATGCTGGTCCTGTGAAACCATATTTACCTGAACTTTTCCATATTGTATCACTTTTAGTTGGTACTGGGCCTATTATGATACGTGCATCTGTTCATGAATTAGTAGTTAATATTATTCATACACTTTGTACAGCCATTCCATTAGCAGATGATCAGGTCCAAAAACTTCATTTTATTCTTAATGATGTATGTGATACAAAGAATAGAATTTACTTTGGTTTAACAAAACACCATGCAACTGCATTCACTATGACACCTGAAACTATGTCTGATCAAGCAGAAACTATTAGTCTTACCTCACTTGAAAGTACTATTCGCCTTTTACTTGATGCTCTTCAATTTGGTGCACCCTCAACTGGTAAAAATAAAAAATAAAAAAATAAAGAAAATAACATATATAATAAAAAAAAATGGTACAGCATATTCATTGAGTTTTATATTTTTTTCTCTATTAGACATTGCAAATACATGGCGTGCTAGATGGATGGGTCTTATTACAAGTACTGCATTTCAATTTAATCCAGCTATTCAACCTAGATCATTTGTTGCATTAGGATGTTTAGCTACAGATGAAGTTGATGATGATTTAATTTACCAAATTTTGGTAGCATTACGAGGTGCCTTAGCTATTTTTAATGAAACGGACGCAAGTTTAATTATTAGTATTATGATGTGTCTCAGTAATATTATTGATAATTTACCATCATCATCAAGATATGTACATTCTCTTTTTTGGTTGGCGATATCGTTAGTTGAAATGAATCATCCGGCAACTTTCCCAACAGCAGTACGATTTTTACAATCTGTTTTACGTGCTTTAGACGCCAATAAATTATTCGTCAACAAACCTATGGCAGAAGTATTACTTGAAACCCGTGGACCATTAGCTGATGTTGCTCGTGAATTGGATATCATCAATGGGGTTAGTTTTGATACTCATTTCTCATTTGCCATTGCAGGAATCTTATTCAAAGGAGTTCAAAAGATCAGTGATACAGAAAGTGGAAAAGATGTGATTTATGAATGTTTATCCACCTTTTTAGAAATTGATTGTAAACGATGTCTTGAACAACAAAATTATGTAGAAGCTAAATCATTGGGATATCTTGTAGGATTATTGCCGCTGGCGGCAAGAAATAACGCATTAAGAGATCTTTTACGATTAGCAGGTATTAATGAAATGGATTTAGATAGTATTGATCTTACAATGGGAGGTATCTTGAATAATAATGGATTTGCTGGTATGAATTCAATTACAAGCAATGTATTTACAAACATGATGGAAAACAGTAATGTTGGACTTGGTGGACATATAAAATTATTTGATACATTAGATATCCCTGATAATACCACTGGACTTTTACTGGTTTCATTTTTGGCAAACTTATTAAATACAGTAGATAATGAAACAGAAAGATTATTCTTGTACACATTTTTATCAGATACATCAGTAGCTATTCCTGAAGTATTTGCTTTAGTTTATGAATCTTTATTACCAAAAATGAATCAAATGGCAGTTAGTAGTCAAAATCATTCCATTATTGATGCTGTAAAAGGAATATTAATGACAGCTTGTTCAGAACCTGTCTTTTATCAACCTCAAAATCGTAAAAGTCAAAAGGCCTATTTGGATGAATTATGTTTTTCTGCTTTAGGTGATCCTGCTTTTGGTGCTTTAAAAACAAACGTTGCTACTAATGCTCAATTAATCAGTACTTTATTAGAGCGTATTACAGAATAATAGTAATTATTTTGATGCTCAATATTTATACATAAAAGAAAAAGAAAAAGAAAAAGAAATAAGAAAGAAAAAGAGAAATTATTTTATTATATGTTATATGTTTTTGATACCAACTTTATTTTTTAACCATTCATTTCATCTTTTTAAAAGAAATGTTACTTTTGTTTTATTATTATTACTATTGATTATTATTATTATTTTTTATTTTTACTAATTATTATCTTATTATATATTATATTGTTATAATTTACTAACTAATTTTATTTTTATAATTATTGCTATTATTTTTTATATTCCTATCATTATTAAAGTTAATTTTTATCCTATTATTATGTTGTTATTTCTTTATCAGTAACATTTGTTTCGTTTTATCCATATTACTTTATATATATTTAATTTTTGGTACCTTTGCTTTAATAATAATAAAGTAACAAAATTTGTTTTAGTCGTGAAACTTTTTATATTTGACTATTTTTTTTTTACATTTATAAACATATACAGTGGCCAGCAAAACTGTTTCAATGTTTTAATTTTTTTGACAAATTGGTTAATAATTATAAAGATTGCTATCAAAACTGGTACAAAAATAACATCATTCGAAAGCTATGATTTCTGTCTTTCAAAAAAAAAATTTAAAAATTAATTTATTGCTATATTTGGAAAAAATAACGATGCTAAACTCAGACAGTATATACATATAAAAAAAAATAACTAACTAATGAATAAATCTAAATTAATACTTGGTCCAGTAACCTTTGGCCATGGTACATTATTGAATACGTTTGGACATGGTGCCAATAACCTTTTGGCGTTCTTCTTTCTTGATTATATCATACCAAACCTTAGTAACACGCTTATAGAGTTCATTCATACCTTTTGGTGGAGTTTCGAATTCATTAAGCCTAATTTTTAATAATTGCCAAATATTTTCACTTGGATTCAAGTCTGGTGATTGAGGTGGCCAATCCATAATTTGATAAACTTGATCTTTCAAATAATCTTTAATCAAATTAGAAGTATGCTTTGGATCCTTATTATGTTGAAAAATAATTTGACTTTTATTAAGGTTCAATTCTTCACAAGCATAGTCAATGGTTTTGCTTTGTTCATCTTCCAAATTCTCCTTGTAATATATTTTATCCATATTGGAGCATGTTTGATGTAACCCAGACTCTACACCATGTACTGCACCAGTAGTTCACCAGTGGTAGTTCCAAGTTTTTGAAAGTCATGTAGAATATAAATATTTATAAGTATATGCTTAAAAGTATATTATTCTTCTGGATATGATCATCCGTTTTGGACAAGTTGTAGTTTCATGAAAATCTGTAAAGATTTGTGTTAATCAAGAAGTATAATACCAGTTGAATGACCAATGGCGTAACAACCGGCGTATCCACCGGTATATCCACCGGCGTATCCACCGGAATAGCCAGTGGCGCAGCCAGCTGTCATCGAGTTGTCTATATCCAAATACATATGAACATGCTCCCAGCAGTAGCTGAGTTAAAACCAACATTTTGTGAAACATTGGGATAGTTTTGCTGGTCACTGTATATGCTTCTCAATAAAAATATTTTGCCTTATGCGCAGTTTTTTTTCTTTTTCTTTAAAAACTCAAAAACAGTTTTTCCATTCTTTTTTTCTTTCTCTTTACACCTTTTTTTTTAAAACGAATAAGAATAATATATAATAAATGTCATTTAATAGAAAAGTAGCATATAGTGGGAAAAAGAAAAGAATACAATTACGAGAAAGGAAGCAAAGAAAAGCAAAAAAAGGTAATAACTAATACAAAGCGTTTTATTTATTTTTTTTAAAAAAAGCTTGTACTTACACCTTTTACTGTTTTATTTTATTGGTATATATATTATGATTTAGAACAAGAATATGAAGAATATCCATATGGTCATAGAGCTGAAGCAGCAGTATTAACAACTTCATTAAATGATCATTTTGTTCTTTCCAGTGGTAAAGAACCAACTTCTACTGATTTTGGTATTGATAGTAAAGATCCACGAACAAAAAGGTAATTTTAAAAAGAAAAGAAAAGGATATAGAATAAAAAAGAAAAAAGGAAAACTTATATATATATATATATATATATATATATAAACTTATATATATATATATATATATATATATATAAACTTATATGAAAAATAGATTAATATCAAGATTTGAAAAACTGTCACCAGAAGCAATTCAAAAAGCTCGTTTAAAAAGTATGCAACCTTTTAAAAGGCTACCAAAGGTAAATATATATAAGAATGGCTTTTTTAAAGAAATTGTCAAAATATAAAATTAATATCAATCAAATATTAAAAATCAAATATATATAAATATATATAAATATAAAGACTTGTTTAGAAGTAAGTGTAGAGGATCTTAAACCATTTATCGATTTTCCAAAAAGACCAAAATGGGATTATAAGATGAATAAACAACAAGTAGAAGAACAAGAAGAAAAAGCTTTTCAAGAATGGAAACAAGCCATCAATGAAAAATATGGCTCAATAAATAATGATGATGACGATAATAATAATATAAAACAATTAAATTGGTATGAACAAAATTTGGAAGTATGGAGACAATTATGGCGTGTTCTTGAAATTAGTGATGTGATTTTATTAGTAATGGATATTCGTAATCCTTTAGTCCATTTTCCTATACCTCTTTACCATTATATTACAAAAGATTTAAAACGAAAAATGGTTGGTGTTTTCAATAAGGTAGTCATAAAATAATAATAATAATAATAATAATAACAATCATATATATACATGATTTTTAAACAATATATATGTAAATAGATTGACTTGGTATCTGATTTTACCGTATTTGCTTGGAGAAAGTATTTTGAAGAAAAATTCCCTGAACTTTATATATCCACTTTTAGTTGCTATCCTAGAGAAGATGATTTTATTGATGATAGTGTCACTTGTAAGTAATATATATATATGAGTGGATGGATGGATGTATATATGAAAAAAAAAAAAGCGAAAGAGATAATCAAATTTTTATTCATTCATTTTTATTTATTTATTAATTTTATATACATGTAAGATCAATTAAGGAAAAGAGTAAAACGGCCAAGAAAAAGATATTATTCAGCTCAAGGTGTACGTGATATTTTAACTTGTTGTAAGGATGTAGATATTGTAAAGCAAGGTGTTCATGTTGATTGGAATGAATTGATTCAAAGGTATGATGATAATATAGCAGATCATTATGACAATGCTGATGAGGACAGTGATGATAGTGATACTGGAAGTATGGTCGGTTTAGGTAAAATTAAATGCAAATATATAGATTTTTTTATATGTAAATATTATTAAATCTTGATATTAATATTAATCACTTTTATTTTATTTTTTTAATAGATGATGAATTTAGTGGTATTTTGAATATTACTGATCAACAGATAACGCCTCATCATGATTATATTACAATTGGTCTTATAGGTAATTTATTTAGATATGAATGTACAAATGTGTTTGTATGTGTACCAATTTAATAATAATAATAATAATAATAATAATAATAATAATAATAATAACAATTATGTATTTAATAGGGCATCCAAATGTTGGTAAAAGTAGCTTAATTAACAGTATCATGCGACGAACAGTGGTGAGTGCAAGTAGAACACCAGGTAAAAAAAGATCAGCATAAATTAATTAATATATATTTATATATATATTTATAAAAACTAATAAATTAAATTGTTTAAATATATATATTTATATATATATATATATATATATATACATATATATATATATATATATTCATTAGGTCATACAAAACATTTTCAAACTATTCATTTATGTGAAAATGTTCGCTTGTGTGATTCACCTGGATTAGTATTTCCATCTTTATTACCACGTTCATTACAAGTAATAATTTTATATATTAGGAAAAAAAAAACATTAAAAAGATATTTTTTAATGAATGTTAATATTTATTATTATTATTATTATAGGTTATAGCTGGTATGTATCCAATAGCGCAAGTTCAAGAACCATATAGTGTCATTCAATATTTGGTAATTAAAAAAAACTCATTTTTATTATTATCGTTTTCAGCTTTATCATTATAATAAATATATGTTTATCTATTTATGTAGGCTGAAAAAATACCTTTAGAAAAAATCCTCTCTTTAACACCACCGGATTTTGAAGATTTAAAAGATGCAAGTAATGTAGAATGGTCAGCTTGGATGATTTGTGAAGCATATGCTGAGCAACGTGGATTTTATACAGCCCAAGCCGCTCAACCAGATGCCTATAGAGGTAAGTACATATATATATATATTATAAAATATTTTATCATATATCTAATGATTATTTTATTATTTAATAATTATTTATAAATACTGATTTATATAAACTCTCTGTTTTTATTTTTAGCTGCTAATGCTATGCTTCAACTTACAGTTGATGGACGTATTTTATTATCTTTTAAACCTCCTGGATTTTTTGAAACAACTAAATATGAAAAATTAAAAGTAAAAGAAGTAGAATTAAAAAATCAGCAAGAAAAAGAAAAAAATAATGATGATCAATTATCATATAATGAAGACGACAATGATGACGACGATGACAATACTAATCCTATTGCAACAACAAATGTAAAATATTCTTTATTGGCTTTAGATGATGAAAATTGATTATATATAAATAAATACATAAATAAAATGAATAAAAAGCATATATTACAAGAAAATAATGATAATATGATTGGTCTACCTTTTTTTTTAAAAAAAATATATTTCAAGATAAAAAAAAAAGATATTAAAAATAAAACAAATAATGATGATCATTTAACTGATATAGTGACACTGATGGCGATAGTGATGACATTAAATCTGCTGAAGCAACAAAAAATAGAATGTTCTTCATTGACCATGAATGATAAAAATTAAAAATAAAAACTCATCGTTATCATAAGAAAATTTATAAGCTTTGTTCTATTTTTGACTTTTTTTTTGACTTGTTTATTTATTTTAAATATAAAATAAAAAATATACAATAATTTGATCAATTAAAAAATATTTATATTAATGTGCGAGAGAAAGAGAAAATAAATAAATAAATAATAATAATAATAAAAAGAATAATATATGAATAAATATATAAAGAGTATAAATAATAAATAAAGATAATATATATAATAATAATAATAATAATAATAAATAATAATATAACAATAAGCAGTGGATAATTATAATAATAAAGGTAAAAAAAAAAGGATAATATATAATAAAAATAATATAAATATAGGAATAATAAGAATAAGAATAAATATAATATAACATAAAAGGAGGGATAAATATAAATATTTATATATATATATATATATAAAAAGATATGTATGTATAAATTGTATGTAAGATAATTATTGAAATGAAAAGGAAAAAAAAAATACTTGTATGATTATTATTTAAGATCCCTTTTTTTTAAATAATCATAGTTTCTTTTTGAAGGAGTTTTTTTTTTGTGTGTGTGAGTAATTATATGTGGCTAAGATAATAATAATAATAATTATGAGCTACTATCTACTAATGGAGGTAAAGGCTTATTGAATTGTACGACTTGTATAGGATCATTATCACCATATTTAGATCTTTTCAGTGGTACAGTGTTTGAACGATGAAGATAGCTTGACCTATCATCATGTTGTAATTTATTATTATTATTGTTGTTGTTAATAATAGGTTGCCTTAAATTTTTAGATAAAGTAGAAGTAGGTGAGGATGGTGATATAATAGTAGATGAAGTAGATGTTTGTAAATGAATATTATGTAAATTATTAGATGAAATAGGATGCCTAATTTGTTTATATGGATAATGATGATGATCATTTTTAATAATAGGATGAGGAGATACATTCGATGATGATGATGATGATGGTACTGATGTGAATACAGGAGAAGGAGATGATGATGATGTTAATGATGGTGTAGAAGAAATAGGAGTATCTGATGGTTGTGTAATATATCTTGGATCGTTATTATCAATTTTTCTTATAGAAGGAGAATTTTTAATTTTTGAAGAATGATCAACATTTTCAATTTTATTATTATTATTATTATTATTATTATTGATTAAAGGATGTTGTTGTCGATTATTATCAGAATTAGAATCAACTAAATCATGATTATTATTATTATTTTGATCCAAAACAGAATGTTGTTGTTGATCACTAGTATTATTATTATTATCAAATGGCATAGGAGTAAAAGAAGTTTTTGGCATTTGAAAAGATAATTGATGTTCAATTAAAAATTGTAGCACTTTCTGTGAAAGTTTATATTGTGAAGGATCCATACAACATTCTGGGTCCATTAAAATCCCAGGTGTAAAAACTGAAGCTAAATTAGGTGTATCCATTTTTGTAATATGTCTATTTTGACTGAATAAATATAATAAGTCCAATAAATAAAATAATAAACATTGATGTAAAGGTGGTAATTGTTCAATTAATGCTTGATATTCTTTCACTTTTTCTTCATCACTAATAGGTCGCTCTTTTTATATATATATATATATATATATATTTATATAAAATAATAAGGATTATTTTAATCATTTTTAATTATTGTTATTTTTTTTTTTTTTTAGAAAAATGAGCCTTAAAAAAAAATTCAGAAATTCTTTATTTCTATTTTTACCTATTGTTTCTCTAAATGGTTGGTATAATTCTTGAACAATAACTGGTTCTGGGAGATAATTTAAAAATCGTCGTAATATATTTGCCGTATCATGAACAGAAAATCCTTTCCAATCCAATTGCCTTCCATAATCTGGTGCTGTATTAAATATTTGTTGTAATTGACCGATCCGCTTAGCACTAAAAAAATCAATATATATATTTATATAAATACAGGAGTATTATTAAAAAAATAGAAAATTTAATTATATATATATATAAATATATATTATGTATATATATATATTTATATATCCATTTTACCTTCCACTCATACGAAATATACCTTCAGTATATAAAGCTAATATAAATAATAGGATAAACGTAATAAAAAAAAATGAATATATTTATATAGAATAATATTTTTTTTAAGTTAACCTTTCTTTTTATATATATATGAACATCATTCATAAATTCATCTTTTTTTGATTCACTTATGTTTCACTTTATATGTATATATATATATATATATATGTAATATTACCTTCTTCTTTTAAGAAACTACCACATTTTGCAATTAAAAGGGGAATATGACCCATATATTGAACATTATCATCGGCATAAGCAATAGCAGCATGAGCATATGAAATACTTTCTTCTAAAGGTACACCGAATATTTGGCCAGATTCTATTTACCAATAAAGTATATATATATATATATTATTATTATTATTATTATTATTAAAGTATTACTTTATTATTATTAATATGTCATACATATATATATGAAATGAATATAAGATTTATTTTCATTTATTTTATTACCATCTTGCTTTGAATTCTTAGTTTTAGTTTTTTTTTTCCACCAGCTTTTAATAGAAGTGTCTCTATCTTTTATATTAGCTGTTTCCATATTATATTTTTAATATATATATATATATATAGTAAATAAGGGACGAAAAACAAATAATAAAGTAGAACTATAATAATATATATATATTTGTGTGTGTATTATATATAAAAGAACAAAAGAGTAAAAAATATATATATAAAGGAATCAGAAAAAAATAACAAAAGGAAAGAAAAAAAGAAAGAAAAGAAAAGAAAATCAATAAAGAAAGAGAAAAAAAGAAAAAAAAAAAACAAGCAGAGAGTTGCCCCTCATTTTCTTTTTCATAATTGTCGGTGTTTAAAATATAAAATAGAAATCCTGTACGACTTGAATAATAATAATAATAATAATTTTTTTTTACCTTAAACACTTATAATATTAATGGCTATGGTAGTACGAGGAAATTATAATTATTTTATTTTATTGTTGTAGTTTAATAATAATCAATCATTCTTTTTTTTTTTTATCTATATATATATTTATATATATAAGGTTTACATTTGGCCACATTCTATAATAAACAATAACAAATAACAAATAAAAAATAAATAAATAATAATGATAAGCAAGAAAGTAAAAAAAGAATGAAATAGTGATTATTTTTATTAATTTTTTTTTTTTAATTACCTGTAATTTTAACTGGGAGTTTGGGGCGATTTTGAGGACCAGTTGATACATTTTCTAAAATAGTAAAAATAATAGTTTAAAGCATATAATTAAATATGATTCGTTAATACCTTATTTATAAACACTCTTACTCACACATATATTTATTTGTTTTATTTTATTTTTTATTTATTATTTATTTATTTATTTATTACCTATTTTTCGTAATGTTAAAAGACCGTCTATTAATTTCCCAAAAACGACATGTTTACCATCCAAGAAATCGCAAGGTTCGCAAGTAATAAAAAACTACATGTATATTTATCAAAAAGTTATTAAGTAAATTAATAAATAAAATAACATACATCATTTTACCTTTTTCATTTTTTCCTTACCTGACATCCATTTGTATTTGGTCCTGAATTTGCCTATATATATAATATATAAAGAATCATTTTAGATCAAAAAAAAAAAAATAAAAATAAAAAATAATCTTAGTTATTATTTTTTTTTTATATACCATAGATAATAAACCAGCACCAGAATGTTTCATTTGAAAATTTTCATCAGGGAATTTATCACCATATATACTAAAAGAGCCTGTTCCATCACCCTATTTAATTAATATGATAAAGATCAAATTTTTTTTTAGTGATATATATGTAGTTGAGTTTTTTTTTTCCTTCGATTTCGATTTAAAACTCAGTCGCAAACTTTTTTTTCTTGTTATATCTCACCTTTAAAAAGTCACCACCTTGAACCATAAAGTCTTTAATAACTCTATTTTATATATACATAAATATATTCAGTTAATATATATTACATTTATATATATTGAAAATTAGCTATATTCTTACCTGTGAAAAATACAATTTTTATATCCTATAGGTTGTCCATTACGTCTATATATAATTTATAAAAAGAAACAAATCAACATATATATTGTAAGTAAAAAAAAAAAAAAAGAGCTTTTGATCTATAAATATATAAATATATATAATAGCTAAATATATTCTTATTATTGTTATTATTATTTACTTGAATTCACCAGTACATAATTGTCTAATAAAATAAAAAACAAATAAGTATTATTAACTATTGTTTTTAACTTTTGTAAATATATATATATATATATATATATATAATAAAGAGCAATAATAATACCTAAAGTTTTCAGCAGTTTTTGGTACAATATCAGAAAATAATTCCATCTTCATACGACCTACAGGTACATCCCCAATAGATATATCAAAAAATACAATAGGTCTTTCTACTTGTGACATATTTTATATATTAGTTATTTGCTTTTTTTTTTAAAGAAAGTAAAAGAACGTGAAAGAAAAATACGTGAAGGAAAAAAATAAATGCTGGATTCTATTTTCTTTAACCGATTGTCGGAGTATTAAATTTACAAATCTGGATAGACTAGCAATAGCTGATCATACAGTAAAAAAAAAAATATCATCACGAATTTATTACAAGGAATATGATGATTTCTTTTTTATACCAATTGATTTAAATGATCATATACGATAAACTAAAGTATTATGATCAATTCAAATTAAAAAAGAAAAACATTTGAATACATTTATATATATATATATATATATAAAAACAAAATATAATGATTCAAGTAGTATATAAAAGTAATAGACCTGTATTTTATATTTATTTTTACATAAACATATATACCCAATTTGCATTAATAAATATTAATGAAAATTTGCGCTGTTTTTTTTTAATATTCTTTAACGCTTGATCATTACTGTTGATTATGAATAGATTTCCAAAAAAGAAAAAAAATATAAATATAACCTAACACATTTCTACCTTTTTACTGGTATATGTTTCATATATTTCATTTTAGCGGTTTTTGATATTTCTATTTCATTTTATTATTAGTATTTATATATAGTAGAATTATATATAAATAGATTAAAGATAATATTTATGAAACAATATTTTTTTGCGTTAATATATATATATATAAAATACACTTTATTATTAATTAACAATTTATAAATTTGTTTAAGCTCTTTAATTATTATTAATTAATAGTTTATATATATATATGTTTAAGCACTTTGAATCTAAAAAAAAAAAAAAAAAAAAACAATTGATGAAAATAAAATAAAAAAGACTTTATATGATTTTCAATGTATATAAATATATGTATATTTTTTATTTAATTAAAAAATAACAATATATAAAAAGGTAAACTGGATTACATAATAAAATATTAAGAATTGTATGAAATATAAATTAATATAAAAAAAAAGTAAATAAATGAACTTTTTTAACAAGTAATAGAAACGTCTCTAACATAGGTAACGATTGGTGATTTTTGTTTAGACCAATCAATAGGACCATTAGCCCAGTTAGCAGTCCAAGGAGCAGTAGAACCATCCCAGAGACCTAATTGAATACGTCTATTTAAAATAGAATAAATAAATAAAAAAAATGAATGAATGAATAAATAAAAAAAAAAATCACTTATTTAATTATTACTGTTATAAATAAATAAATAAGTAGATAAATAAAATACTTACAAAGGTTCAGTAGGATATTCATATTGACCTTTTTTATTTTTAGTAGATGCACGAGTCTTGGTACGAACTACTTTATTATCAAGATACCAAGTGATTGTAGAAGGAGTCCAGCTAATTTTATAATTATGATAAGCATCATAAGGTTTGGCACCATTAGGGAGAGTTTCAACAGCACCATTAACACCATAAACAATGTTTTTACCCCAGAAATAATTGGATCTAAAAAGAAAAAGAAAAAATAGAATAAAAGAATTATTTAATTTATGAATACAAAATGATAATGATGATGATAATGATATATATATATATATATAGATACTTACTGAATATTATCTTTATTTCCACCGAGAATTTCATAATCAATTTCGTCACCTTTATCAGCAATACTGATGGATGATTAAAAAATAAAATAAATAAATAAAAAAAGTAAAATGATCATATATAAATATGATAGATAAAAAATCGTTAGATGAATGAATCTTTAAAGATATTTATATATATATATATATATATATATATTATTTTACCCAATGAAAGCAGAAATGGCACCACCAACATTAGTAGTTTTCATAGTAGCAGCAAAAGTACCATATTGAAGATAAGTAGTATAATTTAAAGTAGGACCATCACCAGCATATTGGTTATAAGGTAATTTGGAATCTTTATCAGTTTTACGAACATATTTCCAAGGTTTGGTTAACTTCATTTCAAGACCATTTTTGGTGAAAGCATAAGTACCTTTAGAACCAATCACTTTCCAATTTTTATGTGTTTTTCTAAAATCAGTTTTCATGGCTTTACATGCGCCTCTAGCTTCAATGGAAGCAGCTTGAACATGAAGAACAATACATGCTAATACAACTAAAATGAAAGTAAGGGTAGATGAATGCATCTTTTTTTAAGGAAAAAAAAAAAAAAAGAAGGAATGGGAAGGGAGTGAAGAAGAAAAAAAAAAAGTTGATCGATTGAAAAAAAAAAATTAATTGATACCCATATATATACCTTTTTTTTTTTTTTTTTTTTTGTTGCTGTTATTTTCAAATGATATAAAAAATAAAAATAGAACTTATCAATTTGAGGGGAAAGTTAATTTTCTTTTTGGAACATAGATTTTTTTAATTTTTTTTAAGTTACTCATCTATTTTATGTTTCATAATACTCTTTCTTATTTTTTTCATGTCAAAAAAAAAAACACTATTTTTAAATAAAGAAGTTCCAAAATAAGATACGAAAAGTATAAATAAATAAATATAAATTATATAATTAATAATAATAAATAATAAATAACTTACATATCATAAAGATCAGAAAGAATATATCTTATTTATGTCAAAATAAAGAGGAGATCTTTTTTTTTTCATTTATTGTTCTGGAACAATTAGTCTCACATTAATATTTTAAAAAAGGTGATCATCATTATATGGTAATAAAAAATATGTTTTAAGTCACACAACATTTTAAATGGTATACATAAAAAGTAATTTTGATTTTTCAATTTTTCTTATTATTGTTTAAAACGCAGCTCCATTTATTTTTGTATTTATTTTTTTCATACTCAGTAAACCATACCTTAATTTAGTACTCCTTGGTTAATTTTTTTTTTAAAAAAAGTTGTATTTTTTTTTTTACTTCTTCTAATTAAAAAATAAAATAAAGTACAAGCGTAAAATTTATATCACCCTATTCCAACTTTTCATATATTAACTGACTTTAAAGGTGTATCGATGCTTACTTTTTTGGTTAAACCTCTTTTTTTTTTTTTCTTTTTAAAAAATATGGTTCAACAACGTTTTGTTATTATTAATGGGATGATATTGATAATCCATGATTATCAATATCTTTTTTTCATTTTTTCTTTTTATATAAAACCTTAAAACCATTTATATCTGAATTTATTTATATATATATAAAAAGAAACAAGAAAAGCGAGGTTTAATATAAATAGAACTAAATAAAAAAAGAAAAAAAGTATCTTACATACCATTGACTATTTTCTATGTAGAATGAAATTTACTATGTATATATATAGTATATATGAATGTATACAAGTATATATATTCTTAAAAATATAAATTATCCATTATTTATTATTTAAAAATGAACATTATTAATTAATTATTATATATATAATATGGTGTGATTTATGCAAAAAAAAAAAAAACCATATTTTTTATATTTTTTTTATTTCATTTTATTTTATTTTTTATAGATTGAACAACAATAAAATAATAATAAAAATAAAGAAAGGGATAATACATATAAATAAAAGATTAATAGTTATAATAATCATATGAAAATATTTGGATGGGGGATAATATATATATATATATATATATATATAAATATGTATATAGGTATAAATAAATAAAATATATATAATGGATAAATATAATATAAACTATAAATAAATAAATAAATAATAAGGATAAGGATAAGGATAAGAATAAGTATAATATAATAAATGGATAAGGTATAAAAACTAAACAAATAAATAAAATCATAATGTATAAAAGAATGTAATGCTAATGAATGGGTTTTGTTATTATTATTATTATTTAATTTTAATTTTAATTTTAATCATCCATGGTTAATAATAAATCATCAGGTCCAGCCCATAAACTAATCATGATAGCAGTAGATAAAACTATAGTAAATCTAAACCATCTCCAAATACGTTGAAAAGCTTTCATAATCCATTTTCTTATTAAACCATGTTTATTCATAGAAGGATCATATTTTGTCATTGTCGATGCTGAAGCATTATCTAGATTAGGATAGATATCTCGGCCAGGATATTCTATTAACATATTGCTTTGATTTGAAGGAATTAATGGTAAAGATGCAATAGATGAAGGACCATTGTTATTATTATTTCGATGTCTTAATAAATGATGATGTTCATTACCAACAGCTGATATAGAAGCAGGATTAAACATAAATTCATCATCATTATCATCTTCATTATCTTTAGAATGATGATAATCACCAAAAGGAGAATAGCCAGATCTATCAATACCTTGCTCTAATTCATAAATTAAACTAAGAGCATCATCAATATAATTAGAATCTACACCTGATGCTTTTTTCATTAATGTTTCAAAAGGATCCATTTCAAAAAATTCTCGATTAATTTGTGATGATGTAATAGATGCATTAGATTGAGATGATGAATTGTATGAAGATGATGGTGATGTAATATTAGGAGGGAAATGAAAAGTATTTTGTGATTGATTATCTTGTTGTAAATAAACATTTTTTTTATTATTTTTAGACGTTGATGGTTGATTATTATTATTATTATTATTATTATTTTTCTTTTGTTTTTTAATCCATTCAATTTCCAATTCACTTAATAAATTAGAATGTTTTCTAGGAGAATCATAATCATTACGATTAAAAATCTCACTAGGACAAGGGGTTGAATTTAATGAATGTATTTGGATACCACGATCTTTTAATTTTTGTAAAGTAAAACGATGTTCTTCTAAAGAAGCATTTAATTCTGTAATATGTTGAAATTGACGATCATAAGTTTCCTGTAATTGTTTAAACCCAGCTTCAGTAAATTCAAATTGTTCAAATTGTTGCTTTAATTGACTTAAATCTGATAATGCCATTTTTAATTTATTTTCTAAAACGTTTTTTGCATTTAATACTTCATGATGATCTTTTTGTAGTTTCTCCATATCGTTTAATAACTCATTCATTTCATCATCTTCATCTTCTTCACCATCATCATTTGATTTCTTTTTCTTCTTTTTTAATCGAGAACCAGAAGAAGTAGTAGATGATGAAGGATTTAATTGTCTTTTATTCATATCTTCTAATTCATGAATTTTATTGGTAGCCATATCTAAATCTGATTTTAAAGCCATGATTTCTTTTTCTAAATCTTTTGTACGTTGACTACTTGAATTTTTCATCTCATCTTGTTCATTTAATAATCCTTCTAATTTTTCAGTTAATTCTTTATTTTTCATTTCCAAAACTTCAATCATAGCTTGTCTTGCATTTGTAGATGGAATAAATTTCATTTCTGGATATTCATCATCGTCATCATTATCATCTTCACTAGATTCTGATGGATTTGGTTGAATAAGTTCTCCTTCATTATTTCTTTGTTGCTGAACTGAATTTAATAATTGATTATAATTATTTTCTAATTGAACATTAGCATTTAATAATTGTTTTCCGATTTCCGCTGCTAATGTTAAATCTATAAATAAAAAAATAAATAAATAAATAAATAAATAGATAAAAAAAAAAAGAGCGATTTATGATTATGATTATTCTTTTATTATCATAATTGTTTATTTATGTTTTTTTTTTTTATCCGAATCACATGAAATTAATTATTTTTATTTAGGAACAATAATTCCACCTATAATTTAATTTTTAATAATTAATAACTTTACCTTCTTCTTTTTGTTTTAAAGCAGCATAGGCATTTTTTAACATAGGTATAAGATCTTGAGGTGTTTTATCAGCAATCCATGAAAAAGAAGAAAGTAAGGAAGTTGTTGAAAGAATGGAATTAGTTGAAAATGTAGGTGAAGGTGGCACGGCGGTTTGCTGTCTATTATTAGATTCTGATATTAATGTTAATGGTGGTGGTTTATTATTAAATGCCATTATGAATGTATATTAAATATAAAAACTAGTATGTATATATATATATATTCTAAATAGGATGAACTATTAAAAAAGAAAAAAAAAAGAAATTAAATATAAAAAGAAGAAAAAGAAAAAGATATGAATAAAAGGATATATAAAAAAGAAATAAAAGGAACTAATAAATTATATATATATAAAAGAAAAGAGAAAGAGAGAAAATGAAAAAAAAAAGGAGAAGAGTCTAACCTATTTTTTTCACCTGCCTGAAGAAAAATTAATATTTCGGTGTTTCAAACACTTTCATATGAAAATTTTAATCCCCCTTTTTTTTCAAAAATAAAAGCATAATAAATAAACAGAAAATAAATAATTAGATTGATTACACATGGAAAAAAAAAAAAAATAAGATATGAGTTTCCCTCATCAAGGGTAAGATGGGATCACATAAATATTATTATTATTGTTATTGTTATTATTACTATTTTAACTTGATTACTTTCTCTCTATTTTTTTTTTTTTCTTTTTTCTTTATCTCTAAAATAAAATAGATGTTTATCTAATCACTGTTTACTTTTCATTCAATAAACAAAAAAAAATTAAATCAACCCATTTTTTTTTTTTGAAGAGAGGAATTAAAACAAAATTTTTATTATTTATTAAAAAATAAGAAAATGATGAATGATATTTTTTTTTGTTTTGCTTAAGCCTTTTCGAAAGCAGCCTTCTTATCAGCGACCTTAGCATCACGTTGCTTCTTGTTAAGTTTAGTAGGACGACGGTAATGCTTATCAACCTTCTTCTTTTCAGTGGGTTTAGGAGAAGGATCAGCACGGATAGCTTCATGAGCTTCAGCGTACATATCTTCAAGAGCATCAGAAGTGATACCAGCCTTGATGAAACCAGCGAAGTGTTTCTTGTAACGTTCTTCATCTTCTTCTTCAAGGTATTCCATGTATTCAGCAACGTGGACACCGAAGATGTAGTTACGTAATAATTCATCATCGTTGGTCTTGGTTTCAATATCATAACCAGGGAAACGAGTACCAGAGTGAGGAATGAAGATACCACCATCAGAAGCACCCTTCATGGCACCGAAGACACGAGCACCAGTGGAGGTACGAGCTAAACCAACATCTAAGAAGGCCTTGAAAGGACGAGGACCTTCTTCGTTAGCTTCAGTCATAACAATAGTACCATCAGGTTCAGTAACACCTTCGTATTTATCAGCAAGACCTAATTTGGTTAAAGTACGACGAGCTAATAATAAACCAGTAGCATAAGCAGCAGCCCAGTTGGTTAAACCACCCTTAATACCATAACGAGGTAATTCGTGAGCATAGGCAGCAGATAAAACGAAATCACCTTGGAGTTTGGCATAGATGATTTGACAGATAATGTCCTTGTTGGTGAAACGAACAACTAATCTGTATTTAGGTGAGTTGTATTTGTTCTTAGCTTGGACAACAAGTCTCTTACGAGCATAGTAGTCGGTCTTACCCTCTATAATGATTTTAATAATGATAATAGTAATATAAAAGGTAAATAAAAAAAATGATCATGATCATGGATGAATTTTTTTTAGATGTATAATATATAAATATAAAAATATATTATATGTATGAAAAGTAATTTTGTAAAAAAAGAGTCAGATAGGAGCGAAAGAATAAAAGGCATCACTCAATAGGTAGTAAATCCATTGTCACCTGAACTATACTTTAAATAATCATCATGTTTCCTTTTTATACTTTTTCATACATATAATATATATTTATATATATTATAATGATTTTTTTTCGTGTATAAATAACTCTAAAAAGAAAAAAAAAAGTATATATATAATTACCTCTTCTTCTACGGTATTTGACTTGGTAACGCTTGAAGTAAGCCTTGTTCTTTTGTAATTTAACGAAAGGCTATTGTATACATTTGTTGAATGAATTAAAAAAAAAATGGAGAGAAAAAAATAAAATAAAATTAATGGTTGATATATAGTAATTTTTTTTTCTATCCATCCATCCGTTTATTTTTATTTTTTATATAGATATTATAATATAATCTATCCATCCATTCATCCATCCATTACATTTATTCATCCATTACATTGTATCCTATTTATTTTATCATCTATGAATAATAATAATAAAATAAAAAGAAGAATAATAATTTACCATGATTACTGGCTACAAAAAAAAAGAGGAAGAAATACTCATTTTGAAAACTATTTTCATCATTATATAGGAAAAAAAAATTCAGCCTTGATCATTTTAAAATTCCGCACTTTTTTTTCTCTTTCACTAAATTTTTGATCCACCTTAAAAACTAATACATAAAAAAATTGATCCGCCTTAAAAATATATAAATATATATGTATAATATAAAGAATAAAACAAAATAAATTCTTATTAGTTTTTAGTATAATAATAATAATAATAATAATCATAATAATAATAAATAATAATATCAAAAAAAAGAAAAAAGCACTTATTTCAATAATAAATGTAAAAAAAAATAAATTGTAATAATAATAGTATCATGAATAATTATATATTTATATATATTAATTTAGAATAGTTAGACATATAGTTCTTATTTTTTTTTTTTTTTGTATATAAAATTTAAGGAACCAGCCTTCCCAGCAATATCTATTTAAAGCACATATTCATTTCTAATAGATGAAAATAAAAAATAAAATAAATCAATAAAATGATTCTATATATATATTGATGTTTTTTTTAAAAAAAACTTACTCTCTTCTTTTTCTATGAGGATCTTCATATTCATCTACAGGATCAGCAAAAGGATCAGCAAAAGGATCTTCATCATCATTTTCATCATTATTATATTGTTGAGGAGAAGTAGATGTTGGAACTAATTGTAAATTAGCTAAATCATGATGAAGATTATTATTATAAGTTGGGGAAGAAGTTTCAGGATAAGTAATTTGTTTTGGAGTAGTAGGAGAAGATAATAATAAATCACTATTATTACGATTAGATTGTAATTGAACAGGGATTTCACCAACGAGCATAATATCATACATATCTAAAATTTTTAATAATTCTTCATTAGTAGATAATAATGTGCCAATCCATTCTTCATCTTCTACTAATCTAGCATATTTCACGATCTTTTTTCTTGATTCTTCACATTGTTCCCTATATTCTTGGATTTTTTTATCATGTTGCAATTCCACTTCCCATCGATCTTCATTTGTATTCAATAATTTTAATGCATTATGTAATTGATTTGCATGTTGATTAGCCACTGCTATTTCTTGAATGATTTTTGGTTTATTTTTAGCAAAATCAAATCTAGATGATGATCCTCCAGCTCCTTCACTATTACTTTGACTACGTGGTTTGATTTTTTTATTATTTGATGTTGTAGCAGTAGTAGTTACAATATTACTAGTTTCTGGTCGTTTTGGTTTAGCTGGTGGAGGTAATGATCTGCGTTTAGGTTCTTCATGAACAGCTGATGATGATTCTGGTATATGACTATCATTAGCTTGAGCTGAGCTACTTGATCTTTGTCGTCGAGTCTAAATATATATTATTATTATTATTATTATTATTATTATTATTATTATTATTATTATTATTATATATATGTATATATATATAATCATTTTACCTTTCCAAATCTTGCCAAACCAGAATCATAAATATGACCTAAAGCTCGAATACCTGATTCACCTTTATATTTTTCAATCCAAGCACCAAGTAAGCTAAGTAATTTTTTTTTAACTTCAACACTTTCAAACTATATAAAGAAAGTAAATAAAAATGCAAATAAATAAATAGATTAACTTTCTATTTATTATTATTTTAATATTATATAACTTACAGAAGAGGATAATATATATTCAAATCTTTCACGCATTTTTTCATTATTACAAAGTTGATCTATATAATGTTATATACATATATTAATTTTCCTTATCAGTTATATATATATATATATATATATATATATATACTTTATATAAATACTTACGGCGGAATTGTTGAGGACTATTTTCCATAAGTAACTTTAAAATCTATATAATAATAAATATGTAAATAAATAAAATACCTTTTTCTTTTTTCTTATCAATAAAATATATTATTATTATTTACCTCAAGAACTCTTAGTTTTTGTTCTTCAGTACCATGTTTCAAACGTTTTCTAACAGCTTCAATAGCTTCACGTGGGCCGCTTTGTTGCATATTCATAGACTCAATCAACTGTTGAAATTGATACCATTCTATTTCTTCATAGTTGGATAGTTTTTCTAGTAATCATAATCAAAGTATAAATAAATAAAAGAATATTATTATTATTTAATATAAATAGCAAATAATAATAATAATAATAATAAAAAGGTGTAGAGTAAAATAGAAGTGTCACGAAATGTATTATTACCTATATATAAAGTCACCGATGTCTTTTGTACTTCATCAGTAAATATACCCATGTTAATATATACTTATACAATTAAAAATAAAATAAAAAAGAAAGAAATGAGAAAGAGAGAAAAGAAAAAAGAGAAAGAAAAAGCGTGTGGATGTAAGAATTTAATAAAAGTAAGAGAAAAAAAGTAAAAGAAAAACTTTTTTTTTAATGATAGAAAAAGGAAAAAGAAATAAAAGGGCGGTTATTCAATTTTTAAGGATTGCCTTCATTGTTTCCCCATATAAAATAAGAGTAGGTTAATGATTATAATGAATATTTTATTTACTTTATGAAAAAGAAGGAAGAAAAGAAAAAAGTACATGATGATAATTATAGTTTTATGTAATAAAAATATAGAAGGTATATATTTTTGGTTGATTTTAATTTTCCTTTTTAATTGTATATAACTGGTATATTTTTTTAAACTGATGAATCATAATTATTTAAAACTCCATTTTCTATTTAAAACCTTTTTTTCTCTCTCTTTTTCTCCCACTTTTCTATTAAAACTTTATTTATATATACCCAAATATTGTATAAACCTTTTTTACTGCTAACATTATTAATATTATCTTTATATATATATATATATATATATAATGTCAACAGAAATAAAGAATAATACACAAACAATTACTAAAATAGAAGAAGAAAATATAGAAACAGCAGAAACTATTAGAAGCGAAGAAACAGAAGTAAATCATAATATTAATACTATTAATAATAATAATAATAATAATAATATTGAATTAGAAAAAAAAAATTCTAAAGCTTCAACAACAATATCAACAGCAAAAGAAAAAAAAAGTATCCTCATTGGAAAAATAGTAGCTGTATGTTTAATGATAATATCAGGTTGTTGTATTGCTTTACAAGCAGGTGTCAATGCTACTTTAAATCGTAATGGTGGTAGATCTTTTGCTTCTGTAGTTTCCTTTGCTGTAGGTTTAGCTTGTTGTTTGGCTTTCTTTATATTTGATGTTATCGTATTAAAAACCCCTCCGCCTTCTATTGCTAAATTGAAAAAGGCTCCTTGGTATGCCTTTTTTGGTGGTGTCTTGGGTTCTTATTATGTCATTATTAATATTTTAACTGTTCCTTACCTTGGTGCTGCTACTGTTTTAAGGTAATAACAATAATAATCATAAACATAATAATAAAAGAAGAAGATAAAGTAAAAACTAATAATAATCAATTATATATAGTATTTTTGTATGTTCTCAAGTAATCACTGCTTGTATAATTGATCACTTTGGTTTACTTGGTGTTCCTAAAAGAAAATATACTATTTGGCGTATAATTGGATCTTTAGGTTTAGTTGGTTGTGTTGCTGTTATTACCTTATTTTAATTTATATATGTATATATAAAATCTCTGGTCTTTTCATTATTATTTATCTTTTTAATAAGTACATCGCTCTATTCATTCAATCAAAAAAGTAGTAATTTATTCATTTAAGGATTGATTGATATATAAGTCTATTAATAAATCCAATTCTTACAGCTTATATATATATATATATATATATATATATCTTGTAGATGAAAAGATCAGTATAATATAACATTTAATTTTATATTTATTTTGAAAGGAGAACATGAGTATAAAAAATAAAGTTGATTAAACATGTTTATTAGTGTTAAAAAAAATAATGAAAAACTTACATACAATAATTCTTAATTTAATGGATATTGATATTACTGATAACCAATTGATTTTTGAATTTACTATTTTCTGCTGTCAACAAATGAAAGTATTTTTAAAAAGGAATTGAGTTATATTTTGGTAGTACAATATAGTTAGCTTATCCAAATTTGAAAAATATCAATAACCAAAACTAATATTTTTTTAAATTGATTCAAAACGATATTGATTAAGTAAAGAATTACTGCATTTGAATATATATATATATATATATATATAATATACATTTTAGAGAAATAAGTAATATTTATGAAAATCAGTGGATAAATAAATAAATACTCAACAATCCTGATTAAATCATTTTAACTATTATATATGTAATCCTGTACCTTTTATATAAAAATAAAATCATAATAAAGAAAATAATGATCCAAAACTACTTATTTATTTATATGGATATAATAAAGATTTAATAACAATTGACATGATAAAAAAAAAAGGAAAAACGAAAAGATAAAATAATAAATAGTATCACACATTTATTTTATTTTATTTTTGTTTTGTACTATTATTTCATTTCTAATTTGGCTTAAAAACTTAACTGGAGACTGACTTATTTGGATTGACTTCTTAGATTTAGATTGCTTGGATTGCTTTATTTGTATTGGATCTATATTATTACTATACTACTATTCCTATATTATTTCTATACTATCTCTATACTATTTCTATACTATTTCTATACTATTTCTATACTATTTCTATACTATTTCTATACTATTAAAACAAAAATTAACTCTTGCTTCAATCAAAAAAAGCAATATATAAAAGGAATTGGAAGTAACAAGTTGTTGTTGCTGATAATATAATGATATCTATTTAAGTTGTTGGTTAAAAAAGAAAATTTAAAAAAGATATATTAATATAAAGATCATTTTATATAAATTAATAAGAGAAATAAAGTAAACTTATCAAATAAAAAAATATTAGTACAGATCTTTTTTATATAAATCAATTAAATAAAATAAATAAATTAGTGATACAATAAATGAAAAAAGTATAAATCATTAATATAAAAATATTGATTTTGTTATATATATATATATATATGTAAAATAAAAGTGAGAAAAGAAAAGAAAAAAATCGAAAAAAAAAACTATTTTATACCCAAACAAATTGTGACTGTTTTTGGGCACTCTTTTTACTATTTTAAAACTCAGATAACACATATATTTTTATATAATAAAACAGTATGTACTAAGTACCGTTTTATATGCAAAAAAATAACAAAGAACATGATAATAATCATATTTAAAATGAGGTTTATATGTATTTGCTACTTGTGCATAAATGTTTTATACTCAGCGCGATTTTGTTTTATTTTTTAAAATGTAACAATCGTATATCATGTTTAATGTTAATAATTATTATACATGATTATTTTTTATATAGGATTAGATGATTTATTACAAGTTTAAAAGAATATTCATTTTTATAATCATGATTAATGGTATAAGTATTAAAGAATCCTTGTCTCATATTAATAAAGCGAAGATTATATAATCAAATGTTGAATATTATTGATATTGCTATTTTCTCTTATTTTGTAACATTAGATTATTATTATTATTAAATCTACTATTATAAAACTATTTTCTTATACGATTTTATTTTTATTTTATTTTATTTTTATTAAATAAACTACTTATATTATTAAAAAACATGTCGGTATAAATGATACATAAAAATATAGAGATTAGAGAATATCTCACTTATAGGGATATATAAATACATATTTTACTAATAAAATTTTTTTATTTTCTTATGGTTTTATCGATTTTTTTATTTTTTTATACTCGTATCAAAGTAAGAAACAATTTGATATAAAAAAATCAAAAATTTATGAAATATTTAGCGATATAATGACATTTATAATTTATAATTAAAACCGCTATTATAAAAATATTTGCTATGACTTTTCATTTTTTTTTTTTTTGGTTTTCACAAGTTCTTCCAACAATAAAAAAAAACATCAAATAATTGATCCATAAAAATGTAGAGGTTGAAACATATCTAACTAAAGAGTATGCATATTAATAGTCTGCTCATAAAAGCCTTTTTTTTCTTTCTAACATGTATGCCTCTTTATACATCCATTTTATAAAAAAAAAAGAAATATTTTAATATAAAGAAATCCAAATCTATAAAAGTTTCAAAGTGATAATGACATATTATTTTTATTACTTAATTATGATTAATACTAGTGAAAAATAAAAATAATACTATGTATAATTATATATAATAAAAAAGTGATCTTTTTATATCTTCATATCTTAGATAAAAAAAAAATTACTATATTTATATATTTATACAATTATATACTTACATTTATATATATATATTTATTACTTTACATATTTATATCTTTATGTATTCAAAAATCTGTGTTTTAATACAGATTTAAAAGATATAAAAAAGAGCGAATTTTCTTTTTGTTCATTAATTATTTTTTTATATTTAAGTCAATAAAAAAAAAGATTACGTTATTATATACTATTGTTCTTTTAATGCAATAATAAATCTTTATAAACTTTTATTTTAAACTTCATTTTCTTTTTACTTTAATTTTTTTATTTGTTAATCAAGTTTGTATCTTCTTTATAAAGAGATACTGGTGCCTATTATATTTTCTAAAAAGAACCTAATCAAGTAATTTTAATCTAAGGATTTACTTTTATCCGTGTTTATCAAAAAAATTCATGAGACAATTATGCAATCACTTTTTTTTAAAAAAGTAGTTGTTATTATTGAATACCCCAACCTTTTAATTTGTTTATACATTAGTAGTATGTCTGTTATTATTATTTATATTGCTCTCTCTTTTTCTTATTTGCTATTTTTTATTTTTTTAAATATACATATATATACAAATATACATATAATCATTTTTTTTAAAAAAACTTCTTGTAAATTCAATTAATTTTATTTTTTAAATAATGGGAAAAACAAGATTATTATATAACATCGTTTAAAATAAAAGCTATCTTATAAATATTAGGACGTATATAGATTCTACAGAGGTAAAAAGAAAAAAAAGTAAAATTTAGAAATTGGTCACAATTAGAGTATAAATGTAAAAAAAGGCACTATAATAATAAAAAGAGAATGTTTGAAGGGGATAAATAATACAGTTTTCAAATAAAATATACGTGTGGTTTGATTACCTTTTTTTTTTACTAATGAATATATATATATATATATATATATATGACTCATTTTAATTATATAAAGAAAAATATAATAATCAATATTTCTTCTAAAAATCTATAAGTGAAAAGTGGAGGGGAAACAAAGGTTTTTTTTCATGCAGGTTATTTTATTTCGTTGACTTTTTTTTTTTTTTTTTTTTGAAAATATAAAATAAGTAAACGAGATGGCTTTTTATTATAATTTAAATAAACTTAATAGGATATATATATATATACATATAAAGAGAAAATAAATTGATCTTTAAAGCAGAAAGGGAAGGAAAAAAAAAAATGAAAACAACTCCGACAACTTCGATTTAAATCATTGAAAACAAACAGTAATCGAGATATACATATTATTATTACTATTACTATTATTATTATTATCATTATTTTTCATTGACAGAAAAAAAAATTAAAAAAGAATTTATATTGTTTATCAGTAGACTCTCTCTCTCTATATATATACGTTATTCATTATTAAATATATTTCATAAACGAGAAAAATAAAATAATCCTTTTTATTTATTTATTTATAATCTTCTATTATCCCTTTCTCTTTCTCCTTCTCTCTCTCTCTATATATATTTATATTTGTAACAGTTTACTTATTCCCCCAAAAAAAAGATAAGAACCTAAAGGGATACTAATATCCGAAATCCTGGAAAAAAGAAAAAAAGGAAAAAAAAAACAAGGTAAATAAAAAGTAAACAATAGATTGGGGCTGCTGGTTATTATTTATTTATATAAATATAAATATAAATATAAATATAAATAAAAATAAAAATATAAATAAAAATATATGACATATATAAAAACGATTTGTACTTCTCTTAATTTTTTTTATATAAGACAGATAACAGTTATTGAGGATGATATAAAGAATAATCGTAGTATATAAATAATGTTTTCATTATATATATATATATATATATGAAATATAAAACAGTTTCGTTATTAATCTTTTTAAAAAAATTAACAGAAATGATTTTAAATGATAACCATTTATATAACAGAAAAATAAAATAAAATAAAAGAAAAAGTGATAAATTGTATATATAGAAATAAGGAAGATTATCAATATTGTTAGAAAGTTGACTTTTTCTTTCTTGATTTAAAAATTGAACAAATAAAAATATGTTTGGTTTGAATAAAAAACGAATAGAAAACGTTTTTTTTTTTTTTTTTTTTTTTTTCCTCTCCTTCTTCCCCCCTTTTGACATCATATATTACCTTAAAAAAAATAGTAAAAAACCCTATTATTCGGGATGCTTAAACCAAAAAAAATTAGAAAGATCGGAGAAGTCAAAAGAAAATGGTTTTTATTTATTTTTATCACATTAGCTTATCCCAGCAATTCGGATGATCGATCGGAGTAGTGGGGTGGAATTTCATTCTCTGTGAGATCAAAATATCGATCGATATTTAATCATTATTATTATTTTTAAAAATAAAGCAAATAAATAAATATACACTTTTAGTTATTTATTCTAAAAAAAAAAAAATGAAAATGAAAATGAAAATCAAAACAAACGATGATGAAATTATAAATTCAATATCCAAAAAAAAGGAACCCCGTATATATTTATGATTAATTTATAATTCCAAAAAAAAAAAGGATGGCATTGCTAAGCATATGAAGAGATAAGTATTTATACCATTATAGAAAAAAAAAAAAAAAAAAAAACTCTAAAGTTTGTGATAAATTCCGAAACCATATTTGAATTTTGTGAAAAAAAATCAATTTTTTCTGGCGATAATTCGCTTATTTTTTTTGAAGTGATTTTTCTATAGTGATATAGTTGATATATTCAAAATGTAAATAAAAAAGCATATATTTATTATTAATTTTTTAATAAAAATGATGACATAGTTAACTATTTATATATACATATATATATATATATATGCATATATATATAAAAAAAAATTAAAATAAAACTAATGAAAAGATATAATAAACAAAATTAATATTAATAAATAATTAAAAATGATGGATGTTAGTGATTTTTTTTTTTTTTGGAGAAAAAAAAAAAGGAAAAAAAGAATTGATAATAATAATAATAATAATAATAATAATAATAAAACTAGTTAATATATATATATATATATATATATATATATATGATCGTCAATCATAATAGTCATGAAAACAATATATTCTCATTAATTGTTTTTACTACCAGTACTCTTTTTTAAATAAGAAAAATATATAAAAAAAGTAGAGTATATACTTTAGTTAAAATTAGAATGATGCTGATGTACAATGCTATAATTTGAAGAAGTAGAAGATAAAGATGGTGAAGAAGTAGAAGGAGAAGAATTAATTAAATTGGGAGGTGTAGGATGAGGTGATAAATGTTGTTGTTGTTGTTGATAAATAGAATGATGAGAATGATGTAGAGGATGATGTTGTTGATTTGAAGTAGTTGTCATAAAAGGAAAAGATGATGGCATACCTGGTGATATGGATGGTGATGATGATGATGATATAGTTGTAGTTGTTGTTAAGATAGCATTATGTTGTAAGGCAGATGCTGGAGGTAATGAGATTGGTTGAGATGATGATGTTAGAGATGGCGTGGTGTTTCCATTACTGGTAACTAATTTATGTAATGAAACAGATAGTGATTCCTTTCTTAATAATTTTGAATAATCTATAATATAAACAAAAAATCAAAAAAAATCATGTTGTTAAAAACGAAAAGCATGTATAAATTGAGTAAACACTCATTTATAAATTATGATGGATGACTTTACGTAAACCACATGCGTTACAAAGTGTACGTGCACCATCCGGTCCGCGTCTCCATTCAGGCGTTTCTGTTGTATGACAAGAATGACATCTCTGACCTATCATACTACGTTTCTATAATAATAATAAAAAAACAAAAGAATCAAAACCTATTTAGCAAACTATCACTTTTTAAAATCTCCGTTTTAAAAAAATGTCCTTATAACTCCTTTTTTTTTTTTATCTTGTCATCAAAATATAATTACCATGTATAATAGAATCATTACACATAGTTTCACACACAAATAAATATAAATATATATTTCGCGCGATTTCCTTTTTTGTTACTTTTTTTTTTTTACAAATCTTGATTTGATGAACAATTTATAATTAATGTTAAGATGGGGTTTCAAATAAGCCCTTTTTTTTTTTTTTTTTGGTTATTTGTTTGTTGTTTATTAACCTGTCCCCCCCCCTCCCTCACTTTTTTATTATTATTTTCATCCTCACACACACACACACACAGTTATTATTATTTTTTAAAATAAAAAAATTTATATAAAATAATCTTACATTTCTTCTACGGTATTTTGGTTTACGATTATCTTTCCAATTTCTTGCTTGACGGATCATTTCGTATTCCATTTCACTATTACTATTATTAGATTGAATAGGGTGATCATATTTATTGTCTGCTTCTTGTTGTTGCATTAATAATAAAGATTCAAAGATTTCTTGAGCTGTATGACTAACAAAATCAAAAATAACCTCTCGATCTTCATCTGATCCTTTCTTCCATGCTTTATATCTATTTAGATCTTTACATAACATATCACATTTTTCAACCAACTATATATTATAAATAAATATAATATAATTTGATAAACAAAAGTAAGAAATAAAAAATAAAGTTAGATAAATAAATAAATATATTATTTTTTAAATCCCAATTTAACTTAAATCACCATCATCAACACCATTAACAATAATGTTATTTTTTTTTATCAGTTTTTTTTAACGTAATAATAATGATAAGAATAATATATATATGCGTTATTTTTTTTTTTTGATTTTCATCTATTTGTATATAAATTACTTTATTTATTTCCACTTGTTTATCCTTATGAGTGTAGTTACTGTTATCGTTGTTGTTATTATCATCCTCTCTACCTTCAGTTAAAGGAGGTGTTTGTGGTAAAGCAGCAGTTAACTTTGAAAAAGAGTTTGTTTGTTCTATTGGAGAAGCATGGTATGAAGTAAAAGGAGGAAGAGTTAAAGTTGCTGAAGAAGGAGAAGACGTAGAAGAAGTTATTGTTGTATTATATTTATAGTTATTATTATTATTGTTGTTCTCTAAGTTATTATTAGATGTAGTAGATATATCTGAAAAACGAGGTAAAGTAGATTGAAAAGAATGTTGTTGTTGTGATAAAGACGGTAATACTACTGATTTGGTATCGTTACTAAATATATAAATAAAAAGAGAAAATAAAGTTAACGTATATACGTACACACACAAACTTTTAACTTCCTCTCCCTTTTCTATTTATTATTATTATTATATTTATTATTATTATTATATTTATTATATTACTATGTATCAGCTACTGTTGTTGAAGGATAAGTAGTATCTGATGTTAAACATAGCTCTGAGACATTCATGTATATTAAACTTTTTCTTTTTTGTTTTCTAAAATATAGTTATATTTAAGTTTAAATAAGTGCCGTTATTAATATAGTTGTATATATATATAAATATAAATATAAATATATATGAAATAAAATAAATAACAATATTAATTAGGAAATGTACAAAAAAAAACGAGTATTATATTTATATATAAAATAAGAAAGAAAGGAAGAAAGAAGAAAGGAAAAAAATCTTTATCTGACGAATGTGGTATATATGTATATGTACATGAATTAAATATAAGAAATATTTAATACTATTAAAATTGTAAAATAGAGATCCAAAAAAATAAGGAAGGAGAAAGAAGGGGAAGGAAGGAAAAATAAAAAGAGAGAGAAAAAAAAAAAAAGAAAGGGAGAGAGAGATTAGAAACAAAGAAAAATTAGAAAAAAAGGCTTTTTTTTAAAAAATAAGATGAGCCGGAGTGGTGAAATCATTTAAAAGGGAAAAAAAAAAAAAAAAAAAAGCTGTGACTAAACAATAGTTTATCGATCAACTAAATGAAAAAAAAAAAAATACTATCTGGTTTTGATTTATTTTTTTCTTTTCTTTTCTTCTGTTTTGGAATATTATATTTATTATTTATTACTTTGCTTTTTTTTTTTATTTCTCGATACAAAATAAAAAAACAAATATAATAAATCAACAAACTTTTTTAATATTCTGTTGTCTTTAAAGAAATTTTAAATTTTGATAGCCTATTCTAGAATATATTTAACTCTTTTAACTTCTTACTTTTTCTAGAATATCTAATATTTGGGACGTTAAAAAAATCAAACTAAACTATGTTTGAATAAATAATGAAAAAAAAAAAAAGGGGGGGAGGAGAGAGAAACAGAAAGAGATTTTTAAAATGAAAGTGTACATCACCAATTTATAATTATGTATCACCAAAAATAGTAGATGAGTTTGAATCATGAGATCTTAATAAATCTCGATAAAAAAAAATACTGGTAATAATGTATATAAATGTATGTACATTTTTAGATAATACATATCTTATTTTTTTCTTTGGTTTTCGCTTACTTTTTTCCCTTTTTTATTTATATTTTTAATCCTAATATATTATAATACAGGTAAAGCTAATTTAAATGCACCAATAAGAGATCCTAATTGAATTTTTTCATCCGCGCCTTCACCTAAACGATATCTATATAATAAATAAATAGAAAAATAGAATAAATATAATAATAATAATAATAATAATAAAAAATAGAAAAATGGAATAAAAATCGTAATAATAATAATAATAATAATAATATTTTATATACATAAACATATACATATATATATCTTTCTTTTTTTCTTTAATTTCCCTTCATGTTTTTATTTTTATCAGGGAAGGAATTTAAAATATGCTTATTATTCAACTTACTCAATATCTGCCATATTTGCAATCATAGCTATTTCTGTTTCAGGCGGTAAATCAGCTTGTTGAAGTTTTTCATAAACATCTGTAATGATATCTGTTAAAGCATAGCCGTTTTCCATTTTTAATCTTTCTATTTCTAATAGAAAAAAAGATTATTAGAATGTTTTATTTATTCCCGATCCAGCTATTTGGTTTCATTTTTCTTTTTTTCTCATTTTCCTTTTTTTGTTTATATTAGATCTCATTAAATATATATGTAATCTATATATCTTACTTTGATAAGAGGTTGTATATTCATCCTTTAACATGGAATTTAATATAGTATCGATATGCTCAGGATGTGGATGACCAGTGCAATTATAAATAGCTGTTTCATCAATTCGATCATACCCAGCATGACAAGCTTGTAATATATTAAGAGCTCTTCTCATATCTCCTTTTGACAATCTTAATAATGCTTTTTTCCCATCCTCCGTTAGATTAACACTATAATATAAATAAAATAAAATAAATAAAAAAAAGTTGAAATTATCTTGATATTCACATACAAATAATCCCTTAAATCTTTTTATCCCCTTTTCCCTCTTATTACTATTATTTCCCCTTGATTAATGATTAGTTAAAAATAAGAATGCATAATAATAAATAAAGTATATATATGTATATGTATATATTATATATTATATATTATATATTATATACTATATATAATATAATGATGTATTATAAAAACTTACTTTTCTGCATCAACCACAGTATTTAATCGATTTTCAACTTGTTCTAAGGCTAAAGGAGAAAATCTAAATCTTGTACATCTTGATTGAATAGCCGGTATGATTTTGCTAACATAATTACAGATAATGCAAAATCTTACATTCTTGGTATATTTTTCGATCACTAATATGGAAAAGAAATGGAAGATTAGGATATGATTTATTTATATTTTTAAAAATAATAATCCAATATGTATAAACAGTTATATTAAGATATATTAAAATAAGTCCAATACTCTTTTTTTATGTATCTCCTTAGGCTATATCGTTGTCATTTCTCTTTTTTATTCTTCTATTCTTCTCTTATCCTTCCATTCCTTTTTTTTTTTTTGTTCCTCCTTATAAAAATGTTTAAATTTCAAATAAAAATAATGAAAAAAAAAAAAATGCTCCTAAAAAACTTAAAAATTCAGGCTGGTCACTTTTTTTTACATCTATCATGCATGTATTATTTTACCTCGACGTAAAGCGGATTGTGCTTGGTTAGTCATGTTATCACATTCATCTAAAATAATCAATTTGAATCCAGAGCTAATTTTTTAAAAAAAAATATTAATAAAAGAGTACATTTAGTATCAATTTCAACATATTTTGCTTTTAATATTACAATTATTTAATAAGTTGTAGGTTAATTTAATCTTTACCTATATATAGTACGTGTTGATGCGAAATTTTTAATTTGTTCACGGACAACATCAATACCACGATCATCAGAAGCGTTTAACTTTTTAAAAATAAAAATAAAAAATAAAATTAGATTTTATCTCTAAATATGCCTACTTTTTTAAAAATAATATATATACATATCTTTTTTTAAAAAATAAATAAATGACATATATTTATCCTTTTTTTAAGAAATAGATACTCTGTGGTTATACTATTTTTTTTTAAATAGATGTCCTATATTTATCCTCTTTTTTTTTAAATAGACTCCACTATATATATATATATATCTTATTTTAAATAGACATCCTATTTATAATGTATGTATGTATCTATATTCTTTTTTTTTAAAAAAAAATAGGAAAACGCTTACTTCTAAAATAGAGGATTGGAATTTATCGCCATATATTTCTCTTGCACAAGCCAATATAGTAGTTGTTTTACCAGTACCGGGTGGACCATAAAAGAGTAGGTGAGGTAATCGATTACGTTCCATAAAAGTTTTTACTATTTAATAAAATAAATAGTAAGTAAACTAAACTATGATTTATATATATATGTATGTATGTGTATGTATATATATTACAAGTATCAGTGATTTCTTCATGAGAAACAACTTCATCCAAGTTTTTAGGTCTATACTTTTCCACCCTATATTAAATAATAACAAAAATAAATAATAAGTTGATTGATCTTTCCTTGTTATTGATTTATGTTTTTACTTGATAATATTTGGCGTTTTAATATATATATATATATATATATATATATTTATTTTACCAAGGTAAATTATCCTGTTCAACATCTACAAGTTTTCCTTTTCCTTTATTTTTATAAGGAATAGGATTTGAATCAATTTCCATCATTTTATATATATTTATTCACTGTTTAAATGAAATATAATAACAATAATAAAGTAAAGCAAAAAAAAAAAAAAATAGTAAGAGTAACGCAGAAGAAAAATTACAAAACACGAAAATGAAAAAAAAAAAAAAAGGATCTGACTTTTAAATTTCGTGTCTCTTTTTCATATTGATGCCTATTTTTTTCTTTTCTCAGTAAAACGAATCTGTCATTATTTTTTAAATATTTATGGATTTTTTTCTTATCATAATATTTCTTATTTTCATTGAAAGATAAATGAATAAAATAACAAGAATGATCATAAAAAAATGAGATTTTTATTAGTGATATACGTTTATATTTATTAATAAATCAATTATGTTTAAGCTTTAGATTTTTATAGATTAATTATATCAACGTATTCTCTATTGTTAAAAGAATTTATAGAAATAAAAAAAAAGAAAAGAAAAAAGAAAAATCGTATGATAAAATATCAATCTAACTGCAGTTTTAATTTAAAATGAATATGTCATTATCTCTTTAAATCTTTTATAGATTTTTGATTTTCTTACATCAAAATGTTTTTTTACTTTCATACAAAGATGGATGAATAAAAAAATAAACATGATCAAAAGAAAATAAGAAACTTTTGTTAGTGAAATATATTTATATACATATGTATAAGTGAAGTATAATTTAACCTTTAGATATTTATGAATCATTTATAACAGTATGTTTTTTATTCTCATAAGAAGATGCGGAAGCAATAATTATGAAAAGCTATGTAATAGAATACTTTCATAACGGTTGATTTAGTTATAAAATGAATACGTAATTATCTTTTTAAATATTTTATAGATTTTCTATTTCTTTACATCGAAATGTTTCTTTTTATTGAAAGAAAACAATAAAATAAAAAAATAATCATGGTCATAAAAAAACAAACAGTTTTCATTAGTAATATATGTATTTATGTATACCTGTATGTGAGTATACTCTAACCTCTATATTCCTATGGATCATTCATGTCAACACGTTTCTTACCATTATAATAAGATGAATCAATAAAAAAAATGGAAGGTCATATAGTAAAATAGTTCTATAACTGTAGCTTTAATTATAAAGTGATTTTGCTATTATCTTCTTAGATAGTTTATAGATTTTTGGTTTTTTTTTACATCAAAATGATTATTATTAATTTTAGAAGATGGATGAATAAAACATTAAGTATGACAGTAAGAAAATAAAATACTTTTCTTAGTGGTATAAGCTTATACACATATGTTCAAGTTTAGTGTATGCCAACCCTTAGATTTTTTTACAGGTTATCCGCATCAATACGTTAATTATTATTGTACAAAGATGGATGAATAAAAAAATACAAAGTCATGTAATAAAATGTTCTTAAACTGCAGTTTTAATTATAAATTGAATATGCCGTTATTTCCTCAAATCTTTTATGAGCATTTGATTCCTTTAAATCAAAAGATTCTTTTCTCTCATGATAAGACGGGTGTAAAAAAACTAACATGATCATAAAGAATTAAAGAACCTTTGTTAGTAAAATAAGTAAAAATAAGTTCTTATTATTATAAGGAAATAGATTGTTAAAAAAAATTGTTCATAAGAAAATATATAGTTTTTATCAGGAACCTATGTAAACATATATTTCTATTAATGAAATACGTTAAACTCTAGATTTTTATGGATCTTTTACACCAATATAGGTTTTTATTATCATATAAAGATAGATGAATCAAAAGGCAAAATATGATCATAAGAAAATAAAACTATTTAAGTAGAATACGTAATTAAGGTAAAAAAAAAAAAAAAAAAAAAAAAAACCACTATTTACTTTAAAAAAAAATTATAGTGAAAAATCTATAGTATGCCTAGCAATTCGCTTTCAATAAAATAGATAAAAAATCAGTGCATTCATTACTTGTATAATTAATTCATTTCATTTCAATAAAATAAAATAAAATATCGATGCCTTAAAAAAAATATGATTGGCAATGATGTCTTAAAGAATAAAAAAAATATTTGGTTCTTTTTAAAAATAACGTATAATTTGAGAAATACTTCATACAATATAAATTAAAGTACAGCCAATTAACATCAAAATATGGTTAAGACTAAAGTATATTAATTGACAACTATTATTGTTAATGATTATAATTATTATTTATTATTTATTACTATTAGAATGTTTATAAAATGATTACACAAATAAAAAAATAAAAATGAATTAGAAGCATATATAAATGGGGGAATTATAAAAAAAATAATATATACAATAAAAAATATAATTAAGTAAAAAAAAAAAATAAAAAAAATAAGGTGAGGAGATTAAAAAACGTAAAAAAAAATTTTTTCGATGATATTTTTTCGGTCTTTTTATCTTTTTTTGTCAATGAATTTTTCTTTTTTTTTTTTCTTTAGATTATATATGATGAGAAGAGCATAGGATTATTAAACATACACATAAAAGAATTAAATTATTAATAGGGTAACAAAAAAATAAGGAGGGGGGAATATATATACACAAAAAAAAAACCATAAATATAAATATATATATATATCAAATATAAATATATAAATATATAAATAAAAAATAAATAAACGAGATTTTTTTTTCTTTTTTTTAGTAAAATGACCTCATTGATTTGCCAATTGAGTTACATTGACTTTTCTTGTGATCGTTTCCTCTTCCATTCAAGTACAGTGGGTGTTACAAACGATTGGTCATCCTGACTATGTGTAACATCTTCATCATCTTCATCTCCAACAACAATTTTAAAACGACCTTTTTGAATGACAGAACAACACAATTTTTGTTCTAAGATGCAACATGAAGAAGATGAAGATGATGATGTAGTAGATGAAGTAGATGATGTGGATGATGATATTAATATGGATTTTCTATTATTATTATTATTATTTTGTTGTTGTTGTTTATTATTTAATTGAGATAAAAAGGAATCAATATTAGTAGTAGTTGTTGTAGTAGTAATAGAATTGGATGATGAAAACCCTGATATACCAGATAAAGTTGTTTGGTGTGACGAAGAGCTTGATAAATAAGAAGATGTTCCATTACCATGAATAGATTTTCTATAATGGTTTTTATTATTATTAATATTGTTAAATGATTTTCTATTATTATTATTATTTTTGCATGTTTCATTTAATGAGGTAGTTGTTAAATAATGTTGATTATATACATGATTATTATTATTATTATTATTATTATTATTGTTATTATCTTTTTGTTGTTGACACCAAAAATCATTATCCCAAATTTTTGGTTTCTTTTTATAAGAAGCTGTAGTTTTACTTGATCTAACAGTTTGAGTTGCATTGTAAATAGATGAAGTATAATAACCGTCATCATCTATTTCTTCTTCTTCTTCTTCATCATCATCATCATCATCATCATTATCATATTCTTGATATAAAGGAATACCAGTTAAATAAGCAAATTCTTTAGCTGTTAAATTTTCACAATGAATATGATTATTTGATGATGTATTTTTAATGAATTTTTCAGTTGCTGCAGCTTTACAAGTAGCTGATAACTCTTTTCTTCCACCTTTTCCTTTTTTATGATGGTGACGGGGCCATTTGGATATCATTTTTTTAAACCATGTTGATTCAATATCATTATTATTATTATTATTGGAAAGGGAAATATTTGTTGTTGCAACCACGTTCATGTGAATTCAAACTATCAAAAGAATGATTCATACAACAGTCTACAAGTGATTTATTATAAAAAAAAATGAAAAATGGGATAAAATATAATTTTCGCGTATCAAATATAATAATATAATGAAAGAGAGAGAGAGAGAAGAGAGGGGAGGGGGAAAGAAAAAAAAAAGAAAGAAAGAGAGAAAAAAGAAAAAAAAAAAGAAAAAAAATTTATTTGAGGATAACGGGAAAATAAGAAAAGTTGGATAATTTTTTTATTTTTTTGCGAAGACTACCCACACACTCAGAATCAAAAAAAATTTTTTTTTTTTATATTTCAATAAAAAATCAGCTCTTGACTTGGTTTGAATAAAACCATGTGCCCCTGAACGACTGGGACACACACTCAAAAGGCTATTTAAAGTATGGGAACACAGGCTGAATTATTATTTTTTTTATTATATTTATATATTAATCTATATTAATATTTATATATAAAATATTCTTTATTATATAATTTATTTATATTGTCCTTTTCTAATAAAAAGCCTTTATTTACACCTTTACTTTCCGACAATCTCTCAACTTCTGTTTATGAAAAAAAAAATTTTTTTTCTTGTACTAACAAGGGAAATTTTTTTCTTATATTATATCATTTTTCAAAACCCATTTTTTGTTTAATATAAATCAAGATAATATATATATATATATATATATATATAGAAAATATGATGATATAAATTAAAAAACCACATGTGGCGTAAATAAAAAAAAATCCAATGAGAGAATCAAAAAAAATCACTCGTTTTTATTAAACAAATAAATCTTAGTTTAGGTCTCAGGATAAATTAATAAAAAGTGACTTTTTCTATATAAAATTGGGCAAAAAGAATACCTGGTATTTATAGTAAAACTTTTTTTATTTTATTTTTTTCATTAAAAATAAAATATAAAAGAGCACAAAAAAATAAACAAAAGAAAAATGCGGGTTCTAGTTATCTATATATAAATTTTATTTTTAAAATACATATATTTCACATCTCAACAAAAAAAAAAGGTTTCAAACAAAAATGATTTTTTTTAAAAAAAAACAAAAATGTAAAGTTTAAACTCTATTATAAATTAAGATGAGGCATTTTTTTATTGATTGGATTTTATAAATAAACGTCATTAATTTTATCATTGGCCTTATTTTACTTGTTTATTTATATTAAAAAAAATGTGATTAAAGTCATAGCTTTGAAATATTTACATCACATGTAAAAAAAAGAAAGAAGAAACATTTGGCTTATACAGTATTTCTAGATCAAATTGTTGTGATAAAAGAATTTACTTGTCACCTTTAGAAATTTCAATAGTATTTTTAGAATTTACATGTTCTTTTTATTTTTGCATGGCAAGTTCTGCAAATTCACTTATCACATAATTTAATCACTTACCACTTTCAATTTCTCTGTTTCTCCTTTTTTTTTTTTTTTCTAGGATTTATACTTTAATCCAATTTTCTGGGAGTTAAAATAGAAGTTGTTGATAAAAAAAAAAATAACAATAGATCATAATAAGTTAAAGTTACCACATGCGAATGGTATTAGTTCTGCATTATAATGTCAAAGAGATTATCAACTAGAAAAAGAGTAAGAAAAAGGTCAGTTCACATGGAATACCTGCCTCCTTTACCAGACAATGGAAGTATCACATTCTTTTCAAGAAATGACCATAATCATTATAGAAATATCAATTAAGTTAAAATAGAGAAAATAAAAAAAAAAAGTACTAAAGCTTAAACAGAAACTTCAAAAATTTGTTAGTAGTCGTATTCATTTGTGGATTCCTTACCAAGTTCAATTTATAAACAGTTAAATATTTAAGAGACGAACATTAATCCTTTGAATCACATGCTTTAGAGGATTAACTAAAGTAGAAGTTTTAAACTAGGATTTTATCATCAGTTTGGGAGGTCAATCGAGTCAAAAGTTTAATCTAATCAGGATATATATACACCAAATAGAATAAAAAAAATACAATAAAAAAGTAATGACAAGTGTACTATTGCCATAGTTATACTTATCTTTAACAGGTATAAGCTATAAGCTATATATAAGCTTGTGGAGTTGGATCAAAAATGTAAAATCATTAAAAAAAATAAAATACCAAGATGGTATTCAAGAGACGAACATCAAATCTTTAAACCACTATATCCAGATGGTGAATAATGAAGAAGCCTGAATATAGCTATTGTCAGCAGTTGGGACGCCGCACAAGTTTAAAGAGTTTGATCTGACCAGAAGTTATGTACCATAGTCCCAAAGATACATATCAACCTATTGTCAGGCTTTCTTCGCACCGCCACAAGTCAGATTAAGATGAGGAATAGAGAAAAATAATAATAACAATAATAATATATTGAACTAAATAAAAATATCAAAATATCATAAGATAAATAAAATAAGGTAAAGCAAAAGCTAAAACAAAAATTGGAATTGGAATTCCGAAAAAAAATGTGGAAGAAGAAAAGCCCATTAATGTCATATTAAAAAATAAAAAATAAAAGTTCAATGAAACATAAAATATCAGGATAATTTTGTTCGTAGTTCATTAAAAAACAATAATTCAATATTGAAACTCTCTAATCCAATTAACTCGCATTAGTAGACGTTAGATATTATTTTAAATTTTACCTACTAAAATATATACTTATATATATAAAAGCCTACTTTTTGATTTTTTTTAGGGCATTAAGAAAACGGTTTAAAATAGTATGATTTTATTTTTTTACTTACAATATACAATTAACTAAATCAACTAAATAAAAAGAATCAACTCATATATTTATAAATGCTTATTTTCTTAAATATAAAAAATGTTGTAATAATCAATTCGTGAATCGGTCGGTGTTTAAAAGTTTTTCCATGAATGAATATTAAGTTTAAATGCTTTCCGTTATATTTTTTTTTCTTTTCCTTTTCTTTTTCTTTTTCTTTTTTCTCTATATAATAATAATATAATGTCAACTGAAGAAGTAAGTTATTTCTTTTTTTCATAAAATAGATATTATATAGAAATAAAAAAGCTTGAATACTAATTCATTCTTTTATAAAGAAAAAACCTATTTTATATGGATATTTCCGTTCTAGTGCAACTTGGCGAATTCATATTGCTTTATTATGGAAAGGTCTTGAATATGAATATAAGCCTGTTAATTTAGTAACTGGTGAACAGGTAATATATTAGTAAATAATAAAGAAGAATTTATATATATATATATATATATATATATATAGTTGAATTATAAAAAATAGATAATATAAGTGTATACACGTATTAAAATATACGTTTCCCTTTTATAATTATTATTATTATTAGAAATCAGAAGAATATTTAAAGTTAAATCCAGCAGGTCGCGTACCAGCTTTTGTTACTAAGGAAGGAAAAGTGTTAACTCAAAGTGAAGCTATTCTTGAATATATTGAAGAAATTAAGCCAGGTAATAAATATATATATATATATATATATACATAATACATATATGGATTATATAAAAATTCTAATATACTTATATATATATATATAATAGAACGGCCAATGTTACCAAAAGGAGCTTATCATCGAGCTCTAGTAAGATCTATTGTTCAATTAATAGCTTGTGATATTCATCCTATACAAAATTTGGCAGTATTAAAATATGTTGGAGGTAGTGATATGGAAAAAAGAACAGAATGGGCTAATCATTGGGTAACAGCAGGATTTGAAGGATTAGAAAGATTATTAGAAGAAAGTTCCGGTACTTATTGTGTAGGTGATAATATTACATCTGCTGATATGTTTTTGGTACCTATGGTTTATAATGCTCAACGTTGGAATGTAGATATGAAAAAATTCCCCATTATTACTCGAATTAATAATACTTTAATGACTTTACCCGAGTTTAAAGATTCTCATCCCTCTAATCAACCTGATTCAACTTTATAAACGAAATAAGACCAAAAGGAAATTATATATGTATATAAAGTGGTTTTATTATTTTTATTTTATAAAAATATAAACTTACTTTAAAATAAACGCGTTTTAATTTTTAATTACACACTTCTTTTTTTCTTTTATTATTATTATTATTTATTATTATTATTTTAATTCAATTTTGCACTAATACAAAACAATGAAGTATGGTCGTGATTACTTTATAACTAG
This sequence comes from Cunninghamella bertholletiae, assembly GCA_037043795.1. Lineage (NCBI taxonomy): Eukaryota > Fungi > Mucoromycota > Mucoromycetes > Mucorales > Cunninghamellaceae > Cunninghamella > Cunninghamella bertholletiae. The sequence goes on from JAZGVP010000005.1 coordinate 2,775,941, forward strand.
ATTTATATATTCCAAATTTCACATGATAATCGCGCAGGATTAATCCCTTTTTTTTTTCTCGATATTAAACAAAAAAAAAGTAAAACTTTAATGATGTTTTAAACTTAAATACATGTATTTATGCAAATAAAAAGAGAGCGAAAAAGAATACTGGGAGGTCATTTCATTATTATATATAAACACAGCATAGTTAGTTATTTTTTTATTCATCCATTCTTGTATGAAATAAGAAACATTTTAATATAATAAAATCAAAAATATATAAAAGATCTAAAGAGATATTGTTAGATTTATTTTATAAATAAATATGATTAATACTTGTAATAAACAATAATAACAAAAAACTATATAATAATTATATATATATATAATTATAAGAAGAAAGTGATTTTTTTTATATTTTAGATAAAAATAAAAATAAAGTTTTTTTAGTAGTATTAGCTTAAACAGAACGAGTTTAACCAATTTTTTTTTCTTTATTTAATGAGTTTGTTTTTTCAATTTTTTGAAAAATATATTTCATAGTGTTTAAATAATCCATTTAAATAAAAAAAAAAAAAAAAAAAAAAAAAGAGTTGAATAATAAAAAAAAAGAGCAAATGAATAAAACCATATATATATATAGATGGGGTTTCTCTTTATACAAGCGGAGACAATCTGTACTCACCAAATATGGTTACACGATGACTTAATCTATAATGCAAAAACTTCCTCTTATAAATCAATTTTACTATAAAATATATTTTATATATAAATCAATATCAATTTTTACTTTGGAGTTAATATAAATATACATAAAATAACAATTGTATTCTTTTTTATTTTTTTGATGGATATATTATATAATGTTTTAATAGGAATAGGTAAGGAATACTACCACTGCTGCATATAGTGATGGTGGTTTTGAGGAAATCGAAATAGCTGATAATCATATTGAATATTTTATACTGTTAATATTAAATAGTAATAATAATTTAATAAGTGATATGACAGAAAAATCAAGATAAATTTTTAGAGAAACTCATGATAAATGATAAAATGAAGACTAATTATTAAGTTTTATAATTATGATTATTTATTATTATATAATTGTTTACTACGCTTTATTTTATTAGGATATTATATTTTTTTTATATGTACAATATATGTAAAAATACAACACTAACAACTGCAGAAAAATAAAAGTTACAGAATGAAAAGTAAATATATTTTTTTAAGCATGATGATATTGAATTAGTATGTGTAGAAGAAGATGGCAAAAATAATGGTGTTATAGATGATTTCGTTTATTTTATTCATTATATATATTTTATTGTATTTTATGCAACACATTTTCATTATTTTCATTTATCTTTATTATTATTATTATTATTATTATTATTCCAAGTAAAAATGTATAATCACGGTATAATTACGTTGAAGGTCAGTCATCAATGAAATAAAGTATATATCAATTACTATTTTTACTATTATTGTTTTTTTTTGCTGTTGTTGTTATATATATGTATATATATAGTAGATGGTTGGATTGATAATCATGAAATGGCATCGGTTGTCTTTTTTTTTTTACAATTGTTAATTTGATCATGAGATAAGGACATTTGACTAGCAACAGTTTTTACATTTTTTTTTAAATGGAAAAAAAAAACTTAACTTAATAATTATATTTAATCCAATTATCTACTCTCTCTCTCTCTCTCTCTATATATATATATATATATAAGCAGAGCTTTTTATATAATAAACTACATATAATATTTGAATTATTGTTTCTTTATTATTATGGAATTCTTTTATATATAATGTTCATTATAGGTCAAAAAGTTACTATATTTATCAAAAAGTAGAAAATTTTAAAACCCGACGCAAAATAGGTATTAAAAAATCCAGTGATATATCTTTTTTTTTTCTTTTCTTTTTCCTCTTTTTTCTTTTTTTCATTGCGTATTTTATTTTAGACATTTATACATACATACATACATATATATTCATTATTTTTCTTTCTTTCCTTCTTTTTTTTTTTTTATTAATAATATTATTTTATATTCAAATAAATAATTAATCAAACAAAAAATGAGTCTTAACTGGGTTATGTTATCACAAGATGGTCGTTCACCAGTACCATTACCTCAAGAAAAAATGTTTTTTTCTCAAGAGTCTGTAAAAATGGTATTAGACTGTAATGAAAAGTAAAGACTAATTACAATAATAATAAATAAATAAATAAAAAATAAAAGGGAAGCTATTTGAATATTTATTATTATTATTGTTTATTATTTTATTTATATAGTAGTGGGTATCCAGGAAATACAGGGTAAGAAATTTTAGCATACTTTTATTTCTCTTTCTTTTTTTTTTATTTTAAAGAAACTGAAGTGACTAATCCATTTTGTATCTATTATATATAAATAATCAACAACAACAACAACAACAATCAATAATAAATGAAAAATAAATAGTGGATACTGGGAAAAAAAAGGAACAGTATATTTATCCAATCAAAGGGTAATGAAAAAGAAAAGAAAGAAAAGAATAAAAGATGATACATGAATGTTTTTTTATAAATATTTAAAGCATAGAAGTACTCATTATTAATGTATATAAATATAGATCATTTTTATTGCACAAGAACCTACACAAGAATTTCAATCAATTAATATACCCATTTTAAATTTGAAACAATGGAAATTAGAACAACCATGGTTTGGGGCAAATTATATCCAAGGAACAGTTATTCCAGTAAAATAATAAACCTTCTTTTTTATTTTATTTTTATTAAAAAAAATAGAAATATAAATAGAAATGCATGATTTAAATACGATATGTTTATATTTATAGGTACCTAATGGTGGTTTAAAAGCAGGAAAGCTAGTATTAACGTTTGTTGAAGGAGGGGCTATTGAATTTACAACCATTTTCCATAGTTTATTAGAAAGATTAGCAGGTAAATATAATTTATAATATGAGATGAGAGAAGAGATGACATATTTATTTTTTATTTTTATTTTTATTTTTACTTTTTATTTTTTATAAATAGAAACCAATGAAACGCCTTCTCATTATGAAGCATTACCAACATATATGCCACCACCTCCTACTTCTTCATCACAAGAACAGCAACAACAATCATCTTCATCAAATAATCCAAATCCAATATTACCTAATGAATTACCACCTAGCTATGATGAAGCTCAATATTCAATGAAATGAAATATAATAACTAATTATTGTTATTATTATTATTTTATATATATATATATATATATAATTTTAATTTAATAAAATCTGTATCAATTTAATCTCAGTAACTTAAACAATAGCATGAAAGTTGCCTTTTATTGAAGGTGGGTTTTTTAAATGCAAACTAAAATAAATAATTAAACACAACTTTCATTATAATATATATATATATATATATAATGCAAAGATGTATTTTTTTTTAATTATGTGATGATGATAAACATAAAAACGTATTCCCATTAAATTCTAATAACACAGTAGATCCATTATAAAAAAAGATATATATATATACATATAAAACTCTAAATTTTTATTAAAAGTAATCAGTCATCATAGAAAAAAAAAAAAAAAAAACTATAGAAAGAAAAGTGAGAGATTCTCTTCAAGAACGATGGAATTGAAATTTAGACATGCAGAAATTGAAAAGATAATAATAGAATAATAATGATGTAACTGATGATACATACATTATCGAAACTTTAAAAAATAAAATAAAATAAAATAAAAATAAAAGGTCTGTTTTACTTAAAAATGCATTATCTCAATATCATTGCAACTAATACTAATAGTAAAATCATAAATGAATAAATCATGATAAATATTTAATGAAATAATTAAAACGAAAAAAAAATAAGAGAGAGAGAAAGAATTTGTACAGTTCATTTTTCTTTTTTAAAAAAAAATACTAATAATATAGATAATACTAATTAAAAAAAAAAAAATACTTAATAAGAAAAAAAAAATACTAATAAAAGAAATAAGACTAATAAAGAAAAAAAAAAAAGGTAAAAATAAAACGGGAAAAAAAATATATAAAAGGTAATAAGTATAAAAGTAATAATAATAATAGTATATAATAATGAATAATAATAGTAATAATAATGAATAATAATAGTAATAATAATGAATAATAATAACAGTATATATATATATATATATATATATGTATATGTATATATATATATATATATATATGTATATGTATATATATATATATATAAAATACAAATGTGGTCACCACCCCCTTCATACATATACATTTACTCTTACATATATTAACAAGCAACACTCTTATAAGTATATTATTATTATTTAGTTCCTTTTTTTTTTTTTAATTACTTTCTATCCAAAAGAACTAACAATATTAGCCAATTGAATTAAACTACTTGATGATGAGGATGATGAAGAAGAAGTAGGAGGGGCAGGAGAAGTAGTATTTTTGTCTTCATTGGAAATTAAAGATGAAGATTTATCAATAGGAGTAGGATTAAGTAAAGTGGTACTTGGAAGGGTATCTTGAGTTTCGGTATAAAATAAAGGTCGATGTTGATAAAACATATCTTTTGAATGATGATGATGATTATTATTATTATTATTATTATTATTATTATTATGGCTAAATGATTGACGATACATAGGACGATAAGGAATGACTTGAGGTGAAGGTGATACAGATGAAGTAGTTGAGGATGATGAATGTGACACAGTAAGAGGAATAGAATGAGGCGTAGGTGATGAAGATGATGATAATGGTTTATTATTATTATTATTATTATTATTTATATTAGATGAGGATGATAAAGTTAATGATGCTAAATGATGAATTGGATAATGCTGAGTTTGTTGTTGTTGTTGATAATGAGGATGAATAGCAGTAGATAATGGTGGTAAAATATTAGAAGTTGAAGTTGAAGGAGATGAAGAAATAGAAGATGAAGGAGTTGAAGATAAAGAAGGAGAAGTCGATAAAGGATGATGATGAGAATGAGGATGAGGATGATGAGGATGGTGTTGATTATTATTAGAATCTATTTGATTTATAGATATAGGAGTGGGAGAATAAATGGAAGAAGTATTAGAGGTAGTAGAAGAGGAAGAGGAAGTTGAAGTAGTAGAAGAAGAAGAAGATAAACGATGATGATAAAGTCTAGATTGATGATAATTTCTTAAATGTTGATCAATAGTTAAAGGAGTGGTTGTATCAGCAAGAATACGATGATGAGCATGTAAACGAGGCTGAGATTTATCTTCAGCTTTTTTAGATCTTCTTGATCTTGGAGACATATGAGTTCTATAATGTTGCATCATATTATCTTGACGGGAGAAACGGGATTGACAACCAGGAAAAAGACAAGGGAAATTTTTTTCACCTGTATGAATTCTATGATGACGAGCAAGATGACCACTTGTTGTAAAAGTTTTAAAACAACCTGGTTCATTACAAACATATCTTCTTTTTGTTTCTTCTAATTGAATATCCTTTAAAGACTGTTGTTGTTGTATAGCATTTTTATTATTATTATTATTATTATTAGATGCTATTGAATTTTTATTATTAATATGAATATTATTATTATTATGTTGAGTTGTCAATTCTTCTTCTTCATGATGATTTAATAAACTAACTTGTCTTCCTGAAGCATCCATAATTGATAAAGTTGTATTATCATCTTGAGCCATAGTGTGAATATGTGTTTTATTATATTTTTAAGTTTATAAATAATAATATGACTAAAAGAATGAATGAAAAAAAAATAAAATACAAAGTTAAATAATAATAAATATATATGTATATATAAATGAATATATATAAAGAAAGAAGAAAGGAAAAGAAAGCAAATATAGTAAAAAAAAAAAAAAAAAAAGAAGAAAGAAAGAGAAAAAAAATAGAGAGAATTAAAAAAAGGGTCTTTTTTTTTTTAGAACCAAGAAAATATTAAAAAACCGAACCAATTAATACTACTTATTCTTTTTTTACAAAAGTATTTTTTTTTTCTATATTTATCAAATTAATATATTTATCGAATATCATACTAATAAAAAGAAAGATAATAAACATGTATATTAACATACATATAAATGATTTTAATTCTTATAATAAAAATATACCACGTGCATATAATAAATATTTAATTCCTGGTAAAGAAAAAAAAAAAAAAAAAAAGAAAGAAGGAAAGATGTAGAAAGATAGAAAGAAAGAAAACCCATTTTTTTTTTAATCAAGTCGATCAATTTGTATCACTAATGAAAGAAAAAACTTGATTTTGAAAAAGAGCACGTTTTTTTTAAATCAATACATCCTATACATGATCATAAAGAAAAATAATAAAGTGTAAAAGAACCTTTATGTATATATAAAATTAATTTAATAGCATCTATAAACTTTTTTTATTGTTTATATAATAATAATAATATATATATATATATATATATATCTGTGTAATAAATAAATAAATAATTATAGATATAAATATTGGAGTCACTCCTTAAAAAAAGAAAAAGAAACTATTTTATCTCTACTACGTTTATTATTACATAGTCAATTATTACATAGTCAATAAGGAAGTATGTATTAATAACTAAGCCTTAAATTGCTACGTAAAAAAAAATTCAAATCACATGAAATGCTTATAAAATATTGATACCATAGCAAGACTATCTTTAATAAAAAATAATAATTAATTATAAGCTTAGTCAGTTTTACATATAATTTGAATTGTATCACTGTTAACAAAAAAAACCCTCTTAAAAACTCCGAATTTATATAAATATATAAACGTTTATATATAAGGGTGAGAGAGAAAATAAGAAGCTTAAATAAAAATATTATTATGTATTACTTATCATTTGTAATCTTAATAATTTATGGGTTTTACTTTTTATTTTTGTTTAGTTCAAATATTAATAAGTAAACATCAACAAAATCGGGACTTTAAAAAAGGGTTATTTGTTTTTACATAATCTATATGTATATTTGATGATATTGATGATGATAATGATGATCATCATTAATCTTTCTTTATTTTTACTATTTATATTTATTAAAATGGATATCAATTCCAAGTAAATAATTTAAAGTTATTCAGTTTAATTAAGTTCAATGTTATATAAATAAATACAAGTATATGTGTGTGTGTGTGTGTGGGTAATAATATGTTTTGTTGTCAACTATTTTATCATCATTGATCATCATCATCATTGGATTAAATGATACAGTTTAAATTAAAAGTAAAATGTGACATCATTTATTCATAATAAAAAAAAAAAAAACATGGTAATATTTAAGATTGATCATATGAAGGATTATGTTTCATCATCATTGATTGATCTTTTTTTTTTATACAAGTTTTTCGGTTTATTTATTTATTTAATTTTTTTACTTCTATTAACCATGTTTTTCATTATAATTACTGATTTCTATTTTTTCTATTTCGTAATGATAAAAAAAAAATTAAATTTGGTCAAGGATGAATATAGAATGATCTTCATAATGTGAGTTTTTTTTTTTTATCAATTTTTTAAAGCCTATATTTTTTATGCATATATTATATATAAAATGAAACAAAGTTTGCCACTTTTTTTTTCCCTTTTCAAGCCACAGGTAAAACCATATATATGTTTTATAAATGTAAAAGAAAAAAAAAAGTTGAAAAAAAGAATGGAAGAAAAGGGGAAAAAGAAAGAAAGAAATTATTATTTGATTCAGTATCTTAAAATGGAAGCCTAAAAAATAACAAGCGTCCAAAAAAAGAAACGGAGTTTTTAAAATTTGATTATGATTGTGTTCAAATTATTATTTTTATTTTCTTACTCCCTTTTTTTTTTTTTTTCCTTTTTCTCTTTTGTTTGCAAGAAAGATTGAGCCTGTGCTTATTTTAAGCTTATTTTTTTTTTTTTTTTTTTTCATATTCTTATTTTTTAAAATACCTTTTTATTCCCTTTTCATACCCACCTTTTTATTATTAATTTATTCTTTCTTATTTTGCTTTTTTTCCATTTCCATTTTCTCACCCATATATCTATATTATAATTATATTCCTCTTTTATTATTTAATCAACTCTTTTTTTTTTTTACCATAACGTGTACTATAAAAATATATAACCATTGCCTTTTTTTTTTAAAGGAAAAAAAAAAAGACAACTACAACAAATAATAATAATAATATATCAACAATAAATATTATAAATATATATACATATATATAAATGCAAGTTGCAAACCAACCTGAATCAAATTCAAATAATAATGATCCAAATAAAAAGAAAACAAATATTAATAAAAGGTCAAAAGCTAGTGTAGCTTGCCAGGAGTGTAGAAAAAGAAAGGTAATATATATATTTGTATATATTATTATTATGTATATTCATTATTATATGCTTCTTTATTTGTAGGTGAAATGTGAAGGTGTAGAACCTTGTGAACGTTGTAGAAAATCAGGTTTAAACTGTGTATTTCCACAACAACAAAATGCAAAACGTAATCAACCTAAACTATATATCGAAGTCTTGGAAAATAGGTTAAAAAATATGGAAAGAACATTAGAAAGAGCTTTAGGTATAAGTAATACTTCTATTCAAAATATGATGGATGGTAGTTTACATTTAGATCCTCATTCAATACAAGATAGAAATGGTATACATGAAGATGATACAACTATTCAACAACGTAAGTTTATATATATATATATATATATATATAAATATGTATCTCTTTTATTATTTTGATCAAAATAAAAAGTTAAGAGTAAAAATTTTTTTTTTATTTTTTTTTTTTTATTTTGTTTTATTTATTGATTATTCATTTTATTTTATTTTTTAAAAGCCAATGAATTCCATGCATCATCAATGCATAGATTACAAGATCAATATACGATGAATGAAATTGGTCAACCTTATTATACCCAAGATATTTATCGTCATATACATACATCACAATCTTCTTCTCATCTTCATCATCAACAGCAACAACAGCATAATCATCTTCATCATCATCATCATCAACAACAACCATATTATGCAACTAATCGACCTATGACTTTACATCGTCAACCTTCAGATATGTCTTTATCAACAAATAATGATACAAGTATTCATAGTGAACCAACAACACCAACCCCTTCTCATCAACAACAATTAACAGAAATGGATCATTCCTTAATTGAGCTTTATTTTGAAAGAGTACATCCTTATTTACCAATGTTACATACAACTATGTTTAAAAGACAATTAATGGAATCTAATAATAATAATGATACACCACCTTTATTTTTAATTTATTCAATGTGTGCTTTAGCTTCAAAATGGTCTCTTCCTCAACATAATCAATCATTGTCATCAAATGAACCTCCTGGTTTTTCTTATTATCGTCGTGCTTATGCTTTTATTGATGAAGCTATGGTTGCACCCCGTGTTACCACTATTCAAGCCTTAGTATTACTTGCTAAATATCAAGAACAATATAAAAGGTTAGGGTCTTTTTATCGTACTGATCAATATTTAACCATTGCTACGGAAATGTGTTTTCAATTAAATTTAAATGATTTACCTTTATCATCATCATCATCATCATCATCATCTTCTCATCATCATATTGATCATCAAGATATTGAAACAAAAAAACGTACTTTTTGGATAACCTTTTTATATGATTTATGGCTAAGGTATGTAATATAATTTATTTATTTTAGTGATACAAAAAAAAAAAAAAAAAAAAAAAAAAATAAAGGAAGAAGAAGAAAAAATAGAAAAAGAAAAAAAAAGTTAAACTTTATCTAATTTTAAACATATGGATATATATATATATATATAGTATTGAAAATGGTCGAAAACCAAGATTTGATGTAAAAACATGTACAACAGATTATCCTACACCTCATGCCAATGAAGGGCCTCGTATTGATGATATTATTTCTAAAAGTAATATGGTCATTCGTCTTGGTAAAATTATTTCAGAAATTTATGATTTTTCAAGAATGTTAGCTGAAAGAAGACAAGAACAAGGATCTATTAGAACAGAACAACAACAAATTGAAGAACAAGGCAAAATTTTTACTTTACAAACTGCTTTAGAGACTTATTTACGTGAAATCACTACTATTTCCCATTTTGATTATGCCCCTAGTAATTATATCATTCATCAAATGAATCAACCTCTTCAAAATAATAATAATAATAATAATAATAATAATAACGATAATAATAATAATAATAATAATATAAATGGACAATCCATAATGAAATATCCAATTGATCAAGTTTCTGTAAAAGAACCATTTGTTGGATTTCTTCATATGATGTATCATTATGCAGTTATTTTACTTCATCTTCATCATACATTATTTCCAAGTCATAAACAAATCCCTAATATACCACTTTATCAACATCAACAATATTGTGCATTATCGGCTTCTATTATTAATGGGATTACAGAATCCATCATAGATACCCATCCCATTGATATATTTTATTATCCTATACGGGGAGTCCAATTAACTATTTTATGTTCAACCATGGCACTTACCGTTCATAAATTTGAAATGAAAACAAGTCAAGATGAACAAAGAAAAAATCATGCCGAAAGTTTATATCGTCAAATTTTAACCATCATTGGTAGATTATCTAATGAAACATCAGCTATTGAATTACAATTTTTAGCAAAAGATGCTGATCTTGCAGAAATGTGTAATAGATTAGCTGTGGATACCAATAATAATAATAATAATAATAATAATAGTAATAATAGTAATAATAACAATAATAATAATATGAATATGAATGATAATAATAATAATAATAATAATAATAATAATAATAATAATAATAACAATAATAATCCACCTTCTACTATGCATTCACCAAATTCTACAATAACAATGAATAATGATAATTCATCTACTTCATCATCTCCTTTATTAAGTCCATCTCATATATCAACCTCATCTACAAGTTCAGTTGTAGATAATAAAATGCATCGACCAATGAAAACAATTAGTAAATCAAAAAGAAATAATAATTTAACAAATGGAAATGCTACTTTAAAACGATTTTCATCACCTACATTTTCATCCGATCAATTCTATTTAAATCAACAACAACAAGTTTCTTATTTACCGACAAATTTACAACAACAACAACAACAATCACAACAACATATACCATCATCAGCTTCTTCTGTTTTATCAGCTTCATCTACAAATACAAGTACCACAACACCTATTAATACATCCGTTTTATTTAATTCTAGTGCATCTATCACAGATCCAAGTAGATTAGAATATATGATGCAATCAGGTAGATTTCCTATGGCAACTTTTAATCATCATCAACAACCTATTCAAATACCCATTCATCATCAACATCATCCATCATCTGCTACTAACACTAATACTAATACATTAAAAAGAATGCCTAGATCTCAAGCTATTCCTTATTCACAATCTACAGATGATTTAAGATCATTAAATTTAAGACATAAAAATAGAACAGGATATAGTAGAGCAGCTTCTATAGTAGCAACAGAAGATCCACCTGTAAGGTTAAAAAAACAAAGATCTATGAAACTTCAACCCACTTATTCATCTACTACTCATTTACCATCAGCATCATCGCCAACTACTTCTACATCATTATTATCACCATCATCACCTTCTTCTCATCTTCAACAACAACAACAATATCATCCACCTAATAATAGCTCTTCACAATTATCTATGTCACCCACTACTCATTTACAACAACAACAACAACAACAGCAACAATTATCATCACAACATCAATTAAATCATTTTCAAACTAAATCCACATTAACATTTCAACAACAACAACAACAACAACAATCTATTATATATAATCCATCTTTTAATAATACAAATAATGCAAATACATTCCAATTAATCAATCAACCACCACCATCATCATCACCATTAAATTATTCTATGATATCCCCTTCATCAATATCATCTATGCCAAGAAGACATACAATATCATTAGCAACAGGATTAGAAGCTACAGAAATGATACCAGGTATACCAATGGATTATTCTATTCAATCCCCACCTACTATGATATCCATGGATACTAGTAATTTAGAATATCATCGACCACTTCCTCCTTCTCAACAACAATTATCATCTACTAATATGATGCCAACAGCAAATCATCCCAATCATCATCATCACCATTTTTATTCACCTATGAATCCTAATAATAATAATAATCAACTTGATGATTCCATGATGATGGATTCTGATATGCAACCATTTTTAAATAATTCAATGACAATGGGTAATCATTTAGATATGGATCGTAAAATGGAAGGTCATGCATTACAGTAAAAAAAAAAAAAAGTTATATATCTATATCTATATCTATATATATATATAATTTTGTTGTATGTACTTTTGTGTGTGTATGTAAGTTATGTTTATTTTATTTTATTTTTTCTTATTCTTTTTTTTTATTATTATTATTATTATTATTATTATTATTATTATTATTATATATACATATATATATATATATATATAAATATATATTTGAATATGAATTATTATTATTTTTTTATCCTTTTTATTTTATATTGTTATATCATTTTATGTTTTATTTTATTTTATTTTATTTAGTATTATTTAGTATTTATATTTATATATTGTATATATAAAAGTATATATACCTTTTTATTTTTTATCTTATGAATATATTATAATATATGTATTTTTTTATTATTATTATTATTAATATTTATTTAATAATAATAATAATTAAAAAAAAAGATGTTTTAAACAAACAAATAAAAAAAAAAAACAAACATAAAAAATGTCATAAAGGAAGGGAAGGGAGAGGGATGGATGAAAAAAAAAAGAGGGGAAGGATGTTTAAAAGGGGAGTTATTTTTTTTATGAACATTTTACTACTGAAGTGGAGAGAAAGAAAGAGAGATAGAAAGAGGATTTTTTTTTTTTTGGGAAGTGAGTCTAGTAATAAGGAGATATAATTATTATTATAAAACGATAAGATATATATATTAAAAAGTGTGTGTGTGTATAGGGCTATTTTTTTTTTTTTGAATGGATGGATTGAAGGATTTCTCTCCCCTTAAAATATATATATGTAATTGTTATTGTTTTTTATTTTAAGAAAAAAGGGGAGAGAGAGAAAGAGAAAGAGAGAGATATAGAGAGAGAGAGTAAAAGAGAGAGAGAGAGAGTTAGGATTTATTTATTTATTTATTTATTATTTGTTATTTATACGAAGGAATGTAAAAATGTCAAATTGATTAATTGTAAACAGAAACACAAAATAAAAATAAAATAAAAATAAAAAAAAAAATAAAAAAAACTCCCTAAGTACAGCAAGTTAAAATGTTTCTATCTGCTATGTCTTATATTTATTTATCTGTCTTTTTATTTTTTTAATAAAAATCAATCTCCTATTCTTCTTTTTTTCTTTCTTTCTTTCCTCATTTTTTTATTCTCTTCTTTTTTCTTCTTTTATCTTTTTTTTTTTTTGCTTTTTATTTTTTAACTTTATATATATATATATACCTTTAATATATTTATTATTTTGTACCATATAATTCATTTTTTATTATTCAGTAATATATAATATAATATTATAACAACAATACTATTGCAATTAACACACACTCACCTATTTACATATATATATAATAGTTAATATTAATATAACAGCAATAATAAGTACAACGTAAAATAGAACTTCTATTTTTATATACCTACCTTATATAATAATGACTATCATAAATAATAATAATAATAATAATAATATCACCATCCCACCTTTTTTTTTCCCTCATGGACAACCTATTTCACATATTGAACAAGAACAAAAATTACGTAAAATATTGGTAAGTTTTTTTTTATTATTCGCCCATATCCTATTTTTTTTTCTTTCTCCTGCTCCTCTTTCACTTTTTCTCTCTTTCTCCCCCCTTTTTTTTTTGTATTTGTGTTATATCTTTTTTTTTTTTTTTTTTTTTTTTTTGCGGATTTTTTTTTTTTTAATGCCAGTTAACTCTCAGACTTTACTTATCAATGTTTTATTATTTTTGGGATTTATTTATTTTACATATGTAATTTTTTTTTTTAACACATGTGGAACCAAAATAGGCAATCGTCAAACATTTATATGGTTATCGTCAATTTTTATTAGAATCACATTTTATTGCAGTTACAAAAACGTGCGGATTATCAAGATATATGAACTTTGCATTATTTAAAAAAATGGTTCCTAATAACGATGATTATATTACTTTTCCTCAATTTGTAACGTAAATGAAAAAATAATATAAAATATAAAATAAAAAATGGAAAAATATATTAATAAGGAAATTATTTTATAATTAAAAAAGGAAAATCGTAATAATAATAATAATAGAATCCATACTCTAACTCATTACTATTATATTAATTTTTTAAATTTTACTATTATTATTATTATTATTATTATAATAATAGGGCTTGGACAGATATTTCAAAAGATAAATTTGATGACGAATCTTTATATTTTAATATTATTAAAAAAACCGATAACAAATATATTTGTCCAGAAGATTTTTTACCTATTTTAGAAGGTACAAAGAAATCTATATATATATATATATATATATAACATTCATTCATTTTTTTTTTTTTTTTCATTCTCTCTGTTATTTAGATGTTGTATTACACCATCCTGGGTTACAATTTTTATCTGACAATATCATGTTTCAAGAAAGATATAGTAAGTTATTTTAATAATTATAAAAAAATTTAATTAAAAAAGAATTTTATATTCAACTAAAATATTTCTTTCTTTTTTTAAAAAAGTTGAAACGGTGATATGTAGAATTTTTTATGATGCCGATTGCTATAATGGAAAAATGACTTTAAAACAATTCCGTAAATCACGTTTTGTTGATTCTATAAAATCATTAGGCTGCTTTACTGAAGTGAATAATGTAATGTACATATAGATTTATATATAAATACGCGTTCATAAAGGTTAATTTATATATAATATGTATGAATTCGCATCAAAAAAGTTTAACTTTAATTTTATTTTATTTTATTTTATATTATATTATATTATATTATATTATATTATATTATAAATGATAGACCAATGATTGTTTCTCCTATAAACATTTTTATGTACTTTATTGTAAATTTTGGTCACTAGACCAAGATCATGATTTATTAATAACATCAAAAGATTTGCAAAATTATAATGATCAGTGCTTATCACCTAAAATTATTCAAAGAATTATGCAATGTGGGAAAATAGCTGCATTTCATTGTGATACCACCCCCGCTACTATTACCCCATCATCATCATCAGAGGAAGAAGACGAAGAAGAGATGACAGCTACTAATAATAATTTGTCAATTAATAACCCAAATTTAACTTTTTCTTATCTTGATTTTATATGTAAGTTTCTCCCCCCAATCTCAATTTTTTAATTTTGGAATAACACCACGCGGGTTTTAAAGAAAAAAAGAAAGAAAAAAAGAAAGAAAGAAATTAAAAGAGGCATGAATGATAGAAAATATTAGCAAAAAAAAAAAAACCCCACACCAATTAAATAATTTAAATGTTCATAATATTAATAACCCTATTTTACATCTATATTATATTATATTATATTATATTATATTATAGGGTTTTTGTTAAATGAAGTAGATAAAACAACTCCAAAGTCTATAGAATACTGGTAAATATCATTATTATAAATATTATTTTTATTTTTATTATTTTTATTATTATTTTATGTCGATCATTACTATTATTACTTTTATGTCGATCATGAGTTATTATTATTAATATTAATATTAATGAACACAATTTCTTTTTCTATTATATATATATTTAAATTTTTAGGTTCCGATGTTTGGATGAAGATGGTGATGGTATTATTACTAGTTATGATTTAGAATCTTATTGGCAAATCCAAATGACAAGACATATATACAATAGTAATAATAATAATAATAATATGGAAAATAATAATAATGATACCAATTCTTTACAAGAAGAAGATGATAAAATTAAATTTGATGATATTATTCGCCAAATGAATGATTTAATTCAACCTGAATACCCTGGCCAATTTCGATTAAAAGATCTTAAAAAGAATGGTATTACAGCTGAACGATTTTTTGATACTTTTATTCACTTTGATAAATTACATGTTCATGAATCTTGTCAAGGTTCCATTCGTTTAAAATTACAAAATGAAAGATACATGTATCAACAACAATTATTATTATATGATAATACTTCTTCTTCTTCATCTCATCAAAATTCCATGGATCAAGTTCTTCTTTTAAATTATTTGGATGATATTTCTTATTACTTTGCGTTATGGTAATAAAAAAAAAATAGAAAGAAAATGTGAAAAATGATAATGATTTATTCATTTTTATTATTATTATATTAGTGATTGGAATGAATATGCTGAAGTAGAATATCGCCAGTTAATCATGTTGGAAAATCAAAGATTTGTAAATACTAATGATATGGTTGATTATGATCAAGAACATGATAATGATATTGAAGAAGAAGAAGATCATGGTGAGCATGAAGAAGAAGATAATGGTGATGATGAATTAACAGATGATGATGGTGATGATGATGATCATGAAGAAGAAAAAGAGGAAGAAGGTGAGGGTGAGGGTGAAAAAGAAAATATTAGTAATAATAATAATAATAATAGCGGTAATCATCATCATCATCATCATCATATGATTCCTAATGATAATAATAATATAAATACATTATATAATATATCAAATGTACAAAAACAGCATATTAATTTAAATTCTATTGAAAAAATGAATGATACCAAC
Organism: Cunninghamella bertholletiae; assembly: GCA_037043795.1. Lineage (NCBI taxonomy): Eukaryota > Fungi > Mucoromycota > Mucoromycetes > Mucorales > Cunninghamellaceae > Cunninghamella > Cunninghamella bertholletiae. The sequence goes on from JAZGVP010000005.1 coordinate 2,792,806, forward strand.
GTCATCAATAATAATAATAACAATTCGCCTTTTGAATTTACAGATATTATGGATAAAATTCATACAAGTCTTGAAAAATTAGATAATCATCAAAATGAATTATTAAATCAACAGCGTTTTGTAAAATCATCATCATCATCATCATCATCGCCAGAATTAACTACAGCGACAACAACAACAACAGCAATTTGTAAAAATATAAACCATGAAAATGATGTTGATGATAATGATAGTGTAAATAAAATTAAATCAAGTCTAAGTAAATTGGACAAAAATCAAAAAGAATTATTAAATCAACGTTTTACAAATTCATCAAACCCATCATCATTATCATCATTATCATCATCACCTTTTTATAAAGAAATAAACCAAGAAGATGATGATAGTAATCAATATTCTACTTTTGATCATTCTCATTCTGAGAGCGATGGTAATACTAGTAGTAGTAGTAGTGGTGGTGGTGATAGTGATAATGATATTGTAAATAAAATCAGATCAACTTTAAATAAATTAGATCAACAACAATTATTGGATCAACGATTTGATCACCATTCTTTAAAAAAATCAACAACAACAACAATGATAGCAACTCTTTCTAAAGAAGCAGAAGTTGAAGTAGAAGAAGAAGAAGAAGACGAAGAAAGTCAATATTCTACTTTTTCCAATGAAAATAATCAACAGAAGCAAGAGGGAGAAGAAAATGATTCAACATATAAAGAAGAAGAAATAGATGATGATGATGATGGTTTATATGAAGGTGATGAAGAGATTGATGAATATATGAACGATAATGATAGTGTATATAAAATCAGATTAAGTTTAAATAAATTAGATCAACATCAACAACAATTATTTAATCAACGATTTGATCATCGTCCTTTATTAAGACAATCCAAAACAACTCCAGCCGCCCTTTATAATAATAATAATAATGATAACAATGATAATAGTTTAACCTCAAGACAAGATGATACTGATAGTGTTCATAAAATCAGATTAAGTCTAAGTAAATTAGATAAAAATCAAGAACAGTTATTAAATCAGCGATTTAATAATAATCCGTTAAGACAATCTAAAACAACACCCAATTTTATTAATCATAATGATAATCATAATAATGATGACGATGATGACGATGAGAGTATTATGGATAAAATAAGAACAAGTCTTGAAAAACTAGATAAAAATCAAAATGAATATATTAATCAACGATTTACATTTCTACCTAAACCATCATCTTCTTTTGAATCACTTTTTGAAGATGAAGATGAAGAAGAAGAAGAATCAGATAATTCACCAACTACACCTACTTTATTACCACTTGATGATTCATCATCACCATCACCATCATCATCATCATCATCATCATCATCTAATAGTAATACACCACTTTCTACAAATTCAACTAATTCCAATTCTTCATCAACATCTTCATTACCTAGATCTCCATCATCGAATAATAATACTTTATTATCATATCCTCATCATCATCATGAAGAAAAGAAAAAAACTAATCGTTTTTCTTGGTTATCAAAACAAAAAGTTTTAAATCAAATGAATTATTTTTGAAAAAAATAAAATAAAAAATAACAATAATAATAATAATAATAAAAAAATTAAATAATAATATAAAAAGCTTTTTTTTTTTTCTCTTCTTTGATTTTGGTTTTATTTTTTATTTAATTAAATTTTGAGTAGAGGAGGGGAATATGTAGAAGTAGTATTAATTAAATGTATTCATTCATTAAGTTTTTGTTTTATGAGTATATGAATGATCAAGTATATATAAAGAAAAACTCTATAAAAAAAGGATTAAATGATCTACATATTTTTTTTTTACGCATGATCTTTGATTTCTTTTTTTTAAAAAAAATAAATAAATAAATAGGAAATTCATCAATCAAATAACATCCAGTACATAAATAAATCCTAAAGTTCTACTTTAATTATAATTTGACTAATTCATTTATTTTAGTATATATATTTTTATTATTATTATTATTATTAATAACATCGTTAAAAGAAAAAAAAATTAAGGAATATTAAAAATTAAACTGAATTTAATATTCATAGGTAATTTAGCTGATATAATTTTTTTTTATTAATTTTCGGATGATATGATGATAAATAGTAAAAAAGTAATTTATTATTATTATTAAAATAAAAGTATAAATTTAAATAAAAGTAATTAATGATGGTAATAATAATTATAGAATTTATATTTACATAACTACACATCTTTTTGGCACTTCTTTTTTCCCCAATGAACCACCTTTCTACAAAAAAATTAAAATTTGGTGAGTGAAAAATAATAATAATAATAATAATTATATAAAACAAATTTGTTCATCGTAACCATGATCATGATCATATTAAAATAATAATAATAAAAGTAATAAATAAAAACTTACGTAAATGTGAAGGAATATCTTCATCTGATATTGGACTAAGTATTTGATCCAGTTTATTTTTTTGTATATAAACTAACATATAGGCATTTGTAAATCGTTTAATAGATCTTAAACTATTTCCACGTAATCTTTTTCCTTGTTGTTGTTGATTTGTAGATTCATTAGTAATGGTTGATTCATTAAGTAATAATTTTCTTGTAGGTTCATCTCCATAATTATCTTCAAATACTTCTTTATTTGTTACTGGGGTGACATTTTCATCATCAAACCTTAACCTATTACATATATATATATATAAGTTTTAACTCTTTTTTTTTTATAATAATTTGAACGATTGATTGATTATTATATACAAAAACCATCTTACCATTTTCCATTTTTATTAGGTTTGATTAATGCAAAATAATGGCCACTATCTAGATCACCACTATGAACCAATACACTATTTTTTTTAAATAGTATTAATGTAATTTTTACGATGATCATTATTAAAAAATTTTCATCTTCATTTCTATATATATATTATTTACCTATGCAATTGATATGTATATGATTGAGAATGATCCGTACAAAATTCATCTAAACATAATTCGTCAGGATATTGATGATTATCATTTATTTTTATCATTGTATCATCATGTACATTATATTCAAATCGTTTTAATTGAAGATGAAGTACTGGAGGGAATGATTCAAAAATGACTCCCTTACGTGCATCTTGTAATCCATGACCTTCTGCCATATATTTATTTTCTCCATCCATTATTTCTTCTTGAATATAAAATTGAAATGATTCTTTAATATCTTTACATCCCATTACATTTAATTGGATATCTATTAAAAATAAAATAAAATAAAATATTAGAGTTCATAAAAAAAATGCTTTCTCCTTCCTTCCCCCTCCCCTCCCCTTACATTTTATGCAATTATCATTTTCCAAAAACCTATAACATTTAAAAAAAAAAAAAGAATAATTACCATAAAAGTCTTCCACTCGCGAAGATTCATAATCTACATTAATACATTTTATATAACTTTTCATTTTTCCAACAAATAATTGTTTGATGGCACCATCGGCTGGAGTGTTCTATAAATATAGAATATATCAATATATTAATATATATATATATATATATATAATTTAATTTACCTTCATTTTTAATTCCAAATTATCCAATAAAACACGACTAAATTCTTGTACATCATGTTGCATAAAAGAATCCGCTGAATCCCAACCAAAAGATTTTGTTAATTCTGTAGTACCAACTGAATCGGATGCATATTCTAAATTGTAAAATAATCTTTGCAATGCTAATGCTACATTTTTTGTTGGATCTTCATGCTGTGTAGGAATTTGATAAACTGCTTTACGAAATTGATTAATACAATAAAGTGATTGTAATAATGAATTCATATAACATGTAGCTCCTTGATTTTTGATACCAACGAATCCTGTTTCTTTTCTAGAATCATAGCTACACAAAAAAAAGTAAATAATATACCGTTACCATTTTAGTATATAATTGATATATATATATATATATATATATATATATATATATATATATACATGTATTTATTATATATTTACTTTATCAAATTGTGCCATAATACACCAGTTACATCTTTTACCACTCGAATACACACAGTGATTGTGATCTGGTTATTTACTAAAAAAGGTCCTTTTTGATTATTTGTACTTTCAAGCTCTTTTAAATCATAATACTTTGTAAATCCCCAATCTATTTCTTCTGCTGTAAATCTATGATGTGAATCTAGCAAAAAAAAAAAAAAGTATGAATATATATGCTATATAAATGATAATGATTATTATTATTATTATTATTACAATTTGCATAATATTTGGTTGGATCGTTCGGATTGGAAATAATTAATGCAAATTGAGCACAAACACTCCATGAAGGTGGCAAATTATCCGGTAGAACTTCTAAATAAAGTGATGCCATATCTTTAACTCCATTGCCTTTTGGAAATAATAATATTCTCCTTTATATATAAAGAATAAAAAAATAAGTATTTAATGTTTAATAAAATAATCATATTGTTTTACCCATTTTTCCCCCTTCTTTTCTCTTTCTGTTTTTCTATTTTTCTTCTTTCCTTTATTTTTTTTTTCCGCTTTCGTATTCGTATTCGTATTCGTATTCGCATTCGTTTCCTTTTCCTTTTTCTCTTTAGTTTCTTTTCGTTTTATTTTATTTTCCTTTTTCCTTTCTTTCTCTTTGTCTTATTTTATCAATAGTGTTTTATTTTTACCATTTAAACTGGCCAGCATTTATTACTGGACTATGAGATCGAGGTTCTAAATTTTTCCAATCTTTAATATTCCAATGACTTGTTTTTGTATCCAGTATAGTTAAATCATTTAAATCTGGTAATATAAATGTAGGAATGACTTTATCTGTAATAATAATAATAAAGATATAAGTTTATTATGTATGATTGTTTTTCGCCAATAAAAGAAATGCTGGTAATAATAATAAAAAAGAACAAAGCATAAATATATTTTTTATTATATATACTTTAATACCATCTAGTATATTAATCTTTATTTCTCTTTCAGAAGAAGTTGTTGATGAAGTTTTTATTATATTCTCCTCGTCAGACATGAAATAATATAAGTAAAAATAAAAAGAAAAAGAAAGAAAGGAAAGAAAGAAAAAAAAGGAAAGACCCATTTTTTGGAGTGAAAGAAATATTTAAACTCCATCTCTGATTTATTTTTATTTTATTTTTTTCATTCAGTATAATCCATTTTTTCTTCTTCTTTCCACTTTATTATTATTATTATATTAATAATAATAAACAAGAATATAATGTCAAAATACAGGACATGAAAAAGAAAAGGATCATTCTTTATAATCATGTCTACAATTTGACAAAGAGTTAAAAATAAAAACAAGAACCTATCTGATACACCAATGTTATTAAGATTTTAAACATTTGGTCACCTCCATTCTTGTATATTTTTTTGTATAGTAATCAATAAATAAATAAATAAGGATAAATGAAAAAAAAGATTGATAATGATAATAATGTAAAATAAAGAAGCATATTATAATATATATATAGTTTATATTTATTAATATTATCATTTACCTTGTTATATTAGAATATTATTATAAACTAGTATATTGTTAATAAAAGCCAATTTATATATATATCTGTATCTGAATATTACCCGCCTGTCAAATACATAAGATAGGAACGATTTATTTATTCAATATCATCATAATATTTATATAAGTTAAAAATGATATAACAGATCAACATATATATATTAAAATTAATCCACTTATTAAAAGACTTTTTATCATATTATAATCAATCATCATTAAAGGAAAGCGAGAAAAAAAAAATGCATCCAAAAAAATTACGTATGTACGTATAAATAAGCAGATTATAAAGAATTTTTATTGCCATTAGATTTAAAAAGAATAAATTAAGGGGATATATTATAAAAAAGTAAGTTGTAAATGGTGTATTATGGTATTTTTTTTTTGTTATTTGGATTTTTCTTTCTTTTTTTTGTTTGTTTATGTTATTTGTTTTGTTTATATAAATCATGAGATGATGGTGTGTACAAAAAAAGAAATAAAAGGTAAATAAATATAAATACTAAAACATGGATATTATACTGCGTAAAAAAAAAAAATCTATATATATATATTAATATAAAAATAAAGGAAGGTCGTTCTTTTTTTTTTTCCCTTTCCTTTTATCCTTATTTTTAATAACAACATAAACATAATTCATCTTCACAACAACATAGAGAAAGACAAAGAGCAGTAAGGCTATTTTAGGAATGTAAAAAAATCAAGAATGAATAATGTATCAGTATCATCCCTTCTTCCCTTTTTTCTCTCTTTTTATTTATTTATTTATTTTTATATTTTACCAAGTACAAATACAGCAACCATCTGAACAATCACAACACCCATTGGTATAATAACGATGTGCAGGTACAACCATTGGAGGAGGAGGTCCACTATATATAGGATTAACACTAGGATAATAAGCTAAGGAAAAAAAAAAAGGATGAATAAAATAAATAATCCATTATATATATATATATATATATATAGATTCGATCGTTTTCTTTATTTTATTCTTTATTTTTTTTCATTTACCAGGAGTATTAAATGGTTGGATCATACTTTGAGGTGGATAAGGTGTAGCCATCAATGTTGGAGGAGGAGGAGATGGATAAGCAACTGTCATAGGAGTTAGTGCCATATTGATGTGGAGTCTAGGTTAATAATTTAATTTATTTATGAATGTTTGATTTAATTTTTTTAAAAAAAGAAAAGATAAATAAATAGAAAGAAAAGCTTAAGAAACTAAAATAAAAAAAATTAGGCATTTATATAGAAAAGAAAAAAAAGGTTTGAATTTTTTTTTTGCACACCATTGATCCCGAATCCAAATAAGGAATAACCGCCCAAAAAATATACACAGCAAAGCATGCAGTTTATATTAAATGTTTAATAATAAATATAAAGGGAAAGAAAGAAAGATAATAATGATCATAAATATATGTTGTTTCATATATATATATCAATTACATCAATTGTATATCATTTGGTATCAAAAAAGAAGTTTTTTTTATTATAAACATGTATGCATTACCTTTTCACCTTCTTTAATTATGTTCTTCAATTTTTTATTAATGACTCATTGTTATCTATTTTCTTTGTTCTTTTTAAATATATATATATATTATTGTATCAATAGAAATTATAAAAGCTGTGCAAAATAAAATAAAATAAACCTACATGACTAATATAGAAAATAAAAAGAAAATATCCTTTTTATATATATACATAATTTAATTTTATCCAAATTTTGACATTTTATATAAACTTAAAGATTCAGCCAATTAAAATTTTCTCTTTATTGTTATTGTTTTTTTTGTGCATTATTCTTTTTTTCTTTTTAGTATTGTTTTTATTTATTTAATTTATAAGTGTGAATATATATACCAACATATATTGAGAATTATATGATCCGCTTGGTAATATAATGTCGATAATATGATAGTTCTTATATGCATAAAATGAAGCGTTTTAGGAGCTAATCATTTTTGTTCAAAGAGCAGATGTTTTATTATAAAAATTAATACTGAAAAAAAATAAACTAACGAGGACCTGATCTATTGCGGTTATCAATTAACCATGAGATCCAAATTAATAAATTTAATTCAACTACATTTATGTTTGAACGATTAAAAAAATACGCGGTTTTATTATTATTTCAATAATAGCCAATCAATTTTTTCTATTTCAACCTCTTTTAAATAAAAAATCAACCCCGTCCATTTTTTTTTGCAATGATCTCCCTTTCTGTTTTATTATTAATGGAAACACAAACTTTTTATTCTTATTATTTTCTATTTTTTTTTTCATCTTACCAAAAAGCAATAACAATAATAATAAAAATATAAAATGAAAACAGTTATTGTTAAATTAGGAGGAGCAGCACTAACAGAAAAACAAAACATGTCTAAACTATCACCTAACTTTGATGAACTTGTTGAACAGATTAGCCAAATCTATTATATAAATCGTTCGCAACAAATACAAACTATATTTATACATGGTGCAGGTAGTTTCGGACATCCCCAAGCCAAACAGTATCAGGTCAAATATGGCTGGTTATCGTCTACCACTTCTTCAAATTTATCTTCAAAAGATATTAAATATGGAATGACTACAACAAGACAAAATGTTCTTTTACTTCATAATCACCTTTTACAACGTTTGCAAAGTCATGGTATACCTATTGTATCTATCTCTCCATTTGATCATATTGAAACATCGGGTGGTGGTGAATATCCAACTTTATCATCAATGATGAAAGTTATCCAACGTTGTAAACATTTACTTCAACTTGGTTTTATTCCTCTTTTACATGGTGATGCTGTCTTGGATGATCAATTAGGTTGCACTATTTTATCTGGCGATGTTATCATGCACCAATTAGCCGCTTATTTTGATAAAGATAATAATGATACCATTGAACGTTGTATTTTTGTTACTGATGTAGAAGGTATTTATACAGGTGATCCTAAACTTGTTTTAGCAAATAATTCTACTGTATCATTAATCAAACATATTCCTGTACCATTATTAAATAACAATGACCATCATCATAATGAACTCGGTAATAATAATAATAATAATGATAATGATAATAAAATTGCTGATGTAAGTGGTGGAATTCAAGGAAAAATGAAATGGGCTAAACGTATTATTGTCGATTCAAATGTTCGTCAAGTTATTATCTGTAAAGCAGGGTCGCCTGAAGTGGTTCATTCTATTACTCTTAAGCCTATTAATATAAATGATCAATCTTTCAATCAACTTTCTTTGACGGTTTTTACAAAACATGAATAATAGTGAATAATATTAATAATCAATATATATATATATATATATATATATAGATATAGGTATTACTATTCCCCATTCACCTTTTATTATTATTATAATTATTATTATATTTATATCCTAATATCAAAACTATTTTTTTTTTTACTATATAAACATATATGTGTATTTTTTATTCTATTGTTGATAAATAAGATTCTACTAATTTACGTTGTTCTACTGGTTGTTTACTATATATATCAATTAATCGTTCTGTTGCTAAAGCATGAAGATCACTAGCATGATTTACTTCCTTATCATTTAAAAGTTTAGATGCACACTATTATAAATAAATAAATACGATGAATATTTACAAGCACTTTTTATTTTATTTTATTTTATTTTATTTTATTTTATTACATACCAAATATAAACCATATAGAGCTCTTACATGATCAATACGTAATTCTAATACTTTACAATAATGTTTTAATGCCAATGAATAATGTTTAAGTGTATATAGAATTTCAGCATATTTTAAATAGATAATAGGATTTGAAGGTTGTAATAAAATAAGTTCTTCACAACAAAAAACTGCTTGTTCGTATAAATATTGACTAAGATATAATTCACATAATTCAAACCATGCTTCATGGTCATCATAATAAGTATCCAAGTATTTAGTTAATGCATCAACTGCTTCTGCTTCCTTATTTCTTGCTTTAAGTAACGCTATTTGTCTTTTAGACGCTAACTAAATAATTAATACATGATTTTTTTAAAAAAAGAAAGGGATCTAATATATTAGTTTCGAATGTATTTGCCCAAAATATGACCACGTGTATATATATATTTGTCTTCATTTTCATTATTATTATTATTATTTACCATGTTCGATTCATCTTCTTGAAGTATACTATCATATACTTGTTGTGCTTCATCTAATCTTCCAGCTGCTTCGTGTTGCATACCAATTAATCTTCTAAAACGTAGAGAAGATCTAGTGAATCGTTTTTCTAATCGTTCAATACATAGCTTAATGATAAAATAAAAATAATAAAACCAAGGTTATTAGTTTTATTATTATTATCTATTATTTATTTATTTATTTATTTATTTATTTATTTATTTATTTATTTTTATCGCTATTATTATGATTATTTACATTAGCAAGATCATTGTCTCCAACATCTAGAGCTGCTATACACACTTGTTCATAAAAAGGCCATACTAAATAAAAATGAAGTATATATAAATATTAAAGTAAAATAATATATATATATATATATATATATATAGCTACAACAGTATTTATATATAAATACCTTCTTCACCAAGTTTTGATATATGATTGCCACGAATAAGTTCAGCTCCAAGAGATGTTACCTTTTCTGAATGACGTTCATTAGTTGTTCTATAGTTTTTTAATTCTTCAACAGCTTGCTCATAATTAAAACGAGGCATAATCACGTGTATATGTATTTATTTAAAAATAAAATAAAAGGAAAGTGAAAATGAAAGAGAAAAAAGAGAAAGTGAGTAAAAATTTCAAGTGTTTAATTTGTATAAAAAAGTACCGGAATTTAAAATTAACCATCAAAAATTTGAAACAATGCTGTTTTTAAAAAGGATACACATTATTATTAATAATTAAGTGATCATATAAATATATATATACTTACCATTTATTGAAATATTAATAAATAAATAAAAATTATTTTAATTATTATAATAATTAATCTTTTAATTTTCTTTATAAATTAAGTTTTTAAATTAAAAAATCACTTTTTATTCACTATAATTGTAATGGTTTTCTGTTTTTTTTTCTTGAAGATTACATTTCAGTTTATATAATTTAATTAATATCTAGGTGTAAAAATGATCTTTAAATCAAATGGAGCTATAGTACCAAAATTAGTAGTAATCAATTCATTTTTATGGATTGTGTCTTCAGGTAAACGGAATTCATATTTACGTACTAAGAAAATTAAACATTAAAAAAAAGGATGTATAGTTAGTTTGACAATTTAAAAATTATTATAAATATAATAATCATCAATTTTTGTTTATTTTAACTTACAAAGGCTAGATAAAAACACACGTTGTTCAGCTAAACTGAAATTCATGCCAATACAAACTCTTGGACCACTAAATTATAAATAAATTAAATATATATATATATATATATATATATATATATATATATATAATATATTAGTGTTGGAAAGGTACATAATATCGTCTTTTTCTTTTTTTTCCTTCAAATTTACGATGAAAAAGGAATCCTGTACATTCATAAAAAAAAAAACAATAAAAATAATTATATATAAAATTGATTAATACTATGTTTATATGAAAAGATTATTAAATATTCAGTAGAAATTATTACCATGAAAAACCATCACGTTCCATTTTTTCAACTTCACCACCAGGAGCAAACCGATCAGGATTAAATGTATCTGGTTCTTTCCAAACATTTGGATTATGGTGAATATCATACAAATTTGCCTATTTTAATCATAAATATTGAAAAATAAAAATCGTAAAAGATGTAGTTAGATAAAAATGCAGCTTTTTTTTATCTTTTAAATGATGTATATAAAGTAAAATGAAACATACTGATATAGGTGTGTTTTTAGGAATGAAAGTGCCAGATAATTCAGTATCTTGTGTGGTAACACGTGGAGTGACTTGAGCTACAGGTCCACCTAATAACAAAAAACATTAATACATAAGTATATTATATAATATGTAATCAATATAATTTTTTTATTTTAATATATATATATATATATGTATAATTTTCATCAATTTTTACTTACTAATTCTAAGAGTTTCTTTCATAATCTGGTTAATATATACCAATTTCTTAGTTTGTTCTAAAGTAGGAAAAACATTAACTGGTTCATCACCAAGTATACTAATAGCTTCTTCTCTTGCACGTTGCTGAATATCTTGATTTTTAGCTAAGTAATAAATAGCTGATGCTAAAGTATTAGCCGTAGTATCATGTCCAGCTAAATTATATAAATAAATTAAAGTAAATAAATAGTTAATATATATATATATATATATATGTATCATTGTAGTTAAATAATAATAATAATAATAAACATACCAATGAAAAAGAGATTAATATTACTTCTCAATTCAGAATCAGAGAGACCCTTTTCACCAGATAATTCGTCTTCCAACATAAGAGTTAGGAGATCTTTTTCAGAATCTTCAATATTAGATTTTTCTTTTTGAGCTTTTAAAATTTGACGTTTATGTTCAATAACTTGACCTAACATTGAATAGAATTTCTTGACTAAATCTTTGAGTTGTTTTCTATGAGGGAATAACCACAATAATTTTGTTTCAAGGAATGGGAAAAGGAAAAAGAGAGGATCATCTGTGCCACTCTTAATAGTATGATAAGTATTGACCCATTCATTATCTTTTTCTTTTAAAGAATTAAATTCAAAATCAAATCCAGCTTTACCAATAATCTAAAAAAAAGATGATAATGATAAGTATAAACTATATATACATATATGGATGTGTGTATTGCATTAATTTAATTAATCTTACATCAAGAGTGAATCTTTCCATTAAAGATTTAACATCAACAGATGATTCATTACTATTATCAATCACATCAAATGCATGATGAGTATATTCAGCGAATAATTGAACAGGCATACTCTTTTTGAAGGCAGGGCTAACAGTCATACGTTGTCTTTTCCAGACATTTTTATCACTAACAAACGCAAGATTATCATTTCTAATATAATCATTCGATAATGTTCCTTCTCTTAGTGGTAAGTCAGCTTTTTTAAATATATCTATATCATGTATAAAAAAAGAAAAGCATTAATTTAATATATATATTATATTTTAAAAAAGAAAGCTGTTAAATACCTGTTTTTAAAAGGAAAACTTTAGCATCTTCCTAATAGTATATAAATATTAAAAAAGTAAATATAGATCGTTGAAATTTTGCTTTATATATATATATATACTTACAGGATTAGTTATAGTCACTGTCCAGCCTAATAAACCTTTTCTTAAGTACATTTCACCTTTTTTCTTTTGTTGATATAATGGCACAACTAACTCTTTTTCGATAGCACCATATGGTACACCTTGGAATATTCTTTTGAAAAAAGTAAAAAAGTTGTAATGAGGTATATGTTTTAGGTTTTTTGGCGGAGAAAAGATCTGTCCATATATATTTTTAAGTATCACTAAAGTAATGGCAATACCAATAGGTGTTTTATATTGTTTTATTTTATTAACAATTAATGAAGTGTTAAGGTTATTAACAGCCATGGAAGTATTGCTGATGATATCTTGATAATTTTTTAGTAAACTGTCCATATTTTATTTTTCTAAAGATAAAGTTAAAATAAAGTGTGAGAGAAAGAGAAAAAAATGTAAATCTTCTTGATTTAACTTTTTTAGTCAACTAAAAAATACATACGAGTAATTTCCTATTTTGAAACAAATTTCTATTGGATATCGCGGATAAATCCCGCTTTCCGTGAAAGACTAGCAAATGATCTGTACGTGATCATTTATTTTTTTTAACTATCAGTATATTTTGGTTACTTAATTGTTAAAATAAACAATCATATTAATAATTAAAAAGCTAAAATAAAATATATGCTATTTATACTTACATTACTTACTGCTGAGCAAAGAAAGAAAAATAAAATAACCATGACTCAAAACAATTTGAGTCAATTTATGTTCCATATAATGTAATTCATCTTCAGCTGACAGCAAATATCGAAATTTATTGGTTGGATAATGTAAAATGCCGTTTTCCGTTACCAATAAATTAATTTAGATATAATATTAACCCTTTTTTTAATTTATTGTAAATCATCTTTTGAAAAGGTTGAAAGTGCATAATGATCTGAGATAAAATTAAATCTAAAAAGAAATCAATAACATTGGTCATATAAGCATTTTTCATTTTCATTTACCAAACATAAACTATATAACGATGTTGCATAATCACTATATATAAATATCCAACAATTTACGGCTGAATATTATTTTCAGAATATATTGCTCAAATGTATATAAAATTAAGGAAGATTTAAATACAAGTTGTAATCATTTGATATTTTCTTATTAAAGAGTTGGTTCTTTAGGGATTGTGATACATATTTCATATAATTTAATTCATACTTTATAATTATCATAACGATTATTAACGCTTTATCTACTGATAGCTTTTTTTTAATTTCTATTTTTTTTCTTATCTTGTTGATAACCATTTATATATTATTTTTATTTTAAACTAGAATCAACATCAAAAGTTACTATATGTAATTGTTTATAAAAAGATCTTATTAGGAAAAAGAGCATATGAAATTTATAAATTATAATAAAAGTAATAATAAGACTTTGTTATATAAAATAAATTTTTAGAATTGTTATTTTTTTCTTTTTAAAGTGGAGTTAACTAAATGTTTATATAGTTTTTTAATCCATTAGCAATTTATTCAACACTAATAAGATATGAATAATATAATAAGAATGTATACTGATAATGATTACAGAAATAACAATAATAATAAAAAAGGAATAAAAAAAAGCGCGTTTGAAAAATACATCAATAACAAAAAGCGAAATTTAAAATATCTTGCCTTTTTTTTATTACATGTACAAGTATACTGTACATTATAATCTTTCATTACATTTTTTGTACTATTTAGCACTTTGTTCTATTGATCTATATGGATTATTTGAATAATAAGTGTTGTTATCCAAGAATATTGATAAAATACAATTGTTAAAAAAAAGAAAAAATAATAGATCAAGTTTGTTTCGTTTTAAATTACTACATTATTTTTTTATTTCGTTAGCTTTAATCATAATTAGAAATAAAATGAATATGTCATTATCTCTAGATCCTTTATTGATTTTTGATTTTTTTATATCAAAACATTTTTTATTTTAATAGGAGTATGGAATGATTAAAAAATAACCACAATCATAATAAAATAAAAACCTGTTATTAGTGGTATATGTATATTAAAAGTAAGGTTATACTTTAACCTTTTTTATAGTTCTTTGACATTGTTATGCTTTATATTATCGTAAGTAGGTGGATGATTAATAATAAAAAAAAGAAACATGATCATAAAGGGATAAAGTATTTTAATGAAACATGTATATAAGGTACACACACAGTCTATTTACTTAAATATATATAATAAAATAATGCATTTTTTTAATAGAATCTTTCAGGCAATATTATTTATTTACTGATTTTTTAATAATGACAATTGATTTATATCGCAACTTCATATGCTTTTTTTTTTTTGACTTGATTTATTAAATAGTTTAATTTAATATCTTCGTTTGAAAACGATCTTTAAATTGACAGGTGCTAAAGTACCTACGTTTGTGGTAATTAATTTTTCTTTGTGGATTGAATCTTCAGGTAAATACCATTCATATTTACGTACTGTTAGAATCAAAAAAAAAAAAAAAAAAAAAAAGAGAGAGAGAGAAAGAAGATAAAAATATGAGTAAATGATTATATGAATTATATATATAATTAACTTACAAAGACTAGGTAACATGACACGTTGTTCAGCTAAACTAAAATTCATACCTATACATATTCTTGGGCCACTATATAAATATATAAGCAAAATAATAATAATAATAATAATTAAAATCAATATTATAAATAATAGTAATATACATTTGTAACCAGACATTCTTTTCTTTTTTTCTTTCTTTTACTTCGAGAAAGGCAACCTGTACATTTTAATCAGTATTGAAAAAAGCAATAAATGGATTAGTTTACATAATCAGATACTTAATAGTTTTTTTATTAATAATACCATGAAAGGCCGTCACGTTCTTTTTGATCAGCTTCACCACCATCGGCAAAACGGTCAGGATTAAAAGTGAAAGGATCATCCCAAACATTAGGGTTATGATGAAGATCAAATAAATTCACCTATTTTGATTATGATTAATATTATTGTTTTAAAATATATAAATAAATAAAAGATTAAGTTTAATATTTACACGTATGACTTTTAATTGATTTTAATAACGTATTTATTTTGAAGAAAAAACATACTGCGATAGGTGTATTTTTGGGAATGAAAGTACCAGATAATTCAATATCTTCTGTGGTAATACGTGGAGTGATTTGTTGCACAGGACCATCTAGTAAAAAAAAAATAACATAAGCATATATACCATATAAAAGATAATGGATATACGTTTTTTATTATATAAATGTTATTTTCTTTTTACTTACTAATTCTAAGAGTTTCTTTCATAATTTGATTAATATATACAAATTTTTTTAAATCTTCATTAGTAGGAAAAATATTAACTGGTTCATCACCAAATATACTAATAGCTTCTTCTCTTGCACGATGCTGAATATCTTGATTTTTAGCTAAGTAATAAATAGCTGATGCCAAAGTGTTAGCTGTAGTATCATGCCCAGCTTAAAAAATAGTACATAAAAATAAAAATAATAATTAGTATATATACATATAATATTATTATCAAAATTAAAAAATAAATAAATAAACTAAGAAAAAGATGACTTACCAATAAAGAAAATATTAAGATCACTCTTAATTTCAGAATCAGAAAGAACTTTTTGACCAGATAATTCACCTTCCAACATAAGTGTTAAGAGATCTTTTTCAGAATCTACGATATTAGATTTTTCTTTTTGAGCTTTTAAAATTTGACGTTTATGTTCAATAACATCATCCAGCATAGAATGGAATTTCTTGACTAAAGTTTGAAGATGTCTTCTATGAGGGAATAACCAAGAGAATCTTGTTTCAAGAAAAGGGAAAAATAAAAAGACAGGATCATCTGCACCAGACTTAATAGCATGATAAGTATTTACCCATTCGTCATTTTTATTTGCTAAAGAATTAAATTCAAAATCAAATCCAGCTTTACCAATGATCTATTTTTTATAAAAAATAAAAAAAGTATATAAACATAAACATAAACATAAACATAAATATACATATTGTATTATTTTTTTTAAAAAAAATAGTGCTTACATCAAGAGCAAATCTTTCCATCAAATCTTTGAAATCGACGGCTGTTTCATTACTATTGTCAATCACATGAAATACACGGTGAGTATATTCCGCAAATAAACGAAGTGGTCGTTGAGCTTTAAAAGCAGGATTAGCCGTCTAATAATAATAATAAGAAAAGTATTATTAATACTTATTGATCTTATTTTATTTTATTTATTTATTTATTATTTTTAAGACTTGATCACTTGATATACCTTTCTATGTCTTAACCAATCGTTTTTTTCGCTAACTATAACAATATTATCATTTCTCATATAATTATGAATTACTGTACCCTCCTTTAAAGGTGCATCAGCTTTGCGAAAAACATCTTTATAATATATAGAACCAAAAATAAGTAAACATTAAGTTAATTTTTAACTAATAAAATTTTTTAATAAATAAAATAATTAAATACATACCTGTTTTTAATAAGATCTGTTTTGCATCTTCCTATTATAATATATAAATAAAAATAAATAAATAAAAAGTTAAAATATGTTGGATTATCGTTATATAATATATATACTCACAGGATTAGCGATACATAATGTCCAACCTAATATATCAGGTTTTAAATACATTTCACCATTTTTTTTATTTCCATATAAAGGTAAATGTAAATTAGTAGCCATAGTTCCATATGGTACACCTTGAATTAAGTTTTTCATATAAATGAAAAAATTCGTGTAAGGGATATGTCTTAAGTTTTTACGTGGTTTAAAGAGTTTTCCATAGATAGATCTAAGAATCACTAAAGAAATAGCAATTCCAATAGGAGTTTTATGTTGTTTTAATTTATTAACAACTAATATAGCATCAAAGCTTTCAAAATTCTTCTTTAACAATTGATCCATATTTTTTTTTTCTTTGGATAATAAAATAAATAAATAAATAAAAAAGAATAATATATTGAGCTCTTTTTTTATGAGGTTTATATAAAAATCAAAAATATTTATATTTTAGTATAAAATATCAGAGTGCCGAGTTTTGTATTATTTGATTTTCAATTATATCCAAAAATGGAAAAAAAACGTAAACCATTTCCTAATTTATTATTGAAACCTTTTTTTTTATGTTAGTTTTAGACGGAAAGAGTGCCGGTATTGGTATTAATAAACTAAATATTATAAGTAGCATAAATGTAAATATTAACTTTTTTTTTAATATTAACATATGAATCAAGATTTTTTAATCGAGATCCTTTTTAGTGTATTACCACATGTTTTCTTTTCATTTTTAAGAGAAAAAAAAGTTAAATGTAATGCAAGAAATAAATGTAGGAGATAATTATTTCTACCATAATAATATAACAAAAATTAATAATGGAAGGTTTAATCAGTAATATAAATAATGATTTTATGAAAAAATAGTTTATATTTTACTTATTTTGTGATATAATATATTTGATCTTTTACTATAATCGCTTAATCATCTCTCTGATATGGCTAAACCAAATTTTTTTATTGAGTACAGATTATTTCAATTATACAAATTGATTTAATTCATATATTATACCTTTTTATAAAGAAAGTCATTACATAATTTAATAATAAAGTAACAATAATAGCAATAATAATAAATATAAACAATAACCATAGTAATAATAAACAATAATAACAACTATAATACGTAAGAGTATATACGAATATATAATATATATTAACAAGAAAGAAAAGGAAAAAAACGGAGTTTAAACTCTTCCTATTTTTTATTTTTAATTGTGATATTATATTTTATTGTTTTTATACCACTTTCTTTTCTTTTTCACTTTCTTTTTTTAATAACAGTTGTAAATGTCGAAAGTCGATAATAACAATTTATGGATATTTGATGCACCAACTTTTTATGATTTTACAAAAACAGAAGAAGAAAATAATCACTTGGGTGATTTATGGTTTGGTAAACATATATATTTATAAATAAGTAAAAAGTATTATATTTTAGACAATTAAATATATTAAATTGATATCAAGTTTTTTCTTTATTTTTATTATTTATTCATATAATAATATTTGAATATAGACCAATCAAATAAACCTCTTAGTTCAGCTTTATTAGAGTTTAAAAGGAGTCAACAAGAGTTACAACGGCAACAAAAAGAAAAGGAACAAGATTTAAATATGAATCATGATGAACAAACAAATAATATTCAATTACAAGATAGCTCTCCTTTCAATTATCAACAACAGCAACGACAACAGCATCAATTTAATTATACAAATGATGTTTATATACATTCACCAACTCATCGAATAGTACCAACTAAACACCGTCGAGATATGAAATCTGAAGTATTGCGTTATAAAGAAGAAGAAGAAGAAGAAGAAGAAGTAGAAAAAGACGAAGGAAAAGAATCAATATTTACTTCACCACTACCTCATTCTTCTATTAATGCCAATAATATTAATTTGGATGGATCTATTAAAGTCGTTAATAATGATGATAATTTTCCTCACAAGGATAAAAAAATAATAGAGAGTAATCATATACATGATAGTAGCGAATTTTCTCCAATATTAAATGGTATTCATTCTGAACCATCATCGTTGATAATCGAACCACCCAATTTTGATTTGAAAATGAGAAATTCATCATCACAAAATAATGATCATCATAATATAATGGGTAATAATACTAACAATGATTTAAATAAAAAAAGGAAAGAATTACAAAAGGAAGATAATCATCTTCATACAATTAAAAAAATAAAAAATGGGATGGATTTAAATGGAACAAATGAAGATGATGGTACTAAAAAAAGAAAATTAATATCTGTCACCGATAATATGAATGAAAAGAATGAAAATAAAAATCATAATAATAATAGCATAAATAAAAATGATGATGGTCAACCTTTTGAAAAAACATTAGCACAAGTGTTAGCATCTGTTACATCATTTTCAGCTATGACTAAAAAAAAACATCCATCATCTTTCCCACCTTTACCATTATCACCATTACGTATAAAATCAAATAAGCATTCTTCACCAACTTTAACACCACCACGACCATCATCTTCATCACTACCGCCATTATTAACGTCATCATCTTCAGCATATAAAATGGAATCTGTATTAGAAAGAGCTAAACGTGTAATACAAGAATCTCACATAAAAAGTAGATTATGGGATAGTTCTGATTTATTTTATAATAGTGATAATAACGAAAATAACCATCGTTTTGATCTTAAAAATTCTCTTAGTTCTTTAAGGATTATGAAACAACCTAAAATAAATCAACGCCAATCTATATTAATCAATAGGAAATCTTCTTATGTTGCAACATCTTCAACTAAAAGCATATCACCTAAAATAGACTACTTAGAATATGACAATAATAATAATAGAAATAATTATGATGATGATGTAGATGATTTGTTACAAGAAGGTGATGATTTTGAAGAAAATAATATACAACCTTCTCTTATTTCATACTGGGTAAGAATGGGCTTTTATATTTATATATGAATTCATTATATATATATATATATTAAGTACTCATTATATCTTAATTTTTTTAATAGTCTACACCGTATTTACCTATCAATTTGACAAAACCTAAAAGTCCAAAGTTTCATACTGATAAAAGATCAAGATATTATCGATAAATATATTATTATTATTATTACTACGAGTTTTATATTTTTTCATTTTATTCACCTTTTTTATATATTTTGTTTAATAGTTATTACTATCTTTTATTCCTACTCTCACTAATATTGTAAATATAAACTAACTTACTTTTTATAAGTTTCTATATCCTACTTATTATTTATAATGTAATTTTATTCTACCTCTAACTTTTTTTCTTTCTTAAATACCCAAAAATAACACTTTTTTTAACAAAAAAAAAAAATAAAAATCAAAATAATATTTCCACAATTTAGATCATTCAAAAATTTATTAGGCTATTTCTTCTCGTATTATATAATATGCATTTATACACATTTTTAATCATTTCATTTTTTAAGAAGAAGGGCATATTTCCAATGAAAAAAATGAATAAGTTTAATATATAATATATACGTGAATATTTCAATAGTTAAATACAATTTTTTTTATGTTTTTAATCTATCTCGGTAAAACTCATATCCTTTGTTCTATTGCATTAGTAAAAAAATGTAACAGAAAACGGTCGGCATTTAAAAATAAAGTACGCTATAAGTGCTGAAAAAAATATCCATGGATATAAAAATCTATTTTCCTTTTTTTTTTTTTTCCTTTTTCTTTTACTATTTTTTTATATTTGTATTATATATCTATTAAAAAATGAGTTTACCTTTTACTGTATTTTCTTTTGATCCCAAAGGTTCCGTTGCAAAAGTCGAAGGTTCTGCCATTATTGTAAGTTGGCTAGTATTTTTTTTTTATCACTGTATATTATTATTTTATTAAATAAAAAGTCTTTTATTCAACGCGTATCTTTTTCTTATTATTTATCTTTTTTTTTGCTCAAAATAGGTTTTACAAGAATGGTAACATATTAATATAGTAATCACATGGCTTTGTATATATTAATATTAATATTTGCTTGTAAAATATGTTTATACTAAATAGGTGGGGTGTAAATGAAACTATTAAATCACATGCCCAGCATCTTTCTGATATCACCGGTATTCACACTGTAGTTCCTGATTTATATAAAGGAAAAATTGGTTTAACTGCTGAAGTAAGTTATAAGAAAAAAAAATGCATTATATATCATATATATATATAAGAAATGAATAAAAGAAAAGAAAAGAATAAAAGTATTGATTACTTAATTTTCGTTTTCATTTTTTATTTATATATTTAGGAAGCCAGTCATTTAATGAATGGTTTAGATTGGAAAGTAGCTGTTGAAGAACTTGAGCAATTAGGAGATCAACTTCGTAGTCAAGGATACAAGTAAGATCATCCTTCAATTGTTTTGTAATTAATAATTATGTTTTATATGCACGTGATTAATTGATCTTTATTTAATTTTTTAAAAAAACAAAATTAGTAAAATTGGAGCTGTAAGATATATGTTTTATCATAACTTATAAATATTTCATTTGAAATTTTTTTTAAATACTAACGTTTTACTATTTCTTGTAGATTGGTTTTTGCATGGGTGGTGCTTTAACTTTAGGTAAAAAAAAGATAAACGAAAATAAATTTACATATATATTTAAAAACAGAAGCTTAATCATGATGCATTTTTCAAATTATATAGCATATGCTACCAAAGCTACTATTTCAGGTAAACCTATTCAAGCTGCCGTTCCTTGTTATGGTACTCCTCCTGCTGATGCTTTTGACGTCACTAAGATTACTGACGCTACTGCTGTTCAAGGACACTTTGGTGGTCAAGTAAGATATATATATTTGTTATTTATATTGACCATGATTTAATATACAATTTTTTATGATTATTATGATTATTATTATTATTATTATTATAGGATGGATTAGCTGGATTCAGTGACCCTGCAGCTGGTAAACATTCGTATATATACAAAAGAGCATATTTTTAAGAAAAAAAAAGTACTTGTACACTAATCTTTCTATTTATTATATATATTGATTTTTGTGATTATTAGCTGATGATCTTCAAAAAAGACTTAGTCATCTTAAAGAAGCCACTATCTACAGATATCCTGAACAAGGACATGCTTTCTTAAATGAAGATGACTGGTCTATTTCAAAACGTAAAGAATTAGGGTTTGTTGCTAAAGATTCTGATCCCAAACTTGATGAACAATCTGTTCGTGATTTAGCTTGGTCTAGAATTAGCGCTTTCCTTGTAGCTCACTTGAAATAAATGATTTTTTTTTAAATCCTTTATAAATAAAAATCATGATCTTATTCATGTTAGTTTGTGATATCATACTATTATTTTAACAGTATGGATCATTCTTTTTATTCATATTAATCGAGTAAGTTAAAATAAAATGAAATAATTAAAATCAATTACCTGTACTATTGATTGTTTTAAATACGTGAAAATAATAGTAATAATACCAAGATCAATCATCATTTGAATAAAGGAAAAAAAAAAAATAGGATTAATGATCATTTTAATAGAAAAAAATCAGGATGAATGATCATCCTAAAGAGAAAAAAAATGTCTAATCTCTATAATCAACAAATGAAAAAAAAAAAATGCATATATATTTTTATTTTTAGGATCCTTTTTTTTTAAGATAGCGTATAATGTATTATCTTTTAGATAATAAAGATATGTACAAATAAAATCATAATAACACATACACAAAAAAAAAGAATAACTGCATGGATTAATGAAAAAAAGGGCTATTTCTTTTTTATTATTATTATCATTTATTATTATTTATTTTTTTAATAACTAAAAAAAAAAGATTTATACGCTTTCCAAAACAGGAGGTTCAACGAAGTCCTTAGCAACCTTAGCACCAGTTTCTTCAGCACCAGCACCACCGTGGAGGGCTAATAAAGCAGAAACATCGAATTTAGGAGCCTTAAGGATCTTGACCTTACGAATATAAGTGTTTTGTAAGGGGAAGATGGATTGAGAAGACTTTTCAATACGAGCAGCAATGTGATCTTGAGCGGATTGAGTAGCAGAGGAAGTAACCTTGGTAACTAATTCCTTCAAGTCACAGTTAGCAGTTTCTTCAGCAAGAATTTCAAACATCTTCTTACGGATTTGACGGATTTGAGAAGATTGAGCGTAAGTAGTCTTCTTAACTTGGTTGCGACGACGAGCAGTGAAAGCAACAACAAAGATACGGACCAAGTAACCATCAGTGGTCTTAACATCTAAGAAGGCTTCAATGGTGGTTTGCCATTTCTTAACCATGGATCTGAGCTTATCAGAAGTCATATCCATACCATAGAAGTTGGTTAATAAGTTTCTACCTTGGACTTCATCAACCTTTAATTGAATCTTACGGAAAGCACGGGATTCATCTTTGGATAATTCTCCAAGAGATACTTCAACAACACGTCCATTTAAGGAATCGTTGGCATTACCTTTTATATTTTAAAAGAAAAAAAAAGATGATTATTATTTTATTTTATTTTATTTTATTTTCTTATGTTCCTTATTTTTTTTTGATTATTGGTGCAGGATTTTTTTATAAAACTATTTTTGCCATATTAAAAAATAAGTAATACTTACGAAGACCTTGAGTACGGTTGACTAAAGTTTTACCAACTTGACGAACATCAAACATGGAAGGAGCCTTGATGTCGTACCAATCCTTACGGGTGAAGGGATCAACACTATTAAATAAAAAGAAAAGAAAAAGAGTTAAAAAATATGCATAAAAAAATCATACACAATAACAATAAATACAATCAAGTTATATATATATATATTGACAATTCTATCAAGAGTAAAATAAATAGATTGTTCTTCAAAAAATAAGATATTAATGGTAGTAGTAAAATTGAATGACACTTACACCTTCTTCTTTAAACCTTTCTTGCCCTTGGAAAGGCGCTTGTTTTTACCGACAGCTTTTTTAATTTAATGGTGTGTGAATTATAAATATACAAAAAAAAATATACATATATACATATATATTATTTAAAAAAAGAAAATAGATAAAAGATTAAACATTAATAAAATGGTTATTCTTTATAAATAATTGTTGATGATTGTATATATGATTGATTGATGGATGGATGGATGATGTATGTTGTAAGATTATCATCTATTAAATATATATATTATAGTATATAATGGCTTACCCATAATGGACACAAATTAAAAGAGGAGGAAACTTTCCCTGTTGAGAACAATTGAAAGCATATCCACCAACTCTGCCGCACAAATTTGAAATTCCGACAAAGCGGTATTTTAATTTCGCCGCAATACTTTTTTTTCCTTTTCCTTTTATAAACCATTTTACTTTTTCTTCTCTTTTTCTTCTATTATATTATTTATATAAATACATAGTGTTAAACAATGGAATAAGTTAGATAGTTTCTTTTTTCTATATAAATAAATATAAAATAATTAAATATAAAATAATTAAATATAAAATAAAATCCATTCATAAACAATATAATAATTTTCATAGTATTAAGAACAAAAAAAAAGTGAGAATAATAATAAGCTATTGAATAATGATCATATATTTAGCATATTTTGGTTTTTAAAGTAGATTTTTTTTATTAGTTAATAAAATATTATACAATATCAAATAATATGTATATATTATGTCAATAGCCAGTGATTTTTAATAGCAAGTACTGATATATATATATTTACATTTTTACTTGCTTTTTTTTTATTTAGTATATATGTAAATTGACTCTCATTATTAACAATAAATAAAGCAAATATATATAGTTATTTCAATTAGCATTTTTAAAAAGATTTTTCTTATGATTTTTTTTAAAATAGTATGAAGTCATAGTTTTTTTAGTAGTGAAACAAATTAATACTCCGTATGGAAATTTCTGGTTAATTCTTTAAAACGCGACTCTCTTTTTATTTTCCCTCTATTTTGTTTTTTTTTCTCTCTTCTCTTTTTCTTTATTATTATTTATTTGCTTTTATACATTTTATAAACACAATGCCTCTTCATCCTAGTGTAACTTGGGCCGAACGTGACGAATTCCTTTATGTTACTGTTAACGTTTCAGATATCTCTGTAAGTATTATTGTTTTTGTTTTTTAAAGAAATACATTTTTTACGATGACTTTTTATTTATGTTAGTCAATCCGTAATTATTTTTATCAAAAGTTTACTAATAACTACCTCTTTATATTATTATTATTATTATTATTACTATATATATTCACTTTTACTTGCAAATGTATTGTATATTAGGATGAAAAAATCGAATTAACTCCTACTAAATTTTCTTTCAAAGGAAAAGGTGAAAAAGAACAAAACGAATATGAATGTGAAATTGAATTCTTTAAGACTGTAGATGTAGAAGTAAGTGTGTATGATATGCTAAAATAATAACGTGGAATAAAATAAATTAAATGGATAAAGTAAAAATCAAAAAGATATTAACATATACATACATGTATTTTATTTTTATTTATTATATTAGAAATCAAAAAAACACTTGACAGCACGTAACTTAACTATGATTATCTATAAAGCTGATGACTCTAAAGGTTATTGGGAAAAATTACAAAAAGGTAAAAAACCCAATTTCTTATCAGTTGACTTTTCTAAATGGAGAGATGAAGATGAAGAAGATGATCAACCTGATCCTATGGCCAACATGGGTGATTTGATGAGTGGTAATGGTATGGGAGGTATGGACTTCTCAAGCTTCCTTAATAATCCTGACTTACAAAATATGGTAAATGATAATAATTACAAAAAAAAGCTATGTTTTTTAATTTATTTAATTAATTATTTATTTTAATTTATTTAAATAGGCTGCTGCTGGTGGTGACGATGATTCATCTGATGGTGAAGAATTCGAAGATGAAGATAAAGAGCCAGCTGCTGATGCTGCTTCTACTGGTAATTATTAAATTTATTTATATAATAGAAAAAAAAAAGATAAGGGCAGATTTTATGAAAGAATCAATCATACTAACGATATTTTCTTTTACTTTATATTTATAATATAGAAGAAAAGAAGTAGATAGACTGAATTAAATATCAATCAATTGTTTTTATTCTTTATTTTTATATATATAATAAACACAATAAAAATCAAATAAATTCAGTTTTCTTTTTTTTTAATTAATTATAAAATAAATATATATATTAGCTTATCATTTATTTTATTTAAAAAAAAATATTACTATTATTATTATTACTACGACTAATCACTTTTTATAATTAATAATTATTTTTATTTAATTACTCATATAAATCTATTTTACTTTAGCAATACTATGAACCATTTCTTCTTTAGAGATTAAATGACAAGTTTTTTCTATCAAGTTAAGTAAACTGTTGATATCACTTGACCAATTATTTAAGATTTGATTAGCATCTTGTTTGACTTGGAAAGAAACAATACCAGCAATACGATCGATTCTAGCATGGATGGTTTTAGAAACAACTAATTTAGATAAAAAGTCTTCTGTATCTTTTTCATTCAAATCCAATAATTGTGTTAAACGTTTGGTAGTAATACGAGTATAATATTTAGCAACTACACGAATATTATGTTCAATCACCCGATGATGTAAATCTTTCCATCTTTTTTCTCCTCCTTCTGATGATGGTTTGAAGACATCTGTTTCTAATAATGTCTTTCCATACAATTCTTCTATTTGTGGCCATCGCATTAATTCATTAGAGACAAAGCATTTGGCGAAATCACTATTATTATTATTATTATTATTAAAATAGGAAGAAGGAAGTAGAAAAAAAAAAAAATCAAATAAATAATATAGGATTAGTATTACTTAATAATAGCAATAAAATACTATATGACAAAGTGTACTTACTTATATAATGGAATATCTGTCAACTTAGGATCTTGATAAATTCTATGTAATAAATCAGATTGTTCATTATCATAAGGGGATAATACAACAAAAATAATACAGTTTTGTAAAGCTAATTTCCATTGAGCTTCATCTTCTTGAACACTTGTACAATCATAAATTTGTTTATAATATTTATGTACATTAAGATATTGTTCTTCATGTAAAGCATGCTGAATCATCAATTGATAGAATCGTAATTTTAAATCCTATTAAAAATGAATTATAATAAAAAAAGAGTATTCATTTAGTATTTTTTTTAATTGATGATGACCTTCATCATCATCATTATTATTATTACTATTATTATCATTATTTAGTTTTACTTCATTTTCTTTTTCTTGGAAGAATTTTGTATTAATCTTTTTGGATATAATTTGAGTTCGAATATAATCATGTTTAGCCAAACAAAGTCTCATTTGTTCCAAAATAAAATCAGTTTTTTCACGTTTTTCCATAGAGCCAAATGTTTCAACTTGAAGTTCTTGAAGAATATCAGCAGCTTCAGTGATTTTGCCTTCATCTTCTTTAATTTTAGATAATAAACGAGTAATACGTGCTCTTTCAACTTCAACATAAATCTGAAATTATCATAGATATTATTATTAAAATGATTGTTTAATATAAAAGATGAATATATAATTAAGAAAAAAAAAAAAAGAAGGATCAATTAAAATATTCATCTGTTCGAATAATCATACTTTCTATATATATATATTACTATTAATATTATTATTTACCTTTCCATCAGTAACTGTACGAAGTGTATCAATTAATTCTAATTTTGTTTCCATATCAGGTGTATTATCAAGATAAGACATAGCTTCTTGTACCATTTTCGTAGTAGCCTATAATTTTAAATGATTGGTTATCATATTAATATACTTTTCATCCTCCTTTTAAATACATATATATCCATCTAGCTATTTTTAAGAATACTTACAGCTTTTAATTGACCATGTTTTTTAGATAATAAAACTATTTGCTCGTTAAGTAATTTCCAATCGTTTACGTCATGACATAATTTAATAACTTGTACAAGAATACGACCAGTTGAAACAGGATCGGCAGCCTATTTATATATATATATATATATATATATATATACGATGAATATTACGTTGTTTACGGTTGATCCTTTTTTTTCTACTTCTTTGTTTTTCTATTTCTATTTTAATAATATTTAATATAGAACATACGTTACGAGCTTGTTTTTCTAAAGATAATAATTTTTCTAAAGCTTCATTTAATTTTCCACTCTAAATATCATTTTGGATATTAATAATAGTGTTATTTTGTTTTTAAATAATAAAAAAGGAAAGGAAGAGAAAATAAATCTATTAGTATATGAATATATTGCAAGAAAACTATATTACGCGTTCACTTTTTTTAATAAGATGAATAGAGAAAAAAAGGGTTATTAATAAAAAAGGAAAAAATTTGCTTACTTTAGCTAATGATTCAGTTTCAGGTATAAGAGCATCTACTTGAGGACTAAAATCCTTTTCCATTTTTTCAAGTTTTCCGTCTGACATATTATATTATTAAGTGTATTTTTTCTTTTATTGTATTATAATAAGAAAAAAAAAAGGAAGAGAGAAAAGTTCACGTAGTCATTTTTTTAAAAAAGAAGGCGGAGATTAAAATAGAAAAAAAAGGAAATTTGGTGTTGCTGATGATTAAACACAGTCACCTAAACTATTATGCATTTACTTTCTTTTTATCAGTTTATCCAATTTAAAAAAGCTATTTTCGATATTAGAAAAATAAAAGAACCAAAGGAAATTAGATAAACATCTTTTTATAGATTTTTATGTTTATAATTATTTTTATATTAATTATGATGACTGAAAATGTATTATATAATAAATGTTTATAAAAAGAAAAAGAATAAAGAAGAGCCAATTTAGAGTATCATTAAATATCAAATTCCAGCAAATGATTTAAGGAGAGAAAGAGAGGGTAAAGATTTTGGTAAAAAAAAAAAATAGAAGTTAGCCAATCAAAAACGTAAAAATAACGGAATTTAAAATTTATAAAATATTCATTCTGATTGCTACACGTTCAATTATTTTCTTCTTCTTTCTATTTTTATATTATTGCAAGAATTCGTTTTTAAATAAATATAAATACATAGATATTTTATACATATAATAATCATGGTAAATAATATACCTTAATATTTCTTAAATAATATATGAAGAAAAAGGAAAAAAACGTGAAATAAACTCGTCATCTATTTTTTTAATAATGATAACACTCTTAGGCTCAAACAGCTACACAAACTATCGAAACTCATCATGAAGATATGATAGTAAGCAATAGAACCCTTTTTTCTTTATTTAGTGAAAAAAAAGAGAAAGAAACAAAGAAAATAGAAATAAAAACTTATGTATGAAAGTATATGGATTATTAAGTTATATATTTTTTTTCAGCACGATGCACAATTAGATTATTATTCTAGACGACTTGCAACTGCTTCATCTGATAGTACAATCAAGATCTTTGATGTAGAAGGTGATTCTCAATGTTTAGTTGATACTTTAACTGGGTAAGTAACATAATAATACCTTTAAAAAGCGAAATTACATAAAGTAAATAAATAATAACAAAGTGAAGTTGGATAAATTTATATACTTATTATTCTATTTATTTTAAAACTTTTATATTTCTTTTACATATATATATATATATATATATATATATATACGTATATATGTATATACTTGTTACTTTTTTTTTTAAAAAAAAAGACATGATGCTCCTGTATGGCAAGTAGCTTGGGCACACCCTAAATTTGGTAACATTTTAGCATCTTGTTCTTATGATGGACGTGTATTTATTTGGAAAGAACAAAATAACACTTGGTCTAAAATTAAAGAGCATACTATTCATACATCCTCAGGTAGGTTTATTTATTATTACTGTACACTTTTTTTAAAAAAAGAATATGTAATAACAATAATAAAATAAGAAAAGGTAAAGAAAGGGATATTCATATCATACATTTTTATTTTTTTTATTTGAAAACAGTAAACTCTGTCTCATGGGCACCACATGAATTAGGTGCTATATTAGCATGTGCTTCTTCTGATGGAAAAGTATCAGTACTTGAATATAGAGGTAAACATGATAGATAGATAATATGTTGATGATTTAAAATCAATATATATATACGTAATATATATATGTGCTGATGATTTAAAATTGATATTTATTTATTTTTTTATAACATTGTTAGATGATGGATCTTGGGAAACCTTTGTTATAGATGCACATGGTATTGGGTGTAATGCCGTCAATTGGGCACCAACAGCAATTCCAGGTAGTTTAATTAATGCAAACCCTAATGGTGGAAATGTTAATTTTGTTAAAAAAATTGTTTCAGCTGGATGTGATAATTTAATCAAAATTTGGGGATGGAGGTAAAAATATATTCATATGTATATCATTGATTATAGATTATTGATTAAAAGATGAAAAAAAGAAAAATATAATTATAATCAATCTTTTATTTACTTATATATATACCTTTTTTTTTATTTTTTGAATATGATATATGCAGAGAAGATACTAAATCATGGCAAGAAGAAGAAGTTTTAGATGGACATTCTGATTGGGTACGTGATGTTGCATGGGCACCTAATGTTGGTCTTCCTAAAAGTTATATAGCTAGTTGTTCTCAGGTAAGAAAAATAAAAATGAAATAAATAAAAAAAAAAAAGAAAATAATACTGTTATTATGTTATTTATTAAATATTTTAATATATAAATATATTTTGGGTGATAATTATTATATAAATTAGGATAAAACTGTGTTAATTTGGACTCAAAATACCCCTGGATCAAAATGGAGTAAAAAAAGTTTGAATGATAAATTCCCTGATGTTATTTGGCGTGTCAGCTGGTCTCTTTCAGGAAACGTACTTGCTGTCTCCTGTGGTGATAATAAGGTTACATTATGGAAAGAAGATGCTAAAGGTGAATGGAACTGTATTCAAGAATTGGAAGAAAATGCTTAATCAAGTATAGTATTGTAATAAAATAAAATAAATAAATAAATAAATAATTGATGTCATTTATTATATATATATATCCATTAAAAATATATAAGAATTTCATTAAAAATATTATTAATAATAATAATCAAATTTATTATCTATATAAATCAATAACAAAGGAGAGAGAAAAAAAAAATTATGAGGGGAATATATAAAAAAAAAATAGCACAAGAATATGTCTGTGTACACCAATAAAAAAGATAGATAATATATATTTATATAAGAGTAGAATCCTTAAATTCTATTTCAATTTTTTATATATATTTGTATTAGATTCTATTTCTATTTTAGTGCTTCTTTTCTAAAAATGTTATAGGAGATTCACAGAATTTTGGAAAGATTCTGCAAAAATATAACTTTTTAGTAAAATTTTACTATTTATAAAAAAAATACAAAAATCACATCATGATCTTTTTTTTTTAAAAAAACTAAATCAAAAAATAAAATTTTAACTAATAAAAGTCAAAATAAATTTTGCCAAGTCTTTTTAAATAGGTAAGGCAAAAAAAAAAAAAAAAAAAAGAGAAAAAGTTTAGTTTTATAACGTAATTTATATAGAACTTAATTAAAAGAAAATCAAATAATGACCAATCATATTAATTTAAGCTAAACCAAAAAAGGGACAATAGTGTAATCAACATTTTTTGTTTTTCATATAATTTTAAACTCCGTGTAGATCTTTTTAATTTTCTTCTATAAAATGACCTTAAACTTTTTCTTTGCTCCCTTTGTTTCTTTCTTTCTTTTTCTTTTCTTTTCTTTTCTTTTCTTTTTCTTTCTTCTTCTTATTTTTATTATATAATATATATTTCTTGTATTTTTCTTTTTTACTCCTATTGTATATAAACCTTTTTATTATTATATATAGATATATAGATAGATGAAATGACTTTTCAACATTTAAATAATCCAAATGAACTTAAACAGATTCACTTTAGATATAAATTGGCAAAATGGTTAACTTCACTAAGTATGTTAACTATAGTATTTATGGCTTTTTATTCCTTCTTACATCCTGGTACGTTATTAAGATAATAATAAAATATTGTTATTTTTTTTCTTTTTTGATATTAATCAAAAATCATTTATATATATATATATATATATATATATATATATATTAGGCATCCATTCAAAATATAATTTACATCTTTCTAGTGATGAAGAACTTGAACTAAATAATTCCCAAAAACCATCACAATCTATTTCTACAAATATAAGAAGAAATACGACCTGTCAATTTACACCTGATAATATGATTTTTAAAAGTGAGGATGGATCTTATACCCCTCCTGCTCCAGATGATACTTTAAGAGAAGCTTTAAATTATGTATCTGATGAAGATTATAATAAATATTGTGATAGTTGGAATCCTCATTATGGTTTTTCTGATGATTTAAATGAAGAAATGAATACTTGTGGTACAATATGGCAACAAAATTTTATTCAACTTCAAAAAACTCGTTTAAATCAATTACAACAATGGAAATCTAAAAAATCTTCTATTATTCCAAAATTTGTTTCTTATGTTTGTGAAGAAGATCCTAGACATCGTGGTTCTCATGGTTGTGGTGGTTTGGCTGACCGTATGAGTGGTAAATAAATAAATAACAAAAATAAATGAATGATATAAATAAATAATATAAATAAACACACTAGTAAATTAAAATTGAAACTCAATTTAGCTTTAAACAAATAAATAATTTACCATTTTTCCCTTTTTATTTATTTATTTTTATATATATATAAATAGGTATGATATCTACATTTTTTTATGCATTATTAACTGATCGTGGATATTTAATGTATTGGCAAGATGGAAATCCTACTACTTTGGAAGCTGTTTTTGAAAAACCTAATATTGATTGGTCTTTTGATCCCACTGAAATGAAGGAAGCTTATAATAAGGAAGGTTATTTATCAGTCAATACTCTAAATTTTGGTTGGGAAAAAATTCGTGAAGCTATGTTTCCTGATGGTCCTGCACAAGATTTTAATGAATTATGGAAAGAAAATGTAAAAAAAAAAAATAAAAAAAATAAAAAAAATAAAAAGAATATTTGATATATACAATAATGATTATTGTAAAATAATATATATATATATTGATAAACTTATATATATTTATATTTACATTAGTATGTTGAAGTAAAATCTAATAGAGGGTACATCATTCGTACATTTGATTATTCAACCTTATATGGAGAAAAATTAGAACAATTAGGATTAACTAAACATAATGGATTTAGATGTTTATTAGACTTTTTATTCAGACCAACCTTAGGATCAAGAAGATTTATTAATGCTTATAAGGAATTATTTCAAATGAAAAGCGTATTAAGTATTGGATTACAAATTCGTACAGATGATAATGCTTTAGCTCATCCAGAAGATGATACCAATAATTTTGAAACTTGGGATTATTTCTTAAATTGTGCCAATAAATTAAGGGATGCTCAAAGACAACCTCATCATCAACGTGTTGTTTATTTCTTATTAACTGATTCCAATAAATTAAGAGAAGAATTTGTTAGCATGAATACCAATCAAGAATTACGTGATAAATATATCAAAGATGATACAACTTCTATGGTGGTAACTGGTTTACCTATTGAACATATTGAAGCTAAAACTGTTAAAACAAAATTCGAAGCAAATATTACAGAATCAGATTCTGATCATCAACGTCTGCTGGCAGGTGTAAACAGTGCTGTGATTGATAATTGGTTATTAAGTTATACTGATTATAGATTAATCAGTAGACAAGGTTTTGGTAAAATGGCCGCTTTCCATTCAGTGAATCCAAGATCTACAATTTCTTTACCTCGTATTGATAGAAAAGAACACGTTGTCAATTGTGCTAGCCCTCATGCTTTTACTTCTTTTGATACCCTTAGTACTTGGTGGAGTTTAGGTTAAAAAAAAAAAGAATCACTTTTTTATGTTTATATCACTCATTTCTTTTTTGTTATTCATATATACACATCAACATTATGTTTTTATTTAATAATCTGTATTTCATATAAAATTTTATGCATCCAATAAACAAAAAATAAACTATTATAATTACAACAATATTTTTTTTTTTTAATATTATTGATATTTGAACATCATTTTTTTTTATACTCATTTTTAAACTAATTTAAATCGAATTTTAAGAAAGTCATATGGTGTAACAACTTGAATATTTTAATATATTAAACTTATTTATTTATTGAATTATTTATTTATTGTTGTTATTTGAACTAACAGAATTAAATTCAAATGACATGTTGAAAAATCCAAATATATCTATTTTATATATTTTTGTATTAGATTTTTTTTTAACATTTATAATTATTACAACTATTATTATTTTGTTTAGTCATTTTTTGTTTCAAGATATTATCAGCAAAGATCAACCTTAACTTAAACTCCGCCAACTTTAAATCTTTAATAGGAAAAAGAGATCTACTTTTTCTTATTGCTCCTTGACCTAATACATTATTGACATTAAATGCTAAATTCATATATTTAATAGTATTAAATTCTTTAAAATTATTATTAATTTCATTTTAGTTTAGTTTTATTTCCTTTCTATTCTCCTATCTTATTTTCTTTTTTTCTCTCTCTCTCTTTTTTTTTTTTTTTGTAATACAAAAAAAAAGCCATCTATCTCCAGACTGAAATTTATTTATTTAAAATATATTATATATAAACCTTAATAATTCACATGTATCAAGTGAATACACGCGTTTTTAATATCGAAATCAGGTTATAGGCCATTTTTTTCTTAGAATGAGTTTTAATTAGCTTTATTTCCATAATCAGATAAGTGAATTTTTTTTCTTCTTTGTTTTTCATACACGTAAAATATTTCTTTACACATTTACACATGATCTTTTTTTATTTTTTTCTCATCATTGTATATTCTATTCTATAACATTTAATTATTATTATATAAAGAAAAAAAAGGAAAAAAATATATAATAAAGAAAATTCATAAAAAAGAATAAGCTAGTAAATCTTTTATTTCACTTAGACTCCTCTTTTAGTTTGATCGCTTTTTTTTTTTTTTTATGAATTACTTAGTTTTTATTTATTTATTAATCAAGAAATATATAACATGTATAAAATCAATGCTAGGTGATATATATGCCTATTTTTTTTATGTATACAAGTGAAATATTGAATATTTAAACTCCGCGTTTTTATTCTAAATTTCCAAACAAACTCTTTTCTATTTTCTCCTCCTTTTCCTTACCCCTTTTTATTTCCACTTATCATTTTTTTTTTTTTTTTTTTTTTTTTTAAAAAAAAACCCCTAATAATTAAACAAGATAATTTTGCAGTACAAAATAGATTTGTTCAAATAATGCATATAACTACTTTAGTAGATGATCAAAAAGAAAAAGCTAGATACATGATAATTCAGACTTACCTACTGTTGTTATATCCAATGCTTGTGAATATATTAATAAAGCAGTTTCAAACTCTAAATTATATTATAAGTAACTATTCAACATAGTCTGTCATTAGTTCTCTCAAGTATAAATGATTTATATATACATGTTCTTTTTACATTGTTTTATTTAGTTATTATGAAAAGTGTTTCAAACTCCTGATTTACTACAACAATAACAACAATAACATTCTTTTGTTTATACAACTTGTCAAAAACCAGAATTATATTTAAATATATATCAATAGAAATTAACCCTTGTTTTGAGCAAAGTATTACTTATGGAAATAATGAAGTCTTTCATGCATTTTTATCCTTATTTGATGTAATTTTATTAATGGATTTAAGTTCTTTCTCAGTCAACTCTATAGATCTTATTAATAAATTCACTATATTATTGGATGATAGAACCAATGAATTTTTACTTTATATTTATAGACAATACCCTTCAAAATATTCTCAACATAGTCATCTAGTGATTACTAATATGATCATTAATACTTTCTCTTGTAATAAAAACCTACACCACATTTCAGAATAAGAAGATTTAACCAATATTGTTAATGATTAAACTTATCAATTATTTCAATGCTCTTATAATGCATTCATTCAACAATCACCCATATTATTATATCTTAAAAGATTAGGAAAAGTCATCCAGCTTAAAAAATCGTGTTCTAATAATAATAATAATAATAATAATAATAATAATAATAATAATAATAATAAAAAGAATCTATTACTACATTTAAAGACCTGGCCACCATGTATTACCTTATATATATATAATTAATTTATTTAAATTACTCAATTTTTTTTCAATCAAATATATTCATATTGTCAGTACTTTGAAATATCAGCAATCAAAAAGCTGATAATTTTGATTTTCTTGATCAAATTGCAATTAGAAGGGTAATTAATAAATAGATACATAAATAATAGTGGCAATGCTAATCAATTACTTTTTGCTGATTTTATTATGCAATATCCAATAGTAATAAAACAAATTCTGATCAAAATAAAATAAATTGAAACTATAATATATAAAATAAATATATATAAACATTGATATGGATGTTAATTATATATATATGTATTAGAAAATGCAAAAAGCGTAAGTCATTATAATTATATTAAATGTACTATAGCTTCATTTATAAATATTAATATTAATTATTTATTATATATATATATATATATATGTATCTATAATTTAAGAGTGTTTAAAAAAGAAAGTAAATTGATTATACACAATGATTTTAATTTTGAATTGTAATATAAAAACGTATACTAACCACCAATTAGAAACAAGTAATAGATATAAGATAGCAACGACAATAACAACAATAATAATAATATCAATAATAAAAATAATTATTAAAGAAAATAATAATATATTTATGTAAGTTTGGATTTATTTACATCATTTTTATATCAACAACTGTATATATATGGTATATTCCATTTTTTTACTATTATTTTATATTACTTATTATTATATATATATAGTTACTGACTATTAAATGAATTTTTTAATAATATGAGAATAGTGCAATATAAAATGAAATAATACTTTGAAATTATTACAGAATAAAGGCTAGAAATTTTGAATCATAAGTAAATACTGAATCTATTCAGTATTATTTTATTTTATTTTATGTGATGAGATCAGTATATATGGGATTTTTGGATTTTGGATTTTATTAATAAAAAAAAATTCGTATATATAGCTTTGTTTTTTCCATCATGATAATAAATAAATAAATAAATAATAACTAAAAAAAGAAAAATTGATATATCGTTTATATATCAAGTATATTTTATAATAAATATTAGATACAAAAGGAGATGAATTCGCATTAAAAATAAAAAATCATTGTGTAACCATATTTAATGTGTATGGATGAGTCTTCGCTTATATAAAGAGAAACCACACCCATATATATATATATATATATATTTCATTTGCTTTTTTTTACGATTCAACCCTTATTTTTTTTTTTTTTTTCATTATTATATTTTTATTTATTTAAATGAGCTATTTAAACACTAATAAACATGTTTATTCTAATAAATCTAAAAAATATACTCATTAAAAAAAAAAAAAGAACAACGGGTTAAGCTCATTCCATTTAAGCAAATATTACTAAAAAAACTCTATTATATTTTCATTTTTTGATCTAAAATATAAAAAAACACTTTTTTCTTATTATAATTATTATATGGTTTTTATTATTAATATTATTATTATTATTTATCACTAGTTTTAATCATATTTATTAATAAAATGAATCTGTCATTATATCTTTAAATCTTCTATATATTTTTGATTTTATTACACCAAAATATTTCTTATTACCATTAGAAAACGGATAAATAGAAAACTAAGTATGTTCTGAAGAAAATAAAAGACTTTTATTAGTATTATATCCTTATACACATATCTTCAAGTTAAGTGAATGGTAACCTTTAGATTGTTATAAATTATTTGAACCAATACATTTCTTATTACCATATGAAGATTGATGAATAAAAAAAAAAGTTGTATGAGGTAAAATGTTTTTATAATAACCGATTCAATAATAAAATGAAACTACCATTATATCTTTATATTTCCATGGATTATGTATACTAACATATTTTTTATCCTCATAAGTTATAGAAACAATAAATGCGTAAAGTGATGTAATAAAATATTTTATAATAGCACATTTAGTAATATAATGAATTTGTTATTATCTCTTTAAACTTTTTACAGGTTTTTGATTTTCTTTTCATCAAAATGTTTCTTTAAATTTAGAAGACAATAGAATAGAATAAAATAGGTATGGTTATAAGAAACTAATAGAAAAATTTTATTAGTAGTTTATAAATACGTATATAAGCGAATTGAAATTTAATCTTTAGATTTTTTTTAAAAAAAAAAGCAAATATTGGCAATAAATTGAAGTAAAAAAGCGGAGTTTAGTTTCATTTTTTAAAAAATGAATTTGGAATTAAATCGTTCCTTTTCTTTACTTTCACTTTTCCATTTTTTTTATTTCATCCATTCCTTACCCATATTTCTAAGTCAACTTATTTATAATGGATGCTGAAAGTATCCGTCAAGCAAAACTTTTAAATGCAAGAAAAAAGGTATATTATAATAAATATCTGTATTTCTACTATTATTACTATTAAAAAAAAAAAATAGTAATAATAATAATAATAAAATAGTATACTGACTTATAATATTCTTACACGTAGCTTAAAAAATTCCAAAGTAAACGATTAGATCAATCTGATAATAACAGTGAAACTTCTAGTGTAAAAACATCTCATGATAGTCATCAGGAAAACATAGAAAGTATTAATAATGAACCAACTTCACCAACAAGACAACAAAGGTAATAATATATATATATATATATAATGATAAGCCCAAAGAAATAATAATAATAACCTTATGTATATATATATAGACAAGAAAACATTCCTATTAATATGAATACGCCATTAAACATTTTACCTGCCATCACTTCACCATTAATGAATTTAACATCCCCTACAGCTACTCCTTCGTCAATAACTACAACCATGAAATCATCTCCATCATCAGTAACATCACCATCTCTTCCTCCTCCTTCGGCTATTTCAGTTGGATCTCCTCCTCCAGTGGCAGCAAGATCACCACCACCACCATCATCATTCTCACATCCATATTCACATCCACCTCATCCATCATCAAATGCAAAGTCACCACCAGTATCAGCCATTGTTTCTCCTTTACTTTTATCTCAACAACAGCCATTAAATATGGTCCAATCAGCTAGCGCAATCACTTCACCACGATATATGGAATTACAAAATAAATCACAAACTTTAGAGCATGAAAAATCACTCCTTAGTCAACAAGTACATAAACTTGAACATGATTATGTTTCATTAAAATCACAATTTGATACTCTTCATTTTGAAAATAATGAACAATTAATTAATTACCAACAAAAATTACAAGAAGCTTTAAATTATCAACAATTTTTGGAAAGGGAACGTGATCAATTAAAACAATCGTTATCAGATTACAATACAACTTTACAAAAAAATGAAAATCAAGTAAACGATCTTCAATCTTCTTTAAATGCAGCTAATGAAAAATTAATTTTCTTAAATAAAAAAATTGAAGAATTAGAATCTCAGCAGCAACTACAACAACAACAACAACAACAACAGCATGATACATCATCATCATCATCTATACAAAATAATGATATTGTTCAAAAATTACAAAATGAAAATGAATCTTTTAAAAAACAAATAAATGAATTAAAAACTAATAATGATGATTTTCTTAATGAACAAACACGTTTAATTGATATGGTGAATGAACTTGAAGAAGAATTAGCAAAAACAATGGCTGACAATCATACAAAAACACGTGAAATTGAATCTTTAACCGAAAAATTAAATAGTATTAATAATAGTAATAATGGTAGCAATGTTAGTGCTAGTGGGCATACTATTGAACGTAGTATTAGTCAATCATCATCTGTATCATCTTCTATATTTAATCAAAGTGAAGAAATGATTAAAATTAAAAATGAAATTCATCAACTTGCACAAGAAAGAAATAATCATCTAAAATTAATAGATGATTTGGAAAAAAAATTCTCAGCTAAACAAAACGAGTTACAATTAGCTCACCATGAATTGGAAGAATTAAGATCCGAATTAGAAAATAAAAAAAAAGAAAACGATGATTATAAACAACAGTATAGCAATAAGAATAAAGAAGCCACCGATCTTCTTGAAAAATTACAATTGAAAGATAAAGATATGACAATTCATACGGAAAAACTTGCTCATGTGGAACGTGAATATGAAAATAAGTTAAAAAGTCATACTGAAGAATGGGAAACAAAATTAAATGTATCCGTTTCTGAAAATGATCAAAAATACAATCAACTTGAAAAAAGATACCTTGAACAACAATCACAGTTGAATGAATTAAAAAATGAATTAGAAAAATCAAATGATATTATTCAATTGAAAAATGAAGAAATAAATGGTCTTAAAACTGATAAGGGGAAATTTGGTCATGATCAAGAACAATTAAAAGTACAGCTTGATCATCTTCAAAATGAAATTAAAAATAAAGAACAGCAGATGGATCAGGTGACTGAAACAGTAAACCAATTGAAACAAGAACGGGATGCCTTTGATCATCAATTAAATGAAACAAAGAAACAAATAGAAGTCTTGGAAACAAATCTTGAAAAGAAAGATGAGACAATTAAAAAATCCATTGATAAAAATTTATTTATTCAACAAACTTTAAAAGAAAAAGTAGAATTATATGATAAATTAATGAAATCCAAGAAAGAATTGGAACAACAACTTCAAACAGTAATAGAACAAAATGAAACAAGTAAAGCAGAAGAACATCAAGTAATAATAGATAAAATTCGTAGAATTGTAGATAGAGCAGATCAATTATCTTCAATGTTGAATGGTTTCGAAACCAAATTAGATGCTAAAGTAACTAAGTATGAAGAATATGTTGATGAACTTAAAAATAAATTAAAACATTCTGAAAATTTACTTGAAGAGAAAGAAAAGGAACTTGAGGGTAAATTACAAGAATTAGCAACCATAAAACAGTCATTGGCTTCTATGCAAGATCAAGCTCGTGATAAATCTACAGAAATAGAATCAAAATCATTAGAACAACAGCTTTATATTAGTAAATTGGAATCAGAAAAATTATCTTTTGAAGAACAACAGCGATATTTTGAAGAACAATTAACGTTAAAAGATGATGAAATCAATGAAAAACAGGAATTAGTAGAATTATTAGAAGAAGCTAGAGCTAGTTTATTGGAAGAAAGAAATAAATTAAAAGCTCAATGTGAACAATATAGCCGTAATCCAAATAATAACAATAGTACTATTTTTAATACAAATCCTAATAACAATGATGTTTTAGCTTTGGAAAATCAATTATCAGAAAAATCTGCAAAAGTTCAATCTTTAGAAACAAAATTAATAGAATTAGAAAAAAATCTTGAATTAGAAAAATCAGCTAAAGAAGAACTATTACACCAACAACAGCTACAACTCAATGATAGCCAAGTTGCAAGTTTACAAGATGAGCTTATTCAATTAAAAAATAAAAATGAAGAACAAATGAAAATTTATGATGCAAAAACAGCAGAACTTGCTTTATCTGATGAAAAAAATAATGATTTAGAACGTATGCTAGAACAAGCAAGATATCAATGGATGACAGAACAATCTAAAGTAACAACATTAACAGAAGAAGTTAGTCAACTTCAACATCAATTACAAACTTACTCAACTGATCAACAAAAATTGAGACGTCAATTAGATGAAACTCGTCAATTATTAGCTAGTAATGATCAAAATAAAGAAGCATTGCAATGGCAAGTAACAGATATGGAAAGCAGTGTGCAATTAGAAATGGATATGCTTAATAGAGAATTAAAGGATGCTCAACAACAATTATTAGAAAAAAGTTTAGAAGTTGAACAATTACAACAAAAACTATCATTGGCAACAACAACATCGTTATCCTCTTTATCGATTAGTGGTGTTACTGATGAATATGAAAACATTTCAAGTACTTCACCAAAAACATCTTCTGTTAGTAGTGCTATTCAAACTGAACAAATAGTTGATAATACTCAACAACAACAAGAAAAGGACAAAGTTAACGAAAATGATGATAATGATGATGATGATGATGAAAAAGAAAAAATAAAAGTAAAACTAACAGAGTTAGAAAATGAAAATAAAGAATTAAAACTTAGATTAGAACGTCAATTTGATGCATTTACAACTATTAGAGGTGAATTAACAACAGTACGTGAACGTCAACTAAATGCTGAATTAGGTTTTGATAAAGAAAGAGATCAATTAAAAAATAAAACAAAAGAAATGGAACATATTATTGAAAGATTAAAAAATGAATATCAAGAACATTTAGAACGTATGTGGCAACAACATGAAGTTATTAGACGTCATCATGAAGATGATTTAACTCTTGGAAGAAATGCTTTAGATGCTGCTCAAGTAAAATTAATGCAAAATGGACTTAGTCCAGTTAGTGAAAACGGATTTGAATGGGCTAATTCTGACGATGAAGAAGAAGAAGAAGAAGATGATGATGATAATGAAAATAAAAATAATGAAGAAGGAAATAATATATCATCATCAGCAAAGAGTCCATCGTTAGGAATGTTGCCACCTTTAAAGAAGCCAAATTTTATAGAATTTAGTGAAACGCCAAGATGTAATGGTTGCCAAAGTGAAGTAATTGATGTATAAAGTTTTTTAAAAAAAAATTGATAACAATCTCATCAATAAAGTTTGATTTATTTATATTGCTCATTAACAAAATAATAAAAAGAAAAATAATAAACAAAATAATAAACCAATTAATAAAAAAAAAATTAGCACCTTTATTTTTGATTTGGGCACCAGCAATCGGATATTACTTATATGGTCAAAGCGACAAGCTCATTGTTTTGGCATCACCAAAAAAGAATAATGAAAACAGAGTTGAACAGATCAGATGATTTTTTTTGTTTTATTATTTAACTCTTTATTTTTTCCCTTTTAGTTTTTTTACTTCCTTTCTTTTTCTCTTTCATATACTTTTATTATTTTTTATATAAATATATTATATACTATTATTAATATTGTACCTGTCTCTAAATGACTTTTTATCAACCGTTCTCAACACCTTCACCTCTACTTGTATTTCCTGCTGCATCACCATCTTCTAAATTAAGAAGCACACCAACACGTAAACTACCAACACCTGTTGACTGGACTAAAGAGCATAATTTGATATATTCATTAGAAACAAGTTATTCGCCTATTGTTGATGATTTTCCTGATATTTCTGATGATATAGAAGTTGATGAAAAAGATTTTTATGAAAAACGACCAGGTAGAAATTTATCAAAATATAGACGCCATTCCACACCTGAATTTTTAAATTTATATGATCTATGTATAGGAGATCAAGAAGATGAAGAAGTTGAAGAAGAAGATGATGCCT
Organism: Cunninghamella bertholletiae; assembly: GCA_037043795.1. NCBI lineage: Eukaryota > Fungi > Mucoromycota > Mucoromycetes > Mucorales > Cunninghamellaceae > Cunninghamella > Cunninghamella bertholletiae. The sequence continues at coordinate 2,836,673 of JAZGVP010000005.1, forward strand.
TGTTATCAGTTCATTTGGCATCATTTAAAGAAACATATCAACGGCCTACTTCTACTTCATTAATGAATTTACATTCATATCTTCAATCGAATGATCAACTTGATATAACATCCACTCCATCATCTAATCTTCATCCTGTTTCAACAAGGACAACAGATACCACTTTATATGAAAATAATAATAATAATAATAATATATCCAAAAATCTAATTTCTTCATGCTATTCATCACCAAATGCATCTTTAATATCATTAATATCATCTATTAGTTCATCATATGTTAGTTCATACTCAAATAGTGAACAAAGTAGTAGTAACAATAATACTAATAGCAGTAATAGTGAACATTTATTTGATGATAATAAAGAAGGATCAGCCATTATTCCAACCATTTTATTAGAAAAAAGAAGAGGTAGAAAAAAAAGAAACGAAATTCCTTTTCCATATCAAGAAAAAAGAAAAACTAATCATCAGATAATGATTAACCATGATACCATTAAAACTTTATCATCCAATTCATCATCAAAGCCTTCAGTTTCCACAACCATTCGTGAACGTAATTATCATGCTCATTTTGTAAAAAAGAAATCAAAATTTAGTCAACTTGTATCAAAAATGAAACGTGCTGCTGAACGGCCTTTTAAGCTTATCGAATAATGAGCGTATATATATATATATATATTTATTAATTACCTTATTAAGATATTTATTTATGTTTATATTTATTTTTACTTAATTACTTATGGTATATATAATTGATTATTTATTTTCTTACTATCCCCCCTACTGTTTATATTTATATATACTTTTAAATTATTTTATATGTATATTTCAAGTGTATAATATTGATTTTTTTTAATATAAAAATATACCTATGATGTTAATAAATTTATACTTTTTTAAAGAAAGAAAGCAATAAATGAAAAATGGAAAGAATGGAAAAAATAAAATAAAAAAGTGATCAAATGGTAACTTATAATGATGATCTTAACTAATTAGAATAATTAAAAGATAACGAAATAATCTTTAAGCCATTTATATTTAAGTGGTAGCAATAATAATGATAATAAAAAAATAAATAAAAATAAAGTCTCTTACTGGTTTACATACAAAAAGTAAAAAAATAATGTTTTTTTTTAAGTGGCTACACATTGATAAATTGCTGGGTTATAAAAAATTTTTATGAATCTAATTCTTTGCATTTGCCATTTTTATTCTTTTCACTGTTTTATTATTTTTAATATTATGAGTGTAAGCAATCTCCTTGTTAAACGCCTTTCTGATAAAGCACGATTACCTACCCGTGGATCTTCTCAAGCTGCTGGCTACGATTTATACAGGTATATTTGCATATAAATAAACATATAAATAAACATATATATACATATATATACATATATATAAACACATATATATAAACACATATATATTAATCGTTTAATCAATATAAAAAAGATATTCATAAAATAAGTAACAAAACTTGTTTATTTCTTGTACTTTATTATAAAATAGCTCAGCAGATATTATTATCCCAGCACAAGGTAAAGTTATTGTTCCTACTGATATTTCAATTGCTGTTCCTGAAGGTTGTTATGGACGTGTTGCCCCTCGTTCTGGATTAGCAGTAAAGCATTTTATTGATACTGGTGCAGGTGTAATTGATGCTGATTATCGTGGTCCTGTTGGCGTTGTGTTATTTAACTTTTCAAAAGAAGACTATCAAGGTAAGATATATATATATATATATATAGTTAAATAATTAGTATAATGATAATAATATTCTGATTTTTTTTTCTTTTTTTATTATACTATTAATTAGTTTCTGAAGGAGATCGTATTGCCCAATTAATTATAGAAAGAATTTATACTCCTGAAGTAGTTGAAGTTAATGTAAGTATTATTCAAATGAGAAAAAAAAAATAACATTTAGAATAAAAATATAAAATGGGTGATTAAAAAAAAGAATAGAAAACCATGATCAAAAAGATAAAAAGGAAAAAGGAAAGAAAAACTAGATGGATTAATATCTTTTATATAATTATATAGGATTTGGATTCAACTGAACGCGGTGCTGGAGGTTACGGATCAACTGGCCACCGTTAATTTATTTTACAATTATTATAATATATTTATTTTTTATTGTGAATATAATTCATCGTAGCATTTTAATTATTTACCAACATTGGTTAATATCTTTTATATTCAACCTTATATATATCTATAAAAGGGCAACTTTAGTTACTAATCATACATTAGATTTTTTTTTTCTAATAAAAATTGCCTTATTATTTGCTAATATGTCAAGAACAGTGGGTAATTTTTCTTTCACTCTTTTATATATCCAATAAGTTATTTATATTTTACAATTCTTAATACTATATATATATTGATTTTTGGTATATTAAATTACGTTAAATTTAAATACATTCAAATGCGTCAAAAATTCAATTTTTGGCGATTTTTTTTTTTGCTTGTGTTCACGGATATCTTTGGAATAGAAATTGTATATAATTGTAAATCCTCCTTCTACTCATAGAAAGTATGTATTTAATCTTCTAAAAAGATATTTTTATATAATAATATTTGATATGTAATCATTAATAATCAATAAAATCATTTTATATAATAATAATAATCGTCAAAATATAAATTTAAAAAAAGTAATGTGGTTTTTTATCTACTGTAAAAAAAAATATAAAATGGGACGGAATTTCAAATTCAGCATTTTTTTTTTACTTTTTTATCCTGTCTCTTAATTTTATAATTAATAGTCTTTTCTGTTAATGAAAATTGAAGAACAATTTTTTACTGTATTAGTAATTATTCTTTTACTTGCTAAAACATTAGCCGTAGGATGTAAAAGACTAAAACAGCCAAAAGTAATCGGGGAACTTATATCAGGACTTATATTAGGACCAACTGCCATCAATCTTATTCAACGGTTAAATGTGGATAACACAATAGAGAATTCACTTAAAATATTTTCCCAAATAGGAGTGGTTATTATTATATTTCACTCAGCATTTACTATGGAAGTAACTGAATATTTACGTCCTGGTTTTATAGTTGGTGTTTTTGGTGTCGTTATTCCTTTTGGAGTTATTTTTGGAATAGCTAAATCATTCTCTTTTACTTATAACGAAGCAATTTATATAGCTTTATCTATGAGTGCTACAAGTATCGCTGTATCTGTACAAACATTAAAGGAATTAGATCGATTAAAAGAAAATGCCATACTTATTATTATTGCTACGATTGATGATATTGTTATCATTCTTTCTTTATCTATTTTTAATGCAGTGACATCCTCAGAATTATCAGAAATTGGCATAACAATTGGAAGGATGTTAGCCTTTTTTATTGTTTTAGGAGTTTTAGTTTGGTATTTACGATCCTATTTAGTTAAAATGATCAGATGGTTATTTAGAGATGATGAAGATATTAACATTGTAATATTTGCTATTATTATTGGTTATTCATTGGTTGCAGAAATTGGTGGAAAAGTTTCAATGATCACTGGTGCTTTTATTATTGGGATGATTTTAAGACAAACAGATCTTGTTGTTGAAGACATGTCCAAAAGCTTTTTTGTTACCATCTTTTTTGCTACCATTGGTATTTTTATTAATTTACGTGAATTAAAAATAGAAAATGCAATCTTTGGTATTGTTCTCATCGTTGCAAGTATCATTACTAAAATAGTAGCTGGTTTTATTGGATGTGTTTTATGTGGTAATCATTGGAAAAAATCTTTAATCATTGGATGTGGAATGGTTGGTAGAGGTGAAGTTGGTTTAATTTTAGCAACGCAAGGTTTACAATCAAATATGATCTCAAGTAGTGTATATACTATTTTAACACTGATTGTTATTATAACTACAATCATCACACCAATCATGCTTAGATGTATTTATAGATTCATATAACATAGATAAATAGATAAAAAGAAAATTAATAAAGCATAGATTTATTTTACTTGTTTTATTTATCTGCAATTTTTATAAATATATGTTTAGTAAAAATACACGGATGACCTTCTGGCACAAATTGGAAATCAGTGATTTTTTTATATTATATTAAATGAATTAGTTTTCATAACAAGTATGTAGAAAGGAAGAAGCGTAAAGTAAAAATGTAATAGAATTGGTATTTTAAAAATTTGATATTTAAAACTTTGGTAATCCAAGTTAAGCCATTCATTTTGTTTTATTTTATTTTATCTTATTTTTTATTTTTTTGCATATATTTATTATAAAATTAATTTATTTAAGATGATATTAAAAAATTATTGATTACGAATAATCGAATAATATAAAATTTAATATACATTAATTATTAAATGTCAGTTAAGATAAGTCAAAGAAAAATAATGTTCAGGTTGGAATAGGTATTAAAAAAATAAAGTTTAAAAATAAATCCTATTGATTTTTATGCTTCATTTTTTCTAGACATTTGTTTTTATTTAATTTCCTATTTTAAAGCAATGATGAAAAAAAAAATTCTACAATATAGGTTATGATCGAGTTTCAAACTAAGGATAGTTACAGGTTTAATAATGCTTTCTTTTTTTAAAAAAAAATATAAATGAATAAAAATCTTTAAAAACAAAATGTCATAACTCTTGTGATAAGATCAACGATTTTAAAAAAATAAAAATAAAAATAAAAAATGGTACTTTTTCAATATTGTTCATCTGATCATTTACTGTCTATATAACGGAAAAGTAAATGTTTTCTATTTTTTATTTTATTTTTTTTGCAAGAACATGTTTATTAATTTTTTAATAATACAGTCTAATAAAAAAAAATTATTGGGTACAGTTAGTTTTAATTTTTTAATTATTTTGATGGAAAGGGAAAAAGGAAGGAGAAAAAAAAGAGGTAATTAATAGGCACCAATTGTTTTTTAAAGAATAAATTTTGATTTTATTTTTATGGTATTGATGTAAATGAACCATAAAAATCTTAGAGATAAAGCAAACTTCATAAATATATATATATATATATATAAAGTTTCTTAATAATAAAAAGAATGCAAATCGAGAAATCTAACTACGTATTACAAAAATAACAGATTAATCTTCTAACCAGTTTTTCATAGATCAATATGTTTAACAGATTATCCAGATGCATGAATGCATTATATATATATATGTATATATACATTAGTGATTAAAAATAATCTCTAAAGATAAAAAAAAAAAACCAAAAAAAAAAATAGAAAAAGTAAAGTAACGAGTTATTATGATTTTTTTTTACATTATTTATATACTATAATTATTTCATTTTAATTTTACTATATGTATACATATATACAAACATAATTGAAAAGATTAAAAAAAATATTTAACATTTCCTTCTATTTTTTATTTATTTCTTTTATTCTTCATCAAATAGACTACTGAATGTTTGTCTAATACTTGGGCTAGCACTAAATTCATCATCTGATGTTGTTCTAGCTTCTAATAATGCTTTAGTAAGGTCACGTGAAGTATTGTTAATATGTAAACAGCCGTGATGATGATGATGCTGATTGAAATCTCTAGAACTACCTATTCTATTTGATCTTGGTGATTTTAATCCAATGAATTTACGTGCGGCTGATCTTGCTGGTGATGCTGGAATACCTAATGTTCTTGTTCTTAAAGAAGTTGGAGATACTGGTTCGTGCATAGCTATTGCTGAAGATTTTAATAATAAATATTCTTCTTCTTCATCAGCAGTAGAAGCAGATTCGAATGGCAATAATGAATTTTGTTGTTGCTGTTGAGGTGTTAATGAAATTCCGAATTCCCTTGCTAATCTAGTACGAGGAGTTGTAGGTGAATTGGGCACTTTTTTCCGTAATACAAAAGTATTTGTTTCTGTATTAGGATTTCTTTTAGCAACACCTAATATTAAATAGGATTAATAAATAAAACGAATCTAATGTATTTTTTTTAATAATTATAATAATAACAAAAACACTGCATTAAATATGATACTTACGTTTTGGTGATAAAGCACTTTTTGTAAAACTTCCCGCACGTCGGACTAATGGTCTACTTATAAACTTAGTATTTTCTGTATTTGTTGTTTTATTGGATTTCTTTTCAGAATCATTACTATCTGATGATGATGCTTGCTTAGATTTATTATTAAGAGATTTAGCCATATTGATTTCACGTTTCATAAATGGTAATATTGGAAACATGGTTTCTTTACGACGAGAAGCGCCGGTAACAGGCGTAGTAGGTTTAGGAGAGCCATCTCTTTGAATTTCTTGAGAATTATTATTATTATTATTATTATTATTATTATTATTATTATTATTATTATTAATTGGAGAATTATTGACCCAATCCGCTTGAACTGTTTCGCCACTATCCCCTCGAATCCGCATTTCCAATAGTGTTTTTCTTCTTTTATTAGTTGTAGGGAATACTTCATCCATTTCACCATCACTTTCATCTTTGTCAATTTTTTCCATTAACTTTGCTACTAAGACCGGTAATTTTTTTGAATAGCTATTATTTATTTATATATATAATAAAAAAAAGAAATAGTTAATGACAGCTTTTATATATTCTTTCTTGTAAAAATAAAATGATGATCATTTACCATTTAGCTAATTGATTACAAAATGTATGAATGTAAATATCAGCTTGATCCAATCTTTTAAGAGATTTTTCTGCTGCTTCAGTATCTCGCTCTTGTAAAAATGGTACAACATTTGAAACTTGTTCCCAAATAAACATTCTATCAAAATAAATTTCTAATTGTTCTTCAGGGTTTTCACTTGAAAAATCAGTATTTACAGCATGATGTCCATGTCTTTTCTTTTTACGAAATGGTGATTTGCCTTTTTTATCTTCTTGTTGTTTTAATATTTGTATAGTTGTTATTAAAAATATGATTTGAAGTTTTGCACTATAAATAGATGTGTATGTTATTATTATTATGTGTATTTAAGAATAATCTTACAAATTGGCTTATTTTTTTCCTTTTCTTTTTACTTACTCCCTTATTTTAAGTGCTTTCAAGTATAAATCTTCATAATCATCATTTCCATTACTATTTCTACGTATATTGAGTAACCAACTTGCTAAACATATATGCTCTTGTTCACTACTTTCATTTGGTTCTAAATATAACATTGATGGTAAACGTTTACGGTGTTTTTCATCAAATTCAGAAGAAAGCATGGTGATAGATTGTAATGATGATGCTATTTCTGAAGGCTGTACGTAAATATAGTTATTAATATATATTATTTAATTATACAATTTATATACATATATAAACAATGTAAATTTGTTAATTTTATATTTTACCTTTATATTGTATCGATTATTTGGCTTTAATATATGATCTACATATGAAAGTAATGTTGTCATAGTTTTGAATAAAGTATACTAGAGTTAAATAAAAATATAAATATAAATATAATATAAAGTATTAATAATAATATAAAGTATTAATAATAATAAAAATGCTATTAGTACGCATCTTCTTATTTCAAATTTCAAAATATAAATATAATTACATTTGTGGTATAAAGCGTATCTAGATAAAGATCTTGAATAGCTTGAGTAAATTCATCAATAGTGTTGGGTAATTTTTCAAATGAATTAAAATTGGATAAATTGTTATCATTGATTTTATCATTAGTACTGTCATTATTTTTTGTGCTGATATTATTTTCTACATCATTATTCTGTATATTTTCAGTAGATGAAGATCTACACAATATCAATAATAAAAAAAAAAAAGAAAAGAAAGCGTTAAAGTTGTAAATAAGTATATATATATATATATATTAAGCTATTTGAATTACTTTGATATATCATTATCCAATAACAGATTAATACAAGGTGGGTATTCCATATCTAAAGATATTTGATGATCATGATCATTGATATCCATGTTATTTTCATTAGCAATTATATCGCATAGTTTGATACAATTTGATGAATCATTGTTTAAAAAATCAACTATATCACTTCCAAATATTTTTTGATTATTTTCTGAATTGTTTAATAAGTATTTCATATGTTCATTATCAGTATCATCAATATGCTGATTAAAATTGATATCATTTTTAATAAACGTCATAGCTGCACATCCATCCATCAAGTATTCCACTAATGCCAACTTTTCATGTTCTACACTTTCTAATTCACCATCTGATTTATAATCAATTTTTAATACCATAACCATTTGATACATTTTTAGTAATTTAATTAGTGTAAGAAAATGTTCATTATATGACCATAAAATGCAATTTGTAACTGATGATGATTCATTTTTGTTTCTTGATAACCAATCTAATCGAATTTCATATATAGATATAAAGTTGAGAATGCTTAATGAGTCTACATTCTTAAAAATATTTTCAAGGTTTGAAATAACAGCGTTATTATGTTGATGATTCGATTCAGATTGTGAAACTAATTTATCACTACTATTAACAAAAAAAAACAAATAATAATTTAAATATAATCATTAAAAGAGCATAAAGTAATTAAGAAACTATTTTTTTTTTTTTACCTTTCTAGAGGGCTAATACAAACAGAAAGATTGCCTAACATATTAATATATATACATATATATATATATCTATCAATACTGTATTCATGTTTATATATGTATATATCCAATTTAATAAAATTTAACATTTACCATTTACTTCACCATTAAAGAGTATATCGCCAGCCCATACAGGTACATCCAAATTTTCTATGCTAGATGATGATGACGAGGCACTCCTTTTTATAGGTTTAGATAAATTTAATGTTGGATTTGTATTCATATATTGGTAACGATAATGTTCAAATAAAGTTGCAAAAGATAAACCATAGTGACTAAAATCAATTTTTAACATTGTTTCAGGTATTAAACAACCACCAAACAAATGCATAATGGAATTAAATCCTTTTTGAATATAGTTACTTGTAACCTGATAGCATTTATATTATTATTTTTTTAAAAAAGCATATACATATTAAATAAGTTAGTTGATATACATATACAAATACATATATATATATATATATATATATATATTAAATATAAACTCAAAAAGAAAAAAAAATTACATCAATTGTATCATTATCATCACGATCAACCCAATTAATAGATATATGTTGATTAGCAAAATCTTCCCATAGCCATCGTTTTAATTCACTGGCCATAAATTCAATATGATTAAAGATACCAAGTAACTCGCTATGTTTTTGAGAAGGTGGTTTTTCATGATGACCATAAATATAATGATTTAAATCCATAAAAGATTTTGGTCGATGAGATATAATGTATAAATAATTATTGATTAATATTGATTCATTGTGTTTAGATCCACCTTTTATCGTTGAATTTCTTATACGTTGAGTTCTCGGAGAAGCACCAAGTAAATCGATATCTTTCCATTGGAATTCAGCTAAGGTTTGCATAAGTGCCTGTTTAAGGTTAACAAAACAAGGATCCATCTCTTTATTTTCTATATTTTCCTTTTCTTTTTCTTCTAAATTATATTTCGTTAAATCTGTTGCTGTTGCCATTGCTTTTGTTTTATGCAATTTTGATCGTTCATGAGTCACTTTTAAATAAAGTTCATTAACAAAATCATTTATAGAGGATGTTGATACAGGATGAAAACGTCTATTTGACATAGTAATAGAGGTACTGATGGAATTAAAAAATTGATATCCCCAAGTTATGCGATTGTCTACACTATCCACATAATATAGTAATATTCTTAAAATTAAAGTTTGTATTGATTCTAAAGGGTGTGTATCTACATGGTTTAAATAAATTAATGGCTGAATATCTACAAGAAAAACAACATGAGGTGGGCGTTTGTTTTGTCTATAAACGCTCATGAGATCATGGAAAATATATAATAACAACTATTTTAAATTATGTTATATATATATAGAAATATATAGTTTTTTTTTAAAAAAAATGAGAGATTGAAAAAAATTAAGTGAAGTTTTTTTTTAAATACACCAAACACCAAAAAATTTAAGTGCCGCGCGGAAAATTCGAAAACGCGTTTGAACAACTGAAAAAAAAAGTGAGAGAGAGAAAAGAAATAATCCTTTACTAATTATCACCAGTTGAAATAATGATTAATAAACATAAAGCTTTAAAAATATTAAAATAACCACTTATTTATTTATTTATTATTATTATTATTTACAATAAAGTGAAAGAATCGTTTATTAAACTGATAAAATGTATACAAATAAGGGTATATGTTAATAAATAATTCAAAATAACTGTTTTAATGGTTCACAATGCGTTTTAGGTTATTTTCAACTTCTAAATCGTCATTTATCATATCTAATTCCAATGAGTGTTCTGTTGCTAAAAAATTTTTGTATTCTTCTTCCTCCTCCTTTTCTTCTTTACTACTTTTATAGATTAATACTATTTCTGATTTATCAACATTTTCATCACCATCTTTTTCATAGTAATAATTATCATCATCATCATCATCATCATCATCATCATCATAGCTATAATCATCATCGTCATTATCAAAATTGCTATCACTATCATTCTTATAATCATCATCATTGTCAGTATCATTATCACTACTATTTAAAAGGTTGGCTTCTTTTTCATATGAGATTTGATCATCATCATCATCATCATCATCATCATCAGCTGATAATTCTCCAATATCCACTTCTCTCTTTATTTTGTTTTCATATGGGTTATCGTCAATGGTATCATCACTGCTGTAATTTCTGATTTTCTTATGGCTATCATCATCAGTTTCATCATCATTAGTTTCATCTTCACTAGTTTCATCATCGCCCATTTCTTCATCATCATCCATGTCTTCATCAAAAATATCTGATTTAAAGCCATATTTTTTGGAATATTTTTTAGGTATACAAGATCTAATATGTGATTTCGTTACAATTGTCTAAAATAATAATAAATATCAAATTAAGTAAATATTATTATATTGCAAATACACTATTATATTATACCTTTTTACTGATACTATTAGCATTTTTTCTTCTGTGTAAGCAAACTAAATTTATCATAACATCCTTTAAAAATCGAATCAAAAGTTTATGTAGAATTAATTTAGTTTCTTCTGTAACAACAGCACGTTGATTATATCTAATAATTAAACCAATAGAAAAAGAAAAATAGAATGAATACTTGTAATAACTATCTTTTTTTTTGTTTTGCTTTGTTTTTTTTTTTTTTTACCCTCATAAATTGATATACTTACTTTGAAGCTAAAGATGATAATGTAGATGTAAAAATAAAATCTGAAGATTTATTAAAATCATTCTCTTGTTCACTTTTCATTAATTTCACTTGTTTAAAATTTGGATCATTAACAAAATATTGATGAGCATATCTACGTATATCGATCTGTCCATAAACTTTTGATTTATTATACATGTCTATTGCATTTGCTTGCTGATCTATAAATGATGATAAATCCTGTGCCAGTTTTTCTTCTTCTTCTATCCATTGATCTGTCATTTCATTGGCGAAAGGTACCTTTTTTTCTATATTATCTATAATATATATATATATATAAATACCATTAATATATATTTTCGATTTTTTATTTCATTAGTATTCTTTTGACCTACCCTTATTTTTTAATTCTATTTCAGAAGCTATTTTTAAATATTCAGCATATATTTGAACTTGTAAGACGGTTTTTGTAGGACCAACACGTCTTTGTATTTCTTCATAATTATGAGGACCACATCTTTCAATAGCAGTAAAAAAACGTTCCTTTTCTAAAGAACTCCAATAAACATTCTCAATATAAGAAGGTTCATAATTATATTCAGTATTCATATTATCAGTTTCTGCCTTAGCCTGTAACCATAAACGATAGTATTGTAAAAAGGAAGGTGGGTATTCATTTATTTTTTTAAGAAATATATAAGAAGGATGAGATTTATTTACTCCAAAATCAGTGTTGCTTCTGCCATTGTTGTAACTATTATTACTTTCCGATGCCATTTAATATTATTATTAATCATAAAACTAATAAATAACTAAACTTTTTTAAATAAGCTAATAAAAAATAAAAATGAATAAAGAAAAAGAAAGAAAAGAAAGGGGAGAGGAGCTTAAAATTTTAAAATCTCCAAAAGTGGCTTAAATTGCTTTTGCATTATTTTTTTTTTCTAGCCCAAGTATATAGAAAAGAAAGTACCCATTTATTTTACTACCTTTTTTTTTAAAAAAAAAAAAAGAATCAGACAATATAAATGATGATTTAAAATATAAATATATTGTGGAATACAAAATAAATCTAAGCTATATACATCTTTTATACTGTGATCGAAAACAGTTTAAAAACATGTTCAATAAATATATATTTTTTCTCTTTATTGTGTATATCTTTATAATATATATATATATAATTTATATATGACTATTATACAAGAATTAAGTAATAAATAACACTACCATCTTAAAAAAAAGAGGAAAAGGTAAAAGAGATGATCAAAAGAAACAAATGTAACAAAAATCAAAAATTGTATTACAACATCAAATGAAATTTGAATATCCGATAATTACATTTAAATAGACATTAAAAATTAATGCAACACCTAACTGATCAAATTTTGAGGGAATAAATATATTTTTTTTTCCCTTCCAAAAAAAATTAGATGTCCCCATTTTTTTCCATTTTCATTTATTTATTTGTTTAAAAAAAACTTTATATATCAATAATAATAATAAAAATTCAACTCAGCCGTACCATCATTTCGTTTTTTACCCCTTTTCCAAAATACGTTTTAGATCTTGATAAAATAAAAAAAGATAGTGTAAGAGAAATCAAAAGATTACTCATATATGGCGATTTTTGGTAACTCACATGATCAAAAAAAAAGAAAACTAAACTTTAATAAATGATTATATTTTTAAAACATGATCTATTTTTTTCCCTTAAATATATATAACATCAACCAGGATGTCTTCAATATATTATTTTATTTTAATATATATATATATATATATATATATAAACAAATAAAAAAAATTGGTATATATAATGTGTAGTAATAATAATAATAAATAAATAAATAACAAATAAAAAACTTCAGGATGATTTTTCAATATCCATGGATAACCAATCACAATTTGCTATTTCTTCTATAGATGGACGATATAATGGGTTTTTACGTAACAAAGCATTTAATAATTGTGAACATGATTTGGATATTTTAATATTTGGTATATGATAATGTCCATTAATCACTTGAAGAGGTGTAGAGAATGGTACTTGACCAAATAACATTGTATATAATAATATTCCTAAACTCCATACTTCCGCAGGTTCAGGTTCATAAATTCTACCACAAAGAATTTCTGGTGATGCAAATGAAAGTGTTCCATGAAATTGCGATATCCATTGCCTTTTATTAGGATCGATCGCTATTGCTGAACCAAAATCAATTAATTTTATCTATATATATATATAAAATAGTTTTAAAAAAATAAAATAAAAATATCAATATATATATATATATATTATTCATTAAAGTTTTTTTTGTTATTATTTTTTTTATAAATATAACAAAACACGTATATAAATTTTCTTACGTTATAATGTCGATCAATCAAAATATTTTCATCTTTAATATCACGATGATAGACACCATTTTGTTTCAAATAAAGTAGAGTATTAATGAGTTGTTTAAAAATATATTGAGCAATAGATTCTGATAAATGATGATGTTTTTCAATACATTCAAATAAATCTTGAGCCTTTCCATCGTCATCGTTATTATTATTGATATTTTTTATCTTATTATTATTACTGTTATGATTTAATAAAATAGAACCTTCTAATTTATTAGTATTATTATTTAAAGAGTCATCATGATCATGTGGTGTTATAGGTGAACTCCAATCTTCCCCATGAGTTTCCATCACAAGGTAATAAAACGTATCATCTTGATAAACATTGAGCATTTTAATGATATTTGGATGGTTTAATTTTTGTAAAAGGTAAATTTCCGTCGGAACACAAGCATTTTGAGTAACAAAAGATGACGACAATGATGATGCTGATGTTGTTTTTGTTGTTGTTATTATAGGAGTTGATGATCTAGTAGGAATTGTTTTATCGCAAACTACCCATGCCGAAGTGGGAATTTTATTCTTATAAATGAATTTTACCGCACATCGTTGATTGGTCACCTGATCTCGTGCTAATAATACTACCCCATACCCTCCCTTTCCAAGTAAATTGCATTCTACTTTATATCTTTGTAAAAATAATGTATGAAAGGTATAATCATTTTCTGAATTTTTTTTGGTTTTTTGATGTTGGTATCTTTGTTGTTTATAGTGATTTTGATTTTCATTTTGATTTTTTAGTTGTTGTTGTATTCGTCTCCGTTCTTGTTCTGTACCTTTATGATATATTGGTAAAAATTTTCCTTTTTGATATTTATTCATGGATTGAATAGTAGATGGTTGTTGAATGCAAGTAGATCCAGCTAATTTCATTTTCATTATTTAGTATGCTGTTTTAAAATAAAAGTAAATAAATATGAATAAATAGATATGTAAGTAAATAAATAAATAAATAAAGGGTATATAGGATGAATGTCAAAATAATGAATTTATATTTACAAAGGGGTTAAAAAAAATTAATAATAATAATAATAATGATGGAATGTAAAAATAAAAATAAAGAGGAAGAAAGATATCAAAATAAGATTAAAATGACAATCAAGATACTGATTATTTATAAGAGCATAAAAATTAAGTAAAATAAGCCATGTGTTTTTTAACTAATAATAATCATTTAAAATAAAAGGTGATCACGGGAAATAAATTACCTAAAATAAAATTATAATACATAATATATAAATATATATATATATATATATATATATATATAATATAAATAGGGACATATATAAATATATATTTATATTTGCATAAATCTAGAAAAAAAAGATCATAGTCCCCAGGCCCGTTTAACTGTTGATAGCCACTTGATACGTCACCAATTCCGTTACTTCTTCCTTCCATATAATGATGTATACCTTGTGAAAGTAACTTGACTAAGCTAGCTTGGGAAATGAAAGTCAAATGGTCATCATTTTCCTTTTTTTATTCCGCTTTCATTCTAAAGATTTTTTCAAGCCTCCCCAACATAATGATTTGTACAAGTTACTTTCTTTTTTTTTTTTTCTTACCCACATAAAATTTAATTATTATTACACTGAAGAAAAAAAAAATCAGTCTTTTAATATTTTTACCATGATTATCCTATATATACATATGATACACTTTAATTTATCTAATAAAAATAAAAAATTATATATTTAAAAAAACACCATTAGTATTTTAGTTTACTTCATAATATATAGTTGTGTGAATTTACTTATAGAAATTAAGTTTTCAACTTTAAGAATTCATAATAAAAATTGAGTTCAGTCAAAGAAATAAACTCGTTTTCAATTAGAGTAGTTAATACTAAATATTATAACTGTATAGTATGCTTTTTTATGTTGAAAATATGATTTTAAATAAAACAATCCAAATATTATTTTATAAAGTAAAGCTATATTTATAAAAAAGAATTGTTATATTTATTATATTAATACACCCATGTATCTCATCAATACAATAATGTAATTATATTGCTATATTATTTAAAAATAAAAGGTGAAATAAAAATTTAAAGAAGAAAAAAAACAAAATTACGTGTTATTAACAATATTGATATCGGAATTTAAATTAAATTAAAAAAGAGGGGTAAAATCTAAAGCATTTATTTATATAAGAAACTTACAATGATAAATCATTACTATAAAATACATAAAATAAATGATTATAAAAAAATTAATTGCTATTTACTAGTAAAATAAATTAAATTATATGAACGGGTTAGGTGCCTAGTTGATTAATAAAAATAAAGGTTAAAAAAAAGGATGGCTACTTTATATACCATCACTTAATGATTATAATTCAAGTTCTTATGATTGTAACCGAATTTATATTTAATTCCTTTTTAATGACATTAGAAGCTCATCTAAACATAATTAACTATAATATGGATAAATATAACTATATGATGATAGTTAGCCCTGATTCAAAGTCAACGAATAAAACCAATAAAAAAATTACCCATAATAAATATCAAATGATACGCATAATAACTTTGATCATATAGTCACTCTGTAAATAAAAAAATTGATCATTTTTAATGCTATCCTTCTTTTTTTTCTAAACTTGATTTGTTTTAACTAAAAAATAAAAGAAGCATTTAAATATCATGGTTGATACTTATCCTTTTTACATGACAGATATTTTTTTTTTTTTTGCTTTATTATTGACTTGTAGATTAACTTTTTTTTACCTTGTTTTTAACCGGTATATCATCAGGATTAGTGATGTAAATTGGTCATATATTTATTCATAAAGACCAATAAAATTTTATTATTAAAAATGATCAATTTCATTCCTTTTTTTAAATTACTCTTTATCAATCAATATATATTAAATTTTATACAACTTTAAATTGAGTAACTAATTTATATTTATAACAATTTTATACTAAATATTTTTATAATAAATACATGAAAATTATATAAATATAAAGAAGATACTGTCAAGATCAGTTTTTTAAACTTTAATTTTTAAAAATTTGATATTCTAAATACCCTTTTTTTATGCTTCATTTGTTTTGTAAGCTTTTTATAAAACTAATTCATTTAAAATAAAGATGAAAACCTATTGATTCCAAAGATTCAAATAATATAAAATTTGAAAATTTTTTAACACTTTTATCTCTTTTTTCGTAGTCTTCATTAATTTTGAGTAATACAAATCAAAAACAGAATGGTCCCGAGTGTCCTTATATATATATATATATATATATATATAATACATTAACATTTTCTTTTTTTTTCAAACTTGATGTAAATGAATCCAAATGTAATTACAAGAGAATGTACGATGTATGACTCTCAGAAATATTTCTACATATATTATCAATAAAAATTAAATTATACATAAAAGCTAATTTATAATAATAGTAATAAATCATAGTATTACTATTAATAAAAACGTAAATAAGAAATTAAGCACCATTCGTTAATATATAAATGAATTCATGTAAGACTACTAGCCCTAGGTACAAACCGAACTTGATAAGGTAAAGGATGAATCACAAGGCCATCTACAGCACCGTCAATATCCACTGGTATTTCTTTTCCATTTTTATCCAAAGGTAATTCAATTGTACAGTTAGCAAAAATACGTGTAAGAATATAAAATATTTCAACCTCAGCCTATATAAATATATATTAAATAAATGAAAAAATTAATAAAAATTATATATATCATCTTTACATTTTCTAACAAACAAAAAATAATAATATATGTATGTATGTTACCAAATAAATACCAGGACATATGCGACGTCCCCATCCAAAATTAAATTGATCACGTTCAAGAACATTTCCATTAGCAGATGACATTAAAGATTTAGTGTTGTTTGCAAAACGATTAGGATTAAATATTTCGGGATCATCATAAAAATCAGGATTGAAGTGAATAGCATCCATAGAACTAAATGATGATTAAAATAAAAATAAAAAATATTGATTACCTATTTTTATCTTTTTTTTTTTAGTTAAAATTATGTTTTTACGAAGCAATAACTGATCCTTTAGGAATAAAGTAATTACGTAAAATAACTAAATATATAAAGAATAATGCCATCAGTAATTTGTATTAAAAGTAAAAAATGGATAAACATAGATCTATAAATATATATTTACCATCTTCATTATTTACATGAGGAAGACCAAGTGAAGTAACAGGTCTAAAACGCAAGACTTCTTTTATTACTGTGGCAAGGTAAGGAAATTGTGATCGGTCTAGGTAGGTTGGTAATTGGCCACATTGGTGCATATAATCATCTATTTCCTTAATTATTTTTTTTTGGATATCAAGACGATTAGATAATATAGCAACTACCCAAGTTAATGTCACTGATGCAGTATCACCACCTTTTGAGTTTTTAAATAGGAAAAAATAATTAGTTTTTAAATATTATATATATATATATATAAATATATATATTATACATGTTATTTTAATTAAACTACCTGCTAAAGTCAAATCAGCTAAAGAAAAATAAAATAAATAAAAAATAAGGTAAATAAATTCATTAATCCTTTTTTATTTATTTATTTATTAATAGTACTTACACACAGTTGCAAGGATATCTTCATCTACTAATTCATATTCATCTTTCATTTTTAAAAGTCTTGTATAGAAGCAATCTTTATTGTTTTTGGAAGCTTGATCAGCAAGTCTTTTTATAAGCGGATGAAAAGAAGTATCAATAAATTTCTTGATGGTGTGTTCTTTTCTAAAAATAACATCCAAAAATTTCAAGAAAGGCAAGTAAGAAGAAAAATCATAAGTAAAACCTCCAAGATACATATGTAATTCAAAATTATGAATGATTTCTTTCAATAAAGGATCATCAATGGAATTAACACGAGTACCAAAAGTAGTTGTTAAAATTACATTTAAAGTAGACGCCTGTATATATGTCAATGGATATAATTGCCCGTGTTGTTTTGTTTTGTTTATCAATTCTTTTGTTAAACTATCTGCTTCAAAGATAATCAATTCTATAAAATCATCGACTTTTTGTGGTGAAAGAAGTTCTAATGCTGCTGTTCTTGTTCTTTTCCATCTTTTATCACCATGGGAAAATGCGATTCCTCTATTGTTTATTTGTTTATTATGCCCAAAAAAAAAAGAATATGTATATCATTTTATATCTTTTATATTATTACTGTTATTATTATTATTACCTTCCATTATAAGCATAATATTGTAAATAGGTATTAACTGATCGATCGGAGGTTGCTGCACCTTGAGATACAAGTAGTTCATGGGCTAATTCGGGATCTGAGATAGTAATATAATTTTGAACTCCCATTTTGATATTGATTATTGGTCCTTAAATATTATATTTGCATAATATAAAAATTTTAATATAATAATGACATAATAAAATTGTATATGATGATAGTCACTATAAAAATATTACCATATTCCTTATGCCATTTTGCGATAGTTCTGCCAGGTAAATTATCTAAAGAAAACAAGTGTCCTAATATAAATATATAGTAAAAACATTTAAAAAAAAAGAATTAATATCAGTATTCATAATTTTATCATCGTCTTAAAAAATATTTTTATTTACCAAAATAAGGTAGCTTTTCTTTTGGAATAGGTATCTCCTCATAAGCCTTTTTAGATTCATCTTTATTAGATTTGAGTAAAAAATAGGCAACAAGTGTAGTTGAAACAACTGCTATAGCAGCAAGTGATTGATTTCTATTAGTTTGTAAGAAATCCATTCTTGTTGTAACTACTTAAAAAAAAAGAATAGAAAAAGAAAAAGAAAAGAAAGAGTGAGAGTTTTCATTTCATTTTTATTTTTTGCTTATTTTATATAATTATTGTGATACTTACTTCATTAATATTGATCTGTAAAAAATAAAATAAAAATAAAATCATGTTTCTATATTCAAGCATGATGTTTCACTAATTTTATAGAAAAAACCTTATCAAATGTAAGACAACGGTATCATATATATAAAAGTAATCCTGGGAGTTATTTTTTTTTTTAATGTAAATATTTTTTTTATATATCAACATCAAAAAACCATCTATTTAATAATAAAAAACTTAGAATTTAAGTTTAGCCTTTTTATTTCTTATTTTTCTTTTCTGTTTTTTTAAATTACCATATTAAAATCAAAAGCGAATATTTTAATCCAATCAAAAGCTGTTATATGTATATTGATAAATACAAAACCCTAAAAAAAAGAAAATAGTGATATGCGTATATAAAAAATCAATATACTATCATACATATACTACTATAATGATCATATGTTACCCCAATGTAAATCTTTTTAAAATTCAAATATATTTATTCCCATAGTTATATTTTTATGATTATCTTACAAGTGGCTTTTAATTTAAAATGGGCAATGCACTCTTTTTCTTTTGTAAAACATCAATCAGTACTACAAATAAAGTATACTTTGCTTTTTTTTACATATATAAAAAAAGTACTATCTTAACAGCGCGTGATTTTATTTATTCTCAATATTACTTTCCACTTACATTATCATTATCATTTATTTTTTGATTAACTGTATTTATTTGATATCATCTATTGAATATATCATATTATATTAATAATTATTATTTCAAAAGATGAAAATTATAATATTTTTCATTTTTCATTTTATTACTACCTATTGGGAAAAAAAGCATATAATAAAGAATAAGTTGTTTTATTTATTTTATATATTTATACCATCTGAATATCATTTTATTATTAATATTAATCATTTTTATATGTATTATTTAAAGATATAAGTAGATAAATAGATATTTACTTTATGCTTCTTTTCTTTTTTTTTCTTTCCAAAAATAATACAACGTACGTATACAAACAGTTCATTAAATAAACAAAGCTGATCTTTAGTAAATAAATTTATATCTTGTCTATTTGATAGAGGCCGTTGTGCTTAATAGTTACTGTAACTATGTTTTATGAGAGGAGTTACATTTTATATTTTGACAGGTATTTCACATAGTATAATTTTTATAAACTATTAGTTTTAGATTATTTACACTATAAAATATAATAATAAAAATAATAATAAAACTAACTGTTTTAATTACTTCACTGATGAATTGAATATTATGCTGATTTTTTTTATATAATAAAGATAATAGGAGGGCACTTGATTAATTACTGAACTCTATTTAAAAGAATACGAAGAAAAATAAGAGAAAGCATTTTTGTATTTTTGTTCTAACTGGATTTGAAATAACTAATTTTAATTGGCTGAAGACTAACTTTTCTTAAAATATCAGTAATATCTAGCTTTATTCCTTATTCATAGTTATTTTAATTTGAATAAAAAATGTTTATAATTAGCATCGCTTAATAACTTAATAATGTTATAATAATGGCAGTAATAAAAAATAATAATAAAAGAAAAAGGAAGGAAAATACTGAAAAAATAAAATAAGCAAGTAAAAAATTAGAAAATAAGGGTACTTTAAAAAGTTAAAATAATGTCTGAAAATTTAATTCCATGTGAATAAAAATATTTGATATTCACTATATTTTTTACCTAAAAAGATTAATAATAAATGGCTCATATGGGTTCTGATATATATATATAATTGAACAAATCAATTATATAAATCATACTAAAAATTATCATTTTAAGTTTAAGTTTATAAATTTATTAATTAAATATCTTCTACATTTAATATATATAAATACCTGAAAATCATGTGCTATTCATCCAAAAACATGTTAAATGAAAAAATCACTTTATGTATATGCAATAATTTATGTATCCTTTTTTTTTAATATATATATATGTATGTATATACTCATATTATACAATTTCACGGTTGACTAACGAGTAGTTGAGTAACTTCTAATTCAGTTTTAGCGATATTTAATTCCTCTTGTAAAGCATCAAAATTATCTATAACATATTTTTGTCTTTCCATCATAATTATTTGGTTTTCTATACATGCTAACTGTTTTTTTAATGCATGATTATCTTCTTCAAGCCTTTGTTTTTCTTTCCCAAGTTCTTTAATTAATGCCCATACAAATGCTGGTGATGATGTTGATGATGATGAATCAATAGTATAACCATTACTTTTTTCTTCTTTTTCTTCTTTTTCCCCTTCTTCCATGTTGCTATTACTATCATTATCTTTATTAATATTATTCATAGGTATTGGTACGATGATCTTTTCTTCGATTGACAAAAGCTGTCTATTTAGTTCATTTTTTACCCGTTGAAACTATTTATATATATATATATATATATATATAATATCGTGTATTTAAAACCATCATTCAATATTTTTGTTTTTTTTTCTTATTTATAAGAAATTATATGTTCTTACCTGTTGAAAGTTTATTAGTATTAACTGGTTACTATTTTCTTGCATCCAATTCATATTTAATTGTTTCAATTTAAGTTTTAGCCTAGAACGTTCCTTTCTATATTGTAATAACACTGATTGATCTTCAACCATCTAAGAAATAAAAATATAAAAAATAACAATGGCATTAAGAATGAATTAGCTTTTTCCTTGTGACCATATTTTCCTTTCTTTTTTATTTATTTCTCTTCTTCATTACTTCATTTAGTTTGGGAGATATCAACAATTTTCTTAATCGACTAGCAAATTTAAGAAATTCTTGACTATAAAATTGATCTTGAATAGTACAAATAGATAGTAAATTTGACTGTCCAGTAAGAGTTGATTCTAATAAGCGCGTTAATTTTGACCTATCAAAAAAATTTGAACTTTTTTTATAAAAAAAGAATCGGTAAATTAATCGGAGTTGTATGAAATGGCTTCTTTTTGCATGAATCATATTAACTTTCCTTTTTTTTTTCTCACTACCTTTTTTCTTTTCCAGTAGATTGTAATACAATAGATTCAAAGATTGATAATCCAATATCTTTATTTCTTCTATGGAATTGAGTATTTATATTTGTAATGGATGTCTCAGGTGGTTTTAAACTATTAGCTAAATCTACAAACATCTATATACACAAGGTATGAAATTAATTGTGGACAGTGTTAATCATGAAACTTAATTTATTCTTTTATTATTATTATTATTATTATTTTTAAATGGTATTACCAGCTGCGATATTTTTGTATTTCTTTGCTGTGATGAAACTCCAGGTATATGTGATCTTTTGTGAGAATTAGTTGAACAATCATACGATTCAATTACCTACATATATATAATAATAATAATTAATATTTATCAGTTTATCATTTGCATTTTACTATTTTTTTTTTAAAAAAAAAAGCACAAAAAGAATAAAATTTCCTTACCAATTGAAATATCAAATGACTATTTTGTTGATAATCA
Source organism: Cunninghamella bertholletiae (assembly GCA_037043795.1). NCBI lineage: Eukaryota > Fungi > Mucoromycota > Mucoromycetes > Mucorales > Cunninghamellaceae > Cunninghamella > Cunninghamella bertholletiae. The sequence goes on from JAZGVP010000005.1 coordinate 2,859,643, forward strand.
TTAACATGACGAAGATATAAGTTACCTATTAATAAATATAAATTCATTTTTATATTATTATAATTATTATTCATTATCTTGATTTTTTTCAAAATATAATTATTCAATACCTTGTCCCTTTTGTATAATAGGGAAAATATCAGTTGGGGAAGTAATTATTTCTTCTGTTAATGGATGAACATAAGTTCCTCTCTAAATATGTATACGTATATTAGTTTATCACTTCTTTTACTGATCTTTTTTTATTTATCCTCCATTTTTTTTTACTGTTATTATTATTATTACTATTATTATCATTATTTGTTTTATTTTTTACCCTCTTTGTTTGATGCAAAGATAATGAATTACTAGGACACAATAAATCATATAATTCATCATTGTAAATTTCATAATAGGATACACGTAATAAATATTCGATATTCGCTTTCTATATTAAAATTATTCAAATGAATAAATTAGTTGTAATTTAATTTAAAAAAATTAAAAAAAAAAAAATGATGCTGTTGTTATTACTATTTTTATATATTACCTGATATATCATATTGAATAACATCATTATTGATTGAGGTATTACTCCAGATTGGTAATCATTACCTATATAGTCAATTTTCCAATCAAATAAAATATAAATTAAAATTAGTCGTCAAGGCTTATAGTTGGTTAAAACATAAAAATAATATCGTGATGGTCTAGGATAAGCTGACTACAATTTTTATATATAAATATACCTAACTACTCATTAAATTAAGATACGATTAATAAATAAATAAATAAAAGTAGCAAATCTGTTTATTTATATATTTAATATTTACTTACCATAATCTAAATTATACATAATTAGTGCCGAAAAATAAAAAATGATAATGGAAAAATTAGCATAAGTATATAAGCATTTGTTTGTTTTCTTTTTAAGGCTATTATTATATGATTATAATTTTTACCGATGATTTTCCAGAATCAGCAGGTCCATAAGATAAAATAGTTCCTGATTAAAAATAAAAAGTAAAAAATAAAACTATATTGTTTATTATAATTAAAAAAATTTCATGCAGATGAATCAAGATGATTCTATTTTATATATTCTTATGCCAAAATTTACCGTGACAACCATTTAAAGCTTGACTATTGTAACACAAAAAAACATGTATAAAATTATTAACCTTATTTTTACATTTAATCCACCTAATAATCATATATATACATTAATCATTACCTTAGTATTGGTTTTACTGAATTGTTTACATTATTAAATAAAGAATTCAAATCATTTGAAACATAATCTATTTTTTTTTTTTTTGTTTAAAAAAAAGGAAGAAAATAAAAATAGGAGATTGAACATATTATAAATATATATATACATATACACCTATTTTTACTTTTTTAACAAAATATATTTATATATTAATATTAATTTTTACCAAATAAAAACTTTTTCCCATGATCATTATGATGATGATGATGATGATGAGGTTGATATTGTACAATAGTATTTGAAGTATCAATTAAAAAAGATGAACCTAAACATTGAAGTAAAACACGTGCATGATGAGAAGAAGAACCAATCATTTTAAGAGGAGAAGAGGTGGATACAGAAGTGGAAGAAGAAAAAGTAGTTGTAGATAAAGAAGAAGAAGGAGAACGAAAGATAATACTATTATTACTTATACTATTTTTCGATGTATGGCTTGTAGAGGGTGTTATACTTCCTTTACTACTTTTTGTTGTATTAGAAAAATGTCTTTTTGGTATAGGAACATGAGAAGGTAATCTTTTACTAGGACGAGAGTATTGTTGTTGATGATGGTAAGTTTTAGTTGAGGTTGATGAAGTAGTAGAAGTAATAGACTGCTGTGAAGTAGAAGGTATTGGTGGTATTGGTATTGGTAGTTTTGTTTTATTACTATTATTATGATGAGTATTATTATTAGTAGTAATAGTAAAACTTTTTGTAGGGCGAGGTAATAAACTAGTAGATGCTGAACGCATAGATGGTTTTTTGGCAGTTAAAAAAGTATTAGGTGGTATAGGTGGCGGTGGTGGTAAATTTAAACTTATTTTTGTCAACTTTGAATCCATTATTATTATTGTTCTTTTTTCTTTTAAATGAATTTAGATAACAAAAGAAATATATATATATATATATATATATATATATATATATGGTCAACAAAGAAACATATAATAAATTTATAAATAATGAGAGAAAAAAAGGTTGAAAAAATTAAAATAATGAACTATTATAAAAATAAAAATAAAGAGTGCGGAATTTAAAAATACATAACCTTTTTTCTTTTTGTATTCTTATTTTATTAAAAAGTTGTCAATAATTAAAAGAAAAAGATATATAAACACAAATCTAAATTATGTTTTATCTCTCTTTCTCTCTCTTTTTTTATATATTTATTTCTTTTTCTTCTTTTTTAATATACTTATTTTTATTTAATTAAACCATTATAAAAATGGAAGAAAAAACGATCTCTATTAATAAAGCTACTAGATGGGCTCTTCAAGGTTTTCTTGGAGGTGCAATTTTTGGATTCATTATGGCCAATAAAGCTGAAGAAAGTAGATGTAAATATATAAAACAACAATATTTAAATGATTTTGATTCTGATAATGATGGTAATGATGATGATGATATTTTTAATGATGATAATAATAAAGATCGTTTTATGAAACGTCCATTTAATCCAATGTCAACATCTACCTTTATTATACCAACAACACCATCAACATCAGCATCTGTTAATACTATTTATAAAAATAAAATGTTTAGAAAACCAGTTGTTTTTATAAATACAAAAAAATGGATATCTTTATCTTTTTATCAAAATGCAGTTTTATATGATTTTGAAGAAATCACCACTCAATTTGGTAAAGCGCTTGCCATTTTACGTAAAAATTACTCCATTTTTGATATTAGTATTAAATTTATGAACAAAAATAAATTAATGATTCTTGTTAGATATAGAGATCAAGAAGCACAACAAGAAGCTCTTCAAAATGGATTACCTCTTTATCGATCAACAATTTCATCTTCTGCACCAAATGATAATCAAAATCAACATAAAAAAAAGAATGTATCAGTATTATATCCTACTCAAATCCTTAATAATGATCATCATCATACAATTTTAATTATTAAACAATTACCATTAGATGATTTTCAAGAAACAGAGTTAAAAATTAGACAAAGTCTTCTTTATCCAATGATCAGAACACTTAATCAAAGAGCTAATAATAACAATAATAGCGATGATGACGGTGAAAATAATGATAATGATGATCATGGTACTAGATTGGAAATTTTGAATATTTACAAAAATTATTTTCCTCATGGATATTATCAAGGTGATGTTACTGTGATCATTCGTGGTAAAGTTTTTAATAATGGTCCTAGAACACGTATTTATTTGGAAAGATTTGGAAACATGTATGATTGTCAATTTATTGCTGTTCCAGTTACATTAGCTTTAGTTTAATTTTACTATTATTAATATGTTTTTTGATTATTATTTTTTTAATAATAGTAATAATAATTAGGAATATATATATATAATATAAATAAATGATAAATAAACTTGAAGGAATGCTTTAATATATAAATGGAAACTGAATTAGGAAATAAAATTAAAAAAGTTGAGGGGTAGTTGCTTTAAAAAAAAAAATCCGAAAATGTCTTTTTTGTTTACTATTATTATTATTTTTCCTTTTCAGATCGTAGATCTCATAAATATTGGGATTCAAAAAAATTTGTTTTTTGATTTTATTTTTTTGTTTGATTTTTATTTAAGAAAAAAAAAAATGAATATTTATAAATAAATAAATAAATAAATAAATATATATATATATATATATATGTATAAATAGATATATATAAAGTATAAAGAAAAATTATGTACAAAAAAGAAAAAAGTAAATAATTATAAAGTCTAAATAAAAATAAAGATAGGAATGGGGAAAAGAATGCTAAAATATGACACAAAAAAAAAAAAAAAGATCAAAAAAGATCAAAAATATATATGTTAAATAATAAATACTGTAAATAGAAAAATGGAGAAAAAAAATATATAAACAATAATGAGGAGAGAAAAAGAGAAATAAATGGATGATATGGATTATTATTATTATTTACTGTATGAATAAAAATAATAATAATAATAAGATTTTCTTTAGAAGGAGATACCTTTAGGGGGTTGAATTAAAGATTGAATATGGGGAGGGACTTTATTTTCTGGGTAACGCCATTCAGGATGATTAAATAATTCCAAAGTATCACTTTTATACCATTTAGGAAAATCGATAGAAGAAGGATGATGAAGTTGGCCTTGAAGATCCAATTCCATTAAATTAGCACGACAAGCAACATCACGATGGATTTGTAAACCATGGTATCTTGAAGGACTTAAAGTACATTTATAACCATTTTTATAAGCCAATAAAGTCAAAGCAGCTTGATCTTGACGATGATTTTCTCTTGATGAACCAGGAGGAGCAATGCAATTTTTATCTAAACCACATTCATACCAAGGAACAATAATATCATTAACAATGGTTTGATTTGTTGTATCAAAACCAACAGCAGCACCATTACAATTAATATTCTTGGCATAAAGAGAACCATCTAAACCATAATAATCATACATGCCTTGATGAGTGAATTTACCCATGTTATAAGAACTTCTTGGTGACCAAAAACCATCATGTTGTAAAATGGTATTTGGAATGTTTTTAATAAAATCAGCAGTAACCATATTACCAGCATCTAACCAAACAAGAATACCACCATATTTAATACGAGCTTCATTAACAATACCAGTTTTCCAAGCATATTCACCAGCATTAATAGCTACATCCCAAAAGCGAGGATATTTAAAAAAATCAAAGATTTCAACATCATCAATAATACCATGAGCTTGTAACTGATCTAATACCGGTAATTGGGTTCTATTCATTCCGATATTATAAACAACAATTCGTGGAAATTCTTCGATAGGAATTTGCTTTTTTAATGCATGAAGTGAATATAAATAATTTTCCAATGAACATAAATGATTAGCACTTGAAGCTGTTACAATAGTATAAGGAAATTCAGTTCTTTTGGGTTGAATGGAGATTTGATCCATGGCTTCAAATACTGGAGATGTATTTATTTTTATATCATTATCATCAAAATGATTATTTTCATACATTGATTGGCATAAATTTAAACCTGATGATGTACAATTTTCTATTTATTTATAAAATAATAATAATAATAATAAAGAAGTAAGTATATGTATTTGTTTGTTTGTTTATTTTATTTTATTTGTTTATTTACCATTATAATTGATTTTCACACTACACATAAAAAAGAAACCTAGTAAAAATACAACAGTTAATTGCATAGCAATTAACTTTTTTGACATTGGTTTTTGAATTGCTTTAGGATTCATAGAAGTTGGAAGTGATACACTCATATTGTTTTTTTCTATTGTCATATATTGGAATATATTCTATATAAAGGGAATAATAAATAAATAAATAAAATTTTATAAATATATATATATAAGAAAGCAAAAAAAAAAAAAAGAAAAAAGAAAAAAAAAATAGTAAAGAAAAAGTGAAAAGAAAAGAAAGAAGAGAGAATAAGAAAAAAAAGAAAGGAAATAGAGGGTCTTATGATATTTTTATTTATAGGGCAGTTTAAAGTCCACATTTCCTTTTTTGGAGGCATAGTTTAGACGGACTTTTTATTAAAATGTTTGTTTTCTCCTTTTTATTTTTAGAAATCAAACTTTGACCCCAAATAGTAAAAAAAAAAAAAAAATATAAAACCTAACAATAAAAGGGGAAAGAAGAGGTTTGCATTATACATAGATTGAAAAATGTCTAAATAATACTTTATTTTTTTTTAACTTTTTCGTTTTTTTTTTTACTGTAATCTTCTTTTTTCTCTTTTTCCCTCCTAAATAATAAAAAATATGTTTATTTAAAAAAAAAGAATGTGTTTATATTTCCTTTAAGAAAAAAAATAGTAACATATTAAAATAAATAATAAACAATAACAAATCCACTAAAAAAAAAAATAGTCTGACTTTGCCTCTGAATTTTTTTTAGAAGGCTTTGAATTTATTTTGTTTCGAGAATAAAATTGTTTACTACGCCCACTTTAATACCTAATTTAGGATTGTTTTTTTTTTTTTTTTTCATTAATGGGCTTTGATACAATTTATTATCCTAATCAAAACGTTTTATATATTAAAAGTAAATTTATATTTATATATATTGTTGAATAGTTTAAATAGAATTATGAATAAACATCATCATTATCATGATTACCATCATCATTATAATGAAAACATTGTTATAAATATATATAATCTAAAGATGGGCTATTGTTTATTTTTAAAAAATAGTAAAGAAAAGGTAATTTTAGAATGTTATTTTTATAACTAAAAATTGATAAAAATATGTCAAATCAGTGTTTTTTTTTATTTTATTTTTAAACTGTGTTCAAGTACCCGATCTATTTTTATCCGATTTAGAATCACCAAAACAAGCCAATGAGTACCTGGAAAAAAAAAAAAAAACAAATCAATAAATCTAAGCTTCATTATTTGTTTTATATATATTTATGTATATATTTATCATATGACTTGTAAATATAATGCAAAAGGTACTTGATATATATAATAATAAAGAAGTGTTGATTATCAAAACAATTTATTGTATATAATAAATAAAAGAGATACATATTTATTTATATATTTATATTCCAATCCCTTTATCATACTATATTTATAAATGATATACTCATCATCATCATCATCATCAATGATGTGTACATATGATATTAATGATATTAGTAACGAGTAATCCAATTATATACATTTTAATTATAGTATTATATAAATTAACCTTATTGTGAATTAAATCTCAAAATTATACTCCTAACTATTTTTTCCTTAAAAATAATGAATAGTATCAAAATGGTATAAAAAACTTTTTTTTTAAAGAACAAAAGTATAAAAAAAAAATAAAAATAAAAAATAAAAAAAAAGAAACAGAAGAATAAAAGAACAAAAAAAAAAGTTTTAAAGATAAGCTAGAAAGCTGAGAATTTGATTTTTTTTTTTCTTACTCTTTCTTTTAAAAAAGGGCAGAAAAAATAAAAATTAAGATTTTTTTTCCACATCCAATAATTTATGAAGATTGTTTCAAAAATATATAATAGTTAATTTTTATGCTAATATTAATAGATGAATTAGGTAATATTACATTTTTAAATTGGATAATAGTAAATTGGATCATCGTCAGCTTAAAAAAAAAAAAGGCTTCATTGTGTTATTTATGTAATGGATGAATGCTAATATATTTATTAAATAAAACAATCCTCATATACTATTAAAACAATCTATTTTCTTTTTAATACATATTAGAATGAAACAAATATAGAATAGGTATTATATTCTTTTATATATATATATATATATATAAATATAAACAATCAATTAAATAATAATTCTTTTTCTGATTTTTAATTACTTTATTTTTTTTAAAAAAAGAAGTATTTTAAAAGGAAAAAAGGGAATATTAAATTAAATCGAATTATTTTGAAGGTTGTAAAAGAGGTTGAGTTTCATCATTGGTTTTATTTTCTGTATTATCAGCAGCACCATAAGATTTAGTATTTCTACCTTCTTCTGTATTATGTTTAGATTTGTTATGATTTAAAAGATGGTTGCGTTGAAGTGTTAATAAACGTTGAAGACGAGAGCTACCGCGACGAGATTGGTTTGAACGACGTACTACACGAATCTTATTATGAACTAATAATAATAATAATAAAAGATGAATCATCATTTTTTTTTATTGATTATTCTTTATATTTTTTTTATCTTATTTTTATTTACCATCAACATAAACATCAGTTTCATCAACAATTTCTTCAGCAATCAATTCTTCAATAACATCTTCTAAAGTAATAACACCAATACCTCCATCAGCACCTCCAGGATTAGTTGAGACAAGTGCCATATGGCCTAATAATAATAATAAAAGTAAATTTTAAATATGTATTCTTTTTTTTTAATATATACCATATATATATGCCTTTTTTTTTTTACTTACTTTTTCCTTCTTGGAAGAAATTCAAAATATCTAAACAACTAGTATCAGGGCCAGTTTCAGGTAAAGTACTGATATTTAAATCTTTAACAGGTAAAGCATCTTCAGGATCATAAGTAATAAGACGTTTAGTTAAAAGAAGACCAACAAAATTAAGAGGTTCATTAGGAGCATGAACTGGAATACGGGAATAACCATTGACTAAGATCTATTTTTTTTTTTTTTTAATTATTATTTTTGATATAAGTATGTATAAATAATAGTATTTAATATTATATATATATGTATATATAACATATAATTACAGATGTGTAAAAGTATGAATGTGTAACATGATTGCTGTTAATATATATTTTATCTTACTTTATCTACAAGTTCTTCGGTTAATACATCATCCACGGATAAAGTGAATACATCATCCATAGGAGTCATAATACTAGCAACTGACTTTGATCTTAAATCGAGTACTGCACTAATAATAGTAACTTCATCTTGATTTAAAGCATCAACATCTGCAGGATTGACAGCTTGATGAAGTGAAACAAGAGTTTTGAGACCTAAAAAAAAAAGTATAATCAATGGATCAATGATTTATTTATTTTACCTTTTTTTTCCTTTTGCTTTTCTTATATTTATTTATATAAATATATTACCAGCTTTTTTATAGATGGTACCATGAGATTCACCAAGGAAATAATCTAAAAGTAAAGCAGTAGGATATGCAATTGGAGACATAATATACATGAATACAAGTACCATACTAAAAAGAAAAAAAAGATGAACACAAATATGTATATATATATATATATATATATATATATATATATATATATTAATTTTTACATTTACATATAAAACATTTTATGGTTTATAACAATGATCAAGTCTTACCCAGCTGTTTTTGCGCCAATAGCTAAACCATAACGTACGCAAATAGCTAAATAGAAAGAAAAAAAAAAATGAAAAAGAAAAGTCAGCAAAACAAAAAATCAAGCTTTCTTTTTTTGACATATTTAATTGAGGTGTTACAGTACATTGAGGAATAACTCTATAATAAATAAAAATGAAAAATTAAGTATATATATTATTATTATTATCGATATAAATCAATTGCCATTATATATATATATATATATATATATTTTTACATCACTTACTCTCCAAAAATAACAATTAAAGCAGTAGAAATAGCAACAGCTTGCCAACCACCACCAATAACATCATGAAGAACAATAGGAAGTGTTTCGTTAACAATGACGTTAGATAAAAGTAAAGTGACTAAAACCCAATGGCGTCTACCTTGTAATAATTTTAATACTTTGGAAGCATTCTTACGTTCGGATTCAGTACCAGTTTCTACAAGAACATGAAGATTTGTTTCGTCCAAACCCATTAAACCAAGAGTTAAACCTATTATTTATATATTATATATATATATAAGAATAAGAATAATAAGAATATAATTAATATATATATATACTTTATTATTATTATTATTATATTATTATTATTATTACCTGCAAAAACACCACCAATTAATACAAGAAAGATGACTAAGAGTACTTTCTCAATATACTCAGCAGAAAAAAAACTTACTTCATTGCTTAAGACTTGTCCAACTGGATAGCCCCATACATTAGAGATTAATGATAAAGAAGAAAGTACTACCAATCTGTGGTAATAAAACTGATTCATAAATTAATGAAAAGTGATTACTTTTTTTATATGTAAAAGAATAATAGTAAGAAGTAGAAAGAAAGAAAGAAAAAAAAAGAGAGAACAGAAAAAAAAGTCGGAAAAACGGTTTTTAAAGGGTTTTTTTTTTTTTATAACTCCTCCTTATTTTTGATATATTAAAAATTTTCATTTTGTGTACGTTACTATATTTTTACGAATGTCCTTTTTATTGTATTACATTTATTTTACTATTTTATTATTTATCACGTGGTGTAGATAAAAAGAAACAATAATATATAGAGTTTTATTATTTATCCATTTCATTATTTATTTATGTATTTGTTTAAGATTATAGAAACAAAAAAAAATGATATCATTTGTAATGGAAAACTTAAAATTATATCTGAGTTTAAAAAAAACCTTGATCATCTCCTTGTTTTTGACAATTATAGTTATTTTATGGTATTTCATATTTAAAAAAGAAATATTCTTTTAATTCATCCAATTTTTATTTGTTAAATATTTTATTTATTTATTTAAACTTGTCAAAATAAATAAAAAAAAAAACAGCAAGATATACAATTCATAATATGATAAAGAAATAAAGAAAAGGATGAAAGGAATTATTAAATAGATGAGCACTTTATGTTATTGAATTATACTAAGAGTCATATAAAAAAAATACGTTTATTATAGAAATTTCAATTGGCCATTTTTTTTTCATTCTTTTTTCTTTATTGTTCCTTTATACATTTTTTTAAATGGTTTTACAATCTTCACAATTAAAATGGTTAATGATTATGAAAAACAAAGGCTTTATATTTATGAATAAATAAAAAACAATTTTGATTTTTTTATATATAAAGAAAAAGGTATGAGGTCATTATTTATTAAACTATTTATTTATATTTATACATTGATACAGATCATCACATATCACTGTTAGCAACCTAATCCTATATAATATACAGAAGCAGATTTTGAAAAAAAGGTAGTGTATAGTCTGCTGAATGATCCACTTATAATATTTTTTTCTAAAATATTGTAAACAATTGTATTTATTGATTAGTATACTTAATTCTTTTGACATGATTTAAAATATAAAATTATACATTAATATAAAATGTAATAATATTACAAAAAAAAAAAAAAGAATAATATATTTATACTTTTATTACTTGGCATTTGCTCAGTATTTCTTTTTTTGTCAAATTCTCAAGAACATAAAAATGCGGAGATTGAATTTAATGCTTAAAAATATGTTTTATTGGGATTAGCTTATTTTTTTTTTCAATTCTTCTTCCAAATACATTTCTATTTCATTATATAAACTTTAAATGTGGATTGTTTTATTAATTCTCTTCTTAATATTGATATGTAATAATAATAATAATAATAATAATAATATTAGTGATAATAAATATAAATATCTATATAAAATAAAACCAATACAATAATATATATATATATATATTTATAAGCAAATAATAGTTATTAACTTTTTTTTTTATATACTTCTCTTTTCTTTCTTCTATTCTTTTCAAAAAAAAGTATGTATCATCTTTCGACGAAGACTAATAGATTTAGCTTCTGAAGCAGCCAATCAAACAAATAGATTAATAGGTTATCATTTATTACCAACTAATGTAGGATCTTTTGAAGATGATATTGAAGATGGATTAACTAGTTCACACTTTGATCTTTCTCAAAACCTTGAAGAACATGAAACTCGTGCTGGTTTAAAAGATAAAGAAGAAATATTAAAAATAATGAGAAAAAAAAAAGTTTCTTTTGATCAAGCCCGTTTAATTCGTCAAGAAAATATATTAAGGAAGAACGTAAATATGAAAAATATATATCCTCTTTATATATTAATAATGATGAATGTTGATCATGATATATATATATATATATTAACTTTTCTTCTTTATTTATTTATTATTTAGGGTATCGATCCTGCTACTGGTTTACCTTTAGATCCAAAATTCGTTTCATTCGGTTCTTCATCATCATAAATAATATATTTATTTTATAGTTGATTATTATCCGTTTATTTTATTTTTCTTTATTATATATAAGTATTTATATACACATGTTTTTGTAATTTATAGTATCTAATTTTTTTTTCTATTAAAACCTCCTTTCCTCCTTATCCTCCCCATCATCCATTAATAAAATTTTATTTAATAATAATAAAGAATATATCTATATGAATATATAGAATATTTATATACCAATGATTTTTTTTTATTTAACTAAATGGATCATATCTTGCTTTTTTCTTTGATTTTGCGTTTCCTTTTATATCTTCTACTTTTCCTTTCCCTTTACCATCTTTTTCATCTTTTTCATCTTCACTATCTGATGAATCTGATGAATCTGATGTATCTTTTGTTAAATCGACTGCTTTACGTTTATTTTCTATTTATATGTATAATGAAAATAAATGTTAATATATGTTATTTAATATTCTATTTTTATCATTATAACTAAAAATCATTTACTACTATTATTTTTATTATTACCATTATTTTGATTTGATGGTAATCCTGCTTTTATCATTCGACCAGCTGCTTCTCTATTTACTACCATTGTTCCTATAAAATAAATATCATTAAAATTATTATTGTTGTTATCATTAATATTATTCCAGTATATAAGCCTAATAAAATATAATTGTAGTTAAAAAAAAATTTGCATATTTACTTCTTGGTCCTTTTCCTTCTGCTTCTTTGATTTTTTTTACATATCCTTGTACTCGTCGAAGTTCTTTAATAAGTTCATGACTTTGAGGATCTTGTCCTTGAGTTTTCATATAAACTAATATAATACATACATATAAATATATTACTATTCATATACTCTTTTTACTAATGCATACATATGTACATACATACACACACACACATATATATATATATATGTTAAGAATAATAAAGACAAACTTACTGTAATATAAACTACTAATAGCAAATGATAATAGAGTATCTAATTGACATTTTTCATTCAATGGTAAAGATCCATAAACTTCTGATATATCTTTAGATAATAAAGGTTCTAAATGTTTATTTATTACTTCAATTCTTGATTTTAATGCTTTTACTGCTTTTTTTGTTGTTTGAAATTCAGGTCCGTTGGTATCCATACTGAAAAAAAAAATAGAATAAAATAGTAATATGAATATATATGTATTATCTATATAAAGAAGAAAAAAGAAGTAAAAAAATGAGCGGCAGAAAATTTTTTCTTTTACACAAAAAGGGCTTTTTTTTGTATTAAAAAAAAATAGAGCTTTGTTTAATTAAATTTAAATTCAGAAAAAAAAAATGCGAAAAAAATAAATATTTTTTTTTCTCATAATCATTCTTTTTTTATATATATATTATTCTAAATTATTGAAAAATACATTTCTTATTCTAACACATTGCTCTTCCATAAATTAGTATTATAAGTGGATATAACTGCTTCAGTACACCATATATCATTGTTCATGAGACTCTACCAGTGATGGAACCATGTAGTTTGGAGGCAGAAACCTGCCTTTTTTATTAATTTTGTGTCTATAAGATTTTTAAACAATAGATCCACCAAATGTTCTATAGTTTCAAAAGTACTATGAAATAAAGAATCCCATTTATTTCTTTTTAACGGACAATATACTAATAAATGTAACTCATTTTCAATTGAATTGCATCAGTAACATAATGGAGTAGGAAAGAATTGTGGAATTTTTTATGTATCTATTTCTGATTTCATTTTCATAAATGTGAAGATTAAAATCTCCTAGTATAAACCAATTTTCTAATGATTTTGATAATAAAGAGTATTCTAACAGCTCCTGGAAGTAGACTGGTTTATCATCATTTTTTGCAGATGCATATATATTAGCTACATCACATTTGAGTTTATCATTATCTGAGTTATATATACTAGAAGCTATTATTCTTTCATCCATATTTGTTGCTTCGTTATGTAATGATAATTTACTATTCATGCATACTATCGCTCTATATTTATTATACACAGTTGCTTTATTTTTTAAAGATATAGGATAAAGTTTTAATATGATCATTAGATAGATGTTCAATGTCGCTTGATAGTTCTTAAACACATAATATATCTGATTTAAATAAATTTTTATTTCTAAAGTATGTACTGATTTCTCTATGAATTTCTTTATTCTGTGTTTTAAATATGCTATGTATATTTAAGGATGATATGTTGAGAGTATTTGACGGGATGTTGTATTTTAGGTGAGAGTTGATTGATTTTATGAAAGTCATTTGGGTTATTATTATTAATCTTTTTTTTATTCTTTAAAAAAATATCACGAATTACTAACTTATCCATAATCTATTATTTAAATTTCTTTCAAATATAGCTTACTTTAAAAATGGTATACTTAGTCAAACAATTATAATTACTCAATATATTTTAAATTATCCAGTGAACTAAATATTATTTTTACCTTTACTTTAATCATAGTTATACTGTACTGATCTGTTAATAAAGTGATGACATATGATAGTATGGCATGATAGATAATATCAAATTAATTTATATACACAATTGATAAGCACATTAGGTTAGGTAATCTAGTTTTTAGTTTACTGTCTATATTTTATTACATATTTAAAGATTTTTTTTTTTTTAAAGAATCTATAATTTGTTCTATAAAGATGTTCCATAGTTTTTACAAAGTAAAATACCATATTGACATGCTATTTGTTATGCAAAAAATCTAAAGAATATTGTAATTATTTCAATTTAATAAATTTAATGGCACAAAAGGTAAATGTTCATTTATATTATACATTCTTAAGATATGCATATATTTTAGTAAAATATATATAAAATGTACAATTCCAATAAGATGAACTTCATATGCACACGTGTGTAATACAAATCACATGTGAGCATATAAAAATGTATATATAAAATATATACTGGTTTGAGAAACATTTTTTATATTTGGGTATTAAATGAATCATAAGAAATGTATGTATATATAAAGTATGTACTGGTTTGAGAACCATTTTTTATATTTTGATATTAAAAGAATCATAAGTATAATCTGCAGATTTGTGAGAAGATGAGTATAGTATGAACATTTATAAGATGGATACAATCCTCATGTAAATGGAGTGTAAATAAAAATATGTGAATATACTAAATATATGATTGGAAGTATCTTCCAGAATAGATATAATATGTATAGTTCCATGAATATGAGTTTAATATGTAAATATCAGAGAATATGTGTTGAAATGTGCGAATATGCTACACATATAATGGGAAATGACTTCCAGATTGAGAATATTTGGAATATCGCGCGTATGTTTAGGAAACTCGCAGATCTGTTTTTGAGATGAATTTTTTACATTATTTTTATCATTAAAAATACTTCAATACTCTAAGCTCAAGGATGTTATTTATTTATATTACTTTAGCTATAAAAAATGATCCAAACAATTAATATTTTCAATTTAAATTTTTATCTTTAAATGTAAAAAAATTATCAAAAAAAGATATCAAAAAAATATAAAGAAATTATCAAAAGAAAGATATTAAAAAAATGTAAAGAAATTATCAAAAAAAAATATTAAAAATGTGATATTTCTAAAATTTAATAAAATAAATAATTGCTTTATATGCATATGTATATATAAAAAGAAAGGCAAAAATTTCCCTCTTTTTTATTTTTTATTTTACATTTATATATATGAGTTAACTAAAAAAGGTGGTCATTCTTATCCAACTAGTGATAACCTACCAATTTTTTGATGTATATAAAAACACCCATCAAATTTTTTCTTTTTTCTCTCTCTCTTTTATTTCTTACTTATTTCAAAACATTATAATTTTTTTAAACCTAGTTTAACTATATTGGTAAGTAAAAGTGAAAATTCTAGACAATCTTTGACATCTAAATAATTATTTATTTGTAACTGTTAAAATTATATATATATTTAAAGGTATCCTAACTTTTATCCTATTTTTATATTCCTATTATAGGGAAACAGCTTACGATGAAATATCTTAACAAAACTATATTAGTTTTTCTTTTTATTCTTAGCTTTTATCAAGTCTTAGCACAAGTTGCTGTATCAGCTTGTGTTAATACTTGTTTGGACGCAAATTTATCATGTCTTGCTAGTTGTAGATTAAATCCAGCTACTAGACTTCGTTGTGAGGCAAGATGTAGGGCAACCCTTACATTGTGCGAACTGGATTGTGATTAATAAAGCATCATAATAATATAAAATACAAATGAAAAAAAAAATCCAATTTTTACTCTTTTTTAATACAAAAAAAAAAACCTAATTTTTATCCCAAGGATCCTAATTTTTACCCATATTAGTATATATATTCTTAATCCGAAAAATATAAATGCTGATATTTTGTTTAAAGAAAATAAAAATTATCTTCTTTTACTTTTATTTAAAAGTAACATATTTGATTATTGGATTTAAAGTTAGATTTTAGAACTGACAAAATAAACAAACACAACAGTTAATAATACTAATTGCTATAGTTATTCAGACATCATGTCAGTCGATGTTGATATAACAACTGAGACATGGACATAGCTAATTACTCAGAGTATTAAACCAAAGGCACCAGCTTGAATGAATGATAAAGATGTGTTAAGTAGAGGAGTTGAGTTATATACTAATGTAATTTTTGAAGATCAAAACACTAGAGATCTTCTTAGAGTACCTAAAGCTGAGAGTATTATTCAATAATCATTACTCTCAGACTCAATACTATTTGAAATAATGAGAAAGGATTTTGATCTTCAAAAATTACATTAGTATATAACTCAACTCCTCTACTTAACACATCTTTATCATTCATTCAAGCTGGTGCCTTTGGTTTAATACTCTGAGTAATTAGCTATGTCCATGTCTCAGTTGTTATATCAACATCGACTGACATGATGTCTGAATAACTATAGCAATTAGTATTATTAACTGTTGTGTTTGTTTATTTTGTCAGTTCTAAAATCTAACTTTAAATCCAATAATCAAATATGTTACTTTTAAATAAAAGTAAAAGAAGATAATTTTTATTTTCTTTAAACAAAATATCAGCATTTATATTTTTCGGATTAAGAATATATATACTAATATGGGTAAAAATTAGGATCCTTGGGATAAAAATTAGGTTTTTTTTTTTGTATTAAAAAAGAGTAAAAATTGGATTTTTTTTTTCATTTGTATTTTATATTATTATGATGCTTTATTAATCACAATCCAGTTCGCACAATGTAAGGGTTGCCCTACATCTTGCCTCACAACGAAGTCTAGTAGCTGGATTTAATCTACAACTAGCAAGACATGATAAATTTGCGTCCAAACAAGTATTAACACAAGCTGATACAGCAACTTGTGCTAAGACTTGATAAAAGCTAAGAATAAAAAGAAAAACTAATATAGTTTTGTTAAGATATTTCATCGTAAGCTGTTTCCCTATAATAGGAATATAAAAATAGGATAAAAGTTAGGATACCTTTAAATATATATATAATTTTAACAGTTACAAATAAATAATTATTTAGATGTCAAAGATTGTCTAGAATTTTCACTTTTACTTACCAATATAGTTAAACTAGGTTTAAAAAAATTATAATGTTTTGAAATAAGTAAGAAATAAAAGAGAGAGAGAAAAAAGAAAAAATTTGATGGGTGTTTTTATATACATCAAAAAATTGGTAGGTTATCACTAGTTGGATAAGAATGACCACCTTTTTTAGTTAACTCATATATATAAATGTAAAATAAAAAATAAAAAAGAGGGAAATTTTTGCCTTTCTTTTTATATATACATATGCATATAAAGCAATTATTTATTTTATTAAATTTTAGAAATATCACATTTTTAATATTTTTTTTTGATAATTTCTTTACATTTTTTTAATATCTTTCTTTTGATAATTTCTTTATATTTTTTTGATATCTTTTTTTGATAATTTTTTTACATTTAAAGATAAAAATTTAAATTGAAAATATTAATTGTTTGGATCATTTTTTATAGCTAAAGTAATATAAATAAATAACATCCTTGAGCTTAGAGTATTGAAGTATTTTTAATGATAAAAATAATGTAAAAAATTCATCTCAAAAACAGATCTGCGAGTTTCCTAAACATACGCGCGATATTCCAAATATTCTCAATCTGGAAGTCATTTCCCATTATATGTGTAGCATATTCGCACATTTCAACACATATTCTCTGATATTTACATATTAAACTCATATTCATGGAACTATACATATTATATCTATTCTGGAAGATACTTCCAATCATATATTTAGTATATTCACATATTTTTATTTACACTCCATTTACATGAGGATTGTATCCATCTTATAAATGTTCATACTATACTCATCTTCTCACAAATCTGCAGATTATACTTATGATTCTTTTAATATCAAAATATAAAAAATGGTTCTCAAACCAGTACATACTTTATATATACATACATTTCTTATGATTCATTTAATACCCAAATATAAAAAATGTTTCTCAAACCAGTATATATTTTATATATACATTTTTATATGCTCACATGTGATTTGTATTACACACGTGTGCATATGAAGTTCATCTTATTGGAATTGTACATTTTATATATATTTTACTAAAATATATGCATATCTTAAGAATGTATAATATAAATGAACATTTACCTTTTGTGCCATTAAATTTATTAAATTGAAATAATTACAATATTCTTTAGATTTTTTGCATAACAAATAGCATGTCAATATGGTATTTTACTTTGTAAAAACTATGGAACATCTTTATAGAACAAATTATAGATTCTTTAAAAAAAAAAAAATCTTTAAATATGTAATAAAATATAGACAGTAAACTAAAAACTAGATTACCTAACCTAATGTGCTTATCAATTGTGTATATAAATTAATTTGATATTATCTATCATGCCATACTATCATATGTCATCACTTTATTAACAGATCAGTACAGTATAACTATGATTAAAGTAAAGGTAAAAATAATATTTAGTTCACTGGATAATTTAAAATATATTGAGTAATTATAATTGTTTGACTAAGTATACCATTTTTAAAGTAAGCTATATTTGAAAGAAATTTAAATAATAGATTATGGATAAGTTAGTAATTCGTGATATTTTTTTAAAGAATAAAAAAAAGATTAATAATAATAACCCAAATGACTTTCATAAAATCAATCAACTCTCACCTAAAATACAACATCCCGTCAAATACTCTCAACATATCATCCTTAAATATACATAGCATATTTAAAACACAGAATAAAGAAATTCATAGAGAAATCAGTACATACTTTAGAAATAAAAATTTATTTAAATCAGATATATTATGTGTTTAAGAACTATCAAGCGACATTGAACATCTATCTAATGATCATATTAAAACTTTATCCTATATCTTTAAAAAATAAAGCAACTGTGTATAATAAATATAGAGCGATAGTATGCATGAATAGTAAATTATCATTACATAACGAAGCAACAAATATGGATGAAAGAATAATAGCTTCTACGCCATAATACGTAATAGATAAACCTTTTTCATTTTAATCATAAATAGATGAAGTTCTTTTCACATTAGTCATAGAAAGATAAAAACCTATTCACATTTATCATAAATAGGTGGACCATTTCATTTTAACAATAAAGGCTTTACAAAGTGAATTATGAATAGATATATTTTTTTAAAAGATAAAAAAAAAGTAATAAATTGAAAGAAAAAAGGAAAAGAATAGCTGGTTTGGCTTTATCTATATATATATATATATATATTTAATTTTATGGACATTATTAGCTTGGAAAAAAAAAGAACTGAAAACTAAATATTTTGAGAAGTTTATTATTTATTTATAAAAAAGAAAATATAAAAATAAAGAAATGACAACTTGTAAGATTAAAATATAAATAAAGTAATAAATGGGGAGAGATAAATAAAAATATTAAGTATAAAAGAGATAAAATATAAGACAAGAAAGAGTATATGGATTCCTTTATAGGATAAACATATTTTATAAAAAGAACAATAAAGTCTATTTATATCAATCTCTTAATAATATACTTCTTGATTATGAAATAATAATTAACTATGATATCATATATATGCTTGGTTATCATTTAATAGATACATAAGACATATGGAACTAATGATTCTAAAGTGACTTTAGTAGATTAATTGTTATGGAAGGGATTATTATATGAATAATCATCATGCTTCAATTTAGAAAGTTATATTATTAGCCAGGATTAGGATATTATTCAATTAATCATCGATTGCATATATATTGCTTTAGTCAATTTGTATAATAGTTTTAATACATCTATTAATCCTATTAAAAAAATATATTTTAGTGCTGATTAAAAAAAATATGTATCATATCTAAATAAATAGCCGCTCACTTGTATTGTTAGCCATTTATATCCACTATTATGATTTTTTTAGGTGATGATAAATCATTATCATTATTATAATCAAATAAACTATTTGAAGATTTATGTATAAACATCGTGCACCTTTCCATAATATTGTCGTTGATAACATTTTCCTTTCCTCTCCGCATTATTATTATTACATATTTATATTTCATTCTTTGCTGTTATATAAGCTGTTGGGATCATTGTTATGACTATATTTGTTATTATTATTAAAAATAAATAAATTATAAAGCGTTTATAGTTAATGTTAACATGAAAGAAAGAGAATCGAAAAAAGAGAGTTAAAAATATTATTTTTTTCGAAATTTCGAGCACATTTAAACTTTTCACGAAATAAAAAAATACGGAGTTTAAAAACGACCACTACTGATTAAATTTTAAAGGCATTACAGCTATCTTTTTTTTTCCTTTCTTTCTTTTTCTTCTTCTTCTTTGTTAAAAATATTTATATCTCAATATGACAGTAAAAAAGGCTCCTATGTACCCTGATTATCAAAAATTATTTGAACTTGAACAAGCTAATACTGTGAATGATATTAAAGAGGAATCTAAAAAAAAAGAGAATGACGAAGTATCAAACAAGTTTAATATGCCAAGTGAAATTATTGTTAAGCATAAAACTATTGAAATAGAACTTCAACAAACTTTAAAACATCAACCAAAAAATACAAGTATAATTTTAACAATGACTTATCCTATTTCTTCTTCTAATAATAATAGGGATGAAAATAACAATAAGCTATTACCAACTTTGATTTATGTGTAAATATGATATAATCCGTCTTATTAATATTTTTTTTTAGCATGATCATCAATAATTGAATGATTATATATATATATATATAGGCATGGTGGTGGATGGATTGGGGGTGATTATACAAGATATGAAAAGTTTATTAAAGATGTAAGTGAATTAATAATAATTATGATTTCTTTTTTAATCATTTCGTTATTATTAATATTTTCATGTAGATTGCAGTGAAGGCAAGGACAAATATTATATTTATTAATTATCATATCGCACCTGAAACAAGGTTCCCGGTTCCTGTTGAAGAAGTTTATTCATCTGTCCTTTGGATCTCTCAGCATACAGAAGAATTGAATGTTAATAAAAATAAACTCATTATTGGTGGTGATTCAGCAGGTATATATAATATATATTGTTTCATATTTTAAAAGCATTTTTAATGATTTTTTTTTCTTCAATTAGGTGGGAATTTAGCCGCAGCAACCTTGCGTAAGTTTAATTATTATTTTTTTCTAATTATATACACGTTTATTTATTTGTTTATTTCATTTCATTTCATTTTTATTTTAGTTTTATTAAAACAACGTGGTTATGAACAATTGTTATCAGGACAAATACTTATTTATCCAGGGGTAGCTCGTGAAAGAGATGAATTTGAATCTTATCATTTATATGGCGATGGTGATTATCCATATAATCATGAAGAAATGAAACATCATCATCTTTCTTATTTAGGTGAAGGGTATGAACACAAACAACATTTTTCTTATCATGATCTTCGTAGAGCACCATTATTAGCATCACCATCAACAGATTTAAAAAATTTACCTCGTACTCTTCTTATAACAGCAGAATGTGATATTGTTCGTGATGAAGGTGAATATTATGCTAGAAAATTATCTCAAGCTGGCGTTCATACAAACGCTATCCGTTTATTAGGTGCTCCTCATAGCTTTATCACTGAACATTTGGAAACACCACAATATAGACAAACAATTCATTCTATTTCTTATTTTTTAAATGACTATTAATAGTAATAATATACTTTTTATTTATTTATTTTCTATATTTATATCAATATGACTTCTTTTTTTTAAAAGAAAAATTTGGAATTAATATAAGATTGTTAAATGAATGATTAAAAAAATGGTTCTTTTTTAGATTACTATAAAATAAAAAGAATTAGTGATGAAAAAATAATAATAATAAAGGTAGGTTGGGTAATATTAGTGATATATAAAAAAAAAACTATATATATATATATATACATAAATCATATAAAGAATATATATGATAAAAAAAACAATATAAATGGTATTCAGTTATTATTCTTTAATTGATGTTCCAATTCTTTAATTCTTGTTTTTAATGGTTCAATTTTTAATTCTGTTTGATAATCAACTATTTTTTTGATTGCGTTGAGCATAGCTGGTGATATGCCTTGTAATTGTTTATCATTTTCTTTTTCATTTGATCCATTTTGTTTAATTGATGAATCTTTATCGTTATTTGTGGATGAACCAATAGGATCAATTAAAAGCTTTAACATATTGTAATGATTACTATATATTATACATTTAAAAAACAAAATAAAATAATAAAATGAGATCATTATTTTTTTAAATGAAATGAAATTAACGTTAACAAAAATAAAATAAAACCTACTCTAAAACGGATTGAACTTCTTGTACATGTTTTTCTAAACTACTTGGGAAATTTGGATTTAATACAGTATTTTGGAATTGGTATATAAAATCAATTAAACTTTGTAATTTATAATCTAACTGTTTAAAATTCTTTTGTAAAGTTGCTGTGATTGATTCGTTATTATTATCTGAATTATCGATTGAAGGGGAATTTGTAATACGTGGTCTTTTCAAAGGAGGTCCATTTGATAATAAATCATTTTCGTTATTATTAGTAGTAGTAGCAGCAGTGGTGTTTTTATTGAGTGATATTTTTGAAGTAGTGGTTGAAATATTTTCAAATTTTCTTTTTAAATCTGAAAATTCGATATTTGATTTTGAAGACAATGCGTCTATTCTACTTTTTAAAAAGACATTTTCACGTTCCAATTCAGCTATACGTTCTCCATTTGCTATGGTTCTAGCCTTATCAAGATCCTCATCAGATATTCCTTGTTGATTATTTCTTAAAATACTACTTATAATAGGTTGGAGTTCTTTTGATCTACATTCTTGTATATCCATATTTTTTTTAATTTCATTTAATTCATCTTGAATCACTTGGACTACAACAAGACCATGATCCACATTTTCTTTTGTTTGTTTCCATTCTATTGGTATATTCTTTTCACGTGTTTTAAGTTCACTGATTTGAGATGCTAAATGTTTTATATCGGAACTTGAGATGGCAGATGAGGTTATAACATTTTTAATATCTGCTTGCATAGTTTCAATTTTTGGTGATATATCTTCCAATTTTTTTTTATATTGAATTTCAATCGTTTGTAATCGAGTATCCAATTTCTTATTAAATTGCTTTTCAAATTCTGGTAAAATATTTGTTTTCAGTGATTCTATCACTTTTGTGGCTGAATTTTTTTCAAATTCAATACCTTCTAATTTTTTCAAACCATCAGACAATTTATTGATACGATCCTTTAATTCTGATACATCTTTATTTTGAATCCTTTTTAATTCTTTTATTTCGTTATTGATTGTATTTTTAATATTTGTGATCGATATTTGTGAATCTTGTTTGAATCGATCATATTTTTTATTTATATTTTCATCGTTTGAATCAAGTTCATTTCGAATATGAGATCCATATGCCTCTAATGTAGCACTTAATTCTTCTTTAATTTTATCTCTAATAGTGAATAATAATTGATTTATCAAATCAACTCCTTGATTTTCAAGTGTATCAATGCTAAAGAAAAATAAAATAAAAATAAAAATAAAAATATCATATTTAATTAATTAAATAAAAAAAAAATAGATAATACCATTTTATCTATCAACTTATTTGATTGATATTTGATTATTTATTTTAACTTTACCGTTCTTTTGATTTACGAATGGCTTCTTGTTTCTCTTTTACCTTTTTGGCTTTTTTTTTTTTTTTTAAAAAAAAAAAAAATATAAATAAGCATGATTAAAAAAACGATCTTTAATACATTTATAACACGTAATAATATATATGATATATTTTACCTGTTTCACCTTTTGTACTACTAATTAAGGTTGGTTCAATAAGTTCAAGAAAACGTTTGTCTTCTATATAGTCCTTTGTTAAGAAAGTTAAATCAGGAAGCAATCTATTATAGAGTTGTAATATATAATAATAATAATAATAAAATAGTCAGTATCTAGTTGCAAAATCTTTTCTTTTCTATATCCTACTTCTTCCTTTTTTTAACAATAAAGATATATAACTAACTTTAAAAAAGATTGCACCAATTTATCCTTGTCAGAGTTAAGAGAGTCATCATTCATTTTTGAATCATTTTTCTTTTCGGTAGAACTATTAGTAGGACCCATTGGGAAAAATAAAATAAGTATATATAAGTAAAATAATTAAGAAAAAGTAAAAGAAAAAAGGTAAAAGAAAAAAAATCAGCTTTTAAAACAAAGAGGTATCAAACAAAAAAATTACCAAAAATGTAACACAGTCACTGGGTTAAAATCAAAAAGGATATTAAACTTTATAGGTTTTTTCATTTCCCTTTCTTTTTTCTTTTTTTTCTTTCCTTTTTACTTTTTCTATTATCATATATTATTTAATATATATCTATATTTATATATTGTTATTCCGATACAATAATTTACTTCCTTTTAAATATTAGAAATAAATATAAAATATGCTTAAGATTTGGAGTGCCAAAACTAAAGAAGCTGCAGCTGAAAAGAAGAAACCAAAAACCAGTGCTGCTCAAATTCGAGTTCAAAAAGGTATACTCATTATTTATTACTAATACATATAAGTCATCTATTGCTTTTATATATATATATATATATATATATATATATTTATACATGTATATTATTTATATTATTTAGATCTTTCAGAATTAGAAATTCCTAAAACTATTAAGATGGATTTCCCTGAACCAGGAAATATTCTTAACTTTAACGTCATTATTACACCAGATGAAGGTAAGATATGCTATATAAAAATGATCATGTTCCCTTTTCTCTTTTTATTAATATATGTATGATTATTTATTATTATTATTTAATAGGATTTTATAAGAATGGTTCCTTTTCTTTTACTTTTACTATTAATAATAACTATCCACACGAACCACCAAAAGTTCATTGTACTCAAAAAGTAAGAAAAAGATCCAAATATAGAAATATAAAAAAAATGTACGAAAGATAAAAGTACGATCCTCTTTTTTTTTTAATAATGATTATGTTTAATCGTTTGTATGATAGATTTATCATCCTAATATTGATTTAGATGGAAATATCTGTTTAAATATTCTTCGTGAAGACTGGAAGCCCGTTTTATCATTACATTCTGTCTTAGTTGGATTACAATATTTATTCTTAGAACCAAATGCTGATGATCCATTGAATAAAGGTATTAAAAATAAAAATAAAAATTATATATTAAGGAGGGAGACGAAAACGAAGGAAATATCTTTATAATAATAAAAACATAAAAATTAATTTGGGGGAAAAGGGACATATACATATATAGTTAATATATGTATGTAATATAGATAGAATATATAATTTTTTAATAAATTTATTAATAATATTATGATTTATATGAATTTTTATTTTATTTTATACAGAGGCTGCCGAAGATTTACGTAAAAGTAGACAACAGTTTGCAGCTAATGTAGTAAAATCTATGGAAGGTGGTGCTATTAGAGGTGTTCAATATGAAAATGTACTAGTCAAATAAATTTATAATGTTTTTTATTACTTCTTAAATAAATACTTACAATATAAAATAATAAAATAATATGTAGTTAGGTCAAAGTTAGATATTTTATAGAATAAACAAGGGTTATGCGTTAATTATGGTACTGACGGGAAAAATGTATTTTGATCAAGTTTGAACCAATAATAATAAAAAAAAAAGTATCTTTTCAAATACGATTAAAAGTTATTCCGATACTAATTTTTTAAAAAAGAGAAAGTACAATTAAGTATTTGTGTTGATATATAAATAATAATGCTTCATCATGAATATATTTCAATATTGAAACGTATTGGGATGATGATGATCATCATCATCATCATCGGAAAAAAAGGAAAAGGAAGGAAGAATGATCATGAAAAAAAAAAAAAGAGATAATGATCATGCAAATAATAAGAAAAAAAACATCATTCCTTTATTCCTTTTTTTCCCACAATTATATATATATATATATACTAAATATGAAAGTGAAACGCTTCTAATGGATTTAGTTAATATTTCGGCAATCTACCAAGGATTACTAAATATATTATTAAGTAATCTTATAATGAAGACAAGGATTTTTATTTTTTTTTTATTTTTCGAAGAATCCTTTTAATGATTGGAACTATGAAAAATTTAAGAAATATTTCAGTCTAAATAAAAAAACACTTCTACAAGAATATAAGGCAATTAA
Source organism: Cunninghamella bertholletiae (assembly GCA_037043795.1). Taxonomy (NCBI): domain Eukaryota; kingdom Fungi; phylum Mucoromycota; class Mucoromycetes; order Mucorales; family Cunninghamellaceae; genus Cunninghamella; species Cunninghamella bertholletiae. Next base: position 2,886,226 of record JAZGVP010000005.1, read on the forward strand.
AACAGATACATAATATAGTTTAGTCTCTTGATTTTTATGGATCATCTACAATAGTATGGTTCTTATTTTGATGATGATTTTATATATTCCATCCTTTACTCAATCATTTCTATCTTATACAGTCATTGATTTACTGCTTAACAGCTTCCTATATAATTTTGATAAACATTATTTGAAGCATACATAGCCACTACTTTTTTTTTCTGGTATTTTTTAGTTTCTTTTATTTTTTACACAACCCCCTTTTAATATAGTAGACGATCGTATGTTTTAAACCTGATCTTTAATAAATAAACTTTTGACTTGGAAAATTAAATATGCAAATAAACTTTTAAAGTCAGGTTTGGGGTTTGTAATATTTTATTTTCCATATCATTTATTAATAACATAACGATTTTTATAAAAAATACATTTAGTTTGAGAAAATAAAAATGAATATAAAATAACTAAATACAGGTTTATTAGTAGGCTATATTTATATAATGCAGTAATAAGTAAATATATATTTTCATTACTGGTTTTTAATATTAATTTCCTTTTTTATATAATACTTTTTAAAAATGTGAATTTTAGATATATATAAAACTTTAATAATATCAATAATGAAATTTCTATTTTTTTTATTTCCTTTCCTATTTATTTTTTCTTCCTCTTCCTCTTTCATTTTTTAAAAATAAACAATTAGAAGAGTAAATAATAAACCAAAAAGAAAAAAATCGAACCATATAGGAAATTGATATTTTTCAAAGCCAGAATATTAAAAAAATTTATTCCCCTTTTTTTTAACTTTTTAACTTTTACTTTTTTTTTCTCTTCCTTCTTTATTTTTATTACTATTACTATTATTAATAATTAAACATTTATTTATATATATATTTATATTTAGTTTAAGTTTAATGACGAATAATATAAGTAATGAATGGTGGAAAAGTTTACAAAATAATGATATAGATACAATTATACAACTTGGTGATAAGTACCCAGATCTAATTTGGTCAACTTTAAATAATAATCCTTCCTTTCTACCATCAACTAATAATAGTAATATAAATATATTACAACGTGTAGAAATACTCGGAGACTCTTTAGATAATATTAATGCTTTACAGTGGTTAATATTTAATTATAATGAAGATGACAATATTAAATCTATTATCTCATATATACTTGAGGTAAGATATACAAATAAATAAATAAATAAACACAAATTATTGACATATGAAAAAATCGAGACTATTAATATTACTTTATTATTATTTTATTATTACTCTATTATTATTTTATTATTACTTTTTTATTATTATTACTTTGGTCATACTATCCATAGAAAGCTAAACCTAGCGATTTAAATAATAGATTATGGGGTTCAAAAAATAATACAGCTTTACATTTAGTATGTTTATTAGGTTATGAAGACATTTGTTCAATGATTCTTCAAAAAGGTGCTTCTCCTGATATTAAAAATAAAGATGGATATTTACCAATGCATGTCATTCAAAAGGAATCTATTCTTCAGCTACTTGAATCAGCATCATCATTAAAGAAAAGTGTGAATGATAATAAAACAAAATCCACAACAAGAAAGAATTTAAAAAATAATGAAGATACATCTTCATCCAACTTGGATTCTAATTCATCAATCCATAGACCCAATTATAGTAATCCAAATCGATTTCAGCAATTAAAACAATTAGCTGAATTATCAAGTCATAATCAATCAGGTTCAAATTCTAATACAAAATCAAATTCATCCTCATCTAGTAAAATCACAAATAATAATAATAAATTTAATATTAATGGTAACACGAAACCTTCAACAATGAAACACAAAGATGAACATTATTTTAAACCTGGTCGTGTGGAACAAACAAAGCAAAAAGTGTTAAATGATGAAGAAGCTGAATTACAAAAGCATCTTGAACATAGAAGAAAAGATATTGCTTTATTAGCAAAAAGATCAGCTGTAAAAAACAATCCTTTTATAAAAAACGAATCTGATTCAATCACAAAATCTATAAAAAGACGTCAAAAGTTTATACCATCACCATCACCCTCATCACCATCACCCTCATCGCCATCACCCTCATCGCCATCGTTATCACCCACCTCTCATGCTAAAGATTTAGACGGTAGTAATAAAGTTGAACAACCATCGTCATCATCAATCATAAACGCAATAAAAGAAGAAGTTGAAGAAGGACAAGAAGTCGAAAAAGATGAAGTAGCATTAGAAGATGATGAAGATTCTATAAATACTAAACCTAAAAGAAATTCTAAAGTGATTAATTCATTACAAACAAAATCTGTTGTTTCCTCAAATGTATTTTTACAAACAGAATCACCATCATTACCAAAAAAGCAACCATCAACTACTAGTCTTAATAAGGATATTACCAAAGCACAAAAAAAGTATTCAATTACTTTAAATGGTAAATTTGAAGTGACAGACCCCCTATCATCATCTACAACAACAACAATATCATCAAATTCTACTCCTTTAAATTCACCAACTTTAGATAGAACATCATCATCTGAAACTGCTGCTTCATTAGATTCAACCCAATCATCTTCATCATCATCTACTAATAATAATACCAACTTTATTCATTCATCAATAGCAATACCCAAAGTAAATGATCGTCACGAAGAATTATCATCCAAAATAGAAATTTCATCCATGGAAATGGCATTATTACAAGATATTAAATCATTTGAAAAGAATCAACCATCATCACCATTATCATCTGTAATCATAGATAAAAATAATTTGGAACAACGCCGTATAAGTGGATGTCAAAAATCTAATTGGACAAAAGAATTACAATCGTTATCACCATCTAATGTAGATAAAAAAATGAATAGAAAAGAAACACAACAAAATAATGATGGTATTGTTGGTTCATTAACTATTTCTGAAAACAACAATCTTCGTCATGAAAAACAAAAATATTTCGATAGTAAATATCAATTTGATGATAATGATCATTTAGATAGATCATTTAAATATTCTTTTCCAACATTATCACCATCATCATCATCATCAACTCATCATTTTGAATATAAACAACAAATTAAAAAAGAAAATGATCCATCATCAATATCAGAGAATACAGATTTTGGAAATATATCATCTACTACTACATCAAGATATATTAGGCGATTACCTACCTATGATTCAATACCATATGTTAAATCCAAATCAACATTTTTAGGTGATAACAAAGATGAGAAGAATAGTAACATAATAAAAGAAAGTAGTGATAATAATAATAATAATAAACATGATCCTGATCACTCTATAAACAAACTCAACAATCCATCTGTGACATCAACTTTACCCAATATATCGAAAAAACAATTAAATCATCATCATCCATTAGTTAGATCAGTATCCACTTTTGAATCAACATCATCATTAACATCATTTATGAATTCATCGCCTTTCTTTTCATCATCTAATAAAAATTCAAACAATAATTTATTAAATAATCATTCACTAACAAGTTCATCCACTCTTAATAATGATCATCAGCTTCATCAACAACCAAATGGTCCTGGCAAATTATATGTACGTGTTAAAGGTGTAAATGATGTTTTATTACCCATTCCAAATAAAGATAAAGCATATGTACGATGTGTGATTAATGATGGAAAATATGAATACATATCAGGATATGAACTTTTATCACAACAAATGACTTTTGGTTATGAGTGTATCATTGATTGTAAACCCAACATGATCATTACTTTATCGTTACATATCAGAGCAGATTATTTATTAAAAAAACCATTAACCAAACTATTAACAACCGTACAAAGAAAAAGAAAAGGATCTTTATCTGCTTTTATTAGTAGTGAAGATGGTAGTGTTGGACAAACTCGTTTTGCTGTTAAAGATATGTTAAACGCTTGTTATCGTCGTTCTTTTACTTCTCAATTCCATTGTTTTAATGCTTGGTATATTCCTCCTTCCTATTCATCTGTCGTATCATCGCCTTCGTCATCTCTATTACCTTTTGCATCTTTAAATCATCATAATAATAAAAAAAAATCATCATCTTTAAATAAAAATTTTAATGATGATGATGATGATAGTGTTTTAAAAGTCATTGGTAATTTTGATGTTGAATTATTATATTTACCTATATCTGATCCTAATGCTGTGATTCCAAAAAATTTAAGAGAATGCGATATGGCTATTAAACTTCAACAATGGAATGAAACTTGTCTAGATACTGAATTTGTTCCTAAAAAAATCCATCGACCTCAACCTAGGGTTAGTTGAAAAAAAAGAATAATCTTATCATATAATACACTTGTCATTTTTTGTAATTTATATATCATTTAAAATAAAGTTAGATTTTTCCATTTCAAAATTACAATTTATATAAAATTTCCTTTTTTTTTTTATTTTATTTACTGATAATAATAAAAAATTTAATATATATAATATGTATAAACATATAAATGTATATAAACATACTGAATAAAATATTTTTTTGGGGAATCATTTTATTATCAATAGTCATCTTCAGGTTGTGAAAAGAAATGTGTATATGTAATAACTACATATTTAAATAAATAAAATAAAATAAAATAAAATAAAATAAAATAAAATAAAATAAAATAAAATAAACATAAATAAGGTTGATTAATATTTTTATCCATTATTATATAATTTTACTTCTTCCTAAGATATGTTTTTTATTTATATATTTAACTTACTTGTTCCATAAACCAAAATACCACCACATATACTCATTACCATAGCAGGAACAGTAATCTATAAATTAATTGATATATATATATATATATATATATATAAGTTTTTTCATCCTTTTTGATCACTGTTTTATTATTATTATTATATTCTTATTTTATTACCACTTCAGCATGTGCAAGTACAAAAGGTAAACCTATTTAATAAATTTAGTTTATATGATAATTAGCTGTTATTTTTTGTTTCTTTGTTTCTTATTTTAAGAGAACTTACAAAATCCAGTAACAATAAACATGCCAGTGATAAAATGACCAGCATCAACTACACCACTATATGAATAATAATAATTATGAAAAAGGATAAAATTTATTATTACTATTATTATTCCAACCAATTGAATATGAAAAGTTCCTGTTTGTATTTTATTATTTATTTACCTATTATAATCTGACATGATATCATCTTCACCAGCACATCGTGAACATAAAGCATTTGGTAACGGAGCAAGAATATAGGTTGCAACTATATATATATATATAATATGTTTGTTGGTGTAAGTTATATATATCATAGTTATCTCCCTATCTAACTTGTATATATGTATATCATCTTACCAACAAGTAAAGGCCACCAGTTACTATAATAATAATAAATATTATTAATAAACATACCTATGTTTATTTATTATTTAATAATAATAACAGTGATGATAATAACTTACTAGTATAAGGCACAGGATAATATAACGAGTAAGAAGCCGATAGCAAGAACGAAGGAAAGTGCTATAATACTTTGAAGAAAAGAAAAAGAAAAATGTTCAACTTTTATTTATTTCCAAGTGTTTTCATATGATTTTTTATCAGTTTATTTTTTAGTTTATATTCATTATTATCTCTCTTTCTCTTTATTATTATTATATACTATTTTTGCTGTTGTTTAGCTCCATTTAATATCAACATTATTTTTTATATATTTTAACTAGTATTCATCTTACGCTATTAAAGGAAATAAAAATAAATATAGGAACAAATAAATATATATAACAAAAATAATAACAATGATTATTTACGTATGCTTATATCTGATTTATTTTTTAAATAGCTTTATTTTTAAATTACTTCTTAGTCCAGCCATGTGATATGTATTTTTCTTCTATTAAACGTAAAAGAGAAAGAGAAAAATAAAATTTCTCAGTCTTGATATTCCTCCATTTTTGAAATCGAAATTTAAACCCCGATATTCTCAACCAACGATCTATAGCACCGCAAACGCATAATAAAAATTACATATTTTTTTCTATTCTTTCGATTTATTGGGCTGATTATTTTCTTTTAAAATGATATGGCTAAAGTAAAAAATATAAGAAAATGGCAATTTTTATATATTTGTATCCTTTATAGTATAATATAAAACATTTATGACCATTTATTAAGCATATAGAATGATAAGTGTATGATTAAATGTGATTATTTGATTGTACCATTCATTTGTTATACTAATAAAAAAAAAAGGATGGCTTTTATTTATTTATTTTTTAGTTTCACATTTCCTAATAAAGACAGAAAAACACGTCTTTTTTTTTTTAAAGCACAAGAAAAATTTTTTTAATTTAAAAAACCCACCGCGATATTTTTTTTATCTTTCTTTTTTCTTTCTTTCTTTTACTTTTTAATAAATAAAATAGATATACATATATAAAAACTATGGCTAGTGAAAAAAACCACGAAAAAATCAACGAAGAACTTACTGCTCTTGCTAACAAAGAAAACGAAATCAGTCAAAAAGTTCAAACTTATCATCGTAACTTGTTAAAACCTCTTTGGGATGAACGTCGTAAAATTGTAAAGCAAATCCCTAACTTCTGGTCTGAAGTGGTAAGTTATAATATAAAGTGTTTGCCATATATACATATATACTTATTATTATTGTTGTTATTATATACTAGCTTGGTAATTCTCCTTTCCTTTCTAACCCTGGTGAACATGACATAGAAGTAAGTATTTTTATTATTTTTGTTATTATTATTTATTAATATGGTTTATAATACAATTATTTATAATATGGATAAAATAAAAAGAAGATAGGTGTTTTTATTCATTTTTTCTTTTTATGCTTTGTTTTTGCTTTTTATTTTAGGCTTTAGAAAACTTAACTGACTTCCACGTAGAATTTGATGAAGATAAGCCAAACTATCGTAAAGTTATTGCTGTAAGTGATGATCATCCTTTATATATTTACATATATATATTTAGTGTATTTTTATTAATTGGTGTTTAATTGTCTTATTTTTGTTTATTTATTTAGACTTTCAACAAAAACGATGTTTTCAAAAACGAAAGTTTAGTAAAAGAATTTTCTATTGATGAAGAAAATGGTTCAGTTATCAGTAAGTCTACTATTGAATATCATAATGGAAAGGTAAGGAAAAGGAATAAAAAAAGTTCAATGCATTTAGTCTATTTTTGTTTATTTATTTATGTTTATTTATTAATTAATGTTTATTTATTTATTTATTTATAATAAAAATGCCTTATTTATTATTAGCAACCTAATGATAAAAAACGTAAGAAAGCTGATGATGAAGACGATGAAGATGATGATGATTTCACTACATCTTTACTTGAATGGTTCGCTGATGATTCTGAAGATTCTGTTCAATTTGGTGCTTTATTAGCTGATGAAATTTTCCCTGCTGCTCTTGAACTTTATAATATCGATGAAGAATCAGAAGGTGAAGATGAAATTGAACTTGGTTCTGATTCTGAAGATGAAGAAGATGAAGAAGGTAAAAAAGAATAGTTGATAGATTATAAATAAACAATTTTACTAGTTTTCTTATATACATTTATTTATTAAAAAAAATAGAAGAAACTCCCAAGAAGAAAAAAGCTAAGAAATAAATAACTTATATAGATGATGGCTTCTCTTCATATATAACATCAACAACAATATTTTAATGTATTTAGTGATATATTAGGTTTAAATATATATATATATATATATTGTTTATTATTATTATTATTATTTTTTATTATGATTATTAAAATTAATAAATGTAGTACTTTTTATATATGTAAATTTACATAATGATGCATGATTGTGAAGATGGTGAGTATGATGAAGGTGGATATCTATATCTAACCGGTGAATTTATATTTACATTGGGACCGGTTTCTTTTGTTTCTTTTTGGTTATCACGGCGCTTTTCTTTAATTTCTCTAGGAAAGTATAATAATAAAAAATCTTGTAAAGCTGTATCAAGATTATTAGCATCTGCATTTAAAACAGCATCTCTCTGCCGACATATTGGGCAATCATATAATCGCTTTCTATGTGCTTTGATTAAACATCTTACACAAAACACATGACTGCATTCTAATCTTATAGGTCTCCATGCAATTCCTATTATAAAAACAAATAAATAAAAATATATATATAATAATAATGAAAATATAAGTTAGTTCACAAAAACGAAAATAAATATAAATATACAATTTTTTTTACCATAACAAACAGGACAATTATAATCATCAGGTTGAGGTACGATGGATACAATATTTTTTTCAATGAGATTAAAAAGATTTACAGTGATTTCTTCAAAAAAGGATTTATTTGTCTTTGTAACAAATGTTGGAAATTCTACCATAGCTCTGTATCGTTATTAATTAAAAAATAAATATATAAAAATAAAAAAGATTAATCAATAGAATATATATATTGTAAATAAATATACTTACGATAATCCGCTTCTTTTATCATGCTTTTTTAATATTTTATTCATTGCTGTTGTATTTAATAATTGAAAATGTTGAAAAATATTCAAGTTTTTATTAAGAGCCAAAAATTGCTTTAAAGCTTTTTTTGATTGTTTTGATGAAAACTTTTGATCCTACATTAAATATATATATATATTACTACAGTATTAGAATGCACATTATTTTATTATTATAACTATTACTATTATTTTTTGAAAAAAACTTACCAATTTCTTGTTTTGAATATCCTTTATTAAAAGAGATATTTTTTCTTTACATTTTTCATAATCTTGATCTTTAAATTTGGATGAATGAAGAGATGATTCTAAATACATTTGAAATATTTCACGCCATATATTCATGTCTTTTTTTTTAGGTGCGGCCTAGAAAGAAACAAAAACAAAAAAAAAAGTTAATGCAAAGAAAAGAAAAAATTCTCAATTGATACATGTACATGCATATATAAAATTTACAGCTACTAATAGTTGAGATTCCAGTTCTTTAATTTCTTTATTGAATTTTTCTTTTTCTAATTCATGTAAACTAACGGCATGTTTTAATTCAGTTAATAATAAATCAAAAAATTCAGAATCTTTTTTCAAGTCAATTTTATAGTGAAATGGTTGATTTCCATTGTTTTGTTGTTTTTGGTGATAATGCTGATCATTAAATATATTATTGAATTTAATGCTTTCATTTAAAGAAGAAGGATTATTCACAATAATTTTTATGCATGGATGAAGATTTGTATGTAATGCATAATGTCCATTTGCTGCAATATTATTTACATTAATATCATCATTGGTATCAGTGCCTATATTATTTACATAAATACAGAATATATATTAGATGGTGTACGTATATAATTAATAAATATTTCCATAAATAGAAAAATTAATAGAGTTTGGATTTTTTAGTTGAAAATTTTTACCATTCAAATCGTAAATAAATCTAGTAACTTCCAACTGATCTGGAGTGGTGGAGTTTAACAATTGAGATGAAAGACCTCGTGCTTCAAGTTCTTCAACAACATAATGTAAAGATTTTTTAAGTGATCGATATTGAATTAGATAAGGACGCCAATCCTGAGGTAATTCAGTAGCTTCTGTTTCAATTTGTTTAGCAAATTTCATTTTTTTTTTCAAGTTGATTGATACTATTACTAGTTTTTTATTTTTTATTTTATTTTATTTTTTTATTTTATTTTATTTTTTTATTTTATTTTATTTTATTTATTTTTTAATCTTTTTCTTTAATGGTATAAAAAATCTAATTTATCGTATAATATTGTTGATCCAGTTGAAAAGTGTTATATACATATAATGTTGCAGTTATACTTCTGTTAATGGATTTGGAATAAAAACAATTAAAGAAATAATAAAAAAAATATAATACATACAAAAAAATGAATAAATAAAAGAGGAGAAAGAAAGAAAGAAAGAAAAACAAATTGTTGTATTTTAATTTATATATGAAAAAAAAAAATTAAAAAGAGCGCAAAAATTAAACCAATTAAATCAAAATACTTTTTACATTTATCCAATTAAATTATATTATTACCCTCACGGGGTGTCACACTTGAGTTTTTTATTTTATTTTTAAAAAAGGGAAAAAGAAAAACCTATCATTGCTGTGCCTAAAAAAAAAAGAAAAAGAGAAAAAAAAATTGAAACCTGAAATAATATTTATCGTGGTATTTTTTTTGCATTACCTGATATAGACCTGTATAATATCCACTATAATACCAAGCCATTATTAAATTTGTAAGTAATTCATTATCTAAAATATTAAATAAAAGAGTTAGTACTCATTCTATATTATATCTATTTATATATATATATATATATTAACTGAAGTTACCATTTTGTTGTTGCATAGGATGAGATGATGAAGATGAAAATCCAGGCATAGGCGGAGGAGGTGGAGGAAAAGGTATAGATGATGATGATGTTGATGGAGGAGGAGGAGGAAATGGCATAGAAGGTTGGGATGGGTATGGATAATAATAATTTTGTTGATATGGGTATTGATGATGTTGTTGTCCATATGAATAATAATTCTGATAATAATCATGATAATCTTGATTTTCAACTCCATATTCGTTTTCTACTTGTTCATCATTATCGTTATAATCTTCCTTTTCAGCTTCATCATCCACTTTTTGCTGTTGATCATCTTCATATTCATCATCCACTTGTTGTTCTTGTACAACAATATTCCCTTCTTTATCTTCTTCATTTTCTATATTTTTTATCGGTGTTTTTTTGACTATAGTTGATTTAGACTTTATAGTTGGAATAGATGATTGATCATTGTGTTGTAACTTTTGACGTTTTTGATTTGATAACTAAGAAAAATAAAATAATACAGATTACAATGATAATCCTATTTTTAGTGTACATATATATAAATTATAACTTTTATTACCTCACTATCAGAAGTGGATAGCTTATGTTTCATACTATAAATATATAATAAGTAATGTTAATATTTAATTAGCATATATATATATATATATATTTATACATATGTATGTATAAATTTAATATATTATATTTATTACGATTGATCTAGTTTTTCTTTCAAAGGATCGCGTTGTGAATTAGATGCTAGAGACTTGTCGTGTTTAATCTATTTTAAATATCAATATTTATTTATAAAGTCAGATAAGGTTTCTTAAATGAGGTATTTATTATTTATAAATACTACTTTATAAGAGCCTATTGAATTATGCCAAAATTGAATAAGAGAAGTATCATCCCAAGGATCCTTAAAAATAAAATAATAATATAAGGTTTAGTTTAAAATAAATGTTTTCAAGTATATATATATTTAAATATACTACTATTATTATTATTATTATTACTTGTTCATTTATTGTGTTTAATTCATTATTATTATTTAACAAAGTTTCATCAATTGATTGATCTTTAGGTTTTATAGATCCAAACATATATATATATAAAGAAAAGGTAGATTGAAAAAACAAAGTGAGTAAAAAAAATAAAAGCCTAATAAGGATGGAAAGAAAGTAAAAATCAAAATTTGAAAATTTAAATTCCGCCATTTTTTTTCCTTTTTATCTCCATTTTGTCTTTTTTTACCTTTTTTCCTTTTCTTTCCTTTTTCTTTCTTATTTTCTTTTTCTATTGTTAATATTATTATCTATTAGTATTATTTTTTTTTAACTATTGACATGGAATCCAATGATCTCGTATTTTATACTGAATAAATCAGGGAATATTTTATATCAAACCGTTCCAGCAGATAAATTAGATACTTCAGAACAAAATGGAATTAAATATTTACCATTATTAGTTATCAAAGATTTGATAAAGAATAATCTTGATACCCATATCCAGCATATTACTACTGGTGATAAAGTTTTTGCATTTTGGGAGGTAACATACAATAAAACAAAAATAAAATGAAACCAAATAATTATAAAATAGAAATATATATATATATATATATAAAACTAAGGAGTGTGTTATGAAAGGGGGATTCGAATATATATATATATATAAAGAGTTTTAATAACTTTATTTATTTATTTATTTATTTATATAATAGAGACACAGTTTGTTATATATTGCTTGTACGAAACATGAAAGGATACCAGTATCTGTACTACATAAACACTTGATAGTTATGGATAATTTTTTAAGATTCAATTTTGGACCTCAATGGCAATTAAGATTAGAAGGGTATATATATCCTAGATCAAGAAGACATTCTTTACAGCCACCTTTAACCATAAAAAAACTCACTACTTGTCTTGAACAATTACCTTATGTAACAAACTATTGCTCACTTCGATCTCCTAAATGTTTATGCCTTATTGAACAAGTAGATTTACAAGAAGATTTATCTATTCGTTTAATAGAAGCTTTGCAGCAATGTTGTAATAATGTTTTTATACCTCCATCATCAAATAAATCAACATTAAAATTCTCAACTCTTTTTTCTCAACCAAAAAAACCAACTGATAAGCCTACTTTTTATCCTCATCTTCATAGAAATCAACACCACCATCAACAACCAATATTACAAAAGGATACTGATAGACCTTTTGGAGTTTGGGAACATGCATTTTTATTCGCTCGGGAGAAAATCGTTGTACATGCTTGTAATAATAATAAAGAACAACAACAACAGTCTTCTCATAAAAACAACTCTATTACTACCGATTTTTTATACTTTCTAAAAACTATGGTGGCTGATTTTATATATGAATACTGTGATACCATGGAACAAGGTAACACTATACAAATATGTTTTTTATATATCATAAGCAAACAAATAAAAAAAGGAAAACAATATTTATTAGTATTTTTATTTTTATTATATAGAATCAAATTTAATACAACATGATGCAAGTGTTCCACAAGCAATAATACCAAAGTAGGTTAATTTTTATTGTTTTTATTATTTTTATTGTTTAAGAAAAAATAATGAAGGAAAAAGTATAGAGAAAATAATATTTTAATATTTACTATTTATTATTTTTGTTTGTTTTTTACTTCATTTTTATTCCTATTTTTTATTTCTTTTTTTATTCATTTTTTATTTGTTTATTTGTTTATTTATTTTTAAAAAATCATTATAATTGTATTAATTTAGAAATTCCAACTCTAATGATAATGGATGTGAAACTTCTCCATCAACATCATCTCAAACTCTTTGCACGTCAATATCAACAACCGGGTCACCAAGTCAAAAATCAACAAATTTTTCCTTCATCTATGATTCCAACTCATCATTACCATTTAAAATAAATTCAAAATCATCTGTCACTCAACTATCATCTACCGCAGTACCACAAGTATCATGGAGCAGTCCGGCATCTTCATTAATTCATTCACATTTAGTAACACGATTATCTAAACTGGAACGAGGTACTAGTCATCAAAAAAATGATATTACAGAAGAAGGATTGTTAAATGATATGATGCCAGCTATGAGAGTGCATTCTTTAACATCACCAATAGAACACTATCAACATTATCGAAATCAACAAGATGATGATTTAACAGATACCTCTGATAATACTACAGCATCAGCTTTCACAACAAATTTACCCCCAAATGCTAAAATGCACCACCACCACCACCACCATCATCATCATCATCATCAGTCTCTCTCAGCATCCATTTCTCCACAATTAGAACAAGCAACTCTTGAACGTCATTCATATAATTTTGATCAACCTCTTTATTTATCTAGTAGTGTACCTAATGATGATGCTATGATGATGATGGATCCTGGTAAATTTATATCAAGTGATATGATGGAGCGTCGTGGGGCATCTACAAATTCTTCTCCATTAATGAGATCACGAAGAGAAAGTATGTTGGCTGATTATTCAACTAGTACTAATTCACAACAAGGAAAATATGATAGTGATGAAGGAAGTCAAGATAACCATAGGCATAGACAATCATCACAATATCAACAAAAACGCCTTTCTCAAAACCATCATCATAAGACTAATAATGATAAAATAGCAAAGGTCGTTCAGCGCTGGGTAAAGCATGGAAATAAAATTCTTTTGTCACGTATCTGTATTTTAAAAATAAATGAAAGTGGATTAGTAGCTGTAATATTATTGTCAGATGATGTAAGTTAACCATATATATATATATATATATATATATATATATATTTATATATTTATATAAACTTTAAATTTTAATGTAAATACATATATTGATTGTTCCTTTTTTTTAATAATAATAATAATAATAATAATAGACTCTTCATTTACCATTATTATTTTCTTCTACGAATAACAATAAGGAGATCGTATTACATCAACATAATCAACAAATGATCAAACAAATAAGTGCAAGCTTAAAAAATGCCTTAAAAGACTTTAGTTCCTTTTTATTAACAAAGGAGGTAGTTCATTTTACAATATTGTCATTTGCTTTTTCCTATCCTGGATTAGTCCATTTTGTCCATATAAAGGATGGAATTCTTGTATCACCTCAAATAGTTGATTTAAATGAATTAGATAAACATCATGAAATATTAAATATAGTATTTGAAACATATAATATTAAACCAACAAATACAATGGGAACAATAATTGGGAAGTGGAGATGGCCAAGTGTTTTAAGATTAAAGGAATTAGTAAGTTTTAAACATGTATCATTATTATATTATTATTAAATATTCATCTGTGCTAAATTATTTACTAATTATTATTATTTTATAAATATAATAGTGTGATAAAATGTTGTTTAAAGGTTTATCATGCCAATCATCTACACCATGTATTAGATCTATACAAGGATCATCAAAGAAACATCAAGGATATAAATTATTATATTTAAAAGGTGAACAACAAGATGAAGAATTATTAGCCATTTATTTTAATTTTGTTCCTGATGATCGAATTTGGTTCATGCATCGAAAGTTATTAGTGGACCTTGGTCAGCGTCATTTCCAAAAATAAAAACAACACATACTTATACGTATATATTCATATCTTATATAAACTCTATTTTTTTTATAAAAAAACATTTTAGATCATCATTCCTTTTTTTTTTTATCTTATTATTACTATTTTAATATCATTTTTATTATTATTAGCATTTATTTAATACATAATTATTTTATACAATTGTTTTTATTTAATTTATTATTATATGAAGATATTTTTAAATGAGAGGGATAGGGTGTTTGTATACGTGTATTTTTAGAATTAGAGAAAGAGAAATATAAATATACATTATCTAAGTAAATAAAAAATAATAATAACAGAGGAAAGCATTACTTTTTATCTATTTATTATTATTATTATTATTGCTTTTTTTTAATCCAATATTTGATATATAAATGATGGTTTGGTTGTTGTATTTAACTGTTGCATAAATAAATTTTATTTTTTATTAGAAAGATCCAAAGTTAAGTTTTGAGGTAAAGATGATTTATTATCATCAAAAAATTGTTCTATAGTTGTTTGATGAATGGTAGGTTTACGTTGGAAAAAGCTGACAAGATCATTTACTGTTGAAATATTATTTAAATCCAAGTTAGGCACTTCTTTACCAACATGTTTAATACTATCTTTGATAACTTTAAATTTAATATCAATATCGTCGTTTAATGATACATCTTTCCAGTTGATATCAGTGGCTCCTTTTACATGCTCCATAACAACAGTTTGTACTGAAGTTTCAATTTGTTCAGGGTCTGTCAAAATAGTAGTTGACTTCCAACTATTTATATAATATATATATATATGTTAAAAATATGTATTTTTTCATATATATATATATTCTATTATTAATATTTTTATAGTTTACGATTGGATTTCTTGTTTATCAGCAAAATCAACATCAAAAGTGACATTACTAATGGTTTCTGTTGCGGAGGTAGTGCTTTGTTCTGGAGTAGTTGGCTTTTGGGTATCGTTTTCCTTTTTTGCCCATGGATTGAATCGACTAAATACACCTGTATTATTATCAGCTAAACGTAAAGTGGTAGTATGGATATATCTTAATGATGTTTTTTGTTGGAAAATGGTTCTAGATAACATGGTTTATATATTATTTACTTTTTATAAATAAAAAGGAGAAAGGGAAAGGAAATAAAACTTGAAAAGAAATAAGAATATACACCCTAGAGCGGGGTTTTTTATTTGAGCCAAAAAAAAAATTAACAAGCCACAAATGGTACCTAGATTTAAAGTCACCTTTTTCATGCAATTTTTTTTATATCTCCCTTTTTTTTTCCTTCTCTTTCTTTTTTTTTTTTTATTAAGTACTATTTATTTATACATATATATATAATATATAATGGATAAGGAAGAACAACCTATTCGTACTTTTGCTATTGAATATTCTAAACAGCATTATTCTAAATGTGTACGTTGTCTTAAGCCAATCCCAAAAAAATCTTTAAGAGCTGCAACAGTAATACGTAAAAATAAAAAACAAAAAAAGAGTCAAGCAGAACATCAATGGTGTCATTTCAATTGTTGGAAAGGTAAATCATTTATATATTTATATTATCTGTTATATATGATAAATTTACGTATTTTTATTCTTATTTTTATTATATCTTTAGTACCAGAAGAGCTAACAAAGCGCCCTATTGAAATTTTTAGAGGATATCCTGATTTAAAAGATAAAGTAAATACATTAATATATACATATATATAAAGAATAAGCAGATAATAATAATAATAACGTTCATTTTAAATATAATGTATTATTCGATTTTTATTAGGACAAGAAAAGAGTAGAAAAATTGATTAAAGCAGGAACAGGAATGACTTGGAAAGAATTACAACGACAATTATTAAAAAAGGTTGAAGATGATAAAGTAACAGAAACTCAAGAATCGAGCGGACATAAATACTTTAATGATGATGATGATATAGAAGAAACAGAAAAAGAAAAAGAAAAAGAAAATAATAAAAAGAAAGTTGAAACTGAAGATCTTGATATGACAACTAAATTAACAGGAATTCAAACAAATATAAATTCACAACCATCATTCGATAAAAAACAAAAGAAATCTAAAAAGAAAAATGATCAAAAGATTAATAGCAAAAATAATAATAATAAAAATAATAAAAATAATAAAATCAACAAGAAAAATCAACCTAAAGTACAACAAGAGCATCAACAAAAAACTTTAATGAAACTTTCAAATTCAAAAGATCAATTACAATTGGAGGCCATCACAAAAGAAATTCAATCAACATTAAATAAATAGACAATATATATATATATAATCTATCATTTAATTCGTATCATTTTTTTTTTCTTAATTACTGATTCATTTATTTTATTTAATTAATTTTTATTTATTTATTTATTGAAATAATAATATCATCTATTAAAACATTTATAATAATAATTATAATAATAATAATAATAATAATAATAATAACAAAAGTAGTCTATATTTATATACATGAATAATAATAAAATAATAATAATAGTAATAATTAAAAAAAAAGAGGATAATAAATTATTTTTTACGTACAACAGTTTCCCAACCATCTTCATCAGGACAAGTATTTTGTTTAGAAGAAGAAGGTTCATTTTGATTATCATCCATATCCATATCTTCATCCATATCATCTTCTGGTCCATCAAGATCATCATCGTCATCATCACTATCTTGTTTAACACAATTTGAAGAAGCTGGAGTTTGATGTTGATATTTAGCTCTTAATCTTTCTACTTCTGTATAATTTCCATTAATACATTGATGAAATAATTCTACTAAATGTTTAGCTACTAAATAAGCGGAATCATCTTCTAAAAGTGTTTGAAATTCATCCAACATGATTTGATTTAATATATCCTCAATATCTTCAGTATCTACTTTTTTACCGTCTATATAAAAAAAATGAATATATATATACTTGAATATCAATTTTTTTATATAAAACAGACTATATGTTCTTTCTTTCTAATTTTTTTTATTGCTTCTGTTTTGTTTTTTCCTCCTATTTTCTTTACTTTTTCCAAAAAAATCGGTTATGGTTTCAATCATCCATTCTCTTTTTTCTTCAGAATCTACACCTCCCCAAGATTGCTCTACGGCTAATTTTAAAGCTGTCCAAGATTGGAAAATATATTTTACACCTTCATTAAATGCCAATTTATTAGGATGTTCAGCCATTATAATTTATAGATGCTGTGTTATAATAAAAAAGAAAAAGAAAGAAAATAAAAGGATATTATTTTGAAAGGAAGAGAAAAAAAAGGAAAGATGGAAAAGGTTTAAAATTTTTAAAGCAAAAATTGATTTGTGACTTTTTTTTCACCGCGCGCAGTTTCCAAAAAAAAAAGTACGCTTTTCGTGTTCGCTTTTTTTTCACTCTTTTGCTTTCATTTTTTTTTCTTTACATATTATTGATAACTATTATATTCTGTTCTTACCCTTTATTTTTTTAATAAATATACTCATAAACACTCTTACAATATAAATATATAAAATGGAAAAACCAACACCTCGTATTAATTCTTTAATTCGCGAAAAATATGTAGATCAAACAGTACGAATTATTGGAAAAATTGTTTCTGTAAGACAACATATATATATATATATATAGATAAAAGTAGAAACTAAATACAATTTATACATATATATATATATATATATAAAATAGTTCACAGGTGAAACAGCTGTTATTCAAGCTACTGATGGTGGACAAGTATTAGTAAAATTAAATGGGGTAATAATATTTTTATTACTAATATTTGTAAGGCAATCTTCTTTTTTTTATATTTAACAGTAAAATTATTTATTCTTATTATATTATAGGAAAGTCAATGGGGTACTGACTATGTGGAAGTTATTGGAAGGGTTGAAAAAGACTTTTCTATTTTTGAATTCAAATCTTGCAATCTTGGAAATAATTTTGGTAAAACAAACATATAAAACATAAACATATATATATGAAACAATTCTTAGTTTTTATTTATTTGTTTATTTATTATATATATATATATATATATATAGATTTAGGATTAGCAAATAAAGTTGTCGAATATGCACAAAAATGTCCAGAAATATTTGAATAATAATAAAAAAACAAATGATCAATTATCTTTTTTGTTAAAATAGTAAAAATAAAGTGTTGTCCAATGCATATAATAATGGAAAATAATAGAGGAGCATGGAAATAGTCATTCAAAAAGGTAAACTACTAAAAAAGGTTAAGAAAAGGCAGTTAGAATTTCTGGGTTTATTTTGTAATAAATGATAAGTGAATGATAATTATCCTTTTTTATACAAGTAAACTAAAATGGTTTTAGATTCCCCTCATTTTTTTTTTACTAAACCCACTCCTCTATCTCTATTTCCCGATCTAACTCCCTTTATATTTATTTTTTGAATATTTTTTCTTTTTCTTCTTCTTCTTTCTTTCCTTTTTCTTTTACTTTATTATAATTCTTTTTTCCTAAAAAATTAACTTTTTTACATAATACTAATATATTCTTTTTTATATAATACAAATGGCTACTAATACAAGGTAAGAGATTTTAAAAAAAAATAGTCATTATTATCATATAATAATAATTAATTATTTTAAATTAATTAGTGATCAACCAACTATTATTTTATCACCACCACCACCAACCACTAATTATAAATCATCCATAACTAAGCAAAAACATCATCCAGAAGATATACCAACCATATCTATACCTTCTCCACCACAAAGTCAAGAAGATCTTTTACATGAAAAAAAATCATTATCTCATAAATTAAGTCAATTATCATTAAAAAGACCAATTTTATCAAAACCAATATCACCATCTTCATCTTCTGCTTTAGGTGTTGTTGCCTTATCATCATCTTTAGCAGCTACAGTAGTAATGGGAACAGGTTCTGATAATAATGGTAATAGTAATAATAATCATATAAATAAGAATAACCCATCAATAATATCAAGTAATGATGATTCATCTATTTTAACACCTATTACTCCAACTTCATCTTATCCTTCACCACAATCATCACAGTTACATCCTGATTCGGCTTATACAGCTTATTATGGCACTGATTCACCCTTATCATCAAGAACTAATTCTTCCTCTATCATCTCCTTAGATTCACCTTTATTGACAGAAATGAAACGTATTTTATCAGGCAATGGATTATTTTCTAGACAAAAATCATGGGGTGGCGTTGATCATCAAAAACAGCCATCAAATAATAGAAAAAATTCTCATATTCCATCACCTACGTTATTATCACCTCAATTATCATCATCATCTACTATTTTACAATCATCATCATCATCAACAACAACATCAACAAATGGACCAAAAGATTTAAATGAAAGATATGGTGATAAAAGTTTCCGTAAAGGTAAAATCATTGGACAAGGAGCTACTGCTATTATTCAATTATTAGAAATGGAAGAATGTCCTTCTTGGATCCCTATTGAAAAAACATGTCTTAAAAAAAAGAAAAAAAATAGTAATAAGAAAAAAAGAATAGTAGCTATTAAAGCTTTTAGAAAACAAGACAAAAGTGAATCTGTAAAGGATTATCAAAAAAGAATGATTAGTGAATTTTGTATCAGTAAAGCTATACGACATCATCACATTGTTGAAATGTTTGATTTAGTTAAAGATCATAAAGATCGTTGGTGTGCCATTATGGAATATGTAAGTTGGTATTTTTTTTTTATTACTTCATTTGTTGGGGAAATAAATAAAAAAAAAAGAAAGAGACAAAAAAAAATAGGGATGATATATTAAGGAAATTTCCATTTTTTTTTTTTAAAAAAAAAATAACAAATAAAATATATATATATATATAAATGTGAGGATAATTGATAAAATTATCTGAATGGAAAACTGAGAAAAAAAGGAGAAAATGATAGACATAATAACAAATTTAAAGTTAACATAACTTTTTTATTTATATTTATTTATATTTATTTATAGTGTTCTGGGGGTGATGTTTTTTCTGTACTCACATATATTGATATGAATGATAACGAAATAGATTGTCTATTTAAACAATTACTTTTAGGATTAAATCATATGCATGAGTGTGGTGTAGCACATAGGTAAATATATATAAACAAGCATTAATAATAATAATATAATTAAAAAAAAAAATACACATGATACATATAAACATACATATATATATAAATAGACTGGTTTATCATATATATATACATGTTTATTTATTGATTTTATTTAAATTATTTTTATTTAGAGATATTAAACCAGAAAATCTTGTCATGACAGCAAATGGTATATTAAAAATAACAGATTTTGGTGTAGCAGATGTAGTTCAAACGAATGGTGATGATGAAAATAATATGAAGGAAAGTCAAGGCAAATGTGGATCAGAACCCTATTGGTCACCAGAAATCTTCACTAGTAGTAAATCTTATAATGGAAAAAAATTAGATGTTTGGAGTTGTGCAGTCACATGGCATTGTATGGTATATCGACAAATACCATTTTTAAAAGCTCATCGACTCTCAGATCCTAAATATGAAGATTATTTCAGTTTACATCGTCCTAAAAGAGATTGGTTACCTTTAAGTAAATGTCGTGACGATGAAAAAGAGTGTTTATATGCTATGTTTGATCCTGATCCAACTACTAGATGGTCTATTCGTCAATGTCTCGACTCTCAATGGTTACAATCCATAGAAGTTTGTCAAGCTGGTGTCACTAAATTTGGCGAAACTCATCGACATCATTTAAAAGAGAATGATTTTAAAAAATTAAAAAAGCAAAGAATTTAATTATCTCCCTTTTATATATATATATATATTATTATTATTTATTTATTTTTCATTTGTATTAAATATTCATTGAATATATATATATACCAATTTCATTTAGATTTCCTTTTTATATATTTTTAACACTAATATATAAATTTATAATAATAAAGAAAATTCTTTTTTTTCAAAAGTATACCATCTTTTTTTTAGAAATAAATTGTTATCATTATTTTAATTTTTTTCATGCATGATAATGCAATTTCCATTTTAATTAGGTTTATAAATAGATTGAATCTACTTCACTATATACTATTTAATGAAGCATAATTAATTAAATTTACACTATGATATATTTTTGATTTTCTTTCTTTACTATTAATTAATAAATGGTTACTTCTTGAGAGAAGTTTCCTATAATATACACAGACTCTAATGGCCATCACGTTTTAATTATGATTTACAAAAAAGGAGATTATGATGAATATTATTATTATTATTATTTTATTGTGTGTAACTTTTTCCAGTTCTTTTCTACTTGTTATTTCACAAGTGTTATATTCAATACCAAAATCCAAGCTTAAAACTTGCAGTCATAAAGTCATAAAATATCTTCCTTTCATATATATATATATATATATATATATATATATATATATATATAACTTGGTTTGTACTTTAGGATGCATTTGTTAATTAAACCTCGTCATAATTGGGTTTTCTTTTTTTTTTGTTCTGAAAAGGCTGTTATTTTATTGTAGTCGTTTTCAATTACATTAATAATTTTTTTTTCTTTATTTGTAGGCATTCTTCTAATGTTATTTTTTATTAATTGTCGATCCATCACATGCGTTTAATATTTGGTTGCATTTTTTTTATTTATTTACTTTTTACTTTAATATACATAAAGTATAAATAGCATATAAATTTTGCAAAATATATTAAAAAAGCATATAAAAAATATCTAGGATATTTATCACAAGTATGATGAAGATACTATTTTGTATTATATATATATATATATATTAAAAAAAGTTGTGAATAATCGTATTTTATGATAAGAGGCTTTTCATTATCTTTTTATTTTTATTTACCAATTTAGGTGTATATATACATATATATATATATATATATATATTTATAAATAGATAAGCAAGCCTGGCTATCAACCCTCAACAAAAAATAGCTTCCTTAGCATGTTCAATGGCTTCTGAAGAAACTATTTGTATAAAAAAAAATTAGAAAGACTACAATATTAAAAATAAATATGAATAAAAAACACATTTTTTTTAAATTTATGATGTATTACTTTTTTCTTTTTCTTAGAAGTAGGAGCGAAAAGCTATTTTTTTTTCAGTTAGTAATTTTTGTTCTCATTTTTCTTCCTTTTATGCAAGCTTTTCATTTGTGTTATTTCATTATTATTATTCCTAGCATTTTTTTTTTCGTCTTTTTATTGTATATTATTGTTTTAATACAGTTATTATTTTTATTATACAAAGAAGAAGGAAGAAGGAAAAAAAAAGGGTAAAACAAATTACATCATTATTATTTTTTTCAGACGGGGTTTAAAAAAATTCGTCTGTCTGTTTTTTTTTTTTGGCAATGATTTCTTTTTTTTTTCTTGTTATCATTATAGTGATCATTATCATAATATATGATAAAATGATTAATCTATATACTTTAGATAAACGAATGAATGATTTCAATAATAATAATAATAATAATAATAATAATTATAAAATATACATATATACACTGGAATACATAAAATTAAATATAAAAAAAATAAGTATTATCAATTGTAATACTAATGGATCTTCTCAGTTTAAATTAAATACATGTTATATGTTTATTCATTAACTTATAAAAATATAAATATAACACATTATTATATCCTATTTTTTATTTATTTATTCTTTTTTTCTTTAAATCCCAGAATAATGTCATTATGCAAAGATAAGAAGTAATTAAAACAAAAGAAAGTAATACAAAATCATGTAAAATTATTTTGATTCGCACAGATAAGAAACCCTAAATAAGAAAATAAACAAATGATAAAGAAAAAAAAAATGATAGGCTTTTTTTCACTTCCCCATTTAAGGGCCTGTGGGGAATTACCAATCCTTTTCCATATCGATTCCATCCACCAATAAAAATCATTCAGAAAAAAAAAAATCTGATTATATTTAGTATTTTTTTATTTTTTCTTTTTTTTTTCTAATTAGAAATCGTTTCATTTTTATTTAATTCTTTGATTATGCCATTTATAGATCGGTTAGGTTTTAAAAGTAAATTAAAGAAATTAAAGATAATAAAAAAGTGGTATCAATATAATAATAATAATAATAATAATAATAATTATGATAATAATAATAAATTGTATGAATTATATTTTATACGGTTGAAAATTGTACATACACAAAAAAAAAATATTATAATATATAGAATCTTTTTTTTTCTATTCTTTTCTTTTTTTTTTATAAAGAACTAGAAGGCTGTACTAATTGACCTAAAAGATCAACCATTTCAAGACTATTATCAATGCTCCAAGAAGCCAATGTTTTTTTAGTAGAAGGACCAATTAAGATGGAATAAGCGTATTGATTATTTAATAAAGCTCTAAACATATCTTCGTCTGTTTTATCATCACCAGCACACATTATAAAATCATAATCATTTTGTCCACAAATGCGTTTCACCACATTTCCTTTATTGACCAGTATAGATCGGATCTCTAAATTCATTTTACCAACTAATATATCTACTGCAGGAATTTGTTTAATTTCTTCATAACAATGTTCTGATTGTTCAAATCTATATAAAATATATGCATAAATTAATTAATTTTAACTATTCTTATTAAACTTACAAACATATATGGATCTTTCTCTCCCTCTTTTTTTTTTCTTTATCTTTATCTTTTAAAAAACACTTACGCAGCTACAGGATTAGTAGCATTTCTATAATGCCAAGTGATGGATGATTTTTTTTCTTCCATTTCAGTACCAGGTAATTGGTTTGTATATTTCATGAAAATATCAATAGCTTGTTGTTTCCAATCAAGAGAAGTATTTGCAAGCATATCTATCCATTGTGATTCGCCAGGTAATTTCATAAAAGAACCATGTTCAGCACTTAATCCAAGTTCTTGAAAATGACCAAAACAATCATGCAAGAATTTTTGATCACGACCAGAAATAATCCAAACTGTATTTAATGGATCTTTACATAATTTATTTAAATAATCTAATAATGATGTACTTGGTAAGGCCATTTCAGGTCGACTAACAATAGGAGTTAATGTTCCCTATTAATAATATTATAGTAATTATAATTAGAAATTATGATATGTTCTTTTTTTTTTTAATAAAACATGTCATTATTTTTTTTTACAAAAAAAGTGATGATGTTTTTTTTTTTTTTTTAATAAAAATTATACTTACATCATAATCAAATAAAAATAATCTTTTATGAGCTTCTTTATATGATTTAATGGCATGATTTAAATTTAATGGATTTGGAAAAGATGGTTCATTGATCTATTAATAAAATGAAAATAAAACAAAAAAAATATAAATAAAACTGAATAATTTTATTTTTGACTGTATTATTTATTTACCATTGATTTATTAACTAATCTTGATAAGATTGAATTTAAAGTAGTGGGTAATTGTTGAATATGTTGTATATTAATAGTATGATAATGATGAACAGGTAATAATGGAGGAGAAGGAGGTAAATCACTTGTATCAGAATTAATAAAAACGACATATTTTGGAGAAGGAATAATGCTAATACTACTTGGAGGAGGAGAGGATGATAACATTTCATCTTCTTGTAGTTGAGTTGAATGATAAATAGTTTCCAACCATTTTTGTTGATCTTGTTTATTTACCATAAAAACATAAATGGAAGCGTTTGATAATAAAGTATTCATATTATCATTATTATGAATATGTTGTTGTAAATAAGGTATATTACTATTTTCCAATTTATTATTATTATTATTATTATTATTATTTATCTTATTATTAATTGATAAAGAAGTTTGGGTAATACCAATATGTTGTTGCCATTGTGGGTATTCTTGAATAAATTGGTTTAATATATTTAAGAGTAAAGTTTCATCAGTTTCATTTTGGTTTTGACAGTAAATTAGTTGACGTTGTTGTAACTGTTGTTCAAATAATTCTTTTTTATAAAGGAAAGAGGAAGGCATTTTTGTTTAATATAATAAAAATAATATAGTGATAAAAAAATCAAATACAAATAAATAAGTTAAAGAAGAAAAAGAGAAAGAAAGAGAAAAAAAAGAAAAAGAAAAAGAAAAAAAGAAGAAATAATTAAAATATCGCCTTTTCCAACCCCCTCTCTCTCTTTCTCTCTTTATCGATTGATTTTTTTTATATTTTGGAAGAAAATCAATCGAAAATCAGCGGAGTTAAAAGATAAGCGGAGTTATGGAAAATTTCCTTTTACGATATATTCAATTTTTTAAAAAATAGAGAGATCTTTTTTTCCCTGTTTTATTTTTATTTATTTTAGTCTATAATAGGTGGTGTGGTATCTTTTTCCGAAATCATCATATGGATATTCCAAATATAATAAATATATAATTTATTATAACTTAACTAAAAAGCTTAATAATTGATAATAATACAATAATAATAATATATAATATACTTTATCGATAAAAAAAAAAAAAGGTATTTCATCATTATCATCATTATCATCATTTTACTTTGTATTATCTATTATATTTATTATATTATACTTATTATTTATACTTAAATATATAAATAAAATATAAAATAAAGAAAATGATATTAACCAATCAGTGGATTTCTTCTTTTATCGGAAGTACAAATTATAGCTAAACCTTTGTTTTTTCCCTTTCTAATATATTAAAATGTACTATATAAAATAATAATAATAATAGTAATATGGGTTATATAATAACAAACACACTAACAAATAATAATAAACAATAAAAACTATAGTTATTAATAATAATAGTAAAATAGAAATATATCTATAAACAATAATATTAATAACAAGAACAATAAAAATAATGACAAATATGATAGTAATAACAATAACAATATCAATAACAACAGTAATAATAATAATAATAATAAAGATAATAGACATTAGAAAACAATGATAATAATAATAATAATAATAATAATATATAAAAAGGGTGTGTTCAAAAATTAAAGAAGCGGAAAAAAAAATTAATCATCGTCACGTCAGTCGAATTTCAGTACAGATGGTCAAAAAAAAAAAGGGTGTGGCAAAACTTTTTTGAATTTTCTTTTTTCACTTTTTTTTTCCACTCTACCATATTTTTCTTTCTTTTTTCTTTATATAAATATATACATATATATATATATATATATTTGCGTTCTATATTCTATATTAAAGTACTCAAAACAACAACTCTTTTTTTTGGTGCTTTGTTTAATTGTTTTTTGTATTGTTATATGCATAGATTGTAAATCAACAAAATAAATACAAGAGAAAAAAAAAAAAGCACCCTTTTTAAAGAAAAAGAGTAGTTTATATATATATTTATACTTGTAACGAATGGATTGTAGATCGATTACATAGAGAAACAGGTTTTTTCTATTTATTTTTATCTTTATATTTATACATATTTACAACTTATTAGACCAAAATATATATATATATACAACTTAAAAACAATAATAAATAACCCAGCAATAACAACAAAAATAAATAAAGAAAACGATAATTATATAAAGTAAAAATAAAAAGTCATAATATATATATATTTATATATATATTATATTTTAAATAAAATATCAATAAACTACTTCAATCATACACATACACGCACCTTCTTAAAGTATGCAAACAAAAAGAAAAACTAGTAAAACTCAAGAATATTCAGAAAGTCGCGGAAGAAAAAGAACTCGTGATAATAGTACAGATAAAGTGAAAATGGTAAATAGAAAATAACTACTTGTAAAAATATGTGTTGTTTTTTTTTATTTGGTTGAGGAAAAAAAAAAGGTAGATAGATAAATTACAGAGAGAATAACAATAAGAGCATATTTTTATATATATAAATATATCTTATGATAAGAAGCTTGTATATTTATATATTTACATTCCTTTTAAAATATATATATCAATAGGAAGATGATAATCAAGATGAATTGCAAATATATATACCAAAGTCATTAAAGAAAATATTAGTAGATGATTGGGAAAACTTTACAAAAGAACAACAGGTAAAAAAATAAGAAAAAATAATAAAGGATCAAAATAGGAAACAGAAAAATAATAATATTACTTTTATTTATAATTATTAATCATATCAAACTCTAGGAAATGCAGCTACCGGCTAAAATTACTGTTGCTGATATATTAGAACGGTATTTACAAGAAAAAGAAGGGTCTGATGGGTAATAATTAATAATAATAAAAATAAAAATAAAAAGGAAAAATAATAATAATCTTAATAGAGAAGAGGGTTGAGATTAAATTGTGTTAGATAAACTGAAACTTATCAATTTATAATTTAAAACAAAAAAAAAAATAGTCATGACGAAATACTTGAACAAACTATTGAAGGGTTAAAACTTTATTTTAATCATTCGGTGAGAACAATGTTACTTTATCGATCTGAACGTAATCAATATTTTGATTTACAAAATTCTCATTCTGATAAGCTTCCAACTGACTTATATGGTGCAATTCATTTATTAAGATTATTTGGTAATTTGTTGTTTTAGAGCAAAAAATAATAATAATAATAATAATAAAAACAAAAAACAAAAACAAACAAGAATGATGATTAATTGAGGTATTTTTTATTTTTTATTATATACTATTATAGTGGAATTGCCTATTTTAATGAACGGAATTAATATTGATGATGAAACTTTAGAATTATTAAGGTCAACTTTTATGGATATTTTATTGTAAGTTAAGACAAAAAGAGTAAAAGTCAAAAAAAAAATAAAAACAAAAAATAAAAAAAGCATTTAGGTAGAATTTTATTTATTTATTTATGTTATTTATGTTATTTATGATTTATTTATTATAAATTTAGATATATCCAAGATAATGAAAAAGATTTTTTTATATAAAAAAAAAAAAAACTGGGATTCACCTAATCCGAATCGATAAGGTTACCAATGATGTCAGTATTTAATAAACAGCATTTATACTATTGGTGAAAAAAAATAGGTATAATTCGTCATATTTTACTTAAAAAATAATAATAGAAAATGCACTGTCCTATCTAGCCTTTTTTTTATTATTATTCCTTATTCCTATCGATAACAATTTAACTTTGTAAAGTACTTTCCCTCTCCTAAATATTTTATTCTGCACATATATACAATGATTATTTTATCATTTTTACACACATACATTTATTATTAATTGTTAAATTTAAATCCCGCTTTTCTTATATATAATTCATTTTTCTGTTTTTAAAACCTTTTTTTTTTTTTTCTCCTACATATATTTTCTGTGTTTTTAAAATATAATTATTATTATTATTATTAGTATTTTTATTTTTTTTTATTTAATATCTACAAATATATATTATTTATAAATTTACAAAGATGATTAATCAAAATATGTTACCCATTGAAGTCTTAGATTATATCATATCATTTACTGATCTTCCAACTTTATATGAATTATACAAATCATCCAACTTATTAAAAATATTATCTAGTAAATATATATACCATGATTATATAAAATCATTATCTATTCGATTATGGATTCATCAACCTGGTAAAGTATCACATTCGCCTATTGACTTCTTTCCATTACATAAAGAAAAAACATCATTATCATACCAAAGTCGATTTAAATCAAAACAAACTAATATTTCTTTTGATCCTGATCAACCTATTTTTATTGATGGCTGTACAATTATACATAAAGATGCAAAAAAACATTATAGTTTAAGTTATCATGATGATCCAATTTTGTTAAATAATAATATTATTAATGATGATGAAGATAATGATAATGATTATAATGACCAATTACAACAAAAAGTTTCATTTTACATGGAAAAACGCTTACAATGGATATTATCTGGGTATATCATTCAACAAGAAACATGTTCTATACAATGTCAAGCATTAACTTTATCATGTGATTTCAGTTTTTTTAATCCCCTTTTGCTGGATAAAAAATTAAAACAACAAACAAAAAAATTATATGATCGTATTCTATTAAAAAAATTACAACAACAATCTTCTACTACTTCTCCAACATCATCAACAACATCATCACCAATATTATTAAATTCTTCTTCTATTTATTTATCAAAACCTCATCTTACTTCTTCTCCTACTTTTAAAGTGATAGAATAGGAAATAATTAAATTAAATACATATGCAATCTTCCTGTATTTAAAATTTTAAATACATCAATAATGATATCATTGATGTTTATTTTTTTTTTAAAAAAGGTTTGTATACCACTTAAATATAATATATGTGCTTATTTAGCTTTGATAGTTGAATTCATCTTTATATAATATATTCATTTTATATAATAAAGTATTAAAGTACAAATTTAAAATGGATGGGTTTAAAAAAATAAAATCCATTTTGGTTGTACAATTATTTCCTTTTCTGTTATAAAAGCAAAACTTAACTTTTTTCTTTTTTCCCTTACTTTTTCCGTTTCGTAATTTTTTTCCTTTTCTTTCTTTCCTACTTTACCTTTTTTTATTTTTATTTTTATTTTTTGTTTACTTTTCCCATTTATAAATATTCTATTTTATTTCTATAATGGCAATAGTAACAGAAAACACGCCATTATTAATTGGTAGAAATAATGGTAGTAGTAGTAGTAGTAGTCAAAATAATGTAAATAACAATAATGATAATATAAGACCAAGAAGACTGTTTTCTCTACCCTCAGCTATAACAGGAGAAGACGATAATACTGAAGATATACCACCTAGAAAAAATCCTTTAAAAGCATATCTTTATATTTTTGGTAGTCTTTTACTATTGTTACTCTTTATTTCCTCTTATCGTTCTACTTTACCACGTCCTTATTCTCTTGTAGAAGCTGGTGATGACCAATTCTCTGGTATTCATAGTTATAATGAATATCTTACTCGTTTTAATCAACCTCACTCCTCTAACCAGTATTACAATACTGAAATATATGAATGGATTATTAAACAAGTAAATGAAATGGCTATTACTGCGAAAGAAAACAATATTAAAGTGGATCTTATTACTAACGATACTACTAACTTAGTAACTCAACGTGATAGATATAGCAAAGGTATACTTTTATAAATATAAATATACTTTTATTTATTTATTATTAAGAAATACTTGTTTGTTTACGTACATTAATTTTTTATTTAATTTATATGTTTATTTATAGATGAATATTGGTATGTAGAATCGCGTAACGTTTTCGTTAGATTACATGGAAAAACCGGTTCTTTAGATAATGCACTTTTAATTAATGCTCACTATGGTAAATTAAAAAAAACTATATCAAAAAGGCTATCCCATATTTATTTATTCACTCATGTTTTTTTTTAAACTTTTATTTATTTATTTATTTATTACTGCTATTAAAAAAAAAAAAATAGACTCAGTATCAACTGCAGATGGCGTAACAGATAATGGTATGGGTACAGCTACAGCATTAGAATTATTATACTATTATGTACGTCATCCACCACGACATACATTGATCTTTATGTTTAATAACTTTGAAGAAGGTGGCCTTATTGGAGCACAATCTTTCGTGAACCATCCATGGTTTAATACTTTCCAACTCTTTTTAAATTTGGAAGGAACTGGTTCAGGAGGTCGTTGTTTACTTTTTAGAAGTAGTCATTTGGAAGCCGTTAAAAAATTGGCATCTTCTAACGCCCAATATTTACATGCATCACCTTTTGGAAACGATCTTTTAAAATCTAGATTAATTCGAAGTGATACTGATTATACTACTTTTACAGCTCATGGAAAACAAGGTTTAGATATAGCTTATTATGCACCTAGATCTCATTATCACACCCAAAGAGATGATCTTGCTCATACAACACCTTCCTCGCTTCAATATATGGGTCAAATGGCACTTGGATTTGTACGTGAAGTTGATGCAAGCGATGATATTTTAGAAAAAGGATCCAACAATGATCAAAATAATAATAATACAATGGAAAAATTCATTTATTTTGACATTTTGGGAAGATGGATGCTTGTTTATTCTTTTACAACCAGTCAATTAATTAATATTTTTGCTTTAGTCTCTATCCCTATTGTTGCTTTCATTTGGTTAGGATTAAAATCACGTGAATCTGAAAGTAAAAGAGTCTTCTGCTTACATGCAACTACACGTTATTTACAAGGATGTTTATCTGTCTTGACAGCAGCCATTTTTATAATTGGTTTAGATGTTTTGATTATCTTTGCTTTATTAAAATTAAAACCTTTAGTCACTTATGGAAATGCTTATTTAGTGGCTATCTTATTATCTTTTACATCTTTATTAGGTTTAACCTTTTCTCAATTAGTATTAACAAGAATTAAACGTTTACATCGCTCTTTAGTAGATTTAAATACTTGTCTTTATGGTCTTACTACTCTTTGGTGGATTGGCGTCATTGGTGCTACTATCCTTGGCGCGGATGAAATTGCTGGTGGATATTTTGCTATCTACTTTTTAGTCACTAGTGTTATTGCTATTGTTTTATCTCATCTTATTAAACATCCTAAAATAAGATTACCTATTGTTTTTGTTACCCAATTGGTTTTACCTATTATTCTTATGGTTGAATTTTGTTTCCTTTCTGTGGATGCTCTTCGTTTCGTTACTGCTGATGGTACACCCGAAGCATCTGGTAATTACACACTTAAAAATAAAAAGAAAGAAATAGAAAAGAAGAAAAAATAATAATAATTTACGTATATAAAAATGATGAATTGGGTTAAATAGGAATATTAATAATAATAATAATAATAATAATAGATAAACAGAGTAAAAAAAAAATCACCTAAATAAGCATATAATATATAGTGATAGATCTAACCTTTTTTTTCATCACTTTCATACAGTTTATACTAGTATGGTAACACCCATTGTTTTAATTACATTACTTTTATTACCTTGGATACATGTTGCCGGTGATAAAAGGCAGCCCACTCTCTTTTTCTTTATTATGTTCATCCTTCTCTTTGTTGTTTGCCTTATTGTCAGTCCATATAATAGAATAAACTCACCTAATCGTGTTTTATTCCATTTAGAATATGATCAAGCTCAACCTACAGCAACTGTTGAATTAATCACTGGTGGCGGATTACAATCTACACTTGAAAGTTATTTACCAAAAGATGAATTAAATTCATTAGAATGCAATGAACAGGATAATGGATATCAAGTATCATGTAAATATCAAACAAAAGATGTTCCAATTTATGCAAATAATAAAAATGAATATCATTTGAAAGTGATTGAAAATAGCTATCACTTTAATAATAATAATGACCCTAACGTTAAATTGAATATAAATACACGTCAACTTCGAATTATTACTACCGTTCAACATAGTCAACTTTGTCAGTTAAAATTCACCTTACCAGTGTCACGTGCTGAAGTCAATGGAGAAAGTATCATTCCAACGGAAGATCATCCCATGTATGCTATTATGGCTTATACCAAAAATAGAGGTCAACCTATCACTTGGGATGTTGAATTACAAGAAAAGGATTTCAATGTATATGGTGTTCAACATGCTGTTCAACTTTCTTGTTTATATGATGATTGGAAAAATGGTGAATTACCAGCTTATACTAATTTAAGAAATCGTTTACCTGAAACTCAAGCTGTCACTATGCGTGGTGGTGTAGGTTTATCTGTTGTACATTATACATCTACTTCAATTGCTTAATATATATATAAATATATATAAGGTAAAAGAAAGAAAAATAGGAAGGAATGTATTTATATAGTGAAATGAATAATAAGTAATAAATAATAAATAATAAGTAATATACTTGTTGATAACTACTATCACAGTATAGGACCTGATTATCTATTTTTTCTTTCAATTTGGAATAGTTTTATGATTTTTTTTTCTGAATACGATAATTAGATTATCAGTTAATATTGAAGAATATTTACATAAAAAGCAAAATTAAAGAAAAAAAAATATTATGTGTTTAAGCATATAAAAAGGAATGATTAATAGAGATATCCATCATTGCAATATATAATTTATATTCATATGTATATAGATATTATTCTAAAGTATTACACATTACTTTTAAAAGGTATAAAATATATTTTATAGAGTCTTCGTATATAACTAATATATAAATTAATAGTGCGCAATATATGTGTTTTTTAAAAAAATAATAATCATGCAGCAATTCATTTTTAGCCAATTACTTTTATCGGACTAATAATAAAAATAAAACGCAATTTTATTGATTGAATGTTTTTCATTCATGTATAATATATATATACATATATATATCGTTTGATACAGTATAATCAACCTTTATTTTAAAAACATGGAATCATATTTTTAACGCTGACCATATATAATTCAAAACTCCTCATAGTATGAGTATTATCATATATATTCTAATTTTTATTAGTAAGAAAAACATATTTTCAATTTTTTTTTCTTGAACAATGATAAAAAGATAGTAAATAATAATAATATAATATTTTTAATAGTCATAATCGTAATACATAATAATATAAAAAGAAACATAATAAAATTCAATATTTATTAATTATATATAAAAGAGCTAATACAGAATTATAAACTAACTACAGGATTTCCATTTTAGTTTTTTTTTGCGTAGTGAATTTTTTTTATAATACAAAATATACAAGTGTTCAGAGTTTGTGAGTACAAAACCAAAGTAAAAAAAACTTCAATTTTCAACTAAATGTTCTTAAAATGGGTATATGAATATGTGTACTAATAAGATATATACTAAATAAAATTTGTGTTATTAGGTATTTATATTCCATTCTTTTCTTTTTCTAACAATGATTGGTATTCTGTGGTGGTAAAATATTGGCGATTTGATATCGTAGGTAAAAAATGGCACTTGTGTTAATCAAATAAATTCCCATTCTTATTAACACTACAACGTAAAATAGAGTTCTTCATTATATTCTAAAGGTGTATGTGTTTAAGAAAAAAGTAACATGCAAATATGTCAATATATATGTTTACATTCTATTTATTATTATTATTATTACAATCTTTTAAAATATTAGAGAAACAATTAAAGTAGTTTGATAAAAGTTTGTCGTCTGAAAGGGAGTTTGGTAACTTTGAATTAACACCTTGAGTGCAAATTTAATATAAGAGAAATAAGCCAAGCCTTTATCTTATCCAGAGTAAGAATGTTTATGCTTTAGAAGCCATAGTAATAAATATGAAAAAAACCCCTAAAGTTTGAGATAAAATCTAAAATAATTCCTAATTTTGTGATGATGAACATAAATAAAAAAGAGATAGAAAGAAAAAAGAAACAATTAAAAGATGCTAAAATGGTCTTTTTATATATATTTTTTTAATCGTCATTACATTTACTATAAGCATTCATATATACCTAAAACATCATTTAAGTTGAAGTTTCTGACCATCCATGATAAAAACTGGGATTGTCTGACCGTCCGTAAAGAGAAAAAAAACTTCACAATTTGACCACATAAGAAAGCTACAATTAATGTATTTTCTAAATATTTTCTTTTCAACCGTAATAACGTATAAGCACAGACTTACTAAATAAAGATACTTTCATTATGAAATTTACGTTCTATTTTCTTAAGATCATGCTCATTTTTTTATTCATTCAACTTGCAAAAATAAAAAATATTTTGATGCAAAAAAAAATCAAAATCCATAAAAGATTTAAAGTGATAATGGCAGATTTATTTTATTAGTAAATATGATTAAAACTAGTGATTATTAATAATAATACTGCATATAATTATGTATATAAGAAGAAAATAAGTTTTTTATATTTTAGATAAAAAAAACATCATAGAGCTTTTTTAGCAGTATTAGCTTAAACGGAATGGGCTAGACTCATTGTGTTTTTTTTTATTTAGTTGGTCTATTTTTTCAGTTTTTTTGAGTAAACATCTTCATTAATGCTTGAATAAATTAGTTAAATAAATAAATAAATAAAAAGGCAATAAAAAAACCATATATATATATATATATATATATATATTCATATATATAGGCGGTGCTTCTCTTTATATAAGTGGGGACCAACTGTACACACCATATATGGTTACACAGTGTTTTTATATTTCTTGTCCTATTCTTTTTCTTTATAGAAATATAGTAGAGTTCTTTTTGAGTATACCAGTGCACATATACTATGATGATATTAGATTCAACAATCCTTTTTTTTTTAATCCTTGGAAAAAGAAGAAAAACCCCATATTAAAAGATTTCAGTTATCAGATGAATGATTATTCTATTTTTTATTTTATAATATTTTAATAATTTGATCAATGATCTAAATGATCTTTTTTATTTACTTTTAAATATCAAAAAATAAAATATATGTTATTAATTATGAATTGATATAATTATTTTTATTCTATTTATACAAGATGTTTCTTTTTTTTTTTTTGTTAGAAATACTATTATTGATTATTTTTTTATGAAAAAAAAAGTAAAAAGATGCTTTTTTAATAAATATATATATATATATGGTGTATATAATAATAAAATGAATGTATAATAATAAAAAGGGATCATCCTACTCTTTTTTTTTGGTTTTTCCTTTCTAAAATAAAATTAATTTTTTGCTTTAGTTTGTTCTTGACGCCATAAAGCTTGTAAAGGTTGGAAAACTTTAGGTTGTTCACGTAAATAAAATAATTTAGCTCTACGTACTTTTAATTCGTTTGTTTGTTTAACAACCTTAATACTTTTAATTAAAGGAGAATATAAAGAATAACGTTGTTCAACACCTACACGCATAACAAGGTTACGAAGTGTGAAAGAAGTATCAATACCTTTTCGTCGAATAGCAATACATATACCCATAAATGAAGAAGTGGTGGTTTCATTAGGGCCATTTAATGTTTCAACTACAACAACTGATCCAGGTTTTATAGCATTTGGATTTTTTTTGGAAAATAATACATGACGTTGATCTTGACTACGTTGTTCTATTTGCTGTTGTGTAATAAGTTCCATAACATTTTTTTTAGGCTGATTTTTGGTTGTAGTGGTAGTGGAATACTGTTGAACTAATATATATATATATATATATATATAAAGAAAAAGAAATGTCAAAATAAAGTTGTATAGAAGATATTTATTTTTTTCATTAGTATATGATAATATATATATCTTTATGATAAATAAAGTTTAAAATATATATTCATATATTTTACCTTTAGTTAAAGTAGATCTATATGTTGAAGGAAGTAATTTTTTTAAAGCATTCATATTTATTAAATGATATTATATATATAAGCAAAGTTTAAATAAAAAGAAAAAAAAAGAAAGAAGAGGTGAAAAAGAATTTTGTTTTTTACTGTATCTAGGGACAAAAGAAGATTTAACAAGTCACATGAAACAAAAAAGGAAATTTTTAAAACGCCGCCATTTCTCTTTTTTTTTTTGCCAATCTTCAACTCTTTCATTCTTTTTTCTTTCTCTTTTTTCTTTATAAAAAAAATACAAGTTCAATTATAATTTACTTTTTCATTCCCTTTTTTATAAATATATTTATTTTTTGACAATCATATCTCTCTTAAAAATAAACTTATTTTACTATATATCCTATTAAACTTAATTTTATAGATACAACCTTTTTTTTTTTTTTGTTAAAAAAAAAGAATAAACGATAACAACAATATCAATAATAATATAATAGAAGTTATAAAATAAAATAAATGACAGAAGCATCAAATACGTCACCTCAAGAACAACAGCAACAACAGAACTACGCACAAATGCAACAATATCAACCATCACTTCAGAACGATAGTCATTCAGTTATATTAGTCACAGCAGGTTATGATAATACAATACGATTTTGGGAAGCACTTAGTGGTATTTGTTCAAGGACTATTCAACATGCTGATTCGGTAATAATAATAATAATAATAATAATAATAATAATAGTAATACTATTAACAATATATGTATATTCATTCTTTTTTTTAACTCACCCTCTCTTTCTCCTTCTTTTTCTTTATTATGTATATATATATCTTAGCAAGTAAATAGATTATGCATATCACCAGATAAAACAACTTTAGCAGCAGCAGGAAACCATAACGTTCGTTTATATGATATCAATAGTAGTAATGATAATCCAGTAAAGTATAATATATATATATATATATATATATATAATAATAATAATAATAATAATCAAATATTTCAATAAATTATAACAATCACTGATGATATACATGTTTTTTTTTCCTTTCATTTTTAGTTAGTAGTTTTTGGAGAACATACTGGCAATATAATAGCAACTGGATTTCATGGAGAAGGAAGATGGATGTTTACAGCAAGTGAAGATGGACATTTAAAAATCTGGGATACCCGATCAGGTATAAATCCTGTATTAACACGTAATTTTGATAATGGCGCACCTATTAATGATGCCGTCATGCATGCTAATCAAGGCGAATTAATCACTTGTGATCAAAATGGTGTATTAAAAATTTGGGATTTGACAGCTCATGCTTGTACTCATCAATTGGTAAATTTAAAATGATTACCATCAATAATAATAATAATAATATAAAATAAACTAGAGAGAGAGAGAGAGGAAAAGAAAAAAAAAAGGACGGATAAATATATTTATATAAATTTTTTTTGTGTTACAGGTACCAGATGAAGAAGTTCCTTTAAGATCAGTAAGTATTGCATCAGATGGATCCATGCTTGTAGCGGCAAATAATAAGGTAAATTATATATACAATGATAATTATAATAATAATAATAATAATAATAATAATAATATGTTGGTTGATTTATTTATTTGGATTTTCTTGGGGGGGGGAATGAATTTTAGGGATATTGCTTTGTTTGGAAAATGTCAAGTAGTACATCCGAATTATCCAATGTAGAACCAGTATATAAATGGCAAGCTCATAACGATTATATTTTACGGTGTGTTTTAAGTCCTGATACAAAGTAAGTGATTATTATATTTAGATAAGGGGTTTGTTACAGATATGAGCGATTTAATTATTAATATTATTATTATTATTATTATTATCAGACTTTTAGCTACATGTTCAGCAGATAAAACTATTAAAATTTGGAATACGGAAAAAAATTTTAAGTTAGAAATGGTATTAACTGGTCATCAACGATGGGTATGGGATTGTGCTTTTTCAGCAGATTCTGCTTATCTTGTTACGGGTAAATCATAAAAAAAAAAAAATTGGGAAAGAAGGAAAAATATATTTTCACTTTCCCGTTTTTTCAATTTTAATCATCATTTATTTATTTATTTTATTTTATTTTCTATTTTTCTATTTTTCTAATTTTCTATAGCTTCATCAGATCATGTGGCCAGATTATGGGAATTATCTCAAGGTGAGACTATTCGACAATATAATGGACATAATAAAGCTGCTGTTTGTGTAGCTTTAAATGATTTATCTGTAGGTTATTCATAATCATATTATATATATATATATATGTAAATCTATAATAATGAGGATAATAATAAAAAAGGTCATACATACACATACACACACATATATATACAAATTTTTTATTGGATGATTAAATTATTTTTATTTTTATATGTATTTTTTTGAGGCTTTTTTTGTACAATGATATTTGATTAAATTTATAAATATATAAAGTTCAGTTATCATATAAAATCTAAATTGATTAAGTAAGATTCTCATAGAAGAAAAAAGAAAAAAGAAAAGAAAAAAAAATTGATAAAAAAGAGAGAGAAAAAAAAAATCAAATTTAGATTATATATATATATATAGGCATGATAATAATAATAAAAAAAAAATATGTATATGAAGAAAAAAAAAAAAAATAGGAGAAAAATAATATATATAAAGGTATAGAAAAAAAGAAAAAAGGTGAAAGAATTAAAAATTAATTAAAAGGCATGTATAAAATTCATATATATATATAATACAAATAGTATTGCAAAGAAAAGAAAAAATGTGTATATATGGAGTTGTGATTATTATATTTAAATGACATCAGAAGAAATAGATTGATGTTGTTTTTGTAATTCAATCAATCTTAAAGCTACTTGTCTAGCATCCAATAAATTATTAGCCATACTAAGATTATATACTTGCCAAGTTAAAGCTTGAATTTCTTCTTCATTCCAATTAGGTACAGTTAATAAAGAAGATAAATAAGATTCTAAATTATTATTATCATTATTATTATTAAGTAATGAATTGGATGATGATGGTGTGGTTTTGGATGATGATGATGATGAGATGATGTCATTGTTTTCATTTGTTGTTGTTGTTAAAGATGAAGTAGTTGGATCATAAGTAAAAATAATTGGAGATGAAGCTAAACTTGTCATAAAAGAATTGCTATTGTTATTATTATTATTATTATCATTATCATTATTATTATTGTTGTTGTTATTGTTTTTTCCTAAAGTAATTAAAACAGGGCCTAATTGATTTGTAGGAGGAACAACACAGACTAAAGTAGAAGGACTCCAATAAGTAGTTGCTAAAGCAGGTTTATCACCAAAATAACAAGTCATTCCTTCATGAAAATTAGAACCTAAAATAGTGATTTCAGTTCCACCTGCTATTGAAGCATGATCAGGAATTATTTTTTCAATCATAGGGGAAGATGATGATGATGGTGATGATGATGATGATGAAAAGGATGATGTAAGAGGAGGAGGTAACATAGTTAATGATTCAATATCATATAAATTTTGTAAAGATTGTTGTTGTTGTTGTTGTTGAGATGATGGATGTTGATGTTGATTTTGATAATTTTGTTGTAATTCAGGAGATATTAAAAGAGAATTTGAAGATGATGTTA
The DNA here is from genome assembly GCA_037043795.1 of Cunninghamella bertholletiae. Lineage (NCBI taxonomy): Eukaryota > Fungi > Mucoromycota > Mucoromycetes > Mucorales > Cunninghamellaceae > Cunninghamella > Cunninghamella bertholletiae. The sequence goes on from JAZGVP010000005.1 coordinate 2,926,980, forward strand.
AACCAGTAGAAGGAATTGTGATTGGAGATGAAGGAGAAGATGATAAAGGAGATGAGAGTTCAGTAGTAGAAGTAAAAGATGGAGAAGATGGAGAGGGCCATAATGAAGGTATAAATAATGGGAAATCTTGGAAAGTATTTGTAGTGGAAGTAGTAGTAGAAGGATGATGATGATGAGAAAGATGAGAAGTAGATAAAAATAAAGATGGATCTAAATAATATGAGTTATTTTCTTCTTCATTATTTGTAGGTAATAAATCTTGATTTAAAAATAATGAAGATGGATGCATTGAATTAGTTTGAATTAAAGGTGAAACATGAAGAGTACTATTATTAGATTCTTCAAATGTAGTCAATGGATCATCTTCAGGAGTAGGTAAAGTTTCTTTTTTCAAAGTAGCTGTGGTTGTTACATCGGATGATGACTTTCTTCTTTTTCTACGTCTACGTTTATCACCTAATTTTGATAAATTTTTATGGTCATCAGTAATCATGACAGGGGGAGTATCACCTTTTGCAACTATTTTGCCTTGGTGATCACTTAATGTAAACTTGATTCTATATATTTATAGATAAATATATAAATAAATAAATAAATAAATATTTGTACACAAAAAAAAAAAAAAAAAAAAAATAACCCTCTTATCAATATTTATATTTATATAAATTATATTATATTATTTTATTTTTTTACCTGAAACCTAAACGTTCATCATGATGACGAGAATAACAAGTAATACGAGTAGGTAAAATACATTCACCATCCTTAAAATGAATTAAAGGTTCACTATTAAATAATAAAATTCTTTGTCTTTCTTGTTCCATTAATGTTTCATCATATAATAAATTTCCAAGTCTTTTTCCTGCTTTTTTACGATCAGCACGTTTCCACTATTAAAAAAAAAAAAAAAAAAAAAATGAAAAGAGAAAATGAAAAAGATCAGTTAATTTTTTCATTTTTTTTTTTTTTAATATTATTACGCAGTAATTATGATTTTTTACATAAAAAGATGATCAGATAATTTTTTTTTTTTTTTGTTTTTTACTTTATATATAAAATCTGAAACCATTTTTTTTTATTATTATTATGATTATGATTATTTTATAATTGAACTTACTTCACGCCAAACACAACGATGACACATTTTTACTTTACGATGACTATCACTTTCACATATGACTTTCGCATTAAGATAAAGAATAGAAGCTTCATCCTTTGGTAAAGAAGGCTCATTGATACTAATAGAAGGCTTTTTTTTATGATGTTGATTATTATTATTATTAAGTAAGGCATTATTTCTTCTCTTAAGAGTAAGCATATCATCAGGTAATTTGATATGAGACCATTTATCCATTACTTTATCACCATCACCAGTAACCAATTCAAGGCCAAGTCTAATTTGAGTTTCAACACGCGACTTTGCACCTTGTTCTGCAATACCCAATACGCGAATTTGATATTCACTATAAAGAAAAAAAAAAAAGGATAATAATATTATTAATATATTTATTAAGCAATATATATATATATATATATATATTCTTCTTTTTCTTATTATTATTATTATTTTACATATACAACTATTCCTTTTTTTTATCCAGTTTATAATATATGAAAATAAAAAAAGACAAGTTATTTGTTACCTAGTTTGTAACAATCCAGATGAAGTAGTTGGTTGATATTGTATTGTGTCACTGTCAGCATAATGTTCTATATTCTTATTTAATGATGTTTTCGTGTTTAAGGCAATGCTCATACTTTTACAAAAAAAAAAATAGAGAAGGATAATAATAAAAAAATTAATACAAGTAATAAAATAGAATAAAATAAGGAAAGAAGGAAAAAAAAAAAGAATAGAAAAAAAAAAGCACACTTTTTTTTTAGAAAGAAGAAGAAAAAAGAAAAGAAAGGAAAAGAAAAAAAAAAGTTGGGAAAAAGTTGAATAAAAGCGGGATATGTGACTATGGTAAAAAAAAAAAAAAAAAAAATCGATAATCGATTAAATAGAGCTGACAATGAATTTTTTTTATTTAAAGTGACTTTAACCTTTTTTTTTTTAAACTATAAATATTTTGTAATCATGGTTTTATCAATCCATTGAGAGAAAATAAAGGAAAAATCAATTAAGAAAAAAAACGTGAATGATTATTATAAATTCATTTATTTTTCTATAAAAAAAAAAGAGGGTGACTCTTTTTATAAATAAATAAAAAAAAAAAAAAAGAGATGATATTTATGTTTTTATTTTTAAAATAAGATTATATAAAAGATGATGAAGATATATATATATTTGTCTTATCAAAGGTTAAAAAAAGGTTAAAATGAATGCTGATTTTATGGATTACAATAAAAAAAATGAATCACCGAATAATGATCACATATATGATATTTTATTTATGAAAGAGAAAGTTATAAATAATGAGTAGAAATAAAAAAAAGAGAGTTGATTGGATTGATTATTTTGATATTTCTGGTTATCCTACCAATAAGAACAAACAATCTAAAGAGGGTTATCTTTTGGTAGTACATGAATAGAATTGGTTAATAAAAAGGGTTATTGATAAAAAGATATCATTTAAAAATGGTTATTTACCAAAATCAAATTACTTATTTGATTACTGTTTATAGTCAAACCTTCCATCAGGAGTATATATTTTTTTGACGTGACGAATTTTTTTTTTTTTAAGATTATAATCCATTTTTATAAAAAGGAATAATAATATACCCCAGTTTTTTTTTCTATTAATAATCTATTGAAGAAATCATTCTTTTTTTTTTTTAATTATATTATTATTATTATTGTGTGTATATATTTTATTATTATTATTATTATTATTATTTGCTTATCAAAGCTTTATATATTTGGAAATAAGGGTTATCTTTACGTAATAACAATGGTTACACTTTATTAAATAAATGATCAATGTTATATATATATATATATATATATATAATCATTATTATTATGATCATTATTTATATTATTATTATTATTATAATTATGGGTATTATTATATAACATATAAAAAAAAAAAAGCATGCTAATGTAGATTATTTTTTTTTTGTTTTGCATAAGTGGGGTATTATTATTATTTTTAATATCTGTACGTCATCAATTGAATGATTCAATATCAGCTTAAACCAATCTACATCTTACATATAAATACATATATATATATATATATATATATATATATATCTTATCTCAGTTGAAAAAAAATTGGTTCATATGGTGTTTACAAATATATATTATCCATATATATATAAATTATATATTACCTATATATATATAAATTGTATATTATATATATATATCATTTATATATATGTATCGGAATGTTAAAGGCATTTTTCCATTAATTTATATATATATATATAAAAGTATGATCATACATTTTCATTAAAATGATTATATGAAACATATTTTTTTTTTTTTCGCACATCTTTGTTCATCATCTTATGATTGTTTCATACTCCGCTTATATTTTTTTCCTTTTTTTTCTTTTTTCGATTATACCATTCTAGAAGTTATTAAATTGTTTCATAGGTACGATTATACATTCATTGAAACACGTTTTATGGCTGTTGTTATTATTATTATTATTATTATTAAATGATCAACTACATAATAATAAGTTACAAAAAGTTTTAATAATAATTTTATTTTATATTATTTTATTTTTAATAAAAATACAAAATATATAAATAAAAATAAAAATATTGGTTTTAATATATATATTAAAAAAAAAAAAAGGGAAAAAAAAATATCATTATACTTTATTACATAATTATTAAGATGAGATATGTCGTTTCTTTGGTGAAGCATCGTGATCAGAAGAATCTAGAGAACGTTTTTTACTATTAGAAAAAGAATGATGATGATGAATTGAATGATGATGAGATTGATCATAAGGGGGTGATGGATAACATAATTGATTATAAGAAAAAGTGAATGTTGATAATGAAGGTGAAGTGGATGATGATGATGATGATGATAATGATGATAATGATGATATTGGTGATATTGGTGATAAAATAGATGATGATGAGGATGATGATGATGAAGAAGAAGAAGAAGTAGAAGAATTAAAAAAATAACGATGATTAAAAGTAGGAGAGATAGGAGAAGGAAGAGATGAAGAAGTATAAAAATAAGGCGAAGGAAGAGGTAATTTAGGTTTTTGTAAATAAGTATGTAATAAAGAATACCATTGATCAAAAGTATCTTTACTTATATATAAATTATAATTAATTAATTTTAAAAAAGTAAGTTCGGCAGCATTTATTTCTTTTAAAGATAAACCACTAATACGAGACCAAGCTCTATTTCGATAATTTTTATCTTGTAAATATTTGGATGCTACCATTAATGAAGCTAAGAACATTCTTCTACCACAACAAATCATATCATGATCCTTTTTCTTTTTCATAATACTATTTTGATGATGAGGATGATTGGCCATATGTAATAAGACAACATGTTTGATTCGAAATAAATAAAATAAACATACTTGTAAATTGGAATAAGTTGTTTTTGATCGTTTTAATATTTCATAAATAAACCCTTTTGTACATACTACTTTGATTTTATATTGATCATATCGTTGATGTTGCCAAATAGAATCAATAATATCAGCCGATGTTTCTATTTAAAAAAAAAAAAAAAATAATTATTAAATTGATAATGATTTATGATTTATGATTTTATTTTATTTTATTTTATTTTATTTTATTTTATTTTATTTTATTTTATTTACCAGCTAATCTATCTATTAAATCTAATTTTTTTATATGGCATAAATCAAATAGATGATTTTTATAAAGAGGTAAATGAATTTCTTGACCCACTGGTTGTTGTTGTTGTTGTTGAGAAGGAGGAGGCACAGTAATAGTTAAAGGTTGTTGTTTAAAATGATGATCATGATTTAATAAAGTACTAGTAGCCATTTTAGAATTATTATTATGATGATGATGATGATGATGAGTAATAATAGGTGGTGGTATATGATTAGGTTTTAAATGAAAAGTGGAAGAAGAGGAAGAAGAAATCATTCTATTTATATTTAAAATAATTTACAATAATAATAATAATAATAAAATGTAAGGAATTTTAATCATATATTAATTATAAAATAAATAAAAAATAAAATAAAATAAATAAAGTGGAAAAAAAGAAATAAGTGATAAAAAATGTATATTCTATATTTATATTAATTTTTATCAAACCGTATATTTTTTTTTTTAATTGAAACGTTTTGAAAATAAAAATATTAAACGTATAATAATAAAAATATTTAAAACATCATCATTCTTTTTTATAGTTTCCTTTTTTAAAAATGAATGAACAAAGAGTTTTTTTACAATGAAATTTATAAACACAGAAGGGGTATTTTTTTTATTATTTTTACTATAATATTTTATTTTTTTTAGGGGAAGGGATTCTTTTTTTTTTTTTTTTATAATACAATAATAAATTGTATTTTATATTTTTCAAACAAAAAAAAAAAAAAAAAAAAAAAGAAAGAGAAAAAGGTGAGGAAATCCATTATTTTTATTTTCTTTTTGAGGGGAAAGTAAGTTTTGGGGGGTGAATCAGTGAGAAAATAAATTCAATCCATTCCCCCCCCCACCCAGTGTAAGTTTAATTTATTATTATTATATGTTTTATATATAAATTTATATATATTTATATATATATATATTATATGTATTTATCAATTTACCCCAAAATTAATATCAATCAGGTGTGTATCGAATACTGATCCTGCTGCGCAAACCATAATAATACATTTATTCTTTGATGGATGATTTTTTTTAAACTGTATCACTTTAAAATTCACTCTTTCCCCTTCTCCCCCCCCCCTTTTTTTTTATTTATTTATTTATTTATTTATTTATTTAATGTGGCAAAATGATGATTATGTATCTATTTTATGTTTATTTGTATATTTATTTACTTTATTTAACGCCACCAAAAGAAAATAACCATCATAATAACAATAATAATAATATAAAACTTGCCTATTTTAATATGAAAGCTTTTCGGAATTTTAAAAAAAAATGAACCACACTTATTCCCATAGTTTGAAATTTTAATTTATCTTTCCTTTCTCTTTTTTTTTTTCTCTTACTAATAAAAAATAACCAACTTTATTCATATAATGACTCAAGAAATGAGTAAAATAGAAACAACAACTACTTATTATAAATATTTATTATTTATTACTTTATTTTAAATATTAATAATTATGTACTTATTATTTTTTATTTAGCTAAACATCTTTTAAACGACCCTTCTACTGTAAAAATAAAAATAAAAAGAATGATAAAAGGAATAAAAATAATAATAACGTGTTTTTTTAAAAAAAAGTTATTCATCTATTTATTTATTTATTTATTTTATAAATATAGCTTGTACCTGATAGTATACAAGGTTTATGTTATGCTAATCCTCATTTAAGATGGATACCTGAACAAAAAGGTTTTTAATATAAAACATATATAAAAAAAAAGCTTAAAAAGTATATATTTCTTAATTTTTATGCAAATATATATATATATATATATATATATATATATATATATATACATACATAGTTGTTTATGATTCAAATATTGAAAAAATAGCTGATAACCAGGTCACATTAATTGCTGGTGGTGGTAAGTAAAAAAAAAAAAAAAAAAAAAAGTTTAAAATAGGTGGTTACATAAAGGATTGAAAAATAAACTATATATATATACATGTACCTTATTTTATTTTATTGTTTCACAATAAGGATCCGGCCATGAACCTGCTCATGGTGCTTTTGTAGGTGAAGGGATGTTATCAGCTGCTGTTTGTGGACATGTATTTGCATCTCCATCTGCAAGTCAAGTCTTATCAGCTATTGAAAAAGTAAAATCTCCTCATGGTACTTTGGTTATTATTAAAAATTATACTGGGGATTGTTTAAATTTTGGTTTGGCTGTAGAAAAAGCCAGAGCAAAAGGTATTAAAGTAGAATCTCTTATTGTTGGTGATGATATTGCCGTTGGTCGTAAACAAAATGAAAAAGTAGGTAGACGTGGGATGGCGGCTACTGCTGCTATTATTAAATGTTTAGGTGCTTTAGCTCTTAAAGGGTAAATAAATATTAAAAAAAAAATAATAATAATAAAAGTAATCAAAATCAAAAATCATAGCTATATTTATATACATATATATATATATAAACTTAAACTTAAAATAAATAAAAAAATAATATATATTTTGATCATTCATCATTATGATTATCTGATTTTTTTTTTCTCATATAGTGGATCCTTGGAACAACTCAAACAACTTGGGGATGAACTTGTTCAAAATAGTGTTACCTTAGGCGTAGCATTAAATCATTGTCATGTTCCAGGAACATCATCTAATCAAAAACAAGCTCTTTTACCTAATGAAATGGAATTGGGGATAGGTATCCATAATGAACCAGGCTTAAAAAAATTAAATATAATGTCAGTTAATCCTTTAGTAAATCATATGTTACAGTTGTTAATTCATCCAAAAGACGAGGATTATCAATATTTAACTTTTGATAAAAATAAAATAAATCCCGTCATCTTGCTAATTAATAATTATGGGGGTACGCCAAGTATTGAATTTAACGTGATCATTAAGGAAACCGTAGAATCTATTTCCACCCATTTCCCTCATATCCAACTGGAACGTGTCTTGTCAGGGTCATTTGTCACAAGTCTAAATATGTTGGGTTTCTCACTCTCTTTGATTCGTTTGGATTATAAAAATAATAATAACGATTTATCGCCACAAAAATTAATATTAGATTTATTAGACCTTCCTGTCCAGGTACCTGGCTGGCCCAATACTTGTTCTACTGGTCCCTTTTCTCCTCAAATTACTGAAAAAGTGAATGATCAAGTAGATACTACTAATATTAATACAACCGTTGTTTCTCTTTCAATTAATGATCATGGTAAGACTCATATATATATATATATATAAAAGTTTAAAAAAAGGATAAAAAGGAAACAAGTTTTAGGTTAAGGAAAAAAAAAAAAAAAAAAAAAGTGGGAAAGATGGTAGGACAATAAAGCATGACTTTGTTTATATTTCCTGACAATATATTTATCCCTTATTTATTTCAAATGTTGGGGCTCTTATTATTAAAATAGATAATGTAGTATTTAAAAATGTAATGCAAAATGTGATTCAAAATTTAACAAATCAAGAGTTCTTGGATACAGTTACTAAATATGATACAATCTTAGGTGATGGTGATTTTGGTCAAACAATAAAAATAGCGGCTGAAGGTATTATTATTATTATTATTATTAAAAAAAAAAAGATAATGATGATGATTAATAATAAGAATAAAAAAAAAAAAATAGAGGAGAAATATTAAGGAGTATAGAGCTTATTTTTTTATTTTTATTTTTTTTATTTACTTAGCCATTCAACAAGATTTAAATAATTATCCACTCTATTCTTATTCTAAAACATTATTAGCCTTATCAGAAACAATAAATCATTCAGTAGGTGGTACAGCTTCAGCTATCTTTTGTATTTATTTAAATGCTTTAGCAAATGGATTAAATAAATATGGTGATGAATCAGTACCATCATCTATTTCCTTAAATGTATGGTCTAAAGGTAATTTTTTTTTTTTGTTTGTTTATATTTACATTTTATACAAATATATATATATATATATATATGGAAATATAAATAAAAAGATCTGATAAAAAAAATGATATTTTATATTTAACATATTTCTTATATATATATATAAATATTATAGCATTGCTCTATGCATTAAATTCATTAGAAAAATACACATTGGCACGTAAAGGGGATCGAACAATGATGGATACATTAATACCTTTTGTTGAAACATTTAAAATTGAGCCTCATTCGTTATCAAATGCAGTAGAAGCTGCACATCAAGGTATGTTATCAACTAAAACTCAAGTAGCTAAAGTAGGTCGTTCTTCTTATTTATCAAATGATGATGTACAAAATGCAAATATTCCTGATGCTGGGGCTTACGGTTTAAGTTTCATTTTAAATGTAATAAAAGATTCACTTTAAATAAAAAAGGGTAAGTCATATATTTTCCTAATTTATATATATTTAAAATATATAAATATATAATGATTTTCTCTATGTAATTTTTTTTTTTTTCACCTACTTCCTCTCTTCCCCTCCCCCCCCCCCAAAAAAAAAATCATTTACCCCTCTATACCCTTAATTTTTTTTATATTAAAAAAAAATAAAAGAATCAAAAATCGAGATATTCATTTAAATGGGATGTAATAAAAATAATTTATAAATTATATATAGTTTGTTTATTATTATAATAATTGAATCTTAAATAATAGTAAAATCGCTTTATTTATTTGTTATGCCGAATACCATATTTGGAATTTTAATAACAAAAAATGAAATCAAAAAAAGCAATTGATTATACAAATAATATTTCTTGCTTTTTAATATATATTTTTCTATCCAATACAACCATAACACATTGATCATGACACAATTATTCCAAATTAATAAACCACAAGATCAAGAAATATACATTATATTTTTATTTAATATGTCATGATCAATAAAAAATTATATTATGATTTATGTATATAACCATTTAATAATGTTATATTTCCATGTATTATAAATTAAATTATAATATTATATCTGATCTACAGATAATTTATTTTTCAAGTAGATATACTATCTTATTTGTGTTATATATATTTATTACTCACTTGATAAAAAAACAAAAAAACAAAAAATGCTTTTTATTTTCAAAATAATGATCTACTGACGTTTATCATATATTATTATTGTTATTATATTTTATTGTTTTCTTATGAAATAAAATATTATATCATAAATAAAATATAAAATAAAATAAAATAAAATGAACAATCATTTTGAAGTTTAAAATATGCATAAAAGTAGCTATCATTCTAGTCTTAATGGGTTTTTTAAAACTCAGTCATGACGATAATATTTATTTCTTAATGAAGAATATTTAAATAATATTTTTTTTTTTTTATTAAATAATATGTAGTTGAATAATAAAAATAAATGGCGCATATGTTTATTTTTTATTTTAATTAATGATAAGTACATGTTTTACTATATTTATCCATTCCCCCTCCAAAAAAAAAAAAAAAAAGAATATGTTCATTAGAATTTATTTTGAATATTACAGTTTTGGGATAAATACTTAAAACTACATTTCTTCTGTACAAAAAATCCAATCTTTTTTATGTATTTATTTATTTTATGTATTTTATATAATAATTCATTCATTAATAAAAAATATTAAGTTAATTTTAGAAAAAAAAGTTAATGTAGAAATAAAATAATAAATAAATAAATAAAAAAAAAATACAGTATTCATTAAAAAATGTATATTTGTGTATATGATTTTTTTTTAAAATTGTCATTGGAGGAGATAAAGGAAGGATATATGCATATTTATAACATATTGGTATCAGAAAAAAAAAATAGTAATATATAAATATATATATATATATATATATATATATACATATAAGATGGAAATGAAGGAAATGATGAAATATTATGATTGAATTTCAATCGGTAAAAAATTACCTACAATTATAGTCTAAATGATAAAAAAAAAAATAATAGGCAAAGTTAATTAAAAATTGATATAATTATTTTTCTTCTATTTATTTATTTATTTATTTATTTTACTTACAGGTATATTAAATTTATCTCGTCTTACAGTAAAAGAGAAACAACATGACATGACCATAGGTTTAGTTTGATGTCTAATTAAACATGAAGTTAGGACAGCTTTTTGTCGTGGATCAAACGCAATATTCCCATATTTCTAGATAAACATATATACAACAATGTTAATACTTATTTCAAATGAATTTATTATCACTATTACTTACCTCCCAATAATTAACTGTAGATTCTTCTGCCATTATTTCATATATACACATTCTACCCTATATATAATAATAATAAATATGATTAGTATTTACTTCTTATTTACTTTACTTTAGTATACATATATATATATATATTCTTTACATCTCTTAAATCATCAACTGATACATCAATAAGGGAAGCAAACTCTCTATTTCCTTTATATATTTCACCTGTTCTACGCCAAAGACATGCAGGAATTGCCATTGCACTAAATACTCGATCATAATCCTATTTTTTAAATAAAAATAATCGTTATTTTAAAAGTAAAACATAAATTTCATTATCTTTATTCATACATCTATTCATCTATTTATTTATTTTATCTATTTATTTATAAATATATCATTGATTGATTTTAATTACCAATAGGAGTCGTTCAAATGCTTCTTCAACCAAGATGAGATCAACATCAGTCAGTTGTTGTGCAACATCTCTAAATGTCGGTCTAAATGTTCCCATGACATTCAATATTCGTTGCCTGCTATCGGGTGACATACTAAAAATATACACACCCCATTATTAGTAATAAGCCATCATCATCATCCAGAAATAAATAAATAAATAAATATATATATATATATGAGAGAAAGAAAGAAAAGAAAAAACTTACTATTTATCCATATATCGTTGTAATCTAGCATAACCATTAACATAATTATAAGGTTTTAAAAAGCCTGCTTCATATTTAGCGTTAATCACTTCATTTAATCTATCTTCTAATTTTCCATCTTTTGGATCAGCTGCTGTTAAAAAAAAGTTTTCTTTACTTAATTCATTTTTACTATATTCCTTATTTGATACATCATCTATAAAATCACTAATAATACATAAAACATCACACAATTATTATATTGTTAAAAATAATAAATAGGATAAATGATTAAATAAATGTATATCACTTACTTTAATACATTTAATTCATTTCCCATAGATTCACTAGCAAAGGTTAATGGTATAGATGTGTTTGGCCCTATGTTTTTTTTTTAAAGAAAAAAAAAAAAAAGAATGAAAAAAAAATTAAAATAAATTTTCACTATTATACTTATTTCTTTTCTCTTCTCTTTTTTATTATTATTATTTTTAACTCCCACCCCTTTGCTTCTTCCCACGCTTTTTTTGTTTCTATTATTTTCTTCTTTATTCTTTTTCTTTTAGAATGCATTGGCTAAAGTTTCTACTCTTTCTCCATTGATTTTCTTTATTTATTTATTTATTATTTATTTATTTTTACATATAAATAAATAAATAATTATAATTATGTACCCATTCTTTTATATATATATATGAACTTCATTTATTTTTACAAATATCTTACCCCAATTATTAGCATCCTGTTGCGTTTGAATATATTGGTTATTCATTGTATTTATAGGTGTCATTGAGGTTGTAGTTATAGTAGAAGAAGTTGAAGGTGGAGAGGAAGTTGAAGGAGAAGGAATACCTGATTTTATTTTATTTGATTTTTTTCTACCATGATTGGATCTAGGTTCATCATGACATAAGTCACCAATACTACGTTTTATACATCTTTGACAAGGTCGTCCTTAATATTTTATTTTTTAAAACATAAAAAAAAATAGGATGAAATAAAGTTTGTTAGTTTATTATATATATTTGTATATATTCAACTTTAATATTACTTTTTTTTCCCTCTCTTTTTATTATTATTTTATCCAGTTCTTATATTTATATACATATATACATTATTTAATGGGATATAATTTATATCGGTTTAGACTTTTTTTGTTTATTATTATTATTATTGTGTATAATCTTATACCTTCATCACAAGTCATATGAGATCTTCTACAAAATACACACGCTAGTTACAAATAAAATAGATTATAAAATAAATAAAGGTGAATAGAAATGATATTTATATATAAATACTATTTATTTATTTATTTCTTATTATTAATATTACTTATTAATAATAATAAAGGGCTTTTAACTATTTATACTTCTTTCTTTTTTAATATATGTATATATAAATAAGTACCTAAAGAAACCTTTTTACGTTTACGTTTCATGATATTATCAGAAGTTGGTGGTGGTGGTGAAGTCATCATATATAATAGTGTAATATTTAATTATAGAAGTTATTACTATTATTGTTATTGTTATTGTTATTGTTATATATATTAGATTATTGTTTTATGAATGGACAATAAAATTATTAAAAAAAAAAAAAAAAGAAAAAAGCGAAAAAGAGAGAAATGAATAGTAAGCCTAGTTTATTTTTTCTCACCTTTTTTTTTTATTAATCTCCCCCACACAAAACTGAGTTTTAATTTATTTATTTTTTTAGTTAAAGAGGGAAAAGGAGTAAAGCTTTATGGAGTTATTTTTTACCACCAAAACAATATTTTAGTGTAATGAATTTCGGTAATGCCAAATATAAAGTAAAATTGTGGAGAAAGAACAAAATAATAAAAAAGATAACCCTTTTTTTGTTTAATTCATTATTTTTTTTTAATGATTCTTATTATTAATTGTTGTTTTTAAACCTGTGATAAAATACCATCAAATGTTGTACCATTCATTTATATATAAATAAATAAATAAAAAACGATGCTCTTAATCATATTTAGGTAAAAGTAAAAAAAAAAAAAAAAGATGAGATCAAATAAAATATTTATATTATAATAAAAAAAGAAAACCACCTGACAACATCTACCTAAAACTATAAGTGTTACACAAATAGATATAAAACGCTCAAACCAATTTCCTTTGCGCTAATATATATATATAAATTGTTTGTATATACTTTAAAAAGAAAGAATGACATAAAAAAATATTATGTATGAGACAAGATACGCAATGAAATATTCTAAAAAAGGAAAACCTTACTATAATGAATGTTAACTCGAAATTTATTCCATTCTTTATTATATACAACTAAAATATACATATATATAGTATTATGTCTCTATTATATTTAATTTTATACAATTTGATGAGTATTTCTACCATTTTTATTATTAAAAGAAAAAAATTATTAAGGTATTACAATATGTAATGGTAAAATGTAAATATATAATTCTTAAATGGGTATAATGATAAAATAAATATATAAATGGAAATAACTAATATATATATATATATATATATGATATATTATTTTTGAATTTCTTTTTCTCTTCGAGCTAAAATTGTTACAAAATCATCATCGTCAGAATCACTATACAAATCACTATCATCATCATCATCTGTTGGATTTTCATGAGGTTTATCATAAACATGGTCCATTTCTTCTTCTTCTTGTATTTCTTCTTCTTCCAGATCAATATTATTAGTTCCATCATTTGATTCATCCATTAATACTAATCTTTCATTTTTAGTTGATTGATTTAAATTAGAACTTCTAATAGAGACAGTAGGTGATTTAATTGGTTCAATATATGTACCTTGAATACCTAACTTTTCAATGGAACTTTCTGGTTTATAAATATCATCCATTATTTTTTCTTTATTTTTTTCTTCAATATTATCTTCTTCCTTAATCATCGTTTTATTTTCTAATGGTGATGGTAATGGCGATATATTAGTTTGTCGATAATTACTAAATACTGATACTTGTCGAAAAATACCAATGGATAGCTCTTTATGATTATTATCTTTTTGTTGATGACCTGCATCCACTAATCTTTTTGATGATGATGATGATTTAATATCTTGTTGATCATTCAATTCTTCTCTTTTTATGGATTTATTATTTTCGTTTTCATTCTCATGCATCATGATATTTGTGTTCGTGTTATTATCATCATGTATAGGTTCATTTGGTGATAAAGATGACGTTGAATTTTGCTTATCTAATGATATTGAAGATATAGGTGAATTCAACGTTGATGTAGTTTGATTATATCCAACTTCATTTTGATCATGATCATGGCTATTTTTTACTAATTTTTCTTCATCACTATCCTGAGAACCTTTCATTAAATTATGATCAATTTGTCTAATGGTTGTTGGTGTAGATGTAGTTTCAGTATATACTTGTGAATCATCATTGTTCATATCATTTTTATTATTATTATTATTATTATTATTATTATTATACATGTAATTAGATGATTTAGGTGATATAGGTGAAATAGGGGATTTAGTTGATTTAGTTGATTTAGTTGATTTAGATGATTTAGATGATGATTCAGATAATGATGACGGATTGGATACATCATGATGTTGATTTGGTGGGTGATCTATATATTGAAGATGAGAAGAAGTTGTTGACGATTCTGTTTGAATAATAGATACACTATCTTTACTTTCATTTATTGTAGAAAGCATGGAACTTGTCCCTGGAGCTGATGTTGAGACGTAAGAAGATGATCTACTAATATGAATATCATCAGGCGATATGCCAAATGATTCACCTAAAGAAAGTCGTAAATTGATATTGGGTGGTGATAATGTAGTAGTTGGTGAATTACATTTATCAGACCCTTCAGTTTCTTTTTCATGGTCATCATCCCCATTATGATCATTCTGTTGTTGTTGTTGTTGTTGTTGATCATTATCATTATTATCATTTTCTTCTTCTTCGTCACTCTCATCAATTGTATTTATAGTTTTATAATATTTACCTACATTATTAAGATGAGGTGGAACAGAAGGTGGTAAAGAAATTTGAGATTGATAGGTTGAAGAAGTAGGAAATAAAGGATTTGAATTTCTTTTTAATTTAGTATAACGATTATTTTTTGAAAATGGTGATTTAGGTAATGATAAAGATAATAAATCTAAATGTGAAGATAAACTGGATGGCCGTATAGAATTTGAAGATCGCTGTTTTTGTTGTTGTTGATAGTGTTGTTGTTTAGGTTCATTGATTTGAATATAATGATTAATACCTTTTACAAATTTTGGATCTAAATGATCAGGAGGAGATGCGTTTATATTAGGTAAAGTACCTATTACAATTGGAAGTTCTACTTTCATACATGATAAATGAATATCAGATTGCTGATGATGATTTATTATAGGTGAAGGGTACTGTTGATGTTCATCTAACTCCGCTTTAACTTCAATACGATAATCAATTTGCATAAGTCTAGCATTTAAATTAATAGTAGGTGAAATATGTTTTGGAATTAATAACGATACTGTTATTGTTTGCCCTGATATACGTTGAACATTAATATCTGCTTTTGTACTATTTATAACAATAGGTGATAAAAGATAAGCTCTAAGAAGAAAGAGAGAGAGAAAAACAAAAAGGAGAAGAAAAATAAAGTCAATGATTATATTTATAGATATTAATATATATATTTTTAAATAAATGAGTACTTACTTTTCTTTACATAAAATACGAGTATATCTAACTAATGATACAGTAAGTCCATTCTCTCTTTGATAAGGTTGGAAATGCTGAATATCCACTGTAACTTTAATTTTTTGATCTACCAATCATATAAATATAATATTAACGTTTGTTCTATTTTTATCTCTTTTTTTTTTTTTTTCAAAGTATTCCTTTTCAATTTTATTTAATTTTATATAGGAGAAACCTACTTCTTAAATAACCTTTATGAATTAAAGAAGCAGCTAAATTAGCTTTATCGATACCATAATAATCATCTTCATCAATAAATTCATCGGGTTGTTTTGATTGCCAAGTGATATTATCCCATACAGGTTCTAACATTTCACTTTTACTAATATCTAAGCGTTCAAGTACAGGAATATGTAAAAAAGCAGTTAAAGGTGACCATTCTCTGGTAGAACGTTCCAACGTGCCTTCAATAATATATTCAATAATACCACCACTATTTGTATCACTCTAAATAAAATGAATATAAATATAGTCATAAAATAAATAAATAAATAAACAAAGAACAAATAAACTAATTTTTTCTTTCTTTCTTTTTAAATATATAAATATATATATATTATATGTTTATATATTATCTATAATAATAATAATAATAAACCTACTTCAGTGCAACTTGGTAAAGAAACGTCCACAGGTAAAGTAAAGTCAAAAGTATAATTGTAAGTTTGACCTTCTTTTAAAACGGCAGGAGTAATATCAAGATGATAAGGTTGTTTAAAATAAATGTATTCATCTTGCTTTTTTGAATTAATATAAGTTCTTACACGGCCTATTAGTTGAAGGTGAACACCAGCTATTTTCAAAGGTCTTGCAGGAACTATTATAAATTGACCACGAACTCTGTCTCCTCTAAAATAATATTTTCGTTCATCTAGTACAATGTTTAATACTGTATTAGTTTTGGTATTAGATAATAATCTTTTCATTACAACATTAATATAAAAAGTATAAGAATAATAATAAAAAATTGAAAACAGAAAAAGAAAAAGAGAGAAAAAAGGAATAAGAAAATAAAAAATTTAAGCTTTTTATAAAACAAAAAAAGAATGAAAAAAAAAAGATTCCCCTCCCCTTTTTTCTATATAAAAAAAAAATCCAACAGATTGACAAGCCAAAGGATTAATTATATGTTAAAAAGGTAAAATAGAGAGTGGCTGATCTAAACTCCGTACATTAGCTCAAAGTAATACCATGTGACACAACGATTATACAATGGTTTACCATTGTTTATCTGTACTTTTTATTAGTGGCGTTCACAAAAAAAATTAAAATGAAGAAAAGAAAAGAAGAAAGAAAAAGAGAAAAATTAAATAAAGTGATTACTTTTTTAGAATAGACAATGATTTTGAAATGTGGAGAAGATTACTCAAAAAGATTAACTTTTTACAACTTAAACCAACCATAAATACTTATATAAATAATACATATAAAATTAAATAATGAGTTAGTATTATTAAAAAAAAACTGTCGATTGAACCACCTGTCTAAGATTTATGAAGCAATAACAAAAAAGTATATTTTAAGTCCAGTAATTACTTAGGCAACTATTCAAGTGTTTCAAGATTTTTTTTTCTTCTTTTTTTTTTTTTGATAGTCTTTATTAAAAAAGCACAGAATTCAATATTTTATCAAAAAATGAGTCATTTAATATTTACTTTTGCTTTGGATCTAATTATTTTTAAAAAATGGAAAAGTATCTTTTAGAATTATATATATTTTCTAGTTTATGCATGAAAAATGAATCAATCTATATGAAAATATGGAGTAAAAGAAATCTATTTCCGTTACAAAGAGTAAATTTAACTTAAAATATATAAAGGAACTTTTAATATGATATACTAAAAAATTCATTGGGTTAACTCATATATAATGAATCATTTACCTAATGATGTATTATAAATAAAATTGTTAATATAAAAAAAGTCATTCATTTTTTAAAATAGAATACTCTTATTTCACTTTAAATAATTAATAAATATATAGTAAACAGTAAAGAAGAAAATAGCAATAAAGAAATAAAAATTCCTAAAGTTTAACTTTAATGAAAATCATAGTTTATTAATATCTAAAATAAGGTAAAAACTGCCAGAAAATGGTAATAACTTAGTATGGTCTTTCCCTATTTGAGGAGACTAAAAAAATGATAGATAAAGATTATTTTCTAGCGGATTTTTATTATTATGAAAGATTACTCTTCTCTCCCTAAAAAAACCCAAATTGGCTTTTTTAATGTAAATCATATTTGACTACCGATTTCACTTTAAAGATGCTAAGCCAAACTAATTCAACTTTGGAGTAAAGTTAACCTTTTTGATGAAATAAGCTATTAAAAAAGAAATAAAAATAGAAAATGGATGGTTTTTATTTATTTATTTTATAATTTTTAAATAGACGAGGTAAAAAAAAATACTATTGATTTTTTGATATTCCGTCAAAAAAAGTGATAATAGCAGCCAATAATCACTCCTTATAAATTGATATTCATTTATGAAATTTCATGAAATAATAAAAAATTATAAATATTGAATATATATATATATATATATATATATATATAAAGACCATGAATGTAATAAGAATAAAAAATAGGAATAGTATAAAGTAAATAAAATTATTTCGAATAAAGAAACAAAGATCATCTTTTTTTTATTTATTTATAGTCAATATATAAAAAAAGGGTCGCTCATTAAAAATACCCATACCAAATAGAATCATCCTAAAAGAAAATCAGATATCTCTATACTTTTCCAATCAGATAATTTTTAAACTCCGTAATTATACTCTTTTTAATAAACAAATCCTTTTTTTTCCTTTTTCTTTTCTTCTTTCTTTCTTTTCCCTCTTTTTCTTTATTATTAACTCATATTTATATTATACTATTATTATTATTTTTTATTATTTCTTTATATAGAATTTTTTTAATTTATTTATTCATATATATATATATATATATACATATATATATAAATTTAGTATTAATCTAGTATACATATATTATTATTATTATTATTCTATTTATCTGAAAAATAACTAAATGGTACCCAATCTATTGGGTGGTAAACTTCTTACAGGTGTTTTACCATTAGACAAACAAGAAAATGTTGAACCTTGGTTACCTTCACATTCACCTATTTTAGATATAGAGTCATGTATAGATGATCCTACACTTGCACCATTAGGTGGTCATATTCGTCAACAACAACAACAACAGCAGCAGCAACAGCAGCAAAGAAATAAACAAATTAAAATAAAGAAAAAGGAAAAAGAAAATAATAAAAAAAATGGTCAAGTTAAAATTCAAAGAAATTACGATTTATTATTAAATAATAAAACTGGGGTTGAAGGAAAAAGTGGAGGTTTATTAATGTTAAGAAGAAAAAATTTAACAGTAGAAGAATTAGCTGATCATTTAAATACTCTTATGATGAAACCATCCACTTTATCACCTTATTTACAAAATAACCAACATAAAAATTATTTTGATAATCTAGTAGAATTAGATATTTCTCGGAACAAGTTAACCAACTTACCATCAGGAATCACACTTTTGCACCAGTTGCGGACTCTTAATGCATCATCTAATCTGCTGACAGATATACCAAAAGAACTTTATCATATGACTAATTTACAAGTGCTTATTCTTTCTCAAAATCAATTACATATTATACCTGATGAATTACCACTTAAACTTCCTTTATTAATGACTCTTTCTGTTGCTGGCAACATGATTGATTATTTAACTCCTAATATAGATCAATGGAAATACATGAAGCATTTACAATTAGGTTCTGTTTTTGGGGGTAATCGTTTAACTTTTTTGCCTGATACTATTGCTCATATGGATCAATTACAAGAATTAGATATTTCTCATAATCAATTATCTATTTTACCTTCCAACATGTTTATTCCTTCTTTATTACATTTAAATGCATCTCGTAATCAATTGGATTTTTTACCTTCAAGTATTGGTCAATGTCATCAATTAAAAACTTTAAATGTTAGTTCCAATCATTTAACTACTTTACCTGCTGATTTAGCTAATTTACAAAATTTAGAATTATTGGATATATCTGAAAATTTATTATGTATTATGCCTGCAGATATTTTAGAAAGAATGAAAACTACTTTATTAATTACTGGTAATCCTTTAACTAGACCTGGTCATTGCGATATTTATAATTCTACTGATGCTTATGCTCAAGTATTAAAAAGAATGACAATGCGTGCTGTACCAATGATGACTTCTTTATCTAATACTTCTAATACTTCTTCAACTAACAATCATCCTATATCTACTTCTTCTTTTTCTAATCATCAATGTGGTCCTTATGGCACTGGCTGTTTAGGGATTTCTTCTTCTCCATCTTCTTCTACAACAACTTTTACCACTTTACAAAATATACCATCATCACCTATTCCATCAGCATCAACATCATCATCAACAATAGCATCTAATAATTTAATTTCTAATCATAATAATAATAATAACAATGTAAATATAAATAATCATCATATTACTCATCCAAAAACCATTTATCCATTAAGATGTGAATCTTCATCTTCAGCAATGGTATCATCACCTTTATCAAATTCACCAACAACTAGATCATCACAATTATGGTATGGAGATAATGATGATGACTCATTAATAGATAGAGAATTATCTTATTTAGCCCAACAACTCAATGTACAAGGATCAAAAAGAGATAGGCAATTATCCAATAATGACTTAAGTACCAATTCAATAGTATCTACTTCACCATTAATGATACCTACTACACCTACTTTATCACCAAGATTAAGAAATGAAGATGTCCTTTTAACAGAATTACCTGATACTGCTTCCATTTCAAATAGTCCAACTTTAGGTAGATCTTATTCACCTTTTGATGAAGATATGTTTTTTTCAAGATCATTATTAATGGACTCATCACCTTCAGCTTCTTCAACAACTAATAATAATAATCATTTGAATTTGGATAGAGATCAAGAAAATGCATCACCAATCACAAATGATCATTGTACATTGATTAACAATAGTGGATGTTTATCACCAAATTTAATAGCAAGCACCAATATTGTTCATTCATTAAGAGAATTAGCAACTAGAGTAATATTAAATTCCAAAATCAAATATCCTTTACATATGATTCCACCTCATTTGGCTAAAGATTTATCAAAGGCTCCTAGATGGTGTGCTCATTGTAAAAAAGCATTTGTGAATGAATGGCTAACATCTGTTGAAATTAAAAGTTATCGTAGTCATCCTGCTGTGGTAAGAAGAGTTCGTTTTTGTACTACAAAATGTTGGCAACTTTATTTGCATTCTAAAAAATCCATGGTATGTGTCCATCGTGCTGAATCTCAAACTATTGAACGTGAAAGTGCTGACCAAGAAGAGAGTGAATTTTTACAAGCTTCTTTATTGGCTGATATGAATTAACTTATCAAAATATAAAAAAAAAATGTTATTTATAGTTTAATACATTTATTTATTATTTATACATGTTTATTTTTATTTTTTATTTCTTTATTA
Source organism: Cunninghamella bertholletiae (assembly GCA_037043795.1). Taxonomy (NCBI): domain Eukaryota; kingdom Fungi; phylum Mucoromycota; class Mucoromycetes; order Mucorales; family Cunninghamellaceae; genus Cunninghamella; species Cunninghamella bertholletiae. The sequence continues at coordinate 2,948,820 of JAZGVP010000005.1, forward strand.
CATGATTCCCCCACTTTTATTTATTTGTTTATTATATATTTATTTTATTTTTGTAGATAATAATCTTTTATTTGTTAATTTCGTTTGCCTTTTTATTATAATTATTATCTTACCAATATTAAATAAGCATTTTGAATAATTACATATTAATTGTTGATCACTTTTATTACTATTATTATAATTATAATTGTCTTTTTATTGAAAGTTTCAATTAATGATGAGTTGTAATGGACGGTAAATATAAAGTGATATGGATTCAATACTAGGTGATAGAAAAACTTCCATCAATCAATAAAAAATCATTTAAAGTTATAAAAACACTGCGTGTAAAAAGAAAATGATTAGTTTATATAAATAATGATTTAAATATGATGTTGACAATATATGTATCAACTATTTTTGTATATGCTGTATCTTGATGTTATTTAGATATATATTTTAATTTGATTAGTGTTGTGAATAGAATCAAAAGAAATGGCGAATTCATGTTGTAATATATATATATCAATTTTATTTATATATGTTGTTTTATTAAATAAATTTATGAACCCTTTTATTCATCAAATCAACAAATAAATAATTTTTTTATATATCCATACTACTTTCAATATTTCAATGGTGTGTTCTAATAAACTGACCTTTAACAATAGATATGTACATATTATCCTGATCTTACTATTTTGAAGTCGCTTTTTAAAAAAATAATAAAATTGAATGGTTGCTGACATTGAATAACTTATTTTTGTAATTAAAATAATACAGTAAATAAAGGGCAAGAAAAATAGATATAGCTCAAGTAACCGAAAAATAGTTAGTCTAAGGCATATTTTTCTTTTATCATTCTTATTTTGAAAAACTATATATTTTACATTTATTTCATTTTTATATGAAATAAAAAATGCACCATTTACTTTATATATTATTATCTTGAATTTCTTTTAGTAAGAAAATTCATTATGACATTGAAAAGTTTTATTAAAAAAATACAATAACAGGAAAGAAAGAGGGAATGGAGAACAAAAAAATAGCAATTTAAATAGCTTTTTTAAAACTCCGATTTTTTTAATCAAAACTGAGCACAAGATTGAACCTAATGCTTTTTTTTACTAAAAATAAAATTAGAATGAATCATTTATTTATTTTTTATTTACATGACTATTATTTAAAGAAAAAGAATAATAATAGTAGCATTAGTTGGATTAATTCATTATTTTCCTTTATTATTTTACATGTAGTTTATATTATAAAATTAAATTCAATTAATCAATATATTTCATTTATAATAAGTATTGTTTATTTAACTCCATTTAAAAAAACGGTTCAAGTACTTAGCAGAATTGTACTACGATTAATTATAATCATGAGGTTCCTTTTTGAGTGTATTTATTTAACCAGGTAAATAAAAAATAATGTATGATATCATTATTTTTTTTAATTATTATTATTATTAACATCTCATCATCATTATTATTTTATTATTATTAGTATTTCTTATATATCTTATTATTATCCTTTTTATTTTTATTGTAAAAGAAAATAGTATGATGGTTTTATATTTTGTTCCTTTAACAACTAAGAAAACGGAGTTTAAATTTACAGAATTTAAATTTTGAATTTCCATACACACACTTTTTATTTCCCTTTCTTTCTGTTTTCTTTTTTTATACTCTAAATATTCATATATATATTTATATATATTCATATATAAACTTTATTATTTTAATAGTAAAATAAAAGTAAATAAGAAATAAAAATGGATCCTTATAATTCAGGTTATCCTCCAAATCAAGGTTATGCTCCTCCACCCAATCAAAATTATCCTTCAGCCAATGATTTAAATTTAAACCAAATGAATATTAATAGTGGTCACTCACATCAACAACCTTATCGACAAGATAGCCATAGTGGCGGTTTTAGTATAGGAGGACATACTATCCATCGACCTCATTTACATGATATCAAAGATAGAGTATTTCATTCACATCAAGGACCTATTGAAGTTGTATGTGGACCTTTATTAAGATACATTGATACTGATTATCATCGACGTGTTTGGAGAGGTTCTTGTTTAATAGTGTCCAATGAACATCGTGCTGCTCCTTTACGTATTGAATTAAAATCAGAAAAAAATAATAATATCAATCAAGTCTTTGAAGTACATGCTGAAAAGTTAGATACATATAGACAACAATATCATTTTTGGAGATATGAATTAAACCTACCTTTACTTTCTGAACCTCAAAAAGTCATTTATACTGCCTCTTCTCTTGGTGATAATGCTTCTTTTGATTTTCATATACCTGCTATTCAAGATTCTATGCGTTTTATGTTTTATTCTTGTAATGGATATTCCGATATTGCCCCTGAAATCAAGGAAAAATTCGGCGGTATGAATGCTCCCCTTTGGCAAGATGTTTTAGATAGACATGAAATTATGCCTTTCCATGTTTTAATTGGTGGTGGTGATCAATTATATCAAGATAAAGTTATTAAAGAAGATTTTATGAAACCTTGGAATGACGAAACAAATGCTATTAAACGTGTTGCTATGACTCTTACTCCTGATATGATAAATGGTTTTGAAAAGTTTTATTTTTATAATTACGTTGAAAACTTTGGGTAAGAAAAATACAAAAAAAAAAAAGAAAAGAATTCAAAAGAAAAAATAAAAAGATAGGGATGAACGTAAATCTATAAATCCATTGGTTTATTTTCTTTTTTCTCTTTAAATATTAATTATTTTCATTTCTCTGGACTCGTTTTGAATTTTTTTTATAGAAAACAAAATCCTTGGGTTGCCAAAGCTTTTGCTTGTATTCCTTCTATAAACATGTGGGATGATCATGTAAAAAAAAAATGAAATAATAAAAACGTAGATCATGTTTTAAAGTGATCATATAATTTAATTTACTTTGTTTATTTATCTAATTTTTTTTTTAAAAAAAAAGGATATCATTGACGGTTATGGTAGTTATGACAATACTTTACAAACATCACATTGTTTTACTGGTAAAATCACATGGGATAAATTGATTTCTTATCTTATTACTATAATTATTATTACTATCAGAAACTAACCATTAATTTTTTTTATCCTCCATGATAGTTTTATTTGAAAACGCATGTCGATTCTATTATCTTTTCCAACATCATACTACAATGGATTTAGCTCAACAACATGGTATGATTCGCGGTTCTAAACCATCTAGTAACAGTATTATCACTACTCTTGGTCCAGATATTGGTATTCTTCAAATGGATTGCCGTGGTGAACGTACTAAACATGATGTTGTTCAACCTCAAACCTATGACATTATATTTAATGCTATTCATACACGATTACCTAATACAGTTAAACATTTATTTATTGTTACTGGTGTACCTCTTATTTATCCTCGTTTAACAGCTTTCGAAAAGGCTATGGATTCAGCTCAAGGTTTAAGTCTTCATACTTTAGGTAATTTATTCATATAAAATATATATTATTACTCGTAAACATAATGAGTAAAAACTAATGCATTTATATGATTTATTTAGTTGGAAAGACAGGTGCTCTTGGTGATATAATTGGTAATTCTTTAAATAAATGGAATGGTGATCCTGAATTGCTAGATGATATGAATGATCGTAAGTTTTAAAATATTTAAAGAAAAAGAGAAGTAGAGAAAAATGATGATAAAAGAGCCCTATATTAATGAATTTCAATATATATGTATATAGATTGGACTGCAGGAAATCATCTTGTTGAACGAAAGAAATTTATTGAATGGTTACAACAATATGCTCGTCAAAAATCTGTTCGTGTATCTTTCCTTGGCGGTGATGTTCACTGTTGTGCAACAGGTCGTTTATATTCAAAGGATATGAAAGAAAAAGAAGTAGCTGATCCTTATTTGATGGTGCAAATCGTATCTAGTGCTATTGTTAATGTGTAAGTCTTAAATAATAATAATAAAAGAAATATTTATATATAATGTGATAGATGAAAAAAAAAAAAAACATGTTATAATTTGTTAATAATTATTTATATATATGATGATAAAATAGTCCTCCACCACAAGCATTATTAACAATTTTAAATCAAAATTCATCCTATGTTACATTTAATGGAAATGTTGAAGAAAAAATGTATAATTTATTTAAACAATCACCTAACGGAAACACTGTAAGTTTTATATGTAAAATAATATATAATGAATATGGATTTGTATACAAAAGTTTATTAAAAGAAATTTATATGCTATATATATAGAGACAAAACAAAAAATTAATGGGATGTAGAAATTACTGTGCTGGTTACTTTAATGAAGAAACTGGGGAAATTCATTTCTGGATTCAAGCTGAAAAGGAAGTTGGTGTAAAAGGAACAAAAGGTTATTTAGTTTCTGTTCCTAAATTAGTTTTTGGACAAGCTGGTTATCATTTACATACACAAACTAAACAACATTTAATTGAAGCTAATCATGGATATGGTCATCATCCAGGAAGTGCTTTACAACATCAAGGTAGTATAGGAGGTTTTGTCATTCCAGGTGTTCCTCAATCTTAAAAAAAAAAAGGAATATATTTATACACAATACATAATATACTTTAAAGAAAAAAAAAGACCATTCATTTTTGAAAATATGGTTTTATATATATGCTATCTAAAAAAATGCCTAGTAATTTTTATTGTTTTATATTATTAATCAACTTGAATAAATATTTGTATTAACAAAAAGAGAAAACCAGAGAGTATATAGATGATATTGTTAGTGTCAACAATAAAGAGTCATTATAAAATATATCTTTTTTTGTGAATATACAATGGATTGTATAAAAGGATTTAAAAAAAAATTAAGAAACTATATTTCAAATCTTATTTGTATATATAATTGCTGTATATAAAGTTTTATATAATTATAAAGTTTGGTTTTAATATATATAAGTTTTCATTTATAATGCACTTGATTTAATTTTGATCACTGTAATAAATTGTTTCTGCCTTTATCTTTTCTTGTTTGTTAAGAAAAAAAGAAATAATAATAAATAAAAGAACTTTACTATAAGAAAATAAAAACTTTATATTAGTATAGGCTTATTTTAAAATTTTGATTTGTGTAGCTGAATTACATCAACTTATTTTTTAAGAATCATTTATATCAACGTGTTTCTTATCATCATGCGAAAATAACGAGATCAACAAATAAACCTTAAATAAACTATTTTTTTACTAATAGCGTATGTGTTTGTCTATAATTGAAATACGCTAAGCAACTGGATTTTTATGAATCGTTTACATCAACATGTTTTTTATTTTTATAAGATGAATTAATAAACAAAAAAATAACCATTAATAAAATTACTTAAATTAAACAATTCGTTTTTTCTTTTTCCATGAGATTGCCTTGGAATTAAATTTATATAAAAACTGTAATCATGCTTTGCAAGACTGGATTTTCTTTTTTTTTTTGTTTTCGTTTTTATTTTTCTTTATAATAATAATTATAATCGAAATATAATCATGTTTGAATTTACTTTGGATAAACTTGTATGAATTTAATAAAACATATATACGCATATACCTCTATTAAAAATGTGGGTGTAATTGGATTTTTTCTCCTAAAATGGTCATTTTAGCGGAGTTAAAAACCATGTTTATGTTGATCTTTATAATATGTAGTTAATTCTTCTATTTTAATAATAAGAAAAACTAAAACTACAAATGTACACTTAATCCCATTTTATATAAACTTGAAATTAGTTAAGTGCATTTTTTATATATGTGATAAATAGGGTACTTCTTTTTTTATTTTCTTTTCGTTGTAGCCAGTAAGAATGTTAAAAATAGATATAAAAATATAACTTCAGCAAGCTAAAATAAAAAAAGAAAGAAAGAAAAATCAGTTATTTATATGTTCTATAAAGAAAGGTATTTATATTCTTTTGTTTTATATTTATATATTTTTAGTTAAATCGAACGAGTATTTTTTAATCTTTATTTTTGTTGTATTAACTAAAGCTATAAATATTAAAAAAAAAAGACTAAAAAAGGGCTAAAACGCGGTTAAAATAATATGCAATAATTGGTTAAGAACATAATAAGTTATTCATACAACTGATTATTATTTTTTTATTTTTATATAGATATAGTTATGGAGATTATTAATATATATATATATATATATATATTGTTTTAAAATATTTTTAAGAAAATCCTTTATATTTATCTTTATAGTCATTTTTCAATATCAGCTGTAAGGTTCTACAACGCTAAACCTATGTGCTCCCGTGTTTTGTTAAATTTATCCCCGAATAATGTGTAAGTTACTCAAAATAAAGCTTTTTTTTCAGTATCTTTATTTTATTTTATTTTTTTCCTTTTCCTTTTTTACTTTCCTTTCCTTTTTCTTTTTCTTTTTTCTTTTTTTTTTTTATATGTATATATAAAACATCCATGACAGATCTCTTTAGTTCAAACAAAAATCAATCATTATCAATTATAGCAGCTATATCACTCACTTTTGGTGTTTATTATTTATTTAAAAATTCAAAGAATAAAAAAAATGGATTTAAAGAAATTCCTATTCCGAAATTGAAATTACCTTATGTCGGTTAGTGATGAAATAGATAATTATATTAGAAAGCAAATGCTTAATTACATAAAACAAAAAATTGAATAAAAGAATTATAATCCATTGATTTGTTAGGCCATATTCCATTTCTTAGTAATAATCCGGGCCATGTTTTGTTAAAGTGGCACAAGGAACTAGGTCCAATCATTAATTTAAAAATGGGTATACTAAATTTTATTACCATTTCAGACCCTTTTATGGCTCATGAATTATTTGTTTCTCAAGGCCAAGTGCTCTCTGATCGCCCTTATAATACTTATTTAACTGATTATTATGGTAACGGAAGGTAATAAAAAAAAGAGAGGAAAGGAAAGGTAAAAAAATCATCGTTTTTGAATTGTTTTATTTATTTTACTACAGAGGTATATCATTTACAAAAGCGGATAAAAAATGGAAAAATACAAGATCAGCAGCATTGTTAGTTTTAGCTCCCCGTAAAGTAGACGAATTTACTGATTTAATTATGTTTGAAGCGGATAATCTAGTAAATCAATTATTTGAAAGTACAGAATCACTTGGCCAATTTAATCCAATGAAACATTTACAAGCTACCACATTAAATGTTATTTTAACAACTACTTTTGGACAGCGTGTCACTTCTATCCATGATCCTTTATTTATTGAAATCGTTGATTGTATCGATAAACATATGGAATTATCTTGTGGTACATCAGATTTATCTGGTTTTTTGCCTATCTTGTCATTTTTGGATTTTTTATTAAAAAATGAATCCGAAATGAAGCAATTTGTTACAGAATCATACCGTCCCACCATTCGTAAACTTGCAAAGAAAGCTACTGAAGGTGATAAAGATTGTTTTTATAAAAGATTTTTAAAATTAAAAGACGAGTATGGTTTGGATGATCTTGATCTTCTTATTACAATGAGTAAGTATATTAAGTATATATACTTGTATATTGATATGTCTAAAAATTACTAACCATTATATATTTTATTGTAATATTATTATTATTGATTTTAAAAAAATTAAAGCCGATTGTATTGGAGCTGGTAAAACTTTATAAGAATCAATAATCTTGAAAATATATTAATTCTCATCAAAAATTGTTTTTTTAAAAATAATAAAAATATATTGTTAGGAACTGATACTACAGCAATCACTTTATCATGGGCATTTGCTTTTTTAGCTTATTATCCTGAAATTCAAGAAAAGTTAAGAAAAGAAATAGATGAATTTATTACGCAACATGATCGATTTCCTACTTTTCAAGAACATACACAGGTACCATATTTTATTGCTTTCATTAAAGAAGTCTTACGATTCAGACCTATTACTCCATTTGGACTTTCTCGTATCACCAATGAAGATGGTAATTGCATGAATATATATACATATATATATAAAGAAAATGAAAATGAAAGTTAAATATATATCTATATATTTTCATTTAGTTGTAATACGTGATTATTTAATTCCAAAGGGTTCTATATTGCTTACTAGTATGATAGCTATGCATATGAATCCTAATGTTTATGAAGATCCAGAAACTTTTAATCCTGATCGTTTCTTGAAAAATAATCAATCTATGTCATCATCTGCAAATGGAAGCATTCATAAGCGTGATCAATATAATTTTGGATGGGGTCGTCGAATTTGTCCTGGTATATACTTGGTAAGATTAATCAATTCTATATTATATTCAATGATGCTAAATAATATATATATATACATATATTAATTTTTTTTTTCAATTAACATTTATAAAATAGTCTGAAAAAGAAATGTTTTATATACTTACTAGAGCAGTTGCAAAGGGTTTAATTAAATTGCCTTTAGATGAAAATGGAAATGAAGTCTTATTTGATATTAATGGTGTTAAAGATAATGGTATTGTTATTCACCCAAAGTATTATGAAATTAGATATTTACCCAGAAAGGATAAAGTTTGATTTTTTTGTTTACATTTTTAAGTAACTGCTATAATAATCTGAAGTTTTCCAATAAATTTTCATTCGTTTTGGTATTAATATTAATATTATTAGTCTTATTAAATTGATACATCTTAATTTATAAAAAAAAAGAAAAAGCATCATCAGAGTTATATTTTTAAATAAGCATCTTGGTTAAAAATAAATGTTTGTTAGTTTTCCTTTTTGAAATTAAAGTAAGATTTCATTATTTTGCCACCTTAATACGAAAAAAAAAAAGTACACTGAATTTTTATTTGTGAGGAATCTGATTTTCAAAAAAAAAGATGGATTATTTTTTAAAAAAATCAATATCATTTTTCAAAAAAGCTTCATTTAACTCTGGAAATAGTGTACTTTATTAAATTATATATATATATATATTTAAAAATTATATTTTTTTTGTGATATATATATATTAATTTTTAAATACAATGCAATTAGACTATATAATCAAATATATATCTAATTTTCTTACATAAAAATCAATCAGAAAAATTACGTGATTCATTTTTTTACCGCTTCTTTATTTTTCTTTTAATGATGACATTTAAATAAAATAACAGTAAAATAATAGTAAAATAACAGTAAAAAAACAAAAAACAATAAAAAACAAAAGAAAGGAAATAAATTGATGAAATAAAAAGAAATACTAATATTAAAATAGTGGATATTTTTTTTATAAATTACTCGCAACTTCTTTTTATACCAGGGTTTAATTAATTCAAAAAAAGGGTAATAATTTTCGCTGAAATAAATTTCTGATAATATAATTTTTTTTTTTGCTATACAACATCTTTTTTAAATCCTTTTTTTTTCCAAAATAAAAATTTTTTTAACATATTTATCTTTAAAATAAAAAAAATACCTTTATTTTTAAATAATAATACCTTGCCCTGAGAAAACAATAAAAGTAAACTAACTGACATAATTCTCTATGTATATTGTTTAGCAAGATTCAATAATCTAAAAGGAAATTCCAACTATAAACGGAAATTAGAAACTCCGAAGACCCTGGGAAAATTAATTCTGCTTATATATTTTTCTTCTATCTTTTTTTTTCTTCTTCTTTCTTCTTTCTTTTTCTACTTTTTTTCTTTATATATAAATATAATATTTAACTTTTAATCATGTCTACTGATATTGAAAAATTTATGGCTGAAGTTGACAAAAATGAACGTCACTTCATTGAAAGACTTCGTCAAGCTATTGCTATTCCAAGGTAATACAAAAAATATTTTGATTTTAGAGGGAGAGAAAAAAAAGCAAAACACGTAATATAAAAATAACTAATATACATATATATAATTTATATAGTGTAAGTGGTGATCCTGCTCATCGTAAGGACGTTTTCAATATGGCTGAATTCCTTGTCAAAGAACTTAAAGCTTTGGGTGCTGATGTTGAAACTCGCGATCTTGGTAAACAAGATTGGCAAGGTACTGGTCAAATACTTGATCTCCCTCCTGCTGTTTTAGCTACTCTTGGAAATGATCCTTCTAAGAAAACCATTCTTCTTTACTGCCATTATGATGTTCAACCGTAAGTATATATTTGTTTTCATAATTCTCTAAACTGAAAAGAAGAAAAAAAATGACTAATATAAAGTCTTTTACGTGTATACTTTTATAATTTTTATTTTTATTATAAAATAATTATTATCAAATAGAGCACTTATTGAAGATGGTTGGAATACAGATCCTTTCACCTTAGTAGAAAATGAAAAAGATCAACTTGTTGGTAGAGGCGCAACTGATGATAAAGGACCACTTCTTGGATGGATTAACGCTATAGAAACTCATCAAAAATTAGGTTTAGAATTACCAGTTAACCTTAAATTCTGTTTAGAAGGTATGGAAGAATCTGGTTCAGAAGGTTTAGAAGATTTAATTAGAGCTGAAGCTGATAAATATTTCAAAAATGTTGATGCCGTATGTATTTCTGACAACTATTGGTTGGGTACAAGAAAACCTGTTATTACTTATGGTTTAAGAGGTGTTAGTTATTTCCATTTAACCATTAAAGGACCTGGTAAAAAAAAAAAAGATAAGAGTTCAAAAAAAAATTTCTTTTGGTATATTATTATGAAATCAGGTGATATAAATATTTATCATATTTTATTCTCTTTTTTAATGTGTAGCTGCTGATTTACATTCTGGTGTATTTGGTGGTACCATCCATGAGCCTATGACTGATCTCGTTGCAGTTTTAAGCAAACTTGTCCAACCTGACGGTAAAATTCTTATTCCTGGTGTCTATGATCAAGTTCGTCCATTAACAGGTAAATAATAATAATAATATTAATGATATCAAAAGAGAGAAGAAGAAAAAAGAAAGGGAAATATAGTATATTTAAAAAATGTTATTGTTTATTTAATTTTGTGGTTTTTTTTTTAATAATAATAATAACAGATGAAGAAGATGCTACTTATGATACATTAGATTTTTCTCTCGATGATCTTCATGCTGCCGTTGGTAATAAAACAAATATTCATCCTGATGCTAAACTTACATTACAACACCGTTGGAGATACCCATCTTTATCTATTCATGGTGTTGAAGGTGCTTTCCATCAACCAGGTGATAAAACTGTTATTAGCAGCAAAGTAATAATTATGAAAATAATAAAATGGATATAGCATATTATAATAATAATGGTAATAATAAAAGGTATATATCATTTAATAATATTTGGTACTATTTTTTTTAGGTTATTGGTAAATTCTCTATCCGTACAGTTCCTGATATTGAACCTAAAAAATTAACAGAACTTGTAAAGAACTATGTCACTGAAGAATTTAATAAATTAGGTAGTAAGAATACCTTAAAGATTGAATGTTCCCATGATGGTAATCATTGGATTTCTAGTCCCAATCATCCCAACTTTGGTAAGCTTTTAATTATATAATAAAAATAATTATGGATATATGTGATTAATCTTTTTTTTTAAAAAAAACAAAAATTAAACTACTAATAGTTGCTGCTGCCAAGGCTGTTGAAACTGTATATAATGTAAAACCCGATTTAACAAGAGAAGGTGGTTCTATTCCTGTTACTTTATGTTTCCAAGAAGCTCTTAATAAAAATGTTTTATTATTACCAATGGGACGTGGTGATGATGTAAGTTTTTATTTTTATTTTTATTTTATCTTGGCTTGGAGTAACTTTCAATAGTAAAACACAAATTAATTAATTATTTATTATTTTTATTTTAGGGTGCTCATTCTATTAATGAAAAATTAGATAAATCTAATTACATTCAAGGTACTAAATTGTTGGGTGTTTATTTACATGAAGTTGCCAAAGTTGACTTATAAATATAATTTATAATTTACATATATAATAAATAAATAAAAAAATAAACATGGATAAATATTTAATGGTTTATTTTTTTTTTCTCAATTACCATTTTGGATAAATATATAAAATGCACACTCACAAACATATATAAATATATATATGAATGTATATAAAAGAATGACTAGTTTGAGATGACTACAATTATAATATATTTATTTCATGCTTATGCAAATATGTTTCTTTAGAAAATCTTTTTTTAAAATAAATATAAAACGTGTTTTATGTAGTTGTTAAAAAAATAAGGCTTTTTTATGTAGTAACTTTTTTTGATATTAGCTTAGAGTATATATAAAAAAGCATGTTTATGCAAAAAATAACTTAGAGAAACTGATACTTAAAAAAAAAGACAGAATGGCTTGACTTTTCATCATAATATATATACTGTAGATATTAAAAAATGTTTTCAATTTTTTTTATGATTAAAGAAAAAAGAAAAAAAGTGGTAAATGAAAAAGGAAAAGAAATGGTTAAAAAGTAAATAAAGAGAATGAAGTAAAAAATAAAAATTCACTCCCACCCAAAAATGAATTTGTTATATGCTAAGTTTTATGTTTCTTTAAAATGATAAAAAATTATTTAGAATAAAATATATGCATATAAAAATAAGAGTTATATATCATCATTGTTGTCATCTCAATCAATCATTTCTTTTGATATATATATATATGATACAGCTCATCTTTTAATATAAAATACAACCATATTATTCATGTTCATGGCAAATAAAATATAATAATATAAAATAAAAGACGTACATAAATCTTTACATAAAGAAATTCAGAGTAAAAATTAAACTAAACAGCTATCAATAAAATAAATGGAAGTCAGATGAGATAGGACAGTTTATTAAATATAGAAAAAAATGATTTATGTTGATATTAATTTAATTATATAAAATAGATGATATTAAAAAAGTGAAAAAAATAAAATAAAAAGTATATAATAGGTATTAAAATTTATAAAGGTAACACATAATAGTATAAAGTAAATAATAGTAATGATAAAAAAGAGGTGATTATGGACCACATTCACAATGACAAGTACAACAAAATCCTTTAAACTGACAACCTCTACAATCTCCCAGCGTTAATATATATTTTACATTATTCCAAAACTTTTTCCATCTTCTATGTTTTTGTTTTTGATCTGATAATCGTCTTTGATGAGATAAAGTTGAATTCATAACAACGGATTGATAATACGTATCTTGTTGTTGCTGTTGTTGTTGATGATGATGATGATTATTTATTCTATTCCCGTTATCTTGTGTATTAATATAATCTAATCCTTCTTTATTTTTTATTGATTGCTGAGAACGATACTCATTTGGTATATATGGTTGTGTTGTTTGCTGTATCTATATTTATAAATATAAATATAAATATAAATATAATATATTGTATTAAATAATCTTTTTTTTAAAAAAAAAATATATATAAATTTTATGTATTTAAGTAGTCTTACCTCTGTATTAGATCTATTTTTTTCCATCCAATCATATATACCATCATCACCACCTTCTTCTCGAAGTACTTTATTAAATAGTTCACGTAAAAAGTCATAGTCAGGTGTTTCTTCAAATCCCAATTTTCTTACATACTGTAAATAAATGGCAAATTCTATATTTTAAAAAAAAGAAGTTAATATAATATTTTTTAATATATATATATATATATATATTACCATTAGGAAATCCATCACATAAATCTTTAATACTAGTTGATTGTTTTTTTTCACCAATTTTTTCATATTTTTGTTTATTTGTATTAGCCTTTAAACCTTGCCAAGGAAGGGAACCTCTTAAAAAATACATAAATACATGACCAAGTGATTCTAAATCATCCCTTCTAGATTGTTCTCTACCAAGATGTGTATTAATGCTCATATAACGAGCAGTTCCAGATAGACTTTTTCGTTCACGATATGGAATATGTTGTTTTGTTTTTGGATCTCTGTAGTGTTTAGCCATACCAAAGTCAATCATATAAACAATATTATCTTTACCAGCACAACCCATTAAAAAATTGTCAGGTTTAATGTCACGATAAACAAGGTTATGCTCATGAACGCATTGTACTCTTGATATCTAATATATATATATTTAAATAATTTTGATCAGAATATTATTGCATGATTTTATTTTATTTTGTTTTTAATAATGATATTACCATTTCTTTTGCTAGCATAGCTACTGTTTTTACAGAAAATTTTCTATTACAAGAATCAAATAAATCTTCTAAACTTGGACCTAATAGATCAATAACAAGAACGTTATGCAATCCTTCTTGACCAAAATAATGAGCATAAGGAATACCAACACTACCAGCTAATATCTTATATGATCTATATTCATCTCTTAATTGCGGAGCATCTGTTTTTCTTGGCTCAAATTTTACTGCTACGGGTTGATTATTTAATAAGTTAATACCTAAAATAAAAATAAAATTAATATCAATATATTGTTTTATTGTTTATTAAAGAAAAAGAAAATGATGGTTCATTGTTATTTGTTTATTTTTCACAAAACAAATAAGTAAAAATCCTATTTTATAAATAAAATCACGCGCCATTTTTATTTTTATTTTTATTATACATATATACATATATGTATATATATATATGTTCCTATTTCCCAGCATATACATTATTCTATTCTTTATTACTATTTTGTTTCTTTATTATTGTTTTGTTGGCATTATTATTACCTTGATAAATAACACCAAAACTACCTTCACCTATTTTTCTACCAATTTTATAATGAACCCCAACAATGTTTGCAGTAGAAGAACTAGTTGCATCATTTTGTGAATGTCTACGAGAAGGCATGCTTTGAATATATTGGGGTATAAATAATAAGGATATTAAAGAAGTCAATGATGATAAAAATATATAATTAATATGTTATTAATAATAATAATAATAATAATAATTATAATAACAATAATAATAGTAAAAAAAATTAATAATGGTTTAAAAAATAGTAATAATAATAAAGAAAAAAAGAAAGAAAAAAAAGTAGCGAGAGAGAAAAAAAAAAGGAGGGGGATTTTTTAGCTTTTATATATAAAAAAAAGCATTGTGTAACTTTATCGGAGTTAAATTTTAATATCCATATATGTATGCTTTTATATATAAAAAATCAAAATAAGTAAAATGAAACTCCACTTGTGATTATATGGCTGATCTTGCTTGATACTTTCATTACAATAGGATTAATAGAAAAATCTTTATTTTATTGTTTATAAGTAGGCTATATATATATGATTAAACCTGATTGATTTCTTTTCTAAAAAATAGAAATATATATATCTTTTACCCAAACCTTACTTGTTATAGATAGCTTAAAAAGGAATGTAATGCATCCCCTTTGGTGTTCTATTTTCAATAAAGAATGAATATATATGTAATGAGCTAAGTAGAATTTATATATAACTATTTTTAAAATCACCTATTATGTTAGAACTTAAGAGAATTAATTTCATATAGCACGTTTTATATTGTTTCAAAAATATATTAATATTAGTATGAAGCTCTATGATTATTAAAAAAAAAAGGCACAGGTTTCAGATCATTAATCATTTATTTTAGCTCCCATGTTTTATACATTGAAAATCCTATATTTTAATTAACCAGATATTTATGAATCTGGGAACATATAATATATCCAACACTACAGAACTACATTTTATATAAAATAATAATAATCTCTACATAACATTACTATTATTATTATTATTATCATTTAGATAATAGCATTTTTTTTATTTTCTTTTAGATAAAAAAGAAAACCTACAGCTTTAGTTAAATGGAGGTGATCATCAATATTTTATGTTACATCTATTTTTATATCAGAATATTCTTTGAATTTTTTTTATATGAGAATAATAAAAATAAAAAGATTGTTTTTCTTGTATCAATCATAATTTCATTTATTTTAATCCATATAAAAAAAAGTGAAAGGGAAGAAGTATTGGGTTTGATTTCAAGTTCCGATTTTTTATAAAACCAAATCCATTCTTTTCTTTTTTTTTCCTCTCTTTCCTCTTTTTTTAAAAAAGAAGGAAAAAAAAAATCAATGACACCTAAACTTAAGTTGATAATATTATTTATCGTCAATTTAATAGGATGTTATGTAATAATAGATTCATATATGTATTATCAACGTGATTCACCTGGATGTCAAATGTCTTATTCACGTCCTTCTTTTTACCCTATTCCTGTTCCTCAATCTAAATATAATGAAAAATACAACTTATATTTATATCGTGAAGGTGGAATAGATAGTACTAATCAGGTAACAAATTTAGATTATATGAGACGTATATTTTTATTAAATATAAAAACATTTATTTATTAATCTATTTATTTATTTATTTATTTATTCCAAAATAATGCAACAATAATCAATAAAAAATAGCTTACTGGTATTCCTGCTTTATTTATCCCTGGCCATGCTGGTAGTTATAAACAAGCGCGTTCTATAGCTGCTGAATCTGCTTATTACGTACAAAGTTTATCTGATAAAGGTTTTAAAAGTAATTTAGATGTTTTTACTGGTAATAAAATATATATGTTAATAAAAATAAAATAGCTGCAAGTTCTATAAATAATAATACTCATTTAAGTTGCTTAACTTAGTGGACTTAAATGAAGAATTTTCTGGAATATATGGTAAGCTTATTCTTGATCAGGCAGAATATCTTAATGATGCTCTTCAACATATACTGTCATTATATCATTCATCTAATTTAAGTGGTCGTTCTTCTCCCATATCTGTATTGGTTATTGGGTAAAAATAAAATAAAATAAAACAATAACAAAAAAATAAAAATAAAAAACAAGACAATCATATAAGCTATTTATAAAATAATAATAATAATAGTACTGATATGTATAAATAAAAATAGACATAGTATGGGTGGTGTTGTTGCCAGAGTCATGCCCTCGTTATCAAACTATAAAAAAAATATGATTAATACTATATTCACCTTGGCTACACCTCACAGTTTACCACCAATTTTATTAGATTCAACAATGGAAATGTTATATAAATCTTATCTTTTCAATTTCTCAAAAGATATAACCGTAATATCAATTGCTGGAGGAACTTTGGATACCATCATTAATTCTGATGCTGCAATACTTTCTATGAATAATTATTCCAACACGTTATCTGTATTTTCAACTGCTATTCCTGATGTATGGACTGGATGTGATCATATGGCTATTTTATGGTGTAATCAACTCATCAAACGTATAGCTTCTACTTTGGTGGATATTACTGATGTCCGATTTCCTTCTCAAACACTACCATTGAAGCAAAAAATGAAAATAATTAAAAAAAATTTATTACAAGAAGTTTCTATCATTATACCAAATGGTAATAAAATAAATTTTTTATATATATATAAATGGATGAAAGAAAGAAAGAAAGAAAAAATAAATAGAAATAAAATAATCTAAAAATTATAATGTTTCTATTTTCGAATGAATTTTATTATAGAAACATTATATTTAAATAAATCAACACAAGAAGTAAATATGAATCACCGTCAATTAACTCACCTTAAATATAATCAACAATTGAAATATTATTTTGATAAAAATGACAGTAATGATAGAGGTTTTGGAATTTTTACTAATTTGCAAGATATAGATTTATTGAAAATTTATTTGTGTAATAATGGAAATATCAGTCATTGTAAGCAAGTTCAATCTGGATTTCAAAAATTACCATCATCAATATCTGGACAAACATATACCTTTGAAACACTATCTCCATTTAGGATGATGGCACTAGACGAATCAATTTGGAAACAATATGATTTTATAATGATAAAGGTGGACGAAAATGTCAAAAACAATGAAGAATACAATAAAATCGTAAATGATGAAATATTTATAAAGACTGGATGGATTGTTAATTACCATCTCAATGACTCTTTATTTAAAATTGCATTTAATGATGGAATAAAACGCAACTTAGATAATCAACAAGATTTAGCAATAAATTTGCATATACCATCCATTAGTTCACCTTATCTTGCTTTTAAATTATATATTAAAAACAGCACTAATTTTTCGGAAAATGCATTTTATAACCCATTGATTCAACAACAGTTTTATGGGGAATCAAAATATCACACCTTTGATTTAGCTACTAGTAGTAATAGTAAAGATGCCCGATACATTTCACTACATTTTCATCGTATACCATTATCAACATATATTGAAGACAGAGTGAATTTAAATGGATTATTCATTACAATTTGGCCAAATAGTAATTCTTCTATTCAACTTAAATTGGATTGGTATGGCAGTATTGGGAAAATAGCGCTTCGTATTGCACCTGTATTACCACCATGTTTGTTTGTTGTTGCTTTATCATATTTATTATATACAATCCGTTTATCACATCATTATCAAAGCCATGATGGTCTTGTTTCCAACAGTTTTTTTAAAAATATAAATAATCTATCTACTCATTTAACTACCTGGTTATACTTTCCAGCTAATTGGACTTTATTTTCAATGTCACTCTTATTTGTATTAGTCATATCAGTTGGATGGATTCAACAACAATTACTCCAAATGGAGGAGACACAAAGCTTTGGCTTGGTAAATCAATTATTACTTGGTGGTGGTCAACGATCGTCTACTTTACCACCCTTTTTATGGTGGATACCTATCATTCCATACCTTCTTGCTACTGGTGTATTTTTAACTATCTCAATTATATTATCTTTTCTAATTTATATTTTGTATTTTTTACGCATACATAAATATTTTTCTATGGCTTATTCATTATCAAAAATTTATAAATTAGCATTGTACGTAGCCCTTTTCAGTTCTTTACCTTGGTTGCCTATATCAATTATTATTTCCTTCTTTTATATTGGATGGTTATTTTCTTGTGTTAAATATTATTCAATAGCAAAAACAAAGGTAACAAAACAAAATAAAAAAAATAAGAAATAAGTAGAATAAAGGAAAAAAAGATACATTAATTATATATATATATGTGTGTATGCTTATAAAAATAGAATCAGGCAAGATATTGGTTACAATATAGATATCAATTTGGATTATTTATGTTTTTAACAGCAAATCTACCTTATCATGTCCCTGAACTAATAATATGTATTCGTGATTGGATGATTGGATGGCAATATAAAGCTTCAGTGAATATGATCATTAAAAATTTACCTTCAATATGCGGATTAATAATTTTGTTATTCATTGGCCATAAAGAATCCATATGGAAATCAAAGTAAGTATTAAAATATTATATTTAGACTATGTAAGCTGTAAAATATATTAAACTTTTTTTAAATATATATTTTCAGATATAGCTTGACTATTATTTACTTTGGCTATTGTTTTATGATATACTATGCATTATTTGGAATCCAATCTCCTTTTACATTTCAGAATATATGGAATTCATTTACTTCAAGGTTAAATATATAACCCTTCTATTATCTATGAACTCATTGAACTAGATGTTAATGATACAAATATAAACAATTATTTCAATTTAATTATACAGGTAAACAATACTATTTTATAATTTACTAATATAATAAAATATAATAAAATAGGTTTAGAGTTGTGATCCTATATAAACTATTTATAGTACAAGTATCAAGTTGTATATATTATTCAAAATATGTATTCATAAAATAGTATACTAATCATTAATTTCTTAATATTTATATATAGTAATACTTTAAACTATACCTTTTTATTAAATTTGATAGTAATAATTTTTTATGTGACACAAAATTACTAAAAATATAAAATGAGGTCTCCACCTTAATCTATTTAAAAGGGAATTATTCATTGTCTGCCATAGTAGGTAAAATGTTCATTACACAATTTTTTTTATCGGACTTAATAATAAAAAAAATTATAAATGTACCTTTTTTCCTTTTCTTTTTCATTTTCTTTCCCCTTTTTTTTTTTTTTATTATTACTGTAATTTTTACTATATATTTCAATAAGTAAACATGACTATCGAAGCACCTACATATTCCGAAACATTACAAAAAAAAGGACATATTCAAGTAGGAAAAAAAAGAGAAGCTATACCAGTTAATTTATATTATGAAATACATGGTAGCGGACAAGAAAAAGTTGTACTTGTTATGGGTAAAGCATTTTTATTTGTATTTATTATATGAACTGAATTTTAACTTTTAAAAGTTAACATTTTTTTTTATAACAAATAGGCTTATCTACTCCATGTCAAGCTTGGATGAATCAAGTAAATAACAATAATAACATATAGTAAAATAAATAGTAAAAACAAAAACTTGATATATATCTATATATATATATATATATATATATATATATATATAAATATAATGCATAGTAACTATTTATATTTATATTTTCGTTTAAAAAGGTTAATTACTTGGTAGGAACTGGAAAATATACTGTATTAATATTTGATAATCGTGGTATGGGTTTTAGTGATTCACCTTATGGCCTTTATTCGTAAGTCTACAAAAATGACATATATTATAAAAATAGAAAATAAATGGGTGTATAAGTACGTATGTATATAAATAAGCTATATATTAAATTAATTATATTACAGTACTTCTCAAATGGCTCAAGATGCTTTTGATTTGTTAGATGAACTTGGCTGGACATCTGGAATACATTTAGCATCAGTATCTATGGGGGTAATAGATTTTTTCTAAAGAACAAAAAAAAGTATTTATACAAATTAGTTAATTCGTATATTTATATTTCTTTATTTAAAAGGGTATGATTGCATTGGAAATGGCTACTGCTCAACCTGAAAGATTAAAATCATTGAATTTAACAAGCACTTGCTCAAAAACAAATATACCAACGGTAATAATAAAAATCATATTTTGTATACTATTCATTTTATTGAATGGTTTTTCCTTTTATTCTTTTTATTATTATTATTATTATTACTATTATATATATGAATATATGTATATATGTGTATTAGATAAAAGCAATAACAGCATTAACAAGATCAGCATTTATTGCTCGTACTGAAGATGAAAGAGTTGATTTAATGGTAGATTTAGTTTATCCTCCTTATTGGCTAGACAAACCTTGTAAAGATGCTTCGTCTTATGCAACAAATCGTGATCGGATTAAGGCTCAATCTGTACAAAATTTTAGAAATTCTAGGAGACAACCTTTACATGGTAATATCGGACAAACAGCAGCCTGTTTAAGACATCGAGTATCAGATGATAGATTACTAAAATTAAAAAAAACAGGTCTTCCTATTTTAATTGTTACTGGCACATGGGATTATCTTGTCAGACCAGAATATTCATATCATATGCAAAAAGTATTAGATGCAAAATTGGAAGTTTTTCATGAATGGTAATTAAGTTAAAATATATATGTAAAACCTTATATATAGGCTAGGTTTATTTACCTTTTTTTTTTTCATGATGTTAATATTAGTGGTCATGGTTTACTTGAAGAACAAAAAGAAAAATATAATGTATTATTGGATGAACATTTTTCCCAAGCAAGTAAATTATAAGTAGTGATGTTTTTGTAATTATCTATATTTGACATTTATTTATTTATAACCATTTTAAAATTCTTTTTTCTAAGCTTTTATTTACTTACATTTTATTTAATACTTTTTGAATAAATATTATAAAGTTAATTTATAATATATTTCACATTTAATATATTACAAATGCGTTTTGACTGAAATAAGACTATTTTTTTTTAGAAAAATGATATAAAGCTTATCAATCTTTGTAAAAATATTAAGCAATTTATAAAAAAGTATTATAAAAATATTTAATATAATTGAGAATTATAGAAGTTGAAAAAAAAAATAATCATTTATATACACCCCTACTTTTAATTTCTTTATATATATATAAGCACATAAACAAATACTCATAATACTAATAAAAATGGTTACTGATTCCTAATATAGCTGGAAAACAAAATATAGGAAACATTTGAGCTATTTCGCAGGTTGGTGTAGATGTTTCATTTTAATAGTTAGCCAATATGACTATAGTTAATAGAAACAAAAAGCTCTTCAATTTTTACCGCTAAGGGCTTTGTGGTGTAGTGGTATCATTCACGCTTTGGGTGCGTGAGGTCACGGGTTCAAATCCCGTCGGAGCCCTTTTTTTAGCTTTTTGTCAGTGCAATTAGTGTTTTTTCAAATTGTTTTCTTTTTTATCCTTTTATCTTTTTATTATTCTAATATATATTTTTTAACGAATATTTTTTTTTATTTTTTTTGCAATAACGTTATTTTTTTATTCATCCATTCATGGGAAATGTTCTATATGTTGATGAAATAAAAAATTATAGCATTTACTTTTTTTTTATTTAATTTTTTTTTTTAAAAAATGTAAATTTATATATTTAGAAGAATATATTATATAATTATATATATATTTCTCAAGAATCATCCATAAAGTTATGAATTAATTATTACACTTCGTTTTAATAATCTTTAAATGAAATAAATTTATTATAATAAAACATTTTTTTTAAAAAATAAATATTTATTATCAAGCCAAAGAGTATCATTGCTCCATCTTTGTATATTAATAGTAAACATATTAAAAAAAATGCGGTGTTTTAAAAAGATTTCAAAAATTACCATTTTCTATGATTACTTTGCACACTAATAAGATAAATATTTACATTATTAAAAATATAAAATTATACACTTAAATTAAATCCATAAATATTAGTGTTGGATTTTATGCATAACTATCAGATTGCCTCTTGATATTAAAATTAAATTATGAATAATAAATAATCCAGAGAATATTTAATTATCCAATTTATATAAATTATATCATTAAATATATATTTTCATAATATATAATCTTATTTTAAAAAAACATTAATTTTTAATAATATTATGGATAGATTTTTTATATTAAAATATATATCTAACTTGAAAAAATAGAATATCTTGACAACCAATATTCCAAACTTCATGATTTTTGTATATTTTGAAAAGTAAAGAAGAGACAAACCTAACAAAGAAAGGACGTTTCGGGGTTTAAAAATAATCGGAGTTTTAAATTCGGGCGGCGATTTAAATTCCCTTTTTCTTTTTTCTTTCTCTCTCTCTGCCTGCTGCAGGCGACGAAAAATTTTTGGCTTTTTTAGGCAATAATTTAATAAAAATGAACATTTTAGAAAAATTATGTCAATTTTGAAAACCATAGAATAGCACTTTTTTTAAAAAAAAGAAAAAAAATACACTCATATAAAGTCAAATAAATAAATATATAGACATATATAATTTTATGTAAAAAAAATATGTATACATATATAAACTGTATTAAAAAGAATAATATTAAATAAAAAACGTTATTGAGAAGTATATTTAATATTTTACTTATTACTTATTTTTCTTATTTTTAATTTTATTATTATTATAATTAATAGAGTTCATCTTCTTGGTTTGTTTTTATGACTAAATCTGATCTAGGATATGATACACAAAGTAATGCAAATCCTTTTTCTATCTGTCCATCTTCCAAGAAACTTTGTTCATTTTGATCGACTTTACCAGATATAACTTTACATGTACAACTTGAACATGCACCAGTTTTACAGCTATAAGGCAATTCAATACCCTCTTCTTCGGCAGCATCTAAAATGTACTGATCGTCATCAACTTCAATTGTTTTTTCATTTTCTTCATATCCAATAATTAATTTAACTTTATATTTTGTCATTTTTAATTTTTTTGTTATAGAAAGGTAGTATAATAAATAATAGTGTAAGAAAAAGTAAAAGAAAAAAATAGAAAAAATAGAAAAAAGGAAAAAAGAAAAGAAAAGGAGGTCAATTTTTTTTTCTTAATTCCATTTTAGAAATTTTTTTAATATTGGTGAATGTTGACCCAAAATTAAAGTTTGACATAAAAAAACAAGAAAGAGAAAAAATATTGAAAGAGTTTCATTTAGGTCCAGTGTCAAAAAATGGTCAAAAGAAATAAATTGAACGGGTTACGTGGGAAGAGCAAAAAAAAGTTTCAAGTTCAAAAGGTTGTACAGATTTTTAAAACAAATACATCAAAATGGCTGACTGTCTGTCAAAAAAAAACCATACCACCATGAAAAAATGTAAAACAAATATGTATATAAAAATAATAACAAATATAAATAATAAATGATAAAGTTGAGTAAAAAAATTTAAGAGTTTAAAATAATATAGTCTACCCCTTGGAACAAGAAAAAAAATTCCTTCAGTGGGAACGAAACAGATAGATAGAATCTTCTAACGAACTAATATAAAAATAATAACACAAACATAAATTTACATTACCTATGAGAAAAAAAAATTAAAAGAAAAAAAAATAAATAGAAAATAAACAAAAACAAAAGTGCTGCATCCTTAAAAGTGAAAAAGGACAATAATATATATTAAAAAAAGAAGAGAAGAAAAATTCTTTTTAATTGAGCATTACAGTATTATTTTATAAAAAAAAGATGCAGAGAGTTAAAAAAAAATACTTATAATATAGTAAATGAAAAAGAAATCAAAAGAGTAAAGAAAAAAAGTAAAAAAATGATTAAGTAAAAAAACGAATGTAGCCACTAATAGGGAACGTGAGCTGGGTTTAGACCGTCGTGAGACAGGTTAGTTTTACCCTACTGATGTTAATGGGTATCGTAACAGTAATTGAAGTTAGTACGAGAGGAACCCTTCATTCAGATAATTGGTATTTGCGGCTGGTTGTCCAGCCAATGCCGCGAAGCTACCATCTGCTGGATAATAGCTGAACGCCTCTAAGTTAGAATCCATGCTGGAAACGATGCTAATATTGGGTCATAATGGGTACACTTGAGTACCAATACACCAGTTTCGGCTGGTGGAGAACCATAATCTAATGGGTTACCTAGTGGTGGCGGAAAGGTCGCTGTTAGGTACTCTAAATGATAATGATTAGACCACTATGGCCTTTAAAATCGCATACAGACGATATGAAGTGAACATGGGACTGTAAGCAGTTGAGTAGTCTTTGTTACTACGAGGTGCTGAGGTTTAGCCACTGTTCTTGAATTTGTCCTCTAGGGGACGCATTCATAAATAAAGATTTAAAAATAATTTTTATTATGAGTAAGAGAGAGATCAGAAGAGAGATCAGGAATAAAAATTTTTGTGAGGGGGGCGGATCACGTGACCCGGGTACTTTATCTTTTGTGAGGGGGCGGATCACGTGACCTGGGCACGCATATATTTTTTGTGAGGAGTAAGTCACGTGACCCGGGTACTTAAATACTTTAAAAATTTTTTCATTATATTTTTTTATATAAAAGTTAGTTTTTATAAGTATATAATTATATAAATTATATATATTTATTATTAAAAAAAAAAAAAAAAAAAAAAAAAAAAAGAAAAATAATCACTATATATTTTATTTCATTTCATTAATTTTAAGTTACGGCCACATCATCGTGAAAAGACCAAATCCCGTCCGATCTTTGCAGTCAAACACGATCGAGCTTCGTCAGTACTATGGTGAGAGATCACATGGGAATACGAAGTGCTGTAATTTTTTTTTTTTTTTTATATGTAGATTTTTTTTTTTTTTATATGTAGATTTTTTTTTATTTTTTTTTTTTTATTTAAATATATTTATGCTATTTATTTTTATTTTTATTAAAAAAAGATGATTAAAAAAAAAACTATAAAAATAAAAAGTATATAAATTTGATCAATTTAGAATAAAATCAGAGTAATATACTATGGACTTCAAATATTAATTTTAGTTTAAATATGTTTTTTTTTTTTTTTTTTTTAAAAAAAATAAAATAAAATAACCATTGATTATATTAATCATGAATATAAATAATATATAAAAATAATAAATCTGAATATTTAATAATTAATATATCGATTAAATAATATAAAAAAAAAATAATATACTTGTGCAATTTCCTTTTTTAGTACTAAATTGATCTTATTGGCTTATATATACTTGTATATTTTTTATTTCTTTGCAATAATATTATTTTTTTATTTTTTTATTT
The DNA here is from genome assembly GCA_037043795.1 of Cunninghamella bertholletiae. NCBI lineage: Eukaryota > Fungi > Mucoromycota > Mucoromycetes > Mucorales > Cunninghamellaceae > Cunninghamella > Cunninghamella bertholletiae. Next base: position 2,974,762 of record JAZGVP010000005.1, read on the forward strand.
TTTTATTTTTTTTTATTCATCCATCCATTTTTATATAATAATGATAATAATGATGAGCATATTAAAAAAAAAAAAAAAATAAAAAAAAAAAAAAAAATAAAAAAAAAAAAAATAATTGAAAATATATAAAATATTCATATATAAAATATTCATATATAAAATATTCATATATAAAATATTCATATATAAAATATTCATATATAAAATATTCATATATAAAATATTCATAGAGGAATATATATAATTTTTTTTTTTTTTTTTTTTTTTTTTTTTTACAAGTGGTAGTGAGTGGGAGGTAACTTTGGGTAGAGTGGTGGTGAAGAGTGGTGAAGGAGCACCGGGTCATGTAACCTACAGGTGGAGTGATGGTGAAAAAGTACTAGGCACGTGATCTGAAAGCGGAGTGGTGGAAAAGTGGAGGTTGAACACCCATCACATAACTTTTTACTGTACTTTGGGTGTAAATTGCACCGTAAATTTTTTTTTCTTTTTTTTTTTTTTTTTTTTAAATAAAAACATTATAACAATAAAAAATATTTTTTTTAATCATCAAAACTTTTTTTAAAATTTCATTATCTTCATTTTTCATATTTATATAATACTTTGAAAATTATTAAAATTTGATTGGCTTAAATTTTTTTAAAACAGCGAACTTTTTTTAAAAAGTGGGGGAAAAGTGAAAATTTATATGTACCATGTCAAATAAGATGGGCTTTTTCAGTACAAATGACCCTCCCAGAATATATAAGAGGGCGAGTGAAATAAGTAGACTCGCAGTAGGTACCAATAATGGTCTTATTAAGATATCTTGGGAGCTAAAATATGCTGTTTCGGCAGTAGTTTTAGTTTTTTTGGGTGTTCTTAATCAAGATTGTGGGGTCAAGTGGGGGGGGTACCTAAAAAATCATTATCTATTTTTTTGAGATAATGGTACTTATTTCTGGAGGTTTTTGGTAGTCCTCGGACAACCAACTACCACAGAAATAACCAGTTGTGTGGTGGGAAAAATTTAATATTTTTTTTTTTTTTTTTCATCAACATAACGGTACTCAATGGTGGTTAATAGATCTATTTGGACTTTTAATCATTGTTGTTGGGCGAACCTGGTATGAATGGCCTATGGCTATGATTATTTGGTTAACCTATTTGGTGGAAATGTTGGGATTAGTAAAGCTTTTATTGCTTGAAAGTTCATTCAAACAAACCACCTCCAAAGTTGGGCCTTTTTGCTGAAATTATTTCTGCAAATAGACTTCCAACTAGGAAAATGACTAGTAGAACTGGCAATATGGGATAATTTACTTGAAGAGAAATAATCTATGGTACTTTATTGTACCGATTATTTCTGAATTCGAGTTAAATTCTTGCAACCGTTTTTTATGGTTAACATTAATACTCTACCGAATAGGTCGAATTAAGTTTTGACCGAAAGGCGATGGATAGCAAATATCCATCCGCGAGTAGTTACCTGGTTGATCCTGCCAGTAGTCATATGCTTGTCTCAAAGATTAAGCCATGCAAGTCTAAGTATAAGCAATTTATACAGCGAAACTGCGAATGGCTCATTAAATCAGTTATGATCTACATGACAAATTTTTTACTACTGGATAACCGTGGTAATTCTAGAGCTAATACATGCAGAAAAGCCCTGACTTCGGAAGGGGTGCACTTATTAGGTAAAAACCATCCCACCTTTACCGGTGGTTTTATGGTGACTCATAATAATTAAGCTGATCGCATGGCCTTGAGCCGGCGACGGTACATTCGATTTTCTGCCCTATCAGGCTTATGATGGTAAGGTAGTGGCTTACCATGGCTATCACGGGTAACGGGGAATTAGGGTTCGATTCCGGAGAGGGAGCCTGAGAAACGGCTACCACATCCAAGGAAGGCAGCAGGCGCGCAAATTACCCAATACCGACACGGTGAGGTAGTGACAATAAATAACAATGCAGGGTCTTTATGGTCTTTGCAATTGGAATGAGTACAATTTAAATCCCTTAACGAGGATCAATTGGAGGGCAAGTCTGGTGCCAGCAGCCGCGGTAATTCCAGCTCCAAAAGCGTATATTAAAGTTGTTGCAGTTAAAACGTCCGTAGTCGAACTTACGCCCTGTGGCTATGCAGCTGGTCATTCATTTGGCTAGATTTGTTTTAGCCCGGGTGATAAAGTTTGGGTATGATCATGTTGGCTTCGGTCGGCGTGGTTCTCTGCCCAAGCGTATTACCATGAGCAAATCAGAATGCTCAAAGTAGGCCTTCGTGCCTGAATGTGTTAGCATGGAATAATGAAATAGGACCCTAGTCTTGTTTTGTTGGTATACTTGACCTTGGGAAATGATGAATAGGAACGGTTGGGGGCATTTGTATTTGGTCGCTAGAGGTGAAATTCTTGGATTGACCGAAGACAAACAACTGCGAAAGCATTTGACCTAGGACGTTTCCATTGATCAGGGACTAAAGTTGAGGGATCGAAGACGATTAGATACCGTCGTAGTCTTAACCACAAACTATGCCGACTAGCGATTGGATCCTCGCCACTGGCAGGATTCAGCAGCTTAGCGAAAGTAAAGTTTTTGGGTTCTGGGGGGAGTATGGGACGCAAGGCTGAAACTTAAAGGAATTGACGGAAGGGCACCACCAGGAGTGGAGCCTGCGGCTTAATTTGACTCAACACGGGGAAACTCACCAGGTCCAGACATAATAAGGATTGACAGATTGAAAGCTCTTTCTAGATTT